>JAUIMM010000081.1:5475000-8305000 GCA_031769625.1 Taudactylus pleione | reverse complement strand
TTTAATTAGCAAGGTCATAGTACACGTCACCTGGCTGGATTTTACACTGAAGTGCTTGCAGTAGGGTATGGTCAACCACAAGTGCTCCGTTCGCTTCCGATGGTACCGATGGTTGCATACACTTCCTGGAGATGACGTTTATAAGTGGGCGTCTGCATACACAAGGCGATCGCACGCCACGACATAGTGGGCGTGCTTATGCCTTGCCGTGCGATCGCCTGCCTTGCTGTTAGTTAGCCGAATTTGCATACGCATCTAGCGAGCAGGTCTGAATCGAGCCCTTAGCTCCAAGAGTGTATACAAACACTACACTGGATTGGAACCAAAAGGTACATTTACGCCTGCCGAATTATGTATTTTTTAAAATGTGTTTGGATCAATTTACATTGGAAAAATGCGTAGCCATGAAACTATTGAGACACTGGAATGAAAGGAAAGACGCATTCTGTGTCATGGAGAATCCCTATATTGCCTTCTATCTTGTGTACCTCCATAGGAGATGAAGAACACCTCATGTTTCTAGCTGGAAAAGCAGGGTCTTCTAAGTATGCCTTTTTTTTGAGTGAAGTAAAAATAAAATCTATAACAAAGTTAAGTTAGTGGCAACTGGTCCATAAACCAATTACGGGCATACAATACACATTCTGCTAAGGCCTTGTCTAAATTAAAATTTGCATTAAATGTACTGTATTCATATATTTCAAGAGCAATTGACGTGACCCTAATCTTTGAAGAATTATATGTCCTAGTCCATCTCTCAGATTGATTGCTTACCAATAAGCCATAAATAAAACTGTTTCTATTGGCTGATCTATAGGCATAAGTGTGACTTTGTATTTTTCTTCTTGCAGTGTTTCCCAGCATCCCAGAAAAACCCGGCATGCCGTGTCCAGGAGAAGACAGTGAGTAATGCACATTTCCCTTACTGTTAGAATGAAAATATACATACCACTGGCTCTTTGTTTTATGTATTACTTTTTTGTTTTGGGAACCTTACAGAAATGTACAGTATTTTTATATTTTTTTTTTTGCACGATGACTCTAATTTGCTGATAAATTCCTTATCCCTTGTAGCCCGGTATTAATAATCTCTGCCATTTTTATGTCCATATTAAAACGTATTCGTATAGAAATGTTAAACTAGTTTTTTAGCTTTGTAAATGCTTCGGAGGGGGAATAAACTGCTTATTACACATTTATTATACATTTACAACAGTGATTAAGAGGGAATTACAGAACTTAATTATGGTCATTTATTACCAGCAGTTTTGTTTGATCTGGGCATTTGCTTTATCACATTGCTCTGTGTCACTGCATGATACGTGGTCTATAAGCAGTACACTTCTAGACACTTAACATCAGCTGTATTGCCAACAAAGCTAGAAATCAATGGGCAAACAGTGAGTTCTGTGGAGACCTCTGCCCTCCAAGCTCCATTAATAAAGTTAGTCCCATCCTCCAGTAAATAATACTATAATATACTAATAAAAGCTTAGATAAGCTATGTCCATATTTTTTTTTAATCCTGTGAACTTGTTGACACTTCTTTCCAACCATTACTCAGATAATATTTAATCGGCCATTCAACACTCCTTGTTAGACACTGAATCCTACAGTATCTGATATTGGCCACCTAGTGATCGTGACCCTTGTGCCAACAGTTACATTGATCTAGTTGTGGCCAGTTTGAGGTGCAGATTATACAAAACGGGCAACTTCTAATTTATCTGATTTTTTCCTTACCACTCCTATTGATTGGACATGAAATGTAATGAATTGTGCAGCTGCATGGGGGAAATGCTTATTGGCGATTTATACAGATGACATGGATCAGAATGGGGAGGGTTAGCTAACTATGGCCCTCATTCAGAGCCGTACGCTCTGAGCAGAGCGCACGCTCTGAATGAGGGCCGGGCTCCATTTTCATGGAGCGTCCTCCTGGACGCTCGTATAGCTGTGGGTCACCACCCACAGGCTATACGAGCGTGCATTGTGATGGTCGCGATGGTCGAGACCATCGCGACCATCGAATTTGCGAGCCGGAGCCTGCGGTTGAGGTTTTCAACCGCAAGCTCCGGAGTGATTTTGGCTCTATCAGAGCCAAAATCACTCCCACTGACATCACTAGTGATGTCAGTGGGCCGGCTTCTGACGGGAGGCGTTCCCGTGGGAATGCCCCCGTCAGGGAGGCATGCCCCCGGCACGCCCACCAAAGGGGGCGTGCTGTCAATCAACATTGACAGCACGCTCCCTTTGATCGGACACAACGAGCGAAGGACTTTCCTTCGCTCGTCGCGTCTGGCGCATGCGCACGACGGAGCTCCCTCCGTCGTGCGCATGCTCAGTCCATAACATCGACCCACTTGCGAGCGGACAGCCGCTCGCGAGTGGGTCTGAATCAGGCCCTATGTTCTTTACATCATTCTTTTTAAATCAAGTTAATTTGGTACTACTAGCGTCCTGGTAGATCACACAACTGTAGCAGTATACTCTAATTCGCTAATCAATAAGGATGTGTTGCAGACTGAACTGCTTTAGAGCAGTTCTTATTAGCCTTGCTTAAAATTCCTCAGCAACTCTGTAACACGCCAGCAATAAAGGTGCTATTCTAGCTCTGTGACCAGCCTGCTGATCAGTTTATCAACTGCTTAGTGCATTATGTTATCAGGAATATGAGCTGGTAACAGGAGCTTCATTTACAATTACAATGTGATACATGCACTGTACTGCCACAAGGAAGAAATGCTTTATTACTGTGACTCTTGTATCCAGCCCATCTGTGTCACCCATGTCCCCTTTTAGAATGTAAGCTCTCACGAGCAGGGCCCTCTTCCCTCATGTGCTTCTCCTTCACTTAATTATGTTCTAATTTACAACAGCACTCAACCCTTGGTTAGAGACACCATGCTGCTTATCTAAGTGTTATGCAGCAATGTATAAATCATGTATTTGTCCTCCATTGTTTGTACTGTTAATATCTGTTTTCTTGTGTGCTCATTTGTTTCTGTCTGTGTAAGGCGCTGCAGAACCCTTGTGGCGCCATATAAATAAAGGATAATAATAAAAATAATAATAATAATAATGTTAAAATGCGTCACCGGGAAAAAAAGGTGGTAAAAAACATTAGAAATGGTCTGACATAAAATGCTGGAACTTGCACAGCAGCAGTTATAGGTTCGGTCCGCTTAGGCCAGAGGGGTGAGATATCTGGAGAGGCGAGATACAGTCACTCACATTCTGCAAATGTACATGCCATTCAGGTGATGCAAATATCTCTTTGTAGATTATACCCAAATTTACCTATCCTCTCTAGACCTGTGACGATCGGTGTTAGCCTGCTTTATTCATTATTTTAGTGCCATTTTGGGCGTTCTCTCACCACCTCGATCTCCATAATCCCACCAGCCAATAGTGATTACCAACCAAATATCTCTATTTCGGTTGACTACATGACAATAATCCTACTGTGTGCTGCCAAGGTATTATCCTTAACTCAGAGCTGTCCATCTCTCCCCAATCTGTATCCAAATTCTGCTATATACAACTAAAGGCCCCCACATGGAGCAATATAGAGGCCGATCTGACGGTTTTGAACGATATCGCCACTATATCGTTCCGTGTGTGAGCATGATATCATCTGCTGCACACTCCCATGGGGTAGTCCATCGCTCCTCCAGATCTTTCTGCTGGTTCAATTGATCTGGGGGATCGATTAACGATCCCATGCAGCGCTGTGCGGGTGGGGGAGGGGGGTGCAGCCATATCGGGCGGTCGGCCACCGGATTGCTTCGTGTATGGGGACCGCCTGATATGTCGGCCATCGGATCATCCATCGCAAGGTGCATATCGCACCGTGTATGGGGCCCTTAAAAAGGCAATTGAATTGAACGCGATGTGAGTAGCGCCGGGAATGAGTTACCAGTGCTATTCACACTAAGTTAGGAGATGCTGGTTAGCACGTCTTAAGCCGCACTAACCAGCATTTTTCAATTTAAGTGGTGAGTGTGATGTTAGCACCACGCTAAGTGGAAAAACAGCATCGCAACCAGCACTTTTAAAGGATTTCTTCTCGCACCTTCCTGAGGGTGCAAGCAGAAATCCAACTAGTTGGGATAACAGCTCAGTCAATTGAATAGCTCCGGGAACCCCTTCCCGGCGCTATTCAAATTGTGCTGAATTAAATTGCCCCCTAAGAATCATATCCAGAGTACACACATCTCTCACATAAGACAGTGCAATCACTTTCAATTTGTTCACTCGTTATCCCTTGCTTTGATTATTGCAATAGCTTACTTAGGGAATCTGTATGTAATGCCGCCGGATCTATTCCCGGCGGACCAAATACCGACGCCGGAAGCCCGAACAGTGAAGATCCCCGACTAGGGCCGGTAAATACCACAATCCTCCCTTAGTAGTGCCTAACCCTTACCTCCCCAGGGGGGTACCTAACCCTAACCTCCCCCCCCGGTGGTGCCTAACCCTTCCCCCCCTCCCCCTTATTCCCGCACCCTTAACCTAGCCCTCCCCCGGGCAGTACCCAACTCTAACCTCCCACCACTGGTGACTAACCCTCCCTTCCCCTAGCCTAACCCTGTCTAGGGACGCCTAACCCTGTCCGCCTGGGGTACCTAAACCTAAAACCCTCTAGAAAGCCCCAGTTTACCTTAGTTCGGGATGCCGGGCATCGAGATTTCTCCGTCTGGCTAAAGATAGGCGTCAAGATTTAGGTGCCTATCTTTAGTCCCAGGTCGAGCTTGCAGCGCCGGGATTCCGACTGGTGGCATTCAGGACTGTGGGATCTTAACCGCATCCCCTTACTTAGTGGTCTTTCCCAGAGGATAACGCTATAATTGGGAGACACGCAGCGTGGAGTGCAAATCTTCTTCTGTTTTATAGAACATATCCCAATTCATCAACAGAGACAAAAGATCTACTTCACTGATTGACACACACTATGTGGCCGGATAAACGTGGACCCCCGAATATCACACCCATCTAAATCTCATTATAAAACCATGAGCATTAAAATGGAGTTAGTCCCCTTTCTATAACAGCCTCCGCTCTTCTGGGAAGGCGCTTCCAGTATTTTTTTGAAGAATGGCTGTGGTGATTCTCATTCATGCAGCCAAAAGAACATTAGTTATGATGGGCACTGATATTGTGCAGTAATGTCTTGCTTGCTGTCAGTGTTTCAGTTCATCACAAACATTGTATGATGTAGTATTAAGCTTTACAGTTTGCTGTACAAGTTTGGACCACAAGCATTCCCCTGGCATCCACGTGTCAGACTGCCACATAGCGATGTGAGATTCCCACTCTTGAAAACGTGTTTCCAGTGCTAATGCTGTAATTGCAGTGTCCTTCACACCACTTTATCTTCAGCACTCAGTGGTTCCGTTCTGTGAGCTTGTGTGGCCGTCCACTTCACTTCTGAGCTGCTGTTGGTTTTTAGACTGTTCTACTTCACGATTACAGCTGACCTGGTAGGTCTAGAAGGGCAGAAATGTCATGAGCTGACTTGGGAAAGTGGCATCCTATGACAGTCCAGCATTGAAAACAATGAGCTCTTCAGTATGACTGAGGATATTGCATGGCTGTATGCTTGATTTTATGCACCTGTTAGCACCTGGTTGTGGCTGAAATGGGCAAACATGCTAATTAGACAGGGTGACCACATGATTGTGTCCATGTAGTCTACCTGCTCTTTGTCAGAGATCTCCAGTCTGTCTGTGATCAGCCCTCTTCGATCAGGAAATGAGCAGGAGACTAGTCCTGAACATGAGCCTACACTTTGCTGGAACGGCACTACCAGAATCATTTTAGTTTAGTTTTGTTCATAATCCAGCCTATCGACCTGTCTGCTGATACAGCATTGTGGGAACTTGTCATCAATAACAAGAAATTTAATTTGATCCATATAGCATAAATACCATAAAGTACTTTATATACTAGCATGTGTTGCATAAAGATATATATGAATAAACGAGAATCGCCCCCTCTCCTATTTCACAGCAGCAAATGGGTTAACACGTACATAAATCCATTTCGTTCTCTTACACCTTTTCAGTGTTGTCCACACAATTTGCTTTTTGTATTGCCAGTATCCCAAGGCCTCTGGAAAAACAATGATGGCAAATTTCTATGCAAGTGAAAAAGAATAGCAATGTTCTGCAAACACAGAGCCACATCTCTGCAGAGGGGGCATCAATTTTCTCTAGGCTAGAAATGTATCTCTTGTCCAAATTACAGTGCGTAGTCTGGTACCGTAATAATATCTGACTGTAACCCAAACTCTTCTCACTAGTTACTTATCAAAGCAAAATCCCCGTGCAACAGATTGTTGCAATGGGAAATCTACCCTTAAGGTTGTAGTTAAATGTCTTCTAGATTAAGCTGACGAGAAATGTTAGACTCTATAATATTTAGTATATTCTCTTTGACTTACCTATGGCAGAATAAAATATCAGATTGGTCATTCACCCAGCAAAACATACTGGTGGTCATGTATGTCTGTCTATCTTACTGTGTGTTTATAAATTATGTTCATACACCCATAATGGTTACGCACACAATTTTTATGTAGATATTTCAGGGTATGTAGTCCTAATGTCAACATGTCTGCATGTACATTGTCCTCACCAAAATGTCAACACTGACAGAATGTCGACATTGTGAATGTCTACAGGCGATCTTAGGTTTAGAGTAGGATTAGACTGAGATTACAAGTAAATACTAAATTGCATTGTCATGTCAACATTCTGAATGTCTACTCTATATACCACACCCATATTACAGTGTGTAAATGTAGGCATTTTTTACTGCTTCAAGAAATAAGGAATGAAAATAAATTTGTTTTTTCTATGCTGACATAGACTTTATGTATATTATTTACTGTGAGTTGCTCTCTTGCTTGTCTAGGTGCATATAGCTTACTGTATCATAGGTGCATATAGCCTACTGTCTCCTTCTCTAACATTCTAACCAAGCAGACAAAAGTACAGGCATTCTGTAAGCTTACTAGTCTGTCACAACAAGTGAGAGGTCACACAATGGAAATCACATTTATTACATCACATCCAAAACTCCTCTACCAGGTTTAGTCCTAGCCTGAATATGCTGTGATTATTGCTGGAATAAAACAGCCATTCTGTTATTTCTGCAGAGCTGTGTGTCCTGTAACTTTAATTTGCCTGTGCCAGTGGTAGGTGGCTGTAGGCTGGCCCTGGTTTGTTTGGTCTGCAATTTCTAATTCAGAGACTAGCACTTTTAATCACAGGGTTACTCCTTTTTTTCATTGCACAGCTACTGAAAGGATCTCAGTGTTACAGCTCTCCCCGGTTAGGTCACTCCTTCCATTTCATGTACCAATTACGCAAGCCAAAAGTGTTCTTCAGACCAGTGTGATAATGTTTTCCTACATGGGAGTCTCCCGGGGATGTGTGTTGCCCTGTGTGTGTCAGGGCCCTGCAGACAGAGTAATACGGCTGGCATTGGAACATCCCGCCCACTGCCTATGAGCATCTCGCTCTCTGTAGTTACTGGTGCACAGAAAAAGCCTTTTGTCGCCTCAGCACTGGCTGTCCTTTACCTTCACACGGAGAAAGAAGGGAGGAGATAGGTGGGGGAGTGCAGGCTGCCTTGTGCATGGGGTGTTTAATACAAAGACCAGCCGAGATGCTCAAACAATGCACCAGCTGTTACTTTTGGATGCATGCATCCCTTTAAAGGTGATCCTTTCTCTATCTATCTATTCCATCCTCATTGCTTTGTGCTGAAATTTGTTTTTTTTACTGAATATTTGTTCAAAGTTCAATCAGGTTTTCTCCCCAATGAAATACGCCTGGTTAACCCATTATACCCTTGGATGATCTGGTTAACTCCTTCCTTCCTGGACACCTTGTTTACTGGGGATTTGCAACAGTGACATGAGCCCGCTGGGTGTTTTATTACATGCTGTCACAGCTGTTTGTACTAGTGGTCGTATTTGATTGATTGTGATTAAAATTACTATTCTTTTGAATGACGTTTTGTCACATTCTTTATTTACCATTCTCATGTCATATCCCAGCCATTGCTTTGGATTGGACTTGTAATAAAAATGCGTTTTACAGTGGACCTGTTCTCCTGATGTGCTGGGCTTAAGTGTAGGATTTCCTTGGGTTTGCCACAGTCCTGGACCTGTCACTGGCTGTACGCTAAAGTTAGTAATTGTGTACTGTCTGGATGTGGTGTCGTTTGGGGCTTCCAGCCCATGTTTTCTCCTGTGCCTCAGCTGTTTGGTAGTCTCCCATGGGATTCAGAACCACCCATGCCTGGATACATGAGGCAGGAAAACGGAAGTGTCTGAGCTGCATAACCAGCCTGCAATTTAAATATGTGAATTCTTGTTTTCTCATTCAATCCCTTGTTTGCTTATAATGTCCAGGCTGATTCTGTCTGATGTCCTTGATGTTTAATAATGGCCATACAGCAGTATCCGTTTTAATAAGGACCTGGAAAGGGAGGGCGGCAGAAGGAAATGTTCCCTTTCATACGTCCTTCAGTGCAAGACATTAGAAAATCACTGTTCTCAGGAAGATAGACAGAAAACCCACCTAGTGAGTAATCTATGTATGCAGATGAAGCTTGCAAAGCTGTCCCCTGATGCATTGCTGTGTGGATGTGTGTGTGTGATGCAGAGAAGTCAGCATTCCTCCCCTGTAGCTGCTGTGCCTTCAGTCCTGCTTTGCAACCATAGATTGCTACAACACATGCAGATATCGCTCATCTCTTGCATGCGTGTGGATGTTGCCGAATTATCTCTGAGCCGAGGCAAAAGACCGGAATAAGACCTCCTGAGATAAGGGTCCTTTCACTGTCAGTGCTCAAAGAAGGATGTCACTGACGATCACTATGGAAAAGGGATGCCGTCGATAAGGAATATTAAATCAAGGAATGTATCCCAAGAAATCTGAAGGTATGTTACCAAGGCCCTGTCTTTACAGGTATCTTGAGATAATTATTTATACTGAAACCTCAGCCGTTCACCTGCCAAAGAGATGTTACTGCTTTATCTTTGATGTGGTCAGTTACCTCTTTAAAGAAAAATAAAGGCTTTTGCTGTGTCGTGTCATATCGAAGAGTTCTTGTCTTGTCTCTCTGCAGTGCTGCAAACACTTAGATGCCTTTGCATAAGGAGTTATCACTCGTGTCCATGGATTTACTAAAGCTTTAAGTTGTGATGTGGGAAATTAGCTTACTGAGCCTGTGTTTCATTTATTAGTGCTTTTAGTTGGTTAATATGAGCTATGTCTACTTCTGCACAATCATGGTTGTCTGTGTGTGCAATTTGATGCCTCTACTAGTATATTGGAGAATATCAGTCTTACGGATATATGAAACGTTACACACACAATGTATCATTTTGTCTTTCATGTTTGTATATTTTTGACAGTCTTCAAAAATTTATATACCATTTTAATTATCAAAATAAAATATTGAGTTTGTATGTAAGACACTGGATGTATGCAGTGTGATCATACTCCAACAACCACACAGAAGCTACATTGTAATAGCTCAGTGACCTACTATGGCTTTGCCTGCAGTGTGGTGATAATTGTGCTGCTAATCAGAGGATTATATCTGAACCTGACTAAACAGATTGGCGTGTTTGCACCCCAGTCTCATCTGGATTAGGGCTTCCTCTTTATCTGCATGCCAGCACAGTGACTTGCGATGTCTTCACTACCTGCTGTCTGGATGATAGAATAGCTACTGAACCACTCCTAGATATGATCCCTACTGAATCCATTGCTTTAAAATAGCACCATGTCTCGTTAAGAGGGCAATCCTTTCAGGAAACGAAATGAAACTAGGACTAACGTCACGGCTCATTTATTAGGTTCAATGTAGCAAGCCAGGCTTTATAGAAGTGTAAGCAGGATTGAGAAACTATCTCTCTGGCTCACTAGTCAGTTGCTATTGCATGCTCATTTCCCATATTACACATTTATAATCGTAACTTACAGGATTTATATCTTTATTTCCAGTCTGGTAATGATACACATGCAGTCCTCCTCTTGAGTAAAATGTGTATGTGACACTGTACTTTTTGTGAAATTGCTAAAAAAAAAAAAAAAATGCACAAGAAGAGATTACACCCCTCAATGTTTAGTGTGTATTAAAGGCATTTTCATACTAACCAAAGATACAATTCCAAAGTGTTCCAAATATACTAATATTGTATATTAATTGCTTGTGTCCTATTTTTATTCCCCATTCTGAGCCACATTTTGGTCCAACCACACAATCCAGAGGTTACAAAGGACATCATTTAGTGAACATTAGCCATGGCGGAGTTACCTTCTGTGTGACAGTAAGCTTGCTTTATTGAGTGGCTCTTAATTCTGGCTGTGCAGCCTGGTCTTTCCTAATGTTCTTCCTGCTAATTATCGAGGCAACAGGTCATGGCCTCAGCCTTTGTCATGGGATCACTTGAGCAATGATTCCAAGGTCACAGTCGCCTCACAATACAAGTGTGCCGAGACCTCCCTCTCTGTGACCTTCTTATCTAACAAGGACTGTACCTTTTTTGTAGTATTCTGAAATTGTGAGCTTACAAACTGAAGTATAAAATGTCTACTTTATTTAAAGGCATCATTTTTTTCAGTATGCAGAGAGAAGGATGTTTCAAATTCCATTTAAATGTACAGTATGTGCAAAATATTCTTTATTTTAGTATTGGCTGCACTGGGTAACTTTGACAAGTGCCCAGGTTGCCAGGAAGGCGTGTCAGTGACCTGGGATTCGGCACCTCCAGCAGTGCAGCTCTCACATGTATTCTTGCTGATGGGTTCATTGTTCTGATGATGATCTTCTGGCCAATGTATGTTTATCAATATTCCCATGATAATGGCACATGTTGGCTTTGCCGTACTATGGGTTTTGTTGGTGGTACCATTTGGTAGACTTCTTCTTGCATTTGCTTATGTGGAGATATTTGAAGCTTGCATCGTTATGTGGAACCTGCACCTCAAATTCCCGGCATAAAGAATTGTCTCAATGTTTGCTTTAATTTTTATACAATATGACAGGCTTATACAGTTATCCCCTTACCTATCTGCACCAATTCACAGGGCTGTGACTGGCAATGGGAAGCCAATGACTAGTTAATAAACTCTCTGAGGAATCACAGGGGACTCCAACTAGTGTCATTTCAGGATGGCACCCAGAGCCAATCAGGGGTGTGTTCTGTGAATTGGCAGTTTGATTGATTTTGACATATAACCATGTTTTTCAGGTGTGCAGTGATCATGTTTTTGATATACATGGGTGGGCCACTCGTATTACTCATTAGTCTGTAATTACCCATAAGATCACTCATATACGCGAACCACTATGAAGGCATGTGAAACAGGTGAATATGGCTCAAACTGCAGAAGACTGCTTTGTTGACCAATAATACTCTGAGTGTTAAAATTAGGTCATAACAAGCCATCATGATGTATCGAAATTGAGTATGTGAGGTATTAATAATATATTATGAGAGACATGTAACAGAAAATATAAAGCATCACTAGGTGGGGAAGGGAATAAGCATTGGGAGGGGGCTGGGTCCGGATTATAAAAGATCACAGAAAATTACTCTCACCAGACAGTAAAACAGTATGTGCCATAGGCAGTCTGTCAGATCATCTGTGATCATATTGTTAGCAGGGATGCTGGAGAACGTTACCTGCCCCATGGCCAAGCTTAAGGCCAGGAGAACAACGATTTAGTAGTGGTTAAAAGAGAAAGCAATATGGGAGATTTAGCATGTAGACGTAAATCCTTATTTAAAGTGAGTGTTCACCTTCAGAAAACATGTCTACTAGCTTGTATGTGTCCTGTCTTTCATTTCTTTTGCTAAATATACAGTATTGCGTTATTTTTCGGTCTTCCTCCTTTGTCTCTCTTCTGTTGTTTTTTGCTGTCTTTAAGTCTTGGGCGCTGTTTTGTTTTTTTGCTGTTGCATAAAATACTGCATGGCTATATAGTTGTATTAATGGCCATCACCATTGACTTAGTGTTTGGCATTACTGACTAACAGCACTGAGGTCTTGGGTTTGATTCCCCCCAAAGTCGCTTATCATGATTTGGGTAGTTGGGATTACTAATTTATGTCACAATGGAATTAATCACAACACTGCATGACCCTATGCATGGTGCAGAGCACTCATGGCTGTCCTCAGTCTTTTGCCTTTTTTCCCAAGTTAAAATCAGAGTTGCAAACAGCAGCTGCATGCAGTGCCCAGGGCGCTCGTGCATTGTAATTTTGTTGCATTAGTAATGCAAATAGGATACATATTCGGTGCAAAAGTGCATGGCGCGGCCTTGTTGTAAAGTCACTAGTGTGGTAAACACTGCTATTTGTCACAAATTGTTTAGTGTATGTGGACAAGTCTGTAACTGTTTGTGTGCTCTCCCCATGTTTGTATGGGTTTGTTCTGGATATCTCCCACACTCCAAAACATAATTGGTAGGTTAATTGAGTTCTAACAAAACAATTAAACCTAGTGTGAGTATCTATGTGATAAAGAATATAGATTGTAAGGTCCACTGGGGCTGGTACTGTGAATTACTAATATCCTCTGTAAAAGTGCTGTGGGATATGTACTGTATGCACTATATAAATAACTCGATTGGCAACAGAAATAATCCACTCTGCATGGAGGATATAAAGGCTTTAGTGAAAAGCAGAAAGAACTAATACAGATACAGTAATGTTAAAATCTTCAACAGGACATGTACTAGCCAGTTAAGCTGGGTACACACTGACAGATATATTGGCCAGTGTGTACCAGCGAATATGTCTGTGTGAATGACATCGTTCAGACATATCGCGTCGGATGTGCTGCACAGCTGATGGACAGGTATATCTGCAAACATATCTGTCCATCGGCAAGTGTGTACGGGTGATCAGCCAACCGCCCGTACACATGCAGCGGGGAGGGGGGGTGGACCCATCCCCTGCCAGCGGGACTCGTGGCTGCCTGGAAGAGGATGGTCGTTCAGTGTATATGAACGACCATCATCTACAGATATATCTGCAGATCACTCGTTTCTGAAGGTGACAACGATAACGTTTCATGTATGATTCCCTTTACTAATGCTGTACCGATGCTAATGTTTACGTTTTCGGTGACTGTACTTTACTAAAAATTGTTCTCCTGGAGGGAAAATGTCTGTCTTTATATTTACCTTACACCAACTACAATTTGTGGCAATTGCTTCTTGCTTCACTCTTCTACAATGTGCAGAACAGTACAAAGGGACATCACTGCAATAGCTTGTATCATATAACTGGAGTGTCCATGCTTCACTACGTATCTCCAGTCACTTAATTGTTAGTGGGCATGCTTTGCATAAATGCACAGAGTGAGTGGGTTAATTCTTACAAGAACACATGGCCAGTGAGGTCACAGCAACTCAGTTTTGCCTTTTTGACTTATCAGAGCACTGTTCTAAAGGAATGGGAGAAGTTTCAGCTGTCTGTAATGGCATGAAGACTTTTATGGTGAGCTTTGTTGTTGGGCAGGTGAATCTGTATCTGTTTTGTGATGACTGCTCTATACAGATAAACACCTACCCAACATCATTACTGCATAATCAGCAGAGTATAGTTCTTGTACAACTATGCAGGACAGCACACTTACCTAACATAATCTGACCACTAAGTATGATCATGGGGCCTGATTCAGAGCCGGACACTATTTGCGCTCGCTTGTCCAGAAAAGGGAGCTGGCTATTTAAATTAACCGTTCGCTCTTTGCGGTCTGTTCACGCCTCTATGTCTGAACGAGCGAACAAAACATGCGAACGTAATTTTGAAAAAAACGCCCGCTGGCATCATAAGTCATGTCCGCTATTTATTAGATTAATCGAGTACATCGGACGGCGTATGAATTGCTCGCTATTCTTGTGGTTGGTTTTTCCTACCACAATCATGCGAGCAGTTCTGACTATAAAATAACCCAGTGACGTGGTCGATGATGCTGCTTTAGTAATTATGCACACCCTTAAAACGCCTGTTTTGACCTTTAAGCACGCCTGCGTTCTGATCTCCACTCCCCGTTTTCAAGCACCTTCCCCTGTTACCACCCACAAACGCCTCATTCTGTCACTCAAAATAGCAGGCATTCGCTATTTAGCGAGCACACGATTTTCGGCCGCACTGACTGGTTCACGCATGCGTATTAAAATCCGTACGCATGCGCAGTTGTGCGAACATCGGTCGGAACGAACGAGCGGCCGCTTACGAGCAGCTCTGAATCAGGCCCATATTACAATGCCATTACATGCTATACAGACATAGGAGAAATACTTAAACCAACTTTACTTGACCACTTAACATGATAAAACAATATCACAATCTATAGAGAATTTAAAGAAAAATGGGGCTTTAGTAAATAGTGAATGCATGATAACATTTACAAAGATAATTATGACACCTCTGCATACTCACACACAAATACATATATCAGTCAAACCTTCATACTGTAGCACACTGCAGTCTCAGTTTAAACCCATAGTCTTCCACATCGCTACTACAGCCTCAGTATAAATATACGGTTAAATGTCATAGCCTGCACATTTTTGTTGATTTAGCCATTAGATTTAAAGCAGCAATAAATGAAAAGGCAAAACCAGGTTGTTTTTTCCTTTTTAAACTATTGCCGTTTTAAATCTAGTGGCTAAATCAATGCTATCTTGCTGCTGCCTGCAACTACCAGGCTATTGCATTTACTCTCCCACATTGCCTTATTAGCAAATTGCAGCTTCAGTATTAAATGTATAGTCTCCCATGTAGCCTCCTTAGAACACTCTGGCCTCAATATAAACCTGTAGTCTCCTATATAGCCTCCATAGTGCACTGAGGCATCTGTTTAAACCCTGTTGTCTTTTCATATGGCTTCCATACTAGAGTCTCAGTTTTAAAATATAGAGGCCGATTCTGAGTGGGATGCAAAGTGGCTGTGTGTGCGTGATGCCGCGGAAGCCTATTTTACTACCTTAGGCTAATGCACATTTCCATAGAGCTAATGCGAGGATTCATGCGTCTTCAAGCGGGAAGTCACCCCACCCACGCTCACAGCCGTAATGGGTGCAAGTGCTGATACTGACTGCTAGCTACATTCACATGACACTGCGACAGTACAGAACAGCTCTATGCAATCGCATTGTCCCCACCAAGTTCTCACCCGAAACACCCATTACACACACAGACAGATCTGGCCAAGATAAATCCCACATGCCCTCCCAGCTCCTACTTGTGTTAGATTACGTCATTGCACACAGGCAGACACACAGGTCATCAACCAAATATGATCACACCTGGCTGCTGTCACCATTGTGTATTTGCTGGCTTAAGTCAACACATACATTTCATTTTTTGCATGCGCAGTGTATCTAGTGACCCATGATAACATCATCACAAGGGGTGCCGTGGGAGAATGGGGAGAACTAGTAGCATGACTTCTTCATCCTCTTACACAGAGACACATGAGCTGACCACTGATATGATCATAATACAACTACATTACAGTCTGTGCAGACACAGGACTCTTCACCTACCTCAACATGACAGGGTAATTCGATTTGGTACTATACAAAAAATTATATTAAATGACACTGGGTGCAGTAATTATACATGTGGTGAATAATGAAGACACTGTTTGAGAGAAATCTTCATTAACTGGAGTGGTTTTTGGAAACCTGGATGATTGGCAGCTCTGCCGGTTACTTATGTTAATAAAGAAAATTACACTCCCTAAATAGATAAGTTTGATATTGAAAATTAAGTAAATCCTAAAGCAAAATGTATGCCAATGAAAGAAGTTTGTCTCCGCTCATGTGCACTGGCAAACAATGCTGCTGGTCAGTAATCTATAACATGACGTTCCTACTTGAATACTTTATTTTGATGTAGATGATGATGAAAACACAAATATGTCTGCCAAAAAATATGTATTAAAGTAGATTGGAATTTCATCACCCCAGTTTCTAATTAACGTGTGCTATACTAAAACGGATATATTAAGGCGTCCATTAATTTATTGCAATTAACACTTGTATACAAACCATTAAATTAGCTTAATACTAAAAAATAGCGACAATGACACCACTGCATTGGTTTAAAGATCAAATTATTTATTAATTGTAATTAATTTTAATTCAATAAGGATGGCAAAGAAGAATGCTACCTAGAACCAGCTCTAGCCAATTGATTCTCTTAAAAAATTGGGGGACGACTAAAACGTCCCCCCTCTAAAACGTCATAACCTGCACTGTGCAGGACTCGCCACCCTTTACTATAGCACAGTATGGACGCTCCATAACGAAACGCCCGCTGTCATCCCACAGGGGTAGGACACAACCGCCGTCTTTCAAAAGGGAAAGTGTCCCACAACGACCACTTATATCATCTGCAGCGCCTTCCCGCCTTCTGACTCTGCTTAACGTTTCTTAAACGTTGGTAAGACAAACAAATAGTTTTAAAAGCTTTGGGCGGCTGGGTGGGACTTCCAAACCGAAAAGAGGCTGTACCATATTCAAATCTCACCTTTAAATAGCCCCTTCAAAGGTATATGCCCCAAACCCCACTCATTGGCCAATTATTTTGACCAATCAATACCAACAAACCAATTAATCTACCTAGCAACAGGTTCCCAACCTCTAATCAATTACAAAAGCTTAGGCCACTTATATTGCTTCGTGCTTATCCCTCAGATTATTAATATAAGCTATATAGCAGCATTGTCTTATTAAAATAGTAAAAAAAAAAAAAAAATTATCTCTTACAAATGTTTGTAACTCATTGACTTGTATGAAACGG
This sequence comes from Taudactylus pleione, assembly GCA_031769625.1. Lineage (NCBI taxonomy): Eukaryota > Metazoa > Chordata > Amphibia > Anura > Myobatrachidae > Taudactylus > Taudactylus pleione. The sequence continues at coordinate 8,288,148 of JAUIMM010000081.1, read as the reverse complement.
GATCATCTTGACTCTCATCAAGTGGCACTGGTTGAGGAATAATCTTCTTATAGCAGATAGGGCCTGCAGCTGGAGCTGTTCTACTTACACTCCGGAGCACAGTTACCACATTATTCTGCAGAAATTTACATTTAAATGTTACCACCAAGGCATCAGAACAAATAAAGTGACTGAAAGATCTGCTGCTATGGGGGGTTGGGTGAAAAACGTTCTAAAAAGTCACCCATTGTGTTCTGTAGTTTGAAGTACAGTGGCTGGACGTCTCCTGTCACCTTGAGCGTTTCAAAGTTACTGTCTCTTCTCATCCCGTCTATTCGTTCTGCTCTTTACACTGGGTTGTCACCGTTCTCCATGGCTTACTTTATGGTTTTGCTGATTGGCGTTTTATCTAGAAGGGAGATCAGAAGTCATCCTGTCTTCTCTATATTTAGCATTTTAAAAAATGCTTGTTGATGCGAAATATAGAATGATGTGCTCTTTCTTCTACTGTCATTATATTCAGAATTTATAATTAAACCTGTATAATGCGTGTATTTATGTGTGTTTACACGTGACATCCATTTTGCTTTGGTTTTCCAAAGTTGTAAATGCGCGTTACTTTGTTCATCTAGTAACGGTCCCTAAGTACCTATGACTGTCTTTATTTTTTTTTCCTCTGGGGTATATTTACTAAGGTACAGGTTTTTAGAAGTGGAGATGTTGCCCATAGCATCAAATCAGATTAGAGCTATTATCTTCTAGAAGGTGCTAGATAAATGTTATGTAGAATCTGATTGGTTGCTATGGGCAACACCTCTACTTCTAAAAACCCACACTTAAATAAATATACCCCTCTGTATTTATTTTATTTCTTTACTAATTATCTGATGGTTTTCTAGTAATGCTTTCAAAAATTAAAAATACATCTGATTGATGTCAAGTAAAAAAACCCCTCTTTTTCTTAAACTTTGGATTATCCATTTTGTATGTTACAGAATTGTGTTCATGTCATACTTATTCAGGTTTTTGAATGCCTTGTCCTTTGTTTTTATTTATTTAAGTTTTGCATTTTAGACTTAAAGAAATATCATTGTAACTATTGCTCTCATTTGAATTATTGGCAGTATTCTATTTTCTTACTAGGCCAACAACACTATGAATTGTTTCTTGACTAATGTATATGTTCATCTAAGATGCTTTGTTCAGTCTGTGTACTTTTTTTTATGAATGGGAACTATGTTTGCCAAAAAGGAGGATTATCTCCCAATGCTCTAACTTGGATCACCGGTCGATACATCTGGCACAATGTCATTACTCTGTTACGTACATTCACTAGTCTCTGGAATAATTTATCAAAATATTGATAGATGTGAATTGCATTCGGTATTGCCCACCTCTTTTCGCATTGCAATACTCATTAGTACATGTGTATACCTTGTGTACTGTAATAATCACATTTTGGATCAATAATAAATGACTCACTTTATAAATTATGATTTTTCTAATTTCTAAATTTTTATCAAGTTGCTCCGTTAATGGATCCTCTTGAAAAAAATGATCAACATTGCACACTGACAGTATTTCTTCTGGCAAAACGTGAATCTTTAACATATTGAGGGATATGTATGAAAACTGGTGCAGATGAAAAGATTGGTCTTTCCTCTATACCAACTAGACCAAAGGTTATCAACCCTAATCCTCAAGTATCACTAACATGTCACATTGTGTGGATTTCTTTAATCATGCACATGTGAGATAATCTATCTTGCTGGTTCAGTAATTATCTCTCCTGTTTCCACAGACAGAGATATCATGTCCTGTTAAGGTCCCCATACATCAGCAACGGATCGCTGCGTTCCTGCAACCCGGCGCCGCAGGAACGGTGAAATCCAACATGTTCGGTCTCACAGATATGCCGATCATGATCAAAAAATGATCGTGGTTGGCACATTGATGAAGTTTAACATGTAGAATTTCACCGATCCTGCAACGGATTGCGGAACATCGATGGCCGCCGGATCGGTGTATCAGATCGTAGGATTTTGAGATCGGAGCCCATGAACTAGACTATTCTATAAAGTGATAGTGTAGAAAGTCAAAGTACACATCTGATTGGCTGCTATGGGCGGCACCTCCATTTCCTTTGCACCACTCGTATGTCCTCCATTTATATTCCTCATACATAAATTATTATAGGGGCCAATTGAATTCAATTAGATGTAATAGAGAACAGTGACCAATTGTAATGATTTTATTTGGTTGCAAATGGCTCATATAGATCAATTATATTTATTTTTTATCCATTACAAATCTCACCTGTCAATTTATTGTTTAATATTAAATAAAAGCAGCTCAGTAGAAAAAGCAATTGAGGCGACTCCCATATTGTAATTGACTCTGTGTCTAATTGTAAAAGTTGTCTTGGCTTGCGGATTAGACATGAAGTGTGTTATAAAAATAAATGTTATTAATAATGCATTAACTAGATCAGGAAATGGCTTGGGTAATTGGGCTCCAGATGTGAACTTTGGAAGATGGAAGCTATCTTTTTTTATTTTTATTTTAATTCTTATTCCCATTACCCATTAATGTTTTTACTATCATTTATATAGCGCCAATCACATTGCGCAGCACTGAACTATTGGAGCTTGCATACTGACTTCCCAGCCGCCCACTAGGATTAATTTGGTCAGATGCTAAGTAGCCTCCCAGAATGTCCCTGGAAGGTGGGTGGAAACTAAAGCACCCAGAGGAATTCCACACACACAGCTAGAACATATAAACTCCACACAATATTTTGTTGTTGTCAGGGATTGAACCCATGACCCCAATGCTGTAAGGCAGAGTTGCTCAGTAAGGCAGTGTCCTACTGTATGACTTTTTCTATTTCTGAAAATGTATATCGCTTAACTAAATAACATGCTTTTAACAACAAATATCTACTCAAATATTATCAGGCTGTTTTCGTCACATTCTTTTGGTTACAGTTGCTGTCTTAAAAACGGATAAATAGCTGTTGAGTATAACAGTACGTCACTATCTTGTAACACATTTTTAAGTGCTAATTTGAGTAGTAGGTTTGTTGTCACATAGTTAATAGGAATGCTCTTAATTATTGGGTTTATGTAGGACAGTGTGCTAGAAATACTCTGTATTAGTGGATTTATATGTAGGACTATGGACAGTCAGCACGTCTGGAGGCCAATAACAGACATGTTAGGTTTTTTTATTTTCCTTTCTCTTTTGGCTTTGTCTTCTATACCGCCAGGCTTTTAGGCTATTGTTTTTGTTTGTGCTCTCCTCCAATCAGCAGCCAGATGTCATTCACAGCTGCTGCCTCTGACTAGACTGCTACAGAAAGACCCAAGCAAATGCCACCGTAACTTCTGTAAATATTACCTTCTACAGTATTTCATTTCCTACTACTGCTACATGAATTTTATTTATCGGTATTGAAAACATACATACTATAGAAAATATGTTTATCCTTGTAGTGTGTAACATGCACACAGTTTGTTTTTTAGTATTGGAGATTGTTTAGGCAAAAGCTAAAGTGTTTGATAAATGCAAGGTCTTCTGTTGGATGTGTGTGTAAATCCTGTACTTGTTCCTCGAACAGCTTTATGCATTGACCTCATAGAGCCAGTCCAACAGTCCTCCTACAACAGGGAATAGTCCAATGGTTTCTTTACATTGAAACACTTATTTGCCCTTAGAATAATTGGAAATAATTATTCTACGCTATTCTTGCCATAGACCTGTCCTAGCAGTGCTATACCTTTCCTCTGAGACTAATCACCAGTATGATATCAGGACTGCAGAGTGCACTCTGGTTTGCCCTATACATGAGCATTATTCATCACTCCCAATTTATCTTAGATGAGACAGCTGGATAAGGAACAGAGCATCATGGCGCCTGCCTAACAGGGATGTCCTTTCTCATGTTGAGTGTCATATGTATTGCAAATGCAGACAAACAACCCGTTGACATGTCTGCATGGAGTTGCCTCCTTCTGCTGTGTACATGACAATGGCAAGATCATCTTTTTGTAGTCATAGTAAATTGTAGCACGTCTGCTAGCTTTCAAGCATTGACTCTGACTGATCACATAAGACTTGTACCATGGACTAAAAGCACCAAAACTAGCTTAAATAATGCCCCTGGCACTCTGGATAACTCCCTGTTCAGCACCATCACCCCCACGCTGGCTCTCCATTAGATATGCTGGAGAGACATAGGGGTCAATCCTATTCCGTGCGATGATCTCGCCAGTGCGAGCCATCACAGCAGTGGCCGCCCTTTATGGCAGCCCGGATTCACCAAATTACGGGGCTGCGAGCAAAATTTGTCAAATTCAGGGTCGAGTCGGGCTGCGAAGCGTGTGATGTGCCTGTCCGTTGACGATGTTTTAACGCTGTTGCAACAGCACATCGCACTCTTCGCATGGAATAGGATTGACCCCTTTAGACCAGCAAAGATTACAGCTCATGTCACCTATTTATTGTTCTAAAATACTGTTCTAATACTGTGCCAGATGTAATAGGGTGAGCGTTCAGAAAATGTGAGAGACTAGCAGTAAACGCTCGCCCTTTTTAAACTCGGCCACTGTAATAGTCGGAAAACTTGCAAACTCACATGTTTTTAGATACAAAAAACCTCTCACGATTTTAACTCTCATCCGGATGTTTTCCCATTTTGAAGATAAAACTCGGCCAATGTGAGAGTTTACTGCTAAACTCTCATATTTCTAAACTCTCACCCTATTACATTAGGCCCTCTGTGTCCAGAATGGCATGATGCTGTTATGGAACACTGTAAGTGGTGTTTCTATATAGTGTAGCTCTGGATACAGTAATAGAACATGTGATGAGCTGTGTCGGTGTGCTGGATAGATTATGTAAATATAGGAGCAGCAGACCATTGACCATTCTGATTCGGGCACTGACTGGCTGTGTGTGAGATTATGCTATGATGAATACCATACCTGCACAAATATACAGTGTTCAAGATGCAGAAATTGTTCTTTAGATCAAGCTGGCTTCTCATTTTATGATCTTTGAGAAATATGGCAGCTAAGGCATCATACTGTAGCAGAATGACAGAAGGAAGAGGCATAGTTTTAGAACTACTTTTTGGAATGGAAGAATCTGATGTGGAAGTAACAGTACATTGCAGTTAGGATCCAATTCAGGCTGTGCTATCAGACCTTTCCCCGCCGTTGATGTACTGTTGGCTTTAAGTTGATGACTGTCACAAATATAAAGCTCCATCTGCCTAAATCCTGTTTCTATAAATATTTTCTTGCTGGAACATTTGTGTCTCCACACACTAACATACTCACCCACACATACTTTATTTACCATTATCTGTATCTGTGTCAGGCAAACTGTGGCAATCCAGCTGCTGTGGAACTACACATCCTAGCCACAATTTTTGCATGCCCTAACAACAAAATAGTGGCAGGGCATGCTTGGATGTGTAGTTCCACTACAGCTGGAGTGCCACAGGTTGCCTACCCCTGATCTTTATGATGCAGAATTTCTGCCACGTATTATTGTCTCGTGTATTGATCCATGATGCATGTGAGCTGTAAGGTGACCTGGTGTCCATGTACAGAACATGGACAGAAGATTACCTTTCAACTCATATTCATCATGGATCAATACTAGAGACACAGGACATGGTGCGCCGAGAGGGACTGTTTGGCGCAACTGCAACAATGATTTGTGAGGACACATCTGTACTCTGTGCTCAGCCTCTTCAGGTGCTTGGGCCTAGGATTAAATGGCTTAAGTTTCAGTTATTGGTTCACAGCAGCCTTATTATTTCTGCCTTCTTGTAAAGAGATTAGTCACCTGAAGTAAACCAGAAGATAATTTTGGAGGTGTTGTGAATTCGGATACTGATTTCGGTGTAGCACTTTATGTAGAGTTGGCAGTCTTTGTAATAGTGTCACCTGTGTGTGCGCAATAGTTATCTATTATACGCCACTTGGTGACCCTGCAGTGGTGATTGTTCCAAGTGCAAATCGTATGACTGTCTGATCATTGGATAGGATTTAGTACTTTCTACGCTCACCGTGTAAATTTGCTAGGAATTGCATTGTCACATAATGTATAGTGATTTTTTTGCTTGTGAATGAAATGACTATAAGTCACACTCACACTTTCCTTAAAGATCTGATCAACATAAATATGTAAAACCCAACACTTTCAGAGCCAGCCACCCTACATTTCTCTGATAAGATTCTAGCAATTATTATTTTATTAGGATCCTTGTTGGTTTTGCAGATTATGAGTTTTAAATTGAGCATAGAGATTAACAGGAGCACTTCAGATGTGTCCTCATACATCTAGCCTTCTTGCTCGCTAAACAGCCCTCCTAGTTACGCCATGCCTTGGCGTGACTCTGTAGTGCCGTGCAACTTTTTACCTTTAAATGCGTCTTATTTGCACAGCGATGCAAACAGTTAGTACAAGCAGCTTCTGCCGATTACAATATGCAGCATGCTTATATTCTGTGAGTGACTGCGGGTGTATCTGCATTTGAAATGCTACATTAGTGTCAGCGACTGTAACGTAGCGTTTTGAATGCAGATACACCCGCAGTCGCACACAGAACATAGGCATGCTGCATATCATTTTAATCAGCAGAAGCTGCTTGTGCCAACTATTTGCATCAATGTGCAAATAAGACTCATTTGAAGGTAAGTTGCATGAAAAGACGCTTGGTGCTCCCGCGTTAAATGTAGCGCGACTTGTAGCGCACGGAGGATAGATGCATGTGGACACATCTGTAGGTGCAAATAAGTCAAGTTGGATAGAGGGCGCAATGAGGGCTCCATGTCCAAGGTGGCAAAACCTCTGATTGTATATCTGAGAGATGAACCCTTTCATTTATTGACAAATTGTGGATGGCAGAAATGTCACTGAGATTGGGTGCACCTGCCAAAGATACCTTCCATTGTCATGTACACAGAGTCCTTGCCTGTCAGTCCCTCTGATACAATTCATAATGACTATAGGAGTCTCCATTTGAAATTGATCATGGTTACACTTCTGTGTGACTGCAAGAATGGTGCAGAGTAAGCATTCATTGGTTACATTACGTGATGAACCAGCATTTATCCACATGACATTTTACAGGAGCTGAGGTGGATCCGCATTTCTGGAAATTTGTCGGTGTGACGGTCAATGACTTGTGATATAACCCCTCCACCACCACTACCAAAAAAAAAAATGTACATTTTATATTTTTGGATATATTGTACCTAGTTCACCTGTAAAGAAAACGAATAAACACATTGTAGTTAGTACATTTACAGTGTTGTGTTTTTTGTGGTTTTGGTAACTTGTATAGCTACAGATTGCAGATTAAACAAATGTTTATTTGTTTTTTATGTATTTTAATACTTTACAGTACAATTTAGTTGCCGTAATATTTCAATGTATGTATTTACAGTTGTTTGTTTTTGTTTTTTTTACCTTTTTGTAGAGGTGTATCAATTTATTTTCTTTCACAATATTTGTTGATATTAGAAAATGAATGATACAGGACTTTGTTGGCTGATTCTATGTGATGGTAGTTATTACGGTGTGCTGAATGCAGACATTAGAGTCCATCTCTGACATTGCTTTTTAGTATGTAATAGAAAAACGTGCCATGCGTGGCTCCTGTACAATTTTGTATCCCTGAGCTGTGCTCTAAAAGCTTGCTGGGGCCAATCTGTTTCTGAATGGTATAATAGGAAGAGGAGATCTGATTACTGGGGCTCTGTGAAAGGTACATTAGGGAGCCTGTCATGTAAATGTACATTATACATGGTCATTGTTTACAGATGAAATATTGATTTAAATTAGGTTTGCTTCCAACAGGAAATGTATACAGTAAAATAACTGTAGTTATGTATAATTATAAATAATGTATTCTCCATCTTACCGGGATTATTTCTGTAACAATATTTTGTCCTTTATTTTAAGGAACTGATTAGTAGTTCCCTTGTGTCTTTGACTTTTTCTATTTTACGCATCCCTTTGATGTATATTTGTTGCTTGTATAGTTTGGTCATTCACTTAAAGATTTCTAGTAACTGCAGGAAGAATAATCACATTTGGAGGTTGTAGATATGGACAGCTATTGAGGAGGAAGAGAGAACCATGGGCCGTATTCAGTTAGCCGTGAAAAACAGAGATCGGCGAAAGTGCAATGTTTACGCCTCATTTGCGTGATTTGAGGTGAAGTTTCCGCCTGCTTATTCAATGCGCGCACCTGCTTTTCGCCCTATTCAATTGTGAAACAGACGAAAACGCATATTGGCAAATGTAGCGGAACACGCAAAAGTCACTTTGTGGTGGGGGATATCAGTCTGTACCCCAATAAAGCCTAACTCACCCGGGGAATCAAAATAGAAGTGTATTAATAACACTAATAAAATTAATTAGGGTACTTTAAATTGAGTCAAAGGGCTGTTATATGCATATTTGCATAAGTGTGAAAAATTATGGAAAGCATTTTTTTAGGGGGGGGGGGAAATAATTGCTATAGTAAAATTGGGGTACATTAAAATGGGGTACTAGTATATTTTGGAATCTATAAAGTGCAGATTTAAAAAAATGTTAAGTACACCTGCTGCAGCCACCTGCAATCATAAAAACACCTGCCCCATCCATACAGCACCCCAAAATACCTGTCTCAGTACTTTTTTATTTGGTTGTCTGGCCCTGATTCAGTGCCGGACGCTCTGACAGTTCGCTCGCTCTGAATCAGGGCTGTCCTTCTCTTTTTTAAGAGCGGCCTCCTGGCGAGCGGCCAAAAAGATGGTCGCGATGGTCAAGACCATCGCGACCATCGGGCTTGCGACGAGACCCTTGTGGTAGGGTCTCGTTGCCGCAAGCCCAAGAGTGCTTTTGGAGTGCCAAAAGCACTCCCACCGACATCACTTGCGCATGCGCACTGGGCCAACATCGACCCGCTTGCGAGCGATCAGCACTCGTGAGCGGGTCTGAATCAGGCCCTCTGTTCATTATTTATTGCCAAAGTGAGAAACATCTACAATGGTAGACGGTCAGCTGATTAAGCTTAACAAATCCATCACCTAGGAAACCGCTTTCAATCTCAATACTTACAGTAAAAATACAATGCACAAAAAAAACCTCACAAGCCTAAGGAGTTTTATTTTTTTGATCGGTAGTAAATTTCCAACACTTTTTACATTTTTCGTCCCAAAAATGACATGTCCTTTTTTTGGGTGGGTGAATGAAGATAATTTTTTATTTTTGTTTTGCCTAATTGGTCATTAGAGGGGGGTGTCCAAAGGGTTCTGAACCAAGGAGCTCATTCAGACTCGCTCGCTAGATGCGTACGCTCGCACCCAGCGTATGCAAATCTGGCACACACCCAGCAAGGCAGGCGATCGCACGGCAAGGCATAAGGACACCCACTATGTCCTGGTGTGCGATCACTTTGTGTATGCAGACGCCCACCAGCCTGTCTTAAGACGCCCACTTGCGCACGTCATCTCCAGGAAGTGTATGCAACCATCGTTACATCGGGTACCATCGGAATCGAATGCAGCGCTTGTGGTTGACTATACCCTAACGTAAGCAGTGCGATCACTTCAGTGTAAAAACCAGCCAGGTGACGTGTACTATGACGCTGCCTGTTAATTATGCACGCCTCTGAAACTGCATTAAGACGCTTGGGCACACCTGCGTTCGCACCTCCACTTACCCGTTGTTAATGGCCGTTAGTGTGGGTTTCTTCTTGTTGCTCAGTGGGGGAGAGAATGATGTGAAAGACAAGTTTTCTTTGTTCAATGCTGTTGTATGGTGGTGCTATATTAATGCATTTCCATTCATTTGTATATTATTACAATACCTCTTTAGTGCAGAAAAGTGTTAGTTTGTAATACTATTTCCCCTTGCTTAATGGATTAAGGAAAAGCGGTCATTGGTGTTACCAGGTAAATCAGGCCATACCATGGTGATCTAGCAGACGTCACCTCACAGTATCAGCGCTACAGTCAGTGATTTTTTTTTTTTCAGCATTGTCACTCCACCACGTCGGCACCAGTGAGGACATGGACAAACAAACCACAAGCAGATCATGTGACCTCTCCCGGCAACATGACCTTGTCAGCGCCAGCTGCAATTTAAGGGACACCAGCTAAAATCTTGCCTATATCACCAAATTGGTCCAGTCTGGCTCTCTGAACAGTGTACAGATGTGTCCTCTTACATCTTTGCTGGTCACGCTACAAACGTGCGCATGCATCACGCCATGTGATTACCTGCAGCAGCGGACGCTATAGCTCGCACAGCGATCTCACCATGCAGTCCTACTATGGAGTCGCGGGGACATACGCAGTGTGCGTATCTGCTCACAGGCGCATGCCTCGCTCCATGCATGGCGCTATTTTCCGCAAAGATGCAAGAGGACTTATCTGTATGTACTGCTAATAAAAACTGAGCTGTAAATGTGCACCACCGTCAGTCACACATCTATGGCTAGGAATTGGACATTTCTCTGCTGCATTCACCCCAAATTGAAGGTTGCACTAAGTGATGGAAAATGAATAGCCTATTTGTGGGCAGTTATATGCCTTTTTGTATGGTCCACTCTTATTTTCATTTGTTACAGTACACTGTGTTTAGTGTTGGACAATGTGATCCCTCTGTATAAATCCGCACAATCTTGACCTTGCAGTGTGCAGCAACAGACCCAGTAATCCTTGTGTGGTAAAATTACATTTAATTAGAAAATCTATTGGCAAACAGATGATTTGTTTGAATTTTAAATCTTAATTAGGAGCCAGATCAGTTTCCATTGTGTCTGGTCTCGTGAAACGCATGTCTGCTTCCTGTACATAAGACATCCTATAATTTACTACCAATTTATAAAATAAAACTCCATAGGCTTGTGAGGTTTTTTTTTGATCTTTGTATTTTTACTGTCTATGTATTGAGATTGAAAGTAGTTTCCTAGGTGATAGATTTGTTTAGCTTAATCCGCTGACCGTCTACCACTGTAGAATCTAGATGTTTCTCACTTTAGCAATAAATAATGAACATCACAACCAAATAATTCTGTCGTTAGCTTTATCAATATGATGTTGAGCAGGACCACAATAAAGGACCATTTCAATCAAAACCTAAACTTGTGGGGTTTTTTGATGTCTTTTGCTATTTTGTTTGGTACAAGTGATGTCACTTGGGAACATACTGCTGTTAGGAAAATTGCTGAACCATAACAAATATCAGAGGATAACGCTGATAAGTTGGAATGCCAGGCCCCAGGAATGTAAAATTTTGGTTTAATGTATAAAATTCCATCCAAAACCTGCAACCTTCCAGTATAAACCGTTGTGGCAGCCATTTTGTAGGATGAACTGATGATGATCCTTGTGCATTGCTAGCTGGCCCTTTTCTATTAGTTAAGCCCACACATTGCTTCACTCTACTTCCCTATCTTCCTGCGGCAACAGTTCTTATTGTAGAGTAGTAAACATAAGTGAGGCAACTGTGTCACTTCATATCTTCTCAAATCGTAGATGTCCTTGTAGCATCTCCTATCATCAACAATTTGTGATCAAGATCTTGATCACAAGGATCAACCTGGTTTCAAGGGCAGCTTCACTTGTTCGAAGTCGGTGAATGTAATGACAACAAATATTACATATCCTACTTTTCTGTGTGGGGTCTCTGATAGAATTAGCTAAAAGGAAAGAGTAGCATTGATTCACTCACAATATAAATTCCTACTGCAGAGGACAGCCAGGGATTAACAGGTATTAAATAAGGGCGAAAAAGCAGCCAGCTGAGTTGCACAAGAGATAAGTCACAAGCTAACCTAGGCTCATTGTTAGAATTAAAATAATTTATTTGTGTAATTTAAAGTTTAGTGCTATACATGAAAGCTACAATTACAAGTTAACTAGAATAATAGATCAGAGGGATGGAGTTTCTGAGTGACATGTGACTATCCACCATCTGCACTCCATATAGATGTACTGTCCTGCTCGTTCAGTAATGTCTGATATCCTATAGCTTGTAAGCTTAACTCTTTGCATCTATGTTAATACTCAACCTTTGTTATTACTGGGCTCTTAATATTCTGTCACTCCTATAAAGCAATATTAATAATTAATGTATGCCAGTAGTGGCTATCTTCTATAAGTCCTAAACCATGAATAAACCAGATATGTTGTGCACTTTTAACTGTATACCCATTGAATAAATAGCACCATAGTAGCTCACACAGTATGTTGAGTTGTCCTTCGATGGTGCAGGAAGCTCTCTATTGAGTTATATTGTTAGCTGCATGCAGTATTTGTTCTCCCATTTATGATCTAGAACGTAAGCTACCTAGAATGATTTCTGAGTGTCAATAAATGTCTTGTCATTAGAATTCTCTTTGGAAGATCCAATATATCTGCATTTGTTTTGTTAACAAGGTTTCCATTTGATTATTGTGAATATTGGTTTTCACATATCCTGAAATATAAACATGCAAGTTATGTTTTAATTCTGGCACTGCGTATAGTAAAGCTGGGTACACACTGGAGCGATGTCGGGCTGATTTGACGGTTTGTCATGAGAAATCGCTTAAGTCGCTCAGTGTGTATCGGCGATTGCATGCTCCTGTGGTCGCTAGCGATGATGTGCTACACATCAAACCTAGTGATATCACTAGCGACCTGTAGTAAGTCAATGAAGGACTAAACAGTGATCGTTCCGTCGTTCATTAACTCGTTCAAGTGTGGGCAGGCAATCCCCCATTCAAGGGAATTCGATCTGATGGCAGAACGAATGCCCATCTCTCCAGTGTGTACTCTGCTTTAGTGTGCAACATTGATTGTTCTGTCAAAGTACAGACACGTATACTTCGTTTTTTAATGTTGCATTGTTTTAGGTTGTAAATAGCGCAATTCATTTTTCCTAAGTATTCCCTGTGTTGTGGAAGCTGTAAATTTACACTGGTGAAAAACCATTGCCAAATGAGAACACCAGTGCTTTACATTTGGGCTACACCAGGGAATCATTAAATAACTGACAAATGCTAGCGCATGGAGATCACCAATTGAAAAGTAAAATTAGTGGAATAGAAATGAAATCGCATGTATTATGCAAACCTAAAGTACACACATTAAATATGTTTATTGTATGGTGATACTCCATAACTGTGGGCTAAGGCAATGAGGCATTTATTTATTACTGGTTATTTATATAGTGCACACATATTCCGCAGCGCTTTAAAGAGAATTTTTGACTATTCACATCAGTCTCTGCCCCAGTGGAGCTTACAATTTTTATTCTTTACCACATGTACACACACACACACGTTCATTTTTGTTAGGAGTCAGTTCACCTACCAGTATATTTTTGGAGTGTGGGGGAAAACCGAAGCACCTGGAGGAAACCCACACAAGCACATGGAGAATATACAGAGAGAGCGGGGGTGGAAACTGGAACACCTGGAGGAAACCCACGCAAGCACAGGGGAGAATACACAGGGTGAGCGTGGGGGAAAACTGGAGCACCTGGAGGTAACTGGAGTAAACCCACGCAAGCACAGGGTGAGTATACAAACTCCATACAGTTAGGGCCATGGTGGAAATCAAACCCAAGACCTCAGTGCTGTGAGACAGTAATGCTAACCATTACACTAGTGGTTCCCAAACTGTGCGTGGTGGAGCCCTGGGGTCCCGCAGCATATCAAATTATTTATGGTCAATGTAATGTTAATATGTGGCCAAACAGAAGCGCAAACCTGTCCACCACCCCATAACTGAACCTAAGGATAACAGGTAAGCACAATTTACTTTGCTACATTTTTTTTCTGAATTTCCTAATAGCAAACTTTTGGTTTAGGGGTGCAGTGAAAACAATGCTGATACTCTTGGGCGCCTGGTTCAAAAAAAGTTTGGGAACCACTGCATTACACCATACGTGCTTTAGAGAAAAGTGAACTGATACATTTAAGTGTCCTGATCCTGCTTAGTGCCCAAGTAAGCTACTGACAGATTGTGGAGGTAAGTATTCGGGTCAGGGGGATGGTTAGGGTTAGGCTGTGGGACAGGAGGCTTAGGCTGTGGGACGGGAGGGTTCAGGTTAGGCTGCGGGAGGGGTGTGTTAGGGGTAGGGTAAGGGGTCTAATACTTGCAAAAATCTGTCAGGATTCTGACTGTTGGGATCCCGCACTCAACCCCTGGGCACATCCCAGCGGCTACGCACCCTTTTCTTGTGTACAATTTACATGTGCATACACAGTACCAAATCCCCCCACCCCTCCCTCCAAAAAAGTGGTATTATGTATAATATGTTTAGACTTTTTTTTTTTTCAAACACAAGATCTATCTTGATTTATTTGCATTTTATGTGCACTTGTGGCTTACTTTATGAAATGTAAATTTTTCAATATCTGCAATTTTATAAAAAAAAAATTGCTTATTTTGTTTTTCGATTGTTTTGTGTTTAATAAAATGTATATTTTGAAAATGTACCCCTTGATAATTCAGTCCCTTAGTGTAAGTTTAATGCACGGCTTTGAGATCTTGTGTACAATTTCTTATGTCTATTGACAGACATGGCATGTAAACATAGCAGGTAGCCCTGTGGAAGTATGTCACCGTGCAGGTCGTTGCCCTACAGCTAATCTGGAAAACTTCCCTGTAAGTGGGCACAATGCCATTTAAACAGATTAGGGTGATTAGGCTGCCAGAATGCCAGGTCCAAATGTTTGAATAGACTGTCTGCTAGGTGGGGTGCTACAAATAAATTAATATTGTACCAATTTGTGTAATGGCTGGAAACCTGCAGTAGTGCTATAAATAGACGCTGCACTACAAATGTCTGTACCTATATTTGCCCCACTGCCTCTTATTTTGGTTCTTTTGTTTAGTTATTTTTCTATCTGATATTTCATATATCCTGTAAAGCTTGGACCAGCGATCCCACTGCTCATTTTAACTTTACGATCCATCTATTTCCTGTTGTTCAAACCGTGCTATGTTGTTATACGTAAACCTACTACTGTATATTGCAGTCTTCCTGAACACTGTAACGAAAAACCAATTGTAAGACCTTCACATCTTATATTATTTGTGGAGAATTTCCATACTGTGGGTATATAGCATAATATGCAGGCAGGGCGTGTAATGTCAGTGTATCCCACATTGAGTGGTGCAAGTAAATTCCAATATAATTTAATTGCTGCAAAATTTTATAATTAATAAAGTGATTTTTAATTGATCTTAATTTAGATTTTATTTTTCCTTTTTAATATGCTACAGTACCAGCTACTGGCCTACAGTTAAAATGTGACTGCCAGTGCCTACAGATGGCATTTGCCCAACTATATCTCTATACAGCAGTGGAATTGGTGACAGCTGTAGGTTATAAAATCTTAAGTCTTTTAAAGAAGTGTTAACAGCTGAATTATGCATAACAGTAAGAGTCATTCCTAATAATTGGAAATAGCTCTACAATGTGCATCTATAGGAGTATAAAATAGTTTAATAATAAGGTAAAACACATTTCAGTAGCCAATGTGCCTACAAAAAAGACTGGGGGCCTAGGGTATTGGTGTCAGTAATGTAATTTGATGCAGATCTTCCCTGACTCCTTAAAATATCCTGATGGCCCCCAGATTTAACTGACTGGCTTCTGAATTCTACATTATTTTGTTCACCCTACGCTAGTGCTTTCGGCCACTATGCTAAGTTCTGATGTGTGGATGTTGCTGCAGTACTGCAGGACTCTAGGGAACCCCTATACGTTTTCTGTTCCACTACCCACCACCCACCTTCTACTATAAAACTGGAAGAGGGACTCTGACATATGTTTAGGCTTGCATTCTGCAGAAGGGCTATATATTAATATTGGTTACTCCAGTATGACTTACCAGTGAAGCCATGCAACTGCAGGTTTCTCCAACTTGCTCTTTTCCTGGTAAGACTGTGTCATTCGTAGAGTCTAAGGGGGTAAATTTACTAAAGTGAGAGTTTCTAAAAGTGGAGATGTTGCCCATAGAAACCAATCATATTCTAGCTATTATCTTCTAGAAGGTGCTAGTTAAATAGAATCTGGTTGCTATGGGCAGCATCTCTGCTTCTAAAAACTCTCACTTTATTATATATATATATCCCTAAGGGGGAGATCTAATTAGGAGCATGCAATGTGCATCTGTATAGATTGTGAGTAATTTAACATGGTTTTTGCTGAAACCTCTATGGGGTGTGAGCAAAAATAAGTGAGGTTCCGATGGCAAAGCTGTTATGTTCCTTGCAGCTAATTTAAAACTCCAGAGGGGGCACTGAGGAGCAGAAATGGCAGCCGGCTCCTGACAGGATGGCCATGTGCTCCTCTTTAAAGACTGAGGATCTTCTATGGCTAATACTTCAGCTCAAATGTCGTTTTCTTAGGTGAGCTCCTGATTTGTTTGCAAAAACTCTATTTCTGAATGCTCTTAGATTTATTTATTATTTTAATTTGCTTAAAGCAACTTAAGGTTTAGTGGCCTGTTACAGGGGAAAGTAAAACCTAGGAATTGCTTGTGTTTAACAATGAAAGTTCAAATGTTATTTATCTTCTATATTCGGTGACTTTTCTAAAATGAGATTTTTAAAAGAATGCTTGGTTTTACCTTTGTTATTTTCCTCTCCTCCATTACCTTCCTTAGTCTACTTCTTAGGTACTAAGGGCTTGATTCAGCAAGAATCGCTATTGCATTCGGTGAAAACGCAGGCGTGCCAGTGCGTTTGAACGCTGTTGCAGGGGCGTGCATAAATTAGCCACTGCGATGCCATACGCAGTTTGGGCTTTCACTGCGTGCGATGAGGTAAGCAATTTCTGAGAAAGGTCAGACCTTGTGCAAGTGTGCGTGAGGCTCCGATTGTACTCGATGTTGCAGATGGTTTCTCAGTTTTGCCAAGTATTCTGGATGTGTGTAAGGCAAGGGGGTGTCCTTATGTTAGGCTGCGTATGGCATTGCGATTGCAATCATTAGCTTATCTTCGCAGACAGACTGCGGTCGTAATCGCTATTGCAATCGCAATAGTGATCCTTGCTGAATCAGGCCCTAATGCCGCACATCCACTAGCAGAAGAAAAAAGACATTGTAATCGTGCAGTCGTTTCACAGTCTGTGCTGTGCCTACACTGATCGATCAGTTGTTCAGTGTATGCACATCAGTCATCCACTTCGTCAGGTTGTACAGGGCGATGTTTGATGTCGGAAACGACCAGCGGGAGCACACATCGCTGGTCGTTTCCGACATTAATGTGCACGATTCATGAGCGATTTTTTTGATTGACATGCGAAACTCCAATCAGACAGTCTCCCATCCCTCAATGGAATGGCAGAAATGTCTCTGGACATGCTACTATGTATCCACTTGTTTCTGCAGTATCATGTGACTGCTTAGGAACAGTCTCTCTCTGTTCTTTCCCCGCTGCAAAGTTTCATTGTTGATATTGGTATCAATTGGCTGCCTCTAAATCCGCTTCTATAATTGTTCCTTATTATTTGGCATGGTAGCTTGCAGGCATGTCATGGCCGTGTGTGTGTGTGTGTGTGTGTGTGTGTGTGTGTTGCAAATGTCTTCCAAACAGTGTCAAGAAACCACAATGTTTTGTTTGCTTGATGGATATCCTTTAATTACATTGTGACCATTGTATATTCTCTCTCTCGTTAATAAGCACTACCTAGTGCAGCTGGCATCATAGTAGAATTTGAGAACTTCACACAGTCGTAAGAAGACAAAAGAATGTTGCACTGGGTGTATATTTTATTTTTAAACAACTTTTTATTCACGTGAAGCAGTAGTAATACATCAGTAGCAAGGGAAAAACAGTACAAATACAAGAGATCAAAAGTACAAATGTGATACATCGATGGGAATAATAAAACTGGGTACGCACTATATGATGTGTGACCCAGCCGACAGTGCGATGTGATGCAATGACTCATTGCACACGCTGTATACACTGCACGATCCAGTGTGCAGTGGCGCCATGTAACAGCACCGGGTCGTCTACTACATGGTCCCATCTGCTGTGTAGCACAGCAGATGGGACGATGCGATGAAAGACCCGTGGGCACACGCAATCGGGTGTACACACTGTACGATCCATGTGATATATCGTTTCGGTCTGCGTCGATTAGTATTTAAGAGAAATGTATAATCAACAATCGGATAATTCTCCCAGACATCAACTGCCATCATGAGTTGTCCTGTAACAAAAAAAATAAATAACTGCTGTTAATTTTGGTGCTGTAAATATATTATAATTAAGTGACAAGGAAGCACAGAATAGTCTCTGAATCTAAACATTAATGCAATGTAAATTTTTCATTTTGTTTGCTTTTTTGTCTCTTAGTACTGTGGCTTTTGAAATTATTTATTTGTAGGTGCAAATATTCACAGATTGCTACTGCAGTTATGGGAAATAACTTTGTAATTGGATTTCCATCCTGTAATCTGTTTCCTTGTACGTCTGGCGTGTGTCCAGAATAGAATTGCTGCACTGTTTGATTACATGACGTGGAGAAGAACCCAAGGCAAGGTGCCCCCATTTCTGGAATAATACACAGCGTGGTTATGCTGGGAGCAAAATGCAAGCTTCACTTACCTAATGTGTGTACTGTGTTTCTACAGAGCAAATAAGTTTCAGCTGCCTGAATCTTTTCTGAGACCAGCAAGTGATGCTTTAATGGTTCTTGTCTACAATGTACAATATACCATTTTATTATGGTTTGTTTTGTTTCTTCAGCTGCTTTTATTACAATCTTAGAAATATAAATCGCATAGTGCCCTATTATATTGATTTTAGTTTTTTTTGTTAGCCTTAGTTAGTCTCTACATTGCTTTCTATTTTGCTTACTCTTCCGCTATCTTTGGTTTTGTCATTGTGTTTATGGTTTTCCTGTGTATTTATCACGGTACAGCACCGCGGACACCTTGTGGCATCCTTTTGCATATAAAATGTAAAAATAGTAATGTAATTTCAGGTATGCTTTATTTATGCTCATAGAGATGTGACCATAAACTACATTCTCTTGCTGGTTCGTGCTAGAAGATATAGAGACCGTTTTATTTATAGTTTTATAGATACTGATGTAGTTTGTGTGGGTCACTTTACATTGACATCAATGTACTGATTGTAGAAAGATGCTTGGTAATGGTGTCTTTGTGATTAGGACAGATAACTAATAGAGAAGCATAAATACCTGAGTGTTGAAATACTTACCCCTTAGGCATCCAGATGCTGGTTTCTTTCACGGTTTCCTTCCAGAGTGTGTGTTTATATGTATGTATGTAATATTACACACACACATGCAACACTTTCCTGTCTTGTGGCCCTGAACACTGTCACCATCAAGTACTGTAAGACACTGTGGGCGGAATTCAATTGATTCCTGCCCCCATCGCGCCCGACGGAGCTATTCAATTCTTGGGCACGATCAGCTGCCAGCGCTACATTTCAGCTCGCAGCCCCAGGGGGGTGAGAGTTGAAATGTGCGAAAAGTGACACTTTTCGCGATCGCGCCCAGCACTTTGGTCAGGTTTAGCTGCTTTACGCGGCTAAACCCGACCACTTTGGGCGCGTTTAGCACGAAATCTGGAACAATTGCATAGCGGCCCGCGATGTCACTTTAGACGGGAGATGCGGGCCGCGAAAACAATTGAATTCTGCCCTATGAGTCACATTCAGTTAGCTGCGGGACTTGACGCGTGTCTGCAGCTCTGCCCGGAGCTATGCAATTACTTCCACAAACCTGTGTCCCCAAGGGTGCACTTAACACAGATTTTTCCTAGCTGCAAGGAAAAAAAATCAGCATAAAGTGCACCCTCTGGGGCTTACCATGCGGGTTAATCCCGGGCACTTAACCTGGGTTTACCGTGCACCAAAATTGCCAAATAATTGAATATCTCCGGATGTTAAACCCGGGAGCTGTAGCCGCATGGTAAATCTGCAACATACCTCCAAATATATGGGAATTATAAATCTGGACCCCTTGTGTGCGCCTCCAAAAAGGAAATGTGACCTTGCAGGAAGGGGCGTGGCCTTGTGGGGTGTCCCTTGCACACACAAGGGGTCCTGAATTTTATCTCCCATACAGATGTGTCCAAGTCACGTTAAACATAACACGTGGGCGCCGTGCAACTCTGTAGCTCTGAGCGTCTTTGTGCAACGTTTTACCTTCAATTGCATGTTATTTGCAATGCAAATAGGATGCACAAGCAGCTTCTGCTGATTAAAATTGTATGCAGCATGCCTATATTCTGTGTGCAATTGTGGGTGTATCTGCATGTGAAATGCTACGTTACAGTGTCAGCCGCTGTGACACTCTGGGTGTATCTCCATGCAAAATGCTATGTTACAGTGTCACAGCGGCTGACACTGTAACGTAGCATTTCACATGCAGATACACCCAAAGTTGCACACAGAATATAGGCATGCCGCATATCATTTTAATCAGCAGAAACCGCTTGTGTGTCCTATTCGCATCATGGCGCGACCAGAAGGGATGTTTGATGCACAAGGAAGTAAGATGTACGTGGACACATCTGTTTGTTTGGAGGTATGCTACAGGCACCCATGGATATTGTAAGTTATTATTCAAACTACTCTATCATTATGCCCCCCTCTCAAAGGGGAACAGTTGGGTGGGGGGGGGGGGTGCTGTATGCTGCAATGTAATAACTAGTAAAACAGAGATTTCAGAGTTAAGCTGGGTACACACTATGCGATTCTCAGCCCCACATGGCTATATCAGTCAGATAGGGCTGATAATTGTGTGCCACCTTGGCCCGGCAGACGGTCCGAGACCTATCGAAACGGTCCCTGATATAGCGTGTGCTGCTTGTTCTCGTCATTTTGGTATTTTTCAGAAAGTGCAGTGTGTACAGAGCTTGGCCTGATGTATGCAAATTAAGTAGCATTCCCCTAAGGAGACGAGACAATTTGGAATCGAAAGGATCACTTGTAACTAGACGATTATTGGGTAGTGTGTACAGTATATATTGGCCATTTTCGGAATCGTTTAGTCGGTCTGAATCAGTCTAGTTGTTGTTATTGTTGAGCAAATTCTCCTATTGTGTACCCAGCTTTAGACAATGTTTTCAAACTGAAATGATACAAGTCAGATGAAATCTCCAGCTCACAAGTTGGTAGTTCACAATGAAATTGGATATCGGCTTATTTCTCTCAGCAAAGTTGAGCATATCAGCATATACTTGGCATAATCTGCTACACGTGGAACTGGCTTCATGCTTTTTGTATTTTGTTTTTTTGTATTTCCATAATACATTTGTTTTTTATACTGGTTTATATGTGAGTAATCTGTACAGTGAAATCCAGGAACTGAGACAAAAACAGTTGCACGATCTTTTGTGCAGCCCACCCAGAAACCAGGTTTGCTATGATTAATAAGGACCATTAAATATGTTTCCTTCGGGTCTAATAAGAGCTTACTCCTAGAACCTTTAAACTGTTCATACTGTACTTGTGTGTCTATTGCTGAAATTCATTCTACATCTTCTGAATAGTTTCCTATAATTTAGAAAATTACAATATAGAAAGAGGAACATGAGTCGGTTTCAGAAAAATTATGACGAAAGAACTGGATCATGTCCTTATTTACTACAATTATTTCTCCATGTCAGGTAATGTTGGTTGGATCATGTATGCCAATATTGTATATTGTTGATTATTCCATTCACAAGCAAGACAAATACAGTACGTGGCCAATTACTTAATTGTGTGGCCAGCATTGCACATGAGATTTAGTTCCGATTTATAAAGACTAAAATAAAGAATTTGCATTACATCCATATGCCACAGCAATATATCCCATGCTCATCTCCGACTTGTTGAAAGTCCTGTGGCCAGGTTAAGTGTCTCCCTGGACTATAAAGTATCTGGAATGGAGGAATCTAGGAATACAAGTTATATGCTGTAGTGGTAAATTATACCAGCAATGAAAATAGAAGAATTTCCAGTATCTGGAAATTCATGGCTTCTTTCAATTTTGACTGATTGGAAATAGCGTTATGCAAACAGTAGTGAGCTAAGATTTGGATTCCTTTCTGATTTGAAAAAGAAATGTGTTTTGTCGTCATAATCCTCTATAGAAACTACTTGATCTATCCTGGGCACTTGATATAGCTTAGGCACTTTTATCTGAATCATTTAATCCAATAATACAGGACACTTTTGATGATCTTAATTCACACTCCAATAATTACACAATATATCCTTAAAAAAAAAAAAGAAATTGAGTATAAACTTTTTATTATAGTACAATTTCATACATAATCAACTTCTAACATTCAGCTGTGAAAATAAGTCCACCCCCCCAACTTCAGCCTCGCGCAGACTAGATCTGTCCTTCTTAATAACAGACATTGTGCTATGATAATAATGGTATTCTTACTATTGCCATTTATATCCATTGAAAAGATGGACATTTTTAGAAGACTTCTAGTAGAGCCAGATTACTGGTTCTCTGTTTCTGTTTGGGAGATATTAAGGTATTGGTTGACCTATGCAGCTGTAGTGTTTTTATTTGGCACTGGATGACGTTGTTCGGATGTTGCCTAAGGCCTTGAAGAGACTGGTGCAGGAAAACAATGTAAGTCAGTGTAGTTTACTTGTCATTGCTTTTACAGGAGCATTCAATGTATCTTCATGGTGTTAATGTACGTTCAAGCTTCCCTATAACGATTCCCTATAAAAAAAGTTTAACATAGAAAAGACATGCATGCATTGTATGCCAAATCTGGTATCTGGGAGCAGTGTGCTGTGGGTATTTAGTGTGTTAACATTGTATTTGGGAGTTTTGCCACTAGCAGGTTTGTATTTTTGTTTTTTTTCCCATCACAGTTCTTTTATTGGCAATAGCAGGTAATGTTATTTATATAACCACCTACTGTGTAGTTCCAAGAAACTGAAAGTGAATACATTCAGTTCTGTGAGTTTCTGAGAGCAATACATTTGCCTGTGTACATAATGTGTTTAGGTTCATATTTAGCCATTCCAGTTTTTGCTGACAATTGTAGTTATAAAACCACTGTATTTTAACTTTAGATAGTACTATTAATCTAAAGGCAACAGTACTATATAGGCAACATGTAGCTGTTTAGTTTCCCCTATATTTCGCTATTGACTTGCTCTAATAACAAAAGTTGGGTGTTTTATATGCGCAGGAAATCCGACAAATTAGCCAGCAGAAAGACTAGGAAGCACCTTTCTTCCCAACAATATTTCTTTTGAGAGAGTATTTCTGCTGAGGCGCTTCCCCGGATTACATGAAATCTTCAAATATACATTCAAGTGTCATATACACAGAAGACAGAACACAACATAGTCTAAGCCATCAAAGTTTAGACACCCTATTGTGATTAGAGGATAGAATAAAAGTGAATAGAGCCCTTCAGCCTTATTGATAGATGGAGAAAGCACTTATTACAGGTACCTTAATAGATTCTTCCTTGTATATAGACACATCAAATATATGTGAAGGTCGCAGAATTATATATTATGACAGGCTTAATCCACGGCACTCATCCATCTGGGGTGCCCTCGGTATGTGACCACACCATCTACATAATAAACTTGCTAGGACACCCTGTTTTTCAAATATAAGACAAACTTTTTCTGTCTATCCCCTGGTGCTTATTAACTGATATCCCTGGGTGTGGTCCTGTCCCTCTTTAAACCGGGACCCATATTCATGTTTAAAATGTGTGCAAGCTTGAGCCAAAGGTGGCAGACCGAGATCATATATCTGAGAATCAGTGTAGGGACTGGCCAGATGGGAATGACTGTGAAGTGGTGGTCACCTTAACAAATTATTGCTATATTTTGGAACCAGCATTCCCTGTATTCAAAGGAGTTGCAGTTTGAATAGCAAGTGAGTGGCAAGTTTGTATGATAATATATATATATATATATATATATATATATATATATATATATAAAACTTCATGGCTCCTCTGCTAAAAGGTACATTTGCTAGCCTTGTTCTATTATTGGGGACTAAAATGCAACAAAAATCAGACACTGGCAAATAGAAATATAATACCTGTTTGCGAGTTAGTATTAAAACTGACGGAGGTTGATAATGATGTGCGTTGAACAGCTGCGATTGTTTGAATGGCTTTATCCTAACCACTGATTTATTCATACCGCCTGAAGATTTCTACTTGCTACTGTACATAATCCCATTTAATACCACCGCTACGTCATCCCTCCTCCCTCCTGGTGTACTGCCAGATAATTGGGCAGTGGTAATTAGTGACTGAAGGGTTCGGTCATGTCAGACTGCCATCATGTGTTCCCATATAGATTGGTTTAGCACATCTGTTTTTAGACCTTTCTATGTTTCTGCATATTTATGGTTTTTATTATTTTAAAAGGGAAACCTATAAATATGTATCTTTTAAATCTGTTTTTACAGACACCATGTAATTGACAATCTAGCCCTCACCAAGCCCTAATATTTGATCAAACTAATCTCGTGTGACAAATAACCTGTAACAGATTTTTATTTGCTCTATTATGTAACAGAAAGTCTGAGCTGCCTGTTTTACATGTTGCCCTGAAAGAATTTGGACCCAGTGAGATTGGAGAAGGGTCACTACACGTGGGGGAAGAAACCTTCCAGCAGCTGCAGAGCCAAGTTCTGCATTTAATTTTTATTTTTTTTATTAAATAAATAAATAAATAAATAAAATAAAAAAAAAATAAAAAAAAATATATATATATATATATATATATATATATATATTATGGTATGGAAAGAACATGCGCCTGATAGTGTAGTATTTCAAAATATTTTTAGCACGTGCTCGAATATAAATGTGCGTACCAGAAAGTAAATCTTTAAAGCTTATCTATAGGTCTTTTACTGGGACCTCATATGGTGGGATGTTTTCACAGCTTCGGGGTGACCAGGAACCTTAAATAAGATTGGCTCGCATCGAGCCAAAACAAGCACATATAGTGTAGTAATTTTATGTCCAAAAAGAATGGTGTGGTAAAACAGTTAAGAATGCGTACCAGAACGTTACTTGAATCTCTGCATAAAGTACTAAGTCGCCTCTTCAAACTCACATGGTGGCCCCAGCATTAGCAGGTGCAGGTGGAGTAGGTCAGCTTAAAACAAGCAGAAAATTACCCTTACTTAAATGAGCTTCATCAACAAGTGTTTTTTTTAATAATACTTAGTACATGGGGAATACAAGGTACACAAAGGGTTAAATAACATAGAAATAAGATAAAGGGATGCTTATCTGAACAATCAGTAGTGTGGAGAGGAGCTGGAACAGGGGTGCAAACGCGTTTCGTCCAAATAGACTTCCACCCCCTGAGCACGTGCTAAAAATATTTTGAAATACTACACTATCAGGCGCATGTTCTTTCCATAACCTATTTCCAGATCACATTCACCCTGACTGCCATTCAGGAATACAGGAAGACCGCTGCCACCTTCACCAAAAGGGATCTAAGTGTCACACCTGTTAGCACTAACTGGACTACAGTGCAATATCACTTGTGACTTGAACCAGAGTGCCATTCTACACATCCTGTACATATATATATATATATATACGCGCGCGCGCACACACACACACACACACACACACACACACACACACACACACACAGTCAGGTCCATAAATATTGGGACATTGACAGAATTTTCATATTTTGGCCTCTATTCACCACCACAATGGCTTTGAAATGAAACAAACAAGATGTGATTTAACTGCAGACTTTCAGATTTAATTTGAGGGTAATTACATCCAAATCAGGTGAACGGTGTAGGAATTACAACGGTTTCTATATGTGCCTCACACTTTTTAAGGGTCCAAAAGTAATGGGACAAACTAAACAATCCTAAATCTAACTTTCACTTTTTAATACTTTGTTGCAAATCCTTTGCAGGCAATTACAGCCTGAAGTCTGGAACGCATAGACATCACCAGACGCTGGGTTTCATTCCTGGTGATGCTCTGCCAGGCCTCTACTGCAAATGTCTTCAGTTCCTGCTTGTTCTTGGGGCATTTTCCCTTCAGTTTTGTCTTCATCAAGTGAAATGCATGCTCAATCGGATTCAGGTCAGGGGATTGACTTGGCCATTGCATAACATTCCACTTTTTAGCCTTAAAAGACTCTTTGGTTGCTTTTGCAGTATGCTTCGGGTCATTGTCCATCTGCACTGTGAAGCGCTGTGAAAATGAGTTCTGAAGCATTTGACTGAATATGAGCATATAATATTGCCCGAAACACTTCAGAATTCATTCTGCTGCTTTTGTCAGCAGTCACATCATCAATAAATACAAGGGAACCAGTTCCATTGGCAGCCATACATGCCCACGCCATGACACTACCACCACCATGCTTCACTGATGACGTGGTATGTTTTGGATCATGAGCAGTTCCTTTCCTTCTCTTCTCTTCCCATCACTCTGGTACAAGTTGATCTTTGTCTCATCTGTCAATAGGATGTTGTTCCAAAACTGTAATGGCTTTTTTAGATGTTGTTTGGCAAACTCTAATATGGTCTTCCTGTTTTTGTGGCTCACCAATAGTTGCATCTTGTGGTGAACCGTCTATATTCACTCTTGTGAAGTCTTCTCTTGATTGTTGACTTTGACACACATACATCTACCTCCTGGAGAGTGTTCTTGATTTGGCCAACTGTTGTGAAGGGGTTTTTCTTCACCAGGGAAATAATTCTTCTGTCATCCACCACAGTTGTTTTCCGTGGTCTTCCAGGTCTTTTGGTGTTGCTGAGCACTCCGGTGCGTTCTTTATTTTTAAGAATGTTCCAAACAGTTGATTTGGCCACAAATAATGTTTTTGCTATCTCTCTGATGGGTTTGTTTTGATTTTTCAGCCTAATGGTGGCTTGCTTCACTGATAGTGACAGCTCTTTGGATCTCATATTGAGAGTTGACAGCAACTGATTCCAAATGCAAATGTCACACCTAGAATCAACTCCAGACCTTTTACCTGCTTAATTGATAATGAAATAACGAGGGAATAGCCCACAACTGTCCATGAAATAGCTTTTGAGTTGATAGTCCCATTACTTTTGGCCCCTTAAAAAGTGGGAGGCACATATTGAAACTGTTGTAATTCCTACACCGTTCACCCGATTTGGATGTAATTACCCTGAAATTAAATCTGAAAGTCTGCAGTTAAAGCACATCTTGATTGTTTCATTTCAAAGCCATTGTGGTGGTGAATAGAGGCCAAAATCTGAAAATTCTGTCTATGTCCCAATATTTATGGACCTGACTGTGTGTGTGTGTGTGTGTGTATATATATATATATATATATATATATATATAAATGTGTATGTATATATATATATATATATATATATATATATATACATATACATACATAGGTTGAGTCCCCTATATCCAAATATTCCAAAATCTAGATACATTTTGGCATGACTGAGATAATGAAACCTTTGATTGTTGATGGTTAAATGTACACAAACTTTGTCTAAGGCACAAATTATTAAAAATAATGTATAAATTGACCTAATGGCTCTGTATATAGTGTGGTGTATATGAAACCTAAATGAATTTCATTTCTGTACACAAACTTTGCTAGAGCCACAAAATTATTGAAAATATAGTATAAAATTACCTGCAGGCTGTGTATATAAGGTGTATATAACACATAAATGCATTCTGTGTGTATATTTGGGTCCCATTCCCAAGATATTTCATTATTAAATGCAAATGTTCCAAAATACGGAATATTCCGTTATCCAAAATACCCCTGGTCCCAAGCATTTTGGATATGGGAGTCTCAACCTCTACTGTAGCAACAATATTTTACCAGTGCTGTACAATCCAGTAAATGCAAGAAAAACGGTGGTGGTACAGTAGATGGCCCTCATACAGGTATGTAGTACAGTGCTCCCCACTTTATTATGCCAACAATAAATGTAATAATGCAATTATCTATAGCTGTCTTTGAAATGCTCCACTTGCTATAATGACAGTTTGGCCCAATATTTTAACTCTGTGCTATAAATGGTGAGCACCTTATTTAAATAGTTTTACCAGCCTTTTGTTCCCTGTATTCTTATATTTTCTGTTCAGCAAATTGTTGGGCAATTAGCACACTATTTTTGGATTAATTACACTAAAAGGAATGTGTTCGTCAGAATCTGAACCATGCCAATACTATTGTCCAAATAGCCTTTTATCAAGAGGCAGCAGGAATTACAGTAGTCTAACAAACTAAGTTGGAAGCTTTCATTTGATTTAATCCTGATCTAAATTAATTCTTTCCGCTGTATGATTTCACTGTAGCCTTACAGACACTCTCCTGTGATTATTACAGACACACTAATTGATTATTCGCCTGTAAAGTCCAACTTCCTGAGAAGAGGGGTGCCATGGTTGGTCAGTCTGTAAGCCTAGGCAGCAGCATATATGTAACGGATCATGTTGTGAATTGTAGGACAAACAGTGATCCATTAAGTGTCATTATTATTACCAGTTATTTATATAGTGCACACATATTCTGCAGCACTTTACAGAGAATATTTGTCCATTCACATCAGTCCCTGCCCCAGTGGAGCTTACAAACTATATTCCCTACCACTTGTACATGCACATACACACTAGGGTTACTTTTTGTTGGGAGCCAATTAACCTACTAGTATATTTTTGGAGTGTGGAAGGAAACCGGGGCACCCAGAGGAAACCCACGCAAGCACAGGGAGCATATACAAACTACACACAGTTAGGGTCATGGTGGGAATTGAACCCACGGTCTCAGTGCTGTGAGACAGTAATGCTAACTGGGATGTAGCGGCCGCCAGTCTCAATACGACATCCGAATCCTGGCAAGGGACTTACGATAGGCGTCAAAATACCAACGCCTATCTTAATCCCATTGCCGGAATGCCAGACTGAACGAGGTAAGTCCGGGGCGCCCTCAGCATTAGCCGGGAGGAAGGGTTAGGTTTAGGGAGCATAGCGAGGTTAGCTTTTGGAGGGGGGGAGGGTTAGGGTTAGGCACCCGTGGGGGAGGGTTAGGGTTAGGCACTAGGGGGGAGGTTAGGGTTAGGTACCACTATGGGACGGTTAGGGGGGAGGAAGAGGGCTAGGGATAGGGTACTCACCTGCCCTGTCGGGATCTTCTCCCTTAAGGCTGCCGGCGTTGGGATATGAACCAGCGGCTATTCATGGTGGTCATGCCATTTAGCCAATGTTCTTTATTATCTTTGGCATAGCCCGAAGTTGGTGTATTTTAGTACGCAACCCTATGGAGCTGCGAATGAAAATATGTGATATTAGGGCGCAATGTGGGCACATTGCGGGCATTGCCCCAATTGAATCTACACGAATGTGTACACTGTAAGGGGAAATAAACTACACATCTGTTGTACTCTATTAGATCGCAGCACCCTAAATGCTTCCTGATCATGATGATTGGTTGTTAAATGCCTCCTATGGTTGCTGGGACTCAGTTACAGCATTGGTAAAATATATATTCTACAGAAATTTCAATTGCAAATGTATCTATAAAGTAACACACATGCATCTGTTATAAAGCCATTCATGGTTACTTTTAGTGCTGGTTGAGAGAAGATATGGTTAAATTATGCAGTCGAAATATGAACATGTTTGATAGAAGTTTCTCTGAAAGTGAAGAATACATTGACTCTGCTTTAACTTATGTACCTGACCTGACATATGTGCGCACTGAGCCTTAATTAAATGCGATTTGCAGCAAGCCTTATTTATCTGCTTATATTTTCAAAACCGTTAATTGCTTTTGTCACCCACACTGCAGTTGTGAGAGTTTTAATGTACAATTAGCGGAGCTGAAAGAACGCTAGATGCTTCTTAAAGTAATGTCTATAAATTGATTCCTCCCAGTTAGTCATTTTTGTGCCTTTAGTCCTCACCTTCACTAATGGGGTCTTCTTTTCTGTGCTAGATTTATTATTATTATTGTTATTGTTATCCTTCATTTATCGGGGGACGCAAGCCACCCGCAGCCCATACAAAATGCATAGTAAAGTACAGTACAAACCTACAGTACAAAAATGAAATATACATCGCAGTCAATAACTTCTTACCTGTGCACATACGGTCACTATAACTATTAAGCCAGGACTGGCTTCAACTATTACCCAGTTGATGGTGCAGCAGACGGAACCACTGATTGCAACGAGAATATCAAGGGGCAAGGAGGTGCAGGTAAGGAAAGGAGGCCTACACAAGGGAAGAGGGCCAGGCTCCAGGGCGCTCACAATCTATAGGGGAGAGGCATAATTACTAGGACAAAGAACGAATTCTCCTTGGTCTACATGTTCTTTTAATGGCTTTTTATCTCAAAAATGTAAGTGTCCTCTGTAAGGAAGTCTTTATGGTAACACATTGAGGTTCATTTGTTCCACTTGAATTTATAGACCTGTATACCTGCTGTTACAGCTCAGTTTACTCCTGGGATGACTCCAGAAACGTTACGAGCAGAGAACTGCAGTGGCAGAATCACAGTTCATGTGTGAAATTAATATCTGAGCTTTGTATTTTGTTATTGAAGCAGTGCCCCATTTTTATGCCACAGAATGCCTCATTTGGCTCCCCTCTGTTGTGGTGGATCTCATACTCCTGATGACATACTGCTGTAGGATTAGGCATCGCAGCGCTCTGCTCCCTTAAGTGACGTCACACAGGCAGTAACAGGTGTTTCTGCACTTTGCGTTCAGTATTGGGTACAGTACCACTGACTGTCTGTTCTCTGAAAGTGAAGTATAGGATGTGGGCACCAGGGCTATCGCCCTGGCCATTCCACCAAATTAAACAGTGCAGTCTCATGTGCATCTTAGTTGCATCGCATTGCGACTAAGGGAGGTATTCAATTAGTTTTGCACCCGCGATAAAGTTTTGCATGCCGGACTTTTCGCCTACATCGCGTATTTTAGCTGCGGAAACTTATCGTGCGCGTACCCGCTATTTGCCATATTCAATTCCAAAAGACGTGAAACCGGCGACGCACAAAGTCAGAACAGGCGAAAAGTGGTGTCAGAATCGGGGAAATCAGCCTGAAACCCCCCCCCCCCCCCCCCACAAAAAAAAAAAAAAGATGCATTTGAAACATTGGGAATCAATGTAGTAGTGTCCGATAAGACCTAAAAACTGTTTGGGGTACTTAAGTTCGCACAATTGCCTCTCATTAGCATCTTTGCACAATTGGAGAAGAATGACATAAAGCAGTATTTTTTGGAGAAAATAAGTAGTCTTGGCAAATTTGGGGTACCTGAAAATGGGTGCTAGCATATTTTAATGTCTCTAAAGTGCAGTTTTAATAAATGCGATTTTCCACCGTCATAAAAGCACCTGCAATCCCAAAACCACTTGACCACTTCTTAGAGTGCCCCAAGAACCTTATTTCGCGTTTGCGAACTTGTCCCTCCACTTTGTGCTTTTTAACCCCAAATTCAAAGTACTTTTTTGCGGTCGTATTAAGTTTTGCCCTGGAATTTTTTGACGCAGTTGTCCATTGGGGGCTGTCCTAAGGTTCGGAGTTGTTTCCCCACCTTTGCACCCGAAAACAAAAATGTTACACTTCTTTTCTCCTGCTATTCAGAGGCGAATCTTTTTTGCCTATTACATTGCATTGACTTTTCCGCGTACGCGAAAAGCGGATGGAATTGAATACGGAGATAAGTTTCCGACTGTCAAAGTCGCAGTCAGCGATACTTTTTCGCGGATCTCGGTGTTTCGCTTCTAATTGAATACAGACCTAAGACGCATTTTCTGGTGAAAAAGATGCAAAACAGAAGCTTGGCTCAAGCAGCCGGACTGGACCTGGCCTCGCTGAGAGGGGCTATTTGCTGCAACATGAGCAACAGTGTATCAGGATACATCTGATTCAAGAAACTACACTAGCTTATGTTTGGCATTTTGTTTTTTTGCTGCATTGTACTTAATTATTAATACACGTGACATTGTCTGTTTCATAGACTAGGAATAGATTTTGCTGCTTATTTGAAATACTTGTGCATTCTTTATATATTTATACATTATATGCATTGCTTGATCTCCGAGAATAATGACTATTTTTAAACTTCGCTAACTGTGCAGCTCTGTGTATTTTAAAGGCTAATGACTTGTTTTGCTGTATTTATGCAGGAGCTAAAGGCTATATACTGTTTTATCCTTGTGTTTATTCCCAAACCAGTGTAAATTGCCACTGCGACTTTCAAGTAGGCTTCGGCTTTATATGAGAGGATTGCTTAATTTTCAGTCTACAGATGTTTGTTCTAAACCAAGTAAATTAAAACTCAGCCAGTGTCTGACCTTCTCTTAAATTGACCTTTTTGATTGTGTTTTGATCAAAGATTGTTGCACAGAAGGTGTCGAATAACTGATCAAAACAGCTGTATAGCTTTAACACCACAAGGTATGAGGCAAATGTCAACATATGTAGGACCTTTCTGTTTGAACAGAAACAGATCTGTTTGTCTTTCTCCTGTTAACACTGATTGATGAGTACATATTTAATAAAGCCTGAATACCTCTATGCCGCACAGGCATCTTGTGCTGATGGATTTATTTTAAAAAGAACAACTGGTTGTGTGATGGTTCTTTTTAAATGTCATTTCTGATGTCTAAAGGCACCATAAGAAATGAGGTTACATGGCAGCCACTGCACCTAGAAATCTATCGATTTTTCTTCGTTATCTTCGTTATCTGGCTACCTTTGGACTCAAAGCATTACAACAGGGGTGTCAAACTCGTGGCACTACATATCCCAGCATTCCCTGCCACAGTTTAGAACAATAGAATACTGCGCCTTAATATTTAAGCTGGGACACCAGTATAGCACACATCAAGTTAAGGCATAAAAATAATAATTTATTCAGTATAGCAGCATACAAATCACAATAAATTAAACAAATTCACAGTAAATTCTTTTTAGCATTATGGATATACTTTGAGAGTTTATTCAGCACATAAAGAGACAAATATGTATATAACCGTTCTCCTTTGATTATTTAATAATAAAAATAACCCAATATGATGGTATATTAAAGAGGAATAAATATGCCGTCTATAGGAGAGTCTGTATCCTTTTATATCAACTGCTGTGTATTAAAGTCCCGTATATTTATGTATAATCAACAATGGAATATTGGTAGTGAATACTCACTGGCACCTCGTATTAAAGGCTACACCTCAAAGGGGCACTGCAGTAGAGGACAATTCCAGTATGATAATCCACCACAGGAGACTCGTGGCTCTCGTCTCAAAATAGTGAAGGCAGCATAGATGTAATGATCCGCCGCGAGACGCTCACAGCTCTGGCAGCGTAGATGGTACAGCTTGGAGGGAGCCGGCACTGGTCACGACCAGCTCTCTTCTCCAGAGCCGCCTGGCTATTTCAGATTTACGGCTGATTTAGAATAGGTAGTGTCAGTTTGTCAATTAGGGTGGTGGTCCGTGTAGGATAGGATAACTGAGCCCAGGGTGAATCTCCGGTTAGCATATGAGGGAGCAGCAACGCATTTCAACTACCAACCGTAACCTTTGTCAAGCTGAAACACAGTTTAGCATGCCCTAAGAGAAAGACTGTGGTAGTGCATGCTGGGATGTGTAGTCCACTGCAGCTGGATGGCCCTAGTTTGACACCACTGCACTATAAGTCTCAGCATGCCTTGCAGTTTACATGTGAACCTCCAGCAGTTGTGGAACTGCACATCCCAGCCTGCCCTGCCACAGTTTTAGTAAAATTTTAAGTCTGCCACAAACATTCCATTGTAAGGTCATTTGTTGAGTGTGCTGTAAGTTGTAGCTACATTTACATTTGGTAAATAACTGTGTGTTTGATCCTAACACTTGTCACAGTGCATTACACTCGTGTTTCATAAAGAAAACATCTTCACAATACAATAGGGCAGATGTATGAAGCTGTGGTAAGTGATAAAGTGCAGAGTGATAAACGACCAACCAATCCGCTCCCACCTGTCATTTTTCAAACACAGCTAGTAACATGACAGTTGTGAGCTGATTGGTTGGCCGTTTATCACTCTGCACTTTATCACTTTCCAGAGCTTCATACATCTGCCCCATTATCTTTCTCAGTACAGCACGAATGTAAAATATTTTTTCTTTTCCATTATAAAGTATTGCTTTAGTTCTTCAAAGCTACACGTTGGTTGGAAATAGATTTTGGGCCTGATTCAGACCCACTCGCGAGCGGCTGTCCGCTCGCAAGTGGGTCGATGGTGTGCACTGAGCATGTGCACGATGGAGGGAGCTCCGTCGTGCGCATGCGCCAGACGCAACGAGCGAAGGAAAGTCCTTCGCTTGTTGTGTCCGATCAAAGGGGGCGTGCTGTCAATGTTGATTGACAGCACGCCCCCTTTGGTAGGCGTGCCGGGGGCGTGCCTCCCGTCAAAAGCCGGTGATGTCAGTGGGAGTGATTTTGGCTCTGATAGAGCCAAAATCACTCCGGAGCTTGCGGTTGAAAACCTCAACCGCAGGCTCCGGCTCGCAATTTCGATGGTCGCGATGGTCTCGACCATCGCGGCCATCAAAATGCACGCTCGTATAGCCTGTGGGTGGTGACCCACAGCTATACGAGCGTCCAGAAGGACGCTCCATTTTCATGGAGGCCGGCCCTCATTCAGAGCGTGCGCTCTGCTCAGAGCGTACGGCTCTGAATGAGGGCCTTTGTTTTCAATTTATCTAAATTTAGTTGGATGGAGCCTGAAAAATCGTTGTTATGGGCAACCTGCTCTTACTTGCTGTGATTGCAGCAGAACACAAGCAATCTATTTGTAAAGCGGATACGAGATGTAAAACAATAGTTATTTAATAGGAGTCCTTCGGGATTAACAAATCTGAGAAGATTTCTCAGACTTCAGTTTATAAGTAGAGCTGCAGTCATCCCAAACCTCCAAAATACATGTGTCCTCATACACCTAGCACCTGTACTCCATACAGTATGAGACGGCCATTGCGACTGAGACTCTCTGAGAGGCTGGAAGTTCATTTAAGTGATACTAAAATAATGTGAAGAGGGGGGTAAAAACACCCATTTTTACATATTTTTTTTAGTACAAATAATATTGAGAAATATGCCCGATAGACTCCTTTAAATTCTCTTCGCACTCTGGAAATATTTGCGGAAAATAACATCCCTGCAGAAGGACAGACATTATTAATGGAATATGATTATAGGAGCTTTGTGCCCATCTTATACAGTAGTCGATTTTGAATACCTCCAGAGTATATGTTCTCAAAGCATAAAACAGAGCCTAATCCTTATTATGTTATTCTGATGGCATTTAGCTTGTCATTTTGTTACTAGGAGGCAATCTGGTTATTTCCCCATTGTGTTAAATAAATTAGATTTTTCTGAATTATTCCAAGGTCTTTTTTTAAGTTTTCCTTTTAAGATCTATTTAGTTAGCCGCCTCCCAGTAACGCCCATGCCTTTCCGCCATCATCTTAAACGAGTACAATCGAGTGTGTGCAACAGCGATCTCTGCGTACTCTGTGATAGGTACAGTATGCACTGCAGTGGTTTATCTGATTTTTTTTTTTGCAAATAATCGCTCAAATGTGAAATAACTGACACTGCGTCCACCTCTGAATCAGGCCCTCAGTCTCTGGCATACTTTTGATCCTTAGTTTGTTTGTTCTAGACCAGTTTTCTATGTCTTCCTTGTGATCTTACTCTCTGCCTATGGAACTTTTCTTTCTAATTTCGCCAGTACATTCACCGTTTCTGCTAAGGGCAAGATTCCTCTCACTAGTTCTTTTAATATAATTGGCAAGATCTTTCTGCATGAGGTCCATGGTCGTCGGAGTCCTCCTCTTTCCCCTCCTTTTTTTTTCTGTGCTTTGTTTTTCCCTTTTTTTTTTGCTTTTTGTTCCCTTTTTGTTTTCTCCTGTTTTCTTGTCATCGGAGGCTTCTTTCTGCCATGTGGGGCTGCTAAAGATAATGTTCACTCAATCAACTTTTTGTTTTCTTGTCTAATTTTTTGCGCCGTAATTGTTCTGGTCAGCAGTTCTCATGTATATTTTAACCACTTGCCTGGCGTGGTCGCAATTTTCAAACCGCACGAGGCAAAATTTCAACCAGTCAGATAAACATGAGGGCAGCTGCAGGAAGAGAATCTCCCCCACTTAGCAGCCGCTAGGAAAAAGTAAATTAACCTCCCCCTCAACCCCTTAGTGTACCTGGTGTCTGAAACCAGTGTCAAATTAGAAAGTCGCGATGGTCGAAATGTTTCCGATGGTGGTTCCGATGTTTGAAAAATCAAACTTTTTTTTATTTATTTTTTGCAAATCTTTAAAAATAAAACCTTTTTTTTCTTTTTTTTAGTGAAATCATTTTGGGTAAGTTGATATAGATGTTCCTCACCTAATTCACTCTTAAGAAAAATTACCATTTCAGAACGTTTTTTAGAAAAAAAAAAAATAGTCAGTGGTTAAATGAAATATAGAGTTACAGCATGAGTTAAAACCTTAATTAAACTGGAGGAGTTCGACATGTTGCTCAGAGCTCCTTTGCACAGTGGGTTATAGGGCACATGCACTCCTTCAGATATGGATTTTTATCTCTCCAGCACACTCTGCCATACTGCAAGTCCATCATTTGAGTCTGGTTGTTCAGAAGGAGGGGAGACTACTCGGCTTAAAAGTAACTAAAAAGTGATTATAAATTGAGATATGCTTCTGGGCACCACTGTCTGTCTAGCACTGGCTTCATCCTGCTGGTCGTAATTCTTGGCAGTTCTTACAGGTCTAGAGTACCTAGAGCTGTACTGTGGTTTTGAATACAATTTTCTGGATGCCCTTATTTTTGGAACCTTTCCTAGCAGAGAATTTAAAAAAAAAAAAAAAATCCATTTCATATAAATAGGGTCTCTGAGAAAGACAGGTCCTTGTTAATACCCTTCACAGTTTACAGTCTTGACAACTGATTTGGTAACGTTTATTTGATTGGCTGTGTTTGGCATCAGGAATGGTTGGATCAGGTTTGGTCATTTAGGGCCTTATTCAATTTGGAGTGAAAAGCTGTTATCAGCGATACTTTATCGCCGATGACGTCATTTTTGCATTTTTCACTTATTTTCATATTCAGTTTCCCCGACACTTCGCCGGTGCGGAAAGTCAGAGTTTTGAAGCCAGTATCACCAATGAATAGGTGGCGAAAACAAGTGCAGAATTGGGGTTTTGGGGTGCAGACTTCCAAAAACCACTCTGCACCCCTTGGACAGTCCCCCAAAGTTATACTGTGTTAAGAAAGAACCACAGGACACCCCAAAAAATATACTTTAATTTTGAGGGCAAAAAAAAAAGTTGGGGGACAAACTCCTAAACTAGTGAAATAGACTAAGTGGGTTGCCCAAGTATGCGGCAGGTGTTTTTTTGATTGTAGGTGGTTGCGGCATGTGGATTTTTCAGGGTTTTTAAAACTCCACATTAGCCACTTTAAAATATGCTAGTACCCATTTTCATGTACCCCAAATTTGATGGGACAACTTATTTTTCCCAAAAAAAGTTGCTAAATGCTATTCTTCACCACTTTCACAAAGACGCTATACAGCACCTATTGGGACCGTTTAAAGACCCCACATACCTTTAGCAGGGCTATTCTGGGGTACCCATAGTCATCCCCCGTGTCAGGCTGATTTCCCCAAAAATTACAGGACTTTTCACCGATATCCTTTTCGCCAGTTTCAAATTGAATACGGGGAATAGCGGGGACGAGCGCGATAACTTTTCGACGGCAGAACCTCCGATGACGGCGAAAAGTCCGACAACGGACTTTTCGCTCCAAATTGAATATGCCCCTTAGAACGCAAAATAAAGTTGGCTTAGATGGTACTCCTCACTGCTATCTATACAGATTGCCTTGGACCAACTTATATTGCATGTATAGTGGTTTTCTGTTTAAAATAAATGTACTTTAACTATAATTTTCATAATAACATACCTGTTCCTCTTAGAATGGAACAAGTCATGTTACAGGGTCCCATTACATCACTGGGGGAAAGGGTGCCAAGCACTTCTAGAGGGCTAGACAAACCCAAGTCTCCCTCCCCTAGATACACCGCTGTATGCTCAGACATTCACCACTACTTGAGGTATATGTACAACATGTCGACATTAAGAAAAATGTCAACATGGTTGTGAATTTCGACAGCTGGTGTTGATGTTGGGCTGTGGTTAGGTTTAGTTGACAAGTCATTGTAAAATCATTGACATGCCGATTGCCAACATTCACAATATCAACGTGCTGCCCATGTTGAGACACTGAATGTCAACTTTATACCACAAACCTTACTTGGCCTAGTGGCAGGTGAGCAGGATTACCTCCCGACATCAGTCTAGACAAGCGGCACAGTCGATTTAATTTGTGACTGTCCAGCTAAAAAGTTCTATTTGGGGGGGGGTGTGGTTTAATTACTGGCTCATCCCAGTTTGCTTTCTTGTATAATCAAAACAAACCTGTAAGGCTTTCCATCGTGTGCATTTACACGTGTTCCAAGTTCTTAATGCTGCTAATTCATAAAGAATCTAATGTATCACAGAGCGGCCTATGCTGCAGACACACAGCAGCGTATAGAACTTGATGATAGACTATCCTGCTGTGATAACCACTTCCAATCACAAGCGAAACTGTTCGCTCTTTCTCCAAAACAGATTAGTTTTTGCTTAGTGCTATATAGGAGACATTTTGCATCTCGTGTACTAAATAGTCTGTTCTCATCTGTGAGTGTGATTTCCATGCAACACTGCACAGAATAAGGTCTCCTACATAGGAGTGTCTATACTATAATAGTGTTCCCGCTAGACAGCAGGGCAGGGTGCTGGGGAAGCCATCAGGTAGTCTCCTTTGCTTGCCTTTGGCTGCAAAGGGGGTGTGACTGGCCGGGTGGGGGTGTGTCCTTGTTACACTCCTCCAATTTCACACTTGGGGGAATGCCCAGCCCTTACAGAGGTGATCTTTCACTGCAACTTTACCCACCCGTGGGACGCAGCAGTAAACGGGCGGGGAGGGCTCAGGGTCGGCGGTTTTAGTGGAGCGCCGCTAAAAGGGCAGGGTGCATTTAAAACAACCTAGCGGGAACACTATTTAATACAATAATTTAAACTAATCCTAGCTTACGTAGTATGGACATTGAAATGTATAAATAATGGGGGTTTTTTTACTTAATTTTGTTTTAAATGTTCAGACAATATCTACAAAAAGCAGAGAAAAACAACGCAAGTGTAATGCCCAAGGTCACATAATTGGTTACATATGTGTATGATTTGGTGACAATAAACTAATATATGTTGCAATTATTTGTAAATGTTGAGTAAAGTTATACCATAACGAAATAGGACTGCTCTCCCTCAATGCCGTTCACATGGTATCCTAAATCCCCTCCTCTGATTTCAATATACTAAACCTCAGAGGTAAGAGTAAAGCCGCTAGGAGGCTTCTTCTGTGTGCTATATGCAGAAGAGGGCTTCGCTTTCCCTGTATCATACTAGACATAGGAATTTCGGGAAGTACTCCCTGACGCCTGGGAGAGCAGGGAGTTCTTCCTGTTGTCAGGGCCTCACCCCACTGTATGATGCTAGAATTAGTGGTATTTACGCTGCATGGGATGGTGGCATGATGACTCGAGATATGGCACCATGCCCCCTGCACAGAGGTTTTGCCCATAGCAACCAATCATATTGTAGCTATCGTTTTCTAGAGTGTGCTAGAATCTGGTTCCTATGGCAACAGCTCCACTCTGATATTCTTGTTATCACTCGTTACTAATCTTAAATGATGCTACAACCAATCAGCTCCTGTCATTTTTCAAACACATGACAGTTAAAAGCTGATTGGTTGGAGCACCATTCAAGATTAGTAACGTGATAACCAGAATATCATTCATTGATAAATGAGGCCCTGAGTCTTTTACGAGCCCCTTTTTTATAATGATCACTTATGGTGCCCTTACACAGTACGATTTGGATATGGACAGTTCTGACGGGTTGTACAGACCAATCGTATGAAAATAGGTGTTTTTGTGTATTCTGCGACCCTGATGCGCGTCCCTGCCGTCCTCTAGTTGGATCGCAGATCAGATGGTTTTGCAGAGAGATCTACGATCTTTTGAGTACAATGTGATACAGTTCTATGCATCTTATCCTATGATCGTAACTATCAATCGTACACCATTTGACCACATCGTATGAAGGATTTCAAGGGCAATCGTATCATAGTGCTGGGCTGCATGTTTGTAAATGTTTAGAGCAAATGTTTAAAAGGATAGTAGGGGATTCCCACACAGGACAAATTAGTTAGATATGTAAAAAAATCTTGAGCCAACCATATACAATGAAATAAATATATTACTAAAGGGAAAATCTGAGAGAGTTATTTTTATGGGGGTTGGTGGTGCTGCCCAGGAGTTAGGGTGCTGATTAATAAAAAAAACAGGTATTTCTCTGCTAAGATTTAGAGAAAAATAAAGAACTCCCTTTTAATAATATGATAATCTACAGTATGTGTGAACAAGCCCATACAGAGTAATTTCATACAGTGCATTTCATACAGTAAATTCATAAATCTGTGTAAGAGACTATAGAGAACACTCTTTATCCTTCTCTTCTTAATAGAAAAGTGGAGCATGTACCAAGGGTTTTCTAATGAGGTCAGACACAGTTTACATTTTATGCTGTGTGTGTGTTCATGTCATTATTCTAGAATATATGTTCGATATTGCCAGCTAATATCGTACATTTCTTCTTCATGGTCCATAGGGTCCACAGGGATAATGTGCTTGGAGTGATCTAGGCACCAAACTGTTAAGCTTTCAGCTCCCAGGATGCCCCAAGTCCTCCTCCACATATACCCCACCCCTGGCCACAGGCATCCAGTTTTTATTTTTTGGTGCGGCAGGATTCAGGCGGCCCTCTTTAACAGGGGGACTGCTCAGGCAGTCCCAAGCTTTAATTTTATGTTTTATTTTATTTCTCTTTTATAGAGTTAGCAGTACTGAGCGTAATAAAATGCCTGCACTGCGACTCAGTCTACCTCCGCTGGGCCGCAACACCAGTAACATCTCTAGTGATTTCGGCAGATCACAGCAGAGCTTGCTAGTGGCGACGCTGGGGCCCGGACTGCTGGGGGACTCACTGAGATGTCCAGTAAGGCAATTCCTCGCTTACAGGGAATCTTGCGCGGCAGTCCTTGCTTCCGGTGTTGAAGACTCACCAGAAGCCGCTGCAGTGGAGGCCTTGTGCCGTCCACTCCCTCACTAAACCACCGGAGACTTATCGTTTGACGTCGGGGATCAGCAGCAGACTTCTGCTGCCATGAGTCCAGCGTACCCAGTCGGTTGACTCAGCTTAGGGGAGGCAGACTCTCCCACGGCAGCTCTTCCCCCGACCCAGACGCAAATCCATCACAGGTTTTCCTGCGTCTTGGTCGCTTTTTCTACCCTCCTCGTGCATATGAGATACAGCTCACTATCCGTGATCTGCTGAAGCGGTTTGGTCTCGGGAGGTTTTGGGTCAGTCTTCCTGTATACCTCTCCCCTGGGTCAGGTATAGAGTGCTCTATATCCTACCAAGATATGAGTAGTTGATTCAGGGCACATTGCAGCTAATTTACATATGCATTGTATGGGACTTTTTGCTAGCTGCTGTGTTGATAATGCCTTTTAATTCTGACTGTCAGTTATAACTATCACTGTTTTTCCTCCTCCTCCCTCTGTAACATGTGGGTGTTTTTTTCTTTTTTTTTTTTCTTTGTACTTCACATTTACTAGTTATTTGTGAAGACTGTCACATTACATTGCATTGTTACCTTTATAATTGATACAAAAGGTAAAGGGAAACAGGAGATTGAGACCCCTGTGCTGGTTTCATGTAAATCCTTTTGGCAGGCTTGTCCCCTCGGGACTTTATACAGGATGGTTTGCGTGCTTTCTGTTATAAAGAACCACCTCACCAGTCCAGTCTACCAGCCCCTGTACAGGAGCCATCTTGGATGTCTTCTTTGTCTCAGGTGATGACGCAGCTAGTGGATAGTTTGGTTACTCTTAAGTTGCACCCCTTTAATAGGATACCCACAGCAGTTTCAGCATGCTGTGTTTGCCCCTCCTATATATCCTTCCTGGATGGATATTTATGCCCACTCAGGTCAGAGTATGGCTCAGTCGGCTGTTGTGAACAGACCGGTAGTCACTAAGGCGCATAAGCTGATATCTTTTTATCAGTCTGCTCAGCATGTAGATTCAAACCCATCATCCGAGAAATCGGATTATTCGCTGGATTCTTCTCCATGGTCTATCTCGGGAGAGGAGGACCATCCTTCTACAGTGGATGTCCCTTCTTTGGTGATGGCGGTCAAATCAATCCTAAATATACAGGATGATCAGCCAGCTCCTAGACACCAGAAGATAGTAAAAGCAACCCCCTGAACTTATGGAAGAGGCATGGAGTAACCCAGATAAACTGTTCCATGTTACGAAAAGAATAGCATGTTTGTATCCTTTCCCAGCTACTGAATGTACTAAGTGAGAAATCCCTCTGTGGGTGCTCATGTGACACATTGGGTGGTATTCAATTGTTGCGCCCCTGTACGCGCCCGTCAAGAGCTATGCAATTGTTTCTCCTTTCGGGCGCTATCAGCTGCCGGTGCACCATTTCAGCTTGCAGCCCCAGGGGGATGCGAACTGAAATGGGCGAAAAGTGACATGTTTGGGCTCCCAAACATCACTTTTCACAATCACGCCCAGCACTTTGGTTGGGGGTAGCTATTTTACGCGGCTAAACCCGACCACTTTGGGCGCGAAAAGCAGCAACATTGAATAGAGCCCTGTGATCTCCCGTCACTATAGACTGGAGATCGGGCGCCCATTTAGTCAGGAGTGCTACGTTGCCATTGCCATAAGCATCTTCTCTTAAAGTTTCTACAGATTAGAAAAGTTTACACATGTCTTAAAGCAGTATTTTCATTGTCTGGAGCTGTTACTCGACCAGCTATGGCCGGGGCTTGGGTATCCAACGACAGGAGCATTGGAAGGGTATGCAGTCAGGCAGCAGATGGTCGAAATGCCAACTGCCGGCTTCCCGACTGTCAAATCTCGGCAGAGTACTAATGACAGACGCCGAAATCATGGCACCTGTCGTCATACCTACGTTGGGAGCCCGGCATACCAAACAAAGGTAAGGCGGGCGCGGACAGCCGTGGGGGGGAGAGGGTTAGGTTAGGGTCTCCCATGGGGACTTAGGGTTAGGGCTACAGTTGGGGGGGGGGGTAGGGTTAGTTATACTTGCCTAAATCCCCTGTCGGGATCTTCACTGGTGTCGGGATTTGATACTGATTCCATTGGAAGATACTCTACCAAATGTTACCAGAGAGCAGCTGACCTATATCTCACACATACGGACATCACCCTCCTATTTCGGAGAAGCTGCAATAGATTCTGGGCTCTTAGCTTCTAAAGCATCGGCAGCCTCGGTTGTGGCTCATAGAGCCAATTGGTTAAAGTCCTGAAAAGCAGATACGGAGTCAAAGAAGGCTTGGGAATCTTT
Source organism: Taudactylus pleione (assembly GCA_031769625.1). NCBI lineage: Eukaryota > Metazoa > Chordata > Amphibia > Anura > Myobatrachidae > Taudactylus > Taudactylus pleione. Next base: position 8,244,566 of record JAUIMM010000081.1, on the reverse strand, counting down.
ACCTTTTTATGGAAACATACTATTTGGAGCAGAATTAGATAAGATAGTGGCTACTCAGGCAGCTTCAAAATCTGCAGGTCTGCCATCAACAGCTACAGTAAAGTCTAGGCAGTCTTCAATTTTTCGGTTCCTTCGTCTTCAGGGATGAGCAAATAGGACAGTCTTCCTCCAGGCTGTCTAGTTCTCACAGGACCATGAAGTAGAGGTCCTGGCCGGCCAGACGTCCAGCTTCTAAGCCGGACAACAAACCCTCTGCCTGATGGGGCAGGCCGCCTCCTGGGGGATCCGAGGGTGGGAGGCAGACTTCTTCAATTTGCGGACTATTGGCATCAAACAACAGATGCCTGGGTCCGAGAAGTGGTCTCTCAGGGGTATGCTCTCACTTTTCTGTAGGCATCCTCCCCAGAAGTTTTGTTTTGTACAACTTCCCCATCTGAGCCTATCAAGGCCTTGGCCCTACAGAAGACCATTTAGTCCCATCCCAGTTCCTGTGGTTCAACAAGAAAAGGGTTATTATTCCAATCTACTGTATCTGCCTATTACGCCATCCCTCCAGCAATTTGTACGGTTTTGTGTTCTGCGACAACATTACAAATTTCAGGCACTGCCCATTGGTCTTTCTACGGCCCCTCGGGTCTTCCCCAAAATAATAGATGTGAGGACGGCCTACCTCAGGCGTCAAGGACCTTCTGATATTGGCACAATCTCTACAGATGCAGGGCCGGATAATCAATTGGAAGAAGTCTTCTTTGTCTCCAATACAGCGTATGATACATCTGGGGGCACTTCTGGATTCTGGGACGCAAAGGGTCTTTCTGCCAGAGGACAAGATTGTGGCCCTATCATTGCGAGTACGCAAATTGCTATGCAATCAAAGGGTATCCATTCTATCAGCAATGCAGGTCTTGGGGTCGATGGTATCCACCTTCGACAGGGTGGAATATGCTCCGTTCCACTCCAGGCCTCTGCAGCAATTGATTCCCTCCCGTTGGAATGGACAGTACCATCTAATGCTGTCTCAGAGGATCCTTCTCACTCCGGAGGTTTGTCTCTCTCTTGTAGTGGCTACAAAATGATTATTTGGATAAGGGTCACCCATTCTTGATTCCAAATTAAGTGCTTCTCAACACGGACGCCAGTCTTCCCGGAAGATGGGCAAATCAAGGAAAATCATCTATCCATAAACATTCTGGAGCTTCGAGCAGTATACAAAGCACTTATCATGGCACAGGACCAAATCCAGTCAGGCTACTGTGGTCACGTTGTCAATCTCAATCATCAAGGAGGCACGCAAAGTCACGCAGCTATGAGGGAAGTGACAAACGTTCTGATGTGGGCAGAATGTCCTCTTTCGGCTATCTCTGCAATATTCATCACAGAAATCCTCAACTGGTAAGCGAACTTCCTAGGTTGTCAGGACATACACGCCGGAGAGTGGTCTCTCCACCCGGGGGTTTTTCAACTCCTGGTGAACAAATGGGGCCTATCAGACGTAGACCTCATGGCCTCACGTCACATTTACAAGGTCCCCAGGTACAAGTCCAGGACCAAAGACCCCTCAGCTGCATTCATGGATGCACTGGCAATGAGATGGGACTTGAAGCTGGTGTATCTCTTTACTCCGATTTCCCTCCTCCCAAGGGTCCTCAGGAAATTCAAGCAGGAAGTCGGAACAGTGATACTAGTAACTCCTGCTTGGTCCAGACGCCATTGGTTCACAGACATACGGAATCTATCCATAGACACTCCGTTTCCTCTTCCTCTATGGCCGGATTTGTTAGCGCAGGGTGCATCCGGACTTACCCCGTCTGTTTTTGACGGCGTGGCTCTTGAGTCCTCCATCTTAAGAGCCAAAGGTTTCTCCATCTCTGCAATACAAACGATGCTTAGGGCAGGAAAGCCTTCATCTGCCCGCATCTATTACAGAGTTTGGCATTCTTTTGGTCAATGGTGTCCCGCAGAAAGTATGACCCTAAGGTTTTTAGAGTTTTCCTGGCACTTTCTTTTCTCCAGGCTGGGTTAGACCTCGGTCTCCGTCTGACCACCCTGAGAGTACAGGTTTCTGCATTGTCAGTTTGGCTCATCCCTCCTCCGTCAATCCTCCATCCCTTCTCCTCTGTATCACTCTGCCTACTCTCACATGCAGGTGTTAAAATTGTTTTGTTGTGTTTTTTTGTTAGATTTTTATTATTGAATTCCAGATAACTGGTCCCTAAACTTTACTACCAACATCCAGTCCTCCGTTCTTCAACCAGAGGGTGTTTTCCCAATTGTAGATCATTGCACACAAGACTTTAATACTTTATTTGTATGGGGAGAAACAAAGTGCACATTTTTTTAAATTATTATTTTACAATTTACATTTTGCAATTATTATGGTTGCAGATATGTTGTGAAGAACATATAAATAATAATTTTAGAAATTTTCAAATGGAAATATATGAAAAAAAATAAAAATCTATTGGTATATAAAAATGCCGTGGGTAGTGGTGGGAGACTTAAGAAGATCTTCCCCCTGTGACCCAATCTCCAGATGAAGTTGATGTCTAGCTATTAGGCCCTTACAATGTTTTTAAAATTATTGGCTGTCCAATATTGGCTCTAAACTCTGGAATGCAACAGCAGCGGGTGCACCGTCGAGGATGCAGTACAAACCAACATTTAGAATGAGTCGGATAGTCTGGGGGGTGGGCAGGTACACCAGGGAGGCTCTGTCCTGGCAGCGGGTATTCTTCTATTAGTGTAAGCAGCAAAAATCCACCGGGTAATGGTCCCCGGCAGTCTTATAATCAGCAGTGGGTCAGGGGGATTACTAATGTACAGCCCTGGCATCTGGAGCATGAGCTCCACCCTCGCTATGCTACTGCTACTTTCTTCCAACAGGCTGGACCGGTTTACTAAGGACAAGTGTGGGGTCCTTGGCTCTTCTGAGAAGGTCCTACCCACCTGATTCGCCTCCTTGTCCTCCTCCCCTTTAGTCCCTAAATTTCTATGAGATTGTCTCCCCTAGCCTGTGGGTCACTTTCAGATAGCTCACATTGGTATTTGCACCTGTATCATGTGGTTGTCCTACCACTCACCATCTTCTTCCTCCCCAGTTATCCTTAATAAAGTTTAAAATATTTGACCTTGTAACTATGTTTTCTGTGTATGACTGTAATTATTTACATGTCTGTTTAAAATGAAGGGTTAAAAAAAGACACACAAAAAAGTAGTGATGAGAACATGACAGTGTATAACCGCATCGAATTTGAACTGAGGGCCTGATTCAACAAGGAACGCACGTGTATGCACACACTCGGCCGCTGCGTTTATATGCTAATCAATGCATAAGCACGGCAACCGCAGCATAAGATACAGAAGTCCAGCACTACACAATGCCGCCCACTTCCCTTTACTCAAAACCTGAGTAGTCCGCAAGACAGCGGTAACATTGAGAACCATCGCAACCATATACGCACAATAGTGGTTGATCTGATGTTGTGCAGGAGATCGGGCACTTCCTGTGAGCATTGAGTCATCTGGCTGCGTCTGCTGCCGCACTGCCCTAATTATGCATGCCCCTATAATGGCGTCCCAATGCACAGGCAATCCTGCGTTTACCAGACCACCCCCCATCACCACCCACAAACTGCACTTCCTGTCAATCAATATCGGAAGGGGCTTCGTACACACTGCATGTAGTCTGCGTACCCTTACCCGATCGCACTGGCTAGTACGCGCAGCGCAAAGACATCAGCCGTTTGCGTGCGTTCCTTGCTGAATCAGGCCCTGAGTGTGTTGTATTTTATTAGACATGACAGCATGTGGCAAGTGGTAGAGTAAAATTAGTTGATTACCTAAGTAAATTAAGGAAAAAGGTTAGTCATGAAGGTTACTCTTTATTGCAGCATAATCTTTTTTTTTTTTTTTCTTATATATATATATATATATATATATATATATATATATAATTATGTATTGATTTTTATATCTTATTATACCCTTCCGATTTCAAACTGCACAGTCCTGAAGGTAAGACGCTTTGTGTCATATAATCTTCACTGCAGAGAGCTGCTGCGTTCTGTTGTTGTGTTATCTGATTTTTCTTGTCAATAATGAAATTATATCGTTTACACCCAGTAACAGACATTAATTACATTCTGACATTGCAGAATTTTTTTTTTTCAATTCAGTAAATGTATCCATGTGGGTAATTTTTCTTTTTGAGTCCTTATACTGTGCATCCATCTATTATGTTCGTCATGTTTAGGCTGAGCTTTTTTTCTCCACAAACATTTCATTGTCCTTTGCTCAGTTTACAATGCAATAGTCAACTCAATTCACAGATTTATTCATTTGAACTCCCAAGACATTTAAACTAGTATGAAACCTCTCTGCCCTACAGTGTATAGCAATGTACCGAAATTGTCTTTGCCCATTCGTCGCTCTCCCTCTGGCGCAGTAGAGATTGTACATCTAGATTCAGTACAGACCAGTATAATATGCTTATTGAAACCTGATTGTACAGCTCTATTGGTGTCTTAGAGCCTGGATTCAGAGACGGTCGCAATGCTGATGTTTTTTTTCAAATGGGCAATTTTTCTTTCACCTGCGCATGTGCCGCAATGGTCCTGTGACTGCGAACGCAGTGAGGATTTATTTGCAAAGTGATTGACAAAACGGGACTGTTCGGGGTGTGTCTCAGACTGCAATCCCGTGCGCAGTTACCAAGGCTCCGGCGTATTAGTTCTGATGGCCATTCTGTGAAACCATAGGGTTATTCAGAAGACCGATGTGGGCACGATTGTTGCGTCTTTGCACACAGGCGGCACATCGGCAGATCTGCGCTGTCGCCAGTCGGCGTCTCAGTACAAATTACAGCAGCTGAGACATTTGCGTATTTTTGCACAACAGCTACGAACCGGATCACAGGAACGACGGCATTTGCGCCCATCTCTGAATCGGTCGCTTAGTGCAGTATCCTCTATCAGATTTTTGTTGCAGAAAACGTTAATGCTCTCCATCCATAAGCAGTCAGTACTTTAGGTGTATGTGCTGTTTATTTATGTATCTCAATGTGGTGAATTTGCACTGCTGGTCTGATGGGAATTAGGAGTTAGCTGAAGCCAGTTAAATAGTGGACTATATAAATTCTGCTTTCTCCTAGAGCAACCAGGTCCTTGTGTAAAAGCTGCATAAATTGCAGAGGTAATTTGAGATATCCAGCAGCCACATTTTTGGAGTAGTTTCTTATTTCAATAATTTATTCTCTTTGTACTAAAATTACATAATGACCTTAACGCACAACGTTTTTCTCCCAATTAATGGAAGGAAACGAGGTAAACTGCTACAGTTTGTTTTATGTGTCAGCATTCCACCTACAGACATACTGTTTTATCCTATTTATTGATTAAGGGTTTTCTCTTCACCATGTAAATGATAGTCTCATAATGATTAAAAAAAAAAAAAAAAAAATATATATATATATATATATATATATATATAATATAGTTGGGGCAAAAATTTTTTGTAAAGCCAAGCTAGAATTAGCGACTGTAACTAGCCCGGCCAAAATACTATGGTCTTAAGTTTTATAAGGTGTCACCGTAAACTAGTTGGATGCATGAGCTTTGTTTGGTATGGAGATGGGTTTCACAGAAACCACTGTGTTGAGGCGCGTATCCACTAGATAAGAAAAATGAATGATTACGACATCGTTGTCGTTCAATCGCTCATTAATCATGCAGTAATTGTGCAGCAAAATGCCGGCAACGACAAGCGATGCGCGTTCCCACTGGTCGTTGTCAGCATTTTTCATCATTTGAACATACAGGCCAGCTTGTTGATTTCGACAAGTTGTGCATGCTCTGGGATGAGGGAGGGTGTCTGCACTGAACGACATATTGTTCAGTGTGGGCACATTATCCACTGCACAGGATGGAGAATGATTGCATGATTACAATGTTGTAATCGTACAGTCGTTCCAATCTCGTGTAGTGGATACGCACCTTAACTGTTATGTCCTTGGTGGACATTAATATAGCTACTATTTAATACCACCTTTGGCTTCCTGATTGCCTCTGTGACCTGTCGCAGGAGGACCTGAGTGAGCAGATCATCTCACTCCTCTCCTGCTACAGTGGATATTCTGATATGATGATAATGGGTTATCCTATCCCCACCCCATTAAAGGCTGAGGAAAATGGGGTCACCAGGAGATGAATATCAGCAGTTGCCCTACACTAGTCAAATGTACCTTAAAAGGGAATCCAACCAGATTAAAAAAAATATCTACTATATAAAAGCGAAAATTTGTCCTTCTGTCTTTCTATACAAATCCACAGTTTACAAGCCAAGATCGTGAAATTTTACATATGAGCGTATTAAAACACGGCCGAGGAAACTAAAAAAATGTGAAATCGAAATTAATTACTGTTAATTTTTAATTAATTAAAAACTACAATTTTTGCTGGACGCTCATTGTGGGGCCTTGAACTCAGTACTGGTGTCTGCTGCCTCCAGTGGTGATAGTTAAGAACTTTCTTATCTCTACTATTTATACTGTTTCTGTTTAGGGATGGACATCGGAAGCCCACCATCATATGATGGCAGTGCTTCCACCATTGAATCTTTCAATGCAATGGTAACTAACCATCGCATCATAAGCATTCAATGGTAAAAACTATTCATATGAGTAGTATAAGGGCGGGGTTAGGGGAGGGGCTCGGACACGAAGCAACAAAAATAAAAAATCCCAGGCAAGGCAGGCAGAGCTGACTGAGGACGAGGAGGAGAATGAGACACTGTCACTGCCACGCTGCTGCTGTGGGCACTTAAAGCAACAATAAACTGAAGTCTAAAAACATTATTAAATAAACGTATAACACACAGAAAAGGAACCTCTAAAGCTGGCCATACACCTGCACGATTTCGGGCCAATTGCCCATTCTCTATGAGTCATAAGATGGATGTATTATTTAGTAAGATACAATCCGATGCGCGCTCCCGCAGCTCCTATAATCGGATCCTATTATCAGATGCGCAGTACATCTTGTCAATCGTATCGTGTGCAGATCGTGCCGATTATTTTGTTCATGCGATCCATCGTGCGGCAATTCAAGTAATTTCAATGACTGTATCCCAATGAGCGCGTGAAGCACAGGATCGATCATACGACAGATCCTGTGCTAAGAAAAACAACAAACATGCTGCCGGGACTGCCAGGGAGCTCCGGGGAGTCGGATGGTGAGTCGTGTGTAAATGCTGGTCGTGCAGGTGTATGGCCAGCATTACAGCACCAGCAGAGACATCACTCCCCATCTCTGCTGGTATAAACGTTGCTAGCTGTCACTCTGTGTGTCTGTGAGTGATTGCTGCTGCTGGGCCAGGGCTGCACATTGATTGGCTCTCTGAAACTGTGAGAGCCAATCAATCAGTGCTAGCAGAGAGGGGATGGAGGGACAGGTCTGAGGCAGTGAGAGACAGCCTCCAACGATCCCAGCAGCATGAGCCAGAAAGGTTATCAGAGGCAGAGACACAGGACACAGCAGCCATGGGAGGCATAGCTAATAGTATTTAAAGAAAATAAGCCACCATCGAAACGCCATTGAATGTGATTACCCCCGGGCAACGCCGGGAACTACAGATATAGAAAATACATATATATATATAATTAACCTTTTCTTATACAGCGCAGCAAATTCCATTGTGCTTTACAATTTAGAATCCACATTAACATTTTACTGGGTTGTAAAAGACATACATACATACATACATACATACATACATACAAGACATACATACATACAAGACATACATAAGGGCAAGAGGCCCCTGCTCGTAAGCTTACAATCTATAGGGAAATAGGTGTTGATACACAAGGATAGGTGCTACATATTGCAAATTGGTCCAGCCCGATTGCAGGTGTTTTTAGTGGGCTGTATAATCCAATCACACTGGATAGTTGGCCTAGGGTTAGGAGAATGTTCAATTGAAGAAGAGAAGATGTATGTTTAACATGAGAAAAGAGTTGGATAAGGAAGCTATAAAAAGGTTAGGTGGGCGGTTATGGAATCTGATAAGCTTGTCTGAAGAGGTGAGTTTTCAGAGAACGTTTGAATGTTTGGAAACTAGTGGAAAGTCTTATTTTGCGTGGGAGGGCATTCCACAGGGTGGGTGCAGCCCGAAAAAAGTCCTGTAACCGTGCATGGGAACAAGAAATGCGTGGGGATGAGAGACGAGGGGAGATGTCGGGTTGGAAGATATTTTGAGATAAGTGAAGAGATGTATGTTGGTGTGGTTTGGTTAATAGCTTTATGTGTGAGTGTAAGTATTTTAAATTGAATACGGTAGAAGACCGGCAGCCATTGGAAGGGCTGAAAATGGATCAGCAGACACTGAACGTTTGGTGAGAAAGATCAACCTCGCAGCTGCATTCAAAATGGATTGTAGTGGGGAAGAGCCTGTTTTTGGGAAGACCAATAAGGAGACTATTGCAATAGTCAATGCAGGAAATAATAAATGCATGTATTAGAGTTTTTGCAGTGTCTTGTGTAAGATATGGTCGAATTTTGGCTATGTTTTTTAGATGTATGTAACAGGATTTAGAGACCGATTGAATGTGGGGTACAAAAGACAGTTCAGAGTCAAGGATGACACCTAGGCAGCGAGCTTGTGGGGTGGTGTTAATGAGTTGTCAACAGTAAGAGAGATATCAGGTTGGTAACTACTATTGGCCGGTGGAAATATAATTAATTCTGTTTTGGATATATTAAGTTTGAGGTGGCGAGATGACATCCAAGATGAAATGGCAGAGAGACATGCACTGACACGGATCAGCACAGATGGTGACAAATCTGGGGAGGATACATAAATTTGAGTATCGTCCGCGTACAGATGATACTGAAAACCAAAAGAGCTAATTAGTTTGCCAAGAGTGGTGGTATAGATTGAGAAAAGCAGAGGACATAATAATGAGCCTTGTGGTACTCCAACTGATAGAGGTAGCGAAGTGGAGGTAGAATTAGAAAAGCGAACCGTGAAAGAGCGGTTAGATGGGTAAGATGAGAACCAAGAAAGAACTGTGGGCCTGTTTCAGAGCCGCTCGCGAACGCACAGTGCTCGAAAGCGGCTCGATGTTTCCCCCCTGCACATGCGCCGTGTCCGGTGTGCACATGCGCGTGCCTCGCCGAGCGACTGAGCATCAGTCGCTGCGGGGCTTGCTACAAGACGGGGCGGCTGTTGATGGTGAGTGACAGCTTGCCCCGTTTTATAGGCGGAGAGGGGGGGTGGCTGCACAAACGCAGGAAACGTTCCCTTAGGAACGCCTGGCGTTTGTGGGAAGCCCTACTGACATCATTACTGATGTCAGTAGTGGACTTCCTGCTCTATTAGAGCAGGAAGTCCACTCAGCCTTGCAGTAGCCGAGACCCTACCACAGGGTCTCGTCACAAGGCCTATGGTCGCGATAATCGCGACAACCTCCTGGCCACTTGCACAAGCTGTGGTAGGTCTCCCACAGCTTAGCGAGCGGCCACAGAAAAAAAAAAAAACACGCTGATCAGACCCTGCGAGCTGCCTCCGGCAGCGAGCAGGTCTGAATCAGGGCCTGTGTCTTGAAGACCTAGGGATTGTAGTGTTTGTATGAGAAGAGTGGTCAACAGTGTCAAAGGCAGCAGAGAGATCTAGAAGAATTAGAAGTGAATAATTGCCTTTAGCCATGGCAGTGACCAGATCATTTACTACCTTAGTCAGTGCTGTCTCAGTGGAGTGTTGGAACGAAAGCCTGACTGAAGTGGGTCCAATAAGTTGTTGGTGTTAAGAAAGTGTGTGAGGCGAGTGTGGGCAAGTCTCTCCAGTAGCTTGTAACATTCTCTCCAACAATAAGCCCAACTTTTCTAAAACATATTTTTGTTTTCATTTTATAAAAGTATTTTATGTTTTACTAAAAGTCATTGAAACTTGAAAAAGAATAGTGGATACTCATCTCATCAGTAGGCAATAATTACAAGGTCAGCCTCGTTTGAGAAGATGGTATTTTCCACTCAAGAGTAGTATGCCCCCCTGCTTTACCAAGCCAGGGATAGAGAGATTGAGGTTCTGAAAGAGTCTTACCATGATCCTAACGTTATGATGTGACAACATACACACACATGACCTTGTGGTACTGCAGCATGCCTTCCACTTTAACACTATAGGAATACAGATCCATCCCAGTGGGCAGTGATCAGTGTGTTTCCTTGTACTTCTCACTTACAGGTCAATTAGGACTCGTGGATTTGGGCCACTTGCCCCTTAGCAGTCAAGGAGTTTGGAGTGAGTGCTTCTCTTAAGATAAAATATAAGATAAATACTTTTATTGTCTTTGTACAGATGTGCGAACATCCATCTTACCTCCATGCGCTACAAGTCACCAGGAGATGAGTATCGTGCAACTTGGTAGCGCTGATCGTCTTTTCATGCAGCCTTTTACCTTCCAGTGTATCTTATTCTCAATGCGATGCGAATAGGACGCATAAGCATTCTGTTGCTTAAAATGATATGCAGCATGCCTGTATTCTGTGTGCGACTGCCGGTGTATCTGCATGCAGAGTGCTATGTCAGTGTCAGCGACTGTGACACTGTAACGTAGCGTTTTACACACTCCGTTGCACACAGCATATAGGTATTACACATATTTGAATCAGCAGAAGTTGCTTGTGCGTCCTATTTGCATTGTGTTGCAAATAAGACGCACTTGAAGGTAAAAAGGTTGTATGAAAAGACAGCATGGTACGACTTGAAGGGCTTTTTAATGCACAAGGAAGTAAAATGTACAGTATGTGGACTCATCTGTATAAGAACAATGAAATTGCTAACCAGGTAAACCACATACGCATTACAGCCCTGGACAACATACTGTATTAGTTAAATTCCCCATTCAGGTTAATTTTAACAATAATCAATGGGAAAAATTTTTTTCTTATACCGAGAAGTTGTAGATTTGATACACTGGAAACGCCTTTTTGATGGTAAAAGGGAAAACACACTGTAGTTCGGATGCTGACAATCTTTTATGATGAGATTTCCTTTGTGTAAACCATTTTTAATATAAATTTTTCAGCAGAGGGCAACTCACTACCAATAGTACTTTCAGCCATTTTATCCACCTGCTCTAACAACCTACAATCCGATTTAGTATTATTCCCATATCAAACCGGAATACAGTAGGTTAACACTCTCAAAGAAGTAGCAGTAAAAATTCACCAACATTTTTTTAGATAGATTCGCTGCCCACAATCTCCTCAAAAACTATAATCGCCTTATTTACCATGGCAACAATATTAGAATTTCATGATAAATTGTCAGAAATAATAATACCCAATAATTAAAAATCTTTTACCCTCAAAACCTCCAAATTATCAATAGTTAATGGCAATAGCATAGACCTATTCATCCTCCTAAAATCAATGATTATTTATTTTGTTTTTTTCAAGTCTAAAACTAAACAGTGACTGACAGCTGGGAAAACTTGCTTTGCAGAAACGCACAATGTATTGGTGGCGTCATGCACACGGACAGGGCCAGTGAAGTCACAGCAACTGTGTGTCTCTGCTTTATTACCTGTGTCATACTCCATCAGTAGAGATGTGGAAAGAATTGCAGCAATGTGTGTAATAGTTTGGAAGCAAGCATGATGGAAGCTGTAATGGGAAGTCAGCGTAACACTGAACAATCTATTTTACTGACATGAATCATATCTGAAAATTAAAATATTGTTGTCGAGTGGTCCTTTACCATGTTTTCCCATGCTTACAGGCGAGGGCGTGATTACGGTGACTAGATTGCCCCCCCCTCAGTCACTACTCTCTAGGCAGTGGGGGCTGAGAACTACAGTGTTTGGAAAGTGTAGGATTAATATAAATATGTCTGTGTAATATATAAATTTATAGAATATATTATAGAGTTCTGCAATTGACTCTGTAGTTATGTGTTTCATCTCTGGACCTTGATTGCCTAGTTACAATGAAATATGTATTTAATTTAAATAAAATAATTAAGCGACTAACTTCTGTACAATGCTCTTGTTAATGTTTAAATAGATCCTTGTTGGCACATGGCAGAAAATAGACGGATACACCAATAGGAGATAACGGATACATTTCACACTAGTCAAGCTGCTATGGCACCTCATTGCTATAGAAACAGCAATAGCTGGATACAGCGTGGCTAGTCTAATAATAGGTATCAGGAGAAAAACATTGCTACTATTTATAATGTTGTTAGTGTCCATTACAGTGTGTGTGTTAAAATGAAATCTCCAACATGTAACGGGGATGCAATTGATTTTCAAAAACAATATAAAAATGCAAAAACTATTCTCAATTCAATGCTGCAAGTGCTCTTTGGAGAGGCCGTATAATTCCATACTTAGTAGATGTTGAAAGTGTGAAATATGCTACTTTACTTGCTTTTGTAAAGAAAATGGTTTGATGCAAAGCATTTATGGTTGGATTGTAACTCCTTGCAGATATTTTCCATATAGTAATGTTATTAGCAAACATAGGAATTTTATGCAAATTCATTCTCTTTATTTAGATCTTATGTCATATTTGAGAATCTGCTTGGAAATATCTGTTTTGGGCCAAATTAAGGCGGTATAGGTATAGTTCAATTTGCAGATTTCTGCATGGCATATTTTGCCTCCTTTTGCTTTTTTCACTTTTTTGCATATTTAAGAAATCTAGGCAGGAGCTGGCAGAGCAATTCTATATTAGCTACACTCGGCGTGCATTATTTCTGCTTGCACCCAGGTGTGGCGAGCAGACACTGCATTTTCTATGTTGAGCCAGTACTTTTGGTGGGTTTAGTCACTTTACGCGGCTAAGCCCCGGTGCATTTGGGTGCGACAAGTAATGGAACGGGAAAGTTGAATACTGGCCGACGGGCACCCAAATAACAATGGAATTGCCACTTATGTTTTCTTAATTCTATATTTCAATAAAATAAAATTTATTTTCATTTTCAACTAACCACAGTTTTCCCAGGGAAATTTTTTATGCTAGTTTTGAGGCAATTATGACAACATATGCGACCTGTAAGAAAGTAGCTGAGTGTGATGTATTACCGATGTATGACTATAGATAGCACTGTAGACAAATAAGCGAAGTACCGATGCAAGTAAGTTTTGCAAGACTGATTGCTTCTCTGTGTGGAACTTGTGTTACATTAGGGATGGCCATTGATGGTTTACATCAATGACCGGAAACAATCAATAGTTTACACCATCGACGGTTATCAATGCAGAAGCTGGAGACGGGACTAGGCAAGTGGCAGGCTTATCCGGGAAGGCTGCCGGGGCTTCATTGGATGCATTAGGGAATGTAGTTAAGCTCCATGCCACAGCGTGGAGAGAGAGGAAAAAGCTTTGTCGATATTTCTGTAATCGGTTGCAAAAAAAAAAAACATCTGATCTCAGCCATTGATGGCATCAATGGTTGTTAATGAACGATGGTTGATGGCCATCTCTATGATCCATATATTGTTAAATTCGCCTACCTGTTCTTCTACTGTGTCTTTAGATGACACTGAGAAATGGCTAAACACAAGCACCTGAAGAAGTGGTTTCAAGAAGTAGAAGATAAATGTTTCACATGGACGGAAGCATTGTAAGTGAGTTTAACAAAAAATCATTAGTTATTATTACCCCTTATAATTTTAAGCCAGTGGTTCCCTTACTTTTCTGAATCACGGCACCCTAGTGCATCAGCATTGTTTACATGGCACCCCTAAGCCAAAAATTCAGAAAAAAAATGTAGTATTACTACAGTGAATTAAATTGTGCTTACCTGTCATCCTTAGGTTTGGTTATATACTGTAGTGGTAGACAAGTTTGTGCTTTTTTTTTTTGTGCACATATTTCAAATACATTGACCTTAACGAATTTGATTTGGTGCTGGACCACCAACCTGAAGCACCCCTTCAAGTGTCCCGAGGCACCCCAGGGTGCCGCGGCACACAGTTTGGGAACCACTGTTTTAAGCAACAAAAGCAACCAATATTGAAGGGTAATTTTTTTTTTTTTGTCGTTGCAATATTTAGTTTCTACTGTTAACAAAATAATTTTACATGTACATGTTTATATATTTTATGTATTTTAATCACTTATTAAAGTAACTATTCCTTAAATATGGATAAATATAAACAAAAAAGTTAAAATAATAACAGCAATCATAATTGACTGATTTTTTTTTTTTAGGATATTTTTACATATTTTCGGAACATTGTATATTTTTACAGTTTTGGCTGCATATTGCATGCTTATTTTGGGCAAAATGTTTTGCATAACTTCCTATGTGTATGTATTTGCCAAATTCTTTAGGTACTATCTCCAGACTGTCAGAAAGTCCTGCACCACTTTGGCTTTGAATTCTAAAATAATTGATCCTGCCATAAATTTCCCAGCAATATGGGGACCAACATTACAAACGATACAAATATGATACTTTCTCTTTACAATAAAAAAAGCACATTTTATGCCACGCTCATTCTTCTTCCACCATCGTAATCTCTCCAGACTCGGGGCCTGATTCAGAGATGTACATTAATCCGATGATTGACGTACATTTCCAATGTTGAGGACCCCCCAGGACCCGTTCTGCGCATGTGCAGAACGGGTCCTGCGATCTAATTCGCAGTCTCCACTCCCCTCCCAATAGGCGTATCATGATAGACTGATAGACATTCTGCGGCGTTTAGGGGGGCCTTCTTGGTTACCGTTCTCAGAAACAGGAGCATGTCAGCCCGTTTTTCGGGAGGGTGGAGGTCATTCCTGGCCTCTTAAGTTACCAGCACCCGGTTAGGCTGCGGGAAGCTTCAGCTCCGCAGCCTGACGAAAGGAGCAACCGATGGGCGCAATGGAATTCCCAACCTGCTACGTAAATCGCAGTGATGGGATCTCTCCACCCTCATCCACTCACTGGTCTTCTCTGGACTGGACTGATGAAAGTTCCTCTTATCTGGACTTAATTCCAACTCTTTTTAATCCAGTCCATACTAAACCCTGCTTCATTGCATCTGTCCACCAGGCCTTATACTGGTTTCCTTTCCTTTACAGCCTCCAATTCAAGCTCTTCACACTGACCTATAAAGTCCTCTCCCAATCCTCTCCCCACTGCATCTCTAATCTTATCTCCCTTCACACACTCACCTGCCCACTTTGCTCTGCCAATGAACACTGCGCTACTTCTTTTCACAACTGATCACCACTTTCCACTTCAGGGTTTGTCTCTCAATGCTCCCCACTAAGTGTACACCCTCCCTCTCTCTGTTAAACTTTCCTCCTCTCTCCAAAGCTTACTAGCTTTCCTCTTAATCCTCTTTTGTCCTTTAACACCGACTCAGCCTTCTGTGTCCGCCATATAACTGCCCTTCTATAGATTCTTTTCCTTACCTCCATCATCATCTTCTCCACTTTAGTATACTTTTTGCAATTTGTGGCTCTGAACCTGTCTGCTGTGCCATAAACTGAGGGTAGAGGTTAAGCCCAATGCTGGTTTTCTAATTCTAGCAATTCTATTTGCCTATACGTCTGTTTAGTTATTGACTACCATGTATATATTGTTTATGTCCTGTTATGTTTGTATTATACTTCTGTATACACTTTGAGGTCAATCCAATTGTCCGCTAGGGATCAAGTTGCAGTTGCCATGGCGTTGAAATGCCGGCAACAGCACCAGAACTCGCACCCTTCGCAGCCTCCTCTGAGCCCGAATTCATACAATATTGCTTGCAGCCTTATGAATCGCAACCGCAAGATCATCGTAGACAATTGGATTGATCCCTTTGTATGGTGCTCTGGGCCCCTTGTGATACCCTATAAAGGTTATTATTAAGAAGTAATATTTTCTTATTGTTTTGGTAGAGGCACTATTGCTTTATCTGACACTGTTTATTTGTGTTTCCATATATTAGTTAATTAAAATTTTTAAGATGGTCTTTAACATGTTCATAAGTAAAATAAACATGACCATTCCTATTATGGTAGATATTACTCTGTCATGCATTGGTAGTATAAATATCTGGAGAACTGTGCCTGCAGCTAACACACTGACAGAGAGCTGTATCTCTGACATGGCATGGTCCAGTGCTTCTGCTTTTTACTAGTCAAAGGTTGGTGAGGGAAGAGACATAATTAAATCAATAATACGTACGGTTGATATGATTCTATTGCCATGAGCCACTCAGTTCTGGGAAGCTGTGAAGAGTTGTTTCTATACCATTTAAGACCAAAGGATCTGTACACATTTATTGTTTTAAGGTTTGAGTTGTTTCTGGCCACAATTGGGTTGTCTTTTTAAAAAATACAAACTCCCAAAACCCTGTGGACTGTGACCCAGCTACTAAATAACTCTTTTTAACTCTTTTTATTGAGCAAATCACATTAAAACAGTACAGTCAAACATTCAGTAATAGATTGCAGCACATAATATGCATTTAGAGTAAAAACTGTAACATTTCAGAACATTATAGTTATTAATTTTCTCGATTGCAGAAAATAAAAATATAGAGGCAAGAAAAATATCTCGCTGCAACGGTGTGGCGAACCGTCTAAAAATGAATAAAAGATAAAGGGAAAAACCATAAGAAGGACAAAGGAAAGTAAAAGGAGAGAAGAATGGGTGGACTCTAAATAGAAAAAACTCTCTCAATCTAAATCTAATAAAAAAAAAAAAAAATTAAATGTCGAATGGGGAGGAAATATTTTGGTATATCAGCCAAGGGGACCATATTTTATCAAAAGATTTTGATGTATTGCGTAATAAAGCGGTCATGTATTCCATCTTGTAGACATACCAGATACGTGATAATATTGATACGTGATAATATTGGAGAAGGATTAGGGTTTTTCCAATCCGCTGCAATTTGGCAGGTCATAGCAGAAACTATATGTCGGAATAGCTTATTCTGATATTGGGATAGGGAGGACAGATATAAGGGAAGTAGAAAATGCTGAGGATCAGAGGGAATCGTGGTCTCAGAGAGGCTCGAGAGGAGATCAACAACCTCCTGCCATATACTGGGACAAGTCCACCAGATGTGCAAAAAATTGCCCTCGCCACCACAACCCCTCCAGCATCTATCCAAAACATTGGGAAACATTACTTGTAGCCGCGATGGCACATAATACCATCGATATAGCAATTTATAAGTATTTTCCTTAATTTTGACGCAAATTGAGCTGTCGTCGGCGTTGTCCCATATTTCCGTCCAATCCTCAGCATCTATAGAGTGCCCCAAATCTCGTTCCCACGCCAATTCATGTGAATCCCGATTGGGACTTACTTCTTCCCTTAATAAGGAGTAAATAGTTGAAATAAGACCTCTAGTGGAGGGTCGTCCCCAACAAATAGACTCAAAAGAGGTCAAAGCTCTGTTAATCAAAATCGAGCTAATTTTGGAGTTGAAATGTCTTATCTGTAAGAACCAAAAAAACTATTTGGATGGAATTGCTACTCTATCCTGAATTTCAGAGAATTGCGGAAAATTAGTGTCTATAGTAATATCATTTACATAGTAGATATTACCCGATGACCAGGCAGTAAAGGATGATTTGCATAAACCTGGAGGGAAGTTTGGATTGTGAAGTAATGGTATCAAAGGGGACGGGCCTGGAGCCAATTTAAAACGTCTCTTGGTTAAATCCCAAATTGCTAAAGAACGGGAAATTACAGGGTGGAAAGAAACTATAAGGCGGCGATGAATCCTAGGTAGCCATAAGAGGGAAGATACAGTGGTCAGTCCCAGCTCCTCGTCCTCGATAGCAGCCCAGACCTTCCTTACATTAAAATTACACCACTGAGCGCAATGAGAGAGCTGCGCAGCATAATAATATTTTTTTAAATTAGGAACACCCAAACCCCGTCTCCTGGAGGGACGCTGAAGCAACTTTAGTCTGATCCGCGGGCGTTTCCGGTTCCATATGAAATACGAAGTTTGATACTGAAGGATTTTGAACACGTAGGGAGGAATGTAAATTGGAAGGGTCTGAAATAAATACAAGAGCCGAGGGAGAACGCTCATCTTAACAGAATGTATTCTGCCTATCCAAGAAATAAAATAGTTGGACCAGTCATGCAAGTCAGACTTAATACTATCTAGCAGACGAGGAAAGTTTGCCTGAAACAGCTGATGACAATGATGAGTTAAGAAAACAGCGAGATATTTGATCTTTTTTTTTATACCAGGTACAAGGGAGCATGGCCTCAAGGGTTTGTTTTAAAGTAGCTGGAATA
Source organism: Taudactylus pleione (assembly GCA_031769625.1). NCBI lineage: Eukaryota > Metazoa > Chordata > Amphibia > Anura > Myobatrachidae > Taudactylus > Taudactylus pleione. The sequence continues at coordinate 8,226,312 of JAUIMM010000081.1, read as the reverse complement.
TAGAAATCGAGAACTTCAGTCTTGGAGACATTAATTTATAGCCCGAGTGTTGGGAATATGAATTTATTTCCTCTAGAAGTGAGTTTAGGGATTGGGCTGGGTCAGTGAGATAAACTAAAACATCGTCGGCATATAATGCAATTTTATATTCAGAGGGGCCTGAGGGTACTCCAGAGATAGCTCTATTACAACGGATCCTTGCTGCCAGAGGCTTCATAATAAGAGCAAATATTAAGGGAGAGAGGGGACAACCCTGCCGAGTACCATTGGTGATCCCAAAACTAGAAGAGTAAACGCCATTAACCGATACTAAATAGCTTTCTCTGGTTGCATACACTTAAGTACAGGACATATAAAGCCACTTTTGACATGTCTTGCTAAACTGTGTAATATACAAAAAATAACAAATGGTTTATACTTAAGTATACGCTACATTTTTACCACTGTGCAGCATGTAACAAAGCAATGAGAAAGGCAAGTCAGATGTTTGGTTGCATAGGGAGAGGAATCAGTAGCAGGAAGAAAGAAGTAATAATGCCACTGTATAGGTCATTGGTACGGCCTAATCTAGAATACTGTGTTCAGTTCTGGAGGCCACATCTCCAGAAAGATTTAAATACAAGGAAAGGCAACTAAAATGGTGTATGGCCTACATCACAAAACTTATCAGGAAAGACTAAGATCTCAATATGTATAGTCTGGAACAGAGAAAGGAAAGGGGGGACAGGATAGAAACTTTCAAATATATCATGGGTTTTAACAAGGTGCAGGAGGGAGACATTCTTCAAAAGAAGAGACGTACTAAAACACGAGGACATGCACTGAGACTGGAGGGAGGTATATTCAAAGATAATTTTGAGGAAAAATTACTTTACAGCAAGGGTAGTAGAGGTGGTAAAGGCTAAGACAGTAGAACAATATAAACATGCTTGGGATAGGCATAAGAATATCCTTATAAATAACTGAGGATCACATAGGGTTGAGGTTACCAAAAGGTAAAAAAAGGGCAGACTAGATGGGCCAAGTGGTTCTTATCTGCTGTCAAATTCTATGTTTCTATGTTAATTGTTAGACGGGTGGTGGTTCTCTATCTGAGCAGACATAATGATTGACAGGTGATGGGCCAGTGATGTCACAGCAGCTGAAATGTCTGCAGAATCCGTTATGTAGCCTGTGTCCAATCCCATCCAATTTCCTAAATATGTGGGAGGTGCTTCTGCTGTCTGCAGTGGAGAGCAGAACAGTGTTAAGGTGCCTACACAGTTAGCGATTTTTTACACGATCTGCCCGATTCCAACGCATTGAAACGACAGATCGTGTAAAATATGTCCTAATCGTGAGTCTCCACTCACGATGCCGATGCGAGTCCCCGCTGGTCGTACATCGCATCTTCAGATCTGCCGTGCTATAGGGCAGATCTGCCAATCTGGGACATGATGCACTGGAAAAAAAGGATGCACATAGATCATTTGTCACATTGGACACATTTTTAACACCAAATCGTGTGCAGGACTGCCGGGGAGCTGCTGGAGAGAAGTTGAAGGGAAATCGTACACAATGTCGGATCGTGAGCACATCGCCAAGTGTGTAGGCACCTTTACCTCTGCTGCAGAGTAATGTCAGTGTGACATTCAATGATATATTTTACTTGGATGGTTCTTTGTATTGGTACACCTTCCAAGAATTTTATTTTCGAGGCAGTTTTTTTTATTGCCCTTATATACAGTACAACAACAAATAATTTCAGGCTTGTAAATTTTACAATTGGACTGTATATACTTGGCTTATCGGTTGTCTTTTATATAATGGTAATACGGACCTAAGCAATTGTCTCTGAAGTATCCCTTTACAGAGAAGCACTCAACAAAATAGTGTTTCAAAATAATTACTGAATACAGACAAAAAGTGAAAGTGACCGATATAATAACTTAAAGGACAAGAAAATTTGATACCATGTTCTGTAGCCTGGGGCACTTGTTCATTAGTGTTTGAAATAATTTTCTTTGTCAGACATAACATTTTAGAAATGTAAATATCCAGAGCTGAATATTCTGGGAATAAAAGATGAAGCCAAACATTAGAAATTTAATTATTGCTGTGTGATTGTTTTTTTTCGTACTGTTTTTGTTTGTCTGCCAATCTTCTTTTTTTTTTTTGTTCATTTGCCCCATTTTCCTCATTGGTGAGATCAGGCTCTGGAACTGTTTTGTCGTGCTAGATTTTGTGATAATACGTGTATGGTGCCATACCCATGTATTATTTCAATGTATACAATGAATAAGCGTTTTTTAAGTTCATACTTTCTTCCACAGCCTCTGACTTAATTTTATTAATAATTTCTATTTCACCAACATATTACAGTGCGCCTTACAGAGGGGGCTCATTTATTCATCTCCGTACCTGCCACAGTAGAAGTCGTAATCTAATTTCCCCAACCAGTTACACATGAACACACAGAGACTAGGTTCAATTTAGTTAGGAGCAGATTAACCTACTGCTGCTCCTCTTATCTTTACATTAGCAATTTCATCCTGCATTGGTGGTTCTTTTTCTGAGGTCATGATGAGATCCCCAGTGAACAATAAATCACATAGAAACCGCTTAGTAGTTACTTCAGATCACTTTGTGCCAGCGTTAACTGTTTATTTTTTTTTATTTTTTTTTAAATTAAATTATTGCTTTTTATTGAGAGATTTTATATGATATAACTTATAGGAAAAACTTTAAAACTTACATTGAAAATAAAATCAGGTACTGATGTCGCTGTCACTTGAAAAAAGAAAAATTAAAATGTTGTCAATTAATTTTGAGCATTAACACTTCCAATTTCACTGTATGACCTATGCATGGTTGGTGTTTGTGATTGTATATTTATAGAATTGTGTATAACACAGTTTCTCATTCATCCACTAGGGGTCACTGGAGTTGCTTACGCTGGGGTATAGAAGCGCTTAAAATAATTTAGAAGTGTGAAGCTTCTCCCCCTCTATTCCCCACCAGCCCTCAGTTTTAGAAAATGTGCCTACGGAGCTGGTCACAATTTGCTGTACTCCAGCAATACATTTATTTTATTTTATTATTTTAATAGCATCTTTTACACTTTATTGGTACCCTTCGCCACCTCTTGAAAGGTGGGGTCCGGGTACCTGGCGCCCTGTTATACAGGAAGGAGTGCACAGTGCTTATTGAAAAAGCAACTGACAGCTCCTTATCGCCACACAGCACTTCTACAAGCACTCAGGACAAGACAGTGCGAGAAGCTGGAGTGCTGTTATCAGAGAGGCCATCCAAGGGACACAGTGAGTACATCAGCTGCGCATCCCCCGGCTCCTGTCCCCGCTGCCGACGCTGGCTTCAGAGCATAGCGCTATAGCGCTGCTCCACATGACATACTTCACTAAGAGTATCCTCCTCCCCTCTCTCCGCTGACACCCGCGGCATAGCGCTCCTACTCAGTGGGGCTTCACAGGGGAAGGTGAAAGCTCCAGCACGACTGCTATTTTCAGAGCCCTTAGGGCATGAAGAAGTGGGCGGAGCCTAACAGTGCGGGCTCTCTGTCTCCATTCAGAGGCACTACAGTTCGGACGGATCCACTCCAGAGTGTTTCAGCTGGACCTGCTGTCACAAGAGTCAGGGTCTCATCTGCTTCTACAGCGACAGATCCGTCTGAGCCAGGTTACCAGAGTGGCCTTCCTCTGGTGGACACAATACAACAGTCTTTTAGCAGGCCGAAAATTCGGTATGGTTCTGGATCTTTGTAACAACGCATGCCAGCCTTCGAGTATGGGGAGCAGTAGTCCTCGATTTTCACTTTCAGGGTCGATGGTCCCCTCTGGATCAGAAGTGGCCCATAAATGTGTTGGAACTCAGAACGATCTACTATGCTCTGATAGAAGCAACAGAGTTGCAAAAGACACGCCCGGTAAGAGTTCAGTCCGACAATGCTACGGCCGTCGCTTACATCAACCGCCAGGGCGGGACTGGTAGTCGCATGGCCATGCGAGTAGTATCTCAGATTCTCCGGTGGGCCGAGTCAGTAATTCTGTCGGTGGTATTCATCTAGGGTGTGGACCACTGGGAAACAGATTACGTAAGTCGCCAGGATATACATCCCGGGGAATGGAAGATTCATCCAAACGTGTTCAACGCGCTGATACGATGGTGTTTTCAGGTGGACCTCATGGAGTCATGAATGAATCTTCAGCTCCCACTATAAGTGTCAAGAACTCGCGATCCACAGGTGTAGGCAGTAGAAGCTCTGACAGTTTCATGATCTACAACTTCGTTTACCTTTTTCCTCCAATTCCACTTCTTCCTTCTAAAAAGGATAAGACACGAGTCAGCCTCTGTCTTTCTCGTGGTACCGAACTGGCCTCGGAGTAGTTGGTTCTCGGACTTTTAGTCCCTATTGGTAGACGACCCGTCGTCCCTGCATCTGCGCACGGATCTTCTACAGCAGGGTCCTTTTCGTCCACTCCAATTTAGCGCAACTGCGTTTAACGGGGTGGCTCCTGAAACCGATATCTTTTAATGCAGAAGCATCCCAGTCTCTGATTCCCACCATGCTACACGCCAGGAAACCAGTTTCGGCTGCGCTTTATCACATCTGGCGTTCTTACTTATGTCGAATGGTGCTCCAGTCGGGTCTTCCATCCGGTTGTCCCGGTTTCTGTTTTTTTCTTCAGATGGGACTGGATTCTGGTCTTCACCTTTGAACTTTCAAGGTGCAGGTTCTGCCCTTTCTATTTTCTTTCAATGAAAATTGGCCCTCATTCCTGAGGCAAGACGTTACTTTAGGGGGTCTTGCTTGTGTAGCCTCCTTTTGTACCACCGATAGCTCCCTGGTACTTACCTTTAATTAAGTAATTGTCTTGGAACAGTGTCCTCCTCCTGGCTCTAGCTTTGGCTCGTAGAGTTTAGTTTTGGGTGCTCTGTCCTATAAGCCACCTTAGCTTGTGTTCCCAGGGTTGGGTCGGCTTTCCATATCAATCAGCCTATTGAGTACCGTCTTTGGTGGAGGACTCCGGTAATTCTTCTACTTTGGATGTAGTTAGAGCTCTCTGCATCTATATGCCAGGACAGCATCCCTCCGCAAGTTGGAGTCGTTTTTTGTCCTCTCCAGGTCACAATTGTGCCGTGCAGCCACTTGGTCTTCAGTTCACACGTGGGTCAAATGTTACAGTTTTGATACGTTTGCCTCTTCGGCATCAAATTTTGGCTGTCTGGTTCTGCAGGTCCCACAGAGCGCTCCCGCCCGAGGGGAAAACTTTGGAACGTCCCCAGCGTAAGCAACTCCAGTGTCCCCTAGTGGATGAAAGAGAAAATGGGATTTTGGTACCTACCGGTAAATCCTTTTCTCTGATTACACAGGGGACACTGGACGCCCACCTCTGCGCTCTTAGCCTGCCTGTTCGGTTTGTTCCGTATGTTGTATGCATTGATTATTGTGTGTTCTTCTCTCCTCTCCTTTTTTACTCCACTTGTTCTCCATCTCCTCTCGGTCTTCATTTTCTAAACTGAGGGCTGGTGGGGAATAGAGGGGGAGGAGCTTCACACTTCTAAATTATTTAAAGTGCCAGCTCCAGTTATCCATGCCTCTACACCACAGCGTAAGCAACTCCAGTGTCCCCTGTGGAATCAGAGAAAAGGATTTACCGGTAGGTACCAAAATCCCATTTTTACTGCTAGATTGTACATGACCATTTCAAATCCAGCTAAAGGCCCCCACACACGGAGCGATATAGCGGCCGATCCGCCTGTTTTGAACGATATCGCCACTATATCGTTCCGTGTGTGGACATGATATCGGCAGCGCCGCGCTCATGTGTGGTCTTCCATTGCTCCTCCAGATCTTTCTGTATGTTCAATTGATCTGGGGGATTGACAAACAATCCCATGCAGCGCATGGGGGAGGGGTACCGGCATATCAGGCGATCGGCCACCGGATCGTTTCATGTGTGGCGACCACCCGATATGTTGGCCGTCGGATTGGCCATCAGCATCGCAAGGTGCATATTGCACCGTGTATGGGGTCCTTAAGGCTATATACACTACTGGTCAAAAGTGGTAGGACACCCCCCGTATTTTCAGTTTTGATTGACATTTTACTCTGAAATGAAAGCATCAAACAAATAATTGGAGATTAAAACATTTAGATAAAATTTTGTCAAAACAAAATGATTATATGATTTTCTCATTAGTGTAGCCACTATTTTCAGATAATATAATACATATGTTAGGATTAGCAGATGCTGCAAACAGATGATTTCCAAAATAAAAATTTTTCAAAACATTACAGCACAGCGTTCAAGTATAATACATATAATTGTAGGGTTGAGCAATATTACACCTAGAAGGAGACTGATATTTCAAGAGCAGTGAGTGTAGTTATATCAAGACCTCCTATAGCAGGGGAGATGCAGAGTAGTGCAGCTGTAAGGACCTAAGATATTGCCCATATCCCTTATCTGAACAACATGTCATGCACACTTTGTGTTTGGGAGCACTTAACCCTTCCTCATCTCTATCAGCCTCCAGCAGCAGGAGGGAGGGAGGGGGACACAGATGTGTTTGCAAAACTAAATAATTACAGGTGCTGCACTCTTGGGGGTCAGTGTACTTCCAACACAGGATATAGACAGCACACATCACTTACCAGTCTGACTGTCACTCTCTCAGCGTGCAGCTGTTGCTCCAGAATCCCTGCCATCACAACTCCTCCTCTCAGAGACAGTCTCATCATGGGGGTAGAGCTACCTGGATCTCGAGTGAGGGAAGGGGAGAGGAGGAATCGGCAGGGACGAGCTGTCCTGTCTGGCTGGCTGTGTGAAAAATGACAGCCTGCACAGCACAGCACATGAGGCTAGCCCAGAGCAGGAGAAAGAAGTGATAGCACCTGCAAGCACCCACACTTGATGCCTGCAGCATCTGGATCAGCATTTTTCAACCACTGTGCCGTGGCACACTAGTGTGCCATGAGCGATTGTCAAGTGTGCTGCGGAGGTCAGCTCAGTTCACCTGTACTGTAGTGTGTTTTATTCCTGAGGAGGCTAATGTATGTGTGTTATTCCCAAGGGAGTAGCGAGGGTGGTTCCGGTGGAGCATGAGCTCCGGGCGCCAAAATGGACAGAGGGTGTCATCCAGGGTTCCGAATTTCATGGGTGCTACTCAGTATGACGGCCACCTGATAGTTTTATCTCGGTTTGTTTGCTTTATATCCTAAATAAGTCACGGATCTGAGATCCGTTTCTACATTTCATGCTCCCTCAAGCTGCCCAGATTGCCTCCCATCCAGCCCTCCTTCCTCTGTGATCATCATCTGTCACCTCCCCTTTCCTGTCAGATTAATTCCATTCACTTCTCACCTCTTTAAGTCCCTCCCTTCTCTACACTGTGATTGGCTCTTTGCCCCTGTCCATTCCTTTCTTAGTGGCTTATGCCACCACCCCTCTCCTTTTCTTATTAGCTTCTGTCACCTCCCCTCTCAGATCGCCACTTTCCTCTCCCCTCTCTTCTTTGATCCCCTCCTTCTCTCCTCATTTATTCGTTGTGCTTCAATGGACTTAAAAGTGACACATCTGAGGTAAAGTCCTAAACTTAAATAGTAATGTATTAGGTTAAACAGAGTCTCTGCTTTGCTATTTAAAGTAATGAGATGTTCCCATGCATGACCACAAAGTGTTATTTGAAAGGTCTTTTAAAAAATATTAGGAGACCTGATATAATAATAATGGTGGCAGACAGAACATGATTTGTAGTATTCACATTAATATAGGTGCAATGTATATTTGCGAAGTAGGAGCATAGCTGAGAAGGGAGCTTCCCATAGGTGTCCCCGCTCCAGTGAAAGCTGCTTGGGGCTGTAATTGCAGTACAATGTTCTCCCCAGAAATTTTTTCCAGCCAGGTGGCATCCAAAAGTAGCCGGGTGGGGGCCTTCGCAATTATGCGTGCGCCGGGAAAAGGGGTATCTCCCTTACCAATCCAGCCCAACAGGTCTCAGGCTGCTCCTCCACTGGCTCTCAGTCAAAAGTGCCCATTATACAGTGCCCCCTGTAGTTTTCCCCTTTATGCATTGCCCCCTGTAGTTTAACTTTGCCCTTATGCATTGCCACCTGGCTGAAGTAGTGCCCCCCAGACTGGTCCCTTATGTAGTGCCCCAGGCTTAAATAGTGCCCCAAGACTGGCCCCTTATGCAGTGCCCCCAGGCTTAAATAGTGTCCCTTATACAGTGCCCCCAGGCTGGCCCCTTATGCAGTGCCACCAGGTTTAATAGTGTCCCTTATGCAGTGCCCCCAGGCTGGCCCCATATGCAGTGCCCTCAGGTTTCATAGTATCCCTTATGCATTTCCCCCAGACTTAAATAGTGCCCCCAGACTGGTCCTGGCCCCAGCCCAGCACTTACCTTTACTTGCTGGCCGCTCCCACTGCCACACGCTAACTGGATCTAATTAGATCCAGCAGGCGCGCGGGGAAGGCTCCTAACGTCACGGATGACGTCACCCGCGCAGTGCATCACTGGGAACGCTGGCCTCTGAAGCGAACAGAGGCTTCTTTAGCCTCCGGTCACTTCAGAGCCCAGCATTCCACAGCGGGGGTCGGCGGGAAAAAGTGCCGGGCGGCAGGCTGTTTCAACCAGGCGATGAGCCTGCAGAAAACAGCCTGGGGAGAACACTACAGTAATAAGCTGTGCACCCTGTGGCATTTCACTCTTGCACATATATTTTATCAATTTAAGTTAAATGATCAGAATATTTAATACATTCTCCTCTATTGATTTCTAACAATGATTCAAAGGAGATAAAAGTCAGATCCTAGGTGCTATACATAAATAAAGCAGTGCCAAAGGAGTTAACCCTTAATGTTCGACAGTGCCTCACGAAAGCATTCTATTCCCCCAATGGTACCTCAATGCCAGGTGTCATACTGCCACTGTTTGCTCTTTTTCTCTTCACTTCAGTATTGCCCCACAGGCTGGCCATACCCCACTGGCACAGTTCAGTACAGGGAGGGGAAGGGGGGGCGGGGCGATATGACATGCATTTTCTGCGGGCGCCATGGTTCCATGCTACTCTACTGGTAATTCCTGTGGAGGCCAATGTAGTTTGTTTTGTTCATGTGGAGGCCAATATGTGTGTATATTTTTATGTGATAGCCAATGTTTGTTTTTTCATTAGTCACGTACACCGCATAGCCGTTTAGTGTCCCTTGGCAATTTTAAAATCTTGTGTAGTGTGCCTTGAGTTGAAAAGGTTGAAATCACTGATGTAGATGAACGATGTTGATCAGCGACATCCTTCTGGCTTCTGGTATGCGGACTTTGAGGCGCCCTATAGTGGTCAGCGTAGGCAGCTGCCTAATGGCAGCGCTAGCCCTGTATAAGGGTATTATAGGAGCTTTTATGTATTTCCAAAATTAAAAAGCTTCTTCTAATATTATGCTTTCAAGTAATTTATAGCTGCATAGGTATACATTGCTTACTTTATCCATGTTTTAAATCTCTAGTGGTTACCCTTAAATGTTAACCTCTAACATTCTTTGGCTTTGTCGTGGTTTCCAAAGCCGTAGATTTACTAGATAACTAATTATAATATACACTTTCCTTGGTATTGCTATGGATATTAATATCTAACACTGTTGCAAAGCTTATCTTTGCATGTCCTTGAACATTTGTATAATTTCCAAGTTTGTGTAATGGGCCCCATCCATCTGCGATGGATTGCCGCGATCCCGCGATGCTGCAACCCGGCATGGCAGGATCGCAGAAATCCAACAAACGATTGCAATCGTCAAATCGGGGACATTTGACATGGCAAATGTCCACGATCCAGCGACACATTGCAGAAAATCGATGGTGGGAGGTCGACGTTTCCACCCGAAAACGCGGGCATTTCCCATCGCATCGCCGGATCGCGACCAACAGTCGCTGATGTATGGGCACCTTAAGATGCAGAGTCTGTATGAACACATCTCGCTCATTATTTCTACAAGTATTCTATAAAATCCCTACTCCTTCTTTGTAATTAGTATTGTTTTCCTTTCAATTCCACAACTTCTCATTTGTGAAGTAAAGGGGGGTATCCACTAGACGATAAAGTTGAACGATAATGATAAAATCGTTCGATAATCGTTCGAACATCGTTTGAACATCGCTTGCAAATCGTGCAGTAATTGTTTCTAACGATGTACGATGCGCGCTCCCGCTGGTCGTTTGATCGTCTCCTCCATCGACTGAACATGCAGGTCAATTTCACTTGATTGCCAACAAATCGTTTACACATCGTTCACGCTGAACGATCAAACGATGAACCACTGTCTGCCCACTATAGCTGAAAGCTCTCAGTCACAACATAGTTTATTGTTAGATCTTTTGCAAATCGTTTGCAAATCGTTTGCAAATCGTTTGCAAATCTTTTGCAAATTGTTCAGAGTGGAAGATCATATTTCAAGGGAAAATCGTTAAGAGGTTGGACAGGGATAAAATCGTCTAGTGGATGCCCCCCATTAGAGAGATTAGTTTCAGGTGTAGCAGGTGCCAGCCTCTTATTGAAGGTTACAGTACACTGTTTTATTTTACATGTTTACTTGTACTAGTAGCTTATTTAGTTAGGGTAAGCCAGGAGGTGATCCTATACTAGGGTGACCAACCTCTATAGGACACATTCTTACCAGACCAAAAAATTAGGTGTACAAAAATGCATTCCGTTAACTGTTATTTTATTTGTCTGCTGAAAAAGTGATTTACAAAAACATCAGGGCTAATTACGCCTTCCAGAGATGGTGTCTGACTATACTGACAAATTCAGAAATTAAGTATTATCTGAGCTTGTTGAACTAGAAAATGACTAGGTACCTGTACTCAGGGGTGTAGAGAGGCTGGCCGTGCCCGGGTCATGGGGGACGTGGCCATGCCCCCTTAGGACTTTAAAAACTTTTTTTTAAAGCGCTGGGGAGGGGGGCGCTGTGAGCCCCTCATTCTGGCTCAAAGCCGGGGGGGGCACTCAGCGTGTTCTTCCCCCCCCCCCCCCCCCCGAGGCATTAGAGACTGCTGCTGCTGCTGTTCAGTGAGCAGTCTTCCACTGCAGCCCAAGCACACAGCAGCATGTGCGATTTAAGAGGGGGGGGGTGGCGGCGCATTGGACCTTGGCCCCCTGCCGAGCCCCTCAGGCAGCCCGGGCCCAGGTAATTAGTACCCGCTTCCCCCTTCCTTCTCGGCGCCCCTGCCTGTACTAGTGTAAATGGACTGCTTTTTGTTATATTGGGTAAGCTGGAGATATCCGGGAAATCTTCGGGGTTACTTAGACAATGTATTGAACCGTTACTTACTTTCTGTGTCTTTTACATAAATTTAAGTTTTCAGTGTCTATAAATGAATGATGCATAGACCACAAGGATCGCCTATTAATGGTAGCAGCCCACAATAACAATAGTCATCATTTCCCAGTAGAGCGGGATGCAACAATGGGTGACCTATTAAAGTGTGAATTACTTGTTGTTCCAAACGGTGTTGCCAGATTGTAGGATTTCACATATCTTGTGGGATTTTACAGCGTATACTTTTGACTCCAAAAAATGCATCGCTTTCAGCCTGTTTTTTATTTATTTATTAAGCCACCGTATAAATACTACATTTCCTTTCATATGGTGACTTGAAGAAAACCGGGACTTTTGGCATCATGGGTAGGGTTGGGCAAACCGGGACAGTTGTTCACCCTGCCCTTCACTTCTACTCACCTCATCCCTTCCGTCCTCATTCCTGGATCAAATGTCATGTTTAAGCAACGCACCTTCGTTCCTATTGACACCAAGTTGCCAGCAGAGCCAAGATTCCTAATTTCACCGGAATGGCCTAAACTTTGGACCTTTAGTGTAATAGTATACTTAGTTGGTGTTCTTTCAAGAACCACTAGGTTAGAGCATGTATATACTGTATTATATTGCCTGCACATTATGGCTTTGGCTCACATTTGGATGCTGGAAATATAGAGATCTGCATCTGAGATTTTAGTAGACGGAAGTCTGCAGCTTTCTCACTATAATGGTTACTGAAGTGTTTAAAAAATAAATTAAGTCTGCAGATTAAATCCATTTTTAATAAGTTGGGAATGGGGAATTCATGTAATTTTAGTGAAATGCATTTTAGATCTCACTGTCCATATTATGAATGTATTTTATTTACTGCTTATTAAGTGTTTAGTTTATTAATAGGGAAGTCCACCTAAAATGAATGATGTTACGTGTAGATATGATAACCGGGAACATAACAGATCTGATTTGTACATAGAATAGTATGCAAGCTTGTACATCAGCTTATGGGCGTGATTCGGAGATGTGAGTAAGTCACGCCCACCGACCATTGATGGTTTGCAAACTATCGATGGTCGGTAGCCATCCCTAGTATACTGTATAGTATACCATCCCTACTCGGAGGCCCTGTATTGAGTCTTGATCGATACAGGGCCGCCATAATAGAAATAAAATGACCTATAATATCAATTTTAAAGTAAAAAAAAAAAAAATATACAAAAATGTAAAAGAAAAAACACGTATATATACAGTGTTGAGTCTCCCATATCCAAATATTCCGAAATACAGAATATTCCGAATTACGGAATATTTTTTGTATGACTGATAATGTGAAACCTTTGCTTTCTGATGGTTCAATGTACACAAGCTTTTTTTTTAAGCGCAAAATCATTAAAATACGGTATACAATAACCTTCAGGCTGTGTGTATATGAAACATAAATGAATTTCATGTATGTACACACACTTTTTTTGATGCTCAAAATTATTGAAAATATTGTATAAAATGACCTGCAGCCTGTGTGTATAAGGTGTATATAGAACATAAATGCATTCTGTGTTTAGTTTTGGGTCCTATATCCAAGAAATGTCTTTATAGTATGCAAATATTCCAAAATACGGAATATTCCATTATCCAAAATAACCCTGGTCTCAAGCATTTTGGATATGGGAGACTCAACCTGTATATATATTGTAATATAATTTCACTGTACAGTATGTACAGTACACACTGCCTGATCACTGTGGCCAGATTTAGCTCCACAGAAGTTGGAAGGAGGAGGTCCCGGGTTGCCCCTGGCTGGACACAACAGCGGCCGGTTTCCAGGAGCCACTGCTGCTGCTTTATGGAAGACATGCCGGGACAGGAGGTGATACAGCAGCAGCCGCGACCGGCTTCCAGGAGCCGCGGATGCTGCTTCCATAGGGGATACGGCTGCCCTGCAGCCACTCCAGGCAGGGGGTTATGCCAGCTTCCTGATCACTGCTGGCCACAGTGATCGGGACACAGCAGCAGCCACGGCTGTTGCTTCTATGGAACACAAGGCTGCCCCTGCAGCCGCTTCTGGAGAGGGGTGTAGCCGGGTATCTGATCACTATGGCCAGCAGTGATTGGGACCCCAAAAAGGGAGAGTTGTGGGTGTAGAGGGACCAGAAGGTTAGCTTCCTGCAGCCGCCTAGTGGGCGTTTCTGAGTGGCCGCATCCGATGCGACAATGCCAGGCAAGTGGTTAAGGACATTTCATACCGATATGCCTAAGATGCCTCTTTATTTATTTATTTTTTCAAAGTACGTAGAAGCATCTCATTTAGTTAATATGTTTTCTTGTCACTGAATTACATGGCCATTGCAAACTTGCTTGTTCTCCTGCTTCTCTTTCTTGTGAAGATACAGTAGCATGACTATGATGACATGATCCTCCTACATCTGGCCCCTTTTCTGCATGACATGATTCATGTAATTGTGCAGCGGTGGGAGGCCTTATTATGCGAATGGCATTATTCTGGTTCTACTGCCTGATGTGGCACATTGCGCGCTGGAATTGTATTGACGCAATGTCCAAAAAGTAGGCAGAATGATTTGTAGGAATAAAAATATCCATTTACGAATCATTACTATGCAAGGCTTAAAATGCAACAATACACCCCTTACAAGTTATGATTATGTCCTGTGTACTGACCAAATAAAAACAATCTCTGTAAAACGACATGGAACTTTTATTTTTAATATTCTAAAATCTGAAATAGTTGCATCATATGGGCTTTTTACATTTTACAAGCGTAGCGTTTAGTCACCCCAAATTATTGTTTGTTATTTTGTTGAGTAAAATAGGTTGAATGTAACTTTAATAACTTCAGGCTCTTTTCTGTAATACTGAATGCAGTATATTACACGTGTGCAATCTGCTCTATATAAGTGCACTCTTATTAAAATTTATTGTACTTAATCGCTAGTGTGAAAAGTAGCCGTTAAGGCAATTCCCAGATATCTCAACCCTTTGTTAGTCCATTAGGGTTTCACCATTAACTAGATATGTTTGTTGCTTTTTTGGGATATTAACGACTCTGGATTTGGCATTAATAATGTGCAGTTTCAAATTGGCACCGTAACTCAGTATCCGTATTTTCATAAAATGTGATAGCGTTGTCAACAGGTTAGGAATATAAAGGATCCTGTAGTAAGCAAAGAGACTTTGTAATGTAAATACCAAGAAAATCGAGGTCAAACACCTGCCAATGGGTTACCACATAACTAAAACTACTATATTTAAGTTTTGCGTAGGTCTTACATTTTGATTTAAGGATTTTTTTTATATATACAGTACTGTGCAAAACTTTTAGGCAATTCTGGAAAAAATGCTGCAAAGTAAGAATGTTTTCAAAAATGTAAATGTTAATAGTTTATTTTTCTCAATTAACAAAATGCAAAGTGAATCAACAGAATAGAAATCTAAATAAAATCAATATTTGGTGTGACCACCCTTTGCCTTCAAAACCGCATCAATTCTTCTAGGTACACTTGCACACAGTTTTTGAAGGAACTCGGCAGGGAGGTTGTTCCAAACATCTTGGAGAACGAACCACAGATCTTCTGTGGATGTAGGCTTGCTCAAATCCTTCCTTCTCTTCATGTAATCCCAGACAGACTCAATGATATTGAGATCAGGGCTCTGTGAGGGCCATATCATCACTTCCAGGACGACTCCTTTGCATTGAAGATAGTTCTTTACGACATTTGCTGTATGTTTGTTGTCGTTGTCCTGCTGCAGAATAAATTTGGAGCCAATCTGATGCCTCCCTGATGGTATTGCATGAGGGATAAGTACCTGCCTGTATTTCTCAGCATTGAGGACACCATTAATCCTGGCCAAATCCCCAACTCTTTGCTGTAATACAGCCCCAAACTTATGAAGAACTTCCACCATGCTTCACTGTTGTCTGCAGGCACTCATTATTGTACCGCTCTCCAGCTCTACGGTGCACAAACTGCCTTCTGTTACAGCCAAATATTTAATATTTTTACTTATCAATCCAGAGCACCACCTACTATTTTTCTGCACCCCATTTCCTTTGTTTTCGTGCATAGTTGAGTCACTTGGCTTTGTTTCCACATCGAAGGTATGACATTTTGGCCGCAATTCTTCCATGAAGACCACTTACGGACAGACTTTGCCAAAAAGTAGATGGGTGTACCTGGGTCCCACTGGTTTCTGACAGTTCTGAGCTTATGGCACTGCTGGACATCTTCCCTTCGAAATCAGTAAGCATGATGTGTCTTTCATCTAAAGTTTCCTTGGCTGACCACTGCGTTTACAGTCCTCAACGTTGCCCGTTTCTTTGTGCTGCTTCAAAAGATCTTGAACAGCACAACTTGAAGCCCCAGTCTGCTTTGATATCTTTGCCTGGGAGAGACCTTGCTGATGCAGTAGAACTATATTGTTGCTGTGCCAAGTCTTGCTGTTTCCACAACTTCACCTATGTAACGTTTGGCTGTTCCTCACCCAGTATTAAGCCTCCTACATAGCTGTTTCTGTTTCAGTTAATGACTGTTTCAATCTACATATGAAAATGATGATCATTATCACCTGTTTGGCATAATTGGTTAATCATAAACCTGACTACAATCCTACAAAATCCCTGACTTTGTGTAAGTGTTCCTAGAAAAATTGATGCTGTTTTGAAGGTAAATGGTGGTCACACCAAATATTGATTTGATTTAGATTTCTCTTCTGTTCATTCACTTTATATATTTTTATCAATTAACAAAATGCAAACTATTAACGCTATTTCTGAAAGCACTCTTACTTAGCAGCATTTTTTTCCAGAACTGTCTTAAACTTTAGCACAGTATTGTGTGTTTGTGTGTATATCTGTGTGTGTATGTTTGTGTATGTATATATATATATATATATATATATGTGTGTGTGTGTGTGTGTGTGTATATATATATATATATATATATATATATATATATAATCTCTACGGAAGGATTTGTGTGAAGCTGACCACACTAACATCGATATATTAGCATGCATCCTCTTGTAGCTTATCGTAGCTAACAGGTGTAATGGTAGCATTTGTTAGTTTAGCTTTCTATCCAGCTCTGTGTAATTTTTATTGCTTTTAGGTTTCCAGGTTTGTCATCTCATTATGGAGGAGATGGTATCAAACCTTGGAGAGAGATCAAGTACCAACCAATCCGCTTCTGTCATTTTCCAAACACAGCCTGTAAAACGGCAGTCATAAGCCGATTGGTTGGTACTTTATCTCTTTCCCAAGTTTGATACATCTCCCCCTTTATACGTGGTCTATTAAAGGCCACGATTTAGGTTTTCCACTTTATTCATATAATTCCAATCGGATTGTATTTTATCGTTCTATAATGTAGAATGTATGCATAACCAGCCCTCCAGCTGTTAAACGCCACATCCCAGCATTCCTTGCAACAGTTTTAGCATGACCAAATAGCAAAACTGGCAGGGCATGCTGGATTGTGCAGTTCTATATCAACTGTGGGGCTAAACTAGGGTGTTCTCAACTTAACTTCATAAGTGCTAAAGGGTCTACTACACTAAATTTCTTTTCTTCAGACACATTTATATTTGTTGTATCCATGAATGTTTCCTCTAATTGCAATACCTATTTTATCCTTAAAAGACATTTAGAGATCTTTGCTTAGGTGTCCTAGGATAATACTATTGGGTGCACTGTTCCTTTAAAATTATGGCTTTCACTATTTCACCTGTTTATCCTCCAGCGAGAAGTCTCTTAGAAAGGTCTTTTAAACTAGAATATGGTCATGTGAGGATGTGGGAGGTGGTCCATGTACAAAGGAAGAAGTGCTTTCAGAAGGCTCTTGATCTGGAGCCTGTCATGGAAAGCTTAGCTCCTGCCATAGAAGTGATCTTGCAAGCATCAGCGTTCTGCATTGATTATTAAAAAGAAGCTGGATTGTTTTCCCTGTTGCAGGCAGCTTGCAGTTCTGTGCCTGGCACTGCTGGCTTAGTATGCTTCTCCTTTACACGTTTGTTTTCTTCTTAGAATCAATCTACCGTCGAGGGGCCAGAAGATGGAGGAAGCTCTACCGAGTGAATGGGCATCTGTTTCAAGCCAAACGCTTTAACAGAGTGAGTGATTCATGAAAAGACAGCTTGTTCAGTCTCCGGGCTGCATTGTATTACCCAGCTACAGACTAATTTCTCTACTGGAATAAGATGAGTGTTTATTTTGTAAATATGTTTATTCTCCTCGCTTAGTGTGCGCTATAATCAAAATCCAAGGCCGGGGTGGGTTGAGACATCTTGTTAGAAGCACAAGTCATTTAAAACCTACTCTGACTAATTCTGTAAATGTAACGTGCATTTCTGTGTATTGTTTCCTAGTATATATGGTGCACTGGTAAGAGATGGCTTTACAGAATAAATATCGTTATTGCCTTCTTCTACATATGTAATGGCTCCATGTTTGCCTTGTTTTGGTTTCATGTTTGCTTGTATTGCCTAAATATGTTTTTCCATTAGTGCTGTCATATGGATGCCAATACTGTTATTAGGGTATCACATTGCATTGTAGCCAGATCAGAATTTGGCACAACACCTCCAATCTAGCGTTCATAGTATGTAGGATTAGACTAGCTATGGCTGATATGCTTCTTCTGCTTGGTCCGTTTCATCTGTTTTCATGCTTTTTTCAGAACTAAATATTGATAATGACATGTGTCGATTTCAGCAGACATAGGCGTGTATTGGAGAACTGTACTTACTTTACAGAAAAGTAATAGGGCAGTGAATATATCCTTTGAAGAAAAAATAAAAAGTTTTGTCCAAATATGTCAGTTATAGAAGCATAACTGTACCTGTTGCCTGCATACAAGAGGGCAGCCATTTTGTAAGTGGAACCAATATCAGCCTTTCAGTTTGATAGCTGCAAATTAGTTAGTGAATTGATCTGCTGCATTCTCATGGACACTGATTATCTCTACTTTCTTTAGATCGCTGCTAAAATTTAGTAGGTATTTCTCAATGTGGTATAGATTAGCTATTAATAAGCAGCATATTCCATTTGATATAGTTTTATAGATTGCTGAGGTCAGACTTTAAAACTAAACATTTTATGTTATTCATTCTCTTCTAAATCCATTCTAAATTTGAATTATTTTTATAATCAATGCATACATTACTATTACCGAAAATGAATAAAAACATATTCACGTCTAGTGGTCATGGCCCCCACAGCACACAGCTCGCTGGGAATTGTAGTTCACCAGAAATACAATTTCAGAGCTCACGAATGTCTGCTGTGTACTTTTTGATAATGTCCTTGTTATGCATGTGATGTTGATGTTTGCTAGTTCGATACCTGTGCGACAGAACATAGTAACTTCCCATGCGGTTTAATGTGGAAGACAGATTGGTTAAACTTTCACACTACAAGTACAGAAAAGGCTATTTGCTTACTTGGTACCAAAATGATAGTTGTAAAACAATCCCTCTACCCTAGCACATCTCTAATAGCCAAAAAGAAGTAGGGAAGTTTTCTATAGATCTAACCTTCTGTCGCTCATATTTATTTTAATTTAAAATGTGGGCATTTTTTCCAAAATAGCACTACTGTCACACACTGTATATACAGGGAGATTGGAAAGTCGCAGTGACTGTGGGTGGGGTCTATGTACTAAGGCTTGGAGAGAGATAAAGTGATGGAGTTAAAGTACCAAAAATTTGGCTCATACCTGTAATTTTTCAAACACAGCCTGTAAAGTGACAGGAGCTGATTGGTTGGTAGTTTATCTACATCACTCTTTATCTCTCTGCAAGGCTTAGTAAATAGACCCCTGTGTGCTAAGTGTGTCATAGTCCAATATTCAAATAGTGGAACCACACCAACTGCCAGTGAGTCCCAGACAGCGATGTTTGGCAGCGTTTGGGGTGGCAGTTGGTGTGGCTCCCCTATTTGAATTTTGGACTGTCACACACTTAGCACACAGTCACTGCTGAGGCACTTTCCAAACTCCCTGTATTTCTAATCTAGCTATATATTTTTTTTTCTAGCAAACTGTCAATACTGCACCTACCTTTTATGTCTAACTTGTTACTTTAAATTGAAAGTTCAAAGAGTGGATTTGCTCATCGTCTTCATCTTTGCCTGCTTGTCTTGTGGTATTTATTTTGATGTGCACAAGTAACTTAATGTGTCAACCCAAGGCTACCAGTTTATCACTGTATATAGTAACTACATTGTCTGTTTTCAGAAAGCCTACTGTGGCCAGTGCAGTGAAAGGATATGGGGCCTTGGGAGGCAAGGCTACAAGTGTATCAACTGCAAGCTGCTTGTCCATAAACGCTGTCACATACTTGTTCCACTAATCTGCAAAAAGCATATGGTAAGTGCTATTCTAGTGGCGCGTAATTCTGGTAGTGTATGCCACAAAATGCTCATATCATGCAAATGAGTGTAAAAATGTAATTAAAATGTGGGGTCTTAATGTACAAAGCTGGTAGAGACTTGCCCAAATGCACGGTTTGTTGTTATGACTCTGTATCCAAGTTATGCAAATATTTTTGTGGTAAGTGGCTATTTATAAGCCAAGGTGGGTGGCCCAGACAGAGCTCCATGTATCAGATCTAGTTCAGATTATTTCTATTCAGCTTTTCTTCTATTGACCTGATCCTCACTATGCATCTTTAGTTGATGATGCATTTTATTTTGTTAATGATTAAGAACCTATATTTGTTGGATTGACCAATAAACCACATATTAATACCTTTTTTTATATTAGTCTTAAAAATGCTTACATTGCTGCCAGTATCCGAGCATGACATAAGATTTTCAAATACTGATTCTTTTTGTGCTGTTTCCCAGCAACTGAGAAGGTGCTGATAAGTTTAGAAGCCTGTGGCAGTGTGCGACTTCTATTCTCTCATACTTAAGCCTAAACATGTTATTTTCTGCATTGAAAACAAGCTGTATGCATCAGCATGTTATTTCATTAAATGTTTGGATGCGCACTATTATTCTCAGCAGTCACTAGAAGACCATGAATTAAGGCTCTGTAGTAAGTCACCTATAACCAAGCTTTGTGCTTCTCTCCCATCAGACCATTTGGATAATAAATTCACATGTACTTCCCAAGAGGAAGAAAGCGTCTCATTTTTTACACTCCAGTTCCAGCTACAATCGTGACTTTCCCTGTCCAGTACCAATTGTTACCATGGCAACCCATGAGAGTGGAGACGGAACTTTGAGTGCAAACAGAGTTCCTTGTCTTCCGCTCTTGAACAACTTTGCAGCAGCCAGTGTGAGACTAAATCACCAAATTCTGTTTTCAGTAAGGCTTGGGCTGCATGGACAGCTTTTCTATGCTGTTGTGTCCAGCTGTACATTGAAACTCAAGCAAAATCTCTGCTATAGATCTTTCACATTGGCTTCATCAGCAGAGTTTTGGTTGCAAAAGCAGTTCTGTGGGATTCATGACGGAGACCTTGGATCTCTGGATGATACATGAATGTTAGGAAATTTTAGCTGTGACAAATCCAAGCTAAAATTTGGAGACTTGCTTTGCAGACAGTGCCGACAAGAGAGCACAAATTAATTTAACCAAGAGCAATTCAGTGATCTTAATGGCAAACACAATGCTCCTAAGAAGGAAGGCTAAATCTTAGTTCTGGCAGAATTAAATGCTAACCAAACTTAAAATTCAAGTTACATTACATAAAAAAAACTAATGTTCACAGACATGTATGTAAACTTTCTCTTGACTGAAGTTGACCTATATCACATTTTATATTTATATTACGTTTGCTATGTAGGCTTACTGACAAGAAGCCTGCTGTATGTTTGATAATATCTCCCTCCACAATCACAGCTTTAGCTTCAATATCTTTTAATTCCAAGAAGCTTCTGAAACCTTTACACATTTTTTTTAAACTTTTGTTAGCTCTTTCCTACAGTATAAGCTGAATAGTGTATGGAGTATAATAATCTTGTAACTATCGTTTTTAATAAAGCAGCGACACACTGACATTTCCTATCTGAATAATAATCTTGCATATATAATTTTATGGACTTCTTCAAGCTTACCTGTCCATGAGTAAATAAAAAAAAACTGTACTTCTAATATACAGATTGATGTATTGCTTCCGGGAGCATTGTAATAAATATATATATATATATTTTTATTTTTTTTTATTTTTTATTTTTTGCAATGAGAAGGTGGCATCTGTAGGGGCTTTTAGTATGCTCCCGGAAGCAATTGAGAGTGCATGATAAGAGGTGCTTGCCCCACGATAGCCTATGTCAAGTGTATTTTGAATTTAACTTTTGGGGCTATCTTTTCAGCTCAGGTTACTGAATGATGTGTGTACTATTACGTTACGTGTACACCATCACCATTTTTCTGTTACCATCTAATATATTTCATGAAGTCTATTGTTAATCAGCCAGCGCTGGCACCTAGTGGGGTGAATTTTTTTCTGGTTTTATTTTTGTATTCTATTTGGTAGTTACGCTTAACTATTGGCGCTACTAACCCACCACCACATTTGTGAATTGGTCCTTTGTTCCGTGAGATGTTTTTTTTTTTTTTGTTGTCACTATTCCTCAGGGTTTAGTGGTCCTTTAAGTCCACATCAATATAAAAAAACAGATTCTTTTACAATACCCATTTTTAGATGTGTTTGCCTTTGTGCAGTCTCTGCAGACACCTTGCCTTTCAAAGAACTGTATGGGGTTAAGAGTACATTAAAAATCAAGATGTGCGCAAATCATCCATCTGAACACAAGCCTCCTTGATGAGTCCTGTTAAGGAGCAGACATAGCGGTTAAGATGCAGCCCACGTCCTGCTCCTGTTCTTATATCTGCCAGAGCATGAACCTCTTCTGAAAGATTTGAGGATGTTTTGAGCTATTCATTGTCATGATAAGACCAGCACATTAATACAGCATCTAGCACCACTAGAGAAAGTCAGAGAAGATTTTTCTTTCTTTTTTTCTTTGATTGTGATTGTCTATCAGCCAGCAGGAACACTGTTAACCTGTAGCTTGTGTCTGTGTAACAGGATTCGGTCATGCCTTTCCAGGAGCCAATCACAGGTGACGATGGCGACACCCCCCCTGGAGAAACGGATGGAAGTAAGTTGTGCACCAGCCTGTGAGAATAACCTGTAAACCTAGTGCGTGCCCGTGTCAGGAACTGTAATTTAATTATTGAGTCCATGGTGGTAACACCTTTTTATTTTTTTTTGTCTTCTTGCCTAAAGCTATTTGAAAGCTATAAAAGAGGTCTTTGGGTATCAGACGATGAGAGAACACATCAAGGGTTTATTATATGACTCAGTGATCTCGTCCTTCCACTTGTTCATTACTTCATGTCATTTTGCGCACTCTGCCTCTGGCTCACGAGCCGTAAAAACCACAGGGCTAAAGTTCTACTTTCATTTAAGATACCTGAATTATCAGTTTATTCATGGTTATTAAAATTGTGCAAGTAAAGCTTGCTACCTAAAGGTATAGCATGTTACTGATAGAAAAGGCTTTCTAACATCTGTATTTTGGCATTTGTTAATCATTTTCCAGATGATTTAAAAAGTAGCCCCCAGTCTTAAGGCTCATACACACTTAACGATATACTCCACGAGCGATATCATTCAGTGATTCCCCTGCAGTGCCAGGCTCAATGTCGTTAACAACATTGAGCATACTTACTGAACGATATCGTTCAGTGATTGCACCCTCCCTCATCCCCGTACTTTCAGAACCTGATGATTATCGTCAGGTTGCCCTGCAAGTACGGGAAATGAAAGACATCGTTAACGATGCGCAGGAGCACGCATCATTAATGATGTCTTGCATACACACTGGACAATATTGAACGCGATGAACGATAACTATATCATTATTGTTTATATTGTCTCACTTATAGGCTAGTGTGTATGCGGCATTAGGCTTAATTTGTGTCTCTCTATTAGAAGTTTATTTCAACTTTTATTATACACAGCAAGTTTGCAGATATCAATAAAACCATTGTTTCTAATGGCACACATCCACTAGCTGATATTAATGGACGACTGAACGATAACGACATCGTTATCGTTCATTCGTCCATTAATCGTGCATGAATCGGGGACTAAAATGTCGAAAACGACCAGCGATGCGCACTCCTGCTGGTCGTTTCCGACATCAAAAATCGCCTGAACATGCTGATCAATCTGCTGATAACAACAGATTGACCATGTTCAGGGATGAGGGAGGGTGGCTGCACTGAATGACATATCGTTCAGTGTAGGCACAGCACAGTTTAATGAACGACTGAATGATAACGTTATCCTTCAGCCCTTCACTAGTCGCCTAGTGGATGTGCCCCTTAAGATGGAAACAATATTTAGGTAATCCTGCCTTCCGCATGTCCTTGTACCATAATTATATATAGTGTGTGTGTGTGTGTGTGTGTGTGTATATATGTGTGTATATATGTGTGTATATATGTGTGTATATATATATATATATATATATAAATATGCACACACACACACACACACACAGCGGGTAAAATAAGTATTGAACACATCAACCGTTTTTCTCAGTAAATATATTTGTAATAGGGCTGTTAGGACATTTTCACCAAATGTCATCAACAACCCATGCAATCCACACATGCAAAGAAATCAAACCATAAATTAAGTTATGTGTAATAATGTGAAATGACACAGGGAAAAAGTATTGAACACACTTACTGAAATGTATTTAATACTTGGAGAGTGACTTTCCTTTATCAATGTTTGAGGTTTCTGCAGTCCTGCTGCCACCAGCACTTTTAGCTATTGTTAGACATAATCAGCCATTCACAAATAAAGATACTTTATAACTGCATATTTATCATCAGGCAGCAAGGTCTCTGCATTGTGACATGACAAAACACAATATATTACGCTTTGTGATACACTGTGGGGCACGTGTAAAAACCAGCATCAGAGAAGGCATCACTATCGAGTGATAGGTCTGGGCTTATGTCTAGGATCTGCATGTAAAGATAACCAAATGTGGGACTGCGCTAGTGAAATAAAGTATACTGATATGGCAGAACAAATTCAAGATAAGTCAGAATGATTTAATTTATCTATATTTTAAGTAAGCACACAGAACAAGAAGCAAAACATTGATGAATAAACCAACTAAGGTAAATGTACCAGCTCAGACTTGCATGTTAACACCTTCAATTGTAAAAGGTAAAAACTGCAATGCAAATTTAAAAAGATTTGGGCGGACTACAGGTCCCTGGATAGAATTTAAACATGTATAAAGCTCTTAATGTATTTTAACACACAAGCTCTTTGATAATGACTCCGGGATTCAGGCGAAACCAGTCAGAGGTGATTCCGTGTTTCTACTCATACATAGGATTCTCCACTTGGATCATCCCCTTCATATATTACAGCCATTTGGGATATTGTTGGGCTCTCCAGCCTCGCACAGTGAGGCTCCAGCAGCTGCTATAGTTGTGACTCTGAAATCAGGATTTCCTGTACTGGCACTTACCTGCACACAGTAATACAGAGCACTGAGACCGGACGAGGTCGGCAGCTACATTAAATTTAGCACAGCAGCCACAGTCTACTGGATGTACTATGGGACCCCAATGAACATAGCCGGATTATGCTGGTAAAGTGGATCTCTCCCATGTGATAAGTCCACTACCTATATCATTCAGTTCCTCAAGTTTTATTAATTAACAACTTTTAATGCTGCAATTGCCATTTCTGTTTTATTTGTTCAAGCGCAATAAGAGCTTTATACAGGTTTAAATTCTATCCTGGGACCTGTAGTCCACCAAATATTTGCATTGCAGTTTTTACATTTGAAGGAGTTATTTAAGAAATTATTAATAATATTTAAATCATTTTGAATTGTCTTGAATTTGTTCTGCTATCTCAATATACTTTATTTCACTAGTGCAGTTTCCCAATTGATAATCTTTATTTGCATATTGTTCTACGGGTATACACGCACTCACATTTGAGGTTTGCAGCTATAGTAATTTCAGTATTCTATTTAGGAGTGTCACTTCTGTGATATATATATGATATATATATTTTTTTAATCTACTTTTTATATTAGTGCCTGGTCACCTATTGTTTTATAGGATCTGCATGTGCTGGCCGTATTTTGCCACACCAAGGGCCACCATTCTGTGTACGTTTTATACTTAATGTTGGTATATTTGAGTGAGCACTTTAGTAGTCATTTGCAGAAAACATTTCAAATACAATATTTTTGTTTTACACCTGGCGCTATTATATATAGTTTGCTTTTAATTTTAAGCAAAAAAAATGTCTCTTAATGCAGAGGATTTAGGGCCTGATTCAGCAGCGATCGCAGCTATGATTTCGCACGGAATGCAGCTGCGAAAATATGCTAATGCTTTCCAAAGCTCAGTCGGCATAAAGACGCCACTGCTGCTTTCTCATATCTGTCCAATGTCGCTCTTCTGCGTAAACATTGGTACCATCGACGCACATCGCCCACTCACGCAGCATTTACACCAGGTCGTAGACACTACAAGTATCTTTGCACGCAGTGGGCTCTCAAGCTGCGTATGCAGGCGTAGTGGCTAATTTATGCATGGCCAAGCAACGGCGTTCAAACGGACAGACGAGCCTGCGGTTTTCCGACCACTCCCCCCGTCACCACCACCAAACACTCACAGCCTGTCACTCACTCTGTGATGGATTCCTCTGTGTGTCCGTAATCTCAGTGTGGCTTTTATGTATGCGCAATGGCAAACAATCATTCAATCTGCATACATAGTTGCATTTGCTATTGCTGCTGAATAAGGCACTTAGTTCGTATTAATGTCCCATAGAAATTAAGTGGGAAAGTTGGCAAACTATTACCTTAACCACAACATTTTTAGGTCACGAAAACTATTGTTAGTGTAGACTGGTGTAGCAGGCAATGCTGTCTATACAGATGCTGGCCCTCCAAGAAAGATTTGGTTTGTAATGCCCACTCTACATCCGCACCTCAACATGGTGGAGTCCATTGTGTAGCGGATGAGTAGACTTTAATAGTCACTGTTCCATTTTACATAGTGTACCCATTGCAAGCAACCCATTTAGTGAGATGAGAATGCGCTCATGCATCAGTGCTGTCACTTATTCTTAGTAAGTTTATAGGTGATAGTGCTAATTTTAGACCATTATACGACCACATGCACTCAAAACCTATCTGATGTTCTTTATAGTGCGCTCCACAGACATTTTACACATTTTAGCATAACTACCCTTAAGTGTAATTTCTATTCTGATCAGTCTTTAACAATATGTCTGCAGCTGCCCTTCAGAGAGCGCAAAAAGCTTGGAAGGAACATTTGTATTAATGAGCTGTCTCTCACGCTAGCAATCTGCACCAATACTCTCCACACTGTGCAGTGACCTGGACCCTGGCTCTCTTCCTGGAATGATGCATAACGAGGCAGGCTGTTATAATGGCATGGGGTTCTACTGATAGACAAAGGAAAAATGGCTCCCTACTGCTTGTCTGAGACAATTTCTGTAGGAATTAAATAATTAGGACATTTTTAACCTTTGCTGTGTTGAGTATATTCTCAAATTAAACTGTATCATTTGTTTTCGTGCTGTGTTCACGACAAAGTATTTATAACCCTTTTAAGGGGAAATCATTTTGTAAATATTCTTCTAGAAAAATGTTAGTGTTTATAAAGTATTCTGCACAGTACACTATGATTTTCTCACTCATTCCTGTATGTAACATCGCAATTACTGTACATACGTTTGCAGCGTATATATATTTTTTTATTAATACCTGTTGTTGAGACAATAGGAGCTAGGGAGACACTGTGTAGATATTCATAGGATATATGCAAACTGTGGGTTTTGAGAGTGATTGGGTTTGAGAGTTATGTGGGCAATATAGTACTGGTGAAGTCTGAGGCTGATGTGAGAGATATTTGCCAGAGATGCTGAGGCTCAGGTCAGAGGTCATTCTAAGAGGGTGAAAGGGCAGAGTATCTTGTTATGAAGGTATTGGTGAGAGTGAGTAGCTTGGATACTGGAGGTTATAGGGATTTGCAGAGTAGTGCAGTGGATGTGGAGCACCGAGATTTGAGTTAACTGTGGCAGGAGGTTGCAATAGTCAGGGAGGAATTGAATGACAGAATGAGTAATACTGGGTACACATTGGGCAACTTATTGGCCGTTCAATTGAACGCCCAATATATCATGTGCATGTCGGCCAGTATGTACAGACAATATGTCTGAACGACGTTGTTCACAGACATATTGCGTCGACTTGCAGCACAGCCGATGGCAGATATACCTGCACATTGGGCTCAGGCGACCGCCCGTACACTTGCTGCACAGGCAGCCAGATGGCAGTGATGGTGGTCAGTGTGTATGAACAACCATCATCTGCAGCTACATCTTTCAGGTGTGTACCCAACTTAAGGGTTTTGGTGACATTCACAGTGAGAAAGGGGCATATTCTGGCGGCGTTACAATATATTTGGTATCATGATAGTCCAAGGGACTGGGTTTGTGAAGTGACAGTGGGAAAAGCAAAGACAATGAACTCTATTATAGACATTTTGAGCTTTTAAGTGGCATTAAGGCATCAAATTGGAAAATTGGAGATGGCGAAAAAGCAGGTGGAGATATGTGATCACCAAGAAGGAGAGAGGTCAGGGAGGTAGAGGTAAATTTGGGTGTTGCCTGCATACTGGTAGTGGAGACCAAAGGAGCATATTATTTCCCCAAGAATAGTGGCATAAAGGAAGAAAAGCAGTGAGCTGAAAATGGGGCCTTGGTGGCACCCCAGCAGATAGAGGAGTGGCGTCTATGCCAGAGGTAGACATGCTGAAGTAGTATTTACACAGTTAGGTTTCTATCCTGGTTCACCTTCTTTTTACAAAGATTAGTGGAGTGAAGGCTGTGCAGAAAGGAGGGAGGTTGACTGTCTGTATCCAAAGTTGCAGAGAAGTGAAACATTATTGGACTCAGCTGAAGTAGATTGTTGATCGCTTTAGTGAGGGCAGTCTTGGAGTATAAAGGTAGAATCCAGATGGCAAAGGGTCAAGAAGGCAATATCTGTGGAAAAAATAGGTTAGATGATTTTACATTAGCTACTTAAATGTTTGGAAGCAAAGGGGAGGAGTGAAATAATTTGGTAGGATCGAATAATTGTTTCTCGTGGATAAAGAAATGTATGAGAACAGAAGGGAATTTGCCAATAGAGAGTAGCAGGATGAAGAGGTGAGATAGGTGCAGACAAGCATTAGGGTGCAGAGAGCGGATTAATTGAGGGGGAAGGCTGGAGTGTGAAGAGGGGAAATAACTGATGTGGGTAAGTGAGTGGTAAGAGGAGGTTTCTTGATGGATTGTATTGATTTTATCTTATAAAGTAGGTGGTAATGTCCTGAACAGTTTAGGAAGACAAGAGGGTATTTGAAGTTTGTCAGAGAATAGTGTTGACAGAGGCAAAGTGGAAATGCGGTTGTTGAACTGTCACTAGTAGGTCGATATTGGGGAGTTAAATCACGTTTGCTTGGGGAAAAAGTAGGCAGCAAGATGGCAGAATACATGTACTGTATAGTGGAAGAAGTAAGTATTGTGTCGATAAGTACTCATGAGGGGAATTGACAGTTATAATCAATAGACAGATGTAAATGATTATATATTCTTTGTACGTACCGAGTAAAATATTGGCACTTTTAATTAAGCTTGTCCTTAATAATTAATTTATAGTAATGGATAGGTTTAGTTATTAAAACATGAATTACTTTACTGAACACTTACAGTTCTGCACAGTAAAACTATTATACAGCAATATGATGACTCCCATCAGCCTCAATCTGGATGATTTTTGTGACTTACAGTCAAGGTAAGGGGTCTATTAAAATGCATTTGTTATAAGGAATCAGTGGAAGTGTGGTGTCTGGTGAAATTAGGGAATGTAAATTGAGGGTGTGACTAATATTTCTTTTGCTTTTTTCTAGTCAATATTATCTCATCACCCCAAAAAACACGGAAGGATGGCTCAGAGGTAAGTGGTGGAAAATAGGGAACTAAAGGAAATGATCTAAGTTCATAAGACTTTATTTATGGTAGAAACCAGTCTGGTTGCGTTGCAGTGACCTCCTCTGCTCCAGCCTGGTTGCGTTGCAGTGGCCTCCTCTGCTCCAGCCTGGTTGCGTTGCAGTGGCCTCCTCTGCTCCAGCCCGGTTGCGTTGCAGTGGCCTCCTCTGCTCCAGCCCGGTTGCGTTGCAGTGGCCTCCTCTGCTCCAGCCTGGTTGCGTTGCAGTGGCCTCCTCTGCTCCAGCCTGGTTGCGTTGCAGTGGCCTCCTCTGCTCCAGCCTGGTTGCGTTGCAGTGGCCTCCTCTGCTCCAGCCTGGTTGCGTTGCAGTGGCCTCCTCTGCTCCAGCCTGGTTGCGTTGCAGTGGCCTCCTCTGCTCCAGCCTGGTTGCGTTGCAGTGGCCTCCTCTGCTCCAGCCTGGTTGCATTGCAGTGGCCTCCTCTGCTCCAGCCTGGTTGCGTTGCAGTGGCCTCCTCTGCTCCAGCCTGGTTGCGTTGCAGTGGCCTCCTCTGCTCCAGCCTGGTTGCATTGCAGTATTGGGTTTGCTTAGTTTATGCTTGCGCTCTGTTTACCAGTACCTCCTTTACTATTTGCAGGACATCACACCCATCATTGATGGAATAGATGGAATTAAAATCTCACAGGGACTGGGCCTTCAGGACTTTGATCTTATCAGAGTGATTGGAAGAGGAAGTTATGCTAAAGTCCTTCTAGTGCGGTTAAAAAAGAATGATCAGGCGTATGCCATGAAGGTGGTGAAGAAGGAACTTGTGCATGACGAAGAGGTTTGTACAAGCTGATGGGTGTATATTTGTGTGTTTGTTTATTTGTCCACTTCCACCCAACACAAGGGAATCATACTAGTGGTTCCTGAGCTCTGACGACAACCTGCTCCGTTGTGGTCCTCAGGATGTT
This sequence comes from Taudactylus pleione, assembly GCA_031769625.1. Lineage (NCBI taxonomy): Eukaryota > Metazoa > Chordata > Amphibia > Anura > Myobatrachidae > Taudactylus > Taudactylus pleione. The sequence goes on along the minus strand of JAUIMM010000081.1, from coordinate 8,196,012 downwards.
GAATGTCACTGTATGGCTCAGCTAGGATTTAATGTGTTTGTGCTAGCCTAAGTGAGGTTATGCTTACTTTATTAAGCTGGAAACAGAAATAAGGGTGTAATGTGGTGAAGTATTTGACACTCTTATCAGTGACTAATCTGCTATATATAATTCATTCTGAATGAACTGTCTTTGGGATGCCAGAGTGTAACCTGTTGTGGCTGGATAATGGAACATACTACTTATCTCTTGCTTTACCATTATTGCATATATTCCAGTATCCATCTCTTTACATTTGTTTCTCAAGGCTGACATTTGTCCTTCTATATAAGGTATTTCCAACTGTGCAGATGTTACGTTAATGAGGCATTAGAAATGCCTGCAGCTCTCTCTGTTTCTGTGTAGACCGGTTGTTTTAAAATAACTCTGGTTAAGGAGTACAGTACATTAAGTATATGCTGACAAGTGTTGGCTGGATATTAATGTCCATCACCGAGCCACAATACTCTTCCAAAATACATAATTTCAGGTGTTGGCTAATTATGATACAGTAACCTACCAGTGGTCTTTGTACAGATGCTTTGTGTAAAAAAGCATGTTCCACCTTTCACAAATCTTATGATGTTGTCCATGCCCTAACAGAACTTTATACATCTGTTGTGATTATGTTCAGCAGAAGCTATTGGTTTGATCAGCATTGTCTCATCATAGTTTTATGGCGTTATTTACCAAGGAACATGCACATCTTAAGTATAAGACTTCTTATATGTAGATTATTTTCTCAAATTTATTTTTATGGGCACATCATTTTGTTTAATGTGTACAAAAAAGGATGTTTCTGCATATTTGCATAAGATGGTACACCATGGGAAAATGTTATATGATTAAATTAATTGTCATGAAAGGAAATTATTACCTGGCTGTACTAAGAAATAAAATTCCAGGATACATTTCTCCGAGGTTAGCCTGGTTTCAATTGTGGTGTTGCCATAAACTGGTGCACCAGTAAATCCAATGTTACCCATAACAACCATGTTTGTTTCAAGATCTGATACATTTATAGGAAGCCTTAGGTTCCTACTGAATGTCTCTGACACTACAATCAAAATTAATATCAGCCATAGTTGTCATTGAGCAAACAATACTGTAACATTTTAATAGCCAAGCTATCGGCATATGAATCTATTAAGAGCACAGAGACAGAACGTTATGGGATACAATTTAATATTCCAAAATAACCACAATGCTTAAGGTATAGAAATTAAAATGGCAAAATGAGACACAATAGAAAGGAGAGAGATCTACACAATTCCCAATTTGTTCATGTAGTTCACAGAAACAAGAATAATTTTCCTAACACTGATTGACCTCCAGAAATTGTGAATATGCTAAAGACCTCCTTTAGGACAGGGGTTCTCAGCTCCAGTCCTCAAGTGCCACAAGCAGGTCATATTTTGTGCATGTCTTTATTCATGCACAGGTGAGATAATCTATTTTGCCTGGTCAGTAATTATCCCATCTGCTTCCACAGATGGACATAAATCCTCAAAACATAACCTTTTGGTTGTACTGAGGGCTGAAAACCACTGCTTTAAGGCTTCTACTCAAACCACTTCAGAAACAGTGGCGGCTCTAGAGGTGAGACTGCAGTGCAGTCCAAATTCAAATAGGGGAGCCACATCAACTGTCCTTTCAAACGTTGACAAACATTGCCAGCCGGGACTCACTGGCAGTTAGTGTGGTTCCCCTATTTGAATTTTGGTCTGTGCTGCAGCCCCACCTCTGTAACCGCCACTGGTCAGAAATAATTAAAACCTCCATGTCTTTTCTCCCAAACATGTTAGACACGTAATAGTCCTTTCAATCAACAGAGCATACAATTACCAATATATGCATATCATACATAAGTATGTGATATCAATTATGCTGGACCATACTGTATTACTATAGCCTGTCTAAGGAGTTGGCATTTAAATTTGACATACAGTATATCACATGTCTAAGTGAATGGAATAGAATTCAATACAGATCTGCAGGCATGTAAGAATTATATTCTTCCTTGGATGCGTTTTATAATTTGGGGAATTTATGCAAGTTGCAGATTTCCCAACATGATTACACAGTGAGAATGTTTGGTACATGGCTCATACAGATGTATCTGCCTATTAGATCTCAGCTGAGAGCCACAGATTACATTACCACACACACAGCCTGATGACACTTCCTTGCTAGGTGACCAGACCGACATCTTCAAGTAGAACAGTCTACAATTTATTACATATCCGTGGCAGGGAATTAATGTATTGTTCATATGCATTTTGAATGTTGTATTCACTAGCACACTCACCCAGTCACGTGGGGTCCCCTGGGCCTCAGCATAGCATGCTGTGGCCCTTTCCAGGTTCGGTAGCCATAGTCTAGATGTTAGAATATTTATGCACAGTGTGCTATAAATATCACAACAGATGCAGTGTGGTAGCTGTGCTGTATGTACCATTGGTTTTGTAGACCAGTCATGTGAAAATAACTGACGAGCAGTCCTGACAGCAACGCAGACACTGGGAAGGGAGCTGTCAGTCTCCCATATGTGTAACTTGAATGTACAGGAATGAACACATCTAAATATTGCTGGTGTGTGACGGATTGACTTGCTGTACTTCGTAAATTATTTATTGTTGTCCGCTTCTTTCTAATTGCATTCTTGTTTTCAGGATATTGACTGGGTCCAAACTGAGAAGCATGTGTTCGAGCAAGCTTCAAATAACCCCTTTCTAGTTGGCTTGCATTCTTGCTTCCAGACGCCGAGCAGGTAAGCACGTTTATTATTAATCTGGTTAATATACTGTAAAGGCCCTTTCTATGACTGAGTCTTAATACACATGCAGAAGTGGGCAAAATTATGTTCCTTCTACTAAAGGGAGACTTATAGCATTCAGTGCTTTTAATTCTCAAAATGTCTTTAATATTCCTTATGGATGATGAAACTTACATACCAAGATTAATATAGAATTCAAACCATTTGGTTAATTAAAAAATGAACTTGACTGAACTTTCAATGTGTCCTCAAACCTCCCCTTGCTCGCTTCCCCGAATACCACTCCCACCCACCCCCACAAAATGGAGGGGGGGTGATAATACTTCATCTTAAGAGAACTGATTTACTAATGTCCTAACATTTCTAATAATGGCAATTCCTGCCTCTAATACATTGCTTGCCAGGTGCAGCCCTCTTCTGGCTCTCACATGGCTTCCCATGGGTTCCAGTGCAAATCCTCTCCTCCAGCCAAGCAATCAGTAGGGACCAATGTTTACACCCTCTTCTGCTGCATTATTACTCAGTGTATTTGCTTTTGTAAATGTGAATGCAAGAATGATCATTGATAGCTGTCTGACTCCAGTGGGGGGAAACTTCATGTAACAAGGCGAAAAAAGTGCTTGTATGGAAATAGGAAGCAATGGTTTTGAATGAGGCATTTCTCATTCCTAGCACTTACATTGTATTTAACTCTGTGAAGATGCAACAAAACTTTATATTGATAAAATTGCTGATTTTATTTTTCTTCTTCGGGGTCCATAGGGATCCACAGGGATACCATGGGGATATTATGGTTGGAGAGACCAGGCACCAAACAGTAAAAGCTTCAGCTCCCAGGATGCCTCAGGTACTCCTCCATATATACCCTGCCCCTAGCCATAGGACTTCAGTTGTTCTTTTGGTGCGGCAGGATCAAGACGCACCTTTGCAACAGGGGACTGGTCAGGCAGTCCTAAGCTTTTATTTTATGTTTTATTTTATTTTTATGGCACTACTAAGCGTCTGAATTAAGACACATGTACTGCGACTCCATCTACCTTCGCCGGGCCGCAACACCAGTAACTGGGCGCACGGAGATGTCGGGTAAGGCGATTCCTCGCTTACGGGGAGTCGCATGCGGCAGTCCTTGCTTCTGGTGTCAGAGACTCACCAGAAGCTGCTGCAGTCAGGGCCCGGGATTGTCGGCATACTCACTATACCACCGGGGCCTTATTGTCTGACGCCGGGGATCGTCAGCAGATGCTTCTGCCACAAGGCCAGCGTACCTGGCTGGTTAATGCAGCTTAGGGGAGGTAGGCGCTCCGACCCTAAACGCAGTCCCTACGAAGGGTTTAGCATATCTGGATTGCTCTGCCCACCCACCACATGTATGTGAGACGCTCACGGTCCACGCTCAGTGCTCTCTGTAGCTGTTGGTCTCAGGAGGGTTTGGGTCAGTCTCCCTGTATACCTCTCCCTTTGTTAAGGTATGTAGTGCTCTATATTCTACCATTCCTTTGGGTTTGTGTAGTTGATTTAGAATCGATTGTAATTACAGTATATTACATATGCATTGTATGTGACTGTTTGCTAGCTGCTGTATTGACACTGTCTTTTATTTCTGTCTGTCAATTATAACTATCACTGTTTTTTTTTCCTGTCCATTCTCTGGGGTGGAGGTTTTCCTCTGAGTACTTCACATTCATTAAGATTTTGTGAAGGCTGTCACATAACATTGTGATCATTGCCTTTATTGAACATGTCAAAGGATAAAGGGAAACAGGAGGGGGAGCCACCTGTGCTGGTTTCATGTAAATCATGTATGGCTTATGTGTTCCCTCAGGACATAAAGGATGGTTTGTGTGTTTGTCTGTTATAAAGAGCCACCTCACCAGTCCGGTTTACCGGTCTCTGGACAAGAGCCATCTTGGGTCTCTTCTTTGTCCCAGGTAATGAAGCCGGTTGTGGATCGTATGGCTGCTCCCACGATGCCTCCTTGGATGGCGTGTCCACAGAATGCTATGTTTGCACCTCCTATGCATCCTTCCTGGAAGGATTTTTATGGCCATTCTAGTCAGAGTATGTCACTATCTAATGTTGATAACAGACCGGTAGTTACTAAGGCGCCTAAGTGCAAGTTATCTTTTTATCAGTCTGCCCAACATATGGAATCAGATGATGCGCAGGGCTCCTCTCCAGGGTCTGGCCCGGGGGAGGAGGATCATCCGTCCACAGTGGATTTTCCTTCTTTGGTGAAGCCGGTTAAATCAGTCCTAGATAATTAGGATGATAAACCAGCTCATAGTAAGAAGGCTCCAATGTTTAATCACCACCGGAAGGTGGCTAAAACTGAGGGCCTGATTCATAGCCGCTCATAAGCGGCCACTCGTTCGCTCCGAGCAATGTTCGCACATCTGCGCATGCGTATGGGTCGTAATGCGCATGCGCCAACCAGTCATTGCGGTCGGAGATTGTGCGCTCGCAAAATAGCGAGTGCCTGCTAATTTGAGTGACAGGATGAGGCGTTTGTGGGTGGTAACAGAGGAAGGTGCTTGAAAACGGGGAGTGGAGATCCGAATGCAGGCGTGCCAAACGGTGAAAACGGGCGTTTTAAGGGTGTGCATAATTAACAAAGCAGCGTCATCGACCACGTCACTTGGTTGTCTCTTAGCCTGAACTGTTCGCATGATTGCGGTAGGAAAATCCAACCACAAGCATGTTCAGACGCCTTTCAATGTACTCGATTAATCTAATAAATAGTGGAGATAACGTATGATGCGAACGGCCAGGGGGCGTCTTTACAAAATAGCAAGCGCATGTTTCGTTCGCTCGCTCATAGAGGCGTCAACAGACCGCAAAAAGCGAGCACTCAATTTAAATAGCCGGCCCCTTTTTCTGAACGACCGTTCGCAAATAGCGTCCGGCTCTGAATCAGGCCCTGAGTTTCCTGTATCTGAACAGCTCACTGATCTTATGGATGAGTCATGGGGTAACCTGGACAAACGATTCTATGTGACTAAAAGAATAACATCGTTGTATCCTTTTCCAGCTTCTGTATGTACTAAGAGGGAGGTATTTCTTACCGTGGATGCTCATGTAACGCATTTAATCAGAAATGCTATATTGCCTATTCCATCGGCATCTTCTCTGAAGGATTCCACAGATTAGAAAAATCTAAGAAGCATGTATTAAGGCAATATTTTCTTCATCTGGAGCTGTTACTCATCCAGCTATGGTTGAAATCTGGGTAGCCAAAGCTGTTGAAGAATGGATGGGGGCATTGGAAGATTCTCTACCAGATGCTACTAGAGAACAGATGATGAATATCTCCCACATACGGGAAGCGGCTTCCTATCTGGGAGGAGCTGCAGTAGATGCTGGAATTTTAGCTTCTAAAGCATCAGCAGCTTCAATAGTGGCACGCAGGGCCCTTTGGTTAAGGTCCTGGAAGGCTGATACAGGATCAAAGAGGGCACTGGAAGTCTTACCTTTCTATGGAAAGGTACTTTTTGGAGCAGACTTTGATAAGATAATAGTTACTCTGGCGGCTTCAAAATCAGCAGTTCTGCCATACACGGCTATAAAGTCTAAGCAGGTTTCTTTTCGGTCCTTCCATCCTCAGGGATGAGGAAGGCAACAGTCTTCATCTAAATCAACTAGTTTTCGCAAAACAACAAGGCAATAAACTAAGAGGACTGGCCCGGCAAGACGTCCAGCTTCTAAACTGGACGACAAACCCTCGGCCTGATGGAGCGGGCCTCCTCCTGGGGGATCCCAGGGTGGATGGCCGACTTTTTCAGCTTGCAGATTATTGGCATCAAACAACAGATGCCTGGGTCCAGGAAGTGGTCTCTCAGGGGTATTTCCTCACTTTCAGGAGGCATCCTCCCCAGAAGTTTTTTTGCGGTCAAGGCCTTGCCCCTTGAGGAAGCCATTCACTACCTGCTGCAGGCGGGGGTAATAATCCAGGTTGCTGTGTCGCAACAGGGAAGGGGTTATTATTCCAATCTATTTCTAATTCAGAAACCGAATGGGGCCTATCATCCTATACTAAATCTAAAAACCCTCAACAGGTTCCCAAGTTTCGTATAGGAAACTCTCCGGACAATTATTTTGGCAATGGAGCTGGGGGGATTACGTGGTTTCCCTGGACATTCATGATGCATATCTGTATGTTCCTATTATACCAACCCATCAACAATTTTTAAGGTTTGCTGTCCTTCAGCAACATTACCAATCTCAGGCTCTACTATTTGGTCTATCTACGGCTCCCTGGGTATTTACCAAAATAATGGCAGTCATGACTGCATATCTCGGGCATCAGGGAGTCAGAATTCTGCCATATCTGGATGACCTTTTGATATTGGCATAGACTCTGGTTGTTTTACAAAACCATCTTCAACTGACCATAGCCTGTCACAAAGGCACGGCTGGATAATCAATTGGAAGAATTAATTGCTTTCTCCAACACAGCAGATGGTACATCTGGGACCATTTCTGGATTCTCGGGCACAAAAGGTGTTTTTGCCAGAGGACAAGATTGCAGGCCTATCATTGCGAATACGCAAGCTGCTAAACAAGCGAAGAATATCCATTCTGTTAGCGATGCAGGTCCTGGGATCAATGGTATTCACCTTCGACATAGTGGGATATGCTCAGTTCCATTCCAGGCCTCTGCAAAAATTGATTGTCTCCAGGTGGAATGGGCAGTATCATCTAATAAGGTCCCAGAGGGTCCTTCTCACTCCAGAGGTTCATCACTCCCTCCTGTGGTGGCTGAGAAAGGACCATCTAAACAGAGAGCGCCTTTTCTGGATTCCAAATTGGGCGCTTCTCACCATGGACGGCAGTCTTTGCGGATGGGGGGCTGTGATAGCTCATCATATCTTTCAGGGAAGATGCACAACTTCGGAAAGTCATCTGCCAATAAACATTATGGAACTGCGAGCAGCATACAAAGCACTTGTCATGGCACAGGATCTGCTACAGGGCACTCCGGTCCAGATTCAGTCTGACAATGCGACTACAGTGGCCTACCTCAATCATCAGGGAGGCACGAGAAGTTACGCAGCCATGAAAGAAGTGACAAAGGTTCTGAGTAGGGCATAACGTCATCTTCCAGCCATCTCGCCAATATTCTTACCGGGAGTACTCAATTGGGAAGCAGACTTACTAAGTTGCTAGGACATGCATGCCGGAGTGTGGTCTCTCCATCCAGGAGTGTTTCAGCTCCTGGTAAACAAATGGGGTTTACCAGAGATCTCATGGCGTTACGCCACAACCACAAGGTCCCCAGGAACGGGTCCAGGTCCAGAGACCCATCAGCAGCCTTCGTGGATGCACTGGCAGTAAGATGGGACTTCAAGCTGGCATATCTCTTTCCTCCAATTTCTCTCCTCCCAAGAGTTTTCAGAAAATTCAAGCAGGAAGGTGGAACAGTAATACTGGTGGCTCAGGCTTGGCCCAGACGTCATTGGTTCACCGAAATACAGAATCTGTTCGTAGACAGTCCGGATCCGCTTCTTCTATGGCAGGATCTGCTAACGCAGGGTCCCTGCCGACATCCGTATTTACCTCATCTGGCTTTGACACGGTGACTCTTGAATCTTCCATCCTAAGAGCAAAAGGTTTTTCCAGTTCTGTAATTCAAACAATGCTTAGGGCATGGAAACTTGCCTCTGCCCGCATCTATTACAGAGTTTGGCATTGATTTGGTCAATGTTGTTCCCATAGGACATATCCTAAGGTGGTCAAGATTTCCAGGGTACTGGCTTTTCTTCAGGCGGGGTTATATAGTGGTCTCCATCTGGCAACGATCTGGTTCCAGAAGAAGATTGCTTCATTACCAGATGTTAGAATTTTTTTCCAAGGAGTTCTCCAAGTTCAGCCTCCTTTTGTTCCACCGTAGCACCGTGGGATTTGTGTTTTGGTTATTAAATACAAGCTCCCCCATTTGGACAGCTAGAAGACTCTGTAGATTTGAAGTTTTTGACAGCGAAGACCCTTTTTCTTCTCGCTATCTCTTCTGCTCGCAGAGTCTCTGATTTGGCAGCGCTATCTTGTCGCTCCCCATTTTTTATTTTTCACCAGGATAAAGCTGTTCATACAAGAAAGGGTTACCTTAATAAGGTTGTGTCCTGTTTTCATGTGAACTGAGAAATTGTTCTTCCAGATTTTCAGTCTCCAGATCTTTCTGTACGTGAAGCCTCCCTGGATGTAGTTTGTGCTCTCCGTATCTATGTGGAGCATACAAACTCTGTTAGAAAATCAGATGCTCTTTTTGTATTATATGGTTTTCACAAACGAGGATGGCCAGCTAACAAGCAGACTATGGTGAGATGGCTACGCATGACTATCTCTCAGGTGTACACACAGGCTGATCTCTCTGTTCCAAGCATGGTGGCAGCACATTCTATTCAGTCTGTAGGGCCATAATGAGCATTTAGTCATGGTGCCTCTGCGGAACAATTGTGCAAGGCAGCCACGTGGCCTTCTGTCCACACTTTTCTTAGGTTCTATGCCTTTGATACTTTTGCCTCTCAGGATGCTTCCTTTGGGCGACGAGTTCTCCTTTCTGCTCAGGAGCGTCCCCCCACCCTAGGGGAACTGCTTTAGGACATCCTCATGGTATCCCTGTGCATCCCTATGGACCCCGAAGAAGAAAAACAGGGTTATTGTAGACTTACCTTGATTACTCCTTTTCTTTGAGGTCCACAGGGCACCCACCCTGACTCACCTGGCTGCATGGGTAATTTTTTTATTTCGGTCATAGACTCCCTCATCTTGTGTAAGAGTGTTTCTGGTGTACGATTGCTCTTCCTTCTCCTCTTTCCTTCTCCTGCCTTGAGGCTTGTTAATTAAACTGAAGTCCTATGGCTAGGGGTGGGGTATATTTGGAGGAGGACCCGAGGCATCCTGGGAGCTGAAGCTTTAACTGTTTGGTGCCTGGTCTCTCCAACCATAATATCCCCATGGTATCACTGTGGATCCTATGGACCTCGAAGAAGATGTAGGTAAGTCTTCCATAACTCTGATTTTTTCATGTGCTTACCATTTAGCAATGCAGAGGCTTGGCGATTTATGCATGTCACTTGTGCTGCTGGACAATGTCGGGCAGTCTTTTATGGACAGTGTGCTAATGGACACCACAGTTATAGCTCTGCTAACCTATTTCCAATTTCAGTTCATGAGTTTGGGAATTGCTTAATAATGGCTTGGTATTGTCAATACAGTAATAAAGTAAATCTTTACTTTGTGGATCGTAATGCTTTTAATAGAGCCACCTATTGATTGTGTGATCTCTTGTGGGTATGTAAGCCTTCAAAACGAATAATTTGAACTGAAAGATGGAAAAAACCTACATGCATATACAGGCTTTGCCATTTTATCCTAACAGAGCTTATATTCTGTTCATTGCGCTTTGCAGCTTCCCACATTGAGCTTTGCTTTCATTTAATTTCAGAGCATGGTAGATTGAAAACCTCTTTTTTCTGTAATCTATGTGCCTCCAAACCTTGTATTTGGGTGCAGTCAAATACATGTTTCATTGATCAACATTATATATGTAAATATTTTTGTACCTGTTATGGGGCTTGTTTTTACTAAACACACCTGTTCGGTATGTAGGGAGTAATAGGCCACATACATTTATGGCTGAGTGGGGCAATTCCCCCGTTATGCTGACGGCGGTGAAAGATCTCGATTCCCCGAAAATGGTTGGAATCAGCGGGATGCAGTTATGAGACTGGCGGCCGCAATGCCGGAATCAGCGGGATGTAGTTATGAGACCGGCAGCCGCAATGCCGGAATCAGCGGGATGTAGTTATGAGACTGGCAGCCGCAATGCCATCAGTCTCAATCCCGACAGGGGAAGCCCGACAAAGGATTTTTAACTTGCAGAATTTCCCCGATTTCCCGACTGATTGCGGATCATCAATGGCTGCCAATAGAAACACGGGAAATGCGCCTCAGATGTATGGGCCCCTTTAATTTAAAAGTACAGTATCCAATATACACTATGTACCCTTCTGGGAAATTACAGAAGATATTTTCAGTTCAATCTGTCAGGAAAGTTTGTGTACATAAAAAGAACAAGTGGCGAAATATAGAATGTACTAGATATGTATTTTGCATCTGATTTGTTGCCATGGCCAAGGTTTGATACATCTCCCCACAAGATATGAGAAGTTTTCATGAACACCTGAGTTTTACATTAGGTGGATTATTTTTGTATTTCCATCTATTGTAAAGCATGTTGCTGTTTCTAAGAGCTCAGTACTTAGGCACAATCTTCTGGATCATGATGTGGGCTTGTTAGAGCAGTGATGGGCAGCAGGTGGTCCCAGGGCCATGTGTGGCTCTCTATACAGCCCCAATTGCTATCTGCTTTGCTTGTTTAAAGCTTTTTAAATGCCTGCTGAGATGTTTTTCTTTACAGATAAGTGTCTAATTCATTGATTACATGTATTTATTTAATTTACTATTGAGATTAAAAGTAATGTCCTTTTAACAGCTAGAGGGCTGCCCAATGCGGCCCCCCATGTTTATCAGACTGCCTGTCACTGTGTTAGAGCATCTGGCAAATGTACGCGCACAGATGGGGGTGATAATGGCCCTTGTGCATTACATACAGTGACTAGCATAGTGTCATAGTAAACCTTTACATATACAGTACATTTTGGTTTGTTGTTAGGGCCCTTTGAAAGTCCTTACAGGAACTGACACCTTGTTATGTCAAATTTCAATGCATTAAAAACCATAGAAGTATAGCACAAGTAATGAAGTTGTGACAGACAGGTTCTGTAGCACATTTTTCCGCAGTAATCTCAGAATTGAACATGCCCTCTATTGTTTGTTGTTTGTTTAAATGTTTCATTTAAGAAAAAATACCTTATATGCTAGTAACAAGCTGTAGAGTTTTAAAGCTTCTGACTAGTTTTATTTTTGCCTTATTTTAGTTGATCACGTTGCTAATGGCTTACCTTTCCCTGCATGTAGGTTGTTTTTGGTTATAGAGTACGTAAATGGAGGCGATCTCATGTTTCATATGCAACGACAAAGAAAACTTCCTGAGGAACACGCCAGGTACTGTAATGGAGCATAGGAAACGATAAGTGATTGTATGTATATTTGGATATGAAGAGTGCATGTGCTGATCTCCTAAATGTTCTCATGCAGAGCCCAAAAGTTCTGAAAAGAGGAACTTAGGCTTGGTTTGGCCGGATAGGTGGGACGGGGGGATTATTAGGATTTTTTCCTAGATACATATCAGCAGGTCTGTGAAATGTCCCGTAACCGGTAGCACTCAGTCACCACGTTTTTTCAGTCAAGTGCAGGTTAGACTTTGAGAACAAGGGACTGGTGATGGGTTGGGCACAATTACACCCAAATCGCAGTCATTAAACGTGTTCACTGAAATACACAATTGTGCAACTATTACCAGATAGGTGGAGGTTGGCACCAGTAGCATATGCCCCAAGATTACATTCAGCGTTTGTTTTTCTTGCAAAATATACTATTCATCTTTAGTAAAACTTAGAAAACCTCTCTAATAAAGTAGATACAACTCTCATCACTATATACACCAGCAGTGAGGAAAGCACTGCGGTGCTTCCACAACTAGCTAATCACAGCCCATTCGCTAGTGCTGAGGACTGACACAAATTAATTGCCCCTGCAAATATGGCTTGGACATGTATGTCACTATGCCACATACAGTCTTCCTGTACTCATTAGTCCACCCCTTCCCCCTTCCTGTCACAAGCGGGTATGTTAGATTCATGCATATCTTCATGGGTGATTCCTATTTTCTGGCTCTGCGCAGGGCAATTTGACTCATTTACACTGTGCAAACAGGCCTAGGTCTCTCACTCTGCCTCAGCCAACAAATGTCTGATTTGGTTGCTGTGGTCACTGCTTTTCATGTTGTGTATTTATCTTCATAATTAATAAAGGTTCTGCCAATTATTGTACATAGTTACCCTCCTATATATGTGTGTTTGCCCTTCTCAGGCTCTAATACATTCTCTCATGGAACACTCTCAGGCAAGTTTAGTTAAATGGGAACTGTACCTAGTGATAGGATAAGGCTACATTATGTAACCTAACCTCTTGACATTTTAAAATATGGGGTTTATTTTTAAATCAAGTGTATTTATTGAAAAGATTTTCTAAGTATACATGTACAATAAAGAAGCAAACATACAAATATGAAAAAGGAAGTCATGAACATGCAGGTAACAAGACAACAGCAAAAGACAAATATGATATAATTACAAGGGGGGCTGGCTATAAAATACAACCCTCCCTCATGATCATAAAGGGAATAGAGCAGTGAGGAGGCAGGTACATACACAGGAGAACAAAGACAGAATTCGGAACGGGAGGACTCCAAGTCAAGGGCATATCTCATAAAACACCAAAGAGACCAAACTCAATGGTTTTCGTACATCTTCGATATTTTGGGGTCTGCGCATGCACTTGACCCATTCTGTGCATATGCAGAACAGGTCCTGTGATCTCATTCTCAGATCCCCCAACCCACAGCATGACTGACATGCTGCTGTGTTTGGGGGGCAGAGCGGGGACGTGGCTGGCCAGCGTTTCCGGAAAATGAAGGTGCATTGGTGGATGCAGATTTCCTGGTGAGTACATCTCGCAGCCTGGCCAACGGAGCAACCATCGCGACCGATGGTGATCAGAGGCAGCATCTACGGATGCTGCCCTCTGATTGCAGATTCAGCAAGGAGGTGTCTATTTCCTATAGACACCTCTTGCTGCATCTGCATTTGAGTTGGACGGTATTGCACAGCTGCTTCCTTGTGGCTGTACAATACTGTCCATCTCTGAATCACACCCTGTATACATAAACCTGTCATGGGATACAGTAGAACCTCTGCTCCCTCTAGTGCCTGCTCACCCCACACTCACCTCTGCTCCCTCTAGTGCCTGCTCACCCCACACTCACCTCTGATCCCTCTAGTGCCTGCTCACCCCACACTCACCTCTGCTCCCTCTAGTTCTTGCTCACCCCACACTCACCTCCGCTCCCTCTAATCCTTGGTCACCTCTCACTCACCTCTACTCTCTCTCCAGTCCCTGCTCACCCCACACTCCTCTGCTCCCTCTAATTCTTGCTCACCCCACACTCTCCTCTGCTTCCTCTACTCCTTGGTCACCTCTCACTCACCTCTACTCTCTCTCCAGTCCCTGCTCACCCTATGCTCACCTCTATTCTGCTCCCTCCAGGCCCTGTTCACCACATACTCTCCTCCAGTCCCACTTGCCCTGCAGCATTCTGTTCTGCTACTTTCCTCCAGTCCCCCTCATCCAGCAGCATTGCACTTTTCTTCCACCCTCCATTTCCACTAAACCTGCAACACAGAACACAACAAACCTCTGCTTTGGTACCTCCTGCCCCTCAACCATTATGTATGCCTGCAAAGAGGTGTGCCTCGTTCCGGAGACTTTGTGGCTGGGTGACTAAAGACCGTAAACATTGGTTGGAGGCATCCGGGCACTGGTTGGTAGGTAGGCAGCAGTGCTGACTAAGGGGATTGGGATCACCTACATTGGGTATTCAGTGGCAGTGGGGGCTCTCAATTGGGAGGGGGGAATGCCGCTATTTGACTCACTCTCTTGTTACAGACACAGTTTTATAGGATCATATAGTAGATACTTTGCCTTTTTTAAATTCAGAATGCAATAAATGTTACCTCTTATAAAACAAAACAAAATCATCATCTGTTCACCAAATAATAATAATGTAAGATTCTGAAGACATGATAATAAATATTTGTGAGTCAGTCCCCACAACTTAATGTCACACTTTGTTGGTTTTTTTTTTTATTGTTCTAGTGTCCTGGGATTGGGTTGCTGATTTAGAAGTAGGATGATAGAGTGGTCCCCAGCCTGAGCTGAATTAAGTACTTACTAGTACAGTAAACTGTGAGAGAGGGCAGTCTGTAAATCTTAGGATCGCCTGGTAATCATAGTATGCTACAGATTATTTTCAGTGGATTTATTTTTTCTTCAAGGTTTTATGCTGCTGAAATCTGTATTGCTTTGAATTTTCTGCACGAACGGGGCATCATCTACAGAGACCTAAAGCTGGACAACGTCCTCCTCGATGCAGATGGCCACATCAAGCTTACTGATTATGGCATGTGTAAGGTAAGGGGAATATAATCATCATTATGCTATCTTTTTGCAGAATTGAGAGGTTTGTCTTAACCCAAGTCCCTGACTATTCAAGTAATTGCTTTGTTCTTAAATTTTAATAAAGCATAACCCAGTACTTGCAGACACTCATTTATGAACCGTTATTTCAAAATTAAGTTTTTGGTCTAATTTGAGCCGCTCCATGCCGCTGTTCTTCCTGGGGCTTTGTGGTTTATATTCATGACCCTATGAAAACTGGGATAAAAGTATTTTCTGGGTCTCTTATTGAGAAGCTGTGCCACACTACCTAGCGGTGTTCAGGAGTCACGGTTTCTTTTAAATGGTTACGCTTCAGCTTACCTCAGCACTTTGGACCCCAGAGTTTACGGGTCATCACCAGGGGAACGTGTTTGGGTTTAATTTACATGCAAAATCTAGCCAGAATTTGGTTCCAAAGTTGCCAACAAATTCCTGTCTAGATAGATATTTGTATAAACTTCTGGTGGGTGCTCTTTAATTTATACAAACATCAAAGCCGCTATTATATTGGGAATTTCCAAGTTTAAAGTAAAATAACAACAGGTTTCAACTGACAATATCCCCGGATTCTCTCCTTAATGCTGGTGGAAGAAGAGATTCCAGGGAAGGGAGCAGGACCCAAGGGGAAGGGTTATACTCCCAGGGACTCTTTCTTTTTTTTTTTAAACAAGAATTTTATTATTTTTATTAATAAGCAGTAGGAGGGTACAGGAGAAGGAAAAAAGGGGGGGGGAATCAGGGTAACAAAGTATTTTGTTAAATTGCAGGCGAGACCGTGATATTACAATAGATGTTCTTTGTTTTATAAACAGATAAAAATATAAAAAGTGATTTATGCAATTCGTAAAAATAAGAGGAGACATAAAAGGAAAATGGAAGATCTGGGAGTTAGTATGGGAGGGGGTGACAGCGGAAAGGAAGAGAAACTCCGGGGGTTGCATCTGCTATGTATTGGGCAATCTAGGATTGGTGTAAAGAGGGGAGCTCTAGACGCGTAGGCATCAGAATAGGCCAGTCGTTCCATACCCTATGAAAGTGAGGGTGTCGGTCAAGTGAGGGTGTCGGTCATTCTCTTAAGGACTGCTTCTTTTTTTCTTTTTACTACCTTGTTTAGAAATAACAATAAAATTAGTCTCCATCCTCCCCTCATTTAGGTTATTTGTCAACAGCAGGTGCAGGTCTCACACTTGTCATTAGTGTGTAATTGTTCACAATACCTATATGTACTCCATGCTTTATACAGAGCTACGGCCTGGGTTGTTGTGTATAAATAAGTAAATCAATCCATCTGTTGCAGGAGGGCCTAGGGCCAGGAGACACAACTAGCACTTTCTGTGGAACACCAAATTACATTGCTCCTGAAATCCTCAGAGGAGAAGAGTATGGTGAGTTTTCGCCAGAAGTGTGACCTGGAAGAAGTCTTCAGCAACCCAACTGACCTTTAGCTCCCTGCTGCACGAATGAGCACAATCAATATTAATTACTTCCTGGAGACATTGATCATCTGATTATTCTTGAACCGTGCAGTGTCCTTTACTTCAGACTTCTGTAACAATCCAGCCACACATTAGCCTAGAATACTTGAGCAGATGTCAGTAACAAATCAGTGTCCTTTTGCCATGAGGCAATGATTATTAGGAGAAAGAGGAAAAACTTGTCACTTTCAGGTGCATAAAAATGCAAGCTCTGATAACATAGTCACTATTCTAGTGAGTCCAGCCTGAGGTTATAGAAACTCCTAACCCGTGCACCCAAGGCGGGGATACACCAGTGCTGGTTTTGCTGCATCAGTGTAACTGGTTTTATAATGTATAATAATTATCATGTCCATAACTCTATCTCGCCCATCTTTGTACAGTGGGGAGAGACACAAGTGACTAAACCAGGGGCATTGCAGTGGTTGGTACAGTAGGCTTTGTTGTATTATTCCTTTCCGACACCCTTTTTTTAGTTTATTTTAATAGCCTACACTAGTCATACTTGCCTTTATAACCAGATTCCAGCAATGATCACTACCTCTGTCTGCCCTACAGTGCTCTACGTCCTAACTGTAAACTGATAATTACAGCCTATGATTTCCCAGGCCCTGGTTACCCTGGGCTCCCCTGCCACCTATAGCTCATTTATAATGTACTTTGAAACCTCATTATAGAATAACTCTTCTTTAATATGCTATCATAATACAGTATGTGATAAATGAGACATAGGTTTCAGGTGAGTATGGGGAAGCTGTAAGCCACGAACTCTTTCATAAGCAGTAAACCTAACCGCTTACAGCCAGGATTGCTCAGTACTGAGCCTGCAGTTGTAGCGGACAGTGCATAAGCAGTGTTGTAAGCCAAGTAACACTGACTTTGCCAGCGAGAATACAAATACTCTGAAAAGAAGATTGGGTAGCAAAAATGTTATTTATATGTGGAAGACTCCTTTAACCACTTACCTGGCACGGTCGCATCAGATGCGGCCACACCATGCTGCGCTTTCCCTTTGGGTGGCTGTTGGAAGATAATCTTCCAGCAGCCGCCAGTCTCAGAGGAACCTCCCGGCCCCTCTGCACCCTTGGCTCCTCCCCTAGTGTGTCCCGATCACTGTGGCCAGCAGTGATTGGGCAGCCCAACTGCATCCCCCACCCTAAAGCCGGGGTTTCCTGCAGCTGGGGTAACCATATAAAAGGAGCCAGAGGGCTCCGGTCTGTACCCGGCGGCTGCTCTTCTCTGCAGCCACCAGAGTAGTGTGAAGAAGGAGCCTTCTGCTCCTGTGTAATCCCGGCGGCTGTTCCCTGCAGCCTCCGGGGCAATGTCATAAAAGGAGCCGGAGGGCTCCTGTCTATACTCGTTGGCTGCTCTTCTCTGCAGCCGCCTGGGTAGTGTGAATAAGTAGCCTTCTGCTCCTGTGTAATCCTCGCGGCTGTTCCTTGCAGCAGCCGGGGTAATGTCATAAAGGAGCCGGTCTACTCCTGTCTGTACCCGGCGGCTGCTCTCCTCTGCAGCCGCCGAGGCAATGTGATAAAAGTGCCCCTGTGACCGCCCCCTATCCTACCACACCCAATTGTGACTCAGAAGGTGGGTCAGTCCCTATGCAGGGCCATCTCTTCCATTGCGCTTTTTGGGCAGTTGCCCAAGGGCCCAACGCTTGTAGGGGCCCTCCAACCCGCCCCCGCAGCCAGTTGGTAAATTTGTATTTTTATAAGCCGGCTGTCGGTGTACTGTATTCTGATCTAACCTCCCCCCCCCCGATGATGAGTCTCTATGCATGTGTGTGAGGTCTGATGGGCTTTCAGGAGGGTTTAATTTTATTGCCCATTTACATTTTTGTCCCGTGAACGGGTGGGTAGTGGCCCCAGTGCATTGCTTTGCCCAGGGCCCACACTGCTGTTAAGGCAACCCTGTCCCTATGTAGTCCTTTATTAATGCCTGGTCCTTTTCATTTGTCTGATCTGCACTTTTAAACGTGTTTATATATTACACAATCTTAACGGGCACAAGAGTTGTCACAAATCATAAACATAATTTTCACTTAGAAATGTGGCACCTAGGGTGCAGTTGTTTTCCAGATTTCTGACTAGTTTGAATCCCGTCAAGTTATTGTTAGCATGTAGGATAACCGTGTTGGCATGTAGGGGAACAGTGTTGGCTTGTAGGATAACAGTGTTGGCTTGTAGGATAACAGTGTTGGCATGTAGGAGAACCGTGTTAGCATGTAGGATAATAGTGTTAGCATGTAGGAGAACCGTGTTTGCCCTCTCACAATTGTTGTTAGCGGCTAAGCAAACGTATTGCGCTGATTTCTGCATTACAGGTTTCAGTGTGGACTGGTGGGCGCTTGGTGTCCTGATGTTTGAAATGATGGCTGGAAGATCTCCCTTTGATATCATTACTGACAATCCGGACATGAACACGGAAGACTACCTTTTCCAAGGTCTGTACCAACACTTCCTCAGTCCCCTCTGACCAGACTGATTTGTGGATGAAAGTATGGGTAGGGTATTTTTCACGGGTGTAGTATGCTATGTCAACAGTTATCATGTGGACATGGTCGAAATGTCGATATGCAGCATGTCGACATTCATGATGTCGACATTGTTAGACATGTCGACATTATAGAATGTCAACATAACATCCCTGGTGGCCCAGATGTCACTTACCTGGTCTCGCTGCCAGCAGCTACTTCCGGCTCCTGGTGTGACCAGCAGATTTGGCGCAGACGTCTGACGAGCAGTATTCAGGTGAGTACAGTCCTCCTAACCCTACACCTAGAGCCTAAAATTAACCCTAACCTCCACCTAGTGCCTAACACTCCATTGAGAATGTCAACATTCAATGGATGTCGACATGATGAACATAGTGTCAACATGTTGACATGGTAACTGTCGAAAATGTGACAGAATATCATTTTCTCACTGCCTGTTACTTATAGATGTTTGCCTGAGTTCATTTTAGATAGGGATGACAAATCAAATATAATTTACTTTCACCCTCCTCAAAGCTACAATGCTTTGGGCAATTTTTTAGTTTAAATCACCGTTTCTTAATGACCCTGTTTACCAGCCGTAAACACCTAAGACCAGGTAAGAACCATGCAGGTTACATGCATTTTTTCCGTGTCACCCTGACAGTGCCAGTAATAAGTAAAATATTATTTCCTCCATTCCCTGCAGACCGCTGACCTGAGTGTCCTCATGGGATCTAAGAGAGATTACTGCTACATCTACTACTACATCTGAGTTACGGTGGCATCACTGCCCCTGTCCAATGAATATTGTTGCTATACATTAATGAAATGGATGTTTCTCCCACAGAATAAAAATAAATAAATATATATTATATATATATATATATATATTCTGTTGCGCCTTTTAAACAGTAATCCTGTGTCTTTGGAATTACAGATGAGTCCTCATCCTTCTAGCCCAATACGCCACGCAATGCGACTTGCCTGGCGTGAGTGAGCCGCTAGTTCCTGTGCTACTCTGCTGGCATAGGGCATCTTTTTTGCTGAAAATACATCTAAGTCACAAAGCGATGTGACTGACGCACCAGCAGACTGTACTGATTAATGTGCTATGTGACACTTGTATATCTGTGTGCACCTGAGTCTGTATATGAAGCACCACGGAACAAAAAAAGCTGCGGCCGCTACATTGTAGCACTTCGTGTACAGATCCAGAGACTCTTTCGCACTCAGATATACAAGTGTTGCATATGAAATTAATCCGCACACTCACCTAGTGCGGCGCTAGCAGAGTCTCACAGAACCTGGTGCGCTGAGGTGGGCTTTTTAGCCAGACTGCAGCACTGCAATAACTTCTACTCAAGCGATGATTTAATCCAAAGTAGTTTAACTATAAGGCTAATGGACACACAATAGACTTAAAGTCTCAAAATACATCAAATAAAACCGCTTGCATTTTGTTGATTTGATACATTCATAGATTGTAACGATGCTTCTACGATCCAATCTGCAGCCTCCGTCCTAACCAAGCTCCAATTTCCAGTAACTTGTAGTGTGAAGAGATCCCAATATAAAAACCACTTGTATCACGTTTTGTATATTGTAGCTATAATATTGCTCTTTAACTTATAATGCTGTTAGCTTCAGTTAATGGCCCTTAAAAGCCGATGTGGAAAGTAAATGACTATTTATCTTGTGTTTCCATAGTCTGTTATGTTTCATATTACATACTGTATACAGTGTTATGGCACCTTGAGGAAGCTATATAGTCTTACACTCCCCCCACATTCATGAACCTCTAACTATATAATGATGTGTTCAGAGGGGGCAACTAAAAACGCCTTGAATACACTTTTGTCATTTTGTATTTTAAAAGCACAAAAGGGAAATTGTCTAATTGTTGTAATTATTATTTTGTATCGTAACCAGTTATCCTAGAAAAGCCAATTCGGATCCCAAGGTTCCTGTCGGTGAAAGCTTCCCATGTCTTAAAAGGATTTTTAAATAAGGTTGGTGTAACACAGCCTGTACCTGTGTAATAGATGTTACCGGGTAGGTGAGCGCTTTGTCAGATGTGAGAAGTCTATTCAATTTCATAGAGATCACATCAGACATTGTTGTACAGTACTGCATGACCCAGACCTGTTACAGACCTCCTCTGTACTCTGGTTACTCCTGTGCAGTGTCTGCTGCAGAACAGCACCTGCTGCTACTGTAGATCTCTCTCATCTTGTTGTGCATTCTTAAACATACGTTCTCTTTTTGGGCAGTGCAAAATCATATTAAGTCACCTCCCATAAAGGGCAGATAAACATTTTCTGCTGCATGTAAGTAGGTACACACATTACACAAACGTATACCTAAGGAGAGATAAGCCAGACTGCTATTCCAGTCATTCTGTGTATTTGCGGAGTGTATCAGGACATGACCGTTGGCATCTGCCTACTTCTCTCTGTCTGTTGGATTCCATGGGGCACAAGCCATAAAACCAGAAGTTTTCTCACATTGTTCATCTAGCCAGGAAAGGTCACCTGTATACAGCAGCTCTGCCCTATAGACACTAACTGAATTAGGATCCCACTGGATAGCTATCAGTGGTAATAATCTGACCAGGCAGAAAAAAGTTTTCTGATTAGGATTCCCATCCAAACTATCTGTATTGTTGTCCTTCTTTATGACACTGTCCTATTGTTTTCTGCTGGGTGTACTTGCTCATGTGATTCTTCATTAATTCAAATTGATTTTTTATTTCTAGGATCCCAAAGACAGGCTTGGGTGCCAGCCTCAGACAGGATTTACGGACATTAAGTCACACACCTTTTTCCGCAGCATAGACTGGGATATGGTAAGTGAAAATAATTTCTCCACCGACGAACCATTAATACCGATTATATGACTTTGCCGTTTTCAGATCGTATAATGCACACATACACTACTTAAATGTTTCATGTGCCTGCTGAAATCCATATACATTAAATTAAAGTAAAACTGGGTACACACTTGTCCAATCCTCTGTGAATCCTAGCTAGACTGTTGACTCAATCCTACTGCAGAACTGGCCGCAGATTCTACATTCAATCTATGTATACACACTTGTCCAATTTGCTGCAGACAACTAATCTGCATTTGCTGAAACAGTCTGATGAAAGGATTGTGTCACCGCACACACTCTTCCAATCTTTGGCAGACTGGCTGCCTCTCGGGCAAACCAGTCTCAGGAGCATACACACTTCTAAATTGGTCTGGTGATTGGTGATCTGGTCTCCTGATTTTTCAGCAGGTTTAAAAATCTTTTGACAAGACCAGGCGACCAAGGGTTGTATGAAACCAGAGGTCTTGTGAGCATACGCACTCTACCAATGCCTGACCAACTTGTTGGTCTGAGGTTGGATTGGATGAGAATTGGTTAAAATGCTTTAATCTGTCATGTACAAGCTATAAAATGTCACTGGTGTTCGTTTCAAAGCTATATCCCTAACAAAATAAAAATAATAAAAATCTCTTGTAGGACTTATTCATATAAGTTTTCTTTAACCCATTTTTATAATTTTTTATTGATTTAAATAAAGCAAAATGTATTTACCATAAAATTGCTTTTAGAATTTTATATTTCACATGAAGATATATTGCATTATTTGCTGTTGGTTTTCAAAACTGTGATGGATAAATGCTAACAGCAAATATGAAATCTTAATCTTTCATAGTCCTACAGTGGAACTGGAAGCCAATGCACACTCAGTCCTACATACATTGTACCAAATATTATCCTCCATGCACCGCCACACACACTGATCTAATGATGTGTCCAAGACAAGTCTCCAAATTCCGGTTTGGCTGTTGGTAATATTAAAACCATATATTTTAAAGCATGAACATTTTGCTATGTCTACTTGAAAGGACAGTGAGAATTGCTCAAAGTCAGCAGCTCCATTTATAATGAAAGGAACACTC
The DNA here is from genome assembly GCA_031769625.1 of Taudactylus pleione. Taxonomy (NCBI): domain Eukaryota; kingdom Metazoa; phylum Chordata; class Amphibia; order Anura; family Myobatrachidae; genus Taudactylus; species Taudactylus pleione. The sequence goes on along the minus strand of JAUIMM010000081.1, from coordinate 8,173,139 downwards.
CTCCCTTGTGTTATATAAAAAAATAAAGCTGATGCATTTCTATTGGTGCAGTGAGCTGTAGTATAATACTCCTCCCCTATTCTGTGATGCTGTCTTGTACGCTTGTATAGATTGTTAGCTTGTGTGCAGGGCCCTCTTACCTCTTTTGTTTTCTGTTATTACCCAGTCTTGTTTTTTTAAGAATTGCAAAAGAATATGCTGGTGTTACAGTATATAATAAATGTTAGACATAAGTAATACTGGCAAGCTGATTCACATACCCTATGTAGACAAAAGTGATTGGACACCCCCGCGCAAGCGAAATGCATACCATTGCACATAAGTTCTAATTGGCTACTAATGTGGCGGTTTCAACAAGAACACTTTGTAGGGTGGTGCATGCACTTGCGTTCTATGGAAACAACAAATGTTTTTATCAGGGCAACAATGTCAACTGTCATGTTTCCAGGGTGACGTTGGAGTGGTATACAGAAAATTCGGTAACACTGATGGACTGGCCAGCTCAGAGTCCAGATCTTAACCCCATTGAGAACCTTTGGGACAGATTGGAGCGATGGGTGCGTTCTAGGCCGACTTGATTTTCTTCAGTGTCACAGTTGGTTACTGTACTTAAGGCCGAATGGCAAAACATACCGCCTGCTGTTGTCCAGGAACTTGTGGACAGTTTGCCAAGCAGGGTGTCTGCCGTTATCACTGCACATGGTGGACCTACAAAGTACTGATGGCAATAAAATCTCGTTGATCTATTTGCTGTCAGTGTCTAATCACTTTTCTTCTCCAGGGTCCATAGGGGATCCACAGGGATACCATGGGGCATGTGTGGTTGGAGTGATTTTGGCACCAAACCGTTAAAGCTTTAGCTCCCAGGATACTCCGGGCCTCCTCCACATATACCCCGCCCCCAGCCATAGGCAGACAGTTTTTCATTTGGTGCTTGACAGGAACGGTCGCACCTTTAGAATAGGGGGACTGCTTTGGCAGCCCCAAGCTTTATTTTGTTTTTGTTTTATATTTTATTCTGAGCAAGCAGTAAGGCATCCTAATGAGTGCCTGTGCGGCTGCTCCAGCTACCTCTGCTGGAGTCGCAACACCGGTGAGCGGTCCGGTGATTACAGCGGGCGCCAACGGGGCTCTGCTAGCCGCTCCACTGGGGATCCAGGACTGCAGCCAAGCAGATGAAGAGGAACAGGTAAGGCGATTCCCTGCTTGCGTATTGTGCAGTTTTTACCTCCGGCGATAGAGACCTACCCGATGACGCTGCAGTGTGGCGACTGGTTCATCTGCTCCCCCACTAGACCACCGGGGCAGTTAAATGCTGGCGTCGGTGACAATGTTAGAGGCCAGTGGCACCCGGCGGTTTATGCAGCAGTGGGGAGGTAAGCTCTCCCCCCGCAGCCACTCCCCCAGCTCAGAGCGCAATCCTTCACAAGAGGTTTCCCTCCTCTAAGCTGCTCACCCTCCTCCCTATATAAGACGCTCAGCAGCCATTAATCGGGGCTTTTCTGAAGCTACAGGTTTCAGGAGTTTCGGGTCCAGTTTCCTTGTATACCTCTCTTTGGGGCCAAGTTATACAACACAGAAATCCTATCAGCCCTTTGAAGCTGGAGTAGTTGATTTAGTGCCAATTATTATAAGTATATTTAAATGCATTGTATGTGACTTGTGCTAGCTCTGCTGTTGTGATCTACCTTCCTTACTTTCTGACTGTCAGTTATATCTATCCCTGCTGTTCTTTCTTAAACCGTCAACTACTACATTTACTTGTATTTGTGAAGGGTGTCACATTGCATTATTAGCTATATACTTCTTGTGTGCTATTTGTTGGCTATTTCTATGTCTTCTAAAGGCAAGGATAAACAGGAGGCTGAGGCCCTGTGCTGGTTACATGTAAATCCTGTTTTGCAGGATTGTCCTCTCAGGATTTCATACAGGATGGTCTATGTGCTATTTGTTATAAATCTACTCACCAGTCCACCTTACCAGCCCCAGTCCAGGAGCCACCTTGGGTGTCCTCCTTATCCCAGGTTATAACGCAGCTAGTGGACTGCTTGTCAGCTCCCATGCTGCCTCCCACCATGGGGTACATACAGCTATTACAGCCTACTATGTCGGTACCCCCTATGCATCCTCCGTGGATGGATATTTATGCCCACTCATTTCAGAATATGGCTCAAACGTCTGCAGCCTCTCAACAAAGGTTACAGACGGACAGACTATTAGCCACCAAAACACATAGACGAACTGTATCATTCTCTCAGTCTACCTAGCTTTCAAATTCTGATGCATCATCTGTGGAGGCAGATGATGCACAAGGTTCTCTCTCCGAGTCGCACTCGGGCGAGGAGCACCGTCATTCAACAGTGGATGTTACTGCTTTAGTGAGGGCGGTTAAATCAATCCTGAACTAAGAGGATGATGGACCGGCCCCTAAGCCTAAAACCATGATGTTTAAACATCAAAAGGTGGTAAAGGCTGAATTCCCTGAGTCAGAACAGCTCACTGAGCTCATGGGAGATACTTGGGGTACTCCTGGCAAACGGTTCCAGGTACCTCTCCCTACTAGGGAGTGTACTAAATGGGAAGTCCCTCCCACTGTTGTTTCACATGTGGCATGCTTAGTCAGAAGCTCTACACCACCTTTAGAGTCTACATCCTCCCTTAAGGATGCCACGCAAGAAGACTAGAAACTTGTCTCAAGTCAGTCTACTCGCTTTCTGGCACTTTCACTAGACCAGCTATGGCTGCGTCCTGGGTGGCTAAGGCAATCGAAGGATGGGCAGAGGTACTGGAAGAGAGCCTGCCATCAGACGCTACCGGGGAATACCTGGCCTACATCTCCCATATTCAGGAAGCGGCCTCTTATTTGGGAGAAGCTGCGTTGGATACTGGACTCCTTGCCTCTAAGGCATCTGCGACCTCGGTAGTCGCCCGCCTGGTCCTTTTGGAAAGCGAACACGGGATCCAAGAAGGCACTCAAATCTTTACCCTTCTCTGGAGACAGGCTGTTCAGCGCAAAGTTGGACAAGATTGTGGAGAGCCTCAAAGACTGTGGCAGCCTCACAATCTGCCTTTCTGCCATTAGCAGCTGCCTCTAAACCTCGGCTGGCTTCTTCTCGGTCCTTTTGCCCCCGGGGTAAGGCAAAAGGACAGTCCTTTCCCAGGCAGGCTAGTTCGCACAAGACCACTAAGCCGCAAGTCAAGCAGTCTTGGTCGGCCAGACGTCTGGCTTCCAAATCGCACAACAAATCCTCCACCTGATGGGGCGGGCCTCCTCCTTGGGGATCCCAGGGTGGGAGTCCGACTTCTCTGATTTGATGACTCTTGGCGTCAAACAACAGACGCCTGGGTCCGAGAAGTGGTCTCTCAGGGGGTACGCTCTCGCCTTCCTGAGGTGTCTTCCCCCGCTATTTTTTTGTACAGGTCCCCCATCAGACCCTATCAAGGTCTCGGCCCTCCAGGAGGCCATTCACTCCCTGCTGAGTTCAGGTGTGATGATACCGGTTCCTTCGGCTCAGAGAGGAACTGGATTTTATTCCACTCTTTTTGATTCAGAAGCCAAATGGGTCTTATCGGCCTATTCTGAGTCTCAAACCCCTCAACAAATTTATCAGAGTGCCCATGTCCCGCATGGAAACTCTACGATCAATTGTCCTGGCACTGGAGTCTGGGAATTTCATGGTTAGGATGCATATCTGCATGTACCTATTACTCCAACCCACCAAAGATTGCTATGGTTTGCTGTTCTGCAGCAACATTACCAGTTTCGGGCGCTGCCTTTTGGTCTGTCAACAGACCCTCGGGTCTTTACCAAGATAAAGGGAGTCATGGCGGCCGACCTCAGACATCAGGGAGTCAAAATCCTGCCATAGCTAGACAACCTCTTAATCTTGGTGTTGTAACACAACCGGTGAGTGTGCCATCTGCAGCTGACCGTGGACTGCCTGCAAACACGGCTGGATCATCAGTTGGAAGAAGTCCTCCCTCTCTCCGACAGCGGATGGTACATTTGGGGGCACTCCTAGATTCTGGAATACAGATGATATTTCTGCCAGCAGACAAGATTTTGACACTACACTTACGTATGCGCAGCTTGCTTCACAATCGGAGGGTATCCATTCATTCAGCAATTCAGGTCCTGGGGTCCATGGTATCCACCTTCGATATGGTGGAATACTCCCAGTTCCACTCCAGGCCCTTTTAACAAAGGATTCACACCTGGTGGAACTGGAAGTATTATCTGTTCTGGTCCAAGACGATCCTCCTATCTCCGGAGGTTCGGCTTTCCCTCTCATGGTGGCTACAGACTCCCCATCTGGACAAGGGTTGCCCCTTCTGGATTCCAAATTGGGAGCTTCTTACCACAGATGCCAGTCTTCGCGGATGGGGCGCGGTAACCGGTCATCATACCTTTCAGGGACAGTGGACAACCCAGGATAGTTGTCTGCCCATAAACATTCTGGAGCTTCGAGCTGTGTACAGAACACTTACTGAGGTGCAAGACCTCCTCAATGGCAGCCTACCTCAACCATCAGGGAGGCACGCAAAGTTGGGCAGCCAAGCGGGAAGTGGTAAACATTCTGGTCTGGGCCGAATGTCATCTCCCAGCATACACGCCGGAGAGTGGGCTCCTCCACTCCACTTTCTTCACTCGGGATGAATTATTAAAGCTCAAAGTGAGAGACCTTCGGGATTATCGGTTAATGAGAGATATACCCACAGATTTGTGTCGGGAGAAAGAAGACCTAGTGCAGCTAGTTTTGACTCTGAGGCCTATTTCCTACCCAGATGTGGGTAGGAAATAGGCCTGGTGGACAAATGGGGCCTGCCAGACATAGACTTCATGGTCTGTCTTTGACGGCGTGGCTCTTGAGTCATCCCTCTTAAGAGCCAAAGGTTTTTCTCGCTCTTTGGTCCAGACGATGCTCAGGGCACTTTAGTCTTCCTCAAGCCACATCTATTACAGAGTTTGGCACTCTTACTTTCAATGGTGCTCACCCAGAGGCTATGACCCTACAGTTTTTGGGGTCTCCTGGGTGCTTTCCTTTCTCCAGGCTGGATTAGACCTCGGCCTCCCTTAAGAGTTCAGGTTTCTGCTCCTGTCAATCTGGATCCAGCGAAGGACCGCTCCCTGAAAACATTTTTTTCAGGGTGTTCTCCGCATTTAACCTCCTTTTGTCCCTCTGGTGGGTCAGTGGGATTTGCCCTTGGTTCTCCGGGCTCTACAAGCTCCTTAGTTTGAAGCTCTGGACTCAGTAGACCTCAAGTGGTTGACAGCAAAGACGCTCTTTCTCCTCGCTATCTCCTCTGCCCGCAGGGTATCTGATTCGGCAGCGCTCTTCTGTCGCTCCCCATTTTAGATCTTTCATCTGGAAAGAATAATCCTCCATACCAGGGCTGGGTACCTCCCTAAGTGGTATCCTGGCTCCATTTGCTTCCAGTCCTCGGATCTTTCTGAAGGTGAAGCTTCCTTGGATGTGGTTTGTGTTCTTCGGAACTACATGGATCGTACTAATTCCTTTAGGAAATCAGATTATCTCTTGTGTTGTATGGCTGGCATATGCGAGGATGGCCAGCTAAAAACAGACTCTGGCTCGATAGCTCCGCATGACAATATCTCAGGCCTTCACGCAAGCTAATCTTCCTGTTCCAAACAGGGTTACAGCACATTCCACTCAGTCTGTGGGACCCACGTGGGCGGTTCGACGTGGTGCTTCTGCTGAACAATTGTGTAAGTTGGCCACTTGGTCTTCCATCCACCTATCTCAGGTTCTACGCCTTTGATACCTTTGCCTCTCAGGATGCTTCCTTTGGGCATCGGATTCTCCTTTCTGCTCAGGAGCGTTCCCACCCTTAGGGGAAGTTGGTTTGGGACATCCCCATGGTATCCCTGTGGATCCCCTATGGACTTCGAAGAAATAGAGTTAACAAAGGCAAGTCTACCATAAGTCTTAATTTCTTCTTCAAAGTCCATAGGATCCACAGGGCACCCACCCTGACGCACCTGGCTTCAATGGGTATTTTTCTTTTGGTCACGGATTCTCTCTTTGTGAGTGTTTCTTGTGTACATTGTTCTTCCTTCTCCTCTCTCCTGCTCCTGCCTTGGGCTTGTTTACAAAACTGTCTGCCTATGGCTGGGGGCGGGGTATATGTGGAAAGCGCTTTAACTGTTTGGTGCCCCGGATCACTCCAACCACACACCCCATGGTATCCCTGTGGATCCTATGGACTTCGAAGAAATAGAGTTAACAAAGGTAAGTCTACCATAACTCTTAATTTGACTACTTACAGGGATATTCAATATGGGTGCGATAACATCGTTTTTTGCGTTAATATCACTGGTTTTAGTTTTACACCGTATTCAATTTCAAAGACTTATCGCAGTTTTGAAAAGTCTTTGCTAAAAAACGGGGATAAGTTTTCACCATTGAATAGGTGTCGGAAAAAAGTGCAGAATTGGGATTTAGGGGGTGCATGCTTAAAAAAATAGCCTGCACCCCTGGGAATGACATTTTAAAAAAGATCTGTGTCAAAAAAAGTTTAAAAAAAAAATAGGGACACCCCAAAAAAAATTATTTAAAAATTGGGGTAAAAAAAAAATGGGAAAAATTGTTTAAGGGAAATAAGTTCAGGGCTATTCTGCAAGTATGCGGCAGGTGTTTTCTAGAATAGATTTATAGCGGCAGGTGCACTAATGCAGAATTTTTTAAAACTTACTTTAGGGGCTTAAAAATATGCTAGTACCCATTTTCATGTACCCCAAATTTGATGGGACCACTTAAAAAAATGAAAAAAATAACCTAAGTGCTCTTCTGCAACACTTCTTCAATGTCGGAAAAAAAACACCTGCTGCGGCTATTTAAAACCCCGACTTACAATTAAAGGCTAAAACGGGGGTACCCATAGTGATCCCCCATGTTTTTACAACTTTAGGGGGGTCTTACAATTATTTTAAGGAAAAATTTGTAACTTTAAGCAAATCCAACTTCGGAGTTTCCCGTTTTCGTTAATTTTATTTTGAATACGGGGATAAGCGGGAGCGCGCACCATACCTTTACGCAGAAAAAAACTCTGATATGAAACGTTAACTTCGCCAGGGAAGTTAACCTTTCATATTGAATACCCCTCATAGTGTACAATAAATCAAGTAGAAACCTATGATTTATTTGTAAAGATCCAAGGCAAAATATACAAGGCTTACATGAACAATATACAGTATGTATGGAATTAACACGATGCTGGGGTCTGGGCACTGGACCCATAGCCCATTAGCAGTGTGTAGCATTGTGATGAATTGCGTATCAGTATGCCACAGACAATGGTGGATGATTGTTGGTCCCAGATAGCTTGGTAAATCAGGGTGGTGATACACTAGGCCATAGTATATGTGATGGTGTGTGTTGCACAGTTGTTTGGTGATGGTGGGGTTTAGTAGGGATGGACATCGGAAGCCCACCATCATATGATGGCAGTGCTTCCACCATTGAATCTTTTGATGCAATGGTAACTAACCATCGCATCATAAACATTCAATGGTAAAAACTATTCATATGAATAGTGAAGGGACGGGGTTAGGGGAGGGGCTCGGACACGAAGCAATAAGAATGAAAAAAAAAAAGCCCAGCGCAGGCAGAGCTGACTGAGGACTAGGAGGAGAATGAGACACTGTCACTGCCACGCTGCTGCTGCTGTGGGCACTTTAAGCAACAAGAAAGTGAAGTGTAAAAACTTGTTTAAAATATACTTATAACACAATGAAAACTAACCTCTTACATCACCAGCAGAGACATCACTCCCCATCTCTGCTGGTATAAACGTTGTTATCTACCACACTGTGTGTGTGTCTGTGAGTGACAGCTGCTGCTGGGCCAGGGCTGCACACTGATTGGTTCTCACTGTCTCAGAGAGCCAATCAGAGTTAGCAGAGAGAGGAGGGAGGGACAGGTCTGAGGCAGTGAGAGACAGCCTCCCAACGATCCCAGCAACATGATCCAGGAAGGTTACCAGAGCCAGAGACACAGCACACAGCAGCCAGGGGAGGTAGATCTTTTAATAGTTAAAGAAAAGGAAGCCATCATCGCAGCAACACCATTGAATGGTTACCATTCGATGGCAGCAAACATCGGAATGCTGCCATCGAATGGTAAAAACACTAACATCAGAAGAAAAACATCGATGGCAGGCAAACATCGACCATCGATGTCCATCCCTAGGGTTTAGTCCACATGTGATGTAACTTAACCAGTTCTTAGGCATATTTTACCTGGTAGAACTTGCAGTTAGCAAATAACACAGGGATATAACGGTTGCAATAGAGAAGTAGTAGTCTGGAGCCCTTTGGGGTATTGCTGGGCATTGTAGTGCACCGGGAAGCTGGGTGTAAAGGGCACCTGCAGGTAGTAGCGGTAATACCCCCTAAACATACTAGGATGCTGATACTACTAGTAACTGCAGGTGAGTCTCAGGGTTCCATCCACTCTATGGTCTCCAGGGAGAAAGATGCATGGAAACGCTGCACAGTAGTGCAGGTCAGAGGTCGGGACCTGGTGGCTGCGCTCCATCGTGTCCTAGAGTCTGCTGGATCAGCTGGTCTGCTTGCCTATGGATTGAGGCAGGTCCATAGCGCACCTTATCCAACACAATAAACATCACATGATGGAGTTAACAATCTTGATATGGGAGAGTAGAGTGAGTTTAGGGGGAGATGTATCAACCCTTGGAGAGAGAAATAAAGTACCAAACAGTCAGCTTCTAACTGTAATTGTACACGCTGTGTTTGAAAAATGACAGGAGCTGATTAGTGGGTACTTTATCTCTGTCCACTATGTCTCTCTAAGCTTTGATAGATCTCCCCCTTAGGGCCGTATTCCATTAGCCGCGAAAAGTGCCTTTTGAAGAAAAATTTTCGCCAATTTGGACTTTTCGCGCGTTTTCAACTTATCTCCGTATTCAATTACAGGAGCTTTCGCCTAAGAGGAAAAAAAACAGGAGAAAAGTATAGGCAGGCAAATTGGAAGCGCAAAATCACTATTTGGAGTGCAAATGTGGGGATTTGGGGCCTAGTACTTTGGGGGCTATATGGATGGGACAGGTGTTTTTGGGATTGCACGAGGCTGCAGCTGGTGTGTTTTTCTGATGTTTTGAATCTTCACTTTAGAGACCTCAATATATGCTAGTAGCCATTTTCATGGACCCCACATTTGCCCTCTGTACTTATTTTTCCCAAAAGAAATGGCTTTCTATAATTTTTCAGCACTTATGCATATAACAGCCAATTCTGACACTTTAAGAACACAAAACACTTTTATTAGAGCTATTAGAACACTTCTAGATTGATATCTAATGTTAGTTCAACTTTTTATGGGGTACAGACTGATTTTCCCAAAATCTTAGGGACTTTTCGCTACTCGCTGATTTAGCCTGTTTGCCTTTTCGCATCTTTCGGAATTGAATACGGAGATAAGTATCGCCTAAAAACAGGTGAATGTGGCGAAAACATCGCAGCTAGGCTTTTCGCGGCTAATTGATTTCGGCCCTTAGAGAGCAATGATAAATGACCTCAGATCGAACATCTATTACAGAAACACAATGTGAACACTATTCATATTGATCTACGGATTACATCTAGTCCCCTGTTCATGGATACATTAATTTTTTGCTTCTTTTATAACTGTTTCAATTTGGGAATCTCATGAATCTACCCTCCTCCAATCCCTTTTACTCAGAGTGTGAGTGTCCAGTACATATTCTCCTGTTCAGTTGTCCATACATCCGACGGCTTCACTGACTGGCTCCAGGGAGAGACCCATATAGAGCAGCAGGCATTTTCTCTTTGGAGTATGCACCAACAGCTCTGTAATGTACCTGGCTATTGACAGTAGCATATACCGCTTACCTGTCACTGTAAAGCACTGTATACGGGGTGCTTTCTCAGTTCTAAATTTACAGGCAAAGGAGCTCTGCTGCTTCTATGCATTCTCCATCATCGGATGCTGTACTGGATTGTGCCTGGTGTCTTTTCAATGAAGCACTACTCCTGGAGCCAGTCCATAGAGAGGGACAAGTGAACACCATGACCAAATAACGTTAACCATTCTACCTACTGTACTCACCGCTCTGTGGTGATGTGGGAATATTGGACCCCTAGTTATAACACTGATATGAGCATTATTCCTGAGTACAGTCACAACGGACACTTGCAACAAACTGATTATGCCCAGGCTTATTCTTGTTTTACTCCCACATTTCATAATTCATGGTTATGCCCAGCTATATTGTTGCCGCTGTTGTGGTGAATTGTGCCATACATAGCGCAAGACGATATGCGCACTGCCAATGCGCCTCCATAGGCATGCTTGGTGCGATCGCAGTGTGCGCTGTAGCATATGCAGGCGCTGGGAATTGCATGGCGTGATGTGGCGCACGTTTGTGGCACGAACAGCCACAATGTACCTGGGTGCATCTGTACACACAGTTGTTCTACACCTGTGTACCGGTAATGGAGGATGAAATTCAATGTATATTTGATGTCTCCTCTCTGAGAACGTGTAGTTGATTGATCTTCTGGAGTTCCGCATATTGTATGGAAGTCATTTTTCTTTTTAACATTCTCTCTTGCTATGACTTACTGGTAGATGCAAAGAAACAGATGATTAATGAAGATAGTCACTTAAGATTATTTTAGCTATCACTACCCAGTTCCTTCTGATTAGTAACGCTACCAGTGGCTCTAATACACTTTAGAAAATCCACACTGCAGGGTCTGCAGAGCGTAATTCTCAACCTGTTCACTAGGTGGCAGCTGTGCCATGTTTGTAAAATAGCATGTGTCTCTGTATGGGTAATTGCTTACATAGCTTCCTAAAATGGAAAAACAGCCCAATATTTCAGCTGTGTGTCAGTCCCATAACAGATATATTACACCTGATATTCTGCATAGTATTACCTGTAGTATCTGTAAGTGTATTTAACGGTTGTTTTAATTTTATGATAAGTGTTTAAACAAGGAGATGCAGTTGTACTGAATCAGCAGTGTGGTTATTGGATCTGCCATGAGTGCTGTGTTTCGTAGTAACATAGTGCCACCTAGTGGCCACCGTCCAGGCTAATTTATATCTTTTAAATTGAGTAGACTCTGCCAATCTGCCAATTGCTTTTGAGGTTAGTTTATTCCTTTGCTGTTGGAAGACCGACCTGCTTAGTTCTTCAGCACTGAATGTATGGTAACGTTGAGGATTTACATGTTTTCAGTGTGTTATAACTAATAATTTAGTGTGGGCATTATAGCTGTTAACCCTTTAATCTCTGTCTTGTGCCAATTATCATTCCGCATTAAATTAAGATGACGTATCACACAATTGTAGAACATAATTGCATAGAATAAAGCACATACACAGAAATCACTGCTTGGCTTGAAAACGCTGCTCTACACTAAGGGGTCAATCCTATTAGGTGCGAGTTGCGATTTTCACTTCAAATTAATTTTGCAATCCAATTATCAACTTGCACTGATCATTCAGACTGGATTTGCAAGTTTCCACTCGCACCTCCCTGAGGGTGAGAGATGGAAAGGAAAATCTTTATTTTAAGGTTAAAATGTGGGGACGCTGCTGAACCCCTTGGACACCCCCCTAATGACCAATTAGACATTTGGAAGTTTCTAATTAGCTTATTTAGTCCAATAATTACATGTCATTTTTTGATGTTACATAAAAAAAAAAAGTCCTCAAATTATCCCAGTTTACTTTTTCGTTAGTTTAGGCACCCCAAATTTAATTACAATAATTTTTTAGTTGGAAAATAATTTTTTATAATTTTTTTTTAAGGTGCCCTCAAAGTACCCCAAAATCACCCTTTTTCCTAGTTATTTTTTGCATTTTTCGTTTAATTAGTTTGAGATTAAACGGAAAAAAGTTTGTTTTTTATCATATTCTTTTATTTAAAAAAAAATCAGCCATTTGACACCATTTCAAAACCTACAGTAACTTCCTAATGCCCACAAACAGTCTTATATATGGTCCTGCTAACAAAATAAACCATGTTGGGGGTTCAGGATGGTCTCCCCACATTTTCATGCATTTCTCGCAAATCTCATTTGACAGTTAATTCGCACCCCTCCGCTGCGAGTAGTGCGAATAGGCATTTTTAATTGGATTGGAGAATTCTCGGGAGCGTGCTTCACGGCAAAGTGTGCGAGTTTAAAGAAACAAACACGCTACTTGCAATTCTCACATAATTGGATCGAGCCCTAAGCATCCCTGCTAGGGCAGTGCTTTTGTCCCTGTAGAGATATACTGCGTCTCCAAGCATAACTAAAATACATACTGCTCTGCCCTGTGTGGGCTACATTTCGGAAGCTTAGGGCAATGGAATAGACGTCTGTCATCGTATGCTGCGCACAGATACACTGCTGTCTGGGACCATAATGTAGAGTCACATCTATTCACAGAAGATGCATTGATGAATCTGTATATCAACATAATATTGGAGATAAGGGGTAAATGTTAAGATGTTGCTTTTTTTCCCCAGACCCACAAGACTTTCCATAGGCTGTGGTTACTGCTCCTGTATTTTTATGGTGTTTTTCTTCTCCTTATAATACATTCACCTAGCACTAATTTAATTACCAAAAGTGTACAGTATGTAATGTGGTGGTTGTTTGCAGCATAAGATCCCTCGTCCAATCAGAGGTCACGGACACTGACCTTTTGTCCGCACTGATGAGATTTTTCCCAGGATTCCATTATTATTGCAGTGCGGTTGGCAAAGATGTTGGAATAATCAGCTGGAAAGAATGGCTGTTTACTGAACTCCTCATGTGCAGGTTATCTGGCAGAGCTGTGCTGCCCTCTCTAAGTTCAGTTTTTATTTTTAGATGCTGAATTGTGTCCAACACAGGTCGGTGTTATTTCTGCAGCTGTTGCTACGCAGCAACCTGCTCAGGGGTTTCCAGGTTATGTCCCACACTTTCACGGCCTTCCTGTCACGTAAGGTCCAACAAGGAATTGGCATGCTTAACCTCTCTAAGTACGCCTAGAGAAATAGGACGGATACGTTAATGGTAATACTGGTTTCCCTGGTGTTAAAGGTCCTTTCTTTCCCGTAAACTGACCTGTACTAGGATTTCTGTCAGGAAACTGGCATCTCATTACACGTTTATTATTGCTTATATGTATGTGGGTGAGGGTGGGCGGATAGATGGAGATGGTTTCCACTGCAGGGACTGCCCACTGAGTCATTTAGTGGGAGATGATACATTGTCTCATCACAGCTAGAGAACTATTGCAAAATGAGGGAGCCGTACAGGGTTTCTGTTCTGTGTTCTCCCCATCCAAGGCAGCCCTGCTCCCCGCAGCAAGCGCTCCCGTCATCTAAGACACATATGAAAGCAGGGACTTCGGGTTTTAGTATTTTTGTTTCATAACAGGCTTATTTAAATCTCTGGAAAAGGCGGAGAAAGGCTAAGCCTAATAGTGCGTTTCTGAAGTTTTCCTTTTTACTCAGTGTTTCAAAGTCTATTAAGATTCTGAGCACAGTGACAAACCTCTCCATGGCCAGTGCCAATGATACAGAGAGGATAACAGCCCTCAAATGCCACCCACTTATGATGTATGGGAAACCGGCTCCCAGATTTACCTTCAAACGTACATTGATTGTGTTTGAGAAATAATACTGCATTGAATGTTCTGGGCTTGCTGCAGTGTGATATGAACATGGGGGGTACATTGTACAGCTGTGTCTGGATGTCTGCTGTTTGCTTATTGCCAGTCATTTTTTTTCTTAAAGGCAGTGTTACACCCCTTGTATGGAGCGTATGCGAGTTTATTCCAACCAATCTACAGGGTCTGGCTTTGCAGAGTAATTACATGTTGTGGGAAGGCACTTGTCAGAAATAAATGTTGTCTCTATGAAGTCTACGCTATCTTCGGAATAATTATTTTGATTATTTTTATTTTTTATTTCAGTTACTAAAGTTACAGACTTCAGTACTCTTACATGTCTAAAGGATGGAGCCTCTGGCACAGGCTTTGATGCCAAATTCCGATGTTTTGGTTTATTAGAAAAAATTTATCAGGGATACATGTGTATATATATCCTTGATAAAGGTTTTCTAATAAACTGAAATATCAGAATTTTGCATTAAAGCCTGTGCCAGAGGCTCTTTTCATGATTGTCATAAGTACCGCAGTGCCGCCTGTGAATGGCTGAATATGTAAAATCTATCGAATATATTTTTTTAGGCCTCCGATTTAATATCTGAATAAATACATGTAAATTACTCCAACTTGTTTCAAATTGCTTTTCTCCCGGAAGGAGAGGTAGCCAGCCCCCCCCCCCCCCCACCCGGAAGGAGAGGTAGCCAACCCCCCCGGTAGGAAAGGTAGCCAGCCCCCAGCCTGGAAGAAGGAAAGGTAGCCATGTTCTCGCAGCCTTCATCAGACTATACATACTTTTCTGCAAGTTTCATGCTACATATGGCTTAAAGCTGGGTACACACTGACAGATATATTGGCCGATCAATTGATCGGCCAATATATCTTCTACCCGTCGGCCAGTGTGTACCCACAATATGTTGCTCGCAGACATATCGCATTGGCTGTGCTGTACAGCCGATGGACAGATATATCTGCAGACATATCTGTCCATCGGCAAGTGTGTTTAGGCGGTCTGCAGACCGCCAGTACAAATGCAGCCGTGGGGAGGGGGCGGACACGCCCCTGGCCAGCGGGACCCAGCCCCTCCTACACACTAAACACAGATGATGGTTGTTCAGTGTGTACGAACAACCATCATCTGCAGATAACTTGATCTGCAGATATCTGTTTAGTGTGTACCCAGCATTAGAGAGTCTTTAACTCCTGGTGGTTGCTCCATGTAAATCTCCTCCTCCAACTCTCATGCAGAAAAGCTGTTTTAACATCAGACCCAATTCACTTGCATTTTCTTGAGGTGGTCACTGCAAGTCCTGATTATAGTGTTTTGTTTACTGTCAAAAACCTCTCATAATTTCATACTATTGTGATATCCCTTCACCGCTAGTCTAGCTTTGTACCATTCAGAATTGCCATCTTCTTTTCTGTTTTTAATATGATTATTATTATCCTTTATTTATACGGCACCACAAAGGTTCCACAGCACTTTACAAAGTACATAAACAAATGAGCACACAAGAAAACACTGACTTAATTTCCTTGTCCTGCATTGTTTTGTACTGTAAAAGGGGCAGACTAGATGGGCCAAGTGGCTCTTATCTGCCTTCAAATTCTATGTTTCTTAGGACATGGTTTATACACATTACTGCATAACCCTGAAATAAGCACCAGGGCATAAGCAACCAAGCGTTATGTGCAGTTTGTGGAGTTAGGAGTAAATGATAGTATAAGTAAGGGAAGGAGAAGCAAGTGAGGGAAGAGGGCAGGTTTTAAGGATAACCATACTTTGGGACATGTGACTTAATTAGTACCTCAGTCAATTTGATGTAAACATCTGTGACCAACCATGGATATCCTTAAAACCTGGATGTCTTGAGGACAGAGGGCCTGATTCAGAGTTGGGAATAGAGAGAGAGATAGCACTAAACATGCTGCAATGCAAGGACTGTACTGTAAATACATAAAAAAAAAATTGCATGTAGGGTAAATACTGGCTGCTTTTACATGTAGCTCACAAACACTGCACAGCTTTATTATTACTCTACAATTTAGATGTCAGTTTGGACACCTCCCTCCCAAATCTAAATGTCTGCACATTTTAAATCTGCCCCACCTGCAATGCAGCATGGTTTCACCAAGATGATCAGTCTATACCCAACTCTGAATCAGACCCAGTTTGGGAACCTCTGGAGTACCCAGATTTGGTTGTCATGCATGAATTTTGTTTCCTCTTCAACCATTTTTGGCCATCTATTGGTTTCCCTTTCGGGTTCACAAATACTAATTGTACTTGCTTTGTATGAAAGGTTTACCCTTGACCGCCTTACTTTGCTTTCTGTTTTTAGCTTCACCCATGGTGCCTACACTGAACTCCATCATTTCTTCAGGAGTTGAAAGGGTGGTCTGCTTAGCGTGAGATTTAATCTCTGTACTGAAGCCTAGCAAGGCCATCGTCCCATCCCTTAGGTTTCCAGTAAAGGGCACACTGTTCTGATTTTCGTCATTTTCTCTGTTCTTGAATTCTGTATCATTTGGAACTCACTATATCTAACAAGAATCCTTCCACTGCTCTGTTTTGTAACTTGCTGCATTTTACTTCAGCAATACAAACACATGCTTAGCACCCAAAGACTGTTTACATTGAATTTCATGTGGCTGTTTCTCCACCATTCTGAATAATGGTTTATCATTTTAGCCGCCATGCTTCTCAGAGACATGAGTACACCTTCTAAGTTAGGAACATATGACATCCTTTACTGTTATTGCCATATTGTTCCCATTTGTATTGAAGTTACTTGTTGCTCTTACACAGAAGCATAGCTGCACTTTGTCTTCATCCATTGACCAGACTTGAACTGTTGTCTCTAGCATTCCATTTATATACTGCAGCATGTCTTTTTCATTTGCCATGTCTCATTTGGTATTGTTTCCTCTGTAGAAATATATGTTTAAACTGGATCCTTCATACAGCTTCTGTAATGCATATCACATGCCCTTTGCAGTAGTCTCAGATGTGAATTATTTGGACATATATAACTAATGAGCTTTTGGTTGCTCACGACTGTATATATAAACCCATTTTTGGTTATTAACCTCTGGTCTGTCTCTGGTAATAAACTCCCACAAGTAATCTCTAGATAGCAGCATCTCAACCTAAAATTTCCATAACTGATGATTATTTTTTGGTTTGCCACTGCTAGTTTAGGTTCTAAGCTACCAAATATTTTCTTTTTTTTTTTTCTTCTTTAGTCACTTTGAATCAGTGTTGAGCTTTTCATGTGCACAATGCAGATTTCGCTGGATAATTATTTGTATTCTTCTGTTGCATCTGGGACCATAACCTTTTACAGAATATGCTTCTTTGTCCAAGCAACAAATTTGAAGGGAACTATGGGACAAACTTGTATGTGACTAGTACATATAAACTTCATACCATGGAAAATGAATGAGCTTCTAGAAAACTGCACTAGAGAGACTACAGAGTGACAAATTAAGATTCAGTGCCTCATTTTGTCCCTCTAGCGCAGCTTCTCAATTAATACTTATCTGTTATTCTCCAACATTAGTTCTGTGCCAGGAAACTGCTCTGTAGGCAACAGCATGTTGGAAACAGTGCCATGAGCAACCAGAGCCTGATTAGCAGAAAAGCCTTTCTCATTGTTCTGACATCATCCATGTTAGAAGGGAAGTGAATTTGAATTGATTATGTAAATAGTTCTGTTCTATATATACATAGTATAAAATAAAGTCCCTGGTAGGCGTCTGTCTGTGTGTTTGGGCTAATCTCGAGAACCATTGGACGGATTTTGATGCAATTTTCACTCTTCTTTAGAGCATTTGCCGAGGAAGGTATAGGAGTATGACAAAAAGGAGACGAGCAGTAACATTTTTAGTGAAGGAAGACAATTAAAAAACGGACATCCGAGCGCTCGCTTGGCTTACGCTGCCTAAACCATTAAAGATAGATCATAACATATCTGATTTCTTCCAAAAATTTATGTAAGCCCTGTTTACTGATACAAAAGTTTTTCCCTTTTTTTTTAATTTACCGTTCTCATTTCATCTATGTGAAAAACGATTCTTTAATTTTAAACATGTCCAATTTCCGGTAAGAGTCTGCTTTGGCATGACAATAAGTAAAGCGCAGGGACAGACACTTAACAGGGTTGGAGTTGACCCAAGTGGAGACTGTTTTTTGCTCATGGACAACTTTACGTGGCCCTTTTGCACGTCACATGAAAGCTAAATCTTTTTGCGTTGATGTCAGGAGTAAAATCGACTAATGTCATCTACAAGGCAATCTTAAAAGACCTCTTTTAAAAAAGACTTTCGCCGTAAATACAAAATTGCTCCTGTGCAAAATCAGGACGGGTCGCATACATATATATATATAATTATATCTAGTGCTGTATTCGCAGGCAGCAGGAAACGTCCACATTATAGAATCACATCCATTGTGCTCCTCGCTACCTCCAGTACTACACTCTGAATAAAGTGTCTTTGTTGTGCCTTCAGTAGATTACATGCATGTACATGTGTCAGATGTGGTAAGCAGGGTAGATAGTGACAAGGTTATCCATAATGTCACTGTGCCAGACACTGGCCTGGAAATATACAGGCTGACACATGAGGGGTTATGTTTGAGTTGAGATTTTATCTTGCAGTGTCTGTCTGTACAAATATCTCTATATAGAGATTTACTTATAAATAGATAATGGGAAACATACTGTACATGATATCTTGATGGTTATAAACGGTAATGACAAAATAAGATGAATCTGTTTAAAAACCAATGCATAAACTGCAGTCCCTATCTGGGTTCTTCTAATTCATAGCTTTGTCCCTCTAACAGTCTGCGGCTTCCATGCAGCTGTGTGTGCATGGTCTGCTATGTCACGCGGTAACTGGTGACCTGGATGAATAATTATATGTATTTCTTATATTTTAATCTTGATGTCTTCCAGAACAGCATTTTCATCCACTTTAAACCATTTATTAGCTAAATTAGTAGGAAATGATGGTTGCTGATTAAAATGTAGTCCAGTCATTGAACAATTTCCTGGTAAGCAGCCAAGCTACATACGTGTGTATCCTGTATGTCTACATTGTCCGTGTCTTCACAGAGATGTAGATTCCATCGTTAGTTTGCGTTTATTTTTTTTGTTAATCTATTGCCCAACAAAAGCAAAGTGTGATTTGCAAGTGTTTTTCCAAAATAATATTTTCTAAATTAAATTTGGAAACAAGCTGCTTAGGAGAAGGTGTCAATTTTATAATTGGTGCTGACACGATCCACAATGTTAGTATAGATTAGGCCACACACCCAAGTGAGGACAATGTTAGTATAGATTAGGCCACACACCCAAGTGAGGACAATGTTAGTATAGATTAGGCCACACACCCAAGTGAGGACAATGTTAGTATAGATTAGGCCACACACCCAAGTGAGGACAATGTTAGTATAGATTAGGCCACACACCCAAGTGAGGACAATGTTAGTATAGATTAGGCCACACACCCAAGTGAGGACAATGTTAGTATAGATTAGGCCACACACCCAAGTGAGGACAATGTTAGTATAGATTAGGCCACACACCCAAGTGAGGACAATGTTAGTATAGATTAGGCCACACACCCAAGTGAGGACAATGTTAGTATAGATTAGGCCACACACCCAAGTGAGGACAATGTTAGTATAGATTAGGCCACACACCCAAGTGAGGACAATGTTAGTATAGATTAGGCCACACACCCAAGTGAGGACAATGTTAGTATAGATTAGGCCACACACCCAAGTGAGGACAATGTTAGTATAGATTAGGCCACACACCCAAGTGAGGACAATGTTAGTATAGATTAGGCCACACACCCAAGTGAGGACAATGTTAGTATAGATTAGGCCACACACCCAAGTGAGGACAATGTTAGTATAGATTAGGCCACACACCCAAGTGAGGAGTGTTGCTGCATCTGTGCACTGTGTGACTGTCACTGATACACTGGAGTGTTATACACAGAGCACAGTGATTAGGAGCCACATGATTAATAAGATGGTATCCTATACATCTGTGCTGGTACCACTTTCCTTATGAGTTAGGGTCTGATATTTAGAGATCTATTCACCTATAGTGCTTCTGAGGGGCATGTACAGTATGCTTCTACAGCTAATCACAAATGTCCCCCCGTGAATACTCCACCACAGCTTTTATTATTTCTATTTATTCTTTTAGCTAAGTGCCAATTTAAATATGTGCTAACCCCTTTCATGTTTATAGACCTTCAGAGTGCACCGTCTGTGACTATCGAACGCCTCTCCTCGACAAAGGCAAATATAAGAGCTGTATATTTGTTGAAGTTATTTTTGCCTTCTAGTGATTAAAAATAGCCAAATAGCATTTTGGTTTGCTTTCTAGAGTTTCACTAATTATGTAAAGCAATCATGGAAAAGTAGTGAGGGGGGTTGTTTCCTTAGACTTTCATTTAGACAATTCAAAAACTTAATTTTCAGAAATATTAAAATGTTATTTTCGTTTTGTTTCTACTGTTATAACGGGTCAAAATTTCCTGTTCTATTTCTCGTGACCTTTGGCTGCTTCCACTTTGTATAAGTGATAGAGATTGTTTCATTGCATTTAATCTCTGTCTTTATATTCTAAAAATATGCTAAGATGAATGCTATTTTCCTTCCTCCCCCTTTATTTATACTGAAATGGAGTAAATACTTAAGTGCAGTTTTCAACCAACCCGGTGCAATGATTTAGGTATCCAAGATGTGGAAACTTTCACGTCTGATCATTTATATTACTGATTTGTACAGATTGCCATTTTCACAATCTGATGAAGTCAATCTTTATGAACTCCGGCAGCCAATCAGAGTTCACCGTAGGAGTCTGTAGTAAATTAGAGTTCAATCTACTTGTAAGTAAAACTGCACTCAGTCCAATCACCCGTAACTTTCAATGACCCCCGACAGTGTCAGCAGTGGGAGTGTATTCAAAGTGACAGCATAGGGCTATTCATTAATTGAGTCGGTCAGTTGGTAAACCACTTGGGAATAGGGAAACACAACCCGTAGAAAAGCACAGCATTAAAGTAAATGTCATTTTGAATTGCAAAGAAAAATGTGTGCCAGGAAGATATTAGACTATTTTCCACTTTCCTAGTCCATACAAAAATATAATCTCTGTAATCACTAGTGAGCATTTCACCATGTGAATGAGCCATATTTTACTCTGTCACAAGGCTAGAGCGACCTGTAATACCATTAGAGCACAGGTTGTCAAATTCTGTCCTCAAGACCCCAAACAGCTCATGTTTTCCAGGTCTCCTCAGAATCACAAGTGAAATAAGTAGCTCCACAAGTGGAACTTTTAAAATGTGTCCGTGAGTAATGACTACACCTGTGCACCTGCTGGGTGACCTGGAAAACGTGACCTGTGTGGGGGGGTCCTGAGGACCGAGTCTGAAAACCTCTGCATTAGAGCATCAGAACATTTACCAAACTGATGACAATCAAAGCAATAGAACTAGAACTAGACCAATCCGTGGCCAGTCGGAGCATTAGACCACCAGCAAACCACTAGAATTCTAGTCCTGATTAACAGGACAGTCCAACTATGTTATTTACAGCACTGGTTTTCAGGTTTATAATAACCCAAGGCAGTATTCCAAGTACTAAACTATTCAGAGCAGGTGTAGAAACACTCTGAGCATTTCTCATCTTGGGGCTGGCTTGTTCTGCAACACGTCATAGCCGCCACCCACATAGGTGGAGAAATTCGTCAGGTGACCCACAACACGTGGGTTCATACCGATCCCCCACACACTGCTTACAAGTCCATCTTTTCTAGTACTACATCTGTGAGCATATAAAGAGTGAGGAATTTATTTACTTTCACAGTAAAATGCTTTTCATGTTGTAATTCACACTTATGATTATTAGTATAGGTGCTAATGGGTATTCAGTAAGACGTATTGTGTCCTCTTCATACAACCATAAGTAAATGGTATTTTAGATAGTTTGTGGTGTTTCTACTAAATACAGCCTGTAATCTATATTGCAGTGGGGACATAAAGTTTTCTATTGGTTTCATTTAGAATTAGGGTTAAAACAGAGCAAATTTGGGTAACCCAAATTACAAATGCTGCCATTAATATAATGAGTAATATGTATTAGACCCCTAAGTACTGCACTTCTAGGGGTTATTTACTAAGCAGTTTTAGGAGAAATGAAAAGTGATAAGATGCCAGCCAATCAGCTCCTAACTGCCATCTCACAGGCTGTTTGAAAAATGACAGTTGGGAGCTGATTGGCTGGTACCTTATCACTTTTCACTTCTCTTAACACTGCTTAGTAAATACACCCCTTAGTCTGTGAGAGCGTGATTACTAGACTGCTATGCATCAGTGCCTACAGGCTTAAGGAAGGAGATGCCACTCTTGGACAAGGAATGATTCAGAATACACCATTGTAAAGGAGATATTTTGTTATTTGAGTTGTTGGTCTGATACAGAGAAAACATGTACAGAGTTCAACTAAAGGAAGAATGTGGGTCAGTGGTGAATAAACGATTCACATGGCTATGATTGCACAACATGAAATTTTAACTGTAGTGCTCAGTAAAGCAGAGTGTGACTTGCCTATATATATAATTTTATTTATTGATTTTATTTTTTCAGGTCTTGCATACGGAATGTAATTTTATTATTGAAGTTGCATATTCTCACACGACATTCTGATTTGCACTGGCTTCATTCTGTACAAACATGGCTATGAACACAAATAGCAAATGCCACTTAAAATGTCTAACCCGTGGTCCTACATTGCTAGGCGCAAGCAACAATTGGGTAATTCTCAGCATTCAGTTGACCGTTTCATAGAAAAGTCATAACACCCCCACATTGGGCCTGACTCGTAGCACGCAAACCCAATGGTGTGTGCACTACTTCGATGTTGGAAGATTGGCGCGTGCACAGGATCTGTACTGTGCATGCGCCGGTCTTCGACTGTGAGATCTCGCAGTTCCCCAAATCAGGCTGCGGCCGTTTAAGGGCAGGGACGACCACATCCCATTTTCTGGGATTGCCGAGGCCAGGGTCTGTGTCTTCCGAAGCAGAGGGTCAATCTGAATAACCTCGGGGTCTCTCAGGCACAGCACTGGGATCTGCGATGCACAGTGGCGGAACTCCCGGAGACAATGGAGTAATTTGCCGTCGGGCTCCAGCCCTTAAGGGGGCACCTGGCTCCATTGTCCCCCGGGCCGTTCCGGGCACTGCTATGGAGCTGGAGCGCCGCTGATCGGCGCTCCACCTCCAGCGGCATCACTACGGGGGGTGCAGTTGCACCCCCTATTTGCTGGGCGCCCGCTGAGTGTGTTGCCAGCGGGCGCCCGGCTCCTTTCTCCCCGGCGGTAGCTCACTCCTGAGCTCCGCTTCCGGGTCCCGCAATGCACTATGGGAGTGACGTCATGACGTCACTCCCATAGTTCCGAGGAGCGGGCGCCGGGGACCGAAGGCAGCAGCACTGGAGCTAAGTTTCAGGTAAGTATTGTTTTTTTTTTTTGTATGTGTGTGCGCTCGCGGGGTGGCTCACTACAGGGGGTATTATTGGGGGCTCACTACAGGGGGCATTACTGGGAGCACTACAGGGGGCATTACTGGGGACTTTCTACAGGGGGCTTACTACAGGGGGTATTACTGGTGGCACTACAGGGGCACTGCAAAAGGGGGACCACTACTGGGGGACACTACATAGGCGGCACTGCATAGGGGGACCTCTACAGAGGGCACTGCACAGGGGGACCACTGCTGTAGGAACTGCATAGGGGGGCGGCAGCTGGGGCTAGCATAGGTGCTGGGGGGGCGGTACATTTTAATTTGGGGGGGGGGGGCGCACCAACATTTATCTTGCCTCCGGGCACCTGGAATGAAGCTACGCCACTGGCGATGCAGTCAGGAAGCGCAGGACTATTTACACCAGACACTAGCATATAAGTGGGACAGTCACAGGGAAGCAGTCGTACAATACCATACAAGTATGAATCAGGCCCATTATCTATGAACTCTATAGACAGGAGCAATAAATCATTCAAGGGAATACAGATGCAGATAAATGTGTTCTTGTAACACAAAACCCATTGTTTTGGATCTTCGTGAGTGTGAATATAGATGTTGTGCGCCGAGAATGTAATTCTCACGAGCAGGGCCGTCTTCCCTCATGTGCTGCTCCATATTTTACTTATACTTTCATTTACTGCTAACTCCCCACGGCACCTAACACTTGGTTGCTGACACCCTGCTGCTTATTTAAGTGTTATGCAGCAATGTTTATAAATCATGTCCTTGTCCTGCATTGTTTTTACTGTTAACGGTTTTTCTTGTGTGCTAATTTGTTTATGTACATTGTAAGGTGCTGTGGAAACCTTGTGGCACCATATAAATAAAGGATAATAATGATTCAATCCTAAAAAAACATATTTGTTTGCCATAGTGTTCTGATGATATGAGTGTGGCTCTGCTTTGACACCTGCTGCTCAAAAGTGGGTACTGCAGCCGCTTTCTTTTTCTTGCCTAGACAGCTACAATTTCCTGAACACCTTTCTGCTTTGATAAAGATTTTAAAATGAGTATATGGGAAAGAGTGGTCTGACAACATATCTTGCCATGCTGACATTTCAGTACTCCTAACTATTTATGAAGCAGATAGGGCACCCAATGTTCATGTTCAACTCTGCATACATTGACCGGATGTCAGCTTGGAAAAGCCACACATGTTAAGGGAAGTCAGTCACAGTGTAAAGCGCACTATTTACTACCATATTGGGGTAACACATTTTCTCCTCTTTCTAGCTGGAGAAGAAGCAGGTTGTTCCTCCCTTCAAACCTCAGATCACCGATGATTATGGTTTGGAGAACTTTGACACTCAGTTTACCAGTGAGCCGGTGCAGCTTACGCCAGATGATGAGTACGTATGGAAGAATAAAATATAATTAATGTCTTAATTTCTTTGTTGTAAGGTATCATTTTATTATTTTGCTCATTTATTGGCGAGGTCAAAAAGGTGTAAAATATTCCTGACCTGGAAACCAGTGTTGTACAGTGAGGACGCTCTGAGCCCACCTGACCTCTAAGTAAATAGGGAATGTTGTTGCTACACACTTGTGTATTTCCGGAGTCAGAGCCCAGCATGGCCACATTCATTGTATGCTGTCTGAGCCAATCATCGGTTTCCTGGTCAGAGAACCAGGCATTCTATAATGATGTTACCACTCATAATTAATAGAGGAACAAGTATCACAATGTGATATTACAATGCAAGTTGCCAATAGAATTATGAACGGTTTTCCACATCTATTGTTCACCTTGTTCCTGTAACTGTTATAGGTCAAACCATATACTACTTAAAGTAGGATTTATATTCAAGTCTTTAAATGTTCAGCATAACACATGATAATCAGTGGTGTAACTAGGGTATCTGGAGCCCAGGGCAAGATGGAAAATGGAGGCCTCCCCCATGTGCACCGAAAGATGGGTGTGGTCACATGCCTTAAGGGACATGGCCCCTTATACAGTGCCCCCAGTAGTGATTCCCCTCTAAGCAGTGTCCCAGTAGTGATTCCCCTCTATGCAGTGCCCCCAGTAGTGATTCCCCTCTATGCAGTGCCCCCAGTAGTGATTCCCCTCTATGCAGTGCCCCCAGTAGTGATTCCCCTCTATGCAGTGCCCCCAGTAGTGATTCCCCTCTATGCAGTGCCCCCAGTAGTGATTCCCCTCTATGCAGTGCCCCCAGTAGTGATTCCCCTCTATGCAGTGCCCCCAGTAGTGATTCCCCTCTATGCAGTGCCCCCAGTAGTGATTCCCCTCTATGCAGTGCCCCCAGTAGTGATTCCCCTCTATGCAGTGCCCCCAGTAGTGATTCCCCTCTATGCAGTGCCCCCAGTAGTGATTCCCCTCTATGCAGTGCCCCCAGTACTGATTCCCCTCTATGCAGTGGCCCCAGTACTGATTCCCCTCTATGCAGTGCCCCCCCAGTAGTGATACAGTTCCCCCGGCCAGTAGTGCATAACACACACACAGACATACATACACAAAACACTGACTTACCTGAATCCCCGCTCCTGCCACGTCCACCGCTATATGCTCCTCCATCCTCCCGCTCGGTACTATGGGAAAGACGTCATGACGTGTCTCCCATCGCCCACTGCAGGAGCCGGAAGGTGGAGCTCATGAGTGAGCTTCAGCCAGGCTCTAGCAGTGGGCGCAGCAGCCAATGAGAGTCTGTCTGACACTCATTGGCTGCTGAAACACACACATCGCCACCAGGTAGTACGTGTGTACTACCCAGCTGGTGGCTATGTGTGTTTTACTGTGTAGTGCAGACGGCACTCACTGATTGACTAGGGTGGTCTTGTACTGTGGCCGGCGGTGCGCCACTAGTCCCGGGTCATGAGTCCCGGCGGCCCTGCCCTAGTTACGTCACTGGTTATCATACATTATTCTGCATAAAGAACCTTATTCCTAACAATACAAGGAACTGCCACAGTGTGGCAGGACTATTAATAAAAGCAGTTGGGTGCTATTGATAATAAATTGTGCCCCTTTTAAAAAAATTTATTGAAAGTGCATTAAACAAATACATTATTATCTTAAGCGTTTGTGCTGTTGATTAGTGTTGTAGTTCAATGGCGGCGGATGTGTGGTTTTTGTTTGATAATGTCATGGAAATGCTCATTTCTACCTGATAATCCACAATCCACTCGTAGCTCAGTTCCTTGGGTAGTCTATGTCCTGTCACAAGGACAAATAATATGGGCACTAATTCAGTGTAATACATGCAAATATCCAGTTTGAGGCACCTCTATATAAAAGTGTACATAGCATATAGGCTCATGTTAGACAGAGAAGTATCACTATGCAAATGTATCATTTCCCTGTAATGGTGCAATTGCACAATATGATGAGTATATACACACTAGGTTGGGCTACACCTGCAGAAGAATATGCTATAGATGTGCCCTTACACATCTTTGCTGCAGTCGCACTAAAAAGCCCCTCTCGGCGCCCCAGGTCCCATGAAACTAGCACCGGGTGTTTTTTTTGCCCCAAAAAATACGTCTATGCCGCAATGCGATGCTATTAGGACTCACCAGGAGCATGTGCTGACTAATTTGATATGCGGCACTTGTATATCCGTGTGCAACTGAGTCTCTGAATCTGAATACGAAGTGCTAAAATGTAGCAGCCGCAGCGGTTTTTCATTCCATGTTCTATTGTATATTTGTGTGCGTCTGAATCTGTATATGAACTACAAGTGTCACATATCAAATGAATCCGCATTGTCTGCTGGTGTGTCATAGGCACATTTTCGTCAAGAAAAAATGTCTGGCGCTAGCCGAGGAGCCTGGCGGCTCACGCAAGGCAAGTCACGATGCCATGTGGCGAAAGATGTCGGGTGGGACTGAGCCAACAGGTCCCATGCGACTCTGCTAGCGCTGAGCGTCTTTTTCGCCCAAAAGTCTTATCCTGGTACACACTGGTAGATGTATTGGTCGATCAATTGTGCATCGGCCAGTGTGTGCCAGAGATATCGTTCACAGACATATCTTGTCGGTTGTGCTGCACAGCCAATGCCCAATGTATCTGCAGATATATTGGGTCAGACGACCGCTCATACACTTGCAGCATGCAGAAGAGGCCACGGGGAGGGGGGTGAGACGCCCCACGGCCAGCGTGTCCGGCGGCCAGATGATGATTGGTCAGTGTGTATGAACAACCATCATCTGCAGCTATATCTGTTCGGTGTGTACCCAGCATTAGTTGCAGTGTGATGCACCAGCAGACTCTGCTGATTAATATGATAAACAGCACTTGTATATCTTGTATATCTGTATGATAAACAGCACTTGTATATCTTGTATATACACTTACATATCTGTGTGCGACTGAGTCTGTGTAAATGAAGCACAAAGTAACTTGGCGTGGAAAAAAGCTGCATCGTAGCACTTAATATATAGATCCACAGACTCAGTCGCACACAGATATACAAGTGTCAGTTATCAAATTAATCAGCAGAGTCTCCTGATGTGTGCTAGTTGCACGGGACCTGGCGCTCCAAGAGGGGCTGTTTGGTGCGACTGCACCAAGAATGTTTGAGGACACATCTGTAGCTGTATTGAACATGCATGGCTCGGAGAGATTACACAGACTGAAAACTGGGGGCTTTCTGGGCTGATGACAGACACGTAACTGGATGTCAGCCAATCACATAATGCATCTTGCTTTTATCCAGTCACATCCTGCTGTCTTCAGCCCAGGGCATCCATCATGTTAAATATGGTACTTAGTGAAAGTGATAGTCCAAATTACTTTACATACATGGAAATGAAAAATCACTAATCTTCCCATCCACCTCGCTTTTTCTGTTTTTGCAGGGACGTAATAAAACGAATAGACCAATCGGAATTTGAAGGCTTTGAATATATTAACCCTTTGTTGATCTCAACGGAAGAAACCGTATGAAGGACTGCAGCGGAAATGGACAATATGATTGATCCCGAAATTGTATCCTTAACTACAGTATATGCATGCGAGGCTGGAAAACTGATGCCAGGTTCCTAGTACAGGCCAGCACTACAGGATTTGCTGCTGAAAATCAGCTACAAGGTAGATGTTCCTAATGGACCTCTCCCTGGGTAGTAGCTGCTCTCTACATCAAGAGATGGTTCTCCGGCTGAACAAGGGATTCACTTTTTGTGCCTGCCTCCTGAAGGGTCTACAGTGTATGTAATTTCCACCTGAGGGCGCCTGTGTGGAAGGACTGTTTATTTCAGGCAATCATGTAAGCAAGCCGCTTCCATTAGTGCATTAGATGCCACATGCTCCAGTCCTTGGAAACCGAGAAGAAAGAGAAAGCGAAGGAACTGGCAGAATCTGGACTGGTGGCTTTATCTACTTGTAAATCTGGGTATTAAAGAAAGCTCTGTATCTATTGGTTACATACATAATTGGCATTGGCCACAAAGCTAAGAAAAGGAATTGCACTAGCATTATTAAGAGTAGATATGGAAGATTTGGAATATAACATTTTTAAAAAGTAAAGGCAATAAAAACCAAAACAATTTGTTGGGAGGTGAAAAATAAATTTGCACATTTTGAATGGCTTTCTGGAAATCAACAATGTAACGTGCCTAACTTAGCTTGTAGTGTATGACATTTTGCTAATTTGATCAACTCCTATTGCAGTATTCCATGCAGATAAAACCGCCCAGCCATTAGTCCCGATAACTCATCTCTTAGCCTTAACAGGTAGAATGCAGTTCTTCTTGTATTTTCCCCAACCTTGTCCTAGTCAAGCACACATTTTGTAGACGTTCGCTTCTGATTTGTTTTATTGCTACTGGTAGAAGGCAAGAGTCCAGTCTGTAGCATATCTGATGTATCATGCGTTACACAGGAAAAGCTGGGATTCAGAAGACTAAGGATAGGACACCAGAGTCGAGCGCTCTCTTAGATCTGTATTTACCGAAATGTAAACTCAATGCGAACATGATCATTATTGGGTGCTTTATATTTATATCAACGTCGTAACCTACGATACAAAATAAGCTGATTCATGAACATTTGCTTGGGTTATTACATACGTACAGTATAACTGTCAATTAAGGTAAATCTGACCAAAAAAATAATAATTTGATGCTTCTGAGAAGCGATTGTAGAAAAAAAATATCCATGTTTTTGGCCAATATTTTTTTAAGTTGAAACCTGAATTAAGCACACAAAAGAACCATTAGTTGTTATGGTATAAAATCAAACAGTTGATTGATGCTGATATTCTTATTAAAACACAGTTTCCTACCTGCGTCATTTTTGAACTGTAAATCAAAGCATGTTCTTAGGGGGCCACTACTATAGAAGCCCCTGGGATCTCTATCATTGCAATTAAAGATTTGTTCACTTTTAACCTTTCTCCAAATCAGTGTGGATTTCCAGCTATTGGAGACATCCTAAACTGCTCTTCAGACTGTACCAAGCCACTAAGATATTTAAACAAAAAACAAGCCAAATTTGCACATCTATGCGGATCTTTGATGCCGAACAAGGAGTAATCTGTGTGTCAGACCAAATTATACCGCATCAGGGATTTGGTCCTGTGTAACTTCATGTACTTGTTTTGTGAAGGATAAATAACGTATATTTGCTGACAGTTTAACATAAAAAAATAAAAAAAATACTTTATTTTATACATTTAATTTAAGGCATTACAAATGTTCCTGTGTTGCCAAATAGTTTTGTTGCTCATATGCAAGTGTATGAAAAATGTTTTGTTCATGATGAAGGGGAAATTTTTTATATATATAAAAGTACTTGTTTTATAAATTAAATGAAGGCTGGAATTGTGGTTCAGGAGGGGACTAATATATGAAAAATAATGCTCTGGTAATTATCTAGTCGTCTTATTTGGAATAGTAAATTAACATTATAGCTAATTTAATGATTGTAAAGCAGTAAATATGTTCTTGTAGTTTTGTAAATTGAAATGAGTTAAGACCTTACAAAGTTAGTTGTGCAGAAGATGGTATACTAATCCATTCAACAATTTAAGATCATTTATATTCTTGCACATTAAAAACTTTATTGGAAAATAAACAGCCTCGTTTTTCTGCTGATCGCACCTGACTGCATTATCCTAGGTTAGTACATTCCAAGGAAAAATTGTGTTTTTCTTAATGCACAGTTATATGTGAATAAGCAGCATTTCTGATAAAGGCTTCACTATTGTAAAGTGTGAATTTAGGGATCAACAATCCCTGCAAGGTTCCTTTATCCTTTGTATCAAAATGCAAAAAAACTGTCTGTGTGCATAGTTCTATGTTTCCCCTGATTGAGGTCACAGGTAATCTATGCATTTACCTACCATTATATTCTGTATCTAAGTTTATGACCTGAGTATGTAAGATACACATGCAGGGCCTTATTAATGTTTCTTGGTCTGAAAATGTTCAAGGGCCTACTTTGAGATGCGGAGGAGCTGTGGCCAGTGCTGTGTCGGCGTGTACACTATTCCCTCCAATGTCTCCCTAAATATGTAGTATAAAATAAACTACATGTGTACACTTACTGAGAAGAAGCATATATAGCGCGTTCACTGCTGACAAAATTAAATAGGACACGATGGAAACCAAGTTTAGTTATAGAAAAAAAAATGGTTGATTGAAATGGCTAAGTATCATAGAGCATCCATTGCCACAAGGTAACTATTACACTGTCATTAAAAGTACTCTCTCCTGCATATTGGTTATGACTCTTCCTACAGAAGATTACACTATGGCAGTGATTCTCAAACTCTGTCCTCAGGACACCACACAGGTCATGTTTCCAGGTCACCCAGCAGGTGCACAGGTGTAGTCATTACTCACTGACACATTTTAAAAGAGCCACAGGTGGTGCTAATTATTTCACTTGTGATTCTGTGAGGAAATCTGGAAAACATGCACTGTTTGGTGTCCTGAGGACCGAGTTTGAGAACCTGCGCACAAGGGTGTAGACTATGCCAGAGGTTCCCAAAATAAGGGTCCAGATTTTAAGGCTATCCATGTTTGAGCACAGATTGTTAAATCAAAAGACTGATGTACTAAGTCACCTGTGCTCAAGCACGGTTATCCTTAAAACCTGGGCCGTTTAGGGTGGTTTGAGGGCCGAGTTTGGGAACCTCTGAACTATGCTGTTACTACTCCTTTTGAAGCAGTTTTCATGTGTTCAGTGGAACTTCATTCAGACCATCGGCGTCCTACTAACTACATGAAAACTGCATCAGAAATACATCTGTGATCGTGATGTACAAAAAAGGGACGCCTGCAAGTAGTCATCCAGCTTCTGTTTAACTTGCATCTAGAGGCAGGTGTGTAAGAAAAGTTCTTCATACATCCAACTTGTACACAACTCTTCTGTAACCAGCCAAATGCCAGTAGCTGTAATATACAAGTGATAAATGAGGGAGGACAAAGATTCAGCAGCTCTTGCTAAATGTAACGCCCCCCTGTGGTGTGTCAGGGGGTGACAAATAGAAAAGGTATATTCTTATTCATAAAGAATCAAGTAAAATACATGTTCCTAGTAAATGATATAAATAACATGCCTCTCCCTAGCAAAAGCCCCTCCATTACTTTTCTCATGCCCTAGCCCCCCCCCCTTGCCAACTTTTAATCACTGAACTATATTTCAGATGCTTCAGAAATTGTTGAGGGGGGGGGGGTTACATTACATAATTAGGTAAAAACCATGTCTTTTAAACATATATATAAAACTATTTTAGTAACTAAAAACCCCTCCTACTTAGTGGGTGTCTAGCACTAAAGTATTGTAAAATAATAGAAGCCCATAACCTTATTGTCCCACCCCAGTGGCCATAGATCCCGATATGGATGTATTCCTACCCCAAAGGCCGCAGATTGTGTCTCCTCTCCTGTCAAGAGCCTACACCCTCTAAAAGGGTGGGACAGGAAGCTGTGTAACATAGCACCAGAAGGGGAGTCATACTGCATTGGTTATGCATGCTATGGAAGCATATTTTACATTGATAATATTTGATATTTCAAAAATACTACACAATAAGTGGACATGAGCCGTCTTTTGGGTGTTTTCTGGTGGGAGGGTCAAATATCTTAATTCCTTTTGGATCCTGGAATTAATCTACAGACCAACCTTAAAGATGAACATTTGAAGTGGAACAAAGAATATTTAATCCAAGATGTGGTAAACCTAATAAATTATTTAGTAATGATGATAGATATATATGTCTATCTATCTATGAGTTGTGCCTTGTGCCCCGTGATGAAGGAGTCGGTGAGCACCAAAACGGCCATCGGGCTGCCTATGGACTACTAATGTTGCTGTTTAACTGTTCCATGCCTATGAAGTCTGTTAAGTACACTGGCTGCTATTATGCACGTTGCACTTTTTGACTTGTGACTGAAGGTGTCAATTTGGATGCTGCTTTAAATATGCACAATATACAAATCATCTTTTTTGCTAAATTTATATTAGTGTGCTGGTTTCTTCTGGTTATAATGGACTACACTATTGAATTATTATTACCAAGCACCCACCATATAGTAAGCCTTTAAAGTGAGAGTGCATTTCTTGGGGGGCGGTGTGTGTGTGTGTATAAAATATATATATATATATATATATATATATATATATACACAGAGACAAGATATGGCGGAACTCCAAGCGTCTTAGTGAAATATAATATAAAGTACGAAGTTTTAATTCAACGTTTCGGGCAGATACTCGTTATGAGGAATATAAACGTAGTGTACAATGTGCTGGTATATATACCTTAAACAATCATGTCCCATCAGTTACCCACCTGAGGCGCCACCGGCAACGCTCTCAGGCATCGCCTCACCGGTGACGTCATAGTGCCGTGCTGCCTCAGGTTACCATAGTGACCTAAATAACAAAAAAATAACCCGTGATTAAACAAAACCAAGCATGCCTATGTACACAATCAGAGGCTGTTACTCTGACGCATAATAGAAAGAACATATATATATATATATTAGGGGTGTGCACTGGCCACTTTTTGTGTTTTGGATCTGGATCTTTCTTCGTGTTTTGGATCTGGATTGGTTTTGCCAAAACCACCCTTCCGTGTTTTGGGTTCTGGGTTTTGTGTTTTGGATCTGTATTTTTTTGAAAAAAAGCATAAAAACAGCTAAAATCACAGAATTTGTAGGTTTTTCTGCTCCTATGCTATTATTAACCTCAATAACCTTAATTTCCACTCATTTCCAGTCTATTCTGAACACCTCACAATAGTGTTTTTATGTCCAAAAGGTTGCACCGAGGTAGCTGGATGACTATGCTCGACACGAGTGGGCGGCACAAACACGTGACCCATCTAGGAGTGATACTGCAGTGGCAGACAGGATGGCAGTTTGAAAAACTAGGCCCCAAACTGTACATAATGCAAAGAAAAAAAAGAGGTGCAAGATGGAATTGTCCTTGGGCCCTCCCACCCTCCCTTATGTTGTATAAACAGGACATGCACACTTAAACAAACCAATCATTTCAGCGCCAGGGTCTGCCACACAACTGTGGCTGAAATGATTGGTTCGTTTGGGCTCCCACAAAACAAGCTGGCAATTTAATCTGTCCCTGCACAAACTGGCTCTAAGGAGGCAAGATGTCATCCTCATCCTCTCATCCACCGATTCCTCACCCTCTTCAGTGTGTACATCCTCATCCTCACAAAGTATTAACTCGTCCCCACTTGAATCCACCACCACAGGTCCCTCTGTACGTTCTGGAGGCTGGTCTCCCTGGAAGAGCTGATAATTCATTTTGATGAACATCATCTTCTCCACATTCTGTGGAAGCAACCTCCTACGCCTTTCGCTGACAAGGTTCCCGGCTGCACTAAACACTCTTTCGGAGTACACACTGGAGGGGGGGCAACTCAGGTAAAATAGAGCCAGTTTGTACAGGGGCCTCCAAATTGCCTCTTTTTCCTGCCAGTACAGGTATGGACTGTCTGACATGCCTACTTGGATGCTGTCACCGATGTAATCCTCCACCATTCTGTCAATGGTGACAGTATCATATGCAGTGACAGTAGACATGTCAGAAATTGTTGCCAGGTCCTTCAGTGCAGACCAGATGTCCAAACTTGGTCCTGCCTGCCCTGCATCACCACCAGCGGGTTGCTTAGGATACCTAAGTTTTTTCCTGGCAGCCCCAGTTGCAGGAGAAAATGAAGAAGGAGCTGTTGACGTGTCACGTTCCGCTTCAGCTGACAGTGTGTTCACCAGCAGGTCTTTGCACCTCTGCAGGCTTGTGTCGGCCGGAAAGAGAGACACCACATAGGCTTTAAACCTAGGATCAAGCACGGTGGCCAAAATGTAGTGGTCTCCAATTTCAACAGATTGACCACCCTGGAATCCTGGCAAAGCGAATGAAGGGCTTCATCCACAAGTCCCACATGCCGAGCGGAATCGCTCCGTCTTAGCTCCTCCTTCACTTTCTCCAGCTGCTTCTGCAAAAGCCTGATGAGGGGAATGACCTGACTCAAGCTGGCAGTGTCTGAACTGACTTCACGTGTGGCAAGTTCGAAGGGCTGGAGAACCTTGCACAACACGGAAAACATTCTCCACTGCGCTTGAGTCAGGTGCATACCCCCTCCTTTGCCTATGTCATAGGTGGATGTATAGGCTTGAATGGCCTTTTGCTGCTCCTCCATCCTCTGAAGCATATAGAGGGTTGAGTTCCACCGCGTCACAACCTCTTGCTTCAGGTGATGGCTGGGCAGGTTCAAGAGTGTTTGCTGGCGCTCCAGTCTTCGGCACGCAGTCGCTGAATGGCGAAAGTGGCCTGAAATTTTTCGGGCCACCCAAAGCGTCTCCTGCACGCCCCTGTCGCTTTTCAGAAAATTCTGCACCACCAAGTTTATTGTGTGAGCAAAACATGGGACGTGCTGGAATTTGCCCAGATGTAATGCCCGCACAATATTGGTGGCGTTGTCAGATATCACAAATCCCCAGGAGAGTCTAAGTGGGGTAAGCCACTGGGCGATTATTTCCCTCAGTTTCTCTAAGAGGTTGTCGGCGGTGTGCCTCTTACTGAAACCGGTGATACACAGCGTAGCCTGCCTTGGAACGAGCTGGCATTTCTGAGATGCTGCGACTGGTGACTCTGCTGCTGTTGCTGCGTAAGGTGATACATCTACCCAGTGGGCTGTCACAGTCATATAGTCCTTAGTCTGCCCTGTTCCACAATGGCATTTTTCAGGACACTGAGGACACTTTCTGACGTTTCTGTACAGTCTCGGTATCGCCTGCCTAGTGAAGTGGAATCTAGACGGGATTTGGAACCGGGGACACACTACCTCCATCAATTGTCTAAATCCCACTGCACTAATGGCGGATACCGGACGCACGTCTAACACCAACATAGCAGTCAAGGCCTCAGTTATACGCTTTGCTTCAGGATGACTCCTGTCGTACTTCATCCTCCTCGCTAAGGACTGTTGGAGGGTCAATTGTTTAGTAAAAGTAGTGGTGTTCCTACTTCCTCTCTGGGATGATGAACGACTCCCAGCAGCAGCGGCAGCAGGAGACGTAGCAATGCAGGATCCTCCGGATCTCCAGTTCTTCGCTGTGCTTTTGCCAGCTTAACTCTTTTGATTTTTGTAGTGGGAGGAGGGCTTCCAACGTCATGTGAAGCTGAACCACTAGTCATGAACATACTAGGGATCGACCTTAGCCGTTCCTTGCCACTCCGTGTCGTAAATGGCATATTGGCAAGTTTACGTTTCTCTTCAGATGATTTAAATGTTTTTTTCAAGGTCATTTTCCTGAACTTTGTCATTTGGGATTGTATGTGCCCTCTATTATGACATTGGGCATCGGCCTTGGCAGACGACGTTGATGGCATGTTATCGTCTATGTCATGACTAGTGGCAGCAGCTTCAGCACTAGGAGGAAGTGGTTCTTGATCTTTCTCTATTTTATGTTTATCGGAGAAAGTTTGGTCCTCCATTTATGTTATATCGATTTGATATATACGTGCGGCTAAACACAGAAAATATTTTTTTATTTTTGCTGGAGAGTAGTGCACTTTGTGGGTTACACCAGCCTTTAAGAAATGAGCCAGCTGGCTCTTTACTTATGGGACACAGGCGCATGCTTGGCGCTGCTCCTTTGTTGATGCACGTGCGGCTACTGCGCACACAATTCACAAATACAGAAAATAATTTTTTTTTTTGTTTGGACTGGAGTGTACTTTGGGAGTTACAGCACCCTTTAACGGTAAAGCCAGCCGGCCCTTTACTTATGACACAGGCGCACGCTTGGCACTGCTTTGTTGATGCACGTGCGGCTACTGCGCACACAATTCACAAACACAGAAAATATATATTTTTTTGGTTTGGACTGGAGTGTACTTTGGGGGTTACAGCACCCTTTAACGGTCAAGCCAGCCGGCCCTTTACTTATGACACAGGCGCACGCTTGGCACTACTTTGTTGATGCACGTGCGGCTACTGCGCACACAATTCACAAACACAGAAAATAATTTTTTTTTTGGTTTGGACTGGAGTGTACTTTGGGGGTTACAGCACCCTTTAACAGAAAAAATATTATTTTTTTAGCACTTGGGGGGAGCACCCCTGATGGACAGAGCATCCCCTGGACAACACTACAGCACCCCTTTAGGACTGGGACTCGGCACAGGACTTTGGAGTGGACACAGCCCCTATGGACAAATGACTGCACAACACAGTCCAGCCAGCCCCTATGGACTTTGGAGGAGTGGACACAGCTAGTATGGACAACAGCAGCACAGCACAACACAGCCAGGCCCTATGGACTTTGGAGGAGTGGACACAGCCCCTGTGGACAACAGCAGCACAGCACAACACAGCCAGCCCCTTTGGACTTTGAAGTAGTGGACAACAGCAGCACAGCACAGCACAACACTACTCTGCACTACACTACACAGCCCAGCCAGCCCTAACTCCCACCCTCCCTCTTCACTGTCCACAGCCGAGTGAGAAAATGGCGCCGACACGGGTACCTTATATAGGTTCCAAAACCCGCGAGACTCGGAAGGCGGGATGATGACGTTTTGCCTCGATTTCAGATCCGAGTCAGGCGGGAGAAGTCGAGCCTGACTCAGATCTGCCTCGGATCGGGGGGGCTCGGATTTCAGAAATCCGAACCCGCTCACCCCTAAAATATATATACATATATATAAATATATATATATATATATATACACACACACACACACACACAAAAGATGTGGTAAACCTAATAAATGATTTAGTAATACACACACACAAATACTGTCTAGGAGACTTTGCTTAAACAGCCTACTCCAATCTAAAAATATCTCACTAATAGCATTGTAATCCTAATGACTCATTAAGGCCTTTTGGAGACATTACATTCTAATTGTAATAACTGTCTAGGCCTGTTGTCCCCCCTAATACTTGGGGGTATGTGATCATTTATTCTGGAACGAATATCTTGTACTCCATGCTTAGCTACTATACAGTGCCGTGCTACTGGTTGCTCACTTGAACCAGTCTGTAGGGCCGCTCGGGTGGCGGACCTATGGAGAGCCATCCTCTCCTTGAGCTGCCTCTCAGTCTTGCCACATAAAACAACCCACATGGGCAAGACAGGAGGTAAATGACGAAAGTGGTTGTACAAGTGACTGGTTGCCTAATGTAGAATTTCTTCCCAGTGTAGGGATGTGTGAAGCTGTCACCAAGAATGACAGCTCTTTTTGTAACACACCCCAAACAGCGGTGATGCCCATTTCTCTGGGTCAAAAAATGACTAGGTCTATTATGGCACTTAAGTTTGGCTACATCTAGTTTGACCAGTCTGTAATGGAGGTTGAGGCCTCTAGTATAACATGGCATGACGCAGATTTACCACAGTTACATAATTCCAATGTCTGAGTTGTCAATCGGCCATAGTTTCTTCACTACTTTAGTAGTGTGTAAACTATTAGTAGTGAATCTATTGACCCAGGGAATGACC
Organism: Taudactylus pleione; assembly: GCA_031769625.1. Classification (NCBI taxonomy): domain Eukaryota; kingdom Metazoa; phylum Chordata; class Amphibia; order Anura; family Myobatrachidae; genus Taudactylus; species Taudactylus pleione. The sequence goes on along the minus strand of JAUIMM010000081.1, from coordinate 8,134,938 downwards.
GGTTGGGTAACGGCTGGTCTGCTCCGGACACAGCTAAACATCTGTTTCCTAGGAAGCTTTAGGACATGGTCTTTCATGTTGGTTAGCTCATGTCTTGGGTATCCCCTAGTGGTAAATTTTTCAACCATCTTATTCATTTGAGTTGTTAGCTCTAGTGGATCACTGACAATCCGTCTCACTCTCAAAAATTGAGAAAAAGGCAATCTTTTGCGCAATGGCAGTGGATGAAACGGTCATATTTAAGGATTGTATTTCTGTCAGTTTCTTTTACAAATAGGGATGTTTTTAATTGTCCCTCTGATTTAGTAATGAGGACATCAAGAAAATGCACCCTATCGTTACTAATAGTGTAAGTAAAACACACTGGGTGACCTGTGACACTATGTAGTTCAAAAAGATGTTTTAAGTTCTCCTCTGAGCCTGACCAAATAAGCAGCAAGTTGTCTATGAAACGAGAATATAGCACAAGACTATCAGAAATTACTGGCTTGTCAAAGAAAAACATTTCTCCACCATACACATATAAGCGTTAGCGTACGGTGGGGGCCACATTGGACCCCATTGCAGAACCGGCTAATTGGAGAAAGAAATGATTGTTATAGACAAAATAATTTCTAGTCAAGACTAACTGTAATAGTTTAACAAATAGCGATATAGGTGGCCCTTATATAAAAGGATTCCCTTCAATAAGGGCCACTACTGCCCTGATGCCCTCACTATGTGGGATACAGGTATACAAGCTGGTAACATCTGCATAGGATGGCTTCTACAGGTATGGTGCCTAAGTCACGTAATTTGATTAACAGATCTGTAGTGTCTTTAAGATAAGACATGGTGGCCTACACACATGGATTTAAATAAGTCTAAAAAGACTGAAATAGGCTGATAGAGAGACCCCCTGGTGGAATGATAGGTCTGCCAGGCGGGTCTGTCAAGGTTTTATGTACTTTAGGGACAATGTAGAAGAGCAGGACAACAGGAAATTGAGGAAATAAACCCATCTTGGACCACCTGAATTAATACCTGGTCCAGCTCTCTCTTATATCCTACAGTAGGGTCCCTATTACGTGATTCATAAATACTAGGATCTGATAGCTGTCTTAGACACTATCGTATTTATCCAGATCCTGAACCACAACTGCCCCTCCCTTATCTGCTTTTCTGATAACAATGTCAGATCTTTTTTCAAGCTCTCTGAGCACTCCAAACTCTTCCTGGGTCAAATTGTTGGTGTATTTAATATCGGTTGATAAGTTATTAGCCTGATGATCCACAAGTCTGGAAAAGGTCTTTATGGAGGGATTTGCAGTGATGGGATCAAATTTGGATCTGGCTTTAAATTTTGCCAATTTAGAGGGTGATTCATCTAGTGAAGTGTTTGCACTATCTGCCTGCAATTTCTTGCCAAAGTAGTCCTTTAAATGTAGATGTCGGTGTAATCGGTATGAATCCACCTGCCATTGAAAATTGTCAGGCTTGTTTGTTGGAATAAAGGTAAGTTCTTTGGATAATACCGTAGTTTCTAATGGAGTAAGATGGCTGCTGGAAAGCTTGAACACCAAATTCTCATCTATCTCGTGTGGCGGTTTTTGTTTCTGCCGCGTGTTTTGCCTGCCCCGCCTTGTGTGTTTAATCTGGGGCTGTCCTTGGTTGCCCTGGTGATAACTCCTAAAGGGGGCTGTTGGCTTGATATCGAAGTAGATGGAATACTCTCAGTTTCACTAAATAAGGTAATAGAACCATCATAGGTTCTAGGGTGCAAACAAGGTTTAAATGGACGTGGAGGGTAACACCTATTCCTTGTGGTGTCATTCAACCAGGAATATACTTTATATTGGGTGTAATCTTGTACTTTGGACAACTTTGTCCTTTTTGAATTTAATCAACTCAGTCTTATACTGCTCCACTTCAGTTTGTAGTTTATCCAGCCATTTGATGTTAGGATCCTGGACCAGTGTGGGTTTGTTAGCATGTTCAAAAGTAGAGATTTTATTTCTAATATTCTCCAATTCGTTAATATCACTTGTGATTGAGGAATCATCTAAGTTCATGGAGCATTTGTCGAGAATGCCCGCCCAATTGCGGCAAAAGGAATACTGTATCTGCCTATGGAAGGCATGTTACGTATTCTGAAACCTCTTGGGATCTGTTTGTCTTTATAGTAACTCGAGAGGGTGATACCGTGATATAACTAATCAGGTTTCTTTTTCTTTAATTTTATCAATCCAGCATAAATCTCCTCTTTTGATAGTGTAGCATTTTCTTCACTGAAGTTCTCTTTAAACAAAATAGCTTCAGCCTCTACATCTAAATAACTAAATGTATCCCCAATATCAATTTGTGTGAAAGGGTTAATCAAGTCAGCTGTATCCTCTGTCGTTGACATGTTGAAGATAGTACAACACAAACAGTACTCAGTTATGTGCACAGCTGTCAAGTATATTTTCTCCCCAAAATGTAATATATATAATATAATACGATATCGTGCCATCCATAGGCCAACGACCCACTCCATACATACAAGAAATAGCGGCACTCCAAGCGTCTTAGTAAAATATCAGATAAAGTACGAAGTTTTAATTTAACGTTTTGGGCAGATGCCAGTCATCAGGAATATAAAAGTAGTGTACTATGTGCTGGTATACTGTATATACCTTAAACAATCATGTCCCATCGGTTACTCACCTGAGGTGCTGCCGCCCACCGACAGTCCCCGGCAACACGCACCGATGCTCTCAGGCGTTGCCTCACCGGTGACGTCATAGTGCCACGTCCTCCCTCCATGTTTACCATAGTGACCTAAATAACCCGTGATTAAACTAAACAAAGCATGCCTATGTACACAATAAGATGCTGTTACACTGACACATAACAGAATTATGTCATTTAAGCAAAGTCTCCGAGATAGTATATTTGTATATATCTATGTTTTTTCTATTATGCATCAGAGTAACAGCCTCTGATTGTGTACATAGGAGGCCCGCTTATCAATTGAGAACTCCCGGAATGAACACTGCCAAAATGGCCGGGAGATGAGATTCTGCCCATGTCAGAATGTGTGACACTTCTGTAATTGCTGCCCGACTTTGAGTGCCTCCTTGATGGTTGATGTAATCCCCTGTGGTGGCGTTGTCGGACTGAACCTGCACAGGCTTTCCGTGAAGAATGTGCTTTGCCATCATGAGGGCCTTGTACGCAGCCCGAAGTTCCAATATGTTGATGGGTAGGGATGCCTCTACCATTGTCCACTGACCCTGGAAGGAGTGTGGACAGGTCACTGTGCCCCAACCCTGGAGACTGGCGTCCGTTGTTATTAGTATCCAGTCCAGGATCTAAAAGGGGCGACCCCTGGTTAGATGAAACGTCAGTAGCCACCAAGACAGAAAAAGGCGCACCTCCGGAGAGCGTACCATCGTCTAAACCCTGATCCGGTGGGGTAATCCGTTCCACCTGGAGAGGATCAGCCCCTGCAGGGGCCTGGAATGGAACTGAGCATATTCCACCATGTCAAATGTGGACACCATGGACCCCAGAACCTGCATCGCCGAGTGGACTTCTCTAGAGTTAGAAAGATCCTCTGCTGGTGAGAATCCAGAAGGGCTCCTAAATGAACCACCCTCTGTGAGAAAATTAGGGAGGACTTTTTCCAATTGATTACAAGCGCACGGGTGGTTAGACAAGCAACTGTCAGTTGCAGGTGGTGGTGAAGCATTTCTGGAGAACTCGCCAATCAGAGGAGGTCATCCAGATATGGCAGGAGCCGGATACCCTGACTCCGCAGGTGGGCTGCCATGACAGACATAATATTGGTAAATACCTTTGGAGCCATGGATAGGCCAAAGGGCAGTACCCGAAACTGGAAGTGTTGTTGCACTATAGCAAACCGCAGAGAACGCTGGTGTTATGGGTACATGTAGGTATGCATCCTGAATGTCCAGTGATATCATGTAATCCCCAAGTTCCATAGCCAGTATGATGGATTGTAAGGCTTCCATCCTGAACCTGGGTACCCGGAGGAACTTGTTCTGAGATTTGAGGTTGAGGATAGGCCGATGAGACCCATTCGGTTTCTGAACCAGAAAGAGTAGAATAATAACCAGTCCCTCATTGAGATAGTGGAACTGGTACAATTACCCCTGCTTGCAGCAAGGCCTTGGTTTTGTCTGAAGGAGGGCCTGTGAAGAAAAACTGGTGGGGAGGCCTTCGAAGGAATGAGGGCGTACCCCTGAGAGACCACTTCTCTTACCCAAGCATCCTTGGTGGTTTTGTCACCAGCACTGGGCGAATGGAAGAAGTCAGCCTCCCAGTCTGGGGTCTCCCAGAGGGAGGCCCGTCCCATCAGGCTGCGGGTTTATCTTCCTGTTTAGAGGCCGGGCGTCTTGTGCTCCAGGCCTGTTTCTTAGGCTTGGCATTGGACTGCCCTTTGGATTTTCCTTTGGGGCGAAAGGACCGAAAGGAGGAGCTTCGAGACTTTGCAGGAGCAGATGCTGAGAGCAGAAATGCAAATTTGGATTTGGCCAACAATCTTGTCCAAGTCTGGACCAAACAAAATCTCCCCATTATAGGGTAAAGCCTCCACGCCTTTCTTAGAATTGGCATCCGCACTCCAATAGCATAGCCACAGGGAACGGCGAGCAGACAAAGCCGCAGCCGAGACCCTAGATGTCAGTAAACTAGCATCCAGAGAGGCCTCACCGATCTATACAGCCGCATCCCTAATATGGCCGACCAGCGACACCTGATTCTCTGTAACTTCTAAGGAGTCCTCAAGTGTATCAGCCCAACTCTCTATAGCCTTAGCTACCCAGGAGATAGCCATGGACGGCCAGGCCACAGCTCCAGAAAGAGAGTATATAGACTTTAGGCAAATTTCCACCTTCCTATCCATAGGATCCTTTAAGGAAGAAATGGAAGGCATAGGTAACATTGCACTTTTAATTAACCATGTAACGTGTCAATCCACCGCAGGGGCTGACTCCCACTTCTTACAATGAGCCTCAGCAAATGGGTAACATAAGGTCAAACACTTTTGAGGTTGATACCTCTTACCAGGCGCTTGCCAGGCCTCAGTCATGTGATCCACCAGCTGATCTGATAGAGGGAATACTACCGAAGACACCTTTTTCTGTTTAAACAGAGTGTTTGGATTTAGGGGCTGGTTCGTCGTCCTCTATAACCAATGCGGATCTGACCGCACGCACCAAGGCAGGAATATTAATCCTCGACTTAGGCTCAGTCTCTTGCCGAGGGGAGTTGGGGATAGAGGAATTAGCCACCTCTCCGTCATCAGAAGACATCTCAGACTCTGATAGCTGTGTGGATTGAGATGACAATACAGGACGCTTAGCTTGTCTAACTGGCTTCTCACTCTGCAACATGGTCTGAAGAGCAGTAGAGGTCGCTGCCAGACTCTGTACTGACTTAGAGAAAACATCCACCCATGGTGGAGGTCCACCCTGTGGTAATCCCTTAGAGGGAATGACCGACTGCTGTGGTACAGGAGGGGTCTGTATAACCAGTGGTAGTTCTTTTGAGGCAGGGACTAGCTGCTGTGGTACCCCCATAGGAGGAAAAACAGCCGGGACCACCAGGCTGTCTACAATAAAGATTAGTCGCCCAAGGTGGCTCCTGTACTGATGTTGGGGGGTTCGAGGAACCTGGCGGATTATAACACCTCACACATCCTCGTTACTGGAAACTGCAGAAAATGATCTGGAAGATTGAGGCATGGGTACAGGAATGTGTTCATTGCCCTAGTCAGACATGTATGCAGGTAAAAATTACGCACAATATGGTACTGAGTACAAAGCAACCACGAGTATCTATAAATACCAACCGGGAGCCATATACTGGTTTGGTCTTATGCCTAGGTAAGCTGCAGGAACCTGCTGCCTAAATATGGCACACTGCAGCACACAACAGTATGTGACAGACCTCAGAAATTTATATATATATATATATATATATATATATATATATATATATAAATAATACTATGAGGTCAGGTATGCTCCACCCTAACAACACCTGTATTAGAGCAGAATGAGAGAAAGGGTATAGCCATGAGCTGACAGACAGAAAAAGACAGAGAGAGCGCTAGCACAAGTCACATGCAATGCAGGAAAGCTGCTGCAAAGCGGCTCTATACTCAACTACACAGACGCAGTTTCCGGTAGGAAATAACACTACATACGCTGACCCTGGGGAGAGGTATGCAGGGGGACCGGACCTCGCGCTGTCCTGGGAGAACTACGATGCACCTTAGAAAATGGCCGCCGGAGACCTCAGAGGGGGCATGTCCGGAGGAGGAGAGCTGCTCAGGGAAGCCAGACCGCAGTGGAAAGGCACGCTGAGCTGAGGGGAGGAGCCGCTTAAACAGGGAAGTTGTCTCCCCTGGCCGGTTATTAACCCCTGGGACGCTGGTTTCCCGCACCAATATGTCCCTGGTGGTCAAGTGGAGCGCGATGGCTGAAGCCTGCGTCCACACCCAGCACCTCTGGTCTCAGGGGACAGACCAGCATTACGCGCAGGGTCGCCACTCGCCTTACCTGTCCCGATCTACGGGTGCAGTCTGGGTCCTGTCCGGTGTACCTGGCTAGCGCTGACCCCTGGAACGCTTGCCGAGATCCTCAGATCAGTACTGGTGTTGCAGCACCGAAGGGGTCCGGGAAGAGACGGGGTGTGCTGTGAGGCCAGCCCCCATGACTCGCGGCATGCCCCCCTTCACAAACGAGTGCAGGGCTGATATACAGCCCCAGTCCGTCCCTGCCTGGAAGTGATGATATGGCCCCCACAGAGCCCTGATCTCAACATCATCGAGTCTGACTAGTATTACATGAAGAGACGGAAGGATTTGAGAGAGCCTACATCCACAGAAGTTCTGTGGTTAGTTCTCCAAGATGCTCAGAACAACCTCCCTGCCGAATACCTTCAAAAAATCTGTACAAGTGTACCTAGAAGAATTGATGCTGTTTTGAAGGCAAACAGTGGTGACACCAAATATTGATTTGATTTAGATTTCTCTTCTGTTTATTCACTTTGCATTTTGTTAACTGATCAAAATAAACTTTTACTACTTCTATTTTTGAAGCAGTCTAACTTTGCAGCATTTTTTCCACACCTGCCTAAAACCTTTGTACAGTACTATGTGTGTGTGTGTGTATATATATGTATATATATATATACACACACACACATACATACATATATGCAGAGCACAGCTGATTGTGTAACATGCAACAGATGAACGGTCAGTAGTTCATGTAGATGCTTTATTACATGAGCTCATAGTTATCATTTATACCAGAAACATCATCACACTACATGTACACACTTACTGAGAGGAAGAGGTTTCACTGCTGACAATATGAAATAAACTTGGGTTCCATCTTATTCTAATTATAGAAAAAAAAATGGTTGAAATTGCCAAGTATATAGCATCCATAGCCACGAGCTAACTTTTTATACTGTCATTAAAAGTACTCTCTCCTGCATATTGGTCATGACGCTTCCTACAGCAGATTACACAAGGGTGTAGGTGTGCAGGGACTATGCTGTTACTACTCCTTTGAAGCAGTTTTCATGTGTTCAGTGAGACTTCATTCACACCATCGGCATCTTACTGACCACATGAAAACTGCATCAAAAAGACATCTTTGATTTTGATGTACAAAGCAGGATGCCTGCAAGTACAGTCATCCATAGCTTCCTTTCAACTTGCATCTAGAGGCAGGTGTGTAAGAAAAGTTCTTAATTCTGACAACTGACATCACAGCCCGGAAAAGTAGTGTCTTACTGTACGTCTTGCAGGGAGCTGGAGAACAGCAGAGCCTGCGTCCACAGTAGGGAAAGCCGGCCTGCTAACGCATCCCATTCAGTGATACCAGGTAAGTGGTTAAAGTTGGTGAGATAAATTAATTTGAGAGTCCAGCATTGAAGTACACAGTAAAAATGGCTGCATGGCTCCAGCCTAAGAAAAGTGAACCTGGGTAAAATGCAGCTTATATAAAATTGGAGTGATCAGAACTTGTTCCTTAACCACTTGACTGGCTAATATTTTTTCAAAAAACATCCCCAAAATTGTCACTACAAATTCTTACCACTCTCAAAAATTGAGAAGATGGTAGCCCCCGTTTTAACGCTTGTGGGGGGGGCTACCATTTTCCCAATTTTTGAGAGTGGTAAGAAGTTGTAGTGATTCCAGTGATGCTAAAGTACAGATTCAGAGCATGATGCCGAGATTTCTGAAAGGAGATATCATTACAATTCCCTGACCGGGCACTAGCCATTTCTCGCAATGAACCGTTTAGTCTGGACTCAATCATATTCCACAGGTAGTGATACATTGATGCACACGGCTAAACGAATGTGGGCCCTAGTATCCACAGATAAACAACTACCGCGTTTTAATGGATCATCCATCCTACCATCATTCAAATGGGGCAGAAACATCAAAGATGTAATTGTACACAATGATATCAGCCATTTCGATAACACCACACCAGCACATTTCCTTGCACGTAAGCCCGGTAAGTACAGGTGTGTAGGATGCACGACCTGTAGTACGTTTACTCACCCCAGATTGGGTGAAGATTATCAAATTAAATATCCGCTGACATGTTCTAGTCGTTATGTGGTATATATTATTCGGTGTCCATGCAGTATGCTTTACATTGGAAAAACGACCCGTCAATTAAAAGAACGTATGGCACTGCATCGGTCCAAGATATGAGCTGCCTTAGATGGGAAGAGTTGTGACCAGCCAGTGGCTCGTCACTTTCGGAACTTTCACCATAACCTTTCCAGCATTACATGCAAGATCATCGACCATGTTCCTGCTAACCAGAGAGGAGGCAATAGAGACCGTATATTATTGCAAAAAGAGGCCAAATGGATCCACATATTGCAAACTGTATACCCATTGGGGCTGAATGAGAACCTGTCCCACAGCTGTTTTCTCTGATTGGTTAGATCATTAGCTGGTATTATATAGCTCACTGTTGCATGTTGATAGTCTTTGTAACTTACGTATATCATGTTTGTCTACAGTGCATAAGGATAAAATACACATACCTCCCAACATGACCATCTCCAGGAGGGACACAATGCTCTGGTCCTGGACTTCCCTGGTAATGTATGATTGATGGCGGCTTAGAGGTGGGGCTGCAGCACAGTCCAAAATTCAAATAGGAGAGTCACACCAACTGCCAGTGAGTCCCAGCCAGTGATGTGTGGCAGCGTGTGAAATGACAGTTGGTGTGGCTCCCCTATTTGAATTTTGAACTGCGCTGCAGCCCCACCTCTTACCAGGGAAGTCCAGGACCAGAGCATTGTGTCCCTCCTGGAGAGGGTCATGTTGGGAGGTATGAATACACACTGCAGTACAGACTCTTCAGGCATTTATGTACATTGCTGGTCTTATTTGTGGGTTAGATACAGGTTCCCCCCACACTGCTATTTTTCTGGCATCTCTCTCATCCTGGCTTGCTCATGCTTATGTTGCCCATGGTGTCCTATTTTTAGTGATTCATAATGTTCTATTGTTACATTACTGTATGCCATGTTTTCCCTGTTTCCCATTGTTAGGTTTCCATGGTGACAGCACTATGGCGATTGATCACGCCCCCTGCCTGTCCCACAGTGTCTGTGCGTCTGGATTGTGACTTCATCTGCCTGCGCAATGGTGGGAGCGAGCGCGATGATGATGGACACTCTGAGTAGATAACTTATTTATATTAGTGATTGATGCATTTGTTGTATGTCTTGATAAAAGCGGTCTAACACTGAAACGTTGACTTGTGACACCGGCTCCTGCCTGTTCCTTTTTTTCCGCTGTTGACTGACATGGAGTGCCATCCATTTTTGCTGCTTACATTGTCCTTGTTCAGGAAAGGCACCCACGCACGCTGTACTGTTACTATACTAGAGTGCCGGACTTTGTGATATTTGAGCATATACACACACACGTTATATATATCCAAACACTCAATAGTCAATCAAGCAACTTTTAGGGTCCTTTATTCACTCCAACGTTTCGGGGTTCCCTCCTTCGTCAGGGACAGCAGTTTACAAATACACATACAAGGAAAAAAAAACACATATATAGCCACATTGATAATTGCTATCATACTCACCTGAAGGAGGCCAGGCATCCAACCCCCAGAGTCGCGCGCTCAGACAAGGCGTCACGGCCCTCCTGACATCATCAGCCTGCGCTTCCCTTGAGCGATAACCTGTGCAAAGCAACAATCCGCAATACACACCATCATAATAAAAACAAATGCGGGAAATCTTAGCATGTTAGATGATATAACGCCCACTAGCAGGGCAATTACCAGGACATGTAAATCCTGTACGGATTCACATGTTTCTTGACAGCAAGCCGCGCTAGAGAATAATAAAAAGGAATATATGCATTCTTAATATATAAATCCAGCTGGTAACACAATTTCCCTAACATTCAATGCCAACAGATCAACCCTCATAGTTAAAAAAAACACAATGATAAACAGGACATTTTAGTTTACGAACATATGCACGCATGTCTTAAAACACCACCCCTTAGTAACCAATCCGCAATATGTATCCACATAATCGGACATCATCCTACTGAAAAAAACATTGGAGACCTAAAGTCTCATTTAGACTCCTTGGTGAGATCATATTGAGAGTATACAACCATTTACTCTTTTCTCTTTGGGGGAGGAGGGGGGGGGGCTATGACACATGACCTATTAAGATGGTTCATAGTGATGCTAGCCCATGTTTAAATTACGCACAATGGTGAACAACTGGTTGCTCACTTGTTCCACTTTCTATGGCCTGTCGTATGGCACTACGATGTAACGCCATCCGCTCTTTAAATTGGCGCTGGGTTTTATCCACATACGACAAGCTACAGGGACAAGTGAGCATATAGATCACGTGAGTAGTGGAGCACGTGAAAGCAAATATAATTGTATACCTTTTGCCGATGTGTGGGATGACAGAAAGTGCTACTAGTAAGTAATGATCTGCATTTAACACATCCCAAGCAACGATGACATCCTGCCTTAATACTTAAAAAATTGGTTGGTTTTTGTTGACGGCTCAATTCCGTGATATCTAATTTAACAACATGGCCTTTAATGTTCATATTTCTAGTAAAACTTGGCAGTAATCTAGATTCTTGTAAAGCTGGTAATTCCCTGTCAGAATTTATGATTGGCCAACATTGTTTATCCCGTTTTACAATCTGCGTACTATTCACATTAAATTGATTGACCCATCGAATACATTTCTTGTCGAACTTTTTACTATGTCTAACAGGAATGAAAAGCTCATCTCGTGGTATACATAGCACTTTCTCTTTAATCTTAATCATCTCCTGTCGCTGATAACCTTGATTGACAAATTTTGATATCATGTCATCTAATGCTTGTTCTGTTTGGCCCTCATCAGAAGTGATACGTCTAGCCCTCAAGAGCTGAGAGTATGGTAACCCCTTTCTCAGAGCGTAGGGATGAAAGCTATAATTTCTCAAGATGGTATTACAGTCCGTACTTTTAGTAAATAAGGATGTGTTCAATGTATTCCCATTATAGGATATACACACATCCAAAAAATGTATACTAGTAGAACTAATCTGATAAATCAGTTATCACACTATCTTAGGCATTTTGTGTTTCTAATAAGGCAATCAATTCTGTCTCAGAGCCTAGACAGAAAATTAACAAGTCATCTATGAATCTTAAATATAGTGCTACTTTCAGTTTAAGATGATTCTGAACATAAAACAAAGATGATTCAATGGAATACATAAAGGAGTTGGAATAAGATGGGGCCACAGAGGACCCCATTGCACACCCCACCACATGGAGGTAGTATCTACCATCAAATAAAAAATAATTTCGAATCAAAACAAACCTTAACAACCTGACTAAAAAATTCAACAAGTGGTCCTGTATAATTTGGATTATTCAAAATCAATTTTCTAATAGCCTCTATGCCTGAATCATGAGGGATGTAGGTAGAGGCTGGTCACATCTGCCTTACACAATCAATGAATCCCCTGTCAGCTGTAAATCTCTCAAAATCAACAATAAGGCATTAGTGTCCTTCAAATATGAAGGAAGACGCTGAATTCAAGGATTTAAGATGGAATCCAGATATACTGAGATGGGGTAATAAAGTGACCCCCAGGCCGAAATTATTGGGCGCCCAGGAGGAGTCTTGTCATCTTTGTGTAGCTTCGGCAGCGTGTAGAATAGTGGAGTGATCGGATATTCCACCGCTAGGGCCTCTCTCAATTCTGCGCTGATAATGCCATCCAGATGTGCTTGGTTTAGAATATTATCCAATTCCTGCTTATAAGCCGTGGTCGGATCTTTGGGTAATAATACATAAGTAGAGGGATCACTCAGCTGCTGATAGCGTTCACTTCTATATTGGGTCAGATTTTGTACCTCCACTGCTCCTCCCTTGTCTGCACCTTGCACCACAATGTCCTTTCTTCCAGTTTAACGCCTTTCATTCTTCCATATTTAAAATTTTGAAGGTAACGTGGCGATTGTGATGATTGAAGTCTTTTTCTAGTAGATGCGTAAAGTTTTTATGGATGCATTTTATGATGCCGGGGTGAATTTGGAACGTGGTGTAACTCTTTTTAATGAATCAGGAATAGAATTCTCTTTTACACTAGGCAAAGTGGTTTTTCGTTTGCCAAAATTATCTTTCAAACGTAATGTTTGGTTCAGTTTAAATGTATGCAGTTTCCATTGGAACTGGTTCATGCCAGTGATGGGGACAAATGATAATCCCTTAGATAACCTGTTACATTAATTTGAACACAGTGTGTTATCAGACAAATTAAATATGAGGTTCTCTATTTCTGCGGTGGTCTCCTGTTTGTTCTGCCGCATGTTTTGCTTGGACCTCCTCGTCCTTCGATGTTTAAAATTTGTCCCCTGGGCAGTGTCTGTGCCCCTAAAGGGAATGAACCTGTGCATGAAGTGGAGGGTCCCCATTCAGATTCACTTTGTGATGTACTTGACCCCTCCATTTCCTTACTGTATATCTGGGACATGCTTTACGCTGTTTACAGAACTTCTTTTGATCATTATATGGAGGGTGTTGTTTTAAGATATGCGTGCATATGTTCGTAAACCAATGTCCTTTTATCATTGTTTTTTTTTTGTTAAATCTTTTTATTGAAATTTTATAAAATTTACATACAAAAGAATTGGATGATTTGTGTTAAGTACAAATAGATATTATGGTAACAATTCGACATATATGGAAATTATAACCAGAATATAAAATATATATAGTTGAACAACTAACTCACTATACAGCAGTAACGATATCTGTAGTGATGATGCACATAGGGGTTTTAATACTAGTTTGAGAAAATATGAATATCTGTACTCAGAGGCCTGCTCTGATTTTTCCCCATTCGTGCAGTTTGAGAAAACAGCAAAAAGAGAAAAGAAAAAAATAATATATCGCTGTCTACATGAATTAAACCAGACTAACAAACATTTCCATCATTTCTCTTTTGTACACCATTTCAATAATTACAATTATTCATAAAAAGGGGGGGGGGCACACAAGACAAACATACATGTGGGGAAAACACGATAGGTGGGGTGGGAGGGACATAGGGAAGATTCTCAAAAGGAAGTTGTATGTCGAACCTCACAATTTCTCCATCCGTATATAATCAGGCTCCTATTTTTCTGTTTCTGTCAGTCATATCCGCATATCGTCACAAATACACTAATAGTATATATATTATTAACCTATAGTGTAATATAATACAATCATACCCTCTATATTTAAATCAGCTGTCTCAGCAAATACCAATTAGTGTTTTCAAACACCTGTAATATTTGGGTTTGGGTCTGTGGTGACAAATAATCAATGTAAGGACCCCATCTCCTGTAAAATTGCACTACTCCCTTCTCGACATCCGGAAATGAAGCCCTCCTATCAAAATATTAATTTTTAAGTAGTAAATGTTGTACCTCAGAAATAAAGGGTCTTACTGGTCCATTGTTTTAAAATAACTTTTTTGGCCGTAGTTAAAATAATAGAAAGTAAAGGAATAATGGATCTTTTATGTGGGCCCAGTTCCCAATTGGTATAAATAAGACATAAGACCGCTGAAGGGTCTGGGCGTAAATGTAAGGAAAATTTTTTATTAATAAACACAATTGTTTTGTTCCAAAATCGGCAAATCTTCCTACACTCCCAGAAATTGTGATAAAAGGAGGCTGACTCATGATGACATTTAAGACATCGACCTGTTTCGTTAGGGACCATATATTTCCTCTGATGTTGTGAAATATATGCTCTATTCAGTACTTTATAATGTACTTCTTGGAGCATTGCCGTGCGCAGGTGCTTCATTGTAGAGTCAAAATATAAGAGAAAGCTGTTAGGTTTCAGGAAAGATGGAATATTCCTGGACCAACTACTATGTAAAGAGTTCCAGGCACGGTGGGAATCAGTCTTATTCAGCATGTCAGTTAATAGTTTAGGATGATAGGTACGGAATTTTATTAGAGATAAAAGTGAAACTAGTGGGTCAGATCCATCTGGAGTTAAATAGGCTTTAGGTAGACCAGAAATATAGTGTCGCAATTGGAGATACATATAAAAATAGTTGTTCGAGACGTTAAAGGTATTTCTGATATTGATAAATGGTAGTATGTTACCCCCCGGGTCGAATACATCATTGATTATTAGAATCCCCTTCCACTTCCATTCTGCAAAACCCCTATTGGTCATAGCAGGGGGAAATAGTGGATTACCACAGATAGAGATAAACAGAGTGAAATGCCAATCCCTTTTCAGTCTGGCGTTAATCGCTATCCAGGCTAGATAGGTGCTATTAAACAGAGGGTTTGCTATAATTTGTTAATTTGTTGGGGAATGGATTTTCTGGGGGTGTGGAGAAGAGCACTCAGGGAGTATGGTTTAAATAACTCTTTCTCCACATCCAGGGAGGTATAAACAGAACGATTCAGTAACCAATCTGAAATATATCTGAAGGCAACTGATAAAGAAAAAATCTTTAGATCAGGGACACCCAATCCCCCCTATTTTCGGGGCAAGCTGAGTCTAGTCAAGGTTATCCTTGATTTCCCGTGGTTCCAAATAAATTCAGTGAAAATTTTTTGGAGTGCATATAGATCTGTTTTGGTGAGGGAGATCGACAACATCTGCATAGGGTATGAAATTTTGGGGAATATAACACTCTTCAAGACGGCAATGCGTCCCAGTAAGGACAAAGGTAAAGATAAGCAATCTGTTAGTAATTTTGATATTGATCGGAGTAATGGGGTGTAATTCACTGAGTATAGTTTCCCAGAATCAAAAGGAATATGTATCCCCAGATATTTGAAAATTTGAAAATATGGGGATTGAGTGAAAGTCCTCTGGTGCACCAGAAAGTGGTCAGTATTCCGACTTGGCTACATTCACCCTGTAACCCGCAAAAGATCCAAATAAATCCATGAGGCGCATCACCTCCGGCATCGAGGAAGCTGGGTCGGACATAAATAAAAGCATATCATCAGCAAATAATGCTACCTTTAGTTCTACTGCTCCAACCCGGATTCCCCGAAACACAGTGGAAACGAGGAGCGCCATAGCAAGCGGCTCCAAAGCGAGTGCAAACAGGAGTGGTGACAGGGGGCAGCCCTGTCTGGTACCCTTATATATAGGGAAGGGATCTGAGGCATAGCCATTACAGATAATTTGTGAGGATGAGTGAGTATGTAGTGAGGTAAGGAGCATAATAAAATCTGATTGGAATCCAAATTTATGGAGTGTGAAAAATAAATGGTCCCAAGATACCAGGTCGAAGGCCTTTTCGGCATCAAACGATAAAATAGTATGTAAGTCCCTGGTTTTTAATGACTGTACCCAATTGGACGCTGCCAGTACTCTACATATATTGGCCGTCGAGTGACGCCCCCATATAAACCCAGTCTGATCTTCATGAACCAGCCTGGGGAGTACTCATTTCATTCGCTCGGCCAATATTTTTAATAATATTTTGTAGTCATTATTAAGAAGAGAAATAGGCCTGTATGAGCCAGAGCATTCCAGGTCTTTGCCTGGTTTGGGTAGAACTTTTAGGATTGCTGAGTTGAAGTAAGATGGTAAGGTCTTAGTAGTTAAAATGTGATTATATACAGACGTTAATGTATCTATGATTTTGGGGGAGAGAAATTTATAAAATTCCCCGGTAAGCCTGTCAGGGTCAGGGGCTTTACCCGAACTCATACCTTGTATAATTTTTTGTACCTCTGATGCAGAGATCGGGGCAGTTAGGGAAGCAGCCAAGTCGGAAGGCAATTGAGGAGGGGTAATAGTAGACCAGAACAAATCTCTGTTTGATTTGTCAGGGGTGGACGCAGCATACAGTTTGGTATAACAAGAACGAAATTCTTTGACTATTTGTTTACTAGAGGAAGTGTAAGAGCCGGTGGATGTGCAGAGTCTTTTAACCAGAGTAAACGGTCGTGGGCCCTTTAAAAGATTGGATAAGAGGCGACCGATCCTATTGCCGTGCTTGTAAAATTGAAACCCTCTTTGGAATGTGTGCCGATCTCCCATTTCAGTTAGGATAGCGTCAAAATGGGTTTTACAGCCCAAGTACAATTGTTTATGTACGGGGTAGGAGAAGTTTTAAATCTCGAAAAGGATTCTGTAAGTGCTTGTTGTGCAGATTTAAAAGTTTTCAAAAATCTTTTTCTATTATGACTGACATATGAAATCAATTCCCCTCTGAGTACTGTCTTTGAGGTGTGCCAGAACAACAGAGGGTCTTCTTGCTCATGTGTTTGATTATCCTGCTTGTAGTTTTGCCATGAGGACTCAATTTTTTTATGAAATTTCATTGAGTACATTAGGCTGGACGGAAAGCGCCATTGGCGAAATGGACCCTTATCTACATTGACTGCAAAATCAACCCAGATCAACGCGTGATCTGAGAGACTTATCGGTTCGATGCAACTATCAAGTGATTTCAAAAATATGGAGTCGGACATCAAAATATAGTCCAGCCGGGATAATGAGCCATGGGCAGCCGACAAACAGGAGTAATCTTTTTCAGTGGTATGCTTGGCTCTCCAAACATCAATGAGCTGCAGTTGTTGCATGACATACGGTATACCGTATCTGGGCATATGTGCAGATCGACGGGATGGGTGTTGACAATCCATCTCCTTTGATACTATTAAATTAAAATCTCCACATAAAATTACGTTCTCATTACATATAGGGTATAGTTTTGAAAGAACAGATCGTAAAAATCTCTTGTCATACCAGTTAGGTGCATAAATAGTACAAATCACATAAGGTACATCATAAATGGAAGTTTCCAGGATGGCATATCGACCCTCAGGATCTGTTTCAGTCCCAAGGACTGTAACAGGTAGATCATGTTTGACCATCACCACCACACCTCTAGATTTGGAGTTGTATGGGGATGACGCCAATACTCTCCATCTCATCATATTAAGTTTAGCAACCTCTGTCGCAATTAGATGTGTCACTTGTAAACACACCAAATCTAGATGTAATTTATTTAAATATATTAGAATTTTTTTACGCTTAATTGGGGAGTGGAATCCTCCCACATTCCAAGTGCCAAATCTTATTTGTGACATAACGTTAATTTAAGACGATGCTAATGGGATATGTGCTATAATTCCAATAAGCCAAAATATCAAACCTAGCATAAGGACATGATAAAGAGAAAAATAAATACATACATGGACAGGGGGAGGGAGGGTGGACACAGTGGGGAAAGGACATACAATGGGGCAATAGTAACACAGCCGTTGTAAAAGGCGCTGATGAATACTTGTAATTACAAACAGGCTGTTTCGTTATCAAGATTGAGACTTCCGGTTGGCGCAGGTGGATAGGCACCAATAATAAAGAGTCCTGGCCAGTGAACTCCTAACCAGACCCAGCACAACAATAGTAATATATCCTTCAGCAGAGAATATATTCACTTTTGTAAAACAACGTGTATTATAACTGAATGTATTAGTCATTGTCAACCAAAGGGTGACACAAGTTAATGAATTAAACAGCAATGTCAGTAGAACACATTATACTCAGGCCCTCGTGGGTGAAGCAGGAGAAGACAGTGTGGAGTCTTTTCGGATTCAAATAGCTCCCGAGTATAAGCTTCAGCATCTGCTGCGGTGGTGAAATCTTTATATGTGTCGCCGTCGTATAATCTCAGACGTGCTAGGAATAATAAAGCAAAGCGACGACTATGTTGGATTAAATTTTGGCAGATAGGGGAAAATTCCTTCCTAGCCTTGGTGACTTCTGTAGAAAAGTCTTGGAATATAAATAGGCGGTGAACTTCCCATGTAAGGTTACGACATTTGCGGGATGCTGACCATATAATATCTTTATGGACATAATTCAGGCAACGGAATATGACAACTCGGGGTCGCCTGTCAGGAATGTTTTTTTGCGGGCCCAGACGATGCGCTCTTTCCACAATAATATCCTCACAGATCTCAGCAACGTCTAAAAGTGCCGTGAGTTGTGTGGATAGAAATTTAACGAGGTCTGTCCCTTTAATGGTCTCCGGGAGACCTACGACTCTTAAATTGTTCCGACGTGACCTGTTCTCAAGGTCGTCGACTTTAGAAAGTAGTTGCTGGTGAGATTTATGTAATGTACTAAATTCAGCTTTCAAAGTGGTAAGTTCGTGAAAATTAGATCCAGACAAATTTTCAGTTTCAGAGACTCTTTGAGAGATCTGCTGCATCTGGCCCTTTAAGGCAGACATTGTCTGCTGAAATAGATCTGCCTGTTCCTGAAGCATAGGTCCCATAGCTTCTTTAACTGCTTGGACCACCTCCCCATAAGTTATGAAAGAATCAGCGGTACCTGTAGCAGGCTCTGAGGATGTCTGAGCTGCTTGCTGTATAGAAATAGGAATCGATTCTCCATGCTGCGGAGTCATGGCCGCCATCTTGGATTCGGAGGGGCGACGGTCAGCGCGGTTCCTCTGTGATTTCCCCAGCATTAAGGAGGGGAAATACTTTTCCATACAGGTAAGCGGGGTCTCGAGTGTCTGAGGAAGCTTCAGGGGGCAGATTGGAGCTGTCAAACAGCCCTGTGGTATGTAGTTCACCGGGTCTGGAGCGAAGCCCTAGCCACACACAGCTCACTGCATAGTGGGCGAAGCCGGAAGTACCTATCATTGTTTTTTTTAACTATGAGGGTTGATCTGTTGGCATTGAATGTTAGGGAACTTGTGTTACCAGCTGGATTTATATATTGAGTATGCATATACTACTTTTGATTATTCTCTAGCGCGGATTGCGTGAAACGTGAATCCGTACAGGATGTCCTGGTAATTTCCCTGCTAGCGGGCGTTATAGCATCTAACATGTTAAGATTTCCCGCATTTGTTTTTATTATGATGGTGTGTATTGCGGATTGTTGCTTAGCACAGGTAAACGCTCAAGGGAAGCGCAGGCTGATGACATCAGGAGGGCCGTGACGCCTTGTCTGAGCGCGCGACTCCGGGAATTGGATGCCTGGCCTCCTTCAGGTGAGTGTGATAGCAAATATCAATGTGGCTATATATGTGGGTTTTTTTTCTTGTATGTGTATTTGTAAACTGCTGTCCCTGATGAAGGAGGGAACCCCGAAACGTTGGAGTGAATAAAGGACCCTAAAAGTTGTTTGATTGACTATTGAGTGATGCAATTATCAATGTGGCTATATATGTTTGTTTTTTGTATGTGCATTTGTAAACTGCTGTCCCTGAAGAAGGGGGAACCCTCGTTGGAGTGAATAAAAGACCTTAAAAGTTGCTTGTAAGACTATTGAGTGGTATTCTTCCCATTGTGTGAGTGCCGGGTATATGGGATTTTTTTAGATTTTGTGTGTGTGTGTGTGTGTGTGTGTGTATATATATATATATATATAAAATATACACACACGTGGAGTATTGTAGCAGCAAAAAGTATTGATTTGAAAGGTAGTAATGCAAACAGTATGTTTGTGCAACATTCTGAGCAGGAAATCAGATCACTTATCTTCTGGTCTCAGGGCCTGATTCAGAGCCGCTCGTAAGCAGCCGCTCGTTCGTTCCGAGCGATGTTTGCCCAACTGCGCATGCGTACGGATCGTAATACGCATGTGCGAACCAGTCAGTGCGGCCGAAAATCGTTTGTTCGCTCAATAGCGAATGCCTGCTAATATGAGTGACAGGAGGAGGCATATGTGGGTGGTAACAGGGGAAGGTGCTTGAAAACGGGGAGTGGAGATCAGAACAAAGGCGTGCTTAAAGCTCAAAACGGGCGTTTTATGGGTGTGCATAATTAATACAGCAGCGTCACTGACCACGTCACTGGGTTATTTTATAGTCAGAACTGCTCGCAAATTTGTGGTAGGAAAAACCAACCACAAGAATAGCGAGCAGTTCATACGCTGGTCGATGTACTCGATGAATCTAATAAATAGCGGACATGACGTAGGATGCGAGCGGCCAGGGGGCGTAGAAATCCAAAAAATGACCGCAAGTTTTGTTTGCTCATTCAGACATAGAGGCATGAACAGACCGCAAAGAGCGAACGGTTCATTTGAATAGCCACCCCTTTTTTTGGAACGAACGTCCGCAAATAGCGACCGGCTCTGAATCAGGGCCTCAGTCAGGTAAGTCCATGGTGCCAACTAGATGGTGTGGTATGATATGTCGACAGTCAGAATTTATCCTCATGAAGACAGTGATGAAATGTCAACATGTTAGCATGTCCACATAGTGGCCCCGCGGTGATTTACCTTCTCCTGACGGCTGCAGCAGCTCCAGCACTGCTTCTAGGTCCCAGCAGTTATGTGACTGACTTCAGGGTCAGAGCGGTGTTCCTCCAGCATTCTGGTAATTCTCCCCTAACTCTGATGTTGTCATTGTGATTGTTGACCTTTTGACTACAACCCCAACCGGACCACTGCATTCTGTTGCTAGTAGGGAGTGTGTTAAAGTTTAGGGTGAAAATGTTCCAAAGAAACAGCATATTTTTCTTGAAAATTACAGACTACTATATTGTTTGAATCTCATTTTAAAGATCAGAGATATTCCTTGATATTATACCCTTATTATGTAATCACCACCAGGTTGAAGCACCTGGGTTGTAAGTAAGGAATGTACCAGGATGAATGATCAGGGGCATGCTAATGAAGGCCTTCTCCAAAGTCCCAGCCCAATCTACTTCTGCCCTCTGCCAAGTTGGAGACCCTGCTCAATGTTGAAGCTGGATTAGTGGCTGAGACGGAATCAGCGTAAAAATTAGCTTGCGCGACGCCATCTTGCGAATGGCAGCTAGACTCCATTTTAGAAACAAGAATCGTCAAGATGCCATTTTGCAAATGGCTGCCCAGCGCCATTTTAGCTAAACTCACACTTAAGTACATATGGCGATGCTACTATTAGCATCATGCGATCGCATATTTTACCATACCTCATATGCACACTAATACATACAGTTGCGCTGTTCATATGTCGCACATTAACGAATGCATATCCTGCATGCGAATGCCGTTTATTAGCTGCATGCGTGCACAATCACATAGCAAAACTAGCATCTTTTCCCAAACCCCTAATACTTACATAATGCACACTTACACAAAAGTTTCCATAGCTATAAAGTAAAAGATCCAAGTTTTATTCATTTATTACAAATGCTGTGAAATAATATGAGATATGGTAAGAACTTACCCTTGTTATCTCTATTTCTACGAAGTCCATAGCGTTCCACAGGATACCTTGGGGTATAGGCGATGGCGGCAGACATCCAGGCACCACAGAGTTAAAAACTTCTCCATCCTCCCAGGATGCACTGGGGTCCCTCTCCTATACCCCGCCCCAAGCCTCAGGCACTCAGTTTCGTCACAAGCCATAGGCCGGAGGAGGATAAAGAGAGAAGAAAGTCTGGAACACACAAGAATCACATTCTCACCAGACGGAGACGGAAAAACCAATGACCAGAATCACAGCCCATCTGCAGTACAGGTGCGTCAGGGCAGGAGTCCTGTGGAACCCTATGGACTTCGTAGAAATAGAGATAACAAGGGTAAGTTCTTACCATATCTCATATTTTCTACTTCAGGGTCCATAGGGTATCCACAGGATACCTTGGGGATGTCCCAAAGCAGTATCCTTCAAGGGTGGGGACGCTCCTGTGCTGAGAGGAGAATCCGTCGCCCGAAGGAAGCATCCTGAGAGGCGTAGGTATCAAAAGTATAATACCATACGATAGTATGGACAGATGACCACGTGGCCGCCTTGCAAAGCTGAACAGCTGAGGCGCCACATCGAGCTGCCCACGAAGGACCCACAGACCTAGTAGAATGAGCCTTAACAGAAGATGGAACAGGAAGGCCCTCGTGAGCAAAAGCTTCAGAGATAGCCAGTCGAATCCATCCTGCCAGCCAATGTTTCTTTAGTGGCAGGCCAACCTCTTTTATGGAAGTCATAAAGGACAAACAAAGAGTCTGACTTCCAATAGACAGAAGTGCGGTCCACATAGATTTTCAAGGCCTGCACTACATCCAAGGTGGCCTCACCAACCGAAAGGTCCGGTGAAGTAAACGATGGTACAGTAATTTCCTCGTTGATATGGCAAGTAGATACCACCTTTGGAAGAAACCCAGGACGAGTGCGCAGCACAGCCCTGTTTCTATGAAAAATTAGAAATGGAGGTCTACATAAGAGAGCTCCCAATTCCGAAACCCTTCTGGCCGAAGCAATAGCCAGAAGGAATACAGTCTTAATGGTTAGCCATTTCAAATCCACTGAGCCCAGTGGTTCAAGGGAGGCTGAATAAGAAGCACCCTTTGCATAAAGGTGCGGACATCAGGAAGCAATCCTACGATGAAACCACACTGAAAGTGCAGACACCTGTACCTTCAGGGAAGCTAGGCGAAGCCCCTGGTCTAAACCCGCCTGTAGGAAGGCCAGAACCCTGGACAATCTGAACACCTGAGGAGCATAACCTCTAGTGTGAGACCACTGGAAGAAAGCCAACCACACTTTATGGTAGATGTTGGCAGATGAAGGCTTACGAGCTCTCACCATGGAATTTACCACCGAACTGGAGAAACCTCTGGACCTCAAGAGGGCAGTCTCAATAGTCACGCCATCAAAGACAGCCGACTCAGGTCAAGATAAAGGCAAGGACCCTGAGATAGCAGGTGGTCCTGACATTGAGGCAACAACAGCGGAGTGTCCACTGAGAGACTCTGAAGATCCGTGTACCAGTGCCGCCTGTGCCACGCTGGAGCAATCAGCAGTAGCGTGCCGCCTTCTTGCTTGAATTTGCGTATCAATCGAGGAAGAAGGGAGAACGGAGGGAAGAGGTACGTATACTGGAAGGTCCACTTGACCGCCAGAGCGTCCACTAGACAAGCCTTTGCGTCTCTTGTTCTTGACCCGAACATTGGCAGTTTGTTGTTGTGTCGTGAGGCCATGAGATCTATCTCTGGAAGGCCCCACTTGTTCACCAGTAGCTGACACACCTCCTGGTGAAGAGACCATTCTCCTGGATGCACGTCTTGACGGCTGAGAAAGTCTGCTTCCCAGTTGAGAACTCCTGGTATGAACACTGCTGATATTGCGGTGAGATGCTTTTCCACCCATACTAGAATGCGGGACACCTCTGTCAGAGCCGCCTGACTGCGAGTCCCTCCTTGACGGTTTATGTTTGCCACCATGGTGGCGCTGTCCGACTGTACCTGCACAGGTTTACCCTGCAGGACCTGTCTTGCTTGCTGGAGAGCCTTGAATACTGCCCGCAGTTCCAATATGTTTATTGAAAGAGCAGCTTCTACCGATGTCCACCTTCCCTGAAAGAAGTGTGGACCCATCACCGCTCCCCAGCCTCGGCATCCGTCATCAGAAGGGCCCAGTCTGCATTCCAAAAGGGGCGCCCCTTGTTCAGGTGAGCCGTCTGTAGCCACCAGGCTAGAGACAATCGCACCGCTGGGGAAAGCACCATAGTCTGTCTTTATCCTTTGGGGCGGCCCATTCCATCCGGAGAGGATCAACTTCTGCAGAGGTCTTGAGTGAAACTGGGCAAACTCCACCATGTCGAACATGGATACCATGGATCCCAGTAACCTCATTGCCGAGTGAATAGACACCCGGCGACTCTGCAGGCAAAGACGGACCTTTGCCTGTAATGCAGAGATCTTTTCTCCCATCACCAAGATCCTCTGATGTTGGGAATCCAACAGAGCTCCTAGATGGAGCATCCTCTGTGATGGTACCAGGGAGGACCAACTTATCAGCCAGCCGAGAGACTGCAATACAGAGACTGTTAGTTGCAGATGGCGCTGAAGTTTCTCTGAGGACTCCGCCAGTAACAGGAGATCATTCAGATAAGGTAACAGGCGGACTCCCTGCAACCGCAGGTGGGCTGCCATGACGGCCATAACTTTGGTGAACACCCGAGGTGCTGTAGCCAGACCAAAGGGCAGAGCCTGAAACTGGAAGTGGTCCTTGACCACTGCAAATCTGAGGAAGCACTGGTGTGCTGGGACAATAGGGATATGCAGGTAAGCATCCTGAATATCCAGCGACACCATGAAATCCCCAGGTTCCATTGCTAAAATAATGGAACACAGGGTCTCCATCCTGAACCAAGGAACCCTCAGAAATTTGTTGAGGGATTTGAGGTTGAGTATTGGCTGTTAGGACCCATTGGGTTTCTGCACCAGAAAAAGATTGGAGTAATACCCCATTCCCTTCTGAGACAAAGGAATTGGCACTATAACTCCATTCTGGAGCATCAAGTGCATTACCTTCTTGAGTTCCCGGGCCTTGTCCTGATTGGACGGAAGGCCCGTGGTGAAAAACCGGCTGGGAGGCCTCCTGCAGAAGAAGAGGGCGTACCCCTGAGAGACCACTTCTCTGACCCATGTATCTGAAGTGGTCAGACACCAGCTTTGGGCGAATTTCAGAAGTCGGCCTCCCACTTTGAGGTCCCCCAAAGAGAGGCCCATCCCGTCAGGCTGAAGGTTTGTCATCGGACTTGGGAGTGGGACGTCTGGTACTCCAGGCCTGCTTCCTGGGCTTTGCAGGTCTCTTGGCGGCAGTCCTCCTAGGAAAGGACTGTACCATGGGTCTGTTCTGCATTCTGTAGGGCCGAAAAGATGAAGAACCCGCTCCTGATGGGACAATAGTGGAAGACAGACACGCAGACTTAGCTGCTGCCGAAGTATGCACAATTTTGTCTAGATCAGGGCCAAACAGCACTTCTCCATTGAAGGGTAACCCCTCCATCCGCCTTCCAAGAACGCAGCCACAGGATACGACGAGCCGCCACTGCTGCCGAGTAGATCTTGGATGCCATGAGGCCCATATCTAAAGCTGCCTCATTAATGAAGGTAGCTGAGTCCCTTAAATTACCCACCAACTCCACCTGTTCAGTTGATGAGTCTGGGTCCAGGGATGCCTCCAAGGTATCAGCCCAGTGCTCCATAGCTCTTGCCACCCATCACACGGCCAAAGTCGGTCTGGACACTCCTGCAAGGGAATAAATCATTTTCAAACATATTTCTACCCTGCGATCCGTTGGATCCTTTAAGGAGGACATAGAGGGCATAGGCAACGTAGCACTCTTTACTAGACATGTGAATCCACTTGTGGTGGGTTATCCCATTTTGCAAAATAATTATCTGCAAAAGGGTATGCCACCGCAAACTGTCTAGGGGGCTTGTAACGCTTACCCGGCATTTTCCACGCCTCCTCTAAATGATCCACTAGCTGATCAGATAGGGGAAACACCGTAGCATCACTTTTAATATCCTTGAAAAAGGCATATTTTGATTTAGCTACAGGAGGAGCGTCATCCTCAATAACCAAGGCCGTGCGCAAAGCACGTATGAGCCATCATCTGTCGTCACAGCATCCTGATCTTGATGAGGTTGCAGCTGACGCTTCTGCGCCCGCACAGACGACTCGCCCTGTAACACCTCTGATAGCTGTTGTACTGAGGTAGATTAGCCCACGCAGGTTCATGGATGACCTGATGGGGCGACAACGGGAAACTCTGAGGTACTATTAACTGTATAGGAAACCCCTGCATATGGGACGGCACCATAGACTGCTGTGAGACCCCATCTGGGGGTCCTAACTGGCCCACCAGGGTAGTAAGTGCCGTAGCAAAACAAGTCCATGGTAGCTCCTGCACAAGTGTAGTAACAGAAATAGGCCGTGCCAACCGCAGGCACGCCTTACATAATCCATCAGAGTTACCATCACCCTCTGCCAATGGTACCTTGCATACAGTACACTTAGGCGGAATGAGTAAATCGTGCTCACTGTCAGACATACTGAGTGTGTGACCCGGAGCTGTATGTGACCACCGCACTTCACTATAGTGAGGTATAAATCCCCCTTGCAACACCGCACCGCAAGGGCTTGTTAGCAGAGAAAAAGAAAGGGACAGGGAAAATAGCTGACAGTATGTGAAAGTAACAGACAGCAGCGCTAGCCCAAAGTCACATACAATGCAGAATATTGAAAACCCTGCAGTATCTGTGCTTCATCAACTAACCAGACCTCAGCCTGGTAGGAAACAGCACTGCATACACTGACCTTGCACCGGAGAGGTATGCAGGGGGACCCAGACCACGATGCCCGCGTTAACAGCTTCCAGCAGCGTTTGCCACATGTATTAAAATGGCCACCGAGGAGCAGAGGGAGGGCTGGTCCGGGGGCGGAGCGCATGCAGATGCATAACCACCTTGTGCAGAGGCCATGTGCAGCGGGGGAGGCGCCGGCTGCTTAGCAGGGAAAGCACGCTCCCCTGGCATGCATTTAACCCCTGGGACGCTGGACATTTACTGTTTCTGTCCAGTCCTCAGTCCCAGGGGGTAGTGGAAAGCGCAGGGATCAGTAGCCTGGTTCCACACTGCAGCCAGTCCCCAGGGAGCCCCCTGCCTGGGGACTAAGGACTGTGCTATTCGGCTGGGACCCACCGCAGGACCTTGCCGCTTACCTGAACCCCCATAAATCCGGCCACAGTCCGGGCAACCGGGGCCACCGCTAGCTGTGACCCCAGTCACCCACCAGCATCCCCGGATCAGTACCGGCGTTCCGGTACCAGCGGGGTGTAGGAGCGGTGACATGGACGTCAGTACAGACTGTCCATGTTGTCTGCTCGTTAGATGTGCAGCCACAGCTGCATTGAAGAACTTCAGGGGCCGTGCAGATCCCCACTCTGAACAGTGCATCCGACTTCGACCAGGCACCGACGAAAACTGAGTGCCTGAGGCTTGGGGGCGGGGTATAGGAGAGGGACCCCAGTGCATCCTGGGAGGATGGAGAAGTTTTTAACTCTGTGGTGCCTGGATGTCTGCCGCCATCGCCTATACCCCAAGGTATCCTGTGGATACCCTATGGACCCTGAAGTAGAAAAAGACTATTTGGTAAATAAGGTTTAATACATGATAAGTAAGCCGTGTTTGGTGTTATACTGATGTGCACTTTCTCAACAGTTTTCCGGTATCATCGGGGTGAAGATCGCAACATGCATTCTCAACTTATGGACCGTAGAGAGTTAAAACACCAAAATGTACCTTGTAAAATGTTAGCAGCTTAGTTATGCATGCAGGGGGGGGGGGGAGAATAAGGGGACAGCAAGCTTTTGGAGGCTAATCTGTGTCCATTTTAAGTGACCTGTTTAGCATTTGTATCACACTGGTGGGATAGGAGTTTCAAGGTAGGGGTTTGGGAGGCCCTTTTCACAGGTGAAGGGAGGAGTATGGCGTTTACACTGGGAACACACATTCTTGCAAGGAGACACCAGAGACACAGGCAGAGCAGACCCCCCTCCCCCAGAAGGAGGCCAAAATGCAGCTTCATTCCCCAGGAGGCCTGGAGATATCTACTCATAGTGGCTAAGTAAACTGTACATTAGTTAGCCTATTTGGGTATTTGTATCAAGTTTGTATTAATCTGTTTATAGCTTATATAGATTGTGTGTAGTGATTAATATGGTGATTAACAGCAAGGTTATCAAGCTGTAATGCTTTGAATATCCCTTGGGTAGTTAGTGTATTTGTAGCAAGTTTGTCTCAATCTGTAATAGACTATATGTGTAACACGTTTGTATTGTAGTCTGGTAACGGCTGTGTTAATATTTAATAATGAAGTGAATTTGAAAAAGTAGTATTCAATATGGGTCTGACTGAGATATACATACATACTTGGTTCCATGTGTTGTTCCTATTGTGATATGGGCCTAGTACCATGAACTTGATTCATTGGAATGGTGAATGATTAAGTGTGATTATGGCAATAAGACTGGCATGGGTTTGGTGTTATTTTATGATAGAATTGTATATTGTGAGTACTGGTATTTTGGCTACTATATGATAATTACTATCTGAATAAGTTTGTATAGTATCATTAATGTAATCATAGGCTGGTATCAGTGTTATATCATGGAAGTTTAATAACAGCTTTGAATGGTACAAGTAATAATCGTGTGTAAGATAGACACTGCAGTTTTTGTTAAAGATGGCTACCAGCATGTGGGTTAGCAATACATGTGATACTCCCCTCCCCCCCATTGAAACATGTGCTTGATTCATGGAAGTTGTGAATTAATAGTCTTGTTTTTATAGTTATAATTCTACTCAGTTTTGTTGTTGTATAGTACAAATATGTTGTTGTAGTTATTATAAGTATGATCATTAATGGATATATGATTTACAGAGTTACAACATTATGTGAGTTTTCTTACATTCAAAATGGAGTTTGTGTTCGGAGACCATGCGGTTTGAACAATAGGACGGGCCCTAACAACCCCCCCACACACACACACACCCTCATCAGCCATCTTGGAAATGTGCTCACAGCAGACATCTCTCTCTCTCTCTTTCTCATTGGGCTCGATTCTATTCAGCGCGATGTAAATAGCTCCGGGAGTGAGCTCCCGGAGCTATTCAATACACCGCACTGACAAGTCCGACTAATGATTTCTTCTCTCATCCCTCCGGGGATGAGAGAAATCAGACAAAAGTCCCGGCGCGAGGCTGTTTTCTGCCCTTAGCGCCGGGAAAACAGCCTCACGCCGGGAAGTTAGGTCAGGGAATGCCCGTTATCGCATCTAAAACCCTGTTTAAGGCGCGATAACGAGCCTTCCCCCGACCTAACAGCGCGATGAATTGAATAGCTCCGGGAGCTATCTCCCGGCGCTATTTATATCGCGCTGAATTGAATCGTGCCCACTGTTTAATCAGTTTTTTTGCATATGTAATAACTGTATCTTGGGTCTGTATAATTTCTTTGCGCTAAATTGTACTTAGATCACAGCGTGTATTATCTGTACTTTGGTTGAATAATACTTTGTGCTTTGGAAACACATGTTCAAGGTCTAAAGTCTTTATTTTACTGTATGACTGCGTACGCAAATAGCGTCAATTTTAGAGGTTTATAGGCAGGTTTTAGAAGGTATAGGTAGGAGCGTATAGAGGTATATTGCCAGTATCCTTAGATGGGGGCTCATAGTGTGAGCTCACTTACCTGTTCACACGATAAAATACGGTTATCGATATCTCACCAAAGGGTGGATAGTGGCCACATGCAGTTTTCCCTGTAACCACTCTATGCTGAGAGATCGCTATCCGTTATCGTGTGAGTCAAGGTACGCTGATTAGAATCCAGGGACAAGAAAGGAAAAAGCTGTTTTCCTTTGTTGATAGTATTTTACGATAAAAAGGGTACCGTAGTGCGCACGCGGCTGAGTCGCATTTTTGCGTGCATAATAGCAACACTTTTGCGTACGCAGTTAACGTTAAGTCAAACGGCTGTGTACTAGTCGCATTATTGTGTATGCGACTAGTCGCACAAATAGCGTATACGTATTTCTGGTAGTGCTGCCAGGTGTTTAAACAAAGCCGATAAGGTCACATTGTCAATTGTTGCCAATAACTGGGTTAACATGTATTTTTCTGCGCAGGAAAAAAGTGTGTATCAGTGAGTATTTGTTTAGGGTATAACACGGGACCTAAATGTTAAGGGTATCGTAGGACCCTTAAGTGCTAGGCGCAGGAGTTGGCCTAGTGACTCGGTAGCAGCATACCGTTTACTTTACACAAAGCAGGTGTATGGGTTGTTATTTTTGTTAGGGTTCGGCCCCCAGCGTGATTATAGCGTTCAGTAATGTGTGTGATCTGTTAGGCTTATTTGAACACTATAATTGAACCACATAATTATGGTTAAATTGTGATTGTGAGCTGGTGGGAGGGTGGACGAAATCAACTGGAACACAAAGGGTACTTTGCTGCCCCCTAGCAGTTGAAAGGTAGTCAAAAAGGGATTGCTGAGCGGAAGCAGCCTTTACTTCCGTAGGTTAGTGGAAGCATCTAGAAGTCCTCCACAGGGTTTGCAGATACACCCTATTTCAAAGGCGTCCGCAGGTAAGTGAAAGTATCTTAATTGTCTTTCACCAGTTTAAATTTTTATTGAAAAACGTAGGAGTTGTCCCAAGATGGGAGCCACGCAAACAATAGAAATGTTAGACAATGATGTGCTGCTAATGGAAGCGCCGCTTGGATCTGCCCGTCGTATTATGCATACTAAGTAAGGTACTTATGCAATAAGGTATTGTGACGTATGGTTTAAAATAACGATGAAGAGTGTTAGACCATTTCCCAGGATTGGTAGTTTTGATAAAGATGTATTGGATAATGTCCCGGATCACATCAGTCTGATGCGTTCTTGAGAGAAAAAAGTAAAATAATATAAATGTTTAAAATTGTGGCAGCATAAAGGGGATGCGTGGCTTAAAAATGTGCAAGCGAAACAAACTAGCATTGCCAGCAAATACACCCGCAGCGCTGGATTGCAATGCGTGCGAGCCGCAAAATGGCACACACGTGCGGCAAGGTAGTGTTGCGGAAGGTATTGCCAGTAGTTCACGCGCACCACCGCCACCTTATGTGGATGGGGGTGCAGATAGTCATGAAGAAAAACCCATAAAAATGTAACAAGTAATTTGTACCCTCTCTTAAGTAACATCTCTAAAAAGAGAGAGACCCAGAGCGAGAAACTACTGGCCGTTAGTATTTAAGCTCTAGAAGTAATGCAAATAACACCGCAACGCACTTACCACACACGGTCAAAATACACACCCCACACAACATCCAAACTCATATCTTCATGCCCAACCTCAATCTTTCCAACCTGCCAATGGATCTGTTCTAATTTAAAATGTGGACAATTTATTGTTGTATGTAGGTCATGTTTAAATGATATTAAACTGTTGTGCTTTATCTCTAACACACAGGACACAAGGTTGCTAAGGACAAATGGCAGCCATGCCAGGCTAAGGTCAAATACTCGGAATACTGTCCAACCCAGGGGCCCAGGCAATATTTAGAGCAGTAGCTATTGATAACAGGATTTAATTGCAGGAATTTGTATGCAGATACAATATCCCTAGAATTATTAAAAGTGATAGGGGTACTCATTTCACAGGTGACGTCTTCCAGAACATGTGTAAGTTGATAGGTATTAATATCAAGATCATCCCAGACTGTCTTTTTATCTGTCCCCCTTTGAGATACTGTTTAACAGGCAGCCTCATGTGAAAATATGATAATGAGGTTACTGTGCAGGGTCTCATGAAGATGAGTAAGAATAACAGAAATTGAAAGTGTTATTAACTAACATGTCTGATGCAAACTGTCATGATGTCAAACCTGGGAAATTTGTTATGATCCGAATTTTTTTTTTAGCTCAGGTTGTTTGACTGATCATTGGGAAGGTCCGTATCAGGTGTTGCTGAAGGTGGCCGAGAGAGATACATGGGTCCATTCCACTCACTGTAGAAATGTCAACCAACCGGTGGAGATACTGGGCAGAGTCGAAGCAGATAACGTGAACCTGTCGATTGCGAGCCTGTTCCGGGAGGGTTAAAAGGTGCGGTGAGATACCTGAGCTAAAGAAATGTGTAGATCAGTGCTTCCAGCAATGGAGTGGTCTGCTGTGGTCATCCTAGTTCTTTCTTCCAGAGTTTTTGTCGTGATGATCTGTTTGGGGATACCCAGTTTCTGTGATGGGGGACCGATAGAGGAGATGGGAGCTGATGGCAGTGCTGATGGAGTTGAGTCAGGAGGAGGAGTGCTATGCCAAATCAGGGGAGTGTCTGACCAATCTTAGTATTGCAATTGTTATGTTATTTGGGAAGAATACTTCCAGAAATTATGACCCTTACACATGTTGAAATGCTTGGTATTCATAAAAAACACACCATCACCATATCTTCACACACAGTATGAACACAGAGACCAAAGAAATATGATACCTGGTGACGTGCATAAAGCCACTCAGTTAATTAGTGAGACAACTGGCTTTCAAGTTTTAGTCGCATTGGATCCCACCAGGATTGCTCGGGGTACGCAAAATTTTAGATATAGCCAAGATCTTGCTAAATTGATAAGATAATATCACCGAGATGTATGATGACACCTTCAGGTATACAGGTAGGGAATTGTAAGCGTACAAGAAAGAACTGGTGCAACACAGACTAGTGCTAAATTATTTAACAGCTGTCACGGGAGGGTATTGCGTAACTTTGGCCACCTAGTTTGGAGTAAAGTGCTGCACATATATTACTATTAACACCAGTGACCCCAAGGTGATAGACCGGAAGATGGATGAAATTCTGCAGCTAAAATAGGAATTTCGGAAGAACCATAATGCTTCAGCGGCTAAAGTAGAGAAGGTAGAGGAATGGGTTTCATGGTTGAACCCAATGAAGTGGTTCTCAGGTCTAGGGGAGTGGGTCCAGGAAATTATCGCAAGCATAGGTAAACTCCTGATCCTTATACTGGTTGTCATCATAGTAATTGGCATATGTGTCAAGTGTGTTCCTAATGTGTTGAAGTGTGGAAAATGTAAAGATAGAGTAAAATGAAAGAATGAAATTCTGATGGTGGCCAATAATGGCAATATGAATACTGAGGTAAATATAGAACTGCATTACAACCTTGAACTAGGAAATACCATCATATAATGTATTATAATTAGACGTGCACAAAATGTATTATTAAAATGTTATTTCATAAACACCTCAAATAATGTAAGTCCCTATTCCCCCTCAAGACTTCCTTTATAGGATTGGTGCATCCCCACATCTCTCCCATGATCTTCCAAGATCCGAGGTGTGCGTATAATGGTAGTTTTATGTCCCCTCCTAGTGACACATGATTGATGGATTAAGAACCACCTTGTGCCATCCCGTAATAACATCAAATATATATATATGTAAGCCTAAATTGATATTTTTAAACCAGAGTGTGATAGCATGTTGTTCGCTATCAAAGGGTGGACTGTCGAAGCTGGATTAGTGGCTGAGACGGAATCAGCGTAAAAATTAGCTTGCGCGACACCATCTTGCGAATGGCAGCTAGACTCCATTTTAGAAACAAGAATCTGCAAGACGCCATTTTGCGAATGGCCGCCCAGCGCCATTTTAGCTAAACTCACACTTAAGTACATATGGCGATGCTACTATTAGCATCATGTGATCGCATATTTTACCATACCTCATACGCACACTAATACATACAGTTGCGCTGTTAATATGTCGCACATTAGCGAATGCATAATATCCTACATGCGAACGCCGTTTATTAGCTGCATGCATTTGCAATCACATAGCAAACTAGCGTCTTTTCCCAAACCCCTAATACTTACATAATGCACACTTACACAAAAGGTTCCATAGCTATAAAGTAAAAGATCCAAGTTTTATTCATTTATTACAAATGCTGTGAAATAAAGACTATTTGGTATATAAGGTTTAATACATAAGCAAGCCGTGTTTGGTGTTATACTGATGTGCACTTTCTCAACAGTTTTCCGGTATCATCGGGGTGAAGATCGCAACATGCATTCTCAACTTATGGACCGTAGAGCGTTAAAACACCAAAATGTACCTTGTAAAATGTTAGCAGCTTAGTTATGCATGCAAGGGGGGAATAAGGGGACAGCAAGCTTTTGGAGGCTGATCTGTGTCCATTTGAAGTGACCTGTTTAGCATTTGTATCACACTGCTGGGATAGGATTTACAAGATGGGGGTTTGGGAGGCCCTTTTCACATGTGAGGGGAGGGGTATGGCTTTTACACTGTGGACACCCTTACAGGGACACACTGGGAACACACATTCTTGCAAGGAGACACAGGCAGAGCAGACCCCCCTCCCCCAGAAGGCCAAAATGCAGCTTCATTCCCCAGGAGGCCTGGAGATATCTACTCATAATGGCTAAGTAAACTGTACATTAGTTAGTCTATTTGGGTATTTGTATTAATCTGTTTATAGCTTATATAGATGGTGTGTAGTGATTATATGGTGATTAACAGCAAGGTTATCAAGCTGTAATGCTTTGAATATCCCTTGGGTAGTTAGTGTATTTGTAGCAAGTTTGTCTCAATCTGTAGTAGACTATATGTGTAACACGTTTGTATTGTAGTCTGGTAAAGGCTGTGTTAACATTTAATAATGAAGTGAATTTGAAAAAGTAGTATTCAATATGGGTCTGACTGAGATATACATACATACTTGGTTCCATGTGTTGTTCCTTTTGTGATATGGGCCTGGTACCATGAACTTGATTCATTGGAATGGTGAATTATTAATAGTGTGATTATGGCAATAAGACTGGCATGGGTTTGGTGTTATTTCAGTGTTATGATAGAATTGTGTATTGTGAGTACTGGTATTTTGGCTACTATATGGTAATTACTATCTGAATAAGTTTGTATAGTATCATGAATGTAATCACAGGCTGGTATCAGTGTTATATCATGGAAGTTTAATTAATAACTGCTTTGAATGGTACAAGTAATAATCGTGTGTAAGATAGACACTGCAGTTTTTGTTAAAGATGGCTACCAGCACGTGGGTTAGACAATGGCATTACATGTGATACTCCCCCCCCCCCCCCCCCATTGAAACATGTGCTTGATTCGTGGAAGTTGTGAATTAATAGTCTTGTTGTTATAGTTATAATTCTACTCAGTTTTGTTGTTGTATTGTACAAATAGGTTGTTGTAGTTATTATAAGTATGATCATTAATGGATATGATTTACAGAGTTACAACATTGTAAGTTTTCTTACATTCAAAATGGAGTTTGTGTTCGGAGACCATGCGGTTTGAACAATAGGATGGGCCCTAACAACCCCCCCCCACACACACACACACACCCCGTCATCAGCCATCTTGGAAATGTGCTCACAGCAGACATCTCTCTCTCGTTTGAAGTTTAATCATTTTTTTTGCATATGTAATAACTGTATCTTGGGTCTGTATAATTTCTTTGCGCTAAATTGTACTTCGATCACAGCGTGTATTATCTGTACTTTGGTTGAAAAATACTTTGTGCTTTGGAAACATGTTCAAGGTCTAAAGTCTTTATTTTACTGTATGACTGCGTACGCAAATAGCGTCAATTTTAGAGGTTTATAGGCAGGTTTTAGAAGGTATAGGTAGGAGCGTATAGAGGTATATTGCCAGTATCCTTATCAAACATCCATTAGAATTAAATCAGTATTTAAATTTGCCTATTTGAATTTATTTCTCCTTTCGTCTCCCACTGTATACTTTTTTTATTATTTTTTATTCAGCACCAGTCATATTATGCGACAAAGAGTTGTCCTTGCTCTATAGGAATTTAGGGCCTGATTCAGATCCGCGCGCAAAAATGTTAACGCGATTGAGTGTTAGCCAAAGCGCATGCATGTATGCCACACTGCGGAAATGCAGCGATAGAATTGCTATTACACTCACAGAGGATTCCCTTGCAAAAAAATGCAGGAATTGAGCATTAAGGGGGGGGGGGGGGGGTTAACGGGGTGGCTTGAGAAACGCAGACATGTCAGAGTATAAACACAATTTTCTGGGTGTGCATATATTAGCCAGTTCACCAATCCCAGTCGAACTGGTGGTCACCGGTCCGTCAGGAATCAGTGAAATTCTACATGTTAAAAATCCTCAATTTGCTGATCTCTACAATATGGCAGATGTGACACGCTTTCAGTGGGCGTCTCTAAACACTTGAACAGTGACTGAGTCTCTAGCATGTGAGAGATGGCAGCTGCAATGGCATTTGTGTGCAGTTCTCGATCAGGCCCTCACAGTCTAAATTACTTATGACATTCTAGGGGTCCATTTTTGTCAGAAGGAAATTATCCAACCAGTTTTTTGAACAGTGGGAGGAAACGAGATGTGGTTAGTTACCCATCGATATACCAACGCCGGAATCCCGCCGCCCGCCATAATGCAGACGCCAATATCCTGAACGACATCAGGATATCGGCATTCCGACGCCGCCATCCCGATCATCCACAGCTGGGTAAGTATAGTTTGCCTGGGAATGGGGGTTTCGGTTTAGGCACCCCCGAGGGGAGATTAGTGTTAAGGTGGGTACACACCTGACAGCTATATCTGCAGATGATGGTCGTTCATACACACTGAACGGCCATCATCTGCGGGTCCCAGCGACCAGGGGGCATGTCCCACCCCCCTACTCGCGGCTACCACTGTGTGTGTACGGGTGGTCTGCAGACCGCTCGTACAGACCTACCGATGGACTGATATGTCTGAAGACATATCTGTCCATCGGCTCTGCAGCATAGCCAGTGCTATATGCCGGTGAACGCCGATGTTCACCGACATATCGCGGGTACACACTGCCCGATGGGCAGCAGATACATTGACCGATCAATTGATCGCCCAATGTATCTTTCCGTGTGTACCCAGCTCTAGGCTACAGGGAGGTGGGTTTAGGGCTAGGCACCCCCCGGGAGGGTTAGGTTTAGGGTGCGGGAAAGAGTGGGTTAGATACTACTAAAGGAGGGTTACATGTGGGGAGGGGGGGGGGTTCAGCATACTTACCAGCCCCAGTTGGGATTGTAGATCATCGGGCTTCCACCGTTGGTGTGAGAACTGGCGGCTATTCGGCCGTCGTTATTTCATACCGATTCCGAGGAAACCCATGCTAGCATAGGGAGAACACTAAAATCGCCAAACAGATTGGTCAAGGGATAGATTCTGGCCAGGCCCTCAGTGCATGGAACAGCAATGCTAACCACCGCCACAGACCATATGTCGCTATATTGTGTATAACATCTTCAACTTCCACATATCATCCCTACCACAAAAGGGTGTGTAACTGTCTTTGTAAGGACTTATGAGCAATAAACACCATTCTCCTTACATGACACCTATTACCTGCTGTATTCTTTTGAGCTTCAGCTGAGAGCTAATACTCTAATCTGTTCTCCAGCTGTCCTGTGTTGAACCCTGAATCAAGCTCTGCCTGTTACTCTGCAGTCCTGATCCCAAGTAACCGCTCAGGAAGAGGTACAACAGCTAAGACGTACTACAGTAGCTATACACAACACCCACAATGAAGTGTTTCCAAGTGCTGGTAGGGACTAATTCTCCTACAGTTGGCAAGTCAATGTCGGTGAAAGTCTGGCAGGCAAGTAATACCTGCGGGAGTGGCCTGTAATGTAGGTTCCTGGGGGTAAGGGTGAACACTAAGACAGTGGTAGAGTAAGCACGCCCTGTCATATTAATATTTATCCTTTTAAAGCTGGACTATACCTAGGAAACATTATTCTAAGGTAGTTTTCTTTATATTACTTCTAAATTATTTATTTTACAGTTATATCTCACCTTGTTGGGCCTATACAATCTGCCCTGCACGCTAACATTAGCGCTGACGTGACCTCTATCTAGCCTGTTATATCCAGCTACAGTAGATGTAACAGTATGAGTGGCAAAGGACATCCGATCTAGACCTCTGCTACACTGCTGTTGGTGCCCCAACAGACAGGTGGTAGTCATCAGGATACCTAGCATCCCTGTTAGTAGAAATGATTCAGACTTTTGCATTCAGCACATGACATCTATTTTGTAAACAGAGTGCTGGCAAACCAGGGGCATGCAGGAGGGGTGGACTGACAGCTGTCGCCCAGAGCGATGTAGCCAGTCACTACCGGATGTAAAGGAAGGAAGACACTGTCGGCATCTTGCCCTCTCCTCATCGAATGTAGGGTGCAGGTTGGCAGGGGGCCACATCTATAGGTTACATGAGCAGTACACATCCTGCGCATGCACTGATCGATAAAACAGAGTTGTGCATAAGCAATTAAACCATCCGATTTATGTACAACTCTGAATCAGGCCCTTTGTGGGAGAAGAGAGGGCGCAATTTGGAAAGGATAGGAAAGAGGACGACTTCTCCAATGTTCTATGATAAATCTGTGCAAGTCCAGAAGAAGGTGGAAACAAATATACACTATACATTTGTTTTGAATGAGGAACATTGCAACACTGCGAACCAAGGAGCAGAAGCCAAATTGTTTGGTTCCTGAACCCTCAGAGGACCATTTGCCATCATTGACTGCCTGGGTCCATAATGGTCATTCCTTTGGGTGACCCCTTTTAAACAGCGCTCCACCACATAGGAGTTATGTGTAAAAGGGTCACCCAATGGAATTACCAGGCACTATTGCCATGCACTAGAAGAATGTATTTTGTCATATATATCTACATGGCACAAAAATATATTCTCCTAAAAAAACAAATGTAGTAAAAACATTAAAGCTAATTACTAAACTGCATAATCTATCCTCTTCAGTACAAACTGCCAGCAGAGATTCATGTCAGGCCAATTCCATTATAGGATAACACAACATATAGCATGGTCTGTGCTCCATCAGAAATATGTGCACCTAGGGGGGCGTGGCCTAACTGGCAGAGTGGACAGACGTGGCTTTATACAGCTCCTGCCTTACCTGTCCTTTATAGAGAAGAGCCTGCGTCTTACCCACTTGACACATCGCTGCTCAGACACCTGTGGGAGCCCACACCACCCTGGCTCCATAGCCCGGACTATTGGAGCGATTTGAGCCCCCTGCTCGATTGAGGCCTACTTCTCCCCCTGAAGCCGCGGCCTCGAGTTTGGAGCCTCCGTGGTCCGCGGGTTGTGCCTCCGCTAACGTTGCCGCTCCTGACCCCAGCTATCTTCCGGGGTGTGCCGCTACCTTCCTCCGTGGGGATCCTCCGGTGAGTGCCTCTCCCACTCCGTCTTATAAGCCCCCTGGACACCGCTTTAAGGAGCGCTGTTTTAATCGCGGCTGCCGCCGCCGCTGGCTCCTGCTGGGCCCCGTGAGGTGACACATCAGCCCACAGCTCTTTCCCCTTTGAAGAGGCTTTAACACTGGGCTCTGCCCCACCGCCCTCCTTGGTGACCATTTAAGGGGGTCTTGCAAAGCCCTGCAGGCCGCACGGATGTGTCCCCCTGGCTACATGTACACAGCCTCCAGCCCCAACTGAAACCTATAACACCCCTCCCAGTCCATACTCACTATAAGTGTGGGTTGTTGTCTCCAGGGAGTCGTCTGCCTTAAGGAACATTCTGAAGAGATGACTGGGCCTTCTTTCTCTGTATAACCCTCTGTGGTGTCCGTTATCCTGTTTAACTTGTGCTGGACTCAGTAATTATTCTCCATTACAGTGTTCTCTGATCCAGTGATACTGGTGCTCCCCCCGGTGGTCATAGCTTTTATTGCATGCCATAACAGCACTTGGCAGTAGATTCACCTTTGTCGACAACACTTTTGAGCGATATTTATGTAAAAAAGGCTCTTAACCACAATGACTGTCTCTAACATACTACCATGAAACAAGGCGTTATACATCCATAATGGCTATATAATAATCCCCTGGCCTCTGGGGGTTGGTGATCGACTGCCTCAACTTTTCATATGACATCGTAACATTTAAACGAACGTTTACTGCCTATCATTAACCTACATTTTCAGCTACCTATATGCCATGGGCAAAACCGGGAAATCTGCTCACAAGAAAGAGACTCCTCATCCTAGAACAGAACCATCTCAATCTGACCTACGTCCATTTCTCTTGCCAACTCCTGCTAAACAAGACTCTATCTCTGACTCAATAGCATCTTCACCAGATCCATCAAATCCTCCTAGCCCTATGTCAATGGAGACCCCAGCAATGCAATCCTCTGCGAAGTCCAACAATGACATACAAGAACTTCTGACATACGTCAAGACATTACCGACAAAGTCAGACATCCAAAATACTCTTCGTCAGGAATTGGCGTCTGTTAAGCAAGATCTTTCTTTACTGTCGGACCGCCTTACGTCCCTAGAAGATAGTCAAGAACACACAGATTCCTCTTTGTCTAAGTTGACAACAATAGTTGCCCAACAATCAAGGGAACTACTCTCGCTTAAAACCAGAATGGAAGACTTGGACAATCGTGGCCGAAGAAACAACATACGCGTCAGGGGCTTGCCTGAGGATGTCCTCCCCTCAAACTTAATCGATGCTTTAACAAAGATTTTCAATGAAATTCTCGGCAATAACCCAAACGACAAGCTACAATTTGACCGAGTACATCGAGCTTTGCGGCCGCGTGGCTCCTCATCCGACCGCCCGAGAGATGTAATCTGCCGATTACACTACTTTGCCCAAAAAGAGGAAATAATGCGGAAAGTCAGGCAACTAGATGGTGTGGATTTTAATGGCGATGTTATTCACATCTTTCAGGACTTATCGTGGCACACTCTGCAACAGCGCCGAGCTCTACGCCCACTGACTGATGAGTTGCGCAAACGCCAATTAAAGTACAGATGGGGATTCCCCTTCCACCTGCAGGTGACTCTCTCGGGCAAATCGCACACTCTCTATAACCCCTCTGACCTATTATCCTTTTGTTCTGCTCTGGGCCTTCCGAAAATTGAAACTCCTGATTGGAAAGAACCATTAGCTCAATGGGACTTGCCCTCAACTGAATCACGGCCTTCCTCTTGGCAGACGGTCAGGAATCCTCAACGTCGAAACAGGTTTTCCCCAGATCATTCCGCAGCAGAAGTTACCTGATTGTGTATTTCCATTTCCCTTTTCTAGGATAGTGTTCACTATAGAGAGCTAATTTATATTTAATATTGACAGTGTTATATTTTCCCATAATGTAATGTTCACTAAACTTTAATATGTCTTGATGTTTATATCTAGAGTTTTATACCTTGCTAACCTTTTGAGGTTGAAGTTGACACCAATCCCCTGTGCCCCCTCACCCGCTTAATGTATATTACTACTGAGACTTCGGACCATAATTGTTGTTCCGTGGTTTCAGTCGCGGGTTTTTCAGTATTGTTTATCTTGCATATCTTGTTAATGTCTGTTTTTCAATGTTGTTTTCTTTTTTTTTTCTTTATTTGTTTTTTCTTTTTTTTCCCTTGGGTCTTTGAATGCCATTATTTTTTTGCCATCCATAATGTCCCTGCCTACTAAAATTTTAATCTCCTCCGTCAATGCCCGAGGATTAAATTCTCCAGAAAAGCGTTCTCAAATGTTGCGCGCTCTATGGGCAAATAGAGTTGATGTAGCACTGGTTCAGGAAACACATTTTAAAATTGCAGCGCGCCCTCAGTCTTTGTGTGATAGACATTATTCTGCTGCCTATTATAATAATAACCCAGAGGGGAAGTCGAAAGGCGTCGCAATTATTTTCTCACGCAAACTCCCCATTTCTGATGTAAACATACATAGATTGATTCCGGGTAGACTCCTCTTACTTACATGCCACATATATAATCAGGTCTTCACTTTCATCAATATTTATGCCCCCAACAAGGGCCAATATGATTTTCTCCGGTCTGCAATGGATATGGTTGACCCCCTACTTCAGGGTATTGTTCTTTTGGGAGGAGATCTTAACTGGTCCTTAGACCCCTCACTAGATATATCTAAGGATGCGCCTAGGTATCCCCTTGCTAAGTACAAAAAAGTCAAGACTTTGTTTCATAATTACCAACTGGCAGACTCCTGGAGGACATTATATCCCACGGGCCGTAACTACTCCTTTTATTCCCATCCTCACAACACATACTCTCGCCTGGACTATCTATTCCTCAGCCATAGACACCTCCACATGCTCGCTGAAGCTGACATTGGGCCAATAACATGGTCAGATCACGCTCCGGTCTCATTGACGTTGATCCTTCCACATTTTTCCTCTAAACAATGGACGTGGCGATTAAATGAATCCCTCTTACAGGACACATACTGTAAAGCCGAAATCGATACTGCGCTATCTGACTATATTACCCACAACGACTTACCAGAAACTTCCCCAATCTCAATATGGGAAGCGCACAAGTGCGTTATCCGTGGTAAGCTTATACAATTGGGCTCCTATATTAAAAAACAAAAATCCGCACAGATTTCGACCCTTTTACAACAAATTAAATTACTAGAGGCGTCGCATAAACAAACCATGTCTAAAGAGGACTATCATAAGCTTATGGAATCTCGTAATATTCTTAGCAAATTACTTTCGAACAACATACAGTTGTCCGTTAAAAAGTGTAGAAGTCGCTTTTATCACTGGGGTAATAAGCCGGGACGTCTTTTGGCTAGAGCGCTGAGAGCCCAGCGAGCATGTGGATTCATACACACACTTAAGGATAGTGGGGGAAGGCCTCAAGTTGAAACCTCTAAACTTGCAGAATGCTTCCAACAATATTATTCTTCTCTTTATAACCTACCTAATACTAATCCTGTATCCTCTAATCCTCTTACTTCACAAAACGTTCTTGATTATTTGGCTTCCATTTCCTTTCCTACTATCTCACCTCTAGATAAGCTGGCGTTGGAGGTTCCATTCTCTGTGCGTGAGCTAGAGTTAGCATTAGCCTCTTCACCTACGGGAAAGTGCCCTGGCCCTGACGGCTTAACCATAGGTTATTACAAGAGTTTCCAGAATAAACTAATCCCTATGATGTTGAAGGCTTTCAACCATATCTCAGTGGAATCGCAATTTTCTAAACAATTCCTAGAGGCACACATCTCAGTCATCCCCAAAGCTGGTAAGGACCCCTCCCTGTGTTCGAGCTACAGACCCATTTCATTATTAAATATGGACCTTAAATTATATGCCAAGCTAATAGCTAATAGGCTAAACCCCCTCATTCCTCAGCTGATACATACTGAACAAGTCGGATTTGTTAAGGGACGGGAGGCACGTGATAATACCACAAAAGTCCTCAATTTGGTACACTTTGCTACTACTCAATCAAAGATCCCTATTATCCTACTCTCCACCGACGCTGAAAAAGCGTTTGATAGAATTAATTGGTCTTTTATGAGGTCTGTGCTGGTACACATGGGATTGGGTCCCGTGACACTGCATAGAATTCTGGCCCTTTATTCCTGTCCTTCGGCGAGGGTGAGGGTCAATGGTGAGCTGTCTGGATCTTTCTCCATACACAATGGCACGCGACAAGGCTGCCCTCTGTCGCCATTGATTTTCATCCTTTGCATGGAGGCTCTGGCCGGATCTATACGCGCCAATCCACTTATTTCTGGGATTATGGTAGGTGAACAGGAACACAAACTGGCTCTTTTTGCGGATGACCTATTGGCTACTGTTTCCCACCCGGTGACGTCTCTGCCTCACTTGATGCATGAGTTTGACCGTTTTGGAAAGTTGTCCAACTTTAAAATTAACTTCACAAAATCTTGGGCCTTAAATCTGTCTGCGCATGCTTCTGTAGTTTCGGGTTTGCAGTCGGCTTTCCCATTCCCTTGGCACCCTTCTCATATTACCTATCTAGGGGTTAAAATTCCTAAAAACATGTCGCATCTCTTTAATATTAATTTTTCTCCCATCCTCTCCTCCATTCGAATGGACTATTCCCATTGGCATTTGAAACAACTTTCTTGGCTGGGTAGAATAAGCGTGGTGAAGATGAATACGCTTCCTAAATTGCTTTACCTCTTTCAGTCTTTGCCCATTCAGATTCCAGATTCCTGGTTCCGTTCGCTAAATGTCTTAATTCAGCAATTTATTTGGTCTAGGAAACAACCTAGGATTAAACGTACTCTTCTAACTCGACCAA
This sequence comes from Taudactylus pleione, assembly GCA_031769625.1. NCBI lineage: Eukaryota > Metazoa > Chordata > Amphibia > Anura > Myobatrachidae > Taudactylus > Taudactylus pleione. The sequence continues at coordinate 8,090,942 of JAUIMM010000081.1, read as the reverse complement.
AACAACTGGGTGGTCTCCAACTCCCAGATATCAAAGCATACTATCACACTATCCACCTTAATAGAATTCTTGAGTGGACTAGATATAGAGAGGTGAAGCAATGGGTTGCCCTTGAAGGTCGCTTCATGAAATTTCCCCCTGAAATAACACCTTGGCTTCCTTCCATTCCTAAACTAGATTTCCATCATCCAACAATTTCTCCTTCCCTTTCGGTGTGGAATTCTTTAAGAAATCTCCCTTATATTTCTTCACGCTTTGGACCTCTTACTTCTTTTTTGGCTAACCCGGATTTTCCCCCTGGTATTGATTTTAATCAATTCCCTAACTGGGTGCGGGAAGGCCTTTTTCGGACTGGCCAGCTGGTGACTAAGTCAGGTATCAAAGCATTTCTTGATATCCAGGAAAGGTGGTCAATACCTCATTCAGATTTTTGGAAATACCTGCAAGTTCGCCATTACCTGTCCTCTGCGGGTAGAATGAATGTTTCTAGTCGAGATCTCACTGCTTTCGAAAAACTTTGCATTTCACCAACCGATCCATCCCACACAATTTCTGCTATCTACCAGATACTCCTTAACAACCCTTCCTGTATCATACCTCCTTGGGCTAAAAAATGGGAATTAGATTTAGGCATTACCCTCACAGAGCAAGAATGGCAAACAATATTTCTCAAGGCACACTGCAGCTCAACTTGCTCAATTATCAAGGAAACGCAATACAAAATTTTGATGAGATGGTATAGACACCCTACACTATTACATGCCATGTTCCCAACAAAATCCAACTGTTGCTGGAGATGTCTTAGGGCTCCAGGGTCATTACTACATATATGGTGGGACTGTCCACAGCTATCTAAATATTGGTTGGAGGTCATTTCCGTTTCACAACAAATTTTAGGCGCGCCTGTCCCCACTGATCCAGCATTTTGGTTAATAAATTATTCTGAGTCCTCACTGGGATACTACAAAAAGTCCTTGCTGCGCCATTTGAGTAATGCCGCAAGAGCTGTCATTCCAATTCTTTGGAACTCTTGTAACCCGCCCACACGTAGGGACTGGTTCCAAAGACTCGATTACTACATGTCAATGGAAGACTCTTCAACCCTCTCCATCAATAGCCCTTTTATTCTCACTAATACTTGGCTTCCATGGTTGGAATACAAAAACTCTATGGAATATAGAAATTATATGATTCCAGCCGTAATTACCCCGTAATATAGACTGCAGCTTCTTTATATTGGCTAACCACTTACTTTTAAAACATGAAGACCCTTCCCTGTTCCCCCATTTTTTGTTACTTAGTATATAGTTTTTCTTTTTACTTTACCTTCTTTATACTGTGTGATGTGTTTATTGAAATGTAAAAAAGTGGTTTCTAATTTGCGTACATTTGGACACGTACACGTTGATAATGTTTTGCTTCTGTATGATGTACGTTCTTTGTTTGAAACCTCTAATAAAAACAGAATGCAAAAAAAAAAAAAAAGAAATATGTGCACCTAATGAAACCCGTGTGAGAAGCTTGTTCTGCCACCAAATAGCTTTAATGTAATGTGTACGATGTGAGCATCCTCTTGTTATAGCTCCTGCAGTTTATTTGGTGCTCAGACAACAGTGGCACAGTCTTCAACTTCAGCTGGAAAGTCAGCTTAATCACAGTAACTCCTGTTTCTTAACTAAAATATAAAATAGCTTGTAGCATTTTTCCAGAACATAAAAACACTTTTTTCTGGCCAAAAAAATGACAAAAAAAGAAAAAAAGGCTGGATTTACACCATTAGAGTCAGTAGGCAGACACCAATCAATGTCTACTGCACGTCCCCATTCACACCTGATTTTTTTTTTTTTTTTGTGTGCGTTGCCTAATGGCGTTGTAGGAAAAAAAAGGCCCACTGATTTATATCACGCAGTACAACTTCCAAAAATTGGGAGGTTTATAAAACCGCTGCTTAGTAAATAAATCCCCTCATGTTCACAGAACACTTAGAGGGAAATGCATCAAACCTTCTAAAGAATGGAGACGCAACCAATCATCTTCAAGCTAGCATTTATCAAGTAGAATATCTATAAAGTGATAGTAACTAATCAGTTATAACCTATGGGTAACATCTCCACTTATCCACTCGTTTGGAGTCTCTATACATTTCCACCTTTTAGTCTTCTCATATATCAGATTATTTAATTCTACTTTACTGTCCAACATGAAGTTTGAGAAACATGCGCTAGACTGAAAGAGCAGCCCCCAATGCATGATGGTAAATCCAGCTCTTACTACATTTAGTGAATGTTTAGACAGTTAGCAAATTTTGCTCTCACCCTATTGTTTGTCATCCTTGAGAAACTGGTTTATTAATTGCATAGTATATTATATATGGGCTACACAAAGTCACAGCAGATGCAAACCTAGGATATGCAAGAGGAGTTGGGTCCTTAGACTTTGTAAAGTCCTATTGATTTTATGATGAATAAAATGTCATTTATACTACACTTGGATAATTTTCAGAGGCCCTAACAATGGTTTATGTCTTGCTTGTTTACCTGGAATGTGCCACTAAAATCAACAAAATAAGGGAGGCTGTGCAGGTTATTGTCAGAAGATCCATGAATTAAAAGCTGCTGAAGTCATTTTGATTTCAATAGGTATATCCATAGATTACCAAACTACATCCACAGTTGTTTCAGACAAGCATTGGGCCAGATGGCTGTCCATATCAAGCTGTGAAAACCTGAGGGCAAGGGGAAAAAAAAAGTGTTTTTATTATGAACATTTTCTGGATTAACATCATAGTAATATATCAGTGCTGTACAATTTTTTCATAGAGTATGCTATAAAAAGTTTACACTACACTGCAGACATATGCAACCTATAGCTCACCAACTATTCAGATACTACAGGTCCCTGCACGTCATTAAGGGATGTATTTCCACTGCAGCAAAGGCCTAAGTCTGCCCTACATTGTATATGTTCCACAGTAGCACAGGCCTAAGTCTGCCCTATATTGTTTATGGTCCATAGCAGCACAGGCCTAAAGCTGGCCACACACTGGACCAACTTACATCCAACCAGCCGACTAGTTGATTGGTTGGAATGAAAATCTGGTAACGTATGGGAGTAACTGATGATCAGCAATTTGCTCCTAAATGCCAGAAAACAGATGAAAATGGTCGTTCAGACAAGTTTGTTAAATGTTTGATCGAAACTATTTGTTCAAACAGTTTTGGTCCATTTTCCAGCGTTTGGGAGCAATTGCTGATTGTATTCCTTACCAGATTTTCATTCCAACCAATCAACTAGTTGGCTGGTTGGACAGATAATCTTTAGATGTGTGGCCAGCTTAAGTCTGCCCTACATTGTATATGTTCCACTGCGGCCCGGGCCTAAGTCTGCCCTATATTGTATATGGTCCACAGCAGCACAGGCCTAAGTCTGCCCAATATTGTATATGGTCCACAGCAGCACAGGCCTAAGTCTGCCCTACATTGTATATGGTCCACTGCGGCCCAGGCCTAAGTCTGCCCTATATTGTTTATGGTCCACAGCAGCACAGGCCTAAGTCTGCCCTACATTGTTTTGTATATTTCCTAAGTTTGCCTTATACTGTATATGGTACACAGCAACACAGGCCTAAGTCTATCCTATTCGATATATGGTCTACAGAGGTAAGAAGGCTCCAGAGTGCCACATTCTTCCTCAGATGGACATTTCGGCATTTGGTGTATACTGTACCAGTGGTTTCCAAACTTTCTTGAATCACGGCGCCCTTGAGTATCAGCATTTTTTTTTACTGCACCCCTAGGCAAAAAGTTTTAGAGAAATTAAAAATCAATAAAATTGAAGTAAAAATTGTGCCAATGTCATAGTTAGGGTAAGTTATATTATGGCGGACAGGGTTTCACTTTTGTTTGTCCACATATATTATGATTGGCAGCCACTAGCACTGGTTTTGCCTATCACATTGACCATAAAAAAAATTGATTTTGTTCTGGACCACCAACTTGTGGCACCCCTGGAAGTGCCCCGCAACACCCAGTTTGGGAACCACTGGTGTATACAGTAAATGTATACTCACCGCTTGGGAAACTGCATCAAACATATGGGACAGTTCTGTAAGGAACCTGCAACATCTGCCGACTTATCCACGCTTTCTCGTAACTCCTGCAATCTTGTTGAAGTGTCCTCTTCTGCGACATCCACCATTGTAGCATCATTAGGCTGTGGCTCTCCTCTTTGAAACTCCTCCGCTACTTTGTGTTCCTGTTGTATCTTTTGTGCAGCTAGGTTCTTTTCTATCGATAGAACAGTAGGCCATAAGTGAAAGGACTGTTTTTGAGATGCTTGTAACTTATGAATCTTACTTGTAGAAACTATTTGTGATTGTTGTGGCTCGTTACTCTTTGTTGAAGCTTTCCGTGAGGTCGGTGGATCTATGGATTTCTTTGTGGAACCTTTTTGTAATGTCTGGAGCTGCTTGGCTATCTTTTTGGAACCGTGTGAGATTTCTGGCTCCTTGATGTTCTTTGTGGATCCTTCAGCACAGGGCTGTGTCTTTTGGTTTGATAGCACAAACAATTGTTCCTTGGAGTTAACTGCTTGAAGACATTGTTTTGGAGAAGTAACAATAATGGGTTCTGATAAAGTCTTAGGGTTCTGCTGGTGGATTGCAACCTCTGCATAAATAACACTGGGCTGTTCTGCAGTATTACTAGGCGGTATATTCGGCAGTGGAACCCATTCAAAACTTTGCTCTCCAACTTTAAACACTTCAGCACTGGCTGTCTTCTCCCTTTCTTTCCCAGTGATCTACATACAAATAGATTTACATGGTTAATTATTAAAAAGGTATGTTCAAAAGCCTTACATTGTGGACAACATTGATGTTATCCAGTTGCAAATAAAGACACTGTGTAATACTGTCAGGTAAGGTGCAATGGCCAATATTATGTAGTATTATTATTATTAATAATTAACTTTTTTCAACAAAAGATTTATCCCTCACTTTTGTGACATCACACATTTTGAAACATGGGAATAATTTTCTATATTACACACGTTTTATATATACAAACACTGAGCCGTCAGCATTTATTTCAATACATTTGGAGTATAAATTAGCACCTGCTTGTGAAAAATTCACAATGTGTGTGTCATTTTTGGATATGATATCTGAGACAGACACCAGGAAGCTTAAAGTGCACCTATGACACAAAGGGTCAATCCAATTAGGTGCGAATTGAAGGTAGCGAGTTTGTTTAATGAAATTCGCAGACTTCGCATGAATGCACGCATCCAAGAATTCTCTAATCATATTAAAAATGCCTATTCGCTGTACTCGCAGCGGTGGTTTGTGAATTGACTGCCAAATCAGATGCGAGAGAAGTGCATGTAAAAAGTGGGGCGACCATCCTGGACCCACCAAAATTGATAATTTTGTTAGCAGGACCGTATAGAAGGCATTAAGAAAGTACTGAAGGTTTTTAAATGGTGTCAAATGGCTGATGTGCTTTTTTAAAAAATGCAAAAATATAATAAAAAGCAAACTTATTTAGGTTTAATCTGAAACTAATTAAACAAAAAAATGCACAAAAAAAAAGTAGGTGAAAAAAAATAAGTGATTTTGGGTCGCTTTGAAATTTTGAAAAAAAATTATAAACAATTTTTCAAATAAAAAATATTGTAATTAAATTTGGGGAACCTGAACTAACAAAAAAGTTATTTTCAGGGTAATTTGAGGACAATTTTTTTACCCCAAAAAATGACATGTTGTTAATGGTCTAATTAAGCTAATTGAAAACTTCCAATTGCCTAATTAGTAATTAGGAGGGTATCCAAGGGATTCAGCACAGTGTCCCAAAATTTTAACCTTAAAGTACAAATTTCCTTTTCATCTCTCACCCTCAGGGAGGTGTGAATGGAAAAATGCTAATTCAGTCTGACTGGTTCAGTGCGAGTTGCCAATTGGATTGCAAAATGAATTCGCTATGTGAACTCAAAGAGAAAATAGCACTCGCACCTCACAATTCACACCTAATTGGATTGACCTCACAGAGTGGAGGTTGCCATCTTCTGTAAGTGGGGAAGCAGACAGTCCATTCACGATTAACTAGCGACATCACAAAGATCTGATGTGCCAAGTTCATGTACATGGTTCCTAATGAACCACATCCTCAGTAATAATGGCAATATGTTATTAGCTGTACAGAATTCTGAAGACATTATGCCTGTATTCAATTAGCCGCAATAAGCCGTTTTCGACAAAAGTTTCCACCGATGATGTCATTTCGCCAGGCGAAAACTTATACCCGTGTTCAATTCCAAAGACTTTTCGCCGGCGCGAAGAGTCTGAGCCCCGTAACCAGCGGAAAAGATTCGCCTCTGAATGCAGGCGAAAAAAAGGGCAGAATTGGGGGTTTGGGTTGTAAAGTTGCGGGTACACCCCTGCAGCCTTGGGACAGTCCTCCAAAAGGTAAACTGCGTCAAAAAAAGGTTTTAAAAATACTTTAGTTCACCTCAAAAAAGTACTTTCGTTTTGGGGGTGAAAAAGTTCCAAGTTGGGGTACAAACTTAAAAACTAGCAAAATAGACTCCAGGGGGTCCCCCAAGTATGCCCCAGGTGTTGTTTTTATTGCAGGTGCTTGGTGAAGGTGCGTTTTTAAAACCTCACTTTAGCAATTTTTAACCATGCTTGCACCCATTTTCATGTACCCCAAATTTGCTGGGACTACTTCTTTTTACCAAAAAAACCCTGCTAAATGCTATTCTTCACCACTTGTGCAAAGACGTTAATTAGCAGCTATTGAGAGCATTTAAGTACCCCAAATACCTTCAGCAGGGCTATTCGGGGTATCTATAGTGATCTCCAATGTCAGTCCATCTTTTGGGGGTGTCAGGCTAATTTCCCCAAATCTGACAGCATTTTGCCTGTTTGAGTTTCACAGGGTCCCGTTTTCGCGTCCTTTGGAATTGAATAGGGCAAAAAGTTACCGCGTGCACGAAAAAGTGTTTTCTCCCAAAACATGCGATGTAGGCGGAAAGTCCGGCAGGGGAAAAGGACGGGACTCTTTGCGGCTAATTGAATATGCCCCTTAGAGGGGAATTCAATTCTTGGCAATATGCACACATCCCAAATAATTAATAACCAGTAACTTTGCTAATTTTCCTATGCACCACTATTCATGAGGAGCCAATATTCTGATCACCCCCTACAGCACATTGCTAAGAATTGAATCTCCCCCCCTTTATCGTAATGTTATGTATTGAAATCACAACTTTGCAGCTCTCAGCTGCACCCATGGGAAATGGGAACTTACCTTTAGTCTGTAAAAGCAGTTAATCCACTAAAAGCTTCATCTCTAAAGCTGCATACACACGTAATGATTTTCTGTCCAACCATCCAAATAGTTGATTGGTTGGAATGAAAATCTGGTAAGGTATAAAAGCAAGTGACAATCAGCAATTTGCTCCCAAATGCCGGAAAATGGACATAAAAACTGTTGTTTGAACAAATTGTTTAGATCAAACATTTAACAAACGTGTCTGAACGACCATTTTCATTTGTTTTCTGGCATTTAGGAGCAAACTGCTGATAAATCAGTTACTCCCATACTGTACGTTACCAGATTTTCATTCCAACCAATCAACTAGTTGGATGGTTGGACAGAAAATCTTTACGTGCGTACCCAGCTTACACTAAAAGCTAAGCTAGTCTGAAAATGAAAGAAAGCGAATGAGAAGTGGCGTTACATTTCCCCTCTACTTCTATCTAATTTAGATGTTTGATGTGCACCAGGTCACTCTATCCCCACCAAGATTAATAAACCTAAAATGGGCCCGTACATAATTAACCACAAAAAAATATATTTACAAATTCTGCGATTCCCCCCCCCCCCCAATGCAAAGATTCCCAAACCACCAATCTCTGCCCATACATTACAAATAATTTTCAGTGATTTGTAGATTTTTTCAGGAAAGGCAGATCTGACAATCTTGAAAGGCTCATCATGTTTACTAGAGACAGTCGACCAATCGGCTGATTATTAACATACACTAGCAATCTACAGCCCCAATTGGTAAGTGAAATCCAAAATATTGGACAACCTGATTTACAGATTCACATCACTTTTTGGTTGGAATTGGCGATTTTATGCCACAAACATCTGCAAAACAGGGAATTGTCCCAATCTATCGCAAATGTAGGGGCGCCTTAACTCTCATTATTAGTTTTATTATTAACAGCTACTTATATAGCCCAGCATATTCCACTGTGCTTTACAATTTATCTTGCCACAGGAGCCATCAAATTGATGCTGATCTTGTAAGGTCCTGATTTGTGTTTGGATGTCCTCAGCATGCTGACCTCCTGCCTTGAATAAGACCAACTTGACCTGACCCTGTGTCCATTTACAATCCAGAACAGGGGCCCCCATCATCAGTGTATTTTAATATAAGAGTTTTATACAAGTACAATGACTGTATTCAGACTGTTTCCCTCTCTCTTCCTCACATCAAGTATGTGCATTAAACTAAACAATGAAATGCTGCCATATGCATATCTGGAAATGTGCTAAAACAAAAAAAGAAAAAAAAACTTGAGAAAATACACATGTCCATACACTGGTGCTCAAGTTGTATTAAATAGCCCCTCTCGGCGTGCCAGGTCCCGTGCTTGCAGAAAGCATCTGTTTTGGGTTTTGATCAGACAAAAATGCACTGATTAGTTTGATGCGTGATACCTGTTGTTATCTGTGTGCAACGGGGTCTGAATATGTATACAAAGTGCTAGGATGCAGCGACCGCGACTATTTCCCACGCAAAGTTCCATTGTGCTTCATTTACAGACGCAGTCGCACACAGATATATAGTGTCACATATCAAATTAATCAGTGCAGTCTCCGGGTGCATCCTAGTTGCATCACATTGTGACGAAGACGCAATTTCAGCCAAAAAAACAGACATACTGTGCAAGCAGAGTCACATGGTTTACTGTCTATATCACGCCCTGCCAGATCTCATCTGCCATTTGATATGTGTAAGTTGGGAATACTTGTGGTGTTGTCAGAATATATGCAATGTGGTCTTTGTTATTCCTCTATGTCATATACATTTTAGGGTTTTTTCTGCCTGATGTAACTCCCAAAATGGTTAAACACAGCAAATTAAAACAAAAAAATACAAATTTGCTTAAAATCATTAATCGCATTTTCCTTGTTTGCAATATCTGCATTACTGTATTCCTAAACACCCCTCTCTGCACATTACCATGCAGCTCTTGTATTTACATATTTTTGTATAATCTGGCACAGGGATGTATAATGTTCATCCATATTAACCTGCCCTTTAGTAACCAAATTCAAACTAGCCTACCAACCTCAACTATAAGAAAACAAAATTGAAAGCACTATTCAGCTGTTAAAGAAATCACACATTATAAAACAAAATCATAGTGGGCGATTCAATGGTTTGCGCCGGCAGCTGTCAGTCATGGGCGCCCTTTAGAGCAATTCAATTGTTGCACCTGTTGGACACAATAGCCGCCGCTGACAGCAATTCTGCTTGCCCCCTCCTGAAGTGAAAAGCAGAAACGTGTGAAAAGTCCTGGTTTGGAGTTTACAAACTGCTGTTTGGCGCCCTAACCAGGACTTCAGGCGGGTTTAGCCGCTATAAGCGGCTACACCCAGTCTATTTGGGTGCGACAATTAACGGGTGCCCAAAACAATTGAATTCCCCCCAAAGGCTGCATACACACAGTTGCCAAAATTATATGTTCAAAATGAGTATATGTGAATTAATGTAAGAATAAACATGGTACTAAATTATACTGTACATATTTGCCAACATTGTCACACTCATTTCTATTTAAAACTTTGTTCCTTTTCTGATACAGGTCAGTGCAGTTCAAAACTTTACATTTATAGCTACAGATGTGTCCTCATACACTTCGCATTAATATGCCATGCGGCGTGAGACGTGTGACATACCGCTTCAGGAGACTGTACTGATTCATTTGATATGTGACACTTGTATATCTGTGTGCGACTGATTCTGAATATAAAGCACAATGGAATTGGCGTAGAAAATAGTTGCGAGCACGTCGTATACAGATTCAGACACAATCGCGCACAGATATACAAGTGTCGCACATCTAATTAATCAGTCCAGTCATGTGAAGCTGCTTGTTGCATTTACTTGGGCAAAAACTACATGAAAAACAAGCTTGTTGCAAGCAGATTCGCACTAGTCCAGGCTCCCTGAGAAGGGCTGTTTGATGTGACTGCAGCAATAGTGTCTGAGGACACGTCTGTATGAAAGCACAATGCAAACATATGAAATTCCAAAGCTTTCACATATGCATTCGGCTTGAAGAAGACCACAGCAACTTTTAACGTTCTACAGACGCCTATTTGAAAAACACAGATTGAACGCACTTAAAACTGCATCTATACATAAAAAACATTAAGCACACACATTGACGTAATGTAGTTCATATGTATTTTTACTTGAGTTATAACTCGCCATAGCAAAAATAAAAATATGCACACACAATGCAAATGTCAGTGTGTACATATCCCAAAATGAGCAGTGTTCAGCCAGTATGATGCACAAAATACTGACTAATACAATGACACAAAACTAAACTCAAATAAACCAGGGTTAAACCTTGTTTCCAGTCCAATAATACAAACACTGTGTTATTGTAGATTGGCTAAGTTATATTTTAATTCAGCAGATGGTACCTTTCGAAGCTCCACAAGTCGTCTGTATCCTACCCAAAAGATGAAGGCACTGCTTTTTCAATAAAAGCACTGTAGCCATAGAAACCGTAAAAAAGAAATACTTAAGAGACATTACCCTAATCATCAGAATGTAATGAAAAAAGAAAAGAAAGAAAAAAAATTACTTAAATGGGACAAATTTGCAAAAACCATGTGTGCCAATACAGCTGGAAAGCATTTAGTACCATATAAATTGTTATTTAACTACATTATTTTGGGAAACAGGCTTTTATTTGCAATCTACTGTATCGAGAATGGAAAAAATGTACTATGCCATCTTAAGTAATGCAGTTTTTTTTTTTTCAATAGAACGTATTCACAATCTGTTCAAGTAATAACCATGCTCCTAGAGTGTCCGTCATCTAGAAACTAAAAATCCCTGAGCAGACGCGCTTAATACATCATTACAATTTAATCTGATGTCTATTGATTCTTATTCTGCCCGTGACCTATAACGTATTGGGTTTAATTCATCACCTCAACAATGTATAACAAAGACAACATGTCACATTCTGAATTTCAGTGTGATTAAGCAGCAGATAAGATTTCCACACAGGTGTAAAGGTACACACCTGACAGATATATCTGCCGATGATGGTCGTTCATACACACTGAACGGCCATCATCTGCGTGTGCCCTCGGGTCCTGGCGGGCGGGTCCCGCCCCCTCCTCACAGCTGGCGGTGTTTGTACGGGCGGACACCTGCCGATGGACAGATATGTCTGCAGACATATCTGTCCATGGAGCACAGCCAATGTGATGTCGGTGAACGCAGACGTTCACACTGGACGTCAGGCAGCAGATACATTGGCCGATCAATTGATCGGCCAATGTATCTGTCAGTGTGTACCCAGCTTTAGTCATTACTGTGTTTTTTTTAGGATGTAAAAGAAAGTGAAAATGCATATTTGAAGGAAGAGTCACACTTAGCTGTTTGGTTTTAGTTGATGCTATTGTTTACTTATTTTTCTAGAGCAGTCCTCATAACATGATATATATATATATATTTTTTTTTCGTTCAGGATAATCTCTTGAATCCCTGGGCGGAATTTGATGGGGTCTTCACTATTCCATACAGCATTGGTCGAGGGCGGTTTAGGTGTATGGACCATGCATCTGTGAAAAAAGGGAGCCAGGCAGTGTCTATTTTAGTGAAGCAGAGAAAACAAATAAATAAATCTTGCTTTGGAGCTCCATCAACCAAGTATCTCTGTACGGCACACAGCACTTACATGCGGTTTATCGCTGACCACACAGGGAACTCCTTGCACCATACGGACAAAGGGGCTTTGTCTACACGAGCAGCAATTTACTTGGAGCTTGGATTATATCGCTGCCTTAAAGCCCAAATCTGGATTTTAAACTACGCCTCCAAGTAAGTCTGCAGTGGCTGAGATACAGTACAACACAGCTCGATATACCTGCCTTCTACAAGTGCTGTTTACATAAGCTGGTTATCAAAACATGATTGATGACTGTGACTGCTGCATTGCCTTATAGTAAGTCACCACTGGCCGGGATATATTACAACACAGGCTGCTAGACCTGCCTTCCACAAGCGCTGTGTGTACAAGCAGGTTGTGAAACACTGTTTGATGACTAAAATTGCTATATTGCCTTACATTTTAACTGAGGTGATACGAGACTCATTTTTTAACCCTTGTGGTGCAGTCAATTGGACTCTTTAATATGTCCATTATTCAATAGGAATATTTCTTGCCTATCTATCGATTTTTTTATTTATTCTTTGTATGTATTATTACTTATATGGTTTTCTAAATGTTTTTTAATAAATGTACCTATTTATTTAATCACTTGAGGCCTTGATTACTATAGGAAAGGTGCGCAGTTTATATATTTGTTTTCTCTGTTTTTCTGAAAGGTATTGCTGCATTTGTTCCTAGCAAGTGCTTTGATTAGCGCCAAATTCTGTCTTTTTCTCGGACAGTAGCCAGGAGAGGCATACTGTAGCTATCAGCAATTAAAAAAAAAACACATGGGAACACCATTGATTGATTTCCATTAAATGGTAAAACAACTGCCATCGGAACAAAAACATTGATGTTAGTATACATCGGATTCCGATGTCCATCTCTACGCTTAACCTGCAGACGGACTCTGGTCACCACGCCTCCACCGTGAAGCGTGATGTTCCAGCTCAGCCACACTCCTTCGTTGAACAAGAGGCATCTCCCATGGATGACAGTGCTATTATTATGTGACAGTGGCACCACGGCGAAGAAGCTCAACCGGAAGACCAGGAAATACAGGGTACATTGTGCAAAGAGGATATTGCTCATCACCAAGTTCGACAGAAGGGGAGGGGTGCACATGGAGGCCGCGGAAATATACACAAGTGCCCCAGCCCCGGGGACATGCTGCTTATATTGCTTATGGTAGCTGCAATACAAATCTCTCATCCATGATCCTCCTGCCCTTCCCAGCACATCCCAGTGGTCGGGCCCCGGCCAGCTGCAGGGAAGCTACAGGAGGGGTAGTGGTGACACTTGTGAGATGCAGGGGACTGGCGTGAGAAGCAGAGGCCAGTGTTGCAGGGGGATGTGGTAAGAAGGAGTGAGAGCCAAGGGCCTGTGGTGAGATGCAAGGGGCTGTGGTAAGAAGGAGTGAGAACCAAGGGCCTGTGGTGAGATGCAAGGGGCTGTGGTGAGATATAGGATTCTGTGTGAGATGCAGGGACAGAAGTAGGAAGCAGGAGGCTTTGGTGACATGACATAGGTTGTTATCAGAAGTAGGAGGCTGTAGCGAGATAAAACTGCTCCCGTGCGAAGCTGGGGCAGGGCATTAGTTCTTTCATAAATATATGTAAAATTATGTTATCGTACTGTTAAAAGAAGCTCAAAATATAAATAGGAGTTTGTTGAATTGAATAAAATGTTTGGAACGTCTTTGATTGAAACCTTATTGATGCATATGTATAAAAAACAGGTATGTACCAGAGGTGCCGCAATAATCCTTAACAACCAGATTCTAATTGTCATTTGGGCCAGCGCACATTTAGGACCTATTAATTGGAATGTTTGGGATTGTGGTTTTCTAGGCAACTTTATTTAATGGAATTCATAGTGTGTGTGACCCTTTATAGCCTCCACTAACAAATGGGTAATGGGGTATTTTTCAGTGTTCCCCTAATAATCTGTTGATCCTATATATAGTTTCCAAGGCCTTTACTTACATATATCTCCTATATAAACAGAGAACCGCTCCGTGTACACTCCATTATATATTGTATAAAATAGAGATGGTCGTGTAGAACCTCTAAAAGGATCAGCATAGGTGTGAGGTCCCAGGAGACAGAACACAGCACCTGGTGAGTCCTGTGGCCGCCAATAAACATCAGAGAAATGCAATTGGGCTCTAATAAACACAGCTGAGGCTCAATAAGTTCCTGCTACACGTAGGGGTTAGCCAACTATTTGTTAAACGCGTAATATTATGCTGAAATTTTTATTGCATTTTCCATCAAGAATATCCCACCCAAAATGGCTGATTAACCTGTTCCATGCTGAACATCTTCAACAAAATGGCCACTTTGAAAGACCATTTGGAACAACAATGCTGGATAGATGACAACAAGAACCAATCAAAGGTTCCTTGTCCCTATAAATACAAGCAGGAACCAGCACATATGCTAACACACCCCCAGAGGAAGGCCTAAAGGGCCGAAACGCGTTGGGACCCACACAATCTCCTGCATGATACTGAAATTTCCCTGAATTCTGAATCACGTGACCGCCACCCGCCCCTAGAGCGCGCTCTACCCGGAAGAACATAGGAGCCGGACGATCAGCGCTGCAACGAAGAGGAGACTGTTCCACTCAGGACGAGAGAAGGAGAGGAAGGCACAGCAGTAACGTGGCTCACCCCCCCACCACCGGCAACACTGCAAAACCTGCTGTACCAACCACGGAGTTAAACTCCAGGTCGAATTTCAGCGGACCACCAGGACCAGGTGTGCGCTTGTTGCGTCCCTGGAGAGAAACCCGGCGAACTCCAGACAGCCTGAAACAGAGACTCCAACATATAGGTACCCCCGCACTTGTGTTATCCCACACAGTGTGATCATCCTCTACATACCCATCGCTTCACTTGTTGAAGAAGTGACTGAAAAAGGATCAACTCAGGTTGGGACGCCACCTGTTGACTTCCTCCATTATATCAGCATAACCACGCTACCAGTTTTACCTTTCACGTGCATTGGGACTTACCTTCCATACTACTGTACCTATATTATAGTTACCCTTATTGTGACTTTGACTAGCAACAGTATATCCTATTGTATTTTGTTGTTGTAATTTTACTACATTAAATGCTGTGTACTTTCACTATCTCTAGTCCATAGTGTGTATTATACATCACTACGTCACATGGTATTACGCCCACTGTGTTGTACATATTACGCTAGAATCATCAGTCTTATACTCCTTAAAATACAGTAGACAACACCAGTACAGCACCAGGGGGAGCGCATTAGATTATTATTGTTTATTGTATTAAACACAAGTATGTTTAGTGGTTTGTGATAATCACCAATTTAACATAACTTGTAAAAAGGGAGCCAATAATGGTTATATTACTATACATAATGTATATTAAAGTAGTTACAAATTACCTGAAATGTCCTAAGGCTATGCTATTCAATAGTCTAAAGTCTATGGTATTCAATTGTGTCCTGCGCTTGGTCACATGCAACCACAAATCAGCAAAGATTAAACAGCCATAATCCTATGAGACTACCTAAATGTGTCACTCTGTCTTCCCACAGTCAGCAGACTGTATCTCTCTCAAATTGTTAGCACAACTACAGCAATTATACTTTATAATGGGGCTCTGGAATTAGAGGGTAAGCAGGTGTCAAACTGTAACTATACCTAAGCCACTGTAGTGTATCCACTTCACAAAGAATCTTAAAGATGAATTTGTTTTCTCCAAAATTTAATTTTACCAAAAAATTGTCTAAACAACAGACCTCGGTGTGTGCTTCTTTTGTTTTGTAATGCTCAGGCAAACCTCAGGGCTAAAGGCAACCAAGGGGGCTAATGATTTCAGCAGCATCAGTGGTGGTTCCAAAATAAATAAATCAGAAGTGACAACATATAATGTATTTTTCAAGTACTGCACCTCAGCGTGGAAGCACGGCAGAGCAGGTACGGCTCCCCAGCCCATGCTCCTTAGGTCTGGATACACAGCTCTCAGAACCCCTTTCCACGTTAGTTCAGCAGCAGTTAAATCAATTTTGTCGAACCAGGAACCAGTGGAGCCTTGTCTCCTGAAAGAGATGAAATGCAGCAACCCATGAACACAAGCAGAAAGGTCTTATACCAAGTGCCAGTTCTGTCAAATCTCATCAGCTTACACTGCAACTACCAGAAACGTGTGCAATGTCAGGAAGGGCCAAGGGATGCTCCAGGACTAACATTAAGCAAAAACAACATAGAATTATCATGCACAGCAGGGCAAAAGCTCTGGAAGGTTAAACCGAGGTGACTGATCGTACATTTATACGCTGTGGTTCGGCTTCCAAATGTATTCACAAATACCATGCCCTAAGTGATGTAATACAGAAGCCACATCAAACTGGGCACAAAAGAAAAACACAACACAGGAAACCATTATACACTAGCTGGGATACCCGGCGTTGCCCGGGTTGAAGACTGGACACTGAAGTACACCTGCAATCTTTGTTTACATTGTACTCACCTAGAACCCCATTCCATTAATCCTGAAAAGGACCCCACTGTTTGCTAACATGCATGCAAACAGTGGCGTAACTACCATGGGTGCAAGGGGTGCTACTGCTACGGTGCCTGAGCTGCCCCTGCACCCAGTCACGCACACAAGGTGGGGGGCTCAGATGGCAGTAGTGTTGATTTGGTGCCAGCCCGCCAGCTGATTAAAGCTGGCGCACCAGCAGGCAGTCATGGAGAGAAAACGCAGCCAATCACGGGGCAGTTAGAGCTGGCGGACCGGAAGCTAATCTGCGGTGGCAGCTCCTGATTGGCTCGCGACCGGCACAAGATTCAAATTGTGCCGGCACTTTCAGTCTATGTCTGCCGTTGCTACAGCTGGAATTAGCCGGCGGCCTGGCCCCAAATCCACACCTGCTGGCTGCTGTGGCCACACAGGGGTAGGCATTAGGCTGCTGGAGGGAGAAGAGGAGGTGCGTTGCTGGAAGGGGGCAAAATGTGTAAGGAGCATTACTGTGTGGCATGTGTAAGGGGCACTACTATTGTGTGGAATAAGGTGTTATATGGGGCACTACTATGTGACAATCTGTAAAGGGCATTACGGTGTGGTATAATGTAAAAGAGGCACTAATACTGCATGGCATGTGTATAAGGGGTACCACTGTGTGCAGGCAAATGTATGTGTTTTTTCTACCTCTGTGGGGGCCTTTTAAGATCTTGCTATGTGGCCTCCAATAATATATATATATATATATATATATATATATATATATACACACACACACATACAGTCAGGTCCATAAATATTGGGACATTGACAGAATTTTCAGACTTTGGCCTCTATTCGCCACCACAATGGCTTTGAAATGAAACAAACAAGATGTGAATTAACTGCAGACTTTCAGATTTAATTTGAGATTTAATGTACCTCCCACTTAAAAAGTGGGAGGTACATATAGAAACCGTTGTAATTCCTACACCGTTCACCTGATTTGGATGTAATTAACCTCAAATTAAATCTGAAAGTCTGCAGTTAAAGCACATCTTGTTTGTTTCATTTCAAAGCCATTGTGGTGGTGAATAGAGGCCAAAATCTGAAAATTATGTCAATGTCCCAATATTTATGGACCTGACTGTATTTCACTTTAAAAAGGACTAAAGCTGGTTACACATTTGTCCACTCCATGGCAGATCAGACCACAGACCATACTGTTTACACAATCCTACTGCAGACCCGCTCGCAGATTCTACATCCAATCCTTGCTACTTACTTGTCCAATTTTTCAGCAGACCCCCCCAATCTGTGTCTGCTGAAAAAAATACATTCGGCTGTGCAGGAAAGATTATTAATGGGGAAGTTAATTATAATGGTGAAGAGGAGGAGGTTGAGCATTAATAACCTGACAACTGGAACGGAACAGAATTTCAGGTAAAAAAAATCAAATAAAAAATTAAATTACAAATGCCGCAATAGGAAGCCGCGCCGTCGGCCGCAAGGTAAGCCATCTCCCGCTCTACCGTCATCACTCCCCGCAGCAGTAGCAGACGGTACGGGATCCCACACCGCCACCACGCTGATAGTGTGTTGGGCTGCCGGGACCGGAGAACGGTCAGCCTACACACTACAACATTGGTCGCCTGTCGGGTCTCCTAGTTTTTAAGCATGTTTAAAATCCAAGAGACACGTAGGCTACCAGGATCAGGTCTGTGGAACAGTTGGCGGCAGGTACACACTTGTCCAATATCGGGCAGACCCGTTGGTCAGGAGTTGGATCTCTTGAAGATTGGACAAGTGTGTACCCAGCTTAACTCTGAATTTAAAGTCAAAGTTTGACACTTCCTCAGACTGAGATTAAAATGATACTTTTGTAGCTTTTACACAGGTTTTTAGCAGACTCAATTTCACCTTGAGCTAGCCCCAGAATCTGTGTAATTTAAGTGTGCCCATTTTTAGGAATTGTGTGACAGTGTGCCTGATGAAGTTTAAACCTAGGCAAAAACCTAATCCTGGTCAAACTATACCACCCTGCCAAATTTGGTGGAGCTAGGTCCAAACCTGGCCAAACAGTTAGACAGACACACACACTTTCCCGCTTATTATATAGATCAGTGGTTCCCAAACTTTTTTGAATCACGCCGCCCAAGAGTATCAGCATTGTTTTCACAGCACCCCTAAGCCAAAAGTTTGTTATTGAGAAATTCAGAAAAAAAATGTATGCAAGTCTTGCCTTGCATCCATGGATGGAGCGTAGTCAGGGCACAAAAGAAAGATAAGCTCCTACCTACAAATTGGAATAAAACTACATGCCCTACTATAAACAGAAAAAGACACAGGGCAAGAGAATGAGCTGCAATACATACGGTCTAGAAGCATTGTAGTGACTATCATGGAGGATTGGAAAATAAATATAATATGGATAATCTGCTGCCTTTGTAATACAAGTAAAAATTCCAAGATGTGATCCCTTGGAGTCTTGAATCTATACCAATCTTCCAATTGTTTCCAGACAGACTAAAAGACACTGCCACAAGGGGTCCAAAAAATTAGAAGCAGCATGTATGAAACGGAAAGCTTGAAAAAGTCCACAGAAGTGTACAAAATGTTTGACACTGGCACATTCACTTTACAGCATGGTATACTAACTAATATATACTATAGTAGGAACTAAAGTGTTACTGCCGTGCACCTCCGTGACTGCCATTATCATGCTGTACACAGCAGCCTGGCGGCTGCTTCAACTACTGGAGAGCTTAATAGCCAAGAGTGAGGCACGCCACACAATACTGTATATCGCCGTGCAAAACATCTAAAAGGTACCGCTTTTACAATTAAGCCAACCTTACCACCTGTAAATGTGTTATTATTTTCATCCTTTCCTTAAAAAGCGCTGTTACTGTATATTTATTTTTTACCACATGTAAATGTGCAGCTATTGAATTATAGCCGCTGTTCTACTAAAAACTGTCCAAGGCTCTTTATTTATCATGGACCTGACTTTGGATAGTTTATCTATTATATGTTGCTGGCTGCAGCATTGGTATCATTTAGAACACCTGATAACTAATGTATACATCGTTATGTGAAGCTGGACACTATCATTTAAACAAGAATCTGGATACTTAATGTAACTTTTCAATACTTTTTCAGCAGTCGTGCAATCCGTTTTGGAAAACCCCTATAGTTCATATAAGATAATTTTTTTTCCACTTATTCTTATTGTTACTATTAATACTTATTCCAGGTTAATTTGTTTATTTACATTGTATGACTAGTTTTTTTAGATCAGTTTTTACATATGCTTGGTTTCAACTTTAAATTATTATTGTATAAATAAACTGTTCATTCTACTAAAGCTAATCGCGGTCTAAATACCTTTTTATCAAAGGGCACATTCTCAATCTCCATATTTTAAAACATACAGAGACCAACTTCAACCGTTACTTTGTCCATTCCAATATATTGCATCCTCAGCATCAAAGCTTTTATAAATTTGCACCCCGAAAATGTTTACTTTTGTATTATTCTATATTCATTACAGCTTTTCTCTCTACTCCACTCTCAGGTCAGTAATCCACAGTACAGTTTCCCAGACCCAGTTTCCCAAATACTCACTTCTTATCCACTGATCTACTCACCCTCATTCTTGGAGATCTCAACATCCCCACTGAAAACCGTAATGACACTGCCTCCTTTCACTTCCGCATTTGATCTCTCCTAGTCACCTCACCCACCCCGACACACTCCCTGGATCTTGTGTTCAACCTCCACGTACCTGTCCCACATCATTTACGTCTCCACGTACGTGTCCCACATCATTTACGCCTCCACGTACTTGTCCCACATCATTTACGCCTCCACTTACCTATCCCACATCATTTAGCCCATTATTGAGGGAAATTCACCTGAAAATGCTCATGTCTGATTTGGCCAAATTATGTTATTTAAACACCTCCAAGTACAAGATTATTACCAGTACTAGTACCAGAAATTCTGCACTTTTTCCTGACATATTTACCTTAAAATAAAGATTTTCCCTACCTTTTCTTCTGCTCGGGGAGCAGTGCGGAAAATAATAATAACAAAAAGTAAAGATCCTCTTGAATAAAAAAAAAAAAATCACGGCTAGTCTGGAGTTTAATTGCAAATGTAGTTTGCAATGCGAGTTCTCCATGTGAATGGCTGGCAGGTCCCAACTCGCTCCTAATAGAACTGACCCCTATATAGTGTTCACTCTAGCTCCAGCGGCAGGCAGGGCGCCGGAGCTAAAGAGGGCACCTTAGTGTGCGCGCCGAAGGCGTGCGTCCAAAAAGGGGCGTGGCCATCGAAAAGGTGGTGTGTCTATAACACGCGTCCCCTTTTCGTCACTCTTGGGGGCATGCCTGGCACTTAAGAACACGCCGGGCAGCCACGAAGCGCTTCAGCGGGAATGCTACCTATATCAGAAAAGTTGGTTTTATCATGGTTCAAAACACTGCACTTTTGGGCTTCATCCTTTAGCTATTTTCTTTACAAATGAGTTCAGTGAAATATAAGCCTTCATTTCTGTGTGACAATTTTATTTATTTTTTTACCTACAGTATGTTTCGCTTTTAAATGCCTGTAAATGACATATTTACTTGACTATGGTACCAACACAAATCCCTATCCGTCCTAAAATAAATATAACAATAAATGCAGTAGAGTAAATTGTGAGGTGCAAGTTTGGTTGTGAAATAGTTAAAATGAGGATCATTGCTTTTAGAAGCAATCAAAAAGAAGCTTCAAGGGAACCCTATTCAAACTTCTCCTGGCCTATTGATATAAAAAGTAGTGATATTTAAATCATGAAGTCTACAGATTCAGGCAAAGAAGAATTCCATCTTTTGTGTGACCAAGGATACAAATTACTCACAAGCCTAATGCTGCATACACACGGTCAGATTTTCTTAAAGATATGAACGATAACGATTGTAAAAACCGTTAATTTCTTTGACATGTTGGGCATGCATCAACCAACGATGCGCGTTCCCGCATGTCAGATAACGATATCTGACATTGACTGTTTGCCATAAGATTTTGACGATTTCGTTCATTTTAATTGTCAGAAATCGTTCAAATCAATGTTGAAATCGTTCATCGTTAATCGAGATCTAGCAAATCTGACTGTGTGTATGCGCCGTAAGTTGTGAATGTCTTTCCTCTGCCATGCCCTATGTTGGCCCCATCACCACATCATTAAGACATCAGTCATTATAAGTTCTAGGGTCAAAGTTACTAAGCAGAGCTTTTCACATCTTCAGTGGTTTCAGATTTAAAGGGGTAATTATAATCTACAAAACCAGGCATGTTTTGTATTTATCTGAAAATAACAAAGTAGGAACCTGAGCTTCAATAAATGGATGCTGCTCTTCAGTCCACTGAAGTGGTCATACAACACTTCGAAAACAGTGATAAAAAATATGAATGTGGGCAAAGGCGCAACCTCCTAACATAACGTTACCAGATGAAGCAAAATACAGTCTCAAATTATGTGAGTTCATTGAGGATTGAAAAGTCCTTCTTCAATTTAGACAACACCTAATCCAACATATGTATCCCTCGTAGATCGCATATAAAAAGAAGATAAGAATCGCACTATAGCGTAGTCAAATTTAATCACATAAAATATCACACATCTAAAACACAAATCCTTCACCAACATATAAAAAGCGTACCAGAGACGGCGGTGTATAATGCACACCTATTCACATATGAGCCAATGTATCCCAAAGTCTCCCGGGAAGGACCTGGAATGGCAGTTCTTAGGTGTGTATTCCTCGCCAAGATGGAGATCCTCTGGTGCTATATCTGTCACCAACGCATTTCAACTCCCTTCTGGAGTCTTTTTCAAGGTGTGTTTGGTTGGTGCTAGAGCAATCTTTAAATACCCCTCACCTGCCTCTGATAGGTGGACAGAGGAGGAGGGGCTAAATGGTTGCATACATTTAAACAATCAAAAACATATTATAGTCCTTTCTCAGATTTAACATATAATGACTCACTATAATAGGTCGACAGTAATTAAAAAATACATATAATAAAAAATCTCTCTCCTGAAACGCAAATTCCAACAGCGCTACGTCACTTCCTGTTTACCTTTTTATATAAATCCGGGAATGCCTCTAATAAACATCATTTTCTCTGTATGCTAAAATAGCTACTAGACACCCCCACATTAAGGAGTAGCGCTTGCGTACCTTCTAGTATCCTATGTAGATCTAATTCAGACCTGGAAGCGTAACACGCACCTTTGATTATGAGGCGTGGAACGCATACTAACCACGTGTCCAAGAGTTGCGCTTGCGCCTCTCTTACCACGACACAGGAATCCACCGGAAGTCTGGTAATGTGCCACACGCCTCTAATTCAGAGGCGTGGAACGCAACGCTCTCCTAATCGCGGAAGTTGGTCTCAAATGCTTTCCAATATCATGTAGGGATATAGAAAAAGACCGGAAAACATATCGCATCCCTTCATCATTTGGTGTGCAACATCTGAGTTCCGATAAAAGCAATATATCACAATGAAAGGAAATAAAATAATAAATAGGTTCACATCATAATATACATCAAATGTAAACAGTTCTCATAAATATAGTAAATAACATTAAAATTCATAAAATGATCCTACAAAAATTAAAAAAAAAAAAAAAAATCCTCATAGAAACCATTTTAATTCAAAATCAACATTCAAACCCTTAGGTGCTAAAGTGCCAAGCTCATAAATTATTTTCATTTCTGATTGTGCCAATATGGTGTCTACATCTTTTTTCCTCCAATGTCCGTCGACTTGTTTGAGTCCTACAACTAGTTTCAAATCTGCAATGGAACATTGGTGAAATTCTTTAAAGTGTTTAGAAAGTGAATGGTTTTCGTATCCTTTTTTTATATTTCTAATATGTTCAACCCATCTAACTCTTAGAGGTCTAGATGTGCGGCCTACATATTGAAGGCCGCAACTACATTCTAATAAGTAAACACAGTTCTTATTATTGCACGTAATAAAATCTAATCAGTGGGCTTACAATAGTTTTTGGTACCGTATATACTCGAGTATAAGCCGACTTTTTCAGCACATTTTTTGTGCTGAAAAAGTACCCCCTCGGCTTATACTCGAGTGAAGTGTAGCGCTGACCAGACAGAGTTCAGTCACCGCTCAAACACACAGCCGCCGGAGCCGGCAGCTGTGTGTTTGCTGTAATCAGCAGCCGCTGAGAGTCTGTCAGACTCTCAGCGGCTGGTGCTGCTCCCACTGCGGGAGCCATCTTCCGGCTCCCGCAGTGGGTAATGGGAGAGACGTCATGAGTAATGACGTCTCTCCCATACAAAGCGGCCGGAGGAGCTGTTAGCGGCGGGACCAGGAGCGGGAGTTTCAAGTAAGTGATTCTTTTTTTTTTTTCTTATTACGTCTCTCTTTACTGGGGGCACTACCAGGGGGCGATTACTACAGGGGGCACTACCAGGGGGCGATTATTACAGGGGGCACTAAAAGGCGTTATTACCACTGGGGGAACTACCAGGGGGGGGGGGGGATTACTACAGGGGGCACTAAAAGGGGTTATTACCACTGGGGGAACTACCAGGGGGGGATTACTACAGGGGGAACTACCAGGGGAGGATTACTACAGGGGGCACTACCAGGGGAGGATTACTACAGGGGGCACTACCAGGGGAGGATTACTACAGGGGGCACTACCAGGGGAGGATTACTACAGGGGGCACTGAAAGGGGGGATTACCACTGGGGGCACTACCAGCAGCTGCCATTTCCCACCCTAGGGCTTATACTCGAGTCAATAAATTTTCCCAGTTTTTTGTGGTAAAAGTAGGTACCTCGGCTTATATTCGGGTCGACTTATACTAGAGTATATACGGTATTTAAAATGTTATCTCGTATATATATATATATGACCAAATCTAAAAAACATACTTCTTCCTTACTAGCATTAAAGGTTAACTCAAAGTTAAAAGCATTATGATTCAATTTCTGTGTGGAATTGAATCATAATGCTTTTAACATTGAGTTAACCATAGTAATTCCTACATCAGTATTGATAGTAATCATCACCCTCAATGGTTAAACAACATTCCTAAAGGGCAAATGAGACGGATCAGACGAAATTGTACAGATGTCCAGGTATTCAAAGAACAAGTGGGAGTTCTTAAACAAAAATTCTTAGCAAAAGGATATAAAACCTCAGATATTGACCCCGCAATAGAAGAAATGACCGTGGTCAATAGGGATGATTTGCTAATTACTAAAGAAAAGGTTAATGACAGATTTATTACGACTATTAATGGACAACATAAAAAAGTGGAGAAGATAAGAAAACATTGGCATCTCCTGGAAGAATACCCTCTACTTAAATCTGTCATTCCTAAAAATCCTAAATTTATTTATAGACTAGCTCCGAACTTAAAGAATAAGTTAGTAAAAGGAGCCATACCAAAGAAAAGAGAAGGGAGAATAAAAACTAAAGGATTTTATAGGTGCGGAGTATGTATCATGTGTAGAAACCATCAAAATCAACCGAGTAAAGTAGAAAATTTTATTGCCAAATCAAGAAATTCAGAATATGTGATTCGAGATTTTATTACGTGCAATAATAAGAACTGTGTTTACTAATTAGAATGTAGTTGCGGCCTTCAATATGTAGGCTGCACGTCTAGACCTCTAAGAGTTAGATGGGCTGAACATATTAGAAATATAAAAAAAGGATACGAAAACCATTCACTTTCTAAACACTTTAAAGAATTTCACCAATGTTCCATTGCAGATTTGAAACTAGTTGTAGGAATCAAACAAGTCGAGGGACATTGGAGGAAAAAAGATGTAGACACCATATTGGCACAATCAGAAATGAAAATAATTTATGAGCTTGGCACTTTAGCACCTAAGGGTTTGAATGTTGATTTTGAATTAAAATGGTTTCTATGAGGATTTTGTTATTGTTTTTTTAAATTTTTGTAGGATCATTTTATGAATTTTAATGTTATTTACTAAATTTATGAGAACTGTTTGCATTTGATGTATATTATGATGTGAACCTATTTATTATTTTATTTCCTTTTATTGTTGTGATATATTGCTTTTATCGGAACTCAGATGTTGCACACCAAATGATGAAGGGATGCGATATGTTTTCCGGTCTTTTTCTATATCCCTACATGATATTGGAAAGCATTTGAGACCAACTTCCGCGATTAGGAGAGCGTTGCGTTCCACGCCTCTGAATTAGAGGCGTGCGGCACATTAC
This sequence comes from Taudactylus pleione, assembly GCA_031769625.1. Classification (NCBI taxonomy): domain Eukaryota; kingdom Metazoa; phylum Chordata; class Amphibia; order Anura; family Myobatrachidae; genus Taudactylus; species Taudactylus pleione. The sequence continues at coordinate 8,065,194 of JAUIMM010000081.1, read as the reverse complement.
CAGACTTCCGGTGGATTCCTGTGTCGTGGTAAGAGAGGCGCAAGCGCGACTCTTGGACACGTGGTTAGTATGCGTTCCACGCCTCATAATCAAAGGCGCGTGTTACGCTTCCGGGTCTGAATTAGATCTACATAGGATACTAGAAGGTACGCGAGCGCTACTCCTTAATGTGGGGGTGTCTAGTAGCTATTTTAGAGAGAATGATGTTTATTAGAGGCATTCCCGGATTTATATAAAAAGGTAAACAGGAAGTGACGTAGTGCTGTTGGAATTTGCGTTCCAGGAGAGAGATATTTTTTAATTACTGTCGACCTATTATAGTGAGTCATATGTTAAATCTGAGAAAGGACTATAATGTTTTTGATTGTTTAAATGTATGCAACCATTTAGCCCCTCCTCCTCTGTCCACCTATCAGAGGCAGGTGAGGAGTATTTAAAGATCGCTCTAGCACCAAACACCTTGAAAAAGACTCCAGAAGGGAGTTGAAACGCATTGGTGACAGATATAGCACCAGAGGATCTCCATCTTGGCGAGGAATACACACCTAAGAACTGCCATTCCAGGTCCTTCCCGGGAGACTTTGGCTCATATATGATTAGGTGTGCATTATACACCGCCATCTCTGGTACGCTTTTTATATGTTGGTGAAGGATTTGTGTTTTAGATGTGTGATATTTTATGTGATTAAATTTGACTACGCTATAGTGCGATTCTTCTCTTCTTTTTATATGCGATCTACGAGCGATATATCTGTTGGATTTGGTGTTGTCTAAATTGAAGAAGGACTTTTCAATCCTCAATGAACTCACATGTTTTGAATTTAATATAATTGTCACTTTAAATACCAAGTTCGAAGCAGCAGTGGTTTTGACAAGCACAGACTAGTAAATTTAGCTCCTAGTAGTGTCAATGAATATTGTGCGGTGACCATTGCATAAGAGGCAGGCCCATAGTGACAGTAAGCAATGTCATCATAGGGCTCGGCCTCCAGCATAATCCAAACCAGCCCCTACCTTTAGTGCGCTCATTTTTGTTATGGGGCTCCAGACCAGAAGATGGAGGGTCCCAAAGGAGAAATATACACAGTTAAGATAAAATGGTTTAAGGAAGGTGGGCTTAAATTTAGGGATGTGCAGGCTCGGTTCCGTTCGTTTTTTTTTACCGAATCTTATTGGCTATCCAAAACTCGTGACAGCTGATACCCAATAAGATTCGGTAAAAAAAAACGAACGGAACCGAGTAGAACCGAGCCTGCACATCCCTACTTAAAATATATAATTTTTCACCTAAAAGTGGAATAATCCTTAAGATTAGCATGTAGTTGGTCACGTTTAGTCTTATTTAAATTACAGGTTTAACTCAGAATGAAATAAACATATAGAGCAGTGATTCCCAACCTCGGTCCTCAAGGCACACTAACAGTCCTGGTTTTAGTGATATCCATGCTTAAGCACAGATGGTTAAATCAAAATAACTGAAGTACTAATTAAGTCACCTGTGCTCAATTATGGCTATCCTTAAAACCTGGACTGTTAGTGTGCCTTGAGGACCGTGGTTGGGAACCCCTGATATAGAGGATTAAGAGAGATCAGGTATGAATAAGTCAGGCGCAAGCATATTTATTTTATTTTCTTTACAAAAAAATTTGCCTAGTGTTGACATGGCTGTGTTCAGTCAAGGCTATAGAAGGCTAGGGTTCAATACAATTAGCTGCGATGATCTCGCGTGTGCGAGTCATCACGGCAACAGCCGCACTTTACGGCAGCCCAAACTCACACTAACATGCTCGCAGTCCCATAGAGCTCCGAGTAAAATTGTGTGAATTTGGGCTCAGAGCAGGCTCCGAGGGGTGCGAGAGGCGATGCCTTTGCCAGCATTTTAACGCTGTGGCAACGGCAACTCGCACCCTTTGTGGACAATAGGATTGAGCCCTTAGGTGGGTGTGACTCACAATTCAGCCCTTGTCTGGGTGTTACCATCTGTTACCTGAGAGGTGGATGCATTTAATTGCAAATTATTAGTGTGTTAAGCATATATACAAGTACAGAGACTATGGTCCCTTGACGTCAAAATCTGCATGCTTTTATTTGCTAGATACCCACAGATTTGCAGTACAGGTACTAGCGATATAGCGGCGACAAATGTATGAATGAAGTCCAGTTGCAAAAAAAAAAAAGAAAAAAAGAAAAAAGGGCACTGAATAAATATTAAAATCCAGTATAAAGCTAGGGTGCATTTAACTGGTTGTGATGAAAAGTCAGCCCAGCTCATCAAAGAAAATAATTGCATGGTTACAAGCTGTTATATGCAGATAGACAAAACACACACACATAAATATATATTTTATATATATATATATATATATATATATATATATATATATACACATACGTAAGCATCATAACAAAAATTAAAGTACTACTTTCCCTCTGGCAGTGTAAACATGAAACAATCATCTTGGGCTCTCCTAGGAAGTGCTGCATGTTTTCCTGTTTTTTCATTTTATTTCCCAAAGGCACGCTCATTTGACAGCTGTCTTCCTACATCATCTGACCTCTTTCACACGCTGCTGAACCAGGCTGTTGCCCCTTCTTGGAAGTGACATGGTCTTGCATCAAGGTAGATTAAGAGAGAGTGACAGCCTGGCAGCTCTGTAATGTCTCAAGTGCTAGACTTGTTTCACTCCACCATGGTATTATAAGCCTTGCTGGTTCCATCAGAGTGTAAGGTGTATTGCGAGACAAGAGTAACAGCACAGAAATGTAATTAATTTAACAACCTAACAGGCTTCACTAATCAGGTTTAAATGAAAACCACCGTAACAAAGAAAACAAGTCTGTTGCTAATTGTGTGCCAAAGGCGGTAAACATACAAACGCAATTTATAATTAGCTCTCCTCATTTGGAAGTCGGATAGGAGAATAGCTACAGATGTCCATGATCAGAGAAGTGAATCTACATTGCATGGCCATATATTCCCATGTCTTCCATACACTTCACAAGAAAATCAGACTACCAAAAAGTACAAGCGAATATGTGGAAAAAGCAGTACACCAAAATGATTTATTAAAGACCACCTACTTAACCTATTAGGAGTAGTTAGGGAGACAAGACTGTAAAGATCAAATTCAAGCAAACCACTCCCAATCAATATATAAAAGCATACATTTTATTTATTTATTTTTTACGTTACTTGTATATATTGTGCTACCAGCAACAGAATGCTTTAAGCTAAAAGTTAAGTACCGGGTCAAGCTTGCGTTTATACATCCATAAAATTTGGTGAAGAAGCCAACTTAAATGAGGTCAGGGAATCCAGTCATGTGAGAGACGTTCCCACAACAGAGCCACTTCTGATCTCTTCATGCCTCACTCACTGCCCTTCTCCAATGACACACGTCAAGGGATTCCCTACGTCCACATGGTCTTTTCATGCTGTCGCTGCATAGTAACAGGTATAATAACCTGGAAATAACCCCGTAAAAGCACACAGCACAGAATTTCAAAAGGATTTACAGATGGGTCCATACATATCTTTGCTGCAGTCGTGCCAAACAGCCGCTCTCGTTGCATCAGATCCCGTGAGACTGCTAGCGGCGGGTGTTTGTTTTGCCGCAATGCAATGTAACTAACGCAACGCAGCTTATTTCATTTCAAGTTCCATTGTGCTGTATATACAGACTCAGGTGCACACAGAAATTCAAATTAATAAGCAGAGACTGCTGGTGCGTCATAGTCGCATTGCAACTTAGACACATTTTTGGAAAAAAATAAAAAAGATGCCCAGTGCTAGCTGAGTTGCACGGGTCCTGGTGCTGTGTGGCGTATTGAGGCTAGATGTATGAAGACACAACTGTAGTAACGCCATACATACCTTTATACAATGGCATCAGTGATGGACACACCTGTGATTGAGCAAGAATGCATGAAGAGACAACTTAGAAAATAAAATGAAATGGAAAATCAGTGTCGTGACTTACTACATTTTCGCAACAGGATTGATGTATAAAGCCCTAAGGAAAAAAGTGTAACTTTTAAAAAATCAGAACTCAAACCAAAACACCCAGCCTACAGCCCTCAAAACTGTACATGCAGATGGTCCTGCCCATGCACCTTATTTATTTATTGTCATTTATATAGTGCACACATATTCCGCAGTGCTTTACAGAGAATATTTCACATCTGTCCCTGCCCCAGTGGAGCTTACAATCTATATTCCCTATCACACACATACAAACTAGGGTTAATTTTCTTTGGAGCCAATTAACCTACCATAGTGTTCATTCTAGGTCCGGCGCCAGACCTAGAAAGGGAAACTCCAGGGCGCACCCGAAAAGGGGGTATAGTCACAAGAAAAGGGGCTGTGTCTTTAGGACGCACCCCATTTTCATCACGTGCCCGGCACTTACGAACTTGCTGTGCTTCCCCCAAGCCAGGCCTGCCTACCCTACCGATTTGGCCGGGAGCCTCCCGAATATCGGGTGACGTTCACGGCCAACCCGGAAAGGCAGGCAAGCCTTCCGGCATCCACCAACCCTCCCGGCCTCCCCCCAGAATATACTAGCGATCCCCGCAGCAGGGGGGCCGGTGACTCGATCCGCACTGAATCGAGTCATCGAGGCCCCGCCTCCTGCTTCACAATGTCATAAATAACGGCATTGAGAATAGGGGGCGGGGGCCGCGATGACTAAATCACACAGCTCCGCCCTCAATGTGTCATAACTGTCCGGAAACGCCCCCCGCTGTTAGCCGACAATCAGCTCCCTCCCGGAAGGAGGGAGCTGATTGTCAGCAAGTATGCCCCAAGCACTCCTACTGCATGTCAGTGAATAGATGCCGGATGCCACTATTTTCCCAACCCGCGGATAGGGACGGCACCCGCAGGCTGCATCAGCGGGGCGCCACCAAGAGGGGCCAGAGAGAATTCTGCGCTTTAGAAATCTACGCAAGCACAGGGAGAATACACAAACTCCTGTAGTGGGAGTTGAATCCACAACCTCAGTGCTGTGAGGTAGTAATGCTGACCATTACACAGTCCGTCGTGGGAGTTGAACCCACGACCACAGTGCTGTCAGGCAGTAATGCTGACCATTACACAGTCTGTGCTGCCCAACCTTAGCTCTAATGTTCCTAGTGTTCCAGTCAGGATTTGGGGCATCTATTCACGCGGCAACAGAACAGCAGCGGCCAGGCTGTTTTAGAAGGGCATTGCTAAAAGGGCAGGGCACATTTTGCCCTCTAAAATACAGGCAGGGCGTTTCCCTAAAACAGCCTGGCATCAACAAAAGTTCCTACATTGCTGAGCTAGGTGTGTCTTATAAGGTGAATTTCAGCTAAACTAAAAAATATATTTTTATTTGGAATTAAGTGATCAAATATAAAAACAAACCTTTGTATTGCATCCAGAAATTTGGCACTTCCATATATGCATGTAGCTGTCTGAACTGATAATCCTCCCCTCTACCCCAGGAAGGCCTTGTTTGGTGTTGGCAAAGACCTTTCGTGTGAAACTGCATATATGGAAAGATTACAGGGGGTAGAGATGGGACTTTGACAACCTAAATAAGCCTCACAGAGTAGTATATAGGCTCTCTGAACATTAGAAGAAACAATCTAACAATTATTGTAATGTAAAACTTTGTACCGTATTTTATTTTAGGTAGAGATTAGCGCTTCAGTTTTCATCTGTCATGTTCGGATCTCAACAACAACATCTGATTGGCTATCCTGCTCTCACTTGTTTTGGATAGCCGATAAGATAAACCCAGAGTGAAAACCGAAGCGTTCATATCTAATTTTAGGTAACACGACTACAGTAAAACATTGTAACTGGGAATATGCTTTACAATGGGTCACTTCTTGCATTGGATTTGATATTCCATTATTATGATGTATTAAGGGTCACCTAAGATTAGAGTTTGTGTTGGTAAAACACATTTGAAATAACAACAATATGTTGGAAGGGAAAAGGAGCACACCTATAACGTACCAATGCTGCCCAAGTTACACCTAATGGAGTCCATTAAATAACACCACAAATGAAACAATAGAATATAGGAAGGGAAGGTTTTACATAAGGAGAGTAGCAGAATCTTTATCATTTGGATCAGTTCGACTGAATCAAAGGCGAAAGATTCTGCTACGCTTTGCGCCTTGTGTGTCGGTGATATATACATGAAAACTGATGCCTTTTAAAAACACATCAGTCAAACAACAACAAAAAAAAAAAGAAAAAGTCTGACCACAGAGCTCAAGTAACATATTACCAAAGATAAAACAGAGGAGGGGACCATGTGCACAGCAATTGATCCAGCAGTACAGGTCAATAACTCAGCAATAATAAAGCCATCCAATACATGTGGGATGATGGATCTACATGGCTAGATGGCTTATAGCTGCAGAAGCAGAGTACAGGTTGAGTCTCCCATATCCAAAATGCTTGGGGCCAGGGGTATTTTGGATAACAGAATATTCCGTATTTTGGAATATTTGCATATCATAATGAAATATCTTGGGGATGGGACCCCAATATACACACAGAATGCATTTATGTGTTATATACACACAGCCTGCAGGTCATTTATACAATATTTTCAATATTTTTGTGGCTCAAGCAAAGTTTGTGTACATACATGAAATTAATTTATGTTTCATATACACCTTATACACACAGCCTGAATATAATTTTTTACAATATTTTTAATAATTTGTGCCTTAGACAAAGTTTGTGTACATTGAACCATCAAAAATCAAAAGGTTTCATTATCTCAGTCATGGCAAAATGATTCCGTATTTCGGAATATTTGGATATGGGAGACTCAACCTGTATATCCTTTATTTTCCTTCTAGTCAACCTACTGTACTCTGTGAATGTCTGGTCAGGGGGAAAGCCAACAGTAGACAGGCTTAGTAGAAACAACTATCATTTAATAGAAGTATCGACAAATACCAGTCATCCGGGCAACAAAAAAATGGACCTTGGCCATTTGTGCAGTGCATCAGCAGAGTACAGTAATCCATCAGACAAGTGCTGCATGCCACACCCTCTGGCTGGCTGTGATATCCTATACCGAGAAAGAATTGCAAATGCATATCCTAACTGAATTACCTTCTATACTGCTTAAGACAAAGTACTTTTAATATTTGCAGTTATTCGGCTGTAAATGGCTAAGATAAGAGCAAAGCCATGTAATTTATGGATTGAGACTCCACATTCCTACTGCCCTCCTTTCCCCATATCTGGTCAGACTTATAGGGGTATTCAATATGGGAGCGATAACATCGTTTTTGCATTAATATCGCACTTATGACGTCATTATCGCAGGTTTTAGTTTTACACCGTATTCAATTTCAAAGACTTATCGCAGTTTTGAAAAGTATTTGATAAAAAACGGTGATAACTTTTCACCATTGAATAGGTGTCGAAAAAAGTGCAGAACTGGGGTTTAGGGGTGCAGGCTCAAAAAAAATAGCCTGCACCCCTGGGAATGACATTTAAAAAAGAACTGTGTCAAAAAAAGTAAAAAAAAAAAAATGGGGACACCCCAAAAAATGTATTTCAAAATTGGGGTGAAAAAAAAAAAATGGGAAAAAAATTATTAACAGTAGTGAAATAGGTTCAGGGCTATTCTGCAAGTATGCGGGAGGTGTTTTCTAGAATAGATTTATAGCGGCAGGTGCACAAATGCAGAATTTTTAAAAACTTTCTTTAGGGACATCAAAATATGCTAGTACCCATTTTCATGTACCCCAAATTTGATGGGACCACTTAAAAAAACGAAAAAAATAACCTAAGTGCTCTTCTGCATCACTTCTTCAATGTCGGGAAAAAACACCTACTGCAGCTATTTAAATCCCCGACTTTCATTTAAAGGCTAAAACGGGGGTACCCATAGTGATCCCCCATGTTTTTACAACTTTAGAGGGGTCTTACAATTTTTTAAGGAAAAATTCATAACTTTACACAAATCCAACTTCGGAGGCTCCCGTTTTCGTTAATTTTATATTGAATACGGGGATAAGCGGGCGGGCGCCGCCCGATACTTTAACGCAGGTAAAAACTCCGATATGAAATGTTAACTTCGACAGTGAAGTTAACGTTTCATATTGAATACCCCTCTTAGGCTTTGTGAAACCTGTTTCTTTCAATAGTCTTAACCTTATCTCCCTGACTCACTACCCATCATGACTCTCTGACAGCAGAATTTAACCGTGTGCCATACTTGATTGGAGTTCAAGAAAAGAATAAAGCGACTGCCCATTCACTGGTCTGGAATGACGACTTGTATGATCTTGGTATAATGTGGCAAGCAATGCAGGTACAATATGCAGGTGAACGCTTCATCTAAGGTACCAGAGATTGAGTTGCATCCCTATACTTAGAGGCCGATTCCATCAGAAATGTTATGTTGTGCTTTTACTGCGGGTAAACGAGCCACAGCACGAGCGCGCCACCAATCTGCGCTATTTCATTAGAAAATGTTATCTCAGCACCCGTACTACCTGGGGAAGAAGAGCAGGAAAAAGTGGGGAGAGCACCCTGAACCCAAGAAAAGTGGCAAATAAGATTTATATAACAATAGAAGACTATTAGTGGCCATAACCAAAGTATTTGATGTTAAAGGGTGTCAAATGGCGGATTTTTACCATTATTATTATTAAACAGTGGGAAAAATATAGCAAGAAAGTATTTTTCACCAAATTAAAGCCTCTAGAATATTTTTTATTGTATTTAAGCCAGTTTAAAGAGATATTGAAAAAAAAAAAAAAAAAAAAAAAAAAACTCTTGTAACTCACATCTACAAGTTCAAAAGCTAATATCCCCATGTATACAACACCTCAAAATACATGTCCCACATAATTAAACACATTTTTTGAGCTTTTTACACTAAATGACCTAATATATGACATATCAGTATTGGCCAAATTACGCTAATAAAATGCCTCTTAAGAGCATGATTATGCATTGGGAAAGGTGTGCTAGAGGTTCTGCACTTAGGTCCTGATTCAGAGAAGGATGCTTATGCAATCACAGCTGCGATTCCGCACAGAACGCAGCTGCGAAAATATGCAAATGATTCCAAAGAACACTGACATAAGGACGCCCACTTCTGCCTTCTTACATGATACGATGTCGCTTACCTGCATAAATATCTGTAACATCGACGCACATCGAGCAGCCATCTTGCCCTTTTAGCAGGTCTGATCTGCCGCAGATTTGACAGCTCTGACACGAAGGGCTAATTTATGCATGCCCATGTAATGGCAGTCAGACTCGCCTACGTTTTTATGACCACTCCCCATTCCCACCCCCAAACGCTGACAGCACGTCACTCGCTTTGCGATGGATTCCTCTGAACATCCGTAATCGCAGTGCGATCGCTGCACACGCGCAGTGACAATCGCTCGATCTATGTATGTAATCGCCATTACATTCATCTCTGAATCAGGCCCTTTGTCCAGACATTTTTACCTTAAAAATGTCCTTGCTTTTCACTTCCAGAGCTGTAGCAGGCCTTAAGTGCACCCTGTGCCGACGCATGACGTCATTACGTCGCACGGAGGGGGACGGGGTCGACAGCAGCGGTAAGTGGAAGTGCTGACTGGCGCCTCCTGAGGACGTTCTAATCAGCTGCACAGACTGCAGGGTGCCTGTCTGGAACACCTAAAGGCTGCTCTGGCGGAGCCACAGCAGTGATCCTGCCTGCAGCAAGCCATTCCAGGCACCCTGCTATCCAGAAGCAAGGGTCGTGAATTGGCTACAATGCCGCCCACAGAGCCCTGCGTTCTATGCTGCAGAACCAGCCGCAATCAGGGCCGTAGCTAAGGTAGTGTGGCCGGTGCCATCGCACAGGGCACCGCAGGGCAGGGGGTGCTGTTTGGGCCTGTCAAATTTCTATTTATTATCACTCTCACTTGTAGCTTCCTCTTATTTAATCCCCAGCATCTCCTGGCCTCCCCTATCTCTTCCCTGGCCCTTCCCCATGAGGCCATCCCCCTTTTTTGGGTACATTATGACCCTTTGAAAAATGGGGGGGGAGCGCCAATGCTCTTTCTGGCACAGGGCAACAAAAAGTCTAGTTATGGCCTTGTTCACCTCCTCTGGGGCTGCATACTAAAAGCCATGCCAACTCCCATTGAGACCATTTACTGGACGCGGATTTATGTCATTGTACGATCTGCTGTACGATTACACAATATACAAGTGCTGTTACGGGGATAATGTTACTGCACCGTATCATACGTTGCATCGTCCATCTGACGTGCAGCTGTTTATGTTTTATAAAAAATGAACCTTGACGCATAGGGGCATATTCAATTAGACACGAAAAGCCGTTTTAGGCTAAAAGGTTTCGCCGATGTCATTTCGCCAGGCGTAAAAGTATCGCCGTATTCAATTCCGAACACTTTTCGCGGACGCAAAAATGCAATGCAATGTAATAGGTGAAAAAGATTTGCCTATTAATAGGTGGTGAAAAAGTGCACAATTGCAGTTTTGGGGTGCAAACGTCAGGAAACCACTCAGCACCCTTGGAACAGCCCCCCAAAGCATAACTGTGTCCAAAAAATCCTAAAAAAAAATAATTTAAGAACACCACAAAAAATGACTTTGAAAAGGGGGCAAAAAAAAAAAAATCAAAGTTGGGGTACAAACTTAAAAACTAGCGAAATAAGCTTTTGGGGGGGTCTGTAAGTATGGGGAGGTGTTTTTTTGATTGCCGCTGCTTGCTGAAGGTGCGTTTTTTAAAACTTCAGTATTGTGAAATGTAACCATGCTTGCACCCATAATCATGTACCCCAAATTTGCTGGGACTAGTTATTTTCACAAAAAAAACCCCTGCTAAATGCTATTCTTCACCACTTGTGCAAAGACGCTAATTAGCAGCTATTGAGAGCATATAAGTACCCCAAATACCTTAAGCAGGGCTATTTGGGGGCATCTAGATTAATCCCCAATGTTAGTGCAACTTTTGGGGGGTGTCAGGCTGATTTGCCCAAATCTGACAGCACTTTTCGGCTGTTTGCGTTTCGCCGGGTCCTGTTTTCGTGTCCTTTGGAATTGAATAGGACGAAAAACAGGGTCACGCACGATAAGTTTGAGTCCAAACCACGCGAAGTCAGCGAAAAATTTACGTTCTGCCCACGGCTGCGAAATTATCGCACCTAATTGCATACGGCCCACAGTGTCATAGCAGGACACCTACTGGGTATGTGCACTTTCAGATTTTAATTATATAAAATTAGGCTTGTAGTGACAACTCACACATCCAGTGCTGGTGGTAGGGGCTGCAGCCTGACTTCTGGTGCACCCTGAGGAGCTGGGGTTACACATCTCTTCCTCTTCAGCCTGAGCTTGGCGGCCTTCTCCTCAGTCATAGTGCAGACCCTACACAGCAGCAGGGGGGAAATAATACATGTAATACTATGCAACACAGCTGTATGACTGCACACTGACACTACTCCACCACGGTGACCACAGCGAGTCTGTCTGAGCACACGTGTTACTGTTTCTGCCCCAGTCACTACTATAGTGTCTGATCATCATGGCAGTGACTGAGTACACCAACCCGGCTACTGACAGCACAGACACACCGCGGCCTGGGAGGTCATAGCGGGCCCGAGGCTCTAGTGTTCGTCACTACGCTTCCACTCACCAGCTCTCTCGTCTCTCACACATGGGAACTCGGGTGGGAGGAGGAGGGAGCAGTGTGAGGACGCAGGGCACACGCCCAGAACCAGCAGCGTAATTATGCCGGGTCTGTAACTGTTTCCACGTATTAAATGTGTGGTAAATCCTTATTTTATTTGCCTCAGCTAATTATACAGTATTGCCTCCAACACTGAGACATGCAAAAATCGATAGATCCTTCACATTAGCCGCCGGTAAAACCCCGCCAGATTTCGCTGAGGCTCCGCCCTTTTCGAGGCCAGGGATTCGGTACTGTCATAGCCTCTAGGAATCAGTGACATGTCTTTTCTCCATATAGACTAGCAGCATAGTGTGCACTGCTTTTTAACTGTTGGAGTCCTATGGTTGTGGTACAAGAAGTCAAAGTACCGGGGCCTCCAGTGGGACCGGTTAAGTGCAGAGATTGGCACGTCCATCTCGTGTACTAAGCCTTGGATAAGGATGAAGTGAGAGAAGCTAATTTTAAACTAATGTAACCCCCTCCCTGTACTCTAATACTACTTTTATACCTAAATTCCGGGTCTGACCCGGATCAAACCAATCACCAGGGGCGGGATGCACTAAACGGAAAATGTTTACCGCATTTTCCATATGCATCAATCACCTGGCCGCCGGGCTCCGATGCGGAGGGTAAAGCCAGCTATTACTGGCGTTACCCTATAGAAGCCTATGGGCTTCTACCGCATCGAGCTGCTATGAGGGATCCCAGCATGCCCCACAGCTGCCGCGTCACTCTGCACATGCGCAGATGGACTCCCGGATCATAAACCCGGAAGTCCACTGTGCAGCAGAGATCGCAAAGGACAGCTCTTACCGGAAGAGCTGTCCTTTGCTGTACTAATCGCATATGTTAGTGCATATGCGATCAGTACCAATGCGGTGTTAGGCGGTAAGTGTTACTGCATCCCGCCCCCGGAATTTAACTGGCGACGACCACACCAGAGCCGGGTCTGCAGTGACCCAGCTCTGCCGGTGTGGACGTTTGGAGATGACATCATCTACAAGCACCACTGAAGCCGGCCAATCGTCCGGCATGCGGCGCGCTCTAGGTCATCGTGACTCGGATTGTGCCGTTTACACTGCAGGGTTTCACGGGTCATTCCCACATTAAACCCTGCAAGTTACCTGGGTTGGATTGCCAGGTCACTCGACCCAAGAATCAGGGACGGATCTAGACTCTTGATTTAGGGGTGGTGGTGTGTGTGTATATGCAGTGGTGGCAAGGATGTGCTTGCCGATCCATCCATCATCGTGGATCCCAATGGGGGGCCCAGGGAGTGAGGTATGTGTCGCCTGGGTCCTCAGACTCCTCATTAATCTGGTTTTAGTCACCTGTAGGAGGGGGATCTTGTGTGTCATATCAGGGACGGGCTAGACCAAGTAGAGCCCAGGGCGAAAATTCCTTTTGGTGCCCCACTTAAAAGGACAAAAAAATCAATACTGTATTTGTGTGTACTAAATAAAGACTCACCTTACCTATATGGGGAACCTCTGAAGAAATTGATCCTCCATGGGCAGACAATGTCCTCAATCAGTAGTCACTATTCACGTTGAAGGTCACATGGTCCGGAAGATGCCTTTCTACTTCAGGGTCCATAGGGGGTCCACAGGGTTGACCTTGGGGTATAGGTTGGGAACCAAATCCGGGCACCACGCAGTTAAAGCTTTTAGCTCCCAGGATGCACTTGGGTCCACTCTCCCTATAACCCCACCCACAGCCAGAGGCACCTCAGTTTAAGTTGTGCCCGGCCGGAGTCAGGTCACCGTTTAGTGCAGTGGGGAGCTGATTAGCAGCCCCTAAGCTTTATTTTTTTCTAAGTACAGAGTTTTTTTATTTTTACTTTGGACTTTCAGAGCGGCAGCATCGGACTGTCCATAGGACGTCTAAGCTGCCGCTCCGTCACTCCGCCGGCGCTGAGACGCCAGTACAGATCTGGGGATCTCAGCAGGACCCCAGAGTCTGTACTAGCCGGACTCTGCGGGCGCCCAGGACTGCTGCCGGATCTACGGGGAGCAGGTAAGGTCGCGGATCACCGCTTGCGGTGATCCGCGCATTTTATATGCAGTCCTGTTCCTCCGGTCTCCGGGGACAGACCGGAGGCGCCGGCAGTGGCGGCGGGCCCCCCATACCCCGTGTGTCCACTAGACCACCAGGGACTTAGTGTTCGGTGCTGGGAGCCGGCGTCCCGGGGGCTTAATAGCCGGCCAGGGGAGGAAGCTTTCCCTGTTACAGCGGCTCCTCCCCTCAGCTCAGCGCGCCTTTCAGTATGTATAATCTGGTGTCGCTGAGCTGCTTCCTCCGCGGGCCACGCTTCTTCTGAGGTCTCCAGCGGCCATTTTCTTGTGGTGCAGCAGCAGAGCTCCGGAGATGGCAGTGAGTCCAGTCCCCCTACGTACCTCACCATCAGGTCAGTGTACACAGCGCTGTAGCCTTCCCAGACACTGAATCTGGGTAAGTTGAATGCAGTGTAATAGTGCAGTATATTATATGACATGTTTATGTATATATGTATATATCTGCATGGTATGTGACTTATGCTAGTGCTGACTGTCTGTATTTAATTCTCTCACCTGTCAGTGTATATCTATCCCTTTTCCTTATCTGCCCTAATACAGCTGTACTTAGGGTGGTTCTGAGACCTCACATTTATATACTCGTTGATATTTGTGAGGTTTGTTACATACTGTTGCGTGCTGCACGTTGCCACATTTTCGTTGGAACTGTGTGTTGCATAAGCTGAAAATGGGTCCCTGCGGCTAATTTTAGCATCAGTCAGGACCAGTATAGCACTGCTTGATATTTCCGCCAAGATTGGTCAGATATGTTTGACCAGGAGATAGAGCGTTATACTGCACCCATTTTTGCTATCCTGCAAGTCATGTGCTGCAGGTGTTAGTGCGGAGGATTTGTTTCATAAAGGGTTCTGTGTGTGGCGTCATCTGGTGCCGGCCCCTTTCACGACCCCCTTGGGAGGTTTGTTTTCTCGGGATCCTCTCAATTGCGGATCGCCGGGCGGGCCCCATTGTTGTACCTCACTTGGGGTTACTTCACCATACTGCCCTTTTTCATCTCAGGGTATCTCGCAGTTTCTTGCACTCTTCCCCTGTGACACAGACTATCGCTCCCTGCATGGGGTTTTCGCAGTATATGAAATCCCCCTGGTGCCACCATAGTCTGTCATTCCCCTTGCAGGGATTCCCACGGCCACCCTGGGTGGATGTCGTTTTCTACGAAACGCAAATTGGTGTGGTTGACGCCCTGTGGTTACTTCCCAGTTGGCTCTGCGTGAACTGGATACTGTTTTGGGCTCTTTCCCTCTTACACGGGGGAAGCCTATTTCAAGTATTATTATCCCTGCTTTGGGCTGGTGGCAGGTCCATTCTGGTTAGAGTGAATGTTGACCTGCACCTGTATCATACACCCTCAGTATTGCGTGCCTTCTGGTTCCCTGTTGCTGACTAGCGGGGGGATCGCATGGCGGGACTCTGGCTGTTGTCAGTTATGAGGTATTACAACAGTGTTTGGCCTCCTGTCCCAAATTCCCTGAGGGTCATCACGAGCCCCTCATGGGGTGGATGGGCGTGTTACTCGTCAGATTACAGACGTTACTATGCATCCCATTCCTGCGTGGTCGGATTCTTCTGATCCGTAGGTGGTAACTCTGCCTGAAATCAGTATACTCGCTTTCAGGGGTTGTTACCCATCCTACCATGGCTATAGCATGGTTGGTTAATACTATTGCATACTGAGCTGATGCATTTGTAATGTTTTTTCCCCACCAACACGTCTGGGGTTCAAATGTATTTGGTCGCTCATGTAATATATGCAGTTGTCATAGGTGGACATGCCTATATTGGATACCAGTCTCCTAACTTTCAGAGTTCCGGCTGCGACGGTATCCTCCGTAATACCCTATGGCTGCGCTCTGGGAATGCAGAGGTGCAGATACCATCTATAGGGTAGATCTTGTTGGGTCCTGACCTTGACAGTGGCAGTACAAATTTCCCGCCTTCAGCTATGCCCACTACAGGGCCTCAGACTAAGTCTAATAAGTCTTTTTGTCCTCTGGGTCAGCCTAAAGGTCTGTTTCTTCAACCGAGCAGGCCTGGACTGCCAGCCGATCCTGCTTCTGAACCTACGGATATATCGTCAGCATGACGAGACAGGCCTACCACTGGGAGATGGCGATTTTCTCAGTTCGCCCAGTACTAGTGTCTAGTTGCCGCGGCTACGTGGGTAGGAGGGTACGCCCTCTCTTTGCTCAGGCGGCCTATTTCCATGTGATGGTACGCAGGCCCTTATTCGGACCCGAACAGGGCCTTACGAATCCAGAAAGCTATACAGTTGTTGGGGTAAGCGGAGCTAATTGGGCCATCCCCACTTTCTCAGCGAGGGACTGGTTGTTCTGCTTTCTTTCTGGTGCGGTGGCTGAATGGTCCTCTTTGGCCTATTCTCTGTCTCAATTCCCTGAACCAGTTCCTAAAGCTACCTGGGCTCAGGAGGCAATCCCTATGCTCCATCATACTATGTTTGGAACCTGGGGATGGTATCACTGGATATACAGGACGTGTGCCTACGGGCACTTACAGAGACCTTGCCTCAGCATGAACTGAGGTTTGCTGTATCACAGAACTTACGGTTTTTGGGCTCTGCCTGTTGGGACTGTTCTCAGCCCCACAGGGGTTTACCAGCGTTTTCGATTTTCTGACAGTTCTTCTGTTCAGTATATCCCAATGCTCCTGTACCTGGATGGCCTCCTGCTCTTAGCAGGATCACCGGGGTACTTTACAGCCGGGTCAGGTTGACTGTGGCTTCTTCAGGGTGCAGAAGTTTAATCAATGGGGAAAAAGTCCTCCCTGCATCCCTCTCTGGGTATTCTTCACCTAGGAGCCCTGCTGGATTCTCAGAATCTGAGAATTCTTCTGGCGTAAGACGGCATCTCCACTCTTCCATTAGGAGTACATGGATGTCTGCGCAGTCGACATATGTCTTTGCACTCTGGGAGGCATGGTCCACTATTCAGTGTCTGCCTTTGGAAGGGTGGAATGGGCTTAGTTCCATTCCAGGCCTTTCCATAATTGGCTTATCTCCAGATGGAACAAGTTTTTTTTTTTCTGTCTGATCACTGTTCAAATGATGCTGCTCTCCCCGGAGGCAAGTCTGTCCCTTTTCGGGTGACTATGACCATCTCTTCCAGGGTATTCTTTGCTAAGGACAGTGTCTGGTTCGCATCCATTTCAGTGCAATTGGATGTCTGTCGATTCCACCCTGTCAATTAACTTGTTGGAACTTTAGCCTGTCTTGGGCCTTCACTCTGGCATAGCCCTTGTTTCCCGGTGAACCTGAAAAAGTTCAGTCCGACAGGGTCAGAACAGTAGCTTCCTTTTTAGCAATACTGTTCGTTGGGTGGCAATGTCAGGTATGTCATACATTCGGACATTGTCTGAGGGTCTCCTCCCGACCATCTCGACAGTGTTCATTTCAGGTGCTCTCCATTGGGAAGCGGGAGTCCTCAGCCGTTACGACGTGCATCCCGGGGACTAGTCTCTTCCCCAAGAGAGGTTTCATCTCCTGGTGAGCAGGGGGGGGGGGCCCTCCTGAGGTGACACTCATGGCCTTCTGACTCTATCACACTATGGTGTTACAGTCCAACTCTGGGGATTCTGAAGCAACCTTCAGTGACTCTTTGTCGGTGAAGGGGTTCTTCCAATTTGCGTACCTGTGTTCTCCAGTCTCCATTATTCCTCGAGGGGTACTTGGTTTTTCGGAGTCTCTCCATCGATACTCCATTCCTGATGCTTCACTACCCAGACCTGTTGTCTCAGGGTCCTGGGGTTTGCCTTGGACCTGGGTCGTTTGTCTTTGACTACGTCCCTACAGTGGTCTTACGGCTTCCATGGCTTTTTCATCGTTGGAATGATTGGAGCACATGGATCAGCTTTTGCTGGAACCTACCACAAACTGTGGCAGCCATCATTCTTATGGTATTATACCTATCGATACGATCCTCTGGTGTCCAGGATTTCCAGATATTCTGGCATTCCTTCCGGCTGGCTTGGGTTTCACCCTCGGCCTGGCCTTCCTGACAGTGCAGATCTCTACACTGTCAGTATGATTAGGTTATGGAATTGCTCCGCTCTGATATCCAGTTCATCCTTTGGAGTGTTTTCTGGATTATGCCTCCATTTTTCCTCTCTAGGGACTCCTTGGGAGTTAGGAGTGGTTCTTTGTTAACTCCGTGGAAAGTTAATGGAACCGCTGGTTGTGATAGCCATTACATGGTCTATTGCTTTGGCTTTCTCTCTTTCTATCAGGGAGTTTATATCAACCAGGTGAGTGTCGGAATTGGGAGCGTTCTCATGTGGCTCCCTCTTCTGGAGGGCATCTTGTCAGGGTGTGAGTTGCTCTCACCCTGTGTTTCTTCTTAGTGATTTTCAGGTTCCATATTATTCTGGAACTTATGGTGCGGCCATTCAGTCCCCAGTCCTCTCGGGTGGTGTGGCCTCATTGACTGTGGTCCGGCCTCTGTGGATTTATGTGATCCATTCAAGTTCCTGACGGAAATCGGACTCCTTATTGGTGGTCTGAGATTTCTGGTTTTAACAGGAAAGGATGGCCGGCCTATGGCCATATGTTGGCTGGACGGCCTCGTATGTCTTCTTCAGGGGCCTACCCATGGGTAGGCCTTTCTGTTGTTGCTGCTTGTTTTTTCTCGGGCCATGTAACCCTCGTGGGTGGCTCGCTGTGGCGCCTTGGCTGCTTTGCCTTGCTAGGTGGCCACGTGGTCTTCTGTCCACACCTTTTTAAGGTTCTAGGCATTGTTTTCCTTTGCCTCTCAGGATGCTTCCTTTTTGGCGGCGGATTCTCCTCTCAGCACAGGAGTGTCCCCTCCCTTGGTTGAACTGCTTTGGGACATCCCCAAGGTCAACCCTGTGGACCCTGAAGTAGAAAACAAGAGATATGGTAAGAACTTACCTTTGTTATCTCTGTTTCTACGAAGTCCATAGGGTCCACAGGGCGCCCGCCCTGACGCACCTGGCTTCAAATGGGCTGTGTGACTGGTCACCGGTTTTCCGTCTCCCATTTCTGTGAGTATGGTTATCGAGTGTTCCAGTTTTCTCTCTTTTTTTCTCCTCCGGCCTTTGGCTACTTACAAACTGAGGTGCCTCTGGCTGGGGGTGGGGTTATAGGGAGAGTGGACCCAAGTGCATCCTGGGAGCTAAAAGCTTTAACTGCGTGGTGCCCGGATTTGGTTCCCAACCTATACCCCAAGGTCAACCCTGTGGACCCTATGGACTTCGTAGAAACAGAGATAACAAAGGTAAGTTCTTACCATATCTCTTGTTGTTTGTGTAGGAATAAAACCAATGTCTTCATCGTACAACAGAAGTTCAACCAGAAATGTGTCCCCTCCAGCCTCCTGCCCCGTGTTCCTTCCAGCTTCCACCCCTCTATGTCCCCTCCAGTCCCCTGTCATTCCAGCCTCCAGTCCTCTGTGTGTATCCTCCAGCCCCTCATCATTCCAGCCTCCAACCACCTGTCATTCCAGCCATCAGCCCTGTGTCCCCTCCAGCCACCTGTCATTACAGCCTCCAGCCCTCTGTGTCCCCTCCAGCCACATGTCATTCCAGCCTCCTGTCTCCTCATCATTCCAGCCTTCAGTCCTCAGTGTCCCCTCCAGCCCCTTGTCATTCAGCTTTCAGCCAGCTGTGTCCCGTCCAGCCACCTGTCACTCCAGTCTCCAGCCCCGTGTCCCTTCCAGCCCCAAAACATTCCTGTCTCCCCTCCAGGGACCTGTCATTCCAGCCCCGAGTAACCTCAACAACCAACCAGTTCCCTGGTCCCCTCCAACTTACCTTCTTTTCGGCAGCTGGACTGCTTCTTTTTCTTTGAGTTTGGCGTCCTGCTGCTCCAACCACGGCAGCCAGTGTAGTGTGCGCTGCCTGCTCCTCAGGCTCTTCCTCTAGTAGAGATGGCTAGTGAGTGAGTGTCTCAACACACTGACTCGAATCATTCAGATGAGTGAATGATTCGAGTCACTCACTGTTTGGTGTGTCGAGACACCCACGTCTCTAGCCTCTCTGTCAGTGGGAGCCTGAGTCAGTGGCAGCTCCGCCCCCTACACTGCTGATCTGACCTGATCATACTTCTGCACAGTGTTCAGAAGTGTGATCAGGTCGGATGGGTCAGCAGTGTAGGGGGCGGAGCTGTCAGCGACTCACTCTTAGGCCCGTATTCAATTTGAAGCGTTAAGTCCGGATCCGCGTTAAGTTACCACCAATGACATCATTATCGCCTGTTTTGGTTTTACCCCGTATTCAATTTGAAAGACTTTCCAAATGCAATGTAATAGGCGGTAAAGTATCGCCTATGAATGGCAGGCGGAAAAAAGTGCAGAATTGGGGTGCAACATGTCCCTCGTGCAGCCTTCAGACAGTCCCCCAAAGGTAATTTGTGTCAAAAAAATAAAAAAAAAAACCTTAAGGACACCCCAAAAATGTACTTTGAAAAAGGGGGCAAAAAAAAAAATTGGGGGGTACAAAGTTAAAAGCTAGCGAACTTTACTCTGGGGGGGTCCCCAAGTATGCCCCAGGTGTTTTTTTTATTGCAGGTGTTTGCGGCAGGTGGATTTATCATGATTTTTTCAACTTCACTTTTTCAACTTTAAATATGCTGACCCCCATTTTCAAATTTGCTGGGATGTTACTTTCTGGAAAATTATTCCTAAATACTATTCTGCATCAGGTATAGAAAAATGCTATTTAGCAGCCATTGAGCCCATTTAAAAACACCAAATACCTTCAGCAAGCCAAATCGGGGTACCATAGTGAACCCCCATGTCAGAGCATCATTTCCGGGGTGACAGGCTGATTTCCCCAAAAATGACAGTACTTTCCGCTTGTTACAGTATCGCCGGGTGCCGTTTACGCGTACTTTTAAATTGAATACGGGGTAAGGCGTGCACAAAGTGCGCGAAGTCGGCGTTAAGTCCAGGCCGCGTTAACAATGTGGCTCGGCTCAAATTGAATACGGCTCTTTGTCATGCAGCTACTGCCAAGGTTTGGGTGAGTGCACTGGCTCAGGAGAGTCGGTGCAGAACCCTGATCTGCAGTGCTGGGCTGCGGGGGGCGGAGCTGTCAGCGACTCACTCAGAGCAGTGTGGCTCAACTCAGTATGCTAATTCGCTCTGCCCATCCCTATTCCTGAGCACTTGTCCCTGCAGAGAGCCGGGTGGATCAAGGGGCCATGACCTAATCGTGGGTTTACGACCACGCCCTCTTATGGGGGAAAAAAATGTTTTTTTGGCCACGCCCCCTTATGGGGGAAAAACGTGTTTTTTTTCAGTCGTGCTACAGGGGGCGATCGCCCGCATTGCCCCCCCCCCCCCCTGGATCCGCCACTGCCAATAATCCAACCCTGTCCCCTTCTACACCAAGGAGCTCCCCGGGTTAACCCTGCAATAACCCAGGTTTTAGCTCTGGTGTAAAACGGGTATAACAGGGACACCAGGTTACTAATTGGCAGGATGCGTCTTATTATCAGTGCCTCCACCCAAGCAAGATTTGGGGGTTTGCTTGGGAAAACCTAATGATAGGATGTATAGTGCAGTGTATAGACAATGTGTTATCACAATATAATACTGTATTATTTTACTTCACATTTACCACCTGTGTCTTTCCTTCCACAGATTCCACAGTAATGGAACTCCCACTGTAATTGCTCCAGGTAAGTAAACACACAGTAGTTAAAAAACATTAAAGTTACTTTTATGAGGAATATGAGTAATGGATCGTCACTTGCAATTTACATATACTTTGCTGTTAATACACAGAGGATGAACAACGGGGGTCATTCAGACCTACTCGCAAGCGGCAGTACGCTCGTTAGTGGGTCGATGTTCCCCACTGCGCATGCGCACGACGGAGGGAGCTCCATTGTGCGCATGCGCGAGACCCGGACTGCGACAGCCAAGCTGTCGCTCCGGGTCTCGCACCAAAGGGGGCGTGCTGTCGATGGTGACTGACAGCACGCCCCCTTTGGTGGGCGTGCCGGGGGCGTGCCTGCCAGACGGAGGCGTTCCCATGGGAACGCCTACCGTCTGAAGCCGGCCCCACTGGCATCACTAGTGATGTCAGTGGGAGTGATTTTGGCTCTGATAGAGCCAAAATCACTCCAGGGCTTGTGGCAGGGAGACCCTACCGCAGGGTCTCCATTGCAAGTCCGATGGTCGCGATGGTCAAGACCATCGCGACCATCTTTTTGGACGCTTGTATATGCTGTGGGTGGTCAACCACAGCTATACGAGCGTCCAGGAGGACGCTCCATTTTAATGGAGGAGGGCCCTGATTCAGAGCGAGCGCTCTGGTCAGAGCGTCCGGCTCTGAATCAGGCCCAAAGCTCCCTCTATTACATCAATATGATACCTAATATACAAAACCCTTAAACCTAAACAATATTATAATATTAGTCAAGGGTCTATATTTATAAATAGTTCTAGTCCAGAATGTTTAGTCCCGGTTCAGTTTATCAAGTGTAGATATTGTCCTTGTTATTTATCCAATTGTCCTTTAACCTCGTTATAGGGCTTTTCCTCAAACAAATCTTCACTTTTCCTTGGTGATATTACAGTCTCTGTCATAACATTAATTAGTATAACTTGACTCTCTTCCACAATAAAGGTAAGTCCATATAAGGTACTTATACTGGTACCTTGGTAAGTATATGAATCACAATGTCAGCAGATATGGTCCTGTGGGGTAATTCTTGCAAAATCCAGAGAACAAGGCTGTGTGCCTATTATTGAATTCCCCTGACTGCTGTAATTATTACTTGGGTTTTTTGTTGCAATCTGCTAAAGCAGCTAATGATGAACCCTCCGGAATCTCCACTTGTTACACGGTGACCTCTGAGCTCAGCTAAAGCAATACTCGATACTTTGTTATAATGCAGCTTTGCCTGAAACTGCTCTGGCTCTGTTTCCCAGTATGTGGATATCTGTCATTAAATAAGTGCTGCCAAGTTTATACAGTATAACGAATTTCCCTTGGTCTGCTTCTAAGGAGTGGACATATAGGGCCTGATTCAGAGCCGTTCGCTATTTGCGGTCGTTCGTTCAAAAACAAGGGGTGGCTATTCAAATGATCCGTTCGCAAATTGCAGTCTGTTCACGCCTCTAAGTCTGAACGAGCGAGCAAAACATACGCTCGTTTTTTTGTTAAAAACGCCCCCTGGCCGCTCGCACCATACGTCATGTCCGCTATTTATTAGATTAATCGAGTACATCGACCAGCGTATGAACTGCTCGCTATTCTTGTGGTTGGTGTTTGCTACCACAAATTTGCGAGCAGTTCTGGCTATAAAATAACCCAGTGACGTGGTCAATGACGCTGCTGTATTAATTATGCACTCCCTTAAAACGCCCGTTTTGACCTTTAAGCACGCCTGCGTTCGGATCTCCACTCCCCGTTTTCAAGCACCTTCCCCTGTTACCACCCACATACGCCTCATTCTGTCACTCAAAATAGCAGGCCCTCGCTATATTGCGTACCAACGATTTTTGGCCGCACTGACTGGTTCGCGCATGCGTACTAAAAACCGTACGCATGCGCAGATGTGCAAACATCGCTCGGAACGAGCGTACTGCCGCTAACGAGCGGCTCTGAATGAGGGCCATAGTTCTCTTAATATATATATGGCAACTGTCCCTATGGAGCTTCTATTGTTGTGACTGAGGACGTCTGTGTGAGTGCTGAGAGATTGACTACTCACTGTAGGCTCAGCACTGCTACTGCCCTGCCTCCAAGTCACTGGCTCTCATTGGGGAATTGAGCGAGCTCCCGGAGCTGATTCAGGGCCGCTCGCAAGCGGGCCGCTGTTTGCGCACTGCGCATGCGCCGGGCCAGCGTGCGCGAGCCCCGCTGAGTGACTGAAGTTCAGTCGCTACGAGGCTCGCAACAAGACGGGGCAGCTGTCGATGTTGACTGACAGCTTGCCCCGTTTTGTGGGCAAGTTGGGGGTGGCTGCACAAACGCAGGCGTTCCCTTAGGAACACCTGGCGTTTGTTGGGCGGTCCAACTGACATCACTATTGATGTCAGTAGTGGACTTCCTGCTCTATTAGAGCAGGAAGTTCATTTGGCTTTGCGGCAGCTAGACGCTACCCCAGGGTCTCATCGCAAAGCCGATGGTCGCGATTATTGCAACGGTCTCCAGCCCGCTCGCACAAGCTGTGGGTGGTCACCCACAGCTTTACGAGTGGCCGGAGACCGAAAAAAAATAAAATAAATAACACGCCAACATTCAGAACGAGCAGCCGCCAGCAGAGAGTGGCTCTGAATGAGCTCCTCAGTGTGCTGTGTGGTCGGAGAATGCCGGTTACCGCACCTTAACAAGGGTGTTAAGGCGCAGTAACCGGCATTCTCTGGCCAAAGTGCCGGGCACTCGGCTGTTAGCGCTGCGCTATGCAGAAAAACAGCTGTATGGCCAGCACTTTGGTGGGATTTCTCTTCGCATCCCCAGGGGGGTGCGAGAAGAAATCCTTAGCGCTCCAAAACAGCGCAGTGAATTGAATAGCTTCGGGAGCTCCCTCCCACGGCTATTCAACATCGCATTGAATTGAATTCCCCCATTGGCTGCAAACCGGCTCTCAGTTAACAGGCAGCAGGGATGTAGATGTGTGATAGCTTCCTTTGTCATGCAGGAAGGTGCCGGCTTATCCCCCGATAACTACCAGCGAGACGGACTCGCTGCCTCTGCCGCCGCTCACCATAGCGCCTCTAACAGCAGTTCACTGCTGTCCATACCGGAGCCCCACACTGGCACCACTATCGCATACCTCCCGGGCGCTACTACACTACTGCGCTGGTGAGGAGCAATGTGCTCACTGGAGGAGGGAACAGCAGACTGGCCCCTAGCTCAGCACCTTATATACCTAATCTAGCGCCGCGCGACCTATCATGTCTCCCACTTACAGCACGAGCTTCTGCCCTACATAGAGCTTGTGCAGATTCTAGTATTTTCCACTGATCCTCGAGCCCCCTGTCTTCCCGCCTACAGCACAATCCCAGGCTTTGAATGTACTGCCTCAGCTGTGGCTTTTGTTTTCCCCCCTCACAATCTATATGTATACAGGGCCTGATTCAGACCCGTTCGCAAGCGCATACCGCTCGCAAGTGGGTCGATGGTACCCTACTGGGCATGCACACGCCGGAGCCTGCTCCAGCGTGCGCATGCGCTAGACCCGGCCATAGATGGTCGATCGTCGCTACGGGTCTCGCACCAAAACAGGGCGGCTGTCAATTGTGATTGACAGCTCACCCCGTTTTGGAGACGGACAGGGGGGTGGCTGGCCAAACGGAGGCGTTCCCAAAGGAACGCCCGCCGTTTGGGGGCGGCTTCAGTAGTGAGCTTCCAGCTCTATTAGAGCCGGAAGCTCACTGGGGCTTGCAATGGACGAGACCCTACCACAAGGGTCTCGTCGCAAGCCCGATGGTCGCGACCATCGCCTGGCCGCTCGCAAAAGCTGTGGGTGGTCCAGGAGGCCGGCTCTAAAAAAAAAAAATGCCGCCCTGATTCAGAACGAGCGCTCTGAAAGAGCGTCCGGCTCTGAATAAGGCCCACAGTACACAATATTACATTCCCTAAATAAGTTATATTTCAACCTATACATATCTATATATTATTACTATATTTCCAACGTGGAGTACATAAACCAAGTATTCTTTATATAAAAATATATTGGGGTGCCTGACAGCTACTCCCAATATATCTGTGTTACCTAATATACTGTATATACTATGTTCTATCTACTTCTCTTTAGCCATATGTTAATGTGGCTACACTAATTTTTCAAAACTGCCTGTAAGATGGCAGTTAGGAGCCTCTCCAAGGCTTAGTACATCTCCATCTTTTAAAAGATTTATTTTTATGCCCAATGCATCGCAGCACCTGGTCCTTTTTATCTAATCGCGATTGTTGGATTGACTCTGGAGACATGGAGGTCAATGTAATAGTCTGCGAGATGCAGATATCAGCGTAATTTTCAAGGTTGGTTTTGCCTTTTAAATTATTGCTGCTTTACAAAATCATGCAGACTCACCGGAATCACCCCAATGCCTGCATCTTGCACATTGTTATATTTCCCATTTGTTGTATTAATAGAATTGATAAAAAAATTACACTGCTGTAGCAGCTATATACAGGTTGAGTCCCCCATATTTAAAATGCTTGAGACATTGGCGTATCTATAATAGGTGCAGGGCACACGGGCCCCTGGGTCCAGGGGATTCCACACCGCACACCCTGAACCCATATTTTTAATACTTACCTCTCCCACATCAGCGGCTGTATCAGCGCTGTTAAAATGGCCACTAAAATGGCCACTGCAGCCATTTTCCCGGCGTTATGCGCAGTAGGGAAAACACTGGGAAAATAGGCGTGGCGCCCTTTTCCTGGTGACCCGTGCATGCGCTGTAGACTCCGGGTACACTCTAGTGCCCAGAGTCTGCAGGTGCAGCACTCACCGCAGAGCACAGCCGGCCACCGGAGAGAGAGGAGTGAGCCATGGACAGAGACTGCACTTGGGCCCCCTCCTCTCTAGAAATGCCCCTTGTTTGGGACCAGGGGTATTTTGGATATCAGAATATTATGTATTTTGGAATATTTGCATACCATAATGAGATATCTTGGGAATGGGACCCAAATCTAAACACAGAATGCATTTATGTTTTATATACACCTTCATAGCCACAACTAGGGTGGTGCGGCCGGTGCCTCCGCACAGAGCAGAACAACCCTGAGGGGGGAACCGGCCGCCCACCACAATGCTTTAAATGCCTCTTTAGCATGAAAGCCAGTGCAGGCTCAGTGTCTAACATTAGCCACGCTGGCTGGGGTAAAGAGGGGAGGGCCGCATTTGCTGCTGTGCTGAGCGCTTTCCTTCACACACACACTGCCTGGACTACCACCAATGGGCTGTGGGGAGGTACCTCTACTCCCTCCTCACCCGACCGAGACTCCGCCCCCTCTCCACCGTGAAGCCACGCCGCTTTCTCTCTACCATCTGTCTGTGCTTCTCCTCCAGTTCCCTAGTGGCCACCCCATCCTCTCTTCTTGTTATCTCCTGTCTGTCCCTCACTCCTCCCCTGGAGCTCCGCAGTCTGTTGAGAGCAAGCAGCCTACTTCCTGCTCAGGTAAGTATATGGGGAGGTGTGGGGGGGCATATTAATGCAGTCTGTGGGTGGGTGTATTAATGCTATCTAGGGGAAATGGTAATGGGATGGGCGTATAATAATATGGGGGGTATATTATAGCTATCTCGGTAGTGGGTGGGGGTGTAATAATATAAGGGGTATATTATAGCTATCTGGGTAGAGGGTGGGGATGTAGTAATTTTATAGGGGGTATATTACTGCTAACTGTGTAGTGGGTTGGGTTGTAGTAATAGTATAGGGGATATATTACAGCTATCTGAGTAGTGGGTAGGGGTGTACTAATATAGGGGGTATATTACAGCTATCTGAGTAGTGGGTGGGGGTGTAGTAATATTATAGGTGGTATATTACAGCTATCTGGGTAGTGGGTGGGGGTGTAGTAATATTATAGGGGGTATATTACTGCTATCTGGGTGGTGGGTGGGGGTGTAGTAATAATGCACCTGATTCAGAGGTGGATGGATCTGCAGTAGCAGCTGCAACAAATTTGCAACCACCACTGCATCTTTATGCTAATGCTGCGGATAGTGGGCATCCTTTTGAGTCGCCCATCAGCCGCTGCACAAATCTGTCAATGTGCACACAAAAACACACCATCGATCAAACATCGGCTGCACCATCGGACATTAGAAGAACCCTATGGTTGCTCAGAAGGTCCGTCAGATCATGGCTGCCAGTGCCAGTGGAACTGCGTCTTTCGAGGCAGTTCCTAACACTGACACGCCCACTGCCATTAGCCACACCCCTAGTCACCGCCCAGGAACGCCTACCGAAATTGCATGGATCTCCACGCAGTTCCAATATGCATCCCCTGCAATAACCATTGGGACGAATTGAGCAGTGCGTCTCTGACACATGCACAGAAGTGAAACATTGGGCGCTTTGGTCCAATGTGTTACTAGTGCCCACCTCTGAATCAGGCCCTCTATGTGAGGTGAGGGGTACAGTAATAGCATCTGGGAGTAGATAAGGCAGAGTATTGCTGTACGTATAAATTATATTATATATACAGTGTATACACTTATACACAGCCTGTGGTTGGCCACAATTTAAATGGTGATAGGATTCACACTTTCACATTATTGCAGATCTGGAGGCTCGGACTTAAAGAAGCAACTGTCCAGGAGAGGAAATCGGCTGAATGTAGCAGATGAACTCAGCGGTAAGTAGCTGTAACATGCAACCACACAAACATAATGTATTGTAAAAAATACACACACATATACACATCATCTGCCTACCTCTTAAATAGGGGCATCTCTTTCTGAAGTGCCCCGGGCCCCCTCTAGCTTTATTTCGGCACTGGGACCAAAGGGAGAAAGATGCAGCCAGTGCCTCACTCACCATGTGAAGTTGTCACAGCCAGCACGCTGCACTGGGCTGGCTGTGAGGAAGAGACATAGGGGTTTCATAGCGTGCGTAAGAGGTGGGGGGGGGGGGTTGGGCAGTGTGTCCTGTAGGGGGGCAGGTGAGGGAGGTGCACTTTGAGGGGAGCAGTGTGGTGATGTGATTGGGCTGTGTGAGGAGGGCAGTGAGCTATGAGTGAGGGCTGTGTGAGGAGGGCAGTGAGCTATGAGTGGGGTCTGTGTGAGGAGGGCAGTGAGCTATGAGTGGGTTCTGTGTGAGGAGAGCAGTGAGCTATGAGTGGGGGCTGTGTGAGGAGGGCAGTGAGCTATGAGTGGGCGCTGTGTGAGGAGGGCAGTAGCTATGAGTGGGGGCTGTGTGAAAGGGAGCAGTGTGGGCTGTGATTGGGGGCAGTGATAGCTATAAATTGGGGCAGTAAGAGTGTGGGATGTGATTGGGTGGTATAACATGTATAAGGGGCACTACTGTGCAGCGTAATGTGTATAAGGGGCTCTGTGTGGCATAATGTGTATAAGGGGTGTTACTGTGTGGCATAATGGTATAAGGGGCACTACTGTGTGGTATAATATGTATAAGGCTCTACCGTGGCGTAACATGCATAAAGTGGTTCGGGGTACTACTTGTGTGATGTAATGTGAATAACGGACTTATGCGGACTGGAATAACGGACTGGTACTTTTGTGTGGTCACATCCCATCTTTTGTGTGGCCACTTTCACCTTTATTTTTACTGCATGCCTTCGCTGCGCACTATACCTATTTAAAATATAGGGGGGGGGCACCAATGCTGTTTCTGGCACAGGGCACCAAAATGCCTAGCTACATGTTAGGATTTGAGGTTAGCAAATCACCTTGGTGGCAGTTCCCAGTCATAGTTGTTACTGGGATACTGCATCATGTCTTGTCCTTGTTCTAGCTTTTTGCAGGAAGCTGGAAATCCTGTCTTGTCTGTATTTAAATCATAGCCTGTCATTCATGTCTGTCTGTGTTTTTTGTATCATGTGCTCAGGAATTACTAGCTGTCTGTGTGCAGAGCTCAGGTGGACACATGCCTTTGATTAGGAAGTTCTCTCTCCAGGAATTGGTTCTGATTGGACCCTGCTTACTTTAAGTTTCAGCCAGCCTTTCACTCCATGCCGGTTATACTGTCTGACAACCAATGTATGCATGTCTCTCTGAAGTCTGATCGTTTGCCGGTCTCCCCAAGCTCCACAGTTCCAGTGTCCTGCACCTATCTGTCTGTTTGGTATTAGCCTGTGAAATTTACCCTGCTGCTGCCTGTGGCACTTTTATTCCAGAGTCCAGCCAAGCCATTTCAGTCTGCTTTCTGCCTGTGTTCCTGTCGTGCCAGAGTTCACCTATCTGCCATATTGCTCCAGACACATCATAGCCTGCATCTCATCTCGGCTGTCATAGCTGCACCACGGCCCACAAGGCCGCATCATAGTCTGCATTTCATCTCGGCTTCCCAGCCGCACCAAGTAGTTCCGTGCTACCACCATTCTTCATACGGCTTCCCAGCCGCACCAAGTAGCTCCTGTGCTACCACCATTCTCCATATGGCTTCCCAGCCGCACCAAGTAGCTGCCGTGCTACCTCCATTCATACGGCTTCCCAGCCGCACCAAGTAGCTCCCGTGTTACCACCATTCTCCATACGTCTTCCCAGCCGCACCAAGTAGCTCCCGTGCTACCACCATTCTCCATACAGCTTCCCAGCCACACCAAGTAGCTCCCATGCTACCACCTTTCTCCATACGGCTTCCCAGCCGCACCAAGTAGCTCCCGTGCTACCACCATTCTTCATACGGCTACCCATCTGCACCATTGTCACTGGACATTCCTGAGACCCATTATCTGTCGCTGCTGGTGTATCCTGTCCATTACGCCTGTTTTAATACCATTACCTGCAGCCTCATTCCAGTTAGCCAGTTGTGGAAGGACTGCCACATCACTGTCCTGTCTTGTCCTAGTCAGCAGTCCTGCGGTCTCTCGCCGGTTGTGTAAGCCTCCACTGCTGGATGCATAAATCCAGATGGCTACCTAAGTATCGGTGTGTAAATAAATCACTAAGGGAACAGCGGGTGGCTGTTATTGGTAGAAGATCCTCTCCCTGGCTCTGAAGGTCTTACAGTAACATTATAACCGGCCAAAATACAGATGATACTGGAGTGTTCCACATGGTCTCTATTTTGTCAAATCCGGTTCAGGTCTTACCAATTCAGACCTCAGTCTTGAACCCTGATTTGGGACTTATGAATAAAATTCTGACCCTGGAGAGTATGCAAACCCTGCTCCTACAGGCTTTCCTAGGATTATCATCTCGTGTGGATGTGCTGCAGCAGAAAATAATTCAATCCTCCCAGAATTCAGTGGACGCAACTAGGCATTGCAAAAGTCCATCTAGGGAGGAAAAATTGGATGGCACCCCAAGTGAAAACTGTTTCAGAACATCTCAGTCTTTTGGATTAATGGATCCTGAGTTGCAACAGGAATTTCTTCGAAAGACTGGACAGTTGCAGAATTCGTTGTGTAGTACTAATCTGTTAGTACAAAAACTTTTTGGGAATTTTTCTGACTTTGATATTATTCCACCCTTCCCAACAGAAACTAAAGAGGTGACAGACTCCATTCCACCTGCTTCTACTGTGCTATCTATTATGCAGAAAAGAAGTGGTTTTCGGAACTACTTACGACCTAAGCTCTCTGAAGGCGAGCGGCAACGGCGTAAGGAAAATCGCCTCTGTTTATACTGTGGGAATGCTGATCATTTTATTGGAGACTGCTCCTAGTGCAAACCCAGGAAAAATGACCAGCCCCAAAGTCCTAGGCCTCAAGTTAGCAATTCACTTTGTTAGCCTATACATGCCACAGACTCTGTAATTCCCGATAAAGGTGCCAAAGCCCCCCAAAAAGAGCCAGTTATTTATAATTGGGGTCCCATTACTAGGGGACCAAATCTCAAGTTGGGGAACTAATTAAACAAAGACTCTCATTCTACTAGCAAGGGTTCAGTTGGTTCTTTCGCAGGAGGAACTTCCTATATTAAATTCGATAAACCTCTCATAATCAGAGAGACACCTGATTTTCCTACCCCAGTAAGGGTCTCCTCTGCCTGTTCCGGTCACAGCCCGGATTCTGTCTGTTCCGGTCTCAGCCCGGATTCTGTCTGTTCCGGTCCCGTCCCAGATTCTGCCTGTTCCGGTCTCAGCCCGGATTCTGCCTGTTCCGGTCCCGTCCCGGATTCTGCCTGTTCTGGTCCCATCCCAGATTCTGCCTGTTCCTGTCCCATCCCGAATCCTGCCTTTCTGGTCTCAGCCCGGATTCTGCCTGTTCTGGTCCCAGTCCGGATTCTGCCTGTTC
Source organism: Taudactylus pleione (assembly GCA_031769625.1). Lineage (NCBI taxonomy): Eukaryota > Metazoa > Chordata > Amphibia > Anura > Myobatrachidae > Taudactylus > Taudactylus pleione. The sequence goes on along the minus strand of JAUIMM010000081.1, from coordinate 8,033,567 downwards.
CGGTCTCAGCCCAGATTCCGCCTGTTCCTGTCCCATCCCAGATTCTGCCTGTTCCGGGCCCATCCTGCATTCTGCCTGTTCCGGTCTCAGCCCGGATTCTGCCTGTTCCAGGTCCGATGTCTAAGTCGTCCAGACCTCAGGAGAGGACTTTGATATGCCAACCTCAAAAGAGGTGTCTGAAGTACCGACTCCAGTAAGGGAGTCTGATGTGCTGACCTCAAGTGAGGAGTCCAATCTTCCAACTCCTGAAGCGATTTCCGATGTCCCAGACTTCCAGATCCCAGGAGAGGACTTTGATATTCCGGCCTCAAGTGAGGTGTCCAGTGTAACTACTCCTGAAGGGGTTTCCAATGTCTCAGTTATCCAGACCTCAGGAGAGGACTTCGATATGCCAACCTCTGAAGAGGTGTCTGAAGTGCCGACTCCAGTAAGGGAGTCTGATGTGCTGACCTCAAGTGAGGTCTCCGATGTACCTACTCCTGAAGGGGTTCCTGATGTTTCAGTCATCAAGAATCCAGGAGGGGAGTCCGATGTATCGACTTCAGAAAAGATGCCTGATGTACTGCCCTCAGAAGAGGTCTCCGAAGTACCGACTCCAGAAGGGGAGTTCGATGTACCAACCTCAGAAGAAGTGCCTGAAGTACAGACACGAGGAGGGGAGCTCGATGTATCGACTTTCAGAAAAGGTGCCTGATGTACTGCCCTCAGAAGAGGTCTCCATAGTACTGTTCTCAGGAGAGGAGTTTGATGTAACGACCTCAGAGGAGAGGTGTGAAGTACTGACACCAAGAGGGGACTTCGATTTACCAACCCCGAAAGAGAAGTCTGATGTTCCATTCCCAAGAGGAGAGCCAGATAAATTATTCCAGCTGGGGATCCTCAATCGGTGAAGCCAGACCAGGACCCTGATTGCCTGATCTTCAATGGGAAATTGGAACAATTTCGGGACTTAATGCTTGAAATGCAGGTGCTTCCTCCAGGTGTTTCTCAACATGAAAAAATTATGTTCCTGCTTTTGGCATTTAAGGGAGAAGCTAAGAGATGGGCTGAACCCTACATTAGATCAAATGACTCCATTCTCCATGATCTTGATTTATTTGTCTGTGCTGTCCTTAGGAGGTTTGAGGGTCCAGACATTGTGATTGCTGAACCTTCTGGAAGTTCTACCTGTGCCTCCAAAAGACTGCCCAAATCAAGATCTGCTAAATCAGCCAGCAAATCTTGACCTCCTCAAGATTGTAGTATCTCCTCATCTCTACAGGAGATTCAACCTACATATCTCCACTCTGGATGCTTGCTAACTTACCCAGGGATAGGATCCCCAATGAATTTGGAAATGAGGAAGTCATTAGCTTCTCTATCTGTGAAGCAAGCCATTTCTAATAAAAAGTGTATGGCTCAGCCTGTAGATGACGACTCTAGTTCTAACTACGATCCAGTAGCAGATGAAAGATTCTTGGAAGAACTGTCTGTGCTTCCTGTGGACAGTAATAACATCTTTAGGATCCCCAATGTTAAGCCCAAACAAGTGGGGAAGAAAAAGAGACATTGTGAAAAACATTGATCATTTTCTGTTACACTAAGATTCTTGCTCCCCTTACTGACATTGGGGTGTCCGGAGTCCACCCTCAAGGGGGGGGGGGTACTGTTAGGATTTGTGGTTAGCAAATCATCTTGGTGGCAGTTCCCAGTCATAGTTGTTACTGGGATACTGCATCATGTCTTGTCCTTGTTCTGGCTTTTTGCAGGAAGCTGGAAATCCTGTCTTGTCTGTGTTTAAATCATAGGCTGTCATTCATGTCTGTCTGTGTGATGTGTATCATGTGTTCACTAATTACTAGCTGTCTGTGTGCAGAGCTCAGGTGGACACATGCCTTTGATTAGGAAGTGCTCTCTCCAGGAATTGGTTCTGATTGGACCCTGCTTCCTTTAGGTTTCAGCCAGCCTTTCACTCCATGCCGGTTATACTGTCTGACAACCAATGTATGCATGTCTCTCTGAAGTCTGATCTTTTGCCGGTCTCCCTAAGTTCCACAGTTCCAGTGTCCTGCACCTATCTGTCTGTTTGGTATTAGCCTGTGAAATTTGCCCTGCTGCTTCCTGTGGCACTTTCATTCCAGAGTCCAGCCAAGCCATTTCAGTCTGCTTCCTGCCTGTGTTCCTGTCGTGCCAGAGTTCACCTGTCTGCCATATTGCTCCAGACACATCATAGCCTGCATCTCATCTCGGCTGTCATAGCCGCACCACGGCCCGCAAGGCCGCATCATAGCCTGCATCTCATCTCCGCTTCCCAGCCACACCAAGTAGCTCTTGTGCTACCACCATTCTCCATACGGCTTCCCAGCCACACCAAGTAACTCCCGTGCTACCACCATTCTCCATACGGGTTCCCAGCCTCACCAAGTAGTTCCCATGCTACCACCATTCTCCATACGGCTTCCCAGCCGCACCAAGTGGCTCTCGTGCTCCCACCATTCTTCATACGGCTTCCCAGCCGCACCAAGTAGCTCCCGTGCTACCACCATTCTTCATACGGCTACCCATCTGCACCATTGTCCCTGGGCATTCCTGAGACCGACCCATTATCTGTCGCTGCTGGTGTATCCTGTCCATTACGCCTGTTTCAATACCATTACCTGCAGCCTCATTCCAGTTAGCCAGTTGTGGAAGGAATGCCACATCACTGTCTTGTCCTAGACAGCAGTCCTGCGGTCTCTAGCCGGTTGTGTAAGCCTCCACTGCTGGAGGTGTAAATCCAGACGGCCACCTAAGTACCGGTGTGTAAATAAATCACTAAGGGAACAGGGGGTGGCTGTTATTGGTAGAAGATCCTCTCCCTGGCTCTGGAAGTCTTACACAACCATGCGAGAACCGTAACAGTACGGCACTGTACACCTTATACACACAGTCTGAAGGTAACTTTATACAATATTTTTAATAATTTTATGCATCAAAAAAGTTTGTCTACTTACATGAAATTTATTGATGTTTCATATACACCTTATATACAAAGCCTGAAGGTAATTTTATAATTAATTTTAATAATTTTGTGCGTTAAACAAACTTTGTGTACATTGAACCATTAGAAAGCAAAGGTTTCACTATCTCAGTCATGCTAAAAATATCCGTATTTTGGAATATTCCATATTTTAGAATATTTGGATATGGGAGACTCAACCTGTGCTCACTTGGGGGGTCATTCAGACCCGCTCGTGAGCGGCAGTACACTCGCAAGCGGGTCGATGTCCCCCACTGCGCATGCGCACAACGGAGGGAGCTCCGTCGTGCGCATGCGCGAGACCCGGAGAGCGACGGGCTCTCCATCGCTCCGGGTCTCGCACCAAAGGGGGCGTGCTGTCGATGTTGATTGACAGCACGCCCTCTTTGGTGGGCGTGCCGGGGGCGTGCCTGCCAGACGGAGGCGTGTGCCATGGGAACGCCTACCGTCTCAAGCCGGCCCCACTGACATCACTAGTGATGTCAGTGGGAGTGATTTTGGCTCTAATAGAGCCAAAATCACTCCAGGGCTTGCGGCAGCGAGACCCTACTGCAGGGTCTCCGTCGCAAGCCCGATGGTCGCGATGGCCAAGACCATCGCGACCATCATCATGGACGCTCGCATAAGCTGTGGGTGGTAACCCACAGCTATGCGAGCGTCCATGAGGACGCTCCAAAAAAAGGTAGGAGGGCCCTGATTCAGAGCGAGCGCTCTGGTCAGAGCGTTCAGCTCTGAATCAGGCCCTCTGTCCCTGGCGTGTCCAGTGCACATGCTTCTGTTTTTTTTTTGTTACTGCACATGCTCAATTCTACTCAAACCCTTAATGGCACTTACGTCAAAAATAATATCAATCTTAGAGAATATTGATATTATTTTAGCATTAATTTTGTGCATTAAATGCAGATATGGCCAACCCACATCAATCCAAAAGATTGATGCGATAACGCAAATTGGCCATCTCTACATCGGTGACGATTATGGTAAAAGCAGATAGATTTTTTTTTTTGCGCCATCCACAATTACGTCTGAGCCAGATTATGGACTCGAGAAAGTATGTAGATCCATAGCTTCCCATTGGCCCCCGCTGGCACAACTCTCCGAGCCTGCATACTCAGCCTTGGCTTTTTCTAGTTTGGGGGCATAAAATTGTGACAATAAGGGTACATAATGCATTTGTTTTACCAATGTAAATAAGTTGCTGTGAGTTTTTTTTTTTTTATCAAGGGTTAAACCATTTTTGAGCCAGAAATTTGACAGTGGACATCCACAATGGAGGTCCCTTAAATAAAACTTGTCTTTATCCTGGCCCAACAAGGTTTGGGTTTCTAATGAGGTGGCAAAGTGAACACAGGAGCCACTTTTACCAGTATGAATAAGTAGCTGTAGGTTATCAGAAGTTAAACCAGGTCAGTTAGACCAGTACATTTTATGTAAGGGATCCCACTCTGTCGATATCCACTGTCATTGCTTGTAATTGGATTAACAGTACAGCAACTTACTGTATTCTCATTGGTAAAAGATGGCCTGTTTGTTACCGGTTGCTATTTGATCTGATACCCAAAACCGTGATGGGCCAGTCTCAATACAAGTGAGATTTTTGTAATAGAGCCCCTTCTGTGAAATGTGATCCAATTTAACTGAATAATTGAAATAGAAAAGATGTTTTTAATTATTTTTGTATAAGAAGCTGGAGCATGAATAAGACAAAAATAAATGGCCAAATAAGAAGATCATTTCAGCTCTGTGCATAGTTTATAAGGCCTGATATTGATTCGGAGGCAGTGAGTTTGCTGACGGATTTCACAGTTTTCAGCATACTGCGCATGTGCCATAGAAACAAATCGTAGACTGCACATGCACCGGATCAGACATACACGGACGGATGGAGGTTGCAAGTCCTGACGGATTAATTTGACCACTCTTTTTATGAAATAGGCATTTCTGGGCAGTAACTGATTGGCGATAATGCGAGCACATGGACTGTGGCGCGTTGCGGGAGTGTGGTGGGCATGTAAGCCAACTTCAGTAGCATGCGATGGAGATGGGATGCCTATTTCAGATGGATTTCTTAAACACAGCATGGAGTGGGTGCATGACTAGATACTAATAATAATGGTTGCAGCTGCAAGCGGAAAACAGTGTGTGTGCAGGGGCATTGCACATGCAGATTAAATTTGTGTTCGGCATGGAATACATACGGGATGCCAGTGTTCGGGATCCCAGCGGTGAGATTCCCAACACCGGCATCCCGACAGGGTTAGAATACCGACGTTCTGTTGGTCGGTATCCTGACCTTCCCTCCCAGGTGCCTGAACCTAACCTCCTCCTCTCCGCACCCTAAACCTAACCCTCCCCCCCTAGTGCCTAACCCTCCACCTAACCTCAGTGCTTACCATTGGGATGCTGACACCAGTATTTTGACTAGTGTCGGGATTCCGGTATCGGCATTCTGACCACCGGAATCCCTGTGGTCGGGATATTGACCGCATCCCGTTCAGCATACATGGGCGGTTTCTCACATTAGCATAAGATAGAAAATAAGTAGGCTGCCGCGGCCATACGGAATGGCAAAGGAGTCCGACTCACAATCAACTTCATAGCCCATGCTAAGATTTAGATGTAACTGCCCTGCGGCAAAATGCATACCTCTCAATGTTCTGATTTCAGCCGGACAGTGCCAAATTGAAGGGACTTCCTCACAGTCCCCTGATCAGTTCGTTCTTCCTGATTTGCAGAAGGTTAGAAGGTTTTCAGAAAGAAAAAAACAAATGATGGGATTTTGTTGGCTATAAACGCAGACTGATGATGGCCATGCACCCTAAATGCAGCCACAGCCCTAGTGTCCTGATTCCAAACTCCCACATGTTGGGAGGTATGAAAACATGCTTGGAAATGAAGAGCCTAATGGATTCCCTTGTAGAGCAGTATAATTGTATTGCTTTATTACATTATATTGCCTTATGCTAATCTCTAGTGCATAGCGACAGTATATACTGCCACTTGCATAATTACCAACCGATCCAGTTTGCGGGGACAGTCCAAGGTTTTGCATGTTTTGTCCCTAGAAATGTCCTTCTTTTTCACTAATAACCAACTCTACGATAAAATTCATGTTTTTGGCACATTAAATACAGTTCTTACCATTCATTATTTTACTCTAGGCTTTATCAATTTATTTTATTAGCAGTACGCATATTATGCAGCACTTTACAGGGAATATTTTCATTCACATCAGTATCAGTGGAGCTTGCCATCTGTATTTCATGCCACATGAACACACTTTTGTGATAAACCAAATAACTAGTTTTTAAAGTGTTAAGCTGGGTACACCCTGGCAGATATATCAGCCGATCAATTAATTGGCCAATATATCTTGTATGCATCAGCCAGTGTGTACCAGCGATACAGACATTTCGTGTCGGCTGTGCTGCACAGCCGATGACAGATATATCTGCAGATATACAGTATCTGTCCATTGTGCTGTGTGTACGGGCGGTCTGACGACCGAGGAGGGGGGCGCAAGGCAATCCCTGGCCAGCGGGTCCCACGGCCAGATGACAGATGATGTTGAACTACCATCATCTGCAGATATATCTGTTAGGTGTGTACCCAGTTTAATGGTGCATACACACGGTCAATTAACCAGGACGATATAAACGATATCGTTTATCATTCGATCGTTTATATCGTCCATACTTTTAGCCGATGCGCGGGCACGTATGGTCTATATAGACCATCACCCATGCATGCAGGCCAACCTGATCGATATCGACCAGGTTAGCCTGTTTACTATAGGGACCCGCGATCGTTGATCGTGCGTCGTTATAGTAGTTTGGGGGTTGGTGCATGTGCTGGATGTTCGATATCGAACATCCAGCACATGCAGGAAGATCAGACAACCATATCTGATCGTTGTCTGATCGTCCCGTGTGTGCGTGAAGTTCCTGGAGAAAACACACACAAACGCGAGGAAAACATACAAACTCCACTCTGAAAGGGCTCTTTTTGGAATTAAACCCATGACCCCAGTGCTATAAAGATAACCATTATACCACTATTCTGCCATGTAATATATTTTGAGAAATACATAAAATTCAAATAATGGTATAGTCAAATTATCAAACTTGTCATAATGGAATTTGTGTGTTCCAAGGCCTGCTGAGACTGTAATGTGCATCGCGTGCTTAAATGCATGTGCTCAGTAGAAATATGTACTTGGAAACTATGGGCCTGATTCAGAGCCGCTCGTAAGCGGCCGCTCGTTCGCTCCGAGCGATGTTCGCACAACTGCGCATGCGTATGGGTCGTAATGCGCATGCGCCAACCAGTCAGTGCGGTCGGAAATCGAGCGCTCGCAAAATAGCGAGTCCCTGCTAATTTGAGTGACAGGATGAGGCGTTTGTGGGTGGTAACAGGGGAAGGTGCTTGAAAACGGGGAGTGGAGATCCAAACGCAGGCGTGCCAAACGGTCAAACGGGCGTTTTAAGGGTGTGCATAATTAACAAAGCAGCGTCATCGACCACGTCACTTGGTTGTCTCTTAGCCTGAACTGTTCACATGATTGTGGTAGGAAAATCCAACCACAAGCACTGCGAGCAGTTCAGACGCCTTTCGATGTACTCGATTAATCTAATAAATAGCGGCGATGACGTAGGATGCGAGCGGCCAGGGGGCGTCTTTACAAAATAGCAAGCGCATGTTTCGTTCGCTCGCTCAGACATAGAGGCGTCGACAGACCGCAAAGAGCGAGCGCTCAATTTAAATAGCCGGCCCCTTTTTTTGAACGAGCGAGCACAAATAGCGTCCGGCTCTGAATCAGGCCCTATGTTGGCACCTTTGTCACTGCCTCTCTATACAATAGTGTATTGTCGTTGCATGTATTTTCTAATGCAACTGTTCAATATTGCACTTAGGGGCATAACTAGACCTAAGTAGGCCCCATAGTAAAATGATATAAGGGCTTCAATGCATCGGACAAAGTAGAAACAGAACATACACACGTGAAGCTATTATATGGGAGGGGCTTCCGTATTGCATTGCAGGCCTCATATCATACAGGTTGAGTCTCCCATATCCAAAATGCATAATATAATGAAATATCTTGGGAAAGGGACCCAAATCTAAGCACAGTATGCTTTTATGTTCTATATACACCTAATACACACAGCCTGCAGGTAATTTTCTACAATATTTTCAATAATTTTGTGGCTCAAACAGTTTGTGTACATACATGAAATTCATTTATGTTTCATATACACCTTATACACAAATCTTGAAGGTAATTTCAAACAATATTTTTAATAATTTGTGCTTTAAACGAGGTAAATGTACATTGAATCATCAAAAAGCAAAGGTTTCACTATCTCAGTCATGCTAAAAAAAAATTCCGTATTTTGAAATATTCCGTATTTCGGAATATGTGGATATGGGAGACTCAACCTGTACTTACCTACCCTCGGGGAGGCTCACAATTTTTCGGGTAACCCACCGCACCCTCGGAAGGGTAGGCACTTTGGGTTGGGGGGCGGGGCCTAATGACACAATTCTATGAAAATAGTAATTTAGTCCCGCCCCTATTTTAAATATCTGGCGTTCAGCAAATTCCAGCGAGGGGGCTAGCCCCGCCCCCATCTCTGCCCACCTGCTTCTTCTCCCCAGTCTTTTCCCAGGGAGGAGAATTTATAAGTCTGCAAGCATGTCTCATATCTACCTGCACTAGCTGGGCCTTGGATGCATGGGCGTATCTATAATGGGTGCAGGATGTGCAGTGTACACAGGCTTGGATCCAGGCTGGGCCAACATTGCACACCCTGCAGCCATACTGTCTGAAGTTACAGAAATCACAGATAAAATGGCACTGCTGCCATTTTCCCAAAAATTTTCAAATATGCGGTAGAGAAATCACAGGCCCCCTTCTCTCTTAACTATGCATGTGCGCCGACCCCCGTGTTCTGGTTTTGCATCTATATCTCCTCGTGTTTTGAATCTGGATTTGGTTTTGCTAAAGCCGCCCATTGCATGTTTTGGTTTTGGATCTGTATTTTTTCTAAAAAAAATCATAAAAACAGCTAAAATCACTGTTTTTGTTCCTACAGTATTATTAACCTCAATAAAAAAATTTCCAGTAATTTCCAGTAAATTGTGACCACCTTACAGCTCACAATATTGATTTAATCTAGTTTAGAGCCAAAAGGTTGCATCCAGCTAGCTGGGTGACTAAGCTAGGCGACAGCAGTGGGCGGCACTAACAATGGGCAGTTCAGCTTCCAACACAGCACAGAGTGGCATTGCAGTGGTAGACAGGATGCCAGTGTAATAAACTATACGACCCCTAGGAAGTTTAAAGACCAAGAATGTTTTCCTTAACTTGGTGAGATACCCATCGGAGTTGGAATATTTTTATGGACTGAAGACAGGGAAAGGACGGAAGGATTGATTAGTTTTTATATATTTGAATGTTTTGAACATTTTTGAGGGAAGATCAATCTAGGATCAAGTCCTTCAGTTCCTAAAATACATCTTTGATCTGGAGGAGGTTTTTTTAATTTTTAAACATCTAATAGAAATGAGGTGGCCTTGCTGGTGCAGAGTCAAAATAACGTGGACGATAAACTGCGGTCTGGCCGGCAGTATCACCAAACAATAATAGCGCAGTTAAGTTGCACACACATACAAAAAAAATATATATTTTAAAAAAAATTTGTGGATTGATAACATTAATTTTATTTCACTTTTATTTTTTTAATACTGGGGAAGAGCACCCCTGAATGAGGCAGCAGCCCCTTGATGAACAACACAGACAGCACCCCTTCTTTATGGACAAGAAAGCAACCCTGCCAAGTGCGGACAGACCACCTGTAGAGTCACAAATACATGGACGATAAAACTGTTGTCTGGCCGGCAGTGTCACCAAACAATAATAGCACAGCAAAGTTTCTAATGCACTGTAATGAATCCCAGGGAGATTCTCTTCAGAAGTATAGTGCAGTTATTACTAAGGGCCGTAAATGCTAGACAAAGGTGGAGATCTGGTGGTCATGTAGCAGCCTTGAGGGCTGGAGGTGCTTGACAAGATGGTGATCTGATGGTCTCGGAGCAGCCTTGAGGGCTGGGGGTGCTTGACAAGATGGTGACCTGATGATCACGGAGCAGCCTTGAGGGGTGGAGGTGCTTGGCAAGATGGTGACCTGATGGTCACGGAGCAGACTTGATAAGCAATATAGTCCACTTCAGACACTGCACTGCGGTTATTGCCACGGGGATGGTGCAGGCATGTGATGGCTGAAGACGCAGCACTGTGGCAAATGACGCCGAGATGATGCGGCAATAGTGATAACTAAAGAGCTTGTACTGCGGTTAATGCCACCGGCATGGTGCGGCAATTGAGAGATGAGGTGTACACATGCTGCGGAGGTGGTTGCGGTGTACGGCTGGAGACCCTCGGATGCAGCAGTGCGCACTGTGCTGCTGGAATAAGACACAGCACTTGGAAGGCAGGCAGCACTCTGCAGCGGAGATAGCCGCGATGATATTCTGGAACCTCAGACGCTTCAGTGCGTTTAATGCTGTCAGGAAGTGATGCGGCAACTGGAGGTGATGTGTACAATCGCTGCGGAGGTTGTTGTGGTATTAGGCTGGAGACCTTTACACGCACCAGTGTGTACTGTGCCGCCGGAATATGTCATGGCACTTGGAAGGCTGGAAGCACTCTGCAGCAGAGATAGCCGCGATGTTATGCTGGAACCTCACACGCTGCAGTGCGGTTAATACTGCTGAGAGGAAAAGGAGGAAGAACCAATCCTAGTCCCGGGAGAGATGGCATAACAGCCATATGGGAGGACTTCATGAGTTGACAGCGTGGCTTCTCCGTCTCCCAGCAACAGGCCTAAGAGAATCGCCAGGAGCACCGTTGTCCAACAAGACGTGGCCCCGGCTTGTGACACGCACACACAAAACAAAAGAAAGAAAAAGAGCAATTTTATTTTTTTTAGACTAGACAGAGCACCCCCCCTGGACAACACAGCACCCCTTTATGGGCTGCAGCCCTCGCCTGATGGATAGGACAACAACACAGCAGCAGCCGCAGTTACTACACATCTGCTAGCTCCTCTCTCCACAGCTGGAGTGAAAATGGCGCCGATCTCGGGGACCTTTATATAATCCAAAACTCGTGAGAATCCGACAGCGGGAGGATGAAGTTTTGCCTCGTTTTGAGATCCGAGCCATGCGGGAAAACCAGAGCCAGTCTTGGATCCGACTCGGAATTGCAGTGTTCGGGTGGGTCCGGTTCTCTGAGAACCAGACCCGCTCATCTTTACTCTTAACAATCCCTGCCTGGGTGTGACCTGATCTGTTAATTTGTGCAGAGAGGAACTGTATTTATGTAGCCAATCACTCATCTTATTTGGGTTTTTTTTGTACAAAAAGCCAGAGTGACTGTATAGTATATGGACTGCACACCCTGAGTTTATATAATGGGAGGTGCTACTTGTTGAGACTATTATTGTAGACAAAAAAAGACAAATGACAAGTGCACAACTCCAAATTACTAATTATATACAATACATTTTGCAATACAATTTTGCAATAAATTGCAAAAGGTTTTAGCATAATCAAGGCCAAGGTTATGGGCCTACCCACCACTTCGCTGTAACATTTTAGGGTAGGTCCCTAACATACCTTGGCCATGATTATGCTAAAACCTCTATTTATTGCAAAATTTACTGTTTTTGGGCACTGTCTTGCAGTCCCACATGCAGGCTGCAGTATCCACGGAGGGGAATATTGGGAAGGAACTCTCTCATCTGCTCCTCTGCTGGGGGTGGATGAATAGATGCCACGCACATATAGAGTGATGGAAAACAATGTAGGGTCACACCCCCATGACTAGTAGCCACTTTCCCTGAAGGTGCCCACACACATATCGATATTTTATACGATCTGGCCGATTCCGACACATTGGAACGACAGATCGTGTAAAATATGGCCAAATCGTGAGGAAATCGTGAGTCCCCACTCATAATCACGATGCAATGCACGTCCCCGCTGGTCGCACATCGCATCTTCAGATCTGCCGTGCAGTAGGGCAGATCTGACAATCTAGGAGGCGAAGGCACTGTAAAAAGTCTGACTGCAGGAGAGATCGTTTGAAGATTGGACACCAAATCTTGTGCAAATCGTGTGGAGATCGTGTGCTGAGCTGCCGGGGAGATTTTTCAAGGGAAATCGTACACATCAGCTGATCGTGGGCAGATCGGTATGTGTGCGGGCACCTTTACTCATGGCCATGCCACATGACCACACCCCGCTCTCCCTCAGTGGCTTACACAGCCCCGGCTCGATTTATAAGTGCTGCAATCAGAACTCAGCTACAATTGGGATTGTGTTGAAGCTGCTGTACATTCCCGGCAGCTCATTATACAGTGAGTGAAATGGCACAGGTTGAGCTGCTGGGCATACCCAAATTTTCTTCCCATGGGCCTTTGCAGAGTCCCGTGAGTCACTGAAGCTGTAGGCAGTGCAGCGCATGCGCTGCTTATATGGATGTAACAGCGCATGCACAGGACTGATTACAGCTGCAGGAAAGTTAGAGTAGATAGGGAAAAGTACCTATTTCCCGAAAAGCTGTCATCGCATAAATGACAGCTTTTCGGAATAGATACTTATGGGGAGGAGGAATGATGAATTCCTCCAGTAATTAGGTTGAACTCCATGCAAGTTCTAAACCTAATTACCTCCAGAGAATTTTATGTGTTAATGAATAAGCCCCTAAGAATAAATATGAAGCACAACGGACCTTGGCATGGCTCCTGCATTGTAGCACTTCATATATTCAGATTTAGTTGCACACAGATATACAAGTGTCGCATGTCAAATTAATCAGTGCAGTGTTGTGAAGTGGTTAGTTGCATCCGTTTGTGACTAAGGGCTCTATGTACTACAATCCGCATATTGAATGCGGATTGTAGTGTGATATTACCGAGTGAATTCGCATTACGAATTCAGGCAATATCACAGGGATTTACTATAAATCCCTTGCAGGGACAGAGCTTGTGATAAAGCTCTGTCCCTGCGGATCCCATCCGCACTCTAGTCGCGGTATTTTCGGAAAAAATACCACGACTAAGAGCCCGCACATGCGCCGACCCACCGTCGCTGCTACCCCCCACCGACGCTAAGCCCCGCCCCCGCAATCGCGGACCCCCGCGACCCCCCCCTCCCTTCATTACACTTACCTGCATCCTCCTGGCCTCCGGTGATCTTCTCCGGGCTTCCCGATCAGGTGATCTCCCATACTGCACTGGGACCTGATGACCGGGCAGCAGGGCACTATGGGAGACCAGCTGACCGGAGAGGAGCCATCACCGGAGGCCCGATCACCGGTCCCTGGATTCAGGTAAGTAAAAAAAAAATGTTTCATTTTTTTTTTCTTTTTTTTACAGCAATCAGCTTGCGGTCTGTTTAGACCACATAGCTGATTACTGGTACCGGCTCCCGCCTCTGCTCTCCCCAGAGTGGGAGCCCGGTAACCGGGGGAGACCCTGGATAACGCCACCTCCAGGTGGCGTTATTATCACAGGGCTTCCCCCGGTATTTTTTTACAATTTATTGTTAGTAACTCTGGTTGGATCACATTTCCCATTACAATTATGGGAAATGCGATCTGCTTTACTAAAAATAAGTGATACTAGGGGTTGGAGTAGAATTTTACGAATTCTACTCCAATTGCCCTATAGTAACTGTAGGTGAGACTAAAATAATGTGAAAAGGGTGTGAAAACACCCTTTTTCACTTTATTTTAGTAAAAATAATGTTAATAAATAGAGCCCAAAGACACATTTTTTTGTGAAAAAAAACATTAAAAAGACACTCAGCACAAACCCAGTCAGATGGGACCTGGTGCGCCAAGAAAAGCTGTTGGCACGACTGCAGCAGTAGTGTATGAGAACACATCTGTATGTCTGTCTGACCCATTGTTTTACCTTATATATTTTCATTTCATTATATTAAACTGGACTCAGTAATTTTAAACAATTGTATATCTGTTATGGAGCTCATATTTAGGTTGGTGGTAAACACCAGCTATTGTGTTTGACCTACAAGTGTAATTAGACTTCTTTAACTATTAGTGGACATTATATTCTCCAATGTGTTTACTTGCAGTTAAGGAACCATTATTTTCTATCAGTTTGCTCTTATTCATGTATTACACTCCAACCCAGCTTTCATCTGAATTGGCTGCTGTCTCGGAAACTGGAATGCAAGTTGTATCTTATTAGCTAAATTACAGAGATCAAAGGATGTCAATTCACGGGCTATGAGTTCTCTAATACCCCTATTAGACATTAGACTACAAACAATAACCTGGGTTATTGCACATGAGCGCGCAGCAACCCAGGTTACTGTGCAGTGTGAAAGGACCAGTTTTAAATAATTTGGGTCGAGCGACCCAGCATTTCAACCCAGGTCACGAGAAGAGCTGAACACTGGTTCACTGCATAGGAAGAGCTGGCGCTTGGAGATGATCTCATCTCCAAGTGCCACCTCAGCACGTGATGGCGGTGACGTCCGGTGGGTCGCCAGTCTGAAGGGGGTCTCAGTCACGTCGCACCTGGGATGGACCTGTCAACAAAATCTTGGCATTCCAATGTGAAGGGGGTATTAGGGGCAGCCCGGAAAAGCAATGTTCCTTATTGAGGCAATTAGAAGCATTTCTTCAGGTGTATTTAACATGGTGCCGCCCCAGAACATGATCACTTTACTTCCTGGCTCAGACCCTTCTGGCTGTGCATATTCTTTATGAGATATGATATGAGGAACTGTAGTAGCCTTGAAAACATGGAATTGCTCATTAAACACTAAAGAGTATTATTTATACACACCCTGCACCAATTATAGATACGCCCCTGGTTTCACTGGTTGTCAGCAACTTTTCCTAGCTAAATTGATACTCCTAATGGCACCACTCACTGTCTGTCATATTTGCAGCAATGTGGTGCTCAAGTTGTAGGAATGTGATTGCTGCACAAAGTCAGGTTCCTTTATTGGCACCTTGAAACA
Source organism: Taudactylus pleione (assembly GCA_031769625.1). Classification (NCBI taxonomy): domain Eukaryota; kingdom Metazoa; phylum Chordata; class Amphibia; order Anura; family Myobatrachidae; genus Taudactylus; species Taudactylus pleione. The sequence goes on along the minus strand of JAUIMM010000081.1, from coordinate 8,018,509 downwards.
CGTGTATACAGTAGTGGCTGCAGCACCACTTTGCTGGCTGCACTGTTGATACCTTCCTGCCCACTTACCTTGGGAGAGGACTGTTGGATACTGCACTGAACTATCGCTCAGGTCACTGGACTCAGGCCCTGATTCAGAGCCGGACGCTCTGACAGAGCGCTCGCTCTGAATCAGGGCCATCCCTCCTGGCCACTCGGATAGCAGTGGATGACCATCCACAGCTATAGCGAGCGGCCAAAAAGATGGTCGCGATGGTCAAGACCATCACAGCCATCGGGCTTGCGACGAGACCACTGTGGTAGGGTCTCGTCTGCCGCAAGCCCTGGAGTGCTTTTGGCTCTATCAGAGCCAAAAGCACTCCCACCAACATCGACCCGCTTGCAAGCGCTCTGCGCTCGCGAGCTGGTCTGAATCAAGCCCTCAGTGCAGGACAACTAGTCATTGACTCATCAATCTGTCTCCTCTGTTCCGCAACCCCTTTCCTATAGATTGTAAGCTCTCACAAGTGAACCCTATTCCATCTTTGCTTACTTGCATCATCATCTCCTCTCCCTTAGCATTATTTTGCAATCAGTAGCTCTAAACCTAGGTGTGAAGCTATGCTTCTGTGTTCCCAGGGCAAAGATTTAGCTTGGAGCCAGGGGTGTCGAGAGGGAGGGGGGGGTTACTACTTACCTGGACCCAAGCAGGTTGGAGGGGCTCAGGGGTCGATTCAGACGCTAAGCTGCTCTCTCTCGCAGCCAAAAGGGGCCGGGTATGTAAATTCCGCGATCGCACTGTTTGGTGTAGGGACGCCCTCTATGTCTTAGAGAGCGACGGCAGAGTGAACGCACGCCATTCCAAAGACGCCCATTTTTCTTTCTTAACACACATCATCTCTAGGAAGTGTATGATTAATCAGAACCATCGAGAGCCATCGGAGCAGCACGCAGTGCTTGAGGTAGACCCTACCCCGCCGCAAGCACTGTGATCACTGCAGGCTGAAATACAACCAAGTGACATGTACAATGACTCATATTTGCTACTTATGCACACCCATAAAACTCAGTTTTGACGGCCATACATGCCTGCGTTCGCAGCACCACTCCCCCGTTCACAAGGACCTTCCCCTGTTACCACCCACAAACGGCGCATTCTGTCACTCAAAGTAGTGTCCAGTCTGTGTACTATGAGCGCACAATTCCCGATCGCAGTGACTGGTTCGTGCATGCGTATTTTGTTGCATACTCATGCGCAGACGGGTCGTCGATCGCTCAACTTAGCGAACGGGTCTGCATCGGGCCCACAATTCAATGACCACACCACTGCTCTGCCCACTATCGCTGACTAGTATAGCAGCCTCCTCTCATGGCCCGATGTGGCTGCGCTGCTATACCAATGTGGCCAGTGGTAGTGGGCTGAGAGGAGGTTACAAGTGCTCACCTCACCTGGTGCCGCCCCTTCTGTACTGATCACGTGGCACCTCTTTGTTAAGGGTTGTTTGTGGGGGGGGGCACTCCTCCTCAGATTTGGCAATGACCCCCAGTACTCTTGATGGCCGTGCTTGGAACCCTCCTTTTTAACACGTGACCTTATATGACATTCTATGCATCACACACCGCCACATGCCCCTTATATATATTCAGAGAAGTCTAGATGCTCCATATAAGCTATCAGGCCCCGCCATCTCCACAGACTTCACCACCCATTTATGGCTGCTTCATAAATTTAAAGGGATGGTTTAACACTCCAATGGTCAATGTCTGCTAGGGATGTGGATATCTGGATCTCTTCTGATTTCACCACCCAAACACAATGATAACTCTTTTGCTCAGCAGAGTTTAATAAGCAACCAAGAGTATGGGATGTCCTTAGAAAATGGTAATGGAAATTTTACAAAAATTGCTTTGGGAAAAAAGTCGCTATGTTATTCCCCTGCATCACCTCTTGAACTTCAACTCAGATAAACATTGGACTTTAATTTAACATTGTGAATATTTTTTATATGAATGATACATTAGAACCCTGTGAATATTTTTTATATGAATGATACAGTAGAACCCCGATCAGCCGTGGTTGCCTGGATATTTGAAATTACAGTAAATCCTAAAATACATGAACAGTACATACTGTATTGATATTGCAGACATTGGGAATAAGTTGAATACAGGACGTAGGAGTGCGCGCCATAAATTAACTCGCAGCTTTGCTCAGACTACCTTATTGTATTTACTGTACAGGATTTATAGGGGTATATTTACTAAAGTGAGAGTTTTTAGAAGTTGAGATGTTGCTGTAGCAACCAATCAGATTCTACCTTAACATTTAACTGGCACCTTCTAGAGATGATATGATTGGTTGCTATGGGCAACATCTCCACTTTAAATACTCTCACTTAGTAAATATACCCCATAGTGTTAATAATAATCAGGGTTCTATTGTACTTTACTTTTTCTGCAATACATAACTGCTTTTGTCAAGTATTAATCTATTGTGTTATTTATTGTTAACACACATTGTTTTTAAACAAAATTACTATTAAGAGTCACCCACCTATGCAGTATACTGCATGCAGTGGTATTCAGATCTGTGCTACTGCTGTATATATTGAATAATAGAAAAAAATGGGACTAGTTTTTTTTTTCTTAACCATAATTTTTATTCAAAGAATGAGAATACAACAATATAGACAACAATCTTTTAGAAATCCAGAGAATAATAATAAAATTGAAGTCATACACACAATAGTATATACTTATAAAGTATTCAACCTATTTTTCATAATAGTAATAAATGAAAGAAAAGAAGAGAGAAAAAGAAAGGATAAAATGGGGGGTCGGCACAAACCTGAGTAGATATACAATAAACCTTCAAAAAAGAATGTAAACACCTAAATGTATTGGCAAATGGGAGAATGGAAGGACTTGCACCAGCCATTAACATATTAAAACCCAGCCAATACACATAAATCCACCATAGCATATCTACAAGATGATGTTCCGAGACAAGGTATCAAGACTCAGGGACAGGAGTAACTGAATAATTAAACCATTTTATTAAATTTATCTGATTGGTCCCGGAGAGTGAAGGTCAGTTTTTCCATACTAGCAATGAACTAACTCTTGGAATGTACTAAATGTAACGCAGGGGCAGAGGGTTGTTTCCAAAATTTGGCCAGAGTACACCTTGCAGCCTGTAGAATTTGAAGGACAAGTTTATTTGAGGAGTTCAGCCTGGATACAGGAATCCCTAGCAGGACAGTCCAGGGACTCAGGGGAACCAAGGTTTGAAATACATCATACAATAGAGCTTTTACCACATAACAATAGGGAATAATTTTGGGATACGACCACCAAATATGAGTGAAGTCACCCTGCTGACCACAATTCTGCCAGCAGAGTGGGGAAGAGGAAGGGAACATTTTATGTAATCTGGTGGGAACTAAATACCATCTTGTATACATTTTATAGGAATTTTCTATTATTAAAGGATTTTGCCACATTGCCTCTGATACTACCCCAGGCCTCCTCACTAGGTGGTGGACCCAAATCAGCCTCCCAAGCCACCTCATGAGAAAGTGTATTTGCAGAAACTGAGGAACGGAGTAAATTATATAAAATACAGATAATACCTTGTCTCACAGGTGTGTAGTAGCAAAGCCTCTCCAAAGGCATGAATGGCCTAAAAATAGAGTCTTTAGGGAAAGAGTTAAGAAATGACCTAAATTGTAGGTATTCATAGTTTAGTAGCCGAATCAAGCCTCATAGTACTATGTTTAGGTAGTCGGAATAAGAATGGAGGACAAAGAATACAATGGGATTCTGCTGTTTCAATTTGAAACAATGGTAAATTGAGTGTAAGTGCAAACCAGGTGAGTGCCTGACCTAAAAGAGTAGCGTAGTAATACTTCCTCAAATCAGGAAGACCCCGCCCACCCTACAGTGAACTCCTTATGAGAGTACAAAATGTCACTCTTGAAAGCTTAGTAGAGAAGTTTATATAAAATCCTGCCAAACCTCGAGATTGTCTGCCCCCTCCATGCCCTAAAATCAGACTCCACTGTAGCAAAGAGAAAGGGGAAGTTCTACTTATATAGGGAACTATAAAATGACCTGCAGGCTGTGTGTATAAGGTGTATATAAAGCATAAATGCATTCTGTGTATATATTTGGGTCCCATTCCCAAGACAATGCATTATGGTATGCAATTATTCCAAACTACGGAATATTCCGATATCCAAAATACCCCTGGTCCCAAGCATTTTGGATATGGGAGACTCAACCTGTAATACTTCCTCAAATCTTATGAGAGTGGAAAATTTCACTCTAGGAGGCTTGTCCAGCCAGATAAAAATAATTAATGCCTTCTGCACCTGGCGTAATACCACAATAGGAATTCTTAAAGTTTGTATAAAATAAAGAATTCTGGGAAACACATTAATTTTCACTGCAGTCATTCTGCCAAACCACGAGATTATCTGCCCCCTCCATGCCCTAAGATCAGACTCCACTGTAGTAAAGAGAGAGGGGAAGTTCTCCTTATATAGGGAACTATAAGAACCAGTGATATAAATGCGAAGATATTTTATCTTTTTGGAACACCAAATAAATGTAAAGTTTTGTTCCAATAGCATTCGGGTGTCTGAGGATATATGTAGGGGAAGGGCCTCTGGGCCTGATTCAGACCCGCTCTCGAGCGCTGAGCGCTCGCAAGCGGGTCGATGTTGCCCAAGTGCACATGCGCACGAAGGAGGCGGCTCCGTCGTGCGCATGCGCGAGACCTGAATAACGACGGCCAAGCCGTCGTTATGGGTCTCGCACCAAAGGGGGCGTGCTGTCGATGGTGATTGACAGCACGCCCCCTTTGGTGGGCGTGCCGGGGGCGTGGCTGCCCAGACGGAGGCGTTCCCGTGGGAACGGCTACCATCTGGGGCTGGCCCCACTGACATCACTAGTGATGTCAGTGGGAGTGCTTTTGGCTCTGATAGAGCCAAAAGCACTCCAGGGCTTGCGGCAGCGAGACCATACCGCAAGGGTCTCATCGCAAGCCCGATGGTCGCGATGGTCTTGACCATCGCGACCATCATTTTGGCCGCTCGCTATAGCTGTGGGTGGTCACCCACAGCTATGCGAGCGGCCAGGAGGCCGCTCCAAAAGGTAGGAGGGACGGCCCTGAATCGGGGCCTCTGTTTTGGAATAATTAATTTGGTACCTGGCAAGTGTAGAGTAGGAAGATATAGGACCTCATTCAGACCCGCTCCCAAGCGCTTGAGCGCTCACAAGCGGGTCGATGTTTGGCTGTGTGAAATTCTCTCTCTCCGGGGCTCACTACAAAAGGGGCTGCTGTCGATGTTGATCGACAGCTCGACCCGTTTTGTAGGCGTGGCGGGGGGGTTTCACAAATGGAGGCATTCCCAAGCGAACGCTTGATGTTTGTAGACAGCCCCACTGACATTACCAGTGATGTCAGTGGGAGAGCTTCCGACTCTAATAGAGCCGAAAACACTCTGGGGCTTGTGGCAGACGAGACCCTTTCCTCAAGGGTCTCGTCGCAAGCCCCGATGGTCGCAATGGTCTTGACCATCGCGACCATCATCCTGGCCGCTCATTAAAGCCGTGGGTGGTAACCCATAGCCTAGCGAGCGGCCAGGAGGCCGGATCACTTTATAGATGCGGCCGCCCTCATTCAGAGCGAGCGGGCGGCTCTGAATGAGGTCCATACAGCGGTATCCAATTAGCCCCGTACATTGTTTGGGTGCTAATTGATCCCCACCATCGGCGAAAAACAGGGATTTTGAGGAGACAAAAGCTTAAGCAAAACATCATCTGCAAAGAGTGATCATTTATATTCCCCTTCTCCAACCCAGATCCCTTTAATATTGGGAGAGGAACGTATTAAGCAAGAGGTTCTATAGTTAAAGCAAAAATTAAAGGGGAAAAGGGGCAGCCCTGCCTGGTGCCATTGCCTATTGTAAAGAGATCAGAATCCCTTCTGTTCACCCGAGCCCTCGCTGTCGGGTTAGAGTACAGAACCTGTATACCCCTCAGAAGGTTCCCTCCCAGGCCAAAACCCAGAAGGGTAGCAAACATAAAAGGCCATAAGATCCTGTCGAACACCTTTTCAGCATCCAACAACAGTAGCAGAGAAGGCGTCTTTCTCTTAATTATGAGATGGATAAGATCAATTGTTCTCCTTGTGTTATCTTTTGCTTGGTGGCCCGGGATGAAACCCACCTGATCAGGGTGAACAAGCTGTGAAAGAACCCCATTAAACTGCATTGATAACATTTTAGAGAATAGCTTAATATCATTATTGAGGTGAGATATGGGTCTATAACTAGAGCCTTGGTGGCTGACCTTGACACTCCAGATGTTGTGGAACTACATATCCCAGCATGCACTGCTACCATTTTGCTATTAGGGCATGCTAAAACTGTGGCAAGGCATGCTGGGATATGTAGTTCCACAACATCTGGAGTGTCAAGGTTAGCCACCACTGAACTAGAGCAAGCATTAGGATCCTTCTCTGGTTTATGTATTACAATAATTCTAGCCTCTAGATTACGAGGAGACAGAGGACCTCATTCAGAGTTGGTCATTGCGGCCTCACGGTCGTACGGCCAACGACCGCAAAATCCGATCGTACGGCGGGGTGATCGTAAACAAAGTGACGCCCATTCGTTAGCACTGCACCTCCTTTAGCTACCGATTGATCTGAACGAACGAACGAGTCAATCGTAGTCAGACGCTGTCAGTCGCTGTATGCTAATTATGTTCTGATGTTTGCGGCCGTATGTGCTGTTTTGATGGTCACATGTCATGTTCACATGGACTATCGATCAGCTTGTTATTAGCTTGTTGTCAATTATCTAATTAAGTGTTTAACTCTTGCTGTTCTTTAAAACGAGTTTTTTATCATGTGTCAATAAACTTTATTGTTCATTTCGTGGGTGTTTCTCCGTTCTCTTTTTTTTCACACAATTTGAAAAACAAAGTAAGGTTTATTATCTGTGAATGTACTTTTGCTAATCGTGTTAACTTTAAAAATGCATGTGCATTTTGCGTTAGTATCATTTGCACTCTTATGTTTGCAATTGCACACTGCGTGTTGTAGCCAAACAAATGTGACCTTATTTTTCGGGACACATGATTAAAGGATTGGCCAATAGTGTTTTTTTTGAGGAAAGCGTAAATATTTTAGCCAATCATATTTTTTGTACCCCATGTATATTTCATGTTTTCTGAAAAATCGGCCATTGCCATCATGAGAGCCACGGCCTTTACCAGGAGAGAGTTGCTTGTCCTGGTAAATATCCTGGACAGGCAAATTACACACACTGTGCCGCCCATTTCCAACCGCATAAAGCGGGCGGCCTTTGCGGAGGTGAGGCGAGCCCTCCGATCAGCGGGTTACAGGCGCAATATTGCGCAATTGGAGAGGCACTGGTCTGACCTGCGCCGCCGGTCACCTGCGCTCCTGACGAATTTGCGGGCGCAGCTACGCAGACATAAGTATGCGTTTGTTTAAAAGTAATAATTAGTGTACTGTTAAAAATGTATGTTCCTTTGCCAATTATTTTAGTCAATGTTAAAAAACCCTCCTGTATGTTGTCCCTATTGTCCAGAATGTGTAAAGTGTACTTGTATTGTGTAGCCGAAATTCAAAACTAATTTTTTTATTTTATTTTATGTTTACATTTTAGAAGCACAGCAGAGACAGAGAAGGGCACGCAGAATGCAAAGACATGCTGGTGGCAACCTGCAGCCCTCACCTTCAGCATCTCCTCAACCCAGCCCTCCCTCCCCACCACCATACTCCCCCAGTGACCCTCCCTCCCTCTTCCAATCCTCCCCGAGTATTCCTCCCTCCCCTGCCCACTCATCCCAAATCTCCCCTCCTTTGAATCTTTCCTGCTCCATTTCCCCTTCCACCATTCCCCCAACTTCCAAATATTCGCCTTCTCCGCCGACATCTGTGGTTGTGTCCGACCACTCTGAGGGTATGATTTTATTTTTTTTTAATTTTTTTTTTGGGTGTTGTTGTTATCCATGTATTTGTACAAATGTATGACCTTTTTTTTGGTTAAAAAATTTCAGTATGGGGGTCCAAATCATTGCGCAGTAATGCTGTTTTTCACAATTATGACCTTAGGTTTTGTGCCTGGGCCTTTTTTTTATTGTGGACCACAAAAATATAGGTTTTGTGGTTTTTTAAAAATGTTTTGTATTTTTAGGAAATAATGATTACATTCAGATTAGTATTTTACAGTGTAAAAAAACATGTCACACAACTTGGCAAGGTGCTAGGAACCAGACTACCCTTGTTGATGTTGTGTACACTGTGTTTAAAATGTACTAATGTACTTAGGAAAAGTAAAGTTTGCCATAGCAAACTAACACATTGTATTTTAGGATTATCAAGAACATTCTAGAAGTGAATACGTGCATTGTGTTTTAAGGATATGGCCATCATGACTTAAGAATACACCTTCCATTATTTTTAACATCATCATAGTGGGTTTTGGCTTATGCCACATAGTTAGGGTTTCACATTATTTTAACAACATAAAAGTATAAACCGATTAATAATGTTGTGTGGCTGATACTTTCAAACACACGGTAACATCATTGTGTTTAACCACTTTTTGGTACATTGAATAATGTGTAATGTTCAAATGTTTGTAATTTTAATGAAGTATTTAATCCCAAAAATATTTTTTTTTGTCCACAGATCTAACCCACATCCTGAGGGAAATAAGGGAGGAGCTTAGAGACACATCTGGATATTTAATGCAGGCCTACTGCTGCCTCCAAAGAATTGTGGGGCATTTGGAGGATGTTTATTTATTGTGTTGTCATATTTTTGCATTTTTCTGCCAAGAAAAAAAATTTAAGTTTTTGTGTTTCAAACATTTGTCCTCTTTTTTGCCACACATTAAAGGGTGTAATTCTGCATTTTAAAAACTTTGTGAACAAAGGTGGGTGCCTTTCCATAGTGTAAGAACTGCAAAAATGTATTAGTAAACCTTAAGAACATTTTCAGTAATGTTGTATATTTTTTTATGTAGGGGTTTGCATACATTATCCACCTCAATATGGCTTTAATTTTTTTTTTTTTTAAAAACACCATTTGTATTTAATTGAAAACATTTATTAAATAACAAACATGTTGCCAACAGGCATCATAACAGATTCACACATAACAAATGTCCTCAGGGTTTGGGCAAATAAAACATCTGGCTTAGTCAAACATAAACAACTATAGTAAAAAACAGATTTTTGAATGGGAAACATACAAATTAATAAATCAAAAGGCAAATTAACTAAACATGTTGGGGTATATCCGTGCAAAATGTGTTAGTTGTCCAAAAACATACAGGGTATTGCCAATGGGTTCCATTATTTTTGCAGGTTTTGGAAAGTGTTGTGATTTGGTTGGTAGGAAAAGAAAACAAAAGAAAAAGGCACACATTAAAATACATTTGCAAAAAGTGTTTTATTTTTTTAAAAATTGAAAATATTCCTACCTAAAAAAACGTGAAACAACATAATCGCATCTGGCCCCCCCCCCGACAGCATCACAACACCTTCCTCCGGGGGGCCATCCTCTGGCAAGTCCTCCTCTGGCTGCATGGGTACTCGACTCGTTATTTCAGTGTTGTGTAAAATCCCACACAGGACCACAATGCGAGAAACCATATCCGGCGAGTACATGAGTACACCACCAGAGTGATGGAGACACTGATGGCAGTATACGCAGCATTATAGTGAGTTTGGAGCCCTGGTGTGGGAGTCAAATAAGGAGTCAGCAGCCAGGGTGTGCAGGATATCCACTGTCACCTGATGGAAATGGGACACCAAAAGATACATACATTTGCCATGAAAACCTGTTTACACTATTACTAGAGATACATACTGGACTTTTACTTACCAAGAATCCACGCATCACCAGCTTGCAGTGTGCTTAATTTTGGCCAAATCCCTGAATGCTGGATCACATACGCATCATGGCAGCAGCCTGGGAATTTGGCATTCAGGGAGAGGATCTGGAGGGAGGCATCACATAGCACCATTACAGTTAGGGAATGGAAATGTTTTCGGTTCCTATATATTTGTTCCCTGTATGCAGGGGGCTGAAGTGCTATGTGAGTGCCATCCACTACCCCTATGACGTGTGGAAAGCCTGCAATTTCAAAAAAATTCTGCTTTACCACATCAAGGGCTTCCGTATCCAAAGGCATACTAATAAAATGTGCTAGATGATTGAAAAATGCATCTAGCACACGCCTCAGGATCCGTGAAAGTGAGGGCTGGGAGAGGCCACCCACCAGCCCCACAGTGGTTTGGAAGGACCCTGAGGTGCAGAAATGTCACACCGCTAACAACTGTGTAAGTGGTGAGATTGCTGTAGGAATGTTAATCTGACTTTCTAGATCATTCTTTATTGTTGAAAGAGTGTGTAGGATAATATTTTGAGGCAGGCGATAAGTGGTTACCAACCACATCATCAGGCATTCCAAAAAGGGTGACACGTGTTCTATATATCTTGGCCCTTACATGCCTCCTATGCCTACGCCCAGGAGGAGGCTGAGGAAGGTTGGTGGGGGGCAACATGGCCACTATTAGCTGTCCAACATCGCTCTGTAAAGTTAAATTTATTTAAAATTGGTTCTACAGAGTGTTTTTGGATTATTTGTTAAAAAATACTTAGCTTTATAATAATGGTGCATATTCTTACAGGGTCGGGCAGCGCCATCTTCGGAAATCCCTACATGTGTATGTGTTGTACGTTTTTTTTTTTAGGGAAGAAAAAAATTAATTAGATTTTTTTAGTCCAAAACAATATTACTACTATTATTGTTAAAACAAAGCTTAACTTTTAAAATCGCCAATATGAATTGTTGTTAAATGTACGAATTTACATTTACCAAATAGATCAAAAAACATTATTAAAAGTATTAATTTTAAATTTAACAAAATAAAAAATAATAATTGTAAGTTTGAATAAATAGACACTTACCTGATTCAAGTACAAAATGGACTGTTAAACACCTTTAATAAATTTTAACATAAAAAAAAATTTAGTTCCAAAAAATTTAAGTTTTGTAGGATTGTTGATCCAAAAAATAAAAAAAACAAATGCAGTAGGCTGGCACACTTACTTGAGTCTTCGAATAACATTGTTTTTTGAAGGATACAAAAGCCCGGCCACCCAAACAGAACAAGTAACCGGCTCAAACACAACAATTAACGGGGTTTGTTAAATGTCAGCACCAATCAAATTTGACAAACAAAAACCACCACCAAAAGCAAAACACTAAAAAAAAAACCACAACCCAAAATAAAGGAACACAAAAAACAACCACCAAAAAAAAAAAAAACAACACCAAAAATAAAGGAACACAAAAAAACACCAAAAATAAAGGAAATTAAAAAAAAAATGAACTAAAAAAAAAAAAACCCACAACCAAAATAAAAAAACAAAACAACATACAAACAACTCACACAAGCACCTCTCAAACAACACACACAAGCACCTCTCAAACAACACACACAAGCACCTCTCAAACAACTCACACAAGCACCTCTCAAACAACACACACAAGCACCTCTCAAACAACTCACACAAGCACCTCTCAAACAACTCACACAAGCACCTCTCAAACAACACACACCAGCACCTCTCAAACAACACACACAAGCACCTCTCAAACAACTCACACAAGCACCTCTCAAACAACACACACACAAGCACCTCGCAAACAACTTCAAACAATGTAACTACTATCAAACACCTCCTGCACCACAAAACACTCCAACTACAACCCACAAGTAAGGGAACATTTGGCTTTGCCTTAAATAAAGAAACCAAACCTCAATTATTGAAACATGCAGGAAAGGTGTGCATTTGTATTTAGGCAAATAAGGATGCACGGGTAACCAATCCAGGGATGCGCTCACATCTAGCACAACCCACGCAGTGATTACGGAATGCAGGAAAGGTGTGCATTTGTAGTTAGGTAAAGAAGGATGCACTGGTAACCAATCCAGGGATGCGCTCACATCTAGCACAACCCACGCAGTGATTACAGAATGCAGGAAAGGTGTGCATTTGTAGTTCGGTAAAGAAGGATGCACGGGTAACCAATCCAGGGATGCGCTCACATCTAGCACAACCCACGCAGTGATTACAGAATGCAGGAAAGGTGTGCATTTGTAGTTAGGCAAATAAGGATGCACGGGTAACCAATCCAGGGATGCGCTCACATCTAGCACAACCCACGCAGTGATTACGGAATGCAGGAAAGGTGTGCATTTGTAGTTAGGTAAAGAAGGATGCACGGGTAACCAATCCAGGGATGCGCTCACATCTAGCACAACCCACGCAGTGATTACGGAATGCAGGAAAGGTGTGCATTTGTAGTTAGGGAAATAAGGATGCACGGGTAACCAATCCAGGGATGCGCTCACATCTATAAAAAAGTCTGCACAAGCAGTATTCTTCATGCTCTCTCACAGGTTAGCAGAATGTCAAGCGAAGAGCATGGTGAGCAAAGGCCAACTGAGCCAGGTAAGTGCAAATCAAATTTTTTTGACAAAACAAGAACTGTTCATATTTCCCTTAAAAAATGTTTATAATTTTTATCTAATTTAAACAATGTTGTAGGTGCTGGGAATCAAAGTCCACCAGTAGAGGAGGAGGAGGTGGGCCCAAGCAGGCCAAGGCCAAGAAACCCTCCGTTTTCACGGATCGAGCTTGAGACATTGGTGACCATGACAATGGAGAACCTTGTCAATGTCCCAAGAAATATGGGGGCTGGAGCCAAAGACAGGATTTGGGAGGAGATATCCAGGGCTGTTAATTCTGTGGGGACAACCTATAGAACCCTGAAAGTCGTTAAATGATATTGTGAGTGTACTGAAGTCCAAAGCTTGATCTTATTTAAATAAACTAACCCTTAAAATTTCCAAAATCACATTGACAGCTGGACGGATTTCAAATACCAACTGAAGAGGAAGCTACGGAGTAGGGTGGACCATGCTGCGGGGACAGGTGGTGGTCCCATCCCTGAGGAGCTGGCCTTGACAAGGTTGGAGACGTTGGCTCAGGGATGTGTGACGGAAGAGGAGATAGTGGGCGTGTCCACTATGGACACTGACATGGCCGACTTCAACGCTCCACATGTGCAAGAAGGTTTTTTTTTTTTGGTAGCCAAAAAGTATAAAGCTCAAACGTCTATGCGTTTTTTTTTAAGTAAAACAAATTATAATTTTTTTTTTAGTATTCCAGACTCAGAGTAGGTAGTGCCTGCTCCTGAGGTCAGGTCTGGGTCCAGCACAGATGGAGACTCTGCAGGGGAGGATCCAAGTACTCCATCTGGGGACCCTGTGGAGTCTACTCCAGGGCAACCATCAGACCGAGCAGTGCCTCACCTCACCAGGTTGGTCTCCCAAACTCAGGAGAACACATGTGTTCTGAGGATGGAGACCACTCTGGTGAGGGTGGCGGTGGCCCTGGAGACCTTTGCTGGGGCCCTAGATCATTTGGCCAATACCCAGGAGCAGGCCAACCCACCTGCCATGATGGAACGAGACTCCCTTCCTCCCAGGACCACCACCTCAGACAGCCCAACAGCCACCCCCGCAAGTATGGAGAGCCCTATGCCTAGGCCAGAGGAATTCCCATCTACCTCTGGCCAGGCCAGTCGGCGTGCTACACGCCAGTCGGCTGTCCGTAGCTTACCTCTTCCTCTGAGCCGGCCCAAACAACGAAAGTAGCCCTGGATATCTCCACCCTCACCTGTTGCCCAGTCCCCATATTTCTTTTCACCAATGTCTCAAGCTCTTTTTTTGTAAATTTTTTTTTATTTTTTTTATTTATTTTAATTATATGCAAATGTTGCCGTAAAAATTATTATTTAAATTGTGCTGAAAGGCAAATTTCAAAAAAAATTTTTTTTTTAATACCAAAAATGTCTATCTTTAACTATATCAATGTATACAAGGTTTAAAAAGTGTGGTATGTGAAAAGGCTGCTACGCAAAACACAATGCTAGATGTTTTAAAAATTGTTTTACAAAAAAAAGGTTTAAAAAGCACAAATAAACATTTGTGTAACGAATTCCCTAATGCACACGCAAGTGAAATGAGTTACAAGGTAATTAGCAGTGTTAATAGTTACAATGCAGCAATCTTAGCTGCTTGGTTTGTGTGGTTCCAAATCGAAACATCGCAGGTAACATCAGATTAATGATTGTACTGTTGTGGCTTACAGACGCTTCTTGCCTACCTTAGCTTGGACGATCATCCTGTTCGTAGAGTGACGTTTTCATGCATCCGCAATTCTTGGTCGTACGAAGCAGGTAATTTATGCACTCCCCTAAAACGCCTGGAAACGCTGAAGAACGCCTCCGTTTGCAGACCACCACCCCCGTATACTCCCACAAACGTCTTTCCTGTCAATCAACTTTAGCAATCCACTTCCGTGTCGGAAGCCCTACGACCGACAGTATTTTTGATCGGTAGAGCTCGTACGCACATGCGCACTGCTAGCCATGCGCAGGCGCAGAAAAAAAAACATTGTATGCGTACGACCGTGCGGCCGCAACGACCGACTCTGAATGAGGTCCAGAGTCTTGCTTTTAAGGAATCTATTAAAGAGTCTGCACAAGTGAGGTAATAGAACAGATTTAAACTTCTCATAGTATGCTAAGGAGAAATCATTGGGCCCAGGGGCTTTTCCAGATTTTTGGAATTTTAGAGTCTCCAACTTCTCTAAAGAGATTTCGGAGCCAAGCTGAACAACTTTGGATCGGCTTAATTTAGGGAGATGGCACTGAGTTAAAAAGGAATCAATATCCTTATCTAAAGAGGCAGATGTAACCGAGTTGTGCTTAGCATTATAAAGATTTTGATAAAAAGTCTCGAATTCCTTCACAATCCTCTCAGGATCATGCGTCAGATCCCCCAACCTGGTTTTAATCGACAAAATATTCTTGGATGCAACTTTGGCTTGCAATCAGCTTTATCCCCTTTTTCATAATACCTCTGATTCAAACGACGAGGCAAAATTCTGTTTTATGAGACAATAAAACATTTAGTTCACCTCGAACCTTAATAATCTGATCCAAATCAGATTAATTGAGAGTAGATTTATGTTTCGATTCTAGCTGGTGCAACTGTGTAGATAATTCTAAAATGGATTGGGTACGCTGTCATTTAATTCTAGAAGCCATTTGGATAAAATGCCCACGCAAAACTGCTTTGTGGGCTTCCCACAAAGTCATATCATTAATATGATTAACAAAAAAATAGTCATTGAGTAAATGGGAAATCTGTACTGAGACATCTTTATTTTGTAAAAGAGAGTTGTTCAAACACCAGGAGGGAGGTAGGGCGATAGGAGAGAGACAAGGTAAAGGAAACCAGGCCATGATCAGACCGCGTACTGGGGTGTATAGTATCTCCACTAACATGGGGATTCATGGCCTGACCAACAAATATATCAATTCTGGTATATAGAGACTTGAGAGAAAAATGTATAGTCTTTAGCAAGGGGGTCCTGCACCATCCAAGAGTCAAATAGTAAATGTTTTTTAAGTAGGGACTGTAGAGCTTTAGAGTTTTGTTCGCCAATATAGGCCAGTGAAGGAGGCAAAGGGTGGGACCTGTCATACTTATGGTGAAAGATTGTATTAAAATCCCCTGCTAAAATAACCTCCCCCTTACGGCATTGGGAGAGTTTGGAGTCTAGAGTGGCAAAAATAGAGGATTGATATACATCCGGGGCGTAAACATTCACCAATGTAACCAGTGTATTATTTAACATACCCACTTTAATGAGAAATCTACCCCTCTTATCTCCAATCACTGTTTCTGGTTCCAACTGTAAATGATTAGCAACCAGAACTTTCTTCTCTTTTTATGTGAATGATCACAGACATGGAAGACAACAGGATACCTCCAGGAACGAAGTTCCGGTTGAGAAGAACCACGAAAGTGCGTCTGCTGAAGAAAGGCCAAGTCACCCGACATTTGCTTTAAATAAATAAATTACTTGGTCCGCTTTTGTGGGCTATTCAAACCCCGAACATTATAAGTTACAATACAGATTGACATTTATATAGTAGTAGTAACCCAAGAAATACAGCAAAAAAAAAATCCAAATCCCAGGGTGGCCCCCCCGAAAATAGAACTAAACAGAGACAGAACCAGGAGGGAAAAAAAGAAAGAAAGAAAAAAAAAAAAAAGAGCAAAGAAAAAAAAAATGACTTGTAGACCCGGAGAGGGAAGAGTCTGACATACTGAGCACTCAGAAAGGAAAAGGCAGGGGAGAAAATCCCACCGTAGCTCAGAAAAGGTCATATTGACATGGGGGGGGTAAGGCACTGGCCTCACAGACTGATGGCAACCAAAAGGGAACCTTACGCAATACAGATCGTAAACACACAATTATAAAATAATACACTCAAAAACAGGAATGAATTGTAGAAATCAAGAACTGACGCCACACTGCTAACTTGACCAATGAAACATACATACAATGCAATTTAAATAAAAACATATATGAAAAAATACCCAGAAAAGCAAAAAATCTAAACCTGCAATAAAAGCATAAATAAATAAATGCATACGATAACCTAATAAATGAGACGGCAAAATAAAGCAAACCGCTAAGAAGAGAAAGTATCTACAGCTTAGCAAGAGTTAGCCAATAATTGAAATAAATCCAACAAGGATGATTGAAGAACAAGTCTCAAGGTGGGTTGTGTGGAGATAAAGTTTTGGAAGACACCATTGACCATATACGTTTTGGAGTTCTTGGAGGCAGCGGAGAGCTGGAGGGCCGGACTCATTTGAGAAGCCTGAGCTACCACTGTACCAGGAGACAGGTTAAGCTTTGACAACAATCTAAGGACATCCTCTCTGGATTCGGCTGACAGTTGTCTTCCATCTGATGAAACAATCAGAGAGAAAGGAAAACCCCATCTATACTTAATGTGATTGTCCCGGAGAACCTGAGTACAGTCCCGAAGATCAAAGCGTCTTTTAAGTGTTGCAGGTGGTAGATCCTGAAAGACCGATAGGTGATGCGAATCGAAGACACAATTGCCCTGCTCCCGTGCCGTGCACAATAGCCACTCCTTCGTCTTGAAATAATGGCATCGTAGCACCACATCACGTGGGGGAGCAGAAGGTACTGGTTTCGCTCGCAGGGTGCGATGTGCCCTGTCTAGGAGCAATTGATCCACTGGAATGTCATGTAGAAGGAATTGGAAGAAGCGAATTAGAAAGTCCTCCAATTGGGCCGTTCAATGGATTCAGGGATATTTTGATCCGCAGGTTGTTCCTCTGAGCCCTGTTCTCGATATCTTTCTGTTGATCTTGAAGTAAGTGAATATCTACTTGCATAGTAGTCAGAGACTGTTCCACCTCCTGCTGGAATTGGATAACTGCGTTCATTTTATGTTCCAGCTCATCAGTGCGAGCTCCAAGCTCTGAGACCTCTACCTTGAGACCTAAGACTGCTTTATGAATCTCAGAATGGAATGCATTTTTAAGGGATTTCATCTCAGAAAGAATGGAGGCAATGCTATCTTTCATAGAGACAGCATGGGGGTCTGTCTCCTCTTCTGATTCTGAAATATGAGCAGAGAGTGAGGGAGCCACTGGTTTGTGAGAGGGAGTCTGCATTTTATTAATAAAAGAGGTGAGATCAGCAGGGGGAGCAGATTTGCGAGTTTTAGGCATAATGAAAAATCTGCAGGTCTGGAATTAGGTCATGAAGCAGTGTGAGGCAACAACAGTCACTAATATGACATCCTTATGCAAGATATCTGTACAATCAAAGCTTGAGCAGGATCCCTGTGAACAGTGAAGCTACATCTGCATTAAATTGGTTATGAGGTAGTAGTAGTTAAAACATGTATGGATTGGTGAGTAATCTTCCGTTAACTCTGTACCTGTTCTTTAATAAATGCACACATGAGCATAAAGGTCTCCAAATGACAGTCAATATCTTTGGTATGCACTTCCAGAGTATTGGACTTAAATCCACTCAGAGAATCAGTCCTAACAGACTTTCATTCAAGCAAAGCAGCAGGTCATCCGGGTATCTCCAAGACTCTTGAGATGCTCTCCCATTCTATATGGCAGCCATCATCATCTTAAGAAGTCCGTGAGTTCGTTCTGGCCTGTGACATCTGCGTCAGGAACAAGATCGGGTCGTTCCTTCGGCCTTACTACTGCCACTCTCTATACCTTCTAAACCCTAGACCCATATTGCTATGGATTTGGTGGATCTCCCTCCTTCCTCAAAATGTACTGTCATTTGGACTGTGGTAGATCGATTTAATAAAATGGCACATTTCATTCCGTTAACCAAATTCCCCACTACTAAGGAGCTGTCCACTCTATTTCTCCAACATATTTTCTGACTCCATGGATTACCGCGGGACATTGTTTTGGACCGAGGGACACAGTTCATTGCTTGCTTCTGGAAAGGCTTCTGTTCTTCTTTTGGGCATCAGTCTTAGCTTATCCTTTGGCCACCATCCCAAATCCAATGGGCAGACAGAGCGGGTTAACTAGACCCTGGAAAAGTATCTCCGATGTTTTGTGTCCAAATGCCATAACGACTGGGTCAGCCATTTATCTTTGGCCGAATTTGCATTTAATAATTCATGTCACTCTTCCTCCACAGTCTCTCCTTTCTTCTGTATCACAGGACTGCAACCCATAGTGAATTCCTTTGTACCAGGAGTCCATCATCTCCATCTTTGGTCTCCCGACTCCACTCCGTCTGGAATACACCATTGTCTCCTCAAAGCTTTGCGTTCCAAGACGCATGTAATTTAAAAGCCATGTAATTTAAAAGTTAGGGATTTGTTCTGGTTATCTGCTAAGAACATTAGGCTCCATCAGCCTTTGCAGAATCTCGGCCTGCGGTGTTCCTGGGTTGTGCTGTGCCTGCAGCCTCAGCGCTTGTTGTAGTCCTCTATTACCATCTCTCTGCCTGTTACCATCTCGGCCCACAAGGCCGCATCTGAGCCTGTTACCATATTGGCTCTCAAAGCCACATCCCGGCTGTCTAACCACACCTAGGCCCTGTCACAAACTGTGCTAGAGACCTCCGCCTCAGACCCCTGCATCTTCCCATGCGCCTGTGCCATCTCGGTCCCCGGTGCCGCCGGCCTGCTGCCCGCGTGATTTCTGATGCTGAGCCTCCATTTGAGAATCGTCTGCAACATCCCCGCTATGGCCTGTGTTCCTCTGCCACAGATCCATGTGCGCACGGCATGCCAGTACACAAGTCTTCCGGACCATGGGTGCGGCCATCTTGGTCAGGTGATTCTTGTGCATCCAGTCACCAGCAGTCTCAAGTTGCCTCAGCCTATCTGCCTCAGCCTGCTGGTAAAAAAAGACCTCCCTGTAACACATGCTGGTTGCCAGTGCAACAATGTCCATTGCTGCTGCATGACTTATGTTCCTGAGCTTCCTGTGTGAAACCTATGCTACTCCATTCAGGAGTCAAGTTACAAGTTCTTCAAGTTCAATCCACATTACTCCAGTCCGGATACAAATTCCAAGTTCTTCAAGTTCAATCCACATTACTCCAGTCCGGATACAAATTCCAAGTTATTCAAGTTCAATCCATGTTACTCCAGTCCAGATACAAATCCCAAGGTCCTCAAGTTCAATCCACGTTACTCCAGTCCGGATACAAATTCCAAGTTCTTCAAGTTCAATCCACGTTACTACAGTCCGGATACAAATTCCAAGTTCTTCAAGTTCTATTTTCATTAACTCTGCACATAGGACTATAGTATAACATCTTATTTCATAGTTTTCTCTATTGCTGTATGAGCAGAAACTATATTAAACCATCTACTTTTAAAGTACCTCTTGATTCAGGTGTCTCTGTCTCACACCCCAACACCCCAGTTCGGGTACAAAACTCCAAGTTCCCCAGGCCATAACAGGCCCACAAGGCCACATCTCAGCATGATACCATTTCGGCTCTCAAAGCCGCATCCCGGCATTCTAGCCGCACCTCGACACACAAGGCCGCATCTCAGCCTGTTACCATCTTGGTTCTCAAAGCCGCATCACGACTGTCTAGCTATACCTCGGCCCAAAAGGCCGCATCTCAACCTGTTACCACCTTGGCTTTCAAAGCCACATCCCGGCTGTCTAACCACACCTCGGCCCACAAGACCGCATCTCAGCCTGCTACCACCTCGGCTCTAAAAATCACATTCCGGCTGTCTAGCCGCACCTCAATCCTCAAGGCCGCATCTCAACCTGTTATTATCAAACTTTTGACACCAGTGCCTGAAGTATTAGTTTATTTTAGGCACTTTTTTCTTTTTAAAGTCACAGATTTTTTCCAGCCTTTTTTGTAGTTTTTGTTCATTGTTCACAGATATTAACTTAAAAAATATTTTATCTGTAAACATCAAGGACATCTAAGCAAGCTTCATGAAATTTCTGTTGAATTTAAACGTTTTCAAATCTGTGCATATGTTTTTAAATCCACTAGCACCTCCCCACCCCACACTACAGACTAGTTTGTATGAAAATAAAAAACACAAAATGCCTTATACTCTCCACTAGTCACCATTTTCCTCAGCTAGCTCCTAATGGACACAAGCCAAGTCAACGTAGAACCAGCAGTGGGAATTTGAACTTTGAGAGATTGCCTTTCAAAGTTGACATCATGCAACAAGAAACACTCATTGCATTTTGCATAGCAAATCATAGAAATTGGGAACATCATTTTGACTTACCCTGCAAGCTTAAATGTTTTGATCTAAATATAAACTAAATCTTGTTTTATTATGGTGAGTGCAGTGCTTCTGTGATTTTTATTTAAACAATGTAATAACATACCACATGCACCTGAAAGGAGACCAGGCTAAATGTCAAGAGACCTGCTGCACTAATATCTGAAAGAAAATTGGGACACATTTAAGACCTACTGTATATGAGATCTCCAGTACTGTATACACACCCCTGAAGTCATTAGTGATGAAATGCGTTGGGTACAAAGTGCTGGACTGTTCTCTATTAAGAAGGTTCTTTGCTGTCAAAAGCTCGGACCCCGTAAGGGGTTAAGACAGCTAAAGGCATAACATCTACCCCAAAGTGAGGTCATATCAGCATGATTATATGTGTTATGTAAAGATGTATAATTATATATGTTAAACAATTTTAATATAGTGTATGATTATACAGAATAGAGAGGCTGATTTACATTTTAGGTGACTTGCAGTGCTGAAGCAGGGAGCTAATGATGTCCCATCTCTCCTGCTTCCATAAGGGACGGGGTGATGATGTGCTGGGCAAGCTGGTTCCTAGGTGCCTGCTAGGACTCAGGAGAGCCTACCGGCATCCTCAGGGATCTGCTTGCAGATTGTGGACAAAGTTCAGGGACAGTGCAAATTTAGAAGTGCCGGCATGTCATACCATTTCATACTGGCACACTTCGAGCACTTATGAGGGTTGTACATTCAGGTACTTCAGATATCTGGTGACATAATCCACTATGACCAGCACTTACTAAATCCAAAACCAATACGCTTCAAAATCCAAACCAATACGCTCGAAAGGGGTCTGCACCACAGGAATGAGAACTAGTGGATCCTGGTAGTCCAGCTTTGGACATGTTCTCTGACATACTGGACATGTCTGGCAAAACTTCTTTATCACCTCATACACCGCTGGCTAATAAAACCTGAGTAATATACCCTACCAGGTTTTGTCGTCTCCCAAGTGTCTCCTACAAAGATGTGTGTGTGCAGCTTTAAGTCCAAGTGGTAATTGAATTTGTGAGGCCAACAATTGTTGTACAATTTTATCTTGAACTTTAGCAATTCTATACAGCAAATCATTTTTAAAGTTATAATAGGCAATACCTTCTGCAGGCCTGTCAGCCTTCTCTACCCAATTTATCTCAATGACATTATTATAGGCATTCCCTAAAGTGGCATCTTTAAGCATGTCTCAGCCAAAGTCTCTCAGTGGAGGGCCTGATTCAGAGGTGTACTCTAATGCAATCACATCTGTGATGTCACAGAGAATGCAGCTGCTAAAATATGCTAATGTTTCCAAAGCTTACCCGAGCATAGGGATGCTCACTGCTGCCTTCTCATATCTGTCCAAAGACGTACATCAGCTTAAGCATTGATGCAGATCGGGCAGCCATGCAGCATATGCGGCAGGTCTGACCAGCCGCAAACTTTGCAGCTCTCATGACACACAGAGGGCTCTTAAGCTGCATAGGAATTCGCAATAGCTAATTTATGCTTGCCCATGAAAATGGCGTCTAAACGATCAGCCCCCCTCCCTTAAGCTCCCCCCAAACGCTGACTGCCTGTCATTTACTTTGTGAAGGGATCCTCTATGCGGGCGTAATTGCAAAACAATCTCTGCCCATGCACAGTGTTACTGATGCATATGCAATAGCAAACAATCACTTGATCTGTGTAAATATTGGTATTGCATACATCTCTGAATCAGACCCTGAGTCCTCATTGGGAGGCTTGGCACCTTCACCCAGGTCTTGCCAACAAATGATACCAGTAACCTATTCTGCGTTGGAACCTGCACAGCTTGACATTGCCTTTTCCCCAGCCATTTAGCTGGCAGAGGTTTATTTATTCTTCAGAATAGTATTCTGGTTCAGGTGTTGTGGCAGAGCATGACATTTTTTGTCTCCCTTTTGTTTAAGATTCTCCATCAAGGCTGGATTCATTTACCAGGGTGTCCATCTGGACTCGCCCCTGGAGGACCTGTTTGAGCAGTGGGAAATATCTGCCAAGTATTAAAGGGTAAGACAGTTCTGGGGCCACTGCTACTTATTGTCACTGTTTTTCCGTTTACTGTAACAGGCAAAAGAGTCCTGTCTTATTCCTCAGCAGTCCCATGGACAATTTTACTTTGGGCAATTTGTGAGTTAGAAATTTTGACAATATGAAGCTGGAAACCAAGGACAGTTCACTACCCGACTCCACCAGAGCTAGCACCAGATGGTGATTCACAAAAACAGCCACACAAAATAAATAGGACTTCTCGGTAACTGGACTTATAGTACAGCAGCTCAGATATGTTGAATTTGTGGGCACCAGCAAGCAATCCATAGGTCAACTAACATTGGGCATTGTGCCCCCAATTGCCCAGGGTCTCTACACTCAAAACATATTGGACCCACAGCAGTTTTGGTTGCTTTATTGTCATACAAATTTCACCAATGCCCGGTTATCCTTTCTGCATACCAGGTTTTGACTAATGCACAAACTTTAGAGTGGGCAACAAAGGTTTGGGCATAAGCTGCAACGCACTGTATCTCTAGTACAGCGGCCAATTCCTTATACGTCTGCCAGTATAGAGGAGCCTTGACGATGGCCTGGCGCTTATTCATATATTTGCAAATGTATGTAACTAATACCTCTGAATCTCTATTATCATGCAGGATTTAAGTATTTTTTGTTGATATTGCTGCAGTGAGCTTGAGGGAATCTTTTTTTTTTCTGTTTTTCAGTGTAAACCCCGCCATTTACAAGCACCTGTGCAAAGTCATTAAGCTGATATGAGCGACCACCATACTTTTTGTTCACGTCTGAGAGTTCGCCTGTAGTTCCTACCTTTGGATCCCTCGTCCATACTTCGGATACAATGATCAATACCCAGAATTTCGATCATTCTGACCGCAGTGTTCTTTTCTGGGTGTAACCACCTTTTAAGTATTCTACAAAGTTCAGCAAGCTGAGCACAAACCGGCACATCTTTGGACAGTGGGCCTGATTCAGACCCGGTCGCAAGCGCTGAGCGCTCGCAACCGGGTCGATGGTGGCCCACAGCGTATGCGCACGACATAGCCGGCTCCGTCGTGCGCATGCGCGAGACCCGACTAGCGACGGGCAATCTGTCGCTCCGGGTCTCGCACCAAAGGGGGCGAGCTGTCGATGTTGAGTGACAGCTCGCCCCCTTTGGTGGGCGGGCCGCTGGTGTGGCTGCCCAAATGGAGGTGTTCCCATGAGAACGCCTGCCATTTGGGGGTGGCCCCACTGACATCACAAGTGATGTCAGTGTAGAGCTTCCGGCTCTGTTAGAGCCGAAAGCTCTCTGGGGCTTGCGATGAACGAGACCCTACCACAAGGGTCTCGTCGCAAGCCCGATGGTCGCGATGGTCTTAACCATCGCGACCATCATCATGGCCGCTCGCTACAGCTGTAGGTGGCAACCCACAGCTATGCGAGCGGCCAAGAGGCCGCTCCAAAAAAAAAGCCCGGCCCTGATTCAGAGCGAGCGCTCTGACAGAGCGAGCGCTCTGACAGAGCGAGCGGCTCTGAATCAGGCCCAGTGTCCATTTATGATATCGTTGGGCCTCGTTCCCACTGGTGACTCCCAAGTCTTGCCAGAATAGTGGTTTTCAGCTAGTGATAGCAGTGATGTGCGATCAGGTGAGGCAGAGCCTTTCCTATCATACTTCAGTATATTCCAAGGTTTTCACTATAAAAATATAAGAAACATTTTAAGAAAATATACATATCTTCTTTGTATTATTCTAATCATTTTTATACTCAAAACTCTGTTGTAAAAAGTGCATGCCTCCCCTGTCAACCTTTTCTGCACATCCCTGATGAAAACACACCAAATTTCCAGTACTATGTACTGTTGCACCTTTGTATAATGCCCACATGAATCCTCTAGTTCATATTTGTATCTGTACATTTTTCTGTTGCACTAGCCAGTGCCTTCCCAGCCATTTACTTCACCCCAAGTCACTGGCTGATAGTTATTAGCCTGGTCCTCGTCCAGGACTATATAGGTACACTGAGCTTCCCCCGAATGATAGGCAGCTAAATGTTCAGTCCAACTCTCAGGTGATCTTTTGGCTCGGATGGCAGCAAGTTCAACTCCACTAGATATGCTTCCACATCATCATCAGAAGTTGTATTTCTGCAGCGTGAGTGTAGCTTGAGCCTGCCTGTCTCATCTCCCCTGAGCAATCTCCTCATGGATAAGATGGGTATTCTCCTCCTGTGCTGCTGCCACATTCACCAAGGCTCTTATTACATCTTCCATTTCCACAGAAATCTGAGCTAGGAAACGGAATCTTGCTTCCCTTAGCATTCACACAGGCAAATATAAAAACTTCTTGGCATAGGGTTTTTCTCCCTCTAAGGATCACCCATGATTCCTGGCTGGAAGGGGAGAGAGCAGGGAAGTGGAGCTGCTGCAGTGCGGTCAGCAGCCCAGGCTGGTAGATAATCCTATCAGGATTGGTATCGCAGCTGCCCCCCTGGCAGCAGGAAGACTGTCTTTCTGCAGCCATAGGCAGCATCACCCCCCTTCTGAACCCCGATTAGCAGGAGGAGGCTAAGTAGAGGTTGCCGCCGAACAGAGAAGCAGGCTGGGTGAGCAGATTCCGGCAGCTGCTGGAAGAATCGTCATCAGCAGCTGCGGCAGGCTCCTCTGACACAGTTGCATCAGATGCGACCATGTCAGGGAAAGCTTACCCTGGTGTGTCCACATCTGATGTGACCATGCCGGGCAAGTGGTTAAGAGAATGGAGCCTGCTGGGCAGAAAGATACTTTGATGGCAGAGCAGCAGGGCGGTCCCTCCTCGTCTGTCTCTCTGGCTCAGTCATGTGACTGCAGCGATGCACAGTACAGGTGGCTCCTCAGAAGATAAGGCCAGTGATGTGCAGTGAGGTAAATAGCTGGGGAGGCACTGGCTTGTATAATATTTAGATTTACAGATACATATATGAACCCGAGGGTTCAAGTGGGCATTATACAAAGGTGCAGCAGTATATAGTGCGGGATATTTGGTGAGATCAGGGAAGTGCGGAAAAGGTATACAGGGGTGGCAGTACCTCTCCTATCATACATTTTTTTCTCCAGAGTTTGGACTATAAAAATTATTAGAATAATACAAAGAAGATATTTATAATATTTTCTTTACATTTTTCTTATTTTTATAGTCAAAACTGTGGAGTATATCTAAGTATGACAGGAAAGGCTCTGCCTCACCTGACCGCACATCACTGGCTAAGGCGGCAAATATGGTAAGTGGTAGGGTCACTGTAAGAGGACACTCATTGGCAGGAGGTGGCAGGTGAGGAAGATATAAAAAGGCAGAGGGGCAAGTGGGAAAAGCTGATTGGAAAGGGTCACATAAGAAAGAAGCTGTTGAGATTTGGGTCTTTATGCCTTCTCCTCCAGTGTGATACCCCAGATTGGACTGGAGGAGAGAAGAGACCGGTATATGATACATCTGAGCGAAAGCAACTGCACATCAGGAGCATCAATTCCAGTTCCTATTCCTGGGAGATGCTTGGAGTATTTATCCGGTACGCTGCTTTGTGTTTTTGCTGGTGGATTTCTGAGAGAGTATGTTTTTATATTGATTCATCATATTAATATATACAGTATTACACTAAATCCCGATTTATTTTCTCCCTTATATTCATTGACTGTGGAGAACATCCGCTGGGAGATAAACGGAATCAGACTATTACCAGATAAAGTGGATTTTATGAATCTGGCAAATAGGGGATGAATACTTTCACCAATGAGAAGTGATTTCTCGTCTGATCCAGGACTATATATACTCAAGTCAGACTATATTATTGTAAAACTATCTTTGGGTGACTCTCCCAGAAAGGGTGTGCCAGAACCTCCTTTTTTGTAAAATTGTCAGGGGTTGGTTTTTGCTACCACAATCTTGCGAGCAGTTCTGGCTATAAAATAACCCAGTGACGTGGTCAATGACGCTGCTGTATTAATTATGCACACCCATAAAACGCCCGTTTTGACCTTTAAGCACGCCTGCGTTCGGATCTCCACTCCCCGTTTTCAAGCACCTTCCCCTGTTACCACCCACATACGCCTCTTTCTGTCACTCAAATTGTCAGGCATTCGCTATTTTGCGAGCACATGAATTTCGACCGCACTGACTGGTTCGCGCATGCGTATAACAATCCGTACGCATACGCAGTTGGGCAAACATCGCTCGGAGCGAACGAGCGGCCGCTTACGAGCGGCTCTGAATCAGGCCCTATGTGTGCTCTATATAAATAACTGTTAATAAATAAATAATAAATAAATGTGGACGGTATTGCACAGCCGCAAAGAAACAGCTGTGCCGCACAGTCTAACTACGCAATATACTAATGCTGCCGGAGGTGTCTGTAGGAAATAGACAACTCCTGCATGCAACTGTGATCCGAGTGTAGTGTCCGTAGATGCTGCCTCGGATCACCACGACCATCGGTTGCAATGGTTGCTACTTTGGTAGGCTGGTCGGCTCCTAGCCGCTTGCGAGGCCATGAAATATGTGTTCTACGATGCAGACCCTGGCCTCGGCGCTCCCAGGAAACGGGGATGACATCTCCAGTTTCCAGGAATGCAGCCTGGCCCCGCCCATAATCGGCAGATCAGGAAGGACTTCGAATGTGATCGCAGGACCAGTTCTGTACATGCACAGACGCCCATGCATCGGATATGTACGTAAACCATCATGTTTACGTACATATCTGAATCAAGCCCTAAGTTATAAAATATTTTGGGGAATAGAACAGTAATGCTGACATCCCTCAAGCCCCTAGAAATATTGCCTTGGTTTCTAAGGACATTTCTAATAGGTACGGTCTGCAGGTTTACTTGGATACTAGTACTCCAAAAGTATAATAGTATGTTTACAAATCATTTAAGAAATTTTAATTTAAGAAGAATAATTATTTTGATGTTATATTTTTAGTGGAGTTTTCCAGGAAGTGAAGTCCCTGCAGTAGTGACTACATAAATTGAGACAAAGGTTATTTTTTTGCAGTGGTTTTTTTTAATTTTTATTTACTAAAAAGTACATATTTTTTACATATTTGTAATAATTATTACCACCACCTATAGTTACAATTACTTGTGTTTCATCATTTCTTTATTTTAGATATAAGAAGTTGCTTTTTGGGGGGCACTTTTTGCCAGTTTGCCATTGGTCTGCACTGCACAGATGGTGAAGCAATCAGTATATCACCAGCTGAAAGGACCCTTTGCAAGTCATTTCCTGTTTTAACTGGAGAAATAAAAAAAAATTTAATCAATAGTTTGTCAATTCAGGGTGTTGTTTTAAGTTTATGTCTGCATTTCCCATTCTGTTTTGGTGACACAGATCTAGTTCCACTATGAGTTTTATGTAGCCTCGAAACCCTAGATTCACTGTATCCAACATAGGGCCTGATTCAGCAAGGATCGCTACTGCGATTACACACACAATCAGAAAATTGTTGCGTTCTGCGCATGCGTATGCATCGCAGTGCGCAAACAGTCCACTGCATTCGGGACTGCAATCGCAGTGACTAGGCAGAGTGATTGACAGGAAGTGCCGTTAAGGGGTGGTGATGGGGGGGATCAGCGAAACACAGACGTGCCAGTGCGTTTCAGCGCCATTGCAGGGGCATGCATAAATTTTCCACTGCAATGCCATACATAGCTTGTGTACTCACTGCGTGCAACGAGGTTAGCAATTCCTGAGTAATTCCTGAGTAAGGTCAGAGTATTACGGATGTGTAGAAATATATGTTGGTAGCTGCTCAATCACTTCAGTAATATCACTCAGGTGCATGTAAGGGAGGGGTTAATCTATACAAGAAACAACAAAAAGTAATTCCCAAGCACACTGAATGAAATCAGCAATAAGATTTGAAAAACTACATGGTGGTAGATAATGCAGAGATCTCAGGGCCTGATTCAGACCCGCTCGCGAGCGCTGAGCGCTCGCAAGCGGGTCGTTGTTGGCCCAGTGCGCATGCACGCGACGGACCCGGCTCTATCATGCGCATGCGCTAGAGGATAGCGACGGGCAAGCCGTCGCTATGGGTCTCGCTACAAAGGGAGCGTGCTGTCGATGTTGAGTGACAGCACGCCCCCTTTGGTGGGCGTGCCGGGGGCGTGGCTGGCCAGACGGAGGCGTTCCCATGGGAATGCCTACCGTCTGGGGCCGGCCCCACTGACATCACAAGTGATGTCAGTGGGAATGCTTTCGGCTCTGATAGAACCAAAAGCACTCCAGGGCTTGCGGCAACGAGTCCCTACCACAAGGGTCTTGTCGCAAGCCCGATGGTCGCGATGGTCTTGACCATCGTGACCATCTTCCTAGCCGCTCGCTATAGCTGTGGGTGGTCACCCACAGCTATACGAGCGGCCAGGAGGCCGATCTAAAAATTCAGAAGGACGGCCCTGATTATTATTATTATTATTATTATTATTATTATTATCCTTTATTTATATGGCGCCACAAGAGTTCCGCAGCGCCGTACATAGTACATAAACATAGTGCACAAATATAGTACATAGACATAGTACATAAACAGTTGAGCAGAACAAGAAAACAGTGTCATACAGTTTAAGACACTACAAGACAAGTACATGGTATATAAACACTGCTGCAACAGAAGCAGGATGGCAAAAGTCACTGGTTAGGTGCTTTTGAGTATAGAGCAGATAATATAAGTAAAGAAAGGATAAGTACTAGAGGAAAGAGGGCCCTGCTCGTCAGAGCTTACATTCTAGAAGGGATGGGCAAACAGACAGGGGTGACATGGATGGGGTAGACAGTGAGCATGGGACAGAGGGTTAGGATGACAGATGGCTGGATTCTGATTCAGAGCGAGCGCTCTGTCAGAGCGTCCGGCTCTGAATCAGGGCCTCAGTTGCATATATTTGCAAAGATATGGTCTCACCAGAGCAGCCCAGCCACACCAACCCCAAGGGGCACCGCACCCTAAACTCATCCCAAAAACTGATAACTATGGGGGTCATTCAGATCCGCTCGTGAGCGTCAGTACGCTCGCAAGTGGGTTGATGTTCCCCACTGCGCATGCGCACGACGGAGGGAGCTCCGTCGTGCGCATGCGCGAGACCCGGGGAGCGATGGGCTTTCCATCGCTCCGGGTCTCGCACCAAAGGGGGTGTGCTGTCGATGTTGATTGACAGCACGCCCCCTTTGGTGGGCGTGCCGGGGGCGTGCCTGCCAGACGGAGGCGTTCCCATGGGACCGCCTACCGTCTGAAGCCGGCCCCACTGACATCACTAGTGATGTCAGTGGGAGTGATTTTGGCTCTCCAGTCCGATGGTCAAGACCATCGCGACCATCTTTTTAGCCGCTCGCACATGCTGTGGGTGGTCACCCACAGCTATACAAGCGGCCAGGAGGCCGCTCCATTTTCATGGAGGAGGGTCCTGATTCAGAGCGAGCGCTTTGGTCAGAGCGTTCAGCTCTGAATCAGGCCCTATATTAAATTTGGATAATAATTGCCCAATATGAGCATATAAGCATTTATTATCCAAATTGGGGTTGTTGTGGCTGGGCTGCTCTGGTGAGGCACACATTAACACTTTATTTAGCACTTTCACACCTTCAAATTATATTTTTTTCTATTATATTGTGTATATATATTTTTCTTAGCATTTTAATTACACCTTTCACTTATTAACACATAGTTTTTGCTTTAATCTCGTACTAACACTTTAGTCTCTCACTGGTGTGCTTCGCTGCGGTGGCTGGCTATCGCCGGCTTTTTGGGGTTCTGCACCCCTGATTCTGACCAAGTGATAGGGACCTCCGGTATCAGAGGCGCCATGACGCGGCCCGGAGGCTTAGCCATATCTTTGCAAATATATGCAACTGAGATCTCTGAATTATCTACCACCATGTAGTTTTTCAAATCTTATTGCTGATTTCATTAGGTGTGCTGGGGGATTACTTTTTGTTGTTTCTTGTATAGACTAACCCCTCCCTTACATGCACCTGAGTGATATTACTGAAGTGATTGAGCAGCTACCAACATATATTTCTGTACTGAGAAGCATAGATGGGACCAGTGTTAGGAGGGCATGCTGGTTCTTGTAGTGCCATTAGGAGGACTTAGTGGTGACTCCAAGGTAAGCTGGCTCTCAATTCAGGTATATTTGTTTGTGCCATTATCATGTGACCTTATATTGGGCAATTATTACCCAAATTGGATATAGTTATCAGTTTTGGGGATGAGTTTGGGGTGCGGTGCCCCTTGGGGTTGGTGTGGCTGGGCTGCTCTGGTGAGGAACACATTAACACTTTATTTAGCACTTTCACACCTTCAAATTATATTTTTTTCTATTATATTGTGTATATATATTTTTCTTAGCAGTTTAATTAGACCTTTCACTATTACCCCTTTTCCACCAAAATTCCGGGTCTGACCCGGAGTTGGAACAGAGTTCTTATCCGGATCAGACCCGGAATTTAGCCGGCGCCGACTCGGGATATTCCCGAGTTGGCGCTGCTCACACCGGAGTCGGGTCTGAAAGTGGACGCTTGGAGATGATGTCATCTCCAAGCGCCACTGAAGCCGGACCAATCGGCCGGCTTGCAGCGCACTCCAGGTCATCGTGACCCGGAGTGCGCTGTTCTCACAGCAGGGTTTCACGGGCTACGCCCGTGTTAAACCCTGCTATTTACCTGGGTTGGATTACCGGATCACTTGATCCGGCGATCCAACCCTCTACCCTTTTACACCAGGGAGCTGCCCGGGTTAACCCTGCAATAACCCGGGTTTTAGCGCCGGTGTAAAAGGGGTATTATTAACACATAGTTCTTGCTTTAATCTTGTACTATCACTTTAGTCTCTCACTGGTGTGCTTCACTGGGGTGGTTGGCTGTCGCCGGCTTTTTTGGGGTTCTGCCCCCCAGATTCTGACCAAGTGATAGGGACCTCCGGTATCAGAGACGCCGTGACGCGGCCCGGAGGCTTAGCCATATCTTTGCAAATATATGTAACTGAGATCTCTGAATTACCTACCACCATGTAGTTTTTCAAATCTTATTGCTGATTTCATTCAGTGTTCTGGGGGATTACTTTTTGTTGTTTCTATTACGGATGTGTGTAAGGTAAGGTGGGTGTTCTTATGTTGTGCTGTGACAGCATAGCAATCGCAGAGGATTAGCATATCTTCGAAGTGAGACTGCGTACGTAATCACTCTTGCAGTTGTGATCCATACTGAATCAGGCCCAGAGTCCGCAATATAGCAAACAGTCATTTATATGTTTTTTAAGTTTATGGGCCTGATTCAGAGGCGCTCGCTCTGAATCAGGGCGTTTTTTTGTTTTTGTTTCGGCCTCAAGGCTGCTCGCAAAGCTGTGGGTGATGGTCGCGATTATCACGACCATCGGGCTTGCGTCAAGACCCTGTGGGAGGGTCTCGGCTCCCGCAAGCCCGAGTGGACTTCCTACTCTAATAGAGCAGGAAGTCCACTACTGACATCACGAGTGATGTCAGTAGGGCCGCCCACAAACGGCAGGCATTCCTAAGGGAACACCTGTGTTTGTGCAGCCACCCCCCCTCCCCCCTACAAAACGGGGCGAGCTGTCAATCAACATCGACAGCCGGCCCGCTTGTAGTGAGCCCCGGAGCTGCCATCGCTCACTGGGGCTCGCGCATGCGCATGCCGGAGGCGTCGCATGCGCAGTGGGGGAAGCGGGTCTGAATCAGGCCCTATGTCTGCATTTCCCATTCTGTTTTGGTGACACAGATCTAGTTCCACTGTGAGTTTTATGCAGCCTCGAAACTCTAGGGTTACTGAATCCAACAGAGTCCGCAATATTGCGAACAGTCGTTTATATGTGCTTTCTATCTTCACCCACATTTAGAACCACAAAACAAAAAAATACTAGTTTGCCCAAATTAATTTGCACAATACTGTACATTCAACAATTGATAACCCTATACTGGCACTGTTGCAACTAGTGGCTCTTGGGGCAAATAGATAAATAATAAAAAGATTGAACAGCACTAATATCAGTACAATATAGTGTGATATACCTGCATAATGATATAACACCTTAGGAGACAATGATGTAAACAATCTATGCATATATAAAATCACAGGCAAGGTCAATTGGATGAGTAAATGATCAGAATCGTGAAAATATAAACATATTCTCATAGGCTCTCCTTATATAAAAATTCTCATATGGCTTGGTTTAAAATGCAAAGGTATTAATACATAAAAACCAGATATATGTAAATAGAGGTGGATGTTGGTCCAATTGAAGGGGTAATAGTGATGAAATCACAACTGAAACATATTCACTGTATATAGGATAAATATGAAGTCACACAGTGCAAAGCAGCACTCCTTGAATAAAATGGAGTAAATTTCAGGGAAATCAGGGTTAATATCCAGTAAACAAAGTGTAAATTACCAGCCTTTAGCATGCACTCCGTCATAACATGAAGCTAGAAGTCCTACTTTTGCTGTAGTAGATGATGGTGTATATGGCCGAGAAGTAGATGGAAAGATGCTGGTCTGGAACTTCCCTTATAATCTCCAGTCAAATGTAATGTTTTGAGGGGCACTAAATGCGTTTCGTCATGGTAATCCCCCACAACTTCGTCAGTAGCTTGGTGAAAAAGGTCCAGGAGTGGGGTTTATATATCCATGGGCTGATTGTAAATGGGAGCAGCTGCAATCACTTCAGTCATTGTTTAAACCAAGCCGTATGTCAGAGCCAGAATATTTAATGGAAAAGCACATACATCGTATAGAAGATCCTTATTAAGGATAGATCTCTCACTGTCATCGTAAAAAATATATTACGAAGATTAGATAATCTCTTATATAATGATCGTGTACATACATACCCATTCTAACGGACTGCCGGTTCACGTGACACGGACATCTCTCATCTGATCACGTGAACCAGTTGTATTGTGAGTTGGAGTAACTCAATACGTCAGCAGTCACATGGTGTAAACAAACCAATGCTGCTAGACGTCTCTCTCCAAGTAAGCATTCAATCCATTAATATGGATAGTAATATAAGGTAACGATACTCCATATTCAAATAAGTTATATGACAAATGTAACTGTTATTTATTATTAAATAGCACCTGATCTACCGCTATGCATAGAATATATACATGGCATTTATATTAGTAATAAGCAGTAGTAGGGATATATATGAAGTAAAAATACAGTCAGGTGCATAAATATTGGGACATTGACAGAATTTGCATATTTTGGCCTCTATTCACCACCACAATGGCTTTGAAATGAAACAAACAAGATGTGCTTTAACTGCAGACTTTCAGATTTAATTTGAGTGTAATTACATCCAAATCAGGTGAACCGTGTAGGAATTACAACGGTTTCTATATGTGCCTCCCACTTTTTAAGGGGACAAAAGTAATGGGACTATCAACTCAAAAGCTATTTAATAGACAGGTGTGGGCTATTCCCTCATTATTTCATTATCAATTAAGCAGGTAAAAGGTCTGGAGTTGATTCTAGGTGTGACATTTGCATTTAGAATCAGTTGCTGTCGACTGTCAATATGAGATCCAAAGAGCTGTCACTATCAGTGAAGCAAGCCATCATTAGGCTGAAAAACCAAAACAAACCCATCAGAGAGATAGCAAAAACATTAGGTGTGGCCAAATCAACTGTTTGGAACAGTCTTAAAAAGAAAGAATGCACCGGAGAGCTCAGCAACACCAATAGACCCGAAAGAACACAGAAAACAACTGTGGTGGATGACAGAAGAATTATTTCCCTGGTGAAGAAAAACCCCTTCAGAACAGTTGGCCAAATCAAGAACACTCTCCAGGAGGTAGGTGTATATGTGTCAAAGTCAACAATCAAGAGAAGACTTCACAAGAGTGAATAAAGAGGGCTCACCACAAGATGTAAACCATTGGTGAGCCACAAAAACAAGAAGATCAGATTAGAGTTTGCCAAACAACATCTAAAAAAGCCATTACAGTTCTGGAACAACATCCTATGGACAGATGAGACAAAGATCAACTTGTACCAGAGTGATGGGAAGAGAAGAGTATGGAGAAGGAAAGGAACTGCTCATGATCCCAAACATACCACCTCATCAGTGAAGCATGGTGGTGGTAGTGTCATGGTGTGGGCATGTATTGCTGCCAATGGAACTGGCTCCCTTGTATTTATTGATGATGTGACTGCTGACAAAAGCAGCAGAATGAATTCTGAAGTGTTTCGGGCAATATTATATGCTCATATTCAGTCAAATGCTTCAAAACTCATTGGACGGCGCTTCACAGTGCAGATGGACAATGACCCGAAGCATACTGCAAAAGGAACCAAAGAGTTTTTTAAGGCTAAAAAGTGGAATGTTATGCAATGGCCAAGTCAATCCCCTGACCTGAATCTGATTGAGCATGCATTTCACTTGATGAAGACAAAACTGAAGGGAAAATGCCCCAAGAACAAGCAGGAACTGAAGACATTTGCAGTAGAGGCCTGGCAGAGCATCACCATGGATGAAACCCAGCATCTGGTGATGTCTATGCATTCCAGACTTCAGGCTGTAATTGCCTGCAAAGGATTTGCAACAAAGTATTAAAAAGTGAAAGTTAGATTTAGGATTGTTTAGTTTGTCCCATTACTTTTGGCCCCTTAAAAAGTGGGAGGCACATATAGAAACCATTGTAATTCCTACACCGTTCACCTGATTTGGATGTAATTACCCTCAAATTAAATCTGAAAGACTGCAGTTAAAGCACATCTTGTTTGTTTCATTTCAATGCCATTGTGGTGGTGAATAGAGGCCAAAACATGAAAATTCTGTCAATGTCGGGAATGAGACGGGAATCCTGGGTCAAAGGTGTAGAGGTAAATCCAGCTAGACTGTGACATCATAGGCTTGCGATGAGAGTGAG
Organism: Taudactylus pleione; assembly: GCA_031769625.1. NCBI lineage: Eukaryota > Metazoa > Chordata > Amphibia > Anura > Myobatrachidae > Taudactylus > Taudactylus pleione. Next base: position 7,982,798 of record JAUIMM010000081.1, on the reverse strand, counting down.
TCTTGTGTACACAATGTTGCATCGAACTCCAGAGTAGTTCTCTCAGCAGGGGAGAATCTGCGTGAAAAGAACCCACAGGATACGAGCTTCCCATCCGGAGATGTCTGAGACAAGACTGCTCCCACTCCGTACACAGATGCATCCACCTCTGGGACAAAGGGTTTTTCAATGCTAGGTTGTAGAAGAATTGGTGCAGAGGAGAAAGCTTGTTTTAGAGTATGAAAGGCGGTAAGGGCTTCTGGAGACCAATCAGCCAGATTGGCTCCCTTTTGGGTCATAGCTGTGATAGGCACCACAATGGTGGGGAAGGACCTGATAAATTTCCTGTAATAGTTTGAGAAGCCTAGAAATCTCTGAATAGCCTTCAACGAAGTGGGCAAGACCCAATACTGGATAGCCTGGAGTTTCTCAGTGTCCATCTGCAATTCTGAAACGGAGATCACGTATCCAAGAAATGCGATGGTAGGAACCTCGAAAACACACTTTGATAATTTCCCAAAGAGATGGTTGGCACGCAATTGGAGCAACACTACCCTCACATATTGTCGGTACGTACTGAGACCACTAGAAAAGATAAGAATATCGTCCAGGTAGACAATTACAAACTGGTATAGAACGTCCCGGAAGATCTCGTTGACAAATTCTTGAAACACTGCAGGGGCATTGCAGAGACCAGAGGGCATCACTAAATATTCATAATGCCCATCCTGGGTGTTGAACGCGATTTTCCATTCATCCCCTTCACGAATCCTTATCAGATTATAAGCGCCTCTGAAGTCTAGTTTAGAGAAGATGTGGGCGCCCTTAACCCGGTCAAAGAATTCTGTGATGAGAGGCAATGGATATTTGTTCTTAATGGTAATGTTGTTAAGGCCTCGATAATCGATGCATGGTCGCAAGCCACCATCTTTTTTCTTGACGAAAAAGAACCCAGCACCTGCGGGAGAAGAGGAAGGCTGGATAAATCCCTTATGTAGATTTTCTTAAATATATTAGGACATGGATTGGGTCTCAGGAATTGACAGGGGGTATGTACGACCCCTGGGAGGCACTTTTCTGGGCATCAGATCTATGGGGCAATCCAAAGGCCGATGAGGTGGCAGTTTATCGGCCACTTGTTCAGAAAATACGTCGGCAAAGTCCTGATACTGATGGAGAATATCGTTAGCAAGAACCTTGGTGTCCGCAACTCGAACCACTCGATCCAGGCATTGCTGATGACACTGGGAGCTCCAGGACAGAGTCTGAGCAGTAGACCAGTCAATATGAGGATGCAGCAGCGTAGTAGGAGTGGGATGACTGGTATTAGTGCATGAACTCCACAAGCAGGACACTTGTCAAATGATGCTGAGTTATCCTCAATAGACGGAGGCAGGAATCCTGAGTCCGAGTCACCGGGGTTCACCCAGTAAGACGAGACAGAAATCCTGGGTCAAAGGTGTAGAGGTAAATACAGCTAGACTGTGACGTCATAGGCTTGCGATGAGAGTGAGTCTTGTGTACACAATGTTGCATCAAACTCCAGATATAGTACACTGAGATATGTCACGGTGATTCAACAAAGTACACAGATGTGTATCAATGGGTGCTGCAGGTTTTGTACCCAAAGTGACTTTGTTAGGTGCTGTGGGCTTTGTATCCAAAGTGGAGTCTTTAGGTGCTGCAGGCTTTGTATCCAAAGTGGCGTCTTAGGACACGAGGATAACAGGAAGTCCAAGATCAAATGATATCAGGAGCCAAATATTAGGACTTGAGAAGACATTGTACAGGTACTGAATGATCATCCAGGAAGTGTTTTTATATGCAGTGCCTGTTGCTGATTGGTGATTGAGTCTCAGCTGACAGGAAACAGGTAGACTGGCTACAACAAGATGGCTGTTCCCATGAACTGGATACTCTGTGGGCAGTTTTGGAGGAAGACATTATACAGCTCTAGAGATGCTAGTCAGCATGGAGGAGAGATCTGCACCCTGCAGCTGGAGCATTGCCACGAAGAAATTCAGTGGCTGCCCAGTCCCACGAAGCGGAGAGTAGAGGTAAGTAATGCTGCTGGCTGGGCTCTCCATCGGGACCTAATGTCCATGTTCCTGACAGATATACTGTATATCAGATGGAACTAGTAGACTTATCCCTGTGAGTGGAATGGGAAACAGATAAAGATGATGGGGACCCTATCTACCTAATCTGGAATAACCCAACCCAACCACAGAAAAATACTACATAATGGAATTAAGTTCAACCGATTCAGTTAAACCCTCTGGATGTAATGAGTTTAATTTGAACATCCAATATACCTCCAGATGGCAGAGGGTTTTTTGTTTGTATCACAGAGGGTTTAGGATATAGGATGTTTCTTAAATATTATCTTGTTGTAAAATCAAATAATTTTTATTGATGATCTCCTTAATCTTGTTACAGGAATCGTATTTGCAAATAAACAACATCTCCCTATTGATTTTAGGTTTTTCTTGGGGATCATCTAGATTTTTTTAAGTTTCTAATAAATTTGATCTTTCTAAACATGAAACGTCATCTAGAGCTTTTTGCAAGATGTGTTTAGGGTATCCTCGCCTCTCAAAGGAAGCTAACATATCATGTGACTGTTTTTGATAAATTTCCAATGTGGAGCAATTTCTCCGTAAGCGCATCAACTGTCCCTTGGGGATGTTAGTTTTTCAAGGTTGATGATGAGCACTTTTGAAGTGCAAATATGATTGTATACTGATTGATTTGATGACATTGGAAGTATGGATTACACCATCATAAACCTCTAGGGTCACATCCAGGAAGTCCATACATTGCGGACTATATTGATAAGTGAATGAAATATTAAACTGATTGTGATTAAGAGAAGAAACAAAGCTAGAAGCAGTAGATAGGTCTATGTAACGGGCATAGAAAACCAGGTTCGCACCGAACTCGCTCCCCCCACATGGTGGTCTTTGAACTCCATGTATAGATTTGCATAGCTCGGCGCAAACCTGGTTCCCATGGCCATCCCCATGATTTGAAGATAGAAGATGTCCTGAAACAAAAAATAATTGTGAGAGAGGATAAATTAAATACAGTCTAAAATGAATGCCCTATGTTCCCATTGTAGGTCGCTATCTCGGGACAAACAGGCAGAGATGCAATCAATGCCAGACTGATGGGGAATGTGTGTATATAAAGCTGTAACATTCATCATTAGTAAAGCATATGTTGGTTTCCAATTAATAGACTGAATACATTGGAGAAAATGGGTGGTGTCCAGGGTTGGACTGGCCCACAGGGGTACAGGGGAAATCCCTGGTGGGCCCCACTACCTGAGGGCCCCACCACTTGCTCTAATGTCAGGTTACAGACTGTACTTCAGTTAACATTGTTACTCTATTAGAAGGTCAGTTATGGTCTCTAATATCTGTCCAAACCTCTGTGGGGGCTGGTCTCATCCCATGTAGGAACTGATCAAACCCCAAAGCATGGGCCACTACCACTGCGTTCCCCCAGCGGGCCCTTCATGCTCCAGTCCGACGCTGGTGGTGTCTCTAAGATGCGACCTAAGCAACGGGACATATGGCAGAAGAAAAGTGTCAACATAAAAGGAAAGATTAGATGTGAGAGAATTGATGCCCGAAATGATAGGGTGTCCAGGGGGTGAGGTAAGAGTTTTATGAATTTTGGGTAAATGATAATAAATGGGTGTCACTGGGTGTGAATTAAATAAAAAATGATGGACTTCTCTGGATATGACCCCATCGATCAGTGCTGAATCCAAAAGAATTTTAAGTTCCGAAAGAAAGGTTGGGATAGGGTCACATGAAAGAACCTCATAGAATGAGTGATCACTCAATTGGTTGAGTGTCTCTCAAATAATCGGTCCTGTTCTGAATGACTAATCCACCACCCTTATCCGCCTCCTTGAGGACAATTGAAGTGTCCTGAGTCAGTGATTTAAGAGCTTTTGTTCTTCTCTTGAGAGATTGGATGGAGGTCTATTTTTCTGTATTTGTGAGCATAAAGATTTAAAATCCTGCAGAGTGATCTTATAATAAGACTCTGGGCCTGATTCAGACCCGGTCACAAGCGCTGAGCGTTCGCAACTGGGTCGATGTTTGCCCACTGGGCATGCGCACGACGGAGCTGGCTCCGTCGTGCGCATGCGCGAGACCCGGCTAGCGACGGGTGCTGCGTCTCTCCAGGTATCGCACTAAAGGGGGCGAGCTGTCTATGGTGTTTGACAGCTCGTCCTGTTTGGTAGGCGGGCAGGGGGGGTGGCTGGCCAAACGGAGGCGTTCCCGAAGGAACGCCTGCCGTTTGTGGGCGGCCCCACTGACATCACCAGTGATGTCAGTGGGAGAGCTTCTGGCTCTAATACCACAAGGATTTCGTCGCAAGCGCGATGGTCTTGACCATCGCGACCATCAACCTGGCCGCTCGCAATAGCTGTGGGTCGTCACCCACAGCTATGCGCGCGGCCAGGAGGCCGAACAAAAAAAGAAAAAAAACGCCCTGATTCAGAGCGAGCGCTCGTTCGGAGCGTCCGTCTCTGAATCAGGCCCTCTTTTCGATTGCTATTAGCAGCCAGTGGATAAAATTCCAACTTTAATTTAAATTTATTATTGAGCCCTTGCGTATTGACATCAATAATTTGTACACTGGTAGATCTATTTTGTGAAGTAACATTACCTTCTTCCCAAAAATCCTCCACTATGGAGAGGGAGGTAGAGTCAGTACAGTTCAAAACAACTGGAACAGCGTCATCATCACTCTTCCTGAGCTGTTTATTCGCGAACGACATAGATCGCGAACAAATTTGTTCAAATCGACAAAAAGTTTGAATATGTTGGGATTTGTAGTAGGTGCAAATTTTAATCTGTTGCTCAATAGAGTAAGCTGGCTCTGATCCAGTTGTTAGACGTCAAATTAAACACATTTGGAGGATTTGAAATAGAGCTGCCCAAGGCTAATTTGAAACTGCCACAACCTGCATAGGCTGTATTGTCATCAGTACATGGCCTAGAAGTGTATAGTAATAACAGAAATGCAGCCCTCTTTATGTGATTACTTGGACAAACCTGCCCTACAGAATGTATTTTTTATTTTTATTGCCTAACACATTTCCCTTTAGCAGTTGCAGATTTCCAAGTCATGGTTCCACTAGGAATTCTTTTGTTTAACACAGAGCCAAGCAGCTGTCAATCAGAGTTGGCCTTGAAAGGATTACCTTTACATATGTGGTTACAGGGTCACAAAAGAGAAGTGCCTGCAGGATTACATCCTAACACCATCTATAAGAAGCCATAAGTAACCTCTGCCAGCAATTTATCAGCTGTTTGATCACTCCTGTCTAGCGCATTTATCTTGCTACTCCAATATCACAGTGAATTCAAGTGTTATTCCTCACAGGTCCTTATGTGTCATATCTGCACCTATCCAGCATGATTCCTGTACATATGCCACTTATACTAAAATCTGTTTTTATTTAAATCCTGGTTTACCTAGAATTATTGACCACTTCAAAGAAGTTTGTTTTGTGTGGCTCTTCTTCCTTAGTAAGTCCATTGTAATGCTATCTGTGCGAAACTACAGTCTTTCTTGGTATAAACACAGAATATTTTAATTTACTATTTTATGATTGTGCCACCGGGGTGTTCAAATGTAGCTATATTATTTACATGATGAATTCAAGATTTGAAGTTTGGTAGTTCAGTTCAATCAGTATAATATGTTTACTAGTGCAGATTGATGCCTGACTACTGTGTTTGTCTTGTACGAAGTTGCAATCCAAATGACTTCAATCAAGAAGTGTTCTTGATAAAAGTCATTTTGACTGAAACGTCGTACAAGACAGACACAGTAGTCAGTTTGATTCTTTCTCTACAAGACCCGTGAGTGCCGCCGCTTATCTTGATTGTGTAATTGGTTGCTTTCATGGGGAGCATCAAGGAGGGCACCAAGGCAAAATTTTGGCAGTTTGAATGTGGAGTGCCTGCATATTTAGTAATATATATTTATAAATATATATATATATATATATATATATATATATATATATATATATATATATATATATATATATATATATAGGCTGTAGTCAGGAAGTACCGACCGACGGCTTCCCGACACTGAAAGCCCAGCATGGGACTAAAGATAGGCATCTAAATACCGACGCCTATCATTAGCCCCACTACGAAATCCCGACGCCCGGCATACCGAATGTAGGTAAGCCGGGCGTCGGGAGCTCTTAGCCATGGAGGGGAGGTTAGGTTTAGGGACTCCCAGGAGGACTTAGGGTTAGTACCCCCCGGGAGGGATAGGCTAGAGGAAAGGGGTGTTAGGTTAGGCACCACCGGGAGGAGGTTAGGGTTAGGCACCCCCCGGGAGGGTTAGGATTAGGGTGCGGGGAGGGGGGGTTAGGATTAGGCAACCTGGGGGGAGGTTAGGGTTAGGAACTAGGGGGGAGGTTAGGGCTAGGCACCACTAAGGGAGCATTTGGGGGGTGAGAGGAGTAGGGATAGCTTATCTCCCTGTGGGAATCTTTATCTGACTGCCTTCCGGCATCGGGATTTCATCCGCCAAGCTGACATCCGACGGTATTACTTACCCAACCCATATATATATATATATATGTATACATAGCCAGGAAACAACACACCAGTCCAGGGTTTCAGTGTAATTAGCCGAAGCTAGTTCATTGTGCAGTAAAAAAAATTGCTAACACAAAATCCTAACCCGTCTAGGTTCTAACTCAACAACCAGGGCTATATTTATGCCAGAATGCTCTGGAAGTTCATGTGAAAAATTATGTCATCCGGTACCACATAATACATTTTATGTTTAATATCATCTATGCTGTATGCAGCATAGAATTACGCAGCTTGCGCTGGGGAGAACTAGTACTATTTGGCTGTCGTCTGCTGCGTATCCCCAATACTGATTTAAACAGCAGCCATCTTGCAGGCATCTGACTGGCTGCTCAGGGTACTGGCAGGCTCTTCTCAGGACCCTCAGTAGCCAGCCAGATGCCTGAAAGATGGCCGCTGCTTGAGTTAGTATCAATGTAGTGAGATGCTGGCGGCTGCCAAATACCCATCGCAAACTGCACTGTACTATGCTGCAAGCAGCATTCATTATATTAATAGTAAAACTTTTAACAGCACAGCAATCAGGGATGTCACTGTACCATGTTGACCTCCGTCTCTTCCCAAGTGTGCCTCTGCTGCCCCTTTCCCCATGTGTGCCTCTGCCTCCCCCCATTTCCCCATGTGGGCCTCTGACCTCCCCCTATCCCCAAGTGGTTCCTCAGCCCTCCTTTCCATGTGTGCCTCTGACCTCCATGCGCATTTGTGCCTCTAAACTCACCTTTCATTGTGTGCTTCTGACCCCCACTACCCATGTGTGCCCCTGACCCCCACTACCCATGTGTGCCTTCTCTGACCCTCACATATTCATGTATTCCTCTGACCCCACCATACCCATGTGTGCCTCTGACCCCCACCATACCCATGTATGCCTCCGGCACCCCTTCCCATGTGTGCCTCTGGTTCCCACTACCCATGTGTGCATTCTCTGACCCCCCCCATACCCATGTGTGCCTTTGACTCCCTCATCTCTCACTGTGAACACACCGCTATCCCCAACTGTGCCTTTGCCCCCGTCCTACCCAAGGCTGGTGGCTGACAATCAGTACTAGCATGGGTGAACAGACCGTGTTTGACGCCACATAACTGAACATAAAGATGGCAGGTAAGCACAATTTCTAAAAAGCATTTGGGGCCCCTTCCAAATGTATATTATGTGGATCATACTTTTTTAATGTTTTATTATTTGGATCTGGCTTTTCAATGTTATTGTATGTGAATCTGGCTTTTTAAACATTTTTTTATGTGGTTCTGGCTTTTTCTTATATGTGGAATCGATATGTTTTTCCCTACATATTTAGTATGGTTTTTGGTTTTCTGTTGGTGTGTGTGTAAATTTGCAGCTTTTTTTTTTCTCCTACCATTATATTTCTGTATTTGTATAGTTTTATAAATTGTATGATTGACATATTATAATAACACCCACTCCCCACAGCCCAAACTTTGACTATATGCACCAATTGATGCCCCACCCCTGCTGTAACCCCACACACTTTAACCACAGCTCCGCCCACATATGCCCCACCGACAGGAGTTCCTGAACCTATTTTCCTACAAAAATAGCACTGTCCCTACCACAAACATAGGCATATGCACAGTAGTCATGGTCAGTAAATCACAATGTCTCTTAACAATCCTGCTGCCTGTTTCCCCAGGTAGTGAGACACTGAGTGAAACCCCTGACACACCTTTATCTGCCTTTCACAGGTGCAAGTACTAATTAGCCTGTTCTGAGGCTGAAGACATGAAATGGGCCTAATGGATAGAACCCACTCTCACTTTCCATCCATAACCCCAGGAACCCTTAACCGGCTTTTACTAAAGCCAAAACGTCTATGAAGTCTGTTTTGTAATCACATACATTTTCCTGGGGTTTTAATTAGGGGTGAGCGGGTTCGGATTTCTGAAATCCGAACCCCCCCGAGCCCCCCCGATCCGAGTCCGATCCGAATCAGGCTCGACTTTTCCCGCCTGACTCGGATCTGAAATCGAGGCAAAACGTCATCATCCCGCCTTCCGAGTCTCGCGGGTTTTGGATCCTATATAAGGTACCCACGTCGGCGCCATTTTCTCACTCGGCTGTGGACAGTGAAGAGGGAGGGTGGGAGTTAGGGCTGTGTAGTGTAGTGCTGCTGTTGTCCACTACTTCAAAGTCCATAGGGGCTGGCTGTGTTGTGCTGTGCTGCTGTTGTTAATAGGGGCTGTGTCCACTACTTCAAAGTCCATAGGGGCTGGCTGGACTGTGTTGTGCAGTCAGTTCTCCATAGGGGCTGTGTCCACTCCAAAGTCCTGTGCAGTGTCCCAGTCCTAAAGGAGTGCTGCAGTGTTGTCCAGGGGGTGCTCTGTCCATCAGGGGTGCTCCCCCCAAGTGCTAAAAAAATAATATATTTTCTGTGTTTGTGAATTGTGTGCGCAGTAGCCGCACGTGCATCAACAAAGTAGTGCCAAGCGTGCGCCTGTGTCATAAGTAAAGGGCCGGCTGGCTTGACCGTTAAGGGTGCTGTAACCCCCGAAAGTACACTCCAGTCCAAACCAAAAAAAAAATTATTTTCTGTGTTTGTGAATTGTGTGCGCAGTAGCCGCACGTGCATCAACAAAGTAGTGCCAAGCGTGCGCCTGTGTCATAAGTAAAGGGCCGGCTGGCTTGACCGTTAAGGGTGCTGTAACCCCCGAAAGTACACTCCAGTCCAAACCAAAAAAAAAATAATTTTCTGTGTTTGTGAATTGTGTGCGCAGTAGCCGCACGTGCATCAACAAAGTAGTGCCAAGCGTGCGCCTGTGTCATAAGTAAAGGGCCGGCTGGCTTGACCGTTAAGGGTGCTGTAACCCCCAAAAGTACACTCCAGTCCAAACCAAAAAAAAAATTATTTTCTGTGTTTGTGAATTGTGTGCGCAGTAGCCGCACGTGCATCAACAAAGTAGTGCCAAGCGTGCGCCTGTGTCATAAGTAAAGGGCCGGCTGGCTTGACCGTTAAGGGTGCTGTAACCCCCGAAAGTACACTCCAGTCCAAATAAAAAAAAAAATTATTTTCTGTGTTTGTGAATTGTGTGCGCAGTAGCCGCACGTGCATCAACAAAGTAGTGCCAAGCGTGCGCCTGTGTCATAAGTAAAGGGCCGGCTGGCTTGACCGTTAAGGGTGCTGTAACCCCCGAAAGTACACTCCAGTCCAAACCAAAAAAAAAATTATTTTCTGTGTTTGTGAATTGTGTGCGCAGTAGCCGCACGTGCATCAACAAAGTAGTGCCAAGCGTGCGCCTGTGTCATAAGTAAAGGGCCGGCTGGCTTGACCGTTAAGGGTGCTGTAACCCCCGAAAGTACACTCCAGTCCAAATCAAAAAAAAAATTATTTTCTGTGTTTGTGAATTGTGTGCGCAGTAGCCGCACGTGCATCAACAAAGTAGTGCCAAGCGTGCGCCTGTGTCATAAGTAAAGGGCCGGCTGGCTTGACTGTTAAAGGTGCTGTAACCCCCGAAAGTACACTCCAGTCCAAACCAAAAAAAAAATTATTTTCTGTGTTTGTGAATTGTGTGCGCAGTAGCCGCACGTGCATCAACAAAGTAGTGCCAAGCGTGCGCCTGTGTCATAAGTAAAGGGCCGGCTGGCTTGACCGTTAAGGGTGCTGTAACCCCCGAAAGTACACTCCAGTCCAAACCAAAAAAAAAATAATTTTCTGTGTTTGTGAATTGTGTGCGCAGTAGCCGCACGTGCATCAACAAAGTAGTGCCAAGCGTGCGCCTGTGTCATAAGTAAAGGGCCGGCTGGCTTGACCGTTAAGGGTGCTGTAACCCCCGAAAGTACACTCCAGTCCAAACCAAAAAAAAAATTATTTTCTGTGTTTGTGAATTGTGTGCGCAGTAGCCGCACGTGCATCAACAAAGTAGTGCCAAGCGTGCGCCTGTGTCATAAGTAAAGGGCCGGCTGGCTTGACCGTTAAGGGTGCTGTAACCCCCGAAAGTACACTCCAGTCCAAACCAAAAAAAAAATTATTTTCTGTGTTTGTGAATTGTGTGCGCAGTAGCCGCACGTGCATCAACAAAGTAGTGCCAAGCGTGCGCCTGTGTCATAAGTAAAGGGCCGGCTGGCTTGACCGTTAAGGGTGCTGTAACCCCCGAAAGTACACTCCAGTCCAAACCAAAAAAAAAATTATTTTCTGTGTTTGTGAATTGTGTGCGCAGTAGCCGCACGTGCATCAACAAAGTAGTGCCAAGCGTGCGCCTGTGTCATAAGTAAAGGGCCGGCTGGCTTGACCGTTAAGGGTGCTGTAACCCCCGAAAGTACACTCCAGTCCAAACCAAAAAAAAAATTATTTTCTGTGTTTGTGAATTGTGTGCGCAGTAGCCGCACGTGCATCAACAAAGTAGTGCCAAGCGTGCGCCTGTGTCATAAGTAAAGGGCCGGCTGGCTTGACCGTTAAGGGTGCTGTAACCCCCGAAAGTACACTCCAGTCCAAACCAAAAAAAAAATTATTTTCTGTGTTTGTGAATTGTGTGCACTGTGGCTGCACGTGCATCAACAAAGGAGCAGCGCCAAGCGTGCGCCTGTGTCCCATAAGTAAAGAGCCGGCTGGCTCATTTCTTAAAGGGTGGTGTAACCCACAAAGTGCACTACTCTCCAGCAAAAATAAAATAATATTTTCTGTGTTTGTGTGCGCTTTAGCCGCACGTATATATATCAATATAACATAAATGGAGGACCAAACTTTCTCCGATAAAAATAAAATAGGGAAAGATCAAGAACCACTTCCTCCTAGTGCTGTTGCTGCTGCTGGGAGTTGTTCATCATCCCAGAGAGGAAGTAGGAACATCACTACTTTTACTAAACAATTGACCCTCCAACAGTCCCTAGCGATGAGGATGAAGTACGACAGCAGTCATCCTGAAGCAAAACGTATAACTGAGGCCTTGACTGCTATGTTGGTGTTAGACGTGCGTCCGGTATCCGACATTAGTGCAGTGGGATTTAGACAATTGATGGAGGTAGTGTGTCCTCGGTTCCAAATCCCGTCTAGATTCCACCTGCATCCTCAAAGCAGCAGCGACAAGCGTGCGTCTGTCTGTTAAAGGGTGGTGACACCCTCAAAGTGTGCTACACAAACAATTAAAATATTGTTCTTTTTTTTTGGTCTTTGTGAAATGTGTGGGCTGTAGCCGCACCTGCATCCTTAAAGCAGCAGCGACAAGCGTGCGTCTGTCTGTTAAAGGGTGGTGACACCCTCAAAGTGTGCTACACAAACAATTAAAATATTGTTCTTTTTTTTTCTGTCTTTGTGAATTGTGTGGGCTGTAGCCGCACCTGCATCCTTAAAGCAGCAGCGACAAGCGTGCGTCTGTCTGTTAAAGGGTGGTGACACCCTCAAAGTGTGCTACACAAACAATTAAAATATTGTTCTTTTTTTTTTGGTCTTTGTGAAATGTGTGGGCTGTAGCCGCACCTGCATCCTTAAAGCAGCAGCGACAAGCATGCGTCTGTCTGTTAAAGGGTGGTGACACCCTCAAAGTGTGCTACACAAACAATTAAAATATTGTTCTTTTTTTTTCTGTCTTTGTGAATTGTGTGGGCTGTAGCCGCACCTGCATCCTTAAAGCAGCAGCGACAAGCGTGCGTCTGTCTGTTAAAGGGTGGTGACACCCTCAAAGTGTGCTACACAAACAATTAAAATATTGTTCTTTTTTTTTTGGTCTTTGTGAAATGTGTGGGCTGTAGCCGCACCTGCATCCTTAAAGCAGCAGCGACAAGCGTGCGTCTGTCTGTTAAAGGGTGGTGACACCCTCAAAGTGTGCTACACAAACAATTAAAATATTGTTCTTTTTTTTTTGGTCTTTGTGAAATGTGTGGGCTGTAGCCGCACCTGCATCCTTAAAGCAGCAGCGACAAGCGTGCGTCTGTCTGTTAAAGGGTGGTGACACCCTCAAAGTGTTCTACACAAACAATTAAAATATTGTTCTTTTTTTTTCTGTCTTTGTGAATTGTGTGGGCTGTAGCCGCACCTGCATCCTTAAAGCAGCAGCGACAAGCGTGCGTCTGTCTGTTAAAGGGTGGTGACACCCTCAAAGTGTGCTACACAAACAATTAAAATATTGTTCTTTTTTTTTTGGTCTTTGTGAAATGTGTGGGCTGTAGCCGCACCTGCATCCTTAAAGCAGCAGCGACAAGCATGCGTCTGTCTGTTAAAGGGTGGTGACACCCTCAAAGTGTGCTACACAAACAATTAAAATATTGTTCTTTTTTTTTTGGTCTTTGTGAAATGTGTGGGCTGTAGCCGCACCTGCATCCTTAAAGCAGCAGCGACAAGCGTGCGTCTGTCTGTTAAAGGGTGGTGACACCCTCAAAGTGTTCTACACAAACAATTAAAATATTGTTCTTTTTTTTTCGGTCTTTGTGAAATGTGTGGGCTGTAGCCGCACCTGCATCCTTAAAGCAGCAGCGACAAGCGTGCGTCTGTCTGTTAAAGGGTGGTGACACCCTCAAAGTGTTCTACACAAACAATTAAAATATTGTTCTTTTTTTTTCGGTCTTTGTGAAATGTGTGGGCTGTAGCCGCACCTGCATCCTTAAAGCAGCAGCGACAAGCGTGCGTCTGTCTGTTAAAGGGTGGTGTAACTCTCAAAGTGCTCCAAAAAATAAAAAACTATTTTTTTAATGTGTTTGTGACTTGTGTGCGATGTAGCCGCACCTGCATCCTTAAAGCAGCAGCGACAAGCGTGCGTCTGTCTGTTAAAGGGTGGTGACACCCTCAAAGTGTGCTACACAAACAATAAAAATATTCTTCTTTTTTCTGTCTATGTGAATTGTGTGGGGTGTAGCCGCACCTGCATCCTTAAAGCAGCAGCGACAAGCGTGCGTCTGTCTGTTAAAGGGTGGTGACACCCTCAAAGTGTTCTACACAAACAATTAAAATATTGTTCTTTTTTTTTTGGTCTTTGTGAAATGTGTGGGCTGTAGCCGCACCTGCATCCTTAAAGCAGCAGCGACAAGCGTGCGTCTGTCTGTTAAAGGGTGGTGACACCCTCAAAGTGTTCTACACAAACAATTAAAATATTGTTCTTTTTTTTTCGGTCTTTGTGAAATGTGTGGGCTGTAGCCGCACCTGCATCCTTAAAGCAGCAGCGACAAGCGTGCGTCTGTCTGTTAAAGGGTGGTGACACCCTCAAAGTGTTCTACACAAACAATTAAAATATTGTTCTTTTTTTTCGGTCTTTGTGAAATGTGTGGGCTGTAGCCGCACCTGCATCCTTAAAGCAGCAGCGACAAGCGTGCGTCTGTCTGTTAAAGGGTGGTGTAACTCTCAAAGTGCTCCAAAAAATAAAAAACTATTTTTTTAATGTGTTTGTGACTTGTGTGCGATGTAGCCGCACCTGCATCCTTAAAGCAGCAGCGACAAGCGTGCGTCTGTCTGTTAAAGGGTGGTGACACCCTCAAAGTGTGCTACACAAACAATAAAAATATTCTTCTTTTTTCTGTCTATGTGAATTGTGTGGGGTGTAGCCGCACCTGCATCCTTAAAGCAGCAGCGACAAGCGTGCGTCTGTCTGTTAAAGGGTGGTGACACCCTCAAAGTGTTCTACACAAACAATTAAAATATTGTTCTTTTTTTTTCAGTCTTTGTGAATTGTGTGGGCTGTAGCCGCACCTGCATCCTTAAAGCAGCAGCAACAAGCGTGCGTCTGTCTGTTAAAGGGTGGTGTAACTCTCAAAGTGTTCCAAAAAATAAAAAACTATTTTTTTAATGTGTTTGTGACTTGTGTGCGATGTAGCCACACTTGCATCCTCAAAGCAGCAGCGACAAGCGTGCGTCTGTCTGTTAAACGGTGGTGACACCTCAAAGTGTGCTACACAAACAATTAAAATATTGTTCTTTTTTTTTCTGTCTATGTGAATTGTGTGGGCTGTAGCCGCACCTGCATCCTTAAAGCAGCAGCGACAAGCGTGCGTCTGTCTGTTAAACGGTGGTGACACCTCAAAGTGTTCTACACAAACAATTAAAATATTGTTCTTTTTTTTTGGTCTTTGTGAAATGTGTGGGCTGTAGCCGCACCTGCATCCTTAAAGCAGCAGCGACAAGCGTGCGTCTGTCTGTTAAAGGGTGGTGACACCTCAAAGTGTTCTACACAAACAATTAAAATATTCTTCTTTTTTCTGTCTTTGTGAATTGTGTGGGCTGTAGCCGCACTTGCATCCTCAAAGCAGCAGCGACAAGCGTGCGTCTGTCTGTTAAAGGGTGGTGTAACCCTCAAAGTGTGCTCCACAAACAATAAAAATATTCTTTTTTTTTCTGTCTTTGTGAATTGTGTGGGCTGTAGCCGCACTTGAATCCTCAAAGCAGCAGCGACAAGCGTGCGTCTGTCTGTTAAAGGATTACATTGGTGACAGCATCCAAGTAGGCATGTCAGATAGTCCGTACCTGTACTGGCAGGAAAAAGAAGCAATTTGGAGGTCCCTGTACAAACTGGCTCTATTTTACCTGAGTTGCCCCCCCTCCAGTGTGTACTCCGAAAGAGTGTTTAGTGCAGCCGGGAACCTTGTCAGCGAAAGGCGTAGGAGGTTGCTTCCACAAAATGTGGAGAAGATGATGTTCATAAAATGAATTATCAACTCTTCCAGGGAGACCAGCCTCCAGAACGTACAGAGGGACCTGTGGTTCCAGCAGGGACGAATTAATACTCTGTGAGGATGAGGATGTACACACTGAAGAGGGTGAGGAATCGGTGGATGAGGAGGATGAGGATGACATCTTGCCTCCGTAGAGCCAGTTTGTGCAGGGACAGATAAATTGCCAGCTTGTTTTGTGGGGGCCCAAACGAACCAATCATTTCAGCCACAGTTGTGTGGCAGACCCTGGCGCTGAAATGATTGGTTTGTTAAAGTGTGCATGTCCTGTTTATACAACATAAGGGTGGGTGGGAGGGCCCAAGGACAATTCCATCTTGCGCCTCTTTTTTTTTCTTTGCATTATGTACAGTTTGGGGCCTAGTTTTTCAATGCCATCCTGTCTGCCACTGCAGTTTCACGCCTAGATGGGTCACGTGTTTGTGCCGCCCACTTGTGTCGCTTAGCATAGTCATCCAGCTACCTCGGTGCAACCTTTTGGACATAAAAACACTATTGTGAGGTGTGAGGTATTCAGAATAGACTGGAAATGAGTGGAAATTAAGGTTATTGAGGTTAATAATAGCATAGGAGCAGAAAAACCTACAAATTCTGTGATTTTAGCTGTTTTTATGCTTTTTTTCAAAAAAATACAGATCCAAAACACAAAACCCAGAACCCAAAACACGCAAGGGTGGTTTTGGCAAAACCAATCCAGATCCAAAACACGAAGAAAGATCCAGATCCAAAACCAAAACACAAAACACGAAAAGTGGCCGGTGCACACCCCTAGTTTTAATACACATAGAGGTATGTCTGAAATCTAGGACAAATATATCTCCACGTATACCAGTGCTTTTGGACAATGCTATGCTTCCAACTTTGTGGCAACAGTTTGGGGAAGGCTGTTTCTGTTCCAACATGACTGTGCCCCAGTGCACAAAGCAAGACATGGTTTTGATGAGTTTGGTGTGGAAGAACTTGACTGGCCCGCACTGAGCCCTGACCTCAACCCAGGGCATTTTAAGAGAGGTGGGGGCCTGTGTGCAGCCTCCGTATGGGCCCCATCCTCTCTGTCAGCGGACTGAGCGCTGTAGTTTCTGGCTTCATGCCAGAATCTACTGCGCATGCGTGGGCCTCCGTAAAAATTGCGCCCCGCACCTACATTCCCAGGGACATATTTTCTGCACATGCGCAGATCACTGGGAAAATGGCTGCCACCATTTTCCCAGTGAGTGTTTGCTGCTCTGCAGCGCGGTCCGGCACGGTGGAGCAGCACTTCGGATTCTGCGGAGAGGTAAGTATCATTTTAACTATGGGTCCAGGGTGTGCAGTGTGGGTCCCCCTGGACTTAGGGGCCCGTATGCACCGCACAACTTGCACCCATTATAAAGAGGCCTATGCCTCAACCCCACCCCATCGAGCACCTTTGGGATGAACTGGAACGGAGACTGCGAGCTAGGCCTTCTCGTCCAACGTAAGTGTCTGACCTCATAAATACTCCACAGAATGAATGGGCACAAATTCCCACAGAAACATTCCAAAATCTTGTGGAAAGCCTTCCAAGTAGAGTGGAACCTGTTATAGCTGCAAAAGGGGTACCAACTCCAAATTAAAGTATATGTATTTGAATACAATGTCATTACAGTTCGTGTTGGTGTAATGCTCAGGCGTACAAATACTTTTATCCACGTAGTGTGTGTTTATGTATATATATATATATATATATATATATATACAT
Organism: Taudactylus pleione; assembly: GCA_031769625.1. Classification (NCBI taxonomy): domain Eukaryota; kingdom Metazoa; phylum Chordata; class Amphibia; order Anura; family Myobatrachidae; genus Taudactylus; species Taudactylus pleione. The sequence continues at coordinate 7,965,847 of JAUIMM010000081.1, read as the reverse complement.
ATATAATATATATTCAGCAGGTGATGATCATCAGTGCCAATTGTATTAGTGTATAGTATTAGTGATACTGTGTGTCAGCTCAAGCCAAGAAGTAAATAACGGTACAAAGATTACAGAGATTTCTTGTATAAACATGTAAATAATAGAATGGATGGGACCGCTATTGCTTTTCCAATAGATAAAAGTGCTTAAAGAGTCCCTATAGTACATACAGTATGAATGAATCAATACACCAAACAAATTGCACTGCAAAGTTTAAGTGCACCAGTATTCTTAAAAATGCCATTTTCGTATATAAAATTAGTAGGCAAAATTTGTTACAGCAGCCATAAAATACATAAAAAATTAATTTAGTAATAATAAAAGGAAAACAACATCTCAAACGTTATATGCAGAAAGGTGTAAAATGGAGCAATATTGCAATTTTTTTTGGCATATTGATTTATTCCTATGTGCAATAGGGACGTCTTAAGCACTTTAAATATGTACAGGTCGAGTCTCCCATATCCAAAATGCTTGGGACCAGGGGTATTTTGGATAACGGAATATTCCGTATTTTGGAATATTTGCATATCATAATGAAATATTTTGGGAATGGGATCCAAATATACATACAGAATGCATTTATGTGTTATATACACCTTATACACACTGTCTGCAGTTAATTTTATACAATATTTTCAATAATTTTGTGGCTCAAGCAAAGTTTGTGTACAGAAATGAAATTAATTTATGTTTCATATACACATTAGCGTAGTACACGTCACTTGGTTGTATTTCACACTGAAATGCTCGCAGTGCTTGCGGTAGAGTATAGTCAACCACAAGGGCTGCGTTCGCTTCCGTTGGTCCTCGGTGTACCGATGGTTGCATACACTTCCTGGAGATGATGTGCGCAAGTGGGCGTCTTAAGACAGGCTGGTGGGCGTCTCCATACAGAAAACCGATCGCACGCCAAGACATAGTGGGCGTGCTTATGCCTTGCCGTGCGATCGCCTGCCTTGCTGTCACTTAGCCAAATTTGCACACGCATCGAGTGAGCGTATGCATCTAGCGAGCGGGTCTGAATCGAGCCCCAGATCCCATTTGAGTCTGAATCTGTATGTCTCTCCGGTTTGCAGAATGTGTACTTTTAGCAGATGAACCAACTCAGTTGGATGCTTTTTAATTACGCAGGTCTGCGAAATTTAAGGTATTGAAAGCTTTTTTTAATAATACTTTTATATTCTTAATTATTCTCCTGTGTACATCAAGAAATAGTATATTAAAAAAATTTACCACATCACATTTTACCTATAAGGGGGTTACATACATTTTTAAGAAAAACGTTTAATTGCTTTTGACATATTTATTGTGAAATGTGAAGAAGTGTAGATGATATCACTGTGTTTTTGTATTAATTACATAATAAAATAACAATAAAATCAAACAATAATAGAAACTAGAGGTGAGCAGGTTCGGATTTCTGAAATCCGAACCCCCCCGAGCCCCCCCGATCCGAGGCCGATCCGAGTCAGGCTCGACTTTTCCCGCCTGACTCGGATCTGAAATCGAGGCAAAACGTCATCATCCCGCCTTCCGGGTGTCGCGGGTTTTGGATCCTATATAAGGTACCCGCGTCGGCGCCATTTTCTCACTCGGCTGTGGACAGTGAAGACGGAGGGTGGGAGTTAGGGCTGGCTGGGCTGTGTAGTGTAGTGTAGTGCAGAGTAGTGTTGTGCTGCGCTGTGCTGCTGTTGTCCATAGGGGCTGTGTCCACTACTTCAAGTTCAAAGTCCATAGGGGCTGGCTGGACTGTGTTGTGCAGTCAGTTGTCCATAGGGGCTGTGTCCACTCCAAAGTCCTGTGCAGTGTCCCAGTCCTAAAGGGGTGCTGTAGTGTTGTCCAGGGGGTGCTCTGTCCGTCAGGGGTGCTCCCCCCAAGTGCTAAAAAAAAAATATTTTTTCTGTGTTTGTGAATTGTGTGCGCAGTAGCTGCACGTGCATCAACAAAGTAGTGCCAAGCGTGCGCCTGTGTCATAAGTAAAGGGCCGGCTGGCTTGACCGTTAAAGGGTGCTGTAACCCCCAAAGTACACTCCAAACCAAATAAAAAAATTTTTTCTGTGTTTGTGAATTGTGTGCGCAGTAGCTGCACGTGCATCAACAAAGTAGTGCCAAGCGTGCGCCTGTGTCATAAGTAAAGGGCCGGCTGGCTTGACCGTTAAAGGGCGCTGTAACCCCCAAAGTACACTCCAAACCAAATAAAAAAATATTTTCTGTGTTTGTGAATTGTGTGCGCAGTAGCCGCACTTGCATCAACAAAGTAGTGCCAAGCGTGCGCCTGTGTCATAAGTAAAGGGCTGGCTGGCTTGACCATTAAATGGTACTGTAACCCCCAAAGTACACTCCAAACCAAATAAAAAAATATTTTCTGTGTTTGTGAATTGTGTGCGCAGTAGCCGCACGTGCATCAACAAAGTAGTGCCAAGCATGCGCCTGTGTCATAAGTAAAGGGCCGGCTGGCTTGACTGTTAAAGGGTGCTGTAACCCCCAAAGTACACTCCAAACCAAATAAAAAAATATTTTCTGTGTTTGTGAATTGTGTGCGCAGTAGCCGCACGTGCATCAACAAAGTAGTGCCAAGCGTGCGCCTGTGTCATAAGTAAAGGGCCGGCTGGCTTGACTGTTAAAGGGTGCTGTAACCCCCAAAGTACACTCCAAACCAAATTAAAAAATATTTTCTGTGTTTGTGAATTGTGTGCGCAGTAGCCGCACGTGCATCAACAAAGTAGTGCCAAGCGTGCGCCTGTGTCATAAGTAAAGGGCCGGCTGGCTTGACCGTTAAAGGGTGCTGTAACCCTTTGTGAATTGTGTGCACTGTGGCTGCACGTGCATCAACAAAGGAGCAGTGCCAAGCGTGCGCCTGTGTCCCATAAGTAAAGAGCCGGCTGGCTCATTTCTTAAAGTGTGGTGTAACCCACAAAGTGCACTACTCTCCAGCAAAAATAAAAAAATATTTTCTGTGTTTGTGTGCGCCTTAGCCGCACGTATATATCAATATAACATAAATGGAGGACCAAACTTTCTCCGATAAAAATAAAATAGGGAAAGATCAAGAACCACTTCCTCCTAGTGCTGTTGCTGCTGCTGGGAGTTGTTCATCATCCCAGAGAGGAAGTAGGAACACCACTACTTTTACTAAACAATTGACCCTCCAACAGTCCCTAGCGATGAGGATGAAGTACGACAGCAGTCATCCTGAAGCAAAACGTATAACTGAGGCCTTGACTGTTGGTGTTAGACGTGCGTCCGGTATCCGCCATTAGTGCAGTGGGATTTAGACAATTGATGGAGGTAGTGTGTCCCCGGTTCCAAATCCCGTCTAGATTCCACCTGCATCCTCAAAGCAACAGCGACAAGCGTGCGTCTGTCTGTTAAAGGGTGGTGTAACCCTCAAAGTGCGCTCCACAAACAATAAAAAAATTCTTTTTTTTTTTCTGTCTTTGTGAATTGTGTGGGCTGTAGCCGCACCTGCATCCTTAAAGCAGCAGTGACAAGCGTGCGTCTGTCTGTTAAAGGGTGGTGTAACCCTCAAAGTGCACTCCACAAACAATAAAAAAATTCTTTTTTTTTCTGCCTTTGTGAAATGTGTGGGCTGTAGCCGCACCTGCATCCTTAAAGCAGCAGCGACAAGCGTGTGTCTGTCTGTTAAAAGATTACATCGGTGACAGCATCCAAGTAGGCATGTCAGACAGTCCGTACCTGTACTGGCAGGAAAAAGAAGCAATTTGGAGGTCCCTGTACAAACTGGCTCTATTTTACCTGAGTTGCCCCCCCCTCCAGTGTGTACTCCGAAAGAGTGTTTAGTGCAGCCGGGAACCTTGTCAGCAAAAGGCGTAGGAGGTTGCTTCCACAAAATGTGGAGAAGATGATGTTCATAAAATGAATTATCAACTCTTCCAGGGAGACCAGCCTCCAGAACGTACAGAGGGACCTGTGGTTGTGGATTCCAGCGGGGACGAATTAATACTCTGTGAGGATGAGGATGTACACAACACTGAAGAGGGTGAGGAATCGGTGGATGAGGAGGATGAGGACGACATCTTGCCTCCGTAGAGCCAGTTTGTGCAGGGACAGATTAATTGCCAGCTTGTTTTGTGGGGGCCCAAACGAACCAATCATTTCAGCCACAGTCGTGTGGCAGACCCTGGCACTGAAATGTTTGGTTTGTTAAAGTGTGCATGTCCTGTTTATACAACATAAGGGTGGGTGGGAGGGCCCAAGGACAATTCCATTTTGCACCTCTTTTTTTTCTTTGAATTATGTTCTGTTTGGGGCCTAGTTTTTCAAACTGCCATCCTGTCTGCCACTGCAGTGTCACTCCTAGATGGACCACGTGTTTGTGCCGCCCACTCGTATCTCTTAGCATAGTCATCCAGCTACCTCGGTGCAACCTTTTGGATATAAAAACACTATTGTGAGGTGTTCAGAATAGACTGGAAATGAGTGGAAATTAAGGTTATTGAGGTTAATAATAGCATAGGAGCAGAAAAACACACAAATTCTGTGATTTTAGCTGTTTTTATGCTTTTTTTAAAAAAAAATACAGATCCAAAACACAAAACCCAGAACCCAAAACACAGAAGGGTGGTTTTGGCAAAACCAATCCAGACCCAAAACACGAAGAAAGATCCAGATCCAAAACCAAAACACGAAAAGTGGCCGGTGCACACCCGTAATAGAAACAAAACCATACTTATTGAAAAAATTGTTAATATCTTGGGTTTTTTTGTCTTCAAAGCTTTTTGCTTATTAGCTTTTTCTGTGTCGTCTCTGTGTATCATCCAGCAGTAGTCAGCCATCATGCTGATGTCCCAACGACCCTGGTATCTTCTTTCTACATCTTTAACGTCTTGGTGGAACCGTTCATCCTGTTCTTCACTGTAGTCTCCGAGATTATTCGGGAAATGCTCAATATGGGAATTCAAAAATATACCTTTACACTCAAATTGCAGCCAAGGTTCTGTAACTATTAAGCATTTTCCTGACAATTTCTTTGTAGTTTGGATCCTTGGCATTGTATAAAACTTTTGAAATCACTTGTTTAAACAAAGTCCACGCCGAAAGTATTCATTACACGCCCGAAATGTTCATCTTTTATTAACTTTCTAATGTCAGGGCCTGTACAAATGCCTTCGTTCAGTTTAGCATCGGATATGTTAGGGAATTTGGTGCAAAGATATTTGAAAGTTTCTCCATCTTTAGGCAGTGCTTTTACAAATTGTTTCATCAGTCCTAATTTTATATGTAGAGGTGGAAGTAAAACTTTATATGGATCCACTAAACTGGATTTGATGACATTATTTTTTGCAATTTCTAAACTTTTTTGAGCTGGCCAATTGGCAAAAAAACAATGTAATTTTTTAGCTCTGCTATCACAAGCACAGAGAAATTTAGGGCCTGATTCAGAGCCAGACGCAATTAGCGCTCGCTCGTCCAGAAAATAGGGGTGGCTATTCAAATGAACCGTTCGCTCTTTGCGGTCTGTTCATGCCTCTAGGTCTGAACGAGCGAACAAAACTTGCTGTCTTTTTTTTGGGAAACTACGCCTGCTGGCCGCTCGCATCCTACGTCATGTCTGCTATTTATTAGATTAATCGAGTACATCGACCAGGGTATGAACTGCTCGCTATTCTTGTGGTTGGTTTTTGCTACCACAATTTTGCGAGCAGTCCTGGCTATAAAATAACCCAGTGACGTGGTCAAAGACGCTGCTGTTTTAATTATGCACACCCATAAAACGCCCGTTTTGACCTTTAAGCACGCCTGTGTTCGGATCTCCACTCCCCGTTTTCAAGCACCTTCCCCTGTTACCCACATACGCCTCTTTCTGTCACTCAAATTATCAGGCATTCGCTATTTTGCGAGCACATGAATTTCGACCGCACTGACTGGTTCGCGCATGCGTATAACGATCCGTACGTATGCGCAGTTGGGCAAACATCGCTCGGAGCGATCGAGCGGCCGCTTATGAGCGGCTCTGAATCAAGCCCTTAGTGCAACCTTGTTGGCCAAGTACCATGCATAAAAAATTAATAATTTGTAAATACAAGTTTTGCAGAAAAACGTGATGTGATAGGCAAAATCCGGAGTCATTTTTGTGTTCAGAAGCCAAAAATCACATAAATTAATTAAAAAAGCTTTTTCATCGCAGACCTTTGTTATTAATCTACTATGGGACCATTTCATAAAATTTTGACAAATGTGCTTATTATAATTTTTTATTCTTATGTGTTGTTGATTTTTGTCCCGATTTATCAGAGAGATTCTGCCCAAACACTGCCGAACAGTGGGCCTGATTGAATAAGAAAAATGTTCAGATCCTGTGGAGTCATCTGATTCTGAATAAGAAAAAAATCTGTCTCATTACTTTTCAATCAGCCCTCATATTTTTTTCTGAGATATTGTGGGCCTGATTCTGAGTAGGACACAGTGACTATGTCGGAAGCAGTGGAGCAATGTTTTAAATCTCTCTGGGCCCTAGGGACTTCCTCTATGTCACCATGGGGCAGGGCTACACAGGGCTGAGGTGTGACTGATGTCTGCCTGTGACTAAGAAACTGTTTGCTGCAGGGGCCATCAGCGCTGCAGGCCCACTTTATTCTTCTCCCCCTGCTTACATAGTAATAGAGGCACACAGAACATTCCCAAGTGTGCCTCTGCCCTTATCTCTCTCCTAGCGTACCTCTGACCCCATTCCATTTCTACCAAATTGTGCCTCTAACTCCCCTACCAAACTGTGCCACTAACCCACCTCCCCATATCTGCCTCCAACCACCTTACTAAACTGTCGAACTGCCCCCCTCCCCATATATGCTGCTGAAACTACTTACCCATGTGTGCCTCTGACCACCCTACCCAAGTGTGCTGCTGAACTCAACTACCTTTGTGCCTCCCCTACCCATGTGTGTCTCTGACACAATCTATCCATGTGTGCCCCTGACCCACTCTACCCATGTGTGCCCCTGACTCCCCATAGTGCCTCAGACCCAGCTACCCATGTGTGCTGCTGGACCTACCTACCTATGGGTGTCTCTGACCATCCTACCCCCTAATCATGAGGCTTGGTGCAATTTTGCTGTACTCGTATTTTTTTTTCCCTAAGTTTAGACTAACCCTTCCATAGATGTTAGACTACTGTAACCCTTGTATCCTTGTATCCAGCCAATCTGTGTCACCCATGTTTGTCAGCCCCCTCCCCTTTAGAATGTAAGCTCTCACGAGCAGGGCCCTCTTCCCTCATGTGCTTCTCCTTCACTTAATTATGCTCTAATTTACAATAGCACCCAACCCTTGGTTAGAGACACCCTGCTGCTTATCTAAGTGTTATGCAGCAATGTATAAATCATGTATTTGTCCTCCATTGTTTGTACTGTTAATATCTGTTTTCTTGTGTGCTCATTAGTTTATGTACTGTGTAAGGCGCTGCGGAACCCTTGTGGCGCCATGTAAATAAATGATAATAATAATAATACCCATGTGTTCTTCTGAACCACCCTTCCCATGTTATTTCTCTCCTATACTTCTGTATTTGCTTAGTTTTATATATTATATGATAGACTGACATGTTAAATAACACCCAGCCCCACAGCCCGAGTTTTGACAATTTCCTTCAAATTGGTTTACACACAATTTGATGCCCCACCCCACTGTAGCTCTGCCCACACCACCCACAGCTCCACCCACCTCGAAAATACTTTGCGTTATTAACAATAATTTATATAAATAAAATCCACAGCAAATTGCATTTTATTTTCACTACGTAATTTCTGAGCTTATCTATTTATCGTTTGATTATTTTGCTGCAAAAACTGTTCTTTTCATAACATAATTAACTATTTTGGAAAAAATAAACATTATGTTTGAATAATGTATTAACAATGCACCAGAACAAGACAACTCGCTCTTCTTCCTACTCTAAATCCTGCTTACCCAGCGGTTCAGGCCACTTCCCCATAACCCATACAGATGGCATATCCATATTTGCATGCCATAGAATACAGAAGGGAATGGTTGGTTAGTATCCATGACAGTGCTGAAAATGCAAATGACATTCTATATCTTCATCAATTCCTAAACTGTACATAAATCATCAGGTTAACTCCTGATTAATAGTACTTACAGCATTCAAATAATTCATTATACAGCATGACTGTACACCAGAAAGTGCTGCAGCTGTTGCTGAACTGTATATACTATATTGCTAATCCACTTCAGCGACACAGGCTGTCAGGGCGTGATTAGAGATGCAGCCTGCTACATCTGGCGTGCCAGAGGTGGCCCTTCTTGCTTTAGATGTCTATGCCTCTTGAGTGGCTCTTGCTGTGAGTATCAAGGAAAAGAGGTTTGAAGACTGTATCTGTGAACTGTTGCCTCAGAGACATCTGTTTGCACTTAAATTTATGCATTTTTGTTGTTTGCCGGACTGTTCTCCTTGGAAAATAATGGCTTCAAGGTGTACAGACTGCAGCATGAAATGTTAGAGACAAAAACTGTATGTTTTAAATTTCTTTTTCCCTCTACGACATTGAAAAGTTACTTTGCATAGAAATGCTCTTCCTCTAGGGAGTTACAGCCTTGCATTGGTAACACAGTGGCCAGTGCCACTACTCGCCCTTGGAAAACAGGGCAAGATGAAGGAAACACCACTCAGTATTAGCGAGTGTGTGCATACACCCAATCATAAGTGACCTGTTAGTGCCAGTGTTCCTTCATCATCATCTACTATTTGCACCTGCTCCTGACCATCCGCAAATAATACGAGTTTCTCAGGAGTATAGGGAGTATATTTACTAATGTTCTGGTTTTTAGAAATGGAGGTGTTGCCCAGAGCAACCAATCAGATTCTACTTATCATTTATCTAGCACAGTGGTTCTCAAACTCGGTCCTCAGGATGCCACACAGTTAATATTTTCCAGGTCACCCAGCAGGTGCACAGGTGTATTCATTACGCACTTACACATTTTAAAATATCCACAGGTGGAGATAATTATTTCACTGATTCTGTGAGGAGACCTGGAAAACTTGCACTGTTTGGGGTCCTGAGGACCGAGTTTGAGAACCTGTGATCTAGCATCATCTAGAAGATAATAGCTAGAATCTGATTGGTTGCTATGGGCAACACCTCCACTTTTATAAACCCGCACCTTAAGGCTGGTATCCACTAGATGATATGCTCCATGAGCAATATTGTGTAGTGTTTGCCCTGCAGTGCTGGGCTCAATGTCGTTAACGACATTGAGCTTCCACACTGAACGATATCGTTCATTGCAGGCACCCTCCCTCATCTCCGTGCTTGCAGAACCTGACGATATCGTCAGGTTGCCCTGCAAGTACGGGTGATGAAAGATATCGTCAACAACCAGCGGGAGCGCGCATCGCTGGTCGTTGACAGCATACCCACTGGATGATATTGCCAATGATGAACGATATCGTTCGAATCGTCCAAATTATCGTCTTGTGGATACTCGTCCTTAGTAAATATACCCCTATGTATCTTTCCCCGGCTCCATGTGTTCACAATTACGGGAAGCAAGCCATTTTTTAATTTGACCTATGTAAGAACTCCCAGTTCTCCCAGCCTAGAGGCATAAGTGGCATAATCACGCCAATATGCCTGTTTGCATACTGGTGCGCTCACTGTTCTGGGCATGCACCTTCTGCATTCATGCAGGATACACTACATCAATACTCATAGCCCTTTTACACCAAAGTCCCGGGTCTAACCCGGGATTTGGAACACGTTTCCACCAACCCGAGACAGACCCTCTCTTACACTGCGGCGCCGACCCTGGGTCAGCACTGACCCGGCGCAGGTGAGCAGCGCTTCTTACCCTACCTCCCCTCCGCGACCCCCTTCTCTTACTCCACAGCGGTCCGGAGGCAGGGAGGGCGAATGCGGTGCACTGCTCCGTTCTGGTCGGCCCAGCAGTGGACGCTTGGAGATTATGTCATCTCCAATCGCCACTGAAGCTGGCCAATCGGGTGGCATGCGGCGCGACCCGGGTCATCATGACCTGAGTCGCGCCGTTTACACTGCAGGGTGACACGAGAACGACCCGTGCTCAACCCTGCAAGCCAGCCGGGTCACTGGACCCGGGTTCATCCGTTTACACCAACAAAAATTCTGGGTTGATGCGCGTTCACGTACATCAACTCAGGATTTTTAAGTCAGTGTAAAAGGGGTATACGACTGCATCAGGCCCAAGGTGTGCAAATATGGGCCACTTGTGAAATAGGGCAACAGATTAATTGACTCAACAACAAGTGAGTTGTCCACATTGATAGTAGTGAAATGTGCCGCTGTAATAGGGTTATTGGCTCTGGAAAGGTATGGGGAGTTTGTTTCTTCCTTTGCTGAACTTGTGACTAGTAATGAAACCATGAAGTGTAATACAAAGTACAAGTTCTAGAAGCACCTGCAGACAATTTTACAGTCTTCTTTGTGCTCAAATGCTACATATTTTTCAGCTCCCCTAGTAATGTATTGAGTTTATACAGGGTTTATGTTTTCATAGTTCCTGGCTGTTGATGAATTAGTGACTCATGTTGCTGGTGTTACATAACTAGTTTAGTTTAGTGTATTTTGAAGTTTGTCTTTGAGAGAACCATAGCAACAATTGTGTTATGGCTCATTTTGTGGCTGCAGTTCCTCATCTGAACTGAGAGATATTTGTAAAGCGTGAAAGCCCTGTGATTTTGGGCAGACGTCCACACATGTCATTGTAGAGGTACCTCGTTATCTGCCTAGACATGTACAATATGAAAAGAAATCATGTAAAATCAACTCCCCCTGACCTGAGCAAACTCCTCTGTAGTTCAGTATGTTTCTCCTGTGTTTGGTATGCACAATGTTTACAGAGGGCCTGATTCATCACGGATTGCAGTTGCAAAGATGAACACAATCGGTCGATTGTTGCGTTCTGCACATGTGCAAACTAGTAATTGCGAAGGGAACTGCGTTTGCAGAAGCTATGCAGATCCAGAGCAGAGTGATTGACAGGAAATGCCATTTGTGGGGGGTGACGGGGCTAGTTGGGCGAACGCAGGTGTTTTCAATGCCGCTGCAGGGGCGTGCATAATTTATCCACTGCATGACCATAAGCAGCCATAGCACTGATAGCGTGCGTGGCTGTTAGCAATTTCTGAGTAAGGTCAAGGCTTGTGCATATGGGTCCGATGTGACTCAATGTTACCGATTGTTTCGCTATGTTGCCCTAGTATACGGATGTGAGTAAGGGGTAGTAGGCGTCCTTATTGTGGTTGCGTTCGCACCGCTGATATTAGTAAGTGCGGTGCGTGCGTATAAGCAGAATTGCGTTCCGTAGTGAATAAGGCCCAGAGCTGGGACTTTTCCACTGGGAGTGACACACTGCTGGTACTCTCAGCTCTTTAATTGTAGAATTATAAAAGTAGAGTATCAAATTAAACATCCAATATTTATTGTAAAATACTGTATGAATCTGTTGCTCATCCGGGTCATATTACAAGTTGCTATGCAATGAGGAAAGTCCAGAAAATGGAGGGGGGGGGGCAAACAAAAACTCTTTTGGGTTGGTCTGGCTATTTGACAAGGAGGACATTTGCACTTGTACCAGTTTCGTAAATGACCCATATATCTTAAAAACAAATATCATTGTGGGATTCCATCTGTGCTTTTTACCAATAACATAAAAGTTTTAATATTTGTATGCCATGTACTTGTGATGTCTGTTAAGCATGTCCACATGTACTGTATTTACTGTACAGCTATGTTTCAATTGCATGTTGTTTCTGTGCAGTTCTCATTCAGCACATGAGTACACAAAATGTGCATTCACTTCTATATATTACATACTGTCATAGGCCCTCATTCAGAGCCGTATGCTCTGAGCAGAGCGCACGCTCTGAATGAGGGCCGGGCTCCATTTTCATGGAGCGTCCTCCTGGACGCTCGTATAGCTGTGGGTCACCACCCACAGGCTATACGAGCGTGCTTTGTGATGGCCGCGATGGTCGAGACCATCGCGACCATAGAAATTGCGAGCCGGAGCCTGCGGTTGAGGTTTTCAACCGCAAGCTCCGGAGTGATTTTGGCTCTATCAGAGCCAAAATCACTCCCACTGACATCACTAGTGATGTCAGTGGGCCGGCTTCTGACGGGAGGCGTTCCCGTGGGAACGCCCCCGTCAGGGAGGCACGCCCCCGGCACGCCCACCAAAGGGGGCGTGCTGTCAATCAACATTGACAGCACGCCCCCTTTGATCGGACACAACGAGCGAAGGACTTTCCTTCGCTCGTCGCGTCTGGCGCATGCGCACGACGGAGCTCCCTCCGTCGTGCGCATGCTCAGTGCATAACATCGACCCACTTGCGAGCTGACAGCCGCTCGCGAGTGGGTCTGAATCAGGCCCATAATTCGGTCCATGAATCCTGGGACTAGTTTAGTGTAGTCTATCAACACTGTAAGAGGGCCTGATATTATTAGATAGTATTACTTTACCGGTAATGATTAGATCTCCAGAGGTAAGACAAGTACCGATGGATGGGAGATAGATAACCACCTACCACCTATGTTGTAGAACGACGGTATAGATGCATTCACTAAAAAGGCTGCAGTTGTGTGCACATGCAAAGTTGCAACAATCCCAATAGGTGTGCAGGTCTACACAGCCATCATAAGCGACTGTTTTACTTTATGTAAAGTATATATCAAATATAGCTACACCCAGTGGCTCGAATGCAAGGTATAGTTTGTTGCCAAAAAAAAGGGAAAATAAATGTGGTGCACATCTATCGATCGATATATATACAAGCACACCGCACAAACACAGTAAAATAAAATATGTTTCTATTGGGCCTATTTACTAAAGTGAATTTGCAGGATATCTCTAGTCAAAAACAGCAGCAAATGTCCTCAAAATGTATCCGGGAGGAACCACAGCAGTGCCCCGTTTTTGCTCAGAAATATATTGGTGGTGCGCTCTGGGTTATGCTAACTGGGTGGTGTGTGGCGAAGTCCCAAAAGTTCCTTAATGCCAATCTGTAGGTGAAATGTTCTTTAGCAACCGAACAACCACTACTGTCTCAAAAATGTTCTTTTCCCTAATCGGGAGATGTCTATAATTATATCCACAATGTTTGATCAGATCTCATGGGAATCCAACATGAGGGGTCTTGGAAGAATGTCTTAATAAATCTGTGGGATGTGTGTTCTTATATAGTACAGTCTCAAAATAAATGTCTTGCTAAATTCTGTAGGATGGGTGTTCTGTTTAGACGTGACCTCTTCTCTCTCCTCTCCACCTCAAATGTAATGCATAGGCACAGTATCAGGAACAGGGTATACACAATAATGCAGGTAGGTAAGTGATCTATATACTTACCAAATTTGTTTGTTCCTGCTGGTATCACTTGTCCCGGTGCTCAAAGAGGTTTACGATGGAGAGCGGGGTAGTATATAATATATAAAGGAGGCTATGAACTCCAATCAAAATAGCGGTACTATTTATTTCATGATAAAAATTGTAGAGACTCACAGGAGTCTTAAATAACAATAATGGGTTAATGGTCCCAAAATATACAAGGCATATAGATTAACCAAGTTCTGTGTATAAAAAGGGGTGTGGCCCAACTCGTTTCATCCAGGAAAATGGACTTTTTCAAGGTGCCTACCTTTCCTTCTGTTCCCACTTAAATATGCTGTCCGAATGTTATGTCCACTTTGCCGCTGCTCGCGCCCACCCCACTTCCGGGTTTGTGGTAGTGACATCATCCCCTGGAGTAACCGGAGTTTCAAGCACTAGAGTGTGTGTTGTAGTCTCTGTTTTGTGTAATACGCATGCGTGGACTCCGGTGGCCATTTTGGTGGGGTTTTTTACTAATGTTTAAGGATATGGGTATTGCGGGCGGCCATTTTATTGGTGGGATGCAGCTGAATTGATAGGAATATGAGCATGAATGTGTCTCCTCACTGTGCGCGGCCATATTATAAATTTTATATTCTTAAACATCCTAACATCCTTATTAGATAAAGGTAATCTATGGTGAATCCATACTAATAGGTGCTAAGATGTTTACACATCTCTTAGATACTGTTTCAAGCACTAGAGTGTGTGTTGTAGTCTCCGTTTTTGTGTAGTACACATGCATGGACTCCGGCGGCCATTTTGGTGGGGATTTTTTACTAATGTTTGAGGATATGGGTATTGCAGCGGCCATTTTATTGGTGGGATGCAGCTGGATTGATAGGGATATTGTCATGAATGTGTCTCCTCACTGTGCGTGGCCATATTATAAATTGTATATTCTTAAACATCCTAACATCCTTATTAGACAAAGGTAATCTGTGGTGATCTATACCGATAGGTGCTAAGATGTTTACACATCTCTTAGACACTGTTTTATGTACATATAGAGTAGTTCCATCCTTGCCATTCCTATTACATATTATATGTTATATCCACTTGTCACACATAAAAATTACTATTAGTAAAGTTTCTCATTAGGGGTTAAACATTGCTATATTATTAGTCAGTGTCTTATAGTCAAAATTATGTATATTACCAATATGTATATTGTATCATAATTATACTGTTTCAGAATCACGGATCTATATTTAATCCTTCTGGGATCAGAGTATGTAGATTAAATATCCATTTACTTTCTCCTTTATCAATCCTTTCAATATGATCCCCTCCCCTCCAATACGGCATGACCAAATCTCAAACCCTTGGGGTCACTGATGTTTCTTCCTGAAATGGTCTGACACACTGTGCTGTTCGAAACCTCTCTTAACATTTTGGATGTGCTCTGCTATTCTTGTTTTCAAATTTCTAGTGGTACGTCCCACGTACTGTAAATTGCATGGACATTCTAGTACGTAAATCACGTGTTTACTATCACAAGTAAGAGTATGACGTATCTTGTACTCTTGTTGGGTTTGTTTGCTGGTAATACTCTCTATAGGAGAGGTGCTTCTATAGCCTAGACTAATGCATTGTTGGCAGCGGCCACAATGATAGAAACCTGTCCTGTTATTCTTCCCATCTATTGTGGTTTGTTTCCCAAATGTATTGGCTCTTATATGGTTTTTAACTAATTTACGTTTCAAGTCTTGCGCTTTCCTGTAAACTACATCTGGTTTATCAGGTAAGATATTTTTTAATTGGTTGTCCAGAATAGAATAGACCAATGTTTATTTAAATTTTTTTGACTTTGGGAGCTGAGTCTGTATAGTTGGTAATGAAATAAATCTTATTGCTTCCCTTCTCCTCCTGTTTCTTGTTATCTTTATATATAAGTAGTTGTTCTCTCGGTTTCACTCTTAATTCTTCATATGCTCTTTTTACTTGTATTTCATCGTAATGTTTTTCTTTTAATTGGTTTATTAGATTTTTTCCTTGTAAATCATAGTCTTCCAGATTTGTACAGTTCCTGCGTATGCATGTAAACTGGCTCTGTGGAATGCTCTTAATCCAACTCTCTGCAAGAATATAACTATTAACATCAACTTTTTTATAGTGTGTTTTGGTCTGTATGCTTGAATTATGTATATATATTTCCAGATCGAGGAATTCCACCCTCTCTTTATCATATTTGGTAGTAAATACTAAATTCTGATCATTTTGATTTAAGTACTGTGTAAACTCTTGTAAAGAAACGTCATCCCCCTGCCATATAAATAGCAGTCTCCAAAGGATCAAGTTTGCACCGAGCTCACGCTTACCCCAAATGTTCCTGATCTCCCATAGGCTCATGAACAGGTTTGCGTAGCTCGGTGCAAACTAGGTCCCCATTGCAGTGCCGCGTTGTTGGAGATAAAATTCTTCTTGAAACCACATGTAATTGTGAGTAAGTATAAATTCAATACCTTGAACTATAAAATCAATTTGTTTTGTAAATGTCTAAATCTTGCTCTAGAAAGTGTCTAACACTCTCCAGGCCTTGCGTGTGGTCAATTACCCTATACAAAGATGTTAGGTCACTGGTGGCAAGCCAGTAATCATCCTTCCACTCCACATCCTGTAGTATGTTCAAACATTGGGTCGTATCCCTAATGTAGGATTGCTGTTGTTTTACATATTTTTGTAAGAAGTGATCGATATATTGAGAAAGTGATGATGTCAGGGAATCAATCCCTGAAGTGATGGGTCTACCTGGAGGGTGAGTGCTATTTTTGTGAATTTTTGGCAGGTAGTAAAAGACAGGGATCACTGGATGTTTAATGTTAATAAATTCAAACTACTGTTTGTCTAGGATCCACGTCGACTTGCCTTCCTGCAATATGATGTCTAATTTTTTTGGGAATTTGTTTGTGGGGTCTCCCTTGAGTTTAAGGTATGTACTCCCATCGGACAGAATGTTACAGGCCTCTCTCATATAATCCTCCTTATTTAATATTACTATTCCACCTCCTTTGTCTGCAGGTTTAATTACTATTGAGGTGTGCCGTTTTTGCTCGCCTATATGTGGCCAACTGTGTAGAGGAATGAGTGCAGTTCAGTTGCAGCCCACAGCATGGACAGGGAGAATACCATTCCAAAGCTCTGAGGTACTGAATCATTGGAGACAGCGCAGCATGAAAGACTGTCACTGCTGCATTGTCAGTATATCCGGGCCTATGTCCTTTTACTACCATTAACCATATTGGTGCAGTCTGTCGGCATATGCGACTGCACCCTCTGAATCCAGATCCTCTTGTCTCTACACCATTATTTTTATTTAAAAACAATCTCTCTACAGCAAGTTTTATTATGTTACTTAAATCAACTAATTACACATTCCCTTCTATCTGTACCCCCTTCTGACTGTCCATGCTTCTATATGTGTAGGCTTGCCAGATCATCCCTTTAATTGGGACACATATGAACTACACAGGTTTTTTGGCTGGCTGGCTGGCTGACTTCAAATCTTTATTTCACCTGGTTTTAATCAACCACAGAAACTGTGTAATCCACATGTGTCCCAAGTTAAAGGGATGATATGGCAAGCCTACATACTGTACAGTACAGTATGTGCCTGATTCTGCCACTCAGTGCCCCCCTCCTGCATCTCTGTGCCTCTTCTGCCTCTCTGTACCCCTTCTGCATCTCTCTCTCTATCTGTACCCCTTCTGTCTCTGTCTGTACCCCTTCTGTCTCTGTACCCCTTCTGTCTCTGTGTCTATCTGTACCCCTTCTGTCTCTCTCTCTGTGTCTCCATCTGTACACCTTCTGTCTGTCTGGGCCCCCTTCTGCCTCTTTGTACCTCTATCTATACCCCCTTCTGCATCTCTGTGCATCTGTCTGTGCCCCCTTCTGCCATTTTACCTTTCTAGATTCTCCTTTCTCTCTTTAACCCCCCTCTGTGTTCTCTCCTGGCCACCATGACCCCCCCACCTTCCCTCTGTGTCTGTTGAATGCAGCTTACCCTCACTGTTATTCTTACCTGCAGTTATATATTTAAGCATCAGCTGCAGCCTGTTCAGTGTCCCTTCCCAAGATCTGTGGTGCGTTGGCTGGGACATCCATAGCCAGGGTCTCCCACGCTGGTCAGCGAACAGCACAAGTACAGATGCAACGCCCTCTACCCTCCGTCAAGCCAGGTCTGACTCTGAAGTTCTTAGGTAGTCTCTCTGCTGGTACGGACAGGGGTAGGAAAGAGGTGACATATGGTGGGCGGCCACGACGGTGGCTTCTGGGGTCATTGTTACACTCCTAAGTGGGGTAAATATATTGTGTGGAGACGGGAGCAATGGAGGAGCTGGCGCCTCCATTGTCCCTGGTAAATCCGCCTCATTATTTTGCTTTTGAAATATGAATTCGCAATTAGATTTCAATAAAACTTAATATGCACCTCTCCCCCATAAACTTTATATATTTATGCAATTACACTAGCAACAATGAAAGCAGTGATCAGTGCCAGCGGAGCCTTCACAGTCATCTATTCAGAAGTGGTTTGCCAGTGCTGTCAACATTATAATCATCATTATGTATTTGCACCTCAAATAATTTGGCCTTCTCAGACTTTTATGCATATGTGTGCTGCTCTGTATGTGTTCACAACTCAGCAAATACACAGTTAACGTACTTGGACTACGTGAGAACACCCCTTGCCTCTCCCGTCATACCTCTTCAGTCACAAGTATGGCGTAAATCTGCATAGGCACGCATACAGTACATGCGAGATGCGCAAAGTAATTTTATGCAATTTATACAAATGTGTGTAGTTCTCAGTCTGCATCAGTCCTTTATGAATTTGGGACTTAGGGCAATCCAATATTTCACAATACATTTTTAAGTTTGGAAAGGAATTCCTGTACCCAGTTCTCGGAACATTTGGAAAAGTTTAAAACATTAAATATTTCAAGAAGACAATTCTTTTAGTTCAGAAGGGGACGTACAATAACATGACATCATGTAACATTTTTAAAAATTAGCTTCCAGTAACCTGAAGCCACCTCTAAATCAGAGGAAAATATGCACTTTGGGGCCTGAGCACTAGTCCGTTTGGGCAGGGCATATTCGGGTTATGTCATTACATAATTTATTCCATAGGTATATTGAATTATAATTATGTGAAGCAGTGCTCAGTTATTGTGGTTTCTACCCATTGTACATTATCTAATAACCTCACTTATGGTTCCCACAACATGACATAAATGTACAGTATATTAGAAATATTTTAACATTGGAATATGGAGACATGATGAGCTGCACAAACACGGGAGGGATCTGAAAAGATCCTTCTCTATGCAGCAGACTCCACAAAAGGAGCTTAATACATTTGAGTAAATGACAGTTTCCACAGAAATACTAAATACTAAGGGTTCTATTTATTAACATTATTTTTACTAAAATAAAGTGAAAAATGGTGTTTTCTCACCCTTTTCACATTATTTTAGTATCACCTATAGTTATTACAGGGCAATTGGAGCAGAATTCGTAAAATTCTACTCCAACCCCTAAGTATCACTTATTTTTAGTAAGCAGATCGCATTTCCCATAATTGTAATGGGAAATGTGATCCGAACCAAAGTTACTAAAAATTAATTATAAAAAAATACCGGGGAATGCCCTGTGATAATAACGCCACCAGGAGGTGGCGTTATCCAGGGTCTCCCCCGGTTACCGGACTCCTGTCCTGCTCTAACGGGGAGAGCAGAGCCCGGAGCCGGTCCCAGTGATCAGCTGTGTGGTGTAAACAGACCGCTAGCTGATCTCTGCTACAAAAAAAAAAGTAAAAAAAAAAAGTACTTAACTGACTCCATGGACCGGTGATAGGGGCTCCGGTGATGTTCTCCCTCTGGTCAGCTAGTCTCCCATGGTGCACTGGGGCCCGGTCATCAGATGATCGGGTCCCAGTGCAGTATGGGATATCAGCTGACCAGAGTTATGGAAGACATCACCGGAGCACCGATCACTACAGGTAAGTGCTATTAAGGGAGGGGGTGGGTCCACAATTGTGGGGGGTGGGGCTTAATGACAGGGGCGGGGCTTAGCACCAGGGGGGGTAGCAACGGCGGCCGGTCGGCGCATGTGCGGACACTTTGTCACAGTATTTTTTGCGAAAATACCGTGACTAGTGTGCGGAGGGAATTCGCAGGGACAGAGCTTTATCGCAAGCTCTGTCCCTGCAAGGGATTTCTAGTAAATCCCTGTGATATTGCCTGAATTCGCAATGCGAATTCAGTCGATAATATCACACTACAATCTGCATTACAAATGCGGATTGTAGTAAATAGAGCCCTAAATGTGGTGGTCAGTCCAATTCCGATTCTTGCAAAAATTCCTGCGCTAACAGTTTGGAACATTTAGGCGAAACTGAGGACAAAAAGATGACATGGATGCAGAAGCTGGTTCTTCATTTTTTTAAGTGAAAAATTGGTTGATAAATAGGCCCCCAGAGTATGCACTCTGATCAGCGTACTTTTCAGCAATTTGTTTGCCTCATATTACTAGATTGCAGTAGCAGTGGGTACCAGCATGGTCAATAAAGGTTAATCCTACCAAATCACTCTAATCACAATATCCCATTCCTATTTATAATAGTGTATGTATTTATATGTAGCTGGTGCGTTTTGTATTTAGTGTATGTACGCTTCCAAAGCCAGGATAAATGCATCAAGATGGAACTGCCTTCTGTTAAACATGTTTATTGTTTATGTTCTTTAATAAAAAATAAATTAAAATGTTGAGTTACAGTAGCAAGCGCTACCTGATTTTTAGGATTGTTTTCCCAGGTAAACATTGACCCCTTTGCAAGGCATTGCGACATTTTCAGGAATAATTCCTTTTAAAGGACAATGAATAATATTAAATGGGATTGAACAATGGGAGGGTTCCTGTGGAACATACCATCCAATCATGCACAATACCTGTGACAATCTTAATATGTGTATAGACAGTCGGTTATTGGCACTTTTCCTCTGGAGTTGGGTAATGTACCCAACTCCAGAGTAAAGATGCCTATAACCGCAGACTAAGAACAGCACATATGTTTCTGTTTATATGCCGACACAATGAATGTGGAATTCTGATACCTGGAAGACACACTGATAGAGCATGTGTTTTTGCTTAAGCAAACCTCATACAAGCTTGCTCCTTCCATGCTGTTTGTTTTCAAACTTTATTATCCCTGTTCTCAGCAGGACCTCTTGCATCACCGCTTCGTTTGCTCAGACATTTTTATTCATGTTTCGTGTACTGATAGCTCGTTGCTAGCATTCACTTCACGGTTGTTCCTTCCAAGTTAAATAATTACACATGGAAATTACAACATGCTTTGGCACTGCACAGAGGTAAACTATGCAAGTGAGGAGATGATAGGCTCCATCACATGTCGAGTTGTAAGAAAGTCCGTCCTTGTGGAAATGTTTACTTTTTGCTCTGACTGATCCAGTGTTATTTATTGCTTAGTTTTAATACATTACTTTACGAGCTGTGATTTAAAAATGTTCTTAAACTTGCATAAACATCACATTTACTATTTTTTATAATACCCCTTTTTGAATTTACTCACACCATTAATTCATCAACCGTTTTCATCAAACATAATCATGCAGCACCTATATGCTGTGACAATCTTGTAGGAACAGTGATAAGATGGCTAAGCAAGTGTATTTATAGCCAGGGACTAACTAATGGTCTGGCCACTCTAGGCCAATACACTCATAGAGCACACTACAACCCCTTCCCCCCATATGTTTACATTTGGAGTCACAACAATGGCAGGCATTTTAGAGACCTATATACAATACAGGAAGCATTCCATAAGCCAAATTACAATACAGAGAACATCCCAGAAATCAATATACAAAAGAGAGCATCCTGTGATAACCCTACAATTCAGAGAACATTCTAGTGACCACCATACAATACAGAGAGCATCCTTGTGACCACCATACAATACAGAGAGTATCCTAGTGACCACCAGACAATGCAGATAGCACTAGTGATCACCATACAATAAACAAAGCATCCCAAAGATCAACATACAATGCAGAGACCACCAGTGAAAACACAGAGTATCCCAGGGATATTTATACATTAGAGAGCATTCCAGAGATCTCTATACAATAAAGAGCATCTTAGTGACTTCCATTCAATACAAAGAATATCCTAATGCAGTGCTTGGGAATTGCCGGCATGTGTGGCAGATGTGATACACAGGAAAGTTCTAAGTGGTACGCAGGACTTCGTACAAAATCACTCGTTCCTTACCACATAATCCAGGTATTGTAATAAATCTGTCTCCAGGCTGGGAGGAGAAGCAGTGTCACAGTGTAAGGTTGTGTATTGGTCCAGTGACTGGCAGAAGGACCTGTGGGTGTATCGAGTGGCTCTTCCTCTGCAGAATGCTGGGAGATCACATTCAGTGCAGTTTAGTGAGGGTCAAAGGAGGAAAGTGTGCTGTCTCAGCGCTCTCCAGGGGGAAAGTCAACTGTTGTGAGGGAAGGAGTCTGATGTCAAAAGGACATGTGAAGAGGTTTGATGGCATATAAAAGGCATTTGGGGTGTATCTGATGGACTATAATCTTCATGTTTAGGTCTTATGGTATATAAGTGTCACGGCCAGGGTTTTACGACATGGTAGTCACTGGGTATTACCTGTGAGGCACATTGTCACTAGGCCTGGTGAGGTCTGGTGGTGTTTCCGTTCCGTTGGCATGGGCACTGCCATCTTGCCTGCGGCCATGTGATTCCGGCTGTCCAATCCTGGTAGGTCATGTGCTCATTCCAGCCAGTCACAGCACGGCACTGAGTATTTAGGAAGGTCCAGAGCCTTCCTTCCTTTGCCAGTGCAACATGTTTCTCAGTTGCGGCTGGGAGAGAGTACCTGTGCCTTACCTACCTGCCTGTCTGTTACACTACTAGCCTGAACCTTGCCTGCTCCAATCTGCTGGATTTACCCTGCACCCTCCACATACCTTTCACCTGAGAAATAACTATAAAGAATATAGTGTAAAGGGCGCTGTGATGAGTAGTTTTCATAGCTGCTGCAAAAAGGGAGGTAGTGAGCCTCCTGAATAACAATAAAAAGGAAAAGATATGCAGCGCTAGTATATGCAACAATTTATTAATACTAAAACATTGTATTGCAATGAATAAACAATGGTTACATGAATAAAAAGTCATTAATAACCTGATCACCCAGGTACGGCCCGCACCCCCCCTTGTGACGCCACTGGTAATACCACTTAGAAAAAAAAAACACTTTGAAATAAAAACCTCTGCAGTCTTGTAACAGGCCTGCAGCCTGTAACCTACTACATCTATAGTGAAGCATACATGTGTAGTTATAAAATTCAAATACAAACAACAAACAGAGCCTAAACAGCATCCTATGAATCTAGGAGATAATATATATTTATATAGTCAGATCTTAAGTCACTCTGGAGTTTGCAGATATTAATTAATGACAATATACCTAGAAAATCAGTGTATTCCAGACAGCATTGGTATTTCTATAACAGATGCCTGGTGCAAATAGATTTTTACCTGCAACGTCAACGCTGGAACCAGCAAATAAGTCCCAAATCCAATTCAATGTTCCAATAAGGATCCTTGTGGGTGTCCAAATGATGAGTGTCGTAAACCAGGGAAAGCCACCAATGCGTTTTGCTACCTACAGGTAGCTTTTTCAAGGTGAAAAAGCTACCTGTAGGTAGCGAAACTCCTCCTGTGCCTGGTAATACAGGGACCAGGGTATCCCCTCGTCTACATCTACCCATGCCAAGCAAATTCGACGGTAATCCTAAGCTCTGTCGTGGCTTTTTAAATCAGTATGATATACACTTTACGTTACAGCCTGATAACTTCCCCACCGCTAAAACTAAAGTGGCATATATCGTGTCCTTGCCGACCGGCTCGGCTCTGGATTGGGCCTCCCCACTCTGGGAGTGTTCAGACTCGCTGCTGGATAACTATACAGATTTTGTATCTTCATTCAGGAGGATTTTCGATGAACCTGGATGCACAGTGTCAGCATCGTCCAGCATCATGACCCTGAGACAAGGAACCCGTCCTGTCAGCCAATATGCCGTACAGTTTCAAATCTTGGCAACAGAGCTTAACTGGAATGAGGAGGCCCTCACCTCAGCCTCAACCTTTTGGCATGGTCTGTCCGACCGATTAAAAGATGATCTGATTACCCGTGAGCTTCCTACCAATTTAAATGATATGATCTCACTCTGCAACAAAATTGACCTACGCTTCAGGAACGTCAGGCTGAAAAGCACAGAAATGACCGGAAAAGGTCATTTACATCTCCCTTGCCTACCTGTCCACCTCATCCTCCTATAGATGAGGAGCCCATGCAGGTGAACCAAACCCATCTCTTCAAAGAGGAACGTCAGAGAAGGATGCTAAAAAACCTCTGTCTGTACTGCAGAGATTCGGGTCATCTGGTGGCCTCCTGCTCCCGCAAGTCGGGAAACGCCCGTTCCTAACTGACCTTGGGGACCTCAAGTTAGGAGTTATTTTCCCGTCTCCAAACACTAAAGATTTCAAGATTTCCTTAGCTTTGGATTTCAAGCCCAACCCTGTCTTCGTCTCTGCTCAATTAGACTCTGGAGCAGCCGGAAAATTCATGGCTTCCAGCCTAGTTGATAAACTACAGATTCCTTGTTCATCTCTCAAGCAAGCAATTTCCCTGACTTCTGTAGATGGACATCCTCTAGCTAAAGGACTGGTCACCAAGGAAACACAACCAGTATTAGTTAGTGTTGGGGCACTCCACTCCGAGTTTTTAAAGTTCTTAGTGATACCAGAGGCTTTTCAAGAAATCATGTTAGGACTACCCTGGTTACGCCAACATAATCCCAGGATAGACTGGTGTTCAATGCAGATTCTTTCATGGGGAACTGACTGTCAGAAATCCTGTCTTCCCAAAATACGACCTGTAAGAAAGACAGCTTCGTTAACATCTCCAGATATTCCCAAGGAGTACCAGATGTTCTCTGATGTTTTTTCCGAGCAATAGGCGAACCTCTTACCTCCCCACAGAGAATGGGACTGTCCTATTGAGCTGCTACCTGACAAGATGCCACCTCGTGGTCGCACCTATCCTCTATGCCTGAGACTCAAGCCATGTCAGAGTACATCCAGGACAACCTAGCAAAGGGATTTATTCATCCTTCCACCTCTCCCGCTGGAGCTGGCTTCTTTTTCATTGGCAAGAAAGACGGAGGCCTAAGACTTTGTATAGATTACCGGGTCCTCAATGATATAACGATTAAGAATCAATATCCTCTTCCCCTGATTACAGAATTGTTTGACAGAGTTAAAAGGTCCATCATATTCTCAAAGCTGGATCTGAGAGGGGCTTATAATCTCATCCCCATTCGTGCTGGCGATGAATGGAAGACCACCTTTAATATTAGAGATGGACACTTTGAATACCTTGTGATGCTCTTTGGGTTGTGCAATGCCCCTGCCATGTTTCAGGGCTTTGTCAATGAGATTTTCCGGGACCTGTTGTACGTCTCGGTTGTAGTTTACCTGGACAAAATATTGATTTTTTCGTTTTCTGTAACAAAACATCATGAACATGTGAAGGAAGTATTGTCCAGTCTGAGAAAGAACCACCTTTACTGCAAACTGGAGAAATGTGTCTTTGGGGTTCCCGGTGCAGGCGATTTTGGATTGGTCCGTCCTCAAATTTTGAAAGCCATCCAGAGATTGCTTGGGTTCGCCAACTACTATAGATGTTTTATTAAAGAATTTTCATCATTATTGGCTCCCATTACCGCGTTGACCCGAAAAGACGCTAACCCTGCCCTATGGCCACCTGAGGCAGAGACTGCCTTCCAGCTTTTAAAACAGGCGTTTATTTCAGCTCCAGTCTTATGACAACCAGATTTGGATAGGCCATTTCTAGTGGAAGTAGATGCGTCTTCAGAGGCCATGGGTGCAGTTCTTTCCCAGCGTTATGACAATAATCAAGTTCATCCTTGTGGGTCCTTCTCCAAGAAGTTTTCTCCTGCCGAGAGAAATTATGCCATTGGTGAGCAAAAACTTTTAGCAGTAAAGTTAGCATTACAAGAATGGAGATACCTGCTGGAAGGGGCCAAGTTTCCCTTCACTGTCTTCACGGACCATAGAAATCTTCTCTTCCTCGAGAATCTTCAGTGTGTGAGTCCTCGTTTGGCCCAATGGGCGATATTTTTTGGTCGGTTCCAGTTCACCCTGACCTTCTGGTCTGGAGCCCTTAAACAAAAGGCAGATGCCCTGTCCAGATCTTTCCGCTGTGATGACAAATCAGAGAATCAACAAAATACCCCTGTTTTGGAGTCGAGAGTCTTCGCCACCTTACAGCTACAGCCTCCTACAGGAAAGTCCTTTGTGGCCCCGGAGTTAAGGAAGCAGCTCCTCACCTGGGCTCATTCCTCTTGCTTTGCAGGTCACTCAGGTACCCGGAAGACCTTGGAATTTTTAAAGAGAGGCCATTGGTGGCCATCCATGAAAGCAGATGTGTCGGAATTTATTTCTTTATGTTCTTCATGTGCCCAGCATAAATCTTCACATCAGGCACCGGCTGGTGAGTTGTTGCCACTGCCTATTCCATCACGTCCATGGACGCATCTCTCCATGGACTTCGTCACGGATCTGCCGAGTTCTCAAGGGTTCACTACCATCTGGGTCGTAGTGGACCGATTCTCTAAAATGGTCCATTACATACCACTAAAGAAATTGCCTTCTGCCCCTGACGTGGCTCACTTGTTCATTCAACATATTTTCCGTCGCCATGGTCTTCCAGCTGAGATAGTCTCTGACCGTGGTGTTCAGTTCACAGCAAAATTTTGGAGTGCCTTATGTTCTGTATTGCAAGTAAAGCTAAATTTTTCTACGGCTTATCACCCACAAAGCATCGGTTCCACTGAGAGGGTTAATCAAGACCTTGAGACCTTCCTGAGGATTTTTATGACATCTTCCCAGGAGAATTGGTCTGCATTGCTGCCATGGGCTGAATTTGCTCATAACGCCTCCTACCACTCTTCCACAAACCAAACACCATTCCAAGTGGTCTACGGCCTTCCTCCTCGGGTCCCTGAATTTGAAAGCCTGCCCGTCTTTGATGTCCCAGCTGTAGAAGACACCGCACGGAAATTTGCTTCAATCTGCTCTCAAGTTCGTACTGACCTGGAGAAGGCGTCCTCCCGTTACAAATTTCAAGCTGATAAAAAGCGTAGGAAAATACCACATATGCAAGTTGGAGACCAGGTCTGGTTGTCCACCCGAAACCTACGACTGCAAGTGCCATCCATGAAATTTGCTCTAAGCTTCATTGTGCCCTTCTCCATCATAGAAGTTGTTAACCCTGTGGCTTATCGCCTTCAACTACCCCCTTATCTGAAAATTCCCAATTCCTTTCATTCCTCCCTGTTGAAACCCCTGGTGCTAAACAAATTCACAGTCCTGCCTGCTTCTCCCTGTGTCCAGACTGAAAGGGGCATAGAGTTTGAGGTCTCCCAGGTCTTGGATTCCCGTCTCCGCAGAGGACATTTGCAGTACCTACCGGACTGGAGGGGCTACGGCCCAGAGGAACGCTGTTGGACCGATGCCCGAGATGTCCATGCTCCTGCACTCATCAAGAGGCTCCGTGCTGCCCATCTGGAGAAGCCTGGTGAGTGTCCTGAGGCCACCCATAAGGGGGGGTACTGTCACGGCCAGGGCTTCTCGGCATGGTAGTCACCAGGTATTACCTGTGAGGTCATTATGACGGGGGGTCTCTGGCAGCAGTGCTGGTGTTTGGCGAGGGGCATTGGCTGCGTGTTGTTCTGTGCGGGCACATTGTCACTAGGCCTGGTGAGGTCTGGCAGTGTTTCCGTTCCATTGGCATGGGCGCCGCCATCTTGCCTGCGGCCATGAGATTCCGGCTATCCAATCCTGGTAGATCATGTGCTTATTCCAGCCAGTCACAGCGCGGCACTGAGTATTTAGGAAGGTCCAGAGCCTTCCTTCCTTTGCCAGTGCAACGTGTTTCTCAGCTGCGGCTGAGAGTACCTGTGCCGTACCTGCCTGCCTGTCACGCTACTAGCCTGAACCTTGCCTGCTCCAACCTGCTGGATTTACCCTGCACCCTCCACATACCTTTCACTTGCCTGAGTACCTGAACCTGCTGTTCCCTGCACCTTGCCTCCCTTCACTCCCAGCTGGACTGAATTACCTCAGCCTGCATTTGTTACAGCTCACCATACCTGCATTCGTTACAGCTCATCATTCCTGCATTCAATTACAGCTCATCATACCTGCATTCTGTTTCAGCTCACCATACTTGTTTACTGGACTGTTCCTGCCTGTCACTATCTGGACATTTTCCCATTAACACCCACTACAGTTATCAAGTGCACTTTAGTGCTATACCTGGACTTTTCATTTGCCATTCCCATGTCTTCTAAGTCACCTATTAAAAACCCCACTTTTTCATTTAAGTCTGCTTCTGTGTCTGCTCCTATCACCTCCCCGGGTCCACAACAAATTCAGAACCTCACAATAAGGGGCAGTTGGAAGAGTTTAAAGGCATATTGGGTGCAGTTTGAAGAGTCTAATGGCATATAAGGGACATGATGAATCGTCTGCTGGCATGTAAGGTACATGTGGAGTGTTTTGATGGCATTAGAAAGGGCATAAGGGGTATAGTATATCTGATGTCATTTAATAGGCATTTGAAGATATGTTTACACATAAATGGCTTGAGGAAGAGTCTGATGGTATACAATATGTTTGAGAAGTCTTATGGCAAGGAGCACATGGTGGGGTCTGATGGCATGTAGGGGGCATGTCGAGGTGTCTGGTGGCATATAAAGGGCATACGGGGATATCTGATGACATATAAGGAGCATGTGGAGTGGTCTGATATATAAATTTATAATTGGCACAGTGATCCTAACTAGATTTTAGCCAGCATACTGTTAGCGAAATGGTAACTGCCCTATTCTTGTGACTGCTGTACGACATAGCATATTAGTACAGTAACTGCAGTACAATACAGAGAGCATCCTAGAGATTGCTGTATAGCAATTCTGTTTATTTTAGACTCTTGGGTTCAGTAGGATGATATTGTCCTATTCAATTATATAATAAATTGATATTTTAAATAAAAAAAATACTTATATTAAATCCAGCACAACAAGCAATTTCTAAATGTTTTCTGTGCACACACTGCTAGACTGAGGCTGCCTCCATTGATCTTCAGCTTTCTATGTCCTCTGGGGGCAGAGCTTCTCTGACTGTCTGGATTGGACAGGATAGGCATGGCTTGCTGCACCAGACACTGGAGTGATTGATCAGCTGAGTGAATAACAACAACTTTGGTAGCAACTTATAAGATCTATGGTCACTGCCAGGCAAAGCCATAACTAGCTATTGTAGTGCCCTGAGCAAGTGAAAATGCTGGCGCTACCCTCGCAGCATCAGACGATGCATGGCCATCTTACTTTGTGGGTATGCCTAGCCCTTTACAAACTGACCTCCTATTAGGTGATACTTTCTCCTACTTGTAGATTTTATTGCCTGGTGCTAATTCTGGTGCCTTAAACTCAGTTGCTGCTTGGCCAGATTCTTGCATTTTGGGTTATCATGTGAATAAGAAATACTATTCACCGTCTGGAAAGCTGAGCAGTGTATGAGCAATCTAGGCCTGTCTGTTTCTTTTGTACTAAGTAGGCCCCCATCCCAACTAGCCATAGCATTAAAATTAATGGCATTTACATATAATAAATATTCCTGATCTTCATTTTTTGTCTTCTCTACATATAATATTCTACTATAAATGTAATTCTCCTTGTGAGTGTTGTAAAAATCCAAAATATTAATGAGTATACAGTAGGAAAATAAGACCAGATAAAAATCTGTGTAAATCCAACTATTTTTTGGAGTAAAGATGGCACCTGTCAGCAAACTTTAGAAGTAAATAGTTTTTTCATTATAGGCATGGGTCTAAGGACCTCATTCAGAGGCGGTCGTTAGTTGTAAGCGGTCGCACTGAATCAGGGCGGCCGCTTGCATCCTGAACAACCGCCTTCTTGTCGATCGTTAAGCTGTGGGTTACCACCCACAGTTTAACGACCGACCAGGTTGATGGTCGCGGTGGTGATCACCATCGCGACCATCGGGGCTTACGACCAGACCCTAAGGTTGGGTCTGGGCACTCGTAAGCCCCAGGGAGCTTTCTGCTCTGAAGGGGCAGGAAGCTCCCCACTGACATCACTGATGATGTCAGTGCGGCCGCCCACAAAATGGTAGGCGTTCGTAAAGGAACGCCTCCATTTTGGAAACACTCCCCAGCCCACCTACCAAACGGGGCCAGCTGTTGATCAACATCGACAGCCGCCCCTTTGGTAGCGAGCTCTGGAGCGACAGAGTTTCTCTGTTGCTCCGGGGCTTGCGCACGCGCAATGTGGCCGCTGCGCATGCGCAGGACTAACCATCGAGTCGGTTATGAGCGCATCAGCGTTTGCGACCGACTCTGAATGAGGTCCTAAGTGTAATCTGTCTATTATCAGGAAATACCAGCTCTTTGTGATTAAGGTGCCTATTCATATGAAGTATGTTTTACACTCACCCTGGTTTTCAGCGTCTGAAACTAATGTGCCAGAGCATTCGTATTGCTCCCTTGCCGCAACAGCTGCTCCGATAAGCAGGTGTCCCGCGATTCCTAACATTGCCACTTTCACCACTAATTAGTAGAAGCAAAAGTTTACCCTGACTGTGCATGAGTGAACTTAGGGCCTGATTCAGAAATGGACACTAATGCAATCGCAGCTGCGATTTCATACGCAACGTAGCAGCGAAAATATGCTAATGTCTGCAAAGATCACCCGAGCATAAGGATGCCCACTGCTGCCTTCTTACCTGCGTGCGACAACGCATACCTGTGTAAATATCGGTAACATCAGCGGCCATATTGGCCTTGCGCCAGGTCTGGCCTGCCGCTGCCATGTTAGGTCTTCAGACACGCAGAGCTGCGTATGCACTCGACATGGCTAATTAATGCACGCTCATGTAACCGTTTAAACGGACAGACGCGCCTGAGTATCTCAGACCACCCCTGTCACCACCTCCAAACGCTGACAACCTGTCACTCGCTCTGCAATGGATTACTATGTGCGTTTGTGATCGTAGTGTGATTGCTGTGCACGTGCAGTGTAGCTTATGCGCAAAGGCAAACAATTGCTCGATCTGCGTGAAAATCACATTAGTGTTCATCTCTGAATCAGGCCCTCAATACAAGTATGCACACAGAGACGGCCAGAGGAGATGCAATTGTCTTGTTGCAGTGTTTTCTGATTGAACCACATACACACTTGGGAGCTCATTCAGACCCACTTGCTAGATGCGATCGCTCGCTCCGAGCGTATGGAAATTCAGGTAAGTGACGTCAAGGCAGCCACTCGCAGGGCAAGTCATAAGCACTCCCACTTTGTTTTGGTGAGCGATCACTTTTTGTTTGTAGACGCCCACCAGCCTGTCTAAAGACGCCCACTTGCGTACGTCATCTCCAGGAAGTATATGAAACCATTGGTACATTGAGCAGCATCGAATGCGATCGCAGCGCTTGAGGTTGACTATACCCTGCCGCAAGCACTGCGAGCACTTCAGTGTGAAAATCCACCAAGTGATGTGACTTATGACGCTGCTTTTTAATTCTGCATGCCTCTGAAACGGCGTTGCAACACTCAGGCACGCCTGCGTTCGCACCTCCACTCCGCCGTTCGTAGTGCCCTGTCCCTGATACTACCCACAAACGGCCTCTCCTGTCACTCATTCAGATGGGCTGTCTATGCTGGGCGAGCGAGCCCTGCCAGACCACTCGCAGTGGTTCACGCACGCGCATTGGGATGCATGCGCAGACTGGAAATATCGGCCGCAAATGAGCGAGCGGCCACTTGCGAGTGTGTCTGAATCAGGTCCTTGGTCCAAAACCTTGTGGAGTCATCTATGCCAAAACTGCAGAGGACTTATCTGTTTGCCATCACTGATCAGATAAACAATAGTCCTCCTCTGCTAGGCGCCACTCCATAATGTAAATGGAGATGTCATATAAGTAGTGCAAATAGATGACCCCAAGTCCCAACTTCATATAATGTAGCTGAAGAGCTATTGATTTACTGTAACTGCTAACTGGAGAGGTCAATATGCAATAAATCCAATCAAAATCGCTAGATAGTTCTGCTGATGGTCCTCCTTATTATTGCGGAATCAGTATGATTTACCATGGCCGGCGGTTCAAATCACTACAGCGGAAGCGTGGCAGGAGTGAAAATCCAGACGCCACAAAAGGTAAGTATAACTAACCTTTTTTTACCCCCTAACCCTCCTTTAGGGGTGCCTAACCCTAACCTAAGTGCCTAAACCTAACCCCCTCTTCCCCGCAGCCTAACCCTAAGTCTCCTGGGAGGGTGCCTAACCCTAATCTTCCCCCGGGGGTGCCTAACCATAACCCCACCTTCCCCTAGCCTAACCCTAACCTTCCGGGGGGCTGCCTAACCTAACCCTCCCACCCCACGGCTGTCTGCGCCCGGCTTACCTTCGATCGGTAAGCCGGGTGTCGGGCTCCCGCGTAGGTCTAATGACAGTCGTAGGGATTTCGACGCCTGTCATTTGTACCTTGCCGGAATTAGACAGTCGGGAAGCCGGAGGTCGGGATTTTGTAATAATGCTTCCCATTATTGTGCATGATATCACCTGCCCTCCAGACATGTGCTTAAAAAAAATTAGCTGATTCACCCATGTCTAATTTTATCATAGTTGCATGTGTGGGAGGGGGTCGGCTGAGGTCGCCAAAGCAACCCCCCCCCGCTGTAGTGGCTACTGACCTTGAGATTGTTGCTGCGAACCCCACTGGTGTTGAAGCTGACAGCCTCGTGGCGAGGGCGGGTGGCAAGCCAATTGAAACTTGCCACCCGCCCAGCAAATCTTGCATGACTGGCAAGCCAAACATGGCTTGCCATGTCAGCAGTGCTGATACCCCACGGTGGCCATTTAAGTTAATCACCACGTGCAGAGGCGGAGTTTCAGTCTGGCAGCAGAGAGGCGTGCACTGGAGAAGAATTCCAGAGACCCTGGAAAAAGCCAACAGGCAAGAAAACACCACAATCAGCGGGAGAAGAGAGCCAAGATAGCCGTCGGTTATATTGAGGGCACCCCGGACCCCACAGAGTGGTGTTGCAACACTGGGAAGCAAAAGAGCTATACAAAGCTTGCTGCTGCAGCCGCTTCCAGAGAAGGTAGGAGCCCTTGGGCCGCCACAACCTTCCTATAGGCCCATGGTCACAGTAGATTCAAGTACTAGACACGTGAGGCATGGTAAATTCGGGCAATAGTCCTGTGGCACTATTGCAGGCGATAGGCCTGAGGCAACAGTAGTGTGAAGAGCTGACTGGCTTTCACAAAAGTACCGTTTTCCACCAAAAGGTAGCTACGTTTTTCCGACAAAACATTTCCTCATTTTCCCACAAAACTTAATAGTTACTAACTTACCATCTTACAGGACAATATTAATCACCTTATAAGCCAGAAGACAAGGGCCGGTCGTCCATAGATAGGTGAGGGTAGTAACCACACGGTTGATCTACAGGTTTGGATGTAGGACTGATTCTACTGTATGTTCACTGTGTTTGTATGCATTTTGTTTAATGTGCTGCTTCCATCTGCTAGCTTTGTTTGAGAAGTAGGAAGTACTGTGTTTGCAAAGAGATTAGTGCAGCTAGAGTTCATATATTGTATTATCTTAGGTATTTTTGTACTGTACAAAAGTTTGGTTGTCGTTTTGGGTGTTAATTGAGAAGCTCTACTGAGTGACAGATAGTTAGTAGTGTAGGTAAGCTTTATTGTATTTATTTACAGGCTGCCATGACATACAAGCAAGGTGGCAAGTGTGAAAGTGAGTAGTCGTAGTAGTAGCAGTAGTGTGTGTCCGCTTCCCTTTTTCCCTCTATACCAGTTTGTTGATCCCTACACATCTCAGTGCAAAAGCACTTAGGGGGGAATTTAGGCCCTGATTCAGAGCCGTTCGTTAGAGGCAGTACGCTCGTTGCGTTCCGATGTTGAGTAACCGCGCATGCGTCGGTGTAACACTGCGCATGTGCGTACGGCAGATTGCGAGCTTTTTTTGTCTCGTTCGTCAAATAGTGTACAGGAAGTGACATGTCAAATGTGATTGACAGAACAGGCCGTTTTTGGGCGTTGACGGGGGTGGAGATGGAAAAACGCAGGCGTGGCGAGGCGTTTTTTGGGCGTACATACATTAACAAATGTGAACGTCAAATGTGTTCGTACCAACTCATACGTCACTGGATGATCCTCTTTCCCTTCAAAATGCTCGCACAGCTTAGGGGCTGGATAACTCGACCACAGTGGCGATGGCCTTCTCCTCCGTCCCGGCACTCCACGATGTTGCATTGATTAATCACGGCTTGTCAGAAACTCAATTAGTGTTGGATTGAAAACCGGCTTGGTATGTGTTTTGAAAGCAGTTTTTTTGGATAGCACAAAACCGAACGCAGGTGGAAATCATAGCTGCTAATGTCTGGATTACACAATCAATTAGCGTACATTTGTGGGGGTGTATTTTGGCCGCAATGTGTTCGTTTTTGGACTATTGTAACAATAATGTCATCATGTTTAGGTTTGGTCCCTCATTTTGAGTTTGCAAGGTGTTTTTTCCTCCTTAGGTAATGTTTTAAACGTTCCTTAACGAGCACTTTTTTTGCAATGTGTAATTTTTTCTTTGGAACGTTGTTGGCTTGTGGGCCCGGATTAATTAAAATTCACAAGAAAGGAGAGGGAAGTTTTGGCCAGAAAGGAATATGAGGCAAGCACAGAAGGAGTGTGGGAAAAGTAGCCAATGGTGTCACCGTTTTTTCGCCTGTTTGGCTGGGGGAGGGAGGGCGCCAGACCGGGTCCGGGATGTCATCGGGCTGGCCTGTCCAGAGGCAGATGTTGTGGCCTCTGGACTAGGCACAGGGCTAGGCACATTTGGAGGATTGGCTGATGTTGTGCCAGAGGTGGAGGATCCTGATGTTCCGGCAGGAAGGGAGGTCGGCTCCACCATGTGCTGGCGAACGAGCTGCTCCAGGGCAGTGGCGATGCGGATGTTGGCCCTGGTATTTTCCTCCAGGGCCTGACCAATGGTCACGATGGCCGCAGCATTTTGCTCCAGGGCCTCAGCCACCCGTACCAGACTGGCGTCCATCCTCTGCAGAATCTCCGTATGGAAATCCGATTTTAAATTGAGTTCTGTGAGGAGGGCCACTGCCTGCGAGGGGGATTGCCCTGGACTGGCTTCTGCAGGGTCCTCAGCTGGATGTACTGGTTCCTCCCCTGCAGAGCCAGCAGAAATTCTGCGGCCAAGGCTCCCCTCTGGAGCAGACTCATCCGCCTGTGTCTCTGTTGGAAAAATGAGAAAAGACTCACATTAGAATCTACATATTGGCAAAATAACATTTCCGAGTTGGTGACATCACAACATTTACCTGGGACAACATGAGGAGCCGCAAAGTCTGGCATGTCCGTATCCATGTTGGACACGCCAAACACCTCCACAGGCTGTACACACCCCTGTGCCAGCTCTTCTAAATCAGTCAACTCCAATGACACAGGGGTGGGACCCCCACCTGTCCCCCTTGCATGCCTAGCCCTGTCCACCAGTTTTTGCTTCAGGCGATATTTGAAGTCGGCCCATCTGTGGGGTGAAATTGCCATCATTATTGTTTAATTTATTTTGTTTTTGGTTTTAGGGTGGTCAAGTGTTTACTTACCGCCGTTTGACATCCTGGGCTAGACGGACATAATCACCCACCCTATTGACATCCACGGCTACCTCTTCCCACATTCTCCACTTCTGGCTTGCACTCATATTCCTGTCTGCCTGTGGCAGGGTATCCACACACTTCTGAATCAAAACCTCCATCTCCTTTCTTGTGAATTGTGGCTGCCTTTTCTTTTTGGCAGCTTTGCCCGGAATACTGGGCCCAGCAGCCTCTTCCATGTCATCCTCCTCACCTATTTGGGTAAATTTGCAGAATTCTCAACTTCACAACTTGCACAATATTATGTTTCTAATTAATCATTGAGTCAAAATGCATGAAATACTTACTGCCTGACTGTTGTCCATTGTTTCCCTGGTCTGTAGCCATGTGTGATGTTCAAACTAGAAATACACCAGAATTGTGTTTTTATCTCGTGACGTATTTATACATGCGTCCTTATTTTGCGGCCGCATCATTGATTGTGCGTTCCTCTGATCCTTCCTTAATTTGTGCGGGAAACGAAACACTATTTATGGCTTGGGGCGTCTCGACTCGAGGTGGCGTTTATTGAATGTTGGAGGTTACGTTGGTTGGAGTTGATTGTTGGCTGGTGTCAGAGATTGCGTTTTTTGTGGGGTTTTTTTTTTAAATTTTGTTTTTCTTTGTTTTCCGTTCGTTTTTTTTCTATTTTGAAATTTTTGGTCGTTTCCAGTTTTGGTAAGTTTGGGGAAGTCTAACTCTGGGTCAATTTGTCTCTCATTCTGGTGTGGATTTTTCTAATCCGTTTTTCCCGTCATTTCATCTCTTAGGTTTTCTTTTGGCTCTGCCCCAAAGACATTTTGGTCCGGTTTCTTATATATTATCTCTTGGTAAGTTCATTTATTAAACTGTTTAGGAAATGTTCTTGTTTGTCTTTACGCAACTTTGGTTGGCCTTCCACATGTAACGTTGTTTTTTACAAATTCGAACTCTGTTTTTTTTTTACATTATTTATGCGGCGTTATTGTGCCATGTATTTGCAAAATAATTAGCGCATTTTTACTACTTCCTATTGTGCCATGTATTTGCGAAAAATTTAGCGCATTTTTACTACTTCCTATTGTGCCATGTATTTGCGAAATAATTAGCGCTTTGGGAAATGTGTATTCATCCCTTAAAACTTTTTTTTTTTCTTCCTGGAGCATTGGTTGCTTACATTTGGCCTCAATTTGACGTAGTGTGCGCAACGTCGTTTTGCTCTTTGCCCAAATGTGTGTGTGTCCCCTTTTATGTTTTGTCTTGCTTAAATTTGTGATAATGACATGGCCAGCATAAAATGATGTATATTTTTGTTGTTATTATTGCAGTTACAACATATCATGACAATACCCCGGCATGTAAGCATCAATGGATGGTATTTTCAAGCAAAGTTACATGTATTTTTAATGGGTGGGGTAAAAAGGCTGACATTCCAATGTTGTCATTTCAGGTTGATATGGGTCGGATTGTTCTGGCCCAGCTCCCGGAAGCCGACCAACCTCAATCTCGTCCCAGGCATAGGCATCGTAGGCGTGCAAGGCCCCAGATATTTCGAACACGTGTCACCCTTTTTGGAATGCCAGATGATGAGGTTTTAAGACGATACCGTCTTCCTCCAAAAATCATCATAGACACTCTCTCATTAATAGAGAGTGATCTTGAGCGGCAAATTGACAGTCCTACAGCAATTCCACCACTTACGCAATTTATGGCGGTGTTACATTTCTGTGCCTCAGGATCGTTCCAAACAACGGTGGGAATAGTGGAGGGCATCTCACAATCCTCCTTTTCCCGGATCCTGAGGGCAGTGATGGAGGCACTTTTCAAGCACCTCCATCATTTTATTCAAATGCCTTTGGATATGGGTGCCCTTAGTGTGGCCAAGGCCAATTTTTACCAAATAGCTGGCTTCCCACACATCATAGGGGTTGTGGATGGTACTCACATACCACTTCAGCCTCCAGCACGGCTGGAGGCAATACTTAGAAACCGGAAACACTATCACTCCCTCAATGTAATGGTGGTATGTGATGCCTCCCTCCAGATCCTGTCCCTGAATGCAAAATTACCAGGAAGTGCACATGACTCCTTCGTCATCCGGCAATCAGGGATATGACACAAATTAACCAACCTACAAGCTGGTGATGCGTGGCTTCTGGGTAAGTGGAGACCTTTAGTACATAACAATGTTAAGCTTCATACAGAGTGAGCCTGATGTTGACTTTTTGTTTTCACAGGAGACAGTGGCTACCCTTGCACGCCCTGGCTGCTCACTCCTTATTTGGCTCCCACACCAGGGACACAAAGTGAGTATAATTCCGCACTTACAGCCACCAGGCAAGTGGTGGAGCGCTGTATCGGCCTTTTAAAAGGCCGATTCAGATGCCTCCACCGCTCTGGTGGCGAACTCATGTATTTGCCGGATATGGTTTCGAAAATTGTGGTCCTGTGTGGGATATTTCACAACATCACCATAAGGTGTGGGGTCCCAATGCAGCCAGAGGATGCCTTACCTGAGGATGGCCCCCCCGAGGTTGGTCGGAGGTCAGTATGTGGGGGGGCCATACGCGATGATGTGGTGGCCAGATTTTTTAGGTAATTATTTGAAAAAAAACAGTGTTGATACCTAATGTGGTTGGGTTTGTTTGAGAACATCTAATTTTTGGCTAATTTTTTGCTCCATCTTCTGTTTTTTTACATAATCTTTGGCACTCCAACGATGACTACTTCCTGCTACCCTTACAAAACCTGTATGTGGATATTTTGGGGATATATTCTGGAACCCTTATTGCAACGCCATATATGTGGAATCATGTTGGCATGGTCCTTCGTCAACCAGTTCTTGATTTTTTTTGATGTGATGTGGTTTTTTCGGTATGTGTTGTATTTGAGATTATCACTGTGTGTTTTGTTTGTGAGTGACCACTTTGATTTTTCAGTTATGTTGATAATAAATGTTTTGAGAGTGAAATGTTGTCCGTTTTTGGGAACGTTACCACCAAGTTTAACCAGGTTCACACACATCACATTTGACTAAGGGGTAATCCAGTACTGACGCCATTTGAGAAAATATGTTTTCTTTATTCAGGGTCCAAGCCAACACCAAAAGGAAGCCTGTACAATCCTTTTGCTTCGTAATATTGCCCTAAGCTGCTTGCACACCAACTAGGAACCTGTAAAATGTAGAAATATCTAATTGTGACTACACCAAAAAAGGGAAATCAGATTGGTACTGTTAGGTGTTTCTTGTGGCTGTTGGACATAAAAATACAACACACACTTTTATTGTCAAAAATTTGAAATCCTTGCAGGAACACTCTACTTATGTCAGGGTAAACAATATGTGGTTCTGAAAAAACGAATGCGCCAGAACGTAACTTC
Organism: Taudactylus pleione; assembly: GCA_031769625.1. Classification (NCBI taxonomy): domain Eukaryota; kingdom Metazoa; phylum Chordata; class Amphibia; order Anura; family Myobatrachidae; genus Taudactylus; species Taudactylus pleione. The sequence goes on along the minus strand of JAUIMM010000081.1, from coordinate 7,927,196 downwards.
AAACAAAACAATTTATTTACAGAATGGGCAAAAAAAACACAACTACTCCCTAAGGAGGACCGACATACGGTCAAGGACCACCAGCACCCCGATGATATTGGAGTGCATCTGGGCCACACAGGCGGATAAATTGGCCCGAAGCCTCTGTTCCTCTGTGGGTGAGAAAAGTGTGGGGATTAATACAACAATAGAGAAACCACATTAAAAAATATTTTAAAAAAAAACTCCACAAAAAACATTTTAAAAAAACTGCATTAAAACTCATCAAACTAAAATGGTGTAGGGCAAAAATACAAGGCCTATGTCCAAATTCCGACAGGTGTGCTATGTGTATGTTGAAAACAGCAGTAACAGGTTACGGCAATCGCCCCAAAACCAAAAAATTTATGAAAAAAAAAACTCAAACACAAAAAAAAACCATGATTACATACAAACAGTTTGTGACGATAAAAAACCACAAAAAAAACATAACGGAAGACCCAACGCCAGCTACAGAAGGCCCTCCATCGTCCTCCTCGGAGGTGGGTCCATTCCCCAAAGATCGGGGCGGGGTAATGACCGACTCCGGGGAGGGGGGTCATTCTAAGAGGGGTGGTTGGAGGAGAGGGGGAATTGGGAGGGGAAGGAGGCCAGAAAAATCTGGCTGAGGGTGTAGGAAGGCTGGGGAGGAGTGGGGAATAGGGGAAGGAGTGGAGTTGGAGTGTTGGCTGGGGGTTGGGGAGAGTGGCCGTGATCGTCGTCTGGCCGGACGCTGACGGCGTAGTCTTCGCTGGGCCCCTTAAGGATGGGAAACAAATTGGGGTTAGTTCCCACACAAATCCGCGCACAAAAACAATTTCAAATGCACCCCAAAAAACAAAAAATATATGAGGAGAATGAATAAATATGAAATACAGGGAAAACATGGCCATGCAGATATGAGGAGAATGAATAAATATGAAATACAGGGAAAACATGGCCATGCAGATATGAGGAGAATGAATAAATATGAAATACACGGAAAACATGGCCATGCAGATATGAGGAGAATGAATAAATATGAAATACAGGGAAAACAGGGCCATGCAGATATGAGAATTAATAAATATGAAATACAGGGAAAACAGGGCCATGCAGATATGAGAATTAATAAATATGAAATACAGGGAAAACATGGCCATGCAGATATGAGAACGAATAAATATGAAATACAGGGAAAACAGGGCCATGCAGATATGAGGAGAATTAATAAATATGAAATACAGGGAAAACAGGGCCATGCAGTTAGGGCCACAAAGACAAACATGAAAACCACGATCCATTAAACTTACTTTCAGCGATCTGCATGCGAAAGCATGCCAGCAAGCGGGGCGTCCGCCGTTGCAGGTCCGACCACCTGCGCTCCAGCTGCCCGATATGGCGGCGTGAGCCGAAGGAGCGCAGGCGGGCCCGAACCTCCGCATATGCGGATCGCTTCTCGCGGTTGGTGATGAGTGGAGGCTGGCTGGTGATCCGCCTATCCATCACCTCCGTAAGCACCAGCAGCTCGCGCCTGGTGAATGCGGAGGCTCTCATGATGGCAATGGAGTTTTCCCTAAAAATCATTTTTGATAAAGTGCTCTCAAATTTTATGATTGGCTAATGTATTTGGGAAATTAACAGGAGCAATTCTATTGGTTAGTGTATGAGTCATGTGTTCGACAGGGCCAGAAATCTGTGGAGACTTATGATAGGCTTGATGCAGTGACATGCGTAAGCAAATTTACATAAAGAAATGAACTCCACGAAATATGCGGGTATAAAAACAAATAGAACAATTATTTAATAGGGGCTAACATGTATTTTGACAATTAAAAGCGAATGTTTAAGCCGTACGTATTCTGCGGGTAAACACAAACACGGACATAAATAAAGTTTATTGCATTGTGTAAAAAAACAAAAAAACAATTAAGCTAATTGATATATTGATTGGCATGTTACGATTGAGGGAGGTAGGCAGAATAAACGAGCAGTTCATCGAAATGTGACAGTCCAACTTCCGGGTAGTACTAGTGTGTGCGTTCCCTTCAAACCACTTCGGGGATGTACGCTCGCTATTTGGCACGCTCGTTAGTTAGAGGAGGGGTCGCCTGAGTTTGGGGAGGATATTTTGATGCGAACGAACATACGAGCGTGTGCCTGAATTTAAATATTTTTTTACGTTCGCCCAACGTACGAACGGCCACTTGCGTCTGGGTCTGAATGAGGGCCTTAATTAGGTGAGAGTTTTCAAAAGGCGAAAAACTCTCACACTTCACATTATCACTTGCTCACTTCGCCTTCATGCGCGCACCTGTGAAACGCACAATTCATTTAGAAATGTGATTTCGCACTACTCGCAGTGAGAGTGTGTGAATTTTGTCCAAAAACTAAACAACGAAAATAGCAAGAAAAAGTGGGGAGACCTTCCTGGATCCCAAAAAAGTGAAAACTTCATTAGCAGAATCATGTAGAAGACTGTTAGCGGCCATAAGGAAAGTACTGTATGCTTTTAAAAGGTGTCAAATGGCTGATTTGTGCATTCGTTTAATTACAAAAGAATTAAATGGAAAATGCAAAAAAAGTTGAAAAAAATATGCTTTTGGGGTAATTTGAGGCAACTTTAAAAATAAAAAAAAAATGATAGAAAATAATTATTTTTCTTTGAAATAAATAATTTCATTAAATTTGGGGTGCATTATTTAGCTAAAAAAGCTTATTTTGGAGTAATTTTAAGCCATTTTTCTTCTACCCCAAAAATTGCATGTAATTATTAGCCCAATTAAGCTAATTAAAAAATTTCAAAATGCCTAAGTAATTAGTCATTTGGAGGGGTCCAAGGGATTCTGAAGCAAGTCCTGAAATTTTTACCTTAAAATACAGATTTTCCTACCTTTTCACCTGCTCAAGCGAGTGCGCACAAACACACGCGAATTTACTCTGAAAAAGAAATGAAAGTTTAGAATTGAATTGCAAATATACTGTAATTCGCAAGGCAAATTTGCAGTGATTTCACCTTGCGGGGCCAAACTCTCACCTAATCAAATTCCCCCCTAAATACTATAGGGGAAACCAGTTTGGTGATCGTTACACCAAATAGGTGAAATAAATCTGGTGAAGATCACTGTCACCCTTGAGCTGATTGGTTGGTTCTTTATCTCTCTCCAAGGCTTAGTATATCTACCCTTTAGCATCGCTGCTGTCTGATGACATAAAACACCTCCTGCCAGCATTGCAGATCCAAGTGCTGTGTCTGAAGACGTGGCATCGGATCACCACCGCGCTTTTCAGTCGCGATGACCGCAGTCATTGCCCATCTGAGTAAGCTTCAGCTTACTCAGAATGGGCAATGGAACTGCTCAGCCAGGGCCAGAAAATCTGCTATGGAAGATGCAGACGCTAACACGGCACGCCTACAAAACGGGGGCCAAAGATATTTAACTAGTCAGAAATAAAATCACTGAAAGATTGATGATAAAACCTTTTCCATGCGGATTCAAGTATCTCACAAGTATAACTAGTGTTTATTTACTTTCAGGAGTTGTATAAAACACAATAAGCAAGCTTTCTATTTTTAAGATAAACCCTGTGGTAGCTTTTCATGCTCATTGGGGAGTTCTTCACTTGAAAGACATGCTTCTGAGTCTCCTACTTATGAGTATGAGGAAGTTTTACCAGATATTGCTAAATGTATCTATGAAGTTACAGTAACTTACTGATTACATAGTATGCAGACATGCAGCACACTTTGTTTTGCAAAGGTGCAGACCCACATCCTGGCTTGGAGAGTTCCACCGTGCAAGTGATCTGCGTAGTAAGCGCTCTGCACAATAAAGGGGCCTATCCATTAGCAGATGTTTTTCTGAGTGATGAAAGACAAAAGATTTCCCTTGAAAATTCCGGTGGCTGTGCCGAATTATATCTGTCATGTACATGACAGATTTTGGCAAACGATGAACGATATCGCATGACATCATTCAGGGAGTGGATTTTTTTCTCTGCAGCGCTCTGTAGCTGCTGCTAATATCTTTCGTCGTTTACCGCATATAAACTACCAGATATTTCTAATATCTGGCAGCGATATGAGATAATTGACCAACATGTTGGAGAGATGAAAGATTCAATTTATCGGCCGCGGGAGTGCGCATCTGTCATCGTTCAGGGCCTATCCATAGCAGATAAATTGAACGACTGAACGATATATCGTTCTATCGTTCAATTTATCTGCTAATGGTTAGGCCCCTTAAGTGTTCTGTGCAATAAGTGCTCTATGCTGTCATTTGCAATATTGCAAGCCAAGATGGGAAAGTGCATTATGGAAAAAGTGATGTCATATTTACTGCCAGTTTAGAATCACCTCCTTCTTTAATTTAAAAAAAAAATTTAATCTTCATTTATACCGTACAGAAAAAGTCTCCTCATCTCACCTACCTCCCTCGTGTAGCATTTAGGGAGACTTCTCCCCAGAAACTCACCCACTACCAGTAGCAGAAGGGAGTTGAGTTCATGCTATGAGCTATGGGAGCAGGAAGAGTGTGGCCAAATTGTATGATAATCCTGTGAACTCTTCAGCATGTGGCCAACGTCTCTGTCTTATACTTGCTTTGATATTGTGTGACCGTTATAAGTCAATGAGAACTCATTGCAGTTTCTTTGTAGTGACATCCAGAGCATCTAAGAAAACTTGAAAAGAACAAAGGCTTTCTGGTAGTGATCCTTAACATTCTGTTTATTCCTCTTATTGTTTGATGTCAGATAAATACAAATGTTTGTTTATCTTCATATACACACATGCACAGGAAGTATATGCCAAATCTTAGTGTACAGCAATTGCATATCTATAAACTTCCTGAAAATCCCCTCCATTACTTCAGCTGAAATGAAGCATGCTGAGATCTGCGCCCTTTTCAGAACAAATAATAGAAACAAAGTTTCTTCTGCAACTGGTCTAGTAGCTGAAAGTGAATATCACTCTTATGGAGCATACACACGGTCAGATTTGTCAGCTGAACGATTGAACGATTTTACCAAAGTTTTGAACGATTTTTGACTGCATTAAAATGAATGGAATCGTCCAAGTCTGACTGCAAACACATCAGATGTCAGATATCGTTCATCGTCCAGGCATGTCAGATTTTCCTTCAGATATGAACGACTGAACGATTTTTAAATCGTTATCGTTCAGATCTGAAGGAAAAATCTGACCGTGTGTATGCACCATTAAGGTGCCTACACACTTGAGAATGTGCTCACGATCTGACATCGTGTACGATTTCCCTTGAACTCTCCCCGGCAGTCGTGGGCACGATTTGGTCTGAAAAAACGCCAATTTGATACACGATCTCACGATCTATCTTGCATCGTGTCGGATGTCCAAATCGTGAGATTGTGCACAATCGATCATGAGCTTACCAAACAACATACGAGGATCTTCACGATTGGTTGGAAATTTAAATAATGGGCGGGGCTAGCTAGGGGGTATAAAAAGCATTTTAACTCTGTGCATATTATTCTCTGCTACTAGTGAGGCTAGGTGTATACCTGCTGAACCCTGTACATTGCTACTATGCTCTGCTTTGTATTTGGCTTGCCTTTTTACAAAGTGTGTTCTACCTGCAAGTGTGTGCTAACTGCATTCTATCCTGTTCCTGAATTCTGTGCTGATGGATCCCTACCAGTATAGAGTGTTGGTTGCCTATGTTGGGGTCAAGGTGATGAAGGAGAGGGCAGAGCGAAGGAGGAGAGCATGCTGGACCAAGGAGTGGCTGCTGCAAAGGGATACTCGTTCTCACATGTCCCTGCTGATGAAGATCAAGGAGAACAACCCAGACGACTACCGCAACTACCTGCGCATGGATGACGACACCTTCCAGGAGTTGCTGAGTATGGTGACCCCCCCACATTCGGAAGCAGGACACAAGGCTGCGGAGGGCAATCCCTGCTGAAGAAAGGCTGGTGGCTACCCTGAGGTACCTGGCTACAGGAAGGTCACTATAAGACCTGAAGTTTGGGACCCTCATCTCCCCTCAATCCTTGGGCATCATCATCCTGGAGACCTGCAAGGCTATTGTTAAAGTGCTGCAGTACCAGTATTGCAAGGTAATAAAAAAAAAACACACTACACATTTGGCCCAGAAATTTCGTGACAGGATGGCGTTACACAGGTCAGCTATTAATCTAGCAAGTATGGGTAGAGATATTGAGCAACCTGTGGCAAAACACTTTAAGAATTGTCATCATCCCTTATCTGCCCTTAAATACCAGATCATTGATCATATCCCTGAATCATGTAGAGGGGGAGATAGGATAAAAAAACTCCTTATTCTGGAAGTGCGTTGGATTTTCCGGCTTGATACTGTGTGGCCAAGAGGCCTTAATGAAAAGATTAATTAGTCTTATGTAATGAATTTAGGTGTTGCAGTGATATTTTGTATTCTGATTATGTATTTTTTCTCTTTTTTGTATATGTCTGTGATGTTATATGTTTTTATGACTACATTGTAGTAATTGCATGATGTGCATTTGATTATATGCAGGCTGTAGTGACCGGGTCCCCTGACCCCTCCGTGCTGGCTGAGGGGGTGTGCCCTGCTGCTCGATCCGTGTGAGACGCAAGCTAGCTGGTTGCTAGGCAACGAAAGCACCCGGATCCCGGAAGCGGTGCGGCCGGAGCTGCCGGCTCACTGGCGGCCGGATGTGGACGGAGGTAGCGGTCACACTGGCAGTGGGTATTTAGGGCAGGTAAGTGTTGTTTGTGTGTCTTTGGTGTGCATAGGTCCTGACGAAGGGGCTGAGGCCCTGAAACGTGATGTAGACCGACCTTGCCATGTGTTTACAATAAAATTTTGTTGGATGTAATCCCGTGAGTGCCCATCTTCCCTTTGGATGAGTATGTGATATATTTTGATATGGCACCGGGACAAGTTGGTGATATTGCATAATATTGCATTAGAGTGCCGGCAGTTTTGTATTCATATACATATATATATATATATATATATACATTTTTAAGCATGCATATAAAATGTAGAAAACATCATTATGACCAAATTTTATCAGTCCCAACAGCTAGGCTTCTGTATGGTATACGGCGGGTCAGATAGCAGATTGAACAGGCCAAGACACACATGGCACAAGTACAGATTGTGGCCCCGGCTTCCATCAATCAGTACTTGCGCCGTGTGTAGTGACTTTGTCCAATCAGCGTCATCACCAACGTATACCAAACAGGACCTGTTGGGAGTGATAACATTTGGTGATAGTGCAGGAAACAATAATAATAATAATTTAAAAAAAAAGACATTACGGGCAAAATTTACTAAGTGGCGAGTTTTAAACCCCGGCAGTTTGACGGCGGGTTCTATTCTGTTCTAACCCCTGGGGGTTTGGTGGCGGTTTTGCAGCAGTTTCTAAATGAAAGCCCTGTTCTATTCTATTCTAAAATGTGTTTTAGCGACAGTTTTGTAGCTGTTTTGGCCTTAGTATATCTGCAGATAGCAAAACCGCCACCACACTGCCGGGGTTTCGAACCCGCCGCTTAGTAAATTTTGCCCTACATGTTCAAAAAATGGGACAAATCATCTTCTGCCTCCAGCATGGCAGTATAAATTGCCTGGGTTGTGGATGAGGTACTGGGTGGGGGAGTAGCCTCCAGCTGGGCTGGGGGGGCCTCACAGCGGCGGTTGGGGCAGGTGAGCACATAAGAGGGTCTTGCTATATATGTGGAAATATGCACATTTGATTTATAGCCCTAATCAGCAGCTCATAGACCATACTCTAGAACTCCCTCTGTGTTTGCCCTATCATTTGGCGCATTGCGCTATTTATATGTGACTTAAAGTCATCAATATGGTCTGGTTGTCTTTGGAGGATCCGTTACGCCTGCTGCAGGAATATGTCCTCTTGCTCCGTGGGTTGTTGTTGCTGCTGCTTTCTTCCCTGCCTATTTTTTTTTCTTTGGGGATCAGATTGATGTCCAGAGTTGTGGACAAATCAGGGTCTTGGGTGGGAGTCTGTATAGGAAAAAAATTGGGGAAAAAATATTATGGTCAGGGTTTTAACCCATTTTTTACTATTTTTCTAGTTTCCAAACACCGTGGATGAGTGGAAGACCATCGCTGAAGAGTTTGAACAACGTTGTAATTTCCCTAACTGCGGAGGAGCCATTGAAGGAAACATATACGCATCAACCCACCTGCCAACACCGGATCATATTACTACAACTAGAAAGGCTTCTTCAGCATCATTCTCATGGCAGTGGTGAATGCCAACTATGAATTTTTGTTTGTGGATGTTGGCAAGAATGGCCGTGCTTCGGATGATGGGTTCTTCAAACAGACAACATTCTACTAGAGCCTCACCAACAAAACCCTCAACTTGCTGTCATTGGACGAAACAAAGCACGGCCTAAATTACATTTTCATCGCAGACAAGGTTTTGCTTTACATGAACATGTGATGAAGCCATTTGCACAGAGGGGCCTGACCAGAGAGAAGTGGATCTACAACTATCGTCTATCCCGGGCACGAAGCATTGTGGAAAATGCGTTTGGAATACTGAGTAACCGGTTCCGCATTTTCCACACCACCATAAAGCTACGTGTGGACAAGATGGACTGGGTCATGATGGCGTGCTGTGTGCTGCATAACTTTTTGCAAATAAAAACTACACAACGGGGACCAGTCACAGCTAGACCAGAAGATGCAGGACATCCGGAGGAGCTTGCCCAGTTTACATCAGTGTCTGCACCTCCAATTCAAACAACATCGACAGCACGTGAGAAAGAAGTGAGGGAGGAGTATATGGCCTATTTCAATGGGCCAGGTGCGGTGCCATGGCAGGAGGGACTGTCTGAGATAACTGACTAAAGTGCCTGATTCAGACCCGCTTGCGAGCGCACAGCGGGTCGATGATCCCCCACTGCGCATGCGCGAGACCTGGCCAGCAACGGGCGCTCCATCGCTACGGGTCTCGCACCAAAGCGGGGCAGCTGTCGATTGTATTTGACAGCTTGCCCCGTTTTGGAGGCGGGCATGGAGGGTGGCTGGTCAAACGGAGGCGTTCCCGAAGGAACGCCTGCCATTTGGGGGCGGCCCCACTGACATCAGAAGTGATGTCAGTGGGTGAGCTTCCGGCTCTATTAGAGCCGAAAGCTCACTGGGGCTTGCGGGAACGAGACCCTACCACAAGGGTCTCGTCGCAAGCCCCGATGGTCGTGACCAACGCGACCATTACCTGGTCACCCACAGCTAAGCGAGCGGCCCGGAGGCCGTCTTTAATAAAAAACAGGGACGCCCTGATTCAGAGCGAGCGCTCTTAAAGAGCGTCCGGCTCTGAATCAGGCCCTACTTACCAAAATATCCTAAGACGGTCCACTCACTTCTGCCGCCTCCTCTTGTCCCTCTCGATCGGCCATCAAGACCAGAGACTGTTGTTGTGGCTCCTGCTCACTTATAAAGGTCATCAGGTTGTAGTACCACAGCGTGGGCTGATAGAGGTCAACCTTGGCCGCTGCGGACCGCTTGCATTCATCCACTTTCTTCTGTTCTTTCACATACACCGTTCTCAAATTTTGGATTTTGGTGCGGACAGTTTTGATGGTAGCATCCAAACAAAACTTCTTGGTGTACTCGAGCAATTCCTCCAACGCTGCCATTTTTTTGGACTTATTGGAGTATTGTCTAGAGCTTATCCGCCATCTCCAGGAATCCTGTGATAAATTCTCTCTCATTATCAATAGACATTCCTAGGAAGAAAAATATGGACATATACAGTTTTAGCAATAATTGTAAATAGTTTTGTGATTTTTAATGTTGATATTTTAATTTTTAGGTACATTTTTAAGTGTTTGTTCATGTTATGGTGTTTTAATATGTGTTTTTTACAGGGGTTTTAATGTTTGTTATGGTGTTTTAATATGTTTTTTTACAGGGTTTTTATGTTTGTTATGGTGTTTTCATATTTTCTAGGTATTTAATAAGTGGCCCATGACATTGGTGGGCAGTGGTTAGGTGAGTGGCTCACATTGGTGGACAGGGTGTATAATGCATGACCCAGCCACCGCCCGCCTCATATAGGGGGGGGTGACTGGGTCATGCTTTATAGGGGGACAGAGGGTGGGTGACATTGGTGGGCAGTGGGTAGGTGGGTGGCTCACATTGGTGGACAGGGTGTATAATGCATGACTCAGCCACTGCCCACCACATATAGGCGGGCGGTGGCTGGGTCATGCATTTATAGGTGGACAGTGGGTGGCTCACACTGGTGGACAGTGGTGGTGCATCAATGCAGCTGCAATACTCACCAAAACAAATAAGTCCAGACTTGGGTGTGCAGGCTGAATAGCGTCCTTCCTTCTCCTCCAAATCACGATGCTGCACAAGATGGCGATTGGGTGTGTACAGGGATCTGTAAGTCAAGTTATGGGACGTGCGATAAATCGTGAGTAAAAAAGTGCTCACGATCTGCACCACATCGTGTCCCAGATTGGCAAATCTGCCCTACAGCACAGCAAATCTGAAGATGCTATGTGCGACCTGCGGGTACGCGCATCGTGATCATGAGTAAACACTCACGATTTGCACATATTTTACACGATTTGTCGTCATGATGCGTCGGAATCGGGCAAATCATGTAAAATATTGTCAAGTGTGTAGGCACCTTTAGCTAACATACTGTGAATTACTTATGTAATGGGGAAGATATCTCTCCGATACATTAGAGTAGAATGCAAACAAAATTCCTATGTATCCATCTCAGGGATGCATTTTGCACTCGCAATTTAGACAAAAATTTGTTAGCAACCAGTATGCTGCTCACTGTGCACTATATATGCTGGACACTATAATCCAGAGTCTGCAGGGAGGTCCGACACCCACCCTGTCCTACTGTACAGTACATGTGATTGCAGCCATCTTTACTGTGTAAAAGTGACATGGAGGACATGTATACCTGTATAACACTGTTCGAGATCCCTGCACTGCTAACCATTTGCAGCATGAAGTCACCAGCTGGTGATCTGTATAGAACCCTGCTTCACTCTAGCACCGCACACCATAACCAGTGTGCATGTAACAGTGAGTCCGACTTAAATAAACCAACACCACTGATTAAGTAACTGGCCTGTTCATATAGTGTGTGCCTGCATAACATTGCAATATCAACACCTGCACACATAATTTTTAACACCATTTCCACCTCCGCGTGAGCCTTATTGAATGTAAAGTTAAAACAAAAAGGTCTATTACATATGTCTGTTACATTTAGGGGTAAATTCAATTTAAAGTAAATTTAGCAGGGAAAAGCTCAGAGTTTTACGCCCGGAGCTATTCAATTAATCAGCATTTTCCCCGCGTGGTAAACCATGGGTTAACATGTGCTAACTGATTCTGCACAAAGTTCTGGAATCTATGGGTTTTCCCACTCATTAAAATGAGACTGGAAGGAAAAATCCACCCCCTGGGGCTTAGCGCGGAGGGTTCCTGCAGCTAACTGAATTGAGTAACATGTTCAGTAAGCTACAGGGTAAACTCGTGCCTAATTGAATGTTACCTTTTGTGTTTGGTAACCGGAAGCAGCCTATAATAAGATATAACAAAGTAAATTTTGAAATATTTTCCTAAAAGAGAGATTGTCCCAAATTTTATGCATGGAAAGGTATAAGGCACAGAGAACATTAAATGCTCGTATTCAAATAAAAAATATTATTAAATAAGGCGTAACAAAGCCAATTTTGAAATATATTTCTAAAAGAGAGATTTATAAACCACCAGACTCCAATATAATAATTAAACCTTACTATTTATTCTTCAGCCATTAAATCATATATAGCACTAATTCAGACATACTATGTACTTTGTCATGCAAGTTATAGGGCTAAATGTGATATGGTGCAAATTCTAAAAATTATCGAGTTTAGCACTAAACTCACATTTTTTTTTAGAACTCCTATATGTAATACGCTACGAGAACATGCAAACTCACGTTTCTGGCATTTCCACTACTCGCATGCCCCAATCTCGCATCCAGATGTTTTCCCTTATAAAAGATAAAGTGCCTGATTCAGAGTTGGGAGTAGAGAGAGACATAGCACTTAACTGTGAACCTGAACAAACTATATTGCAATGCAAGGGGTGTAAATATATACATTTTTTTGCATGTGGGGTAAATACTGGCTGCTTTTTGCATGTAGCCCACAAATACTGCACAGCTTTATTATTACTCTACAAGTTAGATGTCAGTTTGGACACAATCCTCCCAAATCTAAATCTCTCTACAGATTTTAAATCTGCCCCACCTGCAGTGCAGCAGTTTCACCAAGATGATCAGTTGAGAGAGATAGCTCTCTCTATTCCCAAGTCTGAATCAGGTCCAAAGTCGCACAAAAAAACATGTATTTAAAAAATCGCAAAATAATAGACCTGCTTCAGGCTAGTGAGTTTAGCCTGAGCCCGTCTAACAGCACAGCCAGCACTGGGCTGTGTGAGCCGGTCCTGGTTGTGAAAATACGGGGGAAAAAAGATGTAGGGGTCTCCCGTACTTTATACAACCAGCATCGGGCTCCCCAGGAGTCTGGGGAATAGCCCCGGGCTATCAACTTGGGCCTGTGGTGTCCTTGGGAGGTGGGACCCCTTTATTGGTAGGTCCCCACTTTCCCGGGGAATCCCCAGCCTTGGCCGACTACTGTGGGGTGATTATTGCTTTGGCCAGGGACCCAGTGAAGCGTGTCCCCCAGTTGTGGCATTACACCTCCGCTGAAAAGAGCTTGTTGTGTAAAATATGGGAAACCCCTACGTCTTTTTTCCCCGTATTTTCACAACCAGGACTGGCTCAGGATTCCAGTGCTGGTTGTGTAAAATAAGGGGACCCGCTACATCTTTTCCCCCTGTATTTTTACAACCAGGACAGGCGCAACAAGCCCAGTGCTGGTTGTGCTTTTGGGGGGGACACCACAAATTTTTTTCTTTCTTTCATAAAATTTTTGCATACAGAAGCCTATACAAATCTCTTTGATCTCTGAAGGCTTCTGTGAAACTCACAACTTGTAATGAAACTTGCACTCATTCGTATTTATTACACACTCACACCATCCAACTCACACCCTATTACATTTGCGAGATGCGGGACAACACCTACAAACTATGCAAGTATGTGCAAATTTGATCTCGGGAAAAGAACTTGCACCCTATTACATTTAGCCCATAGTATGGCTTTAGCTTGCACCTGCTGTTATTTTTCAGCTTTACTATGTCATAAGCATCTCAGAAAATGCGCTTTTAGGCATACTTAAAAAAGGGTGCCGCTTCCGATCTCCCGGGAAGGCAGGCAATCCTCCTAGCTGCCGCCCATCCCTCCTATCCCCCCCCGCAAATACCTCTGAATCTCCCACAGCAGAGGGGGGGGGGAAGTGACGCGATTCACGCCGAATGGCGTCATTTTGGCCCTGCCCCCTGCTTCACAATGCCTGTAATATCGGCATTGTGTAGATGGGGCGGGGCCAAAATGACACGATCATGTGGCTCCGCCCCAGCCCACAAATACTTTCTGGCTGCCCCTTCCGGGAGGGAGCAGCCGGATCGGCATGACAGGGGGCGTGGCCAGCCCAAGGAGGCGGGTCGGCCACACCCCGTCATGCCGATCCGGCTGCTTCCTCCCAGAAGGGGCAGCCAGAAAGTCGGCAAGCCTGCTTTTAGGTCATCAAATTATCCCCATCACGCCCTGGCCTGGCTCCGAATAGTAACACTGGGGCTGTAAATAAAATTATGTTCTGCAAATTCGGGTTTACTATAAGTGCTGCATGCACACGCGCTTACTTGCTTACGCTATAAAGATGTTGGGGTATATTTACTAAAGTGCAGGTTTTTAGAAATGACCAATCAGATTACACTTAACATTTATCTAGCCCCTTCTAGAAGATAATAGCTAGAATCTGATTGGTTGCTATGGGCAACATCTCCACTTCTAAAAACCTGCACTTTAGTAAATATACCACCATGGTTTCAGAATAGAGTTTAAGCAACTTCCTTTGAATGCTGTCAGTACATTTGCTTTGTTGTTACTTTTCACATTGTTAGTGACAAACAAAAGGTAACAAGAAAGATAGAGCAATACATTTATTAAAAGGAAGGTGTGCACAATTCAGTAAGTTAACATTGCCTTAAGGTGAAACCAAAACAGATTCCAACGGGAGATTTATTGGGAGTGTTTGACCTTTGCTCTGGTGAGCAAAGTCAGAGCAGCCATTCATTTTAACAGAGGATACTCCACTGCAACCAAACCTTAGGGTTAGACAAACTTTCTGCAAAGGAAAAGCGACCAATCAGATTCTAGCTATAATTTATCTTGTACAGTCTAGATCACAGGTTCTCAAACTCCGTCCTCAGGACCCCAAACAGTGCATTGTTTCTAGGTCTCCTCACAGAATCACAAAGCTCCACCTGTGGATCTTTTAAAATGTGTCAGTGAGTAATGAATACACCTTTGCACCTGCTGGGTGACCTGGAAAATGTGAACTGTGTGGGGTCCTGAGGACTGAGTTTGAGAACCACTGGTCTAGATAATTCCTATAATCTGATTGGAGGCAACACCTGCACTTTTCCTTTTTAGAGGGTTTGTCAAATCTCCCAATAAGTGAACTGCCATATAATTTTGATGCAAGCAAAATGTGAGTAAGTAGTTTGATGATGGTAGAAAGTATGCGTGCCCCATAAATTATGTAATCTTGTATTTAGCAGTGATCTCCTATAACTGGATGTGCTGATGGCTCTTGCATAGGAAGGACAACACGCAGAGCCGGTCTGTGATGAACCCAGTTCTGGAAACCTTGCCTGTATTCCAGTCCTGGGCTGAGCTGCCTGCAATTCATCCTGCAAAGGATCACAACACAACATAGATGACATAGATATCTCCTGCTCTGTTCTAAGGGTTTAATGTGCACGGCATAGTTTTTATCCATAATCAGCGCATGTAAGACCTCTACAGGGGTTAAGCAGATGTAATATTAAAAAAATGTGAACAGCAGACTGGAGCAGAGGAAGGAACAGTTATGTCAGTGCAGACAGCGATCCAATGTTATGATGAATCTCCATAGCAACAAGAAGCTTCGGGGTGGGTAAAAATAGCAAAGTTAATATGCCAGGAGTTTCAGGATTTTTGCACTGAGTGAAGCAAGTGACATATGTTCTTGTTTAAAACCAGGAGGGAAAAGTTAAATGCTTTTACGAATCCACTTTTTTTTTTCTCGAAAATATGAGGGCTGCAGAATATGATTTCTCCATCCTCAACCCAAACATGGAAATAAGCCTCAATACATTGGTTTAGGCAGTGTCTTAGTAAATCCATCCCCTGAGATACACTTCTTTTGCTCAATATTTCTTCC
Source organism: Taudactylus pleione (assembly GCA_031769625.1). NCBI lineage: Eukaryota > Metazoa > Chordata > Amphibia > Anura > Myobatrachidae > Taudactylus > Taudactylus pleione. The sequence goes on along the minus strand of JAUIMM010000081.1, from coordinate 7,911,823 downwards.
TCCAGGAGGTCTTGGAATTGATTCAAAAGAGCAAAGTTTTCAGAATGGATGAAAAAAATTTCTGATGTAAAATATATTTTTTTATCTGTTTTGTCTTTCTTCTGTCTACCCTCTAAAAAAATTAAGTATTAATGTGAAATGCAGACAAACCTGTAGGAGGCACCATACTCTTCATTTGGTCTTCTTTAGGTTCCCAGAGCAACAGGCAGGTACTATCACACCCCTCCCCAACACTACACCGCACTCTAGATCATACATGAGGAATTTATGCTCCAGCCAAATCACAAGGCCCAGTGGGCATTGTGGGGGCCCAGATTACCTGAAGATAATTTATTTTGTGGGGCAAGTTATTTAAATGAGGTATAAGAGGTTAAATTGCTGCATTTGTGAGAAATGTATCTGGTTTGTTGCCAGGAATTGTTCTTGTTTTCTTCCACGTCCTCGGAGGGGGCAGAAAGTGTGCCCTGACCTATGCTTCAATTAGACACCTTTGCATCTTTAAGAAGCAGTTCATGTGTTAAAGTGCACCTCATGCAATTTAAAAAAATTTCTACACACATTGGGGCCAAGGCAGAGAAGAGCAAAATTTGTGTCTAAATCAGAAGTATAAATTGAGTCCCAAAAAAGGAGCATTTTGCCTCCAGTAGCCTGCAGATCTGCCAGTCTATGCAAGATGTGTCCAGTTCAGCAAGGGTAGCATAGTGTATGTGCCTGCTTTACCCTTCCAGAGAACAACAGTATCTATAACTGGAGGTTATGGCTGTACTGTGGTAGAAGAATATTCTAAAAATACACTATTTATAAATACATGTCCAGACAGTGCTATTTATAAGGTCTCATTGTCCATATGAAGGGAAATTAGACTAAAGCTGGGTATGCACTATACGATATATCATATGATATATCGTTCCGATGCAGATTAGAACAATATATGTAGTGTGTACACCCGATCTGTCTTTAATGATGGTTGTCCATCGCATTGTCCCATCTGCTGTTCTGCGCGGCACATGGGACGATGCACGTGCCACTATTATGCCATCAGACTCCTCCGCATTCCACTATTTTGCCATCAGACTCTTCCGCATGCCACTATTATGCCATCAGACTTCTCCGCCTGCCACTATTATGTCATCAGACTCCTATACATTCATTTACACTGTAACAACTTCTTAGCAGATTATGTATAGCTGCGGGTGTGTTGGTCATACCTGTCTCACCTGGAATGGCCAACCACACCCAGCCTCCTCAAGGTTCTCGATTACTTCTGCATCCAGACCCCCTGTTTGCTTAGGCAAAGAGATGAGGACCCCAGAGACAGCCCCAAAACAAGTCACTACATGTGTGGACAGTGACTGGAATTTTATTTAGTCAAGAGGTCACTGTTCTTAGGTTATGAAGAAAAGGATATATTCAAACAAGGATATATTCAAATATTCAAACACTACTGGAAATAGAGCGCTTGAATATATACCCTTACAGGGAGTAGGCAATACAATGGAAATGAGTTGGCATAATCCCATTGGTTCTTCCTCTTGGTTCTTCTGTTACGATACAGTTCATAGGTCAATTTGTACAGTGGTGGTTCAGCCCTCCAACAGCTCTTTGTGTGTGTTTTCCCACCGAATAAGTAATCAATAGACACTACTTACAAAGTACATTCTATCACCTAATTCTCCATAATTCATAACTTGCGGACGCATGTTGCGATCTCCTTGCCGATGGAACCGGAGATCTGCAAATAAACAGTGGCTTAGAATGGCACCAAACATGGTCTGCTTATTATGTACTAAAACTTAGATATCAAATACCTGAATTTCACAACATAATTGATAACGAATAAAACCTTTAATATTAACCTTAATGCTAGGGAACCTTTCAGTGTAAGTATGCAATGTGTAAGTGTAGGGATATTTAAGTAAAGGCGCTAGTATACCTTGTGCGTCTACGTGTTTGTGGAGTACACCATGGTACGTGCTTTGCGGGGTTGTTCATATTATGTGTATTAATAAATGTACGTATTGTATTGTAAGGATTTTTATTGTAGGGCAGTGGCAGATGCACAACGCTAATAATCATGTGTAGGCGCCGCAAGATGGCGTCGGACAGACAACGCAAATTGGCGTTGTGCAGATATTATTTTTACAATTTAGGTCTCAGCCAATCAACCGGCTTCGAAACTATCTTTGTCCCTATTTAAAAAATGGAGGAGGGGGGCACCAAAAAGTCTATTTACGGCTTTGGTGATCACTATACATTAACTGGCTATAATATACTATATATGGTATCTTTATGAAACTTGTCTCAATTATCCTATCAATATCACAAGTTACAATTACAGCAATTTCAGTGGTATTTTTGGCATCACAATAACATGATATTAAATTACAAGAACTCAGCTTCAGTTCCTTATGGGAAGGGCTTTGCATAATCCAAAAGTCACTCAGTATGCGGAATGTCCACCAGGGGGTGTGGTTGTACTGCCTCCCTATTGCATATTATTTGTCTTTTTATCTAACTGAAAGGTGCAGTAATAATACACTCTCCTTTGTGAACTGACTGCAGCACGAAGCAAACAAACACTCTCCTGCGGCTGACTGCAGTATGAAGTAAAGTACAATTGTATTGCTATCAGGTGTCCCTGGCTGGACGTGAATGCTACAACAGTCTGGGATGAGCTGGTTGTTATAAATCCTGAAGTGGAGTTGAAAAGCACAGTAAAGACTAACGGACCCCTTTTGGGGGAACCCCGTGATGTATTATCGCTATCACTGCCTTCCACTGAGCTGACTTGCTGACTTAACGTGTCTGGAAGTGAAAGGCAGAGATAGTAAGGGCCGAATTCAATTAGCCGCGAAAAGCCGAGCCGCAATATTTTCGGCGGCATTTGCCTGTTTTTAGACGATACTTTTTCCATGCGCGATCCCGCTTATCTCCGTATTCAGGGCCTGATTCAGAGCCGCTCGTAAGCGGCCGCTCTTTCGCTCTGAGCGATGTTCGCACAACTGTGCATGCGTATGAGTCATAATGCGCATGCGCAAACCAGTCATTGCGGTCGGAAATCATGCGCTCGCAAAACAGCGAGGGGCTGCTAATGTGATTGACGGAATGTATTGTTTGTGGGTGGTAACGGGAATTTGCTTGAAAACGGGGGAGTGGAGATCCGAACGCAGGCCTGCCAAACGGTCAAAAGGGCGTTTAATGGGAGTGCATAATTAGTAAAGCAGCGTCATCGACCACGTCACTTGGTTGTCTTTTAGCCTGAACTGCTCGCAGTGATTGCGGTAGGAAAAACCTACCACAAGCACTGGGAGCAGTTCAGATGCCTTTCGATGTACTCGATTAATCTAATAAATACCGGAGATGACGTGTGTTGCGAACGGCAAAGGGGCGTCTTTACAAAATAGCGAGCGCATTTTTCGTTCGCTCGCTCATACATAGAGGCGTCAAGAAACCACAAAGAGCGAGTGCTCAATTTAAATAGCCGGCCCCTTTTTTGGAACGACCGTCCGCAAATAGCGTCCGGCTCTGAATCAGGCCCTCAATTCCAAAAGACGTGAAAAGACAAACAGGCAAAATCGTCGAAAAGCGGAACTGGCGAAAAAGTCCATAAGATTTTTGGAAAATCAGTCTATACCACAGAAAAAGCTGCACTAATATTAGAAATCAATATAGAAATGTTCTAATAGCCCTAATTAAAGTGTTTTGTGTTCTTAAAGTGTCAGAATTGGCTGTTATATGCTTATATGCATAAGTGCTGAAAAATGATAGAAATCCTTTTGGGAAATATAAGTACTGAGGTCAAATTTGGGGTACATGAAAATGGGTCCTAGCATATTTTCATGTCTCTAAAGTGAAGATTTTAAAAATCTTTAAAATACACCAGCTGCAGCCTCGTGCAATCCCAAAAACACCTGTCCCATCCATATAGCCCCCAAAGTACCAGGCCCCCCACTTTTTACCCATTTTCCAACACTTTTTTCATTTTGGGTTTGATTAGTCATTAGAGGGGGTGTCCAAAGGGTTCTGGACCAAATACCCACATTTACACCCCAAAATAGAGATTTTGCACTTCCAATTCGCCTGCCTATACATAGAGAAAACTTTTCTCCTGTTTTTTTTTTCCGCTTGTGTGAAAACTCCTGTAATTCAATATGGAGATATGTTGAAAACAGGCGAAAAGTCCAAGAGTACCACAGTTATGTCTGGTACTATATGCAAATGGCACTATAAAGCCCTTCCCTGGTGTACATCCATGCATCCGAATGTGCAAGCACTGAGATGCCCACTTTCAGCATCCATAAACGCTGAAATACCACTTGACCCATCTTTAGATGCACCATCAAAACTTGCATCAGAACTATGGCAGATGCTGATTATCCGTCTGAATTTAGCCTACTATGAACGGTCCTGTGTCTATGAATGCAACCACTATCAGGGACACGCCTGCGACACTCCTTTAAAACACAAACTTCTGCTTCTATTTAGCCACCCACATCTTACCTCCCAGTCACTGCGCAGGAATGCCCCATACATTTCTTCTACCGTGCAGCTAAATGCGTACTATGGCTTGGCACGAGAAAAATCAGGGCACATGCACGGTGCGGCTCAGATGCATTTGCAAATGAAAATAATATCTCGACTGCATCTGACATTGCGCAAGATGGCTGTCTCCAATGCCAGGGAAGGGAAGGCAAGTCCATGCCCTATCAGATTAAAAATAAAGAAGGTATGAGTCGCTGGGAAGTGGCAGCATGTGGTTTCAGCAGCTGCCAAGTCTGACTGACAACTTAAGCAGGGGGCCCCTGGACTGCCAGCAGAAATTGTCAGGACCAGTACAAATTAAACTGGCAGGGCCCCCTGCTCTTTACTCTGCAACCCACGGGCCCAGACCTCATCACCCAGCTGCCCATGCAACCGACCCCCATCCAAAAAAGATATTTAATAAAATGCATTCACATATATACAGTGCATCCGGAAAGCATTCACAACGCTTCACTTTTTCCACATTTTGTTATGTTACAGCCTTATTCCAAAATGGAATAAATCAATTTTTGTCCTCAAAATTCTACACACATTACTCCATAATAACAATGTGCAAAAAGTTTTTTTGAGATTTTTGCAAATTTAATAAAAAAAAACCCACTAAAGGTGCATACACACAGAACGAATTTTTTGAACGATTATCGATAACGATATAGTTTATCATTCAATCGTTGAAAAAATCGTTCACTTTCTGAGCTAAAACGATGAACGATTATTGTTCATGTGCGTTCACGTTTGTAGTTCAGTCAGACTGGCCAACTCAACAATTTTCAGTAAGGGAATATACAAAAATCATTTGTAGTTCATAAAAATTGTTCATTACATTAAGTAAATGAACGACTATTAATAATAATAATAATAATAATTTTATTTATATAGCGCTATTCTCCCATAGGACTCAAAGTTGCTTTACAGACATCAGAAAACTGAACCGAAACCTAGAGAGCACAATAAGCATATTACAGGGCTGGTGCAGACATTTTGAGAAATAACTTCCATGGGTTATATATTCCACCCACAAAAGGTACCAAATGAGGCAGCCGTCTTTGGCGCACTACGTAGGATTACCCTGGCTGGAATAGGTTACGCCTAGAAGAGATGATACACAATGGGCGGTTGCAGCATCCTGATACTAGGAGTAGGGTCACAACATAAAAGTCAGGTCCATGTATTTTTCATCCCATCAATGAGTGTACCAGGTGAGGCAGCCATGGTGGGCGCACTACGAAGGTTGCACTGTGGGTGATAAACCATACAAGGACCCAAGGAATATATGGGAAAACTGTCACATGTGTGGCAATATGATATAGCCTTTGTGAATTGATCCACATGAAGTACATCCTGCCCATGGAGGATGCACTTCAGTGGATGTATAGCACACCAGTATATCATACAGTGGATGTATAGCACACCAGTATAGCATACAGTGGAGGTATAGCACACCAGTATAGCATACAGTGGAGGTATAGCACACCAGTATAGCATACAGTGGATGTATAGCACACCAGTATAGCATACAGTGGATGTATAGCACACCAGTATATCATACAGTGGATGTATAGCACACCAGTATAGCATACAGTGGATGTATAGCACACCAGTATATCATACAGTGGATGTATAGCACACCAGTATATCATACAGTGGATGTATAGCACACCAGTATAGCATACAGTGGATGTATAGCACACCAGTATATCATACAGTGGATGTATAGCACACCAGTATATCATACAGTGGATGTATAGCACACCAGTATATCATACAGTGGATGTATAGCACACCAGTATATCATACAGTGGATGTATAGCACACCAGTATATCATACAGTGGGGTAGAAGTACATTTTACAAAACAGGGATTAGTAAATACAGCAAACAGTGCTGCAGTTTGGGCATGAGATTTACGGGTGACTGAAACATTTGAAATATGAAATGCACTGAATTAATAGATCCACGTGTTTGTTCATCCTGCCCAAAAATGAACCATCCGAGGCAGCCATCTGGGGCGCACTGCGTAGGTTACATCTGGCAGGGTGTGCAAGTAGCGGAAGTATAACGTCCAGGTGGAGAAAAAAATAAAAAAGAAGAATAAATGGTGACTGCATTTTAAGTTAAAACCATGTTAAACTTAATCAAAAATTAAAAAAGGATAGAGTGATCTGCAAAAAGCCACAGCGTCTCCTTCGCTCGAGTGTATGGGTTTGTCGCATTCGGCAGTTTGTGGAGTTCGATTTGGCTGCAGCACAAGACAGCAACCGGACCCAGTCTCAGGGGAGTGTAAATGAAGGTGGAGTGGCAGCATTCCTGTGTTTGTGAAATTGTTTAAATTTTGGTTAGAAAGTAGTCAAAAGTCCAAATCCAGTTCGAACTACGGTTCTAACTCCATGCTTAAGATGCAAGCTACAGTGGCAGGCCAAGCCTGTGTGTACAGGCTTTAAAATGAGTCCCTTTTGCAGGAGAGGCTAGGTCAGCTGGTACAGTGGGAGGGAATATTTGAGCAGTTTGTTCAACAAGCTAATTAATGGTGGGAGGAAGATGCAGCCTCACAGTTGGAAAACAAACTTTGAAAACAGACTATTCTTTCAGTGAAAGGCATCAGATATGGAAGATGGCATTAGTTTACCATCGGATGCTATACCAGGTTGAGCACATGAGGTGATGTCTGCCTGGGACCATATGAGAATAGGAAATTTTAGTAAACTATTTTCGTTAATTTTTCCCTTGAAAATATGAACGAAAATCGTTTACTAAAATCGTTAATTAACTAAATCGTGTGTGTATGCAGCTTAAGAAATCACATGTATATAAGTATTCACAACCTTTACTCAATACTTTGTTGATGCACCTTTGGCAGCAATTACAGCCTCAAGTGTTTTTGAATATGATGTCACAAGCTTGGCACACCTATCTTTGGGCAGTTTCACACATTCCTCGAGTGTGCAGAATGGGTCCTGCTAACACGCACGCTAGCAGGGGCTGGCTGGCAACTTTTAGCCTGGGGGGCAAATGCATGCAGGCGGCCCTGGCAGAGGCGTAGCGTGTAGCCAGGGTGCCCAAAAGAACGTGCGTGCTACGGCACCCCCTCCCCTCAGGAGAGGACACCCTTATGCAGGCCCCCAGTAGTGATCCCCCCTATGCAGTGCCCCTTGTGCCCCCAGTAGTAAGCCCCTTATATACTGCACCCAGTAGTGGTAACCCTTATGCAGTGCCCCTTAAATAGTGGCCCCAGTTGTAGTCTTCTCCCTATGCAGTACCTCCACTATTGCCCTTTATATAGAGCCCCCAGCAGTTGTCCCTCGATGCAGTGCCCCCAGTGGTAGTCGCCTCCCCCCTATGTAGTGCCCCTAGTAGTAGTCCCCTCCCCCCTATGCAATGCCCCTAGTAGTCCCCTTGTAGTGCCCCTAGTAGTAGTCCCCCCCAGTAGTAGTACCCCCCTTGTAGTGTCCCCAGTAGTAGTCCCCCCTTGTAGTGCCCCCAGTAGTAGTCCCCCCCTTGTAGTGCCCCCAGTAGTAGTCCCCCCCTTGTAGTGCCCCCAGTAGTAGTAGTCTCCCCCCTTGTAGTGCCCCCAGTAGTAGTCCCCTCCCTTTTAGTGCTCCCGGTAGTAGTAGTCCCCCCCTTGCAGCGCCCCCAGTAGCAGTAGTCCCCCCCTTTGTAGTGCCCCCAGTAGTGGTCTCCTCCTTATAGTGCCAGACCCCCCGCAGTAGACACACATAATATAAAAAAAAAAAACACTTACCGGACACCCGCTCCTGCTCCCGCCGCTGAGATCAGCTCCTCCGTCCGCCGCTTTGCATTATGGAAGTGACGCGTCATGGGAGTGATGCGTCACTCCCATTACCCACTGCGGGAGCCGGAAGATGTCCGGCTCTGGCAGTGGGAGCAGCAGCCGATGAGAGTCTGTCTGACTCTCATCAGCTGCTAAAGCAAACACACAACTGCCGGCTCCGGCGGCTGTGTGTTTGTGCTGTGTAGCGCTGACCGAACTCCGTCCGGTCAGCGCTACACACGCGGTGCAGTCTGTGTCACAGTGACACAGACTGCCCACGGCCCGGGGGGGCACATGGCACCCTGCCCCCCGGCCCAGCCCGTCACTGCACGCTAGCCCTTGAATAACTCTGCCTGATTGACAGGTAGAGGCATTTAGGAAGCGGGACGTGGGCAGCCTGCATTCCCAGAAATGGGGCGTGTCTGCCCCTGTTTACGGGAGTGGCCAGCCCAGAGACTATGTGGACGTAAGCAGTCTGCTGGGCTCGCAAGCCGGCCAGTCTGAGTAAACTGAGGCTTAGTCAGCTGGCCGGCTGCCCAGGGCCGTCCACCATCGTGACCATCGACCACCGATGGTGATCCCAGCACTGCGACACTGGGATTGCAAATGCAGCAGGGGGTGTCATACACCTCTTGCTACATTTGCATGATTGCAAGGATCGCATTGCAAAGCTGCCTGCGATCCTTGCTGAATCAGTCCTCAAAGCCCCCACATCAGGTGAATCAGAATCAAATAATCAGTTTAACCACTTGCCTGACACGGTCGTATCAGATACGACCACACCAGGCTCGGCTTTCCCTGACATGGTCGTATCTGATACGACCAGTCAGAAGTGCCCACTAGGCGGCTGCGGGAAGCTAATGTTCCCACAGCCGCCTATGTCAGAGGGACCTGCTGGTCCCTCTGTTTCCTCAGATTCCCCAGCCAGTGTGTCCCGATCACTGCTGGCCACAGTGATCGGGCACCCAGCGGGACCCCCTCCCGGCAGCCTGTCTTCAATAAAAGCAAGCAGCAGCTGCGGCTCCCGATGGCCACAGCTGCTGCCGGCGTGAACCCCCTACCGCCATACCTGTCAGCCCAGCTCTGTTCCCGGCCGCTCCTCCCACCCCGGCACGGCTGCTTTGCTTGATACAGGCCGCTCCCACCCCTTCCTTCCTGGTGTATACTAGTACTATAGAGAGCAGCAGCCGCGCTCTGTCTCTGGCCGCTCCCACCCCTTCCTTCCCGGCGCGACACACAAGTACTGTAGAGAAGCAGCCATGCTGGGATGGGAGCGGCCAGGGACAGCGCTGCTATAGTACTTTTATTACCGCGCCGGGATGGAAGGTGTGGGAGCGGCGGGGACATAGCGCGGCTGCTGCTCTCTATAGTACTAGTATGTGCCGAGAAGGGGTGGGAGCGGCGGGGACATAGCGCGGCTGCTGCTCTCTATAGTACTTCTATGTGCCGGGATGAAAGGGCTGGGAGCGGCGGGGACACAGCGTGGCTGCTGCTCTCTATAGTACTAGTATGCGCCGAGAAGGGGTGGGAGCGGCGGGGACATAGCGCGGCTGCTGATCTCTATAGTGCTACTATGTGCCGGGATGAAAGGACTGGGAGCGGCGGGGACACAGCGTGGCTGCTGCCTTTGTGACATCATATAAGTACTGCAGAGAAGAGGCAGCCGCGCTGTTCCTGGCCACGCCCACCCCTTCCATCCCAATGCGGCTGCTGCTTCTCTACAGTACTTCCATTCCCTGTACGGCTGCTAGTGTTCTGTGTGTCCCTGTCCCCGGCCCCTCCTACCAGCTACACCTCCGCCCCTGTCCGTCCCCCATTTCATGTCCTGATCACTGCCTGTCACAGTGATCGGACATTGTATTTTGTATAAAAATAAATGAATATAAAAAAAAAACATCACACACATTTTATATATATATATAATATATATATGTGTATATATATATATATATATATATATATATATATGACAATATAGCTGACCACAAGCGCCTCCTAGTGCATATACAGTGAACCAATTAAACCTGTGCAAATCTCGCAACCTGTGCAAAAACAATTTTTTGTGTTTATATCCTTGTCCTTATCCAGGACCGTGACATACAAGTGACTTTGTGCAATAAATACAACAATATATATATACATACACACACACATATATATATATGTACACATACATACATATACAGGTAGAGAATTTCCCATACCTTAAATGCTCGGAACCAGGAGCTTGTCGGATATGGAATGTTTTCAGCATTTAGAGTACCTCGGGGTACAGTGGCGTAGGTGCGGGTCCGGTGTCCAGCTTGCGATGCGGGGGTTCAGCTGCATCCATGGCAGAGTGTGGGGGTTCAGCTGCATCCATGGAAGGGTGCAGGGGTCCAGCGGTGTTTGCGACGGGGTACAAGGGGGTTCAGCAGGGGTGTGGGAGGGTCCAGTAGCGCCCACAGCTGTCAATGGCCATCATTACAGTATACCATAAAAATTGCTATTTTTATGGTATAAGGTGTTTAAAAAATATATTATTATATAAAATTGTGTTGGATAGGTTTTAAAAAAACGTTCTTGACCTAATTCAGTCATAAAAAAACCCCGACAATTTTGGAGCGTTTTTTGGAAAAAAAAATTGTCAGTTAAGTGGTTAATTGAGACCACTGAAAGTTGTAACTTTTAGGAAGGTCTACATTCCCTGCTACATATATTTTATGAGATCAAGGAATCAAATTTAATATTTTTAAAGAACTTTATAAAAACATTTTAATAAGCCTTTGAATTTTAATTGAAATTTCAATAAAGTATTATTTTAAACACAGTTAGTCCAGACTGTCACTGCTCACAGCCAATAGGCTGACAATCAAATATAGGTGTGGAAGAGAGGTGGTTCGTTCACCTTGAAAAGTTACATTGTGTCATGAAACGCACTGGTACACATATACCACGCCTGGGTTATTTACTACATCCACTCCCCACCCCCCCTCGTGGAGGCTCCCCGGTGTTATTCTGAACACAGAGGAACGTGTAGCGGTGTGAGAGAAGCCGGGCGCAAGGTACGCTGCCAGAGGAGAAACATATAGGAGCCACCAGTGTTATTTTGGCGCTCTCAGCAATAGAGAAGAGGAGCGACGCCGGCTCTCCTGACTAACCGCCGAGAGGAAACACGACTATAAGGAAAGTTAGGGACAGGTTTTCCAACTCCACTCTGCCTCAGCACGGGAGGAAATCACCAGAGACTCATTTAAAAGGGCTATAAACATCTTAAATAGCTTGCAATTTATGTGGGTCAATTTACTGAATATATCACCACAGATCCGTTTTTTTGTATTTATTTATTCATCCAATTGTTTTTTATATACTATTATTTTTTTCATTTATTTTTCCATACTATTTTTAGCCAATTTTTTTTTTTAGATATACATTTAATATACATTATATATTTTTGGTTTTTACATAATTACATACAGCACTTTCTGGTTACTACTATACTTTAAAACTTTCTGTTTTATGAAAGCTGCTTTTTTTTATCTGAACGCCTTGATCATTTTATATTTATTTCCCCTCCATCTGGAGGGCTCCTAGCCTCATACTAATTGTACTGTATAGGTCACTATCTTATCTATGACCAACGCATAGCTGTATATACTCCTAATTACCCCCAGGGCTGTAGCTGAGGTCACTCTTCATACATACATACATACATTCCATTCCTCAGTGCAGTCCCCATCTTTATAATAGACAATGTTGCAATGTTATCCCTTATCTCGTGTCTCTGGTATATGATGGGAAAGCTGTATACCTCTGCATGTGTACCAAGCACATTAACTGAAGGGGATCTGTACACAACCCTAATGCAAACCATTCACTTATCCTTCAGCGCTACTGTCCATGCGTGGTTTGAGTGGAGAGTGCCAGGGAGGGTTGCTACAGATCCAGAGGCACTTTAGAGGAGGGGGCCCGTGTGCAGGCTCTGGTCGAGCCCCCTCCTCTCCTGCGGTGCAGTAGACTCTGGCATTGTGCCAGAGTCTACTGCGCATGCGCAGGTCTCCGGGAACATGGTGCCCACGCCACATTCCTGGGACATCTCTACTGTTAATGTGCGAATCACCGGGGAATCTGGCGGGCAATAACTTTTGGCTGGATATTCATTGTGTATGAAATGTCTCTGTATGGACTTGGCGTGCAGTGATGATAGTACTTGATTTAATTGGGTGCAGGGTGTGCGGTGTGTGAGCCAGGGGCTGGCTGGCAACTTTTAGCCTGGGGGGTAAATGCATTCAGGTGGCCCTGGCAGAGGAGTAGCGTGTAGCCAGGGTGCCCGGAGTAGGGTGTTCCAGGAGGAGGCGGGTCCATATGGAACTAATGTAAAGTAAAAATAAAGATATGGGGCAGCCCCTGTAGTGGTGCCCATATGCAGTTCCCCCTGTGCCCCAGAAGAGGACCCCCTTATACAGGCCACCAGTAGTGATCCTCCTAAGCAGTGCCCCTTATACTGTGCCCCCAGTAGTGGTCCCCCCTGTGCAGGGCCCCTCCTGCCCCCAGTAGTAAGCTTCTTATATAGTGCCCCCAGTAGTGGTCCCCCTGTGCAGTGACCCTTGTGCCATTAGTAAGCCCGTTATATAGTGCCCCCAGTAGTGGTACTCCCTATGCAGTGCCCCCAGTAGTAGATCCCCCCCCTTGTAGTGCCCCCAGTAAAGCTCTCCCCCCTAGTAGTGCTCTCCCCCCCTTGTAGTGCCCCCAGTAGTAGTCCACCCCTTTGTAATCCCCCCTTGTAATGCCCCCAGTAGTAGCCCCCGCTTGTTGTGCGCCCAGTAGTAATCCCCCTTGTAGAGCCCCCAGTAGTGCTCTCCCCCTTGTAGTGCCCCCAGTAGTAATCCACCTTGTAGTGCCCCCAGTAGTAGTCTCCCCCCCTTGTTGTGCCCCCAGTAGTAGTCCCCCCTTGTAGTGCCCCCAGTAGTGCTCTCCCCCCTTGTAGTGCCCCCAGTAGTAGTCCCCCCCCCCACAGTACACACACACCCACACACGTAATAAATAAATAAATTAAAAAAAACACCTGAATCCCCGCTCCCGCCACCGCCATCTGCTCCTCCGTCTGTCCTCCTGGCTCCCGGGCCGCTCTGCATTATATAACGTCATGACGTCTCTCCCATTAGGCCACTGCAGGAGCCGGAAGATGGAGCGGCTCCCGCAATGGGCGCAGCAACAGTCAGTGAGAGTCTAACAGACTCTCATTGGCTGCCACTCAAAACAAACACACAGCTGCTGGAGCCGGCGGCTGTGAGTTTGTCAGTCACTTGGTAGCGCTACCGAACTCCGTCCGGTTCAGCGCTATACACGCAGTGCAGTCTGTGTCACAGAGACACAGACTGCCCGCGGCCCGCATGGCGCTGCGGCCCGGTGGGGCACATGGCACCCTGCCCAGCCCGCCACTGGTGTGAGCCCCCCTGTGCCGCACACCTTGCACCCATTATAAATACGCCCCTGTACGGATCCCTCTTCTGGTACTTTTTGCGATCTGTAGCCCATAGGCAACAGCAGCTAACTCCACTTTGAGACAGTGTTAGCTTCCAGAGCCAGTCTCCGGAATGCAGATACATGATTCAATAGATATGAGATAGATAGATAGATATGAGAGATATATAGATATGAGATAGCTAAGAAAAAAGGAAAAAAAGTGTGGGCGCTACCAATGTATGTCACCAATATGCTTAAAAAAGAATACCACTTCTGCTGCCCCCACACAGTGGATCTGGAAGTCCACCTGATAGCAATCAAAATCAAAATATAAAAGAGAAATGGGAGCGCTGACAGTGGCTGCTGGCTTAAAAAATTATTTTAATAATATTTATATTGCATATAACACTAGTCCCTATACATTTAAAACAACAACAAAATATGGAAATGCAGATGGAAATAATTAATTAGGCTTAAAATGCCACAATTTTTTAGAGAATGGAGCCGGCTCCACCATATAATAATAATTATTAAAAAATTCCTCCAAAAACTTATGCAAGATAATCTTTCTATAATACACACATTAGGATGAAACGGAGCGTATGTAAAAGTCACTAGTCACAATTTATCAGCATAGACTTAGTGGCTTGTTAGTGTTTGTGTCCACTTATACCCAGTTGATAGAGGGTTAATGAATGTGAAGATAGTAGCGCAGCTCTTTTAACACCAATTGAAATGTTAGTATTGCAGCGTTAATATTATAGTGGCTAATAGGTAATTCCTACATTGAGTGTATTACCATCCAACCATTTGGGTAGACAAAGCAAGGTGCAATGTGGCAGTTAACCTCTACCCCAATCCCAGATGGAGGAAGCTCATGCAATAGTCGCCTGCTCACAGATGTGGAAGCGTAACAGCCAAAAAGTTTTACCACTTAGTGCATCATGTGGTCCGGAGGTGCATACGTCCTCAAGCAGAGGGACCTCTACTCCTGGATCCTGGCACTTCTTACCGCTCACGGTGAACCAGTGGAATGTATGGATGGGCTGCTGACCGCTGCTGGCTGGTACCGCTCTGTCTACATGCTGCTGCTTGCTTTGTCTACCCAAATGGTTGGATGGTAATACACTCAATGTAGGAATTACCTATTAGCCACTATAATATTAACGCTGCAATACTAACATTTCAATTGGTGTTAAAAGAGCTGCGCTACTATCTTCACATTCATTAACCCTCTATCAACTGGGTATAAGTGGACACAAACACTAACAAGCCACTAAATCTATGCTGATAAGTTGTGACTAGTGACTTTTACATACGCTCCGTTTCATCCTAATGTGTGTATTATAGAAAGATTATCTTGCATAAGTTTTTGGAGGAATTTTTTAATAATTATTATTATATGGTGGAGCCGGCTCCATGCTCTAAAAAATTGTGGCATTTTAAGCCTAATTAATTATTTCCATCTGCATTTCCATATTTTGTTGTTGTTTTAAATGTATTGGGACTAGTGTTATATGCAATATAAATATTATTAAAATTATTTTTTAAGCCAACAGCCACTGTCAGCGCTCCCATTTCTCTTTTATATTTAGATATGAGATAGATAGATAGATAGATAGATATGAGAGATATATATATAGATAGATTGATATAAGATAGATTGATAGATATGAGATTGATAGACAGACATAGATAGATAGATGCCCCCACAGTGACGTGGATGGGGGGTGCAAAGGTGCTCCGACCCCTTTTCTGATGGTAGTATAACCATCGCGATGGTTATACTATGAAACATTTGTGATGTGATAGCTAGTTGCCATCTCATCGCATGATTTGATGTCGGAAGCCGATGTCCATCCCTTCTGTCATGTTCTAACAGTGACCCAGAACATGCTTGGCAGCACCTCCCCCCCTCCATTCGCAGCCCGCTAAGCCCTATTCCCATTAGTTAAGCACCTCCCCCAGTTGCTAAGCCCCGACACTGGCCCGCTACGCCCAGCCCCCTCACTGAAAGGGATGTGGCCACAACCCAGTTCAAGCCTGGGAGCAGGGATGGATTTTCAGGGCCTGGCGTGCTCTTTGGAAGTGCAAATGTGAAAAGGCTATGCTTCCTATAGAATTTGCTAGAGGACACGACAATGAAATAGTATGTCCCTGCAAAAAAGAGATGATTTGATTCACTGGCTGAGCAGATTTTCCATACTGTCCGATCTGTGCTGATCCACGGTCAGATTTCATGGCGTAGAATAATCATCAATGAGTCATACTTTCTGTGATGTCACCTAATTTGGTTGGAAACTGCAAAATGGGCTGACATCATCTATGTGTGTATGGCCAGTTATAGTCTTGCACCTGCAGAGGTATTTGCAGAGATGTATTCATTGACTGGAAACAGATATCCAAAAACACAGGAAAGTAATTGTAAGAAAATGTCAACACCTTTTTATGTTTTATTAGGATCTGTTCAGCACACATTTAATCATTGGGCAGAAAAATTTGTTATGTCCTGTGAAGGGACGTATAACAAATCTTGTCACCCTATAAACACTGAAATACAGGCAGATCTTTCCTGTGGTGCTAAGCAATCACTCTAGTTACAAGAGGAAATAAACAATAAAAATGTGTTTTAACAAAATTGAGAATCACACATTGCATATAAACTCTTGTTACTACTGATGGAGGCAGTCATTCCACATCTGGGCCCAAATTCTCATGCATGGAAAGGTTTATACTTGAGAACGTTAAATGTATACAGATAAAAAATACTATTAAATAACAAATGTGTGAATTGGTAAAAATGCACTAATTAAGGGTAACTCAGTGGCTGACACTTTTGCCAAACGTTACTTATTTTAAAGGCCCACCCATTTTTTTAAATCTAAACGGGGGTAATTATGTAAGTGCAATACACAGTAAAGACGTGCAATGCCTATTTTTATGAACAATTGTGCCTATTTCTCCATATACAGTAGCTCACATAGGTGCGCTACCTCACTAAATGTTTTGAAATGCCCCTGCAAAATAGGAATGCCTGTGCCCTATGTAAAATATAAATGGTATAAAATGTAAAAAGAAATGACATTAAAAAACAGCCTCTCCAGTGTTTTGGTTTTTCTCCTAAAAATACTGCTCATTCTTGTATATGTCTCAAATTAATCCTGAGAGTGAGTGGGCATTAGGACTCACATGTCTCACTTTTGTAAGGCTGAAGTGTATTCATTACATGGGTATTGATACTGACCTATTGAATCGGTAGGAGGACTCCTGTTTGTTGAGAATAACAATTTTCCTGGAAAAAGGAGACTCTGAAAGAAGCTCTGTGGCCATCCTCTACCTAGGGATTGTACCCATAAATATGCTCTATCAGCTCAACCAGGGATCCTCTACCCAGGAATCGTATTCATAAATGTGCTCTATCAGCTCATCCAGGGATTCTCTACCCAGGGACCATATCATAAATGTGCTCTATCAGCTCACCCAGGGATTCTCTACTCAGGGACCATATCATAAATGTGCTCTATCAGCTCACCCAGGGATTCTCTACTCAGGGACCATATCATAAATGTGCTCTATCAGCTCACCCAGGGATTCTCTACTCAGGGACCATATCATAAATGTGCTCTATCAGCTCATCCAGGGATTCTCTACCCAGGGACCATATCATAAATGTGCTCTATCAGCTCACCCAGGGATTCTCTACTCAGGGACCATATCATAAATGTGCTCTATCAGCTCACCCAGGGATTCTCTACTCAGGGACCATATCATAAATGTGCTCTATCAGCTCACCCAGGGATTCTCTACTCAGGGACCATATCATAAATGTGCTCTATCAGCTCACCCAGGGATCCTATATCTAGGGATTGTACCAATAAATGTGCTCTATCAGCTCACCCAGGGATTCTCTACCCAGGGACCATATCATAAATGTGCTCTATCAGCTCACCCAGGGATCCTATACCTAGGGATTGTACCAATAAATGAGCTCTATCAGCTCACCCAGGGATCCTCTACCCAGGGATCACATGAATCTCTTGAAAATATCTTCTTCCACAAAAAAATCTTTATTTTTTATTTGGAACCTGCAAATAGCTAGTAGAGATGTGCGGGTCCGGATTTCTGAAATCTGGACAAACCCGAATTTACGAGTTTTGAGTAGAACCGGGTCAAGGCTTTTGTGACCCAGTTCGGAACTTGGTAATGAAATGAGCCGGCCTGGGATGTGCTCACAGATGAGTGGAGAGGGTGCGCCTGAGCCCTGTGGTATGTTCTTCTGGCGCAGCAGTTGCCAGGCTCTGCCTGCCTGCAGTGTTTGGTTCCTTACCAGCCACCTTCAAAAAATGCGGATGTGGGTGGGGGTGCAGGGGGTACATAAACTGACTGAGCCAGCCTGGCCCTGATTGTTACAAATGGGGTGACATACACTGACTGCACCTGGCCTTGCTTGTTACAAATTGAGGGGGAGCATACACTGTCACTGACTGAGCCTGGCCTTTCTTGCTACAAATGGGAGGAAGGGGGGGGGGGCATACATTGAGCCTGTACCTGCTTGCTACAAGTTGGGGTTGGGCATACACTAACTTAGCCTGTCCCTGCTTGCTACAAACGGGGGAAGGGGGGGTATACGCTGACTGAGCCTGGCCCTGCTTGCTACAAATGGGGGGGGGGGCATGCACGGTTACTGACTGAGCCTGGACCTGCTTGTTACATTGGGGGGGGGGGGGGGACTATAGTGCTATGGATTGTTTGAGGAAGGGGAGGGCAAATCTGTGTCTTGCTTAGGGCCTAATGAGGTCTAAATCCACCCTCTGCACTGCGCACGTGCGTGTCTAGAGCTGCGATGCCGCTCACAGTGCCCCAAACACTGCAGAAAGATTTACATGCCGCTGGAGCGTTCCAGAAAAGGGCTGGCGTGTCAGCTTTGTTTTCTGGGTGTGCCAAACCAGTGGGCTTCACTGGTCCCAGTAGCATGATTTTCCCAGACATCCTGAAAAACCTAAGGGTTACTGAGATTTCCGATGTTCACACAGTTGATCTGATGGCTGCATCTATATTTAAATCAGGCCCCAAGTTAGAAAATCAACGCGATGGGGCTGATTCTGAGTTGGGAGCAAAGTAAAAAAAAAAAAAAAGCAAGTAACTTTGCACCTGGTCAACACATGTTGCCAGGGGCATAACCAGAGGTGTGTGGGGCCCCATAGCAAAATTTCCTTGGGGCCCCCAGCCCCGTGATACTTACACCCCCTCAGCCCCATAATACTTACCTCCTCCTGAGTCTGGTGTGCTGCTCCATCTCTCCTCACTGAAGCTGGAAGGAGGTGTGGCCGTGGTCCGGGGATGTCATCATAGCCACGCCTCCTCCCAGCTTCTGAGAAAGCCAATGTCATTTTTAATTTGACGCAGGTCGCGAGCCAATCAGCCGCTGCTGATTGACTGCTGGTCTGCGAGTTCCTATTGGCTGACGACCGGCTCCTGATTATTGGCTATAGAGGGTGCAGGGGGTTGCTTGCTGGGCCGGCGGGCCCCCTAAGCCACTGGGCCCCATAGCAAGCGCACCCCTTGCACCCCCTATAGTTATGTTAGTGCATGATACAGTGCAAGGGGAAACATACTGTATACTTTTGTTTTTGCATGCAGGGTAAATACTGGCTGCTTTTGCATGGAGCCCACAAATGTTGGACAGCACTAGCGTATCTTTAATGGTTTCAGGGTGTGCGGTGCACAAACCCCTGGTTTCAAAGGGGCACACACTGCACACCCGGCAACCATTTTTTTAATACATATCTCTCCGGAGACCCGCGTCGGCAGCAGCACTGCACAAATCACCAGGAAAATGGCGTATTGGCCATTTTCCCAGTTTTGCGCATACGCAGTAGGAATTTCATCAGGAAAATGGCTGCCGCGCCACTTTAAGTTTTCAGAGTTTGCTTAATATCAGGTGATCCTATTGGACCCCTGATGATGAATGGTCCGTTACCTTAAATATGAGGAAAGTAGAGTTTCTGCATGCGTAACGGGCCATTTAGTGATGATGAATAGGCCCATAACTAACTTCTCAGGCCATCACAACTAAGTGGCAGAAGCGAAGCATCTTTACCTGTATCTTTAAGGAGTCCAGACAGTGTATATGTTTTGTGGACACTGGTCCTTTAGAATTGTTTGTTTCCCCCTATCTAACCCTTTTGTAATGGTTTCCTAATTCCTTAGTAATTGATTCCAGCACACACTTCCCTCCTATAATTACTCGTCTCTGTTACTGCATTTCTGCATCTGCAGGCGGGTAATATTCAACAAAATGAAGCAAGCAGTCTGTAGATTCTGAGTTACAAGTAAACTCAGGAGGCGATGGTTAGAGACGAATGTTTTCTAAAAATTTCCATCCCTCAACTTTGAACATCAGCCTGGAATTCTCCCATGTGAAATTTCTTAGCCCGGCTTGAAAAAAAAAAAAAAAAAAGTGTAGGCTATTTCCTTTGGCTTTCTATGTGCTTTACTGGGAATGAGGAGCCCAAAAGAGGGGAAAAAATATGTTCCATTACGTAAGGCTGTTCTTTTGTTTCAGACTGGAATTGTACAAAGCCTACATTTCTCCATATACTACCTTGCATATTTCACAAAGGAAGGAAAGTTTATTTTGTGGACATTTCATGGTGAAAACTTTTCTCGGTACACTATAGAGACAGTGCTGTTAATGACAACACTATTTAATTTATTATCAACTCCGTGGCCGATCTGGGAGTGCACACAAGTCTGCACTGGCACTGCATGCATGGAACTAAGGGCCTGATTCAGCAGTGGATGGAATTGCAAAACTGCACGCAAGCAGCTTTGCAATTCTGTCCTTGCAACATACTTGCCTACCCTCCCGATTTGGTCGGGAGCCTCCCAAAAATCGGGTGCCGCTCCCGACCTCCCGGGAAGGCAGGCAATTCTCCCAGGCTGCCGCCCAACCCTCCTGTCCCCCCCGCAATGACCCCTGCAACCCCCGCAGCGGAGGGGGCCGGTGACGCGATTCGCGTCATTTTGGCCCCGCCCCCTGCTACACAATGCCTATTTTATCGGCATTGCATAGCAGGGGCGGGGCCAAACTGACGCGATCACGTGACCCCGCCCCACCACACCTTCAAGTGATGTCATCCGCCCGGCAACTCCCCCTTGTACCGGCCACGCCCCCCCCCTGTCCTGCCGATCTGGCTGCTCCCTCCCGGAAGGAGCAGCCAGAAAGTCGGCAGGTATGCCTTGCAACTATGCTAATTCAGCAGGAGGTGCCATGCCTCCTACATGCATTAATGATCCGAGCTGCGTCCACGGGTCAGACGCAGCATCTGCGTGATTCTTGGCTGGCTGAGTGACTATGGGGTCACGCAGGCCGGACATTGCAGATGTCCAAAAAAGGCCAGGAAATCTCTGTCTGCCAACGGAGATCCTCCCGGCCTCCCGCCCCCCCATCCCCAATGGCGCCGACATGCCTCCTCCCAACCCCCAAACGACAGCAAACTGTCAATCACTGACAGTCTGCTGCCGCTCTGTGTGCAATCACCGGTCATTCTGCACATGCGCTGAGCATGTCCTATGCATGTGCAGATTCCCGATAATTGGGAATCTGCGCTCAGCATTGCACATAAGGCCCTAAGTGCAAATATTTACTTATATGCCTAGCTGAACATATCTATGCAACCACACCGCCCCTATCCTTCTGCTTGTCCAAACCATCGGATCTATACCTGATACAAGGGATCTGTCTGGAACAAGAAATGTACATACATACATACAGTATGCCTCTGTGTAGGCCACAGTTCAACTTTCACTACACTTAGCCTGTGTGTATCAGGGACGTGCAGTCAGGGGAAGCAGGGAAGGCAGAGCCTCCCCTGTCATTAATGATTAAATTAATACAAAGAAGATACAGGGGAGGCAGGGAAGGCAGAGCCTCCCCTGTCATTAATGATTAAATTAATACAAAGAAGATACAGGGGAGGCAGGGAAGGCAGAGCCTCCCCTGTCATTAATGATTAAAATAATACAAAGAAGATAATCTGTATCATAAGTATCTGCTTTATATTATTCTGTAGGACAGACGACAGAGTGTAGGAAGCGGCGGGCAGGGCCAAGCTACAGGCAGTAAAAGCCTGTTGAAAAATAGCAGTAGAAGCGGCACCAATAGAAATGCCTCAGTGACAGGGAGGTACTTTCAGCCCACATCAAAGCACGCCCCTGTCACTGAGGCAGATATGATTGGGCATCAGCTCTGACAGTGACTGTATCTGGCTGTCACTGTCAGTGCTGAACTCTGTGGGAGAGTGTCAGTGTGAGACTCCACAGGGTCCAGGTAGCATGTGAGTGTTTAGTTAAACACATTAAAAAAACATGACACTCGCAGTAGTGGCTATTTTATTGTCCAGGTCTTCCATTTACTTAATAGCGCTGCACCCACTATTAAGTAAACTGAAGCCCTGGAAATAAAATAGTTTAAATCATAATGTCCCACTCCCTCCCCAGTCCCACTCCACACACGCTGACACTTTATTAATAACTTATTTCACACCTGTCCTTCACAATATACTAGCCTAGCCTGCTCCTCACAAGTTTGAGCAGGCTACTTAGGCACCAAGGTCATGGGCATTGGTGTGGGTGCCGATCATAGCTGGAGGCAGCGGCGGTGCTAACGGGAGGCAGCGGTGGTGCTAGCGAGAAGCGGAGGTGGTACTAGTGGGAGGCAGTGACTGTGGTCAGAGCCGTAGCTAGTCATTTTGGTGCCATGTGCGAGAAAGAGCATCGGTTCCCCCCCCCCCAAAAAAAAACAAACAAACAAATAAATAAATATAAATGGGACATCATTTTTGTTTTTACTTTTTCAGTATCTGTAATGCTGGGTTCACTGTGTGCATGGAACGACTGCTCCAACCAGAAGGCACAGACTTATGGACTGACTTTGTCACTGCACACACACATACTGTATGTAGTCTCTGTAACCTCAGCACATATGCATACACACACCCATGTAGTCTCAGCAGGGCCGGATTAAGGGCCACATGGGCCTGGAGCTGAAAATGACTAAGGGCCTATTATGAGAAGCAGAGGAGGTGTGACCAGTGCTGTGTGGGTGTGGCCAGTGCTGTGTGGGCGTGTACACCACAATACTCTCAGCCCCAATGTCTCCCTAAATATGTAAAAGAAAACAAATGCTTAATTTTGTGAGGTAAATAGAAATACAATTTTACTACTTATGATTTATGGCTGACCATATGGAGAGCAGATGGTCAGTCAACATCATGTTGTCATAACAATGGGCCTATTTTTATGTTGAGGCCTGGAGCTGTAGCTCCATCCGCCCCATTGTTAATCTGGCCCTGAGTCTCAGCACACATACACACGCCCTGCAGTCTCAGCACACATGCACACAACATGTAGTCTCAGCACACATGCACACAACATACACTCTCAGCACACATGCACACACCCTGCAGTCTCAGCAGACATGCACACAACATGTAGTCTCAGCATACATACACACATGTAGTCTCAGCATACATGCACACAACATACACTCTCAGCATACATACACACATGTAGTCTCAGCATACATGCACACAACATACACTCTCAGCATACATACACACATGTAGTCTCAGCATACATGCACACAACATACACTCTCAGCACACATACACACATGTAGTCTCAGCACACATGCACACACCCTGCAGTCTCAGCACACATGCACACACCATGCAGTCTCAGCACACATGCACACAACATACACTCTCAGGAGACATGCACACACCATGCACTCTCAGCACATATGCGGACACCATGCACTCTCAGCACACCCTGCAGTCTCAGCACACATGCACACAGCATGCACTCTCAGCAGACTGACATGCACACAACATACACTCTCAGGAGACATGCACACACCATGCAGTCTCAGCAAACAACCATAGATACATAGGTATGCTCAGCACAGATACATACAAACACACACATTTAGCCTCAGCACATCCATATACACATGACAGACTTATCAGCATTCAGCAGGAGGAAACAGAAGCACTGCTGGGGAGTTACCGTTGTCAGTACTTACCATTAGCACTGCCGAGTCTCTGCATGCAGGAGAAGAGAAAGGTGGCCAGACGGGAGCTCACTGAAGAGAGACCTGCTGCCCTTGTATATATCAATCCATGCTGCTGGTCCTTGCCTGCCCCCGACTACACCAGCCACCCAACATCTTTTGCATCAGCCAAAGGACGTTCCACAGGGACTGCTGGGAAACGTAGTCCCTTCCACCTCTGTGACACTGGTCACAGAGGTGAAGGAACTACATTTCCCAGCAGTCCCTGCGGAACATGCTTTGACTGATGCAAAGGATGCCGGCAGTTCACTAAGAGCGATATTCAATTAGAGGCAAAGTTTTCGCCTGTCCGACTGTTCGCTTCATTCGCCTGTTTCAGAGGCAAATTTATTCCGTGCTCGTACCCGCTTTTCACCTAATTCAATAGCAAAACAGGCGAAAACGGAAATAGGCGAATGTGGAACAGGTGAAAAGTAAAGAAAGAATTGGGGAAATCAGTCTGTACCCCAGAAAAATAAATATTAACATAGGGAATCAATATAGATGTGTACTAATAGCCCTAATAAAACTATTTTGTGTACTTAAGTTGTGTAAATTGCTTGCTATTAGCGTCTAGGTAAAAGTGGTGAAGAATGGCATTAAGCAGTATTTTTTGGTGAAAATAAGTAGTCCTGTCAAATTTGGGGTGCTAGCATATTTTTATGTCTCTAAAGTGAAATTTTAAAATACGTGAAAAATCCACCTGCTGCATGCACCTGCAATCCCAAAAAATACCTGACCCACACTTGGGGACCACCAAGAAGTCTATTTCGATACTTTTAATGTTTATCCCCCCACTTTTTAAATTTTCACCCCAAAAATGACATGCCTTTTTTGGGGTGTTCTTAGATTTTTGTTTCTGGTTTTTTTTGCAGATTTGTCCTTTGGGGGGCTGTCCCAAGGGGTCTGAGTTGTTTCCCCACGTTTGCACCCCAAAATAAAGATTTTGCATATCTTTTCACCAGCTATTGATTGGAGAATCATTATTGGAGAATTGTTTCCACTTAGGTGAAATTGTCCTGGAATTGAATTTGGCAAATTTTTTTTAGGCAAATTTTTTCGCAAAAATACAGGCGAATATGGCTTTTCGCCTTTAATTGAATTCCCCTCATAGTCGCCTGCTAGATAACTGCAAGGCCCCTCCCTCCCGTGCTGCTGGGGGACCTGCTGTCACTGTGCACTGCACTTTTATTAAAATAAAGCAGTTGCCACTTGCCCGGCGTATAGTGATTGCGGTGAGTGGCCGGTTCCACCCTCAGGGCTGTTGCGCTTTGTGCAGCGGCACCGGCCGCACCACCCTAGCTACGGCCCTGGCTGTGGTAGCGGGGAGGCGGTGCGGCGGGACCCGGTGGAGAAGATTATGGCTGCATCATCACCCATTTCAAAAATGGCGCTGCAGAGATTGCCCCACCCTCTTGGCTGGATTTTATTAGCCAGCGCGAGGCAGCGGCATACCAGTCCGCCCAGGAGGGGAAGGAGCAGTAAAGAGCTCCTGAAGGAAGAAGACAGGCAAAGTCCTAGTGGGCTGTGGCCATGTAATAGAGCTTAAAGGCTGCTGCCCACTAGGTAAAGAGGACTCCAGAAGCTCTGGGGAGGCGGCGGCCATGTAAATGAGCTTAAAGGCCACCTCCCAGGTGAAGACACCGTGTAATAAACTTTTATTAAACAATCAAGTTTCTTGTATTTATTTTACTATTTTCTTAACAGGCGGACTACAGGTGCCAGCGAGCCCTTGATGTCCAGGCATATAAGCACTTGTGGTTCTCCAAGTGCCGGCATGCTGGGGCAGGCTTGCTGGGACCTGTAGGCTGCCTGTAAAGAACAATATTATTATACCATGAACATGAACCCCACACCCACCACCACCAGGGGTGCGGGGCATAGCACTGGGCTTTCAGCTCAGTGCTGGATATTGATCGGAAGGGGGGAACCCAATTTAAATTTTTTTGGGATCCCCACTTTCCGAGGAATTCCACGACTGGGCTAACTAGCTTAGGGAAGGTTGAGTGTACCCCCTGCTATGGCATTAACCCCATGGCTGGTTGAGCCTGGTGCTGGTTACTGTTAAATAAGGGGAACCCTATGCTATTTTTATTTTTTTTGTATATATGGGTGGCGGTTAATCAATCAGTGCCTCCCCAGTCATTGACCTCACCGCACGTCACTGGTGTGTATTTACCCCGTTATGACCATTCAGCCGAAAGTGATGTAACAAAGCTGTGTACGACTGATTCACCCCTATATGCATACGCTCAGCTACGGAACGTGCACAGTGCTAAAAATCACAACATGTATTGGCAAAACGGATGGCGTGCAACTTTTAATCGATCTCTCCATTAATAAAAATGTGTGCTCGACTGCTCAGTAGTCATGTTTTCATGGCAAACATTATTGTGCCATGAAAAAGCTGTCAATTGTCAAGATAGTATGACCACTTGTGTTCAAGGTCAAGTATTTTATTTAATTTTCTCTCATTGTAACTGATCATTTTATCACCTTTGTTGTTGCTAGATAGCTTTCGGCTGGTGGTGGCATCCCTTGCATTTTACAGTATTGCTGTCTATCATCTTAAGCTGAGTACACACCTGGGCGACATATCCGCTGACCAATCTGTCGCTCAATGTGTCTGCACTGACATTATAACTGGACGGGCATTTAAATTTGTCCGCACAGCTGAGATGTCAGTTACCGGCTGTCCCTGCAGCAAGTGTACAGGTGTTTGGTGGGTTGCTCGTACTCACAGTCAGATGTGCCAGTATATCTTTCAGATATATTGGCATTGGCTGTGCTGCAGGACAGATGCAATATGTCTGTGAACAACGTCGTTCACAGATATATATCGTCTGTACACACCCACCAATGCACTATGCAATATGTTGTTTGTTGGCAGATTGAACATCATATTGCATAGTGTGTACCCAGCCTTATGCTGTGCATCGTTTGAATTAGCTCCAGGTCAAAATTGCCATTAAATTGAGGGTGGTCTTCTTATAAAGAGGGTGACATATGTTGGATCGGTTACCTTTTTAGTCCGAGACTAGAATAGAGAATAGACCTGTGTTTATAATGAGGGAGTACTGTATGTGTGTATATGTACAATACATAGCAAAATGCAAAATAAAAAGAGCAACACAATAGGGATAATTATATTGTGGGCATAATTACTCGTTGTAATGATATCATTTATCTTTCCTGCATCTATAACTGGAAACAGAGCAGCGGAGCAGAGTAAGATTGATAAAATGTACTAGTGGCATTATATATTGCATTTTTGTTTTCATTTCTCACGGACTGAGACTTAATGAAACCCCAAAAGGCAAAAAATAAGTGGTTGAGTTTTGAATACAGGTTGGAAAAATAAACAGTGGGGATGAACGTACAAATGTAAGTGTCTTCATCTGCAGGAATCTCCTGTATGAAGTTCTCTATAAAAATGAAAACACAGAGGGGGGTTCGATTTCTATATACTTTCCCCCACGACAGGCAGCATTGTAATGTTCCCTGCAGAGCAATCAGCTGCTTACATGAAGTCACCCTCATTTCCAAGTGTGTTCTGTCTGTATTGATTCTGTCTTACATTCCTCTGTGAAAATGTCTTTTGTTCTTTGACTCACCAACCTCATAGCAATGGAAGAGTGGGAGCCCCGCTCTTGTTGTCTTAGAGATGCGCGCAGGCCGCCACCATTACCATATGCTGATTTCTCTAGACATCTCTATTGTTAGATGAATTTACTTGACAAGTTTCGAGTATGTCACACAGCTAATTGTGCAACTCTATCTAGCGAGGTGGATTAATATATTTAAATTATTCAAACAGTGAGTTTTCTCAAGCTCTGCATTAGTCATGGCGTAACGAAGTTATGATCAGCGAGTAAAAGGTCATTTCGACGTGTCAGTTTCAGGCCGACTGGTCAAAAGCAACAAAACTGGACACAATAAAACTGGCGAGTGTATGACTGTAATACTCCTTTCACACAGGATTTCTTTAAAATCCCAGCTTTTACCTGGCATTTGAGTGCTCGGTCTTTCTGTCGATTCTAGCCTGACCCCCCTTTCACACAGAAAACAAAATGATGGGGTAAAGCACTCTTACCCGGTAATTTGCTGATCAACACGGGTATTTTTTCTGTGTAAAAGGCTCAACCTGGGGTAAAACTGCCGGGTCTCCGACCCTGGTAAAAGCAGGGTCGAAGTTCCGGGAATTATGACCCAAGTTGACCCTTTCACACAGAAAGTTGACCCGTGTTGATCAGCAAATTACCGGGTAAGAGTGCTTTACCCCGTAATTTTGTTTTCTCTGTGAAAGGGGTATGAGTCAGAGGCTTAGTATTATGTATCCAATACAGAAAGAAATGTTAACACATAACAATGTTTACTATTTACCACCTTGGGATCAAGTCAAGCCAGTTTAGTAAAGATGGTAATCTGGAAAGTAGAACAATAATACCCCTTTTACACTGACTGAAATATCCCGGGTTGATGCACGTGAACGCGCATAATCCCGGGAATTTCGTCGGTGTGAACGGATCAACCCGGGTCCAGTGACCCGGGGATCCGACCCTGCTCCATTGCATGGTTGAGCGCGGGTTATTCCCGTGTCACCCTGCAATGTAAACGGTGCGGCCCGGCTCACGATGACCCGGGTTGCGCCGCATGCCGCCTGATTGGCCGGCTTCAGTGGCGCTTGGAGATGACATCATCTCCAAGCGGCCACTGCAAGCAGCGCCTGGCCAAGTGGCACGAAGCAGCGCACCCCACCCGCTCTCCGTGCCTCCGGACCGCTGCAGGATAAGGTAAGTAGGTCGCGGAGGGGGGAGGGAGGGGAAAAGCGCTGCTCACCGTCGCCGGGCAGCCGGGTCAGTTCTGACCCGGGCCAGGTGTGAACGGTGCCAACTCGGGCATAGCCCGGGTCGGCGCCGCAGTGTAAAAGGGGTTTGCCCCGGGTCTGATCCGGGTTGGAAACGTGTTCCAAATCCCGGGTCAGACCCGGGGATTTTGGTGTAAAAGGGGTATAAGAGTAGTAAAGAGGGAGCCATGCTGCAGTGTGACTGCAGGTCGATCTGGGTTGAGGCTCTGTGTGAACGGCTCCCAACAAAAAAACCCGGATCGATTTACCGGGCAATCTTACTCGGGTTGAGAGCAGGGTTGAAAACGGGTTGTTCCCTGATCATGAGGCAGTGTAAAGGGTGCTACCATGCTTATTTGACCCAGCTAGCTCCAAAAGATGCTGATTGGAGCTTCTGGGGCACTGGCAGATGATGTAATTTGTCAGTGCCCTGCAGAGAGAGACGCACATGAAGCCGTCGCTTGCCTGCCTAACCTCCTGCACAACAGCAGCCTGACCAGCAGCCACAAAAGCAGGCAGGCACACAGCCTGCCACAGCCAGAACTGCAGCCTGAAGCAATGCTGTAAAGAGTCCCCACCCCTCTCTTTTGTTGCCTTTTGTGACCATCTTTGTCAGACCTTAAAACAGACCATTTTTAATGACTTCTATAGAGAAAAGCAGGGATTACCCGGGTTCAGTGTAAACGGGGCAAACCCAGGAATAACCCGGGTCGAGTTGAAGTAAACGCGGTCTGAAGCAGAGTTCGACCCGGGATTGACCAGTGTTCAAATTCCAGAGTCGGACACAGGATTTTGGTGTAAAAGGGGTATTACCCATTACATAGAAATTGGAGGATTTGTAGTAGCTGTCTTTACAGGGGAATGTCTCAAGGAAGGAGAGAGAAAATACTCTATTTATTTATGTAAGTGACATAAACCATTTCCCCATCAAAACAGGAGTTTTATGCTAGTTTTAGGGTCCTCCCTGTTTTACAAGCTCCCCGGCAACAGCTATCGCCCGTATTCTCTAGAGAAGGCAATGTATCGCAGGCTGTACTGTTGCTGTTATTCCCATCTAGTTACTGGGGAAACTACTTTATTATTGAAATCAAGCAGTTTTCCACATTATAATAATAATATAATATGTTTACATTTTTTACTTATTTTCTAGGGTGGGACTTATCAATTTTTGCAATAACATTCTGATACATCCCACCCTCATTCACCTGCATACCAGCATTTTTGATTGCCAGTATATAGGAATACCTACCTTGCGGGACAGCTCTCTTGATGTAGAGCTTTCCCAGGGATGAGAAGACTTACGGTTTTATGACCCGGGAGTCCTATTGCGATTGCACAGCCATTGGCCTGCACATAGTCAAGCTCCAAGTGGACAAAGAGGGATCCTTCGAGTCCCTCTCTGGGGGCTTCTTGCAAAAGGTTTGAGGGCCTGAATCAGACCCGGACTCTATGCTGCGCTCGCTCGCATTGAGTGATTTTTCGCAATGCGCTTGTGCAAACCAGCCAGTGTGATGGGAAAGTGCTCGCCCGTAGTCCGCAGTCGGGCCACAATTTTGAGTGACAGATAGTGCCGTTTGTGGGTAGCGATAGGGGAAGATGCTTCTAAACGTGGGTGTGGATGTGCGAACGCAGGCATGCCGTACCGTCAGAACGACGTTTAATGGGTGTGAATAATTAGCAAAGTAGCGTCATTACACACGTGACTGGGTTGTATTTTAGCCTGAACTGCTCGCAATGTTGTTGTGGGAAATGGCTACCACAAGCGCTGCGAGCAGCTCCGATGGCTCTCGATGTTCCAGATTAATCCTACAACTGCCAGAGATGACGTGTGTTGCGAGTGGCATAGTGCAGCCAGGTGCGAGCGCATAGTGCGGCCGCTCACTATTACTTAGTGGGCGGCTTTACGCCACGCAGTGCAAGCACATGATTTAAATAGCCGGCCCCTTTTAGCCAGCGAGCGGCTGCAAATAGCATTCGGGTCTGAATCAGGCCCTGAGTTACCAATCTGATAGAAACCCCGGAGCTAGCTACAAGCACATCTCAGTCTTATAGAATCCTATGGGGATCGTTGTTCCGCAGGTCCACAGCAGATATTTCTGTTATCTGCTGCAGATCCTTTTTTAATTGGACTGGGTATGAAATACTGGCGGTTCGAATCCAGACCCCTGAAGCCCTACTATTGAAGATCCCGACGGAGGCTGGTATGCACCCTATCCTCCCCTCTACTCCCCCTAACCCTCCTTTAGTGGTGCCTTACCCTAACCTCCCCAGGGGGTGCCTAACCCTAACCTCCCCCTGGTGCTGCCTAACCCCCTTCCCGCACCCTAAACCTAACCCTCCCAGGGGGGGTGCCTAACTCTATCCTCCCCCTGGTGGTGCCTAACCCTAACCCCCCCACCCCGCAGCCTAACACTCCCTGGGGGGGTGCCTAACCCTCACTTCACCCCGGTGGTCCCTAAACCTAACCCCCCCCATCCTCGGCTAATGCGCTGATACCTACCCGGATCCTTCATTCGGGCTTCCGGCGGTTGCGATGCCGACGCCAGTATCCTGATCCTCTTCGGGATATCAACGTCAGTATTTTGCCTGGCTGCGGTATTTCGACTGCCAGCATCCCTTCTGCTGGCATATAAACGACATCCCTTTTTAATACATATGGGGATCCATATGTATTTCTGTAAACCTACAAAAACTGCAGTTTTCTCAGGTTTTACGGCATCTATTATATTGATACATTCGTCCCTTTATATCACTGCAATAAGCAGCAATAGAAAATCATCCTTATCCCCAGCCTTGATAAATAAACCCCAGATACTCTTAGATATATGTCAGCAAAAGTTTACCAAAGTATTATTTTCTATTCTTAAGTAGTAAAATTCAAACAAAACATTATTAGAAAAGGATGATAAGAGGGGGCAATATGTGAGTAGCAGTTGGTGGGATGGGGGGGGTTATTGTACAGGGGCCACATTGGCAAAGATCAGCCCTGGTAAGGCTGTTGCTTTATACTAACACTGTTGTATTATGCCCATTAAGTAGTCATTTTACTAATTCAAGAAACCAAGTCACCATGAAATGCAACAAGTTAATTATCCAACTTATTCTTTCAACATATAAAGCACAGAATTCCCTCAGCTATCAATGAAAAATGGGTAATGGCTGAGAAGTGTAGGATTTACATATTAAACAAGCCCCATTCTCTTTCCTAATGTGTCTTCTCCCACACAATCCTGGTAATGTAGAGAGGTTTCAAAGAAAAAAACTTGCTCTCTATAGCAACAAGAAAACAATGTTTTGCGTTTGATATGCACAGATTAGAATCGCTGCACTTCATGTCAAGAGATGCAAGTGTTGGGGTATGTTAGCACGTATTTCTTTGCAGGGAGCAGTGGGTACACTAGGTGCTAACATGGCTCAGGACTTGTGAGTATAATGCTTTCAAACTGTGCAAGACACATTAGGGCTGTGAAAAGAACACAGTTTTTATAAGCTTTTTGCAGTCTCTCTCACTGCATTAATAATTACACAGGCTGTGCTGGAGTTTAGTTTCTATCATAAAATATGCTGGCGTAGTTTATTGCTTGGCCAGACTTAAGTAAACAGTAAGGTCTCATTGAAACCACACATGTATCTTTCTCAGTCTTTTCCTTTGTGGCTCCTAGAACATTTTACATTGCTTTGGGAAATTATAAGTAATATTAATAAAAAAATAATAATTTACAGAGGATCATTCTGCATTATTATCTTTTGTGGAAAGAGGCAGGAGTGTTTGTTAGCTTGTGGATCTCCTATGTAGTGTTTAAAGATGACCTCTCATGGTTTTATAGTAAGGCACCTATTCATCGACATGGATGGGTCCATTCATTAAACGTGCAAACAGTAGTTTCTGCATGTTTTTCACATAGGGCCTGATTCAGAGTTGAATGCTATTCTGATGTTCACGCAGTTGAGCGATTATCGGTGGTCTGCACATGCGCCCCAGCCGCATTGGACACGTGCTGCGAATGAATTGTGATCGCACACGCTGTGAGGATCCACTCGCTATTGATTGACAGGAAGAGACCATTATGTGGTTACGGGGAGTTGTAGCCAAAACGCAGGCGTGTCGGGGCCATCTCCTGGACGTGTACTAGCCAGCGTCTTCGATATCGCACACACAGAACGACCCTCCAGCGTCTCAATTACCACAACTATTCTGACTGTCAATGTCCCAATATTTATGGACCTGACTGTATATATATATATATACAGTCAGGTCCATAAATATTGGGACATTGACAGAATTTTCATATTTTGGCCTCTATTCACCACAACAATGGCTTTGAAATGAAACAAACAAGATGTGCTTTAACTGCAGACTTTCAGATTTAATTTGAGGGTAATTACATCCAAATCAGGTGAACAGTGCAGGAATTACAACGGTTTCTATATGTGCCTCACACTTTTAAAGGGGCCAAAAGTAATGGG
Organism: Taudactylus pleione; assembly: GCA_031769625.1. Taxonomy (NCBI): domain Eukaryota; kingdom Metazoa; phylum Chordata; class Amphibia; order Anura; family Myobatrachidae; genus Taudactylus; species Taudactylus pleione. The sequence goes on along the minus strand of JAUIMM010000081.1, from coordinate 7,878,641 downwards.
ACAAACTAAACAATCCTAAATCTAACTTTCACTTTTTAATACTTTGTTGCAAATCCTTTGCAGGCAATTACAGCCTGAAGTCTGGAATGCACAGACATCACTAGACGCTGGGTTTCATCCCTGGTGATGTTCTGCCAGGTCTATACTGCAAATATCTTCAGTTCCTGCTTGTTCTTTGGGCATTTTCCGTTCAATTTTGTCTTCATCAAGTGAAATGCATGCTCAATTGGATTCAGGTCAGGGGATTGACTTGGCCATTGCATAACATTCCACTTTTTAGCCTTAAAAAACTCTTTGGTTGCTTTTGCAGTATACTTCGAGTCATTGTCCATCTGCACTGTGAAGCGCCGTCCAATGAGTTCTGAAGCATTTGACTGAATATGAGCATATAATATTGCTCGAAACACTTCAAAATTCATTCTGCTGCTTTTGTCAGCAGTCACATCATCAATAAATACAAGGGAACCAGTTCCATTGGCAGCCATACATGCCCACGCCATGACACTACCACCACCATGCTTCACTGATGAGGTGGTATGTTTTGGATCATAAGCAGTTCCTTTTCTTCTCCATACTCTTCTCTTCCCATCACTCTGGTACAAGTTGTTCTTTGTCTCATCTGTCCATAGGATGTTGTTCCAGAACTGTAATGGCTTTTTTGGATGTTGTTTGGCAAACTCTAATCTGGTCTTCCTGTTTTTGAGGCTCACCAATGGTTTACATCTTGTGGTTAACCCTCTTTATTCACTCTTGTGAAGTCTTCTCTTGATTGTTGACTTTGACACATATACACCTACCTCCTGGAGAGTGTTCTTGATTTGGCCAACTGTTGTGAAGGGGTTTTTCTTCACCAGGGAAATAATTCTTCTGTCATCCACCACAGTTGTTTTCCGTGGTCTTCCGGGTCTTTTGGTGTTGCTGAGCTCTCCGGTGCATTCGTTCTTTTTAAGAATGTTCCAAACAGTTGATTTGGCCACACCTAATGTTTTTGCTATCTCTCTGATGGGTTTGTTTTGATTTTTCAGCCTAATGATGGCTTGCTTCACTGATAGTGACAGCTCTTTGGATCTCATATTGAGAGTCGACAGCAACTGATTCCAAATGCAAATGTCACACCTAGAATCAATTCCAGACCTTTTACCTGATTAATTGATAATGAAATAATGAGGGAATAGCCCACACCTGTCCATGAAATAGCTTTTGAGTTGATAGTCCCATTACTTTTGTCCCCTTAAAAAGTGGGAGGCACATATAGAAACCATTGTAATTCCGACACCGTTCACCTGATTTCGATGTAATTACCCTCAAATTAAATCTGAAAGTCTGCAGTTAAAGCACATCTTGTTTGTTTCATTTCAAAGCCATTGTGGTGGTGAACAGAGGCCAAAATATGAAAATTCTGTCAACGTCCCAATATTTATGCACCTGACTGTATATATATTATATCAATTCCAATGGACCCGGCATTCTGACTTAGTGACTGCGGCTTCAGTGCCTATCCCTTGTAATAGCATGTATAACCAGGGAGATTTGGAAGGCACTCGTAGAGACTTCACAATTTTGCAATAAATTACAGCAAGACTTTGCTAAATGTCAACGTTTCAGTGATACACACTTTTATCAAGACATATATATATATATATATATATATATATATATATATATATTTTTATATTAATATTACGAACCAAAGGGCATATTAAGAGAGGAAGGGGCCTGTGTGCAGTCTCCATCTGGGGCCGCCTCCTCTCTACCAGGTGGCCAGCAGCACACTGAACGCAGCAGTAGACTCTGGGCACTAGTATTTGCCAGAGTCTACTGTGCATGCACAGGTCAGTGGGGAAATGGCGCAGCGGCCATTTTCCAGGTGATTTTGTACAGCTATGTAACCGCTGACGTGGGACTCCAGAGAGTTAAGTATTGAATAAATGGGTGCAGAGTGTGCTGTGTGGGCCCCCTGCACCCAGGGGCCTGTGTGCACCACACAACCTGCACCCATTACAGATACGCCTGTACGGACCCATTCATTAACATTGCAATGCAGGAGTGATCAAAAATATCTCCTGCGTGCAATGAAGTCTGGATGTGCCTTACCATACACTAGTATGGGGTCAACTATTCATCAAACTGAAGCTGGACTGTGGGAACCAACGCCATCTTCAGAGAGTGTTGACCCACTGAGCTACTTACCAGTATTTTATGAATGTAGAAGTTTTTAACAATTTAATATTAAAGGTATGTGGCATTACTACACCTTGAAGTGGCCTCTGGTTTCTCCTAGGATCCATTGTGAGAATAACTTAGCTATGCCTGAATGATGTGAGATCACTAATGACTGGTGAATGTACTTTTATCAGTTCTTGGAAATTCCAGAATCTCTCTAAAGCCCCAGTATCAGCTATAGGCAGATGGAAATGCCTATATAACATGAGATGCATCCAAATGGATGAACTCACAGAGGGAGATTATTTTCTCCATGATGGCCGTAAAGTGTCTTGCAGGACAGTCGGGTGAAGGCACTTCGCGACCAGTAACATTGATAATCAGTGATAATTGCTGCCGTAATAGACTGCTGCACATGGTGATGGAGATCTCCCCACAAACTAGCAGTTTAAAGAATGTTGTTTTTAATATAGTTAGTTATAGGTTTTTATATTATCAGCATTGATGACAGTAAGCAGTTGACACTGGCATTTAAACCATTCTCTTCTACAGGCTCTGCAGGCTGCAGAAGGCCAATCCGCAGACATATACTCCATACTGTTATTTATTAGTTATTGTACAGTACATGAAGAGGATACCCTTTAAAACCAGTAAGGAAACCAATTTATGTTTACTATAGATGAAAGTGGTCAGCTGGGCCCTAGAGTGATAGTACAGCCAACCCCACCACGGTCATTCATATTTCATAAGATTCCTGCTATAGTCTTCACGTCATGTCCTCTCTGCTTCCTGAAATGAATTATGTTTTATCCTTCTAATAACTTGGCAACAGTTCCTCACTTTCCACCTACAGTTTAGCAGTTCCATTCATTATGTCTACTGCCTCGGCACTAGACATAATATGGTTCATCTAAGCATTCAACGTTAGAGGTCATCTGGAAGAAAAAAATCATTTTCCCAGAAAAACACTCTGAAGATTGATTCTACATTAGTTTAAATCAATGCTGTCTGCTGGGTCTATTTTACGTCTATTCATTTTTCACTTACTAATTTCTCTGTACATATCTGTGCTTTTATAATGACATCCGGACGCAGCAGACCTCAGAGATGACATCACTTTTATCTATGGAGTTGTGTATTCTCTTCCGTTATTTTTATTATTATTATTATTGCATAATATTATATTATAGCTACAATGCTTGCTCAGGCCCATAGCTGAAGGCTGTGCTGATTCTGCTGCAGTCCTTGTTTTTCTACAATAGGTCCCTCTGATTGTTGGATTAAGGGCCTGATTCAGCTTGGATGACTATTGCGATCGCAGCTGCGAATACGCATGCAATTCAGCTGCGTTAGTATGCTAATTAATTACGAGCGATATGCCGCTGACAACCGGGCTGGGCCCAGGTGACAGGGGGCGTGGCCTAATCGCAGGAGGCATGGCCACGCCTCCTTAGAAAAAAAAGAACGAAAAAAAATCTTATTTGCAGCGCCGCTCGCTGGGGAGTTGGGTGCTGTGTGCCCCGGCGCATAGCCAATGGGGGGCGTGATCAGCGTGATCACTCCCCCCATAGGCATAGGAGACTGCTCCAGCTTTAGCAGCTGCGAGCAGTCTCCCAGTGCAGCTCAGCACACAGCAGCATGTGCTGGGCTGCTGTGATGTTAGAGGGATGGGGAGCGGTGTCGGGCCCCTCCAGCAATTAGTACCCGCTCCCACCCCCTCTCGGCGCCCCTGCCCGCCACAGCCCTATGTAAGGACGCCAACTCTATTTTACACACATCCGTAATGTTTAGCAAGACTGCGAATTCATTGATACAATTGAGTACCATCGCTGCCTCACGCACACTTGCACAAGCTCTGACCTTTCTCAGAAATTGCTAACTTCAGCGCATGCTATGAGGTCTCAGGCTGCATAGGGCATCACAACAGATAATTTATGCATGCCCCTGCAATGGCTTTCAAACGCACTGGCACTCCTGCACCCACCCCCCCCCGACCACCCCCCTGTCATCACAAACAAACAGCACTTCCTGTCAATCAGTCTGCGATGTGCCTGCGTAGTCACTGTGATCGCAGTCCCGATCGCAGTGGTTGGTTCATGCACTGCGATGCATACCCCTGCGCAATACACAACAATCGGCCGATTGCGTGCATATTAGCAACTGCGATCCAAACTGCATCAGGCCCTAGGTTCCTAGTAGGTATAGGCCTACCCTAACAGATAAATGGGTCTTATGCCTCTGCTCACTGTCTTTTTTCCCCATGTTCTACACAAACTCCATCTTGCAAATAGTAAACGTAAAATATTACAGAAATATTTGGCTGGAAGTTTAATTGGTGTTCATGTACCTTATTTGTTCAAAAGTAAAAACAAAACAAAAAAGCACGTAATTTTCTGTGTACATGTATTTCTATGCGCATGTTTGTGATCCACTGTTCTAAACGTTACCTATCGTATTTTATAGGAGGGTTCATATTTGATTTAATTCAATCTTTAACTTACTAACTTTAGTGTTCCAGTATGTTCATGGCTACTAGTGTCACAAAGTTAATTACTGACACCCTGGCTGCTCTGCCTGGCTGAGCAACCTGGGTGGTGCAGTAAGTGTGGGGCAGTGATTGCATCATTGTCACATCCCCGCTTTATAATGCGGTTATTCCCAATTCAGTGCAAATTATGCCAGGACCATACACTTTAAATGGGCAGCAGTGGGTGGTAGTGAGTGTCTTGCGGGAGACTTACCTACCTTTCCGGACTCCCGCAGAGATTCTGGGGGGGGGGTTGCTGTGATTCAACTCACTTTTCACGTCCTTGTCCCACACTCGCCGTATTCTGCAGTGGGGGCCATGATAATGCCATTAACTTCAAATTGCTTTATCACACCCCGCCCCGTCCATTTGACTATGAAAGTTTGATGGATGCAGTAGGGTGCCCTGCTCTTCGGGAAGTCTCAGGGATGTGCTGGGAGAGTGGGAGAGTATGGGTTAAAAAACAGAGAAAATAGTGCCGATCCGGTCCCCTCCACTGTGGCTGTCAGAAGAGCTTGCATTCATGCAGATATTTTGGGGATTTAATTACTAGAGAAGGGGAGCAAAGTGAGCTGTGGTTCCCCACGCTACTGGGATGCTTGGTGGACACTGGTAGAGATTTGCAACATTTGTAGAACGGATGATCGTACATGTGTACAATATACAAAATATGGGCAGAAGTTTAATGTCTTTAAAAATTCCATGGCACGTCTCCCAACATTTCTTCTGACCACAAAGACAAGCGGGCAGATTCCCAGACACAAACATACATATGGCCTGCTATACACAGCTTTAAATACCTTTAAAGAACTGCCATTTACAGTAGAGAGTGAATGTAATGAAAGGTATATGGAAAAATATATTACTTTAAACCTATAAAACAGAAAAGAAACTAGCAACTTGTTTCCTGCCAGCTGGCATGGAGCTTCATGTCCTACCCCCTCCTCAATGGCTGAAGAACATAAGTAGGCTGCCTCTGCAGTAGTTTGTAAATTTATTTAGGTAAGAAAAGCCAGAAAACAAATGCAAAGGTCTTACCCTATGTGTCTAGCAAGTTCTAGAAATGCTATTAAAAAGAGTGCACAAAATAGGTGGCCTGAATTGTGCGCTAATGCTCTTGCAGTGAGTCTATAGTCACTCAGAATAGTTGTCGTATCTGAGATGCCGGACCCAGGGGCAGAACTATGGGAGACAATGAAGGCGCCTGCCACCGGGCGCCAGCACTGAAGGGGCACCTCCTCCATTGCCCACAATATATTCACCCCACTTAGGGCTGTAACTATGTACCCAGAGTGTACCATCGTGGCCGCCCAATACATGGCACCTCTTCCCAGCATCTGAGAAGCCACCATACATTAGTGGAGAGCTCCGTGTCAGACCACCAGCTGCCGCCTCCGTCTGTCTATGGCCTGCCCCTACTGATTGGTGCTGCTGCTCCTCGGTAGCTTCTTATGTCAGTGTGCCAAGTCCGGTGCCCGCTAACCCACAACTCTCCATGTCACTCCTCCCTGGCGGCAGCCTTAGACTCAGACCCGTGCAGCAGTCCCAGTGCTCCCCGTCACCCACAACTCCCCATCACACTCCTCCCTAGCGGCAGCTCTAACCACGAAGCCGTGCAGCAGAGTCCTGAGTGGCTGGCACGAGGATAAGTGCAGCTGCAGATCTTCTTCTAGGAGCTGGATGTCAACAAGGATCCACCGGACGGAGCTGCGGGTAAGAGGGCATAGGAGTTGGGGGCCTGGAGCACCAGCGACTGAGTCTGGGGGGCAGATCTTTGGTGGAGTAACTTGCCGGCATGTGATGCAGTTGGCAGTAGACTGGGCTTTTGTGATTTGTAGTCCCACCACAGTGGCAGTCTTACAGTATCTTGACTATAACTCAGTCCTCAAAGCCACCACATCAGGTGGTTTTTCCCTCCATCAGGGGATATCAGGACTGCTCCGCACCCCACATCAGGTAGCTTTCACCAGGAGGACTCTGGGCCTCATGCTAATTGCACCATACAGGTCACTATCTTATGTGTGACTAACAGGGTCGCCAAGAGCCACAGCGGGCCCGGGTGACAGGGGGCATGGCCTAATCATGGGAGGCATGACCACGCCCCCTTAGGAACTAAAACACTGGAAAAAAAAACATTTTAGCAGCGCCGCGAGGGGGGCGCTTTGAGCCCCTCAGCCTGGCGCACAGCCGATGGGGGGCGCGATCAGCGTGATTGCTCCCCCATAGGCATAGGACACTGCTCCAGCTGCTGCTAAGCAGCTGCGAGCAGTCTCCTACTGCAGCCCAGCACACAGCTGCTGTGATATAGGAGGAGGGGGGGCAGTGCTGTACCCGGGCCCCCGCCGGGCCTCTCCAGCATGCCCGGGCCCGGGTAATTTGTACCTGCCTCCCCCCATCTCGGCGCCCCTGGTGACTAATGCATAAAGATGTGTCCACATACATCTATCCTCTGTGCGCGACGAGTCGTGTTACAAATAACGTGTGAGCGCAAAGTGACTTGGTAGTGCTGAGCATCTTTTAATGTACATTTTACCCACAAGCAGTTTCTGCTGATTAAAATGATATGTGGCTACTACGGGTGTATCTGCATGCGAAACACTACATTACATGTCAGCGGCTGTGATGGGGGGGCACCAAATTATAACTTGCCTCCGGGCATCTTGGATGTACGTACGCCACTGGCCGGACCCATATTAACTGTGTACGGGATCGCAGACGTTGGATGTGACATGCCCCTGTAATGGTAAAGACATGCCTGCGTTTTTAGCCTACAAACCCCATTGCCTCCCGCAAACGCTCCCTGCCTGTGAATCACAATGCAAGTAAAGACTCACAGCATGCGACTATGATAATTTACCTTGACACCATTTGCCAAAACATCAGCATAATGTACAACTCTTAATCAGGCCCCATTTATTTACTGGCACAGACTTAATAGAAACAACATATTACCTGAATGATACAGAATAGATGTGAAGTCAAAGGATGCAAGTTCTATTAGAATCAGGTCATTAAAAAGAGCTGGGGATGAGTGGGCTGATAAGAGCAGTAAATAGTTTTCGTTTTAATTCTAAAGAGGCTGTATACAGTCTAGCATTTTCCTTTGATCATGCACAATACTTGAGGTTCAGATGAGCTTATATATATTTCTTTCAATACAACAGATGATCACAAAGTGTACATTCTAAATATAACAAGGGACATAGGCATAGGCGTATCTATAATGGAGTCTACTCCGTAATTGCACCGGTAAGAGGGGGGAGAGGAGGGGGTCCCGCATTAGGGGGTAAATGTACTAAGGGTCGATTTGGCATTTTGAGTGATTTGGCATGCGATTTGCATGTGATTTTGCATTTGGGTATTTACTAAAGGCCAAATCAAAAGTCAAATCGAGGTTCAAATCGAATTTTAGTCAAATTGACCTCAAATCGAACATCGGGAAAACATTGGTACTTTTACATAGAGCAACACACAAATCACTTATTTACTATCATTCGATTTGAAATCGAACTCAAAATCGAACTTCAAATCCCCAAATGAATAAACCTGCTTTATGCCATCGATTTGAGCATGAGCAGGTCAGATTGACACAGATACATGCAGACATCAGTGAGATGCCTGCATGTATCTGACTGTAAAAAGTAAATAAAGAGTTAAATGTTAAAAAAAATTACGTGAGGTACCCCCCCAAAACACAACCAGCCCCGGACTTTTGAAAGCCAGTCCTGGTTGTTTAAGTGCAGGGAAAAAAATGCGTAGGGTTCCACTATACTTAACACAACTAGCACTGGGCTTATGAACCAGTCCAGGTTCTGGACTTACAAGGAAAAAAATCGTGTAGGGTTCAACTGTAAGTTCCAGAACCAGCACCGGACACTTTCTAGCGGGGTCTGATGCCAAAGCCAGGGGAGCTCTATCACTGGTCTAGCCCTCTCCAGGGATCCCCTAGCCTAGGCTGATAGCCCGAGGCTATCCCCGCCACCCCTGGGCGGTGGGTGGCTGGTTGATAGTGCAGGTGTAGTGTAATTAGGGGTGTGTACCGGCCACTTTTCGTGTTATGTGTTTTGGTTTTGGATCTGGATCTTTCTTCGTGTTTAGGAACTGGATTGGTTTTGCCAAAACCACCCTTCTGTGTTTTGGGTCCTGGGTTTTGTGTTTTGGATCTGTATTTGTTTGAAAAAAGCATAAAAACAGCTAAAATCACAGAATGTGTTGGTTTTTTTGCTCCTATACTATTATTAACCTCAATAACCTTAATTTCCACTCATTTCCAGTCTATTCTGAACACCTCACACCTCGCAATAGTATTTTTATGTCCAAAAGGCTGCACCGAGGTAGCTGGATGACTATGCTAAGCGACACGAGTGGGCGGCACAAACACGTGGTCCATCTAGGAGTGACACTACAGTGGCAGACAGGATGGCAGTTTGAAAAACTAGGCCCCAAACAGTACATAATGCAAAGAAAAAAAAGAGTTGAAGATGGAATTGTCCTTGGGCCCTCCCATTAACCTTATGTTGTATAAACAGGACATGCACACTTTAGCAAACCAATCATTTCAGCGCCAGGGTCTGCCACACGACTGTGGCTGAAATGATTGGTTCATTTGGGCCCCCACAAAACAAGCTGGCAATTAATCTGTCCCTGCACAAACTGGCTCTACGGAGGCAAGATGTCGTCCTCATCCTCCTCATTCACCGGTTCCACACCCTCTTCAGTGTTATGTACATCCAATAGTTGCCTACTTTTGAAAAACACTTTCAGGGAGATTGCAGATGGGAGTAGAATGCGCCGCAAGCAGTGCAGCGTGCCGTTGAGGGGGCATGGCCCGCTCCGCCCAAAGGGCGTGTCTAGCTCCACCTAGATGTGCTACACACACATTCACATTACTAGATGCCCTACACATACACACATTCACATTACTAGATGCCCTACACATACACACATTCACATTACTAGATATCTGATGTCACACTTTCCTAAGCCATAGAACACATCTCTGGTAGAAATAAACTAATTAGGAAGCGGCCAGAGAGATCCGACCGATAACACAGAGACAAGCTTTCCTTTATCAGCTCCACCAGCTGGGAGTTGTAGTGTAGCAGCATATAATGATTTATGTCCTTATAATCTACAGTAATGTAACAACACATCTAACCTACAAGCAGGGTGTCGTGTCAATACACACTATAACAACCTGAATGTCTGGCACTGCTGTTACATGTAAAAAAATAAATAAATAAATAAAATAATAATAATAATTAAAAAAAATATATATATATATATATATATATATATATTTTTATATATATATATATATATATATATATATACACACACACATATCCCACTATGTAGTCAGCATCTGTACATGTCCTGCACGGTGGAGGTTACCCCACCCTTTAACAGACAGACGCACGTTTGTCGCTGCTGCTTTGAGGATGCAGGTGCGGCTACAGCCCACACAATTCACAAAGACAGAACATTTTTTTATTTTTTATTTTTTGTGGAGCGCACTTTGAGGGATACACCACCCTTTAACAGACAGACGCATGCTTCTCGCTGCTGCTTTGAGGATGCAGGTGCGGCTACTGCGCATACATTTCACACACAAACACAGAAAAAAAGAAAATTATTTTATTTATGTTGGAGCGCACTTTGGGGGTTACACCACCCTTTAACAGACAGATGCACGCTTGTCGCTGCTGCTTTGAGGATGCAGGTGCGGCTACAGCCCACACATTTCACAAAGTCAGAAAAAAAAAATTTTTTTTTTGGAGGCCACTTTGGGGGTTACAGCACCCTTTAACGGACAAGCCAGCCGGCCCTTTACTTATGACACAGGCGCACGCTTGGCGCTACTTTGTTGATGCACGTGCGACTACTGCGCACATAGTTCACAAACACAGAAAAAAATATATATTATTTGGAGTGCACTTTGGGGGTTACAGCACCCTTTAACGGACGAGCCAGCCGGCCCTTTACTTATAACACAGGCGCACGCTTGGCGCTACTTTGTTGATGCACGTGCGGCTGCTGTGCACACAATTCACAAACACAGAAAAAAAAAAAATATTATTTGGAGTGCACTTTGGGGGTTACAGGTCCCTTTAACGGACGAGCCAGCCGGCCCTTTACTTATGACACAGGCGCACGCTTGGCGCTACTTTGTTGATGCACGTGCAGCTACTGCGCACACAATTCACAAACACAGAAATTTATTTTTTTTGCACTTGGGGGGAGCACCCCTGATGTACAGAGCACCCCTTGGACAACACTACAGCACCCCTTTAGGACTGGGACACTGCACAGAACTTTGGAGTGGACACAGCCCCTATGGACAACTGACTGCACAACACAGCCCAGCCAGCCCCTATGGACTTTGGAGGAGTGGACACAGCCCTTTGGACAACAGCAGCACAGCACAACACAGCCAGCCCCTATGGACTTTGGAGGAGTGGACACAGCCCCTATGGACAACAGCAGCACAACACTACACTGCACTACACTACACTACACAGCCCAGCCAGCCCTAACTCCCACCCTCCCTCTTCACTGTCCACAGCAGAGTGAGAAAATGGCACCGACACGGGTACCTTATATAGAATCCAAAACCCGCGAAACCTGGAAGGCAGGATGATGATGTTTTGCCTCGATTTCAGATCCGAGTCAGGCTGGAAAAGTCGAGCCTGACTCGGATCGGCCTCGGATCAGGGGGGTTCGGATTTCAGAAATGGTTAGGGTTAGGGTCAGGCACCTACCCCGACGGTTAGGGTTAGGCACCAGGTTAGAGGGTTAGGGTGAAGATTAGGGCTAGAAAATAAAAAAATAGTATACGTTGACCATTTGTTTGTGTCGACCTTTTGACTCGGCCGACCATTTGTACCTGTCGACCTTCTTACATGTCGACCTTTTGTGTGTCAATCTTTTTTCCCCTCCGAACTTTTGTCTGTGTCGACCTTTTGACTCGGCCGACCATTTGTACCTGTCGACCTTCTTACATGTCGACCTTTTGTGTGTCAATCTTTTTTCCCCTCCGAACTTTTGTCTGTCTAACATCTGGTGACTACCTAGACATTGTCCATCTAATTACTGTCTATCTCTTATACCACACCCAGTATAAACTTAGCGTTCCCACTAGCCTATTTTAGCGGGGCGCAGCACCCTGCCCGATTTCAAAAGGGCAAAATGTTCCCTGCCCCTTTTGGCAGTGACCAGTCTGCGGGCCAGTGTCCTGCAGGCGGGGAAAACTGCGGTGTAGCGATCACAGGGAAGGGAGAGCTTGGGGGTAGCCCGCCATGTCCGTAAATGCCGGGCATGCCCCCAAGAGTGATTGAAAGGGATAGCGTCTTAAATACATGCCACCTTTTCTCGTGGCCACGCCTTTTCGGGCGCGCGCACTGGAGTGGCACTGGACCTAGAGTGTACACTAGTAGACTCTTCCCCTGATGTACTGACTGTGCAAGGACTGGGACACCCACTTTGTGCATCTACAGTTGTAACAATCCGACTTGCACCAGCCCTATGTTAGGTGCAGAATCTCCGTGAGAGTATGGCCTTCAATGTACTCCATTATGCATCTGAGTCCGGAAACACTACGTTGACATGCCTCTGACACCTATAGTGCACCTGTAAAGAAAATAAATAATAATAAGAAAAGACAAGACACACACACCATATTGCATCCCCTAGGTCCATGGGTTACCCATGTAGGCATCCAATGGAACATGGCAAAACTAAAATAAAATGCAGAAAAGTAATTCTATGGGAGTTGGATAAAGTGAATGGTCAGTAGTAAACGCAGGATTTCTAGAGGGGCACAGCTATCCCTCCCCTTTCCCCCCTAACCCTAATCCTCCTTTAGGGGTGCCTAACCCTAACCTCCCCTCCTAGTGCCTAACCCTAACCTCCCCCCCGTTAGTGCCTAAACCTAAACCCCCTTCCCCGCACCCTAGACCTAACCCTCCCTGGGGGTGCCTAACCCTAACCTCCCCCCAGGGGTGCCTAACCCTAACCCCCCCTTCCCCTAGCCTAACTCTAACCCTTTCCAAGGGGGTGCCTAACCCTAAGTCCACCCGGGGTGCCCTAAACCTAACCTTCCCCTCCCCCCCGTGGCTAAGAGGACGGGTGCCTGTACTTACCTCATTCGGGCCCGAGTCGTTTTGCATTCCGGCGTTGGGACTTTGATATGCGTCGGTATCTTGACGCTTGTCCTAAATTCCGGCGTCGCGATTGTGATCAGCGGCAATGCAGCCGCCGGTCACATAACTATGGGCCTGATTCAGAGCCGCTCGTAAGCGGCCGCTCGTAAGCGGCCGCTCGTTCGCTCCGAGCGATGTTTGCCCAAACTGCGCATGCGTACGGATCGTTATACGCATGCGCGAACCAGTCAGTGCGGTCGAAATTCATGTGCTCGCAAAATAGCGAATGCCTGATAATTTGAGAGACAGGAGGAGGCGTATGTGGGTGGTAACAGGGGAAGGTGCTTGAAAACTGGGAGTGGAGCTTAAAGGTCAAAACGGGCGTTTTATGGGTGTGCATAATTAATACAGCAGCGTCATTGACCACGTCACTGGGTTATTTTATAGCCAGAACTGCTCGCAAAATTGTGGTAACAAAAACCAACCACAAGAATAGCGAGCAGTTCATACCCTGGTCGATGTACTCGATTAATCTAATAAATAGCGGACATGACGTAGGATGCGAGCGGCCAGGGGGCGTATTTTTTAAAAAAACGACCGCAAGTTTTGTTTGCTCGTTCAGACATAGAGGCGTGAACAGACCGCAAAGAGCGAACGGTTCATTTGAATAGCCACCCCTATTTTCTGGACGAACGACCGCAAATAGCGTCCGGCTCTGAATCAGGCCCTATATCCCCATGGTGTGGGCTGGGGAGGGGTGTTTCCAGGCAGCTGGAAACCCCCTCCCTGCGTATGCCTATGGTGGTCACTCTCATAGTTATGATGAATGGACCCCCTCTGGTTGATCAGAGTGCCAAATATAGAAGAGACGGGTTTCCAATTGTTTTGCAGCGATTTACAGACTTTGAAACTGATGGGTATTGATGGCTGTATTCAAAAGTACTGTATTTTCAGCACCAAAACTGCCAGCAATGGCCATCTGTTTTGAATCAGTAAATTTACCCCCAGCTGTTTGCAATTAATTTTAAAACATCCCCCCCATCACCAGACCCCTACATAGATTATATTGCCAGGTGAGATATAACGCTACATTTCTTTAACTACAAAAATGTGGCACTTTATAGTTGTGACTGACATTTCCCTTAATCTGTTCTGCCCATGACATCTTGCACCTAATTCTCAACATAAAATATTGCCATGGAGTGACTCTCTGATGGAAAGGATGGTATATCAATTTCTAGTTGCATCCCTGTCCTTTGGGGGAAGGCTACATCTTCTCTATCCCAATTACGTGGTCAATCTTCCCTTAACCCCATTCTGCTACATTGGGACCTAACTGCCTGTAAGGTAGGTCCCTCCGAAGCTGCTGCTCCTGAGCAGGAGGTAAAGCCTTGCACAGACATCAGGGAAGATGGGGCCACAATGCTGAATAGCATGGTCCCTGGTGGGGGGGGGGGGGGGGTAGCTGTGTACTTCCCCTGCCTCCTCCCTGCTTTCCATGCTCTCTGGCATTGCAACTACAGATCCCTTGCTGGTGCCCCCCTCCTTCTGTCACCCAGGGCATATGCCCCTACTGCCCCCCTTCCCCCCAGCTGTGCCCCATGTAATGTGTTTGTTTATACAAATTTGCCCTAATCTGGGTATCCCACACTATTGTAATGTTTGACGGACACTGAGGTATTGTTTAGGGTACACATACCACGGGTTGATTACCTGGAACATGGATTATAATGTAAAGTAAATACAGCCATTAAAGACTGCTGGATAGCCCCTTAGGAAAACTGACATAGATCAGTTGAAACGGACGTTGTGCTCCTGCCGCCGATTAATGTACACTGTGTGACCTGTTTATGATGTTTTTGTGAATAAACACCTTTTCTAAACATGAGGTCTGGTCCTTTTGCTTTTCCTTTATTGAAGAAGTGAGTGCACTCAGAGGCTTCTTAATCAAACAATGAACCCCTTCTCAGGAAGGGGATACGGTCCCAGAAACGTTGACCCATTAAACTCCCTGAGAAGGGGTTCATTGCTTGATAAAGAAGACTCTGAGTGCTGCCTCTTGCTTTACATCGATATATATATATATATATATACTCCAATTAGCCTGGCACTCCGGATAATGTTGGCATCAGCAGGGTGCCTTCCTCCAAATGTACATAATCTAAGGTTAGTCACAGTTTGCTTCACTGCACTATCTGTGACTAATCCTGATGAAAAAGGCCACGGTCTTTGAAACGTCGATGCTACATATGTCACACTATCGAAATACAGTTTTCTGACTTTCACCTATGATTGGGAGTGCCGCCTTGTTCTTTATATTGGAACCTTGGATTTTTATATATATATATATATATATATATATATATATAATACTGTGCAAAAGTTTTAGGCAGGTGTGGAAAAAATGCTGCATGTTTCTTGTTTAATATTAATTAATATTGATTTGATGGGATGCTATCAGCCTATCACAATCCCGGCGCCTACATCCCGACAGCCGGGATACTAAATGCAAGTAGCTGGGTGGGGGGGAGGGTTAGGGTGCAGGGTTAGGCACTAGGGGGAGGGTTAGGGTTATGCACTAAGGGGGGAGGGTTAGGTTTAGGGTGCGCGGGAGGGGGAGTTTGGGGGGTTAGGTTCAGGCACTAGGGGGGGAGGTTAGGGTTAGGCACCAAAGAGGGACGGTAGAGGGGGAGGGTTAGCATACCCAACAACAAGTGTTGATATGCTAGCCCTGTCGGGATTCTAACAGCCGGGATCCTGACTGCCGGCATCCCATCCCGATTCCGATTTTATTTAGCTTTCTCTTCTGTTCATTCACTTTGCATTTTGTTAATTGATAAAAAAAACTATTAACTATTTTTGAAAGCATGCTTACTTTGCAGCATTTTTTCCACACCTGCCTAAAACCTTTGCACGGGAGCAATTTCACCTTGCCTCCTGAATCTCATGACAACCTATGCCATGTCACCACAACCCCCTGCATCTCACAACAGCCTCTTGCTTCCTACTCCTGCCCACTACATCTCATAACAGCCTCCTGCTTCTCACTATTGCCCCTGCATTTCACCACAGCATCCTAAATTTTACTACAGCCCCCTGCATCTCACCCCAGCTCTCTGCATCTCACCACACTCCCCTGATTCTCACTCTTGCCCCCTGCATCTCACCAGTGTCTCCACAACCTTCCCTGCTGCTGCCCTGCTGCTGTCTGGAGCCTGACCACTGGTATGTGCTGGGAAGGGCAGGAAGATCATGGATGAGAGATTTGTATTGCAGCTACCATAAGCATTATCATCAGTATGTCCCCGGGGCTGGGGCACCTTTGCATATTTCCGCAGCCTCCATGCACAATGTACCCTGTATTTCCTGGTCTTCCTGTTGAGCTTCCTCGCCATGGTGCCCTTGTCTGAGAACATTGCTGACTTCCATGGGAGGTGCCTCCTGTTCACCGAGGGTGTGTGGGTGAGCGGGAATATAACGCTGGAGAGGAAGCACTTCACGGTGGAGGAGTGGTGGCCGGAGTAAGCCTGCAGGTTCTGCTTAGGGATGGACATCAGAATCCAATGTTTACTAATTATCAATGTTTTTGTTCCGATGGTAGTGTTTTTACCATTTAATGGTGGAGGTCCGATATTTGCAATCATCTTATGGAAATCATTCAATTGTGTTCTGATGGTTGTTTTTTTTTTTTAATTCCTGATAGCTATGCCTCCCCTGGCTGCTTCCTGGCTACTGTGTCTGCATCAGGGCATCTTCATGCATAGGCAAACGCAGGGGGGGTTTCCATCTGCCTGGAAACCCCCCTCCCCATCCCACACCATGACCGCAATAGAAATAGTAATATAATAGAAAAGTACATAAAAGTGCTGCATGTTAATCTCAGTATCACAAATGAAATAATTATCACTACCTGTGGATCTTTTAACATGTACAGTATCCGCTAGTAAGAAATAACCTGTGCATCAACTAGGAGATCTGGAAAACATTCACTGTTAGGGATGCACTGCTATAGAGCACAAAATGTACATATATGTCCAGGGCAGTGCTAGGTTATTCTTCTACCCCCAGACTCTCGGACTTGCTCCATGCCCTGGAATGGTGCTCACATCTAAAATAAATACATTCAGCTTAGGCAGGATGGTCCTACAGCCGCATTTAATGGCTTACTGTGATCGCTGGTCCTGTACATACTGGAATTATGCTGGTACATGCTTTGTATGACGCATATTAAAGCTGGATAAGTGCTAATTATGCCCTCTTCATGGACTGGCCACACTCACTCTAATATCAAGCATTTGGAAACCCCCCTCTAGAAATCCTGCGTTTGCCACTGTCATGGGTTTGTTGGAGGCTGTCTCTCATGCTCAATCTGCCTCAGATGTGACCCTGCTCAGTCCCTGACTCCCTCCCCTCTCTAGGCTGCTGCTAAGCAACAAGGCACATTGCAAGCTCTGATTGGCTATCTCGGTCCTCACCCCTGCAGCAGCAGTCAGTTAGTCACACACACACAACACAAAATGTTTTTCTGTGACTTGTTTCAGTAAAATCATCACTGCTCTGCTCCCTTTTGTCACAGATGAATGGTTCATACACCAAAACCTTCATCAACCAATGCTGTATAGCATAGTGATAATCCCATCAATATCTGTCCATTGGTTCAAGAGATTAGCCGGAACAAACAGACAGAGCCCAAAACCGGGGACGAGAGAGAAACTAGCAGATGTACCCTGTTTCACCCGGGTAGACCTTCGATATATTTTCAGTACATTCGTATCATCTTAACTTATATTCTTAGTTTAATTTATGACTCTGGTGTAAAGGAGCGTGCTGGTATCAAGATGAAGGAGTCTGTGTACTAAAGCCTTGGAGATAAAGGGATGGACTAAAAGTACCAACCAATTAGCTCCTGTCACTTTACAGGCTGTGTTTGAAAAAAGACAGGAGCTGATTGGTTGGTACTTTATCTCCATCCACTTTATCTCTCTCCAAGGCTTAGTACATAGGGCCTGATTCAGGTTTGGGAATAGAGGGCCCGATTCGGACCCGCTCGCTAGACTGCGTTCGCTCGCAGCCGGCCAATTGTTACAAACTGCACATGCGTAAAAGACGCAGTGCACGACCCAGTCATACTGATCGGGAGAGGATCGCTCTCAGCAAACAGCCAGCCCGCTAGTTTGAGTGACAGGACGGGCCATTTGTAGGTGGAGACAGGGAAAGGACAAGGGAAACTGGAGGTGTGGATGTGCGAACACAGGCATATCAGTGCGTTTTTACACCATTATAAGGGCGTGCATAATTAAGACGCAGCGTCAGCATACATGTCATATGAGTGAAATAAAGCCAGGGTCTACCTCAAGCACTGCGATGGTAGATGGTACCAATGGTACACTTCCTGGAGATGACGTCTGAAAGTGGGCGTCTTTACTCCTGGCTGGTGGGCGTCTAACGTCACCTGACGATCTCACGTTCAGACATAGGAGGCGTCCTTATACCTTAGTGTGTGATCGCTTCATTTGCCTATTTTCGTTCCTTAAGGCAGCGAACGAGTGCAGTCTAGCAAACGGGTCTGAATGAGCTCCAGAGTACGATATAGCAAGTAACTATGAACCTGGACAAATCACGTTGCAATGCAAGGGGAACAAATACATATATTTTTTTGCATGTGGGGTAAATAATGGTAGCCCACAAATGCTGGACAGCTTTATTTTTACACTGCACTTTAGATTTCAGTTTGGACACACTCCTCCCAAATCTAAATCTTTCTGCTCATTTACATTTGCCCCACCTACAGTGCCACATGGTTTTACCAAGATGCAGAGTTACTTGCTTTATCTTACTCTATTCCCTAAGCTGAATCAGGCCCATAGATCCTTCAGTAAATTACGTTTTTTTAGTGCTTAGCAGTGGCGATTCCAAAGGTGGGGCTGCAGCGCAGTCCATTATTCTAATAGGAGAGCCACGCCAATTGTCACCCCAAAAGCTGCCAAACATCACTAGTAGTTGATGTGGCTCCCCTATTTGAATATTAGACTGCACTGCACCCCACCTCTGAAGCTACCACTTGACCCAGACAATGAGCTTACAGTCCCAATTGGGACTTGGTGCTTTGTCACCCAATCACCTCAGTCAAGAGGAAACATTTTAACACTTTTCATCCCCTTAAGGGGTCAAATTTTGAAAGATTTCTGGTTATGGAAGGAATATACTCCCCGAATTTCATGTTTCTAGATCAAGGGGTTTGGGCAGGATGTTGATGAGTTAGTCAGTCAGGACATTGTACAGGGGGAGGAAACATTTTTGACCATTCACCCCGTTAGAAATCAAATTTCTAAAAATCCCTGGTTAGTGGGTGCCTACGTAATGGAAGGCATATACTCCCCGAATTACATGTTTCTACGTCAAGGGGTTTGGGCAGAGTGTTGATGAGTCAGTCAGTCAGTCAGGACATTTGTTTTTAAATATATATATATATATTAGGGGTGTGCACCGGCCACTTTTCGTGTTTTGTGTTTTGGTTTTGGATCTGGATCTTTCTTCGTGTTTTGGATCTGGATTGGTTTTGCCAAAACCACCCTTCCGTGTTTTGGGTTCTGGGTTTTGTGTTTTGGATCTGTATTTTTTTTTAAAAAAGCATAAAAACAGCTAAAATCACAGAATTTGTTGGTTTCTCTGCTCCTATGCTATTATTAACCTCAATAACCTTAATTTCCACTCATTTCCAGTCTATTCTGAACACCTCACACCTCACAATAGTGTTTTTATGTCCAAAAGGTTGCACCGAGGTAGCTGGATGACTATGCTAAGCGACACAAGTGGGCGGCACAAACACGTGACCCATCTAGGAGTGACACTGCAGTGGCAGACAGGATGGCAGTTAGAAAAACTAGGCCCCAAACTGTACATAATGCAAAGAAAAAAAAGAAGTGCAAGATGGAATTGTCCTTGGGCCCTCCCACCCACCCTTATGTTGTATAAACAGGACATGCACACTTTAACAAATCAATCATTTCAGCGCCAGGGTCTGCCACACAACTGTGGCTGAAATGATTGGTTCGTTTGGGCCCCCTCAAAACAAGCTGGCAATAAATGTGTCCCTGCACAAACTGGCTCTACGGAGGCAAGATGTCATCCTCATCCTCCTCATCCACCGATTCCTCACCCTCTTCAGTGTGTACATCCTCATCCTCACAAAGTATTAACTCGTCCCCACTTGAATCCACCACCACAGGTCCCTCTGTACCTTCTGGAGGCTGGTCTCCCTGGAAGAGCTGATAATTCATTTTGATGAACATCATCTTCTCCACATTCTGTGGAAGCAACCTCCTACGCCTTTCGCTGACAAGGTTCCCGGCTGCACTAAACACTCTTTCGGAGTACACACTGGAGGGGGGGCAACTCAGGTAAAATAGAGCCAGCTTGTACAGGGGCCTCCAAATTGCCTCTTTTTCCTGCCAGTACAGGTATGGACTGTCTGACATGCCTACTTGGATGCTGTCACCGATGTAATCCTCCACCATTCTGTCAATGGTGACAGTATCATATGCAGTGACAGTAGACATGTCAGAAATTGTTGCCAGGTCCTTCAGTCCGGACCAGATGTCCAAACTTGGTCCTGCCTGCCCTGCATCACCGCCAGCGGGTTGCTAGGGATACCTAAGTTTTTTCCTGGCAGCCCCAGTTGCGGGAGAAAATGAAGAAGGAGCCGTTGATGTGTCACGTTCCGCTTCAGCTGACAGTGTGTTCACCAGCAGGTCTTTGCACCTCTGCAGGCTTGTGTCGGCCGGAAAGAGAGACACCACATAGGCTTTAAACCTAGGATCAAGCACGGTGGCCAAAATGTAGTGGTCTGATTTCAACAGATTGACCACCCTGGAATCCTGGCAAAGCGAATGAAGGGCTTCATCCACAAGTCCCACATGCCGAGCGGAATCGCTCCGTCTTAGCTCCTCCTTCACTTTCTCCAGCTGCTTCTGCAAAAGCCTGATGAGGGGAATGACCTGACTCAAGCTGGCTGTGTCTGAACTGACTTCACGTGTGGCAAGTTCGAAGGGCTGGAGAACCTTGCACAACACGGAAATCATTCTCCACTGCGCTTGAGTCAGGTGCATACCCCCTCCTTTGCCTATGTCATAGGTGGATGTATAGGCTTGTATGGCCTTTTGCTGCTCCTCCATCCTCTGAAGCATATAGAGGGTTGAGTTCCACCGCGTCACAACCTCTTGCTTCAGGTGATGGCGGGGCAGGTTCAAGAGTGTTTGCTGGCGCTCCAGTCTTCGGCACGCAGTCGCTGAATGACGAAAGTGGCCAGAAATTTTTCGGGCCACCCAAAGCGTCTCCTGCACGCCCCTGTCGCTTTTCAGAAAATTCTGCACCACCAAGTTTATTGTGTGAGCAAAACATGGGACGTGCTGGAATTTGCCCAGATGTAATGCCCGCACAATATTGGTGGCGTTGTCAGATATCGCAAATCCCCAGGAGAGTCTAAGTGGGGTAAGCCACTGGGCGATGATTTCCCTCAGTTTCTCTAAGAGGTTGTCGGCGGTGTGCCTCTTACTGAAACCGGTGATACACAGCGTAGCCTGCCTTGTAACGCGCTGGCGTTTCTGAGATGCTGCTACTGGTGACGCTGCTGCTGTTGCTGCGTAAGGTGATACATCTACCCAGTGGGCTGTCACAGTCATATAGTCCTTAGTCTGCCCTGTTCCACTTGTCCACATGTCCGTGGTTAAGTGGACATTGTGTACAACGGCATTTTTCAGGACACTGAGGACACTTTTTCTGACGTTTCTGTACAGTCTCGGTATCGCCTGCCTAGTGAAGTGGAATCTAGATAGGATTTGGAACCGGGGACACACTACCTCCATCAATTGTCTAAATCCCACTGCACTAATGGCGGATACCGGACGCACGTCTAACACCAACATAGCAGTCAAGGCCTCAGTTATACGTTTTGCTTCAGGATGACTGCTGTCGTACTTCATCCTCCTCGCTAAGGACTGTTGGAGGGTCAATTGTTTAGTAAAAGTAGTGGTGTTCCTACTTCCTCTCTGGGATGATTAACGACTCCCAGCAGCAGCAACAGCAGCAGCGGCAGCAGTAGGCGTAGCAATGCAGGATCCTCCAGAGGAATCCCGGATAGGAGAGTCAGTCATGCCAGTGACATGGCCTGCAGGACTACTTCCGATCCTGACTAAGGAGGAAATTGACGAGGAGGGAGTTGACGGTGTGGTTTGCAGGCGCTTGGATACAACAGGACAACGGGATTTAGGTGTCCCTGGACTGCTTACGGTCTTAGCTAAAGTTTCTGAACTTGACAGTAACTTTTTATGAACGCGCTGCAGGTGCCGTATAAGGGAGGATGTTCCTAGGTGGTTGACGTCCCTACCCCTACTTATTTCACCTTTACATATGGTACATATGGCAAGACAGTTGTTGTCCGGATTTGGATAGAAATATTGCCAGACCAAAGAGGTGGAATGTTTGGTCTTCTGCCCAGGCATGACCGTGATGGGCTTTTTCATCCCACGGACAACAACTGTCTCCCCCGGAGCCTGATTTAAACAAACCACATCACCATCAGAATCCTCCTCGCCAACTTCCTCCTCAGCGCCAGCTACACCAGTATCCTCATCCTGTTGTACTTCAACAGTGACATCTTCAATTTGCATATCAGCAAGTGGACTGTGGGTGCTCCTTTCAGCACTTGCAGGGGGCGTGCAAATGGTGGAAAGAGCCACCTCTTCCCGTCCAGTGCTGGGAAGGTCAGGCATCGCAACCACCACCAAACTTGGACTCTCCTTGGGGATTTGTGATATCTTCTTAGAAAGCACAGTTCTTCGCTGTGCTTTTGCCAGCTTAACTCTTTTGATTTTTTTAGTGGGAGGAGGGCTTCCATCGTCATGTGAAGCTGAACCACTAGTCATGAACATACTAGGGATCGACCTTAGCCGTTCCTTGCCACTCCGTGTTGTAAATGGCATATTGGCAAGTTTACGTTTCTCTTCAGCTGATTTAAATGTCTTTTTCAAGGTCATTTTCCTGAACTTTGCCATTTGGGATTGTATGTGCCCTCTACTATGACATTGGGCATCGGCCTTGGCAGACGACGTTGATGGCATGTTATCGTCTATGTCATGACTAGTGGCAGCAGCTTCAGCACTAGGAGGAAGTGGTTCTTGATCTTTCTCTATTTTATTTTTATCGGAGAAAGTTTGGTCCTCCATTTATGTTATATCGATTTGATATATACGTGCGGCTAAACACAGAAAATACATTTTTTTTTGGTTTGGACTGGAGTTTACTTTCGGGGGTTACAGCACCCTTAATGGTCAAGCCAGCCGGCCCTTTACTTATGACACAGGCACACGCTTGGCACTACTTTGTTGATGCACGTGCGGCTACTGCGCACACAATTCACAAACACAGAAAATTATTTTTTTTTTGGTTTGGACTGGAGTGTACTTTGGGGGATACAGCACCCTTTAACGGTCAAGCCAGCCGGCCCTTTACTTATGACACAGGCGCACGCTTGGCACTACTTTGTTGATGCACGTGCGGCTACTGCGCACACAATTCACAAACACAGAAAATTATTTTTTTTTTGGTTTGGACTGGAGTGTACTTTGGGGGTTACAGCACCCTTTAACGGTCAAGCCAGCCGGCCCTTTACTTATGACACAGGCGCACGCTTGGCACTACTTTGTTGATGCACGTGCGGCTACTGCGCACACAATTCACAAGCACAGAAAATAATTTTTTTTTTGGTTTGGACTGGAGTGTACTTTCGGGGGTTACAGCACCCTTAACGGTCAAGCCAGCCGGCCCTTTACTTATGACACAGGCGCACGCTTGGCACTACTTTGTTGATGCACGTGCGGCTACTGCGCACACAATTCACAAACACAGAAAATAATTTTTTTTTTGGTTTGGACTGGAGTGTACTTTCGGGGGTTACAGCACCCTTAATGGTCAAGCCAGCCGGCCCTTTACTTATGACACAGGCGCACGCTTGTCACTACTTTGTTGATGCACGTGCGGCTACTGCGCACACAATTCACAAACACAGAAAATAATTTTTTTTGGTTTGGACTGGAGTGTACTTTCGGGGGTTACAGCACCCTTTAACGGTCAAGCCAGCCGGCCCTTTACTTATGACACAGGCGCACGTTTGGCACTACTTTGTTGATGCACGTGCGGCTACTGCGCACACAATTCACAAACACAGAAAATAATTTTTTTTTTGGTTTGGACTGGAGTGTACTTTGGGGGTTACAGCACCCTTTAATGGTCAAGCCAGCCGGCCCTTTACTTATGACACAGGCGCACGCTTGGCACTACTTTGTTGATGCACGTGCGGCTACTGCGCACACAATTCACAAACACAGAAAATAATTTTTTTTTGGTTTGGACTGGAGTGTACTTTCGGGGGTTACAGCACCCTTAACGGTCAAGCCAGCCGGCCCTTTACTTA
Organism: Taudactylus pleione; assembly: GCA_031769625.1. Lineage (NCBI taxonomy): Eukaryota > Metazoa > Chordata > Amphibia > Anura > Myobatrachidae > Taudactylus > Taudactylus pleione. Next base: position 7,854,340 of record JAUIMM010000081.1, on the reverse strand, counting down.
TGACACAGGCGCACGCTTGGCACTACTTTGTTGATGCACGTGCGGCTACTGCGCACACAATTCACAAACACAGAAAATAATTTTTTTTTTGGTTTGGACTGGAGTGTACTTTCGGGGGTTACAGCACCCTTAACGGTCAAGCCAGCCGGCCCTTTACTTATGACACAGGCGCACGCTTGGCACTACTTTGTTGATGCACGTGCGGCTACTGCGCACACAATTCACAAACACAGAAAATAATTTTTTTTTGGTTTGGATTGGAGTGTACTTTCGGGGGTTACAGCACCCTTTAACGGTCAAGCCAGCCGGCCCTTTACTTATGACACAGGCGCACGCTTGGCACTACTTTGTTGATGCACGTGCGGCTACTGTGCACACAATTCACAAACACAGAAAATAATTTTCTTTTGGTTTGGACTGGAGTGTACTTTCGGGGGTTACAGCACCCTTTAACGGTCAAGCCAGCCGGCCCTTTACTTATGACACAGGCGCACGCTTGGCACTACTTTGTTGATGCACGTGCGGCTACTGCGCACACAATTCACAAACACAGAAAATAATTTTTTTTTGGTTTGGATTGGAGTGTACTTTCGGGGGTTACAGCACCCTTTAATGGTCAAGCCAGCCGGCCCTTTACTTATGACCCAGGTGCACGCTTGGCACTACTTTGTTGATGCACGTGCGGCTACTGCGCACACAATTCACAAACACAGAAAATTATTTTTTTTTTGGTTTGGACTGGAGTGTACTTTGGGGGTTACAGCACCCTTTAACGGTCAAGCCAGCCGGCCCTTTACTTATGACACAGGCGCACGCTTGGCACTACTTTGTTGATGCACGTGCGGCTACTGCGCACACAATTCACAAACACAGAAAATAATTTTTTTTTTGGTTTGGACTGGAGTGTACTTTGGGGGTTACAGCACCCTTTAACGGTCAAGCCAGCCGGCCCTTTACTTATGACACAGGCGCACGCTTGGCACTACTTTGTTGATGCACGTGCGGCTACTGCGCACACAATTCACAAACACAGAAAATAATTTTTTTTTTGGTTTGGACTGGAGTGTACTTTCGGGGGTTACAGCACCCTTAACGGTGAAGCCAGCCGGCCCTTTACTTATGACACAGGCGCACGCTTGGCACTACTTTGTTGATGCACGTGCGGCTACTGCGCACACAATTACAAACACAGAAAATAATTTTTTTTTGGTTTGGATTGGATTGGAGTGTACTTTCGGGGGTTACAGCACCCTTTAACGGTCAAGCCAGCCGGCCCTTTACTTATGACACAGGCGCACGCTTGGCACTACTTTGTTGATGCACGTGCGGCTACTGCACACACAATTCACAAACACAGAAAATATATTATTTTTTTAGCACTTGGGGGGAGCACCCCTGATGGACAGAGCACCCCCTGGACAACACTACAGCACCCCTTTAGGACTGGGACACTGCACAGGACTTTGGAGTGGACACAGCCCCTATGGAGAACTGACTGCACAACACAGTCCAGCCAGCCCCTATGGACTTTGAAGTAGGGATGTGCAGGCTCGGATAGGTTCGAGTTTGCACGTGGAGTTCGGATTTTTCCCTCCAAAAAAACGGAACTCAGAACGAGGCAAAACGTCATCTTACATGGACGAACATCATCATTCCTGGTCTTTTGTCCAGGAATGATGATGTTCGTCCATGTAAGATGACGTTTTGCCTCGTTCTGAGTTCCGTTTTTTTGGAGGGAAAAATCCGAACTCCACGTGCAAACTCGAACCTATCCGAGCCTGCACATCCCTACTTTGAAGTAGTGGACACAGCCCCTATTAACAACAGCAGCACAGCACAACACAGCCAGCCCCTATGGACTTTGAAGTAGTGGACAACAGCAGCACTACACTACACTACACAGCCCTAACTCCCACCCTCCCTCTTCACTGTCCACAGCCGAGTGAGAAAATGGCGCCGACGCGGGTACCTTATATAGGATCCAAAACCCGCGAGACTCGGAAGGCGGGATGATGACGTTTTGCCTCGATTTCAGATCCGAGTCAGGCGGGAAAAGTCGAGCCTGACTCGGATTGGACTCGGATCGGGGGGGCTCGGGGGGTTTCGGATTTCAGAAATCCGAACCCGCTCACCCCTAATATATATATGTATATATAGACTGACGTGCCAAAAGTCATGGAATAGCAGTAAGTAAAGATAATGGTTGGTAGCATTACCGTACTTTGACCTCTTGGATATGCTCAGACCTGTATCAGTTGTAATTTGATATCTTGCGAGTTATTTTGAACATCGGCTAGGCTGCTCATTGCAAGGCGATGTGAATTATTAGAGTTCGAATGGGGCATTATAGTGGCTCAGATCACATCCACATTCAATGCAGGAGGTACCAGATGCATATCCAGCAGGTGTCACAGCTGCTGACACTTGAGACTCCTGGAGGGAGGCAGGCCTACTAGGCACAATAAACTGGGGTGGTCTTAGGAATGACCTTTCCATGAAACTCAGTAGCACAGGATAAAAGTAAAATAGAATTTATTCACAAAAGAAATATAATCAGCAAGGACTCATATAAAGTCTCAAACAGCACAGAGGTTCACATATGCAATAATAAGTATAGGAGAAAACCCCAAATATATATATGCAGTCTTTAACATATAAGAACTAACGTGGTAGGGAACCCCGAGTCCAGTATGAGGTTAACACCTCAGGATGGCATTGAGGACCTTTGCCAGGTAGAACCCTGTAGTAATGGAAATCCAGAGCAGAGCGAGCCCTGCAGAATAGTATAGTTCCGGGACAGGGCCGAGCCCTGCGGTGCAGTGAGAGATGAAGCAAACTTGAGCCTTGTGGTGTAGTGAATTCAGAGCATTGTTGAGCCCTGTGATGCGATGAGATTCCGGAACAGGGTTGAGCCATGCAACGTGGCTAGAGTTCAGAGCGGGGTTGAGCCCCGTGATGCGGAGAAGATTGTAGCAGAGTTGAGCCCTGTGATGTGATGAGACTCTGGGACAGGGTTGAGCCCTGTGGTGTGGCTAGAGTTCGGAGCGGGGTTGAGCCCCGTGATGCAGAGATGATACTGTAAAGGTGCAGTTGACAACTGTAACAAGAATGAGTTCAATATCCACAGGAACGGAAAGACAACAGGCAAAGTAAATAGTGCAGCAAAATGATAAAATCACAGTGATGGAGCAGTAAGCAATACTTAGGCAATAGGAATGCTGGGCTTTGTAGTGCAGCGGGTAACTGGCATCAGAAGTTCATCTGGAATATAACAAAGTCCACAGCAATCCACAGGCACAGCGGGGATCTGGCAGGAGTCCAAGAAAAGACCTGAAAGCAACTTTGCACAGACACTGAGACACAGTTAGTAACAGGCTTTATACTAGAGGTCTGTGATCCATAGGAAGTTTCAGAACATGTGACCCAAATGGAATCAGGTTTGAAATAATGAGCAATCTAGGAATCCCACAACCTGACGACACCTGGTAAACAGATGATCACTTTAACACTCTATCCCCTGAGTGAGAAGCATGCCAGCAAGCAGGATAGCTCCTCCAATGACCACAATGGAACTTTGGCAAAAGTAGTCTATCTTTATGTACTGAAATAGTCGCAGTCCTGACAGCAGGTCAGTACAGCGTTCTTTAGCTTCCATGGCATATGGGAGCAGAAGACCCACTAGAGTACCCCTGTTAAACTATGATACCAGAACAGCGCCTCACCTGGGCTAATGACATTGCTAATTGGACCCTGGAGGACTGTCAACCTGAGGCATGGTCCGATGAGTCATAGTTCCAGTTGTCTCGGGCTGATGGTAGGGTTTGGGTGTGGCAGACCCCAACAACTACAAGGCACTGTGCACTGTAAGTTGATCTATTATGGTGTGAGGTGTGTTTATGTGGCATAAGTTGGATCCCCTGGTCCGCCTGAACATGTTATTGACCGGTAATCGCTGCGTTGTATTGCTAGATGGCAATTTGCAGCCCTTCATGGATTTCATGTACCCTGTAGCGGGTAAGTTGAGACGACCAATGTGAGACTGAGGTGTTGCAAAAAAGTAAGCTTTTTATTCCAGAGTTGAAAAGGCATAGCTTGTGTAATGGCTTCTTACATAAGGCAAACACAGTTCAGGAACAATAAATCAGCTTACATGAGGCAGCAGTTCAAACGAACAGAGTATTCACAGCACAGTTATGATTCAGATTATCCAGCATAGACAGAGCTGCTGAAGGTGCAACCTCTCCCTCACACATTTTCACTGACTAACTAAACTTACCAGGTTTTTATACCTTAGCTGGTCTTAACTGAGGTAAGGGTGTGGTTCCTCCTTGGCTACAGGGAGGCTAACCCTTTCCTCAGATTGTGGGAGAGACCCACAACATCAGTCCCATGTTGTTCAGAATTGGTTCAAAGAAAATCCTGGACAGTTCTAATGAATTGTGTGGCCACCACGTTCACCTGACATAAACCCAACTGAGCATTTGTGGGACATGGTGGAGATGTCCATTAGCACCCAAGCTCCTGCACCTACAAATATCAGGGAGCTGTGGGAAGCTCTCCAGATGGCATGGGTCAACATTCAATGTCTCTTCATAGGTCTTCCATCAACTTGTGGAATCGATGTTACGCTGAGTTGCTGCACTTCGCTGAGCTAGAGGGGGTCCTACGTGATATTAGGCATCTATCTCATGACTTTTGGCACTTCAGTATATATTGTACAGGGTGTTTCACTTGCTATTGGCCCCAAAGGTTTTCTTATAACTTTTAAAGTAATTGACATAATTAGTGAAATTTGACACAGCCCCATCTCGTGTCTGTGTGTTACATGCCAATATGCACCGGTGCAAAGCTGAACAAAAGTATTTATTGTCCAGACTTACTGGAAAACTGAGTCAATAAAGGTTTATATCGGCACATAACACACAGACACGATGAATGTGGACGCCCCACTACACAACACCACTGTCAGAAGCAGGACTAGCTACTGACTAGCAGTGGTGGCTACAGAGGTGGGGCTGCAGCACAGTCCAAAATTCAAATAGGGGAACCACACCAACTGCCACCTCACTGGTTATATCCTCACTGGCAGTTGGTGTGACTCGCCTATTTGAAATTTGGACTTTGCTGCTGACTAGGGTGGTGAACAGCTGGTCTTCACTTCGCTCATGCTAATGGCGAACACTTTCAACACTTGCAATGACTTCCTCATGTTTCTCATAGACCAAGGTATGTCTGTGTCACATTTCACTAAGTTACGTCAATTACTTTAAAAGAAAAACTTTGGGGCAACACCCTGTATATATATTGATTTTGTTGAAGGTACCAATAAATCTAAAGGTTTAATTTTATTAATCATTTACATTTTTATTTCCGTGAATGGGTGGGTAGGGAATGGGCCACAGTGCATTGATTTGCCCAGAGTCTACACTGTTGTTAAGACGGCCCTACATAGGCAATATCTCACCATGCCTTGTGCTTTCACTTTTGGGAAAACCAATATAAACATAACATCTGAGAAAGATAAATATTTAATACATTTTCACAAGAAAGAGAGCAGAGTAATTATTGATCAAGTCTTTGCATTGCTGTGGTTGATGGAGGATATTCCTCTAACCATATCACCTAGGTACATGGAGACACCACAACATTGAAGTTAACACTAATCAATCAACATAAATCTTTGTCTCCAGTGTTTATTAGCATAGGAATATAGACTAGTGTGGGGAGAATCAATATCTGAAAATGTTTATAAAAGCAGGCACATTCCAAGAATAATAAAACAAAGTAACAAATAATTTTTTATATATAGTACATCATGGTAAGGGAACCGGGTTACCACGGCTTCAAAACCTAGCAGCAGTTTGTAGCTACTGTACAGTAGGTACAGAATAGTGTATGATGGTCATAGTAACATGGGCATAGGAATGTGTTGAATAGTATTGAGGAAAGACGTGGTGGGCTAGGATGTTTTATACAGGTCAGAAGGAAATAAATAATACAATGAAAGAGCTTTGTAAGCTCTCCAATAAGAAAACAGCACATGATTGAAATACAAAATCAATTTTATATCATTTGCATTTATAATTACTGTCATATATAAAATTTTACAATAAAATATGCTAAAAAGTATTCTCTAGAACACAAGAAAGATCATAGACCTGTAATGTAATTAGCTCACTACTTTGGCTGGATAGATAAGAACTTTTATTACATGAGGTTTCCAGGAGCAAGTGAGTATAATGGATGTATAGTCTCATTCACCTCTGACCTCTTATTCAAGCACACAATACCCGAGTACAAGTAATAGTGACCCCCCGGGAAGCTGGCTGCACTGATAGCAGAAATGATCTATTCCCACTGTATAGGATATGGGCTTTTTCATATACCAGTAAATTCTCCGTCCAGACTAGATAATAATTGCAGATAGATCACCGTTGGTAGGAAGTGGAACCCCTAAATCTGTTCTGATCTACTCACTACCAAAATATTGATTCTTCTTAAAAGATCCCAGTTTTGCTTAAGAAAATATATCCAGTGGCGTAAAACCCAAAACAGAACAAGACCATGCAAGTAAGATTGAAAAAGAGTCCTGTATTTCTTGTTGGAGGAGAGTGCTCTGCATTGACTCCTCTGTTGCTGCCAGCACTCTGTAGCTTAGATGGAGGTGCGCTGATGTCACATTGCAACCTTCTTAGTGCGCTACTGTCCCTGAGTGTCTTGGGAGAGGAAGGATGTGTCCCTAAGGGAATGGGTATGAAATACCACCCGATTCTCGTCAGCGGCAGCCCGACAAAAGCAGAGTTAGAAGCAGAGGAAGCCCGACAGCGCTGGAAACCCGATAGTGGATAGGTGAGTATATACTAACCTAACCTAACCCCCCTAACCCTCCTTAGGGGTGCCTAACCCTAACCTCCCCCCCAAGTGCCTAACCCTAATCCCCCCTCTAAGTGCCTAACCCTAACCACCCCCTTCCCAGCTGCCTAAACCTAAGTCCCCCGGGGGGGTGCCTATCCCTAAGTTCCCCCTCGGGGGTGCCTAACCCTAACCCTCCCTCCCCCTAGCCTAACCCTAGCCCTCCCGGGGGGGTGCCTAACCCTAAGTCCCCCCCGGGAGCCCTAAACCTAACCCTCCCCCCCACGGCTGTCCGCTCGCGGCGACCGGCATCAATACGATCGGGATGCCGGGTGCCAGTCTCCCGGCGTCCGGGAAATGCGGGCGTCTACATCTAGACGCCCGGCATTTCACCCTTGCCGGGAAATGACAGTCGGGAAGCTGGCTGCCGGTATTTAGGCAGTCGGCTTCCCGATTGCTTCCCTCCCTAAGTGTATTGGGACGGAGACTGTGAGGCCTATTAATCATTACAAAAAATTCTCTGGAGGTAATTAGGTTTAGAACTCGCATGAGTTCTACCTAAATATCGGTGGAATTCATCATTCCTTTTCTCCATAAGTATCTATTCCGAAAAGCTGTCATTTTTGCGATGACAACTTTTTGGGAAATAGATACTTTTCCCTATCTACTCTAACGTACTGCAGCTGTAATCAGTGCTGCGCATGTGCCATTACATCCGTAAAAGCAGCACATACGCAGCTCTGCCTACAGCTACGGTAATTCTGTGTCCAACCCCAACTCCCCGCCTCCTGCCCCCCCCTGTCCCCCACTTACCTGGGCCACTGCAGCCACCTCTGGCTCCGTCTGCTGTGCTGACACTGGGCCTGATTCAGAGCCGGATGCAATTAGCGCTCGCTTGTCCAGAAAATAGGGGTGGCTATTCAAATCAACCGTTCGCTCTTTGCGGTCTGTTCACGCCTCTAGGTCTGAACGAGCGAACCAAACTTGCGGTCGTTTTTTGAAAAAATACACCCCCTGGCCGCTCGCATCCTACGCCATGTCCGCTATTTATTAGATTAATCGAGTACATCGACCAGGGTATGAACTGCTCGCTATTCTTGGGGTTGGTTTTTCCTACCACAATTTTGCGAGCAGTTCTGACTATAAAATAACCCAGTGACGTGGTCAATGACGCTGCTGTTTTAATTATGCACACCCCTAAAACGCCCGTTTTGACCTTTAAGCAAGCCTGCGTTCGGATCTCCACTCCCCGTTTTCAAGCACCTTCCCCCGTTACCACCCACATATGCCTCTTTCTGTCACTTAAATTATCAGGCATTCGCTATTTTGCGAGCACATGAATTTCGACCGCACTGACTGGTTTGCGCATGCGTATAACGATCCGTACGCATGTGCAGTTGGGCAAACATCGCTCGGAGTGAACGAGCGGCTGCTTACGAGCGGCTCTGAATCAGGCCCACTGTGTTCTCCTGGCAGAACACGGTAAAGTTTAGCAAAAAAAAAAAAAGTTTTTTTTTATTTCTTAACTTTACTGTGTTCTGCCGGGAAAACACAGTGTCAGCACAGCAGACGGAGCCTGAGAAGCGACCAGAGTGATGAAGGGAACCGGTGGAGGACCTGCCCATGTGACAGCAGGTAAGTGTAACCTGCTATACGCCACCTGAGAGTGGCGTATAGTAACACCATCAAATTCTGAAAATACATAATTTTCAAAATTTGATGAATAGCCTAATTTCCATATACCCATACTAATGTATGGGGAGTGTGAAAATTAACGTAGGCAGACATAACCAGGAGATATCAGTGATATCTCCTGTGTTAAGTGTGTTCATGAACACTAAAAAAACGGTAATTAAGGAAAATGTCCTTAAAACCGTTATTTTAGTGTTGATGAATAGGCCCCTGTGTGACCATGCTAAATACCACTGTGTCACCACCACTAGTTACACCATGTATTCCACTGACAACAATGTACATATACTGTATATATGCGTATGTATGTGTTCTGCTCTATACAGCACGCCGCCCACATTACCCATCAAACATTCCTGGCTGTATCTGTATAACCTGCTGTATTGTATACCTGCTGCATTAACCCTGTGTTAACCTGCATTCTGTGTTCTACTTGGTTAAAAAAACAATCCTGATTAAGCTATTCATACTGTGGACTGAGGACCTGATTCAGACCCGCTTGCTCGATGCGTATGCAAATTCAGCTAGGCAAGCGATCGCACGACAAGGCATTAGCATGCCCACTATGTCTTGGCATGCGATCGCATTGTGTATGCAGACGCCCACCAGCCTGTCTTAAGATGCCCACTTGCACACGTCATCTCCAGGAAGTGTATGCAACCATCGGTAACATCGAGTACCATCAGATGCGAACGCAGCGCTTGTGTTTGACCATACCCTTCCGCAAGCACTGCAAGCGCTTCAGTGTAAAATCCAGCCAGGTGATGTCTACAATGACGCTGCTTCTTAATTATGCACGCCTCTGAAACGGCGTTGAGACGCTCAGGCATGTCTGCGTTCGCATCTCCACTCCACCGTTTCTAACGGCCAGCCCCTGTCACCACCCACAAACGGCTTCCTGTCACTCACTCTGCTGTTTAGTCTATGCGCAGCGAGCAAACTCTTTCCAACCTCTCGCACTGGTTTGCGCATGCGCACTGCGATGCGTATGCATGCGCACAAGGCGAACCATCGGCAGCTGCGAGCGAATGCATCCTAGCGACAAGCTCTGAATCAGGTCCTAACAAGAGGGAAACCGTAATGTTTAATAAACGATTTGACATACTGTGATACTTTGTGTAGAACTGAACCATTGTTCGCTTTTTTCTGTCATGACTGAGTGAGAAGCGGGATTGGATCTTTGAAGCTAACATTCCAAAGCTGTGGTTTGCAAACTGTGGAGTGGAAATATTTTTGGTGAATTGTTCCTTGAATGTATTGGTGATTCGACCTCATAGCTTCAGGGTAAGCACTCTGAGTAGCTTTGCAGACCTTCCAGAAAATGTTAAGCCCCAGCTATTGAATGAAGAGTACACAGACTTTGTTGTTTAGGTGCACTTTTGCAATGTCTTTTCACTAGGTCTTTCACATAAGCGAGCTGGTCGCTGTGTTTAGACATGCTACCCCTCCTTTACTGTAGTCCCGCTTTCTCGCGTCGGAGTCCATGCTGTGTGATATATGATGCTCAAAGACTGATCCATAGGGTGGTCACTGGGTCTCTCTGGCGCCATGTTCCAATTCCAGTATTTGCCCTGTGGCAATAGCCTGGGAGTATTTGTCGCTTTGGCCTGCAGTGCCGGGCACCTTGATTGATGTATAGTGTATCAATTTAGGTGGGTTTTTCTTTGTGGTATCTTTCCATTTGGTTTGCCCGTCAGTGAGTATGGTACAACGTGCTTTTAGGTTGGGGTGATACTAATGCTCCCTCTTTAGGCCTTTCATGTCTGAGATCATGGCTTTCGGGTTTTGGAAGTCGAATGCATATAAGCGTTATGTGTGCTAATGCTTTGGATTTTCTTCTCTCTGTGTGTCCTGTTTTTGTACTTCTAATTGAGTTTATTTTAATAGGCTTTTTTCCTTTAATTGCAAATTTAAATTGGGAGACTACGCCGCTCATCATCTTTATTGGTGGGGACCTCGTGGCACTGTCCTGAACCACTGAGACTGATTGGTTGCTGTACCCTGGCCACTTTTTTTCAGGTTATTACATCAGGTCACCACCCCCTTTTTCCCTCCTTCTGTGTTTTCTGTAAAGTTAGTTTCTCACCTGTATAAAGTTATTTTACCTTCAGGAGTCTCTCTGGCTGTATGACCCATCTCGTTTGTGGGTCACACCTGTGTACATTGGGCCTTGGCCTGTGATTCCAAATGCTGCTAAGGTTGGAGGGGCATGAGGTGGGGGTCCTTCCTTTCTTATTTGTCTGCTGTAGCCCACAGGTTTGGCACTACAGGTGTTTGATTGTTGACTTGGGGGGATGACTTGGGTACCAGGTTTTTGTTGGACCTTCAATTTGACATGGTTCTAGACATAGAGAACATTGTTGGTTGGTGGTCCTGATGTTCTTTTGTTTGGTCAGCTATCATTCCCAGGTGGTCTTGGCCTGATGAGGTTCATGGGGTTGCCATGGATAAGGCAAGGTGGAAGTGGTAGCTAAACATGTTTTGGAATAGGCACTGTTTTTGATCATCGTTTGAGCGGTATTTGTGATGTTCATTTATTCTGTCCGGACAGTGTTCACGTTACGGATGAGGATTGTATTTGGAAACTGCTTTTTTTGGGGGAGTTTAGTTTAGGTTTCTGATAGCGGGCTTGTGTCCTTGGTAAGGTAGTCGTGCATGGCGGGAAAGAATGGCAGTACAGTTGCTACAGTATTTCTCTGCAAGGGTGCGCTCCCCTTCAATTATCTTGGGTGGCTGATTTTACCCTACCGGAGTCAGCAGCCCTGGCATTATATTATCTATTGGTATGGAAGGTGGAGACCCTACTTACTTTCCATTGAGAAGGGCAATTGGCAGGGAAGCGGCTGTGCAATACAGTCCAACTAAAATGGAAATGCAGCATGAGGGGTCTGTAGGAAATAGACACCTCCTGCATACAACTGTGACCTGAGTGCAGAGTCCATAGATGCTGGCTCGGATCACCATCGTGACTATCGTCACAATGGTTGCTGTTTTGGCCAGGCTGCCTAAACTGAAACTTGAGGCACACATCAACTAAACGACATCAAAACGACTGCACGATTACGACATTGTAATCGTGCAGTCGTTTGTCAGTCTGTGATGTGCCTTCACTGAATGAGCAGTCGTTCAGTGTAGGCACATCAATCATGTCCTAACATGCTGAACCTGACGTTACCATGAGGTTGTACAGCTTGTTTGCCCGATGATAGATGTCTAATCAACCAGCGGGAGCGCGCATCGCTGGTCGTTTTAGAATTTTTCTACACGATTTGCAAACGATTTGTGAACAATTAATGAACGATTGAACAATATTGTTAAATATCGTTCAATCACTCAATTTAATAATCTAGTGGATGTGTGCCTTAACTCAGCCTGGCCGTCGGAACTGGAAGTCAGTGTCCAACGACACAGACAATGGGCTCGGCACGCCCCCAAAATGGGGATGACATCCCCTCGTTTTGGAGTATGGTCCTTGTGTCTGCCCTCCAAATGCCCCAGCATGTCAATCATGCTGTTGCTATAGGGAATTGTGAGCAATCATACAGGACCCGTTCTGTTCTGCACATGTGCATAATGAGTCCAGTACATGCGCAGACCCCCAACAATCGGAAATGTACACAAACCATCGGATTTGCATGCATCTCTGAATCAGGCCATTTGTTCCCAATTAGAATCATCAACCCCTACAGTGATGTTCTGGGTAGGAAGCTGTTGTTTAAAGAGAAGTAATAAAAATATGCTGAAAATTCATACCCTACCCCTTCCCTCACCCACGTTCCCATTTTGGGATCCATGAAATGTGACAGTCCTGAAATATCGATACTATAGATTCTGCACATTCTGCATTATTATATTCTGTTTTATAACCCTTCTATAGAGGCATGGACAATCACTCCCTTCTGTATGATGGATTAGGGATGTAGTCAGGATGCCGGCGGCCGCTATCCCAGCCGTGGAAATCCCAATACTAAAAGCCCGACGTGGGACTAAAGATAGGCGTCAAAATCCCGACGCCTATCATTAGCTCCACGACGAAATCCCGACACCCGGCATACTGAACGAAAATAAGATGGGTGTCTTAGGTTCTAGCTGTGGGGGGGAGGGCTAGCTTTAGGAACCCCCGGGGAAACTTAGGGTTAGGCATCCCCCAGGTGGGTTAGGGTTAGGCTAGAGGAAGGGGGGGTTAGGGTTAGGCACAACTGGGGGGAGATTAGGGTTAGGCACCACCCCCGGTAGGGTTAGGTTTAGGGTGCGGGGGGGATTTAGGTCTAGGTACCAACGTGGGGTGGTTAGGGTTAGGCACTAAGGGGGAAGGTTAGGGTTAGGCACCACTAAGGAAGGGTTAGGGTAGGGAGAGGGGAGGTTTAGGGTACTTACCACCCCTTGTTGGGATTTCAAACCGATTCTGATGGATTAAACTGCCATGGATTTCCCTTGCTGCCCCTTTGCCACCCAATTTTCAGTTGGGATTTTAGGTATGTGTGCCGCTTTGTACTATGGTAAATATGGTCTCATTTGCTTTGTGGTATATCACATTTCCTGAACTGATGTATTGCCAAATAAATGATGCAGATAAATGTTTTCTTTTTACTTTTTAAAAAGCTGACATTTTAAGTAAGTACAGATGGATATTTTTTTTATGTTGTTACTGATTTTTTTATGCAGCTGGTATTACATGTATAAAAATAATTATCCATATGTTCAATACCATCACTTCTTATATAGCATAAGATAAAGAAACCCCCCTGCAACTCTGTAATGGGTGATATCAATACTGTTCCAGCCTCTTAACATTATAAAACAAGAGTGAATGTGGTGAAGTACAGTAATTGTGAATTGTGTAGTGTTATAATCATGTCATTGTTATGTATAAAATGGATTAGCAATCAGTGGCAAAATGACATTTCAAGAAAGAAAAAAAACTCTGCTGGACCTCAAATAAATAATGTAACGCTCAAGTGGTTGGTATTATTGTCCTAGAAGTGGTGAAGTATATTGGAAAATTATATGTGCGTACTTTCCACGAATTCAAATGGTCGAAGAGAACCACTTAAGATGCTTTGTAAGAACCTCACTTTTGCCTCTACTATATGTACAGCATACAGTTACAGACACATACTGTGATGTAACCCCAGACAGAAAAATAAGCAGCTTCCCTTTTACAGATACAAGTATCGCTGGAGCTGAGCTGTGCTTCTAAAGGCAGAAATTATTGTAGGAATATACATGGGTATAGCCATAGTCATTCAGTAAGCAGGCTTTCTTTGTCAGGTAAAGGGGCACTAGTAGCACAAGAAACAGGGGCATATTAACTCCCAAGGGGGCTCATGTGCAGCAGGCCCCTTCTCGGAGCAGCAGGCTCCCCAAAAACACACTTCTTACCTTCTGCCTACAAGCAGGTCCCTCCTCCTCCATGGCGCCTCTTCCCAGTGATATGCGGGAAGATGGCACATGAGCACAAGAAAGCAAAGGCTCTGGCACAGTGCCAGGGTCTCTGCTTTCACTGCGCAGCACCACCTTCCTAAAGATGTCCCCTGGACCTAAGGGCCCTTGTGTACCCAGGGGAGCCGAGAGGGGGGGGGTGGATACTAATTTTCTGGCCCGAGCTTGCTGTGAGGGCCAAGCGGGGCCCCTCCCTTGTACCTCACAGGCAGCCCAGCACACAGCAGCATGTGTGCTGGGTTGCACTGCAGTGGGAGACTGCTCGCTGCAGCAGCAGTCTCTTATGCCTGTGGGGAGGAGCGATAACACTGATCGTGCCCCCCCCCCCCGGCTTTACGCCGGGCTGAGGAGCTCACAGTGCCCCCCTCCCCAGCGCGCAGAGAGGGGAGGGAGCGGATACTAATCACCTGGGCCCGGGCTTGCTGGAGGGTCCCACCTCCCTCTTACCTCACAGGCAGCCCAGCACACAGCAGCGTGTGTGCTGGGCTCCACTGCACTGGGAGACTGTTCGCTGCAGCAGTAGTCTCTGCCTGGTAGGGGAGCGATCGCACTGATTGTGCCCACCCATGGCTTTGCGCCAGGCTGAGGGGCTCACAGGGCCCCCTTCCCTAGCCCCACTAAGGGGACATGGCCACGCCTCCCGTGATTAGGCCACGCTCCTTCACCTAGGAAGGCTTTCTACGCCCCTGTGTGAACCACAAACTCTGCACCCATAATAAATACACCTCAGGGATCTAGTCCGTGCTAAACTGAGGGTTACAAGCACTTGACAGATATCCAGTCAGCCTCAGAAGGCTAGAGAACAATGTGGCTCTGGCACCCTGCACACCTCTTAGGCAGTCATTAATGCAGACCTTTCACTGACTGTAATCACCGGAATCAGCAGACACTGATTCTGGCCTTGTGCCTAGTGGCGGGGTGGTGTAGCAGTGAAATTGATGAACGCTCCAATTTAGCACCGCCACGTCATCAAAGGCCCCCAGGAAGAGATAGGCAAGCTGTCCAAGTCAGTAGTGTGGCTACGTGGGGGAATGGCTCTTGCTGCTATATCCATAACTAGTAAGTGTACTTTCATAGATGCTTATGGTGCACAAGCATATACATCTCAAATCAGACTGCTGCCTACTATTATCAAGTGCAGCAAATACTTCCTGCACCTAGATCCAAGTAATAAAGAAAACTGTACATGTATCACAGGAGATGATGCACCCCCTAATATAAATTGTGTATTAGAAGTTCTGGGACTAGAAAAAAGCACTGGGCTGTAGGCCAGGTATCTTCATACAGGTCACAGAAATCCAAAGTGACTTTTATTATGTTCAATAATTTATAGTGAGGTGCATTATTCCTTATACTTAAGATGTGCACAGACCACCGTGGTTTGGTTTTGGCAAAACCACCCTCAAGTGTTTTGGTTCTGTTTTGGGTTTCTTTAAAAATTGATAAAACAGCTAAAATCATGGAATTTGGGGCTGTTTTTGTTTCTACAGTATTATTAACACCAAAAACATAAATTTCTAGTCAATTGTGACCACCTCAAAGCAACATCAAATCAACTGAAATCACTAGAAGGGACACTGTTCTACTAAAAACCCTAAAGTGATCAGAGTTGGGACTCTGTTCTACTCGAAACCCCAAAGTGATCCAAGCTGGAACTCTGGCCCTGATTTAGAGCCGGACGCTCTGACAGAGCGCTCGCTCTGAATCAGGGCTGTCCTTATCTTTTTTTAGAATGGCCTCCTGGCCGCTCACATAGCTGTGGGTAACCACCCACAGCTATAGCGAGCGGCCATAAAGATGGTCGCGATAGTCAAGACCATCGTGACCATCGGGCTTGCGACGAGACCCTTGTGGTAGGGTCTCGTTGCCGCAAGCCCTGGAGTGCCGAGAGCACTCCCACTGACATCACTTGTGATGTCAGTGGGGCCGGCTCCAGACGGTAGGCGTTCCCATGGGAACGCCTCCGTCTGGGCAGCCATGCCCCCGGCACGCCCACCAAAGGGGGCGTGCTGTCACTCACCATCGACAGCACACCCCCTTTGTAGCGAGACCCATAGCGACGGCTTGCCCGTCGCTATCTGGGTCTCGTGCATGCGCACGACTGAGCCGGCTCCCTCGTGCGCATGGTCACTGGGCCAACATCGACCTGCTTGCGAGCGCTCAGCGCTCACGAGCGGGTCTGAATCAGGCCCTCTGTTCTACTCGAAACCCCAAAGTGATCCGAGCTGGGACTCGGATCGACTCGAAGCTCCAAATTTCGGGTGTGCTCACTTTTCAGCAAAACCGAACCACTCATCTCTACTTATAGTACACAATTTAATTAACAGAAGTTAATAAAACGACAACTAAAAATTAGCCCTACTCTTACAATTACAGTACTTTTTTTTTCAATGTTGGTACATTGTATTTGACATGTTCAAGAATGGCCCACCCAAACATATACATATAGGGACCCACTGATGAAACACATGCATCAGTGGCGTCACAGTGGGTGCGGGAGGGGTGACACCAAAGTGCCGACTCCTCAGTGACAGGAGCGGGTGCTAACCTGTAGCATTATATGCAGCACCTGGCTCCTGACACAGTGAAAGAGCCGGCACTGCAAGCAGAATGGTCCCTGGGTGCAGTCCAGGACCCCCGGAGTGACTAAAATGGGAGTTTGGCCTGCTAGGCTACGCACCTGTCCAAGAAGCTGCTCCCCCTGCCGCAATGCCATGCCCCTTTTCCCTGTGCGTGGCTTTGCCATGTGGACTACAACCCTCCCCGCACAGGGTGTCACCGCAGGGAGGGGCGCCACTGACATGCATCATCATCATCATATTTCTTCGTGTAGGACTCAAAGTGCTATACATTTGTATTTAAAAAAAAAAGAAACAAAATAACTTTAACTTGAGTGCTAATAGTCTACAGAAAAGAAAGCTAAGCAATTGGGATGTATTTTCTTTTCTTTTTTTTTTTAGAAAACTAAAAGGGCATTAATGAAATGCGTGAGTAATAACTTACATTGTAGAACCTAGATACATGTTGCATAATAGCGAGGCTTGGGGAAAGTGCATGCAACTGTGAACACTGAACTTAGATGCCCACCTACAGTCCCTTTGGTAACTTATGCCGCTTATCCACTAGGCGATTTAAATTAGTGATTGAAGATTACAACATTGTAATCATTCAATCACTCATTAATCGTCCACCATAATGTCGGAATCAACCAGCGATGCGCGCTCCCGCTGGTCGTTTCCGTCATCAATCATCGCCCGAACATGCCGGTCAATCTGCTGATAACGACAGATTGTGCATGTTCGGGGATGAGGGAGGGTGTCTGCACTGAATGACATATTGTTCAGTGTAGACATTACAGGGGATGAGGAACGACTGTACATTTACAATGTTGTAATCGTACTGTCGTTCCTCTATCTGCTAGTGGATACGCACCTTTATATGACTAATAGTGACTTGTAGATTACTACAGAGGAACAAATGTCACATAGTTAAAACTAACTAAACAATCAGTAAAGTCAAGAAAATATAAGTCAATAATAGATTTGAAATAAGAAAGGTTGGTAAGCAAAGAGGACCAGTTTGATTTACAGTCTTTATTTGCAACCTGCCCTGATTTATATACAGTACACAAACTAAACAACTAAGTGTGGACCTATGTATAAGAAACAGTTAAGTTGCTCTCAGTACACTTCCTGGTATTCCTATCAATTATTGGACGCTCATAATCCTATTCCTCTCTAAATTTTATTTACTAACATCCTCTTTTACCTGTTTTTGTATTTTTCTCAATGCACATCTTGTTTAACTGTCCTTCTTTTCATCTCCCTCTCTCTCTTTCTCCTATTACCGATCTGTCCCATGCATAGATCAACGGCTCGAGGATTCTGGGTAGGCACTACTTCTGTATTTTATGTTTTCTTTTGGTTTTTCCCCTTGCCCCGGTTTTGGAGGGATTTATCAGTTTATGAGTCTATAGGTGAAAAATTGGGATTAGTTTCCCTTACCATCTTTAACAGTTTAAAGTACTTCCATGGCGTCTCATACGGTCACATAGACTTGTCCATGTTTCTTAATGTTATATTCTATAAAGTTAAAAATGTGATAGCTCTATATTGTAGACCGGTTACATTCGGTCTGTTCATGGTACTGTATATAGACTTGCTTTGTGCATCTCTGTGTCACATTGTATTGTACACACTTGAATGACATACCTCATGTTGCCTATAGTAATGTTTTGAGCTTCTATAAAAGCATTTGGGAAACATAAAAAGGAGAAGCAATTAAGTATGTAGAGAAAAGCAAAATGATTTGGGACATTTTAACTGTCCGCATATTCCACTGGCTGAGGCCGGTTAATCAGTTTGTAGAGTTCTCATTGGAAATAATATCAAATACATGATGAGAATTAAGTTTAAAAAATAAAAAAAAAAAGTTATAATATAAACTGTTTATATCCTTGTACTGTTGTAATAAGTAATACTTAGTTTGATAGCCGATTCCTACTGTGGGCCGCATATCATGAACCAAACCACAGAACTATTGCTGTATGCAAGAAAGATAAAATCCTGTAATTTCTTGCATTCCAGACTCCAAACTCAAGTCTGCCCCTACTTTCCACCCTGAAGCAGATTACGGATTCTATGTACTAAGCCTGGGAGAGAGATAAAGTGGATGTAGCTAAAGTACCAACCAATCAGCTCCTAACTGTCACTTTACAGGCAGTGTTTGAAAAATCACAGTTAGGAGCTGATTGGTTGGTTGTCTTAGTTGACAGTTAGTAGCTGATTGAGAAAGGGTTGTCATAGTTGGCAACTGTCCCGAGCACTACAATACAGTTGTGTTTTAAGAGAGGAGGGGGCTCATGTGCAAACTCAGTGCAGGCCCCCTCCTCTCTCTAACGATGCCACACCGGCCGATTCTGGCTTAGTGCCAGAATCTACTGTGCATGCGTGGGTCTCCTGGAAAATGGCATCTGCGCTGGTTTCCCAGGGACATCAGTACTGCGCATGTGCGAGACACTGGGAAAATGGCCGCCCCATTTTCCAACCGATGTGATGTGATTTGTGCAGCTCTGCAGTGCTGACCCAGCGCTGCAGAACAGAAGTCTGAAAACAACGAAAGGGTAAGTATAAAGACTAAATGGGTGCAGGGAGTGCGGTGTGGGCCCCGCTTGGCCCAGGGGTCCGTGTGCACCGCACACCCTGCACCCATTATAGATACGCCCCTGCTACGATATATGCTTGCGCTATATAAATACAGTCAGGTGCATAAATATTGGGACATTGACAGAATTTTAATATTTTGGCCTCTATTCACCACCACAATGGCTTTGAAATGAAACAAACAAGATGTGATTTAACTGCAGACTTTCAGATTTAATTTGAGGGTAATTACATCCAAATCAGGTGAACGGTGTAGGAATTACAATGGTTTGTATATGTTCCTACCACTTTTTAAGGGCCCAAAAGTAATGGGACTATCAACTCAAAAGCTGTTTCATGGACAGGTGTGGGCTATTCCCTCATTATTTCATTATCAATTAAGCAGGTAAAAGGTCTGGAATTGATTCTAGGTGTGACATTTGCATTTGAATCAGTTGCTGTCGACTCTCAATATGAGATCCAAAGAGCTGTCACTATCAGTGAAGCAGGCCATCATTAGGCTGAAAAATCAAAACAAATCCATCAGAGAGATATCAAAAACATTAGGTGTGGCCAAATCAACTGTTTGGAACATTCTTAAAAAGAAAGAATGCACCGGAGAGCTCAGCAACACCAAAAGACCCGGAACACCATGGAAAACAACTGTGGTGGATGACAGAAGAATTATTTCCCTTGTGTAGAAAAACCCCTTCACAACAGTTGGCCAAATCAAGAACACTCTCCAGGAGGTAGGTGTATATGTGTCAAAGTCAACAATCAAGAGAAGACTTCACAAGAGTGAATATAGAGGGTTCACCACAAGATGTAAACCATTGGTGAACCTCAAAAACAGGAAGACCAGATTAGAGTTTGCCAAACAACATCTAAAAAAGCCAATACAGTTCTGGAACAACATCCTATGGACAGATGAGACAAAGATCAACTTGTACCAGAATGATGGGAAGAGAAGAGTATGGAGAAGGAAAGGAACTGCTTATGATCCAAAACATACCACCTCATCAGTGAAGCATGGTGGTGGTAGTGTCATGGCGTGGGCATGTATGGCTGCCAATGGAACTGGTTCCCTTTTATTTTTTGATGATGTGACTGCTGACAAAAGCAGCAGAATGAATTCTGAAGTGTTTCGGGCAATATTATATGCTCATATTCAGTCAAATGCTTCAGAACTCATTGGACGGCGCTTCACAGTGCAGATGGACAATGACCCGAAGCATACTGCAAAAGCAACCAAAGAGTTTTTTAAGGCTAAAAAGTGGAATGTTATGCAATGGCCATGTCAATCCCCTGACCTGAATCCGATTGAGCATGCATTTCACTTGATGAAGACAAAATGGAAGGGAAAATGCCCCAAGAACAAGCAGGAACTGCAGACATTTGCAATAGAGGCCTGGCAGAGCTTCACCAGAGATGAAACCCAGCGTCTGGTGATGTCTATGCGTTCCAGACTTCAGGCTGTAAGTGCCTGCAAAGGATTTGCAACAAAGTATTAAAAAGTGAAAGTTAAATTTAAGATTGTTTAGTTTGTCCCATTACTTTTGGCCCCTTAAAAAGTGGGAGGCACATATGGAAACCGTTGTAATTCCTACACCATTCACCTGATTTGGATGTAATTACCCTCAAATTAAATCTGAAAGTCTGCAGTTAAAGCACATCTTGTTTGTTTCATTTCAAAGCCATTGTGGTGGTGAATAAAGGCCAAAATATGAAAATTCTGTTAATGTCCCAATATTTATGGACCTGACTGTATATATATATATAGAAATATATATATATATATATATATATATATATATATATATGTACGCACACACACACTGGACAAGGTTTTTCTGCTATGCTTCTGTGCAGGCTACAAGGAAACATAATTGTTGTTAAGTCTTCTAAGTTTTTAATTGTATTCAGCTGAATCAATTTCTTACATTTAGCACAACCAGTGGCGGTTCTAGGGGCGGGCTAACAGGGCCGTCGCCCGGAGCGCCGGCCCTTAGAGGGCGCCAATGAGTCCTCAGGAGAAAAAAAAAAAAAGATAACGTGCCGGTCTTCCCCCCACTAGCCGCTGCAGGGAGGCTTCATTTGCCGGTCACCCGGCTCCCTCCCTGCAGCAGCAGGTGTGAGCTCCGGCTCCCGCAGAGAGCACTATGGGCCGGACGTCGTGACGTCATGACGTCCCTCCCATAGATCCGCGGTCGGACCAGACGGCAGCGGACGCAGGAGTGGGGCTTCAGGTAAGTATTGTTTGTTTTTTAATTGTATTTTTTTTTTCAGAAGCACCAGCACTGGGGGCATGGCTATAGGGGGGCATTACTACTAGGGGCATGACTATAAGGGGGCATCACTACTGGGGGCATTACAACAGTGGACACTACTAATGGGGGCATTAATATAGGGGGCATTACTACTTGAGGCACTACAATAGGGGGTATTACTACAATGGACACTACTAATGGGAGCATTAATATACAGTAGTTGGCATTACTACTGGAGGCACTACTATAGGGGGCATTACTACAGTGGACACTACTAATGGGGGCATTTCTACGGGAGGCATTACTACTGGGGGCACTACTAATGGGGCATTACTACTGGGGGCATTACTATAGTGGGCATTACTACTGGAGGCACTACTATAGGGGGCACTACTAATGGGGGCATTACAACTGTGGGCACTGCTATAGGGGGTATTACTACTTTGGGCACTACTATAGGGGGCATTACAACTGGGCACTGTTATAGAGGCATTACTACTGTGGGCACTACTGTAGGGGGCATTACTACTGGGGGCACTACTATTGGGGGCATTACCAATGGGGGCACTATTATAGGGGACATTACCAATGGGGGCACTACTACTGGGGGCATTAACACTGTGGGCATTACCACTGCTGGCACTAATAATGAGGGCACTGCATGGGGGGCACCACTTGGGGGGCCATTGTGTAAGGGGCACCACTGCTGTGGACATTGTATAAGGGGTACTACTACTGTGGGCATTGTATTAGGGGCACTACTACTGTGGGCCTTGTGTTTAAGGGGCACTAATTTGGGCATTGAGTAAAAGGGACACCACTGTGTGTCATAACGTGAATAAGGGACTACTGTGTGGCATAACATCAATTGGGGATAATGTATTATACAGGGCATTACTGCTTGTGGCATAATGTATTATATAGGGTATTACTGCTTGTGGCATAATGTGTTATAAAGGGCATTACCGCGTGTCGCATAATGTGTTATAAAGGGCATTACTGCATGTGGCGTAATGTGTTATAAAGGGCATTACTGTGTGTCGCATAATGTGTTATAAAGGGCAATACTGCATGTCGCATAATGTGTTATACAGGGCATTACTGCATGTGTCATAATGTGTTATAAAGGGCATTACTGCATGTGTCATAATGTGTTATACAGGGCATTACTGCATGTGGCATAATGTGTTATACAGGGCATTAGTGTGTGTGGCATAATGTGTTATACAGGGCATTACTGCATGTGGCATAATGTGTTATAAAGGGCATTACTGTGTAAGACATACTGTGTAAGGCGCATTACTGCACATGGTAATTATTCGCCACGAGGCGAGAACTTGGGGGAAGCCCAGCACCTTAGCAAGTGCTGGGCATGTCCCACAGTCTGATGAATTGGGGGCGTTCCGCAAGGACATGCCCCCATTCTGGAAGTGCGCGCACAGAGGAACACCATCTAAAAAAGGTTTTTTTGTTTTTTTTTGGGGGGGGGGGCGCAACTGGGAACTTTCGCCCTGAGCTCCGTAAGGTCTAGAACCGGCCCTGAGCACAACACTATAAAAGAGTATGCAGCACATCCATAGTTGAGATGAATCAGTTTGTTGAATCTATTCTAAAATTAAAAAAATATATAATATAATAAAGCCTCAAATTTTAAATATATTAAAATATTTTAGCAATAAGACCATTTGAAAATGCTTAAGCTTGTGTGAGCTTACATGGCTACATTGTGTAGTACTGTCACATTCACTATTTAAATAGTATAGAGCTTATTTTAGACCATCATTATTTTTGGTATGACTGGGACAACGATGGGTAGTCATTTCGCTCCAAGCTACGCAAATTTAATCGTAGCCAAGTGGGAGGATGACACCATCTGGTCCAATAATCCCTTTGAAAACTCCTGATAAAATAGGGAAGATTCATAGATGACATCCTATTTATTTAGGATTCATAAACAAAATCATAAACAAAATTCATAAAAAAAATTATTTCAATTTAGAATTCACTTCTACAGTTAGCAAAAGGTAATTGTTTTGGACTTAAAAATCTTAATTAAAGAAGGAAAATTGGGAACAAGGACACATTTCAAAACAGTTGACTACTACTCTCCTCCAGTAATTACCATCCGATATGGATTAATAATATTCTAGGGGGACAGTTTCAGAGATTAAAGAGACATTTTTCCAATGAGACCACCTTTGACAGTCAAAGCCTGATTGTTAAAGAAAAGCTTTCTGGAAAGAAAACATGACGAAAAAAGACTGGATAAAAGCTTGAAAAAAGTAAAGGAGATAAAAAGAGAAGAATTGGTCCAATATAAAAAGAAAGTAAATACAGGTTGAGTCTCCCATATCCAAATATTCCGAAATACGGAATATTCCGAAATACAGAATTTTTTTAGCAAAACTGAGATAATGAAACCTTTGATTTTTGATGGTTCAATGTACACAAACTTTGTCTAAGGCACAAATAATTAAAAATATTTTATAAAATTACCTTCAGGCTGTGTGTATAAGGTGTATATGAAACATAAATTAATTTCATTTCTGTACACAAACTTTGTTTGAGCCGCAAAATAATTGAAAATATTGTATAAAATGACATGCAGGCTGTGTGTATAAGGTGTATATAACACATAAATGCATTCTGTGTGTATATTTGGGTCCTATTCCCTAGATATTTCATTATGGTATGCAATTATTCCAAAATACGGAATATTCCATTATCCAAAATACCCCTGGTCCCAAACATTTTGGATATGGGAGACTCAACCTGTAAAAGTCCACAGAGAACTCTATAATAGTTACACACAGGGACTGGAACAGAGTCTGAAGCGTCATTGGCATCTATTAAAATTAGATCCAGATCTTAAAGATATTGGACCTCATTTAGACTCGGTTGTTTTCGGCCGCACGGTCGTAAGGGAAAAGGGGCCGGATATGCAAATGATGCACTCGCAAGTTGCGTCCTTAAGATCGGATCGTTAGCTGACTGACCAAGGGGAGGATGCGGCCGTAAGACAAAAAATACGCCCCCTTCTCGTACGAATTACACGTCATCTCCGGCCATATAAGGATTAATCGAGACCATCGGTAACCATCAGAACTGGTCGTAGGGCTTAAGGTTGACCATACCCTCTCTTAAGCACTACGATCAGGTCAGTGTACAAACCAACCATGTCACGTGTGCCATGACACTACTTTGTTAATTATGCACTCCCATAAAACGCCGTTCGCATAATTAGGCACGCCTGCGTTCGGATCTTCACTCCCCCGTTTTCAAGCACCTTCCCTTGTTACCACCCACAAATGCCTCATTCTGTCACTCAAACTACCGACCTGGCTGTGTTCAAGGAGAGAGAAATTTCTGATCGTAGCAGCTAGTTTGCGCACGCGCATTGCGAACTTTACGCATGCGCAGTTTACTGAACATCGGTGGTGTACGACCGTGCGGCCGCAACGACCGACTCTGAATGAGGTCCATTGTGCCTTGTAAGCCGAAAATTGTATATAAAAGAGCACAAACTCTTAAAAATGTGCTGACCAATAGTTGTATCCCCCCTGTAACCACGGAATTCTCTGCAGACAACAGAGGGATTTACATACTGTAACAATTGTGTTTAGGATGCAAGAACTTAAAAGAACCAACCACGAATCAGAAAAGTAAATTTGCCTCGAAAATAAGAGGTACAAAACAGAAAATAAAAGGTAATCTTAGCTACAAGACAGATGGGGTCATTCATTTATTAGAATGTCCTTGTGGGCAACAATATATTGGTCACACGAAATGAAAATGTAAAATTCGAATAGAGGAGTATATAAATAACATCAGGAAGGGTTTGTGGACACAGCGTATCTAATCACTTTATAACTGTACACAATAGATATCCAAAAGGACTGAAATTTCTGGCCATCCAAAATGTCAAACATGATTGGAGAGATGGAGATTATTTTGAAAAAATTTTCAAAATCAGAATCAGAATGGATTTATAAAATGAAAACCCTACATTCAGCCTAAGCCATCAAACTTAAAGCAGGACGGTTTAAGTTTGATGGCTGAGGCTGAATTGACAGTTTGAAAATCAAGTTTGTTAAACTGAACTTTAGAAAGTTGCCTGTTTGTATATAAACTGTTACAATGTATCAAATACAAAGAAAGCGCTAATGTATAATGAGCTGTACAAACGAACCCACATATGTGTAAACAGCACAAATGGACACATATAAAATGCATATCAATTACAATGTGTATAACCCCTTTAAGAATAGATGGTGACTTGCTCGCTTATTATGGTAGACAGTGGAAAAAGATCTTTCCCAAAAATCGTATAGCAAACAAGTTTGAAGCCCTCGAACTGACCAAATTTGATCAGTTGTGTATAGGGCATTCCACCCAATACTGTGAAATATGAGGATATTAGAAGACACGGAAGAGTTTTATAACTACATAAAATAACAAAGTGATCATTTCAGTTCTACTACACATGTCACAGAGCTGCAACTTGGCTTCTATTCTCCTTATATTTCACAGGCTGAGGGTGCATTGCTCCAGGGGTGCTGAGAGAGGAGGGGGGGATGTACTAATTACGCAGGCCTGATCCTGTTTGAGGACATATGTCCCCCTTTGTAGCATGCAAAGTGGCACCATGGGTATTTTTTTTTTTTTTTTTTGGGGGGGGGGTATGGCCACGTATTCCAGATTTGGCCATGCCCCCTACAGCACTCGGGCCCCGGGGATGTCTCAATATCCCTGCATTACTCTTTATAACACAAAACTAGTAGTTTTGACAAATACATTTTTTAATCATATTACTATTAACCATATATTGCATGAATTAAGAAAAAAGCTGTACACATTTTTTAAAATGTCTGCTTTATTTTATGTGGGCCATAAAAATTAATAAATAAATAAAAATGCGGTTATACATGTAGCAATATAGTTACTTTTAATCTACAGAATGGCGTAGTGCAGAGATTTTCAACCATTTTCAACTCACCTCGCGGCACACTGAACAAGATACTAATATTGTCAATGCACACCATACTTATATTTTATCTTTACAGTGCCTCTAGTTCACATGATGCCACTTTGTAGTGCCCTTAGATCACATTATGCCACTTTGTAGTGCCCTTAGTTCACATTATGCCAATTTGTAGTGCCCTTAGTACACATTATGCCACTTTGTAGTGCTCTTAATTCACATGATGCCACTTTTTAGTGCCCTTAGTTCACATTATGCAACTTTGTAATGCCCTTAGTACACATTATGCCATGCTCTAGTGCCCCTTAGCGCACATTATATATTAGTTCATATTATGGACCTGATTCTGATGGCACAAACTGTGTTTTTCAAATAACAGATCTGAATTTACGAATCTATGCGCATGTCATATGTGCGTATGTCTGTCCTATTCTGAACTTGGCTGGATCTGTCTTTCTTTGAATTTGGGCATTTTGGGGCAGCAAATGGGTGGTGACAATGCAAGCACACGGAACCTCCCTGACTTGTGGGCGTGTTGTGGGCGTGTATAATAAGTGTGATTCTGAGTTGTGTGTACGGGGAGGGAAAACTGTTTCTGATGTATATCTTGCACCTAGCATGGGGCTGGTTTGAGGCCAAATATTTGCATAAGGTAGTAAATCTGCCCTTCACAGCTGCCTTCAACTACAGACATTTTGTGTGTGACTCAGAATCAGCACTTATGCCACACTCTGGTGCCATTAGATCACATTATGAAACATTGCAGTGCCCTTTAGAACACATTGTACTCTTTGTATTGCCCCTTAGATCACATTATTTCAAACAGTGCCCCCAGTTCGGTGCCACACTTACCTAGTCCGTTCTTCTCTGTCAGACTAAATATTCTTTTGAGGCTCCTGCTGCAGCTGCATTACACAGTAATACCACTCATGTTCCCACTTTGTAAATGGTGTGTACACCTGTGCTGTTTCTTTTCTGTACTTTGGCTCAGCCAGTGTGTGTCTGGGGCTGAGCCAGCGTCTTTTCTGTACCTGGCCTAGTCAGTGTGTGTCTGGGGCTGAGCCAGCGTCTTTTCTGTACCTGGCCTAGTCAGTGTGCGTCTGGGGCTGAGCCAGCGTCTTTTCTGTACCTGGCCTAGTCAGTGTGCGTCTGGGGCTGAGCCAGCGTCTTTTCTGTACCTGGCCTAGTCAGTGTGTGTCTGGGGCTGAGCCAGCGTCTTTTCTGTACCTGGCCTAGTCAGTGTGTGTCTGGGGCTGAGCCAGCGTCTTTTCTGTACCTGGCCTAGTCAGTGTGTGTCTGGGGCTGAGCCAGCGTCTTTTCTGTACCTGGCCTAGTCAGTGTGTGTCTGGGGCTGAGCCAGCGTCTTTTCTGTACCTGGCCTAGTCAGTGTGTGTCTGGGGCTGAGCCAGCGTCTTTTCTGTACCTGGCCTAGTCAGTGTGTGTCTGGGGCTGAGCCAGTATCTTTTCTGTACCTGGCCTAGTCAGTGTGTGTCTGGGGCTGAGCCAGCGTCTTTTCTGTACCTGGCCTAGTCAGTGTGTGTCTGGGGCTGAGCCAGCGTCTTTTCTGTACCTGGCCTAGTCAGTGTGTGTCTGGGGCTGAGCCAGCGTCTTTTCTGTACCTGGCCTAGCCAGTGTGTGTCTGGGGCTGAGCCAGCGTCTTTTCTGTACCTGGCCTAGCCAGTGTGTGTCTGGGGCTGAGCCAGCGTCTTTTCTGTACCCGGCCTAGCCAGTGTGTGTCTGGGGCTGAGCCAGCGTCTTTTCTGTACCTGGCCTAGCCAGTGTGTGTCTGGGGCTGAGCCAGCGTCTTTTCTGTACCTGGCCTAGTCAGTGTGTGTCTGGGGCTGAGCCAGCGTCTTTTCTGTACCTGGCCTAGTCAGTGTGTGTCTGGGGCTGAGCCAGCGTCTTTTCTGTACCTGGCCTAGTCAGTGTGTGTCTGGGGCTGAGCCAGCGTCTTTTCTGTACCTGGCCTAGTCAGTGTGTGTCTGGGGCTGAACCAGTGTCTTTTCTGTACCTGGCCTAGTCAGTGTGTGTCTGGGGCTGAGCCAGTATCTTTTCTGTACCTGGCCTAGCCAGTGTGTGTCTGGGGCTGAGCCAGTGTCTTTTCTGTACCTGGCCTAGGCAGTGTGTGTCTGGGGCTGAGCCAGTGTCTTTTCTGTGTCCCCTTGTCCGGACAGGCCAGTGTGTGTCCGAGTCGGCTGTGGCGTGGCACAGTAGCTGCACACCAGTATGTTGCTGCACATCGGCTGAAAATCATTGCTATAGTGGCATTAAAGTGTCAAAATTTACATTTGTTGCTTACAGACGACACCATGCAATATAGGATTAAATTATGTTTTTGGAATATTTAGATTGTTGTTTAATTATGTTATCATTCTTTTTTTAAATGAAAGCTGCACCATGTGAGAATATTCTGTGACAAATTGCTTCGTAGAGCAGGTGCATTGCTGAGGCTGGGTGTATTTTATGCAATGTAAGAACAAAGAGAAACTGTAAGTTTTATTCTAGGACAATATATGAACAAATGTAAAGTGTTTTACCTTTGTCATTCTCTGGTATGTCCTCCTAACATGGCCACCAGAGTAAACTGTATTATTATTATTATTAATTATTATTATTATGTTTAATGACAAAAGTTATTAAGTTGTCAAAGATATATACAGTATGTGTGATAATGTCTATAATATATATATAAAAAAATATATTTTAAATCATAGATGAGTTCTGTGACCATATCAGAACTCACAGATATCCTTTATAAATTCTCTAGGCGGTGCATTATGACTTATACAATGCAGGCCAGTGTCACCTACAGTCATCATTGTACCTGAACTGAACAAATAGAAACAATTATACTATTACTGACATACCTTTGGCGCTTATTAGATAAAATACCAAAACAAGTCCAACTTAATATAAAGAAATATCAAATATCAAAAGTGGAGTACAGTCAAAGGGCCATATTCAATTAAGTTGCGAAAAGACGTTATCGGCTATAATTTATCGCCGATGACGTCATTTGCGCCGGCTCATTCAGGATTATAAGTAAATGGTCGCGTGAGGGCTGCTGCACCATGGGCCTTTGTGGAGCTCGGAGTAGTGAGTCACACCTCACGGCTCTGGGTTTCGCCTCCAGCAATCATCACACATAGCTGCGGCCTGCCAGCCTGAGACCCGATAAGCAGATCTGCCGCCCGCGGCTTGCTGTACCTTGAGTCGGATGGCTCTGCAGGCTGTGGTCAAGTAAGTAAGTTTGGAACTGGGAGAGGGCCGTGGTTCTGTGGTGCTCACTGCTGAGAGAGGGGTACTCTGCTGGGATAGTGAGGGTGGGTGCTGACACAGTGCTATGCAGGGATAGGGGGGTGCTGTGCTAGGTGGGGGTCCTTTTCATGAGGCCACACCCCTTTCAGAATTACACAGGGAGGGGGCCACCACCCAAAATCTTGCCTAGGGCACTAATTTGGCTATGGCCGGCTCTGCATCATATATGTGTGATGTCACCAAGGATGATTCACTGATTCATTTTATTATTACAAAATGATACTCAAGCTTTTTTGTTTTCCCTTGTGTACCATGATCTACACGTGGAGTGGATCTGAGCCTCGCTGAGAATTTGAGAAGGATGTCTCTGCATTGAACTTAATTATTAATTGGAACTTGTTTTGTGAATCTAATTCAATAAGCGCCAAAGGTACAAATAACACTATTTTTTTCTATGGTGGCTCAGAATTTTCATTTTATGCAGATATTAGTTACAAATGTTTATATATATATATATATATATATATAAGCATCAGTTGTGTGTTATATGGATGTATTTCACAGCTATTTCTACAGGTATTCCCACCATTAATGTATGATATAATTAAGATGAAACATAATTTCTTTTGTAATGTGTTTGCTTGCTGGTCAATGGTTTCTTTGTGCAGTGACGAGAGGAAATCACATCTCTTTTTATACATGGGTAAGCTTTACCCTATGTAACAGTTTCCCATGGAACTAAATTTCGAGCTGTCACATCAATAAAAATGCTGGTATTGAATAAAAGAAATGATAGCATTTACTGTGCCTGCAGGGCCCGGATTTGAGGCTGAAAAATGAGATGAGGTCACAGAAGAGAAAGGGAATGCCACCAATTATTTTTTTATTAACAAGCACCCATTTAATTGCTGTGGTTGTTATGTATTTCACAAGCTAACCAGACATATCACCATCACAGTCTGTGCAAGTATAGTGCACATAGCAGGATGTATGCTAGGGGGAGCTGTCTGATTGTAGAAAGGAATGTTGGCAACCGTTCAGGCAGTGCTCTGTATAACATCATTGTGCTTCTGTTCTGCAACAGTACAAGTACTAAACTCTAACAAAGAACATGTTTACAGTGGTTACACCTAAAGGACCATAGGCAGCCATTTTGTGAGCCTTACCAACATTCATAACATATACAACCTAATAATTCACTAGGAAGCAGTGACATCACTGAGGCATTGCCACACTGGCAACACAATCAGGCTTTGGCTTTATAGGCTACAAGAAGATTTATAGGCTGCATTTATAGGCACAATATCTTGTGCTTCAGTGATATCACTATTTCCTAATTTATAGATAAACTGAGTTGTCATGAATATTGCACAGATTGTCTCACTCCCCTGCATGTAGGTGGTGGGTACGCAGTGCCTGGGCTACCATGAGTGCAAGTGACAGAAGTGAAGTTGGCCATCAATATCAGCCCCTCTGAGGTTCCCACATACCCACAACATTCTTCAAGGCCCCCTGCACTGCTGTAAAACGCTCAGCAGAGAAGCTTTTCCTGTGCTGTGCATGTGCAGTAGTTGCATGAGACTGACCATGCATGCTCATAAGAGGCCTTTGCGCTGCTCATAGAAACATAGAACTTGGCGGCAGATAAGAACCGCTTGGCCCATCTAGTCTGCCTTTGCGCTGCTCTTTTTGTTGATATGTGTGTCCTATATGACGGTGGTATGCAGAGTTAAATAGCAAGACCAGCAGAATTCCAGATACGCTAAAAGGTCCAGGTGCTTAACCAGGTGTCAGACTGATTGAAGTGTAGTTGTAGTTACTGGTACAGCTGTACTCACAGTTACACACTTGTTAATCTGGATGAAGCGGAGCTTGAGCGGAACATACAGAGCACCAGCTGGTGATGTATGAAGCTAGCGGTGCAGGTATACGCAGGATACGCAGCAGGGCCAGCTCTAGGGGTGATTGACCTGTGCGGTCGCACAGGAGCGCCACCCATAGAGGGCGCACCCCTCCCCAACATCCCGATTTCAGCGGGACAATACTGTCCTGCCGTTCCACCCGTGGGCCGAAGTGGTTCGCGGATGGTCAAATCGGGAGGTTGGGGACCCCCTGCTGTGTGGCGGTGCCAGACCCCGGAGACTCTGAATGGATGCTGCGCACATGCGCGCGATATCCATTCAGTGACGGGAGAGGGGCTGGGGGAAGCCCAGCTAGTGAGGCTTCCCCCAACCTGACATTATTTGGAGGCGGGCACGCTTCCTAATAATGTCATGCAGGGGGTATGGCCTATGGTAATTAGGCCACGCCCCCATTTTCGGTTGCACTGGAGAGGGCCGGCACAGGGTGTTCTGACCCCTGGAGTCGGCCCTGATAAGCAGGCCATATACAGGTTAATGTGGCAGGGGCTCTGGAGCTAAGTGGAACACGTCCGTGTTCCAATGTGGTACCCAAGATGGCATCATGCTTGCGAGAAGACAAAAAGGCGGCCATCTTAGTCAGGTAGAATGCTTCAAGGAGCATTCATGGAGGCAGTGCAGTAGCGCACTCCATATTTCAACACTTTTCACAGCAGAGCAGGGTGCCTGGAGGGCTACAGCGGCAATCCCTGGGATGGCGATGCGCAGTTCCACCCGCCTGGGTACAAAATGAAAGTTACGTAACATTCTATGCAAAAAGGAAGAAGCTAATTTTATTTTATTGTTTATAGTTCAGCCATAGCAATTGTTCCTGTGCAGCGTAGGCAGCTAAATAGCTATTGCCATTAGCCTCAATGTAACATTTATAAAGGAACCTACGGAGCACGAACATATGTTTTAGAGATTTTGACTGAAAACTGATTAGATCCTCTTAGCCTTTTTTAACCTTCTTTCTTGTTGAAGGCAAAATTTGTCTGCAAAGTGCTTTACTGTCTTTTATACGTGTTGGTATCTCACGGGAACCAGAAAGGCCAGAATATCCAGTGTGCCCCTCCTATATATCTCCCTAGTATACAGAAACTTAAATAGATTATACTATTGAGCACATAAACTGTTCCTTCCACGCATAGGACCTGGGACCTCATTCAGAGTCAGTCGAAGCGGCCGCACGGTCGTACGGGAAAAGGGGCCGGATATTCAAATGATTCCCTCCCAAGTTGCGTCCCTAAGTTCAGATCGGTAGCTAGCTGACCAAGGGGAGGAAGCAGTCGGAATTCAGAAAAACACGCCCCCTTCTCGTACGCATTGCACGTCATCTCCGGGCATATAAGGATTAATCGAAACCATCGGGAACCATCGAAACTGGTCGTAGAGCTTAAGGTTGACCATACCCTCTCTTAAGCTCTACGATCATGTAAAAACCTCCCATGTCACATGTGCCATGATGCTACTTTGTTAATTATGCACTCCCATAAACCGTATGCAGTCGCATAAAACGCCGTTCGCATAATTAGGCACGCCTGCGTTCGGATCTCCACTCCCCCATTTTCAAGCACCTTCCCCTGTTACCACCCACAAACGCCTCCATCTGTCACTCAAACTACCGACCTGGCTGTGTTCAAGGAGAGAGAAATTTCTGATTGTAGCAGCTAGTTTGCGTACGCGCATTGCGAACTTTATGCATGCGCAGTATAGCGAACATCGGTGGCGTACGGCCGTGCGGCCGCAACGACCGACTCTGAATGACGTCCTTGGTTCCAAGATTTACGAAATGCCAATATTTACGCAGATCGAGCATCTGTTAGCCATTGCCCATGTGCGAATGTCGCACTGCTAACGCGCAGAGATTGTGTTGCGATTATGCTCACACAGGGCACTCACTCGCAAAGTGAGTAACAGGTAATGAACGTTTGGGGGAAGTAACGGGGGGGAGGGGGGGGCTAGGCAAACAGAGGTGTGTCGGGGCAATTTCAACTCCATTTCATGGGCGTGCATAAATTAGCCATTGCGATCTTCACAGCATGAGAGCTATCTGCGTGTCAGGAGAGCTGCAGTATTCAAGACAGGTCAGACTTGACTTACAAACTGCTTGGCTGCCCGATGTGCGTTGATGGGTCCGATGTGTATGCCATCGGACGGATATGAATGGGCAACAGTGGGCGTCCCTATGCATTAGCATATTTTAGCAACTGCGATCCGTAAGAGATCGCAGTTGCAATGGAATTAGCATAAATCTTGGAATCAGGCCCATAGAACACCGCTCTCAAACCCAAAATGTATTTATCTCCAGGAACAGTTTCCTCTAGTACATGTACACCCATGCACCACTTGGTGCAGTTTAGACAACACCTGCATAGCATGTGTGCTTCATTAATTGTATTTTGTTGTATTTTAAATAATGTTCTTCAACATCAGAGAGTGAGAAATTTATCTAGAATACAGATAAAGAAACGTAAGTAAACAGTTGGGCAGTACTGTCAAGGGCAAAAATTTCTACAAATAATTTTTTGTAATTGTATGATTCTCACTGGAAATTATTGCCAATTATGATTAATACACAATTTTTTGCACACAGGAATATAGGGTCCTATTTTTCACATCCGCATTTTTAATGCAGATGTCAACAATTATGTACCCCTCAATTCGCAAAAGAAAGGAATTTAGCAAAAAGCACTCGCCAGTATTACTCTGCTTCTTGGGTTGAATCTACAGCGGGTAATACACATGTGCATCTGACGGCTACTATAGGCTAGTACCATCTTTAGATGGTGCTAGCAGCTTGGTACATACGAAGGCTAAGCAGCCCCCATAGAATCCTATGGGGCAGGGCCGGACTGCCCATCTGGCACTTCTGGCAAATGCCAGAAGAGCCGATGGGCCGGCCCGGCGCCAAACCCCGGCCGAGCAGCTCTGGCTCCTGGCACTCTGCTCGGCCGGGCATACTGAAAAATGGGGGCGTGCCTCGAGGCCAGGTCCCCATGAGGCGAGGCCCAAGTCCGTCCCTGCTATGGGGTCTGCTTTCTGGTCAGAAATGGAGGGACCACAGATATCTGCTGCAGTGCCTCTTTCTTAAATCCTTGAGATACTTAATATTTGTGGGTACACCTGTTTTCGGGGGATATACTGCAGATATGCTTGAATAAATATGTCCCATAGACACACCATGCATACAGTATGCCACATATGACATTTCTTTACCTTTTGTGATGGACTCTTTTTGTATGATTAAGCCTTGTTGTATATGCTTAGCAAGATGATGATTTTAGAAGTGAAAATTTCTAAAACTCCTAATGGGAAAAGGTATTCCTTGCATCTTATGTGCTTATGGGTCTGTTTATCAATATATGACTACATACTTGCCAACTTTGCTGCCCCTTCCTCAGGTTGGCATTGAGGGGCATGGCGGCCGGCAACGTAGACGGTGCAGAAGGCATGATCGTGTCATCGTGGCCCTGTCCCCTCTATACAGTGCTGAGAAAACAGGCTGTGAATCTCGTCATCACCCCCCCGCCTACTTATGCTGTGTAAGTGGATGGCTGTCTGGGTGCGGGAGACTTGCCTACTTTTCCAAGTGGCGCCACCCGATTTTTGGGAGCCTCTCGGCCATTCTAGGACAGTAAGCAAGTATATGACTATAGGAAAGATCTTCTATCAATGCTTATCACAGTGATAGATAATCTATCAATGCAAGTTACCTATAAAGATGGCAATATTGGCTGGCAGCAGTAAGAAGGCATTTACCACTTTTGCCAATCCTGCTCTCCTCTTTGCACAACCCAACTTTGCCAGTTCTCACATGTGCACTGCACTGGAAGGCCAGAGTTCCACCACCAGTTTCATTAATAAATAGGAAAAAATTATATATATATGTATATATTAGGGGTGTGCACCGGCCACTTTTCGTGTTTTGTGTTTTGGTTTTGGATCTGGATCTTTCTTCGTGTTTTGGATCTGGATTGGTTTTGCCAAAACCACCCTTCCGTGTTTTGGGTTCTGGGTTTTGTGTTTTGGATCTGTATTTTTTTGAAAAAAAGCATAAAAACAGCTAAAATCACAGAATTTGTTGGTTTTTCTGCTCCTATGCTATTATTAACCTCAATAACCTTAATTTCCACTCATTTCCAGTCTATTCTGAACACCTCACACCTCACAATAGTGTTTTTATGTCCAAAAGGTTGCACCGAGGTAGCTGGATGACTATGCTAAGCGACACGAGTGGGCGGCACAAACACGTGACCCATCTAGGAGTGACACTGCAGTGGCAGGCAGGATGGCAGTTAGAAAAACTAGGCCCCAAACTGTACATAATGCAAAGAAAAAAAGAGGTGCAAGATGGAATTGTCCTTGGGCCCTCCCACCCACCCTTATGTTGTATAAACAGGACATGCACACTTTAACAAATCAATCATTTCAGCGCCAGGGTCTGCCACACAACTGTGGCTGAAATGATTGGTTCGTTTGGGCCCCCACAAAACAAGCTGGCAATTAATGTGTCCCTGCACAAACTGGCTCTACGGAGGCAAGATGTCATCCTCATCCTCCTCATCCACCGATTCCTCACCCTCTTCAGTGTGTACATCCTCATCCTCACAAAGTATTAACTCGTCCCCACTTGAATCCACCACCACAGGTCCCTCTGTACCTTCTGGAGGCTGGTCTCCCTGGAAGAGCTGATAATTCATTTTGATGAACATCATCTTCTCCACGTTCTGTGGAAGCAACCTCCTACGCCTTTCGCTGACAAGGTTCCCGGCTGCACTAAACACTCTTTCGGAGTACACACTGGAGGGGGGGCAACTCAGGTAAAATAGAGCCAGTTTGTACAGGGGCCTCCAAATTGCCTCTTTTTCCTGCCAGTACAGGTATGGACTGTCTGACATGCCTACTTGGATGCTGTCACCGATGTAATCCTCCACCATTCTGTCAATGGTGACAGTATCATATGCAGTGACAGTAGACATGTCAGAAATTGTTGCCAGGTCCTTCAGTCCGGACCAGATGTCCAAACTTGGTCCTGCCTGCCCTGCATCACCGCCAGCGGGTTGCTTAGGATACCTAAGTTTTTTCCTGGCAGCCCCAGTTGCGGGAGAAAATGAAGAAGGAGCCGTTGACGTGTCACGTTCCGCTTCAGCTGACAGTGTGTTCACCAGCAGGTCTTTGCACCTCTGCAGGCTTGTGTCGGCCGGAAAGAGAGACACCACATAGGCTTTAAACCTAGGATCGAGCACGGTGGCCAAAATGTAGTGGTCTGATTTCAACAGATTGACCACCCTGGAATCCTGGCAAAGCGAATGAAGGGCTTCATCCACAAGTCCCACATGCCGAGCGGAATCGCTCCGTCTTAGCTCCTCCTTCACTTTCTCCAGCTGCTTCTGCAAAAGCCTGATGAGGGGAATGACCTGACTCAAGCTGGCAGTGTCTGAACTGACTTCACGTGTGGCAAGTTCGAAGGGCTGAAGAACCTTGCACAACACGGAAATCATTCTCCACTGCGCTTGAGTCAGGTGCATACCCCCTCCTTTGCCTATGTCATAGGTGGATGTATAGGCTTGTATGGCCTTTTGCTGCTCCTCCATCCTCTGAAGCATATAGAGGGTTGAGTTCCACCGCGTCACAACCTCTTGCTTCAGGTGATGGCGGGGCAGGTTCAAGAGTGTTTGCTGGCGCTCCAGTCTTCGGCACGCAGTCGCTGAATGGCGAAAGTGGCCAGAAATTTTTCGGCCCACCCAAAGCGTCTCCTGCACGCCCCTGTCGCTTTTCAGAAAATTCTGCACCACCAAGTTTATTGTGTGAGCAAAACATGGGACGTGCTGGAATTTGCCCAGATGTAATGCCCGCACAATATTGGTGGCGTTGTCAGATATCACAAATCCCCAGGAGAGTCTAAGTGGGGTAAGCCACTGGGCGATGATTTCCCTCAGTTTCTCTAAGAGGTTGTCGGCGGTGTGCCTCTTACTGAAACCGGTGATACACAGCGTAGCCTGCCTTGTAACGAGCTGGCGTTTCTGAGATGCTGCTACTGGTGACGCTGCTGCTGTTGCTGCGTAAGGTGATACATCTACCCAGTGGGCTGTCACAGTCATATAGTCCTTAGTCTGCCCTGTTCCACTTGTCCACATGTCCGTGGTTAAGTGGACATTGTGTACAACGGCATTTTTCAGGACACTGAGGACACTTTTTCTGACGTTTCTGTACAGTCTCGGTATCGCCTGCCTAGTGAAGTGGAATCTAGACGGGATTTGGAACCGGGGACACACTACCTCCATCAATTGTCTAAATCCCACTGCACTAATGGCGGATACCGGACGCACGTCTAACACCAACATAGCAGTCAAGGCCTCAGTTATACGTTTTGCTTCAGGATGACTGCTGTCGTACTTCATCCTCCTCGCTAAGGACTGTTGGAGGGTCAATTGTTTAGTAAAAGTAGTGGTGTTCCTACTTCCTCTCTGGGATGATGAACGACTCCCAGCAGCAGCAGCAACAGCAGCAGCGGCAGCAGTAGGCGTAGCAATGCAGGATCCTCCGGAGGAATCCCGGATAGGAGAGTCAGTCATGCCAGTGATATGGCCTGCAGGACTACTTCCGATCCTGACTAAGGAGGAAATTGACGAGGAGGGAGTTGACGGTGTGGTTTGCAGGCGCTTGGATACAACAGGACAACGGGATTTAGGTGTCCCTGGACTGCTTACGGTCTGAGCCAAAGTTTCTGAACTTGACAGTAACTTTTTATGAACGCGCTGCAGGTGCCGTATAAGGGAGGATGTTCCTAGGTGGTTGACGTCCCTACCCCTACTTATTTCACCTTTACATATGGTACATATGGCAAGACAGTTGTTGTCCGGATTTGGATAGAAATATTGCCAGACCAAAGAGGTGGAATGTTTGGTCTTCTGCCCAGGCATGACCGTGATGGGCTTTTTCATCCCACGGACAACAACTGTCTCCCCCGGAGCCTGATTTAAACAAACCACATCACCATCAGAATCCTCCTCGCCAACTTCCTCCTCAGCGCCAGCTACACCAGTATCCTCATCCTGTTGTACTTCAACAGTGACATCTTCAATTTGCATATCAGCAAGTGGACTGTGGGTGCTCCTTTCAGCACTTGCAGGGGGCGTGCAAATGGTGGAAAGAGCCACCTCTTCCCGTCCAGTGCTGGGAAGGTCAGGCATCGCAACCACCACCACACTTGGACTCTCTTTGGGGATTTGTGATATCTTCTTAGAAAGCACAGTTCTTCGCTGTGCTTTTGCCAGCTTAACTCTTTTGATTTTTTTAGTGGGAGGAGTGCTTCCATCGTCATGTGAAGCTGAACCACTAGTCATGAACATACTAGGGATCGACCTTAGCCGTTCCTTGCCACTCCGTGTCGTAAATGGCATATTGGCAAGTTTACGTTTCTCTTCAGCTGATTTAAATGTCTTTTTCAAGGTCATTTTCCTGAACTTTGCCATTTGGGATTGTATGTGCCCTCTACTATGACATTGGGCATCGGCCTTGGCAGACGACGTTGATGGCATGTTATCGTCTATGTCATGACTAGTGGCAGCAGCTTCAGCACTAGGAGGAAGTGGTTCTTGATCTTTCTCTATTTTATTTTTATCGGAGAAAGTTTGGTCCTCCATTTATGTTATATCGATTTGATATATACGTGCGGCTAAACACAGAAGATAAATTTTTTTTTGGTTCGGACTGGAGTGTACTTTGTGGGTTACAGCACCCTTTAACGGTCAAGCCAGCCGGCCCTTTACTTATGACACAGGCGCACTCTTGGCACTACTTTGTTGATGCACGTGCGGCTACTGCGCACACAATTCACAAACACAGAAAATAATTTTTTTTTGGTTTGGACTGGAGTGTACTTTGGGGGTTACAGCACCCTTTAACGGTCAAGCCAGCCGGCCCTTTACTTATGACACAGGCGCACGCTTGGCACTACTTTGTTGATGCACGTGCGGCTACTGCGCACACAATTCACAAACACAGAAAATAATTTTTTTTTGGTTTGGACTGGAGTGTACTTTCGGGGGTTACAGCACCCTTTAACGGTCAAGCCAGCCGGCCCTTTACTTATGACACAGGCGCACGCTTGGCACTACTTTGTTGATGCACGTGCGGCTACTGCGCACACAATTCACAAACACAGAAAATAATTTTTTTTTAGGTTTGGACTGGAGTGTACTTTCGGGGGTTACAGCACCCTTAACGGTCAAGCCAGCCGGCCCTTTACTTATGACACAGGCGCACGCTTGGCACTACTTTGTTGATGCACGTGCGGCTACTGCGCACACAATTCACAAACACAGAAAATAATTTTTTTTTTGGTTTGGACTGGAGTGTACTTTCGGGGGTTACAGCACCCTTAACGGTCAAGCCAGCCGGCCCTTTACTTATGACACAGGCGCACGCTTGGCACTACTTTGTTGATGCACGTGCGGCTACTGCGCACACAATTCACAAACACAGAAAATAATTTTTTTTTTGGTTTGGACTGGAGTGTACTTTCGGGAGTTACAGCACCCTTAACGGTCAAGCCAGCCGGCCCTTTACTTATGACACAGGCGCACGCTTGGCACTACTTTGTTGATGCACGTGCGGCTACTGCGCACACAATTCACAAACACAGAAAATAATTTTTTTTTGGTTTGGACTGGAGTGTACTTTCAGGGGTTACAGCACCCTTTAACGGTCAAGCCAGCCGGCCCTTTACTTATGACACAGGCGCACGCTTGGCACTACTTTGTTGATGCACGTGCGGCTACTGCGCACACAATTCACAAACACAGAAAATAATTTTTTTTTGGTTTGGACTGGAGTGTACTTTCGGGGGTTACAGCACCCTTTAACGGTCAAGCCAGCCGGCCCTTTACTTATGACACAGGCGCACTCTTGGCACTACTTTGTTGATGCACGTGCGGCTACTGCGCACACAATTCACAAACACAGAAAATAATTTTTTTTTAGGTTTGGACTGGAGTGTACTTTCGGGGGTTACAGCACCCTTAACGGTCAAGCCAGCCGGCCCTTTACTTATGACACAGGCGCACGCTTGGCACTACTTTGTTGATGCACGTGCGGCTACTGCGCACACAATTCACAACCACAGAAAATAATTTTTTTTTGGTTTGGACTGGAGTGTACTTTCGGGGGTTACAGCACCCTTTAACGGTCAAGCCAGCCGGCCCTTTACTTATGACACAGGCGCACGCTTGGCACTACTTTGTTGATGCACGTGCGGCTACTGCGCACACAATTCACAAACACAGAAAATAATTTTTTTTTAGGTTTGGACTGGAGTGTACTTTCGGGGGTTACAGCACCCTTAACGGTCAAGCCAGCCGGCCCTTTACTTATGACACAGGCGCACGCTTGGCACTACTTTGTTGATGCACGTGCGGCTACTGCGCACACAATTCACAAACACAGAAAATAATTTTTTTTTTGGTTTGGACTGGAGTGTACTTTCGGGGGTTACAGCACCCTTAACGGTCAAGCCAGCCGGCCCTTTACTTATGACACAGGCGCACGCTTGGCACTACTTTGTTGATGCACGTGCGGCTACTGCGCACACAATTCACAAACACAGAAAATAATTTTTTTTTTGGTTTGGACTGGAGTGTACTTTCGGGGGTTACAGCACCCTTAACGGTCAAGCCAGCCAGCCCTTTACTTATGACACAGGCGAACGCTTGACACTACTTTGTTGATGCACGTGCGGCTACTGCGCACACAATTCACAAACACAGAAAATAATTTTTTTTTGGTTTGGACTGGAGTGTACTTTCGGGGGTTACAGCACCCTTTAACGGTCAAGCCAGCCGGCCCTTTACTTATGACACAGGGGCACTCTTGGCACTACTTTGTTGATGCACGTGCGGCTACTGCGCACACAATTCACAAACACAGAAAATAATTTTTTTTTAGGTTTGGACTGGAGTGTACTTTCGGGGGTTACAGCACCCTTAACGGTCAAGCCAGCCGGCCCTTTACTTATGACACAGGCGCACGCTTGGCACTACTTTGTTGATGCACGTGCGGCTACTGCGCACACAATTAACAAACACAGAAAATAATTTTTTTTTGGTTTGGACTGGAGTGTACTTTCGGGGGTTACAGCACCCTTTAACGGTCAAGCCAGCCGGCCCTTTACTTATGACACAGGCGCACGCTTGGCACTACTTTGTTGATGCACGTGCGGCTACTGCGTACACAATTCACAAACACAGAAAATAATTTTTTTTTAGGTTTGGACTGGAGTGTACTTTCGGGGGTTACAGCACCCTTAACGGTCAAGCCAGCCGGCCCTTTACTTATGACACAGGCGCACGCTTGGCACTACTTTGTTGATGCACGTGCGGCTACTGCGCACACAATTCACAAACACAGAAAATAATTTTTTTTTTGGTTTGGACTGGAGTGTACTTTCGGGGGTTACAGCACCCTTAACGGTCAAGCCAGCCGGCCCTTTACTTATGACACAGGCGCACGCTTGGCACTACTTTGTTGATGCACGTGCGGCTACTGCGCACACAATTCACAGACACAGAAAATATATTATTTTTTTAGCACTTGGGGGGAGCACCCCTGATGGACAGAGCACCCCCTGGACAACACTACAGCACCCCTTTAGGACTGGGACACTGCACAGGACTTTGGAACTGACTGCACAACACAGTCCAGCCAGCCCCTATGGACTTTGAAGTAGTGGACACAGCCCCTATTAACAACAGCAGCACAGCACAACACAGCCAGCCCCTATGGACTTTGAAGTAGTGGACAACAGCAGCACTACACTACACTACACTACACAGCACTAACTCCCACCCTCCCTCTTCACTGTCCACAGCCGAGTGAGAAAATGGCGCCGACGCGGGTACCTTATATAGGATCCAAAACCCGCGAGACTCGGAAGGCGGGATGATGACGTTTTGCCTCGATGTCAGATCCGAGTCAGGCGGGAAAAGTCGAGCCTGACTCGGATCGGACTCGGATCGGGGGGGCTCGGGGGGGTTCGGATTTCAGAAATCCGAACCCGCTCACCCCTAGTATATATATATATATATATATATATATATATATAAATAAAGCATTTTTCCCTTTCCAGAGTCGCTGTCCTTGCTAAGAAGGTTCTCGTGGCCCCAATGCTATTCATGGGGAAGCTATCGCCTGAGGCACAGTTGGCAGTGAAGGCTGTTGCTGACAATACTCGCTAATAGCTATTGCCAGCCAGGGGATTCTTAAATAGTTCTAACTTACAGCACTGAGGTCTTGGGTTCAATGTCCTCCAAGGCCCTATCTGTGTGGAGTTTTTTATGTTCTCCCGTGTTTATGTGGGTTTCTTCCTGGTGCTCCGGTTTCCTCCAATAATCCAAAACATATTGCTAGGTTAATTGGCTTTTGACCAAAAAAATAATCAATAAATAACCATAGTGTGTATGTGTGTACATTTGGTAAGGAATATAGATTGTAAGCTCCACTGTGGCAGCAACGGATGTGAATGACTAAATATTCCCTGTACAGTGCTGCGGAATATGTGTGTGCTATATAAATAATTGCTAATAAATATATCAT
Organism: Taudactylus pleione; assembly: GCA_031769625.1. Taxonomy (NCBI): domain Eukaryota; kingdom Metazoa; phylum Chordata; class Amphibia; order Anura; family Myobatrachidae; genus Taudactylus; species Taudactylus pleione. The sequence continues at coordinate 7,811,214 of JAUIMM010000081.1, read as the reverse complement.
ATATAAAGACCTATTCCATTATTTGCATGCGTTTCTCTAGTGTTCCCTGTAGGTGTGAACGAATGGCAAATCAGTACATATATTGGTGCAGGGTGTACTCTCCTCAGTGGTGTCTCCCCGATGAGGATAGTAGTGCGGGGCCTCGTGGGCAGGGGGCGTGGCCTAGTCGGTATTGGGCGTGGCCTCGTGGCTAGAAGCATGGCCTCATGGTCCGAACCCCCATTTTAGCCACTCCAGGGGTCCTGGAGTTGCAGACAGTCCTCAGAGACCAGCCTGTGTGCAGTGCCGGCTCCCTCACTGTGTCAGGAGCCGAGTGCTGCACGTAATGTTACAGTGCAGCACCCAGCTCCTGTCACTGAGGAGGAGTCAGTGCTCTGGTGTCACCCCTCAGCGGGTGACACCCGGGTGCGACCCGCACCCCCCTAGTAACGCTACTGACTCTCCTTTACAGTATGGGCTGTTCTACCCTACCAGAGGCAATGACATAACCCTCCGGGGTGGGTTCCCAGAAGCATGATTTGAATGGAGGTTGGATACCAGTTTCAGGTTATTCAGTGCTGTGTAGTCTTATGTTTGAAACTGAAAGTTGTCCGTCCTTTCTTTGCCACCATACATCCTCTTATTATCAATAAATTATTGCCTCTTTACTACAGTTACATTTACCATCTTTATTTAATGTTCTGAATATAGTTTAGTTTAATAATGATTAAATAACCTTCTGATAAGACGTCACAATAGATCATCAACCGTCAGGGGGTGTAATAAATGGGCTACCAGTGTAGGAGTGGAATATTTATTAGTGTACAGAATACACATTGTTTGTTTACTAGGCTATAGATGCTTCATTTAGCATCATAATCATGCAGTATTTATATTTGTGCTCAAAAGTACATGCATTTGCTTCAAGCTTCTAATTCTTAATTTGGTGTCACAACAGTAACTCCGGAACTAGAGTGAACCAGCCCCCTCCACACACACACATGTGTTAATAAAGTGAATGGAAAATGCTCACCTCCATCATACGGGAGCGTCTGAGTTCGGAGAAGATTGTATGAAGCCTGTACTGAGAACTATCTCTTACTGTTCTTATGATTGCTAGGGATGATTGCTGGCCATTCACCAGTGTGTAAGTATGGATCAATAGGAGAGCCATGATTTTATTGCTTTTTTGGGGGAGTTAGAGAAAAAAGCTTCAGTATTCAAGACACCTGTATAGCACTATCCTTAACCACTTAACCTGCGCAGTCGCATGGGTTGCGACCACAGCCAGGTGGGCTTTAACCGACATGGTCAAAAAACAGGGACATATTACACCGGGGTTGGGAGTTTATACAACAGGGTATTTTTTTACCATGCTGGGTGAGGGGTGCAGTGCAGTGAGGAGAGAGGGGTGCTGGATGAGGAGTTCTGTGCTGGGTGAGGGGTGATGGGTGCTGTGCTGGGAGAGGGGTGCTGTGCTAGGTGAGGGGTGATGGGTACTGTGCTGGGAGAGAGGTGCTGTGCTAGGTGAGGAGTGATGGGTACTGTGCTGGGAGAGGGGTGCTGGATGATGAGTGCTGTGCTGGGTGAAGGGGTGATGGGGACTTTACAGTGAGTGGAGAGGGGTGCTGTGAGGGGAGAGCCTGGCATGCTGTGAGGGGAGAACAGTAGTGTTATTTTACATTCAATTAATTTATATTCAAATTGGTTGGGTTTGAAAAAAAATATTAAGGAATTCATTGGAGTTAAAATTTTCATATTGAATGCAACATGTTTGGTGGTGGGATGATCTGGTAGGGGGCACAAGCCAATATCTTGCCTAGGGCATCAAATTGGTAAGGGCTGGCTCTGCACAGGGGGCATGAGTCTGGTTGAACCTCTGTTGTAAGAAGATGACATTGGTTATATTCCTACACAAACAGGCATCTTATGGATGCTCACTACAGGAATAGTGAACACCAACTGAAGACACTGGGTCTCATTCAGACCCGCTCGCAAGTGCCAATGCGCTCACAAGAGGGTCGATGTAGAGGCCCTGCGCACGTGCAGCGACCGCACTGCGCGAGCGTAAGCCCCGGAGTGAGACAGAAATTCTCTCGCTCCGTGGCTTACTGCAAAAGGGGCGGCTGTCGATGGTGATCGACAGCTCGCACCGTTTTGTAGTCGGGGCGGGGGGTGGCTTGCCAAACGGAGGCGTTCCCGCCTGCCATTTGGGGGCGGTCCCACTGACATCACTCGTGATGTCAGTGGTGAGATTCCGACTCTAATAGAGCCAAAAGCTCACTGGGGCTTGCGGCAGATGAGACCCTACCACAAGGGTCTCGTCGCAAGCCCCGATGGTCGCGATGGTCTTGACCACCGCGACCATCAACCTGGCCGCTCGCTAAAGCTGTGGGTGGTCACCCACAGCCTAGCGAACAGCCAGGAGGCCGGGCCGGAAAATAGATGCGGCCACCCTCATTCAGAGCGAGTGCTCGCATTTTACGAGCCCCTCTGAATGAGGTTCACTGTCTGCCCAGGGAGGATCAGTTTCTTCAGAGGTTTCCTGTTGCAGAGAAACCACCATATAGGTGTAGTGTATTTGGAACGGAATGGAAAAAAAATGCTCCCAGAGTGATGAGAAATTGGTGGTGTGCCATGATGACACACCCCCATTTTGAGTGTTCACGCCCCTTGTGAAGCATTGCCACACACATTACAGTACCACTAAGAATTTTTTTCTTCTTGCACCACTCCTTGACACATACAAATAGAGGGAAAGGGAACGGGAAATACTTCTGCAGTAGTAGATATTTCAAAACGTTAGCGTTGAGCCCTGAATTGTTACTACCGATATATCTATGTCTTATTTGTACGGGGCTGCTGCCCAAGATAATAAATAGAATTGAACAGAAGAAAAGACAAAAGAGAAGGATTGTCTTTTTTGCCTGGCGCACTGTAGAAGTCGTTATAAAATGAAACTTTTATTTAATTTATCAAAATTTTAACAACTTCTACAGTGTGCCAGGCAAAAAGACAATCCTTCTCTTTTTTCTTTTCTTCTGTTCAACCACTGCTTGACAGCATGATAATGCCCAGCAGATCAGCCATATTTTCTTCACAAATAATGATGCAATTCACAAAACACTGATTACACCTCCTCCGCATTTCACAAGATGGTCTTGATCATTTTCAGCCCCAGGCCCATAGTCTGGCCCTGTAATGCCCATAAACCCCCATTCATTTTACTTGGTATCAAATCTGAATTACTTTATAGTTATGCTATCTGCTGGGTTTGAGGATATGAGGTACCCACAAATTCCTACCTGATGAAAGCACCCGAACATGGTCACAGCCATGAAACTGCTTCCTGTGCCAAGAGTGAGCCAAGCATGCGCATGTGCCACGCTGACATGTATGTGAGAGGTCATCATGTGCATTGGTTGATGCATTGGTTTATGGCTCTCTGTAGCACTGTCACTGTTGCAGTATTTTCTTAAAGGAAAGGTTGCATCATCCAGCTGGGAGTACAGCCTGTGTTTTTGGGGCCTGATTCAGTAAGGATCGCGATTGTAATAGCAATTACACATGCAGTTCAACTGCGATAGTATGCTAATTAATTGCCACCGCAGCACGACCTAAGGACGCCCACTTTACCTTACACATCCATAATGTTTAGCAAGACTGCGAAAACATTGATACAATGGAGTACCATCACAGCCTCACGCACACTTGCACAAGCCCTGACCTTACTCAGAAATTGCTAACTTCTGCGCACGCTATCAGGCCTCAGGCTTCATAGGGTATCATAGGGTATCGCAGTGGATAATTTATGCATGCCCATGCAACAGGGCTGAAACGCACTGGCACGCCTGCGTTTTGCAGACCAACCCATACCATACACATGCACAGTATGCAACAGTCGACTGATTGCGTGCGTATAAGCAACTGCGATCCAAGCTGAATCAGGCCCTTGGTCCTCCCTGTATGCATGGAGTTTGGGGAACAAATGGTGAAGTCACCCCCTAAGATCAGTTGCTGCACTCTTTAGCTTGTTTTTTTAATATTACTTTGTATTGGTTTTCCAGGCATTCCGTATATTAACTGCTATGCACCAACATTGATTTTTTTATGTTTGTGTATGTGATTCTCCCTGGTAGACTTATACTAGAAGTTTTTTTCCTCTCTCTACGTCCTCCTGTGTCTCTTTTCTCCTCTGTCTTTTTAGCCCTCCCATCCCACCCTTTTTTTCACCTTTTCTCTCCCCCTTGTTACTTCCTCTCTCCTTCCCCCTCTGTCTGTTTCTGTTTTTCCCTCTGACATTGTTTCCATATTTTCTCTCCCCCATTTTTTTAGTAACTTCTTTCTTTTTGTCTCCCTACTCTGTCTCTATATACCCATATCTATCTACCCATCCTGTCTTGCTGTTTTTCCCCATCCCCTTCTCTGTCTTACCTGCCATTCTCTCCTGTCTCTCGCTCTTCTTCCCCCTGTGTCTTAGGGCTCCATTTAATAACGATACCAAATACCAGTGGCAGATTTAGTTTACTACCACTGTGATACTTACAAATATGCCACCTATATTAAACATAACTTAGTGACAGCCCTGTTGTTACATCCTCTGCTGAGTAGCTGGCAGCATCTACAGAATGTCATAAACAGCTGTACCGGCGCTACTTGCAATAACCCCTTTAACAAGTGCTAAAGGGATAATCGGCCTGATTCAGCAAGGATCGCAGTTGCAAAGATGCACGCAGGCTATAGATATATGATGTATGCACGCAGTCAGCTTTGCAATTGCAATCCTTGCCATAATGCAAATGCACCAGTAGGTGTATGACACCCCCTGCTGCATTTGCGATCCCAGCACTGTGACGATGGAGGTCACAGGTTGGGAATCACCATCGTCACCATCGCGTCCATTGGTGGTTGTTGGTCGCGATGGTAGATGACACCGGGCAGCCGGACAGCTAAGTAAGTCTCAGCATACTCAGGCTGGCCGACTTGCGAGCCCAAAATACTGCGTACGTCCACGCAGTCTCTGGGCTGGCCACGTCTGGAAAAAGGCCTACCGCCCCCCGCACCACCCCTTAAATACCTCTGCCTGTCAATCAAGCAGTGGCATTCAAGGGCTTGCGTGCGATTGAGCAGGACCCATTCTGCACACTCGCAGAATGTGTCCTGGGAAAGCGCAGATTCCTGATAATGGGGAATCTGCATTCAGCAGGGCACGCTGAATCAAGCCCAATGACTTGTTCTTAAATGGAGCTCTTACAATGAATGAAGAATATCTGTGGGTGAAATTGAGACACATTTTTTTTGTCAGATTTAAAAATGAGTGTTGTATGCAGCCAGGGAGTAGTTTTAAGTGAAAAGGATTTCAGTGGGTGAGGTATAGTGTCAGGTGGTAGTAATGTTTGAAGGCTATTTCAGTGGGTGAGGGATGGTGTCTCTGTATAGTAGTGTGTAATAGGTATTACATACTTAGTATTTTTGTAGCAAAGTAATTGGTACAGATTAGGCATAATGATGTAGGGCACAGGCGCGCTAGACAGGGCTATTCGGTGCGATTTGAGAATAGGTGTATGTGAATATATCTGTATCGTCGTTTTTGTGTATTGTATGGTGCAGTGGGTCTTTATAACTTAGACATCAGTATATCATACACAGTGGATGATCACGCCCTTTCAGCCCTGCCACTGCATTTCCCTGGTGGGCCTTTCATGTCCCAGTCCAGCAATGTACACCACAGTGCTATAGCAGAATGGCCTATTCCAATGGAACATCCGGGGGATTCCCAAATTTTGAGGAGTCCCCATGGACTTCTAGAAGACTAGGTCAACTCATTATTATTATTATTATCCTTTATTTATATGATGCCACAAGGGTTCCGCAGCGCCTTACAATGTACATAAACAAATGAGCACACAAGAAAACAGTTATTAACAGTACAAACAATGCAGGACAGATACATGATTAATACATGCATAACACTTAAATAAGCAGCATGGTGTCAGCAAACAAGGGTTGGGTGCTGTTGTAAAGTAAAGTATAATTAAGTGAAGGAGAAGCACATGAGGGAAAAGGGCCCTGCTCGTGAGAGCTTACATTCTAAAGGGGAGGGGGCAGACAGACAGGGGTGACACAGGTGGGCTGGATACAAGGGTTACAGTAATATAACATCTAAGGAAAGGTTAGTTTAAACTTAAGTGGAAAAGACAATGAGTTGAGCAAAATTACACCAAGTCTCAAGATTTGGGGGCCACAACCATGGTCCATTTGATGGGTCATCATCTTGCTGAGTCGCTTGGTATGGCATAGTTGGAGTGGATAAGCAGATTGCATGGGGAGATCAGGAGGGATTCGGGCAGCTTTGGGGATCCAGGTGCAGACACAATCCATAGACATGGTGGAAATGTGGTGGTAGATAAAAACAGTCCTTAATAGCAGGAATTGGTGATTTGTTAATTTCTCCTCCTGTTTAACTCCTGAATAACTCTGGCTTCAATTTAAAAATTCTAATTACACTTTAAACTAAGCACTATTGCAAAAGCAGCCTTGGCTATAGCAGCCTTATAGATAAGTAATAAGTATGGCTAAAACCAGGTGTCCACACTGATTCTACTCCTCCCCTAACACCCTCCTCAAACAACAAAGGGTCAGCAATCAAATAAACAAATTGTGAGAGGACAATCTACAAACACAGATACAGAATAGTTTCCTGCCTTGATATAGATTTAACAACTATATGAAATACTCTATAGTGAAATTACCTAGCAATTTTAAAGGCTGTGTAATAGAAAAACCGCGCAGCAAGATATCATGCATCCCACATACTTCCTAGTGAAATGAGCTGGACACTGGAAGCGATTCTCAGGGAATAGCATCATCTGCCTGGCCCCGCCCCCAGCAGTGATCACCTGTGTCTCCCCACCGGGAGTTCTGCACTGTGTCTCCTATGGCATGGAAATGATCCACTACAGACCCACCGGGGGTAATATATTTAGTATGGTCATCAGACCCAGGTGGTTTTGCTAATTATAGTAGGACAGTTGGTATTTTTATGGATGGGCAGCGGACACCCTAAATGCATATTTTTACACTTATGCTGGGCATACACTCTACAATTATCTGTCAAATCTTGTGGGAAGGAAAATCTGGTCCGTTTTCTAGTGTTTGGGAGCAAATTTCTGTTGTCATTTGCGCCCATACATTACCAGATTTTCATTCCAACCAGCCAGATTGGACAGATATCTGACAGATAATTGTATAGTGTATGCCCAGTATTACATGTAATATAGTTAAAATCATGCTCCTATTTTCTGATATATGATTGGATTGAGCAGCAGCCATGGGTCTTTTCCTAATTAATCACACATTCCCTAATTAATCAGAGCGACACAAACTGGACATGCTTCAGTGAATATTGCATTAGTGGCTAAAACCATTTTCTTATAACTTACTGTCTGTAGTGGCGATATAGTAATAACCGTATTGGCATAAAAAACTGCTTAATTACATCCAGGAACAAGTAATTTGGGTTTAATTGGATTCTTACATCTCACACTTACTGGAGTTGCTGACATTTAAATAAAATTTACAATCATGAACTTTCTTTATTCTTTTCTAGGGATCTTCTACAGATTATTATATATACACACACATATATATAATCCACATCGGCTTCACTCTGTCTTGAATAAAACCATACAGGCAAATGTGACTGATATACAGTATATCCCTATAATAGGGAGACACTCAGTGTGATTCTCTGTGTCTACATTATCCATTTCACTTGATGGGGTCATAAGTATATTAACCCTACCTCTCTCCCCCCCAACCCTCCCTTAGTGGTGCCTAATCCTAACCTCCCAGTTAGTGCCTAACCCTAACCTCCCCCCGGTGGTGCCTAAACCTAACCCCTCTTCCTGCACCCTAAACCTAACCGTCCTGGGCAGGGGTGTCTGACCCTAACCTACCCCACCCCCACAGTGGTGCCTAACCCTCACCCCCCCTCCCCGTAGTTTCACCCTAACCCTCTCCAGGGGGTGCCTAGCCCTAAGTCCTTGCAGGGGTGCCTAAACCTAACCCTCGCCCCCTCGCGGCTGTCACCTAACCTGTCCCCGCTTGCCTTAGTTTGGGATGCCGGCTGTCGAGATTTCGGGGTGGGGCTATGGATAGACATCAGGATTTCGATGCCTATCTTTATTTAATCCCGAGTTGGGCATTCAACGGCGGGATTCCGACGGCCGGCATCCAGGCTGTCGGTAAATCGACTACATACCATGTATTCTGGTGGTGATCTACAAAAAATATATACAGCTAATGATAATATGATAGTAATAGTTTGGGTTGAACTATTTATATGTCAAAACAACTCACCAAATTATTGACTTATTTGTCTCATATTTATTAGATTAATCGAGTACATCGACCAGCGTATGAGCTGCTCGCTATTCTTGTGGTTAGTTTTTCCTACCGCAATCTTGCGAGCAGTTCTGGCTATAAAATAACTCAGTGACGTGGTCAATGACGCTGCTGTATTAATTATGCACACCCATAAAACGCCCGTTTTGACCTTTAAGCACGCCTGCGTTCGTTTCTCCACTCCCCGTTTTCAAGCACCTTCCCCTGTTACCACCCACATACGCCTCCTCCTGTCACTCAAAATAGCAGGCATTCACTATTTAGCGAACAAACGATTTTCGTCCGCACTCACTGGTTCGCGCATGCGTATTACGATCCGTACGCATGCGCAGTTGTGCAAACATCGCTCGGAACGAGCGAGCGGCCGCTTACGAGCGGCTCTGAATCAGGCCCATAGTTCCTAAAAGGATTGTACTACTTAAAGAAGCAATTCCCACATAGGTTTATTATTTTAAAAATAACAAATAAAGTTCCATATAAGAATACTTCTGCTAGCCCTTTTAGACCTTCTACAAATCATTATCTCTTTTTTTAAAATACCTCTGGAGATAGAAAATTATGGTTGCTAACCACACATATACTGTACGTAGGTTCACAGCTTGTAGCATGTCATGTGATGGTAGAGGGAGAGCATTTTATACCCCTTTTCCACTGCTGCAATAACCCGGGTTATTGCTGGGTCTACCCGGGTCGCGGCTCAGTGGAAAAGGGTCCCTGAAAAATAACCCGGGTCAAGTGACCTGGGTATCCAACCCAGGTAGCTACCAGGGTCGGACCCAGGATGGACCCGGGTTAATGGTGCAGTGTAAGCTGTGCGACCCGTGTTATCCGACCTGGGTCATGCCTAAAATGAGCTGATTGGTGGCTGTGGAGCAGTCACCTCCCACTGTTTATGACCTCAGAAGTTTAGCAGTGCAGACCCGGGTTCAATGTGAACGGGGCTGACCTGGGAATAACCCAGATCGAAGGTGCAGTGTAAATGGGGTTTGACCTGGATTGGAACCATGGGCCCGATTCAGACACGCTCGCTAGGGTGCGTTCACACACAGCCTGCTGATGTTTGCAATCTGCGCATGCATACGCATCGCAGTGCGCGTGTGCAAACTAGTCCATGCGATTGGGAAGCGTTCGCTTGCTGCTCATAGATAACTCGCTAGACTGAGTGACAGGACAAGCTGTTTATGGGTGGTAACAAGGGTTGGTCGATGGAAACGGGGGAGTGGTTGTGTGAACGCAGGTGTGCATGAGCGTCATAACGCCGTTTAAGATGCGTGCATAAGTAAGAAGCAGCATCATAGTACACTGGTTGTTTTACACACTGAAGCACTGCCAGTGCTTGCGCCAGGGTATGGTCAACCACAAGTGTTGCCATTGCATCCGATGGTACTCAATGTTACTGATGGTTGCATACACATTCTGGAGATGATGTGCATAAGTTGGCGTATTTAGACAGACTGGTGGGCGTCTGCAAACACACCACGATCGCATGCCCAGTCATATTTGGCGTGCTAATGACTGGCCGTGCGATCGCGGATTTGCATACTTTCGCTGTGTGCGAACGCATCTAGCGGGTGGGTCTGACTCGAGCCCCATGTCCGAAAACCCATGTCGGACCATGGTTTTTGGAGGAAAATGAGTATTACATTGCAGACAGAGCTCGTTATATTATGTTTGTCATAATTACCTACAGTACTTTATTTTCGTCCCCAGAAGAAACCCAGGGAGGAGAAATAGGTGGGAGGCTATGGGGGTCAGGGCTGGGATTTTCAGCATCATTAAGCCCGCCCCCTACTCGCAGACCGCCAATCCCTTAGAAAATTCTCCACATTCTGCCCACTTAACAAGGAAGTGGGCGGGATGAGGGAGAAGTGCCTACTCTTCCAGGGGTGCAGGGGGTTATCCGAAAAATAGGAGTCGCCCGCAGAATAGTAGGCAAGTATGATTTATGTGAATGCCATAGTAGCATACATGACGACATTCTGGCTACCCCAGGTCGGCGTTGCAGGGGATGTGTCAGCAGCAATTGTGGGTGGTACGGGGTGGCGCCGGCGCAACTGTGTCATCGCAGCCCCGTCCCTCACTATACAATTACGAGATTTCCGGCAATGTAATGCAGGGGGCAGGGCTACGATGATCCGATTTAGCACAAATTGCATCATCCCCCCTGGACTGTCCACTATCTCTCTTCCGTGGACAGCTGCCGGGGTGGGAGGGAGAGACTTTCTGCCGGTGGCCCTTGAACCGGGAGACTTGCCCTCTCTTGCGGGAGGACCGGGAGCACCATCCTATTTTCGGGAACCTCGCCGCTATTGCGGGAGAGTCAAAAACTCTGCATAGATGTAACATGACACGGGGAAGAATTATATACCATTAATAGCAGAGTGAAGTGAATAAACCAAGGGAAAATTTGTACAATACCAACATTCTTCTTATATTCTGCAACAGTGATTTATATTAAAAATGAATATCTAATTTATTTGTCATGTTATTGCTGCTTTAAGTCAAATGCTTTAATGATGACTATATAAACTACCACGTAGGCACTGTACTGAAAACCTTGACATAGAAGCCCTTTATCAGCAAATTCTAAGATAATAGAGCTGTTGGAAAATGGAAATAGCTAAATATTGCTACAAGTCTTATAGGCCTTGCTGTTATTTGCTTTGGGAAGACCCAGTGCAATATTCGCAGCTACTGTTGCATGTTAGTATGCTTATTTTGATCTGCAATGGGAATACATTTGCTTGTACCCTTTCTGGATTGACTTTGTGTGCATGCTAAAACTGCAATTCCAATGCACAAGTTATAAAGCCACATACCAGCACTGCCTGCTGGATCTTATCTCTTAAGGTGCCTACACACTTGGCGATGTGCTCACGATGTATGATTTTCCTTGAACTCTCCTTTGGCAGCTCTCCGGCAGTCCTACACACGATTTGGAGTAAAAAATGTCCAATCGCCAAGTGTGTAGGCACATTTAGGGTCTATTCATCAAAATATCCCCTCTGATTATTAAGAATTGAACTCGCTGCAAGTTCAATCCTTGTATTGGAGGCATTCATCATGCCTCCAATACTTAATTATCACTTCCATTAAGCTGCTCCTTTTGTGGAGACAGCTTTTTGGAAAAAGAGGACATCTCTACTGCTTCACTGTCTCTTCGAAGCTGTGCATGCGTAACTTGAAGACAGATTGCCAAGAGACAGTGAAGCAGCATGAGTCCATCCCCCCTCCCCCTGTGCACTCACCAGGCAGATCGTCGCTCCCCATTTCTGGTCCCCGGCCGACCTCGCCTCCTGTCCTATGACCTTCCTGCCCCCTGCCACCACAGAGATGCAGCCGCCGTTGGTTCCACAGACTCCCGCTGACACCATACAGCCCCGCAGCCACTGCTGTGTCCCCTCCCTTGCTCCCTGCCCACTGGAGTTGAGCTCGGGGAGCCAGGAGGCAGCATCAGGAAGGTAAGAGGACACAGCAGAGAGGGATCTTTTCAGATCCCTCTGCTGTATTGGATGCTGTACGCCATCTCAGGGTGGTGTACAGCATCACTGTCAAGTTCCCCCCCAAAAATGGCTTTCAGAACTTGATGAATTTCATAATTTCCATTGGATATTTATGTGGGGACAATTGTAACTGTCAGGCACAGGTTTGGTTTGTTCTCAGTTTTAGGCTCAGTAGCCAGGGGGGCTAGGGTGAATTGGCGGCAACAGATGAGGAGGTAATATATAAGTCTTCCTCATAAGCTACTCACAGATATTGGCGAGACCTACTCCAGGGCATGGAGTTTAATCCATCCGATGGTATTAACCAGTGACCTCTCCAGGCGGGATATGGGTTTCGCTGCATGAGGTGAACAGGTCGCAGCCCCCGTAGTAGGTATCTAAGAGTAGCAAGAAGACAAGGGACAAGACCACGAATGTACTGGAGGGACAACTAGAAGGACAAGTAAGATGGGGCAGTTGCCAATAGCGATGGGGACAACTCTGGCACTCCAGATAATGCTTGTCACAGATTGCTGCACTGGGTCACCAGATGCTGTATGGTGAAATAGTACTACTGGTTGATCCGGTCGCTGAATAGTGGAGATGAGACCCCAAGTATCCAGAAGCAAAATAGCGATGGGTAACAGCTTGGAGCGAATCAGATGCTGTATAGCGATGGATGACAGCTTCGAGTGAACCCAACGATGTGTAGCGATGAAAATCACAGGGGTTGCAACTTGATAGAGAACACTAGGGAATAGTGTTGAGTTTAGGATGCAGTCTCAGCAAATGAACACTTGAGAAGCGAAGTTGCACAGGCAACTTCCTGTTCCATAGACTAAGCTTAAATACCCTTAGGTAGCTGTTCATTGGCCGACCGCAGGCTACCAGTGGAGGATACTAGTCAGATGACTCGAACCAACATGGCGGCACCCATGTCCACGCTAATGGAACCAAGATGCGCACATGAGGATTCTAGCAGACCCCGGGGAGAATACTCAGTCGCAACCACTCCTAGACCTGCCATCCACATGCCTCGGAGCACGAATACAATGGTGTAGGGGTGAGTAGTGGCAGATCCCAGGCAGCATCCTGACAGTAACCAGGAGATAACTGGGATATCTGTGATATCTCCTGCGTCAGATTGATGATGAATTACCCTGGCACTTAATTTCTACAAAAATAGCTGAAAATCTTAATTTGTCTCTCAATAAGGTGTCCATACATTATGTTAGTTATCAGGGGACGGATGGATGTTATCATTTTGTTTTGCTTTCACATTGACCCGTAGAGAGGGCCTTTTAAGTGTATTTATTAAAGGTTAAGTATTAATATTCCAGTGGTTACCCTCTGAGAGGACCTGCATAGGTTAATTTATTGCTCTTTTATTTCACATATTTTGGAATGGATTAATCATCTTTGTTTACTTGCAAGTGTGCCCTCAAAAGGAGTCTTTTTGCCGTTTTCCCTTTAGGATACATGGTGTGGTGTAATCTCTGTACAATGGTGGTGTAATCTCTGTACAATGACAGTGAGAATAAAAAAAGTACGACACTTAAAGTAACTTTATAAAAATCATCTTAAAAGCACAAGGCAAAGTAAGCCAATTTGGTTCTCAAAAGTAGAGCAACAAGTATTTTATAAGCATAAAATATAAATATAAGCAAATTTGTAGAAATGAAGAAGAAGAGGTATATCCTTCTAGACCAGTATTTCCCAAACCCGGTCCTCATGGTCAACTCACAGTCCAGGTCAGAGCTGTAACTAGACATGTTGGTGCCCTGTGTGAGAAAGAGCATCAGTGCCCCCACACAGGGCCGCCATCAGGGGGGGACTGCCGGGACTGGAGTCCCGGGCCCGGACAGTGTCAGAAAGGGAGGGGGCACGCGCCTTCTCCTATATCCGATGTACAGCCCGCAATACGTCTCCACCCTTCCCATAGGCTGATTCCCCTCTTCAATCCATTCCATTATTGCAATTGGGGGGGAAAAAATGCTGTAAGCCCCCGGGATTCGCTCCGTTTCTGAGGGGTCGGGGCTTAATGATGCGAGGTGCGCTGGCCCATTTATGAGCATCCTGCTGTTGCATTAGTGAGTAATAAGTACTGTATCATATGTATGTGTTTTAGCATGTGTATGTAAGTGTCTGTATGTATATGTTAGTGTGTATGTATGTGTTAGACTGTATATAGGTGTGCATATGTAAGTGTGTATACATGAGTTAGTGTGTATATATGTGTATCTATGTGTTAGTGTGTATATATATATATGTGTATGTATATATTAATGTGTATATATGTGTATGTATGTTAGTGTGTATATATGTGTTAGTGTGTGTATACTGTATATGTGTTAGTGTGTATATGTGTGTCATAATATATACATATTTGCTATATCAGAAAATCTTGCATTTGCCTTTGCCCTTGTTCATATATATATTTTTTCCTTTGGAGACGGCGCACATGATGTCATGACATCGTGCTGCGCTGCTGGAGGTCAGAGGAGTTGTGGCATGTGAGGAGCAGCACCAGCCAGACCTGGAGGAGAAGCCAGAAGGAAGGAGCATTCTTCAAGATGATAAGGATTCTCTGTATTGTAGCTAGTATAACATTGGCTACATTGGTAGCATTACATGCATACAGGTTGCAACACTGTTGCTATTCAAAGGTTGGTGAGATAGCTGAGCTCTCTCACACTGCCACGTCCTGTCACAAAGCAGGTCTCTCTGTATAATTATAATAATAGCATATTGCATGAGGTAATAGCATATTACATCAGGTTATAACATATTGGATCATTTCAGTCGTAAAGCACACACGGCGGGTGTGCCGACGCGCGTTTTGCTGTGTGCTTTTTCAAGGCCTTGAAAAAGCACACAGTGAAACGTGCGTCGGCACGCCCGCCGTGTGTGCTCTATGTCTGAAATCAACCAATATGTTATAACCTGATGTAATATGCTATTACTATAATTATACAGAGAAACCTGTAAGCGTGTAATGCTACCAATGTAGCTAATGTTATACAAGCTACAATACAGAGAATCCTTATATCATCCGAAACCACCTGTAAATAACTATCTCATGCATTTATGTTTAGGGGATTGAATAGACAATAAATGTGAATGATTCATCCACCATAAATGAATGGGGAAGATAAATAATAATAATTAATGGGGAAGAGAAATAATAATTCCTGAATAGTAAATATAAATTGAATAATAGCCATCATTGCCCCCTCATTAAATCAATGGATAAGACATCATACAATTGATATCCCACTGATGATCTATACTATTAAATCCAGTGATTATTAACATTAGGTGCATGTGCACTAACCTAACGGTGGGCTATAAATATCACACACTGTTCCCCTAACAAATCTGTGGATAAGATACCATAAGATCGATATCCCATTGATAAATGGCACCATCGACCACAACGAATTATTACTACTATAAGGTGATGGTGTCTTAAACTAATGGTGGGTTATCAATATTTTCTGGTGTGATTTATGGATTCAATGAATCACTAATATAATAATAAAATGTGAAACAGACCAGGAGTATTTGTGACATACAAAGGGTGAATCTAGGACCAGTTATGGTTAATTACACTAATTTAAATACTTAAGAGACCATATATTGGAAACAGTATCAGTTAGGGGTGTGCACCGGCCACTTTTCGTGTTTTGTGTTTTGGTTTTGGATCTGGATCTTTCTTCGTGTTTTGGATCTGGATTGGTTTTGCCAAAACCACCCTTCCGTGTTTTGGGTTCTGGGTTTTGTGTTTTGGATCTGTATTTTTTTGAAAAAAAGCATAAAAACAGCTAAAATCACAGAATTTGTGGGTTTTTCTGCTCCTATGCTATTATTAACCTCAATTACCTTAATTTCCACTCATTTCCAGTCTATTCTGAACACCTCACACCTCACAATAGTGTTTTTATGTCCAAAAGGTTGCACCGAGGTAGCTGGATGACTATGCTAAGAGATACGAGTGGGCGGCACAAACACGTGGTCCATCTAGGAGTGGCACTGCAGTGGCAGACAGGATGGCAGTTTGAAAAACTAGGCCCCAAACTATACATAATGCAAAGAAAAAAAAGAGGTGCAAGATGGAATTGTCCTTGGGGCCTCCCATCCACCCTTATGTTGTATAAACAGGACACGCACACTTTAACAAACCAAACATTTCAGCGCCAGGGTCTGCCACACGACTGTGGCTGAAATGATTGGTTCGTTTGGGCCCCCACAAAACAAGCTGGCAATTAATCTGTCCCTGCACAAACTGGCTCTACGGAGGCAAGATGTCGTCCTCATCCTCCTCATCCACCGATTCCTCACCCTCTTCAGTGTTGTGTACATCCTCATCCTCACAGAGTATTAATTCGTCCCCACTGGAATCCACAACCACAGGTCCCTCTGTACGTTCTGGAGGCTGGTCTCCCTGGAAGAGTTGATAATTCATTTTATGAACATCATCTTCTCCACATTTTGTGGAAGCAACCTCCTAC
Organism: Taudactylus pleione; assembly: GCA_031769625.1. NCBI lineage: Eukaryota > Metazoa > Chordata > Amphibia > Anura > Myobatrachidae > Taudactylus > Taudactylus pleione. Next base: position 7,794,836 of record JAUIMM010000081.1, on the reverse strand, counting down.
GCCTTTCGCTGACAAGGTTCCCGGCTGCACTAAACACTCTTTCGGAGTACACACTGGAGGGGGGGCAACTCAGGTAAAATAGAGCCAGTTTGTACAGGGACAAAAGAACAATATTTTTATTGTTTGTGTAGCACACTTTGAGGGTGTCACCACCCTTTAACAGACAGACGCACGCTTGTCGCTGCTGCTTTAAGGATGCAGGTGCGGCTACAGCCCACACATTTCACAAAGACAGAAAAAAAAGAACAATATTTTTATTGTTTGTGTAGCACACTTTGAGGGTGTCACCACCCTTTAACAGACAGACGCACGCTTGTCGCTGCTGCTTTAAGGATGCAGGTGCGGCTACAGCCCACACATTTCACAAAGACAGAAAAAAGAAGAAGAATATTTTTATTGTTTGTGTAGCACACTTTGAGGGTGTCACCACCCTTTAACAGACAGACGCACGCTTGTCGCTGCTGCTTTGAGGATGCAGGTGGAATCTAGACGGGATTTGGAACCGGGGACACACTACCTCCATCAATTGTCTAAATCCCACTGCACTAATGGCGGATACCGGACGCACGTCTAACACCAACATAGCAGTCAAGGCCTCAGTTATACGTTTTGCTTCAGGATGACTGCTGTCGTACTTCATCCTCATCGCTAGGAACTGTGGGAGGGTCAATTGTTTAGTAAAAGTAGTGATGTTTCTACTTCCTCTCTGGGATGATGAACAACTCCCAGCAGCAGCAACAGCACTAGGAGGAAGTGGTTTTTGATCTTTCCCTATTTTATTTTTATCGGAGAAAGTTTGGTCCTCCATTTATGCTATATTGATATATACGTGCGGCTGAAGCGCACACAAACACAGAAAATATTTTTTTATTTTTGCTGGAGAGTAGTGCACTTTGTGGGTTACACCACCCTTTAAGAAATGAGCCAGCCGGCTCTTTACTTATGGGACACAGGCGCAGAAAATAGACGCAGAAAATAATTTTTTTTTTGGTTTGGACTGGAGTGTACTTTGGGGGTTACAGCACCCTTTAACGGTCAAGCCAGCCGGCCCTTTACTTATGACACAGGCGCACGCTTGGCACTACTTTGTTGATGCACATGCGGCTACTGCTACTGCGCACACAATTCACAAACACAGAAAATATATATTTTTTTGGTTTGGAGTGTACTTTGGGGGTTACAGCACCCTTTAATGGTCAAGCCAGCCGGCCCTTTACTTATGACACAGGCGCACGCTTGGCACTACTTTGTTGATGCACGTGCGGCTACTGCGCACACAATTCACAATCACAGAAAATATTTTTTTTTTTGGTTTGGACTGGAGTGTACTTTGGGGGTTACAGCACCCTTTAACGGTCAAGCCAGCCGGCCCTTTACTTATGACACAGGCGCACGCTTGGCACTACTTTGTTGATGCACGTGCGGCTACTGCGCACACAATTCACAAACACATAAAAAATATTATTTTTTTAGCACTTGGGGGGAGCACCCCTGATGGACAGAGCACCCCCTGGACAACACTACAGCACCCCTTTAGGACTGGGACACTGCACAGGACTTTGGAGTGGACACAGCCCCTATGGAGAACTGACTGCACAACACAGTCCAGCCAGCCCCTATGGACTTTGAAGTAGTGGACACAGCCCCTATTAACAACAGCAGCACAGCACAACACAGCCAGCCCCTATGGACTTTGAAGTAGTGGACAACAGCAGCACAGCGCAGCACAGCACAGCACAGCACAGCACAACACTACTCTGCACTACACTACACTACACAGCCCAGCCAGCCCTAACTCCCACCCTCCCTCTTCACTGTCCACAGCCGAGTGAGAAAATGGCGCCGACGCGGGTACCTTATATAGGATCCAAAACCCGCGAGACTCGGAAGGCGGGATGATGACGTTTTGCCTCGATTTCAGATCCGAGTCAGCCGGGAAAAGTCGAGCCTGACTCGGATCTGCCTCGGATCGGGGGGGCTTGGGGGGGGTTCGGATTTCAGAAATCCGAACCCGCTCACCCCTAGTATTAGTACATGTGATACTATTGGGTAGAAGGGTTCCCCCTTCATTAAATGAGATTCTCATACTGATACGTTATTATATCTCTTGTAATGTGTACACTGTAGGTTTATTACCATTTTCTGTAGTCCTCCCCTTTTTTCATTTAGAGCTCTACCCATATTGTAATTATACAACTGCTCGATTCCATTACATATCAGAATAATAGATATAACAGATTGAGACACACTGCGGGGATTCATTTATTACTTTTGATTTTATTAAAACAAAAATCTAAAAATATTTTCACAGATACTTATCACATTTTTCACATTATATCGCTTCTCATTTTTAATCGATATTTCGCTGAATCTGGTGCTATTTGCACCAACCTTTTTAATGCATACCCAATAAATATTTATCTTTTTTATGTTAATGAAAAACTTTATGTGCGCCATATATTAAGACAAACTCTTTCTTTATCTAATACCCCTTTTCCACCTAAATTCCGGGTCTGACCCGGAGTTGGAACAAAGGCCCTCATTCAGAGCCGTACGCTCTGAGCAGAGCGCACGCTCTGAATGAGGGTCGGCCTCTGGACGCTCGTATAGCTGTGGGTCACCACCCACAGGCTATACGAGCGTGCATTTTGATGGCCGCGATGGTCGAGACCATCGCGACCATCGAAATTGCGAGCCGGAGCCTGCGGTTGAGGTTTTCAACCGCAAGCTCCGGAGTGATTTTGGCTCTATCAGAGCCAAAATCACTCCCACTGACATCACTAGTGATGTCAGTGGGCCGGCTTTTGACGGGAGGCGTTCCCGTGGGAACGCCCCTGTCAGGGAGGCACGCCCCCGGCACGCCTACCAAAGGGGGCGTGCTGTCAATCAACATTGACAGCACGCCCCCTTTGATCGGACACAACGAGCGAAGGACTTTCCTTCGCTCGTCGCGTCTGGCGCATGCGCACGACGGAGCTCCCTCCGTCGTGCGCATGCTCAGTCCAGAACATCGACCCACTTGCGAGCGGACAGCCGCTCGCGAGTGGGTCTGAATCAGGCCCAAAGTTCCTATCCGGATCAGACCCGGAATTTTGCCGGCGCTGACTCTGGATATTCCCGAGTCACCGCCGCTCACACCGCAGTCGGGTCTGCATAGACCCGGCTTTTGCGGAGTGAAAGTGGACGCTTGGAGATGACGTAATCTCCAAGCGCCACTGAAGCCAGACCAATCGGCCGGCTAGCAACGCACTCCAGGTCATCGTGACCCGGAGTGTGCTGTTCCCATAGCAGGATTTCACGGGCTACGCCCGTGTTAAACCCTGCTAGTTACCTGGGTTGGATTGCCGGGTCACTCGACCCGGCGATCCAACCCTCTGCCCTTTTACACCAGGGAGCTGCCCGGGTTAACCCTTCAAAAACCCGGGTTTTTGCTCCGGTGTAAAAGGGGTATTAGTAACCTAGTTAGAGACTAACACTGACACAGATTGTGTCTGACACTGACACACAGTTAGTGTGTCTGGAGTGAACTGAGGAATCTGCCTGGCTGTCTACCGCTTGTGTATCGTGGTCTGCTGCTGCACGCCCAACAGTTCCTTCCTCTTTCCACTGTGGTTCCTGGCTGGGTGTGTAGAGAGATGTCATGACGTCTCTTCCGTCCCGGGAAAGAGTGCGCCGAATGCGGAAGCCATGGGGTGGCAGAGCTGTGAAGGGCTGTAGTGAAGGTGCCGAGCGCACCTCTACTGATATACACAGCAGCGGACACCCCGCAAAATAGAGATTGCGGTAGGCGGCCAGTTCCGCCCCAGGGCTTCCTGCGCTCTGTGCGGTGGCACCGGCCAAACCACCCAAGTTACGACCACTTGTGCTGATGCAGGGATATAACTAATGTCTGGACTGTAAGTTGGCCATGACCAGCGGCGGCTCCTACCCTCTTAGATGAGGGGGGCTTGCGCCGCCAAAATGCACTCACCTTGGCCGGGCCACGGTGCCTGCTGTGTAATCGATCTGACAGGTGCTGGTGATAGGTAGAGAAAACAGTAACAACACTGATTCAAAGGAGGTACAGAAGGCACAGGTCCACTTACAGAGAAGCCACTGAGAGAGTTCTCAAAACTGAAAGTGGACACATTGGAACCAGTCAGTTTACCAACCGAGGATGCTCAAAGAACTTAAAATGTATCTTGTTACACCATAAACATAACTATTAAAGCAGCCACATAGAATACATTGTTCAGTAGAGTAGGCCTAGGGGCTTATGTAATAGCGCGATTCCAGGGAGTCTTACCAATATACTGAATGTTGACATTTTTGTGTTGGTCTTCTGAATGTCAACATTCTGATCAGATACCCAAAACCAGATACACCCCACATATGAAAGGAGGATCCCTCTGGTCATTAAGTAGATAATATGTTTTTTCAGAAGACATTCTCCTAGGCTAACACATAAAGCTATATAAGTGTAACAGGAAATCATTGGCATTGCATATATGAGTGTAAAAGTGTTTGTTTATTTTCTCTGGAACGATTTCATTTGACATGTAAATATAAAGCAGAGGGCACAGACGTCGCCTTATCAGCCTCCATTTCAGAACGTGGATGAAAACAGCTATTGTTTAATGCAGATACCTGCACGCAATACGCACATAGAGCCACTTGTGAATTCCAGACAACTGAAGAGATTCCAGTGAAAGGAACATTGTGGCAATAACACAAGAGGAGGCACTGCTGCCTGGGGAACAACCTCAGCGCTAACAATAAAGTCAAGAAATAAACAGATTTGTTTAATATCAAGTGTACTCGCAAGTAAACATATATAACCAGTTAATGGAGACATAAAGAGTGGGGTAGTGGAAGGCTTCTAGAGGTTCAAGCTTTAAGGGCGCACTTTCTGCCCTTGAACAGCAATGTATGCTTTTAGCTGGGGGCATTGGGATTACTGGGAAAGGCTATCTTTCCTTATAGCTACTGAGTACATTGAGGGGATAACCAGAGCCGTAACCAGACTTTTTGGTGCTCTGTGCCATACAGAACATTGGCGCCCCCCCCCCATTTTTTAAATAGGGACATAAGACACGCACCCAACCCCATGGGGAAGGGCCAGGGAAGAGATAGGGAAGCCAGGAGATGCTACAAGTGAGAATGATAATAAACAGAAAATTGACAGGCCCAAACAGCGCTCCCTGCCCCGCACTACCCTAGTTCCAGCCCTGGGGATAACTAATACCAAAATTAATCCTGATGGGGTGCTGCCATCCTAGTTGTACCAATTAGGTAGGGTACTCTCCTTAAGCACTGTTGGTTTATTGGGCCCAGAAGATGGGTGGTTGAGAAGGATGCCTGGTTTACTGCAATATAAATTATACTGGGGACCAATAATATAATATTTACATTATAGATGTGCAAACACACCCAAACTTAGGGGTTCCGAGTCGTACCGAGCTGGGGCTCAGGTGTACCCACCAGCTTCGGATCCCAAAATGAGGCAAAATGTTGTCTTCCCGATGCCGGATCTCGAATGTTTTGGATTGTATATAAAAGTCCCTCCCACGTGATAGGGCGCCATTTCACACAGGAGATGCAAGGGAAAGGGTGTGGGAAGCACTGTGTTGCGTTACTTTTATTGTTAACTAACTTAGGGGCACTGTGTAATTTTGGGACTGTGGGCTGCAGCACTCAAAGACACTAAACGCCATTAGGAGGAGTAGACTAGTTGGACTGGAGCTGGTACACTGTGTTGTGTTGGTCAAGCCAGTAAAGGCAGGGGCAGGGCACTGCGTCACTTAAAAATGCCATTAGGAGCATTGTGTTTATCTTAAAGGGGCACTGTCATTTAAAGAAAAAAAAAATGCCATTTAGGAGCAAAAAACATAGAGGCACTGTGGACTGCAGCACTATGTTACAAAATAACTTTCAGCAGGTGCCACCATTACTAGAAGCGCTGTGAGTCGCAGTGTGTCTAAAAAAAATGATAACACTTGCATGTGTTCAGGCACTGTCATTAGGTTGCCACTCTTTTACTAGCAATGCTGCGAGGCACTGTGTTGTGTGTTCAGGCACTGTAATTAGGGTGCAGGGCCATAACTAGGGTGGTGCGACCTGTGCCATGGCACAGGGCACTGCAGGACAGGGGGCGCTGTTCAGACCGTCAATTTTCTTTTTATAATCATTCTCACTTGTAGCTTCCTCTTATTTTATCCCCAGCATCTTGTGGACTCCACTATCTCTTCCCTGGCCCTTCCCCATGAGGCCATGCCCCTTTTTCAGGTGCGTTATATCCCTATTTGAAATATAGGGGGGGGGGCTATGCTCTTTCTGGCACAGGGCACCAAAAAGTCTAGTTACGGCTCTGTTGGGTGCCACCCTTTTACTAGCAACGCTGGGAGGCACTGTGTTGCGTGTTCAGGCACTGTCATTAGGGTGCCACCCTTTTACTAGCAACGCTGTGAGGCACTGTGTTGTGTTTTCAGGCACTGTCATTAGGGTGCCACCCTTTTACTAGCAATGCTGTGAGGCACTGTGTTGTGTGTTCAGGCACTGTTATCAAAATGTTACCTTATAAAACTTGTGTGCTCACAAATATAACATAATTAGGGTGCTGCCGTTATATTAGGAGGCAACATGTTGTGTGTTCAGGAACTGTTATCAAAAATCAAATCTATAAAAACTTGTGTATTAAAAAATATAACGTGATTAGGGTGCCACCCTCACAGAGCGGTCAATTAAATAGGCCCGGGAACTCTTTCCCTGGGCTATTCAACTTCGCACAAAATTGAATCGCCCTCATTGATTTGTTGAAAGTACTTGCATAAGTTTAGGGGTCTCTGTAATAAACCTTGGCGTAAGATAAATTGGATGGACATAAAGTACCAACCAATCAGCTCCTAACTGTCATTTTCCAAACACAGCCTGTGAAGTGACAGTTAGGAGCTGATTGGTTCATACTTTATCTCAATCCACTTTATCTCTCTCCAAGACTTAGTACATAGACCTCATAATTTTATTGACCGTTTACATTTTTATTCCCGTGAATGGGTGGGTAGGGCTCAGTGCATTACTTTGCCCAGGGCCTACAATGCAGATAAGAGGGCCCTTCCTATGAAAAGAAATTCACCCCTTCAGCATTTTTCATGAGATTTTCTTACATTCTGGGTTCAACCACTGATCAACACAACAGAATCTGCAACATCAAATAATAAGAACAACTTGTGTTTTCTTAACAGCAAATAATAAAACAGGCAATAATTGATATATAAGTGCTCATCCTGTTAAAAATAATAATTTTCAGAAGTCCCAAAATTTATTGTAGTTCACTTGTGTCCATTTAAACTATTTCATGTGATGTAAAAATAACTCCAACTGTCTGTGAGCGGTCCAACAGTCGGTGCAAAATAACAATCTACGAAGAAAAGTTTATTGAAATGTAACAATCGGGGCAAGAATATAAAAAGATTCCCTGAGGACACTGGGTCTCATTCAGACCCGGTCGCAAGCGCTGATGCGCACGCAACCGGGTCGATGGTTAGCCCTGCGCACGAGCAGCGGCCGCACTGCACGTGCGCAAGCTCCGGAGCTCTCTACAAAAGGGGGGGCTGTTGATGTTGATCGACAGCTCGCCCCGTTTTGTAGGCGGGCCAGGGGGGTGGTTTCCAAAATGGAGGCGTTTCTTAAGGAACGCCTACTGTTTTGTGGGCGGACGAACTGACATCATCAGTGATGTCAGTAGGGAGTTTCCTGCCCAATCAGAGCAGGAAGATCCCCGGGGCTTGCGCTTGTTTAGACCCAACCTTAGGGTCTCGTCGCAAGCCCCGATGGTCGTGATGGTGTTCACCATCGCGACCATCAACCTGGTCGGTCGCTAAGCTGTGGGTGGTAACCCACAGCTTAGCTAGCGACCAGGAGGCTGCACTAAAAAAAAGGAAGCGGCCGCCCTAATTCAGAGAGAGCGATCGCTTCTTGCGACCGCCTCTGAATGAGGGACACTGTCTACTACCATAAAGAAATGTAAAGTATATATCACAACTCTAATTTGTCTAGAACAGGTTTCCCTCTACCTGAAGTGTGGTGACACCCGGTGCGACACTTGCCAACCTCTCACGCACGCAGTTGGTGCATGAATGGGGTGTACAGGGCCAGATTAAGGCTTGTGGGGGCCCCGGAGCAACTAAGTTGTCAGGGGGAGGCCAGTGCGCACACACTCAGACAGGAGAGGGCCAAGAATCAGGCACTGGTGCATTTACAAGTCAGGACCCTGGTGGTCATGACTCATAATTGCTGAGAATCATGCACCTGGCTGCCACCTTCCTTCTGCTAGAGCTGCACGCTGTCACTGGACGAAACTGAGCAGCAGCAGCCTAGGCTGGGAGAGCAGGGAGCCTGACGAGCGCTGATCACATCCACCCGGGCCAAGGGAAAGAGGAAGACATTGGTATTGATTCCTAATAGTCGCGAGACGCTATTTAGCGCTGTAAGTCGCATAAGAAAGAATTGCTTTCCAGTCCAATCGTGTGGTTCCAAAGCACAAAAAGTTATTTATGTAAAGAAAAAGTAACACGATGAAAGATTTTACAATTAGAGTAAAAAGCAATAATAAAGTACAAGCCGATACATATGCATGCGCACTGGTTCCAGCATAAAGTCATCAATCCAGAAGTCTGTGATCAACAAAGAGGATGTCTGTACACTGGGGTCGGGTCACAGCTTATATACCTTACAGATTTCAATGTTAACAAATTAACTAGTTGACAGGTTTCCATTGGTTCTTGCTTCTGGATTATCTGGTCATTGGTTGATTCATACGGTGTCATTAGGGGCATGACTCAGTTCTCCAACGGTCTCTTTGTGTAGTTTCCCGCCGAACAACTGGTTAATACTGGCTACAACACTGCATATAGATACTAACGTTCTATGCAATAACTCCCTATCATCCATAACTAACGGACACAAGATGCGACTCCTTTGCCGATAGGAACGGGTGTCTGCAAATAAACAGGGATTTAGTTTGATACCAAACATGACATGTCCACTATGCTCTAAACCTTAGATATCATTTAAGTGCATATTACATCATAATTATTAGCTAAAAATACCTTTAATAACTCTGGTTAGTAACTATTGTGCATGGGAACCATCTTGCACATATGCGTCCGCATATGTGCGTCTGTGTGTTGAATTAGCAACTATATACAAATGAGCGTCCATGTGTAAGTATGTGCATACGCATATGAGCATCCGTGTATATAAGTATATATACATTTATATGTGTGTGCAGTGTGCGTTATGTGCATCAGTGAATGTGTGTTGTGAATACGCAGTTTAGCGACGTGGAAACACATCGTCAGACCATAGACGATTAGATCGTCGGATAATAATTGTACAACGATCATAACCAATTATTTGACTTTGACACTGGACTGGAAGGTAAGTAGGTGGGAGGGCTTTTGCAGTTAGAGAGACTGCAATGCTGCTGAGAGCTGGCCAAGCCAGGGAGGGTTCAGAGTAGACTGGGTAGGAGCAATGTGTGGGGGGCCCTGGGTGACCACCCCATCCGCTCCTCCTATAATCCGGCCCTGCTTGTGTACGTGAGGTCACGGCCCTTATGTATACCATTTTGCAGGCGTGACCACATGTCACGCCCCCATCCTCGACATGCTGGGGGCTTTCCCAGCACTCCGCAAGCTGCTGGAAAGCCCACAGCCTCTTCGGGGGTGTTGATGATGTGCTCGTTATCCATCACGCTGCTGCATCGCTGCTCGGTGACACCATCCAAGGGGGTGACACCAAAATAGCAGAGCAGCTCTGCATTGACGCCACTGACCTGATGGAAAGCCACCAAGAGGCTTATGACGATTCTGAAGTTACAGTCTTCCATAGGAGAGACTGGACAAACGGTCCATGGCACAACATTAGCCCGGTCACTTCACAAATCTGCCTTTTATAGGATGGCAGAAAATAAGAAAAACCTTTGCTAAAACTCATCCAGAGTTTACAAGAAAAAAATTGCTAGGTCCATGTACCAATAGGTGGGAAATGTGCTATTGTCTGATAAGAGTGAATTTATTGGTCTGACTGCTAAGTGCAATAATTGGTGCAAGCATAATTCTGGGTCTAAAGCCACATATCCACATGCTGATATTAATGGACAACTGAACGATAACGACATCGTTATCATTCAGTCGTCCATTAATCATGCATAAATCAGGTAGTTTAATGTCGGAAATGACCAGCGATGCGCGCTCTCGCTGGTCGTTTCCAACATCAATCATTGTCTGAACATGCCGGTCTATCTGCAGATAACGACAGATTGGCCATATTCAGGGATGAGGGAGGGTGTCTGTACTGAATGACTAACATTCAGTCTAGGCACTACAGAGGATGAGGAAAGACTGTACGATTACGATGTTATAATCGTACTGTCTTTCCTAGTCAGCAAGTGAATACACACCTTAAGAACAATACTAGCAGTGGCGTAACTAGGGCAGGGCGAGCGGGGTGCTTGCCCTGGGCGCCGTGGGACCGGCGGCGCAGGGGGGCGCCGCCGGCCACGGTCCGGCCCGCCTTAGTTAGCCACCAGTGTAGCGCCGACCGCAATGAGTGTGGTCAGCGCTACTCATTTACACAGGACCGGCGCTAGGCTTCCAGCGCCGGTCCTGTGCTGCACACCTGAGACCGTTCCCTCCCCCTGAGCGCTTGCCCAATAGCGCTAGGAGGCGGGCTCAGGCTGTGCATAACACACGCATCTCCGCCAGCGCTGGCGGCGATGCGTGTGTTAAACAGCAGCCAATGAGAGTCAGATAGACTCTCATTGACTGCTGCAGCACCCACTGCAAGAGCCGGACTTCCGTCCGGCTCCTGCAGTGGGTAATGGGACAGACGTCATGACGTCATGACGTCTGTCCCATTATGCTGAGGACTGGCTGGCGGCGGCGGCGGGAGCGGCGTCGCAGACTGGAGGAGCAGCAGCAGCGTGGATTCAGGTAAGTATGCTTTTATATATATATATATTTTTAAAAACCTGTCAGCACTACTGGGGGCACAATGGGGGTGGCTACCACTGGGGGAACCTCTACTGGGGTGGGGGCACAACGTGGGGGGTGGCTACTACTGGGGGCACCATTATTAGGAGGACCTCTACTGGGGGGGCTATTACTGGGGGCACCATTATTGGGAGGACCTCTACTGGGGGGGCTATTACTGGGGGCACCATTATTAGGAGGACCTCTACTGGGGGTGGGCTATTACTGGGGGCACCATTATTAGGAGGACCTCTACTGGGGGGGGGGCTATTACTGGGGGCACCATTATTAGGAGGACCTCTACTGGGGGGGTGCTATTACTGGGGGCACCATTATTGGGAGGACCCCTACTGGGGGGGGCTATTACAGGGGGCACTTAATCGGGAGGGGGAACCTCAACTGGGGACCACTACTTGAGGGGGGGGAACTACTGCTGGGGGCATTATAAAAGGGGCCGCTACTAGGGGCACTGCACTGGGGGGACCACGACTGGGGGCAATAACAGGACGGACCACTACAGGGACCACTGGATAGGGGGGTCACTACTGGGAGCCTGCATCAGTGGACCACTACTGGGGGCACTGCATGGGAGGGGGGACTACTGCTGGGGGCACTATATAAGGGGCTTACTGCTAGGGGCACAGCGGGGACCACTACAGAGGGCACTAGATAGGGGGGATCACTACTGGGGGCCTGCATAAGGGGGACCACTACTGGGAAACCTGCATGGGGGGGACTACTGCTGGGGGCACTATATAAAGGGCACTGCATGGGGGGTGAACTACTACTGGGGGCACTATATAAAGGGCACTGCATAAGGGGATACCACTACTGGGTGCACTGCATTGTGGGGACTGCTACTGAGGGCACTACATAAGGGGGAACACTACATAGGGCACTGCATTTGGGGGGACCACTACTGGGGATGAGGAAAGACTGTACGATTACGATGTCATAATCGTACTGTCTTTCCTAGTCAGCAAGTGAATACACACCTTAAGAACAATACTAGCAGTGGCGTAACTAGGGCAGGGCGAGCAGGGTGCTTGCCCTGGGTGCCGTGGGACCAGCGGTGCAGGGGGGTGCCGCCGGCCACGGTCCGGCCCGCCCTAGTTAGCCACCAGTGTAGCGCCGACCGCAATGAGTGTGGTCAGCGCTACACATTTACACAGGACCGGCGCTAGGCTTCCAGCGCCGGTCCTGTGCTGCACACCTGAGACCGTTCCCTCCCCCTGAGCGCTTGCCCAATAGCGCTAGGAGGCGGGCTCAGGCTGTGCATAACACACGCATCGCCGCCAGCGCTGGCGGCGATGCGTGTGTTAAACAGCAGCCAATGAGAGTCAGATAGACTCTCATTGACTGCTGCAGCACCCACTGCAAGAGCCGGACTTCCGTCCGGCTCCTGCAGTGGGTAATGGGACAGACGTCATGACGTCATGACGTCTGTCCCATTATGCTGAGGACTGGCGGGCGGCGGCGGCGGGAGCGGCGTCGCGGACTGGAGGAGCAGCAGCAGCAGCAGCAGCAGCAGCAGCGTGGATTCAGGTAAGTATGCTTTTATATATATATATATTTTTAAAAACCTGTCAGCACTACTGGGGGCACAATGGGGGTGGCTACCACTGGGGGAACCTCTACTGGGGTGGGGGCACAACGGGGGGGGTGGCTACTACTGGGGGCACCATTATTAGGAGGACCTCTACTGGGGGGCTATTACTGGGGGCACCATTATTGGGAGGACCTCTACTGGGGGGGGCTATTACTGGGGGCACCATTAGTAGGAGGACCTCTACTGGGAGGGGCTATTACTGGGGGCACCATTATTAGGAGGACCTCTACTGGGGGGGGCTATTACTGGGGGCACCATTATTAGGAGGACCTCTACTGGGGGGGTGCTATTACTGGGGGCACCATTATTGGGAGGACCCCTACTGGGGGGGGCTATTACAGGGGGCACTTAATCGGGAGGGGGAACCTCAACTGGGGACCACTACTTGAGGGGGGGGAACTACTGCTGGGGGCATTATAAAAGGGGCCTACTACTAGGGGCACTGCACTGGGGGGACCACGACTGGGGGCAATAACAGGAACGACCACTACAGGGACCACTGGATAGGGGGGGTCACTACTGGGAGCCTGCATCAGGGGGACCACTACTGGGGGCACTGCATGGGATGGGGGGACTACTGCTGGGGGCACTATATAAGGGGCTTACTGCTAGGGGCACAGCGGGGACCACTACAGAGGGCACTAGATAGGGGGGATCACTACTGGGTGCCTGCATAAGGGGGACCACTACTGGGAAACCTGCATGGGGGGGGACTACTGCTGGGGGCACTATATAAAGGGCACTGCATGGGGGGATGAACTACTACTGGGGGCACTATATAAAGGGCACTGCATAAGGGGATACCACTACTGGGTGCACTGCATTGTGGGGACTGCTACTGAGGGCACTACATAAGGGGGAACACTACATAGGGCACTGCATTTGGGGGGACCACTACTGGGGCCACTGAGTAAGGGGAACTAATTGGGGGCTGTATAAGGGGGACCACTACTGGGGATACTGTATAAGGGGCACTACTATGGACCTGCATAAGAGGGACCACAACTGCATACTGGGGGTACTGTATAAGGGGTACTACTGGGGTTAAGGTGCATATGGATAGGAATGTTCAGCGTGAAAATAAAGGGGTGTGTCATGTTGACACCCCCCATTTTTAAGTGACCACTCCCATTTTTTTCCGCACGCGCCTTCGGTGCGCGCACATATCGGGTTGTTGGGGGGGGGGCGCTCCCTTTTCAAATTTGCCCTGGGCTCCAAATACCCTAGTTACGCCACTGAATACTAGGCACGTTGAATGCAGCAAAATGCTATAGGTATGCTTATCTTATTATTAGGGGAGATATATAAAATCTTGGAGAGAGCTAAAGTACTCACCAATCAGCTTCTAACTATCATTTTACAGACTGTGCTTGAAAATTACAGAAGCTGATTGGTTGTTACCTTATCTCTCTCTCTAAAGGTTTGATACATCTCCCTCTTAGGCACAGAAGAAACTTGTCAAAATAGTAGTGAAGATAAATAAAGCAAAATATAGACAAATCTTAAGGCCCGCACACACGGAGCAATATAGCGGCCGGTCCGGCGGTTTTGAATGATATTGCTGCTATATCATTCTGTGTGTGGGAATGATATTGTCCACTGCATACTTCTGTGGGGTCGTCCGTCGCTCCTCCAGATCTTTCTGCATGTTTAATTGATCAGGGGGATTGACAAACGATCCCATGCAGCGATATGCGGGTGGGGGAGGGGGGTGCCGGCATATCGGGCAGTCGGCCACCGGATCGCTCCGCGTGTGGGGACCGCCCGATATGTCGGCCATCGGATCACAAGTTGCATATGGCACCTTGCGATCCAACGGCCCTTTCGCTTATCCCTGTCACAGCCAAAACCTCAAACCCAAAGATGAACTGCGGAAAGATTTGAAAATGGTTGTTCATCGAAGGGTCCATTAGCAGAGTATCGGTAGGTGTATAGGGATCCAGAGCCTATTAACTTGAGTTTGCTGGGCCCATATCCTATTAGCAGAACTGTGTAGCAATGCGGTGCACAGCAGTGTGCTGGATGTAGTAGTCCTCCAGATAGTTTACCCACCAGGAGGGAATACACTTGGCCAAAGTATATATGACGTTCAGTGTATAGCGCAGTTGTTTGGTGCCAGTGGCGGTTAGTCCACATGTGGCACAGTATAATCAGTACTTAGGTTTATTGAACCAGGAAGAACAGCAAGTAGCATAAGACACAGGGATATGACAGGTATAACTGTAGTATATAGAAGCAGCCTGGAATGTTAGGGTATTGTTGGGCGTTGTAGTGCACCGGGAGCCTGAGCGGTAAATGCACTGGCTGATGTAAGCAATACTGTATATCCACACACTATAGCAGTGGCAATATAGTGTACTTGCAGTGTTTCTATAGGCTCTGTACGACTAGAATGTTGCAGTCATTGGGTCACGTCTATTTGGCATGAATACCAGGGAGAAAGACACTCAGAGATGCCTCGCATGCGCAGTGACACATGTCAGAGGTTAGACCTCTCACTGACCTCTGGCAGGTCCGAGAGACCACCTGCTCAGCTTACCTGTCTACACTGAGGACAGAGGCAGCGCCAGAGCGCATCTCATCCAACATATCCAGCCTTATAGAGCTTAAGCAATATTGCAAAGAAGTGTAGGAGATATGGGAATCATTGTTGCAAAGCTGACGTAGACTTGTCTAAACAGAAACAAAGCTATATCTGCAACTAAAGGTGATCAGTGTCGGACTGGGCAATGAGGGGCCCACCGGGGGAATCAGTGGTAAGGGTGTGGTCATCCACCAGAGGGGGTGTGGCCAGCCACTACAGACACTTGGCTAACTATTAGGCAAATCTTGGTGCAGTTTCTATAGAAGGGAACCAAGCCCCCATGTTGATCAGTGGTCCTTCTCTACCAGGTAACGGACTGTCTAATAGAGTAACAACCTATAATTTCAGGTCTAAAACCTGACACCTAGAGGAGGGGAGGTGGGCCCACAGGCAGTGGCACCCACCGGGGATTTCTCCTGTACCCCTGTGGGCCAGTCCAACCCTGAAGGTGATTCTACCAAGTTTTAATTAAGAAGAACAAACCTTGTAAGAGGTTCTGTTGTCCTGTCAGCCTAATTGGTTTCCCTTATCCTGAGGGTACAGAGCCTAAACCTGGGCAGGTAATCACCAATGACCCCCCATAAAGGGTTATGTGCTTCTGCTGCTACGCTACAAAGGACACAGAACCTGATTCAGAGCCACTTGTAAGCGGCCACTCGTTCGTTCCTACCGATGTTCGCACAACTGCGCATGCATACGGATTTTAATACACATGCGCGAACTAGTCAGTTCGGCTGAAAATCGTGTGCTTGCTAAATAGCGAATGCCTGCTATTTTGAGTGACAGGATGAGGCGTTTGTGGGTGGTAACAGGGGAAGGTGCTTAAAAACGGGGAGTGGAGATCCGAACGCAGGCGTGCCAAACGGTCAAAATGGGCGTTTTAAGGGTGTGCATAATTAACAAAGCAGCGTCATCGACCACGTCAGTTAGTTGTTTTATAGTCAGAACTGCTCGCATGGAAAAACCAACCACAAGAATAGCGAGCAGTTCATACGCCGTCCGATGTACTCGATTAATCTAATAAATAGCGGACATAACGTATGATGCGAGCGGCCAGGGGGCGTTTTTTTCAAAATTACGTTCGCATGTTTTGTTCGCTCGTTCAGACATAGAGGCGTGAACAGACCACAAAGAGCGAACGGTTCATTTGAATAGCCACCCCTTTTTTCTGAACGAGCGAGCGCAAATAGCGTCCGGCTCTGAATCAGGCCCACAGTTTCCCAGGTAACGGATGTGACTGGAGACAGTGGAGAACAACACCTGTACACTTCATGAAGCCATAGCAGAGACTCAAAGACAGGCACGATCTGTGCAGACAGCAGGCAGGAATAGTGAAAGTTTAGTTCAGGATTTGGAGGATGCAGAATGAATGACAATCTGGGTGTGGGGAAGTGGACGGAGAGCAGGGACATTTCAAAAACTTCAAGCATGTCCAAAACAGTGGGCTGAACAAACCATCACTGCTGTGACTCAACCATCAGGAACACATGTTAGAAATGGCAAGTCAATTTTCTATTGGCCCCATTTCTAATTTATTCATAAGGTGTGGAGTGTCACATGTTGACTGTTTTGAGCTGCAGTAATCGGGTGTGCTGTGTTTTTTCAGCAACACAAGTTCATTGTGCACTAGTTCCTGAGATCAAATCCCACTGAACCTTTTATTGTGGGACCACGATACTGTGCTTCCAGCAGTACTAAAATAAGGGGGTGAATACTTATTTAATCAATTGCCTTTTTTTATTTACAATTTACTAAGAAACAACTTTAGAGTTTATACTTTTTTATGTTACAAAGGTGGGTATTTATCAAAGCTAGGAGACTGATAAAATTTTAAACAATAAATTACCAACCAATCAGCTCCTAACTATAATTTTTTAAGCACAGCCTGCAAAATATAAATTGGAAGCTGATTGGTTAGTACTTTATCTCTCACAATTTTATCTCTCTCCCAGCTTTGATAAATACCAAAGTATGGTACTGTATGTTAACCAGTGGCAAGAATTCCCAAATACATTCATCTGAATTCCAGATGTAAAGGCCCCCATACATGGTGCAATGGCACCGTGTGAGGCGACAGGGGATCCGACGTCCGACATATCGGGCGGTCCGTACACACGGTGCGATCGGATGGCCGACCGAACGATATGCCGGCTCCCCCTCTCACAGCCGCATAGCAATGCATGGGATCGCACATCACATCCCCTGATCGAGTGGTCGTGCAGAAAGATCAGGGGTGCGATGTACAACCCCACGGGAGCGCGCTCGGTCCCACATCAGGGCCATACACGGTGCGATATAGCAGCCAAATCGCACCAATCAGTCGGATCGGCTGCTTTATCGCACCGTGTATGGGGGCCATAAGATTATAAAAAATTTGAAAAATGCAAAGTTTGTGAGTACTTTCATAGCCACTGTATACAGTTTTCAATTCTATTTTTCCAATGCTAAAATCCAGTTAAAACAATCTTGTTTTTTTATTTTAGTATCTTGTCATAGCTAAGCTTGCCATTCTATCCCTTTAAACCGGGACACTCACGAATTACACAGGTTCTGTGGCTGGCTAACTTCAAGCCTGCAATTACACAGCCATAGAACCTGTGTAATTGATGAGGGATAATATGGTAAGCCTAGTCATACCAATTATCACCACCCCTGGCATCTAAATAGTTACTGTACATAGTTCATTTATTTTTAAGCTAAAAATATTCTTCCCAGCCTTGGGTAATCTAATTGCATTTTTTCTGAACTTGCATTTTTTTTTGCCCCAAATCTGCCTTTCATCCTAGTCTCCGAGGGCGCACATAGGACAAACTGCATGCTCTACTGTTTGTGACAGAATTTAGGTGAGAGGTAGGAAGTTATAGATCATCTCTGTAGGTGTTTCTGTTTTATGTCATGCTTGATATGTAGGTTGTTGTTAAATTGCATATGCCTTGTTTATAGCAACCATTTATTTTAGCATCAATTGAACATTATTAAGGGGCATATTTAATAAACACATTTTGCTGCAAATCCCCCGAAAACGTCCAATTTAGGGGATACCCGCAAAATGTAAGTGACCCTTGGGTGTATTACAGGGGTTCTGCAGTAAATATTGGAGATGTCTGCTGCGGATTCCCTGTTTCAAATCTTTGTGGTTGCTACTGTATATTGTGAGATTTACCAAGCTCCGTAAAGCAAAATGTTAGCCATTGTAGTCTATAGTCCAATGGTTCTTAAACTTGGTCCTAAGGACCCCGCACAGTTCACATTTTCCAGGTCACCCAGCAGGTGCACAAGTGTATTCATTATTCACTAACACATTTTAAAAGATCCACAGGTGGTGCTAATTACGGTGTAATGGTTAGCATTACTGCCACACAGCACTGAGGTTGTGGGTTCAATTCCCACTACGGCTCTAACTGTGTGGAGTTTGTATATTCTGTGTTTGCGTGGGTTTCCTTCGGGTGCTCCGGTTTCCTCCCACACTCCAAAGATATACTGTGTCCCAACAAAAATTAACCCTAGTGCATAGTTGCCTACCTTTGGCTTCTCCTCCCTGGGAGAAGCCTTGCTAGGAGAAGCAGGTGGGCTGTGACGAAGGCGTGGGCTGACGGTTCGCCTCATTAAGCCACACACCCTTAAATTCAAATAGAGGGCTTAAATTTAAATAGGGGGCGGGGCTAAATGATGCAATTAATTGAGAATCATGTTATTAAGCCCCACCCCCTACACGGGGACCCTCGATCGCCATGGAAATTCTCCCCAATGTGGGAGAAGTGCCTACCCTTCTGGGGGTGCGGGGGGGTTACCAGAAAAATCGTGATCCTCCCGCGAAAAGCCAGGAGGGTAGGCATGTATGCCCTAGTGTGTGTGTGTGTATGTGAGCATGTGGTAGGGAATATAGATTGTAAACTCCACTGGGACAGGGACTTATGTGAATGAACAAACATTCTCTGTAAAGTGCTGCGGAATATGTGTGCGCTATATAAAAAACTGGTAATAAATAATAAATAATTACGATTCTGTGAGGAGACCTGGAAAACAAGCACTGTTTTGGGTCCTGAGGACTGAGTTTGAGAATCTGTGCTATAGCCTAGGCTGGAGGATACTGTATGTCATACTTGCCTACTTTTGAGAAAGCATTTCAGGGAGATTGTGAAAGCAGCACCTATGAGCGCGGCAGTAAAGTGGGCGTGTACTGCTACATCTGAGAGGCGTGTCATAAAATTGATTTATAGCCACATGTAAATGAGCCCCAAATCAGCTAGTAACATCTACTTGTTGATGAAAACACACTGATACTTCTCAGAAAATACATGTAACCATAGGGATCATTGTGCTTTATAACCAATGCAGGTAAATTATACTAATGATCCCATTATAATGTATATATCTCTTTTTTTTCTTTTATATAACAGTGTCATAATGGGGGTAAGATGAAATGAGGGAGATTGGTAGACTCTTCAGGGAGACAGGGAGATTGCTGCTATTTCAGGGAGTCTCCTGCACAATGAGGGAGGGTTGGCAAGTATGCTGTATGTGCTATAGAAATTTGCACAAAATCATATGTCTTGGCAGAACAAACAACAAGTTCTGGCATTCTTTCAGTTCCGCTTTTGCTTTGCAATTCGAGCACCAGATATGCAAGGAAGAACTCAAATGGATCTTCAATCTAAAAACATTTGAACCGGAAGGCCTTAATATAGATAATGAGGTGAAAATAGTGATCACTAATTAGTATTCAGCATTAATAAACCATCATCAATTATATAATTTCACCAATACACATTATGGAGGGAGGTAGGATTTATTCCATTTAGACTTATTAATTGAAATAGAAGAAGTTGAGTAGTTTATAGACAAGATACCCAACCAAATATTTAAGCAATACCAAGATTTTTCACACACCTTTTAGACTGGGTGTATTCATGTCTATGTTTGTATAAGTATGTTCATATATGTATGGAGTTCTATACACCTATCTGTGTACTCTCTCCTTTGTGTAAACTCTCTCCTTATGTATATATGTGTGTAATTTGTATGGGTATGTGCACAAGTATATGTGTGTATGTTGTGTATAGATATGTGTATGTATATATGTATATATATATATATATTAGGGGTGTGCACCGGCCACTTTTCGTGTTTTGTGTTTTGGTTTTGGATCTGGATCTTTCTTCGTGTTTTGGATCTGGATTGGTTTTGCCAAAACCACCCTTCCGTGTTTTGGGTTCTGGGTTTTGTGTTTTGGATCTGTATTTTTTTGAAAAAAAGCATAAAAACAGCTAAAATCACAGAATTTGTGGGTTTTTCTGCTCCTATGCTATTATTAACCTCAATAACCTTAATTTCCACTCATTTCCAGTCTATTCTGAACACCTCACACCTCACAATAGTGTTTTTATGTCCAAAAGGTTGCACCGAGGTAGCTGGATGACTATGCTAAGAGATACGAGTGGGCGGCACAAACACGTGGTCCATCTAGGAGTGGCACTGCAGTGGCAGACAGGATGGCAGTTTGAAAAACTAGGCCCCAAACTATACATAATGCAAAGAAAAAAAAGAGGTGCAAGATGGAATTGTCCTTGGGCCCTCCCACCCACCCTTATGTTGTATAAACAGGACATGCACACTTTAACAAACCAATCATTTCAGCGTCAGGGTCTGCCACACGACTGTGGCTGAAATGATTGGTTCGTTTGGGCCCCCACAAAACAAGCTGGCAATTAATCTGTCCCTGCACAAACTGGCTCTACGGAGGCAAGATGTCGTCCTTATCCTCCTCATCCACCGATTCCTCACCCTCTTCAGTGTTGTGTACATCCTCATCCTCACAGAGTATTAATTCGTCCCCACTGGAATCCACAACCACAGGTCCCTCTGTACGTTCTGGAGGCTGGTCTCCCTGGAAGAGTTGATAATTCATTTTATGAACATCATCTTCTCCACATTTTGTGGAAGCAACCTCCTACGCCTTTCGCTGACAAGGTTCACGGCTGCACTAAACACTCTTTCGGAGTACACACTGGAGGGGGGCAACTCAGGTAAAATAGAGCCAGTTTGTACAGGGACCTCCAAATTGCTTCTTTTTCCTGCCAGTACAGGTACGGACTGTCTGACATGCCTACTTGGATGCTGTCACCGATGTAATCCTTTAACAGACAGACGCATGCTTGTCGCTGCTGCTTTGAGGATGCAAGTGCGGCTACAGCCCACACAATTCACAAAGACAGA
Organism: Taudactylus pleione; assembly: GCA_031769625.1. Taxonomy (NCBI): domain Eukaryota; kingdom Metazoa; phylum Chordata; class Amphibia; order Anura; family Myobatrachidae; genus Taudactylus; species Taudactylus pleione. The sequence continues at coordinate 7,773,415 of JAUIMM010000081.1, read as the reverse complement.
AAAAAAAGAAGAATATTTTTATTGTTTGTGGAGCGCACTTTGAGGGTTACACCACCCTTTAACAGACAGACGCACGCTTGTCGCTGCTGCTTTGAGGATGCAAGTGCGGCTACAGCCCACACAATTCACAAAGACTGAAAAAAGAAGAATATTTTTATTGTTTGTGTAGCACACTTTGAGGGTGTCACCACCCTTTAACAGACAGACGTACGCTTGTCGCTGCTGCTTTGAGGATACAAGTGCGGCTACAGCCCACACAATTCACAAAGACAGAAAAAAGAAGAAGAATATTTTTATTGTTTGTGTAGCACACTTTCAGGGTGTCACCACCCTTTAACAGACAGACGCATGCTTGTTGCTGCTGCTTTGAGGATGCAAGTGCGGCTACATCGCACACAAGTCACAAACACATTAAAAAAATAGTTTTTTATTTTTTGGAGCACTTTGAGAGTTACACCACCCTTTAACAGACAGACGCACGCTTGTCACTGCTGCTTTGAGGATGCAAGTGCGGCTACAGCCCACACAATTCACAAAGACAGAAAAAAGAATATTTTTATTGTTTGTGTAGCACACTTTGAGGGTGTCACCACCCTTTAACAGACAGATGCACGCTTGTCGCTGCTGCTTTGAGGACAGTATCATATGCAGTGACAGTAGACTTGTCAGAAATTGTTGGCACGTCCTTCAGTCCGGACCAGATGTCCAAACCAGCCCTTGACTTAAGACATAGGCGCACGCTTGGCGCTGCTACTATGTTGATGCACGTGCGGCTACATCGCACACAAGTCACAAACACATTAAAAAAATAGTTTTTTATTTTTTGGAGCACTTTGGGGGCTACACCACCCTTTAACAGACAGACGCACGCTTGTCGCTGCTGCTTTGAGGATGCAAGTGCGGCTACAGCCCACACAATTCACAAAGACTGAAAAAAGAAGAATATTTTTATTGTTTGTGTAGCACACTTTGAGGGTGTCACCACCCTTTAACAGACAGACGCACGCTTGTCGCTGCTGCTTTGAGGATGCAAGTGCGGCTACAGCCCACACAATTCACAAAGACAGAAAAAAGAAGAATATTTTTATTGTTTGTGGAGCACACTTTGAGGGTGTCACCACCCTTTAACAGACAGATGCACGCTTGTCGCTGCTGCTTTGAGGATGCAAGTGCGGCTACAGCCCACACAATTCACAAAGACAGAAAAAAGAAGAATATTTTTATTGTTCGTGTAGCACACTTTGAGGGTGTCACCACCCTTTAACAGACAGACGCACGCTTGTCGCTGCTGCTTTGTGGATGCAAGTGCGGCTACAGCCCACACAATTCACAAAGACAGAAAAAAGAACAATATTTTTATTGTTTGTGTAGCACACTTTGAGGGTGTCACCACCCTTTAACAGACAGACGCACGCTTGTCGCTGCTGCTTTGAGGATGCAAGTGCGGCTACAGCCCACACAATTCACAAAGACTGAAAAAAGAAGAAGAATATTTTTATTGTTTGTGTAGCACACTTTGAGGGTTACACCACCCTTTAACAGACAGACGTACATTTGTCGCTGCTGCTTTGAGGATACAAGTGCGGCTACAGCCCACACAATTCACAAAGACAGAAAAAAGAAGAAGAATATTTTTATTGTTTGTGTAGCACACTTTCAGGGTGTCACCACCCTTTAACAGACAGATGCATGCTTGTTGCTGCTGCTTTGAGGATGCAAGTGCGGCTACATCGCACACAAGTCACAAACACATTAAAAAAATAGTTTTTTATTTTTTGGAGCACTTTGAGAGTTACACCACCCTTTAACAGACAGACGCACGCTTGTCACTGCTGCTTTGAGGATGCAAGTGCGGCTACAGCCCACACAATTCACAAAGACAGAAAAAAGAATATTTTTATTGTTTGTGTAGCACACTTTGAGGGTGTCACCACCCTTTAACAGACAGATGCACGCTTGTCGCTGCTGCTTTGAGGACAGTATCATATGCAGTGACAGTAGACTTGTCAGAAATTGTTGGCACGTCCTTCAGTCCGGACCAGATGTACAAACCAGCCCTTGACTTAAGACACAGGTGCACGCTTGGCGCTGCTACTATGTTGATGCACGTGCGGCTACATCGCACACAAGTCACAAACACATTAAAAAAATAGTTTTTTATTTTTTGGAGCACTTTGAGGGTTACACCACCCTTTAACAGACAGACGCACGCTTGTCGCTGCTGCTTTGAGGATGCAAGTGCGGCTACAGCCCACACAATTCACAAAGACTGAAAAAAGAAGAATATTTTTATTGTTTGTGTAGCACACTTTGAGGGTGTCACCACCCTTTAACAGACAGACGCACGCTTGTCGCTGCTGCTTTGAGGATGCAAGTGCGGCTACAGCCCACACAATTCACAAAGACAGAAAAAAGAAGAAGAATATTTTTATTGTTTGTGTAGCACACTTTGAGGGTGTCACCACCCTTTAACAGACAGACGCACGCTTGTCGCTGCTGCTTTGAGGATGCAAGTGCGGCTACAGCCCACACAATTCACAAAGACAGAAAAAAGAAGAATATTTTTATTGTTTGTGTAGCACACTTTGAGGGTGTCACCACCCTTTAACAGACAGACGCACGCTTGTCGCTGCTGCTTTGAGGATGCAAGTGCGGCTACAGCCCACACAATTCACAAAGACAGAAAAAAGAAGAATATTTTTATTGTTTGTGTAGCACACTTTGAGGGTGTCACCACCCTTTAACAGACAGACGCACGCTTGTTGCTGCTGCTTTGTGGATGCATGTGCGGCTACAGCCCACACAATTCACAAAGACAGAAAAAAGAACAATATTTTTATTGTTTGTGTAGCACACTTTGAGGGTGTCACCACCCTTTAACAGACAGACGCACGCTTGTCGCTGCTGCTTTAAGGATGCAGGTGCGGCTACAGCCCACACATTTCACAAAGACAGACACCAAAAGAGGAAAATTTTTTTAATTGTTTGTGGAGCGCACTTTGAGGGTTACACCACCCTTTAACAGACAGACGCACGCTTGTCGCTGCTGCTTTGAGGATGCAGGTGGAATCTAGATGGGATTTGGAACCGGGGACACACTACCTCCATCAATTGTCTAAATCCCACTGCACTAATGGCGGATACCGGACGCACGTCTAACACCAACATAGCAGTCAAGGCCTCAGTTATACGTTTTGCTTCAGGATGACTGCTGTACTTCATCCTCATCGCTAGGGACTGTTGGAGGGTCAATTGTTTAGTAAAAGTAGTGATGTTCCTACTTCCTCTCTGGGATGATGAACAACTCCCAGCAGCAGCAACAGCACTAGGAGGAAGTGGTTCTTGATCTTTCCCTATTTTATTTTTATCGGAGAAAGTTTGGTCCTCCATTTATGTTATATTGATATATATGTGCGGCTAAAGCGCACACAAACACAGAAAATATTTTTTTATTTTTGCTGGAGAGTAGTGCACTTTGTGGGTTACACCACCCTTTAAGAAATGAGCCAGCCGGCTCTTTACTTATGGGACACAGGTGCACGCTTGGCGCTGCTCCTTTGTTGATGCACGTGCAGCCACAGTGCACACAAGTCACAAACACAGAAAATATATATTTTTTTTGGTTTGGAGTGTACTTTGGTACACCCTTTGGTACACCCTTTAACGGTCAAGCCAGCCGGCCCTTTACTTATGACACAGGCGCACGCTTGGCACTACTTTGTTGATGCACGTGCGGCTACTGCGCACACAATTCACAAACACAGAAAATATATATTTTTTTGGTTTGGACAGGAGTGTACTTTGGGGGTTACAGCACCCTTTAGCGGTCAAGCCAGCCGGCCCTTTACTTATGACACAGGCGCACGCTTGGCACTACTTTGTTGATGCACGTGCGGCTACTGCGCACACAATTCACAATCACAGAAAATATATATATTTTTGGTTTGGAGTGTACTTTGGGGGTTACAGCACCCTTTAACGGTCAAGCCAGCCGGCCCTTTACTTATGACACAGGCGCACGCTTGGCACTACTTTGTTGATGCACGTGCGGCTACTGCGCACACAATTCACAAACACAGAAAATATATATTTTTTTGGTTTGGAGTGTACTTTGGGGGTTACAGCACCCTTTAACGGTCAAGCCAGCCGGCCCTTTACTTATGACACAGGCGCACGCTTGGCACTACTTTGTTGATGCACATGCGGCTACTGCGCACACAATTCACAAACACAGAAAATTATTTTTTTTTTGGTTTGGACTGGAGTGTACTTTGGGGTTACAGCACCCTTTAACGGTCAAGCCAGCCGGCCCTTTACTTATGACACAGGCGCACGCTTGGCACTACTTTGTTGATGCACGTGCGGCTACTGCGCACACAATTCACAAACACAGAAAATATTTTTTTTTATGGTTTGGACTGGAGTGTACTTTGGGGGTTACAGCACCCTTTAACGGTCAAGCCAGCCGTCCCTTTACTTATGACACAGGCGCATGCTTGGCACTACTTTGTTGATGCACGTGCTGCTACTGCGCACACAATTCACAAACACAGAAAATATATATTTTTTTGGTTTGGACTGGAGTGTACTTTGGGGGTTACAGCACCCTTTAACGGTCAAGCCAGCCGGCCCTTTACTTATGACACAGGCGCACGCTTGGCACTACTTTGTTGATGCACGTGCGGCTACTGCGCACACAATTCACAAACACAGAAAATATATATATTTTTGGTTTGGACTGGAGTGTACTTTGGGGTTTACAGCACCCTTTAACGGTCAAGCCAGCCGGACCTTTACTTATGACACAGGCGCACGCTTGGTACTACTTTGTTGATGCACGTGCGGCTACTGCGCACACAATTCACAAACACAGAAAATAATTTTTTTGGGGGTTTGGACTGGAGTGTACTTTGGGGGTTACAGTACCCTTTAACGGTCAAGCCAGCCGGCCCTTTACTTATGACACAGGCGCACGCTTGGCACTACTTTGTTGATGCACGTGCGGCTACTGCGCACACAATTCACAAACACAGAAAATAATTTTTTTTTTGGTTTGGACTGGAGTGTACTTTGGGGGTTACAGCACCCTTTATCGGTCAAGCCAGCCGGCCCTTTACTTATGACACAGGCGCACGCTTGGCACTACTTTGTTGATGCACGTGCGGCTACTGCGCACACAATTCACAAACACACAGAAAATATATTATTTTTTTAGCACTTGGGGGGAGCACCCCTGATGGACAGAGCACCCCCTGGACAACACTACAGCACCCCTTTAGGACTGGGACACTGCACAGGAGTTTGGAGTGGACACAGCCCCTATGGAGAACAGACTGCACAACACAGTCCAGCCAGCCCCTATGGACTTTGAAGTAGTGGACACAGCCCCTATTAACAACAGCAGCACAACACAGCCAGCCCCTATGGACTTTGAAGTAGTGGACAACAGCAGCACTACACTGCACTACACTACACAGCCCAGCCAGCCCTAACTCCCACCCTCCCTCTTCACTGTCCACAGCCGAGTGAGAAAATGGCGCCAACGCGGGTACCTTATATAGGATCCAAAACCCGCGAGACTCGGAAGGCAGGATGATGACGTTTTGTCTCGATTTCAGATCCGAGTGAGGCGGGAAAAGTCGAGCCTGACTCGGATCGGACTCGGATCGGGGGGGCTCGGGGGGGTTCGGATTTCAGAAATCCGAACCCGCTCACCCCTAATATATATATATATATATATATATAATATGTATATGTGTCTATATTTATGTGTGTATGTGTATATGTGTTTATGTGTACATATATACGTGTATGTTCATGTGTATATTTATTTGTATATATGTATATATGTATGACTCTCCATGTGTGTGTATATGTATGTAGGTGCATTTATATTTATATAAATGTGTATGTTTCGTTGTTGTATGTGTATATGTGTCCATGTGTGTACGTACTAGTGACACATGACATTTGCATGCACAGGTCATTTATATACACAATGATAGAGAGACCCCATTGGGTAATCAATTATATGGACATTTATACATTTCTATGATCACTTTATTTTACAATATAGTGGAACTGCATCTGATGGTACTCGCATCTTATACAGTGGAACCACCTCTAGTGACACACCGCATCCTTTACAAACAAGACAATCTCATGGCGAATATACTGTGTATCATAGGGATCACAGTAATGCAACAGGCTTTTTCCAACACAACCCTATCAATGACACGTCACATCACCATGACAACCGGGACTCCGATCACATATGTGACATCACAGGAGGTGGAGATTTATAGGAATCCCTCCAGACATCCCACATTGCATCCCTGAAGAAGGCCTAGCAGGCCGATACGTGTCAGAGCTACTATCACCACTTTGAGAAGTGTACAAGCTGTGCATAAGGTGCACAGACACCTCCGTTGCGAGGTTACACAGACAGCCGTCTGTACCACATCATCCTCCAGTATCGCGAGACCCGCACCCAGAAGTATCGCGACCACACAGGGAATCCACGAGGCTGCCGAAAGGACCAAGCTGGAGTGCGCCACGTCCACACACTCCGGCAGACGGAACCAAGGAGAAGCCAGGACGAGCACCACCCCGTACCCACTGCTCCCAAACTCCGGGGCTCCGGTCGTGGAGAGGTGAGGAAGACTGGGACAGAGAGCTTTGGAAGAAGAGTGTGGGTAAGTAGGGTACCTGGGGTCATGGGACGCCGCACCTTAAGGCCCTGCATATCACTGGAACTGTACATCGTTATTCAATTTGGTAATCATTACCACGTTTCCTTCCCAGTGAACAACAGTGAATCATACACAGAACCATCTCAAGTTGGAACATTAATTATCTATCTATTTATATAAATATAACCATCAGCTGCAGGCGACCATCCACCACTATACAAAACACTATACTTGCGCAAGTGCTTTATCAGAACAATTACTGGTCTTCCCCATCTCCCCCCCTCTTTTTCTCCCTCCCCCCTCTCTCCCCTTCTGCTCTGGTCTCATTGTGCATCTACATGCATGCATGCGTATATGTGTATTTGTTGTTCTGTCTTGTAAAGTGTTTGTCTGGTTGCTATTAACACCATTGGTTTTACTAATATCTGTAATATACACGGTTACAGCCATAATTTCATTAAATATATGTTTTGAATATAACCTCAGTGTTTGAGCATAACTCAACTCCTAACAGAATTACAACATCAATACCTGTGGGCAAGCGCGGGCACTACCCCCCCTTGATTACATTCACCCAATAAGAGCTAGAGGTTCCTCGTATAGTCCCTGCTGCTGCCTCAAGTATATCAGATGAGTGAGCGCTAACCAACTATTTCCTTTCAAGTACTTCATCAGAACCCCTAAGGTCGATAGCAGCTCCTCCTACCCACATGGGAATACTAGACATTAGAGAAACAAGGGCCACCAAGGCAGAAAATATATTTGCACAACTTGACATCACAACAAATGCTCATAACAAAGGAAAAGAGTTTTGTGATGCTTTCTTGCAACTAGAGAAACTATTAACCAAGGAAACAAGAGTCTGGTGGGACCGATGAACATTACAATGGTACTATACACAGGACTTAATTCCAAAAGGGCTTAGAATTAAAAAGTCTCCAACACATCACCGGGAAAATTAGGCATTCATGAATAAATGGAATAAGATTTTACACAGCTGTTCCAAGCAATTATTAAACCTGATTATAGAAACACATGACCTAGATCTTGCCAACACAGAACAAAACATCAACCAGTTGAATGTCAAGTTAGAGACATATAAGGAATATGAGGAATTCATAGAATTGGAAAAAATAGCAAATATGAAATTTAAACAAATAGAAGATCAAATCATAGAAAGAAAAAGGAAGATTTTGAGAAACAAGACACAAACAAAAGAGACCAAGAAAGAGAAACTCCAAAACAAATCCGTCAGTAAAAGAAGTATAGCTAACACTCCCAATAAAGAAAAAAGAAGGAATACAAGCCACAATATAAGACAGATAAATCACCAATCTATAAGAAGTTGAATTTAACGTATCAACAATTCATGACAAAAATACACAACAATATACCTACAGATGTACAGATTCACGACTACAATGATGAAGAGGAACAGTTCTCGATTGTGAATACAGACACATCACTAGATACATCATTTTCCACGTACAGTATAGATGAAGATCACTCATATGAAAATATAGCAAGATTATCCTTAGAAAGAGGCTCCTCATTGAGTACTCTCGCAATAACAGAACAAAGAAATCACCAATCTGAAGGAACATGTCAGAGATTAGAAGAGAGTGGTATCAACATCAACAATTTTTTAGGATTAGCAACAGACTGGGGGGCGCAATAACAACCGATCCTGAATGTGAAACACAAACGAAAACTAGAAGAACTAGAAGAGGATGTAGAGGAGGCACCAAACACACCAAAAAGGATTGCTCCAACAACAAGTCCATCAGAACACAAGAATCAGGAATCTTTAATTTAAGCAGTATCCAACTCAATCAAAATCATACTACATTACTTCATAAAGGACTAAAGTTCGCCCCAGATAAGAAACTGAACAAATTTGAGACATATCTAGACCTTCACCGGTTCATAAGAAAATTGACTTTGAAGAAATACCATTCAACAAATATACAGACGGAATATAAACCCAAAGAAGAACCAATATATACACATTCAACACTAAAACCCAGATCGAAATTTTACCCACAACACCTTAAAGGATCCTTTATCAACACCTTTGAAAAATTAGTGATGAAAAATATAGAGAAGATTGAAACAAAGAGAAAACACAAAATGAACATATCCAAAGCTGAGGAAGTAGCCCTGAAAGAACTCAGTGGAAATAAAAACTTGATTATCAAGCCAGCGGATAAAGGAGGAGGGGTGGTACTACTTGACAGAACAGATTATGAAAAAGAGTCTAACAGAATCCTGAGTGATGAACAAACTTATGAAGTCCTGAATGGAAATCCAACAAGCAAGTATAAAAAGACCCTAACAAAACTCTTAAATGAGGGGCTGACCAAAGGGATTCTCAACAAACATGAATTTGAATATCTAGACGCTAAAGAACCAATAATACCGTTTTTTTATTATCTTCCAAAGGTCCACAAAAATCGGACACAACCCCCAGGCAGGCCTATCATATCAGGGATTAATTCCCTAACATCGAATTTGTCATCATACATTGACTATTACCTGCAACCCTATGTCACACAACAGAAATCCTATGTAAGAGACACAACAGAGATATTACTCAACATACAGAATATCAAATGGAATGAAGACAACTGGCTTTGCACAAGTGACGTCACTTCTCTCTACTCAGTAATCAAGCATGAACAGGGATTAGAAGCAGTGCGTCATTTCTTACATGAAGACATAAACACGAAAAAAGAACAGGCAAGTTTCATAGAACAAGGAATACAGCACATACTGGATCACAACTATGTGTGGTATGACAACAGATTCTACAGACAAACCACTGGCACAGCCATGGGGACCAAATTTGCCCCCAGCTATGCTAATCTATTTATGAGCAAGTGGGAGATTGATACCATCTGGACCCAACATAGATTTGGGGCAAATTTGGTCCTCTGGAAATGTTTTATTGATGACGTCTTCTTCATATGACAAGGAAACGAAACAACCCTACTAGAATTCATAAAATACATCAATAACAACAACAATAATCTAGTTTTCACCACTGACTACAGCAAAACTACAGTCAATTTTCTCGACATCACAATTTTTATTCAAGGAGGAAAGATCAACACCAAAACGTATTAAAAAAGTGGTTGATGTCAACAGCTATATCTCCTTCGACAGTGGACATCATCCCAGTTGGTTAGGAAACATCCCAATGAATCAATTTCAAAGAATTAAGAGAAACTGCACGAGACAAGAAGATTTTGAGGAACAAGCACTGGAAATGAAGATACAATTCATCGAGAAACACTACGATCAAGTTAAAGTGGATACAGCTATGAGAGAAGCCTCAAAACTAGAAAGAGATACACTTTTACAGATAAAAACAAATAAACCTGAAGAACCGAATAGAAGAGATCAAATTCGGTTTATCACGGAATATAGCAGGGATGCTCCGAAACTTCAGACGATCCTAAAGAAACATTGGCATATATTATTGGGGGATGAGCTACTCAATGATGTATTGCCAGTCAAACCACTAGTAACATACAGAAAAGCACCAGATTTGAAAAAAAAATAGTTGTCAAACACATCAAGGATAAGGAATCCACACAAACTACACTATTTGGAACAAAACCATCCAATGGTTTCTACTACTGCGGAACCTGCAGTAGTTGCAGAACAATGAACATTACGACCAAATGCATCAAAACATTTACCTCTAAAACAACCAAGAAAGAATATAAAATTGAAGAGTACATAACATGTGACAGCAAAGGGATTATATACTTGGCAGAATGCCCGTGCGGCTACCAATACGTGGGGAGAACTAAAAGGAAATTAAAAACAAGAACGGAAGAACACGTAAATAACATCCGCAAAGGTCTTGAAACCCACAGTCTCTCAAACCACTTCAAGAATCATCACAACAACAATCCAAAACTACTGAAAGTGATAGGTATTAAACAAATAAAAGCCAACTGGAGAAGTGGGAACTTCGAGCACCAGATATGCAAGGAAGAATTCAAATGGATCTTCAATCTAAAAACATTTGAACCGGAAGGCCTTAATATAGATAATGAGGTGAAAATAGTGATCACTAATTAGTATTCAGCATTAATAAACCATCATCAATTATATAATTTCACCAATACACATTATGGAGGGAGGTAGGATTTATTCCATTTAGACTTATTAATTGAAATAGAAGAAGTTGAGTAGTTTATAGACAAGATACCCAACCAAATATTTAAGCAATACCAAGATTTTTCACACACCTTTTAGACTGGGTGTATTCATGACTGTATATGTTTGTATAAATATGTTCATATGTATGGAGTTCTATACACCTATCTGTGTAATCTCTCTCCTTTGTGTAAACTCTCTCCTTATGTATATATGTGTGTAATGTGTATGGTATGTGCACAAGTATATGTGTGTATGTTATGTGTATACATATGTGTATGTATGTACAGTTAGGTGCATAAATATTGGGACATTGACAGAATTTTCATATTTTGGCCTCTATTCACCACCACAATGGCTTTGAAATGAAACAAACAAGATGTGCTTTAACTGCAGACTTTCAGATTTAATGTGAGGGTAATTACATCCAAATCAGGTGAACGGTGTAGGAATTACAATGGTTTCTATATGTGCCTCTCACTTTTTAAGGGGCCAAAAGTAATGTATATATATAGATATATGTATATGTGTCTATATTTATGTGTATATGTGTATATGTGTTTATGTGTACATATATACGTGTATGTTTATGTGTATATTTATGTGTATATATGTATGACTCTCCACGTGTGTGTATATGTATGTAGGTGCATTTATATTTATATAAATGTATATGTTTCATTGTTGTATGTGTATATGTGTACATGTGTACATGTGTGTACGTACTAGTGACACATGACATTTGCATGCACAGGTCATTTATATACACAAGATAGAGAGACCCCATCGGGTAATCAATCATACGGACATTTATAAATTTCTATGATCACTTTATTTTACAATATAGTGGAACTGCATCTGATGGTACTCGCATCTTATACAGTGGAACCACCTCTAGTGACACACCGCATCCTTTACAAACAAGACAATCTCATGGCGAATATACTGTGTATCATAGGGATCACAGTAATGCAAAGGGCTTTTTCCAACACAACCAATGACACGTCACATCACCATGACAACCGGGACTCCGCTCACATATGTGACATCACAGGAGGTGGAGATTTAAATGAATCCCCCCAGACATCCCACATTGCATCCCTGCAGAAGGCCTAGCAGGCCGCTACGCGTCGGAGCTACTGTCACCACTTTGAGAAGTGTACAAGCTGTGCATAAGCTGCACAGACACCTCCGTTGCGAGGTAACCACATCATCCTCCAGTATCACGAGACCAGCACTCGGAAGTATCGCGACCACACAGGGAATCCACGAGCCTGCCGAAGGGACCAAGCTGGAGTGCGCCACGTCCACACATTCCGGCAGACGGAACCAAGGAGAAGCCAGGACGAGCACCACCCCGTACCCACCGCTCCCAAACTCCGGGGCTCCGGTCGTGGAGAGGTGAGGAAGACTGGGACAGAGCGCTTTGGAAGAAGAGTGTGGGTAAGTAGGGTACCTGGGGTCATGGGACGCCGCATAAAAAAATGGGCGTGGTAACTTAAAAATGGGGGGTGTCAACATGACACACCCCTTTATTTTCAAACTGAACATTCCTATCCATATGCACCTTAACCCCAGTAGTACCCCTTATAAAGTACCCCCAGTATGCAGTTGTGGTCCCTCTTATGCAGGCCCATAGTAGTGCCCCTTATACAGTATCCCCAGTAGTGATCCCTCTTATACAGCCCCCAATTAGTTCCCCTTACTCAGTACCCCCAGTAGTGGCCCCCCAAATGCAATGCCCCACGTAGTGTTCCCCCTTATGCAGTGCCCCCAGTAGCAGTCCCCACAATGCAGTGCGCCCAGTAGCGGTATTCCCTTATGCAGTGCCCTTTATATGGTGCCCCCAGTAGTAGTCCCCCCCTATGCAGTGCCCTTTTATATAGTGCCCCCAGCAGTAGTCCCCCCCATGCAGTTTTCCCAGTAGTGGTCCCCTTATGCAGGCACCCTGTAGTGATCCCCCCTATCTAGTGCCCTCTGTAGTGGTCCCCGCAGTGCCCCTAGCAGTAAGCCCCTTATATAGTGCCCCCAGCAGTAGTCCCCCCCCCCTCCCATGCAGTGCCCCCAGTAGTTGTCCCCCTGATGCAGGCTCCCAGTAGTGACCCCCCCTATCCAGTGGTCCCTGTAGTGGTCCTTCCTATTATTGCCCCCAGTAGTGGTCCCCCAAGTGCAGTGCCTCTAGTAATAGGCCCCTTTTAGAATGCCCCCAGTGGTAGTTCCCCCCCCAAGTAGTAGTCCCCAGTAGAGTAGCCCCCCCCAGTAGAGGTCCTCCCAATGGCGCCCCCAGTAGTAGCCACACCTCCCCCAGTAGAGGTCCCCCCCGTTGTGCAGATAGGTTAAAAAAGAAATAAATATATATAAAAATATACTTACCTGATTCCACGCTGCTCCTGCTCCTGTCCGCGATGCTGCTCCCACCCGCCAGTCCGCACCGGGCTGGCGTGCTCAGCATTATGGGACAGACGTCATGACATCAGTCCCATTACCCACTGCAGGAGCTGGACGGAAGTCCGGCTCTTGCAGTGGGTGCTGCAGCAGTCAATGAGAGTCTATCTGACTCTCATTGTCTGCTGTTTAACACACGCATCGCCGCCAGCGCTGGCGGTAATGCGTGTGTTATGCACAGCCTGAGCCCGCCTCCTATCTCTATTGGGCAAGCGCTCAGGGGGAGGGAACGGGCTCAGGCGTGCAGCACAGGACCGGCGCTGGAAGCCTAGCGCCGGTCCTGTGCAAATGTGTAGCGCTGACCGCACTCATTGCGGTCGGCGCTACACTGGCTAACAAGGGCGGGCGGGCCGGTACCGTGGCCGGCGGCGCCCCCCCGCGCCGCCGTTCCAACGGCACCCAGGGCACGAACCCCGCTCGCCCTGCCCTAGTTACGACACTGGTGGGTAAGTAGGGTACCTGGGGTCACGGGACGCCGCACCTAAAGGCCCTGCATACCACTGGAACTGTACATCGTTATTCATCTCATGGTAATCATTACCACGTTTCCTTCCCAGTGAACAACAGTGAATCATACACAGAACCATCTCAAGTTGGAACATTAATTATCTATCTATTTATATAAATATAACCATCAGCTGCAGGCGACCATCCACCACTATACAAAGCACTATACTTGCGCAAGTGCTTTATCAGAACAATTACTGGTCTTCCCCATCTCCCCCCCCCCTCTTTTTCTCCCTCTCCCCTTCTGCTCTGGTCTCATTGTGCATCTACATGCATGCGTATATGTGTATTTGTTGTTCTGTCTTGTAAAGTGTTTGTCTGGTTGCTATTAACACCATTGGTTTTACTAATATCTGTAATATACACGGTTACTGCCATAATTTCATTAAATATACGTTTTGAATATAACCTCAGTGTTTGAGCATATCTAAACTCCTAACGCAATTACGACATCAATACCTGTGGGCAAGCGCGGGCACTACCCCCCCTTGATTACATTCACCCAATAAGAGCTAGAGGTTCCTCTTATAGTCCCTGCTGCTGCCTCAAGTATATCAGGTGAGTGAGCGCTAACCAACTATTTCCTTTCAATTCCATGGAATGTCATTCTGCATTGTCTTATACCCCTTTTACACTTGCTCTAATAACCCGGGTTATTGCAAGTGAACGCGCAGTGTGAAAGGGCCAGGTTGAAATAAGCCAGGTGGAGCGACCTGGAATTTCAACCCTGGTCACAAAAAGGGTTGAACGCATCCGGGATGGGTGCATGCACATAATCCCTGGTGCGACCCAGTAGTCAGATGTAAAAGCAGTATTAGTCATACCACTTTCAGACCAAAATCCGGGGTCCGACCCAGGTTATTGAACAAGGTTTCAACCTGTGTCACAGCTGCTCAGACCCCTTTCAAACTGCACCTTGGACATGGGCTATTCCCGGGTCATCCCCGTTCACACCACAGCTGTGTTTGCCCTGCATGTCACACTTTTGAGAAGGGTCTCTGCATCCACAGCCAATCAGAAGCTTTTAAATTTAACCCGGATTGAATAACCCGGGTCTCCCCTTTCAGATTGCATTGTATCCAGGTCAGTCCAGGGTCGATGTACCAGGACACACAACCCGGCTGACCCTTTTACATCAAGCCTGGACCCAAGTTGCCCCAGCAATATCCCGGGTCAGAAGCTTGGTGTGAAATGGGAATAAGTTCCATATTCTGCATAGAGCTGGGATGACACTGGTCTCTGATGTGGTTGGAGTATAACAAAGATGAAGGTGAGGTAGAACAAAAATGATAGGGGGAATTCCATGAGGAACACCAATTTTAGCTGGAGAAATGAGGGTAATATTCTGTTTGGTTTAAAAAATAATAATACTCACCTTAGCTGGTGTGCAGGAGCAGCAGGCCAGTGATTATGCTGAGAGAGCTTTAAAAAAAAAAAAAAAAAACTATCTGTGACATTGTAATGCAGACCACTACAGGGTGGTTTAGAAACTGTAGTGGACAAACAATAAACCCTGCAAATCGGGACTACTACCCTCCAGGATTCCAGCATCTAGTACCTTGATCTGTGAGACCAAGCGCTATACCTACCACACTGGGACTGTCCTGGCTGCATAATACGAGAACGTCGGCTTCCAAAAGGAGGGTTAGAGAGGATTTGATCACCCTTCCTCTCTTTCCGGCTTATTGCATTGTACGAGACTGCATGAGGTTGATCATAGTGCCGGGTGAATTATGCATGTGGTCCGCCGCTCATCCTCCCCGCACTGACAGCCTATAATTTGGAGATTGTAATAATTACAGTGAAGCCAAGCGCCCTCCTTCCACTTTCCGACAAGTGGAACGGACATATCAACAAGCTTGTTTACAATACAGCACTTTGCACCTTGTACTGCCGAGTTTGAACTTTCGGCAGTATGATACATTTCTTGATCCAGCGGAGTGAAATTAAGGATATAAGCACTTTACTCACCTTTCACTATATGGACTTATGTTTTTATATTAGGGGTGAGCGGGTTCGGATTTCTGAAATCCGAACCCCCCCCGAGCCCCCCTGATCCGAGGCCGATCCGAGTCAGGCTCGACTTTTCCCGCCTGACTCGGATCTGAAATCGAGGCAAAACGTCATCATCCCGCCTTCCGTGTCTCGCGGGTTTTGGATCCTATATAAGGTACCTGCGTCTGCGCCATTTTCTCACTCGGCTGTGGACAGTGAAGAGGGAGGGTGGGAGTTAGGGCTGGCTGGGCTGTGTAGTGTAGTGTAGTGCAGTGTAGTGTAGTGTTGTGCTGTGCTGTGCTGCTGTTGTCCATAGGGGCTGTGTCCACTCCTTCAAAGTCCATAGGGGCTGGCTGGACTGTGTTGTGCAGTCAGTTGTCCATAGTTGTCCACTTCAAAGTCCTGTGCAGTGTCCCAGTCCCAAAGGGGTGCTGTAGTGTTGTCCAGGGGGTGCTCTGTCCATCAGGGGTGCTCCCCCCAAGTGCAAAAAAAAAATTATATTTTTTCTGTGTTTGTGAATTGTGTGCACTGTGGCTGCACGTGCATCAACAAAGGAGCACCGCCAAGCGTGCGCCTGTGTCCCATAAGTAAAAGGCCGGCTGGCTTGTCTGTTAAAGGGTGCTGTAACCCCCAAAGGGCACTCCAAACAAAATAAAAAAATATATTTTTTTGTGTTTGTGAATTGTGTGCGCAGTAGCCGCACGTGCATCAACAAAGTAGTGCCAAGCGTGCGCCTGTGTCCCATAAATAAAGGGCCGGCTGGATTGACCGCTAAAGGGTGCTGTAACCCCCAAAGGGCACTCCAAACAAAATAAAATTTTTTTTTCTGTGTTTGAGAATTGTGTGCACTGTGGCTGCACGTGCATCAACAAAGGAGCAGCGCCAAGCGTGCGCCTGTGTCCCATAAGTAAAAGTCCAGCTGGCTTGTCCGTTAAAGGGTGCTGTAACCCCGAAAGAGCACTCCAAACAAAATAAAAAAATATATTTTTTTGTGTTTGTGAATTGTGTGCGCAGTAGCCGCACGTGCATCAACAAAGTAGTGCCAAGCGTGCGCCTGTGTCCCATAAATAAAGGGCCGGCTGGATTGACCGCTAAAGGGTGCTGTAACCCCCAAAGGGCACTCCACACAAAATAAAAAAATATATTTTTTTGTGTTTGTGAATTGTGTGCGCAGTAGCCGCACGTGCATCAACAAAGTAGTGCAAAGCGTGCGCCTGTGTCCCATAAATAAAGGGCCGGCTGGATTGACCACTAAAGGGTGCTGTAACCCCCAAAGGGCACTCCAAACAAAATAAACATTTTTTTTCTGTGTTTGTGAATTGTGTGCACTGTGGCTGCACGTGCATCAACAAAGGAGCAGCGCCAAGCGTGCGCCTGTGTCCCATAAGTAAAAGGCCAGCTGGCTTGTCCGTTAAAGGGTGCTGTAACCCCCAAAGGGCACTCCAAACAAAATAAAAAAAAATAATTTGTGTTTGTGAATTGTGTGCGCAGAAGCCGCACGTGCATCAACAAAGTAGTGCCAAGCGTGCGCCTGTGTCCCATAAATAAAGGGCCGGCTGGATTGACCGCTAAAGGGTGCTGTAACCCCCAAAGGGCACTTCAAACAAAATAAAAAAATGTTTTCTGTGTTTGTGAATTGTGTGCACTGTGGCTGCACGTGCATCAACAAAGGAGCAGCGCCAAGCATGCGCCTGTGTCCCATAAGTAAAAGGCCGGCTGGCTTGTCCATTAAAGGGTGCTGTAACCCCCCAAGGGCTCTCCAAACAAAATAAAAATATATATTTTTTTGTGTTTGTGAATTGTGTGCGCAGCAGCCGCACGTGCATCAACAAAGTAGTGCCAAGCGTGCGCCTGTGTCCCATAAATAAAGGGCCGGCTGGATTGACCGCTAAAGGGTGCTGTAACCCCCAAAGGGCACTCCAAACAAAATAATTTTTTTTTTCTGTGTTTGTGAATTGTGTGCACTGTGGCTGCACGTGCATCAACAAAGGAGCAGCGCCAAGCGTGCACCTGTGTCCCATAAGTAAAAGGCCGGCTGGCTTGTCCGTTAAAGGGTGCTGTAACCCCCAAAGGGCACTCCAAACAAAATAAAAAAATATTTTCTGTGTTTGTGAATTGTGTGGGCTGTAGCCGCACGTGCATCAACAAAGGAGCAGCGCCAAGCGTGCGCCTGTGTCCCATAAGCAAAGGGCCGGCTGGCTCATTTCTTAAAGGGTGGTGTAACCCACAAAGTTCACTAGTCTCCAACAAAAATAAAAAATTATTTTCTGTGTTTGTGTGCGCTTTAGCCACACGTATATATCAATATAACATAAATGGAGGACCAAACTTTCTCCGATAAAAATAAAATAGGGAAAGATAAAGAACCACTTCCTCCTAGTGCTGAAGCTGCTGCCACTAGTCATGACATAGACGATAACATGCCATCAACGTCGTCTGCCAAGGCCGATGCCCAATGTCATAGTAGAGGGCACATACAATCCCAAATTACAAAGTTCAGGAAAATGACCTTAAAAAAAACATTTAAATCATCTGAAGAGAAACATAAACTTGCCAATATGCCATTTATGACACGGAGTGGCAAGGAACGGCTAAGGTCTTTCCCTATGTTCATGACTAGTGGTTCAGCTTCACATGACGATGGAAGCCCTCCTCCCGCTAAAAAAATCAAACGAGTTAAGCTAGCAAAAGCACAGCGAAGAACTGTGCGTTCTAAGAAGATATCACAAATCCCCAAGGAGAGTCCAAGTGTGGTGGCGGTTGCGATGCCTGACCTTCCCAGCACTGGACGGGAAGAGGTGGCTCTTTCCACCATTTGCACGCCCCCTGCAAGTGCTGAAAGGAGCACCCACAGTCCACTTGCTGATATGCAAATTGAAGATGTCACTGTTGAAGTACAACAGGATGAGGATACTGGTGTAGCTGGCACTGAGGAGGAAGTTGGCGAGGAGGATTCTGATGGTGATGTGGTTTGTTTAAATCAGGCTCCGGGGGAGACAGTTGCTGTCCGTGGGATGAAAAAGCCCATCACGGTCATGCCTGGGCAGAAGACCAAACATTCCACCTCTTTGGTCTGGCAATATTTCTATCCAAATCCGGACAACAACTGTCTTGCCATATGTACCATATGTAAAAGGTGAAATAAGTAGGGGTAGGGACGTTAACCACCTAGGAACATCCTCCCTTATACGGCACCTGCAGCGCATTTATAAAAAAGTTACTGTCAAGTTCAGAAACTTTGGCTAAGACCGTAAGCAGTCCAGGGACACCTAAATCCCTTTTTCCTGTTTTATCCAAGGAATCGGTGGATAAGGAGGATGAGGATAACATCTTGCCTCCGTAGAGCCAGTTTGTGCAGGGACACATTAATTGCCAGCTTGTTTTGTGGGGGCCCAAACGAACCAATCATTTCAGCCACAGTCATGTGGCAGACCCTGGCACTGAAAGTATTGGTTTGTTAAAGTGTGCATGTCCTATTTATACAACCATAAGGGTGGGTGGGAAAGCCCAAGGACAATTACATCTTGCACCTCTTTTTTTTCTTTGCATTATGTACAGTTTGGGGCCTAGTTTTTCAAACTGCCATCCTGTCTGCCACTGCAGTGTCACTCCTAGATGGGCCACGTGTTTGTGCCGCCCACTCGTGTCGCTTAGCATAGTCATCCAGCTACCTCGGTGCAACCTTTTGGACATAAAAACAATATTGTGAGGTGTGAGGTTTTCAGAATAGACTGGAAATGAGTGGAAATGAAGGTTATTGAGGTTAATAATTGAATAGGAGCTTAAAAACCCACAAATTCTGTGATTTTAGCTGTTTTTATGCTTTTTAAAAAAAAAAATACAGATCCAAAACACAAAACCCAGAACCCAAAACACGGAAGAGTGGTTTTGGCAAAACCAATCCAGATCCAAAGCACGAAGAAAGATCCAGATCCAAAACCAAAACACAAAATACGAAAAGTGGCCGGTGCACACCCCTATTTTATATATATTTTCATCAATTAAGAGTACCAGAGATATACAGATTTTACTTATTTATTTATGTGTATTTTGCTCTCTGTATTATTAAGTATATGTTAAATTATATATTTTAGTAAATGTATTAATTGCGCTCCCTGGGTGAATATCTATTTACCTATCTTATTTGGTCTCAGGGCCGCCAAGAGCCGCGCCGGGCACGGGTGACAGGGGGCTTGGCCTAATCGCGGGATGCGTGGCCACGCTCCCTGAGGGAAAAAAAACAAAAACATTTTTAGCTGCGCCACTTTGGGAGGGGGGCGCTGTGAGCCCCTCAGCCCGACGCACAACCAAAGGGGGCGCAATCAGCGTAATCGCTGCCCCCATAGGCATAGGAGACTGCTCCAGCTGCAGCTTAGCAGCTGCAAGCAATCTCCCACTGCAGCCCAGCACACAGCAGCATGTGCTGGGCTGCTGTGATGTAGGAGAGAGGGGGGACGGTGCCGGACCCGGGCCCCTCCAGCAAGCCCGGGCCTGGGTAATTTGTACTCGCTTCCCTCCCCCCTCTCGGCGCCCCTGTTTGTTCTTTGGTACATTTGGCAAAATAGTGTTACAAAGTTGGGAACTGCATCTATTTAATTTCGGTGGACATACATAAGTTGGTGGCTTAGGTTTGCGCTACGGTTTATTTTGTTGATCATCCTGTAACAGTTCACATACTATAAATTACTCCCACAATAAGTCATAGTTAAGGCATGGGTAGTCTAGACAAATAATTAGATTTATAAGTATAGATTTATATATTTATTTATGTGTGTATGTATTAGGGGTGAGCGGGTTCGGATTTCTGAAATCCGAACCCCCCCGAGCCCCCCCGATCCGAGTCCGATCCGAGTCAGGCTCGACTTTTCCCGCCTGACTCGGATTCTGAAATCGAGGCAAAACGTCATCTTCCCGCCTTCCGAGTCTCGCGGGTTTTGGATCCTATATAAGGTACCCACGTCGGCGCCATTTTCTCACTCGGCTGTGGACAGTGAAGAGGGAGGGTGGGAGTTAGGGCTGTGTAGTGTAGTGTAGTGTAGTGCTGCTGTTGTCCACTACTTCAAAGTCCATAGGGGCTGGCTGTGTTGTGCTGTGCTGCTGTTGTTAATAGGGGCTGTGTCCACTACTTCAAAGTCCATAGGGGCTGGCTGGACTGTGTTGTGCAGTCAGTTCTCCATAGGGGCTGTGTCCACTCCAAAGTCCTGTGCAGTGGCCCAGTCCTAAAGAGGTGCTGTAGTGTTGTCCAGGGGGTGCTCTGCCCATCAGGGGTGCTCCCCCCAAGTGCTAAAAAAATAATATATTTTCTGTGTTTGTGAATTGTGTGCGCAGTAGCCGCACGTGCATCAACAAAGTAGTGCCAAGCGTGCGCCTGTGTCATAAGTAAAGGGCCGGCTGGCTTGACCGTTAAAGGGTGCTGTTACCCCCGAAAGTACACTCCAGTCCAAACCAAAAAAAAAATTATTTTCTGTGTTTGTGAATTGTGTGCGCAGTAGCCGCACGTGCATCAACAAAGTAGTGCCAAGCGTGCGCCTGTGTCATAAGTAAAGGG
Source organism: Taudactylus pleione (assembly GCA_031769625.1). Taxonomy (NCBI): domain Eukaryota; kingdom Metazoa; phylum Chordata; class Amphibia; order Anura; family Myobatrachidae; genus Taudactylus; species Taudactylus pleione. The sequence continues at coordinate 7,752,058 of JAUIMM010000081.1, read as the reverse complement.
CCGGCTGGCTTGACCGTTAAAGGGTTCTGTAACCCCCAAAGTACACTCCAAACCAAAAAAATATATATTTTCTGTGTTTGTGACTTGTGTGCACTGTGGCTGCACGTGCATCAACAAAGGAGCAGCGCCAAGCGTTCGCCTGTGTCCCATAAGTAAAGAGCCGGCTGGCTCATTTCTTAAAGGGTGGTGTAACCCACAAAGTGCACTACTCTCCAGCAAAAATAAAAAAATATTTTCTGTGTTTGTGTGCGCTTTAGCCGCACGTATATATATCAATATAACATAAATGGAGGACCAAACTTTCTCTGATAAAAATAAAATAGGGAAAGATCAAGAACCACTTCCTACTAGTGCTGTTGCTGCTGCTGGGAGTTGTTCATCATCCCAGAGAGGAAGTAGGAACATCACTACTTTTACTAAACAATTGACCCTCCAACAGTCCCTAGCGATGAGGATGAAGTACGACAGCAGTCATCCTGAAGCAAAACGTATAACTGAGGCCTTGACTGCTATGTTGGTGTTAGACGTGCGTCCGGTATCCGACATTAGTGCAGTGGGATTTAGACAATTGATGGAGGTAGTGTGTCCTCGGTTCCAAATCCCGTCTAGATTCCACCTGCATCCTCAAAGCAGCAGCGACAAGCGTGCGTCTGTCTGTTAAAGGGTGGTGACACCCTCAAAGTGTGCTACACAAACAATTAAAATATTGTTCTTTTTTTTTCTGTCTTTGTGAAATGTGTGGGATGTAGCCGCACCTGCATCCTTAAAGCAGCAGCGACAAGCGTGCGTCTGTCTGTTAAAGGGTGGTGACACCCTCAAAGTGTGCTACACAAACAATTAAAATATTGTTCTTTTTTTTCTGTCTTTGTGAATTGTGTGGGCTGTAGCCGCACTTGCATCCTCAAAGCAGCAGCGACAAGCGTGCGTCTGTCTGTTAAAGGGTGGTGTAACTCACGAAGTGCTCCAAAAAATAAAAAACTATTTTTTTAATGTGTTTGTGACTTGTGTGCGATGTAGCCGCACTTGCATCCTCAAAGCAGCAGCGACAAGCGTGCGTCTGTCTGTTAAAGGGTGGTGACACCCTCAAAGTGTGCTACACAAACAATAAAAATATTCTTCTTTTTTCTGTCTTTGTGAATTGTGTGGGCTGTAGCCGCACCTGCATCCTTAAAGCAGCAGCGACAAGCGTGCGTCTGTCTGTTAAAGGGTGGTGACACCCTCAAAGTGTTCTACACAAACAATTAAAATATTGTTCTTTTTTTTCGGTCTTTGTGAAATGTGTGGGCTGTAGCCGCACCTGCATCCTTAAAGCAGCAGCGACAAGCGTGCGTCTGTCTGTTAAAGGGTGGTGTAACTCTCAAAGTGCTCCAAAAAATAAAAAACTATTTTTTTTGTGTTTGTGACTTGTGTGCGATGTAGCCGCACTTGCATCCTCAAAGCAGCAGCGACAAGCGTGCGTCTGTCTGTTAAAGGGTGGTGACACCCTCAAAGTGTGCTACACAAACAATAAAAATATTCTTCTTTTTTCTGTCTTTGTGAATTGTGTGGGCTGTAGCCGCACTTGCATCCTCAAAGCAGCAGCGACAAGCGTGCGTCTGTCTGTTAGAGGGTGGTGTAACCCTCAAAGTGTGCTCCACAAACAATAAAAATATTCTTTTTTTTTTTCTGTCTTTGTGAATTGTGTGGGCTGTAGCCGCACTTGAATCCTCAAAGCAGCAGCGACAAGCGTGCGTCTGTCTGTTAAAGGATTACATCGGTGACAGCATCCAAGTAGGCATGTCAGACAGTCCGTACCTGTACTGGCAGGAAAAAGAAGCAATTTGGAGGTCCCTGTACAAACTGGCTCTATTTTACCTGAGTTGCCCCCCCTCCAGTGTGTACTCCGAAAGAGTGTTTAGTGCAGCCGGGAACCTTGTTAGCGAAAGGCGTAGGAGGTTGCTTCCACAAAATGTGGAGAAGATGATGTTCATAAAATGAATGATCAACTCTTCCAGGGAGACCAGCCTCCAGAACGTACAGAGGGACCTGTGGTTCCAGCAGGGACGAATTAATACTCTGTGAGGATGAGGATGTACATAACACTGAAGAGGGTGAGGAATCTGTGGATGAGGAGGATGAGGACGACTTCTTGCCTCCGTAGAGCCAGTTTGTGCAGGGACAGATTAATTGCCAGCTTGTTTTGTGGGGGCCCAAACGAACCAATCATTTCAGCCACAGTTGTGTGGCAGACCCTGGCACTGAAATGATTGGTTTGTTAAAGTGTGCATGTCCTGTTTATACAACATAAGGGTGGGTGGGAGGGCCCAAGGACAATTCCATCTTGCACCTCTTTTTTTTCTTTGCATTATGTACAGTTTGGGGCCTAGTTTTTCAATGCCATCCTGTCTGCCACTGCAGTTTCACGCCTAGATGGGTCACGTGTTTGTGCCGCCCACTCGTGTCGCTTAGCATAGTCATCCAGCTACCTCGGTGCAACCTTTTGGACATAAAAACACTATTGTGAGGTGTGAGGTATTCAGAATAGACTGGAAATGAGTGGAAATTAAGGTTATTGAGGTTAATAATAGCATAGGAGCAGAAAAACCTACAAATTCTGTGATTTTAGCTGTTTTTATGCTTTTTTTAAAAAAAATACAGATCCAAAACACAAAACCCAGAACCCAAAACACGGAAGGGTGGTTTTGGCAAAACCAATCCAGATCCAAAACACGAAGAAAGATCCAGATCCAAAACCAAAACACAAAACACGAAAAGTGGCCGGTGCACACCCCTAGTATGTATATAGGCTGCAAGGAAAGATCCTACCTCTGGGAATTAGCGCGTGACTTACCTGCAGCTAATTGAATATGGCAGAGCCCACAATTAGCTGCCGGGTAAACCCTGCGACTAGTTAGATATACCCCTTAAAGGCACCTTTAGAAATAGGCTACTGCTCATGCTCTATGTTCCAGTGCTGTGCGCTTGTCCCATGATAGAATTTGACAACCACACACAGTTACCTAAATGCTGCTCTCCGAGGCGCTTTTATGTCCTATGTGGGCTGGCCACACCCAGTCTGGTTGCTGGAAATACCCCTTCTGGGGCGACGGCACACTGTTGTGTGAGCTCCTACCATTCTATTCCACCAGTAGGCCCTCAATGCTCCAGTGCGACACTGCCACTGTTGCTGATTTCATTGTCACTTCAATGAGCCTCCACATGCTAGCCATGCCCTCCTTGCACAATTCAGTAGTGGGGTGGAGGAGCTAAGGCATGGACTTGCTCTGAGCGTCATGGCTCCATGCAACATCTCTGATTGTCACTGTCTGTCATCTTCTCTTATGAAAATAATTTCACTCCAGTGACTCCACAAAAGGTTACCTGGTTTCAAGGCACAACGGCGCACTTACTGTGCACTTTCCAACTATACACTTTTTTCACTCAACCCTCACCCCTCTCTCACTTTACCTAAGCAGCATCTGCTTCTATGCAAATTCCACCATCTTGCCTGATAAACTCATGAGAATTAGCAGTAATCCTGAGCAAATTAAGGCATTTGTACGTCCAAATATGCTTTTACTTCAGGGCAGCAGGCGAAGGTGATCTCCAGCGTGACAGGGACTACCATTCAGCCGGCGGCTAGGGCCGCAGGGCTGCACCCATCAGGCTTCGGCACTTCAGGAGATGGCCCTCTCAGCCCATGCCTGCAAAATCGCGTTTGACTTCTAAAGCAAATTGCTGGACAATGCAGGATCATTCTAAACTCAAAATCACTAATTTACTAAGCAGCATATTTGACAGTCTATTTAGATGGTGATACTCATCTGTTTCTGCCATTTCAGCCGCATTGCCCTATTTACAATAGACTCTGCTGACAAACAGAAGCAGGAATCCGCTGACAGTCGGTAGCACATTCAAAGCACTGTACAGCTCAGTATAATTTGTGCAGGCTATGGTGTGTAAACTAGTAATGAAAGTGTTAAAGTTAAAAACAAAATGCATTTGTAACCCCCCCCCCCCAAAAAAAAACCAAAAAAACCAGCCTCGGACCTTGGAGCCTTTTCTGGTACTGGAAAATCGGTGGGAAAAACCGGCGTGGGATTTCATTTTGCCAGTAACCAGCAGCGTGCTTAACCAGTCGGGGTCCCCCCACCATAATGTAAAACCAGCCCCAAACTGGTCAGCCCAGGGCTGGAAAACCTCAAAAAGTTGTGACCCCAAAAATAAAATGGTCTCCACTCCTTAGAATCAACCAGCCCTGGGCTCTTCCTCACATCCCTGGTGGTGGTGGATGCAGATAGTAGGTTCAAGCTGGTGGTGGTGTAATATTGCAGGGAAATTATTTCTTGGCACAAGTTATGCCCTTTAATATCAATTGAGCATCATTTAAAATGTTACAGCATACTAGAGTATTGTTACTGAACATGTACATCCCTTTATGGACACAGGGCCTGATTCAGACCCGTTTGCTATCTGCGTATGCTCGCTGGATGCTTATGCAAATTTGTCAAAGTGAAGCCACAGGAAGCGAATGCTCGCTAAGGCATAAGCACGCCCACCATGTCTTAGCGAGCGCCCACTTTGTGTATGCGTACGCCCAATCGGACAGGCAGAGCCGCCCACCAGCACCACGTCATTTCCAGGAAGTGTATTAAAACATTGGTACATCGAGCACCATCGGATGTGAACGCAGTGCTTGAGGTAGCTTTACCCTACCGCAAACATTGTGAGGAAATCAGTCTAAAAAAAAGGCAAGTGACGTGTACTATGACGCTGCTTGTTAATTATGCATGCCTCTAAAACGAAGTTGAAACACTCAGGCACGCCTGCGTTCGCATCTCCAACCCCCCGTTATTAGTGTCCTGCCCCTGTAATCACCCACAAACGGCCTCTCCTGTTACTCATTACCCTGGGCTGCCTTTGCTGGGTGAGCGTGAGGGATGCGATCGCATTGTATAGTTCGCGCACGAGCAGAACGAAGCATGCGCATCCGCGTGCGCAGAACATCGGGCCGCTTGCAAACGCACAACGCTAGCGAGCGGCTCTGAATCAGGCCCACAGTCTACCCATCTTCGTAAGGCTACTTAAGTGTACTCCAATGTCCTCCGCCATTAGCAGATCTCAATCCAATAGAAAACTTTTTGGATGTGGTAGAGCGGGAGATTTGAACCAGGAATGTTGTCAGGGTAACATGTACCAGAACCTCTGAAATGTTCCAGGTGCCTTGGTAAATCCTGGCTGTTCTGGAAAGATGTATCACTTGGTGTTTATTCCGTGCAACATAGACCGACACACTAGGGTTAATTCATCAGAAGCCAATTAATTTATCAGTGGGTTTTAACCAGTCTTTTCTTAAGTATGTTAGTAAACATATTGAAATACACAATATGATGCCAAGAATTTCAGCCTACTGCTTGCTAAAAAAAAAAACGCGATTAATGTTTCAAGGCATTGTTCTAGTAAAAACAATGATATATGATTTTCAGCAATTTTTTGTTTTGTTTAACATGAAGAATGTTTTACCCTGCACAGCACAAAAGGTGAATGCATAAAAATTGTGATCAAAAGTTCTTTATGACAAATGCTATTTATATACTCACACCAGTTTTTTAACATATGCCAGATGGCAGTGCCAGGCAGTGGTGTAAATATAGTGGGTGCAGGAGGTGCTGTTGCTATGTAGCCTTGATGGGGCCCACCTTCCCTGTAGGGCACGGTTAGCAGGAGCCTGCTAATGTGAATCGCCGTCACTGTGGCATAATGTGAACTAAGGGGTATACACTATTGCATAATGTAACCTGGGTGCACTACAATATGACATTAGTGAGAACTGAGGGCCTGATTAAGAGTTGGGAATAGAGAGAGATATCTCTCTCAACTGATCATCTTGGTGAAACCATGCTGCACTGCAGGTGGGGCAGATTTCAAATGTGCAGAGAGATTTAGATTTGGGAGGGAGATGTCCAAACTGACATCTAAATTGTAGAGTAATAATAAAGCTGTGCAGTATTTGTGGGCTACATACAAAAGCAGCCAGTATTTACCCTACATGCAAAAAAATTATGTATTTTTTACACCCGTTGCATTGCAACATGGTTTGTTCAGGTTCATATTTAAGTGCTATCTCTCTCTCTATTCCCAACTCTGAATCAGGCCCTGAGGGCACTACAATGTGACATACTGTAGGGGCTTATTCAGCATCACTTAATTTTTACAAAAGCAGGTGAAAATACACATTTTCACCTGCAATTGTAAAAATTAAGTTATTGGGCTATTCATCATGAAGGTAAAGCATGAGATATCACAGATATCTCCTGCTAACCTTCCTCTTGTGGAATGGCCCGCTGTCCCCATACACTAGTATGAGGACAGAATTCATCAAGCTCCGAAAATATTCTTTTTCATTCTTCAGATGGCGTTTGCTACTGCTACCCGCTCCTTCATTATGGGAAGGAGTCCTGGGTTGCGAAGAGGTATCCTTTTGGATCCATCCACACCTGTATGATTCCTTCCACCGGACGTCGGGGGTCTTGTGTGCATGTGTGACCTGTAGGTCCGAAAGGAGCAGTGAAGCCGCTCGCTGGGGCAGCTGATATTCGAATCAGCTGCCTCAGCGCAGGAGAAATGAATTGCTCCGGCGTCCGCGTCGAGTCAGGGTGTTAATTATCAGGGTCTGTTCGGACCTCGATAATTAACATCTTGAATAGGCCCCATAATGTGAACTGGGGCACTACAATGTGTTATAAAGTGAACTGAAGGCACTACAATGTGGCATAATGTGAACTGGGGGCACTACATTGTGATATAATGTGAACTGGGGGCACTACAATGAGACATAATGTGAACTGAGGGCACAACATGTGGCATAATGTCAACTGGGGGCACTACAATATGGCATAATGCGAACTGAAGGCACAGTGTGGCATATAATGAGCTATGGCACTACTATGGGGCATAAAATCAACAATATTGTCACAAAAAAGAAATAAAAGTAACTTATATAGGTGCTCAGAACATACAGTCAGGTGCATAAATATTGGGACATTGACAGAATTGTCATATTTTGGCCTCTATTCACCACCACAATGGCTTTGAAATGAAACAAACAAGATGTGCTTTAACTGCAGACTTTCAGGTTTAATTTGAGGGTAATTACATCCAAATCAGGTGAACGGTGTAGGAATTACAACGGTTTCTATATGTGCCTCCCACTTTTTAAGGGACCAAAAGTAATGGGACAAACTAAACAATCCTAAATCAAACTTTCACTTTTTAATACTTTGTTGCAAATCCTTTGCAGGCAATTACAGCCTGAAGTCTTGAACGCATAGACATCACCAGATGCTGGGTTTCATTCCTGGTGATGCTCTGCCAGGCCTCTACTGCAAATGTCTTCAGTTCCTGCTTGTTCGTTGGGCATTTTCCCTTCAGTTTTGTCTTCATCAAGTGAAATGCATGCTCAATCGGATTCAGGTCAGGGGATTGACTTGGCCATTGCATAACATTCCATTTTTTAGCTTTAAAAAACTCTTTTGTTGCATTTGCAGTATGCTTCGGGTCATTGTCCATCTGCACTGTGAAGAGCCGTCCAATGAGTTCTGAAGCATTTACTGAATATGAGCATATAATATTGCCTGAAACACTTCAGAATTCATTCTGCTGCTTTTGTCAGCAGTCACATCATCAATAGATACAAGGGAATCAGGACCTCATTCAGAGCCGGACGCTATTTGCGCTCGCTCGTTCAGAAAAAGGGGCCGGATATTTAAATAGAGTGCTCGCTCTTTGCGGTCTGTTGACACCTCTATGTCTGAACGAGCGAACTAAACATGTGCTCGCTATTTTTTAAAAAACGCCCCCTGGCCGCTCGCATCCTACGTCATCTCCGCTATTTATTAGATTAATCGAGTACATCGAAAGGCGTATGAACTGCTCGCAGTACTTGTAGTAGCATTTTCCTACTGCAATCATGCGAGCAGTTCAGGCTAGAAGACAACCAAGTGACGTGGTCGATGACGCTGCTTTGTTAATTATGCACACCCTTAAAACGCCCGTTTTGACCGTTTGGCACGCCTGCGTTCGGATCTCCACTCCCCGTTTTCAAGCACCTTCCCCTGTTACCACCCACAAACGCCTCATTCTGTCACTCAAATTAGCAGGCATTCGCTATTTTGCAAGCACACAATTTCCGACCGCAATGACTGGTTCGCGCATGTGTATTACAACCCATACGCATGCGCAGTTGTGCGAACATCGCTCAGAGCGAAAGAGCGGCCGCTTACGAGCAGCTCTGAATCAGGCCCTCAGTTCCATTGTCAGCCATACATGCCCACGCCATGACACTACCACCACCATGCTTCACTGATGAGGTGGTACCCATCACTCTGGTACAAGTTGATCTTTGTCTCATCTGTCCATAGGATGTTGTTCCAGAACTGTAATGGCTTTTTTAGATATTGTTTGGAAAACTCTAATCTGGTCTTCCTGTTTTTAAGGCTCACCAATGGTTTACATCTTGTGGTGAACCCTCTATATTCACTCTTGTGAAGTCTTCTCTTGATTGTTGACTTTGACACATATACACCTACCTCCTGGAGAGTGTTCTTGATTTGGCCAACTATTGTGAAGGGGTTTTTCTTCACCAGGGAAATAATTCTTCTGTCATCCACCACAGTTGTTTTCCGTGGTCTTCTGGGACTTTTGGTGTTGCTGAGCTCTCCGGTGCCTTCTTTCTTTTTAAGAATGTTCCAAATTGATTTGGCCACACCTAATGTTTTTGCTATCTCTCTGATGGGTTTGTTTTGATTTTTCAGCCTAATGATGGCTTGCTTCACTGATAGTGACAGCTCTTTGGATCTCATATTGAGAGTCGACAGCAACTGATTCCAAATGCAAATGTCACACCTAGAATCAACTCCAGACCTTTTACCTGCTTAATTGATAATGAAATAATGAGGGAATAGCCCACACCTGTCCATGAAATAGCTTTTGAGTTGATAGTCCCATTACTTTTGTCCCCTTAAAAAGTGGGAGGCACATATAGAAACTGTTGTAATTCCTACACCGTTCACCTGATTTGTATGTAATTACCCTCAAATTAAATCTGAAAGTCTGCAGTTAAAGAATATCTTGTTTGTTTAATTTCAAAGCCATTGTGGTGGTGAATAGAGGCCAAAATATGAAAATTCTGTCAATGTCCCAATATTTATGCACCTGACTGTAAATTAAGGAAAGTTTCAACCGTGAAAGTGTCCCACAGAGAGTCTGATAGCATAAGTTCCTGATTTATATCCGTCAGATACCCGGGTTCATCTTTAATCACTGCTTGAATTGAGGCCCTGTTTGTCTCACACCATATCTGGTAGGACTGCATTGTAGCACGCATCTGCATTGTATTTGTTAAATAAAAGGTTTTCCACTATATTTTTCTCCTCTTCTATTCTATACACTCCTTGGGAGCATCACTTCCTAAACAGGATATTTGGGAGAACATAGGGCCTGATTCAGAGCCGTTTGCTATTTGCGGTCGTTCGTTCAAAAACAAGGGGTGGCTATTCAAATGATCCGTTCGCAAATTGCAGTCTGTTCACACCTCTAAGTCTGAACGAGCGAGCAAAACATACGCTCGTTTATTTGTTAAAAACGCCCCCTGGCCGCTCGCACCATACGTCATGTCCGCTATTTATTAGATTAATCGAGTACATCGACCAGCGTATGAACTGCTCGCTATTCTTGTGGTTGGTTTTTGCTACCACAATTTTGCGAACAGTTCTGGCTTAAAAAAAACCCAGTGACGTGGTCAATGACGCTGCTGTTTTAAATATGCACACCCATAAAACGCCCGTTTTGACCTTTAAGCACGCCTGCGTTCTGATTTCCACTCCCCGTTTTCAAGCACCTTCCCCTGTTACCACCCACATACGCCTCATTCTGTCACTCAAAATAGCAGGCACTCGCTATATTGCGTACAAATGATTTTCGGCCGCACTGACTGGTTCGCGCATGCGTACTAAAAACCGTACGCATGCGCAGATGTGCGAACATCGCTCGGAACGAGCGTACTGCCGCTAGCGAGTGGCTCTGAATGAGGGCCATAGTTCATAAATGGACCCACTGATAACTACGGACATCTGACGGATATAAATCAGGAACTTATGCCATCAGACTCTCTGTGGGACACGTTCACGGATGGAACTTTCCTTAATTTATGTTCTGAGCACCTATATGAGTTACCTTTATTTATTTTTTGTGACAATATTGTTGATTTATTTATTTTTGTGACAAATACGGTTGGTGAGTGTCAGGTGACACTCTTAAGGGTGCTTTATTTGTGCAAAATCTGGACATCAAAAATTGTTTATTTGGTGTATCTATAAAATCAACAATGGCTGCAGAGAGAAGTTTCTCCCTAGAAGCATTGGGAACCACTTCAAAATGTTGCTATGGGGCCCACAAAGTTTTAGTTATTTCCTGATGCCATGGATATAGAAACACAGTTGTCATAGTGATTACAATTTTGGCAAGTGCTTGCTCTGCATTTACCTTCCAAGCAGCACACGCGTATATGTTACACCTAGCATGAGACTGCACCTTTTCCCATAGTAATGTGTAGTAATGTGTTGATCACTATTTTCGCAAGCCTCATTTGCCCATTATAAAGAAAGGGAGCAAGTAACTGCTTTTCAAGCCTAAAATATAATGAATATAGATGACTAATATGGTGCTTAAAATACAACTATTTATTATTAGCCTGTGTATGATCTTTCAGTGTGGCTGTAGGAGTGTATCATTCAATGCAATCCACTGTCACATCTCTCTTTCACTGTACATAAAGGAATGCCAGATGTGTGACTTACCCTTAGTCCAGAAAGTGCAAAGATATGTCTACAGAAAGGGTTCTTCTTTGTAGGTGGTCACCTCTGCTTTTTCTACTAAATAGGAAAATGCAGTTTACATGTAACAGAATGCGTGTATAGATTTGTTAGTGAAAACAATAAACTGAAAAGTCTGTTAATGAGACTTTCTTCTTGTACTAGTGGCTGGAAAGACTTAACAATCATGGGTCATTGAATAGTACACACCTCTTTTGGGAAATGATCAGTATAAGAGCTTGATAGTTTTATCTGCACACTACTAGGGGAAGGTGGTGTTCACTAAATATTGGGCTGGTGCTAGGATAGTCGTCACCCTAGATGTAGCTTTAGCCCCTGCCCTCTCACACCACCATCCCTGAAGTGAGTCATGTCCTGCTGCCCAACTCCCTCACCCTCCGCTTAGCTTGGAAATTTGTCCCAGCAGTAGGTGTATGCAGTTCCCAGAGGTTTTGATTCATCTAAATTCACCTTTGCCTGATGATTTTGTACTTTGTTATCTCAGTTGATTCACTGAAAAAATTTGGATATATCTACTACCGCATTAGCGATGCGGTACATCCCGTCTGTCTTTGGGTTCATTACCGCGGTATGTACCAAGAATATTGCAAAGGACAGCTCTCCCGATAAACCGATAAGAGCTGGCCTTTGCGATGCTGCCGGGCAGAGTTAAGCTGGCCACACAATAGACCAACTTTCATCCAACCAGCCAACTAGTTGTCTGGTTGGAATGAAAATCTGGTAAGGAATTAGAGTAAATGATGATCAGCAAGTTGCTCCTAAATGCCAGAAAACAGATGAAAATGGTCGTTCAGACAAGTTTGTTAAATGTTTGATCTAAACATTTTGTTCAAACAAATGTTTTTTTGTCCATTTTTCGGTGTTTGGGAGCAAATTGGTGATTGTCATTTATTTTCATACCTTACCAGATTTTCATTCCAACCAATCAACTAGTTGGATGGTTGGATGTAAGTTGGTCTAGTGTGTGGCCAGCTTTACATCCGGGTTGTTAGGATCTGAGTTTGTTGTGGATCTGGGGTGTAAATAGGAGCAGACACCTGAACAGATTTAAATTGAAAAGTAGGTCTTTTAATGGGTGAACTTGCAGACATGTACTCTGATAATATAAAGTCCCGAATATTAAGAGGAGGGTGATGATTAGAAACTGTAGTGAAGTATGTATAGGTAATGTCCAGGTAGTGGCAGAACAAATAAAAGTCTTTGTAATCCAAATGGTCACTGCAAGGCTGCATACAGGAAAGCAGTACTGATTGAAACTGGTGAAGTGAAATCCGAAGAGGTAATGGAGTAATTAGAATAGCAGCAGCTGATGAATTAAGTGTACTGAGATGGCTCAGTGTAGGAAACAGAGAGCTAGGTAAATGGAGGCAGTGTAGGTTCATGGAAAGGGTAAATAGAAGGTGCAGGATGATTCCAGCAGGAGACTGGGAGCAGGCAGAGCGGTGTAGGCTACTTGGAAGCTGGGATCCAGCATGAGCACAGGTGATCACTCAAACAGGCAGGTATACAGGAGCACAGGAACTCTCTCATAGCATACGCTGTGAAACACGTTGCACTGGCAACCATGGGAAACTCTGAACTCCCTTAAGTACCCAGTGCAGAATTGTGATAGGTCAGAGAGAGCATGTGACACACCAAGACTGGAGCAGCTAAGTCACATGACCAGAGGCAAGATGGCGGCGTCCATACCAGAGAGGAATGGAAACACCGCCAGGCCTATCCCGGGCAGAATGACACAGTGACTGTGGAACACTTCACACAGCCAACGCCAGCCACCAGACACCCGCCCCTCCGCCGGAAAGACCATGCCACAGCGCCCTCACAGGTAATACCCATCGTCCCCAATGCTGAGAAACCCTGGTCGCGACACGGGTTTAACACCCAGAAGTCCCTCTGGTGTCCTTCTACACATGCACAGAAGGACGTGGGCCACGGGGTCTCATGGGAGGAACGATTGGATCCCTCCCAAGGGGGACCGTCCTGAAAAGAAGCCTATAGACTTCCATTGGGTAACACCACCATCAGGTGTCGTTACCCAATAGAAGCAGTGCTTTGTACATAATGGGAATGCGGTATAACCCCCAAAAACTGCATTTTCGAGGGTTTTACTGCATTTTCCTATTTAGTAGAAAAAGCAGAGGTGACCACCTACAAAGAAGAACCCTTTCTGTAGACATATCTTTGCACTTTCTGGACTAAGGGTATGCATTCTTGACAAAGGTCCCTGAGAGGACTGAAACGTCGACATTTCAGATGGTAACATTGCTGCTATGAGAAAATAAATTAGCTACTACTTTTCTAAACAAGCAAGCCTGGTGAGTGCTCTCTAATTTATACATCTTCGCTATATCTAGACATTTTAGTTTGTGGATGCTTGAGACTTCACACCCCAGCATCTAGTACTAAGGAAACTATGTGAGTGCTGCTTTCCGTGGAAATACATATATATATATATATATATATATATATATATATATATGTACTGAATTGGTATGTAATGCCAGCTGTCGGGTTGCCTCCTGTCAAAATACCCACAGCGGCATCCCGGTGGTTGGTAACCCGACGGGATGGGCATGTATACTTACCTTCCCCCTTCTCCCCCTAACCCTCCCTTCTTGTAGCCTAACCAGTGGCGGTACTCCCGGAGACAATGGAGTCATTTGCCGCCGGGCTCCAGCCCTTAAGGGGGCACCTGGCTCCATTGTCCCCCAGGCCGTTCTGGACACTGCTATGGAGATGGAGCGCCACTGATCGGCGCTCCACCTCCAGCGGTGTCACTATAGGGGGTGTGAGCGCACCCCCTATATGCCAGGCGCCCGCTGAGTGTGTCACCAGCGGGCGCCCGGATCCTTCTTTCATGACATCACCCCCTGCATCCTCCATTTGCCGGGCGCCCGCTGAGTGTGTTACATACATACACACTCAGCGGGCGCCCGCTCCTTCTCTCCCCCTCCCCCCCCCGGCGCAAGCGGCAGCCGGAGCTCACTCCTGAGCTCCGGGTCCCGCAGCGCACTATGGGAGTGACGTCATGACATCACTCCCATAGTTCTGAGGAGCGGGCACCGGGGACAGAAGGCAGCAGCACTGGAGCGGGGTTTCAGGTAAGTATTGTTTTTCTTTTGTATGTGTGTGTATGTGTGTGCGCTCGCGGGGGGGCTCACTACAGGGGGCATTAATGGTGGCTCACTACAGGGGGCATTACTGAGAGCTCACTACAGGGGGCATTACTGGGGGCTTACTACAGGGGGCATTATTGGGGGCTTACTACAGGGGGCATTACTGAGAGCACTACAGGGGGCATTAAGGGGGCTTACTACAGGGGGCATTACAGGGAGCCTACTAGAGGTGGCATTACAGAGGGCCTACTACAGGGGGCATTACGGGGGCTTACTACAGGGGGCTTACTACAGGGGGCATTAATGGGGGCTTACTACAGGGGGCATTACTGTGGGCTTTCTACAGGGGGCTTACTACAGGTAGCATTACTGGGTGCTTACTACATGGGGCATTACTGGGGACTTACTACTGGGACACTACAGGGAGTTTACTACTGGGGGCTTACTACTGGGGGCACTACAGGGGGCTTACTACTGGGAGTACTACAGGAGGCTTACTACTGGGAGCACTACAGGGGCCCTTACTGCTGATCTGGGCCAGTGGGGTATTGCCAGCCTGCGGTGGGAATACTGCACTATCTGACATTAAGGGGTAGCTCCTTTGGCACTGCTTTATTTATGTATAGCACCTAGGATCTGACTTTTATCTCCTTTGAATCAGTTATAAGTCAATAGAGGAGATTGTATTATATATTCTGATAATTTAACGTAAATTGACAGAATACATGTGCAAAGGTGAAATTCCACAGGGTGCACAGCTTATTACTGCAATTACTGCCCCAAGAAGCTTTCACTGGAGTGGGAACACCTATGGGAAGCTCCATTCTCAGCTATGCTCCTAATTCGCAAATATACATTGTACCAATATAAATATGATTACTACTAATCATGTTCTGTCTACCACCATTATTATTATTCAAGGTCTCCTAATATTTTTTAAAAGACTTTTCAAATAACACTTTGGGGTCATGCCTGGGAACATCTTATTACTTTAAAGCAGTGACTTTGTTTAATTTAATACCTTATAATTGAAGTTTAGGACTTTATCTCAGATATGTAACTTTTAAGTCCATTGAAGCACAATGAATGAATGAATGAATGAATGAGGAGAGAAGGAGGGAGGGGATCAAAAAGGAGAGGGGAGAGGAAAGTGCCGATCAGAGAGGGGTGGTGACAGAAGCCAATAAGAAAGGAGTGGACAGGGGCAAAGAGCCGATCACAGGGTAGATAGGGGAGGGAATTAAAGAGGTGAGAAGTGAATGTAATCAGCTGACAGGAAAGGGGAGGTGACCAAGATGATCACAGAGGAGGGAGGGCTGGAGGGGAGGCAATCAGGGCAGCTTGAGGGAGCATGAAATGTAGTAGAAACGGATGTTTTCGGGATTAAACCACAAATATACAATGATAAATGGGCCCCTATAAGTGGAACCCCTGCTGAAATCATGTTAGCCATCCTAGGCTATATAGTGCAAGGGCAGAGAATACAGTTTGCAAAGCCGTGACTTTTTTTAATTATTTAAAATAGTAACCAGGGCCAGATTCAGCATGGATCGCAACTGCTAAAGTGCACATAGATGGCTGATTGTTGCGCATGTGTATGCATCGCTGTGCGAGAAGTCATCACTGCGATCACGCAGACCACGGAGAACCATCTCAGAGTGATTGACAGGCAGTAAGCGTTTGGGGTGGTGTGGGGGGGGGGCGCAGGCATGCCTGGCCATTTGAATGGCGTTACTTGGGCGTGCATAAATTAGCCACTGCGATTGCATATGCAGCGTACAGGAAGGTTAGCAAATTTTGAGTAAGGTCTGACCTGTTGAATTTGTGCTTGAGGCTCCGATGGTACTTGATATTACCGATGTTTATGGAGGTTTGCAAACTAAGGTGGATATGAGATAGCTATAGTGGGGAGCCCCGCGCACTGGATCTATGTGGAGGTCCAAGGTGTGCTGCAGTTTAGAGGAGGTCGCCCTGACCCCAGAGAACAGGATAAAAAATGGTTTCTAACTGCGCTCTACCTTTACCAGTAATGATATGTTATTTGAATGCGTAAAGATGACTACAAAATATGTACTGGGCTAACTAGTATTTATTTATATGATTATAATCACCAATCGTAATGCTAAATTACAGCACGGGAATTTGTATATTATGTTCTCATGTTGCCATCAGGGCCATCTCTTCCATTGGGCTTGTTGGGCAGTTGCCCAAGGGCCCGAAGCTTGTAGGGGCCCGCCAACCCACCTCCCTGCAGCCGCCGCCAGTTGGTAAATTTGTGATATTTTTATAAGACGGCAGTCAGTGCACTGTATTCAGATCTAACTCCCCCCCCATGACGAGTACTCACCTCAGTCCCAGTTTCACTTCATCCACCAGCTTCAGACCAGTCAGTCAGAGTCTCTCTGTATGTGTGGGAGATCTGATGGGCGTACAGGAGGGTTTCATTTTATTGACCATTTACATATTTTTTCTGTGAATGGGTGGGTAGGAGCCCCAGTGCATTGCTTTATCCAGGGCCCACAGTGCTGTTAAGACAACCCTGGTCGTATGTCTGTGTACCTGATGGTGTCTGTGCTGTCGTTCCTTTCTATGGTTCTCCTCTCCGGTCTAGGTATTCCTCTGGTTCGCCATGAACTGGCTAGCCGCAGGGTCTCTAGTTGGAGGTGCCTGGCTGCGGGTGTAAATGCCCCAAGCCGGTGTGAGGTTCTGCTTTTGTTGTGGACCCGGGGTGGTAATAGGAGCAGATACTGAAGCAGATTTAAAAATAAAAGTAGAGCTTGTAATGAGTGGGTTAACAGACATGAATGTGGAAAAACAGAAAGTCCGGGTTTAGCACTAAAGTGCACTTGGGAACTGTAGTGATGCAATGGGAAAAAGTCCAGGTAGTGATAACAGAAGGCAGTCCAGTATTCCAGGTTTTGAGGAGAGAGAGTACTTTATGTACAGGAACGTAGCTTAAACCCCTAGGGATTTGGGTGCACAGACAGGAATCAGTATGGTGGTATTGATAGGGTTAAATTTGGTAAGTTTTTGTCAGCCTATTAGGATAGTGTAGGTCATAACTGGAGGGAGGAGTTTAGTGGTTTAGTTCAGTGTTAGGCAGGGCTCTGCCTCTTCTTTTTCCTGGACTTTCAGGCAAGTACAGGATATTTTGGGCTGTGATAAAGCCTTTATTTATACTTTATTTTCCTACTTTCTCTATCCTGCCTTTCTGCTCTGCCTTTCCCTCTCTCTATTCTAAGTGTGCTGCCCGAAGTATTTATAGTAATAAAATTCAACCCCCCCCCACCTCCTCACCTTAGTGCTTGCTGAGATGTCCAGGCCCCGGCGCTCTGCACCTATACCAGCGCGTTATGCAGAGTCCCTAGGGACTCTCACGCGCAGGCGGGCCTCATCTTGTCCGGCTGGGGAGAGAGGGCTGAGGGTATCTTTCGGCCTCCCCCTGGCCGCAGATGCTCCCCCTCCATCACCAGTCGCCGCAGCTCCAGCTCCGGAGTCTGTGGATGGATCTGGGTTTCAGGGCCAGCGAGGGCGTGGGCGCGCGCTGGCGTCCTCTCCCAGAGATAGCGGCAGCTCCATACAAGCTGTCCGCAGGCGGGGTAGGCGCCGGCGTGCTCCCGTCTCCTCCCCCGATAGCAGCGGGAGCACCGCTGCTTTGCCGCGTGGTCGGGACGGCCGCCGGCGGGCTCCAGCCTCCTCACCCAGTATTGCGGCGGCTAGCGCCATTAATAAGGGGTCCCGGCGGCCCGCAGGTGTGCGCCCGTGGGCATATGAACGGCCCTGCCAATGCAGCAGTGTGGTGGCCGGGTCCGCTAGGGACGCCGGCGCCATTTTAGAGGCAGAGGGCGGTGGCCATTTTGGTTTACAGAGGTCAGGGTCAGAACTAGGAGGATCTCCTGATCCTTCAGGATCCAGTCAGGGTGAAGAAGGGTGATAGGCAGGTTAATACGCGCATGCGTGGTTTAAGCGATTGGGGGTCCTCCCGTCCCTATGCTGCTAGCCGCACAAGTGCCCCTCAGGCCATTAGTACCCCTGCTACTACGCCCTCCCCAGAGTTAGGTACACTGACAGGAGTGTTGGTAGCCCTGGTAGGCGCACTAACGCATCTATTACAGAATGCGAACGGGTCCGGCGGAGGGGATCAGACTCCTGCGTTACAGCAATTGACACCACTTGTTGCGCAGTTGTCCGCGATGTGTAGCCTACCTGCACCTGTGACAACCACCATTTCTCCTTCTCCTCTGTCTCCTCCGTTTCTCTCTTCCTTGCCGGTTGGTACCAGGCCCTCAAGGTCTGGTCCCGCCACACGGGGTGGGAATGAAGGGAATGTGAACACGTTGTCGCTGGCCTCCTCCTCTGTTGTTGCAGGTCTCTCTGGAAGAGGTGTGGAGGAATTTGCATCTTATAATTCCCGGAAGTCGTTGCGGGTGGCGGATCCGGTGGTTCCTGGACAGTCCGGCATTTCTGCATCGGGTTTGATGGCCGAAGGTCACAGATCCAATGACACCCCACAGGATGAAGGGGCGTCCACTTCGGGTGAGTCGGATAGTGAGTGGAGTGAGGGGCTAGTTATCTCAGAATCTAGTGATACATCCACTTCTAGCGGAAGTCGTAGGCGTCACCGTCGTAAAGCCAAGCGGCCGCGTCACTCACGTGCATCTAGACGGTCACGTCACCGCCGTCGGTCCTCCAGTGAAAGCGGGGAATTGGATATTAGCCCAGGGGACATCGTCCGCTGTGCTAATACGGCAATTTTCCGTGGGCTAAGGCCGCGTATGCGTGAGAAAATTAACAAGGGCAAGTACTATTGATACCGTTTAAACAGTATCGATATTAGAGAGATTTGATTGCACAGACCAGATTGCCCATACCTCCCATCCCAATATAAAATAACTTTGTCACACAGAAACAGTTTGTGGTTCCAACACACACAAAGGTACTATATTGTAAAAAGGGTATAATCAGCCTTAATCTATACAATGCAGCTATATACAGGATAAAGACAAAGATACAATTACCAATACTTTGCCATGCGGTCTGGATCCAGACTAACAGCTGTCTCTCAGATAGCTGGGTGTTTCTCCAGGGTCAAGCAGAGAAGGACAAAGGGAGAGGAAGAAAGGGTTGGGATCCAGACTGCATAGGAATTTCTAGGTGTACAATTTCCTTTGAACATAAGCTAAATACTCAGAGGGGCTCCCTATTGGCCCTTTATTACTGAGTCACAATGGTTGTTGCTATTCATTGGTTAGTAGATGGTTGACGTCACTGGAGGTTGAACTGTGTTAGAAGATCCCTTTGTCCTACCCTTGGCATGCAAATCTACAGGGGATGTGTACAGTGATTTTTACAGTATAGAGTATAATTCTTGGCAGGTCTTCATAACTCGATAGTGATCCCTTCCATATTCATTCTGTTGGTTTCATATTCCTGTTGAGACAGAGGGAAATCGGTAGATACTACTCATGACCCATTTATCTTATTCCTAAGCCCAGATATCATATAACTGCTATTTAACATGTAACATTCACCGTATACCTTTAAAACACATAAACTTCTATGTTTGGAACATTTATTGTGTAAGTGGGTGAATATTTGTATGCGAGGAAAGAGGTGTTTATGTACTGTAAAATGGCGCCTAACCGTTGTGAGCACAGAAGCATGGCTCGCCATTCACAATATGGTGAGTTGCGGGGGCATGGGATGCGTGTGCATGTATAGCGAGCATGTGCAATTGCGCATGCGCAAGTGCGTGCACGAATGCGGCGGGAGCATGTGTTCGCATAAAATGGCCGTGGACGATCAAATCGTCCAATGGATGTCGTGTTGCAATTCGTGTGCAATTAAGCGATCGCAACCAATTTATACGGTTTCGACAGTCCACCCTTTGATAGCAATTATACGCTATCACCATACGCAAGCAACAATTAATAATTGGTTATCTGATTAGCCATACTATAAGACATTAGTTAATGTTATTGTTATGGGATGGCATGAGTTGTTAATTTACCCATCAATGAAGCGCTCTTGGGGGAAGGGACATAAAACTAGCCTTATGTGCACACCACAGGCCAGACTGAAGAGGTCATGACCATATGTTAGATGAGGGAATGCACCTAACCCATAAGGATAATTTTGAATTGTGTAGAGACTTCATTTTAAGATGTTTTGAAATAGCATTAATAACACTTTTATGCACTGCTAAACAAATCCAAATCACATCATTACAAGGTACGCGTTCTTATGGGACTTCTACTATCATTCGGATCTTATTTCATGTGGACACTGTATTATAAATTATTGTTCAATGTTCTTAACGATATGACTCCGTGTGGTCATTTGAATCATTGAATAATGCGCCCCTGGAGGACATAAAGTAGCCCCTTGTACGCATACCACGTGGACTCTAAGTCGAGGACCAATGGGGAGCTAGTGTGGGAAAGCACCACTCCATGGAGAGGACAACCTTGGAAGAAAGGGGAGATGAAGACTACATTTAAACTAGGATGTTCTAAAGAAACATTGACAATACTTTATTATACATGGCAATATGCAAGCAAACATTAGATCGTACTCTCTACTGCAGGGTTATAATGTAGGGTATTAGTTACATTAGTATTCACAGCATCATGGGTAACTACCATCATTATTTAATTTTCCTGGTTTCCATTGGAACAACCTTTTGCACACTTCATAGCCGCTGGAACACATCTGATACATATGCCAATTATTAGGATGACCACCAACACTAGGATCAGGAGTTTCCCTATACTCGCAATCAGTCCTTGGACCCATTCTCCTAGACCCGAGAACCATTTCATAGGGTTCAACCAGGAGAACCACTCTTCGACCTGTTCCTCCACTTCAGCGATTGAAGCATTATGGTTCTTCCGAAATTCCCATTTCAACTGCAGAATTTCATCCATTTTCCGTTCTATCACCTCCTTGGGGTCACTAGTCCTATTGGTGATATAAGTACAATATTTAACACCAAACTGGGTGGCTAGGGTTACGCAATACCCTCCAGTGACAGCAGTTAAATAATTCAGCACTAAACGATGTTGGACCAGCTCTTTCTTGTACGCTTGCAACTCCTTACCAGTGTACCTAAAGGTGTCATCATATAGCTCGGTGATATTATCTATTAATTTTGCGAGATCTTGAATATACCTAAAATTTAGAGATCCCCGAGCAATCCTGGTGGGATCAAGTGCAACTAAAATCTGGAAGCCAGTCGTCTCACTTATCATTTGAGTGGCTTTATGCACATCACCAGGAATCATGTTTCTCTTATTTCTGTGTTCATAATGCGTATGAAGGTATGGAGAAGGTATGTTCCTATGGACATCAATCATTTCATTATGTGCAAGAGTCATGACTTCAGGGAGTACCTTTCCCAAATAGCATAGTCCACTGGAACTTGGAGAGAGCCATTTATACGCTTTTCTACCACAAATATAATATACATCATCTGGGAGGATGAATGGGATGGAATGTTTCATGATACCGGTACACATCTTTTCTATGAATGATCCCATCCCTATCTCCTCCATTTGGCTAATACAAGTATCAGGTTGTATGATCTTCGCACAGTACCCGGGTGGTACTCTTCCAACCATCACTTTAACATTACTCCGCGTATACCTGTACCTATAGAATTTCCCACTTGTAACAATGTTGTATAAAAGTGCTGAGTCTATAGATACATTATCGGCTCTCAGTGAGAAGGTCATTGTCTGATTAATTCCTGTGACTTCCCAATTCCCAGGTTTGTTGGGATTGGTGAACTTGAAACATAACAGGGATTTATCTACTTGATATTGGCGGAGCTTCAATTAGGGGGATTGGATGTGTTAAATTTTCTGTCCACCGGTTTGTCTCCCTGTAAGTCAATGACTTCAGAGACATTTAAGGGGAATGGGACTAACCCTACATTATGCTGTCCTTGATGAACCTGGGAGCATACCCAACATTCGGTTTGGTTCAAAACCTTAACTACTAGGGAACGGTAGTCCTCTAACGGATGCTCGCCCAAGTATAAATTACTCTGGGTCTGACATCGTAGGATGCATTTATCATTGACTACAGGCCCACAATTTGCGCATATACAATACTCTTCAGACAATAAACCCTCACACTGCCTCCGAGATTCCAAGAAAGCAGATCTTTTAACCATTACAGTGCTAATATTGGTCAGGTACTGGCCTTGTTTTTGCAGCTCTTTCTCTCCCAGCTCCTCTCCACCGACACCACTACCGATCTCTCTCTCCATCCTCCGACCACCAGCACAGAACCAGGACATCCCGAAACACAACAGTATGATATGAACTCTGGGAGGATACACAAAAGCAGTTACAACCTGAAACCCCATCACCATACCAGGTCTTACCAGCCTTGTTCAAGTGCTACTGATACAATTTGTAGCTTTCACGGAACAGGCTTGCAATCGACAGGTCCAGGTTCTCTGTCTCTCCCCTGGTCTGGTTCTCCTCAGGATTTCTGACCTTCCGACAATGGCTGGAATGGACCCAGGTGTCTCTCTCAGCTACTTTCACGGATGTTGTACTTGTCAGTAGCACTTGGTATGGTCCTTCCCAACGGTCAGTCAAACAACCTGAACGTAAAAAGTTTCAGATCATAACATACTCTCCAGGTTCAACATCATGACAGTTCATTTCAGGCATATCAAGTGATAACAGTTTTAGTTTCTGCTGCTGCTGTTGGAGCTGCTTACTCATCCCTATAAGGTACCTCACAGTAACCTCATTGTTACTTTTCAAATCTTTCTGAGGACATAATTAAATGAGGTTGCCTCCCGAACAGTATTTCGAATGGGGAAAGATTAAGAGGGGATCTAGGGGTGGTCCTGATACTATGGAGCACAAGAGGCAGAGCTTCTGGCCATCCCAAACCAGTTTCAGTCATGATTTTACTCAGCTTGTTTTTAATAGTACCATTTACCCTCTCCACCTTGGCACTGGCCTGCGGTCGATATGGGGTGTGAAGCTTACTATTAATACCCATCAACTTGCACATACATTGAAAAACATCTCCGGTAAAATGGGTACCCCTATCACTTTCAATTACTCTAGGGATACCATACCTACATACAAACTCCTGAACTATTTTCTTTGCCGTGAATGCAGCAGTGTTGGTAGCAGCTGGGTATGCCTCTACCCAATTAGAGAATACGTCTATGCAAACCAAATCATACTTCAAGTTCCTGCAGGGTGGTAACTGGATGAAGTCAATTTGTATGACCTGGAAAGGGCCGTCTGCTGGAGGGATGTGAGATGGTTCGGTGGGTACAGTTTTTCCTATATTCTTCCTTAAGCAGGTCAAACAGGACATTGCCCTCTTCTCTGCTTGGGAAGAAAAGCCAGGTGCATACCAGTATGCCTTCACTAACTTACACATACCCTGCTTACCCAGATGGGTCAGACCATGTGCTGCTTCTGCTAAGCTTGGGTAGAATGCCTTAGGAGCTACTGGCTTCCCGCTTCCCTTGTCAATTTCTCCAGAGCCCAGAGGACTCTTGCTCACATCCCTTGGATCTCCAGCTTGCCTTTTCCTGATGGGTACACACACCTTGCATTTCAACCAGTTTCTGCATGTTAACCATTTCAAATACCAACACTTTATCCATTTGATTAAGTTTTAAACCTGCTGCCCATTTGGCATCTTCATCAGCCCTGTTGTTACCCAATGATACTGGATCATCTTCGCAGGTGTGGGCTTTACACTTAATGACAGCTACTGTCTTGGGTAGCTGTATTGCAGTCAACAGTTGTTTTATGTGATGTGCATGTGCGATTGGTGTGCCTGCTGCCGTTAGAAAATTTCTTAGATGCCATAGGGCCCCAAAATCGTGCACCACCCCAAAAGCGTACCTGGAGTCTGTGTAAATATTGGCCGTTTTTCCTTCGGCCAACTCACACGCTCTCCTTAGTGCCACAAGTTCTGCCACCTGCGCTGAATGGGGTGGACCGAGTGGTTCGGCCGCTATAACGTCCTTGTCATCAACCACAGCATAACCTGTACATAACTCACATGTTAGTATCAGTCTGTCTATGGCAACTCCCATCCGTGTAAAACGTTAAGTCTGCATTTTCTAACGGTGTGTCATGAATGTCAGGCCTAGCTGTAAAATTTTGATTTAAATACTCCATACAGTCATGCCTATTAATTCCTGTACCAAACTCACCTTCTACCACTGGTAACGATTCACCTTTACCTTCCACCCTTTGTGCATCATGAGGCACACTTGGTAAATATGTAGCAGGGTTTAAAGTATTACACCTCTTTATAGTAATGTTAGTCGGTGCAATTAACGCTAGTTCCCATTTAGTGAACCTAGCGGAGGAAACGTGTCTGGTCTGGGCCGAATTTAACAGGGCAGAAACAGCATGTGGTGTATGTACAGTCATCTCATGGCCTAACACTACATCCTCACTCTTTTCCACTAAAAGTGCGGTTGCAGCTACACTCCTTAAACACATTGGGAGTGCTCTTGCCACAGCGTCCAACTGTACACTGTAGTATGCTACTGGTCTATTGGCATCACCATGTTTTTGTGTGAGAACTCCTGCCGCACAATCAGCAGCCTCCGTACAAAATAAATCAAAGGGTTTCCCATAGTCTGGAATCCCCAATGCAGGTGCTCTTATCAGACTGTCCTTAAGATTAAGGAAGGCTTGCTCTGACTCTTCAGAGTGCAAGACACGGTCTGGTTTTGTGGAAGAGACTAACTCCTGCAGTGGTAAAGCCAGAATGGAAAAACCGGGTATCCATGACCTGCAATACCCACACATGCCCAAGAAGGTACGGATCTGGTGCTGGTTCAGCGGTAGTGTCATGGTCTGTATGGCGTGGATTCTGTCCGCTGTCAGATGTCGGAGGCCTTGGGTAAGACAGTGTCCCAAGTATTTAACCCTGGTCTGGCACGGCTGTAACTTGTCCTTAGCAACCTTATGCCCTGTGTGCGAGAGGTGAAGCAACAAAAGTTTAGTATCATTTAAACATGACATAAACGAATCACAGCATAACAACAAATCATCTACATATTGGATTAGTACCAATCCATTGGCAGGTTGAAAAGACTGTAAACAATCATGTAAGGCCTGGGAGAAGATACTGGGGCTGTCAATGAAGCCCTGGGGTAGTCGTGTTCATGTGTAAAGTACGCCTTTGTATGTGAAGGCAAATAGGTATTGGCAATCAGGATGAAGGGGGACGGAGAAGAAAGCGGAGCATAAATCTATTACCGTGAAATGGGTTGCGGTTGATGAGATTTGCATAAGGATGACAGCTGGGTTAGGCACTACGGGAAATTGGCTTTCTACCACCTTATTAACCCCTCTAAGGTCCTGTACCAGCCTGTACCCCCTCCCACCACTCTTTTTCACAGGGAAGATGGGACTGTTGGCTACACTGGCTGTACGGACTAAAATTCCCTGCTGTAGTAAACGCTCAGTTATGGGGTGAACTCCTAACTCCACTTCTGGCTTTAATGGGTATTGGGGAATTTTAGGAGCGTGTCTACTGTTTTTCAGGTTTACCATGACGGGAGCTACATTTGCCATTAACCCAGTGTCCTGTCCATCCTTAGTCCAAAGGAAACTAGGTATTTGTTCTAACATTTCATTTACCTGAGCTGAACCCTTGTCTGATGTTATGGTGTGCAGCATTAACCTTTGGGGAGTGTCTAGCACATCCCTTACCTCGTGTGCAAACCTTCCTGGGACATCCATAAATATCCCGTCAGGGGTACAATAGATAATACATCCCATTTTGCACAATAAATCTCTTCCCAGGAGATTAGTAGGGGCTGTTGCTGCCAGGAGGAAAGAATGCCTGGCATGCAAAGGCCCAATGGTAACCTCCGTGGGTTTGGTTAAAGGGTAATGCTGTATGCTACCTGTTACACCCATTGCTGGTACTGTCTGGTTTGTTATCTGTAGATTTTCAAGAGATTTTAAAACAGACCTGGTCGCCCCTGTGTCTACTAGGAAGGAACGTTCAGTACCAGCTACATTAACCTTTATTACTGGCTCTTCCCTAGTACCTCCCGTTATCCTGACTGCCTGCAGACTACAGGTATGACCTAACCCCTATAGTTGGCTATCTTCCCCCAGCAAGGCATTTGCAGCAACTATGTGGGCAGGATTTATCTGGTAGTTCTTATGGTTACGAGATGCATCAATACGTTGCTGCATGTGGGGTTCCTGAATTATGACTATACAGTCCTTCCTAAAGTGTCCTACTTGGTTACAGTTAAAACATTTCTTAGCTGATCTGTTGGGGAAATTTTGTTGGTAATTAGGTTGAAGTCCGGGAGGAGGGAATTTTGAGTGTGGGTATGATGGTTTTGGGTGTGTGTGAAGAGTGTGTTGTGGTCTGGTGTGGTAAGTATGAGGAAATTGTATGGGTTGGGCCTGCGCAGGATGGTAGGTGTTTAAGACTTGTAACTGCGCAGGTGGATATGTGTCTGTTGGCTGTAAGTGCATATCTTCTAGAGCTTGAATGCTAACAGCCATCAATTTCTCGCTCTGAGCTTCACGTTTCCTGGTGATATTCTTGTCATGGTCTATTGCAGTTTCCCTGAGCGCGTCAACTGTTATCCCTCTCCAACCAGGGTGTGAGGTCTGAACTCTGTCTTTCAAACTGTCTTTTAGACCGTCCATTAGAACAGTGATGACCATTCCCCGGTAGTGCGTGCTATCCTTAATGTTTTCGATCCCAGTGTACTGAGTGATCGTCTGCAGCCCGCGATTAAAGTAATCTTCTGCAGGATCACTTTCCGCATCATAGACATTTTCCAAATATTCACTCAGGACCGGGTACAACTTACTTGGTTCAGTTACAACATTTTTATAGTTTTTGTTATGTTTTAATGTATCATCACCGCCCACCACATAAGGTGGCGGGGGTGCGCAAGCGCGATTCGCAATACCTTTGGCAACGCTACCGTTCTGCAAGTTTGCATTTTCCTGTGATGCGTACACTACGCTGTGTAGCGTTGCGTGCGCATCACCCCTAGGCATGCACGTGGCTCCACACGGTGCCCCATGCACGCCATTAACCCATGTGCGACTCTCATTCAGCCAGAGTTTCAAAGAATCATCATACTCCACTCTTTTCTTTAGGGATTTCACTCTACATATGTGATCCCTACGGTTATTTAAAATCTCCATATTAAATCTTCCAATCTTTGGGAAAGGTTTCTCACTCTTACTCGTCATCTTAACCCACACAGTACAGTGCGTCGTTGCGTACGCACCATATTTAGTGTACATTATATGAAGAGCCGACCCGGTCGGACCTTGCATACACAGCGCATCGTCTACCATCCCTGTTGACTGTTTTGCGCCCATTTTGCGAAAAAAAACCAACAACAATGATGAGACCGGTGGAAGAATTAATCGATAGGCTGCTTCCACGCACCTATTCTACAGTTAGCTAATATCTAAAAATGGGGAACACAGCAATACCTACTAAGGCAAGCACAGTAACCACCTATAATAGGGAACACAGGAGTTATCTAGCTATAGATAAAACTACAGTAACCACCTATTGTCCTTTTGTCCCCGCAACCAGCCTCAGTCAGAGATGCCACACTCGTATGGTCCAGTCGCAACACTCAAAGGCCCTAACTGACCGATGAATATTACAACTACACTGGAAGCTATATTTTATCGTTAACTCTCTTTAACGATAGGAAACCAGGAGGATCCCCTCTGTCAGTATACCTGTTATGTATACCCTATATTTATTACTTAAAATAGGGACCACGGAGGCACAACCTATTTCAAAATCTCAATCATACACCTTACACACTTCTATATTGTGGCCAAATAACAAAAATAAAAAAAAAATACCTTTCTTTTGATTAACAGCCTTTTGGAGATTACAGCCCTATCAATATGACGTATTTCAGTCTTGATGATTTATTTGAATTCTAACAGAAATGCTAGTCACATGCTTCACTTGCTATTGTGCGCTCGGTTACAAACAATTAGATGTAATCACTACACGTGGCAGGAAGTGGCCGTACATCCGGTCGCACGCACTATGCTGCGACTGTTTGCACGTGGTGTACACTAAAACCTTTGTGGCGTTATTGTGCGATCGGTTGCGTATGCAATGCATGGCCGTTCTACAACAATGTGGGCAAGCACAAATCTCTCTCCACTATCCCAGATTCTAGTCAGCCCTCTCTGAATTCGCAAACTGCGAGTTTCCGTCTCTGAACACAAATAGGAACGCAGGAAGAAAAAGTCTGCGGGCGCCTTTCCACTCTTTTGTTCCAAGACGAGGGGAGCAGTTCAAAAATACAGTGATGGGTGATATCCAACTCGGTGAGCCCCCAAATTATTGATACCGTTTAAACAGTATCGATATTAGAGAGATTTGATTGCACAGACCAGATTGCCCATACCTCCCATCCCAATATAAAATAACTTTGTCACACAGAAACAGTTTGCGGTTCCAACACACACAAAGGTACTATATTGTAAAAAGGGTATAATCAGCCTTAATCTATACAATGCAGCTATATACAGGATAAAGACAAAGATACAATTACCAATACTTCGCCATGCGGTCTGGATCCAGACTAACAGCTGTCTCTCAGATAGCTGGGTGTTTCTCCAGGGTCAAGCAGAGAAGGACAAAGGGAGAGGAAGAAAGGGTTGGGATCCAGACTGCATAGGAATTTCTAGGTGTACAATTTCCTTTGAACATAAGCTAAATACTCAGAGGGGCTCCCTATTGGCCCTTTATTACTGAGTCACAATGGTTGTTGCTATTCATTGGTTAGTAGATGGTTGACGTCACTGGAGGTTGAACTGTGTTAGAAGATCCCTTTGTCCTACCCTTGGCATGCAAATCTACAGGGGATGTGTACAGTGATTTTACAGTATAGAGTATAATTCTTGGCAGGTCTTCATAACTCGATAGTGATCCCTTCCATATTCATTCTGTTGGTTTCATATTGCTGTTGAGACAGAGGGAAATCGGTAGATACTACTCATGACCCATTTATCTTATTCCTAAGCCCAGATATCATATAACTGCTATTTAACATGTAACATTCACTGTATACCTTTAAAACACATAAACTTCTATGTTTGGAACATTTATTGTGTAAGTAGGTGAATATTTGTATGCGAGGAAAGAGGTGTTTATGTACTGTAAAATGGCGCCTAACCGTTGTGAGCACAGAAGCATGGCTCGCCATTCACAATATGGCGAGTTGCGGGGGCATGGGATGCGTGTGCATGTATAGCGAGCATGTGCAATTGCGCATGCGCATGTGCGTGCACGAATGCGGCGGGAGCGTGTGTTCGCATAAAATGGCCGTGGACGATCAAATCATCCAATGGATGTCGTGTTGCGATTCGTGCGCAATTAAGCGATCGCAACCAATTTATACGGTTTCGACAGTACGTTGACGTGTTTGCTCTTACGTCCAAATCTCGCAAAGCGTTAGCCGCTGCAAAAAAGAAAGGGGGCATCGGGGAGGATGTCCATCGTTCTTATATAAATTGGCTTAGTGGTTTTTATGTTTTAGCAGGCTGTTACCTGAAAACGCGTCCGGAAGAGGCCATGAACGTGATACGATACCTTCACCTGATTCAAGGGCTTTTCCGTATGTCACGCGGCCCTGTATGGCGACGGTACAATGAGGAGTTTCGCCGTAAACAGTCAGGCGTAAAAATTATGGATTTGGGGTGGAAGGACGTGGAAGTCTGGTTGGAGGTAACACAGCCCGCTCCTCTGACCACTGAGGTATCTTCCGCCCAGAGTCGTTTCCCTAAGATTTCCGGCTGCCAAAGGCCGTTGCTTTTAACAACGGCAATTGTGCAGCGGGAGCCCGGTGTCTTTTCGACACCACTGTCTGCGTTGCGGTGCCCCCCATCCAGCCAAGGAATGCCCCAGATTGCCTGCCCCTGCTTCTTCCGCTGGCTCCAGACCTACCGGGTCCGGTTCCGCTCCATAGAGCTCCATCGCCAGTCCGCGTGGAGGCAATCCGTAAGTGGTTGTTTAGGTACCCTTTGCGCGAGACGGCATTGTTTTTGCTTGATGGTTTCACCGAGGGGTTTCAGCTCCCGGTGGTGGGTAATGTTCGGTTAGGGGAACCCAAAAACTTACGTTCAGCTTACCTATTGCCGGGTATTCTGAAAGACAAAGTGGCCAAGGAGGTGCAGCTGGGGCGCATGGCTGGGCCTTTTGCTGCCCGTCCTTTGCACAATTTAGTACTCTCTCCAGTGGGAGTTGTGCCCAAGAAGGCCCCCGGGAAGTTCAGGTTGATACAACATCTATCCTTTCCAGCTGGGGGGTCGGTGAACGATGCCATACCCGAATCGTTAGCTCGGGTTTGTTATCAGTCATTCAAAGATGCCCTCAGTTTAGTGAAATTGGAGGGTAAGGTTGATGTGGAGTCTGCCTTTCGCCTACTGCCTTTGCACCCCGACTCATTGTCACTGGGTAGGATTACCTTGAGGCAAGGGCAATCATTGCTAGGGCTTTTAAATTTTGCATGCAGGGTAATCCCCATGGGACGGGTTTTCTGTCGTAAATTAGAGAGAGCGACCACAGGAACACGCCGACCCCATCATTTCATACGATTGTCTTCCGAAATTAGGAGAGATCTTCGAGTTTGGGATGTCTTTTTGGAAACATATAATGGCATTAGTTTTTGGTTGCATCCCCCAGCTGCCAGTGCACAGCTGCAGCTTTTCACGGATGCAGCCGGTGCTACTGGTTTTGGAGCCTACTTGGAGGGCTCTTGATCCGCTTCCCAGTGGCCTTCATCTTGGGTTGCCGGGGGGCTGACCAAGAATCTTCTTTTGCTCGAGCTGTTTCCCATAGTTGTTGCCCTGGAGTTGTGGGGCGAACGGCTCCGTAACCGGCATGTCATATTTTGGTGCGACAATTTGGGGGTAGTTTATGCTATTAACCGGCAGAAGTCTACATCCTTGCCAGTTCTCAGGCTCCTTGCACAGTTTGTTTTGCGCTGTCTGGCATGTAATGTTCACTTCGAAGCAAGGCATGTTCCTGGCGTAGACAATTCCATTGCAGATGCGCTATCCCGCTTTCAATGGGTTAGATTTAGTTAACTTGCCCCTTCTGCAGCAGTGATTGGTGATATCTGCCCCCCTCATTGTTGGCAGGTTATTTGTCCGGAATGGAGGGGTTAGCGCGGCACTCGCTCGCCCCCATCACGTTGAGGTCATACCAGTCTGCCTGGAACCAGTGGGAGTCCTTTTTCTCCCACAAGCGTGACGGAGTTAAGCAGATTTACCAAGTCTTTTTATCTTTTATATGGGGTCTATATTCTGCTGGTAAGTCCAGGGCGGTGGTGGCGAGAATTATTTGCGGCATTTCGTTTTTCTTGCGCTTGCATGGGCGTCGGGATTTTACCAAGGGATTCTTAGTACAAAGGGCTGTTAAAGGTTGGGCTAGAATGGCCCCGGTGCAGGATGACCCCAGAAGACCAGTTACTTTTTCATTACTTGTTGAGTTTGTGATTGTATTGGCTGATGTTTGCACGTCCCCTTATGAAACTATACTTTTCCGGCTCGCTTTTGCGATGGCCTTTCACGGGGCTTTTCGCATCAGCGAGTTGGTAGCTGCTTCTCGTCGGGCCCCTCCTGCTTTACTTTATTCACACATTATCTTCGCCCGGTCTCTGATTTGTAAGCTGCAGCGATCCAAAACAGATCAATTGGGTAGAGGTCGCTGGATGTATTTGGCAGTATGTTTGGACGCACGTGTTTGCCCGGTTGCGCTGGCCAGACAATATTTGCGCCTTAGGCCCAACTTGCCAGGTGCGTGGTTGATCCATGGTGATGGTTCCCCCTTGACCATGTATCAATTCTGATCTGTCCTTCAGCGGTGTACCCAGTCCCTCGGCTTGCCTCAAGGGGTATACGGTTCCCATTCCTTCCAGATCGGGGCAGCTACAGCTGCAGCCCATGCTGGATGGTCGGTTTCAGAAATTAAAGCGCTAGGGCGATGGAAATCGAACGCTTATAAGCGCTATGTACGGTACTGATATGTTTGCTTCTGCATTGTACATTGTCTTACTGTTGTATTATTATAACTTGGAATTTTTCTGAAACCGCTCGTCACCATTATCGGTGGGGGCCCTGAGGGATTTTGCCCTGTTTTTGCCCTGAACCACGGAAACTGATTGGCTATTGTTATCCGGGCAGGTTTTTTCAGGTTTTCACCTCGGGCCAAGTTAGTTTTTTCCCCCTTTGCTACCCCTCTCCCCCCTGTCTTTTATCTTCTCTACCTTCTTTCTCTCTTTTGATGCCGACATTTCGTTTGTGCTATGTTTTGGGTTCCATTTCGTAACCTTGTTACAGTGTGTTTTTCTTACAGGAGCTAATTTGGACCCTCGCCCCATATGGGTAGTGGGTCACTTGTTTATCCATTGGGCAGCTACATCGCCCTTGGCGAGTGACCCTCAGTCATTTGTAGCAGTAGACAGCATTCGCTGGTTAGGCAGGAGAGGAATGCGCTGGGACGCGCTGATAGGTTTGCTGTTAGAGATGGCTTCGCGTTTTGGGGCTCCTGGTGTTCTAGTCTTGCACTTGGGGGGCAATGATCTGGGGTCTCAGTCATCCTTAGAGTTGAGGTACAAGGTAGTTAGTGATCTTGAGACCATTTGTTCCTGGTGGCCATGGTGTAATCTGGTTTGGTCGGCTATCATTCCCAGGCAGTGTTGGAGGAGCGCTATGCCTGGGGTGTTAGTCGATAAGGCAAGACGCAAGGTTAATTCCCTAGTGGCAAAAAGAGTGGTGCTTTAGGTGGCCTGGTGATAAATCATCCCTCGATATGCTTTAGAGACTCTCACCTGTTCCGTTCGGATGGAGTTCACCTTACTGAAGAGGGGACGTTGCTGTTCTTGGAAAGTATCTTTAGGGGATTAGGTAGTTTAGTTTAGACTGGTGGCGGGCCCGTCTTTAAGAGGTGTCGTCGGGCGTGGCAGGAAGGAGCGTCAGGTAAAGGGTTAGGTTCACTGCAATTTATTTTGAGGTGCAATCGGCATCAATACACTGTTGACGTTAACCTTCTGGGGTCAGCTGCACTGGCTTACTGGCCGGGCCTTTTTATGAGTGTATTGGTGCCTGATTTGGAGACCTTAAAGATTACTTGCTTAAAGGGCAATTGGCCCTGCAAGTATGGTGGAGGATAGTGGAAATTGCTTAAAGTGAATTTGGACCATTGGCTTATGGCGCTCTTTCTTTCCGTCACCAGTAGTTTTTGTATTTAAAATAAAGGCTGATCTTATTTTTATAGCAATAAAGTTGTCTGTGTCTTTATTTTAGATAAGTTATATAAGGTTGGTTAAGCTGTACTGGTTTAAATTTGTGTTCACATATACCGATAGGGCGTTTATGTGATGCTGAAATGAATTGCAGGCTGAAGTAATTGCATACTGAAGTGAATTGCAGGCTGAGGTGAATTGCAGACTGAAGTGAATTGCAGGCTGAGGTGAATAATGTCCAGAGGAAATGTAAGAGGTGGCAGGGTACAGCTGACACAGGTACTCAGGCAAGGGGGAGGCAATAGGAGGAGGCAGGGGAATCCAGCAGGGTGTGGAGCAGGTCAGGTAAAACAGGCTTAGGCAGAGATCCAACAGGCAGACGGACAAGCTCAGGAACTCTCTCTCAGCTTGCGTTGAGAAACACGTTGCACTGGCAATGCAAGGGAGCTCTGAACTCCCCTAAATACCCAGTGCTAAGCAGTGACTGGTCAGAGAGTGAGCATGTGACACACCAGGATTGGCCAACTAGGTCACATGGCTGAAAGCAAGATGGCGGCGCCCATGCCGGAGCAGAACGGAAGCACCGCCAGGCCTACCGAGCACAGAGTGACAATATGCCCAAACAGGTCCACGCACAGCCAATGCTCCCTGCCAGGCACCAGCACTTATGCCAGACGCCCCCTGCCACAGCATCCTCACAGGTAACACCCGCCGACCACCATGTCGAGAAACCCTGGTCGTGACAGCCGGTCAATGCGGAGGACACGTTGCGGGGATCTCCACTACGGCCTGAGTTTACTGAACACATCGCCGAACTCCAGACCACTTCCGAATTTGGTCACGTGATCACGGGTGCCTGCTAAGTGCCAGGATGTGAGATAGCGGTAATGGGCATCTCTATACTGCTGTGCAACTGCTTTGCGATTACCTTCATTAGCATATTTTTGCTGCAGACCTCCGTGCATAATCGCAGCTGCAGTCCGTAGTGAATCAGGCCCACAGTCCATGCTAATGAATTCACATTGCTGTGTGATTTATCAATAGTTTAATAAGGCATAAATGTGCATTACACACATATAAAACATGTTCCTTCATCCATCCTGTCTTGTCGTTATATATTTGTGCTTCAGATGTGTGAGTGACTGAGGATGATATCCTGCCTCTATTTACCTATATGCTTTCTAGCAAACTTTGTATTCTGTCCCCTCCTTCCCTGTCTGCTGTAACCTCGTAGCCTTATGAAGCAAGCAAGATTTACTTTTGGAACAATACAGTTAGGAAGCATCAATGATTTACTTCTGTTTACTATGATCACTACTCATGTTTTAGTGTACATTTGTTATAGGTTCAAACAGCATGTACAGTTTGTGTGTGCAAAGTTTAATCAATTATTTACTGTAACGCTGTAGTAAAGCAGAACAGTTTTCACCTTGTGTGGAGATCTCATTTTTTTAGATTACATAGTTTGTTCTGTTTACAGTGATAACATATATGGGAAAGGCATAGGTGTATTGAGCTTTATTCAGACTTTTAGTTCTTTATATTATTTGTTCTCTTTATATACAGACATCCCTGTGTAGAAATATATGTAAAGTAGACATCCCATAGTATAAATATAATTTCAGCAATAATTCTGATTGCAAATACAGGTATTTTATTACATCTGAATATCCATAACATTGACATTTGAGTTGTAAATAAGCTTTACACTTAAATTGTTGTACAAAGATACATTTAAATATTGCAACTACTTTAAAGTCAGACTGTAGTTTTTTCTTTCTTTTTTTTTTAATGCATACATAGAAGTTCCCCAATTAGTAAAAGCAAAGGGGCCCATCTCTGGCACCCAGAAATTTTGACACACCTCCCAATATTTTAAAAATGTATCACCTCGAAGTAACCAAATCATGCATTGATCAGCCGCAACCATAGGCATATCTATAATGTGTGCAGGGTGTTTAGCGCACAAGGGCACTTCACCACACCCTTCACCCAATGAATATCTCGCACTACTGCCGGCAAGTGGGTCCCTTTGTGGCAGGCACTATCATTCCATCACCTTTGAAAGTGAAGACGATCCTGTCTGGGAGGCGCTATCATTCCATCACCTTGGAAAGTGAAGACCCATCTATCGGTATGCGGCCTGGGATCGGCCACTACTCACCTCAGGGCCGGCGTCCTTGGGCTTAGGTGTTCAGTCGCTGGGAGTGGAGGTGAGTGGTGTCTGAGTGTTCTCCCCGGGCTCTGCTAGGGCTTCTGTGTGTGTGTCCTGGTTTTCGGGGTGCCGGGCATGGGTGCAGCCATGTTGGTCCATATCACCTGACTGGTCTCTCCCAATGGTAGTCCTGTGGTTATTCAGCTGTTCCTCTTATCCAATGACCAGCTACCCAGGGGTATTTAAGTCTGACTCCAGGAAAAGGAAACTGCTGTTCAACTTTGCTGTTGTGATTGTCCAGTGATTGTTATGCTCTCTGGTGTTTTCCACGAAGTATCTAAAGTGTGTTGTTTCAGCCCTCATCAGTGTTACTTGTATTAGCTTCCATGCTAATTCTCAGCGTGTTACTTCAGCTTTCACAGAACTCCAGTGTTTCTTGTAAATCCTTTGTTGTGTTTTAGTGTGCTGATCAGCTCTCTAACTGCCTCCCTGTGTTCCTGTGGTGTCAGCTTTCATGCTAATTACCAGTTAGCTCTCAGCTGGATCTCTAGTAATTCCCACTACATGCCTGTATCCACATTTCTCTGCGTTTCTCTGTGCAAGTCAGAACCTGGATCTCCTGTTCTCATGTATTCAGTTCATTGCTGATCTCCTGTGCTCAAGAATTCAGTTAATTTGCCGATCTCCTGTGTTCAAGTATTCAGTTAATTTGCTGATCTTCTGTATTCAAGTATTCAGTTCATACCCTGATCTCCTGTGCTGAAGTATTTAGTTCATTTGCCGATCTCCTGTGTTCAAGTATTCAGTTCATATGCCGATTTCCTGTGTTCAAGTCTTCAGTTCATTTGCTGATCTCCTGTATTCAAGTATTCAGTTCATACTCTGATCTCCTGTGCTCAAGTGTTCAGCTCATACCCATATCTCCTGTGCTCAAGTATTCAGTTCACGCTGATCTCCTGTGTTCAAGTATTCATTCTAATATAGTTCCTCTCTTCCTGCCACTCCCAGGTACCTGTCCAGAGGGCCACTACCTGCTCACTTGGTACAGCGAAACCCATACCCCAACTGGAGGGGTCACTCATGAAGACTTTCAAGTGAGTTAGACTACGCCCCTCTGGGCAGGTCTAGCCAAACCTGGGTTTGGCTGCAATAGGGAGACCTAGCACTGTCACTCACCTGCTTGTTCCCTAGCCACCCTAAGTATGGGAATAAGCCAGGGGGGGGCTTTTTTACATATGGTTCCTGACAGTAGGAAAAGCCCAAAACATGCAAGCCGCCGGGTTACAGGATCAAGCAAGTTTTCTGGGATTACTTTCCTGAGTGGAAGCTCATGAGACCAGTCTGCAACTCATGAATCAACAACTGCAAGAATTTTCTGGCCAATTAAACATTTTTTTCCATTCTTGCTACACTATCTCCAGTTGCTTTACAAGTCCCGCCAGTGAAGTCTCCTTTGTCTGTTTTTTCAGAGTCACAAGTTTCATCTACACCTGCAGCAGACAATTCTTCTAAGTCTTCTAGTTCACCTTTCAAGTGTCCTCTGTCCTCACAATTTTCTGATACCAGTGTCATTAAACATCTTACGAGTTTTTCCCAGTTATTACAACAACTACAACATCTTCTCCCCAGAAGTTTTCAAGGGTTCTCTAAGTCTTCTAGTGCCGCCTCTGAGTCAGTTACCATCTCCTCCAGTCAAAGTAGTGTGACGCATCAAAGTTTCCTGCACCCTAGGCTCACTGAGCTTGAACACCAGCGGCGCCGGGAATTACACGTTTGTTTGTATTGTGGTGCTGATGACCACTTTATTACTGTGTTTTTCGCTCACCGAGGAATGATGGACGATGTGAGACCCCCAAAATCTGCACTTCAGGTTCTTCCCATCAATCATTGGTGGTTCCTGCGTCTCTAGTAACCGGCGAGGAGGTGAAGTCTACCGAGAATAAGTAAACTCAAGTTTTCAATTGGTGTCCAGTTACAAGATATTATTACCCTCATCGGGGTAATTTAGGAAAAGTACTCTTCTCTACTATGGTCAAAGAGGCACGAGTGTCTAGTGATTCCTGTCCCAAACCAGACAAAGTTGTTCCATACCCTGTACTAAGAATTCTTGTTATTGAGTAGGTTCTGGAGGGGAAACTATTTTGCTGTCCACTGGAGGGGATTCTGATGTCACTACGCCAGAAGAAGCAGTTGTGCTATCACCTTCAAAGGAGCAATTTACTTTGCCTAAAACCAGTGTTCTACCTGAGTTTTCAGTACCAATATGGGTACGTTGTACTAAAGTTTGAAGGGGAATTCTCAATACACCTATGTTCTGTTTCAAGTCTCATACCCCAGGAGGGGGTTTTCATTTCGAGTTTCACACCCCAAGAGGGGGTCTCTGTTTCGAGTTTCACACCCCAAAAGGGGGTCTCCATTTCGAGTTTCATGCCCCAGGAGGGGGTTACAAGTTTCACACCCCAGGAGGGGATTTCAAGTTTTGTACTTCAAGAGGGGTTTTCTGGTGTGATACCCCAGGAGGGGTCTTCGAGTTTTGTACCCCATGAGGGGTCTCAAGCTTCTCACTCCAAGAGGAGCTATCTGATGTCTTACCCCAGGAGAGGTATTCTGGTGTTATACCCCAGGAGGGGTTTTTGAGTGTTGTACCCCAAGAGGGGGTCTGGAGTCTCCCACCCCAGGAGGGAGTCTCTAGTCTTGCATCCCAAGAGGGGGTTTCACATCCCGTACCCCAGGAGGGAATGTCAAGTCTCCTTCCCCAGGAGGTTTTTTTAAGTCCCATACCCCAGCAGGGGGTTTCAAGTCTTGTACCACAGTGAGGGGTCTCAAGTCTCATACCCCAAGAGGGGGTTTTACATTTTATGCCTCAGGAGGGGGTTGTTGTTTTGAGTTCATACCCCTGGAGGGGGTCTTCAAGTGTCTTTTCCCAGAAGAGGATTAAAAGTCCTATTCCCCAGAAGAGGATTTCAAGTGTTATACCCCAGGATTGGTTTTCAAGTTACACACCTCAAGAGGAAGTCTCAGTTTTGAGTTTCATGCCCCAGGAGGGGACTTCAAGTGCTATACTTCAAGAGGGGGTTCCAAGTGCTATTCCCCAGGAGGGTATTTCAAGTGTCATGTCCCAAGAGGGGATTTCAAGGGTTATGCCCCAGGTGGAAGCTTTGAGTAGTTTGCCCATTCCAGGTGGGGACTTTCCTTTATCTACTGTTGAATGCGTGTCACAAGTTTAATTTCTCAGAAGCTCAGTCCTAAAGCTTGTTGTACCAAGCAAGTTCCCCAAGGAGCAGATAATTGTATGGAAGGTCTAAGATTCGTGATTACGGGAGTTTTAGAGTCCTTAAAGAAAATCTAAGCTAAGACATTAATTGAAGGCTATGGAGGCAAAATCTTTGAGAATATTAGCAGTAAGATCGATTACCTCATCATGGGCCGTGATGGTGGAGAGTCCAAACAAAAGAAAGCAAAGGGCTTAGGGACTAAAATTATAGATGAAGACAGCTTGTTTGAATTAATAAATACCTCATTCAACAGGCAGTCATCTTTAGAGCATTTCATCTCAGTAAACAAAAAATTGTCTGATACTAATTCTATCTTGTCACTGGGTTCTACCCATTCTGGTGCTCTTCAAGGTTCACCTTCTCTAGTTCCAACAGTTTGTGATGTCTCCGGCCCCAATTCTGCCTCGCTTAGTTGTTCTGGGGCTTCTTCAACTAATACCAACTCCAATTCTCCTGAATCTGATTCTGGTTCTTCTGTTGATTTGAGTGAGGAGCTTCAATCAAATTTAGTTGAGTCACCCAATCTTTGGTCTAAGAAATCGAATCTCTAAGTGGTTTTGCCTCTAAAGAGAATTCTGTAACTCAGCACTTGTCAGGCGCTTCAGCATCCATAATCTTCGATGGAGAAGTACCCAAAACACCACATTACTTAAGAATTATGACACACTAATGAGAGCTAATCTGTCTTGTGGTATCACTTCCACCAACCTTGTCAAGTTTCTCATCATGAACTTCAAAGGAAGAGCTTTGGAGTGGGCTAACCCACTTATTGAGTCCAAGGATCTAATCCTACAAGATGTGATGGCCTTCAGTACAGCTCTGATTAAAGAAATTGCTACCCTGGGTTCATCTTCAGTTACCTTTTCTGACAAAGGTTCTAGTTTGACTTCACAGCCTTTAGGCATCAAACTCAAATATACCGCTTTACTCCTTTTACCAGACAATATGATACAGGATCTATCAGTCCGGAAGAAGAAGTCTCGAAGAAATATTAAGAACGACAATCAAATACTATCAGAGTTGGTCTTGCTTCAATTTGTTCATCTCCAAAATCCTCAGAGATTTCTAGTCATGTTGATTCTTCCAATTTTCCATTGGATACGGACTTGAAGTCTGAATTCGATCTTACACAAGGCAATGTCCCATTTTCTGAGAATCCTCTGTTGTCTAAGCTTATCCTTCCAAGCCATATAGTCCTCCAGGAGTTACCTTTGAGAACTACGACGGAAGAAAGAACCATCCTTTTGTACAAGATATCAACTCAAGATTGGCAGTTCTACAGTCTTGAAACATTTTTCAATTTTTTTCCTGGTAATTTTTACTTCCAGTTTTAGAGGTTTTCTCAAGTTTTTCTGGTGTCTCAAATTTTTGGAGTTTTTTAGTGCACTTCTTGGTGTCCGGAGTTCACCCTAAAAGGGGGGGTACTATCAGGATGCGGTCTGGGATCGACTGCTACTCACCTCCATGGGTTTAGGTGTTCAGTCGCTGGGAGTGGAGGTGAGTGGTGTCTGAGTATTCTCCCCAGGGTCTGCTAGGGTTTCCGTGCATGCATCCTGGTTTCCGGAGTGCTGGGCATATCACCTGACTAGTATCTCCCAATGGTAGTCCTGTGGCCACTCATATGATCTTCTGATCCAATGACCAGATACCCAGGGGTATTTAAGTCTGACTCTAGGAAAAGGAAACGACTATTCAACTTTGCTGTTCCAGTGATTGTTATGTTCTTTGGTGTTTTCCACAAAGTATCTACAGTGTGTTGTTTCAGCCCTCACGCTGGCCACCAGTGTTACTTGTATTAGATCCTGTGCTAATTCCGAGCATGTTACTTCAGCTATCACAAAACTCCAGTGTTTCTTGTATATCCCTGTATTGTCTTTTAGTGTGCTGCTCAGCTCTCTAACTGCCTCCCTGTGTTCCTGTGGTGTCAGCTTTCATGCTACTTACCAGTTAGTGCTCAGCTGGATCTCTAGTAATTTCCAGTACATGCATGTATGCACATTTCTCTGTGTTTCTCTGTGCAAGTCAGCACCTGGATCTCCTGTGCTCAAGTATTCAGTTCATTGCTGATCTCCTGTGCTCAAATATTCAGTTAATTTGCCAATCTACTGTGTTCAAGTATTCATTCTAATATAGTTCCGGTCTTCCTGCCACTTCCAGGTACCTGTCCAGAGGGCCACGACCTGCTCACTTGGTGCAGCAAAACCCATATCCCAACTGGAGAGGTCACTGGTGAAGACCACCAAGTGAGTTAGTGGTCTTCACCAGTGGTGGTCTTCATAAGTGACCTGCCTCTGGGCAGGTCTAGCCAAACCTGGGTTTGGCCGCAATAGGGAGACCTAGCACTGTCACTCACCTGCTTGTTCCCTAGCCACCCTAACCCCCTGGCTTTTTCCAATACAGTTCCTGATAGCACCATCATCCCGAATATCACTGAAAAGATGGCAGGGAGGGGGCGTTGCATAGAGGAGTGGAGCTGCTGGCCGGGATGTCTTAATCTACCCAACCCCCACCCAGATCTAGGGAACCATGTTCACAAGGTCACACCTGCTTTCAAATATGTCATGTCCCTTTCGGGGTCCAACAGTGAGGATGGTTCTTCCACAATCAGATGCTCATGAGAAACACCTGATACTATCTCCTCCCATCACCAGCCATGCCTGATATCTGTCAGAGCAATAAAGACCCTGATAGTTTAATGTGCTGTCCAGTGCGGGGACTGCTGATCCAAAAATTGTCTGTCCCTATGATCTCTAACATTGCTACTTCGGTAGCTGTGAAAGTTACCACTGCTGAGTCTGACTCGGCAGTGTTACTGCACATGTGTAAACTTGGCTTACACATGCGCACAAAGATCCTGACATCCTACAGAGTGATGCAAACAGGGGCGGTGAGATCAGGTCCCTCTTTGCGAACCCCAGACCTTCTTCCCATGGGAAGGTGTGGTGCTCCAGGAACCTACGCTATCTAAAGATGTATAGCATCCTTAGGACTGCAGCCAGGATCAGAGATGAAGAGTAAGCAAAAGATATCTGTGATATCTCCTGCATTACCCCTGTGCTGTATAGCTGCGATACCTCGATTTTACAAATGTAAGTAAAAATGACTATTATCACTTACATTTAGTAATGATGAATGGATCACTATATAGCAAGTTAGACAGGTCCAGTTAATAAATAATACAGAGCCCCATAAAAATAGGGTACAATAGACCATGGAAGAGCAGTCTGAACAAATGTTACCCAGATAAGGAGGTAGGGGGGACGGGACTGGGGGGAGGGGATGCAGGTCCACATATTAACTAAAGAGAGTAAAATTGGTAAAGCTACAAGTGTAGTTTATGTAGGGTTACAACCTGGCAAATGTACCGGTTTGGCGATGATAGTACACAACACCCAGTAAGGGGGAGGAGTGGATGAAAGAAGGAACCGAGAGTGGTCCAGGCTGTCACTTAGAAACCATGGGGCCCAAGCCTGACTTAAAAGATGGCTCTTGTTATGAAGGTAGGAAGTGAGTTTTTCCATAGCTGCAATGTGTCACACATAGCATTTGAGTTTGAGTGGGCTGGAGCTGGTTGTTCCAATTCCTCGCCAGAACACTTTTAGTTGCAGCCAGGATATGAGACACCAATTTCCTAGAAAAAATACTTATGTCTTGAGGAATCTAGCACAGTAGGAAGGTGCAGGGATCACTAGAACATGCCATTTATAAGGTTAAGGACAGTGTCCTAGCAAAGATACAATTACAGGGCAGGGCCACCAAATATGGACAAACCCCTGTTGACCTCAACATTAGGGGGAAGCACCGGGGAACATCCTACTCAACCTGTCAAGGGTATAATACCAATGATAGTATATTTTATAGGACGTTTCCTTAATTATAGTAGAGATGGAACTTTTAAAGTTAAGTCCCTTTATAAACATCCAATTTATAATCATTTTCTTAGCTATCCACGTACAAATTATCAACTCCTTTTAAAACATCTCTGGAGGAAAAATAAGTATGGCTGCCAGCCAGTCAGCGTGCTGCACAGACACAAGCTCACACAGAGATCAGCAAGTCATTTGATTACAGAGGGGGAGAAGGAGGATGATGTGACAGTTCATGTAGAGCTCAAAGGAGCAAACCAAAGCCTCTCTGCTCACTACATCATATGACTGTGGTTCCCATGGTCGCCCATGATACTCTGCAGAATTATAAATACTTAATAACAGCATGAAAAAAAAACAAACCAAAGAGAAATGGAAAATATCAAGATTCTTTTTATAGCCTCC
This sequence comes from Taudactylus pleione, assembly GCA_031769625.1. Taxonomy (NCBI): domain Eukaryota; kingdom Metazoa; phylum Chordata; class Amphibia; order Anura; family Myobatrachidae; genus Taudactylus; species Taudactylus pleione. The sequence continues at coordinate 7,709,091 of JAUIMM010000081.1, read as the reverse complement.
TACAGTGATTTATCTAGACTAATATTATAATAATTTTGTGTTTGTCTGTTTGTTCCAAGTTGGCACAAAAACTACTGAACCGATTTTCAAGAAAAATGCATCGTTTCTAGTGGAAACTCCTAGAAATAACTTGCACTTTGTTTGATCTTGATCCGTCAAGTTAAAACTAAGCAATAACAAAAATAAAATTTATTGACATCATCAATGCAAGAGATAGGTATAAAATCATTGGCGCGGCTGGTACGGGGTGGGTACAGGCCCGGGTTCACTTGAAAGGTATCTGGATAAAAAAATCAACAATGTAAAGGTCGATAGTCAATTGGTCAACACCAGATGGTCAACATGCAATAGGTCGACATGTACAAAAGTCAACATGGTTAAAAGGTTGACAGGTTCAATGGTTGACACATATGGTTGACACGTTTTTTATGGTTTTCCAACATTTTTAAGGTTAGGGCAGGTGTTGGATTTTAGGGTTAGGCACTTGGGGTAGAGTTAGGGTTAGACTGCTGTGGGGATGGTTAGGGTTAGGCACTTGTTGGAGTGTTTGGGTTAGGCACCAGGGGGAAGGTTAGGATTAGGCACTAGGGTAAGGGTTAGATTTAGAGTTAAATTACAAAAAATGTGTCTACCATTTGTGTGTTGACTATTTGAACCTGTCGACGTTTTGTCCCTGTAGACCATCTGCACTGTAAACATTTCATAAGTTGATATTTTGTCCCGGTTGACCTTTTGTACCTGGCCACATATCGCATGTTGACCGTATTGTGTCTACCCATTGACTGTTGACTTTTACACTGTCTATCTTTTATACCACACCCCACTTGAATAGAAATTGGATAGGCAACATAGAAGTCCATGCGGAGGGCACACATTGACCTTGGTGTGCGTGGTGGGTGAAGGTGCTGCTGTCTCCAGTCTGCATAGTGCTGCTGGTCACATGGGCCATTCCCACAACAGGTTCTTTACGCAAAGCAATGCAACTATAACACTCAAATTAAAAAAATGTTGGCAGAAGCAATTTCATCATGGGCAAAGCTGTGGGCAACAGCTAGTATTAAAATAAAACACAACTTTTTTATTTATTTTTATGGGATTACTGCAATATCTACTTAGCATTTATGATTGGTGCTCTTCTGTATACTAGTGTTGTTTGCCTATTTTAGATAGTTCAGGGGTTGTCGATGGCCATCCCATGTGTACTTTGCAGTGCCTGTGTTTTGGGTAGAGTTTTTCTTTAATGGCCATTTGAACAAGCTCAAGTCAATATAGTAAGTGGTTTTAGCACAAGAAATAAATGCAGTGAAAAAATAAATCTAACTCTACAAAACATGTCAGCTGACATTATTTTTAGTCAGAGCTACATTTGGAGGTGGCAGCTGTAAAATTCAGGCACTGTCATAGCCTCGCCTAGTGACCTCAGCACTATTAAGCAATATTCAACCAAACCATGGATGACAGGGTAAATAAATACTATTCACTAAACCTGCCCCCAATCTTCACATACTACATAGTAGATTTTTACAGCAGAAACCTTATAAGCATGCTGCTGATACACCGACATGCAAAGTGCACAATACCTCATTTAAGACCCTTACCCTCTGAGTCAACCACAACGGCATGGGATACAGCACTGTTACGAATCCCAGAATTATTTAATGGCCATGTACATATGCAGTTAACATATGGCAAGTGTTATGCCTGCATATTATATACCATTGGGCTTTGTTAAGGTTACAATCAGCTGAAAGGGTAAAGGTGCACTTCTGCAGTGCATTTGTATGTTCAATGTATTAAACTAGATCACAGCAAAACAAACAACAGAGGTTACAAATCTGATGAAACTACAAATCCTGACTGGGAGTTATGATCCCAACAGTGATAATGTAATTGAATAACTTTTATGTGAACATCACCCCAATGTATGTTATATAATGCAAGTTAAATTAAATGATGTGCCTTTACCAGGGAACCACAGGGGCTTCTGCTCAATATAATAATAATTACTTTTGCAAATGCTATATCCATTGGAGGAGGTTGTGCATGTTGATGGAATTCTGTTCATTGGGGATCCCTAACTCCAATTGTGCATCACTACAACAGAAGCCAAGTAATAGCTCTGCAATGCTTACTTGTGTCCCTTCGGGAAAAATCACCCTCATTAATCAGCAAGGTATGTGTTTTAAAGTTTGGACACCACAATATAATCAGCTCATGCGAGTAGGGTTATTATATGAATGTGTATATCAAGTGTCAGTGTTTAATTTTTTTTAAATATCACTATAATGCTTGTTATTTTTACGGTTTTCCATAAAGAGATCCTCTTTAACTGTTTTGTTGCCAGATGTCTGCTGACTTTTCACAGGCTGTATTACTGTATTATAGACTTCAGAGTTCATTGAAGTCCAGGGATGATATGTCGACATGTCTACATTTCATCACTGTCTACCATACTTGCCGACTTTATTATTCTCCTCTCTGTGATAAGCTCGGAGAGGAGATGCAGGTGGGCGGTGTGTCTCAAGTTGCCAGCGCGCCTTATTTATTATTTATTTATTACCAGTTATTTATATAGCACACACATATTCCGCAGCGCTTTACATATCTTACCATTCACATCAGTCCCTGCCCCAGTGGAGCTTACAAACTATGGCCCTCATTCAGAGCCGCACGTTAACAACAGTACGCTCGTTGCGTTCCGATGTTGACTAACCGCGCATGCGTCGGTGTTACACTGCGCATGTGCGTACGGCAGATTGCGTTTTTTTTTTCTCTCGTTCCTAAAATAGCGTACAGGAAGTGACATGTCAAATGTGATTGACAGAACAGGGCGTTTTTGGGTGTTGACGGGGGTGGAGATGAAAAAACGCAGGCGTGGCGAGGCGTTTTTGGGGCGTACATACATTAGCAGATGCGAACGTCAAATGTGTTCGGACCGTCTCATACGTCACTGAAACATCCGCTTTCCCTTCAAAATGCTCGCACAGCTTAGGGTCAGGATTACTCGACCACATTGGCGATGGCCTTCTCCTCCGTCCCGGGACTCCACGATGGTGCTGCGATTAATCGCGGCTGGTCAGTAAAGTAATTAGTGTTGGATTGAAATCCGGCTTGTGTGTTTGGAAAGCAGTTTATTGGGATAGCACAAAAGCGTACGCAGGTGGAAATCAGAGCTGCTAATGTCATGATTACACAATCAATTAGCGTACATTTTTGGGGTTTTATTTTGGCCACAATTTGTTGGTTATGGCCTATTGTAACAATAATGTCATCATCTTTTAATTAGCTCCCCTTTTTTTTGGTTTACTGTGGAATTTGCATCGCTATGTGATTTTTGAAACGTTCCTTAAAGAGGCCTTTTTTTTGTTTTAAGAGGGTCAGTTTTTGCCTTTAGGGCCAGGATTAAATGTAACCCATTTGTACAATAATGTCACAATACAATGTCAGTTTTTTGTTTTTAATTTATTGTTTAAACAAAAACAAATTGGCCTAATATTTTGTTGCCTTTTTTTGTGGCAAAGATATTTGATCAAAAAAAAAAATAACCATAACTGCTAACATAATCGTAAATACAAAATTTAAAAACATTTCACAAGAAAGGAGAGGGAAGTTTTGACCAGAAAGGAATATGAGCCAAGCACAGAAGGAGTGTGGGAAAAGTCGCCATTGCTGTCACCGTTTTCTCGCCCGTTTGGCTGGGTGAGGGTGGGCGCCAGACCGGGTCCGGGATGCCATCGGGCTGGCCTGTCCAGAGGCAGATGTTGTGGCCTCTGGACTAGGCACAGGGCTAGGCACATTTGGAGGATTGGCTGATGTTGTGCCAGAGGTGGAGGATCCGGATGTTCCGGCAGGAAGGGAGGTCGGCTCCACCATGTGCTGGCGAACGAGCTGCTCCAGGGCATCGGCGATGCGGATATTGGCCCTGGTATTTTCCGCCAGGGCCTGAGCAATGGTCACGTTGGCCGCAGCATTTTGCTCCAGGGCCTCAGCCACCCGTATCAGACTGGCGTCCATCCTCTGCAGAATCTCCGTATGGCAATCCGATTTAAAATTGAGTTCTGTGAGGAGGCCCACTGCCTGCGAGGGGGAACGCCCTGGACTGGCTTCTGCAGGGTCCTCAGCCGGATGTACTGGTTCCTCCCCTGCAGAGCCAGCAGAAATTCTGCGGCCAAGGCTCCCCTCTGGAGCAGACTCATCCGCCTCTGTCTCTGTTAGGAAATTGGAGAAAAGACTCACATTAGAATCTACATATTGGCACAATAGCATTTCAGAGTTGGTGACATCACAAGACTTACCTTGGCCAACATGAGGAGCCGCAAAGTCTGGCATGTCCGTATCCATGTTGGACACGCCAAACACCTCCACAGCCTGCACACACCCCTGTGCCATCTCTTCTAAGTCTGTCAACTCCAATGACACAGGGGTGGGACCCCCACCTGTCCCCCTTGCATGCCTAGCCCTGTCGGCAAGTTTTTGTTTGAGACGATATTTGAAGTCTGCCCATCTGTGGAATGAAATTGGAACCATTATCCTTTTTTTTACAATGGGGTTTGTTTATAGGATGGGAAAGTGTTTACTTACCGCCGTTTGACATCCCGGGCTAGACGGACATAATCACCCACCCTATTGACAGCAACGGCGACCTCCTCCCACATTCTCCACTTCTGGCTTTGGCTCATATTCCTGGCTGCCTGGGGCAGGATGTCAACGCACTTCTGGATCAAAACCTCCATCTCCTTGCTTGTGAAATGTGGCTGCCTTTTTTTTTTGGCAGCTTTGGCGGGTTGACTGGGGCCAGCAGTCTCTTCCATGTCATCCTCCTCACCTATTTGGGTAAATATGCAGATTTAGCCACTTCACAACTTGACCAATATATTTGTTTTAAAATAATCATGGAGACAAAATGCATGAAGGCCTTACCGCCGGATTTTTGGCCATTGTTTCCCTGGTCTGAAGCCATGTTTCTGCTTCCAGAATGAAATCAACCAGAAATTCAATGTGATTTCGTGACGTATTTATACATGCGTCCTTTGTTTGCGGCCGCATCATTGATTGTGCGTCCCTATGATTCATCCTTAATTTGTGCGGGAAAATAAACACTATTTATGGCTTGGTGTGTGTGGAGTCGAGGTGGGGTTGTTGGATTGTTGGCGGTTAAGTTGTTTGGATTTGGTTGTTTGCGGTTGGAGGATTTGGCAGAGTTGGTTTTTTGTTTGTTTTTGCTACAGTTCTTTTGTTTTTCCGTTCGCATTTTTTTCCTTTTTTCCACATCCTTTCCTGATTTGGTAAGTTTTGTGCAGTCAAATTTGTGGCCAATTGGTGTCTTCTTCTGTTTTGTGGTTAGTTAATTTTTTTAACACTCATTTCATCTTTTTTAGTTTTTTTTTGCTTTCGGACCCAAAGACGTTTTTTTTGGAAATCTTATATATTCGAGTTGGGTAAGTCCATTTTTTGTCTTGCATTTGCGAACTAATTACCGCATTTTTGACAGTTGGTGTAGTGACTTGCATTTGCGAATTAATTACCGCATTTTTGACAGTTGGTGTAGTGACTTGCATTTGCGAATTAATTACCGCATTTTTGACTGTTGGTGTAGTGACTTGCATTTGCGAATTAATTACCGCATTTTTGACTGTTGGTGTAGTGACTTGCATTTGCAAATTAATTACCGCATTTTTGACAGTTGGTGTAGTGACTTGCATTTGCGAATTAATTACCGCATTTTTGACTGTTGGTGTAGTGACTTGCATTTGCGAATTAATTACCGCATTTTTGACTGTTGGTGTAGTGACTTGCATTTGCGAACTAATTAACGCATTTTTGACTGTTGGTGTAGTGACTTGCATTTGCGAATTAATTACCGCATTTTTGACTGTTGGTGTAGTGACTTGCATTTGCGAACTAATTAACGCATTTTTGGCGGCTTATTCATCATGTAATCCAGTTCTGCTTTTCCCTTTTCCATTTTTGGGGTCCATTTGAACCCTATTTGACGTACGGTGTGCAATGTCGTTTTCATCGATGGCCAAATGTGTGTTTCGGCTATTTTCTGTGTTGGCTTGCAACAATTTGAAAAAAAAAAATTCACCCTCTAAATTTTTGAAGTCTCATTTTTGCCTTTTTTACAGTTTATACGTATCATGACAATACCCCGGCATGTAAGCAGCTATGGATGGTATCAGAAAGCTAAGTTGTTTTTTCTTACTTTTGGGGTGGCTCAAAAGCCTTACATTGTAAACTTTGAATTTCAGGTAGATCTGGGGCGAATTGTTCTGGCCCTGCTCCCGGAAGACGACCAACCTCAAACTCGTCCCAGGCGTAGGCATCGTAGGCATGCAAGGCCCCAGATATTTCGAACACGTGTCACCCTTTTTGGAATGCCCGATGATGAGGTTTTAAGACGCTACCGTCTACCTCCCAAAATCATCATAGACACTCTCTCATTAATAAAGTGATCTTGAGCGGCAAATTGACAGTCCAACAGCAATACCACCACTGACGCAATTTATGGCGGTGTTACATTTCTGTGCCTCAGGATCGTTTCAAACAACGGTGGGAATAGTGGCGGGCATCTCCCAATCCTCCTTTTCCAGGATCCTGAGGGCAGTGATGGAGGCACTTTTCAAGCACCTCCATCATTTTATTAAAATGCCTTTGGATATGGGTGCCCTTAGTGTGGCCAAGGCCAATTTTTACCAAATAGCTGGCTTCCCACACATCATAGGGGTTGTGGATGGTACTCACATACCACTTCAGCCTCCAGCACGGCTGGAGGCAATATTTAGAAACAGGAAACACTATCACTCCCTGAATGTAATGGTGGTATGTGATGCCTCCCTCCAGATCCTGTCCCTGAATGCTAAATTACCCGGAAGTGCTCATGACTCCTTCGTCATCCGGCAATCAGGGATATGGCAGAAATTAACCAACCTACAAGCTGGTGATGCGTGGCTTCTGGGTAAGTGGAGACCTTTAGTACATAACAATGTTAAGCTTGATACACAGTGTTCCTGATGTGGTCTATTTTTGTTCACAGGAGACAGTGGATACCCTTGCATGTCCTGGCTGCTCACTCCTTATTTGGCTCCCACACCAGGGCCACAAAGTGCGTATAATTCCACACTTACAGCCACCAGGCAAGTGGTGGAGCGCTGTATCGGCCTTTTAAAAGGCCGATTCAGATGCCTCCACCGCTCTGGTGGCGAGCTCATGTATGTGCCGGATATGGTGTCTAAAATTGTGGTCCTGTGTGGGATATTTCACAACATTGCCATAAGGAGTGGTGTCCCAATGCAGCCAGAGGATGCCTTACCTGAGGATGGCCCCCCCGAGGTTGGTCGAAGGTCAGTATGTGGGGGGGCCATACGCGATGATGTGGTGGCCAGATTTTTTAGGTAAGTTTGAACAAAACTCCAGTGTTTATACCTAATGTGTTTGTGTTTGTTTGCGAACATCTAATTTATTTTTATTTTTCTCACCATCTTCTGTTTGTTCACATAATCTTTGGCACTCCAACGCTCACTACTTCCTGCTACCCTTACCAAACCTGGATCTGGTCCTTTTGGGCATATATTCTGGAACCCATATCGCAACGCCATGTTTGTGGAATCATGTTGGCATGGTCCTTCGTCAACCAGTTCTTGATTTTGTGTTTTTATTTAATTATTTCTTGGTATGTGTTGTATTTGAATTTATCACTGTGTTTTTTTTTTGGGAGTGACCACTTTGTTTTCTCTGTTATGTTGTGAATAAATGTTTGAAGAGTGAAATGGTCTTCCTTTTTTGGGACGTTAACAGCAAGTGTAACCAGGTTAACACAAGTTACATTTGACTAAGGGGTAAACCAGTACTGACGCCAGTTGAGCTAAACTGAAATATGTTTTCAGCTTCCCAATCCACACCAAAAGGAAGCCTGGCCCAACCTTGGGATTTGTAAGATTGGCCTAAGCAGCTTGCGCACCAAGTAGGAACCTGTAAAATGTAGAAATATGTAATTGACACTACACCCAAAAAGGGAAATGACATTGTTACTGTTATGTGTTTCTTGTGTCTGTTTGACATACAAAGACAAAACACAATCTAACTTTTAAAAAAGGGAAATCCTTGCAGGAACAGTCTACTTATGTCAGGCTAAACTATCTTGGTTTTGGTTTTTAAAAATGAGCCACAACGTATATTTGTCTTAATAAATTTAATTGGAAAATAGAACAAAAATAAAAAAACTAATGCCGAAGGAGGCCAGACAGCCGGTCGAGGGCCACCAGAATGCCGATGACATGTTGGCGCATCTGCCCCACAACATCCGCCACCTCTTGCCGACGCCTCTGTTCCTCTGTGGGTGAGAAAAGTGTGTGGGTTAATGCAACAATAGGGAATCCACATAAAAAAAAAAAACACAACCAAATCACTCCTAAACCCAAAAACAAAAAAAAAAAGGGGGGGCTGGCAAAAATACAAGGCCTAGGTACAAATTCCCACAGGTATGATATGTGTATGTTTAAATCACCAGGAAGAGGTAAAGGCAAACCTTCACAATCACCAAAAGTCAAGCCACAAAAACACGAAGAAAGGCACGACACATGATTACATACAAACAGTTTGTGCTTTAAAAAAAAAGAAAAAAAAACATACCGGGAGACAAAACGGGAGCTCCGGGCAAACCTCCATGATCCTCCTCGGAGGATCCGTCATTACCCAAAGAATGGGGCGGAGTTATGATGGACTCCGGGGAGGGGGTAATTGGAAGAGGGGTGGGTGGAGGAGAGGGGGAAGTGGGACGGAGGGGAAGGAGGCCCGACATTTCCGGGAGAGGGTCTGGGAAGGATGGGGAGGAGTGGGGAATAGGGGAAAGATTTGGGGTGGAGTGTTGGCTGGGGGTTGGGGATAGTGGCCGGGAACGCCGTCTGGACGGACGGTGACGGCGGAGTCTTGGCTGTCCCCCTAAAATATGTCAAAGAAATTGCGTTTAGTTTATGAACAAATCCGGGCAACCAAACTAAAAAAAAAAAAAAAAAAAAAAAAAAAAAAGCCAAATAGCAGTAGAATTAATAAATCAGAAATAGAGGGGAAACATGCACACGCAGATATGAGTACAAATAATAAATAGAACAGACAGGAAAACATGCACACGCAGATATGAGTACAAATAATAAATAGAACAGACAGGAAAACATGCACACGCAGATATGAGTACAAATAATAAATAGAACAGACAGGAAAACATGCACACGCAGATATGAGTACAAATAATAAATAGAACAGAAAGGAAAACATGCACACGCAGATATGAGTACAAATAATAAATAGAACAGACAGGAAAACATGCACACGCAGATATGAGTACAAATAATAAATAGAACAGACAGGAAAACATGCACACGCAGTTTGCCCCACAAACACAAACATTAAAACCACAATACATAACACTTACTTGCCAGGATCTGCATGCGAAAGCATGCCAGCAAGCGGGGCGTTCGCCGTTGCAGGTCGGACCACCTGCGCTCCAGCTGCCCGATGTTGCGGCGTGAGCCGAAGGACCGCAGGCGGGACCGTGCCTCCGCATACGCGGAGCGCTTCTGCCGGTTGGTCATGGGTTGAGGCTGGCTGGTGATCCGGCGATCCATGACCTCCGTAAGCACCAGCAGCTCGCGCCTGGTGAATGCGGAGGCTCTCATGATGGCAATGGTGTTTTTCTTAAAAATCATTTTTGATAAAGTGTGTAAAAATTTTCTGATTGGCTAATGTATTTTGGAAATTAACAGGAGCAATTTTATTGGTTAGTGTATGAGTCATGTGTTCGACCGGGCCAGAAATCTCTGGAGAGTTAGGATAGGCTTGATGCAGTGACATGCGTAAGCAAATTTAAATAAAGAAATGAACCCAGGGAAATATGCGGGGATCCACAGCAATAGTACAATTGTTTAATTGTGGTTCACATGTTTTTTGAACAATAAAAGCGAATGTTTCATCCGTACGTATTCTGCGGGTAAACACAAACACGGACAAGAGTAAAGTTTCTTGCATTGTGTTGAAAAAAACAAACAATTAAGCTAATTGATACATTGATTGGCATGATACGATTGATGGAGGTAGGCAGAATAAAGGAGCAGGTAATCGACATCTGACAAGGCCACTTCCTGTTTATACTTGTGCGTGCGTTCCTTTCAAGCCATTTCGGGGATGTACGCTCGCTATTTTGTACGCTCGTTAGTTAGAGGAGGGGTCGTCAGAGTTTTGGGAGGAATTTTAGATGCGAACGAAAATACGAGCGAGCCATTGAATTTAAATATTTTTGTACGTACGCCTAACGTACGTGCGCCCGCTTGCGAGTGGGTCTGAATGAGGGCCAATATTTCCTATCACCTACACACTATGGTCAATTTTGTGTGGAGCCAATTAACCTATCAGTATATTTTTGGAGTGTGGTAGAAAACCAGAGTACCCGGAGGAAACCCACGCAAGCACAGGGAGAATATACCATCTCCACACAGTTAGGGTCGTAATGGGAATCGAACCCATGACCTCAGTGCTGTGAGGCAGTAAAGCTAACCCATACACCGTCTGTGCTGCCCTGCGCCTTATTTCATACCCGTACTCTGGTTTTCTCTTCTCCTCTGGGTCGTCAGCCACACGCCCAGGCTTCTGCTCCTGTGCAATGTACACGCCATACTGGGATGACACTGTTGCTGGGAGACTGGGACGCCTGATTACTGCACGTGATACTGGATGATGTGTCCTCCTCACCTGTGTATTACCATTAATAGCCTGCCCTGTTAGTCCATTGGTTCAATTAATTTCTTAAGCCGGTTCATTGCCGGCTATAGCGTGTCTGACGTGTGCTTCCGGTACATGCCAGTCATGTATCTGCCCGTCTGTGCCCATTTCTGCCTCTGCTTCGGAGATTCACAGCTATTACTCTCATTCGATCATCTAGAGTTCTGCTTTTCTGTGAGCTGGGGTATTCTCTGGGTCTTTGTCACCACGGCCCTCAAGGCCGCATCTCAGCGTTAACATCTCGGCTCTGAAGCCGTACCTCGGCCTTCAAGGCCACATCTCAGCATTAACACCTCGTCTCTCAAGCCGCACCTCGGCTCTCAAAGCCGCACATTGGCCCTCAAGGCCCCATCTCTGTTATAACCTCTATTGGCTCTCCAGTCGCACCTCAGCTCTCAAAGCCGCATCTCAGTCCTCAAGGCCGCATCTCAGCCTGAACTCCCTATGGCTTTCCAAGCTGCACCTCTGCTCTAAAGCCGCACCTCGGCCCTCAAGGCCACATCTATACTGGAGCATCTTTCGGCTCTCCAGCCGCACCTTGGCTCTCCAAGCCGCACCTTGGCCCGCAAGGCGCATCACATCTCCACCTGAACATCTATTGGCTATTTAGCTGCATTTCGGCTCACAAGCTGCACCTCAGGTCTCAAAGCTGTACCTCAGCCCTCAAGGCTGCTACTCAGCCTGAATATCCATCAGCTCTTTAAGCCGCACCCTGTCTACTCCTCCTTGAACACCTCACCTTAGCCTGTGATTCAACAGTTGCATAACATCTTGTGGCCCTAGGAAAACCATGTAAGCCTCTACTATCTCCAGTTTAAGTCCAGGCGACCACCTAAGTACTGTGAATGTGTGGGTGGCTGTTATTGGCAGAAGACCTCGTCTGAGTGATTCTAGGGGTCTTACACTGTGAGTCCTAGGAGACCGTAACATGGTGATGGGGTGGTAAAATGCCTTTAATCCCGCATATGTAAATAGGGGGTGGGGCCTAATGATGCAATTGTCATAGAATTGCGTCATTAGACCCTGCTCCCTACTCGCGGACCACTGATTCCGGGGGGAAAATTCTCCCCATTCTGCCCACTTCACTAGGGAGCGGGTGGGATGAGGAAGAAGTGACTACTCTACTGGGGGTGCTGGTACCCGAAAACTCAGCAGCCTCCTGCAGGTTCCAGGAGAGGAGGCAAGTATGCTGTTTACATGATGAATATCGACATTATGACTGTTGTCATAGCATACCCATCCCCTTTAAGGACCTAGGCACCTTTTACTATAAGCTTATCTTTACTGGTTTTGCTAATGTGGTTGGTATTTTTATTAGTATTCAATTTATAGGGCCCCATAAGTGTTCTGCAGCACCGTACAGAGGGCAAAACAATAAGACAATACAGGGTAAAATAGTACAGTACAAATAGCACTACAAATCTCCACACAGCCACTGATGCAATGTGTGCAACTGAAATGTACAGTGGTAGCTGAAAACTGAAGCTGTCAGCGTGGGTGCATATTATGGGTCTAGTTTATTTGACAAAACAAAAATAGATGATTGGGGTCCAGGAACAGAGAACCCAAGGAGCATGTGTATCTGGTGTGCAAAAGAAGTAGGTGATGAGAACAGGAGGTAGGAAGGCCCTGCTCATGGAGCTTACTGCCTAAAGGGAAGGCAGTAGTGACAGCAATATGTTTTTTGAGAACTTGTGTAGCAAGGGCAGCCACAATTTTACTCTCATGAAAAGTACATACTCAATTCTGAAAATGTTCCTGACCTTCATAATATTGTTTAGCCAATGCATCTGCCTTGGCATCTTAGAGCCAAGGCTCATCTAGCTTGCCTAGCGTTCATTATTTTTGAATGATTTGATACGTATTATATGTTCCATTGAAGATGGTCACTGGCTGGACTGTAACCTCAAGTAAATGTCTCCATTCTTTAAGGGCCAAGACCATAGCTAATAATTCTTGGTCACCAATGGTTCTGCTCGGCTGCAGTCAATCACTTGGAAAAATAGTCGCACGGATGTACAGTATAATTTTTTTGAACCTTGGGCCTGATTCAGAGCCGGACGCAATTAGCGCTCGCTCATCCGGAAAATAGGGGTGGCTATTCAAATGAACCGTTCGCTGTTTGCGGTCTGTTCACGCCTCTAGGTCTGAACGAGCGAACAAAACTTGCGGTCGTTTTTTGGGAAACTACGTCCCCTGGCCGCTCGCATCCTACGTCATGTCCGCTATTTATTAGATTAATCGAGTACATCGAACAGGGTATGAGCTGCTCGCTATTCTTGTGGTTGGTTTTTGCTACCACAATTTTGCGAGCAGTTCTGGCTCTAAAATAACCCAGTGACGTGGTCAATGACGCTGCTGTTTTAAATATGCACACCCATAAAATGCCCGTTTTGACCTTGAAGCACGCCTGCGATCGGATCTCCACTCCCCGTTTTCAAGAACCTTCCCCTGTTACCACCCACATACGCCTCATCCTGTCACTCAAATTAGCAGGCATTCGCTATTTTGCGAGCACATGAATTTTGGCCGCACTGACTGGTTCGCGCATGCGTATAACGATCCGTACGCATGCGCAGTTGGGCAAACATCGCTCGGAGCGAACGAGCTGCCGCTTACGAGTGGCTCTGAATCAGGCCCTTTGTCTTTAAGACATAATAGTGGCAACTACAGTTTCTAAAGCATCCACTTTTAAATTAACACGAATGGCAACTGAGGATCCGGATAGCATGACATCGGAGCTTATTGTAAAACTTCCGTGAGCTGACAGAAAACTTTACATTATGATTCTGACTAAATGTATTGGTGATTCTTCTGAATTAATACTGTGAGAGGTTGAACTAATTTGTAAAAAGCCAGGTAAACACGTGTAATCAATTGAGAATCCCAGAAATCATTGCATCGCCTTCACATCTATAGATTCTGGCCAACTTTGCATTGCATTCAAGTTTGCAGTATGCATATCCAGTGGCGTAACTTCATCCCAGGTGCCCAGAGGCAAGATAAATGTTGGTGCCCCCCCCAAATAAAAATTGCCCCACCACCACCCCCAGCTGCCACTGCCACCCTATGCAGTTCCTTTTATACAATGCCCCCAGTAGTGGTCCCCCTATGCAGTGCCCTCAGTAGAAGTCCCCCTATGCAGTGCCCGCCTATGTAGTGCCCCCCAGTAATGGTCCCCCTATGCAGTGCCTCCAGTAGTGGTCCCCCTATGCAGTGCCCCACAGCTATGCGAGCGGCCAGGAGGCCGTTCTGAAAAACCAGAGGGCCGGCTCTGATTCAGAGCGAGCGCTCTGTCAGAGCGTCCGGCTCTGAATCAGGCCCTAACCCCTATCAATATAGTTTCCCATGGACCCAGAGTCTATAAAGGCAATTCTAGAAATTAAAATATTGTTGAACTGCTCCAGATGTATGCTCAACTCTATAATATCTATTTACTTTCATCTGGATGCTTATGATGTTATTGTCTTTTGCATTTTAACTTAGAAATAAATCATTTAAAAAGATATATATATATATATATATATATATAGTTGAACTGTGGGCCTGATTCAGAGCCGGACGCTCTGACCAGAGCGCTCGCTCTGAATCAGGGCCCTCCTATCTAAAAATGGAGCGGCCTCCTGGCTGCTCGCATAGCTGTGGGTGACCACCCACAGCTTATGCGAGCGGCCAAAAAGATGGTCGCGATGGTCAAGACCATCGCGACCATCGGGCTTGCGACGAGACCCTGCGGTAGGGTCTCGCTGCCGCAAGCCCAGGAGTGCTTATGGCTCTATCAGAGCCAAAAGCACTCCCACTGACATCACTAGTGATGTCAGTGGGGCCGGCTCCAGACGGAAGGCGTTCCCACGGGAACACCTCCATCTGGGCAGCAACGCCCCCGGCACACCCACCAAAGGGGGCGTGCTGTCAGTCACGATCGACAGCACGCCCCTTTTGGTGCGAGACCCATAGCGACAGCTTGGGTAGCATCACTCTCTGTAGCATCCCCGGACTTGGCAAAATAACAAAAGGACTGACCCGATCCAAGGCGGACAAGTATACCAATACGACAGGTGCCAGGCCACTTCGGGAAATCCTGCGGGCTGCCAGCCAATCAGAGGCCGCTTAACTTATAGCAGCCGCTCATTGGCTGGTTATACGTGGGTCTACATGTAAAACGGCCGCTGATTGGCTAGCGGCCCATGTATCATTTTGCGTAGTGTAAGTATATGTCACAACATATACTTACACCTGACCACCTGACCGCCAGGATAGAGTTGAGTATTCCAGGTACTCCCATTGGATTCTATGTGGACAAGGAGACAGACCAGCTGGCAGCAGGTAAGCATGTGTGAGTGAGGTAGGTATGTAATAAAGTTGTACTTTAGACGGTGTGTGTGTCTTGTGTTTTTTTATCTATTTAATTTACAGTGGGGGGACGGGTGCCAGCCACCTGCTGGCACTTGAAGTTCCACAAGTGCCAAAGGGCAGGCAAGCTGGCACCTGTAGTTTAACTGTAAATTACAATAGTTTTGAACTATATACCACATTATTACCCCCGTATCCACAGCCCAGGGGTGCGGAGAAGAACCCCGGGCTTCAGTCTAAGCCTGGGGTTTCAGGAGAGTGGGGACACCTTCTTGGGGGGTCCCCACTTCCCCTGAGCTCCCCCCCTTGGCTGACTGGCTTGGGATGTTAATGCTTTGGCCCTGGAGACCCAGTGATAGGGTCTCCTGGCTGTAGCATTACACCCCGGTCGGTTTGGGTCCAGTGCTGGTTTTAATATAGGGGGACCCCTATGCATTTTTTGCCCCTATATTTAAAACCAGGACTGGCTCTGCAGCCATGTGCTGGGTCCTAAATTACAATCAAACCAACACTTTTTTTCCCTGTAATTTTAGGAACCAGGACTGGCTGACCAGTCCGGGGCTGGTTATGCTTTTGGGGGGGGGGACCCCACATCATTTTTTCAAAAAATTAACCCTTAACAGGACAAATTTCACTGATATGTGCAGGCTGCTTGTTCGGGAGGGAAATTCGGACAGGGAACTCGGGACTTCAACACGGTCAGGATCGATCAAATACACCATCAAACAACTCGATTCTGGCAAAACTGGGTACTTGGTAAATTCCCAATTTTTTAAGTGAAAAAAATGGCCGTTTTTGATCGATCCTATCCGTGTTTAAAAACGGGACAAATTGGGTCAAAAATGAATCTTAGTAAATTTACCCCCTGGAGTCTTGGTATTTCCCAATAAGTTATTTCTCTTTTTCCTTGATGGACAATTATAAGAAATATTTGTATATTGTATTTTATGTTTTTCCTTATGTCTCTTATTTAGGGGACTATTCATCATCTGAGGCCGATGATTAAATAATGAACTCGCTGCGAGGGATACTTAAGTATCCAACTGGCAGTGGGGGATAGATTACACCAGAGCAATTTTATCATTGCTCCGGTGCGAGGACACCTGCTCCAAAAAGCAGCTGTCCCCTTGGTTAGTATCGCAGCTACAGAAGTCGCTGCGTTACTTACCTCCTCCCTGTCGGCCCGGCTATGCGCACAGCTGTCGGGAGTTCGTGAGAAGGAGGCGGAGGGATCTTCTTGAATCCCTCTTCGCATCCCCAGAACTCCTTCCCATAGGAAGGAGAGGGGCTATGAGAGCAAGTTCCCTCTGAAGATGGTGCTTATTCTCGTGAGCAAACTCCAAAAACTTTTAGTTTTCAGAGTTTTCTGAATATCAGGGAGTCCTATCGGACCCCTGATGATGACTGGCCAAATAACCAGTTATACAGTCCTGATGAAAAGGTCTATGGACCTTGAAACGTCGACATGCTGCTGTACCTTTTGTTCACCATGATTTAAGTATATTACACGTTTTTTCGTTTTTCTAAGGGAGTGCCTCCTGTGTTGTTTTTTCCTGGGGGTTGTTACACCTCATTAGGCAGAGACAGTTCATTGCTATATATATATATATATATATATATATACACACACACATATCCCACTATGCAGTCAGCATCTGTACATGTCCTGCACGGTGGAGGTGGATAATAAATCCCATGCTGGGAGTGTGGTGAGAGAGGGAGAGGGTTCTACCTTACAATGTGAGGAGTGGTTGGAGGTTCAGGTTAGTAGTTGCTGGGAGGATTGGGTTGCTGGCTGTGAGCAGGCTGCCTCACTCTCCCTCCTATATACTGTATACTCCATTATATATATATATATATATATATATATATTAGGGGTGAGCGGGTTCGGATTTCTGAAATCCGAACCCCCCCGATCCGAGGCAGATCCGAGTCAGGCTCGACTTTTCCCGGCTGACTTGGATCTGAAATCGAGGCAAAACGTCATCATCCCGCCTTCCGAGTTTCGCGGGTTTTGGAACCTATATAAGGTACCCGCGTCGGCGCCATTTTCTCACTCGGCTGTGGACAGTGAAGAGGGAGGGTGGGAGTTAGGGCTGGCTGGGCTGTGTAGTGTAGTGTAGTGTAGTGCAGAGTAGTGTTGTGCTGTGCTGTGCTGCGCTGTGCTGCTGTTGTCCACTACTTCAAAGTCCATAGGGGCTGGCTGTGTTGTGCTGTGCTGCTGTTGTTAATAGGGGCTGTGTCCACTACTTCAAAGTTCATAGGGGCTGGCTGGACTGTGTTGTGCAGTCAGTTGTCCATAGGGGCTGTGTCCACTCCAAAGTCCTGTGCAGTGTCCCAGTCCTAAAGGAGTGCTGTAGTGTTGTCCAGGGGGTGCTCTGTCCGTCAGGGGTGCTCCCCCCAAGTGCTAAAAAAAAAATATTTTTTCTGTGTTTGTGAATTGTGTGCGCAGTAGCCGCACGTGCATCAACAAAGTAGTGCCAAGCGTGCGCCTGTGTCATAAGTAAAGGGCCGGCTGGCTTGACCGTTAAAGGGTGCTGTAACCCCCAAAGTACACTCCAAACCAAATAAAAAAATATTTTCGTGTTTGTGAATTGTGTGCGCAGTAGCCGCACGTGCATCAACAAAGTAGTGCCAAGCGTGCGCCTGTGTCATAAGTAAAGGGCCGGCTGGCTTGACCGTTAAAGGGTGCTGTAACCCCCAAAGTACACTCCAAACCAAATAAAAAAATATTTTCTGTGTTTGTGAATTGTGTGCACTGTGGCTGCACGTGCATCAACAAAGGAGCAGCGCCAAGCGTGCGCCTGTGTCCCATAAGCAAAGGGCCGGCTGGCTCATTTCTTAAAGGGTGGTGTAACCCACAAAGTGCACTACTCTCCAGCAAAAATAAAAAAATATTTTCTGTGTTTGTGTGCGCTTTAGCCGCACGTATATATCAATATAACATAAATGGAGGACCAAACTTTCTCTGATAAAAATAAAATAGGGAAAGATCAAGAACCACTTCCTCCTAGTGCTGTTGCTGCTGCTGGGAGTTGTTCATCATCCCAGAGAGGAAGTAGGAACACCACTTCTTTTACTAAACAATTGACCCTCCAACAGTCCCTAGCGATGAGGATGAAGTACGACAGCAGTCATCCTGAAGCAAAATGTATAACTGAGGCCTTGACTGCTATGTTGGTGTTAGACGTGGGTCCGGTATCCGCCATTAGTGCAGTGGGATTTAGACAATTGATGGAGGTAGTGTGTCCCCGGTTCCAAATCCCGTCTAGATTCCACCTGCATCCTCAAAGCAGCGTCTGTCTGTTAAAGGGTGGTGTAACCCTCAAAGTGCACTCCACAAACAATAAAAATATTCTTCTTTTTTTTTCTGTCTTTGTGAAATGTGTGGGCTGTAGCCGCACCTGCATCCTTAAAGCAGCAGCGACAAGCGTGCGTCTGTCTGTTAAAGGATTACATCGGTGACAACATCCAAGTAGGCATGTCAGACAGTCCGTACCTGTACTGGCAGGAAAAAGAAGCAATTTGGAGGTCCCTTTACAAACTGGCTCTATTTTACCTGAGTTGCCCCCCCTCCAGTGTGTACTCCGAAAGAGTGTTTAGTGCAGCCAGGAACCTTGTCAGCGAAAGGCGTAGGAGGTTGCTTCCACAAAATGTGGAGAAGATGATGTTCATAAAATTAATTATCAACTCTTCCAGGGAGACCAGCCTCCTGAACGTACAGAGGGACCTGTGGTTGTGGATTCCAGCGGAGACGAATTAATACTCTGTGAGGATGAGAATGTACACAACACTGAAGAGGGTGAGGAATCGGTGGATGAGGAGGATGAGGACGACATCTTGCCTCCGTAGAGCCAGTTTGTGCAGGGACAGATTAATTGCCAGCTTGTTTTGTGGGGGCCCAAACGAACCAATCATTTCAGCCACAGTCATGTGGCAGACCCTGGCGCTGAAATGATTGGTTTGTTAAAGTGTGCATGTCCTATTTATACAACATAAGGGTGGGTGGGAGGGCCCAAGGACAATTCCATCTTGCGCCTCTTTTTTTTCTTTGCAGTATGTACTGTTTGGGGCCTAGTTTTTCAAACTGCCATCCTGTCTGCCACTGCAGTGTCACTCCTAGATGGGCCACTTGTTTGTGCCGCCCACTCGTGTCGCTTAGCATAGTCATCCAGCTACCTCAGTGCAACCTTTTGGACATAAAAACACTATTGTGAGGTGTGAGGTGTTCAGAATAGACTGGAAATGAGTGGAAATTAAGGTTATTGAGGTTAATAATAGCATAGGAGCAGAAACACCCACACATTCTGTGATTTTAGCTGTTTTTATGCTTTTTTAAAAAAAAATACAGATCCAAAACACAAAACCCAGAACCCAAAACACGGAAGGGTGGTTTTGGCAAAACCAATCCAGATCCAAAACACGAAGAAAGATCCAAATCCAAAACCAAAACACGAAAAGTGGCCGGTGCACACCCCTAATATATATATATATTCTTGTCACAGGCATTAACTGCACTCTAAGGGCCTGATTCAGACCCACTCGCGAGCGGCTGTCCGCTCGCAAGTGGGTCGATGGTGTGCACTGCGCATGCGCACGACGGAGGGAGCTCCGTCGTGTGCATGCGTGAGACGCGACGAGCGAAGGACTTTCCTTCGCTCGTTGTGTCTGATCAAAGGGGGCGTGCTGTCGATGTTGATTGACAGCATGCCCCCTTTGGTGGGCGTGCCGGGGGCGTGCCTGCCAGACGGAGGCGTTCCCAAGTGAACACCTACCGTCAGAAGCCGGCCCCACTGACATCACTAGTGATGTCAGTGGGAGTGATTTTGGCTCTGATAGAGCCAAAATCACTCCTGGCCTTGCGGTTGAGAAACTCAACCGCAGGCTTCTGCTCGCACTGGCGATGGTCAAGACCATCGCGACCATCATCCTGCACGCTCATATAGGCTGTGGGTGGTGACCCACAGCTATACGAGCGTCCAGGAGGACGCTCCATAATTATGGAGCCGGACGCTCTGGTCAGAGCGTCCGGCTCTGAATCAGGGCCTAAATGGGCACTCACTAACAGTCATCCATGATTAAATGGATGGCTGTCAGTGAGTGCCCTTTCGGAGTGCAGTTAATGCCTGTGACACTCGGCACAGCTAGCCACTATTCACTTCTATTTAACAACACTTGTACTTACGTTGAGCCAGGCCACCGTGGGAGAAAAGGCCACCGCTGCTGCTGAACTGTGTACACGTGACCTGCGCCTCTGACCAGAGCTCCGCAGTGCCGCTGTTTACAGATCCCGACGATCTCACTGCTGTCTAGCCGGCCACCGCTACCTACATCCCCGCGGTGGCCGGCCAGTCATGAGGTCCTGTGCAGGCCCCGCCCCCAGCATTCCAGGACTCGCACATGCGCGGTCCTTAGATAAAAAAATAATAATAAAGAATACGGGAGTTGATGTATACTTTGCGGGGGAGGAGGGAGGCTTCATTAAAAATCGTGAGCCTCCCGCTAAAATCGGGAGGGTAGGTAGGTATGGTTCATCTCCATATCTCCATCCACTGTCTAAATGTCACAGTATATTCTAGAACTGAATGAATGCCTTGGCATAACATAGGAGTCTGACCTCAGCCAGTAGTAGCTCTATGAAGTCCATCTAACAACTTTAAAATGCAGGCAGAGTGGTAAATAATTTAACATGGGGTACTGCATCTTTAAAAATAGAGTTGCCCAGGCCAGGGCCTGGTCCTTTAAAAATGTTAACATAAGTCCCACTTCCAAGGCATCAGAAGGACATGGCTGCATCTGAAAAAGTAGATTACACTGTGCAATGAACTGTCTGTATTGAGATCTGCTTCCATCAAATTTATCTGGCAATTGAACCATAGGCTGTAATTCTGGAGTTTATACTGCAGCTGCTCCAAGAACAGGTGCTATGGGGCATCGCACAGCTTGCGCTTCTTGCAGTATGGATAAAATATAAATAACCTGAGTTAGTGCTGCTTCAGCACCATGTATTAAGCTAAGTGATTATGGGGCCTGTTCATCATCGAAGGCCGTATGGAGGATTGAACTCGCTGCGAGGGATACTTAAGTATCCAACTTGCAGCGGGGGAAATGTGACACCGAAGCAATTCATCATTGTTCCGGTGAAGGGACAACTGCGCCGAAAAGCACATTGGTACAGGTATAAAGAGATGTTGCTTCCCTGTCTTGAGTATTAGGACACAAACGATTCGTATTCAGACTGTCCAAGGTCAAAATATGGTTAACAGAGATTAGCAGACAGGATTAGACAAAGAGAAATCCACTAGCAGATCACAGGTCTGGTACATGGGAAAGAAATAGTTGAAGACAGAGGAGCAGTCAAGAAATTAGCCAGAAACTCAGACGCCGATGTCTCATTCAACGTTTGCAGGGTGTGCACAAATGCAGGTTCACGGAGCAATCACCTGGCACTGACTGCTAGGTGAGATCTCATTATGGGCCTGATTCTGAGTCAGACACTAGTTGATATTGGACGAACTTAAGCAATTTTTTTCTTCACATGCGTCAAAGTCACACTGTGCATGCATCCAGACCAGTGGCGTAACTAGGGTAGTTGGAGCCCAGGGCAAATTTAAAAATGGAGCCCCCCTCCTATGTGCGCATGGCGAAAAATTGGCGTTGTCACGAGGGCGTGGTCACTTAAAAATGGGGTGTGTCAACATGACACACCCCTTTCTCATCACTGTAAACATTCCTTTCCATTCCATATGCACCTTAATGCAATGCCCCCTATGCAGTGCCCCCAGTAGTGGTTACCCCCAGTATGCAATGTCCCCAGCAGTGGTTCCTCTAATGCAGGCCCCCAGTAGTGCCCCTTACACAGTACCCCCGGTAGTGGTCCCCTTTATGCAGTCCCCCATTAGTTCCCCTTATACAGTGCCCCCAGTAGTGGTCCCCTTATGCAGGCCCCCAGTAGTGGTCCCCCTTATGCATGCCCCCAGTAGTGGTCCCCCTTATGCATGCCCCCAGTAGTGGTCCCCCCTATGCAGTGCCCCCAGAAGGGCCCCTTATACAGTGCCCCAGTAGTGGTTCCCCTTATGCAGGCCCCCAGTAGTGATCCCCTTATCCAGTGCCACTTATACAGTGCCACCTGTAGTGGTCCCCCTTATGCCAGCCCCTAGCAGTGGTCCCCCTTATGCATGCCCCCAGTAGTGATTCCCCTTATGCAGTGCCCCATGTAGTGGTCCCTTCTATGCAGTGCCCCCCGTAGGGCCCCTTATACAGTGCCCCCAGTAGTAGTCCCCCTTATGCAGACCCCCAGTAGTGATCCCCCCTGTCCAGTGCCCCTTATACAGTTCCCCCAGTAGTGGTTCTCCCCAGTACAGTGTCCTTTCTGCCCCCTGTAGTAAGCCCCTTATATAGTGCCCCCAGTAGTAGACCCCCCTATGCAGTGCCCTTTATATAGTGCCCAGGGTAGTAGTCCCATAGTACCCCCAGTAGTAGCCCCCCCTATGCAGTGCCCCCAGTAGTGCTCCCAGTAGAGGTCCCCCCCAGTAGTGGTCCAACCCTCCTGATGCAGTGCCCCCAGTAGAGGTCCCCCTCAGTGGTGCCCCCAGTAGAGGTCCCCCCAGTAGTGCCTCCAGTAGAGGTCCCCCCAGTGGTGCCCCCAGTAGAGGTCCCCCCCAGTAGAGGTCCCCCTAGTAGTCCCCCCAGTAGAGGTCCACCCCAGTGGTGCCCCTTTAGAGGTCACCCCAGTTGTGCCCCCAGTAGTAGTCCACCCTCCCGATGCAGTGCCCCCAGTAGTAGTCCCCCCCAGTGGTCCCCCCAGTAGTGCCCCCAGTAGTAGTCCCCCCAGTAGAGGTCCACCCCAGTGGTGCCCCCAGTAGAGGTCCCCCCAGTAGTGCCCCCAGTAGTAGTCCCCCCAGTAGAGGTCCACCCCAGTGGTGCCCCCAGTAGAGGTCCCCCCAGTTGTGCCCCCAGTAGAGGTCCCCCCCAGTAGTAATCCACCTCCCCCCCGACAAATACACGCAAGTAAATCAAAGAAAAAAATACACTTACCTGAATCCCGCTCCGGCCAGTACTCCCGCCGCCGTCCGCACATCGGTCCTCCCGGGCTAGCGCACACTGCATTATTGGAGAGACATCATGATGTCATGACGTCTCTCCCATTACCCACTGTAGGAGCCGGAAGGTGGAGCTCATGAGTGAGCTCCTGCCCGGCTCTTGCAGTGGGTGCAGCAGCCAATGAGAGTCTGTCTGACTCTCATTGGCTGCTGATTAACACACACATCGCTGCTGCGCTGGCGGCGATGTGTATGTAAATGCACTAGCCTGAGCCCACCTCCCACCCTCCGCCTGGTGCTATTGGGTAAGCGCTCAGGGGGAGGGAAGGGGTTCAGCTGTGCAGCACAGGATGGCGCTGGGCGCAGGGAAGCTTAGTGGCGGTCCTGAGTAAATGTGTAGTGCTGACCGCACTCACTTTGGTAGGCACTACACTGGCTAACTAGGACGGGCCGGTACCATGGCCGGTGGCGCCCCCCCGTGTTGCCGGTCCCATGGCGCCTAGGACACGAGCCCCATCGTCCCTGCCCTAGTTACGCCACTGGTCCAGACTCCATGCTCACAGAACCGCAGTTATGATTGAGACACATAGAAATGTCTTAAAAATTTATTGGACTAAACATTGACTAGGAGGTGGCTATACAGACACAAAAAGATGGCCCATCTTATGGGTGTATTATGGGAATGTTGCTGAAGTGATTGCAAACTCAGACGCATAGTTAATCACATTGGAGGCTATACTCTGACAGAGAATCTGCATCTAGCATTGTTTGAGTGTCTAAAGATGCTCAAAGTGGACGTCCCACTCCCTGCATATGAAGACGGATGGCTGTACACCAGAGAAGGATTTGTAGTGGTATTTGCATAAAGTTGCTGCAGCAATGCCAGCAATAGATGCACTCATGGACACTGTGTCCAAGCAACTGTGTACAAAGAAGCAGTTTGGTCACAGATCAGTCGATAATAGAGCTTCTGAGTAACCCTATGGTCGCGCTTACAGACATCGGAGCCACTTTCACTGCGTACGGGATTGCTGTCACAGACAAAGACACGCCCTGAGAATGGTCGCGTCACACCTGCATTTGAGTCTCCACCTCCCCATTGCTCCCCACAAACGGTCCCTGCCTGCCCATCCCTTTGCTAACAAATTCTCTTTGCGAGCGACACCGGTAATGACACTTGATACATGCGGAGATTACTGATGGTTGCTCAAACTTTGTAAACATCGGCACTGCGTTCAACTTTGAATCAGACCCGATGTTGCAAAATACTTGTGAGCTGTATCGACTGGCTAACTTACTGAAGTAATTGACACAGGGGTCCATTCATCATCACTTAATGGCCCGCATATTTTAGGTAACGGGCCATTCATCATCAGGGGTCCAGAAGGGCCACCTGATATTAGGCAAACTCTGAAAATATAAAGTTAAATTTGAGCCCTGCTCGTTCCTACGAGAAAGAGTACCAGGGATGCGGAGACCACTGCTTGCTTAATGTGCGACCAGTGGCTCTGCGCATGTATGACCTCAGGTCACACTGATGTAGAAGCCAGCGACTGGGACAGGGAAGCAATGCTACTACAGAAGTAGCAGTGTTACTGATCGCCAGGACAGCTGCTTTTCGGAGCAGCTGTCCCGCAACGGAGCAATGCCATATGGTAGAGATTCCCAACCTCTGTCATACGGCCCCCTATGATGAACAGACCCCACAGACATTAAATAAACGCTGATGGTGCATACACACGGGACGATCGTCAACGATAACGATATCATTGAATGATCTCCCGGATGTGCTGGATGATCGATATCGATCATATAGCAGACCTCCAAACCACAACGATGGCCAACGACCCTCGATCAATGATTGCGGGTCCCTATACTAACCTGGTCGATATCGTTATCGTCCATACATGCCCGTGCATTGCAGGTCATTGGTGGGTTGGAGGCACCGAAAAATGCACGATATGAACAATATGATCGATATCGTTATTGTTCATATCGTGCATTTTAATCGTACCGTGTGTACGCCCCTTGAGATATTGAAATATATATTGCTGACAGTGGTAGGAGTGGGCAGAGTGTAATTACACAAATAAAATCATCATGCCAAGGTGGGTGGGTCATCACACTGGAGTTCCCCTATTGCTTCTCACTGATGTAGCCAGGGGCATTTCTAGTGAGGAGGGGGCCCATGTTCAGTCTCCGGCAAGGGCCTCCTCCTCTTCATTTGGCAGCCGGCAGCGCACTGAGCTGTGCGCGGCCAGCGCCGGAGTTATAGACTCTGGGCACTAGAGTGTGCCCAGAGTTTATAGCGCATGCACAGGTCACCGGGAAAATGGCTGCGGCGGCCATTTTCCCTGTACTGCGCATGCGCAAACGGCGTGAAAATGGCCGACGCGGCAATTTTCCAGACATTTTTACAGCGCTGGACCCCCACGCCGGTGTGGGACTCCGGAAAGGTAAGTATATTATAATTTATGGGGGCAGGGTGTGCGGTGCGGTGCGGGGCCCCCCTGGACCCAGGGGCCCGTGTGCCCTGCTTACCCTGCACCCATTATAGATAACGCCCCTGGATATAGCACTGGCTTCTAGTGAAGGATAGGCTACATGGCTCATGAATATTGGCTCAGCCCACAAAACGGCTGACATCACTGTGTGTACCTGACATATTGTCTTTGAGTCTAACGATGACGTGTACAAGTTCCTAATATTGTATTTCATTTTCTCACATGTAAAGAATTTTTCTTTAGCATTTGAAGTAAGGACGCTCTTTTATTTTCATCTTTAGAAGCTAAGCGTATATGTCTAATGCGTTGTTGTTTTTCTTTTTGGTAGACAAAATAAAGCAAATGTTTGGAATACTTGTTAATACTGAAAGGAGAAAAACTTTTTCTGTAAAGTTACAATCAATACTTTCCTTTTAATGATTCATGGTACAAACGTGCGGTGTTGGAAGATGGGAACAAGGAATCCCTTCTCTGCAGACAGTGGAGTTTCAGCTTTTTATAGACTGCAACCACCAAAACCATATTTCAACAAAATAAAGGTCTGATTTTTTATAAATAAGGTCATATTTTATTAATAATGTGCCTGATTCAGAGATGTACGCTAATGCCATCCCGTATGCAACTACTAGGCAAAATATATAAATGTTGTAGCCACCAATATCTTGTATTGAGACGCCCACTGGCGGCTTTGCAAATCCAATCATCAGAGACGCAATATCGGTCGCAGATCATTTGATTATCGCAGTTCTGAGTGACCCTATGGCTTCTCAGAATGTCTGCGGGAACTGCGATGCCAAGCCACTTTCACTTATTGCGGGATTACAGACGCAGGCAGTGACTTGCCCTGAAAACGGTCGTGACATGCCTGCGTTTCTCGCCGCCACTCCTTGTTAGCTCTCACAAACACTTCCTGAGTGTCAATCACACTGTGGGTAATAAGTCGCTGCGAGCGACTACAGTAGTGTAACTTGACGCATGTGCAGTGCGATACTTCCTAGTTATGAAAGAATGCATGTGTGGAAAGGCATGTACTGTATATTGTTTACACACAGAATAATTACATTTAAAATGTGTAGGGGCTGGCTCTGAGTCGGATGCAGTCGCATCCATGTCTGTGCCTATTGGTGGCCCTGTGTCTGCGACTTAATGCAAATGCCGCTACAAAGCCCTTCCCAGGTGTACATTTGAGCTTCTGAATGTGCGAGGTCTGAGGCACTCAGACCTATGTGCACACACATTGTATAACGCATGCCCTGTACTGGTTTTTAAGAATTTTCACACCTGTGTAGTATCAAAAAATTGCTCATCTCTGAAAATCTGCATTGTGTGCGACTCTGAAACAGGCCTATGGCCATTGTGACGTTATGCTAATACTGCTACAAAGCCCTTCCCTGGTGTACAGCCGTGTCTCCCAATGTGCAAGTCCTGAGATGCCCACTTTGAACCTCTTTAGGTGCTCAAATACTGCCTAGTGTAACTTTAGACTCTACCATCGGTTGCACCATCAAAACATGCACCAGCCCTATTCTGGGACCAGTGTATTTGTAGTGCCAGCTGCCTTACGTAATTCTACAGTGCAGCACGCGAACTGTCACTGAGGGGGAGTCTGCACTTTGGTGTCACCCCTCAGCAAGTGACACCCGGGTGTGGCCTGCACCCCTCTTGTAACGCCACTGCCTCACCTGTATACAACCTTTTATAACGCCCTTATTCTGTCCAATCTTTTACACAAAATTGGAAATTAATTTCTCCTCTGGTTCTTCAAGAGTCTTGTTTAGTTTGCCTGTTTATTATGCCTCTCTAATTTAAATTTTTCAACTCATCAACTTCAACTTTGGCTTCATCCCTCCGCTGCTGCGGAGTGATTCCCTTTCTCACATGCCACTTTTGCCACCGGAATTTCTTGCGAATGGATGAGGTCACGTTTCAGGAGTTGCTTTGGCTTGTGACCCCTTTCATCCAGAGGTAGGATACTAACATGAGGAGGTCGATATCTGCTGAGAGGAGAGGCTGGTGGCTACCCTGCGTTTCCTTGCTACCGGAAGATCCTTGGCTGATTTTAAATTTGGCACCCTGATTTCACCCCAGGCTTTGGTCATCATTATCCCCGAGACCTGTAAAGCCATATACAAGGCCCTCACGTCACAGTATTTCAAGGTAAGTTTTATTTTAAAAGTATGCACTGTGATATATGCTGCAAAAAGACACTGTATGCAACCTTGTGCTTGTGCCCTCTAGCCGTATATGTTGCTAGCCAACTTCTATTTAGATTTAGGAGCATTAGGGATGTGCACCGACCCCCGTGTTTTGGTTTTGGATCTGTATATCCTTGTGTTTTGGATCTGGATTTGGTTTTGCCAAAACCTCCCCTTGCGTGTTTTGGTTTTGTATTTGTATTTTTTTTTCCAAAATTGATAAAAACTGCTAAAATTACATAATTTGGGCTTCTTTTGTTCCTACAGTATTATTAACCTTAATAACATTAATTTCCACTCGTTTCCAGTCAATTTTGACCATCTCACAGCTCACAATATTGTTTTCATCTGGTTTAGACCCTAAATTTGCACCAAGGTAGCTGGCTGACTAAGCTATTTGGCAGCAGTGGGCAGCACAAACATGTGGCAGTTCAACTTCCAACATGGCACATAAGGAAACATATGTTTTCATTAATCTATAGGCCTGAGGGAGTTGGAGTATGTATGTAGTTGAAGGCAGGGACAGAAAGGGTTGATTGGTAGTAAATTTAATAAAAATGTTTTATTCCAAACCAAATTTATGAGGGAGGAGGGGAGAGCATGAGTGAACAATATGTCCCATGTTTTGCCCACTAAATCAACTTGGTGGTTCAGAATATTTTTTTTAAATTAAAGGGGCATGCAGGAGATGCTGTCTGTGGCCATAAACATTTCTGGACATTTTTTCATTCAGCAACTGCATGTCAAAGATTGCAGCAACAGTGGCAGTTCAACTTCCAACATGGCACATCAGGAAACAAATGTTTTTATTATTCAAGAGGCCTGAGGGAGTTGGAGTATGTATGTAGTTGAAGGCAGGGAAAGGAATATTTGATTAGTAGTAAATTGAATAAAAAATGTTGATTCCGAAACAAATTTATAAGGGAGGAGTGGAGGGGAGGAGGGAAAGCATTTATAAAAAATATTTAAATCATTCACATCAGTCCTTGCCACAGAAGAATCCTTGAGCACTATGCCTGCTGCTGCTGAGAGTGGATTTTCATTCCAGAAGGGGACCAGGAAGACTAATAGTAGTACTTTAAAAAACAATTGACTGTTAAACAATCCTTTGCAAGGGGGAGCAAGTATGACAGCAATCACCCAATTGCATATCGGATCATTGACGCCACAACATCTATGCTGGTATTACATGTGCGTCCAATATCCGCCAATATTGCAGTGGGTTTTAGACAGTTAATTGAGGCCCTGTTCCCCAGCTTTTTTTTTTGTGGATTGATATTAATTTAATTTAACTTTTATTTTTTTTTATACTGGGGAAGAGCACCCCTGAATGAGGCAGCAGCCCCTTGATGAACAACACTGCACCCCTTTTTTATGGACAACAGAGCACACCTCCCGAGTGCAGACAGACCACCTGCAGAGTCACAAATACTGGAAGGTAAACTGCAGCAGTGTCACTGAACAATAATAGCACAGCTAAGTTTCTAATGCACACACACAAATAAAAAATAAAAAAGTACTTTTATTTTTTACACTGGGGAACAGCACCCCTCCTGGACAACACAGCACCCCTTCATGGACTGCAGCCCTAGCCTGATGGATAACAACACAGCAGCAGCCGCAGATAATTGACAGGACAAGTGACACAGCAGCTGCAGCACCCACTGAAGGAAGCCCCCCTTTATATACTGCAGCCTAAGCCCCTTTATGGACAACGCAGTAGCAGCCTTCAGCCCAAGACTCCGACTGCACACACACACTGAGTGACTGACTACACGTCTGCTAGCTTCTCTCTCCACAGCCGGGGTGAAAATGGCGCCGATTGCGGGGACCTTTATATAATCCAAAACCCACAAGAATCTGACAGCGGGAGGACGACGTGTTTTGCCTCGTTTTTGGATCCGAGTCAGGCGGGAAAACTGAAGCCGGACTCGGATCTCGCCTCGGAACATGAAGTTCGGGTGGGTCCGGTTCTCAGAGAACCAGACACGCTCATCTCTAATAATAATGGGTGCAGGGTGTACAGTGATCTCACTCTGGACACTCGCAGAATGTGTCCTGCGCCTGTGCAGATTCCCAAACATGCTGAATCTTTGTTCAGCAGTACACTAGTGCGCACTGCTGAATCAGGCCCAGTGTCCACAGAAGTCACAAAGAAATATACAGAATCATAACGTCCAGCAAGAGGGGGAATCAAAGTAGAAAAACTATTGGTAGGATGACCAACTCAACATTATCCTCAAGAAAGAGTTGGAGAAATAGGACAGATCAATTTTTAAAGCATGCAAAAAAAACCGGATAATACAACATCACAGATTAAAAAATTGATCATGGCTTTGTAGAGTGGACTGTGCACTCCGCCATGCAGAGTGCATGTCACTTCTCCGGCTCTTTCTCAAGGACGAGGGTGAGGAGGTCATAATACCATAAAGATGGCTTCTCCACTTCATCGGCCCCTGCTCCGGAAAGTTTGGATACTTTTTGTGCTCCCATGGGAACACTGTATGGAAATTCTGGATCTTCCTTTTTACCCAGTTAACATCTGCATTCTCCTTAAAGCTGGCCACACACTAGACCAACTTTCATCCAACCAGCCAACTAGTTGATTGGTTGGAATGAAAATCTGGTAACATATGGGAGTAAATGATGATCAGCAATTTGCTCCTAAATGCCAGAAAACAGATGAAAATGGACGTCAGACAAGTTTGTTAAATGTTTGACCTAAACAATTTGTTCAAACAACAGTTTTTAGTCTATTTTCCGGCGTTTGGGAGCAAATTGCTAATTGTCAGTTGCTTTCGTCCCTTACCAGATTTTCATTCCAACGAAATCAACTAGTTGGATGGTTGGATGTAAGTTGGTCTAGAGTGTGGCCAGCTTTAGACTCCTACTATACATGACCAATTTGTAATATGTCTTATATTTCAGGTCGCGATCAGAGTATTCTTTACTCTTGACCTTCCAAAGGCACTCATTTGCTTGGTATAGATCACAGGTTCTCAAACTCGGTCTTCAGGACCCCAAACAGTACATTTTCCAGGTCTCCTCACAGAATCACAAATTAAATAATTAATTCCAGCTGTGGGTCTTTTAAATTGTGTCAGTGAGTAATGAATACACCTGTGTGCCTGCCTGGTGATCTGGAAAACGTGAACTGTGTGGGGTCCTGAGGACTGAGTGAGAACCACTGGTATAGATCTAGGAATCCTGTCCAGAATTCACGATTGTCAGCCATTTCTGAAAATAAATTAATAAAAATAATAATTATTAGAATGATAACAAAACAGAATACAAAAACATATATACTTGCAGGTTATCTTGTTAATTACACTACTACAAGGGTTAATTTCTAGAGGGGACACTAATTCCGCTAAAAAGATTTACTACAGGGGACACTATTATTGAGGCCATTAATACTGAGTGCATTCCTAATGGCCAATAATGATGTGGACTTTGTATATTGGCCGCAATTTCAGCACGCTAAATGAAAGGGACGCTACTACTGTGGTTATTACATGTATTAGGGACACCAATAATGTGGGCATTCTGTAAGGGGCATTACTCTGTGTCATAACATGATTGTGTGCATATACCTTCCCTATTATCTAGGTTAACATATGATTTTTAAAAATATTCATATATATATATATTCCTTTGGCAAATAAACACAGCCACCAACCACTAAATGAAGCTAGACATATATAACAATGGACACAGATGGGGACATTGTGTACGTTGGTTCCCAGTGTGAACAACGGTATCCAAAATATGGAATCAGTATGATTTACCGCCGGCCGTCCAAATCCCGGCAGCAGCAGCCCGACAAAGGTGGAGATCCCGATCGTCAGAAGGTAAGTATAAACTAACCTATTCTACCCTCTAATCCTAACACTCCCTTAGGGGTGCCTAACCCTAACTTCCAACCCAAGTACCTAAACCTAATCCCCCCTCTAAGTGCCTAAACCTAACCCCCCCTTCCCTGCTGCCTACACCCAAGTCCCCGGGGGGGTACTTAACCCTAACCTCCCCCCAGGGGTGCCTAACCCTAACCCCCCCTTCCCCTAGCCTGACCCTAACCTCCCAGGGGGTGCCTAACCCTAAGTCCCCTCCGGGAGCCCGAAACCTAACCCTCCCACGTGCACGACTGTCCGCGCCCGGCGCTCAGCATCCCTTCGATCGAGATTTCGACGCCTGTCATTTAACCCTTGCCGGGATTCAGCAGTCGGGAAGCCGGAGGTCGGCATTGCGTCCGCCGGCTTCCCGACTGTTTATGTGGGCAGGGTATACATAGGTGGGCAGGGTATAAGAGATGAGCGGGTGCTGTCACTGCTGTGCTGTCTGCTGTATCCATCTGGGCTGGTGCTGTTGCTGATCCATCTGGCCTAGTGCTGTGCTGTCTGCTGCATCCATTAGGGCTGGTGCTGATCAATCTGGGCAGGTGCTGTGCTGTCTGCTGTGTCCATCTGGGCCCAAGTTCTGGACCCGAAAAAAAAAATATATATAGTCTTATTATTTTTTTTCTGTGTGCGTGTTAGGCTTAACCTCACAAGATACAGCAACACAACCTAGTGCTGCCCGACTCCAGTCATCATCAATCTGTGCTCTGGGCCCAAGTTCTGGACCAGAAAAAAACGAAAAATAAAGAGTGTCTTTTGTCTATTTTTTTTTCTGTGTGTGCGTGTTAGACTTAGCCGCACACAATACAGCAAAGCAAGTTGCAACCTAGTGCTGGCCGACTCCAGTCGTCATCAATCGGTGCTCTGGGCCCAAGTTCTGGACCCGAAAAAAATAAAAAAATAGTGTCTTTTGTCTATTTTTTTTCTGTGTGTGCATGTTAGGTTTAGCAACACAAGAACAAGATACAGCCAGCAACGCAGGTTGCAACCTAGTGCTGCCCGACTCCAGTCATCATCAATCTGTGCTCTGGGCCCAAGTTCTGGACCCGAAAAAAAAAATAAGAAATAGTCTTTTGTCTTTTTTTTCTGTGTGTACGTGTTAGGCTTAGCCGC
This sequence comes from Taudactylus pleione, assembly GCA_031769625.1. Lineage (NCBI taxonomy): Eukaryota > Metazoa > Chordata > Amphibia > Anura > Myobatrachidae > Taudactylus > Taudactylus pleione. The sequence continues at coordinate 7,676,215 of JAUIMM010000081.1, read as the reverse complement.
ACAAGAACAAGATACAGCCAGCAACGCAAGTTGCAACCTAGTGCTGCCCAACTCCAGTCATCATCAATCTTTGATCTGGGCCCAAGTTCTGGACCCGAAAAAAAAAAAAAATAGTGTATTTTGTCTATTTTTTTCTGTCTGTGTGCGTGTTAGGCTTAGCCGCACAAGAACAAGATACAGCCAGCAATGTAAGTTGCAACCTGGTGCTGCTCGACTCCAGTCATCATCAAATCTGTGCTCTGGGCCCAAGTTCTGCCTTTTGTCTATTTTTTTTCTGTGTGTGCATGTTAGGCTTATCCGCACAAGATACAGTAGCAACGCAAGTTGCAACCTAGTGTTGCCCAACTCCAGTCGTCATCAATCTGTGCTCTGGGCCCAAGTTCTGGAACCGACCCCCCCCCCAAAACAGTGTCTTTTGTCTATTTTTTTCTGTGTGTGCATGTTAGGCTTAGCCGCACAAGATACAGCAACGCAACCTAGCGCTGTCTCACTCCAGTCGTCATCAATCTGTGTTTTGGGCCCAAGTTCTGGACCCGAGAAAACCTAAAAAAATTGTGTCTTCTGTCTATTTTTTTTCTGTGTGTGCGTGTTAGGCTTAGCTGCATAAGATACAGCAACGCAAGTTGCAACCTAGTGCTGCCCAACTCCAGTCATCATCAATCTGTGCTCTGGGCCCAAGTTCTGGACCTCCCCAAAAATAAAACAAATAGTGTATTTTTTTGTCTAATTTTTTTCTGTGAGCGTGTTAGGACCCGAAAAAAAAATAAGAAATAGTTTTTTGTCTTTTTTTCTGTGTGTGCGTATTAGGCTTAGCCACACAAGAACAAGATACAGCCAGCAATGCAAGTTGCAACCTAGTGCTGCCAGACTCCAGTCGTCATCAATCTTTGCTCTGGGCCCAAGTTCTGGACCCAAAAAAAAAAAAAGTTTCTTTTGCCTATTTTTTTTCTATGTATGCGGGTTAGGCTTAGCTGCACAAGATACAGCAGCAGTGCAGGTTGCAACCTAGTGCTGCCCGACTCCAGTCATCATCAATGTGTTCTCTGGGCCAAAGTTCTGGACCCGAAAAAAAAAAAAGTGTCTTTTGTCTATTTTTTTCTGTGTGCGCGTATTAGGCTTAGCCGCACAAGAACAAAATACAGCCAGCAACGTAAGTTGCAACCTAGTGCTGCCCGACTCCAGTCGTCATCAATCTGTGCTCTGGGCCCAAGTTCTATACCTGAAAAAAAAAGAAACTAGTGTGTTTTGTCTATTTTTTCTGTGTGTGCGTGTTAGGCTTAGCCACACAAGATACAGCAATGCAACCTAGTGCTGCCCAACTCCAGTTGTCATCAATCTGTGCTCTGGGCCCAAGTTCTGGACCCCACCCAAAAAAATAGTGTCTTTTGTCTATTTTTTTCGGTGTTTGCGTGTTAGGCTTAGTCACACAAGATACAGCAGTGCAAGTTGCAACCTAGTGGTGCCCGACTCCAGTCTTCATCAATCTGTGCTCTGGGCCCACGTTTTGGACCCGAAAAAAAAAAATTGTGTCTTTTGTTTATTTTTTTTCTGTGTGCACACGACTGCACGTGTGTGAATTTTGTAACCGCACGTTGGCTACACTATTGGTGCTTGTGACACTGCTTCAAGACCGCAGAAAATATGGAGGGCTGTCACATGACAGGAGAGCAAGGCCAAGAACCATATGTTGTAGCTGCCACCAGCAGTCATCATGATAATGCAAGGCCGTCAACTTCCTCATCCTATATGAAGGCCCATGCCCCAGGGCTTAAGTCACGCCATGGATATGGTACAGCTACTGTAGTAAAGAAAACAAAATCGAAAGGCAAGTTGCCTTTAGATAAACAAAAAATTGGCAATATGCCATTCACTACACAAAATGACAAGGAAAGGATAAGGCCTTGGCCTTTATTTATGATGACTGCTGGTTCTGATAGCCCTTCTGCTTGTAAAAGTAGTGGTGGTGGTACCATTAAAAAATGTAAAGTTGTTAAGAAGAGTAAGACAGCTCCGCTGTCCTGAGAAAATTTAAATCACAAATCCCCGAGGAGAGTGCAAGTGTGTCCGCGGTTGCCAAGTGTGAGCGAGACCTAAATACTAGTGTACTGGAGAATCCTCCAAGTTCCTACATTTGTGTGCCCTCTGTAAATGTGGGGAAGGGCAGTCAACATCTTGCAGACGTAGTCAGTGAGGATGCTTCTGTGGAATTGCACATGAAGGAGGAGGATATTTTGGTAGTTGAAAGCGCTAAGGATGATGAGGATGTTGATGATGAAGATGTTGGTGATGAGGATGTTGATGCCGAGGATGTCCTTTGTGTAAGTAAGGCAACAGCTGTTCCCCATGGATTGAAAAAGCCAAAGCCCATTATTGTCATGCCGTGGCAAAAGACAAAAAAATCCACTTCTCACGTGTGGAATTATTTCCACCCCAATCCGGACAACAGTTGTCAAGCCATATGTAACCATTGCCAAGCAAGAGTGAGTAGAGGGAGGGACCTAAACCACCAAGGAACCTCCTCATTGTTACATCACTTGGAGCGCAAATATCAAAGTGTATGTCGCCAAGTTCCAAAACTCAAAATGTAACAAGTCCAGTGTCACCTACCTGCTACCTCCCTGTGGGATCCAAGCGCCTTCGATCTCCACCACCAACACCTGCATCATCAACATCCTCATTCATCATCGGGAATAGTCCTGCTATATCCAATGTTGTTATTCGAAGCATGATTGACTCCTCTCCTATCCGTGATTCCTCAGAAGGATCCTTGATGACTACGCCTGTTGCTGCTGCTTTTGCTGTGAGTGGATCTTCATCCCAGAAGGGGACCATAAGGAAGACTACTTGTAGTGTATCCTCCAAAAAACAATTAACTGTCAAACAATCGTTTGCAAGAGCAAACAAGAATGACAGCAATCACCCAGCTGCACAGTGGATTACTGCCGCCATAACAGCTATGCTGGTATTAGATGTGCATCCAGTATCCCCCATTACTGCAGTGGGTTTTCAACAGTTAATTGAGGTCCTGTGTCCTCGCTACCAGATCCCTTCTAGATTCCACTTCACTAGAACAGCAATTCCAAGTCTGTACAAGGACATTAAAAAAACATATTAATGTCCTCAGAAATGCCGTTGTAACCACTGTCCACTTGACCTCTGATATGTGGACAAGTGGGACAGGGCAAACTAAGAATTAAATGACTGTGACAGCCCATTGGGTAGGTGTATTGCCTACAAAAGCAACAGCAGCAGCAACATCTACCAAAAGACAGCTGATACAGAGGCAGGCTACTCTTTGTATAACTGGTTTCACTAAGAGGCATACCGCTGAGAACCTCTTTGAAAAACTCAGGGATACCATTGCTAAATGGCTTACCCCACTTGGACTCTCCTCAGGATTTGTGATTTCGGACAATGCCACCAATATTTTGAGAGTATTACATGTGGACAAATTCCAACATGTCCCATGTTTTGCTCACACAATTAATTTGGTGGTGCAACATTTTTAAAAAAATGACAGGGGCGTGCAGGAGATGCTCTCGGTGGCATTTTAGACATTCGGCAACCGCTTGTCGAAGATTGCATGACCAGCAGGTACTGTTAAATTTGCCCTGCCATCAGCTGCAGCAAGAGGTAGTAACTCGCTGGAATTCTACCCTCTATATGCTTCAGCGGATGGAGGAACAGCAAAAGGCCATCCAGGGCTATACAACGGCCTATGACATAGGCCGTGGAGGGGGAATGCACCTTATGCAAGCGCAGTGGAGAATAATTTTCGTGTTGTGCAAGGTTCTCAAACCCTTTGAGCTTGCCACACATGAAGTTAGTTCAGACACTGCCAGCTTGAGGCAGGTCATTCCCCTCATCAGACTTTTGCAAAAACAGCTGGAGAAACTGAAGGGGGAGCTGAAACAGAGCGATTGCGCTAGGTATGTCGGACTGGTGGATCAAGCCCTTGATTCACTTCACCAGGATCCAAGAGTCATCAAGCTATTGAAATCTGATAAATATATTTTGGTGACCATTCTGGATCCTAGGTTTAAGTCCTACCTTATGACTATTTTTCCAAGAGACCAATATCTAAAACTATGCAAAGAGCTGGTAAAAAAAAATTTCAGCTGCAGCCGCACGTGAAACGCCATCATCTCCTCCTTCAGTTTCTGCAGCTGCCAGGAAAAAACTTCCTTACAGAATGCCTGCTGGTCATGCAGATTGTTCACCAAAAACAAACATCTGGTTGGGCCTGAGAGAACTGCTTACTAGTGACATGTCTACCGTGACTATGTGTGATATGGTCTCCATTCACAGAATGGTGGAGGACTATTTCAGAGATAACATCCTAATAGGCATGTCAGACAGTCCCTTTCAGTACTGGCAGGAAAAAGAGGCAATTTGGAGTCCCATACACAAACTGGCTTTTCATTACTTTAGTTGCCCACCCTCCAGTGTGTACTCCGAAAGAGTTTTCAGTGCAGCTAGCAACCTTGTCAGTGATCGGCGTAGGAGGTTACTTCCTCAAAATGTGGAAAAGATGATGTTCATTAAAATGAATTACAAATTCCACGAGGAAGACCTCGACCAACAATTACATCAAAAAATGACAGAGGCATCTATGGTGGAATCCAGCGGGGATGAATTGATATTGTGTGAAGAAGAGGATGTACACACTGATGGGGATGACGAGGATGACGACAACTTGTAATGTAAAGCCAGTTAGTGTATTGGATAATTTTCACATCCAATGCACATTGGCGGCTTGTTTTATGGGGGTCCAAACAAACAAATAATTTCAGCCACAATTGGCAGTCCTTGTCACTGAAATGATTGGTTTGTTAAACTGTGAATGTCCTGTTTCGTATACAACATAAGGGTGGGAGGACTATTACATCTTGCACCTTTTTCCTTTCCATTTTGTGCTGGTTGCGGCATTGCTGCCTGACATTTTAAATTAATGTTAATGTTAAATTAATGTTATGGTTGGTTTAGGAACCAATGATTTGTTTTTAAATTAATTTATTATCAATTTTAAAGCCAGGGGCTGCACCAATGAATTTATTTTTATTAATTATTCAGCCAGGGGTTGCACCCAATGAATTGTTTTTACTTTTTTAATTCAATTATTATTAATTATTCAGCCCGGGGCTGCACAAATAAATTGTTTTTTAATTAATTTATTATCAATTTTACAGCCAGGGGCTGCACCAATGAATTTCTTATTAAATATTCTGCCCGAGGCAGCACCAATGAATTGTTTTTAAATTTATTTGTTATCAATTTTACAGCCAGGGGCTGCACCAATGGATTGTTTTTCTAATTAATTTATTATCAATTTTATAGCGAGGGGCTGCACCAATGAATTTATTTTTATTATTAATTATTCATCCTGGGGCTGCACCAATGAATTGTTTTTTAATTTATATATTATCAATTTTACAGCCAGGGGCTGCACCAATGAATTTCTTTTTATTATTAATTATTCAGCCCAGGGCTGCACCGATGAATTGTTTTTTAATTTATTTATTATCAATTTTACAGCCAGGGGCTGCACCAATGAATTGTTTAATTCATTTATTATCAATTTTACAGCCAGGGGCTGCACCAACTATCAACTATCAATTCTTCAATCCTCAAGGGTTTCCCAACCATAATCATTGCACAGTCCTCAACTCTATTAATAATTACATCAATCAGTTTTGAGCCAGCAAGCTGGATGCAACCTTTTGGCCTTTTAATTAGATGAAAAAAATCAATATTGTGAGCTGGTCAAAATTGACTGAAAACGAGTGGAAATAAATGTTATTGAGGTTTATTACTACAGTAGGAACAAAAAAAGGGCCATTTTATGTGATTTTAGCTGTTTTTTTATTTTTTAAGAAAAAATCCAGATCCAAAAAGAAAAAAACCTGAACGATATGAACGATTTGACAACGATATTGACCAAGTTGGCCTGCATGTACATACAACCATAGATATATTTATCTGCCATGAGGGAACGCACATCGTTGGTCTTTCGTAGGTCGTTCGCCGAATAAAAAAGAATGATATGAACAATTTATCATTCAACGATAGCATAATTATTCATATTGTTCATAGATATCGTACCGTGTGTATGCACCTTTAGTGACTTGGCTAGTTTCGGTGGGTCTCTAAAAGCTACTCCAGCCGATTGTCCCTCCCCTGTCCCCCTTCTTACCAATCAGATGTACCAAGATTCTAGGCCCACCCACTTCAACCTTCTGTGCTTTTTCTTTTCTCTGTAATTTCCCACTGCATGTTATACTTCTATGAACTGCTCATCCAACCCTCTGTAACCTATGTAGTGCGCCCAAGATGGTTGCCTAACCTGGTATTTTCAAGGGCAGAATGAACAACTAGTGGAACTATTTATACAGTGGATATCTCGCTAGTCACTATTCTTTTTATCCTGGTATATCTTATTTACATGCATTGCTTATCGCACATTGGGCCTGATTCATCATGGATCGCAATTGCAACCGCGTATGCAGATTGGTCGATTGTGCGTACTGCGCACGCTTTGCAATGCACATGGGTGAGTTTGCAATGTGATCGCCTACGCAGATACAGAGCCATCGCAGAGTGATCAGCGTTTGGGGGTGGTGACAGGGGAGTGATCGGAGAAACGCAGGCGTGCCTGTCCATTTAAACATCATTACTTGGGCATGCATAAATTAGCCACTGCGACAGCATACGCAGCTTGTGTACTCACTGCATGCGACGAGGTTAGTAACATCTGCGTAAGGTTAGACCTGCTGTAATTGTGTGTGAGGGGCCGATGTTACTCGATGGTACCGATGTATACACAGGATTGCAAGGTATTACGGATGTGCGAAAGTGATAGTGGGCATCTCCATGCTGGCTTTGGGCATCTCTATACTAGCTTTGCAATTGCGTTCATTAGCCTATTGTTGCAGCAGAACTGCGTGCGTAATTGCAGCTGCGATCGCAATAGCGATCCGTAGTGAATCAGGCCGATTGTACAGATTGCTTATCGATGTAGTGTGACCAACGTTGAGACAGCCGCAGGGCCCGGGTACAGAAGAGTGCCTTGCCATACCCGGGAAGCATGGCCACGCTCTCTACAAAAACAAAACAATGCAAAAGGGGGACTGGACCCCTCCAAGAATCCTAGGCCTGGGTAATAAGTACCCCCCCTCCCCTTTCAGTGCTCCTGTGCTTGGTTCTAGAGCATGCACAGTGTGAAAACATGCAAGATACTCTAGACAAGCAGACATACGTTGAACTCTGAATCAGGCTCCTAGTTTGCAGATGCATCTTTCAAGAGTGGAATATAAACATTAATCTTTCAATTCACTGGGTGGAGCATCTGGGCACTACACTGACGAAAAACTAAGCCATCTAACAGTGCGCATCAAGGGGCTTATGTAAAGTTGTATGGCCTTGTGCCCCAACCATATGCAGGAAAAGACGTATAAAAAAGCACTTTTATGTGCAAATGTCCATTTGGACACTTGACAAAACATCCAACTGTACATCCCGTGACAAAAGCACTGGGGAAGTTATCAAAGGGGGATATATATATATATTCCCCAGGTTCTTGCCAGAGAGAGGCTTATAAAAGGTGGGTCAGTTTCTCTAGTCTATCTCTCACTGCCTGGGGAGCAGGTTGACTCCTATAGAGAGACCACTGCTTGTGATGTAAGTATGGTGCTAAATGCTATTTTGTGAGTTAGACACTAAGGCCCTCATTCAGAGGTGGTCGTTAGATGCAAGCGGTCGCACTGAATCAGGGCGGCCGCTTGCATCCTGAACGGCCGCCTCCGTGTCGCTCGTTAAGCTGTGGGTTACCACCCACAGCTTAACGACCGACCAGGTTGATGGTCGCGATGGTGATCACCATCGCGACCATCGGGGCTTACGACCAGACCGTAAGGTTTTGTCTGGGCACTCGTAAGCCCCAGGGAGCTTTCTGCTCTGATGGAGCAGGAAGCTCCCCACTGACATCACTGATGATGTCAGTGCGGCCGTCCACAAAACGGTAGGCGTTCGTAAAGGAACGCCTCCGTTTTGGAAACCACCCCCCCTGGCCCGCCTACCAAATGGGGGCAGCTGTCGATCAACATCGACAGCCGCCCCTTTGGTAGCGAGCTCCGGAGCGACAGAGTTTTTCTAATTGGCTGCTGCATGCAAGGTGCTACTGTGTACCCCAGGAGAGGTCAAGCCTATCCTCATCTTCCTACAATCCCTACCATTTCCCAGATGCAAAAAAATAGTAAGAACTGTGTATACTTAGGCCCCATGATACCATATGAGAAAGCAAAGAGATGTGGCATTACCCTATATGTACAAAATATAATAATGCTATGAAATATCCTATGCACAAAAGAGAATTGTCCCTTAACTGCTATATGGTAAAAGTGAATTTTCCATGAATTGATAAAAATGAACTAACTATAAACACAAAACAGAGAAAACGAATCTATATATTAAATGCAGAAGGATAACTATTAAGGGTGACATATTTCTGTGATGCTGTTGTCTGAGCATGTTGATGTGGTGGAACCCTTACAGGTCGCCCAGTTCAAAGATCTTAAACAGCATATAACAAGATCAACTGATACGTCGCTAGCATTGGACATGACATATTCACCACAATACTACTCTTTGGGTCCTATGGATGTGCATTGTGTGAACTTGTGAACTGTAGTGCACTACACTTCTTGGTAGAGGCGATTAAAGGCCAATTTTCAGACTGCTGTCACAATGAAACGGTTTTGTTGCCCAATGTGGTTATTCCACCATATTTAACAGAAAACCTTAAGACAAATACCCTCAAATCACATATTCATTAGATAGAGACGTCAACTTGCAGCCAGCCAACTACAAGTGGCCATCTAGTGCTGCTGACCGTCAGCATCATCATGTATCTCAGAGCACCAGCCCTTCTGCACCCACAAGAGATACGCTTCCCAATAGGTGTAACCGCATCTGCGTCCAGGCCTACATGGGTGTCAGGTCCTTACTATGCTCTGCCTACACTCGTCCACCACTTACTCCTCCACCCCACTCATAAGAAGCTGTAGGAGTAAGATGAGCTAAAAATCTGCACATATGCATTTTTATTTTACTCATTCATTTCAGTCTCAGACCAACAGCTGTTGTGCAGAGCACTTGCGCAGGCCACACTGAAAATACAGCCTATTTTGTGCTGTGATGAATGACCGTAGCGTAAAATTCGACACACTTGTATAAGTTGAAATGCTCTGCAAATGACTCTAATTATATCTTCCCAAAACTGAAGTAGGGGTACAGCGATGCCACTTATAGTGCATCCGGAAAGTATTCACAACGCTTTACTTTTTCCACATTTTGTTATGTTACAGCCTTTTTCCAAATTGGAATAAATTAATTTTTGTCCTCAAAATTCTACACACAATACCCCATAATGATAACGTGTAAAAAGTTTTTTCTAGATTTTTGCAAATTTAATAAAAAAAAAACCAAAGAAATCACATTTACATAAGTATTCACAACCTTTGCTCAGTACTTTGTTGATGCAACTTTGGAAGCAATTACAGCCTCAAGTCTTTTTGAATATGATGCCACAAGCTTGGGACATCAATCTCTGGGCAGTTTCGCCCATTCCTCTTTGCAGCAGCTTTCAAGCTCCATCAGGTTGGATGGGAAGCGTCGGTGCACAGTCATTTTCAGATTTCTCCAGAGATGTTCAATTAGATTCAAGTCTGGGCTCTGGCTGGGCCACTCAAGGACATTCACAGAGTTGTCCTGAAGCCACTCCTTTGATATCTTAGCTGTGCGTTTAGGGTCGTTGTCCTGCTGAAAGATGAACCGTCGCCCCAGTCTGACATCAAGAGCGCTCTGAAGCAGGTTTTCATCCAGGATGTTTCTGTACATTGCTGCATTCATCTTTCCCTCTATCCTGACTAGTCTCCCAGTTCCTGCCGCTGAAAAACATCCCCACAGCATTATGCTGCCACCACCATGCTTCACTGTAGGGATGGTATTGGCCTGGTGATGAGCGGTGCCTGGTTTCCTCCAAACATAACACCTGGCATTCACGCCAAAGAGTTCAATCTTTGTCTCTTATAGTCTGAGAGTCCTTTAGGTACATTTTGGCAAACTCCAGGAGGGCTCCCATGTGCTTTTTACTAAGGAGTGGCTTCCGTCTGGCCACTCTACCATACAGGTCTGATTGGTGGATTGCTGCAGAGATGGTTGTCCTTCTGGAAGATTCTCCTCTCTCCACTGAGGAATGCTGTAGCTATGACAGAGTGACCTTCGGGTTCTTGGTCACCTCCCTGACTAGGGCCTTCTCCCCCGATCACTCAGTTTAGACGGCCGGCCAACTCCAGGAAGAGCCCTGGTGGTTCCAAAATGTTTCCATTTACGGATGGAGGCCACTGTGCTCATTGGGACCTTCAAAGCAGCAGATATTTTTCTGTACCCTTCCCCAGATTTGTGCCTTAAGACAATCCTGTCTCGGAGGTCTACAGACAATTCTTTGGACTTCATGCTTGGTTTGTGCTCTGACATACACTGTCAAGTGTGGGACCTTATATAGACAGGTGTATGCCTTTCAAAATCATGTCCAATCAACTGAATTTACCACAGGTGGACTCCAATTAAGCTGTAGAAACATCTCAAGGATGATCAGTGGAAACAGAATGCACCTCATCTCAATTTTGAGCTTCATGGCAAAGGTTGTGAATACTTATGTACATGTGATTTCTTAGTGGGTTTTTTATTATTAAATTTGCAAAAATCTTAAAGGAAAGTTTTTACACGTTGTCATTATGGAGTAATGTGTGTAGAAGTTTGAGGACAAAAATGAATTTATTCCATTTTGGAATAAGGCTGTAACATAACAAAATGTTGAAAATGTGAAGCGTTGTGAATACTTTCCGGATGCACTGTAAGCCTCTCCGGCCCTTCTAAAAGAGCAGATATGGGCCCTGTTATGTAAATATGCTTCAGGTGCTTGTTACTCTGAACATGACTCCCAGTCTACTCTTTCCAGAAAAGAACAGGGGCCTTGGAGGCTGCAATGGGTACCTGGTGTAGGGTTGGAGGGCCAAGGAAGTGCCAGGCTCGTCTCACCTCGGATCCTTGTAGCAGCCGCACCCCAACCACCCACAGTAGTTCTGCTACTGTTAAGTATAATAGTGTACCATCACCATAAACATGCAATATTTTCTTGTCAAAGCTTTTCTCCTTTACTAAGCCATTTTATTTAGCAAAAACAATAATATATAGAATTAAAATAAGTTTTCCAGTCCTATCTGGCAATCTTCTGATTTATCTTATGCATTTTCTGGTATTACTGAAATTCCTTTACCTATCATAGATCTATGCAGAAAATAGTAAGTGCCGGTATCTAGGTTGCACACTAGGTAATTGTGTGTATCCATCAGACCTTATAGGGTACATGCAGCTTCTACGACAAGCAGCCGTTTGTTTTAATAAAGCTATGAAAGACTTTCCCTCACTTATTAGAATGCACAAGGGACATTCAGCCAATGAAATTACTGAGCTAGCTGAAAGTGCTAGGCCATCTAACTGCTGTCAAAGCAAACGAGGGAGGGCTCACAGACAGAGCAACCAGAAAATTTTGTTCCGACAGAATCAAGTCTTTTCCAAAGTGAATGAAAACAGTGTCATAAGTGAACGTAAAGTCTCATGTCAGACAAGGGGGTGTTATACCGCATCCTCTGTGCTGACAAATGAGAACCTCTGCTCAGGTGTACATGAAGAAAAAAGTTTTCAATAGTTTACCTCAATTTACTCACAGCCACTAAGATATTGATTTGTACAATATTACAATCTGCATTAGAGTATTATTGCTAGATGATAAGCCATTCAAATGTATAATCACTGTACCTAATGCCAATTGAGGTAGATGTGTTGCTGCGTTGACATGTTTTTGCTATATTAAATATATGTTTTAATGAATGTGGCACATGCAAGCTATATTCTAGAAGACCAAGGTTTGTAGATCTTGTACAGTGCTTTGTCATATCATAAGTTCAGGGATAATTAAATCGATCAACCATAACATTGAAACCACTGGCCTAATATTGTGTAGGTCCCTCTTGTGCCACCAAAACAGCTCTGACTCGAAGGAGTCCTGTGGTATCTGGCACCAAGACATTCGCAGCAGATCTTTTAAGTCCTGTAAATTGGCAGGTGGGGCCTCCATGGCTCAGACTTGTTTTCCCAGCACATCCCACGGATGCTTAATTGGATTGAGATCTGGGGAATTTGGAGGCCTAGTTAACACCTTAAACTCTTTGTCATGTTCCTCAGACCATTCCTGAACAATGTTTACAGTGTGGCATTATCCTGCTGAAAGGGGCCGCTGCCATCAGGGAATACCATTGCCATGAAGGGGTGTACTTGGTCTGCAACAATGTTTAGGTAGGTGGTATGTGTCAATCAGGGGTATTTTAAGAGAGGAGAGGGCCTGTGTACAGCCTCTGTTTGGGCCCTGTCCTCTCTGGCGCTACAGTAGATTCTGTCTAAATGCCAGAATCTTGATGTGCTTGGGAAGCAGTGTGGGCTTCCCAAGCACATCAATGAGCCTTGGGCACCCTATGACCCTACCGCCAGTTAACCAGTTGTCCTGCCTTGGATCACAGCACAGAGCCGTAACTATACTTTCTGGTGCCCTGTGCCAGATAGAGCATTGGCGCCCCCCTCATTTTTCAAAGGGACATAATACACCCAAAAAAGGCCATGGCCTCATGGGGGAAGAGGGAAGAGATAGGAGAGGCCAGGAGATGCTGGGGATGAAATAAGAGGAAGCTACAAGTGAGAATGATAATAAACAGAAATTTGACAGGCCCAAACAGCGCCCCCTGACCTGTGGTGCCCTGTGCGATGGCACCGGCCGCACTACCCTAGCTACAGCCCTGCCACAGCATACCGGGAACACCCCTCAAGACCTGCCATTTTGGAGATGCTCTGACCCAGTCATTTGGCCATCACAATTTGGCCCTTGCCAAAGTCGCTCAGATCCTTACGCTTGTTCATTTTTCCTGCTTCTAACACATCAACCTGAAGAATGCAGTGTTAACTTGCTTCCTAATATACAGTATTTCACCCCTTGACAGGTGCCACTGTAATGAGATAATCAATGTTATTCACTTCACCTGTCAGTGGTTTTAATGTTATGGCGGATCAGTGTATAGTTTATTGAAGAAAATCCTGATAGTCACTTCATAGTCTTGTTCCCACTTTCGGGTAGTTCTTTCATGACTAAGCTGCCGTGTCCCAATGGTTGTGAGAGGAGCAGAGCAACATGAAAGTGGCGTAAATGTCGGGATCACACGACTTGACTGAAACGTCTGATTTTCCAGTACTTTGCTCTTGATTTGCACATCCATAAAATGTTAATTAAAATTCTCCTCTGTGCATTAAAGAAGCCTGGTGTGCTGTGGCCTGTTATTAAGGGGTGAATGAATCAAGTGGTGATAATCCATTTTTTCTGCTATTTCACTGAAAAAAGGAGTTATTGCTGCTTGAACACGTAATAAAAAGGCAGTCCACACAGATGGCAGCGAAGTACACTGATAGCTTATCCAGCAATGAAAGCTGAACTTTTCATCGTTTGTCAAGTAACACCATGCCATGTGAGGGTGGCGTTATGATTACTTACAATCCCGATGCTCTTGCCGGTGTATTCGCACATGCACAGTTTGTTTCAGTCACAGCTCACGGTTATTCCAGAATTCTCATGCATGCTCATGAGGGCCGCTCAGCAGCCATTACGTATCGCATCACCCAGCGCTGTAACAGGACTAAATAGCTACCTGTGTCACCCCGCCCCCTGAGGGCCTGATGTCATTACGATGCCATTACATTGTGCGAAAGGGGAAAGTGCATCCTGATGACGCAGTAATCAGCAAGGGCCATGGAGCAACGATGGTGCCCCATGGGCGATGGCCATGGCATCAGCATTAGGTGATGTAGAGGAATGTAGATCACTGGAGGGGTATGTTTCTGTTACACCTTTCTGAGACTCTCTTTTGACTACCTCTATATTCAATAGTACTTTGGAAGTGAAAGTCCGCCCTTCTGCATCCACATATTTTTTGTAGAACTATGCAGTATACAGTCTGCTGAAAGCAGCTCCTGCAAAAATGCCTGTCTGAATGAGCACTAAAGAGCTGTTTATACACCGTAGGCAAGGGATCATTGATAACAAAGCCTAACTGGCCACTATTAAAGATGCGGCACTGAGCTAAATGCTACAAAATCGATCATGTTTGACTTTGTAGGAAATGCTGAACTTTACTAGGTGCTGTGTGAAGGTGCGGTCGTGTTTTGTTATCAATATCCTATGCTTGTAGCGACACAATAGCACTTCACAGGCTTCAACGGGTCCAGGTCTGAATGAGCCTTTACTGTTTTTACTCAAAAGCCTTCAACTTTTGCATATACTTAATTCAGGTCATGTTAGAAGCGGGTAAACCTCCCACAAGGCAGTTTACAGTATGGTTCACAATGCCAATAGTTTAAGCATTGTTCACACACAAGTGTTAAAATCAATCGCATCAACAAAGTTTAGTAAATGATCTCTGATGTCAATATATAATGTAAGCGAATGTCCAATGCATGCACGCTTTCTGTCACGTGTTTGTTTTGCTTTATTTACTAGAGCAATGTTCACAAAGTTAATGCTCGTTGGAGTTCTAGCTGAGCGTTGATGATGTACACGGTACACCATGCTCCAGGGAAGTTTGAAGATTCCGCTTTGAACACAGAGGACAAAGGCTGCGATTCAGCTTCGGACGGAAAGCTTTGCAATTTCATCCTTGCTAATATGCAAATACAGTATGACACCCCCTGCTGCATTTGCGTTCCGAACATTGCGACCGAAGTTGCAGGCTGGGATCACCATCACGACCATCAGTTACGATGGTGGACGGCACCGGGCCGCCGGCCAGCTGAGTAAGCAAAGGCTTGCGAGGCCAGGAAACTACTTCTGTAGACACAGCCCCTGGCCTTGCCCCTCCTGGAAACGGGGCCGACCCGTGCCCCCGTTTCCGGGTACGACGATCCCTGTCCCCACACCGCCCTTTACATGTTTCTGCATGTCAATCAGACAGAGGCAAAGAAGGGTCTGCGCAAGATCACGCAGGGCACGTTCTGCACATTTGTAGGATGGGTCCTGCACACGTGCAGATTCCCGATAATACGATCAATGCTGAATCAGGCACAAAATGCATGCATTTGCCTAAGCTTTTGCCAGGTGTTGTGCTACAACAGCCCTGTCGCGAGCCCTTCCAGTGGCCAGCATTAAAATGTCTTCCCTTTTCTGTGCATTGTCATCAACTTGGTTAAAGATTTTTTTTTATTTATCGCTAGTCTTTATATAAATACAGGACAGTCCTTTAAGCTGGCAGTGTGTCTCAGACAATCCAAACGTGCACACATATGCAGATTTCAGCAATGCCAGCAGGGGGCAACGAAGAGAGTAAGGACCTCTGACTTCCTGAGATTTCTCAGTGCTGACTTGCCAAGTGATGGAGATAAAAAAATAAAATTTTCTTTCTAATCCACAGCTTAAGCAATGTGAATATACCATCCCTAAACATCTGAAGAAATTACAGCTGGGTACACACTATACAATGTTATTGTACAATATATCGTTCCAGCGCGAATCGGACTGATATATATCGTACAAATCGTATAGTGTATAAGCCCGATACATTGTTCATTGCATCGTCCAACCCGCTGTATCGTTACATTGCATTGCACCATTGTATACTGTATACCCAGCTTTAGGTTCCTTAGGGACAATAGGCAAACAAGCCACAGGAAAAGAATAGATGTCTGAGTGTAATGAATGTAGCTGCCTCCCTAGGTTATGCAGCATTATACGAGCTTGTGCTGACGCAGTACATCCATCTACAGATAGAAGTACATGTGGGGACTGAGATAACAAATCTCAGCGCAGAATAATGACTGAGCATTACAAGTCATTCCCAGGTTCCTATTGTGTAATAAGCGTTAGGGCTATTTGGCGTAAGCCTTTGTTTTGGTCCATTGTGTAACCTGTGTTTGTGCTATTAATGTACTTTTAGGCTGGTGCACAGTTGAATATGAATCAATGCAACTACTCTATTCACCTGTATTAAGAGTTGTGCACCAATCTGCGGCCGGACAGTCCCGATCCATATGCTTGGTTTCGTAGCTGTCACCATTATCAGACTGCCCTAACCTTGTTGTAAATAATATCTCTGAAAACAGGCATAATTACGTGTACACACAACTCTGCAGAAGCTACAATTCTGCTGACACAACAGAACTATGGGAGTATAGTCCCTCACAGAACTATGGGAGTATAGTCCCTCACAGAACTATGGGAGTATAGTCCCTCACAGAACTCTGGGAGCATAGTCCCTCACAGAACTGTGGGAGCATAATCCCTCACAGGACTCTGGGAGCATAGTCCCTCACAGAACTATGGGAGCATAGTCCCTCACAGAACTATGGGAGCATAGTCCCTCACAGAACTATGGGAGTATAGTCCCTCACAGAACTATGGGAGTATAGTCCCTCACAGAACTATGGGAGTATAGTCCCTCACAAAACTATGGGAGTATAGTCCCTCACAGAACTATGGGAGTATAGCCCCTCACAGAACTATGGGAGAATGCTCTGTTACAGCCCAGTTACTGCCACTGAGCCGCAAGTGGCTATGTGACTGAATTACGTATGACCCTGCATCACCTGTATTTGCATAAGCTAGGCATCAGAGCATGTGTGGTGTGAGAAACACAAGATACTTTCAGCAAATAGACTTGCCTTTAACTCTCCATCAGCCTCCTTATTGTTTACCTTATCTGAGTATTTCTATGCTATATTAAGGTGAAGGAACATCTTGTCCCAGCTGCGTTCTACGCTAGATCATTGCCGATTAGCCACCACTGCAAATATCATGCTCTCTGAACTCCATGGAAAGTGTGTCAGAATAACACACAAGTGTTCAGAGGGAACCCTGGTTAGGTCATGAACGTAGCCTCTCTGCACCAATTAACCCTATATAGCAGTGGTGGTTATGTTGCATTCACAACGTGAGGAACGCACCTGAGATTGGACATACCATGGATGCATGAGAAATGCCCTACTGCCATTTTACAATAAAGAGACATCAATGTTTCCAGTAAAAGTTAAATACACATAGATTTTTGTTATTTTGCAATTTTCATGCACATAAAAAAAGTCATAATGGTAAATTTACTAAGCTCGAATGAATTAGAATGCGCTAAATCGCATGTTAAATGCATATTCGCAATTTACTAAAAGCTAAAATCGTCCGAGTTTGTTCCATTCTAAAGGGAAAAATTGGCCGAGAACACCTAAAACTTGGACGGTATAATGTTTTCGGATAAATAGACCATCGATCCAACTTGGAAGCCTTTTGCCATAGACATCAACAGGACCTTGACAATTACTAAGGATTCAAATTTGTCATCGCAGCCGAAATATAGTGCAAATCGGCCACAAAAGACGCTAAAACTAACCCAAATAGAAATCTTAAATAGAACACCTTTTTCAATTTGAGTTTGACATCTGAACATACTTAACCATCACTGACACCTCAAATCTGTGGCCACTAAAATGGGGTCATGAAACTGAGCATGGTCAGCATTGGCCGACGGCGAAGTCATACATGCCATGGCGTGACTTGGTAGTGATGAGCGTCTTTTTGCATTACTTTTTACCTTCAAATGCGTAATAGGTAGCGACACAGAACATCGGCATGCTGCATACCATTTTCTTCAGCAGAAGCTGCTTGTGCTACCTATTACACATTTGAAGGTAAAAAGTCACACAAAAAGACGCTCGGCGATACAGAGTCACACGGAGCTCCAGCATTATGTGTAGCATAACTTGTAGCGCACGGAAGATAGATTATGTGGACACATCTGTATATTTATATTTTAAAATTAAAAAAAAAACAGTGTGGCCCCCCTCCAAGAGAACAACACAGAATAGAAATCGGCACTTTAGTTATATGTTATAATTTCTTTTCATCCATGTTAACAGCTCAATAGAAAGCAATCATTGAGTACATGTCAAGCACTAGACGTGCAGAAGAAATATATTAGTGTATTACTGGAGATCTGAGAATTAACTGTTTTATCTAACAGTCTAATGGCTTTCATACTGTATCCTAACATCACATATCTGGTAAATATGAAGGTAAATTGTGACTAGTCATGTGTGTCCAATGTAGTGTCTGGCACTACAGAAAATAGTTTTAGGAGCTGAATGTTAATGCATTTGTGTGTGTGGGGGGAGGGGGGGGGGGCTAATAAGCAGCCCTCTGTTATTATATCTCTTGTTTGGATATTGTTGATCAGTAACCAGATGGTGTATCTTCTAGCATTGTGGACCAAACAATATGAAGCATATGATAGGTGGTTGTTCTTAAATAGATTATTGCATCTGGGTGAGTGACGGGAATCTAAGTTAATTTGCAGAGAGAGAGAGCTCGGAAGCTCGTTCATGAAGATAAATAATATTCTGATGGCAAAAAAACAGCATTTTAGTAGCCTGTCCATTTTATTAACTGTTTTTCTTTAAAGATTTTATTTATATAGTAGAACAGTTAGTTACAGAAGCAGGAGGGGCCTGCAGCATATAAGATTATACAATGGACAGGGCCGGCGTGATGCGGTAAGCTGGCCCGGCGCAGCAGGGAGGCGCCAGGCTGGAGAGGCGCCACCACCGCCTTCTCCATTTGCGGACGGCCCACTGATATTGTGCTACCAGCGTGCGCTCGGTGGCTCCTTCATGCAGCTGGAGGGTGGGGCTCACCCTTGAGCTCCACCTTACGGCTCCCACAGTGTGTGTAGGGAGAGACACTACTACTGTGGGCAGGGCTGGCAACAGAAATATTGGGGCCAGTTACACAGATATTTCTGGGGCCCCCCCTCAACCCCGACCCCTTGCTGATGCCAGCAGTGAGAGCCAGGGCCATGCTGCAATCGGCAGCATGGCCCCAGCTAACTATATCGCCCACTGGACCTGCATTCAGGGCCAACGGAGGATGTCACTGACGATGCATGGGAGCACGCTTTGTCAGCAACATATAGAAACATATAAATATACAGTACATACATATATATAGACATATACATATATAGTATAGATCTGTATGTATATCTATATCTATATATATGTGTATATATATATATATATATATATAGAATAAAAAAGAGGGGCACTCACCAGGCTTTAAAAGAAGAAATTAGTCTATATTTATTCTAATGATAACATACGGTAACTCGAAGTTTCGGTCACAGTGCGTGACCCTCTTCAGCATGTACATATATAAGGTAATAACAACCACCAAGCAGGATACAGGTTTATATAGATATTTATGTATATATACTGTATATATATATATCTATATATCTATCTATATATATATATATATATATATATATGGATCTATATATGCCTATATGTATAATTAGGGGGGCACACTACATTGTCAATCTAAATAAAATGAACACTGTCTGTCACTTACCCTAACATCCGCTGGGACAGACTGTGCACTGTGGAGGACGGTGCAGCCCAGAGCTACAGCCGGTGATTAATTCCCGGTTGCTGGCTCCTGCTGGACTCCCTGCTGATGGGTGGTGGATGTAGAAGGAAGCTAGGGAGATGGGCCGACGCAGCAGCATGGCGTCATGATATCATACCCATGATGCCGCGTGCCTGCGCCGGGCCATCTCTCTGGCCAAGCATCCAACCTCTGCCGGCCACACTCAGTACAGGCGAGTGAGATGGAACGGAGCAACGGAGTTACACTTTGGAGGGGGAGCAGCAATGGGTAAAATTACAAATTTACACAAGCCGCAGACATGTGGCAGAGAGGTGCTTTGTGCCCCTGAACCCTCGGGGCCCCCCAGAACCTCGGGGCCCGGCACGGGTGTGCCCCTAGTCCCCCCCTGTCACCATGCCTGACTGGGCATTGTTTTAGCGGTACTACTACTGTGGACATGGCATAAGGGGCACTTCTGTGGGCATTGCATAAGGGACACTACTACTGTGGGCATTATGTGTAAGGGGCTGCTACTGTGGGCATTGTAAACTAATGTGGGCATTATGTGTAAGGGGCACTACTACTGTGGGCATTGTGTAAGGGGCATTACTACCGTAAGCATTGTATAAGGGACAATACAAAAAATATTCTGACCCCTGGAGCTGCACTCCAGAAGCAACAAAATAAGACCGTAAAATAAGTCAACTACTTATACATACAGGATAAATATAACAAAAACCCCGATCTTACAATTTTGCGCTATAGGTTGTTCTAGCAGCTTCAAATGTCACATTCTCCCTTTGTTTTCAGTAACACGATCCATGCATGCAAAAATACTTCAAAGGAGAAACAATAGTGTGATATTGTTTAGATACAAAAGTTTAGATACAAAAGTTTGGACCCCTTGTGTCAATCTGGGGTGAGACAATCCACATCCAGATCTTGTTCAACTCCCATCAAAGGCACCCAAAGTGTAGACGGTACATCATTCAGTGAGGATGCTTACATGTATGCTTACTTGCATAGGTATGGTTTATACATATAGCAGTTTCTTTATGTCCTCAACAGAGTCTGATATACCCGACCAAGATCCTCAAACTGATATATATAGCAGGGTCAGGAGAGAAGGAAGGGTTTAGATGGTGTAGATAATGCAATAAAAATATTTTATTTAATTAAAACACAATAGGGCAAAGACATGCATATCATATAACATACAATTTGCAATCCACTGCAGAAGATGGAACCCGGTTATGTCAGTAGAGTGCTAATGTGGGTCACAATAGGTATGCAGTACCCATGATTAAAATGACACTAACAACGTGTTTCGATGCACTGCAGTGTCTTTCTCAAGATGAGTGTCACAAACAGAAACACGTCTTTTACTTGTGGGGGGGCACAGGGAGAATGGGGGCTGGGGTGGAAAGGAGAGGGAAGACTGGTGAGAAGTAGGAGATCCAAGCGAGAAGGAAGAGTATTGAATTGCCAGGAAGTACTTATCTACTCCATACTCCTTACAACAGCACCTAACCCTTGAGTTCTTCCACCTTACTACTTATTTGAGTGATAAGACCACTGCAGCAATGTTTATTATATACCATGTACTTGTCCTGCAATGTCTTGTACTGTAAGTCACTGTTCTCTTGTTCTGCTCAACTGTTTATATACTTTGCTAGGCGCTGCGGAACTCTTGTGGAACCATATACACAAAGGATGATAATAATATGCCAGGCATAGTGAGGCATGTATCAGCAGTGTAGGGAGTGCAGTGGTTTCCCATAGCAACTGATCAGCTTGTATCTTTCATTTTATAGACTCTACTTGATAAATGCTACCTGAAAGATGATTGGTTATTAGGGACAACTTCTCTATTAGACCAAATATCCACTCTTTACACTGCTTGATACATCTCCCCCATAATGTTAAAATGCCTCAAACAAAAAGGGAATGAACTATAATATATAAAGTCCAGGGGTCCAATGTTTTAGAGAAGCTAAGGGTGTTATTATTAAAAATAATCAATACTATAAACATGCTAAATACTGGGTGGAGCTGCTTGTAGTGAGGGAGCGATAGGCTTCTTCCAATCTACTGCGATTTTGCAGGTGGCTTCTGAAATAAGCCTTATCAGCTCCTGATTTGTGTTCGGAGGCCAATAGGATCTCCAATGGCAGGAGAAAAACAGTCTGGAAAAACGGGACAATAATACCTTCAATGAAAGTAAATAAGGGTCTGATACAGCAAGGAACGCAGTTGATTATACGCATGAAATCGCTCGATTAATATGCACAGACACTGCAATCGGAACAGCGATCACAGAGGCCATGCAGACCCACGGCAGAGTGATTGACAGTAAGTGCCGTGTGTGGGTTGTGATGGGGGGTTGGTCGGGCGAATGCAGGCGTAACAGTGCGTTTCAACGCCATTGTGGGGGTGTTCATAAATTATCCACTGCGATACCAAATGCCGTCTGAGGCATCATAGCGTGCGCAAAAATAAGCAATTCCTGGGTAAGGTCTGGGCTTCCCTAACTGTCCGATGTTACTCGATGTTACCAATTGTTTATGTTGTCAAAGTATACGGATGTGAGTAAGGGGAAGTGGGCGTCCTTATGTCAGGCTGCGATCGCAATGCGAATGCAAACATTTACATGTCACCACTGATTTTAGCAACTGCATTGCGTATAAGCAGAATAGCGATGCGTAGTGAACCAGGCCCTAAGGAGCTAATTTAGACCCGCTCGCTAAGATGCATACTCTCGCTGCTGTCGATAATATGCAGTGTGTATGCATTGCAGTGCACATGCGCATACCTTAACGAAAGTTCACAATGCATTCGCTCGCTGCGCATAGCAGCCCAGCAGACTGAGTGACAGGGGAAGCCGTTTGTAGGTGATAACAGGGGCTGGCTAATAAAAACGGGGAGTGGAGGTGCAAACGCAGGCGTGCCTGAGCATCTTAAAGGTGTTTTAGAGGTGTGCATAATTAAAAAGACAGCATCATAGTACATGTCACCTGGCTTGTTTTTACACTGAAGTGCTTGTGGTAGGGTATGGTCAACCTCAAGCGCTGCGATAGCATCTGATGTTACCCGATGTACCGATGGTTGCATACACTTCCTGGACATGACGTGCACAAGTGAGCTTCTTAAAACAGGCTGGTGTGTGTCTGCATACACTATGTGATCGCTCTCTAAGAAATACTGGGCATGCTAGCACTGTTTACGCAATATGCATACACATTGTGCGAGCGGCTCTGAATCAGGACCTAAGGCCTCATTCAGAGCCGGACGCTCTGAGCAGAGCGCACGCTCTGAATGAGGGCCGTCCTCCATAATTATGGAGCGTCCTCCTGGACGCTCGTATAGCTGTGGGTCACCTAAAATTGGGTGTTGATATTTCTCCTCATCAAAAGACTCAGAGGTCTGGTTCCCTGGCAGATTCTTGAATGTCTCCATGAGTGGGATGTGGGAAGTTCTGGCTATAGTAAAGACACTAGGTAGGTAGAGGAGCAATGCCGAATCAAGCATTTGTGGATAGTGAGGTCTGAGCGTAAACGTTGCTTGGAGACATTATGAAGGTATCATATTTGGAGGAAATTATAAAACACAGGTATGAGTAATATAAAATTTTACTTTTTGTTCAATTAGGGAAGCAGTATCCGCTAGTGATATAATTTAATAACCTTACTCCACTGAGCAACCAAGCTTCAAATGACAAAAAGGAGTGACCCTGCGGAGAATCTGGAATGATATAAAAGTGGTATAAGAGGACTGGAAAAGTGGGCCACACTAAAACATAGATTAACAAAGTCCCAGATTGCTAATGAGTGTTGAATTATCGGGGGTGTGAGGAATGACCTTGGTCGTCTGCAATGGGGAAGCCACACAAAGTGGAGGTGGAGCAGAGACCAAGCACGTCAGCCTCAATCACAGACCAGACTCTACCAAAAGTTGGACAGTCCACAAGAAACATTGATTCAGCTGAGCCAATAAGTAATATCACATACTGTAAAGTTGGGAATGCCCAAACTGCCATCCCGTGGTAGTTTCTAAAAGACACCCAGTCGAACTATAGGGCATTTTTTGGCACAAATAAACTAATGTGAATGATGATGCTACAAGAGCCTAAATACATTGGGAGGAATGTGAATCTGAAGGGTTTGGAAAGGTATTGTCACGACTTGGCCCTTGTTAACTTCAGTCGGAGGACATAGGGGGTCACTGGGAGGGAAGGCAGCAGCAGCCGAGGAGGACGGATATAGGACTTCTTCATAGACAGGAACCGATAGCTAACACCGGGTGTTGGCGTAGACCTAACCAGAGGCGCGGATTCTATCCCGACCGATGCAGAGTATCACTAGAGAATATCTGCGGTGACAGGGCCAGCTCCAGGGGCCGGAACACCCTGTGCCAGCTCTCTACAGTGCATGACCAGAAATGGGGGTGTGGCCTAGTTACCATAGGACACGCCCCCTTATGTGACGTTATTTGGAGGCGTGCCACTTCGGCCCATGGGTGGAACAGTGGGAAAGTACTGTCCCGCTGAAATCAGAATGTTGGGGAGGGGTGCGCCCTCTATGGGTGGCACCCCTGTTTGACCGCACTGGTCGAACGTCCCTAGAGCCGGCCCTATGCAGTGAACAGGAAGAGCACACTGGAGATATAACCGCATGGAGCCTGGAACAGCGGTCTGGTGCAACAACAACTAGAGGTAGAGAAGTTGTTCAGGCCACCTGTTTCCCAGAGTACTGCTTTATACCCTAAGGTAGCTTGCTGTAGGCAGACGAAGTCAGCTGACTGACAGCAGGAATTCCCTTGATGGAAAGTCCGGTCAGCTGACAGAAACAAAAGTCCGGTCAGCTGACAGAAACAATATGGCAGCGCCCGTGACAGCGGCTGTGGGAACCTCACAAGGGGAACGCTGGAGTCCTCAACCCCTGGACAGAATAGACAATGCGGCCATCCACTGCCGTACCTGACATCTGACTGCATGGCTGATCAGAGGAAGCTGGCACCTCGGTAAGTCGCAATTGATGCCAGGCTGGATCCTGATAGGTATAAAACACTGAGGCAGACGTTCATCTTGACCACACTGATCCTATCATTCCAGTATATATACTGACCAGGCCATCTATCTGCTGTAGGTCAGATACCATTTGCGATAAAAGGTGAGGGAAGTTAGCCTGGTACAGTAGATGGATGTTTTTGGTAATATGGATATCTAAATATTTAATTTTGGTTTGATACCATTATTGTAGAGCAAACTGAATGATATCAGAAAAATAAATATCTAGGTCCTGTGTTTTCTGAGAATGAATCTTGTAATCTGAATGCAGACTATACTCATCAATAATTTTAAGAAGATGGGGGAGAGAATTTGCCAGATCTGTAATGGTCAGGAAAACATTGTCTACATAAAGGGTAATTTTGTATGAGGGAGTACCGACAGAGGGCCTGATGCAGAGATGTATGCTAATTTGACCGCAACTGCGTCTCCGTACGCAAAAAATATGCTAATGTTAGCAAAGATCACCCTAGCATAAAGACGCCCACTACTGCCTTCTCACCTGCGTACAACTACGCATACCTACTTAAACATCGGTACCATCGAAGTACATCGGCGGCCATTTTATTCTTGTGGAAGGTCAGACCTGCCACAGGCCAGGGAGCTATTCTGCCACGCAGAGCTGCGTATGCAATTCCAGTGGCTAATTTATGCACGCCCACGTAACGGCATTCAAACGGCCAGGCACCCCTGCGTTTCGCTAACCACCCCCTGTCAACACCCCCAAATGGTCACTTCCTGTCAATCAATCTGCATTGGGCCTCCGTGGTCTGCGTGAACGCAGGGCGTTCGCACTGCTGCCTTTGCGCACCCTCACTGCAATGCATACACAATGGAAAACAATCGCTCGATCTGCGTGCGATTTGCAGTTGCGTCCATCTCTGAATCAGGACCACAGTCCCAAGAATGTTCAGGTTGGTGTGAATCTTGGCAGCCACGGGTTTGATATATAGTGCCAAAAAAAGGTGGGAAATGGTGCATCTAGTGTCGTTAAAGTCCCGTCGACCCGGTATAAAGATGACTTGATCAGGATGAATTAATGAGGGATGAAATGGACTAGCTCTGTTTGCCAGGAGCTTTGCATACATTCTGAGGTCCAGATTTCATAAGAGATCAGTCTGTAATTTGCACAATATCTACTTTCCTTTTCCATGTTTATTACCACCTGGAGCAGACAAGCCTTTTCCTGAATCACTGGAAGCTGTCCCATTTTACCAGAGGCTCTGATACTCATCTGACAGTTCCAGCCAAAGATCAGGCTGTTTAATGCTGCAGATAGGAGGCATGAGCAGGAGGACCAATTAGAAGCCGCAATCATTGCAGATTCTTATCATTCCTGACATTCACTCCTTCGTCTGCACTCTGCAGCAATAATGTTGGTTGTGCAGTTTTAAGTATTAAACACTACTTGTAATGTGTATGCCAACTACTCATATGTTTGTGACCAGTGGCGGTTCTAGGGGCGGGCTAACAGGGCCGTCGCTCGGAGCGCCGGCCCCTAGAGGGCGCCACTGAGTCCCCAGGAGAGAAGCAAAAAAAAAAAAACTCTGAAAAATAAAAAAAACAGCGCTGCTTTCCCCCCCCGCTAGCCGCCGCCGCAGGGAGGCTGCATCTCCCTGCAGCGGCAGCCGAAAGCCAGAGCTCACTCCTGAGCTCCGGCAGAGAGCACTATGGGAGGGACGTCATGACGTAATGACGTCTCTCCCATAGATACGTGGTGGAGCCGCGGTCGGACCGGACAGCAGCTTGTGTTTGTATTTTAATTGTTTTTTTTTTTCAGAAGCACCAGCACTGGGGGCATGGCTATAAGGGCGCATTACTACTGGGGGCATGGCTATAAGGGGCATTACTACTGGGGGCATGGCTATAAGGGGTATGGCTATAGGGGGCATTACTACTGGGGGCATGGCGATAAGGGGCATTACTACTGGGGGCATGGCTATAAGGAGCATTACTACTGGGGGCATGGCTATAAGCGGCATTACTACTGGGGGCATGGATATAAGGGGCATTACTACTGGGGGCATGGCTATAGGGGGGCATAAGGGGCATTACTACTGGGGGCACGGCTATAGGGGGCATTACTACTGGGGGCATGGCTATAGGGGGGCATTACTACTGGGGGCATGGCTATAGGTGGCATTACTACTGAGGGAAATGGCTATAGGGAGAATTACTACTGGGGGCATTACTACTGGGGGCATGGCTACAGGGGGGCATTACTACTGGAGGCATGGCTATAGGGGGACATTACTACTGGGGGCATTACTACTGGAGGCACATCTATAGGGGGGACACTACTATAGGAGACATTACTAATGGGGGCATTAACACTGTGGGCATTACCACTGCAGGCACTACTATTGAGGGCACTGCATGGGGGCACCACTACTGGGGTCATTGTGTAAGGGGCACTACTACTGTGGGTATTGTATTAGGGCCACTACTACTGTGGGCCTTGTGTATAAGGGGCACTAATTTGGGCATTGTGTAAAAGGGGCACCACTTTGTGTCATAACATGAATAAGGGACTTCTGTGTGGCATAATTCGAATTTTGTGACCTCATCACAAGCAACTCACCTGCACGCCTCTTAAACTTGCCTCTGAGCTGTGCCTCTACTCCTCTCTAATTGTTTCTCCTGTCCTGCTCCCCTCTTATGGAACTCTCTGACCAGACTTTTCCGCAATATTTAAGTACTCCTCAGACTAGGGATAGCCATCAATGGTTTCATACCATCGGGCAAAAACCATCAATAATTTTGCCACCGACGGTTGGGGACAGCACATGCACACATAGCAGGAACTGCATATTTGCAAAGTGGAGAGCACAGAGCTCTCTGCTATCGACTGCTGAAACCATCGCCATCGGATACAAACCAACAATGGTTTGCACTCATCGATGATCGATGTTCAGAACTACTTCAGGCCATCTTTTGCTATAGCCTATATGAGGGCCACAACTAGGGGAGGGGGCCCGGGGGGTTGGGGCTAGGGGGGCACATGCCCTGGGTGTAGAACTTCAGCAGGGTGGGGTGGGTGGCGTTCCGAGGAGACGTGGGGCCTGGGTTGCTGCAGTTGTTTATTTGCAGCCGCAACAGCAGCCATTGAAAGAGTGACACAGCGCTGTAGTCATTCTAAGGTGGCAATGGTCGCAAACCAATAGGAGCTCACGGACCGGCAGCCAATCAGTACTGATTGGCTCGCGACTGTCGCCACATTAGAATGACGGCGGCGCTGTGTTTCTCAAGGGCTGCGGACAGCTGCCTATCTGTGCGGATCCAAATCAACACCTGCTGATGCAGGCACTGTGACAGGCTCATGGAGGGGGATAGGGGAAAGGTAAGAGGCTGCTAGAGGGGGAGGGTGAGAGGCTGCTGGAGGGGGAGGGTAAGAGGCTGCTGGAGGGATATAATGTGTATGGGGCATTACTGTGTTGCATACTATAATGTGTAAGGGGCATTACTGTCACAATCAGATTCAGCAGCAGATCAGAGATCTGGATTATGGTTGCGGCTGGCATCTGGGTGCAGATGTGTTGTAATTTCCATATTTGCTTATCCCCAATTGATGATATGTGAACTTCAACAACGCTTTTCAGTTTTACTTTTGTATTGTAATAGTCTTTTTACTTGTTTGAGTTCTAGACTATTGGGTGTGGTGGGGTCCTGTTCAGAATACTGAAACAGAAATATTTTAAAGTAGACCTATTACATATACAGAGGGTAGTCAGCAATTTTTTGGTATTTGTTAATATGTTGATATAGCGCTGACCTTATAATCTATAGCCTATCACTTTAATAGGAACCAGGACCTCAAATGTATA
This sequence comes from Taudactylus pleione, assembly GCA_031769625.1. Taxonomy (NCBI): domain Eukaryota; kingdom Metazoa; phylum Chordata; class Amphibia; order Anura; family Myobatrachidae; genus Taudactylus; species Taudactylus pleione. The sequence goes on along the minus strand of JAUIMM010000081.1, from coordinate 7,647,765 downwards.
ATACCTCTTTGCCACCAAAAACCCGGGTCCAACCTGGGTTTTCAGACATGGTTCCAAATCAGGTCAGACACCGTTTACACAGCACCATCGATCTGGGTTATTCTCAGGTCAGCGCCATCCACACTGAACCTGGGTCTGCCCTGCTAAACTTGTGAGGTCATAAAAAGTGGGAGGTGACTGCTCCACAGCCACCAATCAGCTCATTTTAGGCATGACCCAGGTCAGATAACCTGGGTTGCGCCATTTACACAGCACCATTACCCAGGTCCATCCTGGGTCCGGCCCTCGTAGCTACCTGGGTTGGATTGCAGGGTCACTTGACCCGGGTTATTTTTCAGGAACCCTTTTACATTGAGCTGCGACCTGGGTAGACCCAGCAATAACCCGGGTTATCGCAGCAGTGTAAAAGGGGTATATTAAGTCTGGTCTCAGTCATGCAGCATCAGTATTTTCACAGGTCCCTAGCAAAAATGATAGGCTACATTTTTCACAATCCAAAAATGGATGCATCCAATATGCGTAGGCAACAGGCAGAGACTGATTACAACTCCATGGGGTCTTAGGCAAGACTCTGATTTTGGACCCTAACCCACATCCATTTTTCAAAATCACATAAAAACTGGTTTGAGTAATCTCCTCCCCTCAATGCCCACTAGACCCTAGGTGGAAGCCAAGATTGCCTAATTGGTAAACCATCTCTGGCAACAGGTTCGTTTTCACAGAGCAGGTCGTTTCACTATCTGTACAATAGCACAACGAGAGCGCATCAGATATAAGCAACATTTTTAGCATATTAGACATCATACTTTTTCCTTTGCTTACCTTGCTATAAAATGGTTGCCATGGTACTGTGTAACTGTAACATATACAGCTATGTATTAGACAGAGGTGCCCAGATCTAGTAAAAATTTCTGTAAACCCCTTACCTTCATTCCACATGCATAAGGCATCAGGAATGCCTTTAACTTTTAGACCATGAGACACAGACGAACTGATTCAGAGTTGGAAGAATATATTGCGCCTACATCTGTGTGCGCGCCTGGTTTATACGAGCTTGTAGCTAGTCACCATCATGTTTATCATTTTGGGTGTTGTGTATTAAGGGCCTGATTCAGAGATGGACACTAATGCGATGGCAGCTGCAATTTCGCACGGAACGCAGCTACAAAAATAAGCTAATACATGCCAAAGCACATCTGGCATAAAGACGGCCACTGCTGCTTCCTCACATGGGTACGACGTTGCTTCCCTACGTAAATATAAGTAACATCGACACATATCGAGTGGCCATCTTTCCTTTGCAGCAGGTCTGACCTGCTGCAGCCTTGGCAGCTCTCCTGACACGCAGAGCTGCGTAGGAGCACGCAGTGGCTAATTTATGCACGCCCATGTAACGGGGTTCAGTCGGTCAGACACGCATGCGTTTTTCTGACCACTCCCCATTACCACCTTCAAACGCTGACAGCCTGTCACTTACTCTGCGATGGATTCCTGTGCGTGCGTAATCGCAGTGCGATCGCTGCACATGCGCAGTGAGGCCTTTACGCATGCGCAATGGCACACAATCTCTTGATTTTTGTGCGTATTCGCCATTTAGTCCATCTCTCAGTCAGGCCTTGTCTTCCCAGAATGCCTGTCCTAACTAAGGCACCAGAGCCAGTCCGACTGCAAACGAATTTGCAGTGCAGACTAGGAAACTCCCAGCAAACGTTGGCGACACGCCTGCATTTTTGCAGCTACCCCCGTTACCTCCCCCAAACGTCACTTACCTTTCACTCACTTTGTGACTAAATCCTCACTGCATCTGCCATCGCTAATCAATCGCCCCGCGTGCCCAGTGCAGCTGTGACTCATGCGCAGTGGCAATAATCGACATTGCATCCACCTCTGAATCAGGCCGAAAGTGTGGGACTGAGGAAAATGTTTAAGAAAGGAATTTAAAAATATTTTCCTCAATTGTTATCTCTGTAATCAAAATCTCTAAATGAAAAAACAAAAAAAAATAAAAAAAATCTCTAAATGAATTCCTATTTTGTATAACAAATTATGGCAACTGACGCTACTGAAAAAGTATTATTTTAATAAAAATATATAATAATAATATTATTATATATAATAATAAGGAAACAAAGATAAAATGTATTTTTCTGTGTATTTGTGCTCAGGCTGGAATTAGAAAATACGTTGGAATAATTGTAGAATTTATAATAGACAAATTGGCTGCCAATTAACTTCTGTACAGATCCATGGACAATTCATTATATTAATTTAGAATAGAGTATAGACTATCCTGCTGTCCCCCCAACACCCTATTGCTGCATCCTCACAGACGTATGGGTAAGTATGGGAGATTTGCCTTCTCTTGAGGGGGGCCAAGAGCACCCATCTGATTTTCGGGAGCCCCCCGGCCATTGCGGGAGAGTCGGCAAGTATGGTGTACAGTATTTATCACATGTGCACTGAATAATAGTAATGATAATAATAAAAATAATCACATTCATATCTAAGAGGACCATATCAAAGGCGGATGGAGACACCATGGGCTTTATTCTGAGTCGGGCGCAATGATGAACGCAGTTGAGCGACTATTTTCTACTGCACATGTGTAAGTCACACTGTGCGTGCGTCCCGAGTCCATGGTCACAGAGACGCAGTTCCAATTCAGACGCATGGTCTCAGACATATCTTGAAAATGTACTGGGCATTCCTGGGCGGCTGCAGGGGACGGTCCGTCTGATAGGTGTGTTATGGGGGTGTCGCACGCGTGTCGCTGAACTGGTTGCAAACTGAAGCGCATAATCGTTCATATATATCTGAATCAGGCTCCATGGCTCTGGACTAGTGAAGAGTTGCCCTACCTCCTCCGAGCAGCAGCCCCCCCCCCCACTCCCCCGCATATACTTACCTTTTTCCGACAAACGGGTCCCTCCTCCTCGCATAATAAAATATCATAATTAAGGTGCATACACAGTCAGATTTGTCAGATGTGTCAGATGAACGATTGAATGATCTGAACGATTTGAACTACGAACGATTTTTGACTGCATTATGGTGCATACACACGGTCAGATTTTTCCTTCAGATATGAACGATAACGATTTAAAAATCGTTCAGTCGTTCATATCTGAAGGAAAATCGTTCATATGTGACATGCCTGAACGATGGACGATCAACGATGCGCGTTCCGGTTTGTCAGATAACGATATCTGACATCTGATGGGTTTGCAGTCAGACTTGGACGATTCCATTAATTTTAATGCAGTCAAAAATCGTTCAATCGTTCAAATCGTTCAAATCGTTCAAAACTTTGGTAAAATCGTTCAAATCGTTCAAATCGTTTAGTCGTTCAGTCGTTCATCTGACGAATCTGACAAGTCTGACAAATCTGACCGTGTGTATGCTCCATTAAAGTGAATGGAATCGTCCAAATCTGACTGCAAACACATCAGATGTCAGATATCGTTATCTGACCATCGGGAACGCGCATCGTTCATCTGACAAACATGTCATATTTTCCTTCAGATATGAACGATTTTTAAAATCGTTATCATTCAGATCTGAAGAAAAATCTGAACGTGTGTATGCACCATAAGAAAGCTTCGCTTCAACGATGCAATTTAAAGTCAAATGCTCTAATTGACGTTATCACTGATTAATCATGTTTATTTTTATTATTTATTTAGTTTTTATTTGTAATGTAAATGTCATTTAATAGTTTCACCACATAAATAACAACATGTATGTGATATATATATATATATAATTATATATATATATATATATATATATATATATATTAATATTATAGTATACAGTGCATACAAACAGAGCACTAATATATTTAAATGACAAGACCTGTCGCTGCATAGTTCCTCTTCCAGAAATAATAAACATAAATAAAAGACACTGAAATATGTGAATTGCCTACAAGAAAAGACTGCTGGGGTCAAAAAGGCACAGATGAAAACGATTACCTGATTGAACTCATCCCAACCCCCTTTCTTGACCTCTAGTCAGAGGAAGAGTTTAGCCTGCCCGACCGCTTTCCTTATTCTAAACTCCCCCTACCTCCAAACCATAACATTTATTCTGCTTTCTACAGACAAGTTTTTTTCCGCTTTGCAGCAAAGGAAAAAAAAAAGAAGCCAGCGGGGAGGGGTGGTTGTTCCTGGAAGAGCCAGCCTGGGGAGTTGGTCACATTCTTGGCTTGGATTCAATGACTGAGGCAGACACCAACAAACAGAGAGAAAGGGGGTGGAGAAGGGAAAGGAAAGAGGGGAGGGGAAGGGAGAGAGAGAGAGAGAGAGAAGAGACAGAGGGGGTGGAGGAGGCTGGAGCAGCAGAGACAGAGTGCATTAGCTAAGCACTGGAGCACTCTGAATTGGACAGCCAGGCTGTGTACATGGGTGTGCAGCTCTGCTCCTTCACACCCGGGACCAACCAGTGTAACAAGATGAAGAAACACTCCTGAGAACTGAACAAAGGCCTTCAGAACCCCCCTCTGGAAACTATCTTGTTTTTTTTATTTTTGTGGTTTTAAGTATTTTCTTTTTTCTTTGTACCATTAGTCGTCAGAGAGCCTGAGAAGCTATGGACAGGAAAGGGGTGACGGCTGGGCACGTGTAGACACTTTATTAAGGTGTGGATACCCCTCTGGTCACAGCCCCAGAGGAAGGAGCACACTTCCAGAGAGTTTGGGAGCTGCCTGGTGATGGGGCTGCTGCTGTGAACTCCGCTGTGGATATTGTTTTGTGCTGGTAGTTGTTGAGAACGAGAGAAAGAAGGAAGGATCCTCTGATTTGTATTTGTGCCCCCACACCCTGGTCTATCCTGGATTTGCCCCCCCTGGGAAGCTCTATCATGGAGACTGTGAGTAGGAGCTTCCAGCCCCATCCAGGTCTGCAGAAGACGCTGGAGCAGTTTCACCTGAGCTCCATGAGCTCCCTGGGCGGTCCGGCCGCCTTTTCAGCTCGCTGGGCACAGGATATGTACAAGAAGGACAGCGGCAAGGAGCCAGAGCCCGTTCTGCATGTGCCCGTCCAGCCGCCACCGGTCATCCCCGGGGGGCCCCTCTTCATGCCCTCCGACCGCTCCACGGAGAGGTGCGAGACCATCCTGGAGGGGGAGACGATCTCCTGCTTCGTGGTCGGTGGGGAGAAGCGGCTGTGCCTGCCCCAGATCCTGAACTCTGTGCTGCGGGACTTCAGCCTGCAACAGATCAACTCCGTGTGCGACGAGCTGCATGTCTACTGCTCCCGGTGCACGGCCGACCAGCTGGAGATCCTCAAAGTCATGGGCATCCTGCCCTTCTCTGCGCCCTCCTGCGGCCTCATCACCAAGACGGACGCAGAGCGACTGTGCAATGCCCTGTTGTACGGGGGCAGCTACCCTCCCCGCTTCAAGAAGGACTTCCCGGGATCGCTGGAGCTGGAGGTGACGGAGAAGAGCTTCAGGGTGTACCACGAGTGCTTTGGCAAATGCAAAGGGCTCTTTGTGCCGGAGCTGTACGGGAACCCCAGCGCGCCCTGCATCCAGTGCCTGGACTGCCGCTTGCTCTACGCGCCGCACAAGTTCGTGGTGCACTCGCACAAGGCACTAGAGAACCGGACATGCCACTGGGGCTTTGACTCTGCCAACTGGAGGGCATACATCCTCCTGGCCCAGGATTATGCCAGCGAGGAGGAGCAGGCCAGGCTGGGCCGGCTGCTGGAGGAGATGAAGGAGAAGTTTGACTACAGCAACAAGTACAAAAGGAAAGCTGCCAGGGTGAGTGTCCAGGGGGTAAGGGTAAAGCTGCCATATTGTATGCCCAGGGGTGCGGTTAAAGCTGCCAGGGTGAGTACCCGGGGAATGGACTATTCCTGTCAGGGTGTATGCTCAGGGGAAGAACTAATCCTTCCAGGGTGAGTGCCCAGGGAAAGGGGTGAACCCACCCACAAGGGTGAGTGCCCACGGAAGGTGGCATTTGAGCAAAAACCTCTTTCATGATTTTAGGTGTGATTACCCCTAAGCTGTCACTAAATGACATTTAGAATAAAATATTTTTTTTAATTTTTTTTTTATTTTAGAGCGCTATGTGTGGGTCTTTCTGCAGAGTTAGACAGCTAAAGGGTTAAACTATATTTGGAAGTAAGAACCTAACCCACTGTTATAGATTTGTATTTATTTTTTCCTCTTTACAATGGGTAGGTTAATTGCAGTTCAAGTTTGTTTGGGGGCATTCAGGCAGAAGTTATAACAGGCTATAAAGGTGTCATTTGCATTTGTCCAGATTGTAGGACTGGGTGACAGTGTTCTGTTATTGGAGGGTTAACTAGGTTGAGACACTGAGCATGACGAAAAGTGCTGTTTAGAGAGGAGTTGACCTCCTGGTAACCCAATGTGACAGTGTCTGTATTTTTTTCTTTTTATAGAAGAATATAGTAAAGGTGACCAGGATATCTGTAGGGCACATTTATTAAATGGATCCCCTATCATGGCATTTATTGTGACCTGACACCAGCCCTTCTCCAGGGTCTGTGTTGCACTTTGCTTCATGCTAAGAAAATATAATAAAAAAAAAAACAATTGACAAACTCTGTGGTTGCAGCTAATGATCATGGACGGAAGTGTATAGAAATACCGTGGTATCTGTTTGCAGATGTGGTCATTTTACATCTGCAGAACAGGTGCAGAGAGTCCACTTTCCCCTCCCCCAGAACTTTGTAGTAATATAGGTGTTTGTACCTGGGACTTTGTAGTACTATAGGTGTTGTGTCTGGTTCTACTTTACGTGTAGACAAGACAACACTACCTTTCCTATCCGCAGATCTGTGTGTCAGTTCCTATTAATGTAATGCATGTTTTTATCTTGGGTATAAAAATGTGCTCTAGACTGATTCTCTAGTCGGAGACATGTTACTATATATAGGTGCATACCCTTACATATTGTCTGTACATGATCAATTCTTTCTAGGAATGAAAGTGTATTTATTTCTTGCAGTCCAGTGTACTAGATACCTGGCACCAGTCTGGTGGCCATGTTCAGCATTGTGTGTAGGTGGTGTATACATAACTGGGGCAGTGGAATGAAGACATGCCACCCAGACTCTCCGTCCAGACACCAGCGGTTTATGTTCGGCGTCTGGTCTCAATTGTGTGTATGCCAGGGTGTGTGTAAGGCAAGTTGGTAGCTGGCATCGATTCTACATAGTGGATAGCACTTAAGGTCCTTAGAGATGACAAACGCATATATATATTTTATTTATTTTACAATTTTCATAATTCCTAATATTTATTACGTTTGCATTAGTGACGTGTGAATTTACATTGTCCATATCTTAACAAGCACCCACACATTTTTGTAGATACATTATGTAATCTTTCTCACCCTGGTAAATTGGGAAACACATTGTCTGACCTTAATCCTTTTGAACTTCTTTTTTTTTTTTTTTTTTTTTTTTTTTTTTTATAAATCCACATCATTTTTGAAAGTAGTTTTGCCTTTTAGTGTTCCTAAGGAAGAGGGTAAACTTTTGTGATGTTATCGCCCTGTTACAGAATTGTAACAATTTTCTGAAGTATGAGGGACCACTCTGCTCCTATGGAGTTGTGTAACTACAGCTTAGCCTCCCAGTTCGATGTAGCTATTCACTGTCTTTTGGCATAAAATGAGTGCGACGATCTTGATTCTCCTGGCTGATTATTCCTGATGAATAATAAAGTTGCATTTACGAATCTCTACTTGGGAGGCCAATTAAATCACATTATTGCTTAAAACCTTTTTTTCCCCCCCACTTATTATCAGTGAATAGACTCCTTCCCAATTTCACTGGGAGTTTCTTACAACTGTGTGTCAGAGCCATTGTGGCAATGTTAACATTAATGAGGCACATTATCTGTCATAGTTGGAGGTGGATGCGTTTTTAATGGCTTGTCTATCCCCGGCTAATCGAGGATTGAGGTAGGATCTTTGAATAGTCCTGTCTGGCAAGAATGGGCTCATTTGTGACTGGCTTGGGAGAACATTGTTTAACCCATTTAAAGCCAGACTCTAGTCTGCTCTTGTTGCCATCAAGCTGGTTACAGTTTCTTCCTTCACAGAGTTTAATACAATGGAATTTCGTTACTTATAACTTAATTTTTTTTATTTATTTCAGTGGGTTATATTCTTGCATTTTTTTATCTGTTTCCTATAGAAAAGCCAAAAAGCTGATTATGTGATAAGGTCCTGACCAACCAACACAACCTAACTCCTGACCTTGTGAATGGGCTGTCTTTCAGTAACCTGTATTCTCAGCTTGTTTTGAAACCTGCTTTGACTGCACATTTTTGTGCTATCTTATGAATGCAGACTCTGCCGCCACAATAGATTGGTGTTTTCTGTTTAAGTCTATATATGTATGTTCCATCCCTTCTTGATCTGCAGTATTGCTTAGACTATACACTTTGGAGATCTTCTTTTTTTTTTTTTTTTTTTTGTGGTTGAAGCAACATTTTCTAGGTATGTTTGTGTACACACATTCGCACATTATTTTGTGTGTGTGTGTGTGTATATATATATATATATATATATATATATATATATATATATATATATATATATATATATATATATAATTTTCAGTGTAGCAGTTGTGATATTATCTTTCAACTCGTTCTGCAATGGGGGTGGAAAAATGAAACAAACGTATATGTCATTGGGATGAAAGCAGCCATTCTTTACGTGTGTGTGTACACAAGCATATTAACATTAATAATTAAAAGCCCTTCCTGGGTTAAAATGCAGTTGTAATAATGACTGCAATGGCTGTACACATTTTTAATATGTTTTCATTATCTTTTAGCTGGCATAATGCTACATGGTTTCCTTGTCCTCCCCCTTTTTTTTTTTTTTTATCTTTTCTCTCTCTATTTATCGCAATAGATCTAAATCTGGTTTGCCTTTATTCCCTCTGGGCATTCCTCCCCCCTACCCATTATCCTTCCTTTTCTCTCACTTCTTCTCCCTGGAAAGGGACTCGTGCTGTATATCCTCTAAATTGCACTAGTTGCATTTAGCTAGGCACTCTTGAGACTAAATAAGACTGGAGCACTTGCCTGTCCAATGCCTTCCATACTACTTGTACGACTAGGTTCAATAGTCCTTCAAAGCTAATATCGGGAACACAACAGATTGGTGACAGCTGTCCCTATGTACAAGTAGCAAATAGTGATGCCACTGAGTGAATGTTGGTAATGTTACAGGCACGCAAGTAAAGCTGCATACGCACGCAAAGATTTTCTGTCTAACCATCCAACTAGTTGATTGGTTGGAATGAAAATCTGGTAACGTATGAAAGCGAATGACAACAATTTGCTCCAAAATGCTGCTGTTTGAACAAATTGTTTAGATCAAACATTTAACAAACTTGTCTGCCGACCATTTTCATCTGTTTTCTGGAATTTTTGGAATCAGCAAATTGCTGATCATCAGTTACTCCCATCCGACCAAAGTGGCGGGTGCGCGGCTGTTTTTCTACATAGCGCGGCGCTAACAGCCGCGCGCCCGGCAGTTTGGTCAGAGAATGCCGGTTACCGCGCCTTAACACCCTTGTTAAGGCATGGTGACCGCAATAACCGACATTCTCTGACCACGCAGCGCACTGAATTGAATAACCGGGAGCTCGCTATTTGCGGGGTTCTATTTAATTCGCATTGATTTGAATCGCCCCCTTAGACTGTGTAATATTTGTGTGCTGTTTTGTTAGTTGTGGAAGGTTAACAGTTGTGTTTGTATTTTATGCATAAATGTGCAAATGCTCTGTGTACCAATTTATTGCCACAGAGATTAGGAATGTGGGTTGTCTTTGTCTCGCTGTGGTAATTTACAGTACTGTTCAGGAAAAACAGTCTGCTGGAGAAACCACACTTCGTTCACAGCCAGAGTTGTTACTTCATCACCGACCAATCCGATCGCGCAGCCACTTTACAGAATAGCATTTCGGTCAACTCTTGCCTTGCATTTTGAATTTGAATGGTTCTAGAAATATGAACCCATTTGTTCTTGGGTTGGTGGAAACACATGCATGTCCCCAAATTTACGTTCAGTTTGCTCTTAAAAAAAAACAAAAAAAAAAACATCTCTTGTCTCCTATTTATTGCTAATTTACATTGGTGGATTATACTTATTGTCTGTTGCGGGGGCAAGCCCATTTTTAATTGTTGTGAGTAACATTGTTAGTCTTTCAGGCATTGGCGGATATACATTTTTGTTACTATTTATATCGGCTGACAGTTTGTTTTAAATTGTCTCTCGCTCTCATCATTTTAAAATAGCATTTGTGGATTGGTAATTTTATAGGGATTGTTCAAGAATACTCTACCTCGGAATTGTACAAAGCCGTTAATTCTCTAGTGGTGCTGCGTCTGTAGATATATAATATCCTAATGCCTTTGTGCAGGCTCTACATTGCAGGATGACCCTGCCTACTGGAGCATTGTATTATGACCTATCTTATCAGGTCAATTACGGAGGGTGTTTTTTTTTTTTTTTGTTCTTTTTTTCCTTTCTAACATTCTTGCGATCCGTAACTTTGACCCTTTCAGCGCTGGTGGAAGTGTGCTCTGTAGTCATTTCTATTACAAATTTTAAAAGCAAATGCAATTTTATACAGAGTGTTGTGGTGTCATTCTGTCCAGTAATTGGACACTGTTGGTAGGATATTTTGGAAGATTTGACAGACCTACCTCACTGTCAGAGGCATAGAGGGTTAATCTGGGTTTTACTGTGACATGACAAAAAAAATTGCTAGAAATACCGTTTTCATTCTTTGTTAATTATACAGAGTTGAATATTAAATAAAATGAGATAAATTGACATCACGCTGATTACGGCAGTAGGGATAATTTTAACAGACTGCTTAAACCACCAATTACACTTAATGTGACAGACAAATGTATGAAGGAAATGCTCTTACAAAAGGCTATGTGGGCTATTTGTTTACATGTGCACAGATTGATATTCATCGCTGTTTTGCAATGGAGGGCTCAGCGCTAGCAGTGGGTCCGTCCTTGCCGGTGTGAATGGATGCAATTAAGTGTTAATGTCCCTCTAGTCGGACTGATGTCTGTTTTGTATGTATGGTGTTACATGTTTGACGTCTACACTCCAAGTTTATTTAGACCTCTTTGGGAATAGGAGACTTGAGCAACTCTCCCACAGTGTAAAGGCTTAATACAGGCAAGTTCATGTAACTGGTACACACTGCTGTGCAGAAGTTCTCCTTTGTTCTAACCATTCAGAACATACTGACCACTAAAAGTATAAGGACCCCCCCCCCCCCCCAACCTACTCATGTATGTGTTTTCCTTAACCCTTTATGTAACTGGATTTTAATGTAAGTGTCTAAGCCAGACCTGAACAGCCTGTCTCTCTCCCTGTGTTGTGAAACTACAAGTCCCAGCATGCTCTGCATGAAATGACTGTCCTATACAATGACAGTCATTTCACTTCAGCAAAGGGTTAACAAGGACTTGATGTGGCACGCCAGAAATGCCTACAAAACCAATAAAGCCAACCTATCTAGTTCCCCATTCACTTCATTACATGTGGACAAGGTGTATTATTTCTGGTTAATCTTGGGGTTTAAGCAGCAAATCAATAAAAGCATTAAAACATCTAAATCCCCATGAAACCTTAACAAAGATTTGGTAAATATAACTGCCAAGCCTTCAGCCGCCTGCACCCTTTCTCTCCTGAGCACTCCCCCGTCCTTTTAAGCCTTCATCCCTTTCATATCTCTGCTGTAGGCTGTTTACATCACCCCCCCGCCCCCCTTTATTTATTTATATTTTTTAACACCCAAACAAAAGAGTTGGAGATTGACTGACTGAAGGAACTTGAATTTCAGGCTGAGACCGCAGAGACTGACTGTTAATGTTAAACAGGTATGCCGAATGTGCTCGCTCATGTCTGGTCATGAATGGCTCGACAGACTAAACACCACTGTACCAACTTAACCCGAACCCACAGCTCTGCCAAGTGGAGTTTAGAGCCAATCTCTGCTGGGGGCGGGGAAGGGTGTATCTCGCCAGCAGCTGTAAACTGGAAAGAGTTTGGCCATCAATGTTCTCGCATTCTTGGAAAAGGCCATTTGCTTTGCTAGGAGGGCAAAGTTGAATGCTAAGCAAAGCCTGCAGTGCCTTATCTCTCTCCCAGCCATTTGTAACACCTGAAGTGTCAGTGGAACCTCATGGCTGTTATCACAACCCAGGTAGAAATCTCACCAAACAGTGGCATATATTTATCGGTGGAAATAAACAGCGACTAACATTTGGGATGAAAAAAGGCACCTCTGCAGTCTTGTTTGAAATAGTAGTCTGTAAATTGTGAGCTAAACATGCATGCACACTGTGTGTGTATTAGATGGATATCTATCAATCTAAAACTTCCTTTGTACTAAGATGCATTTCAGCAGCACCTTGTGTAGGGTGGTTTATGTCTGTCAAGATTGAACTTTGGGAAGAATCAAAGGAGGCAATTCTATTGATTCTCTCCCATGTAAAGTGACCAGGAACTATTCAATGGTTTTAGTCGACCGGCCCTGCGGCTGCACTTATCGTGGATTTTTGCTGGGGGCTCCTTAGCTGTAGCGTGCCCAGCACTTAGAATGGGATAAGTCGCTAGATGCTGGTTGTGCAAACAATTGAATCCATTTAAAGGTGAGGTATGGGAGCTATGAATAATTGAATCGCTCCCAAAATGTCTTATCTAGTGGGTAACTGCTGCTCTATAACCTGGGCAACTGTTGTCCATGTGCAGTGATGTGGTTAGGAGGGGCAGTTGAGTCGCTCACTCTTGTATGAGTGCCACCTCTGCAACCATACAAGCTGGCGTTCTGTGTCTTCAAAATAACATTTCTGCTTGCAGGAGGTGGTAACTCTCATGTGTGAAATATAGAGTGGTTCACAGCAGTTTTACAAGAGAAGGTGAACGTTTGACTCCGTAAAATGTGACGCATGTAAGTATTCCTGTGGCGCTCCAAAATGTCATAAATGGGCCCCATTAGCATGTGAATGTTTTGGCAAAGTCAGAGGCACACAGAATTCTTCAGTGGGTTTCTAGCTCTCCTGATTCTAACTTTGTCCTTTTCCTCTCCTTTGTGAGCACTGACACGATAGTCCTAAATTTCAAACCTTCATGTTCGTTAACAAACCGTTATTGGCATATAGTTTGAGACCTACAAAAAACATCTAATTTGCCTGGATTTTTCTGTAATAAGGTCATTAGAGTCACACTTTAAGGCCACACAAAGAGTTCTCTTCGGAATGTAGATAGATGATTAGAATGTGCTAGCTGTAGCTCAGTGTAGGTCACCCTCCTGTAACTGTAACGGCCTCACTGCAGTATTGTAACTTTTTTTTTTTTTTATCTTTCCTTGCTGTTCTGCTGCAGTGCATCATGGGATTTCCATTTCTGCTGAATGGGCTGCTTGTCTAAGGGGGAGGAAGTAAGCTCCCTGTTGGGTGAGGGGGGGGGGTCCTGTTTTATATGCAAAGCATTTAAAAAAAAATAAAAAGACAGAAGAAAGATAGTAAGAGAGCAGGGAGATCCTGACATAGCAGTGTCATAGTCATCCTGGAGCTATATGCAAGATTATTAGACTGGTGTTGTTAGCTTTTGCCGATACATGTCCTACTCTTTAAGCTAATGATGATTGTGGTGTTGATCAATGCGCAGAATGAATTTAACACACAAAAAAAGGGCTTTTAATAGGATACACTCTTGGATCTACAGGGGTCCTTAAAGGCAGGAGTTAAGTCTTCAGTGCAGCTTGATGAAAGGACAGTGGTCAAAAACTCTGCCCCTTTTCAAAAGGTCTCTGAAAACATTTGGAAATGTACAGCTTTTAAATACCCCCCTTTTTTGTCTATTACAGGCTCAAACTATTCACTGGTTTTCACAGGACAGGCATTTAGCTAAAAACTTTTGAAGTTTCTGAGCTTTTTAGACCCTATTTTGCATAATCTGTTTGAATTTCAAATGTGTGTATGTGTATACTCTATATTCACACAGATTCTAGGACATTGATGTCTTGTATCGCATACAGAGGATGTGCTTTACTGTTATGTTTTACCACTTCATTTAGAAGAAGGATAAAATAATGGGATGTTCTTCATTTTTTCCCCATCTTAGGTATGTTCCTGTCTCCCCCATTTTAATTATCCATTTAGGCTGAGTGGTATGCAAATATAGTCAATTAAGTGGGAGGTTTTTAATTAGCAGTTTTAAGTTCATGTGTGAAGTGCCTCGACTTAATCACTTTTCACAGTTTTGTTGTTAATTTGTGAAGTTTCTGCAGTTTCTGAATGCCTATGAAAGCTGTGAATTTCCTCCTTTGTGCCCTTTTTTTTTTCTTCTCATCAGCCCAGTACGTCGTGTTTGGCGAAATAATGTGCAACCAAGATGACCAGTAATGGTTAATGGAGTCTGATGATGGATAGGTACAGAAATGAATAAGGACACTAGGGGACATTTAGAATGAGTCATTGTTCTCTGTGTTACAATGTCTCTATAGAATTCAAGGTGTTGGTGGACAAAATGCATGGATGCGTTTACTATCCTTTAAAAAGTAATGTTTTTGTTTATTACATTAACCTTAACTTATTCTTTAAATTAAAATATAATTCCCAGAACTTCCATCATATTATGATCTTTTAAAGAAAGGTAGTTTTTTTTTTTTTTTTTTTCTTAAACTCTTCATATTCTGTGAAGCACGTTCCTTGTCTGGGTTCATTTCGTTCGTGTATGGGGCTACTATCTATAGGGGATGTAGTTATGAGACCAGCGGCTGTGATACCGCCGTCAATACCTACACTGAAATTCCAACAAGGGACTTTAGATAGGCGTCGAAATACGGATGTTATCTTAATCCCGAAGCCGGAACGCCGAAGGACGCCAGACCGTACAAGGCAAGTCAGGCGTGTCTTTAGCCGCGCATGGGGTTAGGTTTTGGGGGAGGGGAGGTTAGGCTTAGGCACTAAGGGGGGGAGGGCAAGGGTGGGGAGGGTTAGGGGGGATGACGCTGTCGGCATTCTGACAGAAGGCATCCCGACAGCCGGCATTACATACCCATTCCTATGTATAGTATAAGTATGCAGCTAAGAGCCCCATTAATATGCTGGTGCTGTATAACCACGCCCACAGCTCTCATTTAACATGATGAGCGATAGTCAACTGTTTGTGCCACTGGGCGCCCATTATGTCTGGTGAGCATACATCTACCCAAAGTCGGGCTTTTGGGCAATCCAGTAGTTTGCACGGGTTTAGCTGCTTTACGTGGCTAATCCTGGTACATTTGAGCACGGTAAGTAATGGGTGCCTACGACACATCCAGCACTTTAGATGGGAGCTCCAGGTACGAACAATTGAATTTTCCAAATGAATGCGTTTAGTATAAATATTTTCATATGGTCACCTAAGTTATTTTGCATTTACAGCTATGCGAATCAAAAGTGTACACACTTTTTGAAATCTGTGTTTCCACATATTGGGACATAATGGGGGGAATTCAATTCAGCGCAATGGTGAATAGCCTTGGGAGGAAGCTCCGGCAGCAATTCAATTCAATGCGCTGTGTGCCTTGTCCGGAAGCAGGTAAGTTAGGGAATGTCGGTTCTCGCGACTTAACCTGGGTATTAAGGCGCTGTATCCGGCATACTCTTGACTAAAGTGCCGGGCGCGCAGCTGCTAGCGCTAAGCCGGCAAACAGCTGCGTGCCTGGCACTTTTGTTGGATTTCTCCTTGCACCCCCTGGGGGTTGCGAGAAGAAATCCTTTGCCCGCCCAAACAGCGTGTTGAATTGAATATCTGCGGGAGCTCCCTCCTGCAGCTATTCACCATCACGCTGAATTGAATTCCCCCCCCCCCCCATAAAGTCTTCACTGAGTCCTATGATTTATCAGATCTTGACAAGTAACACATAAGGGGCAATTGAATTATTTAGGACGCCCGTAACTGCCTTCTAAAATGACCACAGGATGGTGTGCGCAGAAATCTGGGCACTCGCACCCCGGTCAGAGCAACGAATGAATAGCTCCATCGGACACCCATTGCTAACGGGCACACACAAATAAAAAAATGAGTAGTGACAAATGTGTCAGGAGCCTTTATAGCATTATAGTTTTCTCTCTGTTGAAGTACATGTGCTTTCTAATTTCTGTATGATGTAATCTTTAGATTCATGAGCCTTTACCAGAGCAACTGTTGTCGAGGCATATCTTGTTTTATTAGCATGGGATTTCCTGAGGCGCATTTTTTTTTTTTTTTCTTTATGAATCTGGAAATAACTTGTTTATGATCACTTCCCTCCACCCCCTCCCACCATTCCAGTATATTTTTGTCTTTCTGTGGAAAGCGTCTCCAACAGCGCAGTTAACTTTGCATACAAGGGCATTTACCTCAGAAACAGGATCCATCCTCTCTGCTGTGTCTGGGGAACCCTTCCTGGACAGACATCAAGTTACACAGCACAGGTTCTAATACAGGCTTTGTGGCATTTGTCTGCCCCCCCCCCCCCCTCCCTCTCCTTCCTTCTTTCTGGGAACCTCGGCCATTATTTCTGAGGAGAACACTAATTACGCTCCTCAAAGCCCAAAATCTGGAGCAGCATTAGTGCACAACTGTCCTTACTGTAGAAGAAGGGGTTAAAGGGTCATATGTAGATGTGTAAATTCTCTTCAGTATGTACGTGTTCTGAGGTCTTATTCTCGCGTCTGAGTCTCTCATAGGATGGGGATTGTGAATAATTTAACAAGTGCAGGCAGGGTTGTCTACAGAAGCCACATTGTCAGAAATTCTCTAGTCAGCAGACAGCTAGTCTGGGCAGGCAGTGAGGACACTTAGTCAATATTCCATCATCTTTTCATGGTTAACCATTGCAGTGCGAGTGGGTGGGGTAGACACTTGAAGGTCTGAACAGAGCGGTTGGACTCTCCATCCCTGGTGTAATAATTAGTATGTAATTGTAGATTTAAAAGGAAATTTTACTCTTCAAAAATCATTTGGCTTAATCATGGGGGAGTTTCCAGTTCAGTACCAGTGTCACTCCATGAAGGAGACCGATAAACCTGTGACTCACCAGCTATTGTCACACTAAAATCCCATCACGCTGTGTCAGCCACTGGTTTGCAGATATTCTAAAACTTGTTGGTCTGCCGGGCTGCAAAGCAGCAGGTTGCCATGCAGGAGAGCGTGCTGAGCCTCTCGGTGCTTGTTTTTTGTTGATGTGTTAAGGGGCCACTGACACATGGCCTGCTCACAGGAATAAATAGATCCTGAACATACTCGCTGCATTTCAGACTTGTCAGATGCACACAACCGTCACCCTTTCTTTAACATCCCAGATGGTAAATAACAGCAGGAGATAGAAGGGACAGCATTGTCCCTTTTCTTATGCCTAATTTAAGTCCTCACTGTCTGTCCATCTCTCTTTTTCAGTCCCTTTCTTTTGCTCCTGACTCTTTCTCTAAATTATGAAATTAGGCCGTCTCTTTGGGAGTCTTCAGGGGGGGTTAAATGAATCTACCACACTCCAGAAATCCTGTGTTAAGCTTACATTGTGCTCACTGTTTCTTCTGCCTTGTGCACATTAATGCAGTTTGAATCAGATGTGGTAAAGTGCAGTATTTATTACTGTACATAAGTTGAATACTTATTGCACATCTCATTGCATATGGTAACATATCCTAACTTTAACTTTTTTTCTCCACTCGCTCTTTCTCAATCTCTCTCTATGCCGTTTGTGAGTATCTCTCGTTGTTTAATTTATTTTAACATATTTTTATTGACTTGTTAAGACAAACAATAAGAACGATCTGTTTGAAAAGTATATTTCTCCCTGTAATGTTTCAGACATTCTGCATCTCCTGTTTGGCCTTTTGTGGAGATTTCTGAGTAACAGGGGTGACATTCTGGCCAGTTTCTCTCTGTGGTGTGCATGCTGGGGCCCCTCATAGTTGCTGCCCTCACAATGTCCCCCAGGTATCAGGGGACCCTGGTTGTCACAGCACACTGGATTTATGGTGGGATTTTCGCTACCCTTCCGTGACCCGGAGCCATGCCAAACGCTGGTCACTGCTTTTCTCTCCAGATTCACGCGATTGAATCTGAGTGCCTGGTGAATTGAAAAATTGAATGAATTAATGAATTCCCTGGGTGTAGGGGTGACCCATCCCTTTTGTCCACTTTTGTTTTACACTGTTGAATATTAATGAAAAGGAGGTGCAAGGCCTGGTGACAAGTCGCTGGTGCTTCAAAAGGTGAAGGGGCAACAGGTTTTTTTTTTCCCTTCCCTTCTCTACCCTTTTTTTGTTTTGCAAATATTGGCATTGATGAAAACATACGTGGTTGTCAGATTTAATTCTGTCTCTCTGTACTTGTGATGGCTACAGCAGCTGTGTTTCCCTTTTGTTGCCGTTACAAGGTTCTAAAAATTGTTATATAATCCAACAGTACCGATATCTGACCGCTCAGTGGCCCGAGCTTTCTGGGTGCATCTATAAGCTTTAAAAGTTGAAAATTTTCCTTGCCCTCATTCACTGCAGCTTGTTGATGTCACATGGGGGCTTTATGCCTTGCATTGTAGGACTGGAGAAAGTGTTCATTTTGAAAATATATGGGAGAATTCAATCGTTTTTTTCGCCTCCGCAGATCCCATCGAACTATTTAATTGTTCGCCGCTGGGCACCCATCACTTCTTGCGGATGTTGCGCTCAAAATGCAGGGGAATAGCTGCGTAAATCGTGTGATCCCGTCTCAAAAGACCCAGAACCCTGGTGCGATAGTTACGGTGCCCAAAAACCCTACTTGGGTCGGATTTCTGCATGCCCCACAGGAACCTGCGAGCAGAAATCCGCAAGAAGTAATGGGCGCCTGCGAAACTCTAGACCAGCGGCACAAAAAATTGAATCGCTCCTTGCCCGTTTAGATGGGAGTTGTGACTGGAAAAAAACTATGGACTTCCCAACATAATGCTGAAATTTTGTCTCCTTTGGAGTTTCCCATTTGACTACAGGGATACTGATCAATTCCAAGCCTTGATGGCTACTTACCATAGTAGGGCATCTGTCCTTATTTTGTACCGTGTGGATCCATTAGCAACTTCAGCCAATACTATACATCATGATCTTCTATAATTGGGAGCTCTTTTTTCAATTTACTCTGATCTTCGTTTTCCCGCTGGCCTATAACTATTTTCTTTTTTAAATGATAGGTGCAAAGCAGTTACAACAACATTTTGAATAGATGAGAGAGAACAAAATCTCCTGTATGTCCTATGACAGGGCTGCATCCTTTAAGCCTCCTACAGGATGTAACCCAAGTATCTGGAAATAACATGAGAATGGTAAACAAAACTTAACTGCTCCCTTGGTAATCTGTTCCTCCTCCCTTGTGCTGCGCTACAAGGAAAAGTTCTTCGGTTCCTTCACAAACAAGGACTGGCGTTATCTCCTGAAGGCTGTTCTATGCTCTTACGCCCTGTTTATTGAGACACTTGGACTGCCCTCTGCTTTGTTGACAGTATAGATGACTGGCTACTTCTCAAGCTTAGAATAGTGCAGAGGATCGAGAAGGCAGTTTATATAATTATGCTTAAATATGTATTGTGTGGTGTTATGTACATGTCGTTTATGTACTAAAGCCAAAAGCTTTAGCGCAGTGATGGGCAACTGGCGGTCATTCCGAGCCTTCACTTGCCTGCTCCAACTCCTTCCTGGTTGGTTTGTTACCTTACCAGTAACAATTGTTACAAGTGATATAACAGGTAGGGGTATCCTTCTTTGATATTTTATTACCAAGATTAAGGTTAATATACAGATTTTTGTAGGTTAGTGAGCAGCCCCATTTTGTGAATTAATTATTTGTCTTTGATGTAATGAGTAGAACATAACTGGTCTTTAAATATAACATCTGACGGATGTTCTTTTGATAACAAGGCAGCTTGCTGTCTCCACAGTGTCTGTTCTAACTTCCTCTTTTTATTAATATTGCTGGTTTCAGCACAGTACTAGTTTTTGGTAAATGTCTTTTAATTGTAAATACAGATGGAGAAAAAACAATATCATAAATAGATGTTTTTATTCTTGGAACCTCGAAAGAAAGAATGAAGGTTTCTGACATGGTTAGAGAATTTAAAATTAGATCAGTTTTGATGTTTGTAGACACACAGGGGGGAATTCAGTTAAGAGCAAAGGATACTATAAAGTATCGCGCCTGCCAGAATCACACTTTCATGGAGCACATTTTGGAAATTGGTACTTTTGTATTCCAAATACACATTACAAATAAAGAGCAATGACCTCTTGTGCTCGACTGGTCTGTCGTGTCTGTGAGTGTCGCTCTCATACCTCACTCACTTTTGCAAAAGAAATGATTTCATTGCAAAGTGCACCCATTGACTATTCACAGTGAAGGCGGCCATTTTATGGGATGAGCCGACATAAATGCCTCAGTCATGAGGCTGGTTCTCAGTGAATTGCAGTGGGTGGCTGCATTTCAAAATGACAAAGTTCATACTACAACATGTCTGCCTCCATTTTGAGTAAATGATATGTGCAATTTGTCAAATCATAAAGCCCCCATACACCTACCGACGCATCGCTGGATTCTGTGATGGGATCGGAAATGCAGAGCGGCGGGCATTGATGTTCCGCGATACTTTGGAGGATCTATGAAATTCTCCATGTTGATTTTCACCGATGTGCCAATCATAATCTTATTTTAATCGTGATCAGCAAATCCGTGAAATCCAACATGTTGGATTTCACCGATCCTGCAATGCCAGGTTGCAGGGTCACAGGAACGTGGCGATCCTTCGATAGTAAATGGGCCCCTATACTTAAGAAACATTTACTGAACACAACAGTAGGTGTGTAAATGGCCATTACAAGTTGAAACAATGTGGAACTGTATTTTGTGTTTTTTGCACTCGCCCTTCCCCTGTACACAGACTTGCAAAATGCCTGCTAACAGCATGGACTAAACCTTGTACTTTGTGCTATTTTTTGAGTTTGGACGTGCATCATACTGTACTATGTACTTTAAGAACTCTCCCTTAGGGCGGAATTAAATTGTTTTCGCGGCCCGCATCTCCCGTCTAAAGTGACAGGAGATCGCGGGCCGCTATGCAATTGTTCAAGATTTTCGTGCTGATCGCGCCCATAGAGGTCAGGTTTAGCCGCGTAAAGCCGCTAAACCCGACCAAAGTGTTGGGCGCGATCGCGAAAAGTGATGTTTGGGCGCCCAAACATGTCACTTTTCGCACATTTCAGCTCTCATCCCCCAGGGGCTGCGAGCTGAAATGTAGCGCTGGCAGCTCATCGTGCCTGACAGGAGCACGAATTGAATAGCTCCGTCGGGCGCGATAGGGGCTGGAAAGAATTGAATTCCGCCCATAGAATGACATTATAATGTCCTTAGTGTTATTGCTTATGAAGTGCAAAATGACACAAAGCAATCATTTGCCAGTGTGTGGGGGCAAGTTCCTGCATTTACATTTATTATTTTGGACTATCAGCATTAAAGCACATTTACCTTGCTTTAAGAATGTGCTGAGGGTGTTATATTGACACCATTGTCCTTCGTTAGCCATTCATTTTTCTTCACTCTCCAAATCATCTGCCTTCGCTTCACTTGTAAAGTCAAAATGCATCAAGTTACGTTGAGATATTTTTAGATACATCTGTTGTGTTTGTCTTCACTTAACATAGTCCTATCAAGCAAATATCGCTGTGTTGTAAAGGGAGATTGGACGTACTGTACAATTGTTAGCTCCCGATGCTGAGTGTACAGATTAAACTTTAACTACACACGCTCTGATCTGTGACCTTAATGGATCTTTGGCCCTGGCTGTGATACATTTATGAAACTAGCATTTCTTCCACTTGCGTGGCTGTGTATTTTAAACAACTGCAAGTATACCCTGTAAAACTAAGACCAATGTTAAACTTAGGAATTTTCGTTCTTCATAGGTCTGCATATATGCGCAGAATTTAAATGCGTGTCCCTCTTACTAATTTTTTTCTTTTAGTTTTTTTGATGCAGAGTGCCGTTTGCGGAGCGGATCTATTACTAAATGCATGATGTCAGATTTCAAGTAGTTATGATGTGTTAATCGCTCAATTACAGTGTAGAAAGCCATTTTGTGGACTTTGCCATTATTCTGCATAAAGTCACTGCTAACGAGTAACGCCACAGAGGCAAGAGAGACCCTTATGGTGCATACACACGATCAGATTTTTCCTTCAGATATGAACGATAACGATTTAAAAATCGTTCAGTCGTTCATATCCGAAGGAAAATCGTTCATATCTGACATGCCTGAACGATGGACGATCAACGATGCGCGTTCCCGTTTGTCAGATAACGATATCTGACATCTGATGGGTTTGCAGTCAGACTTGGACGATTCCATTCATTTTAATGCAGTCAAAAATCGTTCAATCGTTCAAAACTTTGGTAAAATCGTTCAAATCGTTCAGATCGTTTAATCGTTCAATCGTTCATCTGACAAATCTTACAAGTCTGACAAATCTGACCGTGTGTACGCTCCATTAGTCTCATGCCTCACTGATGTCCCTAGCTCCGTGTCAGCCAGAGATGTCGCAAATGTATGTTGAATGGTGGGGCAGTGTTCACATTTTGTTCACAAAATGGCTGCCTCCGTGAAGTTCTGACATACTTGAGTTGATCATGTAAATCTTCTTACTAGCACTGAAAACTACAGTAACTGCAACAGATTTTATTTTAATAATCGCTAACACTTTCACCTATAATTATTTGTTTAACTTCCTTTTACGTCAGCCTCTTGCAATCTTTTTGTTTTGTTAACCAGACACACGATGCAATAATTGATGCTATGACACAGTGGCAGTGAAGTGGCAGAGGTCTAGACTCTTCCAAATGCAGATTTGTGCACCAGCATGTGTGTTTTTTTTTTTTTTACTATTGTATAGCAGGGGGGTAGGGTGGTCACTTGGTGTCTTTTTTTTTTTTCCAGGCAGGGGAGGTCCGCTGACTGTGAAGTGGTCACTGTTTTGCACACAAAAGGCAGGGCTCAGGCCAGGTTACAGCTGTTGATGGAGTTCTCTGTAGCCTGCCGAGTTCAGGGGAACTATTGTTTGTGGAGTCTCTTGTATTCTATTGGAATTCTGACAGACTGTAGCTGTCTGCACATCACATGGTGATCATTGCCTGACCAGCCAAGTGTGGGCAGGTCAGTGTGTCACTTGTAAAGTCAAAATGCATCGGATATTTCATAAACAGCATTTAACTCTATCTTCTTTCCGATCCAGCAATGGCTACAATAAACCTCTCTTAAATCTCCTAGCGCCAACATCATTAGGTATAAAACCCCTTCCTTTGCTGTGAACTGCTGTCTGTTTTTGCATATTAGAACCCCCCCCCCATCTTTTTTTTTTTTTTTTTTCTTTTCCCCCCTTTGATGACGTAACTTCTGTCTGAGACATTTCATTGCCACACAAGCAGTCCTTCCTGAATGTCTCGCCATCTCTGATCTAATCCTGTCATGTTCTTGTGTGGTTTTTAAAGGTGTCATAAAACACATTCTTGTGTGTGAAATCATATCACCCTGATGTTTCATAATGCAATTATGTGCATTTGGTATTTATGATGCAAAATACTTTATCTTCCCTCTTTCTGCCTGTGTAAAATTGTCTTGTCAAAGTACTGTCTATACAGAGCTTTAGTCACATTTGCTGCAATATGGGGTGGTTGGGCCCCTATGATGCCAAAATTGTTAGGATCCTTATGATTGGCTCTTATAACGCAGTGATGCCAGCTATGAGGTCACTTTGCGTGATGTTGTGCATTTAGCTCCTTATTTAGTTGTGTCCAGTTTGTGGGAAAATGTGTGTCTTTTGTGTGACCAACATATGGAGGAGGTTCTATGCAAAGAACAGAATTAAAATAAAATTATGATCTGCTAGTTTCCACTAAGGAGGTGAAACCTTCAGAAAAATACAAGTTTGACTTAGAAAGTTGCAGTGGAAGTTCTTACTGATTTTTCTGGATTCCAATCTTGGTACTGTTAGTAAAAACTCTGCTTTTTGTTGTGACTTTGTTGTATCCCCCTCCCAACACAATGGTTACGGATGTTTCTTCATACAAAACCCACGCGACAACTGTCATGTCGCTCCATTCCCCCCACCACAGCCCAAATGATGGTCCTAGAAAAGAGGATACTGCCTATAGCTGCCTGGAAGTCACTTGGTATAAAGAGAGCGCCCACTGACTTGTGCTCACAGCTTGGCCTTTCCAAGGGTTCATTTCTACTGGAACAAATCGTTCAAGACAATGCTCTAGGTTCCAGCTGGAGGAGGTTTTAATAGTAATGCAGTGTCAGCGAGATGGAAATAAGGTTCAGAAAGTTTAGTGGGGAGAAAAAAAAAATCTCTTTCCTTTAAAGCAAAACCTAGTGAAACAATGCTCCCTATCCTTAGTAAAAGCTGAGGGGTGAGGCAGGCTTTTGCTAATTTAAAAGCAAAAAAAGAATATTGTAGGGTTTCTGTTAGTAGAGGACCTGTGGTGGTTACCTTCATCTGTATCTGGTAGATTGATATTGATCTACCGCAGTAAGTGTTTTATATTACTAATTTCATAAGCGTTTGTATGTAAAATACATGAAAAAAATTGTGTTTAAGGGAGGGATGTATTAAGCATCGCATCCACAATGCTGTACATTCTGCCACTTATTGGGTATATACCAGAGATAATCTCGCCGATATGTACCTAGAAAATCGCAAAGGAGAATTATCCTTTGCGATAGAGGGATTTCCAGGTTTATTACCCAGGAGTCCCTCTGGCATCCTTAGGGGGAGTTCAGATTAGAAGCTAATAGGCTTCTATTGGGTAATGCCATCTAAAGATGGTATTACCCACCGGGTCCTACATTTTAGAGCATTTCATCCTTTAGTACATAACACTCTAATTGTATCATGGGGTTTTTCTTTGGAGATCTATTTCCATAGAGCACCTCCAAACTATAACTTTTTTTTTTTATTTTGCCAGTTTGCATCAACATGCTTGTTATTTATTAGACATGTTTAGGATTTTGAGGAAGATTTATCAAAGCTTAGCGGCCGATTCAATTGTTGGCAAAGGCGGCCGTCAGTTCCGGGTTCTCGACAGAGCAATTCAATTATTGCATCGTTCGGGTGCGAACAGTCCCCTCCTGACGAGGCTAGCAGAATTGTGCTAAAAGTCTGTGGTTTGGGCACCCTAACCAGGACTTTAGCCATTATACACAGCTAATCCCAGTCTGGGCACGACAAGTGTGATAATTAATGGGCGCTCAAAAACAATTGAATTGCAACATTGGGCATTTATTAATTACTGCGCCTTAAAGAAACATTCGAATCGCCGTATAAGAAAGATACATTGGAGAGAGAGTGAGTACCAACCAATCGGCTCCTGTCATTTTTCAAACACTACCTGTAAAATGACAGAAGCTGATTGGTATGTACTTTCTCTCCAATGTATCTATCTTATTTTTTATTCAATTGTTTCTTTGGGCGTTTATTAATTACTGTGCCTTAATCAGCTTCTAACTGTCATTATACAGACTGTGTTTGACAAATGACAGGAGCTGATTGGTTGGTACTTTATCTCTCTCCACTTTCTCCATGCTTTGATAAATCTACCCCTGTTTTATATAGTATAGTGAGTAGAGATGTAGGGCCAATCATAGTTGATCAGTTTTTCTACTTCAGTCTAGTGTAGATTAACATACAAGCTTCAGTGTAGACCAGATAATTATTTCTATCTCCTTTCCCATAAGTAGAAAGAAGGCACGTGTCAAATTATAGAGTAATGGTGCATACACACGGTCAGATTTTTCTTCAGATCTGAATGATAATGATTTTAAAAATTGTTCAATCATTCATATCTGAAGGATAATCTGACATGTGAGCCTTGAACGATTCGCGTTCCCGATGGTCAGATAACGATATCTGACATTTGATGTGTTTGTAGTCTGTTTTGGACAATTTCAGTCATTTTAATGCAGTCAAAAATCGTTGGTAAAATCGTTCATCTGTCAAATCTGACCGTGTATACACCATAACAGTAGATTTGTGTGACACTAGTGAAAACAAACACAACTTCTATAGAAAGTCAGAGCATCAGTGCACAAAATGACTTCTCTGTCCAGCAAGTCTATTGGCGCCTCTTTAAAGTTAACCCAACGCCCTTTCACGTCTGAGGCAGCCATTTTATACCTCATGCCTGGTAACTTCAAGCATGTAGCATCTCAAGAATGTAGCTTAAGCACCCAATATGGCTGTCCGTCTTTTTTTTTTTTCTTTTTTTTTTTTTTAATTCTGGTGGTGTCGTTGTCTATTTTGTAGGTGTCATATGATTTTAGCATTGAAGTAGATGAATTGTAAATTCCATGTTTCGCATGTTTTTGGATTTTGTCTTTATCCTGTGCAAATGGACATTTCCGGCTGAGAAAATTGCTATTTAGAAGAGTACCTCAGACTGTGTGTGGTAAACGGGGAGTGATTAATGATGTAATTTAAAGAACCTTCAAGTGATTACAGTAGGAATACAGGCAAACTTACAACACACACACTCATGATTCCCAATTTGTGCACTCCTTCAGCCTGTAGCTGCTGAAAAAAAAAAATATATTTTTTTTTCTTAAATGATTCAACTTTCTAAACCAAAACTTCTCTTCCCCCACATAACCGCTGTATCTACTAATTAAATGACCAAAAGTACATTGCTCAAGGCCCAGGAAACAGTATTGAGCTTTTCTTTAAGCTAGGTAGCATCTGGGGGTGATCTTTTTTTTAATAGGCTGATTCGTCACATGCCCTAACAGTATCATGAAATAGTTTGCAAAAATAATGGTAGAAGTTCAGCTCTATCAGACTTAGTACTTAGACTTAGTACCAATGTTATAGAACTTAAAAAAATAAACAAACACAATGCCTGCATACCCTTTTTGGTTAGGATTGTTCAGGTTAGAAAATCCCATGTAAATTACTGAAAACTTTTTTTTTTTTGTGTCTCTAGCCAAATCCAGGACCCAAGTAGTTGTGGATCCTACAATTCATAAATTGCCTCTATCGTGCTGCTCATGTTGGATGCAGATATTTTCATCAGTGATATAGTTGGGGTAGGAAGCCAACATTAAGGGGGCTGTGCAGTAGTCACATTACTCGGAATTACGGTAGAGTAACATTGTTAATTTTTCTATGTACCCTCACATGAGGTGCAACGTGAAATGAGTGTTGTAGCTGTCGCAAAGTGCTTCTGTTAAGAGCATTTCTGCGGCTTATTGCTTTCATTGCTATCTATACCTTATTCTCTCCTCCTGGTTCTTGTGACCGGTTGTTAGGCATTGTAACAGGTTGTGATTCAGCCCACAATGTGGTCCGTTTAACAATACATAAGCAAATTATGAAAAAACATAGGGGGGGTTTAATTGTTTGCGACACTGGGTGCAAGTGCCACGGGCACCCATGATTTCCGCTCGCATCCTCCTGTGGTGACGAGCAAAAATTCGGCCAAATTCTAGGCTTTTGGGCACCCAAACTATTTGGGCAACGCAACGCACCCAGTAGTTAGCATGGGTTTAGTCACTTTGAGCGGCTAATCCCTGGCATTTCGGTGCGATAATTAATGGCCACTCGTGCCCAGCAGCACAAACCATTGAATATCTCCCATCACTTTAGAGGGCAGCTGTGGGTGCGAGAAAACAATAGAGTTCCACCCATAATACTACATGGTTTTACTTTTATGGACACTTAAATAGTGTCTGCCTGCATCCTGTACATCTATAGAAATTAGTCTGCAAGGCTGGCTTATTATAAAAAGGTACTTGTTCTGTGCAGCATGACCTTTGGCATAGTGAAAAAGCCAAGTGCCCGCTTCTGACGCCCAGCAGTTGTATAAGTCCGCCTCACCAGCTTATGCAACTGTCTTCTGAGCAAGAAGGGGTCATTTCAGGCAGCTGTCTCAATCTGGCAGCTTTCTCATCTCCTCTTGGAGGCTGTCTGGGAGGATTTGTTCTATTTCTTTTGCAAGGGGCACATTGAGGCAGTTATGAGGATTAGAGTTTAAAACAAAAGTTTGTTTCATTTTTTTTTTCTTTCCCCTCTTGGCTTGCTGTAAGACATTCCCATTTCAATAGCGAACCAAAAGGAAGGAAATTGAGGGGTGTGGAGTTGAATTAGCCTGCGCCGCAGAGTGTTCCATACTAATTTACATACCTTATTTAATGTTGAGCATAAAAAAATGGCCTTTGCATAGCAACAAGGTTTGTCCAGGTGCAAATGTACAGCATTTAGCAGGATCTGCGTCCGACTCTAAATTAGGCCCTTAGTAATTATGTGTATGCATATATATATAAAGGTAATCTGTGTGTATTTAGATTAATATGATGCAGCTATGTGACAGTCTGCTCTGTTTGAAACATTCCTTTTTGTGGCTGCTTAGTTTAATTATCTATGCTCAGAATGCAATCTTTGAAATCTCCTACAATCAACCCCACCCACTTATTTTATCTGTTTCAAACCCTGTTGCCCCATCCTTCAGCACTCTATTAAAACACGCTGCACAGTAGACCGGAAGGTTTTGTGGAATATAATTAAATCTAAAGCTGCTTTAGGGATTAACAGGTCCACCCAGGTAACCATCACTTCCTCTGCCATAGGGAACTTCACATGTATTTTGGCAGGCAAGGATCGCTATAGTATAAACAAGAGGAAAGACCTGGGATTTTTACATCTGAGCTCCCGAGACCCCATTCTGAAGAGAAAAGGGACTTTTTTTTTTTCTTTTTTTTTCTGTCTTGAGTTTTGTTAACTGTAAATTGAGTAATAATAGACATCTAATCCTACGGGAACTGTACTGTTTGATCTAAATTTTTTTTGTCGCCATGCTGAGATCATTGTTGCTCCTTCAGGAATTGAAACCTGTGATTATGGTGATGTGTAGGACTGTCATTTGTCAGTGGTGAGACTGACTCCTGTAGATGGACCGAGGACGTGTGTGTGTGTGTGATATAATATTTTCTATTTATTTATCTCAATCCTGCCTTCAGTCATAACCAGTATGATTTTCTTTCTCTTGCTCATTTAATAATAAATAGTTGTGTGCTTTCTTACATCCTGTTGCCATCGCCTCTTTCATTTTGGGTCACTTTTTATGCAAATCCTGTCTTCCACCTTTTGCGCTGGGTAAGTAACCCCAACACCGTCCTCTTCAAGATCTTCTCATGAAGCGAACCCTTGTGGGATTGAAGGGGTTAAACGTATAGCCTTCTCTGCTCCAGTCAGTTTATTCATATGGTTTTTGTTTTGTATTGGGATGTAAATTACATCAGTGTAATATATAAGCGGATATTTCGTCCCTTCTGCTGGCCAGATGTTGGAGAGTCAGACAAGGGGGGCAAATATGCATGGGGGGGAGGGTTATTTGTGCAGGGGATTTACAGCAGTGCCTGGAGCACATTTTCAGCAGACAGAGGGGTGCAAGGCGTTCATTAGAGTGACATGGCCCAGGCCTGCTGAATAGCCTAAAAAAAAAAAAAAACACCAGTAACACTGGTAGAGACTCATGCTTTCCCGTTTTTGTTTTTTTTTTTAGTCCGGAAATGCTAAATCTTTCCTGACCAGTGAGAAACAGAAAGTGAGGGCATGGATTGACCAAATGATCTAAAGCTAAGGGAAAAGGTTTTAGTAGATTCGGCATGTATTTGGGAACGTGGAAGCTGGTGAAGATTAATAAATGTGTGAAAATCTACCTTTTTGAAAGCTTGTAAACCTTTAATTTCAGCCAGTATCTTTCCTAGTCTTTCCGTTTTAAGCGATTTTTCTAGAAACAAAAATTCACTTATGTACAGATAGAAAGCTACAAAAATCTGGCAGTCCTTCCTTCATGCAAAGTTAAAGCGCAAAAGCTACCTACTCTGAGGCTGCTACTATCTGCATTGTGTAGGCATTGGGTGTTCTTTAATGTCTATGGCAGTTACATATGGGAAGACATGTTTGCATTACAAAATGTTCAGATTTTCTATAAGAGTGGGAATTGTATTACTCCTAATCATACTTGCCTACTTTTGAAAAAGCATTTCAGGGAGATTGTGAAAGCAGCACCTATGAGCGTGGCGGTAAAGTGGGCGTGTACTGATACATCTGAGAGGCGTGTCATAATACTGACTTATATCCACATGTAAATGAGCCCCAAAGCAGTTAGTAAGATCTACTTGTTGATGAAAACACACTAATACTTCTCAGAAAATACATGTAACCATAGGGATCATTGTGCCTTATAACCAATGCAGGGAAATTATACTAATGATCCCATTTGAATGTATATATCTGTTTTTTTTATTTATATAACCGTGTAATAATGGGGGTAAGGTGAAATGAGGGAGATTGGTAGACTCTTCAGGGAGACAGGGAGATTGCTGCTATTTCAGGGAGTCTCCCTGACAATGAGGGAGAGTTGGCAAGTATGCTCCTAATAGAACAGGAACTGAAAGCAATCTGTAATCTGTTTGGCGAGTGCTACAATTATCATGGGTACAGTTATAACTACTTCAAAAGGCCTCATACTAATAGCACTGAAGAATAAGGATTTACCTGCATACAATGATAAAATATTGTTTACGACCATTTGTGTGCTTTTTAGTGTGCTTTAGTATTTGACTGCTAATCAATAGAAACCTTTGTGAGTGATATTAGGTGATAAATCATTTGAATAAGGAGAAAGTCAATGGTTGAAACCTCTCATTGAAATAATTTGATTTCATTATTTTTTTTTTTTAATATACTGTTTATTCTTCCAGAACTTAATTAGCTGGGGTAGAAAACAAAATGCAAGTTTGCAGGATCAAGATGTACACTTCAGATCAGAGGTGCCAATAGTACAGACTTTAAGGATATCCCTGTTTTTAGCTCCTGGGCCAATAGTCATCCAAACGTGCTCAGATATGAATACCTTTTTTGAAGGGGTTGGGGATGGGAAACAGGCGGTCGGGATGTCGGCTGTCACAATACCGACAGCGGCATCTCGACAGTCAGAATCCCGACGCCTATAAGTAAGTACCCCTAACCCTCCCTCCCCACAGCCTTACCCTTCTCCCCTGCAGCTTAACCCTCCCCCTAGTGCCTAACCCGTACTCTAACTCCAAACCTAACACCGTTGGGATGCAAGCAGTCGGGATTGTGCCGCCAGGATCCCGACTACATCCCCTTTTTGAAGAACTCTTTGCTAGATTCTATAAACTACATTTACTGTAACTCAAGAAGGACTTTGGTATACACCTTTTATGATCACTCTTTCGATGCAATGTTTCAATCGACTTCACTCATGTTCGGGAGTCCTGACCACAGTGCCGATACACACGTACACATCTATGCAATCTTACTTGCGATGTTCGACCACCATATGTCTAGGATATTGTATGAAAAGGGGCACAAAGGCAGCATAGGCAGAACTTTCGGCAGTACGTACACACTTCACTATTGGTCCGATATGGCACCATTGAATCGGATGAATATAAAACCACACATAAGATGTTATCCTTTGATTTTAGATTGTTTTTTGTCTGTCAAAATATGATGGTGGTCCTTCTAGACTGCTGGCCGGGCCTGAGGGCGTGGACAGGGAATTTCTGTGCATGCCGAGGGCACGCGTGCCCCCTGAAAAAGAGGCCTGGCTGACCGGGGAGAGGTGTATCCTTGTGATACGCCCCCAATTCGTAACACTTAGGGGCGTGTCTGGGTGAATAGATGCACACGGCATCTATTCACCTGGCGGAGATAGGTCACCTCTGCTTTTCACACCCGCGGGACACTGTTGCCCGTGGGTGGGGAAGGCACAGGACATGCTGTTTTAGCTGGTGCTGCTTATTTTGCCCTTTTAAAATCTGTCAGGGCGCAGATTTTACATGATCGAAGGCACAGACTCTCTCTTGTGTCGAATGAACGAGTTAAAATGGAATGAACGGCCTGACGATTGTACAGGTGTATACCCAGCTTTAGACTGTATATTGCATCCACTGTTTCATGTGATGTTTACACTGTAGTAAGTGGTGTTTGTATGAACGACATGACAATTCCTGCAGAGCTACGGTAGTGTAAGATTTGTGTAACAGGTGCACCCTCACTGGGTCTCTCTCCCAAGGTGGGGCGTCAGAGAGCTACATAAAGACATACGTGTTGTGTGCAAAACTAGGAAGGTTGTGGTCTTACAGGAAGAGGGTATGCTGCATACGTGTTGCATGGCACTTATTAAAGGAAAAAAACGTATAGCTAGGCTTCACTGGTAGCCATATCCATACAGAAAATGATAGAGAACAGTAGATGAGAACATTAGACCTAGTCTGGCATTAATCATTCTCTACATACCAGGAAAACCTCAGGTTAGGTTATATAGTTTAGAGATAAGGCGAGCTGCTGAGCAGAGGTCTCTGAAAGGGTCATGTATAATAATTTTTTTTCATGTTTGTATTAGTCCTAATGCAAACTCAAGACACAGGAATGTGATCCCGATGGATATGTGATGAGCGCTGTAGATGCAAGATATGGGACTTGCTGTTCATTTAGTTGTGTTTTTTTTTTTTTTTTTTGTTCAGTTATTAATCAGTGGCGGTGTTGATGCTATTTATCAACTTTAAATTACCATTTAGTGCAAATAAGTAGAGTTTTCTCCAATTTTGTTTTGTGTTCAGTAAATCAAGTAAATAATCTAGACAGAGAACCCAACTTGTTTGGTGCATTACAATGAATGATCTGTGATAGTTTTCTATGCTGAGGATTTAATTTCAGTCATCAACTCCAATGAAACAGCGCCCCTTGTGGTCAAATCATCAGAGAGACTGGTTTTATTAAACATTTACAAATTATATGTAGGTGAATTGCGTTGATTCAGAAGCATTAATAGATCTTCAGTGATGTCACTAGTTTCTGGTGATTGATATACCTAATTCTGATGGCTATTGTCTCATCTCTCCAGATTACCATATTGTCTTCCTCTCCTCCACATCTGCCTCCCCTCTCTGCAAAGTCCTTCACTGGCTCCCCTTCCCCTACAGAATCCTTTTCACACTCCTAACTACCACGTACAAGGCCCTCTCCAACTACACAGCTCCCTACATCTCCAACCTCATCTCCTTACACACTCCCTCCCGCCCTCTCTGGTCGGCCAATGACCGTCACCTTTCCTCCCTTTTGGTTACAACATCTCACTCCAGAATTCAAGGTTTCTCCCGAGCTGCCCGCCACTATTGGAACACTCTTCCCCCACACACGCGCACACACACGCACACAAACTGCCTCACTCCTTATGTCTTTTGCTTGTCTCTCCCTTCCCTTTAGACTGTAAGCTCCATGAGCAGGGCCTTCCTCCCTACTGTTCTCATCACCTACTGCTCTTGCACACCAAATACACATCCTCCTTGGGCTTTCTTCCCCTGGACCAACGCTGACAGCTACAGGTTTCAGCTGAGGCTGTACTCTTTAAGTTGCACAATAGTGGCTGTGTCGAGATTTGTAGTGCTATTTGTATTGTTCCTATATAAACATTCTTAGGACAGAATTCAATTGTTTTAACGTGCCTGATCTCCCGTCTAAAGTGACAGATCATCACCGGGCAATATTCAATTGATGCCGATTATCGCGCTGATACAGCCCATAGAGGTCTGGTTTAGCCGCATAAAACGGCTACCCCCGACCAAAGTCCTGGGGCGTGATTGCGAT
Source organism: Taudactylus pleione (assembly GCA_031769625.1). Classification (NCBI taxonomy): domain Eukaryota; kingdom Metazoa; phylum Chordata; class Amphibia; order Anura; family Myobatrachidae; genus Taudactylus; species Taudactylus pleione. Next base: position 7,614,012 of record JAUIMM010000081.1, on the reverse strand, counting down.
AAGTGCCGTTTCGGCCCGCACACGCGTCACTTTTCGCCCATTTCAGCTCATGCCCAGTCTCTGTAAACTGCATTTTCCGACTTGGGTGCCGGGCGCGATGCTCTTACAGCACATGGTAACGCCGCAACTAGCCCCACGGTACTAGTGAGCATGGATTTCTGCTGGCACCTCAGAAGGGTGTGAGCAGCAATCCGCTAGTCTCAGCAAAACTCATGCTGAATTGAATCCCCCTCCCATTTGAGAGAGAGAAAGTTGACAAGTCACCCCTAACAACCAATCAACTTCTAGCTGTCCCTTATATAGCAGAAATAAAATGATAGAAGCTGATTGGTTGATATGGGCATCTTCACTCTCGAAGGTATGGTATATCTCCCCTTAAGTGTGTAAATATGTATTATTTTTATTGTTTTATCTAATTTCCCAGTGTCTAGGCGTGGGAGCAAACTCAACGATGCCTTGTGTTAGTATGTCCGATTACCCTGTGCGACCAGCTTTGGTCTTTAGAAAGCCATCTTAAGTTATTTGCACATGGTTGACAATCATTGTTAAAGATTTTGTCCACTGGCATAGCCTTCAGTTTTACGTGAGGTCAGACAGTCACTGGGTGACAAGGGGGCAGGTTCTGCCATCTGGCAGTCATAAAATAACAAGGCAATACACATTGATGATGATGATTTTTTTTTTTAAGGGCTAGTCTGGGGAGGGTGAGGGTTGTGGTGAGAATGAGGGATACAGCTGACTGTTGTCACTAGCAGACAACATTTTATGGATCTTATTTAACTCCTGTCCTGCACAGAGTGGGTCAAAAGTTCAGACTGTCCATTCCCTGCCCCCTTGAGATGGAAGGCCAAGTGGGTAAAAGGGAGCTGGAATGCCAAGACTGCAAATGGCTGGTTACTGCTGGCCCCTCCCCCCAGCCCATTCTGTCCTCCCTTTTTTTCCCAGACTAGCTTTGTCTGTTCAGTGTGGACACTGGTCAAGGCAGCATCTGATGATTAATCTACTTGAATGATCCACAATTTAGTTTAAATCTGGACTGCGTGGGGGTTTGTGTGCAATAACTATTTTGTGCTCTGTTCTGAAAGTTAAATAAGATTGTGAGACACCCAGTTTTGCTTCTTTAAGCACTTACATTGGTTACAGGGACTAATTTGTCAATATATACCTCTTGTGACCTCCTCACAAAAGGGCTCATGCTGTAAAGATATTTATTTATTTTTTTTACACCACAAAATGGCTGCCTCCACTGTAAGGGACAAATGCACTTTTAACTATTGAGTCAATGATTTTGTGACCAAGTACAAAAAAACAAACTTTCTGTCAACCTTTTTTTTTTTTTTTTTTTTAAATTTGGTCAGATATTTAAATAGTTGTGGTCCATTTATTCTGATTCTTTGCATTAATGTGTGTTAATTGTTTTGTGCATTAAAATCACATATCCTTCAAATAAGTAAAAATCTGCATCTGTTCTGTATTATTATGCCACAAACTCCTGCGAAAATTATTTTTGTTCTTTTCTTGGACAAAGCAGTTGCATCTACGTTGATGAAACATCTCTGCGGGTGTCAGTGAGTGCAAATAAACTAATTTTTAAGTACAGGTAGTATGGTTGTGTGTTTTTTTATATATATATATATATATATATATATATATATATATATATATATCTATCTATCTCCACACAGTCAAAAATCATCTTGGTGCTTCAACCCTTAAAAGACAATTCTGTATAAGCAGTGATCACTCTAGTGCAAATTAGTCAAAGAAATGGAAACCCTGGTTACAATAAAGTAAATCGTTGCTGTTTTGTGTCCAATGTAATGTCATTTTCCTTATGTTTACTGTATATTTGACTTGTGTATAAACATTTAGCCTTAAAGCGTTTCCATAACGATCACTATAGATATGTTCCCAAGTCCAGCCATCTCATGGGGAGTAAATTCCAATGGTGAGAATTCAATTGCTTGCACTGGCGGCTTTAACGGGGATGTCTGATGGAGCAGTACGATTGTTGCTCTGTTAGGGCGAGAGAGCCACCGGCGTCTACCTTTCTGCTCCCACCCTCCTGAGGTTGCGAATACTGCTCCTATAAAGTGACGGGAGATCAGGCGCAATAAAACAATTGAATCACCCCCCCAGCCTCCCGTTACTGTTGCTCCATTCGAAAACTGTAACCATCCATTGTGCGTATCTGTAGAAGGTCATACTCCGGTTATCACCCTTTGTTATGTTGTTGGTTGAACCTTATATTGATAAAAGACTTTATATACTTAAACCAATTTTTATTAAGTGCTCTATTAATTGGTGAAACAGCTTTGTGGCCTTCCATGTTAATTTTGTGATAGCGATTTGCATTGCCAAGCCTAAGTGAATTTGGATAAATGTAGTGGTGGTAAAACCGTAAACTCCATTTGTGATTTTTTTTTTTTTTTTTGCCCTATCCTTTTTATTCTGATGCTACACCAAACTGCTTAACTTTTGTCACATCTACTTTTATTGGCACTATCCAATTCATGGTTAATGGTTCCTCTTGTAGCTTGAATTCTAAAAGCTGGAACTGGCTTCTGTGTGATTTTCTGGTTGTGCCCAACTCTATCCATTGTGTGGTGACACATAAGACAGTCTGAATAATTGCATGGTAATTGTTTGCAGCATATGGCAGTGTCCCTAAGACTGGCATGTCATAGCTGCAGAATTGGCACAGGGTGTTATCTAATTGCATAGAGACTAGTTCTTCCATATGTGAAGCTGTAGCGTGCAAGAATGTTTAACTCCTCCGTCCCTAGTTGCCATTTTCTTGACCTTTTTTGAGGACAACTCCAAAAAATAGTAAAATTCTGCAGAATTGTTTGAGAAACTTTAAAATGGCACAGAGCAGAACTGTCCAAGTGGGGTACAATGTGTTTTGTAAGGCCGAATAGCATTTTAAAATATATCCTATAAATGCTTATGGTTGTTTGAGGGGTATAGCCCCCTCACCCCCATGCCAGTTGTATCGCAATGAATTGGAAGCAGAATCCATTCTAACGAGAAAACTTTGCAAATTTCAGTAATTCGAAGTTAACATTTGCAAATGAGAAAAGCTTGCATATTTAATCCTTCACTGCTCCCCTTACCCCTGTCACAGCCTTTTCTGGTGTCAGAATTCATTATCTGGAATAGTGTTAGGGGCTGTTATCAGCCATAGGACAATTGTCACTCATACACCTACCAGCAGGCCTGGAGAATTAACTCTTTTTGATGAGTAAATTAGCACTCCATGACTACATAGCCCGTGAAGATTATATTCCCTGTGAAGAGAAAGTTTAAATCCCTGCTGGGTGGTGGCCGGGTATCTAGCAATTAAAGGTTTTGAAATGCAAACTTTTGAAAGTGTCTGTCCATCACCCCTCCCATCACAAATGCTGTACATTGCTTGTCACTGATGCATTGTAGTAAAACAAAACAAAAATCAAAACTATTTTGCAGATAAAAAGCACATACTTCTTCTACATAAAGAATCTCCTCTTGTTTGTAAATTTTAAAACCAAATACCAACAAATTTAGGTGTAATCGATTAAATTAATTTTAGATAAAATAATTTGAAGTAGTGAGAATGGTGTTTTATAAAAGATGGGGACATGACGTCTGGAAACGGAGCGTGCAAGGAAACTACACACAAGGGAAGTTCCGTGATCTAGGTGGCTGACTGCTTGTCTAGTCATTTCCTGAGTGTACACTGTTTAAAGAACAGAACTGTCAGGAAAGTATTTTGACTTGAAGGCTTCAGCTCTTCTTTATTTTTTTTTTTATTAGGAGCAATTTGGCAAACCCTAGTGACCTTCTTGTATTGTAAAGATTTAATTTTTTTTATTTTACTGTACTGTTAGTTTTTTGTTCATTTGAGCAGAATTTTGTAAGTCTCTCTACTTTTATATAATAAAGAAAAACTAATTTTATTTATTTTAATAGAAGACTGTGTACTCTTTTCTCCTTTTTTGTGTTTCGTTTGTCCTTTGACATAATAATGGTACTGTCCAGTCTGCAAATGAATGGAATAGTGGCTATTGTCCTGATTCACCAATTTTTTTATTCCTTTCTTACAATGGAATGGAAATCTTATTGATCCACAAACTCATACCCTTATTGGTTCTAAGCGTCAAAACACCTAATACCCATTTATGACCACCACTGATGGTGCCAGCCATGATCCAAAATCCCTATTACTTTCCTGTTTATATTATCTTAAAGGATAAAGTTGAAAAGTTCACAGCCCCTTCTTTTCTTCTTGTTTTATCTCCCATTTGTGTTCTTGTGGTGACCCTGCCTAAGGGCATCAGACAGGTCAGCTGTGTTATCTGTTTTACAGCAGCTCTGTCCAAAGGACAGCCATCTTACTCATTTATTTTTTTACTACCTATCCTTTCAAGGAGCCCATAAAATACTTTCCCCCAATCCACAAATAAGACTGACAGGACTACAAAGAGTGGCTGGGGCAGCTATATCTCTCTCCTCCAACATGTCTGCTTCACAAGTGCTTTTAATGTGTCTAAGGGCTTGTTTGGTATCCATTTATAACCAATTTATTTTTCAAATTGATGAGTGTATTGTGTGTGTGTGTGTGTGTGTGTATGTATAGTATATTAGCTCGTGTGTGTGTGTGTGATAGAGATAGAGAGATATATATATATATATATATCTCTCTCTATCGATAGTATATCCATAATGGCGGCACTTAGGAAAAAAGACTCGCAGGGTGAGTGACCAACGTTTCAATGCTGTATTGGGTAGTGCATTTTTGTCTTGCATCCTGACGAAAATGCACTACCCAATACAGCATTGAAACGTTGGTCACTCACCCTGCGAGTCTGTCTTTTTTTCCTGAGTGCCGCCATTATGGATATACTATAACTTCTCTGCACTTTATGCCGCTTCTTTAAAGGTTTTATTGTCTCGGCTGTTCATGGGTGTGTATGTATGTGCAGCTGCCATGGGGCCCTGAGCTGAAGGGGGGCCCATCTTCCTTGTTGGTTACATGTGTTCTATAAAGTTGTTTTTCACCCTTGGGTAGCAAACAGGGGCCCTTACAAAGTTTTGGGGCCTTCAAATACCTAGTTACGCCCCTGTATATATCTATTATCTGCATATATATTGATCATCTTTTGTCTGTGTGTGCATGCATTATATATATATATATATATATATATATATATATATATATATATATATGGTAAAAATATATATATTTTTTCTCTCACTAGTACATTTTGATCTCATTGCAAGTTCTAACAAAGCCTCTTTTCTCTTTCATGTTCTATTATTATTATTATTTTTGAATCCTGTGCTGGATGTGGGCAAACAGGTAAGACTTGATGTATGTTTTCTGTCCAGCACACCTGCACACTCACTCAGGTACACAGTTAACCCCTATCATACAAAAGTGAATTCCTCCTTCTGGCTTCCCCAGAATTTGGACATTATCTTTTTCTTAGAAAAACATATTTGGATCTTGCTAGACGGCATTTCTCCCTAGCAGTGATAATGTATTCAGGCATAGGAGTCACATTTTTAAAATGACTGCTGGTGCTTGCATTATACACCCACCCATATGACTATAAAAAATGCCATGCATCGGGCAACCCAGATTATGTGGCTCCAGCACAGATGATGACACCCATGGAGCTGGCTGCTATGTTTTCAGGTTTGTCCTCTTGCTGTTTTAATATAGTAGTAGCCCTGTTTCTCCTGGCCATCATTACCCACAGCGTAACTGGAGAAATCGTAGTGAAAGTGAGGAAATAATCAAATGCTGAACACCAGCATAAACTGGATTTTTGCTTTCATTGAATGCGAATGTTGAATATTGCCAGGATTCAGCGCCCAGAATGGTAAAGTCACGGTAAATGGCAATTTCTGACTGAAGTATCAGGCGCGATGCTGTTGCGGCACTAGTTAAGTTGGATTTCTACTTGCACCTCAGGTGCGTGTGAGCAGAAATCCTCTAGTCGCGGTTTGAATAGCTTTCGTTCCCAGCGCTCTTCAACATCGCATACAATTGAATTCCATCTAAGGAGATTATGTGTTCGTTTGATTGTTCTATTTCTTCTCTCTGTAAAGAGATTAGTAAAGCAATGATCACCCGATTTCTAGCTCAGACGCCATATTATGCTCAGTGTCATGGCGCATAGATACTTGTATAAGAAGGCAATTTGGGTCCACTCCCATGGAGAGTATTATCAATACGACTTGTGTTCTTTCATTTTGGGCGTACTGATTACCATGATAGTTTTCCAGATCCATACAAAGAAATAAAATGATTTAGTAGTATTGTCCCCTATGTTGTTCTTAATAATAAGCACCTAATTGTCACAAATGGTTAATTAAAAAATGTACTATAAACCTGCTTGCATTGAATTGCTTATACATTCTTTGAACACTATTGGCTTACAGTTTAATGTGCAAGTGGTAGGTAAGCTATGCATGACCTTTAATTAAACTGACAAAATGACGCCCCTTCCTTGGCTACAGTTTGGAGATGGTATGTTGTATTTTTTTTAATTTTTGTTTAGCTTTAGGCTGCTGGTTACTTAAATATAGACTTCATGTGCTTTGTTTATCTTATAGTAACATGGTGTGTATAAATACAAAAACTCTTAGCGCCAGATTCATTTGGCCATGTGCTTTAACGCCCGGAGCTATTCAATGACAAGCCCATTTGCTGGTAGTAAGTCCACTGGTAACGCATGTTAACCCAGTAGCATCACTGGGGTCGGTGACACCCAGTGCTACAAGTAATACACGCCTACACCCCCTCCCAAACTCGGGGCCTGATTCACTACCGATCGCAACTATGATTATGCTCCAGTTCAACTGCGTTTGTATGCTAATCCATTACGATCGCTATGACGTCGCAGCACAACATAAGGCCGCCCACTTTGCCTTACACACATCCGCAATGTTTAGCAAGACTGCAAAACCATCGTTACAATCGAGTACCATCTCAGCCTGACTCACCCTTGCAGATGCTCTGACTTTACACAGGAATTGCGAACTCCATCACACGTTATGAGTGCTCAGGCTGCGTAAGGCATCGCAGTGTCTTAATTTATGCACGCCGCTGCAATGGTGTTCAAACACCCTGGCACACCTGCGTTTTACCGACCACCCCCCCCCCGACACCTCCCACAAACTGCTCTTCCTGTCAATTATTCTGCGATGGGTCTGCGTTGCTGCTGCGGTTGCAGTCCTGATCGCAGTGGCCGGCTGCATGTGCAGTACGCAACAATCGGCCGATTGCATGCGCAATCACAGTTGCAATTTGTAATGAATCAGGCCCTCAGACCCTATTATTACACCTCCCCCTGCTCCCAAAGGCTAGTAACCATAATATCACATTAGAACCACATCAATAATTTATTGTAAAGCTTGTTGTGCTTTGGGACAAAGTCCTTTTTTTGTGCTTTGTAAAGTTAGCTTTATAGTGCAGACACTAGACTCTAAAAATAAAATCTAGGTCATGAACGCCCACCTTGTGTTTCACATTCCTAGCACATCCTCATGGTCTCAGGGAATGTAGAAAACTCATCACAATTTCATTTCATAAACCACACTGCGGATGAGGCCCATGAATACTTGAAATCTATATAAACATTTGCCAGAAGCGGCCAGTCCTTTTTCAAGACAGGGATACCGAGCCTGACTTAATATAAGTGCAGATATGTATAGCAGTTTCTGAATTATCACTGTGTATGCCAACAATCTTGGCGTGCCGTTTTCTGCGAAAGACTAATATGTCTGAACGTTATTGGAATGTGGAAAGTACAGAGCCGACCAAATATTGAACTAACCTACATAGCTTTTAGGTTTGGTGTGGAAAGATGAAGCAAAGTGATCCCTCTACTAGTAGGTTGTACACCTGCCTCCTTAGGCGGTGTGTTACAGAAACCATTCATCATTCCAAAATGCCTGGCTGTTTATATTTAACAGGGATCAGCAACCATGACAGTATATGGACACAGCATGAGCTCATCTTTACTGTCTATATTCCATTATGAACTTAATCTGAGTTAAGTATAACCATCTGTATTTCAGTCTCTGATATTGCACCATTCATTGGGAACAGAGCAAACATGTAGCTTTAAATGGCCAGATGTGTGAAGGATAAATTCTACTTTATGTGCATTCTCGGAGGGGAGGTAAGGTCTAACGGTGCAAAATTAAGCTGAAGGTTCTATTCTGCAAATATGAACCCTTTCACGAGGGCCTGTAAATCCAATCAAACACCCCAACCTAATTTTTCAGAGTCAAAGCTATTTTTTTTTTTTTTACATTTTTAAGTAGAAGTGATAGTGATCGAGTACATCGTAACATACCTCCACAACCACAGGCTCTATGGCTCTTGTGGCAACTTCATAATAATGTGATCGTTATTATTGTGCGGCAAGTTTCATTACTATTGTGCGACACATGTTTGTAACAGTCTGTTGCACAAAAATATTGATCACATTATTATGAAATGCACACAAGTGCCATAGAGCCTGTGGTTGTGTACTTGTGTTTAACACTTCTTGAAGTCTTTTCTGTTCAGTAGAACCAGTTTAAGAATAAAGGGCCCCTATTTATTTTGTCAATCAAAGGAGTGACTTCTTAAGGTGGGTACAACCGGAACAACATATTGTGCAGTGTGTACGCACGATATGTGCACTTCCGCGGTCGCAGGCAACGTCTGGTTTGATGTGCTGCACATCAAACCTGACTATTGCATGCAGGGCCATGCAATGTAATGAAGGACAAAGCGAATGATTGTTCTGTCATTCATAACATCGTTCTGGAGCCGATATGTCTTATAAGTGTACCCATCTTATAAGCTGGGTACACTTCACTCAATGTGTGCCCAACTTACAGCTGGGTACACACCTATACAGTTCTTGGCCCGATCACCTGATATCGGGTGATAGGGCCGACGATTGTATAGGTATGTATGTTGTAGGGTTGCATGCGCATTAGCAAATGAACTGCTTATGATGCTTCTGCAACGGTCGGGATAGGGAGGTGGCATCTAATGTGCAGTTTAATATTTGTGGGCCCGGCCTCCCGATCCCATAGAAGCCCATATACACTGAGCTATGTCTGCACAGTGTGTATGGTGCTCCGCAGATAGTTGATGGGGTCACGCTGGGGACACACTACACGACTGATCGGGAGAGCTTAACCCGATCAGCCACTGATCTTAAAGGTGTGTACCCAGCTTTAGGAAGCTGCATGAAGTTAAGTCATATACACATACAAGAAACAGGATTATTATTTTTTTTTTTTTTTTATCTGTATGGTACAGTTCTCTACAATGAATGCATTAAAAGAAATCTAGAGAGGAGATTCCTGGTTAAAAGCCAAGGACTCCTTGAAACGAAGAGGTAATTTTTGAGGGCAAATTATTGCACTAGTGCTGCAGTTCTGTGTCAAAGGTTGCTATCTTTTGTTAAAGAAGGTTTTCAATCCTAAAGCCAGGCACACACTAAGATGACTGATCAGCCACCCGATCTGTCGTCCTACTCGATGTCAGAACTGGTCAGGCATTTATATGTGCCCGTCCAGTTCAGCTGTGAATCACCGGCAGCCTCTGCAGCAATTGTACGGATGGTCGGCTGTCCGCCCATACACACAGTACGATGCACCAATATATCAGCATTGGCTGTGCTGCACAGCTGACGCAATGTGTCTGTGAACGATGTCGTTCAGACATATTGCCGGTACACACCATCCGACACTCCCACGATATATATCGGCTGTTCAGTCGGCCAGTGTGTACCCAGCATAAGACACACCGGCATTACTTTTTGTGGTTTTGAAGAAATTAACTGGTGGGTCAAGAATTTTTAGACAAATATAGGTTACCTTGGTAGAGGAAGTAAGGCAGGAAATGAGCAAAAATATTAGAGTACCAGTCAATGAAGCAACTGTGTTTTATTAGTGCTTTAATGTCTCAGACACACAGTTGCTGTAACAATTTCTTAATGTTAAGGCATTTACTTGTGTGCTATATCAATGTTCCATCAAGTTCAAATCATACATCCCTTTTAGCTGTGAAATGAATCTGGGAGACTTGCTGACTGACGTACATTGCACAGGGCAGCGTCCTGTCTGCAATTTTTCTTTCTGGTCACAAGTATTTCCTGTTACATTGCTGTTTTGCTGATACTTCCTACTTTTATGCTGACCCCACCCTCCTTTTCTCTTGAACACTCATTCATCGAATGATTCACATAAAAGACAAATAAAAAAAAAATATCCCCTTTTAGGTTGTGGAATGTGAGAGACACATTGGATAGCCTCCCTGGGTTAAGAGAATCCTTAACCAGATGGTTTCCAAATGACACAATGGCAAAGGAACGCTGGAGACTGCTCACATATGAAACCATTTTATACCCTGCTAGAGGCAACGCTGTTCTCTCCTCATTGTCCAAGCATAAGCCGTCGCTTTTCCGTGGACTGTGATTTTTCATCATGACAAACTAGTGTTTTCAAGTTAGGAGTTTTATTGCTGGAAGTGGACTGGGGTAATAGCTTTTGTTGTGTTGTAGCTGCAATCAGTGGCACGGCTTGCTGTCATTTGTTCCGTGTTTGTGATGATGTACTAGTTTTATATTCCAGTGCACAACCAGATAATACTAATTATTTAATTTTCAAATCATCCACTGTATAAGCAAATGAGGCTTGAACATGCATTGGTTTCGGCTCATATTTTCCTTGAGCATTGATCATTGTGGCTTCGTTCTGAAACTTTCCTGTTTTGCAATCCCCTCTTACCTATTAAACCATGGATTCCAAGGCTTGCTCTGTCCTGACCCTTGTGTGTAAGATGAAGTCATCCTACCCTGAGCTTGTTCTGTTCAACTCTTTGATTTATCAGTAAAAACAGTAATTACGGCTATAAAACTAATGTCTCAGGGTGCCTGGACAGTGAACTAGTCAAAGAGCAAGCAGAGGGCAGAGGCCAGAGGTCAGTTTTGCTGTGATTGACCAGAAGCAAGGCAGACAACCAAACCACAGTGTGGGTAGACAGATACCCCACAAAGTATGTTTTTGCAACAATAAACCGCAAAACATCTGGGTCGTAACACTGAGGAAAATTGCATCATTTGCACGACTCAGATTGTTCCTTTTAAAAAAAAAATAAGGCACTTTTGCTGGTCAGATGTCTCGATGTTAGTATACAAAATCTCAATATTTCAAAAGTGGCTGCTCCTTTTGTGTAGCTGATATTTCAATAACTGCGATCCGTGCGGACTTCATTGTCTGTTCGTTAATATACATGTGGCATTACTAGTATGTTTGCCCATAATTAAAATGAGGTAATAAGGATATGTTACCGTTTAATGCAAACTGATGCGCTTTTAACTTTCAGTTTTAGTACATTTAACAAGTCCTAAAACAGTCATACGATCTTAAATGTAAATAAATAAAATGCATTAATCTAGCTAGATCTATAACAGAACCCATGGGTCATTGAAGTGTGATTAGTGTGAGAACTGTTACCCTATGCAAATTGAGGTAATAGGCCAGCCCCCAGATTCCCCCATTTCTATGAAAAGCAGAAGTAGTGCTGCCCACCCACACCTTCAGGTAGTTTTTTTTCTTTCTCTTTTTCTGCTACCCGTCAGGGGAAAAAGAGGCTTCCTGTATTGCTTCTGCTCATTCACTGAGTTCATGCCCTAACCATGTCCCATAAATTTGGTCAGTCGAGAGGAAGAAAAGAAAAAAAAAAAAACATGCTGATGAGACAGACTGAAAGTGTATTTCCTGGGTACACCCGGCAGCTCTTTACTCTTATTAGTGGCAGTGCAGTCAGTCGAGCTGCCATCCCCCGCTTCCCTGCAGTGCTGTTAACAAGGTCTTCAGCATCTAGTTCTGGATGGATTATCTGTAGTAGGAGGTGGTTGCGCAATTGAATCACTGTGTCCCCGGTGTCTTATGGGTTATGCATTGATACCCCATGTCCGGGCTAGAGCAAGTGTGCGCTGGCTTATTTCTGCATGGCACTTTCCTGTAACTGGCCTTATAGCTGTGCTACTGCAGTTAGGTAGTGGATGAAGCTGTAAGCCGGGACCGGCTGGAAATATTCAGTGTAATCTGCGGCCATCTGGTCACCTGGCTGTGTCAATTATATAACATTTACCAGAACAGTTCTGTTTTTTGTTTTTTTTTGTTTGCTAAATATTTACGAAGAGCTTAAGACTAAGGAGGGGGTCTTGCATGGGGGTATTAAAATACAGCTTGTGTATGTTTCAAACTTTGAGTTCATTTCATGAGCTCAAGTTAGCAAAGCCAGAGTAATATTGCCCATATTCGTCTTTGTTGCATGCACATGCAATGAGACTTGCAATCTGTTATCTAACATTGTCTATTAGCTGGAAATGTCACTGTTGTAAACCTTTTTGATTTACAAGCAGTAACTCTGGTCTTTCTGGATCATCCCAAAGCATAATTTTTGTATCTAGGGCTCTGTAAGGTCTAGAACAGTGTTGGCTAACCTTGACACTTTAGGCTGTTATGGAACTACATAACCCAGCATGCACTGCTACAGTTTTGCTATTGGGGCATGCTAAAACTGTGGCAGGGCATGCTGGGATATATAGTTCCACAACAACTGGAGTATCGAGGTTAGCCAACACTGGTCTAGAAGATGATCCTTGAAAAAATCTGTGTGAAATGTTCTGTTTTATGTTAAAGAACTGTACACCCCACCACAAATACACACACCCTTTATTCAAGTCTGGTCTTCTACCAGAAGCTGTGCGTGAGATCTACGTTATCACATTATATATATATATATATATATATATATATGTATGTATATATATTAATAATAATGCTGCCTCTTTTGCAGTTCAGCTGTAACCTTTGTTCCCAGAAGGTCTGGCTGTCTTGGAAATATTACTAAGGGAATTGTGTGTGTGTTAGTCTAAAACACAGCTGCGGTAGTCTTGTGGTTTGTGTTATAAGCAGCACAACACGCCTTATTTCTGAAGCCAGACTTCACTGCAGTATATTTATGCTTCCTGCTTCATGTCGGTCAGCCCTGGGTACTGATGTGCTTCTTTGAATTCTGAAAGCAGCCCGCACCTTAAGCAGTCAGGGATTTAAAAGGCTAAGTGTGAACAATTGTTGTGTGTCTAAGAGTGGCGCCCTGGTTGTGTACTGTCAGTCTTTACCTAACAAAATACATTCTGTACCTGACCTTATAACACCCTTGGGTGCTTAACCTGAACTGCAGTTGCACAAAAGCAGCACGAGAGGCTAGCCCAGAAATTTCCTACAGGGCTTTCTGTTGCCATTTTTTCATCTAACAACTTTGACTGTTTGCCAAAGTATTAGTACATGTACCACGGCCTTTCTAGCAGGGTACAGGACATTGACCCTGTGTGTTTATAAAAGCCGTGTATTCTGTATTAACGTGTCTCCCTTTCAGGATAACAGCGTGTGTGTGTGTGTATATATTCGGATCGCAGTGTGCAAATGGCTCCTTCACCACTTGGAGGCTTGAACTCAATACTGCGGCCTGCCTGTGTGGGTTTTTTTTTTTTTAAATCCTGTTCTGTGCCTTTTGGTATACTACAGCTTTAAGTATTTGTGCAGCGTGCGTCAGCTTCAGGCGGCAGACAACTCTGGCAGACTGTGGAGAGAGAGGAGAGGGAGGAGGCGTGTAGAGGTGGTGGGGAGGAGGAGGAAGAGGAAGGAGGGGGCACAGAGGACAGAACAGCCACAGTCTGGGCTCCCAGCCTCCTGGCTAGACTGCAGAAACTTATAATTGAGTTCCTGAGCTGTTCCTCCCCTCCCTGCAGCTCAGCTGAAAAACACTCTGGCTTTCCGCCATGCCCTTTCACAGTGACCTTGCCTGCAAATAGCAGGCCGGAATTTTTACAGTCACTGTGCACTTGGGTGAAAGAAAAAAAAAAAAAAGTGTTTCAGGAGATGTCAATTAATGACAGGAGGTTATACCTGTCTCCTACATAAAATGCTAAAAAAAAGTAAAAAAAAAATACCCAATGAACTCTCTACAGCGCAAATCCTGCTTTACTCTACTAGAGATGCTGCCTCCAAAGTTTCCACGTTAAAATTGGTAACTGGCCCACTGACGTTTGTACTGACCTTACGGTGAAACTTTTTATCTATCTACTTTGATTCTAAATTTTTTTTTTTTTGTGCATTTTTATTTAATATTTTTGCTATACACAATTTTTTTTTTTTTTTGGTATGTTGTGTGGCACAATCGCTGTAGTATAAATATCAATTAGGTGTCTAGTCTAGGGTATATTCTAGCCATCTTCGCTCTGTTTAATATAGCCACACTGGGCGTCAGGTAGACATGTGCCTTAATGAAGACGTGGAGAACTTGAATATCTTGTCCACCCACTTGTCCTGTGTGTAGAAACTGACTCTAGTGGCGTTCTATAATTGGTTACTGGGCTTCTTGCGATGCAGTAAATAGTATTTGTGCAGAGCGAATGTTGAAGGGGGGGGGGAAACACAGGGAATGTGAAGTGAGCAAAGACAAGTTAATACATGATATACCTAAAAAAATGAATGAATTGTTTCCTAAGTTATGGATCCAGACCCACTCTTATAGAGCGGATATATTTTCACCATGAGAAGATCTTCTTCCGACTCAGCATTGTTTTCCATCATGTCTGCTTTTTAACCTAGAGCAGAGGGTATTAAGAAAATCTCAATGCCATACTGTTTTGTATTTGTGTCTCCCACCCCCTCGGCAATCATTAAGTACGACCAAGGTTGCACTATTTGTGATATCTGCGATTTGTTACCGGTTGAAATTTAAGGTACAAATATAAAATCAAAGCACTTTTTGTATTATTCGCCATTCTGCAACTGTACAGCATTGAGGCTTTTCTTTTGTAGGAAAGAGATTTGCTCTTCGGCTAAAGATGAACAGCATTGCTTGCCCTAGAGCATATGGTTACCCAGCACCTGCTTGAAAAGCACAGTGAAGGAGCAGTGGATCAATAGCTCGAGACAGGCAAAAGAGGAAGTGTCTTATCCATTGCCTCTGATTCCACCTGACTGCCACCTGCTCTGCCACTGAAATTGGCTCGTTCTCTGAGCTTCCCTGGCAAGGCGCATGCAAGTACTGAATTCCCTCACAAAGAGAAGTCCTATGAATAATGCATCTGTGCAGGCTGGGACGTACAAGAGAAGAACGTGCATACGTGTGCCGAAAAATCATCCATTTAGGATTACTGCTTTTTTCATTTCCTCTGCTAGTTCTTAAATGGCAGTGATCTGGGGGTTGTGTGGCGGGGGGGGGGGTTCAACGGGCAAGATCTTTTAAGGATTACAGTAAAAGATCAGCACGTCTAATTCACATGTATGAAAAAGCATCGGTTAAGTGGTGTCTGCAGAACAGTGAATTTTAGTGGGGCACTCATTAAAGTGTAACTGCAAATTTGTCGTTTCAAAATATATTACAGGGATTATATGGCCTTTTTTTAATTTTTTTTTAATTTAAGGTTACTGTGTCTGTCGGAAATAGTTTCTGCCCAGAAAGAGACACGGACTTGTATCTCCTTTTGTAAATCATGCAGGATGGAGAACATGTGGGTGGCTCATCTCCATTTGCCACGTGGCTAGATCTTTTTGGCTTGTTGCGGTTAGGTCTTCACCCCACACTGAAGCACACTAGGGGTCATCTGCGGTAACGTACTTTCACAATAGGATCATAATACAGCTTTTGAGTTGTATTCTGGCCATTTACACATTGTGTGTGGTCAGCATATAAGCCTTAGTGTTAAGATTATATTTAGCAATAACCCACTTTGAAAAGCTGCTTCGCGGGAATGCATTCAGGATGGATGTACATGGAGAGACAATAGGTCGCATTGTTTGCTGTGGAATAGAATGTGTTAATCAGTGTGTTCTTTGATGGTAATCAGGTGGCATAGTTTCATGCATCAGATAAGATACCTACTTTTCCTGTGCCCTGGGAGGAGGAATAATCTGTAGAAAGAGTGTGCGCAGTATGATCTGACCCAGTAAATAGTCTCCAAATCAGACTGCATTAAGCCATCGCCTGCTTCCTGCCAAGTACATATTCGTGTCGCCCCCTTCGAGAACAGAGGCCATTTAAAGATGAGGAAAGATTGTTTTCCTCAAAGGAATAACAAGGTCTGATTGGAGGTGTCAATAGCAATTTAGCAAAGAAGAAAAATCAATATGAGAGTGGGATAATCCTATCCTTCTCATTCCTAAACATACTTTATATAAGAAGATTGTAACTCGTTCCGTGCAGGGCGCACACATGTCCTTTCCACTGCTGAAGTGCACTCACTCCCCAGCGACCTGCAGAATAATTGCATGCGCTAGACCCCTTCATGACAGCGTGTCCTTGTGTTCGTACAGTAGTCTGCCATAGAAAGGGCTCGGAAAATGCATCTTTGCACAGGTTAGAACATGAATAATAAAGTGACAAAGTTAATCTTCTTTACCAGTCTGACTGGTATTTATTATTGCACAGGCTTTTTACATACGGTAAAATAGCCCAGTCACATACACTGATAGGGCAGACGTTTTATTTATTTACATTGCCGCGTTTGGTCTTAAGTTTTCCCATTGACTATCACACTACATGGAGTCATTGGGGGTTATGTAATAAATTAGGGATAACGGAACCGGTGTGATTTAGGCGAGTTCACCGCTAAATGTGAAGAGGCAATCATATAAGGCTCTTTCTGCCTTATAACTATTTGCCGCTTTAAATTTAGTGCCAAAACCGGCCAGATCACGCTGGCTTCATAGTCACGTAACCTAGTAACCCCCATCATATGTATGGGTCAACCTCCCTTCAGTTTATCACATTTTAGAAACTATTCAACCAAAGCCAACCTAGTTGTGTGCAGTTCCATTATGTTACTACTATGGAAGCTCTCAATACAGTCTCAGTTTATGCGTACTCCATTATCTGGCTCCTCCATCTTATTATGCCAATTCATTGTAAAATCCTCTAAATAGATTACATAAGAATCGACGAGGCGCACGTAATTTGAGGTACATTTTATGTAGGTAACGTGTTACCATATAGATTTCACTTGCTAAGTGCATCTCTGCATGCCTTTATCCATCTGTATCTCATAGAGCAACTCTTATGACAATGAGAACTTTCGCATCCAGTTTCTATTGCATATTGTACGGACTGTTTAGAAGAACGGTATTAAGACAAGATGTTAAAAAGAGGTCCCTATCTTCCTGCATGTTAAACATGATTAAAGCTATTCTTCTTGAGAAGCAAAAAAGGCGGTAATATAAATACAGTCTAGAAGGGAAAGAGGAATGTTGTTAGTGAGTGAGAAAGCCTCTTTACCGCAGGAATTTGTTTAGTCTCCAGTGTCATTGAGAATGTTAGATTATATGTCTTCCCAGAGTGCTGCGCTCTTCTGCCTTCATTTTACAATGAGATCTTAAAGTAGAACTTTTCTTCTTTATAGCACTAAAGTAATGTAACAATCATTCTGCTCTTTTGAATGAACGCAATCATCTTCAGAATTTAGATCGTGTCTTGTCAATTCATTTCTATTGAGGCTTTTAAAACCTGTTTACATTGAAGGTTAAAATGGTTATAATTAGTGCTTCGGTAATGTTATCAAGCTGTAAGCTGCATTATTTGTTTAAAAAACTTAAATGAAATGCGCTACTGACACTGAACCGGTTGCTATGAGATGAGGGTTTATTAAGCACCTCGTTATAAACCTAGCTAAATAAGTATGAAGTTCAGCTTGCTAGCTGGTCAACATCTTGGTTAGGAAAAACGTCAGTTAGGCAAATGGTAGAGCATTACTGGTTCACAAATAGCCAATAATCCTCCATCAAGGCAATAGGGACTAATAGGATTTATTAGTAGAAAAGTACGTTTTGTGTTTCTTTGCAGCAGTTTTGGGGCCCCTTAGTGCTGTTGGTTCTGAGCCAAACGTTGTCCTGCTATCTTTCTCCCCCTAGTTATTGCCAAGAATGTGGAAAAATAAAATAAAAAAATGCAGGAAATGCCTCTTCTTTTTTCTCTCTCTAATGACATCCCCAGCTGTCCGCAGAATGGGAGAATAAGTTGTGCAGGAGGAGTCGCATCAGTGGAAATTTGCTTGGTTGCCAATTCAAACTGGTCCATCCAAAGTCTGGAGACAGTAGACTTTCTCTGCATATTTAGCCTTTTTGAAAGACCTGGTCAAGAACAAAATGACGTCAGTCATTTTTTTTTTTTTTTCTGTTTTTCAATCCTTAGTAGCTTTCCTTAAGCTGGTATAGGTTGACAAAATAAATACTGGCCATCACAAATGTTCTGACGCCTTCCTCATCGGAAGACAAATGCACCAGAATTGCAGGTGTGATGTGGCCAATTCTATGGGTGCAAAACTGTAATAATAAAGTTTCAATGCATGTACTGTACTAAACATGAAACATTCGTTTATCCTTGAGGGATTAGAGACCGACTGTCTTCTATTCTGCCCTAACTTAGTTGTACTATTAAATGCATAAGCGCCGAGACGATTGTCTTCCTGTTTAGGCAAACGTAAGCTAAATAAACAATATTTCAGTCTGGAATTGGTGGAATAATGCTATGTTCTAGACAAAGCAGATGGAACAAGGATAAAACATAGACTTTTTTTGTTTATTGCTTTCAGTGGTTTAATGGACTTAAATCAAGAATGTCCTGCCTCAAGTAGAAGAAAGAGCGCCTGTTGATGAAATAAACTTGCTTCCTAGTATATTTCTTGGAGGCTGGATGCAAACAGTCTATAGATAGTCTCCATGCAACCAAATAGTAAAATGTAATCGACCTGTGTGACTGTGAATGAATCTTAATTATGTATGGTAGCCATTAACTGTTCTACACAACCATTGACGTTCAGGCACTAATAGGTTTGAAAATAACTGATCACCTTGAGCAACCATGCTCTTACGAAGCTGGCCCACCGTCATGGCCCATGTAGTCAACCAGACCTAGAATTTGAAAGCATTCATATACTCTGGTTAGCACTGCTTGAGAAGCAGCTATGTCTTTTGTTTTTGCAGCATTGCGTGAGGAAAAACAAG
This sequence comes from Taudactylus pleione, assembly GCA_031769625.1. NCBI lineage: Eukaryota > Metazoa > Chordata > Amphibia > Anura > Myobatrachidae > Taudactylus > Taudactylus pleione. Next base: position 7,594,938 of record JAUIMM010000081.1, on the reverse strand, counting down.
CTACATTCATAATTCCATAAAGTGCAACATAACTTCTAGTCATGCAAGCAAGATGTCCTTTCTGTGCATCGTGTACTGTGTTGCAAATAGCGCTTTTTTCTTGAATTGTTCTTCTGTCAGGATTCAAACAAACTCTTGTGTTCTGGATCATCAAAGCTTTTCTGAGAAGGAAATAACAAATTTTCCTTACATGCTGCATTAACAATAAAGCCTAGAACTAGCCATGTAAAATCTCCTAAACCCTTGAATCGCACGCTTTCATGCAAGAGTCGAACCACAACTTCACACAACCGGGCGCCTTTCGTCATAAAACATTAAAAGTCCAAGATCATTTTACGGGCTGCTCTGTCCAGAAGTGTCTGCAATTTTATGCTAGTCATTATCTCTGAGGCCAGCAGAATGGCAATTCGGAACATATACACATGCATCTAGAGATGGTTTGGAAGCCTCTCGGAAGGGATGGAAAGTAAAATGTATTCCGCCCCGCTGTTTTTACTACAGTTGATAACCTGCGGCGCTCTTGCTGTGGCGCTTCAACTCTCAGCATGCCCTCCTGCCAATAAATGTTGCAAGGCATGGTGGAAGATGTTGGTCCTTGTTGTTTAAATTGTGAGCACAATCCTGTGCTCCTTCAGTGCTTTGCTTCTTGTAAACCTTTCAGTGCAAGAAACTACAATGAAGCGTTTAATCCTCCCCTGGGTCAGTCGGAATAAATTAACATCTGAGCCGCTTGACCCTTGTGTGCTACTATTCTAAGGTGTTCTTATGTAACACGAAGCTCTCTCTGATGATTGGAGGGCCTTCTCTGATGTCTGAGGGAGAATCCTCAGTTAATGGGATTTGTACTTCTACCCCGCAGGCACAGGGACATCATGCAAACCTGAGAGGTGTGCTACTCTAGACAGCCCTTTCCACCCTGCACACTGCCATTTGTGTTTAATACGGTGTGTTGCAGGTCTGGAGAGAAGTGTAATTTACAATGCAAGCGTACACCGGTTTTTGGATTCCTCCTCTGTTATCGGCTATAGAGAAGATGTAGAAGACCTGTATCTCTCCAGCTGTGGTTGGACTGTAAGCAGGGCATGCTGGGCCTTGTAGTGAAAGCTGTAGATCCACATATCACTAAAACCTATTACTGGTTTGCAGTCAATGCTTTGTGTCTTGTTAATGGCTTTGGGTTGTTTTGTTTTATTTTATCAATGTCAGGAATAAAAAATCTACGTCTTCACAGCAAACTAACACCTGCTGTCCATAATTACCAACAGCTTTGTTTGAAGTAATGTCTGTGGAACGTTGCTATAGTTATCTGTGACTGTTTTAATTATTGCTCTTGTTTCATATAACTCATTTCTTTTTAATTTCGCAAACTCTTCTCTATTAGCTAGATGATGAAAGTGGCATGTTGGGATTCTGCTGCATTTTTCAGCAGGACGGCTCCGTTTTTATGTGTGGTGGGAATATGAAAGACTTCAGGATATGAAGTAGAAAATGCTAATGAGGTTTATGATCATCAATAAACTATACTTGTTTGGTGTGGTTACCTTAGGTACCAGGCATTAATACAATTGGGCAGATTCAGCCACTTTAGCTCGGTGACCAGATCAAAGGCCTAATTGGGTGACATCCAGCTGTTTGGCTTGTGGGTTGCTTATTTGCCTAACTAGGGTATATGGAGCCCAGGGCAAGTTGAGAAAACTGTCTAATGGGTTCATGTTAACATGACACACCAGCATTTTTCGTCACTCTGGGAGCATTCCTTTCCATTCCATATGCACCTTAATGCCCCCAGTAGTAGTACTTGCAATGCCCACTATAGTAGTGCCACTTATGTGGTGCTCTTGTAGTAGTGCACCCTTATACAGTGCCCCCAGTAGTGGTCCCCCTATCCAGTGCCTCCAGTAGTGCCCCTTATACAGTGCCCCTAGTAGTGGTCCCCCCCTATGCAGTGCACCTTACATATATAGCACGAAGGCACAATACTTACTTGAATCCCCGCCGCCGTCCGCTCCTCCGTCCTCCCGCTCGGCACTATGGGAGAGATGTCATGATGTTTCTCCCATCACCCACTGCAGGAGCCGGAAGGTGCAGCTCATGAGTAAGCTCCAGCCCGACTCTGACCGTTGGTGCAGCAGCCAATGAGTCTGTCTGACTCTCATTGGCTGCTAAACCAGACACAACGGTGGCAGACCGAACTACACTGACTGAGACCACTGTCCTGGATCTAAGTGCCACCGAAACTTTTGGCGGCACTGGGGCTTATTGCTATGGTTGGAAGACTATTGCTATATGCTTCCAACATTTATGATGACTCCTTCAATTTTGACTGGGACATTAAGGGGTCTATTTACTAAGCAGTGTTAGGAGACTGAGTGAAAAGTGATAAGGTGCCAGTCAATCAGCTCCTAACTGTTGTCTCACAGGCTGTGTTTGAAAAATGACGGGTGCTGATTGGCTGGCACCTTATCACTTTCTTATCACTTTTCACTTTGTCTCCTAACACTGCTTAGTAAATAGACCCCTAAGACTTTTTTCTTTCTTTTTTTTTTTACCACACAAATAGAGAAAATGATGGTGCAGGTGTTTCATCTGCTATGCAAATGTCCATGAGGTGAAAATTAAATGGGATGAAAGCTAGGGTACGGAATGTTACTTTAATGGAGAAGAAGAGGAAACAATTGGAGACTACCTCTGCAAGTCATGTGTGCTGGCAAGCTGTCATAAGCCTGGCTGGTTTGGATGGGCCTGTACTTTTCTTTTCTTTTTTTTTTTTCTCTTCATTTCATGAGATGAAGTTGTCTCAAGGTCTCTGTTATGTCTGTTTCTATGGAGAGAAGAAAAAACAAGCCGGATGCCAGACTTGGGAGGGGAGGGTAAAAAAAAAAAAAACCCCACAAAGCAGAAAAAGTAATATGATTTGGCTAAGTTAGTGGTAGATGCTTTCCAGTGGGGTGTACGCATTATTATTATTATTATTTTTTTCTTTAATATGTGGGCTCCAGATTCATTGCCTTTTGGGGTCAATATGTTTAATCCTCTGCAGAGTTTGCAGAAGTTTGTATTGCGTCACATTGCCGAAGCCGTCAGCACTCAAGAGGCGCCACCTTCCGTGCAATGAGACACCCTGTGCTCGACTCCATGCCAGCAAAGCTGCATAGCACGTGTGCCGAACTTAATCATTAGATTGTCTTCCTTACCTCTTAAGAGCCATAGTCATGCATTAAATATACATGTGCAATATAAACAGTAAAAACATACTTCCACTTGTGACCTATTCAGAACGACTGTATATACCACATGAAATACTGCTGCTTAAACGATTTTCTGAAAAATAATTCTGTAATTTTGTCCCTTGGAACCTAGCATGTTATAAATTATGGCTCTGTGGTGGGAACAAATGTAGAATTATTTCTTCCTTGAATCAATGTTGTCTTTCAATTCCTTTTTTTTTTTTTTTTGTCTCTGTGCTTTTTTTTTTGGCTAAGAACACACTGTTCCTCGGTTTCAGATGTTGAATTTTAAAGATATTCATCTGTACTTGTTTTTATTACACTCTCCCTCTATTCTGCTATATGCTGTTCCCAAGAACCAGTAAATTTGCAGCTGAGCTAGTACGTTAAATAACATTTATTTATATTTGGATGTAAGAATAGTCGCCGCAGCATGCACTTTCCCTAGATCCATGTCCAAAATCAATTTTTCCCCCACTTCTACAGCAATCCAACGGCTTGGATAGTTTCTCGTCATTAAATGATCTTTCATTTTCTAGAACGTTTCCATGATGTGTGTTGCTGAGCATTTCAGGGAGATGAGAGGATTTATTTTGGCCATAAAAAGGTGATGGATTAGCAGCAAACGTAGGGTTCAATATATTCCTCTGGTCTTGGAGCCAGATGCTCCTGCAGATCTCATATACATCATTCTTATTACCCAGAACACTTCCTGAGCCCCTCACAGCCCCCTTAGCTAACTCCCTTACCTAGCCAAATAAGATGCTTACATGGTTCCCATATGCCCTCTGATCATTTCTGGAAATCCTTTTTAGAGTTTCACATGAAAAATAGACTGTTAGGCAGATGAATCTTTATAAACAGCATATTTAAAAAAAAAAATCTTGGCAAAAACAGAAAAACAAATCCACAATGCATTATTATTATTATTATTATTATTATTATTAATAATAATAATAACTTAAATAAAATATTATTATTATTATTATTTCTATAGCACATAGATATTTTGCAGCACTTTACAGAGAATACTTGTCATTCACAACAGTCCCTGTCCCAGTGAAGCCTAGCATCTTTATTCCCTATCACATGGACACACACGCACACTACTGTAAATTTTTGTTAATTAAACTATAACTATGTTTTTGATCGCGGGAGGAAACCGGAGGATACCCACGCAAACACGGGGAGAACATCATTTCACACAGTTTAAGGACTTGGGGCGGAATTCATTTGTTTTCATCCCCTATCGCGCCCTACGGAGCTATTCTATTCTTGCTCCTGTCGGGCGCGATCAGCTGCCAAGCGCTACATTTCAGCTCGCAGCCCCTGGGAGATGAGAGCTGAAATGTGCGAAAAGTGACGTTTGGGCGCCCAAACATCACTTTTCGCGATCGCGCCCAGCACTTTGGTCGGGTTTAGCTGCTTTACGCGGCTAAACCTGACCTCTATGGGCGCGATCAGCACGAAGAACGGCAGCAATTGAATGGCCACTTTAGACGGGAGATCCGGACTGCGTAATCAATTGAATTCCGCCCTTGGAGGGAAACGACTCAAAGACCTTCATTGGACACGCTTATTAAAAGGGCTTATGATAATCAAGATGGATACCCACTATTCAATGGTGTGATCCGATGCAACAATACTTTGCGTCGCTGTACAAACTACATAATCCGGTGTACGACGGCGCAGTGTATCGATACATGCATGTAACAGCACCGCGCCTGCCATCGGATGTGCAGGACAGTAGATGGGACGAATTAATGAACGATGGCAGTGATCGGGTGTGCGCACTGTACAATGTGTACAATATATCGTTCCTATCTGCATTGGGAGGATATATCAGCCGATAGATCATATAGTGTGTACCTAGTATAACAATGAGGCATTTTTTTTATTTTAATTTTTTTTTGTACCGTTCTTCATATATGGAAGTTTCTGGTACTATAAACACAGTGTACCAAAAATTCTCTTACTAAACTGAGCCAACCATTGCATGTTATTGATAAGTGGCTAAAAGATGTACATGGGCAGTTTGGAATCTGTTCTCCGGTTAAATGTTTCACAGTCACGTCCTGTTTCCAGAAGGTGTAAAAATTTCACTTGCATCCTGTGATTTGAAGCAGCTGCGTCATGTACCAAGGTGTACTGAAGACCCCAGAGAGGCCGTCACTGAAGAGCGAGAGCAAACATTCCCTTTGGTAAACAGAGGCCTCTGCCTGGCAAGCTTTGCAAGACTGCAGTTTATTTTGATTTCTTGGAATTCAGCAGACACAAAATCTCTGTTAAATGTTAATGTTTCAAAAGACGCACAGATCAGCATTCTGCTGCTGCGGTGGAGGCAGAGACGTCGAGGGGAGAGAGGGGGGGTGTAGTAGATGATTGAGAAGGGATTATGAAGAACAGAAAACGCTGATTTGATTTATAGGCTTTATATTCTTTTCTTTCATAAAAAATACACTTTTTACTTCTAGGCCTTATTTTATGTTTTATCCCCCTGTGTTTCTTCACCTCTGGCTCCTCTTTTCTCATGTTCTCCCCAGGCAAAGCTGACCAGCGCCTCTTTTTAGCAAATCCGACATGGGGCGTAAAATCGGGCAGACAGGTTGAACAACTATTCATTTGTTCTATTCATTCCAGCTTTATTCAAAAACTTCAAGCTGATGGAGGCCTCCACTTTTGTATTGTGTGTCTACTTGAAAAATCTTACAGGGATTCTTTATCAAGTAGGAACCATTGACTCAAATACGCGCTTTTTATGGATGTTCATTACCCATTTCAAAGTCAAGGACAACGACAATGTGTCACTAGGCGGAAAAGTTCTCTTGATGAATTTGTGCTATTTGTTGAATGTAAGCGGATACCCACTAGGTTTTCTGACTATTAATTGCCGTTGACAAGTTTTGCATTTGTATATGTGTTTTTCTATATACATTTCTAAAACAATTCTCCTACACAGACACACACATACTATATGAGTGTCCTTTTTAGTCAGCAGCCAGTTAGCCTTCCAGTATGTTGTTGAACTGTGGGCGGAAATCAACTCAAATGTAGGGAGAAGATGTAAAATCAACACACTGCTCTGGTTGGAATTGAATCCCCATAGGGAACACAAGGATAAACAAAAAACTTCAGACATTAAACCCTTGGCCCCTTTACTGTGTGGCACCAATGCTAACTTTATAGGCAAACTTGACAGTGTTGCCTATTAAGTTACCGGGGATACCAGTGTTTTTACTAGCGAGTGGGTAACAATAAGCTTTCAGGGGTCTATTTACTAAGCAGTGTTAGGAGAAAAAGTGATAAGGTGCCAGCCAATCCGCTCTCAACTGTCATTTTTCAAACACAGCCGTGAGATGGCAGTTAGGAGCTGATTGGCCTTATCACTTTCTCCTAACTGCTTAGTAAATAGACCCCTAAGTCTGCTCATAAACACAAGCTGTATACAAGCAAACTGGTACACGTCAGCTGATTATATATAGATATATTTTCTCATAATGGTGTTATCTTTCTGTTAGTGTTTGAATGTGTGTTTTTGTTCACTTTGTTATTTGTAGTGTTGAATCCACATGAGGAATTTGTGGAGAACCTGCAGTGTTGAGTGGGCCCACATGATTTAGTGGACAGCCCACTCACTACATCCAAGGTGTGAACGCTGCTCAGAGTGGCCCTGACCTGATGAATGTGGTTTCCTTGAACAGCCCATTAGGGAAGTGTCACATGAAAGCATAGTCTATGCTAAACACCTCCTGACAAACCTGATCATGAACATTACATTTCCTTGCAGTTCCTACATTAAGCAAGGGTAATGAAGTGAAAATGTACCTCCTTACTACTAGTCAGCCGTGAAAGCTATTATTTCCTCAATTTATGAATATATCTGCCAGTATTTTGAAGTATTGAGTTGCGTTTTTTTGTCCGGCACTAGAATTTATTATTCTTAGTCCTATCTGTACTAGTCGTGCGTAATGAAATTAATAGGAACGGCCCATGCTACCCCTCTCATTATGTACTTCCTTCTCATTGCTCTTGTTGCTGATGGTGCTCTCATTGTCAAACCTCGAATTATTGTCCGACCAATAATACTGCTTTTATTTGGTAAATAAATGTGTGCTGTCAAAGTTGTGCTGCTATTCAGGCTTATACTGTGAGCAGTAATTGTTTCTAGGGTGCTTTTGGCACGTCTAATGTTGTCATGCCAGTTTTTTACTTGCATTTGGTCTCGGTGGCTGTCATGCTCTCCATTCCCTCCTCTTCTATACATTGTGGTGGCTGGTTATGCAAATGTCTATTTGTACATTGTAGACTAATGGGACTTGTATTTGTGTGTATTGTAAAACAGTTGTTTGCATAGATTATTGACTTAACACCCTTTACACCTTCTAATTTAGATATTTTAAAATGGTATTCTAATCTACTTTCATGAATGAAGTCTGCTCTAATCACTGCCCAACAAATGCTTCCTGCAGTGCTTAAATTCATCTCCTGTTTTTAGTCTAATTTAATTACAAATCCTAACGGGTAGAACTAAGCACATATAATATTCATGGCTGTGTGCAGAAGTGAAAGTCAAAGAAGAGCTTGAAGCATTTTTATGTGTACCTGCACTATTTGAACAGTTGTTATCATACCAACTTTTTTTTTGAACACTGATTTTTTTATTTTTTTTTATGCTTTTTTTCCATTCTTTAATTTGGAATCCCAATATTTCACTATAATTGGCTTACAATGTATTTTTCATCAACCCTCCCTGAACCAAACCTCAGACCCATACATTCTTGAAGGTTCTTTTTCATTTTTTTTATATTCTAGCCTCACATTTAGTATTTGCATAACATGGGCTTCTATTTTGTCATAGACATCACTTTACGGCTAACCAATACTGTTATATGGAAAATTTCTATAATTACATGTACGTTACTTGTATTGAATACTGGTCTGGGTGATAGCATGAAGAGGACAGCATTCGATCTACAGTATATTAGCTAGTGAAATACTGCAATAAGGGGTCTGCAGGGTCTGTGGCATCCTATTGGTTCAGCCTTGGTGTCTATCCAATTGGAGCCACATACATGATTATTTGCAATGCATTGACATTTCAACTACTGATAATCATTATGGTCATTCTCTGTCCTCTGTCTGACTTCAGATATACGGTATTCAGAAGAGTGGTGGATATCCTCTGCAACTAAACGCGTTCTTTAATCTGTAGATCTTCTCTTGATCTTTATATTTTTTCCCTTATATCGTCTGCATTGAAAACTCACTCTCACTTCATAGCCTTAAATTCTGTTTCATTAACAATTTTGAGAAAAAAGAAACACATCCCTGTCCTTTCCACAAATTATGTATAATTTTATTATTTTACAAAAAAGAAAAAACAAATCTCAAGTAATTTTTCTGCTGTTTTCTGAGGATTTTTTTTTTTTTATTATTGTATCAGATAATTGAAAGAGCTTGCAGCATACTGGGGTTAGGATATTAAGTGATAAATCTTGAATGTAAATTCAGAGATGATTGTATGGTGGAATTTTTTTTTTTTTTTTTTTGTCTACAACATTTTTTAAGTCTGAGTTGAAGAGTTGTTAAGGCTGTAGTAAGAATTTACTGTTCTCCCACATGAAAAGGCATGTGGCAATATTTTTACCTTGACGAAATGTCCTACAACCGCTGTCTAGCACCCAGCTGTGTATTTTCTCTATAATTTAATAAGGTATTTTAAACACCTGGGGTATGTATGAGTGTACATATTTATGTCTGTAGACACCCTAGAGTCTAAAGTCACACGTTGCAGAAATATTCTAAAATAGGAAAGACTTCTGTCTGAGAAATACATCTTTATAAACCCTTCGAATTGGGTCAGGAATGTTGCTGATGCCAGATTGGTCCATGTGTTAAGAAATCCTACTGCAACAAGGGGCGAAATGAGTTGATTGTGGTGGGAAAAGACCGATTTTGCTTTTTTTTGTGTGCAGTTTTCCTCTTTGTGGTCTATTCTGCGAGATCTGGAACAATCTCATGAGACCAACTTCTTGGAATAGATACAGCAACATTCTACAGTGGAAATGATCACATAACCATCCCTGTGTGCTTTACAATTTTTTTTCCTTTTTAACGCATAAAAAGGTGGCATGCTGGTCATGGTATGTGATACTGGTCAACCAGTTTTGATGGTCTTGTGTCTGTTTTTATTGTATTTTTGTCTTACAAAATATATATTAAGCAGCAGAGCATAAACAAGAGTCGCGCTTCCTTGATGTTCATATTTAAACATTCTCTTTTAATTAACTTGGATTCCTAGTATATAAATCTTCCAAGTGCTGTGACCACAACATCCTGTATTTCATTCTGCCGTTCTCATTTTGGGCAACATTTCCTTTAATCCTGAATGGAAAAGCTTGCTTGTTGCATATTGATCCTTTTGTGAGGAAGGGCACCGTGCCAAAACTCTATTAACTTGTACACCCCACAACTTTGGCAAGTAATGTCACTGGAATGTCTGATGTGAAACAGCCTCAGAAGCTTGAAAGAACAGCCACCGGCTCCACTGGGATTGCTGAAAATAAAAGGTTCCTTTTTGTTGTGGCTGTAAAACAAAAAAAACAAAAAAAATTGTAGGGACTTAATTAATATACTGGTGTTATGTGCAGAAATCTGCTGTAACCCTTTACCATCCAGTTAGATGCTTGCACTAGAAGAACGATGGCCTCGAAGTTATGGATTCCACCACATTAAATGAGCCCTTCACATTGATCACCCCTCTGTTCTAAAGTGTGTGTTGCTCAGTTGCCCTTGTTGCTTAATTTAGTGCATCCCCCTTTTCTGGCTTCCTAGTCTAGTTTGTTATAATATATAGGGGCATATTCAATTCCATGCGAAAAGTCCCATACTTTTCACATGCTGGACTTTTCGCTGACATCGCTGCTTTTCAATGCGAAAAAGTATCGCGTGCCTCCCTGCTTATTGCCGTATTCAATTAGAAATTTGTGATAACGGGATCCGGCAAAATTGTAACATGTGAAAAGTGCTGTCAGATTTGTGGAAATCAGCCTGACACCCCCCAAAAAATGCACTGACATTGGGGATCACTATAGATACATTCAGCAGGCCTATTCAGGGGTATTTGGGGTACTTAAATGCTCTCAATAGCTGCTAATTAGCATCTTTGCATAAGTGGTGAATAGCATTTAGCAGTTTTTTTTTTTTTTTTTTTGCAGAAAATAATTAGTCCCAGCAAATTTGGGGTACACGAAAATGGGTGCAAGCATATTTAAGTTGCTAAAGTGAAGTTTTAAAAAATGCAAAAAAAAAAAAACACCTGCAAACTTAACCTGGGGCATACTTGGGGACCCCTCTGTAGTCTATTTCACGAGTTTTTAAATTTGTCCCCTATCTTTGGACTTTTTCGCCTCTAAAATGAAAGTACTTTTTTGGGTGATCTAAAGGATTTTTTAAACGTTTTTGTGACGCAGTTTACCTTTTAGGGGTCTGACCGAAGGGTGTAGGAGGGGTTTTCTGAGGTTTGCACCCCAAAACCCCGCGACCACCATTGCGCAGTACAGATCATGTGCAGATCTCAAGACATCCGATATGTACATAAATCATCTAGTTTGCATGCAACTTTGAATCCAGCACTTTAACTAATGTCTGGATTGGTCAAGAAAAAGGTTACATTTTATGCTAATAAGCCACACGACTTTCATACTGAGGTTCCCAGACTCCCCTATTACAGTCCAGGGTTTAAGGATATCCATGTTTGAGTTCAGATAGTTAAATCAAATTGACTGAGGTGCTAGTTAAGTCACCTGTGCTCAAGTATGGTATCCTTATAACGTGGACTGTAATGGCAGAGTTTGGGAACCACTGATCTAATATATATTTGTTAATATTCTACAAGGGCACACTTTTTTTTAATTTATTCTCCCAGGAGAAATAACAATTAAAAAAATCTTTGGATATGTCATTAATTTTGGCTTCCTCAGGTCAAAAACTTATCTATCTTGTGATTCCATATTCAAAGGAAATAAAATAAAAGTATTTTGGGAGCCTAGTCTTATTTTTAAATCCTTTGAACATATAAATAAAGGTTTCTCACAGAGCCCCACACTCCACCTTCTGGAATGGCTAGAAATATGCCCGGTGAATGAGCAATCGAGCACTAATCCTGCACAGGGCCTTTTGTAAGGCCCAATTTCCCCACCAAGCATATTGTGTCTGGTCATCAACTTGAACAAAGACTTAAGAATCAGGGTCCTCCTTTAGTAAAAGAGCGGCGGTGTTTATTGGCCCTTGTCTAGCCATTTACCTCAGGCTGAACTCCAGCCTGGAAAACACGGTTGCGGTGACCCTGATGAGTTTGAACGGTCTCTGTAGGCCCTTGCACACCCACTAGAGTGCTCCTGAAAGGCTCTGACCTCTGCTCACCCCTCTGTCTCCATGGTTCGTTGTATTTCTAACTCATAATTTCTCTTTATATTTTATAATTTCCCTAAGGGAAGCACTTTAACTTTTCCTTTTTTTCCTTCTGTATATTTGGTTTTACATACACACATTAACCCTTCTATTTCATTTTCTTTTGTAGACAACTTTGATATTTGTGTTTTTACTTTGCTCAATGTCCTTTTATAAGTGTGGTACACTGCTGCCCCATTACCCCTGCCACTGTATGCACATGTACATTGAGGTCTGTTCTAATAAATCAGGGGTTCCCAACCATGGTCCTCAAGGCACACTAACAGTCCAGATTTTAAGGATAGCCCTGCTTGAGCACAGGTGTGTTAATTAGTACCTTAGTTATTTTGATTAAATCATCTGTGCTCAATCATGGATATCACTAAAACCTGGACTGTTAGTGTGCCTTGAGGACCGAGGTTGGGAAACACGGTTATAAATGATCAGAAGTAACCAAATAGCAGAATACAATGGATAATTTTTCCCTTTCATAAGCTAATTCAACACTATTTTGCTTTCCTGGTTTACCGTTGTTGGTCTGCCTGGAAACTCCCACATAATTATAGATTTTCCAGTTTGTACTTTCCCTATGGCTTAATTGAAGCACATGGAGCTTCGATGTTTGCAGAGAACGCGGTCTGTGACTCCTCTGCATAATGTACCTCTTGACCGCTGGACTCCTCCGCTCATTCGGTGCACCTCTGCCTAATTTTCTTTCACTCCCCATACTAAACTTTTGAGTGTGGTTCACTGTAGCCAAGCAGGTGTGAGGCTTGGACGTCAGCCAGGTAGTAAGTAGAGAGGGGACAGATTGTCGCCATGCAGTTCCACCACACGTGGAGACTGCCTATTGATAAATCTCTGGCAAGTGTCCAGGCACCCAGCTCCCTCCTCCTCACCCCCCGCGAGGCGCGAGCGTACGGGAAAAAAATGGCTAGACAGAAAAATTGATTGTTCATGTAATTTGATTTGACATAAGGCAAAGTGGAAAGAGAGGACAGGGAGAAGCTACAACCTCAGCACTGCATTAGCAGAGCGGCATTGATGTGAGAGAATTTATGGCTGGCCCATTTCTCCTCAGGAAATGCATTTACACAGCCCTTACCAAAAAGGGGGTCAGAGGAACCTCCAGTAATATTAGGATGAATGGTGCCTCTATAGTCTAGGAGACACTGTGGGTTTATTGAGAGAAGCCCCCACATTAAGACTAGAACAGATTTTGTTGAGATCACACGTTGGGCAACATGTTTAATGCTGGTCGATTACAATCAGCCCTTATTAAGAGCGCTGTACAAATAAACCCACCAGGCTTGCTGACGCTGAGCTGGATTGTGCTACTGCAGACACGTAGCTGTCTGGTACGAGTTCACCAGACTCTGCTGGTTTTTATTTTTTTTTTAGCTGTCTGATCACTCTGTACTGTAGTTGCCAAAGAAGGTCACTCTTGTATGCATTTAAGGTTCGTCGCAGTAGAACATATTACACGTGACATTTTTGTTCTAGGCTAACTTTGATTTGTTTGCAGGTTTTCCGGCATTTATGCTCAACAAGAATTTATTTTTTTTCAGATTTAGAGAAATGCCAGATAAGGGATCTTGGACCTTTTTAACTGAATCCCCTTTTTCTAATTTTTTTTTTTTTCAGGTAGAAATTCTGCAGGACAGTGAATGTTACACTGTCCTGACCATTCAGCAAGTTTGTGAAGTCATGTTTGCAGTTGCACATAGGGTGGGTCTGTTTGTTGAGCATCTCTGGCTCCCAAGTTCAAGGTGGTCATATGTAAACACGCACAGCATATTTCCCCTGAGGTTTGCGCTCAGAGAAATTATTAGCTGTTGTACTACAAGCCACTTGGTGAACGCATTCCTCGTGAAACACGCACAAGTGTGAGAGAGGCTCTGATGTAGTATTAATAATTCTACAAATATTCAGACTTGACTCTGTTCCAAGTGCAGTAATGCATGCCTTCCACTCAGGATCTCTGCTCATTGAGGAGAATGGTGGTTGTAGTTTATTTCCTAGTTTGATTTGGTGGTACATAGAGTACAGTCTACAGTTCAGGCAGACCAGAGACTGATTTTGTATTAAGCTCTGGAAAGTGATAAAGTGGAGAGTGATAAACTACCAGCAACTCAGCTCCTAACTGTCATGTTACAGGCTGTGTTTGAAAAATGACCGTTAGGAGCTGATTGGTTGGTCGTTTATAATTTTTCCACTTTATCACTTCCCAGAGCTTAATACATCTGCCCCTTGGTTGCAGATATTTTTAAATTGTTATTTCAAAAAGTCCACACTATCTAGCATATGTGCGTTTTACAAATGAGCTTTTAGAGAAACTGACGTTTGGTATATTTACTAAAGTGCGGGTTTTTAGAAGTGGAGATGTCGCCTATAGCAACCAATCAGATTCTACTTATTTCTCTAGCACCTTCTAGAAAATAATCGGTAGAATCTGACTGGTTGCTAGGGGCAACATCTCCACTTCTAAAAATCTGCACTTTAGTAAATATACCCCTAGTTGTGTGTATTGCTGCAGTGCTGATTTGGCTGCATAGTGACAGCTTTTTTTATTCAAATCGTGAAGAGTGGAAAAAAAACACATTTACCTGGGCATCACCCTCTTAATTATAGTACATAAAAAAAAGTCTTGGCAAAGTTGAAGCCTTTGCACCAGAGGTAATATTAGCTGTCGTTCCTATGACAGCACAAGAACACAATTTGTGACTCCCGAGAATAGAGCACGTATCTTTTTAGCTGCAGGTCCAGGAACAGTTGGGATGTCACGAATGGCCTCCAGTTGTCCCTGTTTTTTTTTTTTTTTTTTAATGAATCTCCCTTCTGCAAGCATATGTCTGCTGTAAAAGACTTAGAAACCTCCCTGGCATTATCAGCCCCCTTCCGCTGGCCCTGGAAGCAGACATTAAATGTAATTGGTCTTGAAAAGAGAGGCTTAATACGGCAGGCAGACCTGCAAGGACTGAACGATCTGTCTGGGATTTCATCACCACATTGACCTGAGCAAATCCTTTCATCGCGGAGAAATCTGCTTAACAATCGTGTTTCCCCTTGAACCTTGGAATGACATTCCCTAGCATTATTTTCCGTAATAAAAGCATCAAGAGAACCTGTAAGCAAGCGACCAGAAAGCATCACATGGCCCTATGGAAGTGACCGGAGACTGCTTTTGTCCATGTAGGAGATTAACCCTTTCTACAGATGAGCATGTAGTCTCTCTGGGCTTCTCCAACACTGCATCAGTATGCTATTGACCATTCAAAATCTGACGAGAAAAATAGCTCAAAATTATTACAGCTTGTATGATTATGTACTATCCCGAAACTACATATGATTTTACACTAGACTGTCTTCGTTCTACATGAGAGCGTTCTCACTGGCAGCTTCTTGGTTAAATGTCCCCCTCTGAAATAAACTAGTTAAGTCTTTAGTCTATCCAGGCGCCTGCAAGACTGCCATTTAAATCCCCCACGAGCCTCAGCATGCTGTATGTTTTTAAGAAGCTGTTCAATGTGTCTCTTAAGAACATGCAGTGAGCACCTAAATGCTTTCCCACAGCCCTGTTAAGACAAGTTACATCCCTTTAAGCACAGGGCAAAATGAAATCCTTCCGTGCTACACAGGATAATTGCATGGAGACTAGCAGCTAGGCTTCTTCTGTTAACCCCCCCCTGCCCCGCCCCCCTGGGTATAGCATCTTGCACAGTGCACACGTGATGTTCCAGAAGACAGCCAAAGAGGCTTTGGAAGTCTAAGACTGTAATTGGTTGACCAGCTTTGTCAGAGCCACATGGAGTTTTCTGAAGTCATGACAATTTAAAGTAATTAAGCTTGCTGCGATTTTCCTGCTCTGCTTATGCACCTGTTGTTGTTGCTCCCCCCAATCCGCGTTATACTCCATATCTTCTAGCAAAAATGACGACTTCTTTTTTCACCAAATTTGTCAAAAAATTTTTGTTTGTTGATTAATTAGCAGTGAAATATTGCAATTCAAAATAATGTCAAATAAGAGGAGAAAATAAACATTTTTTTTCAATGCATTTGTAGAGTTTGCAAGCGATCTCTCATTATCAATAGGTTATTACACCTCTTTATTGTCCAACACATACTACCGTTCATTTGCATTTTATATACTCCATGCACTGTCTCCTCTCGCTTGCATAACGATTCCCATATGGAATTCATACAGCCTGGCAAAAAGAAAATACCTGACTTTACATTAGTATGGTGATTTTTATTATGAATATAAGGTCTGAGATGGCATTCTTGGGTAATACGCTGTAAGCGGGTCATACACTGCATGATAATTGCGCAAACCAGCTGACCAAACAACTGGTTTAAAGGATTATTGTTCGATTTCTGGACCTGAACCATAATCGTTCGCAGCATGAAAATGGCTGAAAAATGTTGTGAATCCTTTGGTTTAGTTATCAAACCTGTCCGATCCACCCGACTGTCGTTCACCCATCTATATGCTATGAATGGATAGGGCCTCTATACATAATGCAGTGTTTGGAGGCACTTTGCTTATTGTCCCATCACAGTGTCAGATGGCCAGCATTGGCCAAAAAAAAAAAAAAATGCCACACGGGCCTTACGTAAAAGGCCCCAGTATAACCAATCTAGATGATGGAATGTTTTCCTTGGGTGGTCACTAAGAGCTAAAATAAGTTCCAACCACAAAAGTTTTTTATTATTTTTTTCTTTTCTTAAATGTAAACCGCTGCTTTGGTTTTGAGCTGTGGAAATGTATTGATTGACCAGAAGCAGAGGGAAGAGTAAATATATGAAGCATGAAGTTTAGTGTGTAATTTGTTAATGCTTTCGGGAAGGCACAAGATTGTAATGCAGGTTAAACTGGCTTCTGTTGATCCCAAATCAATACATTTTAATGTCCATTAGCTGTACAACCAGGTAAAACAAATTAAATGCAGGGCTTCTCAGCAGTTCTGTTTGGGGATATTATTTTTTCCTACTGCAGAACAGAATGATTGTATCACTTTACAACTCTAACTTCCCAAAGATGATACCATCAGGTCTCCTTGACTGCAGTGAAGATGGGCGCCACATCTCTACAGTAATGCAGGATTAGTTTGGGATGTCTGTCCTCCAATTCAAGCTAAATGTTTTTAGGTTAGACGTGGATCACATCACTGCTGTGTGTAAATTGGTCCTTCACTGCTGCACTTCTAGCATTCACAGCACTAAATTGTATGCATACTGTGCGTTTATACCAGGGGAAAGGCAACTTGTCTCTTATGCTATCTAACAACGTCCAAATTGCAGACATCACTACATTAATGCTGGGAGTTGCAGCTCATCTTTTTTTTTTTTTTAAAGATCCAAAATTGCATGAACTTAATGTTTCTGCATATGTGTTTCAAGAATCAGTGTGTTCGGTACAAGGGACATGGGTTAGGTTTGCATAGCCTCCCTGCGTGGGTTGAAACTACTGAACCTAGTTGATGCCAGCAATCATACCAGCTCACCAGCTAACTATTTCTGGTGGTTGCTCTGCCTGACCCGGTTATGATTTAGCAATGGTGACTCAACTTAAACAACCGAGATCACACATTTTCTCCAGCTTACTCAGAGGCTGTTATTTCCTTCCTTTTATGTAAAAAAAAAAAAATATATTGTATTGTAGAGAGATCCAGTGCTGAGCCAGGGGAGAGTCACAATAAAGAAGTGGGTGGAATAGAATTCAGATTTGTGCAGATTATTCTAGTCTTGTGGCTGTGAGCACCTTGGGCGCCTTGTGAGTCTGGTTTGGTGCTTTTACTGGTGACTTTACTTAAAACATCACACAAACGTACTTGCAGCAGTATTAATGCAGCCGTAGAACTAGGGAGTCACACATCTATAGGGGTGGCTGCGCCACCCAATAAATCAGTAGCAGTCATCTTTAACACCATACGTTTAAACCAGTCCTATCCTTGGTTCAAGATATCTGTCTGAGATCAGCCGGAAGTCGTATGCTCAACCTCTAAACCAGTGGTTCTCAAACTCTGTCCTCAGGACCCCACACAGGTCATGTTTTCCAGGTCACAGCAGGAGCACAGGTGTATTCATTACTCACTGACACATTTTAAAGATCCACGGGTGGAGCTAATTATTTCCCTTGTGATTCTCTGAAAAGACCTGGAAAACATGCACTGCTTGGGGTCCTGAGGACTGAGTTTGAGAATATGTGCTCTAAACAGCCGCAATACTGTCTGCACTCCCGTGGCTCTCATCCTATGCGCAAATGCCCCATTGCCACACCTCAACCTCTCCAGTTACACTCACGCAAGTAGAGGTGTAATCAGTTGCAAGCGACTACGAATCGTCTGCAGTTCCGCAGTGTGTGAATCAGGGCAGTTCAGGTAGCAGGCATTAATGTGCCTGGTGAAAACAGACTGCACACTGCACCTCAACTTCAAGATGAAACCTTTTTTTTTTTTAATCAATAAATGGCTTCCTCTATGAAAACAATACTCTGCTGTATTTGTACAGTTTCTCAAAGAAATAACACTCGTCCTAAAATAACTTCCGTCACTGTCTGCTTTGAGTAAGTGATAGGTGCACTTTAATCTGTGAGTTAAAGGGGTCACGGTTCACTTTGTCCAATGAGAAAGTTGAATTGTTCTTTTGTTTACTCGTTGTAACCTAGGACATGGCTTACAATTATGCAGCACATCTGTTCTCGGAAAACATACTGGTAAATAAGCAAATAAAAATGTTTCATTTTACAAGTTGTTCCAGTGTGGTAAATTCCTAGAAGACATTGAACTATTCCAGTTTTGCTGCATCATTTTTATTTTTAGGCCTCCATTACTTTAAGGGAAATTGCATTCATAGGTTATTGACTTCTTCTGTATGCTTTGGTATATTTTGCTTTAGTGGAACTGCTTAATGCCAGAAACTCCCTTGACTGATTAGAAACTGTACTGTTTTGAGTCACACTTGACTATGGATGAATATTTCATTTAAGCTAGAGCAGTGGAAAAGGAATGCTGCCAGCTTACAGTTGCATTATATACATACATACATTCTCTACACATACATCTCTACAAAAGAACCAGGAGTGGAGCACAAAGTGCGTGAGGGGGCTCTAGATCAGGAAACATCATTTTAAATAGGGCCATTGTTTTCTCTCACTGTCTCATCCACACTTCAGACACCGAGTGTCTCTGATTACACATACTGCCTCTCAAAGTTTAGTGGTGAAGTCTGTTTTGTCTAGTACAATGGTATCCAGACACTGCTTGCCTGGAAGCAGCTGCATGCTATGTTGTGTCTTCCTCAGAGAGGCAGATTCCTGGATTTTTCTCATTTGATTACTTGTTCTTACTCCCTGTGGAGTTTATCATTAATTTCTCAAAGAACAAAAGTATATTCAAAACCATAGGTTGTTTTTTTGTGTTTTCTTTTCAATTAGATTCCTTTTTTATTTTTGTAGACCCGGGAATCTGATTCCCGTGTGCTATGAAATATCACACAGATGGCGGCAACTGCGGGCTACAAAACCTGTACTCCAGATAACAGGAGTACCTTCTCCGTCAATCTGTCACAGTTGTTGGACTCCTTCCCTGAAAAAATGCTGACTTACCCAACTAGTATTTTGTCTAGCACTTTTTTGACACTTTAAGAGGAAGAAAAATAAAGTCTACAATTCTGAGGTTTGCATTAAGCAAATAAATGAAAAAACTGTATCAGACAGGCGCCTGGCATTGTGGGTTTTTTTCTATTCGTGAGAACCTCTTAGTTTTTCACTGCTCATGAGATTGTACCGAAACAGGAAGACCTCACCCTAAGTCTACAAAAAAGAAAGTTACCTCAAATTTCTTGTACCAACTGCAGCAATGGTGTAACAAAAATGTGATCTGTGTCTATATAACCGCTTTAGCTGGAAATATTTTTTGGGGCTCATTCTTTTAGCATGTGACGGCGCAGAAGCTGTTGCTGAACTTTTTTGGTTAATTGTTTTGATATTCTTACAGGTTTTACATCAGCTGTAGGATTTTTTCCCTTCCATGTTGGTAACTTCAAACCATAATGCTTCGTGCATATTGGTGCAATTTCAGGATAAATTTTTGGACTTGTGTGCAAAAAGGGCAGGATACACCCAAAGGGGGCGAATCAATTCATTTATCGGGCGCCTTAACTAATGGGCATCCGATGGAGCAATTCAATTGTTGCTCTGTTAGGACGCCCATGCAACGTGTGTGTACCCGACAGCACCGGGTTTAGCTGGGCAAAACTGCTAAACCCGTTTAAAGTACCGTTTTGGGCGCCAAAATGGATTTCCGACTTCTCACACATTTCTGCTTGCCACCCCCTTGAGACGGCGAGCAAAAATGTATCTATGCGCACACGAACAGAGTAACAATTGAATTACTCGTTTGGGCACCCATTAGTTAATGTGTCCTATAAAAGAATTGAATCGCCCAAAAGTGGGTTTATGAAAGAGTATATGTAACAAATGGTTATAGAGATAGCTAGAGATGTATAGTAACATTTTAAGACCTTCTGCCAGGGCACTACTACTAGGAGAACCTAGGTGGGTGACAGGCTTTTGGGGGTGCTAAACGAGTGACTCACCGGTACAGTGTCTTCATTTTCATCAGTGCCCTATGACAGCAGTCAGCAGCTTTGCCCCTGCAAATTGAGAGGAGTGGATCCGATTTTACATTTTTATTTTCTTTTTTTTGCTTTGATTTAGGTTTGAATTAGGTAAAAGTATGTTATTCACTTTTCATTCCAATCCTTTCTGATCCAAAAGCTTGATAATTCCTAGCAGAAATTTTGAATTTGAAGATGGCTGGATCATTAACCACTTTTGCTGATTTTTAAAACTGTTGTCCCCATCAATGCCAACACAAGACTTGTTTCTGGTTTAATAACAGGGTTCCCTTGAAAGTGAATATCTGCCATTGTGAATATAGAGATTTCCACTTCGAGGTCATTGGTTCAAATGTGGGTTCGCTCGCTGTGGTCTGCATGGCTATTATCTACAACGCAGACGTAATTATAGTTGGCGTTGAGAAGCCAGTAACCAAGACTTGTAAACTTATTTGACCCCAACCATTTCATATCAGGCTTCCTCTGGTGAAGAGGCTCTTCTTGTAGCTTGTTTAGGCTTGCTTCCTAAAATCCCTGCGTCTGCTTGCTCTAGCATGTTCTTTTACTCTTAAAAGCTCCTAGGTATTTCCAAATAGCATCCCGCATGGCCTTCAAGTCTGATTATCCTGTCTTGCTCCAACTTCACACAGTGGGCCTTATTCAGCAGGTAACCGCTAATGCCGCCACCACTTTCTTTATGCTAATGCACAGTCGATGGAATTTGTACAGAGAGTCCACCAGCTGCGGCACTAATCCGCTGATTTGCATAAAAAGTCGCATCATTGAACATTGCGCCTGCCCTATTGAGGCACAGAATGCCCGCCTGAACAGGCCTGCTGGAATCAGTGCAACTGTCGAAAAAGTCGCTAACAACGACACGAGCGTGTCTGGCCAGCCGCCCACCTGTTAACGCCAGAAAACACCCATTACTGGTCCACCTCTCTGCATCCAGATTTGCTCTGCGTCTCTGGCTGTAATCATCGAGGTGCATGTGCAGTACAACTCGTACACATGCGCAGACTGAAAACATCGGACACTTGCGGCCATCTCTGAAACAGATTAATTCTAAGATTACCGCTGTTTGTCACTGTAACTATCTCGCCATCTTTAGATGGGGAACTGGCAGGAGTCTTTCTGGCTTCAGTTAAGCCTTTCAGGCACTGCTGGGTGAAAGCCATGCGCAGACTGATCGCCGCACGTGACATAGAAGCCCATCGCTGGCAGCGATAGGCTATCAGTATGTGAGCAAGGGATGCCACCGAGGAGGGGGGCGTCGCTGGACCTAATGGACGAGGTAAGTAATGAATACCAGCGGCGTATTCGTTTGTATCACTGCATTACTATATGAAATATGCAGCTGGTATTGAGGTTCATTAATAAATGCTCTAAGAGTTTTAAAAAAAATTCCGCACCTGCTGAAGTCACCATGTAGTTTTACCTCAGTGTGTGTTGAAGAGAACGCTGCTCTTGCCAAGAGGTCTTTTCTATGCTTTAGGGTGATTTACAGTCCAAGCGTCAAACCACTTGTGGAAAAGTCAAAGCAGGTTTTGGCATGTTACCCAGAATCCAGTGCAGCTGTGGTAGAGTGAAGTCATCTGCATAACAACCATTACAAATAAACACGGTCTTCGCTGTTCATGCTGTTCCTGATTGACACCACATAAAATATTCCTTCTATGTGCAGGCAAAATCAGACATTTGTCATTTTTAGGGCGGGTTTAGAGGGGGCACTTGTTCTGACCAGTTCCATTTCCGTCATTGCTAAAATCGGTAGCACAGTGAAGTCATATTTGGCGTCTTGTAAGGTCACCACTCTTTTTGGAAAAATTATTTCTGTTAGGTGAAAAATCATACTGCCAGCAAAGGATATTTAACCCTTTAATGGTTACACAATTAGCTTACAGCACCATATGATTTTAGTTGGGGAGATTCAGCTCTTGTCTAGAGAAACCGTAAAATTTTGTCAAGACCTTCCTACAGGAAATTTTGTTTGCTTTGTCCAATCATCTGTGGGTATTTTGGATATGTTATCTTTCTGTAGCTTTGCTATGTATAAAAATGTTAGGTAGTCAATTATCTGGGTGTGGCTTGTGAATTTAATAAATATGGTTGGACAGGTGAGCTGAAATAGTGTCTTAAGCTGGCCACACACTAGACCAACTTACATCCAACCAGCCAACTAGTTGATTGGTTGGAATGAAAATCTGGTAAGGTATGAAAATCTGGTAAGGTATGAAAGCAAATGACAATCAGCAATTTCCTCCCAAATGCCAGAAAACAGACAAACTTGTGTGAACAAATTGTGTAGATCAAACATTTAACAAACTTGTCTGACGACCATTTTCATCTGTTTTCTGGCATTTAGGAGCAAATTGCTGATCATCAGTTACTCCCATACGTTACCAGATTTTCATTCCAACCAATCAACTAGTTGGATGGTTGGATGAAAGTTGGTCTAGTGTGTGGCCAGCTTTACAAAAAAAGTCTGTTATAAAAGGCTGCCCATTTTATCTTTTTGTTGACTGAACATTGAAATATGTAACCAGCTTGGCTGTTACATTGGCATAGCACAGGGGTTTCTTCTACACAGTTTGGGCACCCAAAACAGGACTTTAGACAGGGTTAGCTACTATACAAGGGAAAACCCGTGCTTTTTGGCAGGCACACGTGGCACGGGTGTCCAAACGGAGCAACAATTGAATTGGCACCTACTGCGTTTGCGCTCCCAAATAACAATTGATTCGCTCCCTTAGTCTTTACTTTTACTTGGGAAGGGGCCTAATAATGATTGAAAATCTGTTGTAGGAACTCGTAATATGTAGGTTCTATAGAAATACAACTTGAAAAAATTTAAATCTTAATAGAACGTCAAACTTGTTATGTAGTTTCGTCTAAGCACAGTTGAGGTATTCTAATCAGAAATGGTACGTGTTTTTTCTTTCAGCTTTCTTCTGAGCCTGCCGCTAAAAAGACAAAAGTCGATGACTCAATCATCCACTCCCCAAGCTTCACCGAGAAAGACAAATCATCTAGTTGGTTGCGGAATTTGTCAAACTCCAGTAAAGTAAGTGTGTGTTGCTGTTTCACACTCTTATGTAACATGATTTTGCACCATGAGGAAGGAAAAGAGAGTTGTGCCATTAGGTGTTTTCTCTAGCTGTCATAGAAACAATGCTCTAGTGTGCCTTTGATACGCCATGTCTACCTAGCTCTGGAAAGCGTCTTTCCTGCTCTGTTAAAGTGTTTTGGCACATGTAGGGGATGAGGTAAGTGACTGTCCAGTGCCTCAGGGACTCTGCACGCTCCAAAGTCCCCATCCCATAAATCCGACAGGATCTTTTGCAAATTTCATATTATTTATTGGCAGGCAACAACTGCACAGGGTTTTAAATGTAATCCGGCTCATCCTCTCCAGTGCAAGTTGCTAAGCAATTAGGGCCAACACGGCAACCTAAGGAGGGATCAAGGGACATAAAACAGAGACTGATTATAATAAATGTGGATACAAGTCACAGCCAAAAATGAAAGGCTGTCATGTGTCCAGCCAGGTGTAAGGCACAGGTGAAAAAGCCAGCCGGCCAAATAACATCACCATTTCTTTTTAATGTCCCATGGCTGCCACTTGAACGTCTAGTGCCGTAACACACGATCAATGCAGAGTGCGTGGTATCCTCTTCATATTGTGAACATTTAATTTGTCTTTCTTCCTTTTTGTGGAGTTGTTGCAAAAATTGTCTTGTTCCTTGTTGAAAACAGCTTGAACTTATATTTTTAAGAGGAATATTTAGCAGTGACGGTGATCTTTTTTTTTTTTTACATTTGTGCTAATAGCGCGCTCCTATTGTTCACTTGTTGGTAGCGATGTTTTTATATGCTTTGTTTGATGGTCTTTTTTTTTTTTTGTCCCCCATAGAATACGGGATATGTGCACCAACGCCAGCGTCTCTCGGCTTTCCGGCCCTGGTCCCCCGCCATTTCAGCAAATGAGAAGGAGCTCTCAACTCATCTACCTGCCCTGATCAGAGATAGGTAAAGGCATTTATTTTATTTACTTTGTTCTTTTTTATTTTTGTTGTTGTTACCCCAGCATCTCTGATTACTTACCTAGTGTATGCATGTTTACAACAATAATACAGTATCACATTGTTGCTTACTGCTACTTACCCTACATAAACGTTCTCTGTATAATATATGCGCTTTTTGATGCAGTCAGCATGAATTATAAAATTATATATATATATTTTTTTTTTTTCTGCCAGTTTTTATAATTACAAGAGCTTTGAGAACCTGGTTGCCCCAAATGTTGCTCTGACACCCCCCGCCCAACAAAAAGTCATCACAAGCCCACTATGTGCCCCAGCTGTGCCAAGAAGCACTCCAGCATCTGGAAGCCCTGCCCAGTCCCGGAAACGGAGGCCCACAGCAGAACTGCCCCCAGCTCCTGAGGCACCAGCGCCTCCCTCAACAGTCCGGGAGGAAGAGAAAGAATCTGAAACAGAGATTGAAGTGGAAAGTAGAGAAGAATGTAAGTGTGAGTTGAATTTATTTTTATTTACTTTTATTTTTTTACTTTTTCAGTTGTTGTCCAAAGTTTTAACAGGCATGAAGCCCTTATGTGTGCTGACCTCTTTTCTGTCTGAAGTTGACCTTTCACCCAAACTGGCATGCTGATCTTGCTGTACAGGCATCATCTTGGGGAACGTCGTAAAAAGCAATCTTATAAATATTTGCTTTACACAACATGGAGTGTGGGTGATGAAATTAAAGTTACAGATCAAAGATTAAATGGCTTATGTTTACGAGTTGAGTTCCAACACTTAATCTATGCTGTTGTTCTACAGCCGTATCACCTTGCCTGGGAGATTAATCATTTTAGGTCAAATGCAGGTCATCCCACTTTGCCTAATGTTTGCCCTATGATAGGTTGTTGTAGTATATGGAGGAACTGGTGATGAATTTTTATTGCCCATATTTTAGGAGCAGATTTGCACATCATACAAGATTATATTTTGACAGTACTAATAATATTGTAATGCTCTGTGATGTTTGTGTACATTGCTTAGATGCATGCATATTGCCTCCCCTGTTTATAAACCATAGGCACTCCCTAGAGTGCTTTCTCTGGATATAATGTACTCCTTGTCTGCAGGATAGAAAATATATATATATTTCTAGTTGGTTGCGGAATATATATATATATATATATATATATATATATATATATATATATATATATATATATATATATATATATATATATATTCTAATGGCACACCTCATTCAGTGGTTTTTGTTTATTTTAATTATTTTCAATATAGATTAATACTGAGGGCATAAAAACTATGAAATAACACACATGGAATTATGTTGTAAACAAATCACAATATGTTTTATATGTTAGATTCCTCAAAGTAGCCCCCTTTTGCTTGGATGACAGCTTTGCACACTCTTAACATTCTCTCAATCAGCTTCATGAGGTAGTCTCCTGGAATGGTTTTGAATTAACAGGTGTGCCTTGTCAAGAGTCAATCTGTGGAATTACTTGCCGCCTTAATGTTTTTGAGACCATCAGTTGTGTTGTGCAGATGTAGAGTTAGTACACAGTGGACACCACTATTTGACTACCGTTGTAATCCATATTATGGCACCAACCACTCAACTCAGTAAAGAGAAGCAACAGTCAATTATTACTTTAAGACCTGAAGGTCAGTCGATACGGAAAATTTCAAGAACTTTGAATGTATCCTCAAGTGCAGTTGCAAAAACCATCAAACGCTATGATGAAACTGGCTCTCATGAGGACCGCCCCATGAAAGGAAGACCAAGAGTTACCTCAGCTGCAGAGGATAAGTTCATTAGAGTTACCAGCCTCAGAAACCGTTACTTAACAGCACCTCAGATTAGAGACCACATAGTCTTCACAGAGTTCAAGTAGCAGACAAATCTCAACATCAACTGTTCAGGGGAGACTGCGTGAATCAGGCCTTCATGGTCGTATTGCTGCGAAGAAGCCACTACTGAGGATGAACAACAAGAATAAGAGAATTGTTTGGGCCAAGAAATACCAGGAATGGACGTTAGACCAGTGGAAATCTGTACTTTGGTCTGATGAGTCCAAATTTGAGATTTTTTTCTTCCAACCGCCGTGTCTTTGTGAGACGCAGAGAAGGTGAGTGGATGGTTTCTGCATGTGTGGTTCCCACTGTGAAGCATGAAAGAGGAGGTGTGATGGTGTGGGGGTGCTTTGCTGGTGACACTGTTGGTGATTTATTCAAAATTCAAGGCACACTTACCAGCATGGCTACCACAGCATTCTGCAGCGGCATGCCATCCCATCTGATTTGCGCTTACTGGGACCATCATTTGTTTTTCAACAAGACAATGACCCCAAACACACCTCCAGGCTATGTAAGGGCTAATTGACCAAGAAGGAAAGTGATGGAGTGCTGTGTCAGATGACCTGGCCTCCACAATCACCCAACTTAAACCCAATTGAGCTGGTTTGGGATGAGTTGGACCGCAGAGTGAAGGAAAAGCAGCCAACAAGTGCTCAGCACCTCTGGGAACTCTCCTTCAAGACTGTTGGAAAACCATTCCAAGGGGCTACTTTGAGGAATCTAAACTATAAAAACATTTTGATTTGTTTAACTCTTTGTTGTTTACAACATAATTCCATATGTGTTCTTTCATAGTTTTGATGTCTTCAGTATTAATCTACTATGTTGAAAATAATTTAAATAAACAAAAACCATTGAATGAGAAGGTGTGTCTAAACTTTTGACTAGTACTGTGTATATATAATTATAAAATATTTTTAAGAGCTGCTTTTTAATTGCTGTCACAGTTTACAAAGTACAGATGCAAGGTATATGTAACTGATCAACTCCTGTTGAATTTAAGTATGCAAGGATCACTTGGTGATATTTTTGTTTTTATTTTTCCTTATAGTTACCTCTTCACTCTCCTCGCTCTCTTCTCCTTCCTTCACATCCTCAAGTTCAGCCAAGGAGTTAAGTTCCCCAGGCATGTTAGCCCCCACTGTGATCAACCCTTCATTTGAGGTGACGCCTCACAGTGACTTCCACAGCAGCGGACTCGAGGCAGAGTTGGAGCACCTAAGGCAAGCCCTGGACAGTGGTTTGGATTCCAAGGAAGCCAAAGAGAAGTTCCTTCACGAAGTAGTCAAAATGAGAGTGAAACAGGAAGAGAAACTGAATGCTGCTTTACAGGCCAAGCGGAGCCTTCAACAGGTAATAAATATTGCATTACCAGATAATGCCATCTGGTGATTGAAATTTTCTGGTCTCACTTTAGATCTGGTGGTAAAATTGATTCTGCTGATTGGGATCCTCTCTGCTTGTTTTGTAATATTGCCTTTGATTTTCACCTGCATAAATCCCTTCTCCCCAGAGAAAAATCTCCAAATATCAAATATACTTTTTAAAACATATTTAATTTAACCTGAAGCGGTGTCCCCTTCTGAAGATTTTATCTTCCAATCCATTTATATGCAATTGGTATGAAATACAGATAGACTGGATCCAGGCGGTCAGAATCCCGATGCCTGGATCCCGACAGGGTTAACATACCGTCACTTGGTGGTCGGTATGCTAATCCTCCCCCTTTTTATCCTAACCCACCTTCCCTGTTGCCTAAACCTAACCTCCCCCTCCCCGGTATACAATCTGGAAGCCGGCTGCCTTAATACTGGCGGCCGGCTTCCCGACTGTCATATCCCAGCGTGGGTGAAATGCCGGGCGTCTATATCTAGACGCTTGTCATTTCCCCGACGCTGGGAGACAGGCGCCTGGCATCCCTATCAAAGGGATGCCGGGCGCCGTGAGCGGACAGCTGCGGGAGGGGAGGGTTAGGTTTAGGGCACCCGGGGGGGACTTAGGGTTAGGCACCCCCCCGGGAGGTATGGGTTAGGCTAGGGGGAGGGAGGGTTAGGGTTAGGCACCCCCGGGTGGGACTTAGGGTTAGGCACCCCCCCAGGGGGACTTAGGTTTAGGCAGCGGGAAGGGGGGAGTTAGGGTTAGGCACCCCTAAGGTGGGTTAGGTTAGTAGATACTTACCTTAGGACGATCGGGATTTCCAGCGCTGTCGGGCTTCCACTGCCGGGCTCTGCTGGTTTGTCGGGCTGCCGCTGCTGGGATTCCAACTCCCGGCCATGCGGCAGCCGGGATATCATACCGATACCCTCTCCCCACACCCTAAACCTAACCCTCCCCCCTTAGTGCCTAACACTCCCCTTAGTGTCTAACCCTCCCATCAAACTCCTCCTCCCCCCGCCCCTTGCCTTCGGTATCCATACCAGCGGGATGCCGAAGGCTTACACATTTATGACTCGTCCCTGTCCATTCCCTTCTGGGGTAGCCAATACGAAGGGGGAAGGAAGCCACCATGGAAACCATTGCCTGGTAGGATGAGCTGGAGGCAGTGGCACATTTTGAATCACAGCTGGGACCAGATGTTGCATCTTTTTTAATTTTCCTCCTTTTTTTTTTTTTTTATTATTATATTGTTGTACATTGTCCACCTGTGAGATACGATGATTGCGCCCCAGACAGGAGACTGTTCTGTTCCCTGCTGTCTGCAAGATGAATCGTTGCAGTTTCCTTCCCCATGCTGCCGAGTTCCTAATTTTGGTGGAGAGAAAGTCAAGAGTGCAGTGAAGTTAACAATGACTTGGCTGGGATGTCAGATTATTGTAAAGGGAAAAGGATTTCCCATGACCTAGCTGCAGGGTGTTGCTTAACAGAAATATGTTGCTGTGCATATTGGTAACAGTGAGTGAGAGGAAGTCTCATTTCTGGTTTTGTTTATATCCTCCCCTTATTTTTCTCTTTTCTCTGAATTCTTTTGGAACCTGATGATATATTGGGAAGAGTCAAACTTCGTCATTTGTTGTTCTTGCTGGCACAGTTTCAATTGAGTTATCTCCCCATGTAATCAATACTTTAGCACTGGATACCTTTATGGTATCTTTATCCTGCTCTCCGTAGAGTTCGATTACAGATGTATGTTGAAGGTAGGCAAGCCCTGTTCTCTGCAGAGCTTGTAAAACTACATGTCCCAGTGAACAGTCCAGCTTATATTGAAGCTTGAGGTGTCAATTAGCCATGAGGGGGCGAGTTGCCATTGTATCGTTGTGGCCACGACGCCAGTGGCACCTCAACTCTGCCCCATCACGGCCTGATCTCGCCCTGTACTTGCAGATTTATGTTTGCAGGCCCATAGGACAGCATACAAAAATCCAAAAGTCCTAAACCCCAATAATTGTGGCATATATTGACTAAATTGACCCCCTTGGAATTTCACATAAGCTCAAGAGCCACTGATTGCCTAAGGCTTTACAGTATGTAGGGATTAAAGTGTATTAACCAAATATGGCTTTTTTTTTTTTTTTTACATTTATGTATTACTTTTTTTGTACTAAGTTGTTACCTTTAAATCTCATTACTGTTTCATAGTATTATTTTTCTGTAAGCTCATATATATAAATTTTTTTTTTTGTAGGTTACAATTTGAGCTCCTATTATATCCTTTTAGATGTTTACCCTATTGGCTGTTTCTTAGTCCGTACTAAGTATCTTTCCTCATTCCTTCTGTGTCATTCAGGAGCTGGAGTTCCTCCGCGTTGCCAAGAAAGAGAAGTTGAGAGAAGCAACAGAAGCAAAACGCAATTTAAGAAAGGAAATTGAACGTTTAAGAGCAGAGAACGAGAAGAAAATGAAAGAAGCCAATGAGTCACGTTTACGTCTTAAACGGGAGTTGGAACAGGCCAGACAGATTAGAGTGTGTGACAAGGGCTGCGAGGCAGGCCGGATACGGACTAAATACTCTGCCCAGGTAATCAGAGCATTTAAATTTCGATTTATTGTATTTTATTTTTGATTGTCCGTGTTAGAGTACATATTAACATGAGCTATCTGTTTGCAAAAACAATTGTTTTTCATGATATAACCAGACCCCAGCAGTGAAAATAGGGTGACGAAAAGAGAACATTTGCGTTTCTTTGAAAATACTTAGTCAATGACGGGAAGGGGAGTAGACTGATTCTGCTGATGTGATAGATGCCAAACCAGGAAATGATGTATACTTCCTCCCCAGCGTCAAGCTGATAAGAAGCCTCCAGACTAAACATTACTAGAGTGAGAACTGTACAATGGGTGTTGCCAGCAGCTCGCTCCTACAGAGTATAAAATGCCAAGCCTTAACTGGGTGCTGATTGTAAATCCTGGCTTGTTAACAGTGTTTTTCTAGCTTGCAATCACCTTGGGGAGTTCAGCCTTGCCTGTCTCCCTGGTGACACTGCCTCAAGGTACACTCTCTAACCTAGCCTCCAGCTTTCTAAAAACTCTAACCCAGTTGTTCTCAGGCAGGTTATATTCATTACCTTTTCATATGCTTCCCCAGTACATGCTATTTCTGTCTAAGCCATAAAGCAGGGAGCAGAGCACATGCTCAGGCAAGTGAGACCCTGACAGCTTAAAGCACCACTGTGTCTCCGACCCACATGCACCAAAATTAGAATAAGGTTTCAGTGCCAATGGGAGCACGGCACAATACTGCAAATGAAAACTGGAAAACAAGTGAAGTGTATCTTTCTCCCAGTTTACCCTGTGAAAGAATTATCTCCATGTTACTTGACAGGCTGCAGTCAGGGACACGCAGCTTCCTCCGTCAAGGTCAGAAGAGGGTCACTTAACCAGCATCCTTTTATAACGGATAGAGAAAGAGGCCAAAGATAAGCAGGCTGTATTTATTACCACATTGCAGCGTCCTTCAGTTTGCTTCCTTTGCTTATAAAGGTCATGCTTGAATAATTAGTATTAAATACTTTTTTTTTTTTTTTTTTTTAATTTTATTTTGAAAATGAGCAGTATGTAATATACAAGAACAGACCAAGATTGTGGATATACATGTCCAGTAACAGTATGGTGGCATGCTTGAGACAAGAGAACAAAATACAAATCAACTTGCTTACAACAAATGGGAGGAACCAATGGGAAAAGGGGCTGGTCCAAGATGACGAGAAGAAATTAATAGATCTTGTATGGGGTGGTAAAGAGGGGTGTACAGGAGGGGTATGGGTGGGGAGGAGGAAAAGAGGAAGGAGGAGGGGTTAGAAAGAAGGTAGAGGGAGTGGGGGTGGGGCAAGCCCGGCCTGAGCAGGGCATGAGTGAAAGGAGAAGCAAAAACATTTACTATTTGCCTGGTAAACGGTATGGCAAGATAAGAGAACCAAGGAGTCCAGATACTGGTACTATATATATTCCATTGAAGGAATACAATTTTAAAATATTTGAGTTATTTGCAACTCTAGGTTAAGAAATAAGTTGTCAGGTTTTTTTTTTATTTGTTTTATTTTTGTTTCTTTTTTTCCTTAAATAATTTACAAATTATTCGATAAGTTTATAGACTGCATTTTATGAGCACTGGTTGAGCCTACAACATACTCAATATAGCATTAATTGTAATGTCCTAAGATTTTCTTTCAACTGGTGATTTGAAAGACCTTGTTTTTTAAGGTTACTAGAACAAACAGTTGTTATAATGTTACGTAGAAATATCTCATGCTTGCATATTACATCTTTATCAGTGATTGACATTTTAATATTTCATTTTTTTCCATCTTGCCCATTTCAGATAGAAGAACTGCAAGCAAAACTACAGCATGCAGATAGCGACAGAGATAAGCTGCGGACAGATCTCGTACACGAGCGGGAGGCCCGAGAACACTTAGAAAAAGTTGTGAAAGATCTACAGGA
This sequence comes from Taudactylus pleione, assembly GCA_031769625.1. Lineage (NCBI taxonomy): Eukaryota > Metazoa > Chordata > Amphibia > Anura > Myobatrachidae > Taudactylus > Taudactylus pleione. Next base: position 7,562,867 of record JAUIMM010000081.1, on the reverse strand, counting down.
ACAACTTTGGGTCAAGCCCGGCAACTTTTCCAGCAGCGAACACACACGAAAAGACATTGAAAACTAAAGCAAAAAGACTCAAATGAAAAGAAAACACACCTTATCTATTCATATACAAAATTCTACGTATATGCACAGGAAGAGGAGGAGGTTGCCCGATGTATGCATGAATAGGTGCATGTGTGAGTGTATGGAGTGTGTGCATTGAGCGCACACACATAAATATAAACTTTATCCAGAATCGGAGGGGAATGAGAGTTACCCTATACAACAGAAGCACTGAACTATGCCTCGTTTGAACCCACACAGCACAACATCTTACTGTGCCTCAGACAGAGTGTTTATAAATAGAGCCGTTTAGGTTCGCAATTTTTTTCTTTTTCTACACATCAACTACAAGATGGAACAGCAGCTTACGACAGTCGAAGATTAAAATATAAAAGCAAGCATGATCAGTCCTTTTTTTAAAATCATTCTTAAGCTTGCCTGGAACACTTTGAGATTTACATTTTCTTATAAGCTATTTAATATAAAAAAAAAATATATTAAAATGATGAGGACATTGTGAAGACTCGATATTGAAAACAGAAGGGGGGGATCTGATTTTTGTATAACGAAACTGAAACTTTAATGCACAATTTTAACTGACTTGTTACAAGCTTTTTGGGGTTTATTACGACTCTATAAATCCTCCCTCCGTACGCTGGAACCAACCCACCCACCCACCCTCAGTCTCAACGCCATATTCATGTCGCCTGTGCAATGCATTGGTAGCAAAAGCCATTAATTTTGAACCCTGTTAATTATAGACTCAACTGCATAAAGTAGCTTCTCTATCAGATTTTGTTGTCTGGAAATATATATATATATTTACATAAACTGAAGATATATATATAATATTGTGTGTGTGTGTATATATACATGCATAAATACAGTATATGTATGTATATATAAAACTGTTTAGCAGTATTGACCAGTGTTTTTAAATCCCGCCACATTGGTAAGAGATATCTGAGAATACATAGTGCTCCTATGGCTCTTTGCAAAGCGAGATTGGAACAAAGAATTTACACACACAAGGTAAAATGTTTGTGAAAAGAGCAGTGAGTAATCTAAACAGTTTTTCGGGTTCAGAAATTTTGTTACAACTTGTTTGTTTTATACATATATATATTTTACTTTTTTTTTTATTTTTTTTTGGCGTGACTCAGTATTTAATCTTCAAGTTCATGTATGTGTTGATGTTTTTCAACTGTTTGCTAACACAGCTACTAAGGTGATGCAAAGACCTGTTTGCTGCTGAAGATAACTATCCCATACTAATGGCTGTAATTTGGGTATATCTGCACACATTAAATCTCATTTTCCAGTGTAAGGATTTATAATTTTTGTTTTGTTTTTGGCATCAAAACCTTCATTTATTGTCTGAGCTTCATACATTTTTATGTTTAAATGCAGATTATTGGACTGGTTACACTGTCTTCTTCATTCCAGTTGTTGCTGATCTATATTGCACTCAATGTAGAAAGTCACATTAAGCACAATAAACATTATGCAATATGTCTTTGCCCTCACATCTTAAGTATAGGCATACCTTTTTATGTAGCATTGAAGTTACCGAGATGTAAGTTCCGTGGATACTCATTCAGCTCACATTGACAGACACCACTTTGTGACGGGTATACAGTATGTTAGCGTTAGAATGCACAAAATATACATTATAACTTTGCTGACACTCACTGCTGCATTTTACAAAGGCAATTGCATATTCCAACAATAACCGTGCAATAGTGAAATCACCTTTCTAAGTGCTTGTCATAAATTATACCCCGTTCAAGATAACACACAAATCAGTAATGTCTATCAATATTACTGCTCTGTGTTGTGATGTGGTGCCCAAAGTATATACACAAAGGGCAAGATGCATTGCAAGTATCATTGTGCATAATTTTGTTTTATTTAAAAAAATACATTAAAAGAGAGTGTGCTATACTCAAGTTACAGCTATGGTTCTAGGAGTATTTAATTATTGGGTGAATCATCCAGTGAATGACCGGTCAAGGGAATTCTCATATTCAGTGGAATGGTGTATGTAGAAGATACAACATAGTAATATTGATGACACATGTCTCAAAATATTTTTTATGTAGACTTTCAAAATACATTTTTGTTATAAAGTTTAAGTGGAATAGTTACAATTTTACAAAAAAAAAAAAAAAAACAGGTGTAGAAATTACCAGTGAATGAACATGCTAGCAAATGAACAGACAAGTCCAGTAAATGAATAATATGACTTTAATCAATAAAACATAGTCAATAGAGCTAATCTAAGATTATATACACTAAAATTTAAGGTTACTGTATTAAACCTGAAAATGTTAATTCACTGGTAGTGTTCATTCACTGGCTGATTCACCCTATTGCAATTAAAGCCTGTTGAAGAGTTTAGGTACTGACTTGGCCAACTAAACCATACTGGGTGTTTGACATGTGTTGTATTGGACTGTTTTATGAAAGGGTAACTGTTCTTGTAATTAAATTAATGTTAGGGTGTGATTTGGAAAGTGATTGTGTAAGGAAGGACACTTCTTCTCTTTAGTGTCTATGAAAAGGTTCCAATCTGAACGTTTGAAGGTGCCATCTGTGTATGAAAGATATAACCCAGAAAAGTGGCCAAGTTGTGATTTGTGGATGTTAGGGCTTCATCTGCAATCGTTCTATAACATGGACCGGGACATAGGCATCTCCAGCAGCTGGGGAACTACTAATTTCAGAATGCCCTGCTAACAAATGGCTCTTTAGTCTCACAGTAGTACACAGGTCATGTTGTTACTTGTACTTCAACACCAGCTGGAGGACCATAGGTTGCCAACCTTTGCTCTGTCTGGTCCAGCTCTTGTAATCGGATAACCATTATCTGATCAAACGTCTTACTAAAACATCTCTTGTTTACCACTTCAGGTTCCTCTGCTTTATTTTGTTTTTAATAGTGTGTCCATGAGGCGTCCTCAGGCTTCATTTTAACAGTTGTTTAAATACCTAATGGGCTTTCACGCTACATATGTACAGGAAATATTTATACTCTATTGTAAAGTTTACTAACAATTCTTTTAAAAAGTGTAATAAAAACAAACTATTCTTTAATGAAAAAAAGTCAAAATAAACAATACATATAACTAATAATAATAAAAAAGACTTAAGTAACTGATGCATTGCTTAAGAGACTGCAAAGGTATGGTCTTAATTATCACCAAACCCATTTTCTTTTCATCCCTCGTCTTTTTAGCAGACTTATTTTCTAAATTAATCTTTGGAGGCTATTTGTGCACCTTTTTGTAGGTAGACAAACGACCCTTTGCCTCATTTCAAAGGTGCAGTGCAACTCAGACGTGAGAATCTCCTTACATGATCCCTAAAAGTATATTACGTTTTTTAGATTGTCTTGTTGAATGGAGGGCCTCGAGACATATAAAAATGGTATAACCAACATTTAAAATAGGAAGTATCTTAGGAGAGAGACCAACAGATTGTCTTGTTTACTTTCAGGACGGCCATTTTAATGCAAGTATTTCCAGATGGGCACCAAAATGGATGCCCTACTTGCCTTGGTAATAGCAGCACAATGTCGCCTGACAGTCCAGTGTTTTTTTCAAACTCTATGGAGGTGTACATTTTCTTAGCCATTCTTAAACTCTACTAGAGTACACTAACATGGCTATTTACTTTTTTATGCCTCCTCTGTCATTGCACCTTTGATAATATCCACTGATTTGTCTTGGGTTAGTGACCTATTACTGCACACACAATGCAATGAAGCAGTGTCTCAAGTGTTTTTTTTTTTTTTTTGATTTTTTTTTACCTATATTTCACTATCTATGTGGGACTCGCCCTTTTGCTGCTAGTGGGTTCCTCAACATATAGAATGTATTTACATAAAGGCTGCGCTACAGGTCATGTTTCCCCAACAAGTAACCTCTTTACAATAAGGTTCATTGTACAGTCCTCTGAGCAGCTTTCTTGATGCCGTTGGTACTGGAGGGTCCTGCATCACATTTGCATGTATTAAATCCTGCAGCTGTTAATGCTTTCTCCTTTATAAAGTGCAATGCAGAAAAAAAGTGATTATGGTGTCTGCATTTTTTTTTTTTTAACTTGGGGGTTACATTTTTATATATATATTTTTTTTTTTTCCGATAACTAAAATGGGGAGTTAAAACAATGCATGAGATGGATATTTCTGCCACATTTATAAATCTAGTATGGGCATTAGTAATGTTTTGTATATAAAGGCTTTTTTTTTAAATAGTACATCTTATCATACCACCTTTTTGGTTTTTCAGCTGTACCACTACACTGACTTTTTGGTTTTCAAGGGGGAGTGAAGTTGTTTGGTAGCTCAGCTGTTTGGTCTTGTTTTTATAGTACGTTTCCGCTATGCAGTGCACATATTCAGCAGAGTATAGAGATTACACAGGCAGACCCATGCTGTTGGTTTAACAATGCCTATGGGCCATATCCAATTAGCCCCGAACACTGTTCGTGCGCTAATTGATCCCCATGATTGGCGAAAAACTGAGATTTTTCGCCTGTATTTTTTTATTTCCCTATCCTATTATTTTGGGTGAAATAATAGGATAGTTCGCCCGTTAACACACAGGAGCCGTGATAAGCTCACGGACGTGTGTTCTCGCCCCTTTTTTGGGCGAGAAAACGGCACTTATCGTGGATTATTTTTCGGGACACATCAGCCCAGAGCGAGCTAATTAGCAGTGGTAATTTACCGCGGCTAGTTGGATATGACCCTGTGTGTGTGTGTAATAAAATATATATATATTTTATGTATGTATGTGATATATACTTTTCAAATATGAGCGCCTTTCCAAGTTGTATATGTGCTGGTTTAGCATTATCGGAACTGGGTATTGAGCCTACAATCTGAGCTATTTTTGCTAAAGTGGCCGCTTTGTTTCAAGTTACTTGTATTCTCCATAAAGCCACTATTTTGAGTTTTGACATCAGTTTGACTTTTCATACCCACAGGACACTATATAACGTGCCTTCTTTCCTTGTGGATGTTTGTGCCTTTAAATCCGTTTATAGCATCAGTTCTCAGATAATCTTTCCCACCAGTGTCAGGGCAAGTTACGCCAATAAAAGGCGCAAGAAAAACGCCTCTTTTGTTGGATCGTTCTACATGTCTGACGTTGCATGGGTCCTCATTACAGGGCAGCAGTATTCTTAAATACTTAAAAACAGCATTTATCTGGGATGTGGTGGTAGTGGAAGGGGTGGGGGGAATCTCACTTAAAATAAATCAAAAGCCATAATCTTGCTGTAATCATCAGCAGCTTACAAAACACTTGAATTCCTGCAAGATACATTTGGATTTAAACAGGATGTTTTCTTGTCAAAATGCCATTATTTGTTTCACTAGGCAGGCCATCTCTACGGCCGGCCAGATCTTTTTACATTATTGCTAATATATACATGTGTATGTAAGATACTAGCTTTTCTTTTGCTTTACCAGTGTTTTTTTTTATTTTTATAAAGTTGTGGTGTAACCCTCTGAAACGCACGATGACAGAGCTGTGCTTATTTTTATTTTATGCTACAAACTTTTTTTTTTTCGTTTAATTACAGTCGTCCAGAATTTGTTTTACCCCAGTGTAATACACCTATATATAGATGTTTTTGTTTTTTTAAATCTTACTACACTATTCTGAGGTTCATAGGCGACGCCTACAAAAAGTTGAAGACATCTGCAAATCACATTCACTATCTGATCTACATATGATATGTAAAGCCATTGTAAAGTTTTATTAAAATACCATATACTCTTGTTTGCCTTACTAACAGTTTTGCTGCTACCCACATTGTTTGTTATTAGTTGCTCAGATATGTCCTCAGAAAATGTGTTTACAATGTTAGACTCGCATTTTAACTTTACAAAGTATCTAGAATGCTCTGAGGATTTGTATTCTAGATCAGGACAAACTCTTCCGGTGGCGTAGAACTGAGGAAACCAGCAGGCAAATATCATACAAGTTAGGGGCCTGTACATTGAATGAAAACTGTTCTGTCCAGAGCATGCTTCCATTCAAGAGAAGGTGAACCGCAAATCTGTAGGGGTGTTTTGTTATCAGCACAGGGATTTGTGTAATTCCTATGTACTGTTTGCAGCTCTGCCGTGAATTATTTTCTTTAACACTTATAACCGCTTTACCCATTCATGCGGACCCTGCGACTCTCTCCCTACTTAAAAAGCATTACTTTGATAAATGTACATTCAATTTAATAACAATGTTTCTATACTGAAAAAATATAAAGGGAAACATAAACCAACAGCAATAACATTCATATCTATCCAACAGATAATTCTTAATCATAATCTACTTTTAAACATCAAACTAGCCAATTGTACAAAAAAAACCCTATTTGTAAATATTTTTTTTTATTTTCTGTTTTTAATTTTACACTGTTGTATTATTAGTGTTTATGGTGTTTTTTTCCTCCCCCTTTCCAAATGCTCTTTATTACTTGCTAATTGTCTGGTTTTAATTGGTTGTGTTTTAACTATGAAGAATCTATTAGAAAACAAAATTACATTTTTGCAATTTCTAAATGTAGTTTTAACTTTTTTTTTTTTTTCATCACATTTTTTTGTCCATATTTTCATTGTAAAGTATTTGTATTATAAAACTGCTTCCCCCCCCCATCATTTCTCACATTTTAGAGGGAGTTTTTTTGTATCAGAAAAATTCACAAGAATTACATTTTTTTTTTCCAATGAGGAAGAAAAACATCTACATATGTTATAGCCAATATCATTTCAACACATTATCTTTTTTTATTTCTTTTTTATTTTTATCCTATGCTGCTGCTAATGACAATATTAAAAAAAACTTACTCGACTATTCTAGAACTATTTTTATGTAATTATTGTATGCGCTCTTGTTTATAAATGCCTGATTAAAAAAGTAAGAAAGCTTAGCATATTTATCTATTTCGCTGTGTACCGTTGGTTCCTTTTTTTTTTTTTTTTCCTTTTTTTACCCTTTTTTTTTTTTTTTAAATCTTTTTCCATCACACACAGTTAATATTGTAAAATAAAGGACTTTATGAGATTATGTATGAAAATAGCTATGCTTATATACCACAGTGACTGAATGTACAGTGTATAGATGCATTACCTAAAATAAAATGTTTGTCCAGAAAAGAAGGTTGCATGTGTGTTTTTTTTTTTTTTTTTTTTTTTTTTATATTAGGGGACATTGAAAGAGCAGGATGGTTGTTTGCTAGAAATTGTTTTTTGTTGTTGGGTTTTGTAGATGTCTGACTACACTTTGTCAATCCATACTTGCCCCTAAGTCATCTTGTTGTGGTTAAACAACAGCTGAACAACGGACAGTGAAGACCAGAGGTTTATGGTAATAAAGAAGTGTGGCAATAAAAATCACTCACTCTGTTACACAGCTGGGAAATGCGAATTCCTTCTTGACCTATTAAATGATGGAGGTTAATCTCCATGGAACTTATCTCATCCTTCAGTGTGCCCCCCGCCTCTGTCCTCTTTATGAATGCATAGAATACAAAGGGGGATAAGCTTGGTGTACATGAGATGCTCCAAGGCTGCCTGCTATTAGGGTGCATAGACCCTGGCGTTTCAGCAACTCCACATGTCACATTGCCCTGCGTTGTTCCTCACATGGTGAATTGAGGTTATACATGGGTTAAAATAAGAATAATTTATCTCTATATGACGCTTTCTTTTTTTCCAAACATGACCGATCATGAACACTGCTTGTATTATTTTTGATTGGCCATATATCAATTATCCCTATTTTAACTACACGTCAAGCTGTGTTCACCATGCAGTGAACGCAAGGCTTCACCCCTCAGGCGGATGTATGGTCAAACGCCAGTGTGTGAGTCCTTTGTGATAGAAATAATAGTCTTCACAATATAAATTCAATCTTTCAAGGCCTTCTGTGCAATCCTCCGTGCACATCTGTAAATCCTTTTTGTCCTGTTCGATTGGCATGCAACCAGTGTTTCAGAAACATTAAAACTTTCCAAGCACTTCTGCGTCTGGCATTGCAGACTCCCTGAAACGAGTTTAAAGTTCGAGGAAGCATTAAAAAAAAAAAAAAGGAAAACTAAGAAGTCCACTGAAAGTGGAGAGATAAACTGGTAAGTTAATAAAGACTAAAATAATAGTGCACATCAAAATTTCTATATAGCAAAATTGCTACTTGTTACTAATAAATATATATATATATTTATTAGTATGTGCGTTATTTGGGCTGTAACTATGCAAAACATAAATTTTATGAAAATTCTTAGTATACATTGATATTCTTAGGACTGTATCACAGGGTCCTTTATGCTGGCCATACACTGGATGATTGATCACACGATTTGGCAGTTTCTACAGGTTGGACAGACCAATTATTTGAAAATAGTTGTGTTTTGAGTATTCTGCGACCCCGATGCGCGTCCCCGTCGCCGTCTAGTTGGATAGCAGATCAGATGTTTTTGCAGAGAGATCTCAACTGATCGTGTAGGAATTGACACACATTATGTGATTGATCAATTCGTATGGTCTTATGTGAAATAGTTGCATTTTAAATACAAATCGTCCTGTATTTGAAGGGAAGAATTTTCAAGGGAAATCGTATAACTGATCTGACCAACTTTTGAATCTCACAGTGTATGGCCACCTTTAGAATGCTGTGGCTTTCCAACCAGAGATCCAAGATATTCTAAAGTGATGAAATACTCCCTCAATGTCACAAAAAGATGAATAGAAACAATGCCTGGCAATGTTCTAATGCTCTCTAGTGTGATATTGACATCGATCCCTATTCCAATTTAGTATTGAATTGCTAGAGGATTTGATCACTTTAGAGCAGGGGTTGCCAAAGCATCATTCGTGGACGCTCGTCTGGTAGATTGTGGTTGACAGCAGACACTCGACCGTAGATCGTGGTGACATCCAACAGCAGCAACAAATAAGAATCTGGACAATTCTTATTTGCTTGCTGAAACTGCAGCTGTCCCTGTTGGTTATAAAAAGTGATAGCAATAGCCAGTAAGAATCTGGCTAATTCTTAATGGGTGAGGTGGTAGCCTCCATTGTGCTGGTGCCAGAGCTAGATTAAGGGGGCCAGCCAGACCCAGGAATTGCCACTTGGAATTTCTCCAGTGAAAGTAACATCACAGCTGTGAGGAGCTAATCTGTAGAGTTATTACAGCCAATCCTGAGCAGGTATTCAGGCAACTGTGATGGACATTATAGGGCACACTGATGGACAGGAGGCGGCATTTGAGAGGAAACTACAGGGCAGGGGGCATGTATAGTAACGATAGGGTAGTGTGCAGGGGTGGCATGTGAGTGACAGGTTGTTGGACAGGGATAACATTTAGTGACAGGTTGGTGGGCAGGGATGACATGTGAGTGACAGGTTGTTGGACAGGGATAACATTTAGTGACAGGTTGGTGGGCAAGGGTGGCATGTGAGTGATAGGCTGGTGGGCAGTGGTTCCATGTGAATGAAGAGCAGATGTAGAGTATCTGGGGGTAATTGGTACATTATCGAGATTCATAACACCCTTTAACCATGTTAAAATGTATACGTTTTGTTAGCTTATGTGTCATTGGCTCAAAGCTCTAAGTGGCATACGTCCCGATTGTGATAGGACAGTCCCCACGCCACCTGGCCGTGAGGCCACGTCCTCTTCTCAGACTAACCACTATCTTTTTTTTTTTTTGGGTGTGCGTCTACGTAAAAATATTTTTGTCCTTTAGAAAAGATCACCCAGTTCAAAGTTACTTTAGAGCAAGCCTGGCTAACTTGGAGAGCCAAAGGTTGGCCAGGCCTGCTTTAGAGCATTGCTGATTTTACTCCAGAAAACGTCTCCCCTAGTAAAAGTAAAAACGTTGCCTTAAGAGTTTTTTTTTTTTTTTCAGGGAATGGGGACGTGTAGTAAAATGAAAAAAAATAATGTAGCATGGGAAAAAGGGGATATTGCACGTAAGCAACCAGTCTTGGTCTACAGATAATTCTAGTACAGAGGGCCTGATTCAGACCGGCTCGCAAGCGGGTCGATGGCCCAGTGCGCATGCGCGAGACCCGGATAGTGAGGGCCAAGCCGTCGCTCCGGTTCTTGTACCAAAGGGGGCGTGCTGTCGATGTTGAGTGACAGCACGCCCCCTTTGGTGGGCAGGCCGGGGACGTGGCTGCCCAGACGGAGGCGTTCCCATGGGAACACCTACCGTCTGGGGCCGGCCCCACTGACATCACAAGTGATGTCAGTGGGAGTGCTTTCGGCTCTGTTTAAGCCGAAAGCACTCTTGGGCTTGCGGCAACGAGACCCTACCACAAGGGTCTCGTCGCAAGCCCGATGGTCTTGACCATCGCGACCAACTTCCTGACTGCTCGCTATAGCTGTGGGTGGTCACCCACAGCTATGCGAGCGGCCAGGAGGTCGCTCTAAAAAAAACAGAGGGCCGGCCCTGATTCAGAGCGAGCGCCCTGTCAGAGCGTCCGGCTCTGAATCAGGCCCAGAGTGCACTATGGAATTATTTGGGCCTGCATCCGACCACTTTAACTGTGAGGGAAGCATCATTGCGGCAGGCAGAAGTGGCCGTCTGCCGCACTGGCAGTGTTGGAGGTGGCTGCTGGCAAGGAGGATCAGAAAGCAGCAGACTACAGGATTCTTAACCTCCTGGTGGCTTCCACCTACGTCACTGTGGAAGTGTGGCTACACGTGGTGCTTCTGGCTATAATCTGTCCAGATGCAGTAAATCAGACCTGGCCAAAACGTCGATCGCGAGCTACTGCCAGTAGATCGCGACCAACTTACCTGGATTTAGCCTCTGGTCACTTCAGAGGCCAGCGCTCCCACTGAACATGCGCCTCTGAAGAGATCAGAGTAGCCTGTGCGCCTGCTGGATTCAGTAAGCGGCAGCGAGAGTGACAGCATGGTGCAGTGAAGCAGCCTGCCCAGCGTGAAGACATATAAGTTCTGCACAAGGGAGTGGGGACTACCACTGGGGGCACTGCATAAGGGGCACTACTACTGTGGGCACGGCATAAGGGGTACTACTACAGGGGGAATTGGATAAGGGGCACTACTACTGGGGGCACTGCATAAACGCAGGGCTGCCATCAGAAATTATGGGGCCCGGTACTGACAAATTAGGCAGGGCCCCCTGCCCCTGGATATTGGGCAGAGGTGGGCGGAACTGTGAATCTGGGTGGAGCTACTTCGGGGGTGAGAGACAAGGAGGGCTGGACCTATTGGGGGCACAGACTATTTGTTCGTAAGTGCTGTTATATTACTTGCTGTGCTGACATTTCTATTTTCATGCTTTTAATGTAATATATCTAAGCACAAGATATTTTGTATGTGTGAATATATATATATATATATATATATATATATATATATATATATAGCCTCTGGTGCTTAGCTATATTAAATTAAAAGTAAATTATATGTAAGTGTCAGCAAGTAATGTAACAGCACTTACCCACATGTATGTGTGTGAATATATATATATATAAATACATAAATTAGACACCCCCTCCCTACAACAGATTCCAAACTCACCTGGACACTCAGCCATCTCCGTGACTCTGGGAGCTCAGAGGACAGCCAGCGCAGAGTGATTGCGGTACCGCATGTCACTGGTGGAATGCATCGGCAGCAGCCAGGGAAGAGGAGAAGAGGAGTCTAGGTGGCATTTAATATATGGAGCCGGTTGCAAGCCAATCACAGCTCGTGGAACGGCAGCCAGCCAATCAGCAGCGGCTGCTGCAGTTCCGCGAGCCAATCAGCTCATGGAACAGCAGCCAGCCAGTCAGCAGCGGCCGCTGCTGATTGGCTGGCTGCCGTTCAGCGAGCAGTGATTGGCTCGCGGCCGGCTCCATGTTTAAATGCCACCGAAACGCTTTTCTTGTTTGGCTACCCCTGGTGCATTTCACCAGTGACGTGCAGTACCGCATATCACTGCATTCCACACCTCTGGTACCCGAGCCCCCTCTCTCTTCGGGCCCGGGACTGGAGTCCCTGCAGTCCACCCCTGATGGTGGCCCTGCATAATAGGCACTACTACAGTGGACATAGTATAAGGATAACTACTACTGTGGGCATTATGTGTATAAGGGACACTACTATGTGGTGTAATGTGAATAAGATTGTGCTACTGAGTGGCGTCATTTGAATAGGGGATACTATGTGTTATTTTGGCAGGACAGACCCCACTCCCCTTGCTGCGAGGTCACTCTCATTTTTTAAACACCATGCCCCATTTTTTGGGCTCGCTAGATCGCAAAAGGTTTTTAGCTTTATATTTAGATCACTGAGTCCAAAAGTCTGGCCACCCCTGCAGTAAATGAACTCCTCCACTAAACAGTGCAGGAGCTAGGACCCAGCTGTAGCTTAACTCGGAGATCAGCAATGCAAGAGATTGGACCAATGGGAGACTGTTCTCCCCGAAGGTCTTTTCAAAATGGGCAAAACAACAGAGAGTGCAGAGAGAGGGAGCGTCAGTAAGGTCCATATGTGACTGTGGGGTCTATTTACTAAGCTTTGTTAGGAGATAAAGTGAACGGAGATATGGTATTAGCCAATCAGCTCCTAACTGCCGTGTCACAGGCTGTGTTTGAAAAATGGCAGTTAGGAGCTGATTGGCTGGTACCGTTTCTCCGTTCACTTTATCTCCTAACAAAGCTTTGTAAATAGACCCCTGAGTGTGTGTGAGAGGCAGAGGGGCCTGCTGCACCTACTGTACCTGTGACTGGAGACTGACTGATCTGTAAGAGCTTTAGCGTCACACTGAGAGCCCCACACCTGGTCAGGAGTCCACACCTGGACAGATCAGATGTGATTGTCTTATTGAGTCTTGTAAATTACTTTTTGATGCATTACAGTGTATAGTACAGTGGCAGAACTCCCAGAGGCAACTGAAGTGTTTGCATCTGTGGGCCAAATGTAGAGGGGGGCACCTGAGGGGCCTCTCTGAGGAATCACACTCTCGATTCCCCTCCTAATGCAGTTGTTAAGGCAGGCCGGAGGCAACTTGGCACATCCTGCATGGGAACTGTGCCTTTCTTCAAGTTCACCTGAGAACTGGAGTTGAGAACCAGTGGTGTAGATCACAGGTTCTCAAACTCGGTCCTCAGGACCCCAAACAGTGCATGTTTTCCAAACTCCAAGTCTCCTCACAGAATCACAGGTGAAATAAGTAGTTGCACCTGTGGATCTTTAAAAGTGTCAGTGAGTAATGAGTACACCTGTGCAACTGCTGGGTGACCTTGAAAACATGACCCGCGCCGTGTTCCCGAATAGGGGGTGTGGCTTTGTGACACGCCCCGTTCATCACTTTAGGAAACACACCTAGCACAAGGTGGATGCACCGCTGCTCCATCTGCTCCCCAGGACACTCTCAGAATGCCATGTGCGACGACGTCACGCCCAGCACCACCAGCATTCTGGAAGACTGGGAGGGATTGGGAATAGCACCACAGTTTGTGAATATGGCACCACGTCAGAGTTTGTATGTCATGCAACACAGAGCCCATTCACGTTGTGCCACACAGTAGTACTCCTTATACACATTATGCCACACTGTAGTAGTGCCCCTTAGAACACATTATGCCATGCAGTATTATGCCATGCTGCCCCTAGTGTGCATGACCAGGGTGCTCACCAAGTGGGATAACCTGAGAGCCTTGGTATGCTGCCCCTAATGTAAATAACCCATCTGCATTGGCATGCGGCCCTAGTGTGAATGATCCGGTGCCCTGGCATGCTGCTATAGTGTGAATGACCCGGTGCCTAGTCATGCTGCTGTAGTTTGAATGACTCGGGTGCAGGTGTTGGTGGTCTCGCCAGGGCCGATGCAAGGTATCGCGGCACCCTAGGCAAATCTTCTGCCTGCCCCCCCTTCCCCCTCCACTGTCAAATAGAGAAATGCCCCCTCCCGTAACGACTATGTAAAAAAACACTGTGTGCAACATTTTTGGGAACCCCCAGGCAGGTAGTAGTGTAGGGTGGGACACAGACACGTTATAGAGAAAGATGGGGTATAGACCACAACACCATTACTTACTGACACTTGTGACTGTCTCTTCTCAGTCTCTCAACCCAAGAGGAAGAGGAGGAGCAAAGAGGAGGCCTGAGGGCAGGCACCACAGGGATGATTGATTAGTTCATAGTTCACTTGTAAACAAGTGAAAGCAAGTTGGCTTGTCAGCTCTCTGACACTGACAGGCAGCCCGGTCACAGTGGGCAGACGCTGCAGCTGCAGGGAGTGAGGAAATGGCGAACAGTGTGCAGCACTCAGAAGCGTATCGTGGAGCCATGGCGCCCTGAGCATGTGCATGCTACGGCGCCCCTTCCCCATACTTCACTTACAAAAGTGATGTTTCATAGGGCAGGACATACGGTATCAATGTAAAAAACGGCATTGCCTACAGATGGCATTTCATATAGAAGCCTATAGGCTTCTTACCACAAAGTGGCCAGGGATGGATCAAAAGGATCCACAGATTGCATGGTGAATCTTACTGCCATCAGTTTTATAGATGGCGGTTAGATTCTTTGGCTCTATTGATGAGGAGGATGGAGGTAAGGGACGAAAAGGGCATACATGGCAGAAGGATGCGGAGCAAAAGGGAGAGTGTGTCATGATGGGCACAGGGGATAGACTGATATCAGGAGTAAGGGGAGACACGTGGAGAGGGGGGCACCCAGATACTGATTAAATAGCAACAAGGGGGAGGGTGACACAAACACAGGGAGGTGGGTGGAGTGCACACATATACTAGTGAGTCCTAGACACACAGGGGGGGGGGGCAGTTACATAATAGCAGCAAAATTAAACTAAAATAGGTTAATACCAGTATACATGACAAACAGCAAATAAAACATCCTCCGAAATAATGCAATCAGTGATGAATCTTAGCGGTGAATTTTGCTGTATTACAGACTATTCCAAAGTCTGTATAATAATTGTTGATGAAATAGACTAAATAATTGTCCTCGGTTAATCAACCCTTCCAAATGGTGCATCATATCATATGTATGAAGAACTTGAAGATGTACTCACCATCTGGTAACTAGCTTCTCTAGCACGGCCTGAGTGACTCCATTCCACCAGTAACTCACGGAGTTAAAACTGCGGGGAACACAATATGCAGGGCGGGCTTTAGCAGAAAAAAGGGCCAGCTGGTGACGCACTGAATGGAATTGGTATGAAATACAGGCGGCGGTTCGATTCCCAGCAGCACCTGACCGACAAAAGCAGAGTTCCCGGCAGCGGAATCCCAACAGCGCTGGAAATCCCAATCGTCGCTAAGGTAAGTATAAACTAACCTAACCTAACCCCTTAACCCTAACCCTCCTTAGGGGTGCCTAACCCTAACCTCCCCCCAAGTGCCTAACCCTAATCCCCCCTCTAAGTGCCTAACCCTAACCCCCCCTTCCCCGCTGCCTAAACCTAAGTCCCCCGGGGGGGTGCCTAACCCTAAGTCCCCCCCGGGGGTGCCTAACCCTAACCCTCCCTCCCCCTAGCCTAACCCTAACCCTCCCGGGGGGGTGTCTAACCCTAAGTCCCCCCCGGGTGCCCTAAACCCAACCTTCCCCCCCGCGGCTGTCCGCTCGCGGCGCCCGGCATCCCTTCGATCGGGATGCCGAGCACCGGTCTCCCGGCATCGGGAAAATGTCAAGCGTCTACATCTAGACGCCCGGCATTTCACCCTCGCCGGGATATGACAGTCGGGAAGCCGGCTGTCGGTATTAAGGCAGCAGGTTTCCCGATTGTATACCCACTGAAAAGGGATTCCTGGACACTACACACTATCATGCGCCTCCGTCACCTCTGTTCAGCCGGGATTTAGGTAAATGTCACCTCACTGCCTGATCAAGCACATTTATCAGTGGCCGGTGGTGACCTCAGGTGACACTCACCGCTGCGCTGCTGCTCTGTGTGTCCCGGTTGGTTGCCTGCCTCTCCCCTGCGTATTCTGTGATGTCATCGCATCTGCCGGCCGCGCCTGGCATTCTGGGACTCAGGCAAGCACAGACGGGTGCAATCTAATTAAATGGTACCAGCGGGGACACCTCGGCTGCGCCCTTAGGCTGCAGCGCCCCGGGCAATAGCCCTGCTTGCCCGCACCTAGAACCACCACTGCGCAGAGACTATGGGGGAGATTCAATTTGCAGCTAGTATCAGTCAGAACATCGCACACTGAACTAACACTGGTTATCTGCCAAAAAAACTCACTTATTTATGTTCACACCGAATAGAGGTGCTAAAATAGCAAGTCTTGCCTCACTATTAACCACTTAAATGACGTGGTAGCATGGGATGCGAACGCACCACCCCGATGTGTTTTTAAAGAGGAAATCCGTTCTACACATGTGCAGGATGGGTCTTCTCTGACTCCCCGGCCTCTCCTGTAGACCCGGCAAGTTCTGACCGGTTTTGCCGGAATAAGCGTCAGTTAAGTGGCTAATGTGAATTCAATATATAAACAGCATAAAACAGTATTTTAATTGTGTTTTTTTGTATTATTTTTCTCTGTGATTGTTTTCTGACCAAGTAGCAGTCTTGAAAATTTGAAAGTAGAAAAACCATCAGATAAATTAAATAAGAAAGAGGTGATCGAATGTAGTAAAAGAGACTTTTGGTGGGAAGCAGTGGTGATGGAGGAATAATAACAAATCACACATCAGTAGCGATTATTATGTGGTCTCCTTTATGAAATATAGAACATCAGTGAGGTCATGATGTGATATCATAATGGTAACTCTTGGCTGTTGCTGCCTCTCTCACACACCCAGGACACTGACATAGCTTAATTATTGCTGTCATTAACATACTCACTATACATATTCTGCAACCTGATATATTCCTCATATAGACCCAGACCACTGAGTGAAAGATGCCCGGGTGAGGTAAGTATCTTGTCAGAGACAAATGTGCCTCACTTGGATGTGCCTGCAGACTTGGAGCCTGACTACCCTAAAATATGACCTTGAGCTTGTTTACTTCTATCATGTGAGATTCTAGCAGGACAGCGCAGCTATCGCTGTATCTTAGCCATTGGGGTAAATTTGGTGCTTCTCAAAAGGGGATGACCATCCTCTTCAGCAAATTGCGCAGCTTTGCGAGGAATGTAAATTGGGTAATGTCAGGAGATGTAGACAGGAGCTATATTAATGACATCAGCCAATGTTAGCTATTAGTATGGTGTGTTGTACATTTCAATTTCACATATTCATATTTGATTACGTTTGATAATGTTACTCTGCATAGCCTCCTAGTGCCTAGTGCCTAGAGGGAGGGGCAGTCCTTCATGCCAAGGGTCCCCAGAGGTTTCCTCCACAGGGGGTTTTTCCTCTCCTGAGTGCTTGAAGGATGATTCTTTGTGAGTCATGAGGCTTCCACCATCTTGGTCCTCTTATAGGACAAGCTTGTAAGAGCCTCCGGCTAATCTTGGCCAATAATTTCCTATTGTATATTGCAGAGTAAAAAAAAGTGTAATTTTACTTGTGGTAAAAACGTTTAATAAATGTGTTTTAAAATAGATTTTCTTGATGTGATCTTTGTTTTATGAATGGAGGCCCTCATAAGATGAAGAGCCTGTGAGGTCTAGCAAGGTCAGTGAGAGGAGAGTGGGTTATGGGAAATAATACAGTAGTTCGGAGGCTGAAAATATGACAATTATGCTATATACAGTACATAGAATGGGTACTAGAGTACAATTTGATGATAATTTAAAAATAGGATGTTTATGATAAACTATATCTGCTTAAAAATCTAAAATATGGTGTTATTCTGTACTTGCTGTTACCAACTTTTGTATTCCTTTACAACAATTTTAAAATTAGTTGAATGGAAAATATCAACAGAGGATCCAGTGACGTGTTGCAACTGTTTAAGAAACAAAATCTGACTGAAAAATAAGAACATAAAATAAAAACAAAACTGTTATGTTAATTTTCGAGACACTCACAAATCATTAAAAGCATTGTATTCAGAATTACATGAAATATTTGTATGAAGCCCACACAGAGTACTGACACCTCAGGAGTGATGTCATAACTTTGGGCTGTGGTAAGCGTCCCAATGACAAACACTTTGTGTGTGTACGATTAGGATCAATATTTTAAAGGGACTCCAACAGTGTATTTGTTTTCTTATATAAATTTGCTAAACTTCCATTGTTCTGCTAACTTTTACCCAGAGCTATCCTGTAAATTTAATTAAGACTTGATTATCTTCTCATTATATAGTAGCTTGGGGCTGTGGCCTAATGGCAATGTGTGGGATATAGAGGTGGTATATATGATGTCATTGGGGCTGTGTTAAAGTCAGGCATATAAACAATAAAATTAAAGAACAGGTAATATAGTGATAATATAACATTTTATCTAACCTGTATACTATATTGTGCTAGACAAAATAAAGCAAAGAAAATTTGGAAGGTTACTGGCCCTTAAAAATGGCAACTATTTAGAATTGAATTTTAGGCTTTCCTTAAAGAGGTTGGATACCCTGTCCAATTGCATTATGTAATACTATCATCCTGGAGACTCTGAAGCAGTGGGGTGTACATGCAAAAGAGGAAGCCATTATGAATGGATTAAAAATCACATAATTGGCTCACAAGACGCCTCATTGAGTTTGACAAGCCTTCAAGGCAACTGCTCAACATTATGATCCTGTGCTGTTGACACTATAACAGGAAAACCCACAGTGCCGGGTCCCCCTGTCACAATGTTACACAGTCCCAGCCTGTTCTCCACGGGGATGTGTGTCTCTTCCCTAGGAAAAAACAGCCCTATGTTGAAAGCATTGGGACTCATCCTAACACCATTTCTAGTGGGTATTGTAGTAACAATTTATTAAATGTCAGAAATCAATGTTTTTCAGTGGCACTACTAGTCTTAAGGCCCCCACACACGGTACGATTTATAAATGATATGGCCGTTTCCAACTGATTGGAACAACATTTTGTTTAAAAATGTGCAGTGTGTGGGTCCGACAACGATACGATGCGCACTCCTGTGGGTCGTTGGTCGCTGATCTCTTCTACATGCAGAAAGAACAGCAACCTGTCTTTCACGATATGTCACACATTGTTCCGTGTGTATGCACGGTGAACAATGTGATGGCTGACACAGATGTACGCACGGATCAGGGAGACCTGTGCGTGCATCTGTGTGCCCCTTATACATTATGCCACACTGTAATGCCCCTTACACATTATGCCACACTGTAATGCCCCATATGCACACATACACTCATATCCATAGGTACATATATATTCATATATAGTTACAAGGACTGCTCCTTGACTTTGCCTGCTGTGTGTGCTTCCCCCTCTGCATCTCCATGAGGCAGCAGCATCGTTCCACCTGCTCTTCTGCAGCTGGGGAGTGGAGGGAGGTGTTTGGGGAGAAAACAGACTCCAGAACCTCTTTTCGGGCAGTGTGGGAACCAATTCTGAATATCTCCAGCCTCCACTGCCAGCAGCAGCACTTCTAGCAGCAGCACGGCAACTACTGCGAAGGACGGAAGCTGGAGACTAACAGAAACGTCCCCAGACAGTAGCAGGGCCAGCAATAAAAATCTTTGGGCCGAGTACACTAATGTTTCTCGGGGGCCCCCATCCCTCCCTGCTAGTTACAGGCCAGTCGGCCTTACCTAATTTGTGATTACTTTGCAATGGGGAACCTATGAACAATCTGATCCTCCCTGGCCAGACGATAGCTTAAGTCTGTATTCACTCTTCATGTAGGAAATCATATGGTCCAGGAGATGCCTGTTTATTTAGGAATATAACCAATGTCATCATCATATAACGGAGGTTATATATATATATATTTTATTTTTTTTGAGAATTTGTGTCCTAATGAAGATTTTGTGCCCCAGTCGGTTCCTACTTATATTGTGAAGATTGTGGAAAATCTCCAGCCCCTTCCCCCATTGTGTCTCTCCAACAGTCTCTTCCCATCAGGTCTCATCCTGCCACATATTCCATAACCTCAGTTCCGCCCTTTGTCTTTTTTAGCATCATCAGCTTGCCTCCACTCCCTCCTGTGTCTCTCCAGAAGCCTCAACACCACAATGTATCTCTATAGCCTCAGCTAGCCCCCCTTTGTGCCTCCATAGCCTGAATTATAGAGCATATAGTGTCAGCCCCCCCGCTTCTCTCTATAGTGTCAGCTCAGCCTGTGTCTCTCCATAGGTTCAGCACTCCCCCTCTGTGTCTCTCTATAGTGTCAGCCCTCCCTGTGTCTCTCTATAGCAGAGGTCTTCAACCTTGGTCCTCCAGCTGCTGTGGAACTACACATCCCAGCATGCACTGCCACCTTTTTGATATAACAGCATGATAAAACTACAGCAGTGCATGCTGGGATGTGTAGTTCCACAGCAGCTGGAGGGCCAAGCTTGAAGACCCCTGCTCTATAGTGTCAGCCTTCCCCCTCTATCTCTCCATAGGTTCAGCCCTCCCCCTGTGTGTCTATAGTGTCAGCCTTCCCCTTGTGTATATCTCTATAGTGTCAGCCCTCCCCCTGTGTGTGTGTCTGTAGTGCCAGCTCTCCCCCTCTGTGTCTCTATAGTGTCAGCTCTTCCCCTGTGTGTGTCCCTATAGTGTCAGCTCTCCCCCTCTGTGTGTCTCTATAGTGCTAGCCCTACCCCTGTGTGTGTCTCTATAAGGGCTGGCTCCAGGATTTGGAGCCCCCTGTGCTGGCCCTCGAGTTGGCGCCCTAACATCGCGCACGGCGAAGCCGCGTGCACCCGAATTTTGGGGCGTGACCTAATTACCCTAGGCCACACCCCCTATGTGACGTTATTTGGAGGCGTGCCCGCATGGCACACCTCCAAATAACGTCAGGCTGGGGGTAAAGCCCAGCACTCCGTCACTGGCTGGGCTTCCCCCAGCCTCTCCCATCAGTGAATGGTTGCTGCGCGGCGGCATCCATCCACTCTCCAGGGGTCTGGCACCGCCGCACAGCTGCGGTGTTGGGGGTCCCCAGCCTCCCGATTTGACCAAACGCGGGCCACTTCCGCTGAAATTGGGATGCTGGGGAGGGGTGCCGCCCCTGTGCGACCGCACTGGTCGAACACCCCTAGAGCCGGCCCTGGTCTCTACAGTGTCAGCCCTCCCCCTGTGTGTGTCTCTATAGTGTCAGCCCTCCCCCTCTGTGTGTCTCTATAGTGTCAGCCCTCCCCCTCTGTGTGTCTCTATAGTGTCAGCCCTCCCCCTCTGTGTGTCTCTATAGTGTCAGCCCTCCCCCTCTGTGTGTCTCTATAGTGTCAGCCCTCCCCCTCTGTGTGTCTCTATAGTGTCAGCCCTCCCCCTCTGTGTGTCTCTATAGTGTCAGCCCTCCCCCTCTGTGTGTCTCTATAGTGTCAGCCCTCCCCCTCTGTGTGTCTCTATAATGTCAGCCCTCCCCCTCTGTGTGTCTCTATAGTGTCAGCTCTCCCCCTCTGTGTGTCTCTATAGTGTCAGCCCTCCCCCTCTGTGTGTCTTTATAGTGTCAGATCACCATCTTTCTGTCTCCATAATCTCCAGAACCTCCCTGTGTCATTTCCTCACCTGAATCTTCTCTTTATCTTTATTCCTCCTCACGGCTGCAGGCTTCTCACTGGCTTTTTTCTTCAGCGCGCTCATGACGTCACACGCGCAGTGCAGGCTCGGAAAAAAAACAAAAACCCTTTATTGTGCCGGGTCACGTGATCTGTGCCTCATCATTACTGCAGTGCAGCAGTACAAGCACAGGGGAGCCCGGACCTAATCAGTGCAATGAATGCACTCTTCCTGTCAGGGAGGAGGGATGGGAGCAACTTAGCCCCCTTGTGCCCCCTTAATCTAACTTTGGATAAGGCACAGTGGGGTCGGGAACAGCGGGTGGCGGCTGCGGCTAGGGCCTGCTGCTGCCGCCAATACTGTGATAAAGATTGTCTTTTAGAGACAGGTTTTTTTTTATGGGAGGAGACTCAACAGCGCCCTCCAGGAGCCGTCAATCCGGGCGACGGCCCTGTTAGCCTGCCCCTAGAACCATCCTTGTGTACTTCGTGCACTGGAGCTGCCAGGGAGAGTTCTAGGGAGACCGTTTATGAGACTGGATCGCTAACAACATCGTACCATGTGTAGGCACCTTTAGCTTATACGATCTGATATATATCGTATAGTGTGTACCCAACTTTAGTTCAAGGTATACAATGTTAGGCATGTAATGCAGTATTATAGGTTTGGGAAGTTGTGCAGTGTATATAGGAGTTAGTGAAGTAGTGTAGTGATGTAGCGTAGGGAGGTGCTGAAACATATTTAGGGGTCAGTAATGAAGTGCAGTTTAGGACAGAGGGGTATATGTATTATGGGAGCACAGATCGTGCCGCTATAACTCTTCCTGCTTCGCCTCTTTACCGAGGTGAAGCAGGAAGCACCTGCGATGAGATGTAAGAACATTTCATCTGCCGGAGTGGAGGAGTGAATCTACAGCTCCCCCCTGCAGCAATCCCCGGCTGAGCTCACAGCGCAATAGCCTAGTACTGAAGCACTGTGGCTTATTCCCAGCCGGCTCAACTGGGCATGCGCAAGATCTCGCAAACATCGCAAAGTCCCGTGTGCAGCCCTCGGGGCCGGCAGCCGCTGCAGCAGGGACAGTGCTGTCCCTGCAGTGGTGATAGGACAATGACAGTTGCAGCTGTCAATATCGATAGCTGCACCTTCTAGATAGCAGCACTGATAATAACCGGGCCACGTAGCACCCCTGTCAATTATAGTCCAACCCCTCATTAATACATACACTTTTTCCCCATATTGACACTTAATACATCTACCCCAAAGTGTAGGAGTCTGTGCAGGATATAGAGGTGTCTATCTTTCATATTGCTGTCAAACTTTGACAACAATTACCCTTTTTAATTTTAAACATTCTAAATACTTCTAGTATATAGGTGTACCCCCAACATAAGTATTCACCATTGATCAGGTACAATTAATCTGGAAGACCAATAATTATTCTTTGATAATTGCAACATCTGCATGTTCTGTATGTGATTTAAGTCCTTTTTTTTATACAATAAAGCAGAGGTTCCCAAAATCGACATTACAGTGCAGTTTTTAAGGATATCCATACTTGAGTCCAGATGGTTAAATCAAATTGACTGAGGTACTAATTAAGTCACCTGTGCACAAGCATGGATATCCTTAAATTGTGGACTGTAATGGTGGAATTTGGGAACCTTTGCAAAAAAGGTTTGAATTGTAACGTAATATTACTACTGCACTAAAGAATGAGGTTCCTGAATTCTCCCCAACAGTTCAGGTTTTAGAGATAACCATGGTGGAGCACAGGTGACTTAATTAGTAACTCAGTCAATTTGATTTAACCAATTGTGTTTTTTTATTATCCTACTTTATGCGCTGTGTATTTCTGTATTCACCGAGCAGGTTCGGAGGCCATCTTGGTAAGGGAGTGAAGCCTCCCTGGAGGTTTCAATATGGAGTTTGAGAAGTAGCTCTCTCCATCTTCAACACAGTGAAATAAGTATAGATGATAAGATACATCTTTTCGACCTTTCCTCTGGGGAGCTCCCCATTTCCCATCTCAACCCCATGAACTTCCCACCTTCTCCGCCCCTGCTGGCTAACCCACTTCCCCCTGCAGATGCAGCTCCTCCCCCGCACATGCTGGTTCTGGGCATGCATGACTCAATAGTCTGCATACACAATTTGTAATCTACTGTATAGCGCAATCACAGTTCTCAAGAGTGGCCACTCCTTTGCAATGGTTGAGCTGAATGAGGGCATTACTGAACTTGGTAAATCCAAATGTAAAGTAGCCCCCATAGAATCCAATGAAATTGGTGGGACGGCGGCAAATATCAAAGATATCTGCTGCAGTCCGTCCTTGTTACATATGGGGATCCATAATATTTCCAAGCAGCGGTTTTCAGGCGATATCCCCCACAAATAATCAGATGTGACCAGGGGAGTAGAGATCGGGGACAGGCCTGGGTACTGGAAGGCACAAGAACCAAATAGTGTAGACGTGGCTACGCCCCCTACAAGAGAATAAAAAATATGTGCTCTCCAGATCTTGTGGCAGCCGATTGTTATCATTGTCATTTCATATTATGCACCAAGGGACAAGCATATGACTCTTTTTAATGTTCAGCATGGGACTCATTTTGGGTGAACATGCCCTTATTGTACTTTCGTCACACTTACATGTTCCCTCCCGTACACCCTGGCACAAGGGGTCATAAGTGTGAAATGTGACTCAGTTGGCATAGCTTAGGAAACATAACCATTTTGGTACAAAAAAATTGTGCATTTCCACACAGATTGAATATAATATTTGAAAAGATTAATAATAACAATAATGCATATATATATATATATATATATATATATATATATATATAATATGTTTTATCATACCTGGCTGTATTAAACTGAGGCAATGTAAAAATTATATTTTTTCAAACTCCTGAAATATTTTTTATTTAGGTAAGTATCGGGGTGTTAGGGGGAGGTTAGGGTGCAGGGTTAGGCACTAGGGGGAGGGTCAGGGTTAGGTACCGGGGAGGGAGTGTTAGGATTAGGGTGCAGGGATGGGGAGGTTAGGTTTAGGCACTAGGGGGGAGGTTAGGTTTAGACACTGGGGAGGGGGTGTTAGGTTTAGGGTGCGGGGAGGGGGAGGTTAGGCTTAGGCAATGGGATGGAGGTTAGGGTTAGGCACTGGGGAAGGCGGGTCAGGGTAGGGGTTAGGAAAACACTTACCTTTTCTCCCTATGGGTGTCGGGATTCTGGCTGTCGGGATGCCGCTGTCAGTATTCTGACCAGCGGCATCCCGACAGCCGGGATTTCATTCCCAGCCCTATCAGAGATCTGCTGCTGAAGTAACAGGTTATTGAGGTTGTCTAGCTAACATAATATAATGTCTGGATGAATCCAAAGTTCACATGAAGAACAAGCAAAGAAATATGTCTGTTTTTCTATAGCTTTCCATAGTAACTCATCCTTAACTAAGTCACACAGGGGTCAGCTCCTTGGCTGCCAGTGGGGTCTGCAGGATATTATAGTGCCCCTCTCTTAGACAGGAATTAAAAAACTGCCTGTTATAATCTTAGATAAAACCTTGTGCTTTGTCCTTGCTTTTAACAGAATGTTCAAATCTTGTTCTCAAAGTCTCCACGCAGGATAGTGTACCTTGTACATAATGTATACTTCCCTACTTTGTAGTTATGGCCCCGCAAATCGCAGCATTGTGATAGTATATTTTTCATCACAATAATAGGTTTTAAGAATACATATTGAGAGGGTGATTCGGAGGTAGACACAGTTGCAGTGGCAACAACAACTTTATATTAATGCCGCTGTCGATGGACGTCCTATTGAGGTGCCAACCGGCATCAGTGTGAATCCGGTGATGTGCGTAGAAAGACACACTATCGGCGGAACCCCGGCTGCACCATCGGACACTGCATCTGCCTATGGGCCTGATTCAGAGTTGTACGCTATGCCGAGTCTTTCGTAGTTGAGCGATTATCAGTCATCTGCACATGCGTCTGAGTCGCATTGGGCATGTGTCAAGTTACATTACTATAGTCACAAGCAGCGAGTATTTATTCACAGTGTGATTGACAGTCAGGGAGCGCTTGGGGGAGTTAACAATGAGTGACGGCAAGGAACGCAGGTGTGTCTTGACCATTTCCAATTCCCACTGCCATTCTGCAGGGCCATAGACTCACTCTGGATTGCAGCAATCGAATGATCTGTGACCGTTGCTGCATCTTTGTACGCAGATGCTGCAACATTTTACATAGATAATTGCATTTGCAAAACCGCAAGTGGGCGTCTCAATTATTTTGGTGTCACCCGCTCGGATAGTGTCACTAAGCAGCGGTAATGGATGATGTGCGCAAGCCTCCAGCGTGACGAGTTCGGGGACATGACTCGTTGCTGCTCCCCCAAATGCCTTTGGTGCACGAAAAAAGTCTTCACCCTGCCGCACCAGGTGTTACCTCAACTAGTGACGCCACACATAGAGGGAAACATTCCCTGTGTCCGACTCACCCCCTGAATGTATAAACTAAAGCTTGTATGAACAAGGCCTGAACAGGTTAAAGAGAGAAATCTGATGAATAGCTGGT
Source organism: Taudactylus pleione (assembly GCA_031769625.1). Taxonomy (NCBI): domain Eukaryota; kingdom Metazoa; phylum Chordata; class Amphibia; order Anura; family Myobatrachidae; genus Taudactylus; species Taudactylus pleione. The sequence goes on along the minus strand of JAUIMM010000081.1, from coordinate 7,536,676 downwards.
GCTTTCTAATGGAAAAATAATCACTTAGTTTGCTTTGTTAATTCCACCCAAGGCATTCTGAAATCTATGCAAGTGTTATGTTACCATCTGGCAAAATTGCCGTTATCATAACACATTTTAAATTTGTCAAAATACAAATCTTTATAATAATGACACTATTAGATAGGTTTGCAAACCAAGAAATCAGTATCATACCTAATAATGACTTACATAGTGGTAATATGGCTCACATATTATGTATGTATTAATTTTTTATTGTGATGAGATCCTGTCAGCCTATTGCAATGTCAGAATTTGTTGTACTATAGCAAAGAGCAATTTTAGCACATAAAACAAGAGGCTTCTGTCTAAAATCGGTTGCTTGTATCATGTAATCTCTATGTTAATGTGTCTATTGCTTTCATTGATATTTATGCATTCCGTCACGCAATGCTTTTAAAATGAATTATGTGACACAAATGGGTGTGACTTGTTCATTGAGTACAAATAAAAGGCAGATAAATCGATCAAAAAGCCGACCTGGCAGCTTCAATTGTTTTGGTTATAGTGCAATGTTATAGACAAGGGCGCTGGCAATACTACGGGATCGGGCAGGTCCCTAACATACTAAGGCTCAAATCCAGAGCGCAGGACACCCCCAAACCAGCCCAGCCAAACCACCCAGCCAGCGGCTGCTCTTAACACTTCACTTTTCTTATTAGAGCGGTGCCTTGGGGTGGTTTGGCTTTGGCTAGTTTGGGGGTGTCCTGCGCTCTGGATTTGAGCCTTAGTATGTTAGGGACCTGCCCGACAAGAGGTTACCCGGATATGGTGGGCAGGCCCATAACCTTGGCCAAGATTATGCAAAAAACCTCTATTGTATTTACTGCAAAATGTATTTATTTATATATAATCAATTAATTTGGAGTTGTGCACCTGTATTTCTTCTTTGTGTGTATATATCAATGGTCAGGTAGCACCTCCAATTATATATATATATATATATATATATATATATATATATGTCCAGAATGTGCAGTCTGAGATCCATTTTCTTTGTAATACTACGGGATCGCAATACTTCATTAATATTTCTTACATTGTTCCACTCAAAATGAATTGATTTGTTTTTGGTTTAGTTATCCAGTATTGTACTATAATACACTATATAACAAATTCTATTATTATAGTCACTGCTGCTTCTTAGTGCTGTCTGGTAATAAAACATGTATGATGTTATTTACCTCACTGAGGGCCTGATTTTATTTAGAGGTGGACGCATTGTCAAATTTTGGACACATTGTCGATTTTGGACGCAAGCGACTGATGTTTTCAGTCTGCACCTGAGTCCGAGTTGCACTGTGCATGCATCCCCATAGTTATTGACAGGGGACGAGAACAAATTTAGACGCACAGAGAGACTATTTCAGTGGGTGTTCTTGGGTAGTAACGGGGGTAACTAGCTAGATGCAGGCGTTTTTTATTGTTGCTCTGGCACCAGCGGCCATGTTCCGATGGACATTCTGAGCAACCATAGGACTGCTCTAATATCCGATGGTGCGACCGATGTGCATCCAGTGGTGCAACTTATTACGCAATGCTGTGGAATGAGTCACAGCCGGTGGGCATCTCTGTACGAATCCCAGTGGCTGCGGCTTTAAAGCAGTCGCGCTGTGTAGAAAAATGCAGTCCCGGCTCTCATTACTGTCCACGTCTGAATTAGGCCTTAAGTCTCCACGTCTTAGTGAATTCTAACACAGCTTCTATTTTTGCAAGCTAATCACGATTTCGAGATCTGAAAATCAATTTTTGATCCTTAAATGTGGAGATGTAAGAACTGATACGGTAATGCATCAGGAGGCATTCTAGAACGCAACATTAGATCATCTGCGAGACCATCGACAGGCTAAGTGACCCATGGGGTCATGCAAGCCGGCTGCCGCAAATGCTAAAAAGAGGCCAGGAAATCTCCATCAGCCGACGGAGATACTGGCCTCATCACTCCCCACAACGGCGGTGTCACTTCTCCGTTTTGGGGAACGGAGGCCGTTGCCGCCCCCTCCCCACCCCGAAGCAGCAGCAAACTGTCAATCACTGACAGTCTGTTGCCGAACTGTGAGTGACAACGCAGGCCACTACTGCACATATGCAGTACGTGTCCGACCCATGTGCACAACATCAGGAATCTGCTTCCAAAAACTAGCTGCGTCCTCTGCTGAATCAATCCCTGAGTTAGCTTTTCAGTGAAATGCAAACTGTATACTGGTGGATTTTTCTAATCTATACTGGTAGAATTTTGGAAAGCTATGAACCTTACTTACCAAAGTAGTTCTGCAGATTTGCCTTGTAATTGTTACACAATCTTCTATCACCATCTGCTTAATGAATCTGCTGCGCACACTTGTCATTCCGCACCAAGATTCCTTTAACACAGTGTCGATCATTGTGAAGAACGGTCTATTATTTAACAACCATATAGTGACACTGAATTTAAATTCCTGAAATACTTGACTTTAATATATAATTTCAGTGGAAGGTCAAGGTAATAATGAGTATTGCATTTTAATTTACATTTTAAGCTTCACATATGAAAAAAATGACATTTGGGTTTACTATAGTCCCTGAATAACTGGAGGCGTCTTGTACTGTAGTAATCGATCCTCACATATTCTCTGTGCTAGGTTCCTTGCACAAGTATAGGCAGAAATGTCCTTTTCTATTAGTGTAACGGTTATTATGTACATAGGGCCTGATTCAGAGCTGTAAGCTAAATGCCACTGCAGCTGCGGATTTATATGCAGCACCTGTGCAAAAATATGCAAATGTTGCAGCCGCCTGGATTTGTATTGAGATGCCCACCGGCGGCTTTGCAAATCCAAGCGACTACGTACAAATTAGGGGTGTGCACCGGCCACTTTTCGTGTTTTGTGTTTTGGTTTTGGATCTGGATCTTTCTTCGTGTTTTGGATCTGGATTGGTTTTGGCAAAACCACCCTTCCGTGTTTTGGGTTCTGGGTTTTTTTGTTTTGGATCTGTATTTTTTTTTAAAAAAGGATAAAAACAGCTAAAATCACAGAATGTGTTGGTTTTCCTGCTCCTATGCTATTAATAACCTCAATAACCTTAATTTCCACTCATTTCCAGTCTATTCGGAATACCTCACACCTCACAATAGTGTTTTTATGTCCAAAAGGCTATGCTAAGCGACACAAGTGGGCGGCACAAACACGTGGCCCATCTAGGAGTGGCACTGCAGTGGCAGACAGGATGGCAGTTTGAAAAACTAGGCCCCAAACAGTATATAATGTAAAGAAAAAAAAGAGGTGCAAGATGGAATTGTCCTTGGGCCCTCCCACCCACCCTTATGTTGTATAAACAGGACATGCACACTTTAACAAACCAATCATTTCAGCGCCAGGGTCTGCCACACGACTGTGGCTGAAATGATTGGTTCGTTTGGGCCCCCACAAAACAAGCTGGCAATTAATTTGTCCCTGCACAAACTGGCTCTACGGAGGCAAGATGTCATCCTCATCCTCCTCATCCACCGATTCCTCACCCTCTTCAGTGTTGTGTACATCCTCATCCTCACAGACTATTAACTCGTCCCCGCTGGAATCCACCACCACAGGTCCCTCAGTACGTTCTGGAGGCTGGTCTCCCTGAAAGAGTTGGTAATTCATTTTTATGAACATCATCTTCTCCACATTTTGTGGAAGCAGTCTCCTACGCCTTTCGCTGACAAGGTTCCCGGCTGCACTAAACACTCTTTCGGAGTACACACTGGAGGGGGGCAACTCAGGTAAAATAGAGCCAGTTTGTACAGGGGCCTCCAAATTGCCTCTTTTTCCTACCAGTACAGGTACGGACTGTTTGACATGCCTACTTGGATGCTGTCACCGATGTAATCCTCCACCTTTCTGTCAATGGTGACAGTATCATATGCAGTGACAGTAGACATGTCAGAAATTGTTGCCAGGTCCTTCAGTCCGGACCAGATGTCCAAACTTGGTCCTGCCTGCCCTGCATCACCGCCAGCGGGTTGCTCAGGATACCTAAGTTTTTTCCTGGCAGCCCCAGTTGCGGGAGAAAATGAAGAAGGAGCTGTTGACGTGTCACATTCCGCTTCAGCTGACAGTGTTTTCACCAGCAGGTCTTTGCACCTCTGCAGACTTGTGTCGGCCGGAAAGAGAGACACCACATAGGCTTTAAACCTAGGATTGAGCATGGTGGCCAAAATGTAGTGGTCTGATTTCCACAGATTGACCACCCTGGAATCCTGGCAAAGCGAACGAAGGGCTTCATCCACAAGTCCCACATGCCGAGCGGAATCGCTCCGTCTTAGCTCCTCCTTCACTTTCTCCAGCTGCTTCTGCAAAAGCCTGATGAGGGGAATGACCTGACTCAAGCTGGCAGTGTCTGAACTGACTTCACGTGTGGCAAGTTCGGTTGGAGAACCTTGCACAACACGGAAATCATTCTCCACTGCGCTTGAGTCAGGTGCATACCCCCTCCTTTGCCTATGTCATAGGTGGATGTATAGGCTTGAATGGCCTTTTGCTGCTCCTCCATCCTTTGAAGCATATAGAGGGTTGAGTTCCACCGCGTCACAACCTCTTGCTTCAGGTGATGGCGGGGCAGGTTCAAGAGTGTTTGCTGGCGCTGCAAGCTTCGGCACGCAGTCGTTGAATGGCGAAAGTGGCCAGAAATTTTTCGGGCCACCCAAAGCGTCTCCTGCACGCCCCTGTCGCTTTTCAGAAAATTCTGCACCACCAAGTTTATTGTGTGAGCAAAACATGGGACGTGCTGGAATTTGCCCAGATGTAATGCCCGCACAATATTGGTTGCGTTGTCAGATATCACAAATCCCCAGGAGAGTCTAAGTGGGGTAAGCCACTGGGCGATGATTTCCCTCAGTTTCTCTAAGAGGTTGTCGGCGGTGTGCCTCTTACTGAAACCGGTGATACACAGCGTAGCCTGCCTTGGAACGAGCTGGCATTTCTGAGATGCTGCTAATGGTGACGCTGCTGTTGTTGCTGCGTAAGGTGATACATCTACCCAGTGGGCTGTCACAGTCATATAGTCCTTAGTCTGCCCTGTTCCACTTGTCCACATGTCCGTGGTTAAGTGGACATTGGGTACAACCGCATTTTTCAGGACACTGAGGACACTTTTTCTGACGTTTCTGTACAGTCTCGGTATCGCCTGCCTAGTGAAGTGGAATCTAGACGGGATTTGGAACCGGGGACACACTACCTCCATCAATTGTCTAAATCCCACTGCACTAATGGCGGATACCGGACGCACGTCTAACACCAACATAGCAGTCAAGGACTCAGTTATACGTTTTGCTTCAGGATGACTGCTGTCGTACTTCATCCTCCTCGCTAAGGACTGTTGGAGGGTCAATTGTTTAGTAAAAGTAGTGGTGTTCCTACTTCCTCTCTGGGATGATGAACGACTCCCAGCAGCAGCAACAGCAGCAGCAGTAGGCGTAGCAATGCAGGATCCTCCGGAGGAATCCCGGATAGGAGAGTCAGTCATGCCAGAGACATGGCCTGCAGGACTACTTCCGATCCTGACTAAGGAGGAAATTGACGAGGAGGGAGTTGACGGTGTGGTTTGCAGGCGCTCGGATACAACAGGACAATGGGATTTAGGTGTCCCTGGACTGCTTACGGTCTTAGCCAAAGTTTCTGAACTTGACAGTAACTTTTTATGAATGCGCTGCAGGTGCCGTATAAGGGAGGATGTTCCTAGGAGATTAACGTCCCTACCCCTACTTATTTCACCTTTACATATGGTACATATGGCAAGACAGTTGTTGTCCGGATTTGGATAGAAATATTGCCAGACCAAAGAGGTGGAATGTTTGGTCCTCTGTCCAGGCATGACCGTGATGGGCTTTTTCATCCCACAGACAACAACTGTCTCCCCTGGAGCCTGATTTAAACAAACCACATCACCATCAGAATCCTCCTCGCCAACTTCCTCTTCAGCGCCAGCTACACCAGTATCCTCATCCTGTTTTACTTCAACAGTGACATCTTCAATTTGCATATCAGCAAGTGGACTGTGGGTGCTCCTTTCAGCACTTGCAGTGGGCGTGCAAATGGTGGAAAGAGCCACCTCTTCCCGTCCAGTGCTGGGAAGGTCAGGCATCGCAACCGCCACCACACTTGGACTCTCCTTGGGGATTGTGATATCTTCTTAGAACGCACAGTTCTTCGCTGTGATTTTGCCAGCTTAACTCGTTTGATTTTTTTAGCGGGAGGAGGGCTTCCATCGTCATGTGAAGCTGACCCACTAGTCATGAACATAGGGAAAGACCTTAGCCGTTCCTTGCCACTCCGTTTCATAAATGGCATATTGGCAAGTTTACGTTTCTCTTCAGATGATTTAAATGTTTTTTAAGGTAATTTTCCTGAACTTTGTCATTTGGGATTGTATGTGCCCTCTACTATGACATTGGGCATCGGCCTTGGCAGACAACATTGATGGCATGTTATCGTCTATGTCATGACTAGTGGCAGCAGCTTCAGCACTAGGAGGAAGTGGTTCTTGATCTTTCCCTATTTTATTTTTATCGGAGAAAGTTTGGTCCTCCATTTATGTTATATTGATTTGATATATACGTGCGGCTAAGGCGCACACAAACACAGAAAATATTTTTTTATTTTTGCTGGAGAGTAGTGCACTTTGTGGGTTACACCACCCTTTAAGAAATGAGCCAGCCGGCTCTTTACTTATGGAACACAGGCGCACTCTTGGCCCTGCTCCTTTGTTGATGCACGTGCAGCCACAGTGCACACAATTCACAAACACAGAAAATATTTTTTTATTTTGTTTGGAGTGTACTTTGGGGGTTACAGCACCCTTTAACGGACAAGCCAGCCGGCCCTTTACTAATGGGACACAGGCGCACGCTTGGCGCTGCTCCTTTGTTGATGCACGTGCAGCCACAGTGCACACAATTCAAACACAGAAAATATTTTTTTATTTTGTTTGGAGTTTTCTTTGGGGGTTACAGCACCCTTTAATGGACAAGCCAGCCGGCCCTTTACTTAAGGGACACAGGCGCACGCTTGGCGCTGCTCCTTTGTTGATGCACGTGCAGCCACAGTGCACACAATTCACAAACACAGAAAATATTTTTTTATTTTGTTTGGAGTGTACTTTGGGGGTTACAGCACCCTTTAACAGACAAGCCAGCCGGCCCTTTACTTATGGGACACAGGCGCACGCTTGGCGCTGCTCCTTTGTTGATGCACGTGCAGCCGCAGTGCACACAATTCACAAACACAGAAAATATTTTTTTATTTTGTTTGGAGTGTACTTTGGGGGTTACAGCACCCTTTAATGGCCAAGCCAGCCGGCCCTTTACTAATGAGACACAGGCGCACGCTTGGCGCTGCTCCTTTGTTGATGCACGTGCAGCCACAGTGCACACAATTCACAAACACAGAAAATATTTTTTTATTTTGTTTGGAGTGTACTTTGGGGGTTACAGCACCCTTAAATGGACAAGCCAGCCGGCCCTTTACTAATGGGACACAGGCGCACGCTTGGCGCTGCTCCTTTGTTGATGCACGTGCAGCCACAGTGCACACAATTCACAAACACAGAAAATATTTTTTTATTTTGTTTGGAGTGTACTTTGGGGGTTACAGCACCCTTTAACGGACAAGCCAGCCAGCCCTTTACTAATGAGACACAGGCGCACGCTTGGCGCTGCTCCTTTGTTGATGCACGTGCAGCCACAGTGCACACAATTCACAAACACAGAAAATATTTTTTTATTTTGTTTGGAGTGTACTTTGGGGGTTACAGCACCCTTAAATGGACAAGCCAGCCGGCCCTTTACTAATGGGACACAGGCGCACGCTTGGCGCTGCTCCTTTGTTGATGCACGTGCAGCCACAGTGCACACAATTCACAAACACAGAAAATATTTTTTTATTTTGTTTGGAGTGTACTTTGGGGGTTACAGCACCCTTTAACGGACAAGCCAGCCAGCCCTTTACTAATGAGACACAGGCGCACGCTTGGCGCTGCTCCTTTGTTGATGCACGTGCAGCCACAGTGCACACAATTCACAAACACAGAAAATATTTTTTTATTTTGTTTGGAGTGTACTTTGGGGGTTACAGCACCCTTAAATGGACAAGCCAGCCGGCCCTTTACTAATGGGACACAGGCGCACGCTTGGCGCTGCTCCTTTGTTGGTGCACGTGCAGCCACAGTGCACACAATTCACAAACACAGAAAATATTTTTTTATTTTGTTTGGAGTGTACTTTGGGGGTTACAGCACCCTTTAATGGACAAGCCAGCCGGCCCTTTACTTATGACACAGGCGCACGCTTGGCGCTGCTACTTTGTTGATGCACGTGCAGCCACAGTGCACACAATTCACAAACACAGAAAATATTTTTTTATTTTGTTTGGAGTGTACTTTGGGGGTTACAGCACCCTTTAACTGACAAGCCAGCCGGCCCTTTACTAATGGGACACTGGCGCACGCTTGGCGCTGCTCCTTTGTTGATGCACGTGCAGCCACAGTGCACACAATTCACAAACACAGAAAATATTTTTATTTTGTTTGGAGTGTACTTTGGGGGTTACAGCACCCTTTAACGGTCAAGCCAGTCGGCTCTTTACTTATAACACAGGCACACGCTTGGCACTACTTTGTTGATGCACGTGCGGCTACTGTGCACACAATTCACAAACACAGAAAAAATTTATATTTTTTTTGCACTTGGGGGGAGCACCCCTGATGGACAGAGCACCCCCTGGACAACACTACAGCACCCCTTTAGGACTGGGACACTGCACAGGACTTTGGAGTGGACACAGCCCCTATGGACAACTGACTGCACAACACAGCCCAGCCAGCCCCTATGGACTTTGGAGGAGTGGACACAGCCCCTATGGACAACAGCAGCACAGCACAGCACAGCACAACACTACTCTGCACTACACTACACAGCCCAGCCAGCCCTAACTCCCACCCTCCCTCTTCACTGTCCACAGCCAAGTGAGAAAATGGCGCTGACAGGGGTACCTTATATAGGATCCAAAACCCGCGAGACCCGGAAGGCTGGATAATGACGTTTTGCCTCGATTTCAGATCCGAGTTAGGCGGGAAAAGTCGAGCCTGACTCGGATCGGCCTCGGATCGGGGCGGTTCGGATTTCAGAAATCCGAACCCGCTCACCCCTAGTACAAATACGCAATATCGGTCTCAGATCTGTAGACTTATTGGAATTCTTAGTGACCCTATACGTGCACAGAATAGCCACGGGAACTGAGAAGCCGAAGCCATTTTTACTGCGAATGGGAGCGCAGTCGCAGGGTGGTAGCGACATGCCTGTGTTTGAGTCGCTACCCCTCCCACCCATTACCACCCAGAAATGGTACCTGCCTGCCAATCACTTTGCAAATAAATCTTCACTGCGATCAACAACGAAAATTAAACTTGACGCATGCGCAGATCACCGATAATCGCTCAGCTGCGTAAACATCACCTTTGCATCCATCTCTGAATCAGGCCCATAGTAAGAACATGTACATAGTAAGAACAGCTACAGTAGGGTGAGCTTGGTTGTGCCGTTGGTGCCCAGGTCTTTATAGCGCCCACCAACTGCACCGCCAAGACAGATAGGACTTTCACCAAAGTTTAGTTATTGGAACTCATTTACACTAATTTACCCCACACGCTTTACTTAGCCATCTGGTGAACAATAGGATGCTGTCTAAGGGTACTTTAAAGAATATCTGAAACTATTTTAGGACATGTATTAAAGGGTAAGACTTTCTTTTTCTTCTACTTGCAAAAATAAAAACGTCACTTCACATTTCAGCTTTCTATTCCAGTAGGATCAATTCAGTAGTAATAAGCATTCATAAATAATTGAATGCCATTGATATACCCATTAGTAATAGTGCCCACTAAGATGTCCTTTAGTAGTAATGTCCTTCAATAGTAATGATGACCACTAATATGGCAAATAATAGTACAGTATTTCCTACTATTGCCCATCAATAGTAATAGCCACTAAAAGTGCTCATCAATAGTAATGCTCAATAATATGTCCTTCAGCAGAAAAATGTAAAACAATATGGCTATGACCACCTAGTCAATTATTGGCCTTCTTGATCCTGCCAGCAACTTTGTTCTGGCACATCTATTCCCTTCACCTCCTCCTGTGTGTGTAGCCCTTCCTACAGCACTCACAGGCAATCATTCAGAGGCGGTCGCAAGAAGCGACCGACCAGGGTGAGGGTCAAGACCATCGCGACCGTCGGGGCTTGCGACGAGACCCTAAGGTTGGATCTTGGCAGCCGCAAGCCCCAGGGAGCTTCCTGCTCTGATCGAGCAGGAAGCTCCCCACTGACATCACTGTAGGCATTCCTCCGTTTGTGAAACCACCCCCGCCCTGCCTACAAAACCGGCGAGCTGTCGATCAACATCGACAGCCGCCCCTTTTGTAGTGTGCTCCGGAGCGAGAGAGTTTCTCTCTCGCTCCGGGGCTTGTGCACGAACAGTGCGGCCGCTGCGCATGCGCAGGGCCTAACCATCGACCCGGTTGCGAGCGCTCGGCCCTTGCAACCGGGTCTGCATGAGACCCACTGTCTCAAGCCGTGTCACAATGGTCACAACGATATGGCCAATAAAAAACAGTGGTACTTGTGTGTACGTTACAGGACACTAAGCACATTACCCTGCAGACACTGCTTATCTGCACCATCACAATACTACAACCCTGCACCCCCACCCTAAAAAACAAAAACAAACTGTCTTACATTTTTGAACTGAGAAGTTGCTTCTTTACACTCTGGACCTCAGTATAGGCATTTGTGTACTGCAGTGATTCTCCAAACACATTTTGTTGCCACTTAAGCTAGTATGTTTACAGCCTTGTAGAGGCATTGCAGATACTGTAAGAGGAAACGTAAGACTGCATTGGGGAAGGCGTGTTGTGATTGCAGCACCTGATTGGACATTTAACGTAATCATTCAAATTGAATTCTGCCCCATCTGAAGTCCTCAAGCATGGCAGAGCACTTCAAGCAAGGCAGCATGTACCCATGATGATTTTAAGGGCAGTGTACCCCACCTAAACACCAAAAGGCATTTTCCAAAAGTGGGAAGCCCCTTTAAGCTAAGAAGCATACATACCTATCTCCCAACATTGTCAGCATGAGAGTTGGAACCCGTTTTCTTCACTCTGGGTGCATGCCCAGCACTCCCGGAGATACTGGGCTACCCCCAGGCTCTCACTGCACTGTGAACAGATGCTGTGCATATCTGGTGATGCTGGGAGTACTCCGCCACAACCACCCCCCTTCCTCCCCCCTTGGGACACTACGACCCGCAGGTGGACGGGAAGGCGGGACAGTCTGAACAAAGCGGGAAAGTTGGGAGGTATGAATGCTGCATATAATGCTCTAAACTTGTTTAACTGACAAAAGACAACCTAAAAGCATACTTGCCTACTGTTGAAAAAGCATTTCAGGGAGATTGTGAAAGCAGCACCTATGAGCGCGTGTTACAGTGGGCGTGTACTGATACATCTGAGGGGCGTGTCCTCAACCTGACTTACATCCAAATGTAAACCAGCCCAAAAGTAGTCAGTAAGATCTGTTTGTTGATGAAAACACACTTATACTTTTCAGAAATTCATAGGGATCATTGTGCCTTATAATAAGTAATAACCAATGCAAAGAAATGACACTAATGATCCCATTTAAATGTATATATCTCTGTTTTTTAATATAACAGCTTCATAATGGGGGTAAGGATGAAATGAGGGAGATTGCTAGACTCTTCAGGGAGACAGGGAGATTGCTACTATTTCAGGGAGTCTCCCTGACAATGAGGGAGAGTTGGCAAGTATGGCTAAAAGTTTAACACAGAGTTCCCCAACACTTAGTTTAAAATATGACTTTTTAAATGGAATCTACTGTGCAAGTATATTGCTATAATCTCCTGTCTGGCACTACAAACAGGGGTACTGAGAGGAGCAGGGCTACTGATCACCTGGATCTGGGACTGCAGAGGTCCAATATAGGACAAGAGTTACGTTCAGCAGAAAATGATCTAATTAGGATCTGAGCAGATAAAGCGTACATAATACAAGATAGGAAAGGTTATAAATGGCTGCTCACACTATCTTAATTCATCTTACATGGTATCCTGGAGGCTGCCTATTCCACATTCTTCAACAAAACTAAATAAAGCATAAGGCATCCTGATACTAACAAATATGAAGTGACTTTACTAAGCTATTTAAAAAATGTGGGAGTTTAAATAGTATAAGTTCATGTAACTTGCAAAGCTGTTTCTCTTCAAAGGTATGTGTGCATTGTATTAATCTGTATAACATCCAGGTATTTGCTGGGCTTAGGGCCTAATTCAGCAGTGCCAATGTTCGGGAATCTGCGCAGGCGCCAGACCCCTCCTGCGCATGTGCACAACGGGTCTGCGAGCCCGCACATAAACTGACAAGCAGACTGGCAGTGATTGACGGTCTGCTGTCGTTTGGGGGAGGGGGCGGCGATCGCCGCCGTTGGGGGGGAGGGAAGAGGCCAGGATCTTCGTTGGCTGACAGAGATTTTCTGACCTCTTCCTCATGCTGCGGTGGCCAACTGCATGACCCCATGGATCACCTTAGCCGGCCGATGGTCCGCAGAGTATCCGATGCTGCGTTGGACAATGCAGCTCAGATACGTAATAAAGCAGGAGGCGTGATGCATCCTGCTGCATTACCATATCAGCACAGACGGAATAGCTAATCTGCTTGCAAGCCCTAAGGCCCTCAGCATCAGGGCCTTAGGGCTTGATTCAGACCCGCTCGCTAGATTCTTTCGCAACTGCACATGCGCGTCCTGTTGGCGTGTGTTTCTCCTGAGCATTCCTGCCGAATGGACGTGACTCTAATGCTGCGTACACACTGGATGATATGCTCCATGAGCGATATCGTCTAGCGTTTCCTCTGCAGTGATGTCGCTAACGATATCGTTCAGTGTCGGCACCCTCCCTCATCCCTGAACATGCACAACCTGGCGATATCATCAGCTTGTCCTGCATGTTCAGGCAATGAATGACATCTTCAACGACTCGTGGGAGATCGCATCGTTGGTCGTTCACTGCGTGCACACTGGACGATATTGGACGTGATGAATAATAATTATATAATTTAAATCATCCAACTTATCGTCTAGTGTGTATGAGGCTTAAAACGCTCTCAGACTAATAGCCTTGCAGAGCCTGCTAACTAACCTAGGGGTGTGCACCGGCCACTTTTCGTGTTTTGGTTTTGGATCTGGATCTTTCTTCGTGTTTTGGATCTGGATTGGTTTTGCCAAAACCACCCTTCCGTGTTTTGGGTTCTGGGTTTTGTGTTTTGGATCTGTATTTTTTGGGGAAAAAAGCATAAAAACAGCCAAAATAACAGAATTTGTGGTTTTTTCTGCTCCTATGCTATTATTAACCTCAATAACATTAATTTCCACTCATTTCCAGTCTATTCTGAACACCTCACAATATTGTTTTTGGGCCAAAAGGTTGCATCGAGGTAGATGGATGATTATGCTAAGCGACACAAGTGGGCGGCACAAACACGTGGTCCATCTAGGAGTGACACTGCAGTGGCAGACAGGATGGCAGTTTGAAAAACTAGGCCCCAAACAGTACATAGTGCAAAGAAAAAAAAGAGGTGCAAGATGGAATTGTCCTTGGGCCCTTCCACCCACCCTTATGTTGTATAAACAGGACATGCACACTTTAACAAACCAATCATTTCAGCGCCAGGGTCTGCCACACGACTGTGGCTGAAATTAATCTGTCCCTGCACAAACTGGCTCTACGGAGGCAAGATGTCGTCCTCATCCTCCTCATCCACCGATTCCTCACCCTCTTCAGTGTTGTGTACATCCTCATCCTCACAGAGTATTAATTTGTCCCCGCTGGAATCCACCACCACAGGTCCCTCTGTACTTCTGAAGGCTGGTCTCCCTGGAAGAATTGATAATTCATTTTGATGAACATCATCTTCTCCACATTTTGTAGAAGCAACCTCCTACGCCTTTCACTGACAAGGTTCCCGGCTGCACTAAACACTCTTTTGGAGTACACACTGGAGCTGGGGCAACTTAGGTGAAATAGAACCAGTTTGTACAGGGTCCTCCAAATTGCCTCTTTTTCCTGCCAGTACAGGTACTGTCTGACATGCCTACTTGGATGCTGTCACCGATGTAATCCTCCACCATTCTGTCAATGGTGACAGTATCATATGCAGTGACAGTAGACATGTCAGAAATTGTTGCCAGGTCCTTCAGTCCGGACCAGATGTCCAAACTTGGTCCTGTCTGCACTGCATCACCGCCAGCGGGTTGCTTAGGATACCTAAGTTGTTTCCTGGCAGCCCCAGTTGCGGGAGAAAATGAAGAAGGAGCTGTTGACGTGTCACTTTCCGCTTCAGCTGACAGTGTTTTCACCAGCAGGTCTTTGCACCTCTGCAGGCTTGTGCCGGAAAGAGAGGCACCACGTAGGCTTTAAACCTAGGATCAAGCACGGTGGCCAAAATGTAGTGGTCTGATTTCAACAGATTGACCACCCTCGAATCCCGGAAAAGCGAATGAAGGGCTTCATCCACAAGTCCCACATGCCGAGCGGAATCGCTCCGTTTTAGCTCCTCCTTCACTTTCTCCAGCTGCTTCTGCAAAAGCCTGATGAGGGAAATACCTGACTCAAGCTGGCAGTGTCTGAACTGACTTCACGTGTGGCAAGTTCGAAGTGCTGGAGAACCTTGAACAACATGGAAATCATTCTCCACTGAGCTTGAGTCAGGTGCATACCCCCTCCTTTGCCTATGTCATAGGTGGATGTATAGGCTTGAATGTCCTTTTGCTGCTCCTCCATCCTCTGAAGTATATAGAGGGTTGAGTTCCACCGCATCACAACCTCTTGCTTCAGGTGATGGCGAAGCAGGTTCAAGAGTACAGCAAGCAGTCGCTGAATGGCGAAAGTGGACAGAAATTTTTCGGGCCACCCAAAGCATCTCCTACATGCCCCTGTCATTTTTCAGAAAAGTCTGCACCACCAAATTTATTGTGTGAGCAAAACATGGGACGTGCTGGAATTTGCCCAGATGTAATGCCCGCACAATATTGGTGGTGTTGTCAGATATCACAAATCCCCATGAGAGTCTAAGTGGGGTAAGCCATTGGGCGATGATTTCCCTCATTATCTCTAAGAGGTTGTCGGCGGTGTGCCTCTTACTGAAACCGGTGATACACAGCGTAACCTGCCTTGGAACAAGCTGGCGTTTCTGAGATGCTGCTACTGGTGACGCTGCTGTTGTTGCTGCATAAGGCGATACATCTACCCAGTGGGCTGTCACAGTCATATAGTCATTAGTCTGCCCTGTTCCACTTCTCCACATGTCCGTGGTTAAGTGGACATTGGGTACAACCGCATTTTTTAGGACACTGAGGACACTTTTTCTGACGTTTCTGTACAGTCTCGGTATCGCCTGCCTAGTGAAGTGGAATCTAGACGGGATTTGGAACCGGGGACACACTACCTCCATCAATTGTCTAAATCTCACTGCACTAATGGCGGATACCAGACGCACGTCTAACACCAACATAGCTGTCAGTTATCCGCTTTGCAACAGGATGACTGCTGTCGTACTTCATCCTCCTCTCTAAGGACTGTTGGAGGGTCAATTGCTTAGTAAAAGAAGTAGTGGTGTTCCTATTTCCTCTCTGGGATGATGAACGACTCCCAGCAGCAACAGCAGCAGCGGCAGCAGTAGGCATAGCAATGCAGGATCCTCCCGAGGAATCATGGATAGGAGAGTCAGTCATGCCAGTGACATGGCCTGCAGGACTACTTCCGATCCGGACTGAGGAGGATATTCACGAGGAGGGAGTTCACGGTGTGGTTTGCAGGCGCTTGGATACAACAGGACAAATGGATTTAGGTGTCCATGAACGGCTTACGGTCTTAGCCACAGTTTCTGAACTTGACAGTAACTTTTCATGAACATGCAGCAGGTGACGTATAAGTGAGGATGTTCCTAGGTTGTTAACGTCCCTACCCCTACTTATTCCACCTTTACATATGGTACATATGGCAAGACAGTGGTTGTCCGGATTTGGATAGAAATATTTCCAGACCAAAGAGGTGGAATGTTTGGTCTTCTTCCCAGGCATAACTGTGATGGGCTGTAGCCACACGTGTTGATGCACGTGTGGCTACAGCGCACACAAGTCACAAACACAGAAAAAGATTTTTTTATTTTTTTGGAGCGCACTTTGGGGGTTACACCACCCTTCAACAGATTTGCCAGTCGGCCCTTTACTTATGACACAGGCGCTCGCTTGGCACTACTTTGTTGATGCACGTGCGGCTACAGCGCACACAAACACAGAAATGTTTTTTTTATTTTTTTTGGAGCGCACTTTGGGTGTTACAGCACCTTTCAACAGACGAGCCAGCCGGCCCTTATGACACAGGTGCACGCTTGGCGCTACTTTGTTGATGCACGTGCGGCTACAGCGCACACAAACAGAAAAATATATATTTTTTTAACTTGGGAGGAGCACCCCTGATGGACACAGCACCCCCTGGACAACACTACAGCACCCCTTTATGACTACAGCCTTTATGGGACACTGCATAACACAGCTAGCCCATATGGACTATGTAGTGGACACTTGGCGCTACTTTGTTGATGCACGTGTGGCTACAGTGCACATAAGTCACAAACACAGAAAATTTTTTTTTTTTTGGAGCGCACTTTGCGGGTTACACCACCCTTCAACAGACGAGCCAGCCGGCCCTTTACTTATGACACAGGCACACGCTTGGAGCTACTTTGTTGATGCACGTGCGGCTACAGCGAACACAAAAATATATATTTTTTTTACTTGGGGGGAGCACCCCTGATGGACAGAGCACCCCCTGGACAACACTACAGCACCCCATTAGGACTACAGCCTTTATGGGACATTGCACAACACAGCCCAGCCAGCCTCTATAGACTTTGTAGTGGACACAGCCCCTATGGACGACAGACTGCACAACACAGCCCAGCCAGCCCCTATGGACTTTGGAGTGGACAAAGCCCCTATAGACAACAACAGCAGCACAACTCCCACCCTCCCTCTTCACTGTCCACAGCCTGAGTGAAAAATGGCGCCGCCGCGGTGGACCTTTTATAGGATCCAAGAACCGCGAGAATCCGACAGCGGGATGATGAAGTTTTGCCTCGATTTCAGATCCGAGTCTGGCAGGAAGACTCGAACCTGACTCAGATCCGGCTCGGTTCTGAAGGACTCGGGGTGGGGGGGGGGTTCGGATTTCAGAAATCCGAACCTGCTAAGTACACTATACCACCACCACTATAGTTAAGAAGCATAGTAGTACCATCTGCAGATGCATTTACCACTCAGATGCCTGGCACTCTGCGAAACTCCAGGTTGCATCATTGCTACTGTTACATACTTGCCTACTCTCCTGAAACCTGTGGGAGGCGCCCCCCGTACCAAAGGAGGAGTAGGCACTACTCCCGCTTCACGCCCACTTCCTGGAATCAGTGGGTCCATGAGGAGGGGCGTGTCCTGATGATGCAATTCTATGATCATGTAATTTGGCTCCACCCCTATGCACAAATCACAACATTTTACTGTGAGGGGTGGGGCCTAATGATGCAAATTGTCCAGCCCCTCCCCATCTCCTCCCACCATCTCCCAGAGAGGAAAACATCAAGGTAGGCAAGTATGACCTGTTATATTGCTGTGTCTTTATGCTGCTCATTGATTATACCTGGTTCAATAACCCTAAGAACTGGTTAAGATCTACCACATGAGGACTTTCCACCAGCACCAAACAACTGCGCAACATGCTTAACATCGCATAACTCTGGCCCGATGTATTCTCTCCTGGTTGGTAAAGTGTCTGGAATCATTTACACCCAGCATCATTCCTCTGCACACCATGCTGTTACGCGACTCTGCTAATAGTACTAGAAAGTGTAAATGTTGGGTTTCAGTAGGAATTAGGGGTGAGCGGGTTCGGATTTCTGAAATCCGAACCCCCCCGAGCCCCCCCGATCCGAGTCCGATCCGAGTCAGGCTCGACTTTTCCCGCCTGACTCGGATCTGAAATCGAGGCAAAACGTCATCTTCCCGCCTTCCGAGTCTCGCGGGTTTTGGATCCTATATAAGGTACACACGTCGGCGCCATTTTCTCACTCGGCTGTGGACAGTGAAGAGGGAGGGTGGGAGTTAGGGCTGTGTAGTGTAGTGTAGTGTAGTGCTGCTGTTGTCCACTACTTCAAAGTCCATAGGGGCTGGCTGTGTTGTGCTGTGCTGCTGTTGTTAATAGGGGCTGTGTCCACTACTTCAAAGTCCATAGGGGCTGGCTGGACTGTGTTGTGCAGTCAGTTCTCCATAGGGGCTGTGTCCACTCCAAAGTCCTGTGCAGTGTCCCAGTCCTAAAGGAGTGCTGTAGTGTTGTCCAGGGGGTGCTCTGTCCATCAGGGGTGCTCCCCCCAAGTGCTAAAAAAATAATATATTTTCTGTGTTTGTGAATTGTGTGCGCAGTAGCCGCACGTGCATCAACAAAGTAGTGCCAAGCGTGCGCCTGTGTCATAAGTAAAGGGCCGGCTGGCTTGACCGTTAAGGGTGCTGTAACCCCCGAAAGTACACTCCAGTCCAAACCAAAAAAAAAATTATTTTCTGTGTTTGTGAATTGTGTGCGCAGTAGCCGCACGTGCATCAACAAAGTAGTGCCAAGCGTGCGCCTGTGTCATAAGTAAAGGGCCGGCTGGCTTGACCGTTAAGGGTGCTGTAACCCCCGAAAGTACACTCCAGTCCAAACCAAAAAAAAAATTATTTTCTGTGTTTGTGAATTGTGTGCGCAGTAGCCGCACGTGCATCAACAAAGTAGTGCCAAGCGTGCGCCTGTGTCATAAGTAAAGGGCCGGCTGGCTTGACCGTTAAGGGTGCTGTAACCCCCGAAAGTACACTCCAGTCCAAACCAAAAAAAATATTATTTTCTGTGTTTGTGAATTGTGTGCGCAGTAGTCGCACGTGCATCAACAAAGTAGTGCCAAGCGTGCGCCTGTGTCATAAGTAAAGGGCCGGCTGGCTTGACCGTTAAGGGTGCTGTAACCCCCGAAAGTACACTCCAGTCCAAACCAAAAAAAAAATTATTTTCTGTGTTTGTGAATTGTGTGCGCAGTAGCCGCACGTGCATCAACAAAGTAGTGCCAAGCGTGCGCCTGTGTCATAAGTAAAGGGCCGGCTGGCTTGACCGTTAAGGGTGCTGTAACCCCCGAAAGTACACTCCAGTCCAAACCAAAAAAAATATTATTTTCTGTGTTTGTGAATTGTGTGCGCAGTAGTCGCACGTGCATCAACAAAGTAGTGCCAAGCGTGCGCCTGTGTCATAAGTAAAGGGCCGGCTGGCTTGACCGTTAAAGGGTGCTGTAACCCCCAAGTACACTCCAGTCCAAACCAAAAAAAAAATTATTTTCTGTGTTTGTGAATTGTGTGCGCAGTAGCCGCACGTGCATCAACAAAGTAGTGCCAAGCGTGCGCCTGTGTCATAAGTAAAGGGCCGGCTGGCTTGACCGTTAAGGGTGCTGTAACCCCCGAAAGTACACTCCAGTCCAAACCAAAAAAAAATTATTTTCTGTGTTTGTGAATTGTGTGCGCAGTAGCCGCACGTGCATCAACAAAGTAGTGCCAAGAGTGCGCCTGTGTCATAAGTAAAGGGCCGGCTGGCTTGACCGTTAAAGGGTGCTGTAACCCACAAAGTACACTCCAGTCCAAACCAAAAAAAAAATTATTTTCTGTGTTTAGCCGCACGTATATATCAAATCGATATAACATAAATGGAGGACCAAACTTTCTCCGATAAAAATAAAATAGAGAAAGATCAAGAACCACTTCCTCCTAGTGCTGAAGCTGCTGCCACTAGTCATGACATAGACGATAACATGCCATCAACGTCGTCTGCCAAGGCCGATGCCCAATGTCATAGTAGAGGGCACATACAATCCCAAATGGCAAAGTTCAGGAAAATGACCTTGAAAAAGACATTTAAATCAGCTGAAGAGAAACGTAAACTTGCCAATATGCCATTTACGACACGGAGTGGCAAGGAACGGCTAAGGTCGATCCCTAGTATGTTCATGACTAGTGGTTCAGCTTCACATGACGATGGAAGCCCTCCTCCCACTAAAAAAATCAAAAGAGTTAAGCTGGCAAAAGCACAGCGAAGAACTGTGCTTTCTAAGAAGATATCACAAATCCCCAAGGAGAGTCCAAGTGTGGTGGTGGTTGCGATGCCTGACCTTCCCAGCACTGGACGGGAAGAGGTGGCTCTTTCCACCATTTGCATGCCCCCTGCAAGTGCTGAAAGGAGCACCCACAGTCCACTTGCTGATATGCAAATTGAAGATGTCACTGTTGAAGTACAACAGGATGAGGATACTGGTGTAGCTGGCGCTGAGGAGGAAGTTGGCGAGGAGGATTCTGATGGTGATGTGGTTTGTTTAAATCAGGCTCCGGGGGAGACAGTTGTTGTCCGTGGGATGAAAAAGCCCATCACGGTCATGCCTGGGCAGAAGACCAAACATTCCACCTCTTTGGTCTGGCAATATTTCTATCCAAATCCGGACAACAACTGTCTTGCCATATGTACCATATGTAAAGGTGAAATAAGTAGGGGTAGGGACGTCAACCACCTAGGAACATCCTCCCTTATACGGCACCTGCAGCGCGTTCATAAAAAGTTACTGTCAAGTTCAGAAACTTTGGCTAAGACCGTAAGCAGTCCAGGGACACCTAAATCCCGTTGTCCTGTTGTATCCAAGCGCCTGCAAACCACACCGTCAACTCCCTCCTCGTCAATTTCCTCCTTAGTCAGGATCGGAAGTAGTCCTGCAGGCCATGTCACTGGCATGACTGACTCTCCTATCCGGGATTCCTCTGGAGGATCCTGCATTGCTACGCCTACTGCTGCCGCTGCTGCTGTTGCTGCTGCTGGGAGTCGTTCATCATCCCAGAGAGGAAGTAGGAACACCACTACTTTTACTAAACAATTGACCCTCCAACAGTCCTTAGCGAGGAGGATGAAGTACGACAGCAGTCATCCTGAAGCAAAACGTATAACTGAGGCCTTGACTGCTATGTTGGTGTTAGACGTGCGTCCGGTATCCGCCATTAGTGCAGTGGGATTTAGACAATTGATGGAGGTAGTGTGTCCCCGGTTCCAAATACCGTCTAGATTCCACTTCACTAGGCAGGCGATACCGAGACTGTACAGAAACGTCAGAAAAAGTGTCCTCAGTGTCCTGAAAAATGCCGTTGTACACAATGTCCACTTAACCACGGACATGTGGACAAGTGGAACAGGGCAGACTAAGGACTATATGACTGTGACAGCCCACTGGGTAGATGTATCACCTTACGCAGCAACAGCAGCAGCGTCACCAGTAGCAGCATCTCAGAAACGCCAGCTCGTTACAAGGCAGGCTACGCTGTGTATCACCGGTTTCAGTAAGAGGCACACCGCCGACAACCTCTTAGAGAAACTGAGGGAAATCATCGCCCAGTGGCTTACCCCACTTAGACTCTCCTGGGGATTTGTGATATCTGACAACGCCACCAATATTGTGCGGGCATTACATCTGGGCAAATTCCAGCACGTCCCATGTTTTGCTCACACAATAAACTTGGTGGTGCAGAATTTTCTGAAAAGCGACAGGGGCGTGCAGGAGACGCTTTGGGTGGCCCGAAAAATTTCTGGCCACTTTCGCCATTCAGCGACTGCGTGCCGAAGACTGGAGCGCCAGCAAACACTCTTGAACCTGCCCCGCCATCACCTGAAGCAAGAGGTTGTGACACGGTGGAACTCAACCCTCTATATGCTTCAGAGGATGGAGGAGCAGCAAAAGGCCATACAAGCCTATACATCCACCTATGACATAGGCAAAGGAGGGGGTATGCACCTGACTCAAGCGCAGTGGAGAATGATTTCCGTGTTGTGCAAGGTTCTCCAGCCCTTCGAACTTGCCACACGTGAAGTCAGTTCAGACACTGCCAGCTTGAGTCAGGTCATTCCCCTCATCAGGCTTTTGCAGAAGCAGCTGGAGAAAGTGAAGGAGGAGCTAAGACGGAGCGATTCCGCTCGGCATGTGGGACTTGTGGATGAAGCCCTTCATTCGCTTTGCCAGGATTCCAGGGTGGTCAATCTGTTGAAATCAGACCACTACATTTTGGCCACCGTGCTCGATCCTAGGTTTAAAGCCTATGTGGTGTCTCTCTTTCCGGCCGACACAAGCCTGCAGAGGTGCAAAGACCTGCTGGTGAACACACTGTCAGCTGAAGCGGAACGTGACACGTCAACAGCTCCTTCTTCATTTTCTCCTGCAACTGGGGCTGCCAGGAAAAAACTTAGGTATCCTAAGCAACCCGCTGGCGGTGATGCAGGACAGGCAGGACCAAGTTTGGACATCTGGTCCGGACTGAAGGACCTGGCAACAATTTCTGACATGTCTACTGTCACTGCATATGATACTGTCACCATTGACAGAATGGTGGAGGATTACATCGGTGACAGCATCCAAGTAGGCATGGCAGACAGTCCATACCTGTACTGGCAGGAAAAAGAGGCAATTTGGAGGCCCCTGTACAAACTGGCTCTATTTTACCTGAGTTGCCCCCCCTCCAGTGTGTACTCCGAAAGAGTGTTTAGTGCAGCCGGGAACCTTGTCAGCGAAAGGCGTAGGAGGTTGCTTCCACAGAATGTGGAGAAGATGATGTTCATCAAAATGAATTATCAGCTCTTCCAGGGAGACCAGCCTCCAGAAGGTACAGAGGGACCTGTGGTGGTGGATTCAAGTGGGGACGAGTTAATACTTTGTGAGGATGAGGATGTACACACTGAAGAGGGTGAGGAATCGGTGGATGAGGAGGATGAGGATGACATCTTGCCTCCATAGAGCCAGTTTGTGCAGGGACACATTAATTGCCAGCTTGTTTTGTGGGGGCCCAAACGAACCAATCATTTCAGCCACAGTTGTGTGGCAGACCCTGGCGCTGAAATGATTGGTTTGTTAAAGTGTGCATGTCCTGTTTATACAACATAAGGGTGGGTGGGAGGGCCCAAGGACAATTCCATCTTGCACCTCTTTTTTTTCTTTGCATTATGTACAGTTTGGGGCCTAGTTTTTCAAACTGCCATCCTGTCTGCCACTGCAGTTTCACGCCTAGATGGGTCACGTGTTTGTGCCGCCCACTCGTGTCGCTTAGCATAGTCATCCAGCTACCTCGGTGCAACGTTTTGGACATAAAAACACTATTGTGAGGTGTGAGGTGTTCAGAATAGACTGGAAATGAGTGGAAATTAAGGTTATTGAGGTTAATAATAGCATAGGAGCAGAAAAACCTACAAATTCTGTGATTTTAGCTGTTTTTATGCTTTTTTAAAAAAAAATACAGATCCAAAACACAAAACCCAGAACCCAAAACACGGAAGGGTGGTTTTGGCAAAACCAATCCAGATCCAAAACACGAAGAAAGATCCAGATCCAAAACCAAAACACAAAACACGAAAAGTGGCCGGTGCACACCCCTAGTAGGAATCACTATGATATACCTCCGGCCGCATGGCCGGCGGTTCAAATACCGACAGCGGAAACCCGGCAGGGGTGAATATCCTGAAGCTAAACAAGGTAAGTACAACTAACCCTATTCTACCCCTAACTCTCCTTTAGGGGTGCCTAACCTTAACCTCCCCCCAAGTGCCTAACCCTAACCCCCCCTAAGTCCTTAAACTTAACCCCCCCTTCCCCGCAGCCTAAACCTAAGTCTCCAGGGGGGTGGGGGGGGGTGCCTAACCCTAACCTTTCGACGCCTGTCATTAGTACCTTGCTGGGATTAGACAGTCGGGAAGCTGGCGGCCGGCATTGCGACCGTCGGCTTCCTGACTGCATCCCATTTCGGTAACCCTACTGCAAATATGCTCTGCAGGTATAAAGTGAGGAAGAATTTTGGGCAAATGCAGAAAACCCCTTTGTGACAAGTTTGTGAAACCACTTTAAAGGACTAAGGGCCTGATTCAGAGCCGGACGCAATTAGCGCTCGCTTGTCCAGAAAATAGGGGTGGCTATTCAAATGAACCGTTCGCTCTTTGCGGTCTGTTCACGCCTCTAGGTCTGAACGAGCGAACAAAACTTGCGGTCGTTTTTTGGAAAAATATGCCCCCTGGCCGTTCGCATCCTACGTCATGTCCGCTATTTATTAGATTAATCGAGTACATCGACCAGCGTATGAATCTGCTCACTATTCTTGTGGTTGGTTTTTGCTACCACAATCTTGCGAGCAGTTCTGGCTATAAAATAACCCAGTGACGTGGTCAATGACGCTGCTGTTTTAATTATGCACACCCATAAAATGCCCGTTTTGACCTTTAAGCACGCCTGCGTTCTGATCTCCACTCCCCGTTTTCAAGCACCTTCCCCTGTTACCACCCACAATCGCCTCTTTCTGTCACTCAAATTATCAGGCATTCGCTATTTTGCGAGCACATGAATTTCGACCGCACTGACTGGTTCGCGCATGCGTATAACGATCCATACGCATGCGCAGTTGGGCAAACATAGCTCTGAGCGAACAAAAGGCCACTTACGAGCGGCTCTGAATCAAGCCCTAAGGCCCTGATTCAGAGCCGGATGCTCTGACAGACCGCTTGCTCTGAATCAGGGCCGTCCCTCTTAGTGTTTGGAGCGGCCTCCTGGCCACTCGCATAGCTGTGGGT
The DNA here is from genome assembly GCA_031769625.1 of Taudactylus pleione. Classification (NCBI taxonomy): domain Eukaryota; kingdom Metazoa; phylum Chordata; class Amphibia; order Anura; family Myobatrachidae; genus Taudactylus; species Taudactylus pleione. The sequence continues at coordinate 7,511,851 of JAUIMM010000081.1, read as the reverse complement.
GACCACCCACAGCTATAGCGAGCGGCCAAAAAGATGGTCGCGATGGTCAAGTCCATCGCGACCATCGGGCTTGCGACGAGACCCTTGTGGTAGGGTCTCGTTGCCGCAAGCCCAGGAGTGCTTTTGGCTCTATCAGAGCCAAAAGCACTCCCACTGGCATCACTAGTGATGTCAGTGGGGCCGGCCCCAGATGGTAGGCGTTCCCATGGGAACGCCTCCGTCTGGGCAGCCACGCCCCTGGCACGCCCCCCAAAGAGGGCGTGCTGTCAATCACCATCGACAGCATGCCCCCTTTGGTGCGAGACCCATAACGACATTCGGGTCTCGCACATGCGCACGACGGAGCCGCCTCCCTCGTGCGCATGCGCACTTGCGCTCAGCGCTCGCGAGTGGGTCTGAATCAGGGCCTAAGAGCGAAGGGGGTGTATTAAGCGGCACCTTCTAGAGAGGATAGTTGGAGGAGTTGCTCATCGCAACCAATCTCTGCCTACCTATCATTGTATAGAATATACTTGATAAATAATAGCTAGAGGCTGATTGGTTACTATGGGAAACTTTTCCACTTGTTGTTTTACATTACATCTCCCTCAGTTTTATGACTGGGTTGCCACTTTTGAAAATCGAACTAGGGACATGCATGCTGGAATATTTAACACTTTTTTAAGATATACTTGACTTTAGCTGGGTACACACTATATGATGTGTGTGCTCAGCGATGACGCAATGGAACAATATATCGGTCGTGTTGTACACACTGGAGCTCATTCAGACCTGATTGCAAGTTGCGGCCGCTCACTGGCAGAAAGGGGCCGGATATTTAAATGAAATGCTCGCACTGCGTCGTGTAAGGATGCCCACTATGTTTTAGCGAGCTACGGCAAAGTGCGCTCGTAAGTGTATAAAGCCGCCCCCTTGCCACTCGCAAAACACATGTCATCTCCAGGAAATGTAGGATTAATCGGGACCATCGAGAGCCATCGGAGCAGCTCGCAGCACATCAGGTTGCCTTAACCTGCCGCAAGCACTGCGATCAGTGCGGGAAGAAATACATGCAGGTGACGTGTATAATGACGCTACTTTGCTAATTATGCACGCCCTTTAAACGGTGTTTTGGCGGCCTGACACACCTGCATCCGCAACACCACTCCCTCGTTTACAAGCACCCTCCCCAATTACCACCCACAAAAACGGCACTATCTGTCACTCAAAGCAGCGACCTGATAGTGGCTTACGAGCAGCCAAAAACAGATTGCAAAGACTGGCTTGTGCACGCACACTGCAAGTTATACGCATGCGCAGACAGGTGAAAATCGCTCAGAGCGAGCGCAACTTAGTGACCAGGTCTGAATCAGGTCCACTATACGATCTGGTGGACAACCGCGCAGTATATCTTATAGTGTATACCCGGAAATAGGATCAAATGTAACCAGTTCGAGAATGTCAAACATGTTCGCAGGTACAGCCTTTTATATACTCCACTCTGATTTTGCAGTTCAAAATTTGTACCTTCAGTTCCAAGGCCAGATTCAGCCTTTGGTGGCCCCAGTGCACTTAAGACTGGGCTCCCACCACTCAGCACTGCAGCGTCTGGTAGTGACACAATGGATATTGGGGTCTCATGGGGCTCCCACACTTGCAAGACTTTTCAGGGTTACGTCCGTATATGCCAGACGTAGAGGAGAGGAAGACTTGGCGAGGTGCTGCGCATGCACAGATTGCGTATGTCGGAAGTCGCGCCTTTGTGGAGAGCTGCTGTGTGCTAGTGCTTGGCCGCTGCTGTGTGGTAACAGCCTCTAACACTGCACAGTGCAATAATGTGCTCTAGCCGGGGGGAGCGGGAAACCTGAGAGAGGGGGGCCCGGGGAACACTCTCCCCCATGCCCCCCCTCCCTTAATCCAGCTCTGTTAAATTCGCAGATTGCATTTAAGGATTGCTGTTCTTGCTAATTATTAAAAGCAAGTAATAAACTATTTTTTAAATTCGAACAACCAAACATGACTGTGTTTGAAGTTCACCGTATGAATGTCAAGTTCACTGTTAACATTAAAATACATTTCAAATGTATCCATTACTTTGAATTTTATACCAACTTATGCATGCGTACAATAAACCTTCTGCCTTTTGTTTTTTTTATTTGGTTAAATCATATGCAAACCAGGCTCGAACTGGAGTGAATATGGTTGAACCTGCTCAAATTTAGATTTTTTTTCTATAAGTTCTATAATTTATGTCAAATTTCTGAACATTAAAATCGGTTTGATGAACTCGTTTGAGAAGAATTCAGCATCTCTAGACTGGAGCACCTTTTTTTTACCAGTTTCCATCACCTGCTTGTCCGAGTTACCCAAGTTTTCAAGTGGAAAGGATAGAACAATCAGTTCATTAGAATAGTCACAGTAGCAGGAGCTGAATGTGCTGCTGATCTTGTGGGAGGCAGTGACCTGTCCACTCATGTGATTAAGTGAGGACAGGGCTGCATGTGACAGCATGAAGTGAGGAGGGGAACGGGGAATTAGATAATAAAGTAAGCAGCCCCTGATCTACAGTTGGTGCCCCATGGACATTTAATCTGTTCCACCCCATACTCAACCTCCCCGTTACCACAATAGTGCTTTATTATTCTAACCCCTACTGCATATTAATGTATAAGAATACATGGAAATTGAGCCAGTGGTTAAATATTTATAATATGTTAATAAAAAAATATTAATATGCAAAATAAAATGTCACCTCTGGAATTCTGATGTCCTAAATGTGGGTTTGCATGACCTTGCTTTCTGCAAGTCTGCACTTGGAAGCAGGTTCTCCCAACAGTGCAGATCAGTGCTGCCAGGATCCTATCAGAGCGATGCTGGAATACTGTGATTTAAAACTGCAGCTTTATGTGAAACAAAGTTCTTAGGGCCTGATTCAGCAAGGATCGAATGGCTGCGTTCACGACGCAGATGGGCGATGTTTGCAATCTGCGCAAGCTTATGCATCACAGTGCGCGTGCGTGAACCGGCTGCTGCAATCGGGAAGCGAATGCAGTGAGCATGCAGAGTGGCCGTTTCAGGGTGGTGACGGGCAGGGCCGAAACTAGGATTTTTATCACCCGGGGCAAGACAGCAATTTGGCGCCCACCTTGGTAATTCCCCCATAGTAATGCCCCCTTCAACAGTGTAGCTATAGTAATGCCCCCTGAGGTAACGCCCCTGTAGTAGTGAACATATGATAATGCCCCCATAGTAATGCCCCTGTAGTAGTGCCCATAAAGTAATGCCCCTGTAGTGCCCATATAGTAATGCCCCTGTAGTAGTGCCCATATGGTAATGCCCCTATAGTAATGCCCCTTCAGCAGTGCAGCTATAGTGATGCCCTCTGATGTAATGCCCCTGTAGTAATGCCCCCATAGTAGTGCCCATATGGTAATGCCCCTGTAGTAGTGCCCATATAGTAATGCCCCCATAGTAATGCCCCTGTAGTAGTGCCCATATAGTAATGCCCCCATTGTAATACCCCTGTAATAGAGCCCATATAGTAATGCCCCTGTGGTAGTGACCATATGGTAATGCCCACATAATAATGCCCCTGTAGTAGTGCCCATATAGTAATGCCCCTGTAATAGCGCCCATATGGAAATCACCTATAGTAGTGCCCATATGGTAATGCCCCAGTAGTGCTGCTTACACAATAAAACAACAACAATACTTACCTTAAACCCCACGCCTACGTCCGCCGCCGTCCGGCTGCTCCACGGAACAATGGGAAAGACGTCATGACGTCTCTCCCATAGTGCCCGTGGGGAGAGCTGGAAACTGGAGTTCAGGAGAGAACTCTGGCTACCGCTGCGCTGCAGGGAAGGAGCCGGGCGCCCGCTGGTAATAAGGTCTCAGCGGGCATCCGGCTTGGAGCCCCCCTGCTGCGCTGGGCTGGAGGACACTGGCAGCGGCACACCCGGTGCACGTGCACCTGAAGCCCCCCCTAGTTGCGGCCCTGGTGACGGGGGGTGGTCAGAGAAACGCAGATGTGCCTGTGTGTTTGAACGCCGTTACAGGGGCGTGCATAATTAAGGCCCTGCGACTGTATACGCTGGCAGAGGTCTAGATGGCGACAGGAAGCTTAGCAGTTTGTGAGGTAGGGTCAGGTCAACCCCAACTGTGCGAATTGTTCTGATGTTACTCGATGTTACCGATGTTTTCGCTGACTTGCGGACGCATGTCATGGGCAGTGGGCGGATTTATACAGTGTTGGGAATCTTGGTATAGAGCTGTGGATGCCATGTGATTGCATTCATTAGCATATTTTCCCAGGTAATGGGTGCGTGCGAACGCAGCCGTGTGATCCGTGCTGAATCAGGTCCTTAATGCCAATTGCTGTTTTGCTGACTTACTTTCAAATATATTTGAAAACCTGCACTAAACTTTCACTTATCACTGCAAATTTTCCAAGCATTTACTTTTGAAATAAATTGTAATAAAAGCTCCTAGTGAACACCGAATTAGAAAGTCCCAGTCTTTATCACTTCGTGTCATTGGTGTGCATGGAGTGGGGGGGGGGGGCACTTATATACTGAACTATTGAAGTCATGAACTTCGACTTATAAATTAAGAAGCAAACACAACCAACAATAGCAACAAGTAGCAATAATAATAATACATACCAAAAGTAACATACTGTGCAAAATAGTAGTAAGTCACAATACTAGTAATAATAGCAAAAATATACCATATAACATTGTGTGTCAGCATGAAGCACATAAATACTTGTACATTTACAGTATCATATATATATATATATATATATGTATGGAACTGACATCTAGTGACATACTGTAGGTACGGTAGCAGACATAACGTTTTGTGTTGCCTATCCCCTACTGAATGAAGGGCCCCACAGCAGATAAATCACACATTTTATAAAGGCAGTGAAGTGGTTAATACCCTAGAACAATAGTGTGGGCCTCCTGGTTACATTGCTAACCACCCATTCAATGGGTTTGACTGATAGATCCTCCCTTCTCCTTTCTTTAGGATCTTTGGTATTATTGCTCTGCATCCAGCTCTCGTCAGGGAGCCATCACGCATGGTTTACAAGGTCTCATTCTAACTTTCCTCCACATGACCTCCCACATTCAGGTTGAGTGCAGCAGCACCTGATCTGCTGAGAGGACAGAACAATGTCAGCGCTGGGCAGATTAACGTTGGTGCTTGCCAAATGTTACAAGCCTACCTGCTCTGAATGTCTAAGAGTTTAGCGGAGGCTGAATCATCAGCTTCAGGCCTTGCTCATGGTAGGGGACATCTCCGTAGATTGTTCTAGGTTAGATTGGTTCTCTCCTGCTTTTTCAAATACAGTTAATCCCCTCTAACAGGATACAGTCATTAGATTCACATTCACAATATTGACAATCATAATGTCAAGATCACAATGTGGACAGTTATTATGATGTTGAAATGTTGACAGGCAACATGTTGATATCCTCAAAAGTCATCATGTTTGCAATGTCCACATACAATACAGTATGTGGACATGTTAAATCCCAACATTTTCAGAATGTCGACATTAGGGTTATGATGCGGGACAGGAAGGTTAGGCACTAGGGGGAGGTAAGGTTTAAGCTACCGGAGAGGGGGGTTAGGGTTATGCTGCGGGACGGGAGGGTTAGGCACTAGGGGGAGGTTAGGTTTAGGCTATGAGAGGGGGGTAGGATTATGCTGCGGGACGGTAGGGTTAGGCACTAGGGGGATTTTAGGGTGAGGCTATGGGAGGGGAGAGGTTAGGATTAGGCAGTAGGGGAGGTTAGGGTTAGGCTATGTGAGGAGAGGTTAGGGCTATGCTATGAGAGGGGGGAAATTAGGGTTAGGCACTAGAGGGAGGTTAGGGCTAGGAAACCGGGAGGGGGGAGGTTAGGGTTAGGCTATGGGAGCGGGTAGGTTAGAGTTAGGCACTAGGGGCAGTTTATGGTTAGACTATGGTAGGGGGAGGTTAGGCACTAAGGAGAGGTTAGGGTTAGGCTACGGGAGGGGGTAGGTTTGGGTTAGGCACTAGGGGGAGCTTAGTATTAGACTATGGGAGGGGGGAGGTTAGAGTTGCGCACTAGGGAGAGGTATTAGGGTTAGTAATAGGAGGAGAAAACTTACTGGAAGCGCCACCCTGTTAGATGTCTGCACACATTTCCGCCAGGACCCTGAGGACACCTTGGAGACGCCGGTATGCATGTAAGTCACCGCTAGACTACCAGGGACATTCTATCATATCGACATGGCGAATGTCGACATGATAAGCAGTTTGACATGTGGCAAGTTGACATTCTCATGCTGACATAATGAATGTTGACCTTATACCCACACCCCCTCTGACTACTGTTATAATAACAAGCAGGGCCTTCGATCATTGGCTGGCAGGTTTCCTGTACTTTGATTGAGTGAGCAATAGGCTCATGAACTCAAAACACTGGGCTCGATTCAGACCCGCTCGCTAGATGCGTACGCTCGCACACAGCATATGCAAATTCAGTGCATACCCAGCAAGGCAGGCGATCCCTCTGTGTATGCAGACGCCCACCAGCCTGTCTTAAGACGGCCACTTGCGCACCTCATCTCCAGGAAGTGTATGCAACCATCGGTACATGACTATACCCTACCGCAAGCACTGCGAGCACTTCAGTGTGAAATACCACCAAGTCATGTGCACTATGACGCTGCCTCTTAATTATGCACGCCTCTGAAAAAGTGTTAAGAGGCTCAGACACGCATGCATTCGCATCTCCACTCCCCCGTTTCTAGCGGCCAGCCCCTGTCACCACCAACAAATGGCTTCTCCTGTCACTCACTCAGCTGGGCAGTCTATGCGCAGCGAGCGAACGCTTCCCGATCTCTCACACTGGTTTGCGCACTGCGATGCATATGCATGCGCACAAAGCGAACCATCGGCAGCTGCGAGCGAACGCATCCTAGCGAGTGGGTCTGAATCAGGTCCACTGATCTACAGAGTGTACCTTTTCTCAAAAATATTATTTACTAAAAGCAAGAGCAAGCATATGATTAGAGATTGCTTAAGATGATCTCTGGTCCTGAACTGTATGCACACAATGGACCTTCCTCCCACACGTGACTTTCAACTACATAGACATACATCCCCTCCTGAAAAGCCTTCATTGTGCCATAAACACACTGTATGAAATACCGCCGGCGGTTCGATTCCCGGCAGCGGCAGACCGACAAATGAACAGATCCCGGCAGCGGCAGCCCAACAGCGCTGGAAATTCCCAATCATCCTCAGGTAAGTAATAACTAACCTAACCTAACCCCCCTAACCCTCCTTAGGGGTGCCTATCCCTAACCTCCCCCCCAAGTGCCTAACCCTAATCCCCCCTGTAAGTGCCTAACCCCCCCTTCCCCTCTGCCTAAAGTCCCCCGGGGGGGTGCCCAACCCTAAGTCCCCACCGGGAGTGCCTAACCCTAACCCCACTTTCCCCTAGCCTAACTCTAACCCTCCCGGTGGGGTGCCTAACTCTAAGTCCCCCCAGGGTGCGCTAAACCTAACCCTCCCCCCCCGCGGCTGTCCGGTCGCGGCGCCCGGCATCCCTTTGATCAGGATGCCGGGCGCCTGTCTCCCGGCATCAGGAAAATGACAGGTGCCTAGATATAGACGCCTGTCATTTCACCCACGCCGGGATAAAGCAGTCGGGGGGCTGGCTGTCGGGATCACGTTTTCCCGATTGCATCCCACACACACACACACTCCAAACGTATCTACAATACATAATAATCGTATACATGTGCAGTGGGAACCCCTCGCTAACGTCTCCCACTGTGGGAGACAGAGAGAAGGGACTGCTGGAAAGTGCAGCCGGGGTAAGTGTAGGGATGGGTGATACTCCTCGACCCATTGAATGATGGTTCAGTATGCTAGTACATAATCATACACAAACATTCACATACTCACCCTGACCTTGGTAACTCTCCCATGAGTCACATGACTTACAGTTGCATGGCAAGCATAGAGAAGACCTTAGAAGCCACCTGGAGCAGGTGAGTTATACCCCTTTCAGACATTCTGCAATAACCCTGGATTTTGGCCGTGAACGTGCATCAAAGTCCTGGGTCTACGACCCTGTGCTGCACCAGATTTTTTCCCAGGTGTGACCCGGGTCGCCTCTAGTGTGAATGCATCCAACCCGGGTTTTCAGACCAGGGTTTGAAGGCTGTTCAGTGCACCTGCAGATGACATCAACTGCAGGTGCCTGGACCACATGACAGGAAGCAAACTGAGATAATGGCGGCTGCACCCCAAGTGACAGCAGCAGCAGTGGGGCAGCAGCACAGGTGGGAAAGCACCAGCAGCATTGGGGCCATTACCACATATTGTAGTGTAAACATTTATTGGTTTTCAATAAAAAAAAAACATTGGATACAAACAAACTTTGTGGCCTTTACACTAAAAATGCTAGTTTTTATATTATGTCATTACTGTGAACAAAAAACAAAGCATCCCCTTTAAATCCCGACCAAATTCCAGGGCAAAATCGGGTTCAGTGTGAACGCATCTGACCTGGGTCGTACCTGTGTATTTCCCTGCTTTTATGTCTGAGGGGCCTATTCATCAACACTAAAATAACGTTTTTAAGGACATTTTCCTTAAGTACCGTTATTTTAGTATTCATGAAGATACTTAACACTGGAGATATCACTGATATCTCCTGGTTAAGTCCGTCTGCATTAATTTCCACACTCCCCATACATTAGTATGGGGATATGGAAATTATGCTATACATCAAATTCTGAAAATTATGTATTTTTCGGAATTTGATGGAGTTACTATCCGCCACTGTGAAGTTTCGTATAGTAGGTGACACTTACCTGTATCAGCATGGACAGGTCCTCCTCCGCTCCCTTCGGCGCTCCCTGGTCTCTCCTCGGCCTCCGTTTGCTGTTCTGACACTGTGTTATCCAGGCAGAACACAGTAAAGTATTTTTCTAAACTTTACTGTGTTCTGTCTGGAGACTGGAGGACTGATGGTAGTGCTCACCTTTCCTTCTCCGGACAAGCGTTTTTCCAGATGCCCCAAACAATCTAAAAGGGGATTCATCAGAAAAAATAACTTTATCCCGGTCCTCAGCAGTCCAATCCCTGTACCTTTTGCAGAATATCAGTCTGTCCCTAATGTTTTTCCTGGAGAGAAGTGGCTTCTTTGCTGCCCTTCTTGACACCAGGCCATTCTCCAAAAGTCTTCATCCTGTGTCATGCCAACAGTAAAGCATCCTGAGATCATGCATGTGTGGGGTTGATTCTCAACCAAGGGAGTGGGATCACTCACAATTTTGCCTAAGAACACAGCCATGAATAAAGAATGGTACCAAAACATCCTCCAAGAGCAACTTCTCCCAACCATCCAAGGACAGTTTGGTAACAAACAATGCCTTTTCCAGCATGATGGAGCACCTTGCCATAAGGCAAAAGTGATAACTAAGTGGCTCGGGGAACAAAACAACAGAATTTTGAGTCCATTGCGAGGAAACTCCCCAGACCATAACCCCATTGAGAACTTGTGGTCAATCCTCAAGAGGCGGGTGGACAAACAAAAACCGACAAATTCTGACAAACTCCAAGCATTGATTAGGCAAGAATGGACGGCCATCAGTCAGTATGTGGCCCAGAAGTTGATTGACAGCATGCCAGGGCGAATTGCAGAGGTATTCAAAAAGAAGAGTCAACACTGCAAATATTGACTCTTTGCATAAACTTAATGTAATTGTCAATAAAAGCCTTTGACACTTATGAAATGCTTGTAATTTTACTTCAATATATCATAGTACATCTGACAAAAAGGTCTAAATACACTGAAGCAGCAAACTTTGTGAAAACCAATACTTGTGTCATTCTCAAAACTTTTGGCCATGGCTGTAATGCCGGCTGTCGGGATGCCTCCTGTCAAAATATCAACAGTGGCATCCCGATGGTTGGTATCCCGACAGGGGTCGGGTAAGTATACTTAACCTCCCCCCTTCTCCCCCTAACCCTTCCTTCTTGTAGCCTAACCCTAACCCTCCCCACCCCGCACCCTAACCCTCCCTGTTAGTGCCTAAACCTAAGTCTCCCCACTTCATGCTTAAACCTAACCCTCCCCCCTTATTGTCTAACCCTAATCCTCCCAGTGGTGCCTAACTCTCCCCCCTAGGGGTGCCTAACCCTAACCTCACCCCCAAAAAACCTAACCCTAACCCCGCTACGGTGCCTAAACTTAACCCTCCCCCCATGGCCAACAGCTATGGGCACCCCGAATTTACCTTGTTCGGGCTGGCGTCCTTCTGGATTCCGGCGTCCTGATTTAGATAGGCATCTGTATTTCGACGCCTATCTTAAGTCCCGTGTCGGACTTTCAGTGTCAAGATTCAGACCGGCGGCATGCCGTCCGCCGGTCTGATAACTACATCCCTTTTTAAGCTGTATTGTCTGCGAACCTGCATCTTTGTGTCATCTCTGTGTCAGTCACCTGCATATGTGTACCAATTATTTGCATCTCTGTGTCAGTCACCTGCATTTCTATGTCAGTCACCTCTGACTGTTAGACTGTGCCAGCTATGCAAGTAGATGAAGGTGATGGCAAAATGCTGACTTCACATGATTTAGCTTTCTCTGTATTTTTTTTTTAAGAAAGGGGGGTTGGGGAAGTATTCAATTAACTTTTTTGACTGCCACTATTTTCTTTTTAAAGAAGGCAATAAAATATATTGTCTGATAGTATACTATTTTTGGAATATTTGTAAAATATACTTCCCTACTCTCTTGGATGGAGCAGGAGACTCCAGATTTTTTGAGTAGTCCCCTGCACCCCTGGAAGAGTGGCCGGATTGACCGCATCCTGCCACATCCTAGGTCAGATAATACTGGGAATCTCAAGTATGTTCTAAAGTATTAGGTGGAAAAAAGTGCATTCCAAATATTAAATAAGACCCGTAATGGTATTGGCATATCCTAAGGTGGCATGAGATGGCAGCGATATGCGATGGAGGCTAGTCCACGCGGCAGATAAACTTAACCAGAGATTAAGGGGTCTATTTACTAAGCAGTGTTAGGAGACAGAGTGAAAAGTGATAAGGTGCCAGCCAATCAGCTCCCAACTGTCATTTTTCAAACACAACCTGTGAGATGGCAGTTAGGAGCTGATTGGCTGGCACCTTATCTCTTTCTTATCACTTTTCACTCTGTGTCCTAACACTGCCTAGAAAATAGACCCCTTGGCTTGGTAGAAGCAGGTAGCAGAAAAACACAAGGTTAATAGCATGCAGCAGGTACAGGATGCAGAGAATATCCAGATGCAGCCTGGAGCATAAAGGGTATGCTGGTTGTTGTTGTGTGCCTAGGTTGCACACTCACTATATTGCTATATATACTGTACATGCAGATATATGCTGGTGGCAGCAGAATCTTTAATATACACTCAGTGGTGGTGGTATAGTGTATTTTGGTGTCCTTTTAGGGCACCCACAAGTAGGTAAACTCTGGGGCATGAACGCTGTAAGAGAAAGACTCGGGGTAACTTGCATATGTATAATAGCACAGGTCGGAGGTCACATCTCCGTCAAGCTCCAGGTACTGTTGACCAGTGGCTAGGGAATGAGAGACAGCACAGATCGCTTCTTTATAACAGATGCTTCTGGTGTTGTTTTGTCCTTCAAAGGGTAATACAGTATGGGGGGAATATACTAAGCCTTGGAGAGAGATAAAGTGGAGAGAGATAAAGTACCAACCAATCAGCTCCTGTCACTGTACAGACTGTAAGGCTAATTCAGCATTGCACATAAGTGCAATGCTGATGCAGATTCCCGATTATGTGCAGGACCCGTTCTGTGAATGTGCAGAACAGGTACTGGGTGATCTCACGTGCAGAACCTGCTATAGGCATTTAAGGGGCTGTGCGGGAGAGGGGGGATGGCCATGTTCCCAGAAACGGGGACGTGCCAGCCTTGTTTTCCAGGAGTGGCAAGGCCAGGGGCTGCGTCGGTCACAGTGCTGGAATGTCATACACCTACTGCTGCATTTGCATATTAAGATATGTTCTTTGAATGTAACTGAATGAGTCCTCTCTCTCTCCCTGTATTTATGGAGAATTATAATGTCTGGTGAGAGGTCGGACTCCAACAATATAATATAATATGTGATTTCAGTATTGACTAATGCTTTTATTAAATTGTCGATTTAAATATGTTCTGTCATGGTGATTCTACTTACTTCATGTGTACTATAAACCAGAAGAAGTAAATATGTTATGATGGCCATCGCCTATGGAGCAGATAATAAGGAGTTAATAGTAATCCTGATAAAATCATGTCTCAAGAGTGAAATCAATTGGGATGTGATTAACTAAGTATAAATAGATGGTCCAAGATAGGGAGTGTTACTTCTGAGGAAACAGCCTGTCCTATACGGCTGAGAAACGCGTCAAGACACATCCCTTGGTTGCATGCACCAGTGACGTGTTGGAAGGAAGACCTGCTCGCACTCTACAGCCCTGTCATCTCGATCCCCGGGACCTTGGGTTTCCCCATCCCAGTGACACACAGTCACGTGTCCAGTCACGTGTCCGGACATCAGCTGTCCGTTGCCAGCGTCACACACCTATACATGTGCAGTGGGAACCCCTCGCTAACGTCTCCCACTGTGGGAGACAGAGAGAAGGGACTGCTGGAAAGTGCAGCCGGGGTAAGTGTAGGGATGGGTGATACTCCTCGACCCATTGAATGATGGTTCAGTATGCTAGTACATAATCATACACAAACATTCACATACTCACCCTGACCTTGGTAACTCTCCCATGAGTCACATGACTTACAGTTGCATGGCAAGCATAGAGAAGACCTTAGAAGCCACCTGGAGCAGGTGAGTTATACCCCTTTCAGACATTCTGCAATAACCCTGGATTTTGGCCGTGAACGTGCATCAAAGTCCTGGGTCTACGACCCTGTGCTGCACCAGATTTTTTCCCAGGTGTGACCCGGGTCGCCTCTAGTGTGAATGCATCCAACCCGGGTTTTCAGACCAGGGTTTGAAGGCTGTTCAGTGCACCTGCAGATGACATCAACTGCAGGTGCCTGGACCACATGACAGGAAGCGAACTGAGATAATGGCGGCTGCACCCCAAGTGACAGCAGCAGCAGTGGGGCAGCAGCACAGGTGGGAAAGCACCAGCAGCATTGGGGCCATTACCACATATTGTAGTGTAAACATTTATTGGTTTTCAATAAAAAAAAAACATTGGATACAAACAAACTTTGTGGCCTTTACACTAAAAATGCTAGTTTTTATATTATGTCATTACTGTGAACAAAAAACAAAGCATCCCCTTTAAATCCCGACCAAATTCCAGGGCAAAATCGGGTTCAGTGTGAACGCATCTGACCTGGGTCGTACCTGTGTATTTCCCTGCTTTTATGTCTGAGGGGCCTATTCATCAACACTAAAATAACGTTTTTAAGGACATTTTCCTTAAGTACCGTTATTTTAGTATTCATGAAGATACTTAACACTGGAGATATCACTGATATCTCCTGGTTAAGTCCGTCTGCATTAATTTCCACACTCCCCATACATTAGTATGGGGATATGGAAATTATGCTATACATCAAATTCTGAAAATTATGTATTTTTCGGAATTTGATGGAGTTACTATCCGCCACTGTGAAGTTTCGTATAGTAGGTGACACTTACCTGTATCAGCATGGACAGGTCCTCCTCCGCTCCCTTCGGCGCTCCCTGGTCTCTCCTCGGCCTCCGTTTGCTGTTCTGACACTGTGTTATCCAGGCAGAACACAGTAAAGTATTTTTCTAAACTTTACTGTGTTCTGTCTGGAGACTGGAGGACTGATGGTAGTGCTCACCTTTCCTTCTCCGGACAAGCGTTTTTCCAGATGCCCCAAACAATCTAAAAGGGGATTCATCAGAAAAAATAACTTTATCCCGGTCCTCAGCAGTCCAATCCCTGTACCTTTTGCAGAATATCAGTCTGTCCCTAATGTTTTTCCTGGAGAGAAGTGGCTTCTTTGCTGCCCTTCTTGACACCAGGCCATTCTCCAAAAGTCTTCATCCTGTGTCATGCCAACAGTAAAGCATCCTGAGATCATGCATGTGTGGGGTTGATTCTCAACCAAGGGAGTGGGATCACTCACAATTTTGCCTAAGAACACAGCCATGAATAAAGAATGGTACCAAAACATCCTCCAAGAGCAACTTCTCCCAACCATCCAAGGACAGTTTGGTAACAAACAATGCCTTTTCCAGCATGATGGAGCACCTTGCCATAAGGCAAAAGTGATAACTAAGTGGCTCGGGGAACAAAACAACAGAATTTTGAGTCCATTGCGAGGAAACTCCCCAGACCATAACCCCATTGAGAACTTGTGGTCAATCCTCAAGAGGCGGGTGGACAAACAAAAACCGACAAATTCTGACAAACTCCAAGCATTGATTAGGCAAGAATGGACGGCCATCAGTCAGTATGTGGCCCAGAAGTTGATTGACAGCATGCCAGGGCGAATTGCAGAGGTATTCAAAAAGAAGAGTCAACACTGCAAATATTGACTCTTTGCATAAACTTAATGTAATTGTCAATAAAAGCCTTTGACACTTATGAAATGCTTGTAATTTTACTTCAATATATCATAGTACATCTGACAAAAAGGTCTAAATACACTGAAGCAGCAAACTTTGTGAAAACCAATACTTGTGTCATTCTCAAAACTTTTGGCCATGGCTGTAATGCCGGCTGTCGGGATGCCTCCTGTCAAAATATCAACAGTGGCATCCCGATGGTTGGTATCCCGACAGGGGTCGGGTAAGTATACTTAACCTCCCCCCTTCTCCCCCTAACCCTTCCTTCTTGTAGCCTAACCCTAACCCTCCCCACCCCGCACCCTAACCCTCCCTGTTAGTGCCTAAACCTAAGTCTCCCCACTTCATGCTTAAACCTAACCCTCCCCCCTTATTGTCTAACCCTAATCCTCCCAGTGGTGCCTAACTCTCCCCCCTAGGGGTGCCTAACCCTAACCTCACCCCCAAAAAACCTAACCCTAACCCCGCTACGGTGCCTAAACTTAACCCTCCCCCCATGGCCAACAGCTATGGGCACCCCGAATTTACCTTGTTCGGGCTGGCGTCCTTCTGGATTCCGGCGTCCTGATTTAGATAGGCATCTGTATTTCGACGCCTATCTTAAGTCCCGTGTCGGACTTTCAGTGTCGAGATTCAGACCGGCGGCATGCCGTCCGCCGGTCTGATAACTACATCCCTTTTTAAGCTGTATTGTCTGCGAACCTGCATCTTTGTGTCATCTCTGTGTCAGTCACCTGCATATGTGTACCAATTATTTGCATCTCTGTGTCAGTCACCTGCATTTCTATGTCAGTCACCTCTGACTGTTAGACTGTGCCAGCTATGCAAGTAGATGAAGGTGATGGCAAAATGCTGACTTCACATGATTTAGCTTTCTCTGTATTTTTTTTTTAAGAAAGGGGGGTTGGGGAAGTATTCAATTAACTTTTTTGACTGCCACTATTTTCTTTTTAAAGAAGGCAATAAAATATATTGTCTGATAGTATACTATTTTTGGAATATTTGTAAAATATACTTCCCTACTCTCTTGGATGGAGCAGGAGACTCCAGATTTTTTGAGTAGTCCCCTGCACCCCTGGAAGAGTGGCCGGATTGACCGCATCCTGCCACATCCTAGGTCAGATAATACTGGGAATCTCAAGTATGTTCTAAAGTATTAGGTGGAAAAAAGTGCATTCCAAATATTAAATAAGACCCGTAATGGTATTGGCATATCCTAAGGTGGCATGAGATGGCAGCGATATGCGATGGAGGCTAGTCCACGCGGCAGATAAACTTAACCAGAGATTAAGGGGTCTATTTACTAAGCAGTGTTAGGAGACAGAGTGAAAAGTGATAAGGTGCCAGCCAATCAGCTCCCAACTGTCATTTTTCAAACACAACCTGTGAGATGGCAGTTAGGAGCTGATTGGCTGGCACCTTATCTCTTTCTTATCACTTTTCACTCTGTGTCCTAACACTGCCTAGAAAATAGACCCCTTGGCTTGGTAGAAGCAGGTAGCAGAAAAACACAAGGTTAATAGCATGCAGCAGGTACAGGATGCAGAGAATATCCAGATGCAGCCTGGAGCATAAAGGGTATGCTGGTTGTTGTTGTGTGCCTAGGTTGCACACTCACTATATTGCTATATATACTGTACATGCAGATATATGCTGGTGGCAGCAGAATCTTTAATATACACTCAGTGGTGGTGGTATAGTGTATTTTGGTGTCCTTTTAGGGCACCCACAAGTAGGTAAACTCTGGGGCATGAACGCTGTAAGAGAAAGACTCGGGGTAACTTGCATATGTATAATAGCACAGGTCGGAGGTCACATCTCCGTCAAGCTCCAGGTACTGTTGACCAGTGGCTAGGGAATGAGAGACAGCACAGATCGCTTCTTTATAACAGATGCTTCTGGTGTTGTTTTGTCCTTCAAAGGGTAATACAGTATGGGGGGAATATACTAAGCCTTGGAGAGAGATAAAGTGGAGAGAGATAAAGTACCAACCAATCAGCTCCTGTCACTGTACAGACTGTAAGGCTAATTCAGCATTGCACATAAGTGCAATGCTGATGCAGATTCCCGATTATGTGCAGGACCCGTTCTGTGAATGTGCAGAACAGGTACTGGGTGATCTCACGTGCAGAACCTGCTATAGGCATTTAAGGGGCTGTGCGGGAGAGGGGGGATGGCCATGTTCCCAGAAACGGGGACGTGCCAGCCTTGTTTTCCAGGAGTGGCAAGGCCAGGGGCTGCGTCGGTCACAGTGCTGGAATGTCATACACCTACTGCTGCATTTGCATATTAAGATATGTTCTTTGAATGTAACTGAATGAGTCCTCTCTCTCTCCCTGTATTTATGGAGAATTATAATGTCTGGTGAGAGGTCGGACTCCAACAATATAATATAATATGTGATTTCAGTATTGACTAATGCTTTTATTAAATTGTCGATTTAAATATGTTCTGTCATGGTGATTCTACTTACTTCATGTGTACTATAAACCAGAAGAAGTAAATATGTTATGATGGCCATCGCCTATGGAGCAGATAATAAGGAGTTAATAGTAATCCTGATAAAATCATGTCTCAAGAGTGAAATCAATTGGGATGTGATTAACTAAGTATAAATAGATGGTCCAAGATAGGGAGTGTTACTTCTGAGGAAACAGCCTGTCCTATACGGCTGAGAAACGCGTCAAGACACATCCCTTGGTTGCATGCACCAGTGACGTGTTGGAAGGAAGACCTGCTCGCACTCTACAGCCCTGTCATCTCGATCCCCGGGACCTTGGGTTTCCCCATCCCAGTGACACACAGTCACGTGTCCAGTCACGTGTCCGGACATCAGCTGTCCGTTGCCAGCGTCACACACCTAGGAAGTGTGGAATCAGATCCGGGGCACAGCACCACTATAGGAGGGCACAGAGATGGAGGAAGCTTGGAGAGAGCTACGAGTAGCTTGGAGACACAACCGGTTGTGTTTGTCCCCACCGCCAGCGCAGCGGTGCGCCACGTGAGTACTCACATTAAACTTACAGTTGTAAGAGCCGTGCACGGCCAGAGCTCAGTATCACCAACATGGAAGGCTATTCAGCCTGGGAATACTGTATGACCGATATCCATATAGGAAAGTGACAATCATTGGTCTAGCACCAACGGAATTCGGCTCATTGGCACCAATGATGTCATTCATCTGGGCATAGACAATAGCCCTTGTCTGTGACACTACTAATGTTTCTATCAGTATCTTTATAATCATACTCACCTTAACATTTGGTTGATCACTCATGTTTGCTGGACTGTGGACCTCATTCAGAGTCGGTCGTTGCGGCCACACGGTCGTAAGGTAAAAGGGGCCGGATATGCAAATGAAGCGCTCGCAAGTTGCGTCGTTAAGATGGGATCGTTAGCTGGACGAGCGAGGGGAGGATGCGGCCGTAAGACTAAAAATACACCCCCTTCTCGTTCCCATTACACGTCATCTCCGGGCATATAAGGATTAATCGAGACCATCGGGAACCATCGGAGCTGGTCATAGAGCTTATGGTTGACCATACCCTCTCTTAAGCACTACGATCAAGTCAGTGTAAAAACCTCCCATGTTACATGTGCCATGACACTACTTACTTAATTATGCACTCCCATAAAACGCCGTTTGCATAGTCAGGCACGCCTGCATTCGGATCTCCACCCCCCCGTTCACAAGCACCTTCCCCTGTTACCACCCACAAAGGCCTCATCCTGTCACTCAAACTAACGACCTGGCCAAGTTGAAGGAGAGAGCAATTTCTGATCGTAATAGCTAGTTTGCGCACGCGCATTGCGAATTTTACGCATGCGCAGTTTAGCGGACATCGGTGGCGTACAACCGTGCGGCCGCAACGACCAACTCTGAATGAGGTTCTGTGTGCCTAAAGACCGATATATCTTCACCCAAAGGAAGAGTTCAAATGGTTACTAAATGAATGGTGCTATGCATTAACATTGTCACTGGAGCTGTTATCAATTTTTATTAGCTGTGAATTCACAATGTGCTTATTTTTAGAGCTAATTGTTTTATGTGATTGTTACTATATCAAATTTTATGTATAATTAAATGTTGTTTATATGCTCTCTGAGGTCAGCGCTGTTCATCTTTTTCACTATTGTGCATGTTTTCTTGTGAGGCTCCACCCCTCACAATCTAAACAGCTGCAGACCAGTGAGTTTTAATCAAATAATATCAGGAATTTAATCACATGAGGATCATTAGTAATACTAGCGCTTATTAGTAGTCTTTGCATTTGCAGATTAGCAAGGATGGAATTGCAAAACTGCTTGCATGCAGCTTTGCAATCCTATCCTAAGCTCAATCACCCTCCTGTGTTTGAAAAATGACAGTTAGGAGCTGATTGGTTGGTACTTTATCTCTCTCCACTTTATTTATCTCCAAGGGTTAGTACATCTCCCCATGTGTGATTGGAAGTCAGGGCTATAACCTTGGCTTTCCCAGGGTTTCCATATTTGAAATCCAAATAAAGGCACAAAACAGTGCAATACTGTATCCATTTCTTTTCCTTTTTTTTGCATTTCAGATCTGGATATATTCCTGCCTTCCAATGCCACATATTACCCTTTGAATGATGAATCAACATCAACATAACCAATTAGGGTCTCTAAACAGAATATAAGTTATTTAGATATTTGTCACCAGTTGCAGATTTTACCTAGGGTCTGCAGCCCCCATTAATATCTGCCACCCCCAGGGAGCCAGTGAGTCCATGCACTGGCTTCACTGGCAGTGGCTTCCCATAGGAAGCACTATCTGCCAATCACACACAGGACAGGGAGTCCCATGGGATAATCTTAGAAACAGTTGGGCAGTGCCAAAGGGTTTCGTTTAGAAGAGAGACTTCATCTAGATGAAACGCGTTGGATCTGCACAACTGTTTCTAAGATTATCCCATGGACAGATATTTTTATGTTTCTTGTACGTTTGCTACTTATCATTTGATTTAATGTTCAATGTGTAAAATACATTTTGAACCTTTTTCAAAAAACAGAACTACCTCTGGTAGTGATATCTGTTTGGGAAATTAATAACCCTAAAGGGTGGTTATGGAATTTTAAAGGTTTTTAATGGTTCTTAATGCAGTGCAATACTATATACCAGTGCACACTATGTTTTATTTAGTTTTATCCTGAGCTCTATGGTTGGTCATGTGACTGAAGAAACTCGCAAAATGATAAGTAGAAAAAGTTTCTTATTTTATATCATATTACCATGCACTTGCTCTTAACACTCACTAACTTAGGAGTGTGGTATGATATATGCCCTGATTTACACTATTAGGTGCTCATCTTCCCTATATATATATATATATATATATATATATATGTATATATATATGTATATATATAGGGATGTAGTCAGCATCCCGGTGTGCGGGGTGCCGATGGTCGAAATACCAGTGCCGAAATCCCAACAGCGGCGGGATCCCGACACCGGAATCCCAACCGCCGGCATCCTGAAGGTAAGAATTGGGCATTAGGGGGAGGGTTAGGGTGCGGGATTAGGGTTAGACACTAGGGCGAGGGCTAGGGTAAGGCACTAGGGGGGAGGTTGAGTTAAGGCACCGGGGAGGGAGTATTAGGTTTAGGATTTAGGCACTAGGGGAGGAGGTTAGGGTTAGTCTTACCTTTTTTCCTTATGGGTGTTGGGATTCAGACTGTCGGGATGTCGCTGTCGGTATTCTGACCAGCAGCATCCCGACCGCCGGGATCTCATACCCAACCCTTATATATATATATACATATATATATACATACAGTATATTCACATAAGTCTTCAACTTCAATAGTTTGATTAGCATCAATGCTCTCCCTGCAGATGTATGTACCTTGTTGTTCTCATTTTGAGTCTTTGTTTTTCTTTTTTTAGCAAACTCTGCGTCCTCTCTTTTTCAGTAGAAGTGAAACCTGCCTGAGCTCCTCAGGAGCAGAAGGTCCAACAGAGTGGAGCATTTTTCTTTTGTTAACGGCCCTTACAGCAAGAAATGTTTTTTCTTTCTTTTAAAACTGAGGGATAACAGGCCTCCGGGGCTCCATTCATTTCATGTTACACAGGCCTTTATGCATCCCGCATGCTTTGCAAGCGCTGGCAGGTAAACTGTAGATTTAAAAGCAGAGCTTTGTGCGTGAATTCCCAATTGTGCATTTAGTTCATAGAACTCAACTGAATCCACCGCCTATAACTTGTGAGTTCCGCACACATAGCAGCTAAAGTGTGGAAATTCTTTGAAAGTCTGTATATGAATGTGCACAAGCTGCAACCTACATCAATGAATTGCAAAACTGTGATACAAGCATCATAGAAACAGTTGTGTTATTTCCACTAAGTGCTTAGTATTAATAAGCCAGGGGAAAACAGCTAATGCTGAACTACAACATTCAGGAAAACCTACTGGGAGTTGTAATTCAGCCACAAACTGAGAACAAGAGACTTTACAAAACCCAGATTTTTTAATGCATTATTTAAATATATTATTTATTTAATTATATAGTATTATTATTATTAGTATTATTATTATTATTATTATTATTATTATTATTATTATTATTATTATTATTATTATGTATTCAGTGTGACTTTTGGAGCTTCTAATAACTAGTTTTAAATGAAAACAATGGTACATGTAAAATCATTCTTATTTCATCATGATTTACCTGCGTCTTTGAGTAAATTAAATTGCAATGATTGGGTTTTGAATGTACGTACGTACGTACAGTATTTATACATGTATGTAAGTATGTATGTATGTACGTACGTACGTATGTACAGTATTTATGCATGTATGTAAGTATGTATGTATGTATGCATGCTTGTTTCTAAGTATGTATGTACTGTATGTAAGTATGTAAGTATGTATGTATGTAAGTCATACTTACCTACATTGCTGGGCAGCTTTCCGGGAGCAGCAGGAGGGGACCTGCTGCTCTCCTCTTCGGGGGGCGGGGCCAGACGATAGACGGCATTAGGCCACACCCCCTTTACAGTAAACCCCCGTGATTCGCGGGTCCGTGAGGAGGGGGCGGGGCTAAATGACGCGATTTGCCTAATTTAGCCCCGCCCCTTCCCGACGGACCCAATAATTTCAGGTAAAATCTCCCCATCCTGCCCACTTCACTAGGAAGTGGGCGGGATGCGGGAGATATGCCTAATCTTCCGGGATCGCGGGGGGTTACCCGAAAAATCGGGAGCCTCCCGCGATTCCCGGGAGAGTAGGCATGTATGATGTAAGTATGTATGCATGCATGTATGTATGTAAGTATGTATGTATCTATGTATGTATGCACGTAGGTACGTACGTAATAATTTATGCAGAATGTTAAGTAATTTTCTTAGTATGGAGATCATGCCTAAAGTTTAAAAAAAAAAAACATTTACAAATCACCCAACAGTGCACAAGCAGCATGACAATGTTGTTATAAACAGGGCTCAGAGGTGGCCTTTGCAGATGTAGGGCCATGTGCAAATACATTGAGGGTCCACTTATCCCACTGGAGGGGGTAAGACTATTGCTATGTGGATATGGCAGCATTTAAGCAGTTTCCTAGGCCTCCTCCATTTCTGTGTAATAGATCCTGACTTATTAGGCTGGAGAAAAGTAGCCAGCAGTCTAATATGTCTGTCAGACGAGAGTCCTCCTATTGGTGCAATGCGCTGGTCAGGAAAAGAGCATGAAGCTTGTGGTCCCACTCAAGTACAGGCAGCGCCTACTTCCCTCGTTTCCTGTGGAGTATTAAGATAGGAATGGTCCCGTGTGCAGTCTCCATGTGGGCCCATGTGCAGTCTCTGTGAGAGCCCCTTCTCTTTTGTCGGCTGCACTGGCGAGAAGACTCTGGCACTGTGCTGCACCATGTTCCCGGTGATTTCTCTGCTATACATGTGCAAGTTGCTGATACAATAGCATGGTGGGCATTTTCCTGGCAATTTCTGGAGGGACTCCGAAGAGGTAAGTATTCAACATGGGTGCAGGGTGTTGGTGTGGGCCCCCTGGACCAAGGGGCCCATGTGGACCCCACACCCTGCACCCATTAGAGATACACCACTACTCTTGTACTCTATACTTGTCACCAGTTCTCCACTCCTTTGTCTCCTACTCCCATTCACATTCTGTTATTATTATACTATTTGCTTGTCTATGCATGCTTCTTCATGCTACAGTGGGTAGCTCTACTTATCTCCCTATTACGTGTATCACAAAACCTGGGGTGTTATAGTGATGTTTTGTACTTATGTACTTACACTATGGTTAGCTGTTGTGTATTTCTATTATGTCTCTTACTCAGTTATTTTGCATCGTTTCTCTGTTTAACCCCACTGACACTTTGTTGCATCTTATAAATAAAAGATAATAATAATAATAAAGGACCATGTGTGGCGGCAACCACATTAGCCACTAAAACAATGTAGCTCAACTGAAGACTCTGAGAAAATAATATTAGTCACATTGAAATGAAAACTCAGAGTGCAGCCGAGTAAATGTTGCGACACTTAGTATAACTTTATCAGTAGGGGAGGTATTGAGTAAAGCTAGGTACACAACTATACCGTCGTTGGGCCATACTTTTGATCCCAGGCCTGTTCATGCGATATCTTAAGAGTGTGTACACACCATCAGTCATGTTCAATCGTAAGAAAACAAGTTGCATCTGAAGATCGGGTTTTATGTGCGGGTTAATTTTCATCAGATTCGATGGTACAATATCAGACAATAAGTTAAGTGTGTAATACTGAAAGTCAATCACACGCCTGTTTCCTCTCTTCTCAGCACTCATGGCGCATGTACAAAGCTCGATGTATGGAAGCCCTGTTCAAGCTTAATAGGACTTCATTGAAATATAAGCCCTGACCATGTCAACAGGGTCCTGACCAAGAGAAGTTTTGTCTCACTTACATCTTCATGCCAATCTACTCAACTTGCAGTATCTGCAGTGTCTTTGTTTTACACTTATGCTGTTATAATGTTATTGATTCCCCTAGCTCACTTAGATGCTCCACTGTGTTGCAATATTTCAAACTGTTTCCATAGTTACCTGGTTCCACATGAATCATTTAGAAAGGTGCTATCAGCAGCTTCCCCTATTTTACGTTAATGTACTTGTGTTTTATTGTTTTGTGTATTGAGAAATTTTCAGTAGCATTCTCGATGACATCTGACTGGTGCTTCTTATAAGGTACCAAATGTCACACGGAATCTTTAACAAAGATTTGTGTTTGTTTGTATTTATGGCGGGCCAGCACCAATATCATGCTTAACTTCACGGGAACGCTACAAGATAACAAAATAATTTGAATGTGTGGAAACGGAAGGAGACACCATTGTACCCAAATGGCTTTTCTGTGTGTGCAAGCTGTCGTTAAAACTCCTGGGTTCATTTAATTTACCTGTCATTGAGAACCAGACAGTAATCACCATCTAGCAGTCCCAAGTAGACTGATTCATTCCATTTATCTTTCAAGATCACCAATGATTCACATTCATCACTGTCTGGTTTGCAATTTCTGGAGATCTTGAAAAGATATATGGAATTAAGTAGGTTAGTTGAGACTGTGGATAGTGGGGTAACAAAAAGTCCCTTTATCATCGGTGCTCTTGTAGTAGTGTGGTCCACTATATTCATTCTAGCGAATACTATATAGAGAAAAGAACATTCTGGAGACCTGGCTATCATACAAAGTGGAGACAAATCGCATGCGTAATATACACAGCTAAACCGAATCTGGTGGCTAGTATGCATATCTGAACCTGGTGACTAGTGTACATAGGTGAGGTAAGTCTGTGGGCTAGGATAGAAAGCATATAGCCTAGTCTGATGTGGAATTTAATGCCAATCTGATAACTAGTGTACAAAGCAGACACAATGGGTCTGATCAGAGATGCACGCTGGTACAGGTGCGTCTGTGACTCTTTGCGGAGTCGCAGTGGCAGTAACATACAAATGCCACTTTCAGCCTTCTCCTCATGTACTTGTGAGCGCCAGCGAGTGCAAGCCATGAGACACCCACTTTCAATGCCCGTGGATGATGCATCTCTGCCAGTAGATTGGAACCAACCACAATTGGCGCACCACCACGAGCACCAGCCTATGGTAGGCGTAGTGCCTCCTTCTCAATTCAGTATAAACATGGTCTCTTTAGTTGTGGCTTCTGCGACTAACAACACAGCCGCGTTCACTGACACACCCGAGGCACTCCCATGACACGCCCCTGAGATAGACTTTTTTTGCGCACACGTCAGGCCTTTTCCCAGTCACCACCCCGGAGCACCCATGGTTTTGCCTTGCTGTTCCTAATGCCAGCTATCCCATATGCAACAGCGTACACTCAGTGAAACGCACGCGCCTTAGGGGTCTTAAGTACTTTCTGTGCATGCGCAGCAGCAAATAATTGGTCAACTCTGCCAACATCGGCATTGCATTCAGTTTGTGTATAGCTCTGAATCAGGCCCTCAGACCTCAGATATTTACAGATTTTTTTTTTAATGAATAAACTTAATTAAAACTTTAATAAATAACATAACAGTTGAAGTGTTAGGTGCACAATGAAACAAAAAGAAGAAACACTCTAGAAATACTGCTGCCTCAATAAGTTAATGAGTGTTACAACCACTTGGCTTGTTCTGTGGGTTTTAGCTTTCCAGTAACAGAAATTCTCTGCTTATCTGCTTATCAGTGCTTTGAAGGTGGAAATATGCATTAATGTTACAGGTGTGTACAGTCAATAGACACACTGAACCAAAGTACAACATAACATAAAAGGGTAAACCGAGGTCAGTGTGTATTCCTAGACTGCAAATGCCTGTCCTCAAACACAGAACAAACACAGTACTATAAAATGTATTATGGCTGCTGCAGTCTCTGTTAAGTATAAGATAATCAGAAAATGAAGGCAATGTACTTGTTTTTTTAATAAATAATCAATTACACTGACTATCATAATGGTTTGTACATCACATCAATTGGAAGAGCCGAAGATGTTAGGTAAGTCCTGGCTGGGAGAAATGTGATGAGGCCACACCCCATACTTACCTACTTTAGAAAAAGCATTTCAGGGAGATTGTGAAAACAACACCTATGAGCGCGCGTTAAAGTGGGTGTGTACTGCTACATCTGAGGGGCGTGTCATAATACTGACTTACATCCAATTGTAAATCAGCTCCAAAGCAGTTAGTAAGATCTATTTGTTGATGAAAACACACGGATTCTTTTCAGAAAATGCATGTAGCCATAGGGATCATTGGGGGAGATGTAAGAAACCCTGAAGCGGTATCAGCGCACATAACATGCTGCTTCTCCCCGATGTATGATCGGGTGGTTGGGTGGTAAATAACAAAGGTGCTATGAGCCCCTGTCATTATCGTTGCTGATATCTACAAGACAGCAGCGCCGTTAGCCTGGGCCATGTATGAACGGTCAGATCGCCTGACCGTTCGGCCCACTGTAGCTTTTGCTATCGACAGCTACAGCCTGGCGCTGCCCTAGTGTGAGCGGGGTCATCAGTACAGGGCCTGATCCTGGACGGAATCCAGTGTCCACTGAAGCGGCAGGCGTCGGTGGTTCGGGCATCGCGGTGCGGTGGCGGGAGACTGGGCTGGACGAGCTTGCATCTGAAAAGATTCAAGCTCGTCCAACCACAGACGTGGATTTTGAATTTGGCATAGTTTGCGAGCCAGTAATGGCTCGCGGGCGGACAGCCAATCCGGTTCTGGCACGGCGAGCCAATCATGGCTCGCTGCATCATGGCTCCGCCCCCTCGCGGCTCCATATATTAGGCGCCATTGAGCGGGACGAGTCAGTCCGTTGGCGGAGATCAAGCCAGGAAGACTGTCTGTGGAGAGGAAGAGCTCCAGAGGCGCCGGAAAAAGCCGGAAGACGCCGCGCTCAACCCCAGCAGATGGAGGCGCTGTTGCTGAAGCAGGAAGACGGCGGAGGGCGGCGGGCAGCGGAGCCGAAGCTGAGGACTGGAGAGCTCTGCAGTGGAGGGAAGTTAAAGAGCTTATCGAAGTTCCCCACTGCAGACTCTCCCAACGAAAAGTGTAGGCGGCCGTGGGCCACCTTTACTTATATCTAAATTCCTCTTAGGTCACCTGTTGTCGGGCCTAAGGCTCGTGGGCATAATCAGGCATTAGGCCTGTGGCCATATAGGGGGGGCACAAGACCCCAGGGACATCAGTGGGCATTAGGCCCTATAGGGATCTTTGCCTTCAGGCGTCAGCGACATGGGTACTAGGCCCAGGTCGTTAGGGCTTAAGTAGGTGGGCACTAGGCCCGTGCCACCAGCCAGGCCTAAGGCCTGTAAATAACAGAGGAGGCTCCGCATATAAAGATTTCTGGGCATTAGGCCCAGATCACTAAACGATTACCAGAGGCGGCCCTGCATATAAAGTGGTCTGGGCATTAGGCCCAGATCACTAAACGACCCCCGGAGGCGGGCCTGCATATAAAGTGGTTTGGGCATTAGGCCCAGACCACTAGACTCACCAGAGGCGACCCGGCATCAGAGCGGTCTGGGCGTTAGGCCCAGATCCCTAGGGATCGGCCACAAGAAGGTGGGCCTGAACTGAAAGGTGTTCTGGCAACCGGCCAGAACACAAGAGACCTGCGCTTTAAGCCCGGATCATTGGGTACTGAGTGCTGGTAGGTAGCTTGTGGAATAAAGTAATCTGAGTATTAGACTCAGATCACCTGCGTTAGCCCAGCTTGGTGGGACTGAGTACTAGGCTCAGGATACTGTGTAAGTTTCCCTCGGGAGTCAGTACAAGGGGTTGTCCGGCCCCGGTTCCGAACCCCTATAGTGGGAATGTGGTAACCTTGACTTTATGTGGTAAGTAAAGAGTTTACCTTGTGTGTTGTGGTTCAATCTTCACTCGACTTACGGAGAGGTGAGAGTAATGGAAGCACATGAAGGGGTGACGAGGCAGCTTGTGGTTTTTGTTTTGTGAAAACAGGTTTATTAGAGAGTCGGCAGGGCACTTGCATAAATAACACTCCGCATTCAATGAGGCAGCCTTTGTATTGCATCAGTGGGAAAAACATCAATAATGAGATTACACATAAAAACAATAGCATTTGCACGGCACCATACGGATTGGTGTAATAATACTTCGGCAGTATGACCATACAATGTAAGGCAACTTTTACGTTACTATTCACAGTTGAATTCAGTATTGAGCATACATTCTTATCTCAAACGGTTGCACACTACAAGAAAACAATTCAGCAATGATGTCAGTACTAAACTAACAGTTTCAATGTCCATATGACCTTAAACACAAAACACTGTATTCCTACCCGTCTTCGCTGCTGCAGCTGGTGGAGCTCTTATAGATCAGTTTAAGTTGACCATGGTACTAGTCCCACTTAGTGTAGCATTTGTTAGTATTAAATCTGGGAGGGAAGAATCGCCAATGTGTATATGGAAGTCCTGTACACAGTACAGTAATTCAGTCACTGAATCTTAACTCCACTTTTCTCTCTATAGGCACATCCAATTCTCAGGCAATCAGGTTATTCAATATTCCTAAACAACTGTTACTGTAAAGTGTCCCGCAGTTCTATCCCAGGTTGAAGGGCTATATTATCTCCTTTCAGTAGTGTATTCCAGCTTTCAAGTATCAAAGAATCACTGTGCTGTGAAATAGGACAGTCTTGGTGTGATCCGGAAAACATGCAGGGTAAATATTGGTGAGCTTGGTCAGTGAAGCAGATAACTCCTATATACTGAAAGTGAAAGTAACACTGAGGTTCTGCTATTTGCAACAAGGTATGAGAAAGTCCAGTACTACTGAGTGTCAGAGCAGCTCTGCCTGTGGTGCAATCAATCTTCCACTCACCACTCCTGTAGCTACCTCTGGTGCAAGGCTATGTAACTTTTCCACTGCTGGAGCTGTATGTCTATACTGCAGTTAATCGGTGGCCACCTTGTGGTTGGCAGCATGGCAACTCAAAGCAATTGTTGCTGTTGGCCTGCGGCCATCTTGTGGTTGGCAGAAAAAGTTATAAATCATAATAGGACAGCGACTTCTCTTATAAGTAGTATAACTGAAATGAGGGTGCTTTGAAGTTACCCTATGATGGCTGCTGCTGTGGTATGGGGCAGGGGGGATGATTACCCTGTACTGCGTGTTGCCACTGTGGCTGTGTACCTCCACGAGCGGCTCTTGCTGCTGCGCTGGATGCCTTAATGGTGTGCTGCTCTTCGTTGCTGTGGCTCACCTGACCCGGTCTATCTTCCGCGGGTCCCCGGCGTCCACGCTCCCGGCTCGGCTGCTCCACACTCCACTAGAGCTTTGCAGCTTGGTGGTCTCTGCCCGCTGTCCTCGTGCTGCACGCCACACTTCTCCTCAGCTCCTGGCACGCCCTCTTTTTCGCGGGCACCTGACCACACCCACCGCTTGAGAGACAGGACAGGCTTATCCAATCAGCACCAGCTGTCCCCTTGCTTCACACATGCTGGGGAGACATGTATTAACTCCTTCCTTGCCCAAAGTGGTATTAACCCCTCACAGTCCTAGGGGTGTCCGTTTCATGGGTGTCACAGGAATCCTGAAGATCCAGCCTAGAGGGTCAAGGCAGAGGTGTTTTCTCAGAAGGGCACAGACAGGGCCGGCCAGCCGGCAAGAGAAAGAGGGACAGCCATAGTGAGAGTGTTTCCGCTAGATGTGTATTGTCACCAAGCCTAGTTTATATAGTGTGTAAAAGAATGTTTATTTATTGGTTGCATTGAATCTTCTCGTTACTATAGCAGAGTTTGTGGAGAAACGTATCTTACCTGCACACTTAGTTTCCGGAAGTGAAGTTCATGCTTCCGGGCATACAATCAGGTAACCCAGTTGGTACAGCATTGTATGTGTGATTTGTCTGTGAAGGAAGGGGGATTGTTTTGTTTTGATTCTTAGGGGCTGGCGGACGACTCGTCAAGGTGACAAGAGGTCTAGTGTGAGTATCTCTCAGTGTCTGTCTGTCTTTCACCTAAGCTTCAGATAGGGGATCTCTTACAACGTGAGAGATCCAAACATTCTATATTTTCTCTTTCTCTGTCTGTTCTCTCCTTGAGCACCGGTTAGGGGATCTCGCACAACGGTGGGAGATCCAAAGTACACCTGAGTGTGTGAGCACTGTATAGGTGAAAACTGGGTAGCTGAGGCCTCGTGCTGATGATGACCATTCACCCAACCGATGAAGGTCGCGATCATCCATAGCGTTTATAGTGTCATCAGGCATAGGAGGATTATTATTGATTACCTCATTCTCTTACAGCTTCAGGCTTGTTTGAACCCGATACTTAATCGTTGAAGAGGATCCGGATTATAGGCCAGCTGGTAATTCGGGAACGAAGACTCTAGGACTCTGCCGTGGGAAAGTGGTGAGTGTTGGCTAACGAGCTTTCGCTAACCTTCCACACTATCTCCACAGCAGGGACAGCGCTGTCACTGCAGCGGGGGCTGCCGGCTCCAGGCTGCACACGGGGATCTCGTGAGACTTATGAGATCCTGCGCATGCGCAGTGGAGGCGGCTGGGACTGAGACACAGCGCATCAGCACTAGGCTGTTGTGCTGCCGTCTCTATCGGGTAGCGCCGGAGGGGGGGGAGTTAACGCTCCCCCCTCTACGGCTGATGAGATGTTCATACATCTCATCGGTAGTGCTTCCTTCTTCGCCTCGGTAAAGAGGCAAAGCAGGAAGCATTATAGCGGCATGTTAAGTGCCGCTATAATACATCTACCCCATTATGCCTTAACCAATGTAGGCAAATTATACTAATTATCCCATTTGAATGTATATATCTCTGTTTTGTTTTAATATAACATCTACATAATGGGGGTAAGGTGCAATCAGGGAGATTGCTAGACTCTTCAGGGAGACAGGGAGATTGCTACTATATCAGGGAGTCTCCCTGACAATGAGGGAGAGTTGGCAAGTATGCCACCCCCCCATCGAGCTGTGACCACTCCTCTGATTTCAAAATGGTAACCATTGGGAGGGCTGATAGAATGAATGTGAGCTATGTAGACATGATGAATTATTTTTAGTTCAGTTGCTGAAAATCTTACATTAAAGATAAACATATTTCAAAAACACTCTGTCTATGGTTCTTACATATATACCAGCCTAGTGCACAGTTAGGAAGAGAGAAAGCATCTAATCATGTCCTACTGCTCTTATTCCGTGGCTTAGGTGATGCAGTGAATTATCATTTCTGGACAGATGGGTTCATAAATCTTTCTCTATGTATAGTACACAACATTTATTATAGTATCAGCAATCAGTACATTATAGATAACAGACTGCTTGGAGTACAAGTACTGTGGTAACTGCTAAAAAAACTAATATTACTACATATCCAAACTTGTTATACAATTTATATAGCTGCAAACCACTTCTGATAAGGTGTTTAAAAGTAATTTACAAACTGCAAAAGTGCATTTTTTAACTACTATAGGACCTATTTATAAAGCTCTGCCTTTTTACCACATTACCTAACATCTGTTATCACCTATATTAGCGGTGGTAGATTTAAGTCATGCCAGGACATAAATGATAGGAAGCTATCCATTCCTGATGATAACTTTACAACATTAAAAGCTCCCTCAATGCTTGCTTATCATAGTAGTAAATGAGATCTTTGTACTAGACATACATTACACTGCAAGAGAAGGATTTGAAGATTGCTCTCCAACTAAACCTCTCCTGCGTTCAGGATACCGCAGTCTCCATTTTTTTAGTGGGGGCTACAGCAGCTAATGCCATCTGAAGATGGCATAAGTTATCGGGCCAAGCTCCAAAAAACTAAGCATTCATCTCTAAGCCATTAAAAAAATGGGGTCTGTGGTATATTACATCCTTAGCTAATATATTTGATGGGATGCAATCGGGAAGCCGGCTGACGTAAGCCCGACCGCCGGCTTACCGACTGCATTATCCCGGTGAGGGTTAAATGACAGGCGTCTACATCTAGACACCTGTCATTTTTCCGACGCCGGGATAATGCCGGGCGCCGCCAGCAGACAGCCGCGTGGATAGGAGGGTTAGGTTTAGGGCTCCCGGGGGGGACTTAGGGTTAGGCACCCCCCGGGAGGGTTAGGGTTAGGCTAGGGGGAAGGAGGATTCCATATTTGACAGCTGATGAGCAGTTTTAAGCCTAAAATGTGAGAGCTCAAGATGATAAAGAGGTGGCACTGATTGGAGGAGCTTATCACACGCTTCTCTGACTCCACTAAATATCTGAAATCAATGGAAGAGAATCAGGTAAGATGAATGGTAATGTGTGGCACAGTGGACACTTTGTGGAAAAATTTGGTAAGCAGGGGCATTCAAAAAGCTAGTGGGCATGAGGACATGTGAGGCAAAAGCTGGTGGTAGGTGGGCATATAAGGAAAAAAATAGTGGGCAGCAGGGACATATCAGTGTGTGTATTAATTGTGTGATATTGGTGTGAGCTGTTTATGGTGATCAGTGTGCGTCAAGGGGTGGTATTCATGTAACGTGAGGAGAGGGTTGGATGTGATATTTGTGCAATATGTAAGGACATAGACAGGGACTCAAACAAATTATCACAAAAAAATTAGCTGCCAGCTTATCAAGTTTTTGGATCCCCCTATAGATATACTGCATTTGCCCCTGGGCAGCAGTGGAGACTGGACAGGATTCTGCTACATCCTGGACTGCAACCTTGCCAGGAGGATGTAAGAGTTCCTATTCTTATTTTACAAAAATCAAGTGTGTTCGGAACTGGTAAGTCAGTCTTGGAGAAGGGGTGGAACTTGCAGTATTTGCACTGAATTAAATGTGTTGTGCTTACATCTATTCTGTGTGATCCTCTGTGAGCCATTCTCAGTTTCAATGAGTGGTGTGTGAAAATGTCAGTCCATAGTGATTGAGAGTCCAACAAAAAAAGCCAGACCACAATAACGATGATGGGCTTTATGAAACATACGTTTTATATAACTGATTGCTTTCATTGATTCATGAAAATGGCAGCGTAGCAGCAATGCAATTATATAACCAGTATTACTGCATTCCAGTATATGCTCTCTATATTACTTGTCCACTGGATTGTGGTCACAAGCATTTTTGTCTGTAATGTATTTTGAGTGGAAGATATGGTTCCTCTTTTATGAAACAAGTATTGTTCAGGTAAATCCTCCCACTCATAGACATCCCAGAGCTTTCTCTATCCAGGTGTAAGATAAATGTCAGCAGAATGCACCTGACTCATGAAAGCCCATTGACTGCAATCAAAGATTTCCTTCTGCCCATGTATGAATAAACACCGCATGCAGAGGCTACAACACGTGTGAGCCAATATTAGCTGCTGAATATCACCTGGAGGAACTGAAATCATAGCAAATTGTACAGAACGGATTTATATTGCAGCTCTGTATTCATTCCTGATTGACCTAATTCAAACACTTCTGTACTGTACTGAAATACTTTATTTCCGTGCTTACATTTTATGGGTTAATGCTCGACAGGTGAAGCTTATTATTTATCAGGGTGATGATAACAGGAAGGTACCAAACTTTAATAATCCAAGAGTGTCAGGAGTAATGATGATTTGTGAGCTCTAAAACCACTGACTGTGGAAGTAGAGGTTGAAACCTAATTATCTCTGCACATATTGGAATCATCATTATGAAAAACTTTCCAGCCCTGTTAGGCCCATTGGCCATTTTTCACATGCACAAACTCCGTGCATGTCAGATGGATTTCAGACAATAGGCCTCCGATTTACACCTGTACCAGTGTTTTTGGCATTTTTTTCTCTTAGCAGAGATCTATTCAGACTATATTTAACTTAAATACTCATTCAAAAAAGCCTAGAACAATATTAAAATATGAGTCACAGCCTTACCTACTCTTTCTTTGAATTCACTGTGAAAGGAAAATACAGTATGTAAGTAGAATCATACCTTCAGTCTAATTATGTTGAATGATGAAATAGCATCTGGCTTTTTACCACTTTTTTGACACACTGCAGTGACTTGATCTGAATTAGGTCCTGATTCAGAGGTGCTCGCCATTTGCGAGCGCTCGCTCTGAATCAGGGTGGATATTTTTAAATAAAAAATCCACCTCCAGGCCGCTCGCATAGCTGTGGGTGGCCACCCACAGCTTGTGCGGGCGGCCTGGCGATGTTCGCGATAATCGCGACCATCGGGCTTGCGATGAGACCCTTGTGGTAGGGTCTCATCCACTGCAAGCTCCAGTGAAATTCCTACTCTAATAAAGCAGGAAGTTCACTACTGACATCACGTGTGATGTCAGTAGGGCCGCCCACAAACGGCAGGCGTTCCTTTGGGAACGCCTCCGTTTGTGTAGCCATGCCCCCGACCCGCCTACAAAATGTTTCGCTGCGAGTCCCGAGCGAGTGAAGCAGTGCCCGACCATCGACCCACTTGTGAGCGCTATGTGCTCGCGAGCTGGTCTGCATCAGGCCCTTAGTCCACTTATGTTAATGTAACCCAAGCACCAAGTGCACAACTGTCCTTGTAGGCTGTGTCCCGGGAGTGAAAAGACAGGGGAGGAGGAGATGCTGCTTTTGGACAGTCCAGTACTTCACTGGGTCAGGAAAGGCAACTGCACTACTCTGCCAGAGCAAAGGAGAAATACAGAGAAGTACACCCGGGTGTCGGTATATTAACCGCATCCTGCAGAGTGAGTACACAATTCACAATGCTCACATATCGGTAACTCGCAGATTTCAACGTACTGCCCATATGCCAAAGAATGAAATCATGCGCCGGATCACAGGGATGGAGATCACTAGTGCTTACTGATTGGTCTGTCTGTCGATGGATCACACTATCCATGACATGGGCATTACTGTGCTTTACACAGGGCAGCAGCTATATGATCGCACGGAACTCTCTGTCTCTTGGTAGTGTCTCGGGATTATTGTGAGTGTGCCAGCCAACTTCTGTGTTTATTCAAAGCGTGCAGACGGAGTAGGGGCATCTCTTTCAGCCAGATCTTTTGCAACCAGTACGGTGCCGGAGTAGGTCCAGATATTAATGATGATGGCTGTGGCAGTGGACGTAAGAACTTTGGGCAGGAGAGGCTGCCACATGCAGTTGCACTGATTTTTACTATACAAAGGCATATTCTAGCATTGCCATAATGTATTGGGCAGACATATGCGACCAGGCGTAAAAGTTGTCGCAGATCCATCTGACTCAGGATCAGTCTCTGCATGTGAGGGGGGAGAACAAACAAACATTTTCCTAATGGAATCCAGACATTGGAGGCCCAATGTAAAAATCACATTTGCTATGAATCTTTGCCCAATATAAACTGTAACAAAGTAATAATGTTTCCTCAAATAAGTCTATGTCAGGATTTAATTAACATCCCAATGTATGTGGGGCAGTCCCGGTATGTTCAGGAAAATGGAGTTGGGGGTGGCCTTGCCCCTATCATTCCATGCCCCCCTTCTCGTATGGTCCCAATTCCAAAAATCTGAGGTGCCTTTATGTCAGGTTAAATAGTTGATTATCATGTTCATAGTTTTTTTAGCATGTGTAGCTAGACTTGGAATAGGGCTTGGCCTTTGTTAATGATTAAAAGCAGGTTTAAAACAATATATGGCTCATGAATTATATTATAATATTGTGGCTGGTGTTAACTTTATTGTTTCCATTTTAACTGTACATTCCATTAAAATAAGCCCAGTCAGGACACCAGGGAGCTAGTACAGTTTTTTTTCCATTACTTTCCAGTTTTGTGAAGGACCCATGACTAATGTGTCTTTTGCCAATTTACTAAAATGGCCCTGTACAAGTTGATGTGCTATGTTCCACCATTTGTCTCAAATAAACTCATTCTAGAAATGTACTGTATGTGTCATTTGAACAGCATGCTTATACAAGGAGTGTGGTCAAAATGTTGATATAATGTCGACATCAGGTTGACAATTATGATGTTGACATTGTTAAAATGTTTATATTGAACATTAGGCTATGGTTTAGGTTACAGGAGGTTTGGGATAGGTAGTGAGAGGGGAGGCTGCAGGACACAAGATTAGAGTTAGGCTACGGAAAGGGAGGTTGGGGTTAGGCTATGAGAAGGGCGGTTAGGGTTAGGCTGTGAGAACGGAGGTTATGGTTAGGCTGTAGGATGTGAGATAAGGCTATGGCAGGAGAGGTTAGAGTTAGGATTTAGGATATGGGAGAAGAGAGTTAGGCTATGGGAAGGGAGGTTAAGGTTAGGCTATGGGAGGGGAGGTTAGGGTTAGGCTGCAAGCAGGGAGGATAGGGTTAGGCTGTGGAAGAAGAGGTTAGAGTTAGGCTGTGGGAGGGGAAGGTTAGAGTTTGGCACTAGGGGGAGGGTTAGGGGTCATACTCAGAGCCACAAGCAGGGGCGTTTCTAGAGAGGAGGGGGCCCGTGTGCAGTCTCCGACACAGGCCCCCTCCTCTCCACCCGGCAGCGCACTGAGCTGTGCGCGGCCAGCGCTGAAGTTAAAGACTCTCGTGACGACGTGGAACCCCGGAGGGGTAAGTAATATTATGGGTGCAGGGTGTGCAGTGCGGGGCCCGTGTTCCCCTAACACCCTGCATCCATTATAGATACGCCCCTGGCCACAAGTGTAGTTGGATCTGCCGGAAGTCTTTATCAGATCACCGCTGGACTTGGAAGACATTGCTAAAGCCACTGGTCCCACCCTACCAAGTAAGTCACTGCTAGATTACCAGGGACATTTTGTTGACATTCTAATCATATTGACATTTTATCCATGTCGACATGATGAAAGGTGACCTGGTCAATGTCGATATCGGTGGCATGTCGAAATGCTGCATGTTGACATTATGATCAGGTCGACCCTCTCATATAGCCATGATGAATGTTGACAAAATATACCACACCCCTATATAAAAAATCTACCTGTGAACACTCTCTACTTGTCCCTGAGTTTAGAAATATAAAGTAGTAAAAATACAGGCAATGTGTAGTAACTTTATTTTTAAAACACGATACACTCTCTTTGACCCATTACTGCTGCTGTAAATCACATAAGGATGGCACTACAAGGAGAGGAAGAATTGTATAAGTGCTTGGCACAGATGGTAATGGAATATGATAGCTTGCAAGAAATAAACTCGCACAAGTGAATTTTGTAACAGACGTCAGGTTACAGATATATATAAAATCATCAAACCATGACAAAAGGAAAAACAGTTTTAAAAAAGGTGTGAAATTGCACTGATTGGGACATAAACATAAAAAAAGCTATTTATGAACTTGATGCTTGCTGGGATCGAGTTGCTTTTACTTTCTGACATATGTACCCTGGACAGTAATGGCTTATACTTGCATACTGTAAAACCTCAGTCGCATTTTAAAGTAGCTGCATGGCAATGGACAATGGGCCTGAATAAGAGTCATGTAACCCCCCGTGCATGAGTAGGGAATCGGTATGAAATACCGCCGGCCGCACGGCCGTCGGTTCGATTCCCGTCAGCGGCAGCCCGACATGAGCAGAGTTCCGAGCAGCGGAAGCCCGACAGCGCTGGAAATCCCGATCGTGGATAGGTGAGTATCTACTAACCTAACCCCCCTAACCCTAACCATCCTTAGGGGTGCCTAACCCTAACTTCCCCCCCAAGTGCCTAACCCTAATCCCCCCTCTAAGTGCCTAACCCTAACCACCCCCTTCCCCGCTGCCTAAACCTAAGTCCCCCGGGGGGGTGCCTAACCCTAAGTCCCCCCCAGGGGTGCCTAACCCTAACCCTCCCTCCCCCTAGCCTAACCCTCCCGGGGGGGTGCCTAACCCTAATCCCCCCTCTAAGTGCCTAACCCTAACCACCCCCTTCCCTGCTGCCTAAACCTAAGTCCCCCGGGGGGGTGCCTAACCCTAAGTCCCCCCCGGGGGTGCCTAACCCTAACCCTCCCTCCCCCTAAACCTAACCCTCCCCTCCTGCGGCTGTCCGCTCGCGGCGCCCGGCATCACTACGATCGGGATGCCGGGCGCCGGTCTCCCGGCGTCGGGGAAATGCTGGCGTCTACATCTAGACGCCCGGCATTCCACCCTTGCCGGGATATGACAGTCGGGAAGCCGGCTGCCGGTATTTAGGCAGTCGGCTTCCCGATTGCATACCATGAGTAGACAGCGTATTTCCTCTCTGATGCATTCCTCTGCATCAAGTCTTGTACGGGGGTGGACACAGGTGTTGTACATGAGTACATTGCACAAACATAAGTATATAGCACAGGTACCAAACATTATGCTAACATCACAGACAACAGGTAAGAACAGATGCCAGGGCAATGGTAACACAGCTCACTGAAGCTAACAGTGGCAAGCAATGACATTTAGCACGTGGGAATCAATACAATACTAAATGATTCTATACCCAATGTAAGGGTGAGCAAACCATGTCAGAGTTAAAATGATCTCAGCGTGAATAAGAGTTTTAGTGGCATCAGGGGTAAAGAAGCAGCAAGATTGAGAGATGGCCTGGATGTGGGCCGTGAAGGAGAGAGCAGACTCTATTAGCAGAGAAAGCGGTGATATCGTTATGGGTGACACAACCTGTTTGGGTTAATGTGGCTATCAATATGAACTGTGAGCGGACGTGCTGAGAGTTGATCAGCTCTGAACTAGACAAATTTAAATGACACTTAGTCCCAAAAATAAAAGAAGCAACTGCAGGTACTCTTCCACTTCCTTCCTTTGCAGTTGAGTACACAGCACTTGATCTTTTCATGTTGGAATTCAGGACCTATAGTGGATTCCACTCTTACAAATCACATCTTGGTTTAGGATTATACAGTGCCTGATTTACACAATGAACAAGTCCAGCAAACTCCTCACTAAACTTTCTTGGAGGTTTTCCCCTGTTGCTCCTCATGGAACTCCTGTTTTTCGAATGGTTGTTTACTTTTGTTATTTCACTTTCTGACACGTTTTCAGCTTCAGCATATCCAGCGATACTGGTCCCTTTGGCTGTAAGATACTCCTGTTAACACTAACTGAAGTTGTCTTGTGAAACACTATGTCCCATGACAGTATGATCTTTCTTTTGTTAGGGTCCCAAAGACAGTAACCTTTGCTCTGATTACCATATCCTAGCATGATTCACTCAATGGATTTGAAGTTTGTGTCTTTTGTCTTTAGGTACATGAGCATAATCTCTACTTACGAATACATGTAGATGACTGATATTTGCTTTTTACCAGTCCACACTTCCAATGACGTCATCTCCTTGACTGCCACTGTAGGTGATCGATTTTTAAGGTTAACAGCTGTTCTCACTTCTTCAGCCCAAAATTTTTTGTCAAGATTTGAATCTTTCAGCATAGACCATGTTCTTTCACGTATTGTTCTATCTGCTTTTTCTCTGACACCATTTTGTTCTGGTGTATAGGCAATAGTTAGCAAATTCTATAGGTAATTTTCTTTCAGACACTTAGTTAACTCTCTAATCTTGTATTCCTCACCATTGTCATATTTTAGAATTTCAGCTTCTGACTTGTTTGGTTTTCAATGAGATTCTTGTACACTTTACTTGTTACTTTGCTTTTGTTTCTTAGAAAATACATGTGTCATCCTTGTAGCATCGTCAATGAGTGTTCTGAAGTAACGCCTGCCACTCATGGATTCAACCTCTTTCGGTCTACACACATGGATATGAACTTAGGAAAGTTGCAATGTGTTGCTTGCCCTTTACACAGCTCTCACATGCTGGTTTTTCAGGACTGTTATTTGACATCCCAGTCACTATACCACTCCAAAGCCTCTGTATATTGTCATAGCCTAGATGCCCCAATCGTTTGTGCCAAAGTTCCATTGATTGGGCAGATTCCTCAGCAACCATTGCACGGCACGCCACAGTATCTAGGGTATATAGTTGTTGGTACCTAGTAACTATAACAATAACAGTTCCTATTTGATTATATACAATGCACTGACCCTTTGCAAATTGGACCATGTCAGTGTCAACTTCATGCCTCTCAATCTTAAGCATATTGTGATTGACCCAACTTTAGTGGCATTAAGGACCTAGCTTCCTATACCTCAGACTTTGGTTTACTCAGAAAGCTTTAATGACCAATTTTTATCACAGCTGAAATGCCTCGTGGCTCTTTAGCCCATGTACCAGCAGTCCACATGGTGGCTATCTGCTACATTTAAGGCTTCTGCATTCCCGCTTTCAAGAGGTGATGAGGAGCCACTGAAGACATTATTTCTGCAATCTGAAGCCTTTGTTCCAACTAGTGACACTTGAAACATTTGATCTTACGCTTTCTGTGCTTTGAAAGAATTCTTAGTACAGGTTCAGTCTCCCATATCCAAATATTCGGAAATATGGAATATTCCAAAATACGAAATATTTTTAGCATGACTGAGATAGTGAAATGTTTGCTTTTTGATGGTTCAATGTACACAAACTTTGTTAAATGCACAAAATTATTACAAATATTGTATAAAATGACCTGCAGGCTGTGTGTATAAGGTGTATATGAAACATAAATTAATATCATATATGTACACAAACTTTGTTTTAGCCACAAATTTATTGAAAATATTGTATACAATTACCTGCAGACTGTGTGTATAAGGTTTATATGAAACATTAATGCATTCTGTGTTTAGATTTGTGTCCCATCCTCAAGCTATCTCATTATGATATGCAAATATTCCAAAATACAGAATATTCCAATATCCAAAATACCCCTGGTCCCAAGCATTTTGGATATGGGAGACACAACCTGTATTTATATCAGTAGGTGTGTGCTCTTGAAACTGCAATAAATTAGCACGTACAGTCTAGTAGTTGATTCTAATGCTACTACAAGAAGTCATATTCTTGCGTTAGATTTT
Organism: Taudactylus pleione; assembly: GCA_031769625.1. Classification (NCBI taxonomy): domain Eukaryota; kingdom Metazoa; phylum Chordata; class Amphibia; order Anura; family Myobatrachidae; genus Taudactylus; species Taudactylus pleione. Next base: position 7,471,407 of record JAUIMM010000081.1, on the reverse strand, counting down.
GCAGCATCGTCATATCAACCTCTTCATCATCTATTGTCACGCTAACTGGTCAAGTTGCTGAGAGATGGATAATAGTCTGTCTATGTATTCGTTTATGTGATTACAAGAAATAAGCTTTTGGTGTATAATATGCGCCTCAGGTTAGTTCTCCTCATTAAACCTTTATCTTCCTAAGCCATTTGCAGATTTACCCACATATCATACACTGTAGCTTTTCCATCGATAATAGAATAAATAAACAACTCCACTGTTAGACCGGTTGTCCCCGTTGCTCTATCTACATCTTCAAGTTTTGCATGGATGATTAGAAACCTTCCATGACTCTCCAGCTTTAATTGCATATCCAAGGTAAATTTCAATGTTGCATAGTTTTCAGCACCTGACAGCTTCTCAAAACTCATGCTGATCCCTGCATTCTACATTTTTATCATACAGGTGAATAAGGATCTGTTCATGCTCACTCAGATCCTCATATTTTGCAAGACGTATTTGTGCACAGTGACGGCCTTTATACATATCCCACTTGCATTAGCCTGATGGTTAGTGAGATGCTTAGTCTGAGGATGATCTTATCTGTTAGCACATGACTGATGGACCCATAACCTATTAGCAGAGTTGTAGATAGTAACGTACTGGGTGGCACAACCTCTTAAGGTTAATGTGACTATAGATATGAAATGCGAGTGGACGTGCACGGAGCAGTAGTCCTCCAGACAGAAATTTAAAACTAGGAGATAATGCACTTTGGCCAAGGTACATGTGATGTTAAATATGCAATGCAGTTGTTGGTGCTGGTGGTGGTTAGTGTATATGTGGTGCAGCTTAACCAGTTCTTAGATTTTTGAAGCAGGTAGAATAACAACTAACATATGACACAGGTATATCACAGGTGTACCAGCGGTATGTTTTGGCAGCCTGGAGCTTAGAATGTTGCTGGGCATTGTATTGCACCAGGCATGATTGCAGCAACTAATAATACACCAGCGGATAGGAGCACCGGTGCCTTATATACTAACAGTGGTGATACCATGTATTTGCTTTTTGGTATTGTGGCTCTGTATGGTGTGAGTATCCTGGGTTCGATCGTCTTCATCGAATGGCCAATGTAACTATTGACACCAGAGATATATGAAGCACTATAACAGCAGGCAATTAGGCCATTAGGACTCAACACAGCATATACTTGTGGCAAAGAGGTCAGAGCAAGCTACAGTTGGCAGCCAGGACCAGGTATTCCTTATTGGGAGATGGATCCACTACTTAACTATTCTGGAGGACCTTAGTTTTAGGGGTAAATTTACTAAGAATTGTGTTGTCCGAGGTTGCAATCACGGGGGTAAATCAGTGTGATCCGTGTATGTTTCTACCTTTTGGGGTTCAATAAAATGGTTAATTAAAAAAAAATGATGCCCCCCCCAAAGCATTACCAGCCCTGGGTTCCAGAGCCAGTCCTGGTTCTAAAAATATGGGGAAAAAAATGTGTAGGGTTCCTCCGTATTTTAGGAAACAGCACTGGGCTCCCAGAGCCAGTCCTGTTTTTAATAATAGGGGAAAAATGCGTGGGCTTCCCCCTATTTTTAAGACCAACACCGGACTCAAATCTAGGCGGCGTGTAATGCCACAGCCAGGGGACCAATTTGCAGGTCTCCCTGGCCAAAGTATTAACCCCAAAAGCTAGTCAGCACAAGCCAGGGATCTCAGGGTAGGTAGGAACCCCCCAATAAAGGGGTCCACCCTCTCCCGAGCACCCCGGGCTTACGCTGAGTCCCGGGGCTCTTCTATGCACCCCTGGCCGGTGGGTGCAGGGGTAATAGTGAAAATTAGAATGATACTATTGTTTTTTACAGTAGAACTACAGGTGCTAGCGTGCCTGCCCTTTGGCACATGTGGAACTACAAGTGCCAGCAGGCAGCCGGCACCCGTACCACCACTGTAAATAAAGGACACTGACCGACAAGCATCCTAACCCTGTGAGGATGCCAGCATTGGCATTCTGACCACCGGGATCTCGAGCGCTGGTATCCCATACCCAACCCAATGTAACTGTACAATACTGTGAATAGTGCTGATCTCCGGAGTGCCGGCAAGAACAAATGCAGCCCAGCAGTTGAATTCTGCACAGCGGTAGCATAGAAGTTGCATGCAGGGAATAGCTGTCAATTAAGATCCAGCTGTCATATGTTCCACCGGGAACGGACCTGGATAAGTTCTCAGCTCTTGTAGAGCTGGTGGTGAAGCGGTAAACTTCTGTCTTGTAGTCAGCACACCACCAGTAGCAGGAGACCGGCTATTATTATTCTATGACAGTGTGTAGAGGAATAAAGATATGCTAATGAATTTCGTCACAATGGTCATGTGACTTTGTCAAAGGCAATCAAGGGTCTAATCTGATCTCTTTTTTAACATTCTCTCACAGGTGATAAATAAATAGCTAAATCACTTGAAGAAATCACACGTGATTTAACAATACATCTAATAATATATCTAATGATATAAAGTGGTATATCTAATTCCTTAAAAACTATTTTACTTATATTGATATAATAATTATAATAATAATAATAATAATAATAATACTCATAACGGCATCCATCTTTTTAACAATATAGAGAAAGAGACCATTGGTTCATAGAACAAAGAATATAATACTCAGAATGAACATGAAAAAAAAAAATAAATAAATAATACAATAATAAAATTAAGGACTAATTAAAAAACATTTAATTATCTAAAAAATTATTATTGTATTATTTTATTTTATTTTAAATTTTTTTTATTGAAAAGATGGATGCCCAAATAGACCAGGTTTAGCCGCGTAAAGTAGCCATCTAAAGTCCCTCTAAGATTGATAAAAATTCAGTTGAGTTTCTTGATTTAGTACTTAAAGGAAAAGGCATTGACATAATTACAAAAAAACGTTATAAAGGAGGTGGATACAAACAGTTATTTACATTTCAAAAGTGTCCATGTTAAGAAATGGAAATCAAATGTTTCCAATCTCAATTTCACCCCATAAAGCACAAGAAACATGCGAGGAACAAATACAACTATATGCTGAGAAATTTAGGGAAAGGGAATATCCAGAAAAAGTCATACAGGAGGCTGCCAGTAGAACTGAGATTCTGAACAGGGCTCAACGTTTGACCTATAAGGAACATTGTAAAAATGAAGATCTTGTCCCCATTATTACTACATTCAAAAGCCATGAAGATCTGATTAGAGCCTCATTATCTAAACATTGGGATGTCTTGAGAATGGACCCTATTCCTGAAAGATATTCTACCACCTAAACCTCAAGTTGTGTTAATCTTAAGAACATTCTAGCCCCTAGTCTCTTGAAGAATAAACCAGTGGGTGAAAAGTTGAACCAACCACAATGTGATTTTATAAATGCGAGAACTGCAATATTTGTCAATTTGTACAAAAGTAAAAAAGTTCTCAAACTACGATGATTCCAAAAAATATGATATTAAACATTTTATGAATTAAACATATGTAATATATCTTTGGAGTGTACTTGCAGAATAAAATAGGTTGGAAAAAATCCAAGAGCAAATTAGAAATATCAAGAATAAAATTGAGAGTCACAGTATCAAAACGCTTCATAGACTTTAAAAACTGTAATTCAGAACCTTTAAAGCTATAGGTAGTGTAAAATTGTGAGCGAGAGTAGGAGATCTGGCAAATTTATTGTCAAGCAGAGAAATGTTTTGGATTTTTGAGCTACAAGCTTCCTCCCCTGTAGTCTTTAATGAAAGTTATGAGATAGCTCCTAGGCTATAATTTAGGATTAGGATTTTTCCCAAATTTGCACAACAATACATTTTATTTTCCTTTTCTTGTTTATGGTTAAAATTAAATATTCATGCATACGTTAATTTTGAGAATTCTAAGAACTTTAGTAATTTATATATTCTTTTTATTCATATTATGTGCAGTCTGTGGGAATTTTAGTAATTATTATTTATATGTGCAGACTGTAATTACATAGTTTTTAGCTTTTAGGTCATTTACATTTATGCTATTGGAGAATAATACTAGTGTAAAATAGCATTATTTGAAATTCCTGACAGTTGTTTTTCATGCACTCCGTTGTCCACCACGCGTTCCACTATCCGGAAAGACTGGAAGTACATCATGCGTTCTACCTGTGGTCTACCAGATGCATTATGGAATTGAAACCACCGGCCTTTAGAAAACTATGACATTTATAAAGCATACACATGTTCCACAAAACAAGTCATATGTACTGCAGGCTATGTGGTATTGGGATTAGTTTATCTGATGACAGAATCATATGTACAATGCAGATATTTTTAACACTGCTCATGTCACCAGATATGATGTCATTTAAATTTTCTGTGTTGCTAGATGGCTTTCCCTATAAATATCTGGCCTGTGCCATTTATAGTCATTCTCCTGATGAAGTCTCACCTACAGACGAAATGTGTTGGGACAGTTCTGTTGCCAGGACTCCATTTATTGGACAGAAAAGTGCAATTATTATCTTTTCTTGTTTGTTTGCTACATACCAGTGTCTGCTGATATATATTTTTTATATAAAACTCATTACATTATGCTTGTTGTTTAATATAAAAAAATCTTTTAGGTTTCTTTATATTGTGGTTAAAAAAATATTTTTGGGACATAGAGTATGTTCCTAATAGACCCGGGATACAAACAAATATTGAATGTTACATACAAGCCTTAAAACCTAAGTATAAGAAATATGCACCATGATTTAATATATGTTGTGTTTTCCTATATATTTTCCTGTTTATATGGACTTATGTGAAGTCCGTAGAATCAAAGATTGAAAGATAAACCTTTCTGTTTACTATTTTGCACGCTGGCACTTTATCACAATTGTTAAGCACTAGTAGGCGCTGATTTCTCTTCCTATGGGGCATATGTACTAAGCCTTGGAGAGAGATAATGTGGAGAGAGATAGCGTAAACCACTTAGCTAATAACTGTAATTTTTCAAACACCGTCTGTAAAGCGACAGTTAGGAGCTGATTGGTTGGTGCTTTATCTATCTCCACTTTATCTCCAAGGCTTAGTACATATCCCCCTATATTTTTATACATGTTTTATACATCACTGATTATCCAGCAGGCCCTATATGGATTCATATGTATCACGGTTCTTGTGGATCTGCGTAGTACTATTTATATATATATATATATATATATATATATTCCAAGTGTACCAGATAATTAAGCGACTGATGTATAAGTAATATAGTGATTACTTATGCGTCAGTTGCTTAATTATCTGGTACACTTGGAATATTTACACATAAGGATTTCACCAAAAATCCTATTACTCTGGATATAGCAGACACCCTTTTACCTGAAGGGAGAACGTATACTGACTCATGTTTAAAAGAGTCCTCTTAAAATCTCTAAGTTGGTGCCGGGATCCTTCTTTTCTTGAATATATATATATATATATAATATATATATATATATATATATATTAGGGGTGAGCGGGTTCGGATTTCTGAAATCCAAACCCCCCAGAGCCCCCCTGATCCGAGGCAGATCCGAGTCAGGCTAGACTTTTCCCGCCTGACTCGGATCTGAAATCGAGGCAAAACGTCATCATCCCGCCTTCCGAGTCTCGCGGGTTTTGGATCCTATATAAGGTACCCGCGTCGGTGCCATTTTCTCACTCGGCTGTGGACAGTGAAGAGGGAGGGTGGGAGTTAGGGCTGGCTGGGCTGTGTAGTGTAGTGTAGTGTAGTGCAGAGTAGTGTTGTGCTGTGCTGTGCTGCGCTGTGCTGCTGTTGTCCACTACTTCAAAGTCCATAGGGGCTGGCTGTGTTGTGCTGTGCTGCTGTTGTTAATAGGGGCTGTGTCCACTACTTCAAAGTCCATAGGGGCTGGCTGGACTGTGTTGTGCAGTCAGTTCTCCATAGGGGCTGTGTCCACTCCAAAGTCCTGTGCAGTGTCCCAGTCCTAAAGGGGTGCTGTAGTGTTGTCCAGGGGGTGCTCTGTCCATCAGGGGTGCTCCCCCCAAGTGCTAAAAAAATAATATATTTTCTGTGTTTGTGAATTGTGTGCGCAGTAGCTGCACGTGCATCAACAAAGTAGTGCCAAGCGTGCGCCTGTGTCATAAGTAAAGGGCCGGCTGGCTTGACCGTTAAAGGGTGCTGTAACCCCCAAAGTACACTCCAGTCCAAACCAAAAAAAAATTATTTTCTGTGTTTGTGAATTGTGTGCGCAGTAGCCGCACGTGCATCAACAAAGTAGTGCCAAGCATGCCCCTGTGTCATAAGTAAAGGGCCGGCTGGCTTGACCGTTAAAGGGTGCTGTAACCCCCAAAGTACACTCCAAACCAAAAAAATATATTTTCTGTGTTTGTGAATTGTGTGCGCAGTAGCCGCACGTGCATCAGCAAAGTAGTGCCAAGCGTGCGCCTGTGTCATAAGTAAAGGGCCGGCTGGCTTGACCGTTAAAGGGTGCTGTAACCCCCAAAGTACACTCCAAACCAAAAAAATATATATTTTCTGTGTTTGTGAATTGTGTGCGCAGTAGCCGCACGTGCATCAGCAAAGTAGTGCCAAGCGTGCGCCTGTGTCATAAGTAAAGGGCCAGCTGGCTTGACTGTTAAAGGGTGCTGTAACCCCCAAAGTACACTCCAAACCAAAAAAATATATATTTTCTGTGTTTGTGAATTGTGTGCACTGTGGCTGCACGTGCATCAACAAAGGAGCAGCGCCAAGCGTGCGCCTGTGTCCCATAAGTAAAGGGATGGCTGGCTTGACCGTTAAAGGGTGCTGTAACCCCCAAAGTACACTCCAGTCCAAACCATAAAAAAAAATATTTTCTGTGTTTGTGAATTGTGTGCGCAGTAGCCGCACGTGCATCAACAAAGTAGTGCCAAGCGTGCGCCTGTGTCATAAGTAAAGGGCCGGCTGGCTTGACCGTTAAAGGGTGCTGTAACCCCAAAGTACACTCCAGTCCAAACCAAAAAAATAATAATTTTCTGTGTTTGTGAATTGTGTGCGCAGTAGCTGCACGTGCATCAACAAAGTAGTGCCAAGCGTGCGCCTGTGTCATAAGTAAAGGGCCGGCTGGCTTGACCGTTAAAGGGTGCTGTAACCCCCAAAGTACACTCCAAACCAAAAAAATATATATTTTCTGTGTTTGTGAATTGTGTGCGCAGTAGCCGCACGTGCATCAACAAAGTAGTGCCAAGCGTGCGCCTGTGTCATAAGTAAAGGGCCGGCTGGCTTGACCGTTAAAGGGTGCTGTAACCCCCAAAGTACACTCCAAACCAAAAATATATATATTTTCTGTGATTGTGAATTGTGTGCGCAGTAGCCGCACGTGCATCAACAAAGTAGTGCCAAGCGTGCGCCTGTGTCATAAGTAAAGGGCCGGCTGGCTTGACCGCTAAAGGGTGCTGTAACCCCCAAAGTACACTCCTGTCCAAACCAAAAAAATATATATTTTCTGTGTTTGTGAATTGTGTGCGCAGTAGCCGCACGTGCATCAACAAAGTAGTGCCAAGCGTGCGCCTGTGTCATAAGTAAAGGGCCGGCTGGCTTGACCGTTAAAGGGTGTACCAAAGGGTGTACCAAAGTACACTCCAAACCAAAAAAAATATATATTTTCTGTGTTTGTGACTTGTGTGCACTGTGGCTGCACGTGCATCAACAAAGGAGCAGCGCCAAGCGTGCACCTGTGTCCCATAAGTAAAGAGCCGGCTGGCTCATTTCTTAAAGGGTGGTGTAACCCACAAAGTGCACTACTCTCCAGCAAAAATAAAAAAATATTTTCTGTGTTTGTGTGCGCCTTAGCCGCACGTATATATCAATATAACATAAATGGAGGACCAAACTTTCTCCGATAAAAATAAAATAGGGAAAGATCAAGAACCACTTCCTCCTAGTGCTGTTGCTGCTGCTGCGAGTTGTTCATCATCCCAGAGAGGAAGTAGGAATATCACTACTTTTACTAAACAATTAACCCTCCAACAGTCCCTAGCGATGAGGATGAAGTACGACAGCAGTCATCCTGAAGCAAAACGTATAACTGAGGCCTTGACTGCTATGTTGGTGTTAGACGTGCGTCCGGTATCCGCCATTAGTGCAGTGGGATTTAGACAATTGATGGAGGTAATCCCATCTAGATTCCACCTGCATCCTCAAAGCAGTAGCGACAAGTGTGCATCTGTCTTTTAAAGGGTGGTGACACCCTCAAAGAGTGCTACACAAACAATAAAAATATTGTTCTTTTTTTTTCTGTCTTTGTGAAATGTGTGGGCTGTAGCCGCACCTGCATCCTTAAAGCAGCAGCGACAAGCGTGCGTCTGTCTGTTAAAGGGTGGTGACACCCTCAAAGTGTGCTACACAAACAATAAAAATATTCTTATTTTTTTTTCTGTCTTTGTGAAATGTGTGGGCTGTAGCCGCACCTGCATCCTTAAAGCAGCAGCGACAAGCGTGCGTCTGTCTGTTAAAGGGTGGTGACACCCTCAAAGTGTGCTACACAAACAATAAAAATATTCTTATTTTTTTTTCAGTCTTTGTGAATTGTGTGGGCGTAGCCGCACTTGCATCCTCAAAGCAGCAGTGACAAGCGTGCGTCTGTCTGTTAAAGGGTGGTGACACCCTCAAAGTGTGCTACACAAACAATAAAAATATTCTTCTTTTTTCTGTCTTTGTGAATTGTGTGGGCTGTAGCCGCACTTGCATCCTCAAAGCAGCAGCGACAAGCGTGCGTCTGTCTGTTAAAGGGTGGTGACACCCTCAAAGTGTGCTACACAAACAATAAAAATATTCTTCTTTTTTCTGTCTTTGTGAATTGTGTGGGCTGTAGCCGCACTTGCGTCCTCAAAGCAGCAGCGACAAGCGTGCGTCTGTCTGTTAAAGGGTCGTGTAACCCTCAAAGTGCTCCAAAAAATAAAAAAACTATTTTTTTAATGTGTTTGTGACTTGTGTGCGATGTAGCCGCACGTGCATCAACATAGTAGCAGCGCCAAGCGTGCGCCTGTGTCATAAGTCAAGGGCTGGTTTGGACATCTGGTCCGGACTGAAGGACGTGCCAACAATTTCTGACAAGTCTACTGTCACTGCATATGATACTGTCCTCAAAGCAGCAGCGACAAGCGTGCGTCTGTCTGTTAAAGGGTGTTGACACCCTCAAAGTGTGCTACACAAACAATAAAAATATTGTTCTTTTTTTTTCTGTCTGTGAATTGTGTGGGCTGTAGCCGCACTTGCATCCTCAAAGCAGCAGCGACAAGCGTGCATCTGTCTGTTAAAGGGTGGTGTAACTCTCAAAGTGCTCCAAAAAATAAAAAACTATTTTTTTAATGTGTTTGTACCTTGTGTGCGATGTAGCCGCACTTGCATCCTCAAAGCAGCAGCGACAAGCATGCGTCTGTCTGTTAAAGGGTGGTGACACCCTCAAAGTGTGCTACACAAACAATAAAAATATTCTTCTTTTTTCTGTCTTTGTGAATTGTGTGGGCTGTAGCTGCACTTGCATCCTCAAAGCAGCAGCGACAAGCGTGCATCTGTCTGTTAAAGGGTGGTGACACCCTCAAAGTGTGCTACACAAACAATAAAAATATTCTTCTTTTTTCTGTCTTTGTGAATTGTGTGGGCTGTAGCCACACTTGCATCCTCAAAGCAGCAGCGACAAGCGTGCGTCTGTCTGTTAAAGGGTGGTGTAACCCTCAAAGTGCTCCAAAAAATAAAAAACTATTTTTTTAATGTGTTTGTGACTTGTGTGCGATGTAGCCGCACGTGCATCAACATAGTAGCAGCGCCAAGCGTGCGCCTGTGTCATAAGTCAAGGGCTGGTTTGGACATCTGGTCCCGACTGAAGGACGTGCCAACAATTTCTGACAAGTCTACTGTCAATGCATATGATACTGTCCTCAAAGCAGCAGTGACAAGCGTGCGTCTGTCTGTTAAAGGGTGGTGACACCCTCAAAGTGTGCTACACAAACAATAAAAATATTGTTCTTTTTTTTCTGTCTTTGTGAATTGTGTGGGCTGTAGCCGCACTTGCATCCTCAAAGCAGCAGTGACAAGCGTGCGTCTGTCTGTTAAAGGGTGGTGTAACTCTCAAAGTGCTCCAAAAAATAAAAAACTATTTTTTTAATGTGCTTGTGACTTGTGTGTGATGTAGCCGCACTTGCATCTTCAAAGCAGCAGCGACAAGCGTGCGTCTGTCTGTTAAAGGGTGGTGACACCCTCAAAGTGTGCTACACAAACAATAAAAATATTCTTCTTTTTTCTGTCTTTGTGAATTGTGTGGGCTGTAGCCGCACTTGCATCCTCAAAGCAGCAGCGACAAGCGTGCATCTGTCTGTTAAAGGTTGGTGACACCCTCAAAGTGTGCTACACAAACAATAAAAATATTGTTCTTTTTTTTCTGTCTTTGTGAATTGTGTGGGCTGTAGCCGCACTTGCATCCTCAAAGCAGCAGTGACAAGCGTGCGTCTGTCTGTTAAAGGGTGGTGTAACTCTCAAAGTGCTCCAAAAAATAAAAAACTATTTTTTTAATGTGCTTGTGACTTGTGTGTGATGTAGCCGCACTTGCATCTTCAAAGCAGCAGCGACAAGCGTGCGTCTGTCTGTTAAAGGGTGGTGACACCCTCAAAGTGTGCTACACAAACAATAAAAATATTCTTCTTTTTTCTGTCTTTGTGAATTGTGTGGGCTGTAGCCGCACTTGCATCCTCAAAGCAGCAGCGACAAGCGTGCGTCTGTCTGTTAAAGGGTGGTGACACCCCCAAAGTGTGCTACACAAACAATAAAAATATTCTTCTTTTTTTTTCTGTCTTTGTGAATTGTGTGGGCTGTAGCTGCACTTGCATCCTCAAAGCAGCAGCGACAAGCGTGCGTCTGTCTGTTAAAGGATTACATCGGTGACAGCATCCAAGTAGGCATGTCAGACAGTCCGTACCTGTACTGGCAGGAAAAAGAAGCAATTTGGAGGTCCCTGTACAAACTGGCTCTATTTTACCTGAGTCGCCCCCCTCCAGTGTGTACTCCGAAAGAGTGTTTAGTGCAGCCGGGAACCTTGTCAGTGAAAGGCGTAGGAGGTTGCTTCCACAAAATGTGGAGAAGATGATGTTCATAAAATGAATTATCAACTCTTCCAGGGAGACCAGCCTCCAGAACGTACAGAGGGACCTGTGGTTGTGGATTCCAGCGGGGACGAATTAATACTCTGTGAGGATGAGGATGTACACACTGAAGAGGGTGAGGAATCGGTGGATGAGGAGGATGAGGATGACATCTTGCCTCCGTAGAGCCAGTTTGTGCAGGGACAGATTAATTGCCAGCTTGTTTTGTGGGGGCCCAAACGAACCAATCATTTCAGCCACAGTTGTGTGGCAGACCCTGGCGCTGAAATGATTGGTTTGTTAAAGTGTGCATGTCCTGTTTATACAACATAAGGGTGGGTGGGAGGGCCCTAGGACAATTCCATCTTGCACCTCTTTTTTTTCTTTGCATTATGTACAGTTTGGGGCCTAGTTTTTCAAACTGCCATCCTGTCTGCCACTGCAGTTTCATGCCTAGATGGGTCACGTGTTTGTGCCGCCCACTCGTGTCGCTTAGCATAGTCATCCAGCTACCTCGGTGCAACCTTTTGGACATAAAAACACTATTGTGAGGTGTGAGGTGTTCAGAATAGACTGGAAATGAGTGGAAATTAAGGTTATTGAGGTTAATAATAGCATAGGAGCAGAAAAACCTACAAATTCTGTGATTTTAGCTGTTTTTATGCTTTTTTTCAAAAAAATACAGATCCAAAACACAAAACCCAGAACCCAAAACACGGAAGGGTGGTTTTGGCAAAACCAATCCAGATCCAAAACACGAAGAAAGATCCAGATCCAAAACCAAAACACAAAACACGAAAAGTTGGCCGGTGCACACCCCTAATATATATGTATATATATATATATATATATGTGACAGGGAGGCTTGGCTGTTGCCCCCCTGTCCAAAGATGATGTCTTGAATTTTGGTTGAGAATTTCTTTGACTTAGCTTGTCCTGACAAAGATTCATATAGCATAGAAATGTTGTCCATATTGTGGCTGGGTTATGGCTAAGATGTGTTTGTTAAGAATAATAAATGGACTAACTTTTTCTTCAAATATTTTGTTCAGTGGTGAGTGCCCCTTCCAAGCATTTGGGCCTGGAGTTCCTGGTCTGTCTGTCTGGTATATATATATATATATATATATATATATCTCACAGGGGCTCTGCACTCACCATAATAACTAACAATAATAATAATAAACATAATAAACAGTGGGGTTTTGGTTCATGAATTGATCAATGCATTTGAGCTTGCAGCCCCCGTTACGGGACACCACTTTACTGCAGGTCCCTACTCTATTGCTCAGAATTATAATATGGAACTAGCCATGGGGCCAAGCACCACAGTCTGAATACAATAGAACAAACAAACAAAAAAATTTGAGTAACGATAAAGGCATTGTATTTCAGGATATCCATGACTATAGAACAGAAGTAATCCATCAATTAAGCAATTTAGAAGTGCATGAAAAACTACAGATAAACCCTACAAAGCAGTTCCAAACGGAGCTGATGGGTATACTACAAGAGGCATATACCAACAAATTCTTAGATGCAAAAACACTAGAGGCATTGCAACAACCCTTCCCATTTAACCCAATTCTATACACGGTCCCTAAGATACATAAAAATGCCATCAACCTCCCGGGCAGATCGATCATATCTGTCCGGGGCTCTTTGTATCAGCCGATATCACAATTTTTGGACACTATTAATCTGCCTTTGGTAAGTAGGCAACCGACATATCTTAGAGATACTACAGCTTTTTTGAATCTTATCAACAATGCTATTTGGGTTACGGCTAATACAATCATGTGTGCTATTGATGTGAAAGACCTGTACACTTGCATTGCCCATGATTTGGGATTGGCATCAGTACAGCATTTTTTGTCCCAGCAAGGCAACGCAGTTACCCTGAACCAGGATTTGTTTATTTTACTTTTGGAAAAAATTCTCACAAGAAACTTTTTTCTGTTTGATGTTGAATTCTATATACAAAAATCCGGTTGTGCCATGGGATCAGCCTTTTCACCTTCTTATGCAAACATGTTTATGTTTCAACAAGAAAAAATCTTGTTTTCTGACCCCAGTAACATCCGTCAATACATATTGCTGTATACACGATATATAGATGATCTGTTCCTGTTATGGGATGGTGGTCCTACCTTGTTTGTGGAAGCTATGGAAAGTATCAACAACTCCAATTCACCGATTAAATTTACATACAAATGGAGCAATACCACCATCGATTTTTTGGATGTATCCATTGACCTCAACAATTGACAGCTCTCTACTAGAGCATTCAGCAAACCCATGGATCGGAATACTCTTTTGCAGGATAACGGTCATCATCCCCCCTTCCCCTCTTAAATGGGGACTACCATACTCACAGATGTTAAGAATAGCCCACTTGACTAGTAATCAAGAAGAATTAGCAGAGGAATTGGACAAAGTCATCATTCAATTTAGAAATAGAGGTTACAGACAAAAACAACTCTCAGTTATTAAACAACAAGTCCTAAGTTTGGACAGATCCTCGCTATTGAATCCTAAGGAACAGAAAAGTAATAAAAAAGATATGTTCACCTGGAACACCACTTTTGATACTAGTAGTGTGGTTATTCCACAAGCAAGTCGGGCTGTATGGCCAATATTGACTATTGCTAAAGAATTACCAGCTTTCCATAAATCTAGATCAATGACTTGTTATAAAAGAGGACGAAACTTGAGGGACATACTGGTACGAACAGATATAACTAATTTAAAATCAGATAACTTTAACACCTCACTGGGCAGAAAACCAGGGTGCTATCACTGTCTATCTTGTGTTACCTGCAGTTATTTGCAAAGTGGAACCACATTTCAACATCCTTAAACAGGTAAAACTTTCTGTATCAAACATGTATTGTTATGCAATTCAACATATGTTATCTACATCATCGTATGCCCCTGCGGGCTTTACTATGTTGGCATGACTTCCTGAAAATGTAAAGAGCGTATGGCTCTTTATAGGTCAGCGATCAAAGCTGCCTTAAATAATAAACTGATGGATCAACCAGTAGCAACCCATTTTAGAGAAAAACAACATCAGTTGTCATGTTTAAAATATGAAATCATTGATCATGTTCTGGAAAATACACGTGAAGGCGATTGGGTGAAGTCCTTGCTAAAGTTGGAAGCCCCATGGATCTTCAAATTAAATACCGTGGCACCCCGAGGACTTAATGAACGCATTGCTTGGAACAGCTTAACTTAATTTATGTGTATACTTTTTGATAATCAGTAGTATATTACCACATTAACTTGGTGTTGGCAGTTAATCTAGCCATAACATTAGTCTATGTATGTGCTTTTATCGTTACTGTTACTATATGATCACATTGTCTCACTGTATGTTCTTTCCACTTTATGTTTACAGCCACAGTCGGGGAAGCATTAGAGGTTGTCATAGCAACCGCTGGGGACAGAGGCGTTGACGTCATCGGGATGCGCCACACCCCCTGGTCACGTGGACCCGACTCAGCTGCTGTGTTCACTGTCGTGTCTGAGGTGGGGGATATGAAGTAAGCTTTTCAGTGTTTCGTTTTGTCTATGTCTTCCTTATGACGGGGAATGGGAGCCCCGAAACGTTGAAGTAAAGTTTATTCTGTTGATCAAACTGCAGTGACATGCATTGTTTCACAGCAAGATGGTGATTCGTTTTGCTGTGTATGTACATCACTTCAAGGGCATGCAACATTAATGATTTCTTATATTTGGAGTGCCGAACTGAGAACTCTCTCTCTCTCTACATATATATATAATGTGATAACTTGGGGTAATTAGCTCGGTAGAGTGTGGATTGGTGTAGTGTTTAGGTGTCTAATGAGGGTCCACACACATCTTTCAAGTAAATAAATGATGCTTTACTTTCCAGCATGGAAACCAGGAAACATAAAGTAATAAACAAACTACCCCCTGTTTAGGGCATCTAACTCACTTCTTGACCCCTGACTATCATGGTTCAGCTAGTCTGCCAATAAAGTCTCTGTCTGCTTCTCTGCAGGTCTATTGCTGGCTCCAGCCTGGCTTGGCTGCCACAGCTATACAAAACACAGTCAATCTTGGTGGCCTTCCCTGTTTCTGACAGGTATAGCCCCTGGCTTCCTCAGCCTGCAGCCCAGCTGCTTCAATGTCACACAGTCTAAGAGGTTCCTTTTCCCCCCTGCCTCCTGCAGGTCTGGACTTGGGCCTCCTGGCCCCCAGTGGCTTAGCTTAGCTTCACTTGGCTCTCTGGCTGCCACAGTCCCACTTCACTTGGACTGTCTCCAATGGCAGCTTGACTGGTATGCCCTCTCTTCAGCCCACACCTGAGGTCTCTCCACAAGGCAGCAATTACACATCTTCCCAGAATCATTTTCTCCTCTGTGTGGGCGGATCTCTCCTGCCCCACACAGAATCTGCTGCCCTCCAGCGCCATCTCTGGTGATACTGCCACAATACATATATATATATATATAAATATATATCAATACAATAAAGAACCCGAGGGCGCTAATCAACAATGAAAAACATTTGGTTAAAATAAAATTTTAGAACAGTCCATAGCTTTATAAGAAATAATTGTGCTTGTTCCAATTGGGGGAGAATCAAAGCATCCAGGAATTTTTTTTTCATTTGACTTTTCTTCATAATATGTGAAGGAACTGTTCCGGTGGGAGGGAATGTCCTGAAATGTACCCTAACACCAAAATGTCACCCAAGAAAGTAGGCCAATAGGCCTAAGTATTAGAGACTGATACAAGAATATATCTTTTGTTTTTTCTAAAAAATTATTTAGAAACAATTTCTTACAGGGTCTATCAGCCTGGGCCTGGGGTGCCCTGGAAAGAGGGACCCCTTTATTGTGGGGTCCCCAGCTCCCCAGGGATCCCCAGCATGGGCTGACCAGTGGTCAGGGCTGATGCTGCAGCTGGGGGTCTCAGTGAATGGGCTCCCCTGGCTGTGGTATCACCCCCTGGTAGAAAAAGTCTGGCGCTGGTTCTGGTAAATACAGGGGAACCCTAATAATTTTTTTCCCTGTATTTCCAGAACCAGGACCAGTTCAGAGCCCAGTGCTGGTTGTGCAGAATACGGGGGACCCCTACGTCATTTGTATCCCATAGTTTGGCAACCAGGACTGGTTCTGACTAGCCCAGTGCTGGTTGTGCTTGAGTATGGGAGACCCCTATGGCATTTGTCCCCTGAATTTAAGCACACCCATCACTGGGTCACTAAATGCCCGGGGCTGGTTACCCTTTGGGGGGGGGGGTGCAGGCCATTTTTTTTTACACAGGGTTTTTTTTTTAAAACACAGCAGCACAGATGGGTCTCAATTACATGGATGCAAGTAGCATGGATCTCCTGGTCCGTGCATGCATCTGTGTCATTGAAATACACAGCAGCACAGACGGGTCTCACTGACCCATCCATGCTCTGTGTCAATCACACAGATGCATGTAGCACGGATCTCCCTGGTCCGTGCTACATGCATCTCTATTGTGTATCCAACTATATGATGGCGGGGACGTGCATCGGCATCATACTGGTGCAGAAACAAAACACGATGTGCACGATTGATCATTACAATCGATCAAAATCGTCCACTTCGTGTGAAAAATTGCACTGTGTATGGGGGCCTTTACAGTGCAATGCAGGACAAGGACAAGATTTATATACAGTCAGGTGCATAAATTTTGGGACATTGACAGAATTTTCATATTTTGGCTTCTATTCACCACCACAATGGCTTTGAAATGAAACAAACAAGATGTTTAGGGATGTGCACCGACCCCCGTGTTTTAGTTTTGGATCTGTATCTCCTTCAAGGTTTTGGATCTGGATTTGGTTTTCCAAACCATCCTCAAGTGTTTTGGTTTTGGATCTGGATTTTTTTTAAATAAAAAATAGATAAAAATTGTTAAAAACAGCTAAAATCATGTAATTTATGCAATCCAAAACTCAAAATTCAGATTTAAAATCCGCGTTCCGAGCCGCAAAAAGATCAGTACCGTGACCCGGATTTACCCGGATCTCCTCAGGGGATTAGAACCACGACTCAATTTACCCAGATTCACGAAATTTGGGTGGATTCGGATTTCTCCAGAACTGAATTTCACATCTCTAGTTATGATCACTAATGCAGCAATGTACAGTCAGGTGTATAAATATTGGGACATTGACAGAATTTTCATATTTTGGCCTCTATTCACCACCACAATGGCTTTGAAATGAAACAAACAAGATGTGCTTTAACTGCAGACTTTCAGATTTAATTTGAGGGTAATTACATCCAAATCAGGTGAATGGTGTAGGAATTACAACGGTTTCTATATGTGCCTCCCACTTTTTAAGGGGCCAAAAGTAATGGGACTATCAACTCAAAAGCTATTTCATGGACAGGTATGGGCTATTTCCCTCGTTATTTCATTATTTATTAAGCAGGTAAAGGTCTGGAGTCGATTCTAGGTGTGACATTTGCATTTTGAATCATTTGCTGTTGACTCTCAATATGAGATCCAAAGAGCTGTCACTATCAGTGAAGCAAACTATCATTAGGGTGAAAAATCAAAACAAACCCATCAGAGAGGTAGCAAAAACATTAGGTGTGGCCAAATCAACTGTTTGGAACATTCTTAAAAAGAAAGAATGCACCGGAGAGCTCAGCAACACCAAAAGACCCTGAAGACCACGGAAAACTACTGTGGTGGATGACGGAAGAATTATTTCCCTGGTGCAGAAAAACCCCTTCACAACAGTTGGCCAAATCAAGAACACTCTCCAGGAGGTAGGTGTATATGTGTCAATGTCAACAGTCAAGAGAAGACTTCACAAGAATGAATATAGAGGGTTCAACACAAGATGTAAACCATTGGTGAGCCTCAAAAACAGGAAGACCAGATTAGAGTTTGCCAAACAACATCTAAAAAAGTCATTACAGTTCTGGAACAACATCCTATGGACAGATGAGACAAAGATCGACTTATACCAGAGTGATGGGAAGAGAAGAGTATGGAGAAGGAAATGAACTGCTCATGATCCAAAACATACCACCTCATCAGTGAAGCATGGTGGTGGTAGTGTCATGGCGTGGGCATGTATGGCTACCAATGGAACTGGTTCCCTTGTATTTATTGATGATGTGACTGCTGACAAAAGCAGCAGAATGAATTCTGAAGTGTTTCGGGCAATATTATATGCTCCTATTCAGTCAAATGCTTCAGAACTCATTGGACGGCGCTTCACAGTGCAGATGGACAATGACCCGAAGTGTACTGCAAAAGCAACCAAAGAGTTTTTTAAGGCTAAAAAGTGGAATGTTATGCAATGGCCAAGTAAATCCCCTGACCTGAATCTGATTGAGCATGCATTTCACTTGATGAAGACAAAACTGAAGGGAAAATGCCCCAAGAACAAGCAGGAACTGAAGACATTTGTAGTAGAGGCCTGGCAGAGCATCACCAGGGATGAAATCCAGCATCTGGTGATGTCTATGCGTTCCAGACTTCAGGCTGTAATTGCCTGCAAAGGATTTGCAACAAAGTATTAAAAAGTGAAAGTTTGATTTAGGATTGTTTAGTTTGTCCCATTATTTTTGGCCCCTTAAAAAGTGTGAGGCACATATAGAAACCGTTGTAATTCCTACACCGTTCACCTGATTTGGATGTAATTACCCTCAAATTAAATCTGAAAGTCTGCAGTTAAAGCACATCTTGTTTGTTTCATTTCAAAGCCATTGTGGTGGTGAATAGAGGCCAAAATATGAAAATTCTGTCGATGTCCCAATATTTATGCACCTGACTGTACATTGCTGCATTAGTGATCATAACTAGAGATGTGAAATTCAGTTCTGGAGAAATCCGAATCCACCCAAATTTTGTGAATCTGGGTAAATTGAGTCGTGGTTCTAATCCCCTGAGGAGATCCGGGTAAATCCGGGTCACGGTACTGATCTTTTTGCGGCTCGGAACGCGGATTTTAAATCTGAATTTTGAGTTTTGGATTGCATAAATTACATGATTTTAGCTGTTTTTAACAATTTTTATCTATTTTTTATTTAAAAAAAATCCAGATCCAAAACCAAAACACTTGAGGATGGTTTGGAAAACCAAATCCAGATCCAAAACCTTGAAGGAGATACAGATCCAAAACCAAAACACGGGGGTCGGTGCACATCCCTAATCATAACACTCAAATAAGCAACAGGGTGTAAGCAACCGTGTGTTAGGTGCCTGAGTGTGGAGTAGCTGACAGTATAATTAGGGAGAAGAACAAGAGGGTAGAGGACCCTGCTCGTGAAAGCTTACATTCTAAAGGGGCAGGACAGACAAACAGGTTAGAAAGGAGCAAGCAGCAGCGGGTTAAGATGAGAGCTAGAAGGCTTTGAGGAAGTAGTGGGTCTTGAGAGCCCATTTGAAGATTTGTAGAGAGGTAGAGAGTTTGATGGAAAAAGGGAGAGAGTTTAATAGGAAGGGAGCAGCACGGGCAAAATCTTGGAGGCGGGAGTGGGAGGAAATAATAAGTTGGCAGGAGAGGCAACGTGCATTTGTTGAGCGAAGAGGGTGGACAGGAGTGTGAAGGGAGATAAGATCAGAGATGTAAATGGGAGAGGAATGGGTGAGGGCTTTGTAAGTGAGTGCAAGAACCTTGAATTAGGCTCTGAAAAGTAAAGGGAACCAGTGGAGGGCTTGTAGGAGAGGGGAGGCAGATTTGGAAGGTTTGTAGAGGAAGATGAGCCGAGCAGCAGCATTGAGGACAGATTGGAGAGAGGTGGGAGTCAAGGAGGCCAGATAGGAGGAGGCTACAGTAGTACAAACTGGAGAAGACCAGTGAGTGGATAAGAGTTTTAGTAGCATCCTGGGTGAGAAAAGGTCTGATCTTGGAAATATTTTTGAGATGGAAATAGTAGGACTGCAAGAGGTGCTGAATGCATGGTTTAAAGGTGAGGGAAGAGTTCAGAATAACTCCAAAACAGCACACTTTGGTGCTGGAGGAGATAGTTGTGCTGTCAATTGTTAATGAAATTGTGGGAAGTGAGAATATTCGGGAAGGTGGTAAGATGATCTGCTCAGTTTTAGGCATATTAAGTTTAAGAATGTGCTGGGACATCCAGGAAGAGATAGCAGAGAGACAGTTGGAGATATGAGTGAGGAGAGGGGGGAAGGTCAGGGGAGGATTGGTAGATCTGAGTTTCATCAGCATAGAGATGATATTGAAGGTTAAAGGAGCTGATGAGTTCACTTAGAGAGGACGTATAGAGGGAGAATAGGAGGGGTCCAAGAACAGAACCTTGGAGAACACCTACAGTAAGTGGAAGTGGGGGGAAGAGGAGTCATGAGACGAGACAGAGAATATATGATCAGAGAGGTCAGAGGACAGCCAGGAGAGGACAGTGTCATGTAGACTAAGGGAGTGAAGGATCTGCAGGAGGAGAGGGTGGTCCATTTTGTCAAATGCAGCAGAGAGGTCAAGGAGAATGAGTAGAGAGTAGTGACCCTTGGATTTGGCAGCAAGAAGGTCATTGCTGACTTTCATGAGGGCAGTTTCAGTGGAGTGGAGAAAACGGAAGCCAGACTGAAAAGGGTCAAGGAGGGAGTGTCAAGAAGAAAGGAGGTAAGGTGGTTATAAACAATATGCTCAAGAAGTTTGCAGACAAAAGGGGGGAGAGAGATGGGTCAGTAGTTTGAGAGAGTGTTAGGATCAAGAGTAGGTTTTTTAAGAATGGGGGAGACAAAGGCATGTTTGAATGCAGAAGGGACAGTGCGAGATGAGAGGGAGAAGGAGATGGGCAAGATGGGAAAAGGTAGGGGGAGAAATGTAGCGGAGGAGGCGGGATGGGATAGGGTTAAGGGGGGCAATTTAATGAGGGGGAAAAACACATGAGGGCCATGACTTCCTCTCCAGATACGGGGGAGAAGAATGTCAGAGTTGGTAAAATGGATGGGGAGGGGTGGTTATGGAAAGGAGGGGAAGGACTGCTAATGGTCTGGTGGGATATGATGTCCTGATGTATGGAGTCAATATTAGACGAAAAGTAGTCAAGGGCTGAGAGTGAGGATGGGCGGTGAGTAGGGGGTGGTTAGAGGAGGTAGTTGAAAGTGGAAAAGAGACAACAGGGGTTTGAGAACAGAGAGGAAATTAGGTTTTTGAAATATAACTGTTTAGAGAGGGAAAGGGCAGTGCTGTAGAATGAGATCATAAATATGATAAGGAGGAAGTCAGCCGTAGAGTGTGATTTTCTCCACTGTCACTCGGCAGTTTGTGAACACCTTTGCAGGTATCTGGTGTTTCTGGTGCCTTTGGAATACCAGGGTTAAGGTGTCGATCTGCAGGGGTGAGTAGTAAGTCAAGAGCAACAGTAAGGGAGGCATTGTATAGGGAAGTGGCTTGTTAATATGCTTCTTTTACCTTCACTAACACCTCTATATAGATTACTCCCAAATATATGTCTCCTACTCAGCCATCTTTCTTTCTATTTTAATTTTATGTGTTCAACTAACTCCCTATCATGGCCACTATGTGTCCTAGTTATCATCTTGCCTCCACCTGGTCTCACTCCACCCACTAAACCACCACCCCTTCCAGTCTCCCTCATGGATCTCCACGGTTCACCAAGTTTGCTTTACTCCACACATCCAGTTCTGATCTTTACCCATCTTTCCCCTATACAATCAGTCCTAATTATTGTGCTGCAACTGATCTTCATCTTTTGCTGCACCAATCTGTAAACCCATACACTGGGGTACCAATCTCCCCAATATGTCCAAATTCAATTCAAGCTGTTCACACATGTCTTCAAAGCCCTCATCAGTGCCTTCCCCCTCATACATGAATACACTTTATCCATGCCTTCTCTGTCTCTGACCTCCCCCTCCAAGAACACACAAGTCCTGCTCCCCACATATGGAACTTTCTACCTCACCTGACCAGGCTCTCCTTGAACCTTTAATCTGTCTAATGCTCTTCAAAATCCACCTCTTAACTATCATTCCCTCCACTTGATACTACTCCATCTGATCATTCTAATAAGTACAGTCCCAATTGCTCTTACTATCTCAACATTGTCCTCTCCAACTAGACTTTAAACTCTCACATACAGAGCTTTCTGTCTCTCAACAGTGCTACAATGAAAAGCCAGTTTAAGACTGAACTATGTATTTTACCTATATGGTTCAAACCTGAAAATGTTCAATATCGCAGTTCAACTATTCCTTAATATTAGGTATTTACTGACCATAATCCTTGAGGTCTCCTGAAACACATGTGAAAAATAGTTTAAAAAATAAATAAATGCATAAATATCATACAATTTTATTTGGGCTCTTACTTAAAGCCAAACTTTAAAGAGACAATCTAATAAAAATTGTGTATAAGCCTTCCTTCCAGAATGTGTTGTGTATTTGCAAGATGACTCTGTTATTCTTTGCAGCAGGGACTAAACCAGTTGTTTAAACTTACTGGAGCATATGTGAGTGGGGTTTATTACCATATTTTAGGAATATCTAATGAGACACTGAACTGGAAAATGTTTTTTTTTTTAACCTTTTGTCAATGTTTTTCTCTGTATGTTAGCACAATGTGGTAGCTACGACACGATCCAGCACGTTCTCCACTGTGTGAGGTCGCTGTATTGGACCATATGTCAAAATTAAACGTGCCCCATTTGTATGTTAATTTGCCATTGCATTGTATGCCCAATGTAGTACTTTCATTGAGTTCTCTATACAAGACTGCTGCTTTCTCCCAATCATTAAGTAGCAGTGACAATTTACCTTCTTTCTCCAACCTAACATTAATGGAACTTAGCCATATCAGGGTGCTTAAGTATCGTAAACATTTTCTAAATTTGAAATTACAGTTCTTATTTTTTATCTATACTTTTGACAAAATGTGTCAATTTAAGCTTACATACCCAATAATGGTAAATTGGATATAGACAGGTGCGCCAAGAGGAAGGCGCCAAGAGGAAGGGTGTTCTGTGGGTACATAGCCAGCAACCAATATTTTGAGGCCAATATCCACTCAAGGTAGTTGATTGGGATCCCCTCCCCTGTATGTGTTTCATATATATAAGAACTAACATCAAATCGATGCTGTTTTCTTATTGATTTATATTTTGTGCATTGATATTGACAATTGACAATAAAACGTTAATTATTATATTTTGATAGGCAATTAACCAGACATGGCAAGTATTAATTTATGCCTTATTGAAGAAATGTTCAGCGCTTTAACCTCATTAATTACATATACAGTATATCCTGAATGAACAATATATAGCATAAGGTCACAAAACAGGCATGTGTGATAGCACTAGTGATTTACCTGGTTTACTATCTACTTGTATGGTGGAGAATGCTGCTGGAATGCAGAACACTGTCCGATCCAGCGGAGTTCAATAGAAATAGTCCCAGAAGGATTTTAAATATCTGTTTAAAATTAGTGTTTGGGAATTGTTCTCATTCTGTCAGTACAAAGGGTCATTTGTACGGCAAAGGTTCATCAACAATAAATGCTCTTATCTCATCACATTTGGTAAACATTGTTTTTTTTTTCCTGAGAAGCAGAGAAAGGAACATATACCCTGATTATCACAATTAATTATTGATTTTAAAAGACCAAGTGAATTATATGAGCAGAGAAGAACCGCCATTGGCCCGCAGATCTCAGCTAACAACCTGGGGCTTATTTTATGGCCCCTACTTTTTCTGACAGCACTTGTTTGGTAGAGTTTAAAATAAAGTATTATGGCATTTTCTAGTTTTTATTTTAAATAAACATGTTCCACAACCTGGCAGTTGTAATATATACTGTATTTTATTGATTATAAATAAAAAAAAGTCAAGCTGAATCTGTCAGGTTTCCATTTGTTAAATTCCCTGTAAATCTTTTACATGAAATGTACCTTTATTTCAACATCAGTGCTGTTTTATATTACTATTTTCAAGCCACTGGCTGTGATCACTGAATAGAACAAAAATCCAATTTCCTGCTAGCAGCAATATGTATCATGGCCATATTATCCACTATGCAAATTAGGTAGAAGTTTAGGACCCAGAAGTTACAGGGGGAAGGGGGGGGTGCGTAATTGTGATGGCTAATTAAGTAACATTGCGCCTGGCCTGTCCCTGCTATCTCTAAAGCTGGGCACACACTATACGATATATTGTGCAATCTTGGTACTTTTGACCAATCTTCTGGGTTTAGGATTTGTGTATGCGTTGAGTGATGCACACGCCGCGGGGGGTGCTGAGAGGAGTCTGATTGGCTCCCTCTCTGAGGAAAATTAGAATATAAGACAAGATGGCATTGCCCACTGCCAGGGCCGGCAACAGACATCTTGGGGCCTGGTACATTTATACCTCTGGGACCCCCCTGACCAAGCAACTTTTTCTCTTACCAATAAATTTATATATATAAAAATCCAGGTTAGGGCGGCACTCCCATATGACGATACATTAAAAAGAGAGAGAGAGAGATACTCTGGGATCTATTCATCATTACTAAAAACTCTCTGGAGGTAATTAGGTTTAGAACTCGCATGGAGGCCCTGATTCAGAGCCGGATGCTCTGACAGAGCGCTCGCTCTGAATCAGGGCCGGTCTTTTTTTTTTTTTAGAACGGCCTCCTGGCCGCTCGCATAGCTGTGGGTGACCACCCACAGCTATAGCGAGCAGCCATGATGATGGTCGCGATGGTCAAGACCATCAGGCTTGCGACGAGACCCTTGTGGTAGGGTCTCGTGGCCGCAAGCCCCAGAGAGCTTTCGGCTCTAACAGAGCCGAAAGCTCTCCCACTGACATCACTTGTGATGTCAGTGGGGCCGCCCCCAAACGGTAGGCGTTCTCATGGGAACACCTCCGTCTGGGCAGCCACCCACCCGGCCCGCCCACCATAGGGGCCCAACATCGACAGCACACCCCCTTAGGTGCGAGACCCGGAGCGACGGATTGCCCGTCGCTATCCGGGTCTCGCGCATGCGCACGATGGAGCCGACTCCGTCGTGCGCATGCGCTCTGGGCCACCATCGACCCGGTTGCGAGCGCTCAGCACTTGTGACCGGGTCTGAATCAGGCCCAAAGTGCCATCATCTGAGAATTAAATTACATTTTTCAATCAATAAAAGTGGAGACTGCTGAACTGATTAAAACTTAAGGTATGCACCTTCAGAATGAATACTTAAGGTGCATACACACGTAACGATTTTGTAACCAACGATTATCTGTCAGATTTTCTGTCAGATTTTCCCTTGAAAAGTGAATGATTTTTTGAAGCGTAATGAACGATTTTTACAACGATGAACGAAAAATGTTCCTTCCCTTAATGAAAATCGTTCTGTTGGACAGTCTGAAATGATCTACAAACTACAAACTACAAACGGGAGCACGCTTGAACGATTTTCGTTCATCGTTATAACTCAGAAACTGAACGACCTCTTGAACGATTGAACGATAACGACGTCGCTATAGTTAAATCGTTCAAAAATCGTTACGTGTGTACGCACCTACACATTTTAGTTTGTTTCACTTTAAACTTAGAAAATTACCCACTATTTTTATTATCCTCACAAATATAATAAGATTTATTAAATTGCATTTAGGTGCACACATACAGGGGTAAATTTACTAAGATTTGTGTTTGCCCATATTTGCATATACGGGAGTATTTGGTAATTTTTACAAACACAGGAATTTACTATGAAAAAAATGGGGGTATTTTTTGTATTTTAATAGGTGAACACAGCCGATTCTGAATTAAAGCTGCACCCGTAAATACAACTAGAAGTAAATACACCATTGTCTGAACACGGCAGTACTTCCCATAGACAGGAATACAACACGGTCATTTACCAAGAAT
Source organism: Taudactylus pleione (assembly GCA_031769625.1). NCBI lineage: Eukaryota > Metazoa > Chordata > Amphibia > Anura > Myobatrachidae > Taudactylus > Taudactylus pleione. Next base: position 7,445,455 of record JAUIMM010000081.1, on the reverse strand, counting down.
CGTGATTACTATTATTATCCTTTATTTATATGGCGCCACAAGTGTTCTGCAGAGCCTTACAAAGTACATAAACAAATAATTAGACCAGCGACTTACAATACAATAGAATATAAGACAAGGACATGTATAATGTACAGTGCTACATTAGTGACCATGACACTTAGATATGCAACAGAGCGTAAGCAACCAAGTGTTAGGTGCCCTGGTGGGGGGTCGATGAAAGTAAAGTAAGGAGAAGCACAAGAGGGTAGAGGGCCCTGCTTGTAAGAGCTTATATTCTAAAAGGGAGGGGAAGACAAACAGGTGTGACACAGATGGGGTAAACAGGGAGGAAGGTGCATGTTGCAGCAATTTAGGATGGGAGCTGGAAGGCTTTGATGAAGTAATGGGTATTGAGATTATACTCACGGATGTGATAATAGCAAACATGGTTAAAAAATAGAACTTTCAAATAAACCCCCTCCTGAGCAGCGTGTCTTGCAGAAACATACACAGATCAGTGTGATCCATGTATGTTTCTACCTGTAATTTGAAATTAAAAGTGTTAATTTTAAAAATTTTTTACATGGGCTCTGAGAGCCAGTCCTTGTTTTAAAAATAGGGGAAAAAATAGAGTGGGGTTCCCCCTATTTGTAAAACCAGCACAGGACTCAAACCTAGCCAGGGTGTAATTCCACAGCCAGAGGACCCTTTCACTGGGTCTCCCCGGCCAAAGCATTAACACCTCAAGCTAGTCAGCCTAAGCCGGGGATCTCAGGAGAGATAGGAACCACCCCCAATAAAGGGGTCCCCCTCTCCCGAGCACCCTAGGCTTAGGGCCTGAGTCAGACCCGCTCGCAAGCGCATAGCGCAGGCGGGTTGATGGCCAGGCAGTGCGCGCGCGAGCCCCGGAGCGAGTGAGAAATTCACTTGCTCTGGGGCTCACTACAAACGGGGCGGCTGTCGATGTTGATCGACAGCTCGCCCCGTTTTGGAGGCGGGTTTGGAGGGGTGGCTGGCCAAACCGAGGCGTTCCCGAAGGAACGCCTGCCGTTTGGTGGCGAACCTACTGACATCACTCGTGATGCCAGTAGTGAGCTTCCAGCTCTATTAGAGCCGGAAGCTCACTGGGCTTGCGGCAGACGAAACCCTACCACAAGGGTCTCGTTGCAAGCCCGATGGTCGCGATGGTTGCGACCATCGCGACCATCACCTGGCCACTCGCAAAAGCTGTGGGTGGCCGCCCTGATTGAGAGCGAGCGCTCGCTTTTTGCGAGCTGCTCTGAATCAGGACCTTATTCTGAAGCCCGGGTCTCTTCCCTGCACCCCTGGCCGGTGGGTACAGGGGTAATAGTGTCAAAAACAGATAAGTATTGTTTTTTACAGTGGAACTACAGGTGTCAGCATGCCTGCCCTTCAGCACTTGTGGAACTACAAGTGCCAGCAGGCAGCCGACACCCGTACTCCTACTGTATAAAAAGAGTAAAATAACAACATAACTCACACACCTTAGAAATTCTAATTTTATTCCATACATAACACGCTCACACATTCTTACCTTCTGCCAGATGTTCCATCCCCTTCTCCAGTAGAAATCCCTCGGTTACCTGTGAATAAAAGATCCAATACTCACCTACCTCCTGGCGTTGCATCTGTCCCCTTCTCCAGTAGGTTCCATGAGACTTGGCAAAACAAAACAACGACTTACGCGTACCCCTTTGGACATGTAAAGATGTATGTGATACATCTCTATCTCAGGGAATGACAGAGGTTTCTGTCATTTGCTCTGTCATTCACTGGGCCCACCAGCCAATCTGAGGCCACTTTACAGTTACAGTGACCCACATGGCTGACAGTCAACAGTAGGTACTACTGAAGAAACAGCTAGTTTTATTCAGCCGAGAAACGTGTTAAGGCATCCTCACTATTTTTCAGAGTGATTTTATACTTTGGAGCCTGGTATTGGCTCAGACCTCCTGCACACCTTATTGTTGGCGTCCCAGCACTGACACCCACTGTTGCTACAGTGTTTCCAGTACAGGTTATCAGCCTTATTTGTTACTGGTTCCCAGCTGTCCCTGTTCAGTCTCTACGAGCTGTTCCTGCCTGCGGCTCCACTAGAGACGGAGCCCGTATTATACAGCAGCACCCGCTGGGAGGATATTCGGCACTAGAGTTTGGGTTAAGGGTAGGGATTATGGTTAAGGCAGGTATACTTAACTGTGCATCAGATTACTCTGCTGGAACTGACAGTCACATGACCTCTGGGATTCGGAAGAAGACACTGGAGATGCCACTGCCGCCGGGATCAGGTAATTAACCACTAGGCCACCATAAACATTAGGTCAACATTCTATCATGTCAACATGTCATATGCTAAGCATGTTGACGTTTAGATACTTTCAATATTCTCATGTTGACGTAGGTTGTCTATGTGTAATACAAAATCTCATTATAGACTAGGCAATAAGGTCCTTTGGACAACTGACATTGTTTTACATTAAGGGCCATATCCAATTAGCCCCGAACACTGTTCAGGCGCTAATTGATCCCCGCGATCGGTGAAAAACGGGGATTTTTTGCCGATAATCTCCAATTTTCGCCAATATTTTTTTCTCCCTATCCTATTAATTCGGGCGTATTAATAGGATAGTTCGCCCGTTAACACATAGGAGCCACGATAAGCTTGCGGCCCTATGTGTTCTCGCCTTTTTTGGGGGGCGAAAAAATCGGCATTTATCGTGGATTATTTTTCAGGACACATCAGGTCCCGAAAACCCCCCCCTGATAAGTGCCGTTGTCAGGCCGACTTCGGAGCTAATTGGATAACCCCGAGCGAGCCCCGGGTGAGCTAATTGGCCGTGGTAATTTTAGCGCGGCTAATTGGATATGGGCCCTAGGCCTGACCTGAAATACAGTCACTAAGAACTTTTTGTTATATTCCTTTGGCTATATTAAGCAAAGCAACTTGGAATAATCTTGGAACTTGGAATAATCAATTCTATTTGAGCCAACACAATTATAACCATTACCTGTGGGGCAATAACAGCTGATTTCTGTCACGCCTGAGGTTTGGTTTGGACTGGAGCAGGTGTGGGACACTGAAGAAATGTGCACAAATGGGTGGTTTTAAACAGGACTTTCTCATATAGGAATATGAGGATGCTTTGAAGACTGTGATGCCCGAAGGCGATGATTAGAAGGATAAAGTCTATTATATGAGAACTTGGTAATTGCATAGGCAGAAGATCAATAATGGTTGTATTAACTTGATATGGATAAAAGTTCAATGTAATAGAACAAACTTGTTAAGACTTGATAAATGTCCATAAATGAAGAATGACATTGAATTTGTTGTTGATCTAATGTCTGAAGAATGATAATGGATTAGATGAGGATTCAGGACCTCATTCAGAGTCGGTCGTTGCGGCCGCATGGTCGTAAGGTAAAAGGGGCCGGATATGCAAATGAATCGCTCGCAAGTTGCGTTGTTAAGATGGGATCGTTAGCAGGACGAGCGAGGGGAGGATGCGGCCGTAAGACTAAAAATACGCCCCCTTCTCGCATTACACATCATCTCCGGGCATATATGGATTAATCGAGACCATTGGGAACCATCGGAGCTGCTCGTACAGCTTAAGGTTGACCATACCCTCTCTTAAGCACTACGATCTAGTCAGTGTAAAAACCTCCCATGTCACATGTGCCATGACACTACTTAGTTAATTATGCACTCCCATAAAACGCCGTTTGCATAGTCAGGCACACCTGCGTTCGGATCTCCACTCCCCCGTTCACAAGCACCTTCCCCCGTTACCACCCACAAACGCCTCATCCTGTCACTCAAACTAATGATCTGGCTGTGTTCAAGGAGAGAGCAATTTCTGATCGTAATAGCTAGTTTGCGGACGCGCATTGCGAATTTTACGCATGCGCAGTTTAGCAAACATTGGTGGCGTACGACCGAGCGGCCGCAACGACCAACTCTGAATGAGGTCCTCAGTGTTTGAGTAATGATAATGGATTAGGTGAGGATCCAATGTTAGTTGATCGGTAGGAACCGATGACGAATGTATTAGAGATGATTGGTGGGAACCTATGGTGACACTTTATTAGAGATGATTGGTAGGAACTGATGATGATACTTTATTAGAAATGATCATCAGGAACCGATGATGACACTTGGTAGGAACCGATGGTGATACTTTATTAGAGATGATCGGTAGGAACCGATGATGAATTGAGAGATAATTCCCAATGATAATTTCCAGACTCCAGCAGATGATAACTGAGAGATAATTCCTAATAGCAAGCCCAGACTGCGGCAGATGATATGAGAGGAATTTCCAATGGCAAGTCTGGACTGCAGCAAATAATGAAGGAGTCTTGATAAAAGATGGAGACAATTGCATAGGATGAAAAACCCAAAAATCTACTTACCAGGGAGGCGGCTAAGGAGGGGGGTCAAAGGTAAGTCATCCACTACCCCAGTGGTTCCCAAATTGTTAGCTGTGGCACCCTTGGGTGCCTCGGGACACTTGCAGGGGTGCCTCAGGTTGGTGGTCCAGCACCAAATCAAATTATTTATGGTCAATGTAATGTAAATATGTGGACAAACAGAAGCTCAAACCTGTCCACCACCACATAACTGTACCCAAGGATGACAGGTAAGCACAATAAGCACTTCACTTTACTAATTTTTTTCTGAATCTCTCAATAACAAACTTAAACTTAGGGGCACCGTGAAAACAATGCTAATATTCCAGGGTGCCGTGATTCAAAAAAGTTTGGGAACCACTGCACTACCCACTGAAACTATAAATAAAATGACAAATAGATCCACTCCATTTGTGCTTCCCTTGTTACAAATATAGATACACAATGAACAAGTGTGAAGAGGGCATAAACAATAGTAATTAGTCCAAATGGGTCTAGGAAGGTGAGAACCAACCCCAATCCACTATACTGCTGGATCTATAGTGTGTGATGGATCCTTAATGTCCCAGTGGTGAATCAAATGACCTTCTCCCCTTAGAGGCTCCAGTTCACATTATACCATGTAATGACCCCAGTACATATATTATTCCACACTGTAGTGCCCCAGTTGGTAAGGTTAGATAACATGGTAGACAACTATGTGACCTGGGTGAGGGTAACCCGGACCCCCTAAGCCTCTGAACCGGGTGTAGTAGGTATTACCGCCAGACGCATGGCCGGCGGTTCAAATCCCGACAGCGGCAGCCCGGCAAGGGTGAAAATACTGATCGTCCCTAAGGTAAGTATTGCTAACCTAATTCTATTCCCTAACCCTAACCCTCCCTTTGGGGTGCCTAACCTCCCCCCCAAGTGCCTAACCCTAATTTCCCCTCTAAGCGCCTAAACCTAAGTCCCCCAGGTGGGTGCCTAACCCTAACCTCCCCCCCGGCGGTGCCTAGCCCTAACCCCCCCTTCCCCTAGCCTAAACCTAACCCTCCTGGGGGGTGCCTAACCCTAAGTCCCCTGGGAGCCCTAAACCTAACCCTCCCTCCCCCGTGGCTGCCCGCGCCCGGCACCCGGCTTACCTTCATTCGGTATGCCGGGCGTCGGTCTTCCGGCATCTGGGTAATAACAGGCGTCGAGTTTTCGACGCTTGTCATTAGTACCACGCTGGGATTAGAAAGTCTGGAAGCCGGCGGTCGGCATTTAGACCGTTGGCTTCCAAACTACATTGCCTCTGTAACCATGGCAATGGCACCCCCTGCACCCACTACAGCTTTGCTCATGTGTCCAAGTAGAGTTGCTTACCCTTATGGGTTCATTTACTAAAGAGAGAAAGCCCAACTACTAACCCCCCCAGGTGGTTATAGTGTAGAGATGAGCTGGTTCGGATTCCAGAGTTCCGAACCCACCCGAATTTAGCATAACCGAGTCGGATCCAAGCAGGCTCAGAGTTTCCCGCCTTACTCGCATCTCGAAACCAAGGCAAAACGATAGAGTCTGAAATCTCGTGGTTCGCAAGCTTTCATCTCTATGATCATTGTAGTATATAAGGGACCACGCGACGGACGCCATTTCACTCCGGCTGTGGAGACTGAACAGGGAGGGTGGGTAGTGTAGGGCTTTGAGAGGTGCTGGTGCTATTTGCTGTGTCCTGGGCTGGTGCTGATCCATTCTGGTCTCTGGTCACGGTGCTGTCACTGTGCTGTCTGCTGATCCATTCTGGTCTCTGGTCATGGTGCTGTCACTATCACTGTGCTGTCTGCTGATCCATTCTGGTCTCTGGTCACAGTGCTGTCACTGTCACTGTGCTCTCTGCTGATCCATCTGGGCTGTCTGCTGTGTCCTGGACTTGTGCTGTGTCCATCTCTGGGCCCAAGTCTTTTATATTTTTCTGTGTGCGTGCTTGTTAGGCTTAACCGCAGTAGTGCACAAGAGCCAGCCAGCAATGCACGTGGCAACCTTGTGCTGCCCGACTACAGTCATGCTCCAAAGAAAAAAACAATAAAAGTGTCTTATATTTTTTTCTTCTGTGTGTGCTCGTGGGTGTTAGGCTTAACCGCAGTAGCGCACAAGAGCCAGCCAGCAACGCACGTTGCAACAACCTTGTGCTGTCCGACTACAGTCATGCTCCAAAAACCCCCCAATAAAAGCATCTTATATTTTTACTTCTGTGTGTGCGTGCGTGTTAGCAACGCAAGTTGCAACCTTGTACAGCCCAACAAGAAATAGATATGTAGTTTACAAAACTACAATACCCGGAGTTCTATAGTATTTTTAAACGTAGATAATCCACCTGCTAGCTAGCAGCAATCTTGGTCTAGTTAAGACCAAAAAATTGTAACAACCAAAAAAGACAAAACCATGTAGCTACTGCGCAAGATGGAAATTATTACTAAATATCTATATAAAATCATGTATTCTGCTCTCTGATGGAATGTATAGGAGACTTGTTGAATGTAAAATCTCTATTTATTGAACAATAAAACACATATATTATAAGACCAAAAAGACCACAAATCAGATTATCATGCAATAGCTGTAGCTGTATATTAAGTGTCTGTTGGATACTAAAAACTTGTTAACATGTAACAGCTGAATTGGATCACAATGCTGAACATATATTAAAACAAAAATAATTGAATAAAATGAATACGGAAAAGATGCTGGCGTCCCAGCTCCGATTCATATGAATGTATATATTAACTCTGTCTCTGTACAACCAATGTATATAAATACAATGAGCGTGGCCACGCTACTAATATATATACGGTCCAGTGAAAAGATGTTAAAAGTCACGGCAGGCAGTTTCCAAGTTGGTATGCACGTGGATGTAGCGGGATGCGGTGGTAGCCGCTAACTGTGCAAACCGGGAGTACTGAGTAGAAATTTCTCCTATTCCTCCAGCATCAGCTGGGGACGTGTGCAGCTAATAAGCAAAGTACCGCTGAGTGTATGACATGTAGGGCTTGCTGGGCAATAAGTCCTCCAGTATCTCCTGTCCCAGACACGTCTGTAGTGTAACAGCAATGGCCGCTGACTGGATGTTTAGACAGGGCTTGCTGGGCAATTGTGCTTCAGCTTCCCCAGCGGTCAAACTTGCCTCTATTAGCCGTTGCTACGTCCTCATCAACAGGACAATTCCCAAGATGATGTATGAATAAGCTTTGGGCTGATGATGGTACATCTATTAACGATCTCCGGAATCTTCTAGAAGGCACTGAAAGGCACTGGTCAACGCGTTTCGTCCTATACTTGATTAGGACTTTTTCAAGACTAATCAAGTATAGGACGAAACGCGTTGACCAGTGCCTTTCAGTGCCTTCCAGATATTTGCCTTTAGATAAACAAAAATTTGGCAATATGCCATTCACTACACGAAGTGGCAAGGAAAGGATAAGGCCTTGGCCTTTCTTTATGAAGACTGCTGATAGCCCTTCTGCTTGTGGTAGTAGTGGTGGTGGTCCAATTAAAAATGTGAAAGTTGTTAAGACAGCTCCGGGAAAACCAACTTTGTGCCCTGAGAATCGAAATCACTAAATCCCAAAGGAGAGTGCAAGTGTGTCCGCGGTTGTCATTTGTGAGCCCGACCTAAATACTAGTGTACTGGAAGATCCTCCAAGTTCCAACATTTGTGTTCCCTCTGTAAATGTGGGGAAAGGCAGTCAGCATCTTGCACACATAGTCATTGAGGATGCTTCTGTGGAATGGAGAATATTTTGGTATTGAAGGTGCTAAGGATGATGAGGATGTTGATGATGAAGATGTTGGTGATGAGGATGTTGATGCCGGGGATGTCCTTTGTGTAAGTAAGGCAACAGCTGTTGCCCATGGTTTGAAAAAGGCAAAGCCCATTGTTGTCATACCGGGACAAAAGACAAAAAAAAATACTTCTCATGTGTGGAATTATTTCCATCCTGAACCGGACAACAGTTGTCAAGCCATATGTGCCCATTGCCATACAAGAGTGAGCAGAGGGAGGGACCTAAACCACCTAGGAACCTCCTCCTTGTTATGTCACTCATCAAATATCAAAGTGTGCGTCGCCAAGTTCCAAAACTCAAAACGTAACAAGTCCAGTGTCACCTACCTGCTCCCTCTCTGTGAGATCCAAGCGCCTTCGATCTTCAACACCAACACCTGCATCATCAACATCCTCATTCGTCATCGGAAGTAGTCCTGCTGCATCCAATGTTGGTATTCGAAGCATGATTGACTCCTCTCCTATCCGTGATTCCTCAGAAGGATCCTTGATGACTATGCCTGTTGCTGCTGATGTTGCTGTCAGTGGATCTTCATCCCAGAAGGGGACCAGGAAGAAATCTACTTGTAGTGTATCCTACAAAAAAACAATCATTTGCAAGTGCAAACAAGTATGACAGCAATCACCCATTTGCACAATAGATTACTGATGCCATAACAGCTATGCTGGTATTAGATGTGCATCCAGTATCCGCAATTACTGCAGTGGGTTTTCAACAGTTAATTAAGGACCTGTGTCCTCACTACCATATACCTTCTAGATTCCACTTCGCTAGAACTGCAATTCCAAGTCTGTACAAGGAGATTAAAACAAACCTTATTAATGTCCTCAGAAATGCCGTTGTAACCACTGTCCACTTGACCACTGATATGTGGACAAGTGGGACAGGGCAAACTAAGTATTACATGACTGTGACAGCCCACTTGGTAGGTGTATTGCCTACAACAGCAACAGCAACATCTCCCAAAAGACAGCTGATACAGAGGCAGGCTACTCTTTGTATAACTGGTTTCACTAAGAGGCATACTGCTGAGAACCTCTTAGAAAAACTCAGGGAAATCATTGCTAAATGGCTTACCCCACTTGCACTCTCCTCGAGATTTGTGATTTCGGACAATGCCACCAATATTGTTAAAGCATTACATGTGGGCGAATTCCAACATGTCCCATGTTTTGCTCACACAATTAATTTGATGGTGCAACGTTTTTTAAAAAGTGACACGGTCGTGCAGGAGATGCTCTCGGTGGCCCGCAAAATATCCTGACATTTTAGACATTCGGTGACCGCTTGTCGAAGATTGCATGACCAGCAGGTACTGTTAAATTTGCCCTTCTATCAGCTGAAGCAAGAGGTAGTAACTTGGTGGAATTCTACCCTCTATATGCTTTAGCGGATGAAGGAACAGCAAAAGGCCATCCTGGCCTATACAACGGACTATGACATAAGCCGAGGGGGAATGCACCTTACTCAAGTGCAGTCGAGAATAATTTCCGAGTTGTGCAAGGTTCTCAAACCCTTTGAACTTGCCACACATGAAGTTAGTTCAGACACTGCCAGGTTGAGTCAGATCATTCCCCTCATCAGACTTTTGCAAAAACAGCTGGAGAAACTGAATGAGGAGCTGAAACGGAGCGATTGTGCAAAGTATATTGGACTGGTGGATCAAGCCCTTGATTCACTTCACCAGGATCCAAGAGCCGTCAATCTATTGAAATCTAAAATATATATTTTGGCCACCATTCTGGATCCTAGGTTTAAGTCCTACCTTGTGAGTTTTTTTCAACAGACCAAAATCTAAAACTATGCAAAGAGCTGTTGGTAGAAAAAATTGTCATCTGCAGCTGCATGTGAAACGCCATCATCTCCTCCTTCAGTTTCAACAGCTGCCAGTAAAAAAACAAAATTTTCCTTACAGAATGCTTGCTGGTCATGCAGATCATTCACCAAAAAATGACATCTGGTCGGGCCTGAGAGAACTGCCTACTAGTGACATGTCTTCTACCGTGACTATGGGTCTCATTCAGACCCGCTCGCGAGCGTAGGACCCTCGCAAGCGGGTCGATGGTACCCAAATGCGCATAGGGACGACGGAGGCTGCTCCGTCGTGCGCATGCGCGAGACCCGGCAAGCGACGGGGAAGCCGTCGCTCGGGGTCTCGCACCAAAGGGGGCGTGCTGTTGATGGTGAGTGACAGCATGGCCCCTTTGGTGGGCATGCCAGGGCGTGGCTGCCCAGACATCATTAGTGATGTCAGTGGGAGTGATTTTGGCTCTTATAGAGCCAAAATCACTCCAGGGCTTGCGGCAGCAAAACCCTACCGCAGGGTCTCGTCGCAAGCCCGATGGTCGCGATGGTCTTGACCATCGCGACCATCATCATGGACGCTCGCATAAGCTGTGGATGGTAACCCACAGCTTTGCGAGCGTCCAGGAGGACGCACCAAAAAACCCCCAAAATCGCCCTGATTCAGAGCGGGCGCTCGTTCAGAGCGTCCGGCTCTGAATCAGGCCCTATGTGTGATACGGTTTCCATTCGCAGAATGGTGGAGGACTATTTCAGAGATAACATCCTATTAGACATGTCAGACAATCCCTTTCAGTACTGGCAGGAAAAAGAGGCAATTTGCAGTTCCATACACAAACTGGCTTTGCATTACTTAAGTTGCCCACACTCCAGTGTGTAGCCCGAAAGAGTTTTCAGTGCAGCTAGAAACCTTGTCAGTGATCGGCGTAGGAGGTTACTTCCTCAAAATGTGGAAAAGATGATGTACTTCCTCAAAATGTGGAAAAGATGATGTTCATTAAAATGAATTACAAATTCCACGAGGAAAACCTCTACCAACAATTACATCAAAAAATTACAGAGGAGCCTATGGTGGATTCCAGCTGGGACAAATTAAAATTGTGTGAAGGAGAGGATGTACACACTGATGGGGATGACGAGGACTAGGACAACTTGTAATGTAAAGCCAGTTTGTGTATGGGATCAGCTTGTTTTATGGGGGGTCCAAACAAACCAATAATTTCAGCCGCAATTGCCAGTCCTTGTCGCTGAAATGATTGGTATGTTAAACTGTCCTGTTTTGTATACAACATAGGGGTGGGTGGGAGGGCCCAAGGACTATTCCATCTTGCACCTTTTTCCTTTCCATTATGTGCTGGTTGGGGCATTGCTGCCTGACATTTTAAAATAATGTTATGGTTGGTTTAGGAACCAATGATTTATTTTTAAATTAATTTATGATCAATTTAACAGCCTGGGCTGCACCCAATGAATTGTTTTTAAATTAATTTATGATCAATTTAACAGCCAGGGGCTGCACCCAATGAATTGTTTTTAAATTAATTTATGATCAATTTAACAGCCAGGGGCTGCACCCAATGAATTGTTTCGAAATTAATTTATGATCAATTTAACAGCCAGGGGCTGCACCCAATGAATTGTTTTTAAATTAATTTATTATCAATTTTACACCTGGCTGTCACTGTCATCGGCGTAGCTGCACAGGGGTGCTGTGCATCTGTCTGTGGAGGGGCTGCTGCCCAAAATAATAAATAAACATTTTTTTTGTGTGCGTGTCAACCACACCTATCATCGGCATAGCTGCGCAGGGGTACTGTGCTGCTGTCTGTCAAGGGGCTGCATGAATATTGCAGTGAAAATTTTTTTTTTAAGTTATTGGGTTACAAAAACTTTTTTGTTTTAATCTTAAACATAACAGAAATGTTATCCTAACAGCTTATAAAGTTATATGCTCTAATAAACTAAAGCCTATATTTGTAAAAAACTAAAGCCTAATTCTGCCAAAAGAGAGACTGACACCACGGCTAAACACAAGAGTCACCTTCTGGATGTGAATTGTCTCATTTGCATGGGGAGAACCCAACCCTCAGATGAGATGGATCTCAGCCAGTGGACAACATTGAAATCACCATTAAAAAGTCACAATGGAAGACTACAGTGTGGAGAATTTTTCTTCACAGTCAGGAGAGGCCTCAGAGAACATGAAAAAAGATGCTCTAGGTGCTGAACTTCAAGGGATTTCTCCATCATGTTCTGCAGTGTGGAAAGGTTTCATTCATATGTTTTCTATAAAGCAGTTCAAAGTTACAGCCTTCAAAGTGTCTGGTAATTCCTGGCAAAGGTGAATGTTATAGCCAAAGATTATTACAAGCAAAGGATTCATCTGTCCGGAATCTGTCTTGGAATTTATGGATCGTATCTGGCCTGAATGCACTAAGACATCCAGTGATTCTGTCACTGTGTTCTGTAGCCAACTTTATTCTTGCCTGAATCGCAAACTGAAATACGAAATAGTAAGCACAGACAACATGGAGGCCTTTGTTATTCCACTGCATGCATGCCAACCAATACCTCCCAGACTACACCCACTGGGGGGACCAGGTCTTGATAATGACCATCCCCATCTGTTGCTAGGCCTTCTTCTTCCAAACCATCCAAAAAGGGTAAGCAGGGTACAGAAAGACTAGCTAGATGTCCCCAATTAATTTTTTTCTTCTATCATAGATGATGTGGAGAGATAAGAGCTTCAGATGTTGGACTTGGAACAGGGGCTCCCACCTATTTGGCTTCCATCCAGAGAACAGAGCTCTGTTCCTCAGGAAGTGTATATGCCTGAGCTGATAGGTAGGTAGTCTCTGTCTGTTGGTAAACACCCTTCAGGAGATGGCAACCCAGAATAACAACAACTATGATGTGTCCACTGATAATAACCAGCCTGATCCCTTAACAGCAACATACCCCATATGGCCAACTCATAACATGACACCCAGTTTGCAGCCTCCTCTTCCTTATGACACTAATCCAGTCGCCATGGTTGATCAATCAGCCATGTGTGGTCTACCCAATTTTTGTAAATGAATTAACTAATGTGAGGAAAACCTCACAACAGGCGCTCAGATGTGCACGATTTCCACAGCAGCTGCAATAAATGAGTGTAGTTGCACTCAAAAAGGGAAATACAAAAAGATGGAAATACAGCGCTAGTATAATAGGTCTATTAATGGTTGTAATTAACCAGATGAAGTGTGATTAGTATGGAAAAGACATTTTTAATTAAATAAATGCAATAAAAATCAATGAATAAATTAAAATTAATTGTACAAATGTAGAAATACATACAAATAAAGGTAAAAACATGCAGGTCAATCTGTGGTACAACTACCCCTATATATGTATGTGATACTGTTATAGGATATGGTGTCAGTAATTTTGAGCTCTAAGGCTCTTTTCAGGAACAAATGTGGCAAAGTACTTTAGCTTCCCAATATGGATTAGTCTCCACCAACTCACAATAGATAGGGATCCAGGTGTTTCCAAGACATCATTGTGCCAGTGTAGTGTCCCATGGAGTGGTGAAGCAAAATAATATCCAAAACGTTTCTTTGGGAACAGCTGTAAAGTCCGTCCGGCACTTGGTAGTAGTCCAGATGAAAGACTTTTATAGTCCACAAAGTATATTCCAAATTGATGACTGACAGCGAAGATGGAATCCAAACAATATTTTCTTATGAAGTGTGGTGTTGAATCTTCTGACGCGTTTCGCTGGGTAACCCCCAGCTTTATCAAAGGTGTTTATATGTCTGGATATTGAGGGTATTTATACACATTCAATATGGCTATGAATAATTTGCAGTATGTACCACACACAATCTTCTTACCGATATTAGCAGAAGGCAATTCCCGGAAATAAAATGTTTTTATTAATGTCTGTATCAACTTGATGCGCTGGAAATATTTTATTGATAAAGTGGGGGGAAACGTAATTTAAAGTAGAGGCAAATGGAGTAAAATTGAGGCAAATGAAACTTTAAGTTATAGCCGGGACATCTTCTCTTTCAAGTAATCATTAATATGATCCTCAGACCCCCTAAGGCAAAGATAAATACAGTCCTAACTCTAAACCTACCCCGACATCTTACCATAGACTTAACATCTACATGATATGAAACAACTTTCTTGCTTCTGCTGTTGATAAATAGTGTATTTTTTTCATTTAATTATATTGGCATCTTCAGCAAGCCTGCAAAGCATCTCATGTGATCTTTCCGTGGAAGGCTGCCATAATGGGGAAGAGCCAAATCATAGCTATAGAGGACCAATCAACACCAGAACAAACTTCCGCACTGTACACTAAAACTTCCTTTTTTTGTTTGGGAAAGCAAAACAGCAGCTGTTGTTTGCCATGTTTCATCAGAGCCCGTTTATTCATCTAATAGTGAAGTTTTTACCAGAATGTGTCGGATATATGATTCGCAACTCAAAATCAAGTTTTCTGCGAAATTTGATGTGTACAGGTAACTATTTTGTGGCCTGACCAATATTAATAGAGCTCAATCAGTGAGCATGTCTCTGTGATGTCACTAGTTCCTAGTGAATGGAGCGTTAGTTCAGCCCACAAAATGGCTCTATCAATTGTGTAGAGGTTACAGGCTTTATTCCTTTCTAATAGTGTTGCCCCCTATTGGCTGAGAGAGCGTCATGCAAACATGATCGTAGTTAGTTGGATTGGAGACATGGAACTTTTAAATGGGTGCATAGCAAACCTGTGTCACAATTTTGCTGCCAATACAAATGACAATGTTATATTTCCACAAATCCTCCCTATGTATGCACAGCCATATATATATATTGAGATGCTTACATGACCGCATCAGCAACATATGTGCTGAGTTTTTGACAAATCATCATCATCACTGTGTACTTGTACCTGCTCTGATACTGGTACAAAAGAAATTCATCCTGACAGACATACAGTATATCCGCAGAATGACACCAGAGAGGCTTCTGGGTCATAGAACCAGTAGTTCCTCATTCACAAAGGACAGCTCTTACCGAGAGAGATGTCCTTTGCTGTCATGCATACCGGCGTTACTAATGCCAGCATGCATGTGAAGGGTGGCAGAATGCATCACGTATCCCGCCCAATGCCTCTGTTCCAAGCTGGAGGAGGATTAAGACCTCATGAGGCCATAGGGAAGATACTGGGTTGAGGCAAGATATTGTGTTGTAGAGCTTTACAGTCAGGACTACCCCCACTCAAATATACCTTACACTGAGATCTCAGGGGCAAACATAGGATTTGTAGGGGGGTTTCCAAATGCTTGATTTTAGAGCAAGTGTGGTCAGCCCATGAAGAATGCATATTTAGTACTTAACTAGCTATAGTCTGCCTAAAGCTAGGTACACACCTGAGCGATCTAGCGATCATGCAATGGGATGATACGATATAATGATATATTGTGCCTGCGTACACACTACATGGTCTACTGGATGACTGCACGGTATATTGTTACAGTATTTATGTTAGCAAACCACATTATACATTCCATCGTCCCATCTGATGTGCAGGATATCAGATGGGAAGATGCAACAACAAACTTAATCAAACAATGAATTGGGTGGAGTTGCGTGTACACACTATATGATGGTCGTTGCAATCCATCACAGGTTGCAAGATTACCCAATATATTGTATACTGTGCTCCCACATTAACACTAAGTGCAGTGTATGTATTATATAATATATAACAGTAAGTTATTAAATGCTGCAGTAGGGTCTGAATGTTTTTCCCCTCCAGATGTGAACACGATTCTATAATACAAGTCCCTGCTCTGCAGAACATTTCAGCAAGTCTGGAAGTGTGGGGAGCAGCAGAAGAACCTAGCACTGGCCGTGGACATATATGTACACATTGGTGTTCTTTTTCACTGCATAGACACGGCTATTAAAATCACTGCTCTTTTAAATAATGGGCATAAACATGAACAGTAGAGATGAACAAGTCTGGTTCTCTGAGAACCGGACCCATACGAACATTGCAAATATGAACCAGAACCAAGTCAGGCTCCGGTCTTCCTGCCTGACTCGGATCTGAAAACGAGGCAAAATAACATCAATCCTGCATCGGATTCTCGCGGGTTTTAGATTGCACGTAAGTCCCTCCCTGCAGTGATCGGCGCCATTTGCTTCACTCCAGCTGTGCTGTACTCTGGTGTGTGGCTGAGTTGTGGGCTGTACTGAGTCCGTTTAGGGGCTGTGCTATCCAGGGGCTGTGCTGTCTATCCAGGGGCTGTGCTGTCCGTCCAGAGGCTGTGCTGTGTCTGTCCAGGGGCTGTGCTGTGCTTTGTCCTTACACTCCAGTGGCTGCTCCAGTGCTGCTGATGCACCTGTCCAGTGTCCATCTGCTCAGGTGCTCCCGATGGTGCAGGCCGTACCCCAGTGTATCGATATAAGTTCTGTGACACTGCAGACCATACCCCAGTGTGTATCCCTAACACACAAGTACTGTAATGCTGCATGCCGTACCCCAGTGTATCCATATAAGTACTGTGACGCTGCAGGCCGTACTCCAGTGTGTATCCCTAACACACAAATACTGTGACGCTGCAGGCCATACCCCAGTGTATTCATATAAGTACTGTGATGCTGCAGGCTGTACCCCAGTGTATCCATACAACTACTGTGACTGCAGCCTATACCCCAGTGTATCCATACAAGTACTGTGATGCTGCAGGCTGTACCCCAGTGTATTCATATAAGTTCTGTGTGCTGTTCAGAGCATTGCTGACTGTCTTTTTCCCTAGACGACAAACATTTTTAAAGCTTATTAAACTGCCATCCTGTCTGCCACTGCAGTACCACTCTTGTTTCCTAGATGTGCCATGTTGGAAATTGCACTGCCATAGCCGCTGACATCTTCTACATGTGGTTGATGAATCCCAAAAATGTCCAGAAATTGTTATGGCCAAAGACATGCTGCTTGCCCCTTTCATATTTCTAAGAAATTCTGAACCACCAAGTTGATTGGGTGGGCAAAACATGGTAAATTTTCAAATTTACCCACTTTTGTTAATTGCTCCCCCCCACCCCAACCTGTTGCCCCTGGAGAATTGATAGGCTGGTATAAATAACGGTTCAGCTCAATAAACGCCTGGATAAGTAGATGGTGAGTGTCATGCGAGAGACCAGAAATATGAGCAGCAGCACAGAGCATCTTCCTGCCAGTATGTGTGCAATAAAGTGCAAATACGTTTAATACAAAAATGAGTTGTGTATATTGGTCACATACATACATATTTACATGGTACATACCATGCCTAAAGCAGGCTGAGGTAACCTGATACACTCCACCCGATGTCGACAAACAATCTCCAGCACGGATGCTGGGAGTTGTAGTTCAGCCAGAGAGCTACAGGCTGCTTTTCTCTGATGTAAACAGCAAGTCTTGGTCCCATTATTCCCAATAACCTCCCTGAGCACAAAGTAAACGTCTTTTTACAGTGTGTACTATTTAGCACCTCCACAAGCAAGGCCACCACATTTCTATTAGATGTATAAAAGTATACAGCGTATTTATGCTGGATCAATATTCAATCAGGATGTGGCACAAAATGGCTACCCTCACTGTGTGTTAGCGACAGGTACTCTGCAGATGTCACTCAGTTGATCAGGTTTTAGATGGTTGGTTCACATAGGATTGGACACAAGTGAGCTTCAGTGAGCCTGTTCCAATATATGCCCCAAGCATCTATGTGGATGTTGCAGCCACTAACTCTCCACGCTCAAATAGCGAACCTTCTCCAGATCAAAGATGTCTATTAGGACATGAAGAACTTGATCCTACATTAATCCTCCTGCATAAATTTTCTTCAGAATAAAAAAATTCAAATAAATTTACAAACTAATCAATCTTTCCTTCCCTGCCTTCAACTATTCCATAAACAACTCTATTTCCTTCAGGCCTCTGATCTAGTTCTTGATCAATGAAAACATTCTTGGTTTCTCTATGGGGTTATATAGTTTATTAAACTACTGTCTGCCACTGCAGTGCCACTCTGTTTCCCAGATGTACCATGTTGGAAGCTGTACTGCCACATGTTTGTGACGCCCACTGCTGTTGCTTAGCTTAGTCAGCCAGCTACTGTAGCTTGGTGCAACCTTTTGGCCTAAACTGGATGAGATCAATATTGTGAACTGTGAGGTGGTCAAAACTGACTGGAAATAAATGTTATTGAGGTTAATAATACTGTAGGAACAAAAACAGGCCCAAATTGTATGATTTCTGCTGTCTGTATGATTTTTTAGAAATAAAATACAGATCCAAAACCAAAACACGCAAGGGTGGTTTTGCAAAACCAAATCCAGATCCAAAACATGAAGGAGATACAGATCTAAAACCAAAACAAGGGGGTCGGCAGCGGCGCACTTCTCTAATGAACAGTAGTGTTGGGTTTTTCAACGTGACACTTCGTAAATAAACTCTAGTGTCTGGAAAGACCATGATATAATAGTTATCTGTGTCAGGCTCATCAAACTATTGACCAGCTTCTTGTCACTTTGGAAGAAACTTTTCCCAAAAAGAAAGAAATCCTGCAACATGGTGTAGAGATGGCCTCTCAAAATTATTAATTAGTGATTAGAGCAGATCGTGCCTTCTAAGGGAATTACTGCATCCAAATCAGGAAAAAATATGTTTAACAACATTATGTAAACACCTGGAACCTTTGCAATTAGAACCTCAGGGCTAAAGAGTTCATTATCATCTACGGCACCATTGCTAGTTACAAGTTAAGCTGCCTTTTTGGTCACTAAAGCTCCTGACAAATGCGCCATATTGTCACTACACTTTCAAAGTCACTAAAGACTCCTCTTGCAGCTATGCAGGTCCACCATGGCAGTCCAGTATTGTTATATGTAACCTTGACCATGTTAATTTGTTATTTAAGTAATTCATGAGCCTCATTTATGTGGAAGCTCTTGTTTTCAACATGCTTGATGTTCCTTATTTATCCAGGTGTTCATATTTTTTGTCCATTATATGTACAGTATCCTATTGTGTAGAACAGTGATAACCACCCTGATACAGTTTGGATATCGCACTGTGTGCTCCTCTAACCTTCAAAGGGACCCCACATCACTTTTAATCACAGTAGCAAGTTAAATGAATATATTTAATCAATGAAAGAGATATGCATTTGTAATAAAATATCAGTAGGCCTTTTAAACAAGCATTAAAAATTCGACAACACAATTATGACAACTAAGCAGGAAGGAGCTGGAGGCTGCTAGTGAAGGCCTGAAGGGAGGCTTTTGCCTGGTGTAGAAGCACAATGAGTAGTGGTTAGCCATTGAAGCTGAGAGAGAAGAGCTACATATATTAACACTTGCAGCTATAATATATACAGATTTTTATTTCAACAACAAAACAGTAAAAGTTAAGAGTTCTGCAAAATTATATCAATTTCAAATAGAAAACAACAATTATACCCCCTGGCACACTGTCATCTGCATTGTGTATACTGTATGTTCATTTGTAAGCATAGCTTTAAAGAAGGAATAGTTGCTATTGATTTTTTGTGGATAAAGGGCCTGATTCAGAGTTGGGAATAGAGAGAGAGATAGCACTTAACTGTGTACCTGGACAAACCATGTTGCAATGCAACAGGTGTAAATTAGGGGTGTGCACCGGCCACTTTTCGTGTTTTGTGTTTTGGTTTTGGATCTGGATCTTTCTTCGTGTTTTGGATCTGGATTGGTTTTGCCAAAACCACCCTTCCGTGTTTTGGGTTCTGGGTTTTGTGTTTTGGATCTGTATTTTTTTGAAAAAAAGCATAAAAACAGCTAAAATCACAGAATTTGTAGGTTTTTCTGCTCCTATGCTATTATTAACCTCAATAACCTTAATTTCCACTCATTTCCAGTCTATTCTGAACACCTCACACCTCACAATAGTGTTTTTATGTCCAAAAGGTTGCACCGAGGTAGCTGGATGACTATGCTAAGCGACACGAGTGGGCGGCACAAACACATGACCCATCTAGGAGTGACACTGCAGTGGCAGACAGGATGGCAGTTAGAAAAACTAGGCCCCAAACTGTACATAATGCAAAGAAAAAAAGAGGTGCAAGATGGAATTGTCCTTGGGCCCTCCCACCCACCCTTATGTTGTATAAACAGGACATGCACACTTTAACAAATCAATCATTTCAGCGCCAGGGTCTGCCACACAACTGTGGCTGAAATGATTGGTTCGTTTGGGCCCCCACAAAACAAGCTGGCAATTAATGTGTCCCTGCACAAACTGGCTCTACGGAGGCAAGATGTCATCCTCATCCTCCTCATCCACCGATTCCTCACCCTCTTCAGTGTGTACATCCTCATCCTCACAAAGTATTAACTCGTCCCCACTTGAATCCACCACCACAGGTCCCTCTGTACGTTCTGGAGGCTGGTCTCCCTGGAAGAGCTGATAATTCATTTTGATGAACATCATCTTCTCCACATTCTGTGGAAGCAACCTCCTACGCCTTTCGCTGACAAGGTTCCCGGCTGCACTAAACACTCTTTCGGAGTACACACTGGAGGGGGGGCAACTCAGGTAAAATAGAGCCAGTTTGTACAGGGGCCTCCAAATTGCCTCTTTTTCCTGCCAGTACAGGTATGGACTGTCTGACATGCCTACTTGGATGCTGTCACCGATGTAATCCTCCACCATTCTGTCAATGGTGACAGTATCATATGCAGTGACAGTAGACATGTCAGAAATTGTTGCCAGGTCCTTCAGTCCGGACCAGATGTCCAAACTTGGTCCTGCCTGCCCTGCATCACCGCCAGCGGGTTGCTTAGGATACCTAAGTTTTTTCCTGGCAGCCCCAGTTGCGGGAGAAAATGAAGAAGGAGCCGTTGACGTGTCACGTTCCGCTTCAGCTGACAGTGTGTTCACCAGCAGGTCTTTGCACCTCTGCAGGCTTGTGTCGGCCGGAAAGAGAGACACCACATAGGCTTTAAACCTAGGATCGAGCACGGTGGCCAAAATGTAGTGGTCTGATTTCAACAGATTGACCACCCTGGAATCCTGGCAAAGCGAATGAAGGGCTTCATCCACAAGTCCCACATGCCGAGCGGAATCGCTCCGTCTTAGCTCCTCCTTCACTTTCTCCAGCTGCTTCTGCAAAAGCCTGATGAGGGGAATGACCTGACTCAAGCTGGCAGTGTCTGAACTGACTTCACGTGTGGCAAGTTCGAAGGGCTGAAGAACCTTGCACAACACGGAAATCATTCTCCACTGCGCTTGAGTCAGGTGCATACCCCCTCCTTTGCCTATGTCATAGGTGGATGTATAGGCTTGTATGGCCTTTTGCTGCTCCTCCATCCTCTGAAGCATATAGAGGGTTGAGTTCCACCGCGTCACAACCTCTTGCTTCAGGTGATGGCGGGGCAGGTTCAAGAGTGTTTGCTGGCGCTCCAGTCTTCGGCACGCAGTCGCTGAATGGCAAAAGTGGCCAGAAATTTTTCGGGCCACCCAAAGCGTCTCCTGCACGCCCCTGTCGCTTTTCAGAAAATTCTGCACCACCAAGTTTATTGTGTGAGCAAAACATGGGACGTGCTGGAATTTGCCCAGATGTAATGCCCGCACAATATTGGTGGCGTTGTCAGATATCACAAATCCCCAGGAGAGTCTAAGTGGGGTAAGCCACTGGGCGATGATTTCCCTCAGTTTCTCTAAGAGGTTGTCGGCGGTGTGCCTCTTACTGAAACCGGTGATACACAGCGTAGCCTGCCTTGTAACGAGCTGGCGTTTCTGAGATGCTGCTACTGGTGACGCTGCTGCTGTTGCTGCGTAAGGTGATACATCTACCCAGTGGGCTGTCACAGTCATATAGTCCTTAGTCTGCCCTGTTCCACTTGTCCACATGTCCGTGGTTAAGTGGACATTGTGTACAACGGCATTTTTCAGGACACTGAGGACACTTTTTCTGACGTTTCTGTACAGTCTCGGTATCGCCTGCCTAGTGAAGTGGAATCTAGACGGGATTTGGAACCGGGGACACACTACCTCCATCAATTGTCTAAATCCCACTGCACTAATGGCGGATACCGGACGCACGTCTAACACCAACATAGCAGTCAAGGCCTCAGTTATACGTTTTGCTTCAGGATGACTGCTGTCGTACTTCATCCTCCTCGCTAAGGACTGTTGGAGGGTCAATTGTTTAGTAAAAGTAGTGGTGTTCCTACTTCCTCTCTGGGATGATGAACGACTCCCAGCAGCAGCAGCAACAGCAGCAGCGGCAGCAGTAGGCGTAGCAATGCAGGATCCTCCGGAGGAATCCCGGATAGGAGAGTCAGTCATGCCAGTGATATGGCCTGCAGGACTACTTCCGATCCTGACTAAGGAGGAAATTGACGAGGAGGGAGTTGACGGTGTGGTTTGCAGGCGCTTGGATACAACAGGACAACGGGATTTAGGTGTCCCTGGACTGCTTACGGTCTGAGCCAAAGTTTCTGAACTTGACAGTAACTTTTTATGAACGCGCTGCAGGTGCCGTATAAGGGAGGATGGTCCTAGGTGGTTGACGTCCCTACCCCTACTTATTTCACCTTTACATATGGTACATATGGCAAGACAGTTGTTGTCCGGATTTGGATAGAAATATTGCCAGACCAAAGAGGTGGAATGTTTGGTCTTCTGCCCAGGCATGACCGTGATGGGCTTTTTCATCCCACGGACAACAACTGTCTCCCCCGGAGCCTGATTTAAACAAACCACATCACCATCAGAATCCTCCTCGCCAACTTCCTCCTCAGCGCCAGCTACACCAGTATCCTCATCCTGTTGTACTTCAACAGTGACATCTTCAATTTGCATATCAGCAAGTGGACTGTGGGTGCTCCTTTCAGCACTTGCAGGGGGCGTGCAAATGGTGGAAAGAGCCACCTCTTCCCGTCCAGTGCTGGGAAGGTCAGGCATCGCAACCACCACCACACTTGGACTCTCCTTGGGGATTTGTGATATCTTCTTAGAAAGCACAGTTCTTCGCTGTGCTTTTGCCAGCTTAACTCTTTTGATTTTTTTAGTGGGAGGAGTGCTTCCATCGTCATGTGAAGCTGAACCACTAGTCATGAACATACTAGGGATCGACCTTAGCCGTTCCTTGCCACTCCGTGTCGTAAATGGCATATTGGCAAGTTTACGTTTCTCTTCAGCTGATTTAAATGTCTTTTTCAAGGTCATTTTCCTGAACTTTGCCATTTGGGATTGTATGTGCCCTCTACTATGACATTGGGCATCGGCCTTGGCAGACGACGTTGATGGCATGTTATCGTCTATGTCATGACTAGTGGCAGCAGCTTCAGCACTAGGAGGAAGTGGTTCTTGATCTTTCTCTATTTTATTTTTATCGGAGAAAGTTTGGTCCTCCATTTATGTTATATCGATTTGATATATACGTGCGGCTAAACACAGAAAATAATTTTTTTTTTGGTTTGGACTGGAGTGTACTTTGTGGGTTACAGCACCCTTTAACGGTCAAGCCAGCCGGCCCTTTACTTATGACACAGGCGCACTCTTGGCACTACTTTGTTGATGCACGTGCGGCTACTGCGCACACAATTCACAAACACAGAAAATAATTTTTTTTTGGTTTGGACTGGAGTGTACTTTGGGGGTTACAGCACCCTTTAACGGTCAAGCCAGCCGGCCCTTTACTTATGACACAGGCGCACGCTTGGCACTACTTTGTTGATGCACGTGCGGCTACTGCGCACACAATTCACAAACACAGAAAATAATTTTTTTTTGGTTTGGACTGGAGTGTACTTTCGGGGGTTACAGCACCCTTTAACGGTCAAGCCAGCCGGCCCTTTACTTATGACACAGGCGCACGCTTGGCACTACTTTGTTGATGCACGTGCGGCTACTGCGCACACAATTCACAAACACAGAAAATAATTTTTTTTTGGTTTGGACTGGAGTGTACTTTCGGGGGTTACAGCACCCTTTAACGGTCAAGCCAGCCGGCCCTTTACTTATGACACAGGCGCACGCTTGGCACTACTTTGTTGATGCACGTGCGGCTACTGCGCACACAATTCACAAACACAGAAAATAATTTTTTTTTGGTTTGGACTGGAGTGTACTTTCGGGGGTTACAGCACCCTTTAACGGTCAAGCCAGCCGGCCCTTTACTTATGACACAGGCGCACGCTTGGCACTACTTTGTTGATGCACGTGCGGCTACTGCGCACACAATTCACAAACACAGAAAATAATTTTTTTTTGGTTTGGACTGGAGTGTACTTTCGGGGGTTACAGCACCCTTTAACGGTCAAGCCAGCCGGCCCTTTACTTATGACACAGGCGCACTCTTGGCACTACTTTGTTGATGCACGTGCGGCTACTGCGCACACAATTCACAAACACAGAAAATAATTTTTTTTTAGGTTTGGACTGGAGTGTACTTTCGGGGGTTACAGCACCCTTAACGGTCAAGCCAGCCGGCCCTTTACTTATGACACAGGCGCACGCTTGGCACTACTTTGTTGATGCACGTGCGGCTACTGCGCACACAATTCACAAACACAGAAAATAATTTTTTTTTTGGTTTGGACTGGAGTGTACTTTCGGAGGTTACAGCACCCTTTAACGGTCAAGCCAGCCGGCCCTTTACTTATGACACAGGCGCACGCTTGGCACTACTTTGTTGATGCACGTGCGGCTACTGCGCACACAATTCACAAACACAGAAAATAATTTTTTTTTAGGTTTGGACTGGAGTGTACTTTCGGGGGTTACAGCACCCTTAACGGTCAAGCCAGCCGGCCCTTTACTTATGACACAGGCGCACGCTTGGCACTACTTTGTTGATGCACGTGCGGCTACTGCGCACACAATTCACAAACACAGAAAATAATTTTTTTTTTGGTTTGGACTGGAGTGTACTTTCGGGGGTTACAGCACCCTTAACGGTCAAGCCAGCCGGCCCTTTACTTATGACACAGGCGCACGCTTGGCACTACTTTGTTGATGCACGTGCGGCTACTGCGCACACAATTCACAAACACAGAAAATAATTTTTTTTTAGGTTTGGACTGGAGTGTACTTTCAGGGGTTACAGCACCCTTAACGGTCAAGCCAGCCGGCCCTTTACTTATGACACAGGCGCATGCTTGGCACTACTTTGTTGATGCACGTGCGGCTACTGCGCACACAATTCACAAACACAGAAAATATATTATTTTTTTAGCACTTGGGGGGAGCACCCCTGATGGACAGAGCACCCCCTGGACAACACTACAGCACCCCTTTAGGACTGGGACACTGCACAGGACTTTGGAGTGGACACAGCCCCTATGGAGAACTGACTGCACAACACAGTCCAGCCAGCCCCTATGGACTTTGAAGTAGTGGACACAGCCCCTATTAACAACAGCAGCACAGCACAACACAGCCAGCCCCTATGGACTTTGAAGTAGTGGACAACAGCAGCACTACACTACACTACACTACACAGCACTAACTCCCACCCTCCCTCTTCACTGTCCACAGCCGAGTGAGAAAATGGCGCCGACGCGGGTACCTTATATAGGATCCAAAACCCGCGAGACTCGGAAGGCGGGATGATGACGTTTTGCCTCGATGTCAGATCCGAGTCAGGCGGGAAAAGTCGAGCCTGACTCGGATCGGACTCGGATCGGGGGGGCTCGGGGGGGTTCGGATTTCAGAAATCCGAACCCGCTCACCCCTAGTGTAAATACATAATTTTATTTGCATGTAGGGTAAATACTGGCTGCTTTACATGTAGCCCACAAATACTGCACAGCTCTATTATTACTCTACAATTTAGATGTCAGTTTGGAAACGCTCCTCCCAAATCTAAATCTCTCTGCACATTTTAAATCTGCCCCACCTGTAGTGCAGCATGGTTTCACCAAGATGATCAGTTGAGAGAGATATCTCTCTCTATTCCCAACTCTGAATCAGGCCCAAAGCTTTACACAGAAGTCTTTGCTGTTTTAATGTTGGGTTATACAGTACATCCCCGTAGTATCGTTATCTCCATAGGTTTTCCCCCTCATCCTAAATGACTTGTCAGTTTTCATGTTTCTGTAAATAAGGAAGCTGTGTTATCACTGCAAAGCCCTATAGTATTATATACTGTCCTGGTAACCTGAGCCAGGATGTAGCAGAATACTGTATATCACCAAGGGCTTATCTTTGTTACATTTTTTAAAATTGTTTTTACTAAAGTAATGAGTGTTACAATAAAAAGTAAAGTGTCCAGCAGTTCATGTTCATCTTAACATAGAACTAGGGGTTGTTTGACATGCTATCGAGTATACAATATACTGTATGAGCATTCATGCAAGATACATCACTTCGATTTTCAAATACAAAAGATGCGCAGTAACCTTGCACATATTTGTAAGTAAGGAACATTGTAAGACACCAAGGGGTATATTTACTAAAGTGAGAGTTTTTAGAAGTGGAGATGTTGCCCATAGCAACCAATCAGATTCTAGCTATTATCTTCTAGAAGTTGCTAGATAAATGTTAGGTAGAATCTGATTGGTTGTTTTGGGAAACAGCTCCACTTCTAAAAACCTGCACCTTAGTAAATATACCCCCAAGTATGAATTATGATGTTAAATGTTGAATTATGATGTATATGTAGTATGTGAAAGAAAACTATGGATTTGGGATTTAATGGCTGCAGATACAGTAGTGTTCCTATTAGGGGTGAGCGGGTTCGGATTTCTGAAATCCGAACCCCCCCGAGCCCCCCCGAGCCCCCCCGATCCAAGTCGTATCTGAGTCGGGCGCGACTTTTCCCGCCTGACTCGGATCTGAAATCGAGGCAAAACGTCATCATCCCGCCTTCCGGATCTCGCGAGTTTTAGATTCTATAAAAGGTACCCGCGTTGGCGCCATTTTCTCACTCGGCTGTGGACAGTGAAGAGGGAGGGTGGGAGTTAGGGCTGGCTGGGATGTGTAGTGTAGTGTAGGGCTGTGCTGTGCTGCTGTTGTCCATAGGGGCTATGTCCACTCCTCCAAAGTCCATAGGGGCTGGCTGGGCTGTGTTGTGCAGTTTGTTGTCCATAGGGGCTGGCTGGGCTGTGTTGTGCAGTCTGTTGTCCATAGGGGCTGTGTCCACTCCAAAGTCTATAGGGGCTGGCTGGGCTGTGTTGTGCAGTGTCCCAGTCCTAAAGGGGTGCAGTAGTGTTGTCCAGGGGGTGCTCTGTCCATCAGGGGTGCTCCCCCCAAGTGCAAAAAAAATAGTGCACTCCAAAAAAAATATATTTTTTTCTGTTTGTGAATTGTGTGTGCAGTAGCCGCACGTGCATCAACAAAGTACCGCCAAGCGTGCGCCTGTGTCATAAGTAAAGGGCCAGCTGGCTCATTCGTTAAAGGGTGCTGTAACCCCCAAAGTGCACTCCAAAAAATATATTTTTTTTCTGTGTTTGTGAATTGTGTGCACTGTACGTGCATTCTCAAAGCAGCAGCGCCAAGCATGCGTCTGTCCGTTAAAGGGTGCTGTAACCCCCAAAGTGCACTCCAACAAAAATAAAACATTTTCTTCTGTGTTTGTGAATTGTGTGCACTGTACGTGCATCCTCAAAGCAGCAGTGCCAAGCGTGCGTCTGTCTGTTAAAGGGTGGTTTAACCCCCAAAGTGCACTCCAACAAAAATAAAACATTTTCTTCTGTGTTTGTGAATTGTCTGCACTGTATGTGCATCCTCAAAGCAGCAGCACCAAGCATGCATCTGTCTGTTAAAGGGTGGTGTAACCCCCAAAGTGCACTCCAACAAAAATAAAACATTTTCTTCTGTGTTTGTGAATTGGGTGCACTGTACGTGCATTCTCAAAGCAGCAGAGCCAAGCGTGCGTCTGTCCATTAAAGGTTGGCGTAACCCCCAAAGTGCACTCCAACAAAAATAAAACATTTTCTTCTGTGTTTATGAATTGTGTGCACTGTACGTGCATCCTCAAAGCAGCAGTGCCAAGCGTGCGTCTGCCTGTTAAAGGGTGGTGTAACCCCCAAAGTGCACTCCAAAAAAAATAAAACATTTTCTTCTGTTTGTGAATTGTGTGCACTGTACATGCATCCTCAAAGCAGCAGCAAATAAAAAATTCTTCTTTTTTTCTGTCTTTGTGAATTGTGTGCACTGTAGCTGCACGTGCACCAACAAAGGAGCAGCGCCAAGCGTGCGCCTGTGTCCCATAAGTGTATTAAAGGGTGGTGTAACCCCCAAAGTGCGCTCCACAAAAAATAAACAATTCTTTTTTTGCTGTGTTTGTGTGCAAAATTTATGCGCAGTAGCTGCACGTGCATCAACAAAGGAGCAGTGCCAAGCGTGCACCTGTGTCCCATAAGTCTGTTAAAGGGTGGTATAACCCCCAAAGTACGCTCCACAAAAAATAAAAAATTCTTCTTTTTTTCTGTCTTTGTGAATTGTGTGCACTGTAGCTGCACATGCATCAACAAAGGAGCAGCGCCAAGCGTGCGCCTGTGTCTCATAAGTCTGTTAAAGGGTGGTATAACCCCCAAAGTGCGCTCCACAAAAAATAAAAAAAACTTTTTATTCTGTGTTTGTGACTTGTGTGCGCTGTGTGCATCAACACAGTAGCAGTGCCAAGCGTGCGCCTGTGTCATAAGTCAAGGGCCGGTTTGGACATCTGGTCCAGACTGAAGGACGTGCCAACAATTTCTGACATGTCTACTGTCACTGCATATGATACTGTCACCACTGACAGAATGGTGGAGGATTACATTGGTGACAGCACCCAAGTAGGGATGTCAGACAGTTCATACCTGTACTGGCAGGAAAAAGAGGCAATTTGGAGGCCCCTGTACAAACTGGCTCTATTTTACCTGAGTTGCCCCCCCTCCAGTGTGTACTCCGAAAGAGTGTTTAGTGCAGCCGGGAACCTTCTCAGTGAAAGGCGTAGGAGGTTGCTTCCACAAAATGTGGAGAAGATGATGTTCATAAAAATTAATTATCAACTCTTCCAGAGAGACCAGCCTCCAGAACGTACAGAGGGACCTGGTGTGGTGGATTTCAGCGGGGACAAATTAATACTCTGTGAGGATGAGGATGTACACAACACTGAAGAGGGTGAGGAATCGGTGGATGAGGAGGATGAGGGCGACATCTTGCCTCCGTAGAGCCAGTTTGTGCAGGGACAGATTAATTGCCAGCTTGTTTTGTGGGGGCCCAAACGAACCAATAATTTCAGCCACTGTCGTGTGGCAGACCCTGGTACTGAAATGATTGGTTTGTTAAAGTGTGCATGTCCAGTTTATACAACATAAGGGTGGGTGGGAGGGCCCAAGGACAATTCCATCTTGCATCTCTTTTTTTTCTTTGCATTATGTACTGTTTGGGGCCTACTTTTTCAAACTGCCATCCTGTCTGCCACTGCAGTGTCACTCCTTGATGGACCACGTGTTTGTGCCGCCCACTCGTGTCGCCTAGCATAGTCATCCAGGTACCTCGGTGCAACCTTTTGGACGAAAAACAATATTGTGAGGTGTTCAGAATAGACCTGAAATGAGTGGAAATTAATGTTATTGAGGTTAGTAATAGCATAGGAGCAGAAAAACCCACAAATTCTGTGATTTTAGCTGTTTTTATGCTTTCTTTTAAAAAAAAATACAGATCCAAAACACAAAACCCAGAACCCAAAACACAGAAGGGTGGTTTTGGCAAAACCAATCCAGATCCAAAACACGAAGAAAGATCCAGATCCAACACCAAAACACAAAACACGAAAAGTGGCCGGTGCACACCCCTAGTTCCTATTATATTTAGCTTTCCCATACCTTGAAAAATTGTTCAACTTTCGTCTCCCTTTCCAGCCAGTCCTCACCCACTTCATTCCCATAGATCATAGAAAAGCTTAGTTTTAAAAAGGGATACAGTGGGGGGTCAGCAAGTCACCATGTTTGTAGAATGGCTTTGCGCATAGCTGCACTCACTGCCACCAATAACCTCTTTCCAGTGATGTGTGGTGAGGGAATTGGTATGAAATCCTGGCAATCAGGATGCCTGCTGTCAATATACCGACAGCGCATCATGATGCTCAGGACCCCGACAAGGGTGTGGTAAGCATAGTAACCCCCCCTTCTCCCCCTAACCCTCCTCTCCTGCATCCTAACACTAACCCTCCCCACCCCGCACCCGAGCCCTCCCCATTAGTGACTAAACCTAACCCTCCTCCCTTGGTGCCTTAACCTAACCCTTCCCCCTTAGTGCCTAACTCTAACCCCTCCACAGTGGTGCTTAATCCTAACATCCTAACACCCCCCGTGGGTACCTAACCCAAACCTCTCCACTCCCATAGCCTAACACTACCCTCCCTTCCCGTGACGCCTAAACCTAACCCTTCCCCCCCCGCGTCAAAGACCTTCTTACGTTCGGCATCCCGGCTGTCAGGACTCCGGCATCGGGATGTCCACTACTGTTGGTATTCCGGCGCCAGTCTTCTGGCCGGGTAGTGGTATTCTGGCAACGGGTTTTCGTCAACCAGGATGCCGGCTGTAGGTATCAAAGCTACAACATGCGGTAAGATCAATCACTGGAGCATGGCAGAGAGTATGCCTACCCTGACCGCACGTCTCTTCCTCTCACATCCCTTAGTTATGCGGCAGCTCATGGAAGAATTTGGAAAATTAAGATTCCAGTGTTAGAGGTCAATTTAAGTTAATCAAGTGTTCAACAGAATACGTGCGTATTTGTACCCAGAACTGGTGGATCAGGGGACACGCCCAAAGGCCGTGCAACAGATCTGCTTGAGGTGTGCCACATCTAAAACATATGTGGGAAGAGGAGAGACCAATTAGAAACCTTTGGTGTGGAGAGAGGTATGTTCTGTGGAGTATGCTTAGGAACATCTCCATATACATTACAGTAGATAATGACCTGCACAACCTCAAATGAGCCTTAAGTCATCAATTTGTAAACTAGGAATGTGTAAAGGCCAAACTGCAAGGAACTTCTGAGATTTAGTATGGTCCAATTGAAGCTGGAGTCGTTTATAAACTAATGGGATCGCCCCTCTGCTCACTGGCCACAGTTGAAGCAGTACATGAAGTGGGTTCAACTTCTGACAATCATTTGAGGAAAAATGTCTCATGGGCCTATTTATTAAAAAAACCTGCACTTTAGTAAATATACCCCATAGTGTTCCTTCCTTTGTTCTGGGCGCTAAACTATTATAGCCTAGGAATTCAGTCATATGTGACAAATAGATGTTAATGGCTTCAAACAACTAATATTTTCACAGGGAGTATGAAAAGTTCCATAATAAATGGATAGTGCTGATATTATATTAAAATGGATAGTGCTTATGAGTAAATACTAGAGATGACCGGGTTCGGTTTTCAGAGATCCGAACCCACTCGAATTTTGTAGATCCGAGTCGGATCCAAGCCGGTTCGGATGTTCCCGCCTTACTCGGATCTCTCAAATCGAGGCAAAACCATAGAGATGAAATCTCGCGGCTCGCGAGCTCTCAAATCTATATATTAGGGAAGCGGTGGGCGCCATTTCACTCCGGCTGTGGAGACTAAACAGGGAGGGTGGGTAGTGTAGGGCTAGGGAGAGGTGATGTGCTGTTCTGTCTGCTGTGTCCTGGGCTGGTGCTGATACATTCTGGACTGGTGTTGTTGTGCTGTCAGCTGTGTCCATCTGGGCTGTTGGTGAGCCATCAGGGCTGGTGCTACTGCTGTTACTGTGCTGTCTGCTATGTCCATCAGGGCTGTTGCTGATCCATCTGGGCTGGTGCTGTCTGTTGTGCTGTCTGCTGCATCCATCTGGGCCCAAGTTCTGGACCCCCCAAAAAAATTTAAATATTTTTTTTTGTGTAATATATATTTGTCTGTGTGCGTATTAGGCTTAACTGCACAAGATCTAGCAAGTCAGCAATGCAACCTAGTGCTGCCCGATTCCAGTCATCAATCTGTGCTCTGGGCCCAAGTTGTGGAACGGCAAAAAAAAAAAATACCTTGGCTACACTATTGGTGCTTGTGACACTGCTTCAAGACCACAGAAAGTATGGAGGGCTGTCACATGACAGGGGAGCAAGGCCAAGAACCACATGTTGTAGCTGCCACCAGCAGTGCAAGGCCATCAACTTCCTCATCCTCTATGAAGGCCCATGCCCCAGGGCTTAAGTCACGCCATCGATATGGTAAAGCTACTTTTACTGAAGTTAAGAAAAGATAATTGAAAGGAAATTTGCCTTTAGATAAACAAAAAATTGGCAATATGCCATTCACTACACAAAGTGGCAAGGAAAGGATAAGGCCTTGGCCTTTCTTTATGAAGACTGCTGATTCTGATTCTGATAGCCCTTCGGAAAAAACAACTGTGTGCCCTGAGAAATCAAAATCACAAATCCCCGAGGAGAGTTCAAGAGTGTCCACGGTTGCCATATGTGAGCCCGACCTAAATATTAGTGTACTGGAGGATCCTCCAAGTTCCAACATTTGTGTGCCCTCTGTAAATGTGGGGAAGGGCAGTCAACATCTTGCAGACGTAGTCAGTGAGGATGCTTCTGTGGAATTGCTCATGGAGGAGGTGGATATTTTGGTAGTTGAAGGTGCTAAGGATGATGAGGATGTTGATGATGAAGATGTTGGTGATGAGGATGGTGATGCCGAGGATGTCCTTTGTGTAAGTAAGGCAACAGCTGTTGCCCATGGATTGAAAAAGCCAAAGCCCATTGTTGTCATGCCGACGCAAAAGACAAAAAAATCCACTTCTCACATGTGGAATTATTTCCACCTCAATCTGGACAACAGTTGTCAAGCCATATTTAACAATTGCAAAGCAAGAGTGAGTAGAGGGAGGGACCTAAACCACCTAGGAACCTCCTCCTTGTTTCATCACTTGGAGCGCATTCATCAAATATCAAAGTGTATGTCGCCAAGTTCCAAAACTCAAAACATAACAAGTCCAGTGTCACCTACCTGCTCCCTCTCTGTGGGATCCAAGCGCCTTCGATCTCCAACACCAACACCTGCATCATCATCAACATCCTCATTCGTGAGCGGAAGTAATTTAAAAACACAATTGACTATTAAACAGTCCTTTGATAGAGGAAGTAAGTATAACAGCTGTCGCCCAGTTTCACAGCGGATCACTGATGCCATGACATGACGGCTGTGCTAGTATTAGATGGTGAAATAATAAAAAATGAGGATGATAGTGTGGAGGAAGTGCAAAAGGAGGATGAGGGGGAAATTTGTGTCCTATCTGACGCTAATGTGGATGTTGATGATAAGGATGTGATTTGTGTAAATCAGCCACCAGTGGTAGCAATTCTTGCTAATGATAAAAAGAAAGCCAGAAAAGCAACGTCTTGGGTGTGGAATTATTTTAATCTAAATTCTGACAACAGAAGGCATCTGTTCCATTTGCAAAGCCAAAGTTAGCAGAGGAAGGGACGTTATCCATCTAGGCATCTCCTCCATGTTACGTCATTTGCAGCGAGTTCATGCAGTTTAACAAAATTATAATTTGTAAATTAATAACAAGCAGTCCAGTATCAGCTGCCAGCAGTTTGGACCATAACATGCAATCTCCACCACCAACACCCTCATCATCAACCTCCTCCTTAATAATTGAAGGTAGTCGTTCCAAAATATGTTTTGTGGGGTCCCAAACAAACCAAGGAGTTTGGCCACGAAAGTGTCAGTCCTAGTGGCTAAAGTGCTTGGCTTGTTAAACTGTGCATGTCCTTTTTAATATCCCACATAAGAGTGGGTGGGAGGGACAATTCCATCTTGCACCTCTTTTCTTTACATTTGGCACAGTTTGGGGCATTGCCGACTGACATTATTATAGTTTATTAAACTGCCATCCTGTCTGCCACTGCTGTGTGGCAATGTTTCATAGATGTCCTATATTTTTTTAAACTGCCGTTGCAGCTTTTGGCCTGTATTGGTGAAAAATAGTGAAATCAATATTGTGAGCTGTGAGGTGGTTAAAAATGCCTAGAAATGCCTGAAAATTAATGTTATTAAGGTTAATAATACTGTAGGAACAAAAACAGGCCCAAATTATGTGGTTTTAGCTGTTTATATAATTTTTTGGAAAAAATATAGATCCAAACCCAAAACCTAAAAACAAAACACCAAGGAAAAAAATCCAAAACCAGATTCAATCCAAAACCAGGGGAGATCCAGATCCAAAACCAAAACACGGGG
Source organism: Taudactylus pleione (assembly GCA_031769625.1). NCBI lineage: Eukaryota > Metazoa > Chordata > Amphibia > Anura > Myobatrachidae > Taudactylus > Taudactylus pleione. The sequence continues at coordinate 7,411,220 of JAUIMM010000081.1, read as the reverse complement.
GTCGGCGCACATCTCTAGTAAATACCACTAAATACCACTAATGTTGTGGCAACAAACATGTGGGGGCCCATATTAAATGTGATGAACTTGGGGTATGCAGAGTGGGGATCTCAGTAGTGTCAGTGCCCACAGTAGTGGTGCCCTTTATGCAATTCTCCCATTAATAGTGCCCCAAGTAGTCATGCCCCCTGTAGTAATGCCCCCTGTAGCAGTGGCGTAAGTAGGATATTTGGAGCCCAGGGCAAACTTGAAAAGGGAGTCCCTCCCCATGTGCGCGCGCCGAAAGCGCGCGCGGCAAAGAATGGGCGTGGTCACTTAAAAATGGGGCGTGTCAACATGACACACCCCTTTATTTACAAACTGAACATTCCTATCCATATGCACCTTAACCCCAGTAGTACCCCTTATACAGTACCCCCAGTATGCAGTTGTGGTCCCTCTCATGCAGGCCCATAGTAGTGCCCCTTATACAGTATCCCCAGTAGTGGTCCCTCTTATACAGCCCCCAATTAGTTCCCCTTACTCAGTACCCCCAGTAGTGGCCCCCCCAAATGCAGTGCCCCACGTAGTGTTCCCCCTTATGCAGTGCCCCCAGTAGCAGTCCCCACAATGCAGTGCGCCCAGTAGCGGTATCCCCTTATGCAGTGCCCTTTTATATAGTGCCCCCAGCAGTAGTCCCCCCCATGCAGTTTTCCCAGCAGTGGTCCCCTTATGCAGGCACCCTGTAGTGATCCCCCCTATCTAGTGCCCTATGTAGTGGTCCCCGCAGTGCCCCTAGCAGTAAGCCCCTTATATAGTGCCCCCAGCAGTAGTGTCCCCCCTCCCATGCAGTGCCCCCAGTAGTGGTCCCCCTGATGCAGGCTCCCAGTAGTGACCCTCCCTATCCAGTGGTCCCTGTAGTGGCCCATCCTATTATTGCCCCCAGTAGTGGTCCCCCGAGTGCAGTGCCTCTAGTAATAGGCCCCTTTTAGAATGCCCCCAGTGGTAGTCCGCCCCCCCCAAGTAGTAGTCCCAAGTAGAGTAGCCCCCCCCAGTAGAGGTCCTCCCAATGGCACCCCCAGTAGTAGCCACACCTCCCCCAGTAGAGGTCCCCCCAGTAGTAGCCAACCCCTCCCCCGTTGTGCAGATAGGTTTAAAAATAAATAAATATATATAATAATATACTTACCTGATTCCACGCTGCTCCTGCTCCTGTCCGCGATGCCGCTCCCACCCTCCAGTCCGCCCTGGCTGGCGCGCTCAGCATTATGGGACTGACGTCATGACGTCATGACGTCAGTCCCATTAAGTCCGGCTCTTGCAGTGGGTGCTGCAGCAGTCAATGAGAGTCTATCTGACTGTCATTGGCTGCTGTTTAACACACGCATCGCCACCAGCGCTGGCGGCGATGCGTGTGTTATGCACAGCCTGAGCCCGCCTCCTGGCGCTATTGGGCAAGCGCTCAGGGGGAGGGAACGGGCTCAGGCGTGCAGCACAGGACCGGCGCTGGAAGCCTAGCGCCGGTCCTGTGCAAATGTGTAGCGCTGACCGCACTCATTGCAGTCGGTGCTACACTGGCTATCTAGGGCGGGCGGGCCGGTACCGTGGCCGGCGGCGCCCCCCCGCGCCACTGGTCCAACGGCGCCCAGGGCACGAACCCCGCTCGCCCTGCCCTAGTTACGCCACTGCCCTGTAGTTATGCCCCAAGTAGTCATGATCATGAGTCATGACGTCTCTCCCAAAGTGCACTGCGTGAGCCGGAGCCCGGAGCTCACGAGTGAGCTCCAGTATCTGGCTGCCGCTGCGGGGAGGGAGCCGGGCGCCTGCTGATTACAATCTCAGCGGGCGTCTGGCAAATGGTGCCTCCCTGCAGAGCCGTGGTTGGGTTGGCCCTGAGGAGGCGGAACTGGTTCCGCCTCCTCCGGTTCACTTTAACCCCGATGGGTGTGGGGGCCCTTCAGGTGTGGGGGCCCAGGGACGATCGCCCCTGTCGCCCCCCCCCTTAATCCGGCCCTGATACCTAGAGGCCAGTATCTCTTAAAGGCACCTCCAATTTAAACCCTTAAAATTTTAATCTATTCTTACTATGCGTATATTTAAACAAAAAGTGCATAGTGAAATATTATGTTCCTAAGCTCAATATCCATAGGAGAAAATCCTATGCAGGGGTGTATCTATAATGAGTGCAAGGTGTGTGGTACACACGGGCCCCTGGGTCCAGGGCAGCCCACATACCACACACCCTGCACCCAATTAAATATACTTACCTCTCTGTCAGCCTGGCCATTTCACCAAACACAGCCTGTGACATGGCAGCAGGGCCGGTTCTAGATCTTGTGGAGCTCAAGGCGAGAGTTCCCTTTGGCGCCCCGCCCCGCGCTCCCAAATAGGGGTGTGTGGCTTTGTGACATGCCCCCTGTCCATCACTTTAGGAAACGCGCCAAGCAGAAGATGGATGCACAGCTGTTCCATCTTCTCCCGCGGCCGCTCCTAGAATGCCATGCGCAACGACGTCACGCCCGGCACCACTGGCATTCTGGGAGCCTGGGAGAGATTGGGAATAGCAGCACAGTTTGTGAATATGGCACCGCAAGAGTTTGTATGTCATGCCACACAGAGCCCATTCACGTTATGCCACACAGTAGTACTTCTTATACACATTATGCCACACTGTAGTAGTGCCCCTTATAACACATTAGCCCTCATTCAGACCCACTCGCAAGCGCTATGCGCTCGCAAGCGGGTCGTTGGTGGGGCACTGCGCACGTGCAGCTCATGCCGCTCGCGTGCGCAAGCCCCAGAGCGAGTGAGAAATTCACTCGCTACGGGGCTCGCTACAAACGGGGCGGCTGTCGATGTTGATCGACAGCTCGCCCCATTTTGTAGGCTGGGAGGGGGGGTGGCTGGACAAACGGAGGCGTTCCGGAAGAAACGCCTGCCATTTGTGGGCAGCCCTACTGACATCACTTCACTCGTGATGTCAGTAGTGAGCTTCCTGCTCTATTAGAGCAGGAAGCTCACTGGGACTTGCGGTAGATGAGACCCTACCACAGCTTAGCGAGTGGCCAGGAGGCCGGCTAAAATAAAAAAAGCGGCCGCCCTCATTCAGAGCGATCGCTCGCTTTTTGCGAGTGGCTCTGAAAGAGGTCCCTTATGCCATGCAGTAATGCCTCTTACACATTATGCCGCACACTGTAATGCCCCTTACACTTTATGCCGCACATGGTAATGCCCCTTACACATTATGCCGCACACGGTAATGCCCCTTACACATTATGCCGCACATGATAATGCCCCTTACACATTATGCCGCACATGGTAATGCTCCTTACACATTATACCACACACGGTAATGCCCCTTACACATTGTGCTGCACACTGAAATGCCCCTTATACATTATGCCACACAGAGTAATTCCCCTTACACATTATGCCACACAGAGTAATGCCCCTTACACAATATGCCACACTGTAATGCCCTTTACACAATATGCCACACAGAGTAATGCCCCTTACACAATATGCCACACAGAGTAATGTCCCATACACATTATGCTACACTGTAATGCCCTTTACACAATATGCCACACAGAGTAATGCCCTTTACAATGTGATATGACACAGTCTGACAGCAGGGGCCAGAGATCAGAGTCAGGCACAGGCAGGGACAGGGGCTGCAGCAGTAATCACAACCCAGGCTATTGAACAAACAGGTACTGGAGGGAGCTGTTGAGTGAGTGGTGGTGGTGTGAGGACCCGGAGTACCACGCATACCGCTGCCATGCCCCTAGATCAAAAGACCCAAGTTCCCTGACATGCTGCCCCTAGTGTGAATGGTCAGGGTGCACTGACATGTTGCCACTTAGTGTGAATGCGAATGAGCTGGAAGCCTTGGCATGCTGCCGCTAGTGTAAATGACCCATGTGCATTGGCATGCGGCCCTAGTGGGAATGACCCGATGCCCTAGCATGTTGCCCTAGTGTGAATGACCCGGTGCCCTAGCATGCTGCCCTAGTTTGAATGATTCGGGTGCAGGTGTTGGTGGTCTCTCCCATCTCACTTGTGTCTCACTGTGGACAGGGGACACTAACCGCCGCCAAGTTACTGCTGTTGCTGCTCATGCTTTCCATGTCCCAGACCCGGTGAGTTGCCTGCCTCTCCCCTGGGCGCTCAGTGACGTGGTCATGGCCGCCGGCTGCACCTGGCATTCTGGTACTCCCAGAATGCCATGGGGGGTGCTGCACTGTGGGAGGGAAGTGGCAGTGTACTGCCGCGGTGGGCTCTAGCGGCAGGCAAGCACAGGCGGGTGCCGTTTAATTAGATGGCACCGGCAGGGATTCCTTGGCTGCGCCCTTAGGCTGCAGCCCCCCCGGGCAATAGCCCTGCTTGCCCGCCCCTAGAACCGCCACTGCATGGCAGTAAGGAGTTGATTGGCTGGTTCTTTATCTTCATTCACTTTATATCCATCCAAAGCTTTAATAAATAGACCCCTAAGTAAGTACAGACCATCAAGACTAAAAGCTTGTGTGTGTATATGGTGATTGAGCTGCACCTGAGGAAATGCAGCCTGTGTATGAGTGACACCAGCCCCTCCTGCTGTGATGGGCGCATACTGTATACAATTCAAATCTGGTGAGTGTACAGATTGAAGGAAGTATCTGTGGACATGGGTTCCCCATAATTGTTTTAAGGGTAACGCACCATTGCAGATTCTTTTTCTTCCCTTCATACACCAAACACCACCTAATTTTGGAAAGGTGAAGGAATGGATCTTTATGATGCGCAATGTAAAGATAAAATCTTGTGAGAACAACACCAAGGGGATTCCCCCCATTCATTACACCTATGAAGAACTACTTCTTATAACATCATAAAAATGACTAATTCCATCAGCTATATTCAGAAAGAAGTATAGAAATTGATTTTTACTAAGAGACTGTTCTTTAGACTGGTTCACAAACATTCAGAATTTCTGTGTGTTTTATATATGCAGAGTGCAAAAGTTATGTTAGATGTGTGTGAAGCTGTGAGAACTACAGGCACCAGCCAGCATAGGGCAAAGGTGGACCTGCATGTATGAAGTGGAGAGCTACAGGCACTAGCCAGCGGTGGGCTAGGTGGACCTGCACGTATGAAGTGGAGACCTACAGGCACCAGCCAGCAAAAGGCCAGGTGGACCTGTGTGTGCAAAATGCAAAGCATTCATTGTGACTGTGCTTAAAGACTGTGCTGATGAAGAAGAGTCTGATGTAATGTAACCATATCCATAAGATTGTCATATACCATCTGACATGCCAAGTATATGAGCTGGAGGGAGAGGCGAAGCTGCTATAACCATATTCTTGTCCTTTAAAGTCATGTGCATTCCCCATCTACCCCATCTGTGTCACCCCTGTTTGTCTTCCCCTCCCTTTTAGAATGTAAGCTCTTACAAGCAGGGCCCTCTACCCTCTTGTGCTTCTCCCTACTTTAGTTTCATCTACTTATTACTCACCTCTAAGGCACCTAACACTTGGTTGTTTATGCTCTGTTGCTTATCTGGGGGTTATGGTCGCTAATGTAGCAATATATATTATCCATGTCCTGGTCCTGTAGTGTACTGTTCTGTAAGTTGCTTGTCTTCAACTTGTTTATGTACTTTGTAAGGCGCTGCGGAACATTTGTGGCGCCATTTAAATAAATGATAATAAATAAATTTTATTCTTTTTTTATATGTTTATCTGCCGTAGCAACCCTCTAAAGCAGGCAAACCATTTCTAAGCACAATTTCTTGCAAGTGTTTGTGGTGATCGAAATTCAGTGTAGAAACATTGTTGCTCCATGTGAAGATATTAAGGGGCATATTTATCAATATTATTTTTAGTAAAATAACATGAAAACTGGTGTTTTCACACCTGTTTCACATTATTTTAATACCACCTAAATAAATGAAAAAGCTTTTGGAAGCGAATTCTGAAAATGCTGCTCCAAGTCCTTAAATTCACATTTTGTTTTGTAAGCAGATCACATTTCCCATACCTGTAATGGGAAATATGATTTGCTCAAATTTACTAAAATTAAATTGTAAAAAGATAGAGGAGGGAGCCCTGATAATAAGGCCAACTCCCCCATTTCCCCTACTCCATCTCTGCGCTGACAGTCAGAACAGAGCTCAGAGCTGGCAATCGTAATCAGCCATGTGTGTCTAAACAGACCACAGGCTGATTACTGAAACAAAATAAAAAGTTAAAAAAGAAAATAATATGCTGCAGCCAGGGATCGGTGTCCGGCTCCAGTGGTCCCAGTCAGCTGATGTTGTGAAACTCCCAGCCGGCATCTCAGTTTACAGCACTAATCAGCTGACTGGGATCACTGAAGGAGCCAGACATTATTGGCTGCAGCAGCATGTGGATAAGTGTTAGCTTAGTGGGGGAGAGAGGGGATTGCGGTGGGGGAGGTAGCAGGCGGCACACGGGCAGCCACACTCTGAGAATTGCAGAAACTGGATTCGCAGGGACAGAGCTTTCTCGCAAGCTCTGTCCTCAAACTGTATTTAATAAAATTAGATAAGTGAAGCTACTCTCTACCACATATGCCATCTCAGCATGGGGTTATGTGTGTCCTCAGGGGAGATAAGCAGGAGACCGTTCTTTTCCTGCTCTCTCCCATGCAGCATTTCAACCCCATGCCTCCTTGACGGAAGGCGCATAAGCACAGGGCACATCGCAAAGGTAAAAGACGCCATTGGGCTTTGTTATCTCCTCGCCAGTACAGACTTTTTTCTTCTAGGTCTGTCCTGGCACCCAAAATATAAATCTGACGATCAAAGGAAAGCGAAAAGCGACAATGTTTTACTTTTAATGTCTCTTTTTACTTTATTTTTTAAATAGATCCCATATATATGTATTTGATACATATCACTCAATTCCTAGACTGTAAAAGTTCAGTGCCAAGTACAAAGGAAGGAACACTTTATGTAATTGGGCTTAATTATCAGTATGCGGTTATATCATGGTTACTGCAAGAGAAAATTAGTTATTGCTGTAATAGTGGTCAGGTATAATTGTATAGCCGCAACTGTGCATTAATGACACTGGTTTGGACTTTCAGTTCCATTTGTTAAAAAAAATTAACACCAAAATCAGATTATATTGACCTGTTGCATAGGCATTTCTATGGTAGCTAAGAAAGCTATTCTATCTCATAGATCAGGCACCGTTGCCAATGGTTGCACAGGACGCTGACATGTTTATCAACTTCAAAGGCACTTTTCTGTCATATCTGTCATCAGCCAATGCTGTAGGAGGTTATCCTGATCCTTGCTGTTCAGTGACATGTCAAACCCTGTCTAATATCAATACATTGTGCACAATTTCATCCATAGCCACTTTAAAGCCCTTATTCACTGTTAGGCAACAATAAAAAGAAAATTATATTGCTGCTTATCCATACATGCTGACCTGCTGGCTTCCCCCTATGGGAAGAGGCAGCTAGGTGGGAGGTGCATATATCCAAAAAGTGGCACTCAGCGGATGGATTAATTAAGTGAAGATGGCACAGCAAGTGTTTGCAATGTATCAGGCTTTTAATCGCCTGTCACAACGGGCAATTAAAAGCCCGAAACGTTGCAAGCACTTACTGTGCCATCTTCACTTAATTAATCCGTCCGCTGAGTGCCGCTTTTTGGAATCCAATATTTGTACCTACAGCAGGCACCGCGGCATATTGTCTATATGGAAGGAGTGTGCTGGGTCATTTAGTGACTACATATATATATACATATATATATATATATATATATATATATAATACTCGGAGATGCGACACTCACGGACGGTAAAGCAGGCAAACGAGTTAGTGGAAATATCATAACGCTTCAGATTTATAGTTTTCACATCTTGACGATAGTTATAAAACTGAAACATTATGGTATTTCCACCGACTCGTTTGCCTGCTTTACCTCCGAGTATTATATTTATTTTATGTTGTGGAGGCACCTGGCCAAGTTTATTGCTGTATCCGAGTGCCGGTCCTGGGACTGAATATATATATATATATATATATATATATATATACAGTCAGGTGCATAAATATTGGGACATTGACAGAATTTTCATATTTTGGCCTCTATTCACCACCACAATGGCTTTGAAATGAAACAAACAAGATGTGATTTAACTGCAGACTTTCAGATTTAATTTAAGGGTAATTACATCCAAATCATGTGAACGGTGTTGGAATTACAACGGTTTCTATATGTGCCTCCCACATTTTAAGGGGCCAAAAGTAATGGGACTATCAACTCAAAAGTAGGGGTGTGCACCGGCCACTTTTCGTGTTTTGTGTTTTGGTTTTGGATCTGGATCTTTCTTCGTGTTTTGGATATGGATTGGTTTTGCCAAAACCACCCTTCCGTGTTTTGGGTTCTGGGTTTTGTGTTTTGGATCTGTATTTTTTTTTAAAAAAGCATAAAAACAGCTAAAATCACAGAATTTGTAGGTTTTTCTGCTCCTATGCTATTATTAACCTCATTAACCTTAATTTCCACTCATTTCCAGTCTATTCTGAACACCTCACACCTCACAATAGTGTTTTTATGTCCAAAAGGTTGCACCGAGGTAGCTGGATGACTGTGCTAAGCGACACGAGTGGGCGGCACAAACACGTGACCCATCTAGGCGTGATACTGCAGTGGCAGACAGGATGGCAGTTTGAAAACCTAGGCCCCAAACTGTACATAATGCAAAGAAAAAAAAGAGGTGCAAGATGGAATTGTCCTTGGGCCCTCCCACCCACCCTTATGTTGTATAAACAGGACATGCACACTTTAACAAACCAATCATTTCAGCGCCAGGGTCTGCCACACAACTGTGGCTGAAATGATTGGTTCGTTTGGGCCCCCACAAAACAAGCTGGCAATTAATCCGTCCCTGCACAAACTGGCTCTACGGAGGCAAGATGTCATCCTCATCCTCCTCATCCACCGATTCCTCACCTTCTTCAGTGTGTACATCCTCATCCTCACAAAGTATTAACTCGTCCCCACTTGAATCCACCACCACAGGTCCCTCTGTACGTTCTGGAGGCTGGTCTCCCTGGAAGAGCTGATAATTCATTTTGATGAACATCATCTTCTCCACATTCTGTGGAAGCAACCTCCTACGCCTTTCGCTGACAAGGTTCCCGGCTGCACTAAACACTCTTTCGGAGTACACACTGGAGGGGGGGCAACTCAGGTAAAATAGAGCCAGTTTGTACAGGGGCCTCCAAATTGCCTCTTTTTCCTGCCAGTACAGGTATGGACTGTCTGACATGCCCTCTTGGATGCTGTCACCGATGTAATCCTCCACCATTCTGTCAATGGTGACAGTATCATATGCAGTGACAGTAGACATGTCAGAAATTGTTGACAGGTCCTTCAGTCCGGACCAGATGTCCAAACTTGGTCCTGCCTGCCCTGCATCACCGCCAGCGGGTTGCTTAGGATACCTAAGTTTTTTCCTGGCAGCCCCAGTTGCGGGAGAAAATGAAGAAGGAGCTGTTGACGTGTCACGTTCCGCTTCAGCTGACAGTGTGTTCACCAGCAGGTCTTTGCACCTCTGCAGGCTTGTGTCAGCCAGAAAGAGAGACACCACATAGGCTTTAAACCTAGGATCGAGCACGGTGGCCAAAATGTAGTGGTCTGATTTCAACAGATTGACCACCCTGGAATCCTGGCAAAGCGAATGAAGGGCTTCATCCACAAGTCCCACATGCCGAGCGGAATCGCTCCATCTTAGTTCCTCCTTCACTTTCTCCAGCTGCTTCTGCAAAAGCCTGATGAGGGGAATGACCTGACTCAAGCTGGCAGTGTCTGAACTGACTTCACGTGTGGCAAGTTCGAAGGGCTGGAGAACCTTGCACAACACGGAAATCATTCTCCACTGCGCTTGAGTCAGGTGCATACCCCCTCCTTTGCCTATGTCATAGGTGGATGTATAGGCTTGTATGGTCTTTTGCTGCTCCTCCATCCTCTGAAGCATATAGAGGGTTGAGTTCCACCGCGTCACAACCTCTTGCTTCAGGTGATGGCGGGGCAGGTTCAAGAGTGTTTGCTGGCGCTCCAGTCTTCGGCACGCAGTCGCTGAATGGCGAAAGTGGCCAGAAATTTTTCGGGCCACCCAAAGCGTCTCCTGCATGCCCCTGTCGCTTTTCAGAAAATTCTGCACCACCAAGTTTATTGTGTGAGCAAAACATGGGACGTGCTGGAATTTGCCCAGATGTAATGCCCGCACAATATTGGTGGCGTTGTCAGATATCACAAATCCCCAGGAGAGTCTAAGTGGGGTAAGCCACTGGGCGATGATTTCCCTCAGTTTCTCTAAGAGGTTGTCGGCGGTGTGCCTCTTACTGAAACCGGTGATACACAGCGTAGCCTGCCTTGGAACGAGCTGGCGTTTCTGAGATGCTGCTACTGGTGACGCTGCTGCTGTTGCTGCGTAAGGTGATACATCTACCCAGTGGGCTGTCACAGTCATATAGTCCTTAGTCTACCCTGTTCCACTTGTCCACATGTCCGTGGTTAAGTGGACATTGTGTACAACGGCATTTTTCAGGACACTGAGGACAGTTTTTCTGACGTTTCTGTACAGTCTCGGTATCGCCTGCCTAGTGAAGTGGAATCTAGATGGGATTTGGAACCGGGGACACACTACCTCCATCAATTGTCTAAATCCCACTGCACTAATGGCGGATACCGGACGCACGTCTAACACCAACATAGCAGTCAAGGCCTCAGTTATACGTTTTGCTTCAGGATGACTGCTGTCGTACTTCATCCTCCTCGCTAAGGACTGTTGGAGGGTCAATTGTTTAGTAAAAGTAGCAGCGGCAGCAGTAGGCGTAGCAATGCAGGATCCTCCGGAGGAATCCCGGATAGGAGAGTCAGTCATGCCAGTGACATGGCCTGCAGGACTACTTCCGATCCTGACTAAGGAGGAAATTGACGAGGAGGGAGTTGACGGTGTGGTTTGCAGGCGCTTGGATACAACAGGACAACGGGATTTAGGTGTCCCTGGACTGCTTACGGTCTTAGCCAAAGTTTCTGAACTTGACAGTAACTTTTTATGAAGGCGCTGCAGGTGCCGTATAAGGGAGGATGTCCCTAGGTGGTTGACGTCCCTACCCCTACTTATTTCACCTTTACATATGGTACATATGGCAAGACAGTTGTTGTCCGGATTTGGATAGAAATATTGCCAGACCAAAGAGGTGGAATGTTTGGTCTTCTGCCCAGGCATGACCGTGATGGGCTTTTTCATCCCATGGACAACAACTGTCTCCCCCGGAGCCTGATTTAAACAAACCACATCACCATCAGAATCCTCCTCGCCAACTTCCTCCTCAGCGCCAGCTACACCAGTATCCTCATCCTGTTGTACTTCAACAGTGACATCTTCAATTTGCATATCAGCAAGTGGACTGTGGATGCTCCTTTCAGCACTTGCAGGGGGCGTGCAAATGGTGGAAAGAGCCACCTCTTCCCGTCCAGTGCTGGGAAGGTCAGGCATCGCAACCACCACCACACTTGGACTCTCCTTGGGGATTTGTGATATCTTCTTAGAAAGCACAGTTCTTCGCTGTGCTTTTGCCAGCTTAACTCTTGATTTTTTTAGTGGGAGGAGGGCTTCCATCGTCATGTGAAGCTGAACCACTAGTCATGAACATACTAGGGATCGACCTTAGCCGTTCCTTGCCACTCCGTGTCGTAAATGGCATATTGGCAAGTTTACGTTTCTCTTCAGCTGACTTAAATGTTTTTTTCAAGGTCATTTTCCTGAACTTTGTCATTTGGGATTGTATGTGCCCTCTATTATGACATTGGGCATCGGCCTTGGCAGACGACGTTGATGGCATGTTATCGTCTATGTCATGACTAGTGGCAGCAGCTTCAGCACTAGGAGGAAGTGGTTCTTGATCTTTCTCTTGATATTTCTCTATTCTCTATTCCCTAACTCCCACAATCCCTCTTCACTGTCCACAGCCGAGTGCGCACACAATTCACAAACACAGAAAATATTTGTTTTTTTGGTTTGGAGTGTACTTTGGGGGTTACAACACCCTTTAACGGTCAAGCCAGCCGGAACTTTACTTATGACACAGGCGCACGCTTGGCACTACTTTGTTGATGCACGTGCGGCTACTGCGCACACAATTCACAAACACAGAAAATATATATTCTTTTGGACTGGAGTGTACTTTGGGGGTTACAGCAGCCTTTAACGGTCAAGCCAGCCGGCCCTTTACTTATGACACAGGCGCACGCTTGGCACTACTTTGTTGATGCACGTGCGGCTACTGCGCACACAATTCACAAACACAGAAAATATATATTTTTTTGGTTTGGAGTGTACTTTGGGGGTTACAGCACCCTTTAACGGTCAAGCCAGCCGGCCCTTTACTTATGACACAGGCGCACGCTTGGCACTACTTTGTTGATGCACGTGCGGCTACTGCGCACACAATTCACAAACACAGAAAATATATATTTTTTTGGTTTGGAGTGTACTTTGGGGGTTACAGCACCCTTTAACAGTCAAGCCAGCCGGCCCTTTACTTATGACACAGGCGCACGCTTGGCACTACTTTGTTGATGCACGTGCGGCTACTGCGCACACAATTCACAAACACAGAAAAAATATTTTGTTATTTGGTTTGGAGTGTACTTTGGGGTTACAGCACCCTTCAATGGTCAAGCCAGCCGGCCCTTTACTTATGACACAGGCGCACGCTTGGCACTACTTTGTTGATGCACGTGCAGCTACTGCGCACACAATTCACAAACACAGAAAATATATTTTTTTGGGGTTTGGACTGGAGTGTACTTTGGGGGTTACAGCACCCTTTAAAGGTCAAGCCAGCCGGCCCCTTACTTATGACACAGGCACACGCTTGGCACTACTTTGTTGATGCACGTGCGGCTACTGCGCACACAATTCACAAACACACAAAAAATATTATTTTTTTAGCACTTGGGGGGAGCACCCCTGATGGACAGAGCACCCCCTGGACAACACTACAGCACCCCTTTTGGACTGGGACACTGCACAGGACTTTGGAGTGGACACAGCCCCTATGGAGAACTGACTGCACAACACAGTCCAGCCAGCCCCTATGGACTTAGAAGTAGTGGACACAGCCCCTATTAACAACAGCAGCACAGCACAACACAGCCAGCCCCTATGGACTTTGAAGTAGTGGACAACAGCAGCACAGCGCAGCACAGCACAACACTACTCTGCACTACACTACACTACACTACACAGCCCAGCCAGCCCTAACTCCCACCCTCCCTCTTCACTGTCCACAGCCGAGTGAGAAAATGGCGCAGACGCGGGTACCTTATATATGATCCAAAACCCGCGAGACCCGGAAGGCGGGATGATGACGTTTTGCCTCGATTTCAGATCCGAGTCAGGCGGGAAAAGTCGAGCCTGACTCTGATCTGACTAGGATCGGGGGGGCTCAGGGGGGTCCGGATTTCAGAAATCCGAACCCGCTCACCCCTACTCAAAAACATTTTTCATGGACAGGTGTGGGCTATTCCCTCGTTATTTCATTATCAATTGAGCAGGTAAAAGGTCTGGAGTTGATTCTAGGTGTGACATTTGCATTTGGAATCAGTTGTTGTTGACTCTCAATATGAGATCCAAAGAGCTGTCACTATCAGTGAAGCAAGCCATCATTAATCTGAAAAATCAAAACAAACCCATCAGAGAGGTAGCAAAAACATTAGGTGTGGCCAAATCAACTGTTTGGAACATTCTTAAAAAGAAAGAATGCACCGGAGAGCTCAGCAACACCAAAAGACCCTGAAGACCACGGAAAACAACTGTGGTGGATGACAGAAGAATTATTTCCCTGGTGAAGAAAAACCCCTTCACAACAGTTGGCCAAATCAAGAACACTCTCCGGGAGGTAGGTGTATATGTGTCAAAGTCAACAATCAAGAGAAGACTTCACAAGAGTGAATATAGAGGGTTCACCACAAGATGTAAACCATTAGTGAGCCTCAAAAACAGGAAGACCAGATTAGAGTTTGCCAAACAACATCTAAAAAAACCATTACAGTTCTGGAACAACATCCTATGGACAGATGAGACAAAAATCAACTTGTACCAGAGTGATGGGAAGAGAACAGTATGGAAAAGGAAAGGAACTGCTCATGATCCAAAACATACCACCTCATCAGTGAAGCATGGTGGTGGTAGTGTCATGGCATGGGCATGTATGGCTGCCAATGGAACTGGTTCCCTTGTATTTATTGATGATGTGACTGCTGACAAAAGCAGCAGAATGAATTCTGAAGTGTTTCAGGCAATATTATATGCTCATATTCAGTCAAATGCATCAGAACTCATTGAACGGTGCTTCACAGTGCAGATGGACAATGACCCGAAGCATACTGCAAAAGCAACCAAAGAGTTTTTTAAGGCTAAAAAGTGGAATTTTATGCAATGGCCAAGTCAATCCCCTGACCTGAATCCGATTGAGCATGCATTTCACTTGATGAAGACAAAACTGAAGGGAAAATGCCAAAAGAACAAGCAGGTACTGAAGACATTTGCAGTAGAGGCCTGGCAGAGCATCACCAGGGTTGAAACCTAGCGTCTCGTGATGTCTATGCGTTCCAGACTTCAGGCTGTAAATGCCTGCAAAGGATTTGCAACAAAGTATTAAAAAGTGAAATTTAGATTTAGGATTGTTTAGTTTGTCCAATTTCGTTTGGCCCCTTAAAAGTGGGAGGCACATATAGAAACCATTGTAATTCCTACACCGTTCACCTGCTTTGGATGTAATTACCCTCAAATTAAATCTGAAAGTCTGCAGTTAAAGCACATCTTGTTTGCTTCATTTCAAAGCCATTGTGGTGGTGAATAGAGGCCAAAATATGAAAATTCTGTCAATGTCCCAATATTTATACACCTGGTTGAGTCTCCCATATCCAAAATGCTTGGGTCCAGGGGTATTTTGGATATCGGAATATTCCGTTGTTTGGAATATTTGCATACCATAAAGAAATATCTTGGGAATGGGACCCAAATCTAAACACAGAATGCATTTATGTTCTATTTACACCTTATACACACAGCCTGCAGGTCATTTTATACAATATTTTTAATAATTTTGTGTATCAAAAAAAGTTTGCGTAGAATACATGAAATTCATTTATGTTTCATAGACAACTTATACACGCAGCCTGAAGGTTATTTTATGCTATATTTGAATAATTTTGTGCTTTATTCAAAGTTTGTGTACATTGAACCATCAGAAAGCAAAGGTTTCACTTTCTCAGTCACACTAAAAATATTCAGTATTTCGGAATATTCCGTATTTCGGAATATTTGGATATGGGAGACTCAACCAGTATATATCTATATATATATATATATATATATATATATATAAAACTATATATATATATATATATATATATATCCAGTAGCCGATTTATCATCTGCTAGCACAACAGTTTCAGGGTTTCAACCCCTTCAAACCCTACAGTATATATATATATATATATATATATACACATACATATATACACCCACACATGTACGGGCAAGTCTTATATAAGCGTAGGCATAATACGTATATAGGCAGGCTAAAAATTGCTGAAATTAATGTAATATAACACACACACACAGAGATATTTCTTTTTCTATTTAGAGGTTTTATAATACAATGACCACAAGAAATGATAATTTAAATGATTGATGGTTCCAATGTTATAATCATACCAGATCCGCAGTTTAGTTGGAAATATTTATCTCTCTCCCATTATATTACTGTCCAGTGCTCTTTATTGCAATATAACAGACTTAAGAACACACACACACACAGGTAGCAGGTCCTCCTGTGAAATCTTTGCCAGATGAGGATCTAGAATAGAGATGAAGAGTACTATAGTAAGGAAATGATTCAGTGGCAAATTAAAGATCTTACAATATACTGTATGCATGCTTTGATAAAGAAGAGTCTGATATCTTTCTCCTTCAACATCAATGGATGGCCTTTGTATGGATTGCTCGATAGGGGTTGCTGAGGCTTTGAGCAGCTGGAATTATATACCAACAACAACAAACACCAGAAATATCATAGTGTACCATTATCATTATTAATTAGTAAAAATAGGAATTAAAATTCATATATAATAAAATGAATCAATGCGCACATCATAGACCCAGCAATCCACGGAAAACAATGGAAACCATGTCACAGACTACACTCATAGGGCCTGATTTAGAGCCGTACATAATGCCGATGTTCACACAATTGATCGGTTATTTGTAACTACGCATGCTCTAAACTTTTTACGGCGCGTACATTGCACAAAGTGTGCGCACAAAGGCGCTGTCTCCATAGAGGTGCACAGTATCAGAAATGTCATGGGAGAGTGACGGGGAGGTGGCTAGAAATGGCCGAACCGTCGACCTAGTGTGTACCCAGCTTTAGTTGCGCACAAAGTGGCTGCAGTTGTGGGCAGCCACGGAGGCCAGATTTACTACCGTATGCTAATGCAAGATTCTGTTCAACTAATGCGAGGGTTTGTGTATCTGCAAGCGGAGACCCAGGTCGCCCATTGATTTTATGCCAGCCGCTGCAACCATCATCATTAGGATCTGCACTGGCAACAGCCCCATGCTATGAGCAAGAGATCTGTCAGAAACAGGCTTCCCTAGCCCATACACAGACTCAGAACCATTAGCAGAGAAATATGCGCAGATAGCGTGCTGGGGTGTTAATATGCAATATGAAGCAGAATGTACTGGGGACAGTAGTTCCCCAGATGAATTGATACACCACAGTGTAGTACAACTGGCCAGAGTGTGAGTGATATTGGTTAGAAGTATAATGCAGGTGTTGGTGCTGGTGGCGGTTAGTTCACACGTGGTACAGCTTAACCAGCTCTTAGATTTATTATAGATCAGGTAGTACAACAGGTAGCATATGACACAGGGAATTACACAGGTGTAACAGCAGTAGCCTGGAGCTTGGGGTATCGCTGATCATTATAGTGCGCTAGGTGTGATTGATGAACTGACATCAGCATATGGAGGAACTGGTGGTCTAATGTACAACGGTAGTGATATAGTGTACTTGCGGGCATACAACGGGGCACTGCAGGCTCCTTGTCTGACCTGTCCTAATGGACACTGGGGAGTAAATACATGTTGAGACGCAGCGCATGGACCGTAGTGCATGTCATAGGTCAGAGTCCTGGTGGGTCCTAGTGAGCGCCGGCTCACTCCTACCTGTACAGTGCTGGAGGAGGGAGGGAGTGCATGCATGAACTACTTCTAATAAGAATCACACTGAAATTTTGATACACTCCAAAGACACTACCTTAACACTCCCATGAGACAGGGTGGTTCTGTGCACATGCAATGTTGTCACCCAATTGCGGCTCCAAACTCCTAATTTCATAGAAACACAGATCCATCCAACTCAGAATAGGACAGAGAGATGCAAAAATGCATTAATCCGCATTTGTCCATGCGCTGTATGCTAAAACCCGACATTTGCAACCGTGCACAGAGATCCATCCAACAGAGAATCAGGCCCTAATGGTGGGGTGTCATCATCATGAAATTGGTTCTAGGATGGGCCTCCGCTGGCTAGTAGAATACTCGGGTTCATGTTCTCATGAGATCTGTATTCCTGAGATGATGTGATAGGATGGGTGCCATTACACACCTAATGGAGCATCACAGAGGACAACATCTCTGCAATTGGCTAAATCCATTTAGCTGTCTGAAGAACTCAAACTGCAGGATTGGATTCCCAGTAGTCAGACACTGACCATTCTGCTACATTGTTGGAGGGAGATGAATGATAAAAAGGTGGTGGTACGTTTATGTTAAGTGGGGACAGTGTTATGGAGACAGAGAATTCCTGGTCTCCAAGCGTCTACTGACTTGTCTATAACAAGGTATGGAAACATGAAGACATAAATGCAGCATGACTCACAGACATTCTGGCATTACTGATCATATCCTCTTTTTATCTGTCAGTAATATTGTTTGCTATGGCTCAGGTGTTTCATTTTACACATTTCGCAATATTAATCCTAATGCCATCAAATACTACTTTAGAGAACTGTGTATTGTTCCTTTACAAGTCTACCTGAATATACTGGCCTCCTAAGGTTGCCTCAGATAAACCTTTTCAGAGGCGTATAACAGTACAAACATATGGTACCTTTGACCTCAGCAGTACAGATAAAATCTATAAGTTTCTTTTTTATTTGTTCATGCCGTGTCTCACCCTAGGAACACTTGTATACCTAACACACTTGGCAAAGTGATTTATCATTTACTACAAAGCAAACACAGGTCTGTCAGGTTGTGCACACCTTTAGTGGGAACTGTAAGAAAGCATCTGATTATGTAGAGACCAATAAGGCTGTGTGTGATTAAGTTATACTGGGTACACCCTATGCGATTTGTCACTTACTCAGCTGACAAATGACATATTGCATAGTGCATCGGTGGCTGTGAACAGATGATATGTCTGTGAATGACGTTGTTCACAGACACATTGCATCGGCCCTGCAGCAAAGCTGATGCAGATATATCGGTGCATCTGACTGTGTGTATGGACGACCCGCTGACCACCCATAGAGGTTATTGAATAAATGGGTGCAGGGTGTGTAGTGTGGGCCCCCCTGGACCTGCACCGCACACCCTGCACTCATTATAGAAATGCCCTTTTCCAATGGTTAGAGATCTGTGCATGCCCAGGACCTGTACTAAGCATGTGCAGGTCCTCTTTATTCGATTATGGTCGCACTGCCTCTGATTGACATGCTGCGGCTGTTTTGGGGTGGGGACGGGGTGGCGCTGGTCAGCGTTCCCTAGAGTGGGGAAGTGTCAACCCCCTTTTCTAGGAGTGCCGGGCCAGCATATGCGTCTTCCAACACAGATTTACTGGCACCGGAAGCTTGAACAGCCCAGCCATCCTGAGTAACCTGAGGATAATTCAGATGGCCGATATTCACACAAGAGATCCAGTGCTGCATCTTCGTACACAGCATTGGATCACAGAAGCTGGCAGGAGGCATCTATTTATGCTAGACATACAGCACAGCAGCTGCGTCCATCTCTGAATCAGGCCCTTTGTATGGTTGCTGGGCTGCTGACAGGTAAGAGGGACCCGGCCTCCGCCGGGCCCCTCCGACAAGCCAGGGCCTGTGTAATTAGTACCCACTCCCCCCTCTCGGAGCCCCTGACCATGATAATGGGCTTACCATGTCCAGACATTTAGCGATTGTTAGCCATCCATTCATACATTTCCTCCTGGGTGCTAAAGTACAATAAAAGCAGGCTGCTGGAGATACTAGAACTGGGTGCTTTCACACAATGGAAAAGGCTGCAGGAAATACTGGAACTGGCTCCTTTCACACAATGGAAAAGGGCTGCAGGAAATACTGGAACTAGCTTCTTTCACACAATGGAAAAAGGCTGCAGGAGATGTTGGAACTGGGTGTTATTGTACAATAGAAGTAGTCTGCAGGAAACAGTGGAACTGGGTGCCGGAAGCACAACTAAAGTATTAGTGTGTCAGAACTTAATGCTTGGAAGCAATACTGGTGCAGGAAACAGGAACAGGCTGAAGCAGAATACTGAATCAGAAACTCAGAGCTAGACAGTGCAGTACAGGCTCCAGATTGCGCATGCGTGAGTCCTGAACGCAGCAGTGATGTGACAAGCCAATGTCATGACGTGCCATAAGTCAGATTACTTAACAGGCTGACCCCTGCGGATTTATGGGTAGTGGAAGTTTTGCCCAAACTCAGAGACAGAGAAAGGAACCGCATGCCTCGGCATTCATCGTCTATCCCTTCCTCCCAACTACCGCGTTCTTCAGCCACACTGTGGGGGACACACTGGGGGATTGCTTAAAAGAGGAACAGTATGCAGAAGTCCAAGAAAGTAAGTTTGGACTGAGGCTGGAGTGAGACATGGGGCAGCTGGAGTGACACATGGGGAACCTGGTGTGAGATGGGTGGCTCTGGAATGACACATGAGGGTACTGGAGTGATACATGAGGGTCTGGAGTGACACATGGGAGAGCTGGAGTGACACATAGGGGGTCTGGAGTGACACGGGGGTAGCTGGAGTGACACATGGGGTGCTGGTGTGACACACTGTGGCTGGTGTGACACGGGGAGCCGGAGTGACACATGGAGGGCTGGACTGTATATTGTGGATCTGGAATTTTCAATGTATTTTATGTGCATCTGGCTTTTCAATGTATTGTATGTGGATCTGGCTTTTTTAATGTATATTAAGTTTATATGGTTTATTGAGAAACACATCTTTCTGGCGCTTAGTTTTCTTCGTCTTTGTTTTGCAATTATATGGCCCAGTATGGGTGCTATTATCATGTAGCATTAGGGACTCAAGTATAGAGAAGCCTTGACTCTGGCCCGGTGCTTAACCATATATTTGCAAATATATGCAGCAAACACCTCTGAATTTCTATTATCATGTAGTATTAAAGTTTTCTGCTGTTTTTTTGCAGTTTGCTGGGGGAAAACTTTTTTTCTTTTTTTTCCCTTGTAGTTTAGAGTAAACCCCCTCCCCTTACAAGCACCTGTGAAATACCATTAAGTTGATATGAGCAACCACTATTTTGTAATCTTGTAGCAATAGTCTGGGCCATGGGGGAGGGATGTGTGACTGGTGATGCTGCCACAGTGACACCCTTTTACGGTTTGTGGGGTAGAGATGCACTTGGCAGCACTTCATTAGGATCATGTACCCTGCACCCTAGCTCGCTGGCTGCTATTGACCCCTGGCAACTATTGGCAAATCCTATGGTGGCAGCAGGTAGCAGCGGTATGCGATGGGGGTCAGTCCACATGGCAGTTAACTTTAATAACCAGGTAGAAGCAGGTAGCAGGATAACACAGGGTTAAAATTTTGTAACAGCAGGTACAGGATGCAGAGATATCCAGTTGCAGCCAGAAGGGCTATAAGGGTTTACTGGGCATTGTAGTGCGCCTGCATATGCACACACACACACACTGTAAGTGCTTATGTACAGTGGTGACTTTGGGATAGTTAATATACCCAACAGTGTTGGTACAGTGTAGTTTGGGTTTCTGTCTGGTGACTGTCATAGGCATGTCCGTTATACAGGATGGATCAAAAGAAAGATGCGTTGGCGAGATGCGCATGCGCAGGTAACGTCTCCGGCTGCTGCTCCAGGTCCTAGTTGCTGATGGCTGAGATGGACAGAGATACAGTTCTGTGAGCGCTCTCATAATAGCAACAGTAGTGGAACCTCACATCACTACTCTATGCTGTGTGATGACCCTGCTCTTTCCACCATCTAATTCTCAGTCTGTGCCTCCATTCCACTCCTCACATCAAAACACAGATCCTGTTACATACTGCTTAGCAAGGCTGACCTTAAATTCTCTTCAGTGCAATTCCACAGTGATGAAGTTCAGGGGTAAAATTGACATATAATTGATACTTCCTGATATGTTCAGTGCATTCATTATCTTAGGTTATATCATTTAATAGCATAATAATGTAATAAAATAATTCAGAATAGTGTACTAAACGGAAGAGATTAATTTTGCTGTGATAAGCATAGCGTTTTCAAATGGAACAAAGCTAGGCATAACACATTTACCATTTTGCACACAGTCAATCAATAATTACCAGAGTATGTAAGTTCTGAACTAAGTACTGTATGAATATTAATAATGCACAGTACCCACGTGACCGGGTGGTAGGTGGCTTAGAATCACTAACGTTATAGTATCAAACTGGAGTAGAGCACTGGAATTTTTTTTCCATGGAGGCAGGTAGTGACTCATTGAGAAGATCATTGGGCCATTTACAAGTCTCAATTTACATCTAGATATGTTTGTTCCAGTTTTCATACATTTAATAAAGCACATTGTATAACAAATCTGTACATTTACAGCATAGGCTATTGTCTTTTTCAAATGTTCAGGTTTAAAGTTTCAATGGTTAACAACAGACGGCTTTCCATCTACTAATTTGGACGGTGTTCAATTGATTGAAAGCAAATGGGAAACACAAAGAACTGCGCCAGCATTATAAATGCATTCTGTCATTGCATTGTGAGAGAACATTTTCCATACAGCTATGACTCAGGACATTTACGTCCATGCTGCTTACTCTTTGGGGCAGACTGAATTAAGCTTGTGCGATGTGCGTCTGCGTTCCTAGATGGTAGTTATAGCATAAAAGCCTCTCCTTTTTGCTGACACCCCATAGAGCTTTCTAGAATGTAGTTACGATCCTGGCAGTAGGGATGCCGGCGCCTAGAATGCTAGTGCCAGAATCTCGGCTCAGGGCTACATTGGCCTGGGGCTGAAAATGTTCAAGGGCTTATACTGAGAAGGGGAGGAGCTGAGACCTGTGCTGTGTGGGTGTGGCCAGTGCCATGTGGGTGTGCACTACACTATCAGCCGCGCTAGCTCCCTAAATACAGAAACATAGAAACAATTGCATCATTTTGTGAAGTGCTGAACAATGAACATTGGGGTGTTTCTATTTTATTATATTGTAACAAATAAAGGAAAGAGAATACCTGATGCTTGACCTGAGGATCCAGTGTACCCAGCATGTCTAATAGTGTTCTATTAAATCTTTCAGGTTGTGGGTCACCTTGGGGATGGTAAGGAGTTGTATGTGACTTGGTTATCCCACAGCATGCACAAAGTTCACGGATCAATTGACTTTCAAATTCTCTGCCTTGATCAGTATGTATTCTTGCTGGTAATCCATAATGGACGAAAAACTTGTCCCACAATGTCTTCGCTACAGTAGTGGATTTCTGATTTGGTGTTATATAGGCTTGAGCATAACGAGTAAAATGATCTGTTATGACTAAGATGCGGTACTCTTTACCCGATGGCCCTTCAAAAGTAAGAAAATCTAGGCAGATTAGATCTAAAGGCCCTTGACTAGTAATATTGACCAATGGGGCTCCATGCTCTGGTAATCTTTTCCTCAATACGCAATTTCCACAATTCTTGCAATACCGATTTACTTCATTATCCATGCATGGCCAAAAGAAGCGATCGGAGATCAACCCAAATGTCTTATCGGCACCTAGATGGCCATGTTTGTCATGAAGAGCCGTCAAAACTAGAGGCCGATATATCTGAGGCAGTATCAATTGGAAATATGCCTGTCCATGGGTTTTTAGTCGTCTTCTGTACATTAACCCTCTTTTTACAATCAACTGCTTTCGCTGCTTTAATAGTATCTTTGACTCTTAAGAAAGGGTACTGGGATCAATTGAAGGATGTTTCTTTTGGATTATCTTTAACACAGGACCAATTACAGGATCTCTCTGCTGCTCCAATTTCATTTGCTCATAAGATATTTTGGGTAATCCATCCAATTCCATAGTACTAAGCCAACAGTAGACAAGAGGAAGGACTTTTTCGGAGACACCTAAGTAACTTACTGCTGCTACACTTGTTCCACTGTTACTTTGCACACACTGATAGGTGCTCCTAATTGAAGAGGCAGGAACTTCCACCCATTCTTCTCCCCCTGACTCTGCTGACTGACCTGGGATACGGGAAAGGTTGTCAGCATCTATATTGCTCACACCTGTGCGATATTTTAAACTGAAATCGTAAATGCTTAAAGCAGCTAACCAGCGATGTCCTGTGGCATCTAACTTGGCACTGGTATGGATGTAAGTCAGAGGGTTATTGTCTGTATGTATTTCCAGCTTAGCACCATATAGACAGTCATGCAATCGATCAACAATTGCCCATTTCAAAGATAAAAACTCACGTTTATGTACAGGATAATTTATTTCGCTAGAAGACAATCCTCTACTTATATAGGATACTGGGCGAAGCCCATTCTCATGCTGCTGATATAGTACTCCCCCTAACCCATCAAAGGAAGCATCAATATGTAATATATATGGTAACTTTGGATCCGCATAAGCTAGCACAGGAGCTTTAGTGAGGCTGTCTTTTAATGCTGCAAAAGATTTCTCACAGGCATGTGTCCAACGTTCCCCAAACTCCTCTGATGATCGATAATAAACTTTCGAAGCAACTCGCTCTTTCAGTTTTTTCTTGCTCACAGGAGCATAACCCTTGGTTAGATCGGTGAGGGGCTTAGCAATCTTAGAATATTGGGGTACAAACTTTCTGTAGTATCCACAGATACTAAGAAGGATCTGAGTTCTTTCAGCTTCTTTGGCCTAGGCCAATTCATTACTGCCTCCACCTTTGATGGGTCGGTGGCAATTCCATCCCTGCTTACTATATGGCCTAGGTACTTGACAGATGACTGACAAAATCTGCATTTATCTAAGGACAACTTAAGTCCTCTGGACCTCAACCGGTCTAACACCTTGATGAGACGTTGGTTATGTTCCTGTAAAGTGGTTCCAAAAACAATTATATCATCTAAATAAACAATCACGATAACAACTTCACGATAATTCATATCACCAAGTGTTTGCTCCATGGTTCTTTGAAAGGTTTCTGGGGCTCCCTTAATTCCCTGAGGCATCTTGAGGAATTCAAAGAAACCCAATGGGCAGATAAAAGCAGTCTTATTTCTATCTGATGGATGCATTGGTATCCGGTAGTATCCACTTCTCAAGTCCAACATGGAAAACCAACGGCTGCCTACAAGACAGTCAAGTGCTTCCTCTATCCGGGGGACAGTATATTGGTCAGGAACTGTGCGATTGTTGAGTGTTCTATAATCTATGCACATTCTTATCTCTCCTGATTTTTTTTCTTGCTACAGCAATTGGTGAAGCATAAGGACTTTCTGAGTGTATTATTACATGTGTCTCAATTAAATTCTTCAAATGTTCCCTCACATCCTCCAAATCAGCTGGAGCCAGTCTCCTAGATCTTTCCCTGAAAGGGGTGGTGTCATTCAATTTGATGCAATGTTCAACCCCTGTGGCTGTCCCAATGTCCCATTCTTCTCATGAAAAAACTTGAGGTCGCTGAATGATCTCTTGTAATAGCCAACTCTTATCAGAAGAGGAAATGTCACTACCAGCAAAACAAGTTTCCAATCTCTCAGTCTTTGATGTATCTGCCTCAGTAGGATTCATGTTTGTCATATTTAGACTAAAGGACAACGCATCCATACCAAGGGTTGTGGGGACATCTTTATCCTCTTGCTGACACCAAAGAGACAGACGCTTGAATAAATGAGTATTCGTTCCTACAATTATAGATACCTCTCCTTTATCTCCTAGGGAGTCCGGACATACTAAGGCAATCATTAAGATTTTCTCCATCATGCTGGTTGAATTTTCAATGAACTCGATGTTCACCACTACATATCCTAAATAGGGGTATTTGTGTTCGCTTAGTCCCCAGATGGTAAGACCTGTGAGAGGTAGTATTGGGACATCAGATAAATACTGGCGGTACCAATGCTCAAGATTATTGACACTTGCGATCCACTATCAAGCAGAACCATGCATCGATTTCCATTCACTACAGCTGGCACCAGTGGTGTAGGTCCTGTCAATCCTTCAGGTAGGGTACTACACCATCGGGCACTCCCCATCATGCAGATCTTTTTGGTTCGGAGGGTTTGTATGGTGTTCCCGGACTCCCCATCATCATTTCTCGAAGCTGCTAAACTTTGTTATGTAACCGTACCAGCGGGTCTTGGTGAGTTCCATAGCTGTACACAATTGGCTGCACGATGTCCTTGTCTCCCACACCTGAAACAACCTCTTGTTTGGAAATACTCTCTTCTCCTCACAGTCTCACGTCCACCATTCATCTGATACTGCTGATTGTTGTTCATTAACTTCTCATGCTGTAGAACAATCAATTTGTCCATCTTGTGGTTCTGGTCTTCCATTAATTTAATACACTGCATCTCTGTCTCAGTGGTCTCTAGCCCAGGCATCACAATTTTAACTTTTCTAAGGGCCTTTTCCCAAGCTTCAATCAGTACCTCTTCTTGCTTGACCTCCTTAATAAGTTCACTTAAAGTTGGATTATTTACCCTATGGGCTGAACAACGAATCCTTTGAGACACTGGGTCAGATGTCAGGGCCCCACGGATAATCTGCTTTATTCTTTGCTGATCAGCATCTCTTCTCTGAAATCCTCATTTTCCTATTATTTTAAAAAGCAATTTATCTATTCTATATATATAGGCAGTTAATGCCTCACCAGATTCCTGAAATGTATTTCTAAATCTAGAGATTAATTCATCCACTTCCTCTATTGTTCCATAGGCATAATCCAGGGCCTCAATATAGTCGTGCACAGTAGAGACTGGATTATTTCATCTAATAGCCTGTACTATGTCCATAGCTGGACAACGCAAACTTTCCACCACTCTCTGTTTTTTAATGTAGTCTGGACATTGCCATTCTTCAATTTGCTGCATAGCCCCCTCCTTCCACACCTCATAAGTTTCTTCCTCTGTAGGAATAGGTATTATTCCAGAGAATATACGTAGCCTACAATAACTACCCTGATAATACCACCCTTCTAGTCGTGATACTACCTTTTCTACAAAGTTTCCAAACTGATTTCCAAAGGGGTCATTGTTAGGATTCAAGGTTGTAGTATTATCACGGCTATGGTTAGGGGATGAATTATCATATGATGAAGCATGTTCTTGCGAGTCCATGATTGGTGTTATTACATGAGGGTAACTCAAAGTAGGCTTTTCAGGCCACACCAATTTCCACCGCTTTTCTCGATCATTCTCAGCAACAATTATGGATGGGAGTACTGCAGGTTCTAGCTCTTTCACATTTTCAATGAGTAGGGCACTAATAACCTTATTCTCTGCTACCCATTGGTCTACTATACGTGGCTGTATTATATTATATAATTTCCTCAACACCCCTAACACTTCCTCCGCAGGGGTGTCTGTTAAATTCCCACTCAGTCCAAACCCTCTATTTAACTCTACCTCATACTTTTGACACCAGGCGTACACATCATACCCAGTGATACTCTCTAACTCTGTATTCATGGCAGCCTTTGGGTTAGGACAGAGACCCCTATAATTTGGTTGTTCCCATCTCAGCAGTGCCTCCATTATGTAACAGGTATTCTCTTTCCTTTATTTGTTACAATAGACCTCTCTATATTTCTTTCCCTTTAGTGCCTCCACCCAAGTCTTGGATTTTCTTACGCTATACCTGGAGTGGACTTGGGAACACCCCTGAATGGTAAGTATTGGTTTTGTGTCATGTTATACCTTAATTTCAGACTGGTAACCTACCAATGACAATTATAAATATGCAGTAGCAATTATTCACTTCACTATAACATCTATGTTTATACTCAGAATTACACACAAATTAGTTACATAGTTTATTTTACTGCGACTCTCTGTTCTGCTGAAGATGAATTCAGTTAATGAACAATGCAGTAATCATAACATTTTTGGAATAACATTTACACATTTATCAATTAAGCTGAGCATTAGTTCATAATATCTCTCTATACAAATGACATACTGATAATACCCATTTTCTTTAAAGCTTTAAAGAGATTAGCCCTCTCATATTCTGTTCTTAAACTCCCCTTATTAGTCAATGTGAATGGCCATGCTCGTTGGTGCACATGCTAGTAGATTAATATGCATTTAAGTTCTGAAATCCCGGTTTATAGGGAATTCCTAAAATTAGTTGCTTCTCATCCAATGGGCTTTAGTAGTGATATGCAACAGTCTGTAGAATTAGTCCTTATAATCTTCGGTTAGCAATTGTGTATGAATATTGATATAATAGACAGAAGTCTATGGTGTCTGAGGGCCAGACTTATAATGGTGAGCTGGTGCTGGATGTTAGTATAACTAATTTCTCTATATATACGTATCTGTGGTGTTATCCAATAGCACTTACTATAATATTCTGAAGTATTGGTGGCCTGAAATAATGTAGCAGAACTTTACTTTGCATGTAGTCTTTAAGCTAATGCACTATTGGACTGATTTTAGACTTATCTCTGTCTCCTTCTTTCTCTTCCACAGACACCGCAGCGCTGACTAGACTCCTCCTAGGGGCTGGGCCTCAGACCCTCTGGTTGGCTGACTCTCATGTTTCGCCTTCTCAAATCTCAGTTATAGGCAGCACTCTCTCTTGATCGTCCCCCTAATATCTAACTCCAGTCACCTCAGCATCCCTCCTTCAATTAATTCCTGGTTTCCAGCTCTCCAACACCAGGCACAGCCTCCTCTGCTCAGGTAAGCAGCCGTCACCAACTCTGGGAGAACTGCTCACCCGCCAGCTCCAACTGTGCCTTTACAAACTGTCAACGGCACCCCTTCAGTGCCAGGGATACTGCAATAGTCCACAGTCCTCTGAATATATGATCCCACTGTTAAACCCCTGCATATACGTTACATTACAGTAGCACACTAAACATATTTATAAATTATACACAACTATAAATATACTATTTACATGCTTATAAGTGCCTATTTTAATATTGCAAGGTGTTACAATATTTTAGATGGAAGAAGCGTTTTTTATATTTATTAATAACACTGTCAGACACTATTCCCTCTTGTATGTAACAGTTTATTATATTAAGTATGAAAGGGGTAATTTGATTTTGCATTCACTACTAACCCTATCAAATCACATCTCTCCGCTATTGTGGTATGTAAGTATATCATTTGTATGCACAAATACTGCTGTTTTTCTTCAGGTGTTTTCTGCTAATCAGTGGGGAGAACCACAAAAAACCTCTAGTCTAAAAGTAATGGTTATTATTTTTGTCGTGGTACTCAGCGTGCAGTACTGGCACTTTTTTTGGAGTAATCCAGAATCACTGAAATCTTGTATCAACTGTAACTTAAGGTAAGCAGAGATGGACATCGACCATTGATGGTTGACAACCATCAATGGCTTGCCACTGATGGTTGATTGTTTTGATGTCGATGGCAGAGATACGATGGTTCTCCTCCATCGATGGCTGCCTGTCAGTGGTGGTTTGTGGATTCTTTCCTGGTCGTGGGGGCACGGAGC
The DNA here is from genome assembly GCA_031769625.1 of Taudactylus pleione. Classification (NCBI taxonomy): domain Eukaryota; kingdom Metazoa; phylum Chordata; class Amphibia; order Anura; family Myobatrachidae; genus Taudactylus; species Taudactylus pleione. The sequence goes on along the minus strand of JAUIMM010000081.1, from coordinate 7,382,219 downwards.
GTAGCCCTACCCCCATGTTGTGTTGCTTAGCCCCACCCACAAACCTGATTAATCCACGACCCACCATGCACCCAGCAAGGATGTCCATCAATAGGTGCAAGCCATCAATGGTTCACCATCAAAGGTTTAATGTGATCGATGTTAACAGCTGATGACCCCATATTAGGTGAGTAACAGCACCATTTTTGAGTACTGGTACCTTTTTCCATAGAAAAAAACCACTAAATAAAAACTAAATTGAAATATATTGGCAATAAAGTAGCAAACTCATTTTCAATTATATTTTATTTTTAAATGGGAACTTCATAACCCACAAAGGAAATTAATTTAACCTGGTACAATATAAAGTTACAAAATATTAACAGATTACAAAAAGTGAGGTAAGCTATTTATTTATTTTTCTAAATGAAGGTGTATTAATAAAATGCTTAATGTAGAGGTGGATGCTTCTACTATGCACTCAATTCATAAAAAATGCCATGAATCTGCATGCCATTATAATATAGTATAAATATCTCAGGCAATTTCAAATAGAAAAATGCAAAGTGATATTGTATATTTTATTCAGGTATAAAAGTTACCCATCACTTACATTAGTAAAAGCTTTATATATCACGCACACTACAAGGATTTGGGGGTTGGCATTTAACTGTCTGTTCAGTGAGCGGTGTCTGCAGAGAGAACCCCAGTATTCACAATGGGACGTGTCTGTGTCCCCACACCTAGCCACGCCCCCTGGTACCAGGGCCCAACAGATCTCTTGGTGGCCCTGATAGCATCATATATTTTTTGTTCTATGGCAAGTACTTCTGGGCTGCCTTAAACTAGGGATGTGCAGGCTCGGTTTTACTCGGATTTACTCGGATCTCAAAACAGCATTTTATTGGCTATCGCCTATCATGTGTTTTGGATAGCCAATATAATAAATCCGAATTTGCGGTAAAGTGGCGATAAGAAACGAGTAAATCCGAGCCTACACATCCCTACCTTAAACGTTTACCCCTAAACACCAGGGTAAGTTGTGATGTTTTGAATTTGATGACTTAAATCTTTTTTTCCCAACAAAAAACTAGCTGAATTTAGACATAAATATCTTGAGAAAAATGCAAAATTGCCCCCACAGTGACACGTTATAGTGAAGAGATAACATACCTGTTAGACAACAGCGTTCGAGCTATTTCACCTGCCTGAGCCACCTCTTTTTTATTTGACTATTGAGCGACAGTTTGCAATGTGATTTAGCAAACCGGATCTTAATATATGGGGCATTTTGTATCCCAGCAAAGTCTCCATTATGCAACTGCGTTACTAAACCTTGCGGTTTTCATACATGTGATTTTATGTTCAGTTTTGTAAATTGCATGGTTTACAAATTGCACATGAAATCTCATGAAAACGTACAGTTTACCAAAACGCAATTTAAGAAATTTGTCCCTTAATGATTGCAAACAGGTTGTTGTGTTTGCCCCTGTGTTGGCAGCTATGCTCCCTATTGTGGTGCAATCCCCGTCACCAGTACCTGTTGCTCCTCTGGCCAGTAGACTTCCACAGGAGTTTGCGCCCACGGCCGGTTTGCCTGCTTTAGCTTTCCCTTTCAATGACACGTCAGTTGGATCTGCGTCATCAGGAGTAGCATCAGGGGCTCCACATGCAGGTGTTGAGGCTGGGGTTCCACCTGCTGCGGAGAGCTCATGCCCTGTCTCAGCCTTGGAGGGTCCTCTTCTTTCTTTTTCAGATTCGGACGACCCTTTGTGGGAAGCTAGCAAGGAGGCTAGGCGTGGCATTTACGGTGAAGAATTTAGTCACAAGCGAGATAGGCTTGCTATAATTGACTTTATGTGTAAAGATGTAGAGGTGTGGCTTGAGGTCACTCAAGGTTCTCGTTTTTCTCCTGCCATGGCTTACCACCATTGCAACTTAGGCGCAGGTCGCCCTGCGACCTTTCCAAGCAATAAGGGCAAGAGCATCGCATTTAATTGTGCTCAGTGTCCTTTCATGCAGTGGTGTCGTTTTCGACACCTCTGCATCAAATGTGGAGAAGGCCACCCTGCGTCCAGCTGCTCAAAACACGTTGCTACCCCTGCACGGAAGCTAAACATATGTGGGGCTGTTAGCTAAGGCTTTTTCCCCCGGTTATTTTGTTGCCATGGCCAAGTGGTTGGCAGAGTATGCGAGCAGAGTTGATACACAAATTTTGAGTGATGGTTTTCAATTTGATTTATGTTTACCAGTAGGTTCATTTGTGCCATTTGGTTCTCCAAGGAACCTTAGGTCAGTGAGGGAGCTAACGCTCATCGTTAGGGACAAGGTCCTTAAGGAAGAGCGGCTGGGTTCTGTGATTTTACCCTTCTTTGCTCCATCTCTAGTAGGATTGGTGTTGTCCCCAGTTGGCGTAGTCCCTAAGAAGAGGCCAGGGTCTTTTAGGCTCATCCGGCGTCTATCTTATCCATTTGGGCATTCAGTTAATGATGCCATCCCGCAAGAGCTTTGCTCAGTGGCCTATCTATCCTTTGACCAGGCGCTCGAGCTTCTTCGGGCCCATGGCCCTGGTGCTTTGATGGGTAGGGTTGATGGCGAATCAGCTTTTCATTTCTGCCCCTGCATCCTGACTCATTCAGGTACATGGGTTTTTGACTAAATGATGGATACTACACAGACAAGTGCTTGCCTATGGGGTGTTCCATTTCCTGCGCCTTTTTCAAACGGTTCAGCTCTTTTCTACACTGGTGCATTGAGTCTGGGACAGGGGGCACAGTATTGCACATTATCTAGATGACTTTGTGTGTCGGTCCTGTTACCCGACTATCCTACTCAGGTATCGAAATCGATACCTTGGATGGTTGCTGCCACTTGCCGGCGTACAAGATCCTAAAGTTGAAAGCTATCATTCAGGTTTGTTTGGCCACTGGGAAGGTAACGCTGTGTCAGGCACAATCTCTTTTAGACTTGCTTAACTTTGCCCGCGAATTATCCCCATGGTAGTATTTTCTCTTGGAAGCTCGAGGGGGCTGCTGCGGGCGTCCGTAGGTTGCACCATTTTATTTGTCTCTCTGCTGAAATCAAAAGGGACCTCTCCATTGGGCTCTCTTTTCTGGCTGACTTTAATGGTGTGAATTTTGTGGTTGCCCCCAGCGGTCCCCAGCTCCCAATTGCAGTTGTTCACTAATGCTGCTGGCTCCTGTTACTTAGAAGGGGCCTGGTGCACTTCTCTTTGGCCTGCGGAGTGACTTGTCAGAGGCCTCACTAGAGATCTTCTGCTCCTGGAACTATTTCCCATTATGGTGGCGCTGGAATTGTGTGGTTGCAAGTTGCGTGATAGGAGCATTCTATTTAGATGTGATAATCTAGGGGTGGTGCATCCTATTAATGGACAACGTGCATCCTCATTGCCGGCGTTGCGCTTGCTTGTTCAGCTGGTGTTGCGCTGCTTGCAATTCAGCATTGTTTTTGCAGCGCTGCATGTCCCAGGTGCTGAAAATGCGATTGCTGCTGTGATCTCATACTTCCAGCGGGACCGGTTTAGGGTCCTTGCACCCGGGGCTTGTCTGGTTGGGGGATTTGCCCTTCTAATATTTGTCAGGTCATAGACCCAGAATGGGGGGCCTAGCTGAGCAATCCCTCGCTTCTGCAGTGCTGTGGTCCTATCAGAAAGCATGGACGGAATTGGAAACTTACCTACATCACCACAGTCACAAAGGTGAGAGCAAGCAACGCTCAATGCTATGTTTTATTTGGGGTCTCTATGTCTCCGGTCGGTCTCGGGCGGTTGTCTCCCGGATTCTGGCTGAAATTTCTTTCTTTTCACGTTTAAAAGAGCGTCTTGATCTTACTAATAGCTTTGTTATTATTAAAGCTCTTAAGGGTTTGGCTCTCTCATCCCCTCCACCAGTTGATAAGAGATGGGCAATTGATATCTCACTATTGCTTAGGTTGCTAGCTGCGGCCGCTACGGTTGTAGCTTCTAATTTTGAGCTTTACCTTTTCGTATGGCATTATTTCGTAGAGTATTGGAGCTATTTGCTCCTGCTAAATTAGTGTTGCTCGCTATGCTTTGCTCAGATGTATGTGTCGGGTAGAGTGCAGTGTTGTGCAATATTAGGCATTATAACACTGTCCAAATGGATCGTTGGGTCTCCTTGACAGCTTGCGCTGATAGGCGTGTCTTTCAAGTTTTCCTGGCTAAGATGTACTTAGATTTGCGACCAACCGTGGGTGGTACATGGTTAAGTCATGCTGATGGTTCGCCATTACTAAATGTCAGTTTTGGTTTAGTTTTTGGATGCTGTTTGTTCTACATTGGCCTCTCCCCGAGCAATTTTGGTACCTATTCCTTCCGACTGGGTCCCACCACGTCCGCTGTGTCGGCTGGTTTGTCGGTTCCACAGATCATGGCTCTTGGTCGGTGTAAGTCAGCTTGTTATAAATGCTATGTTAGGCTGTTTGCTGCTGGTTGCAGTTTTGTCTACTTGTGCTTAATGTCTGTATTGTGGTCCTGTGTCTGCATTTTTGACTTAATTCGTCCCAACCATACAGTCCCTCAGCAGGTTTTTGTTTTTACCTCTTGTTGAGTTATTGTGTTTTCTCCTGAACTACCCTCCCCCTTCCCCACCCGCCATTTTATCCTCACCCTGTCCCAACCCTCCCTCCCCTTTTTTCCATTGTCTTTCCCCCTTTGTTCTCTACTGTTGTTAGGTTTCTTAATAAAATTAAAATGACTAATTAAAAATTTGATGTTTTCAATGGCAAATTTGGAACACTGATTTTCTGCTCGACTAAAATTAAATTGTTTTTAATTTTTAATATAATTTAAAATTTAATAGAACCTACCTAATAACATTCTTTAATAGAACCTACCTAATAACACTCTTTAATAGAACCTACCTAATAACATTCTTTAAAATAATCTACCCAAAACCATTATTTTATGCAATATAGATGTTCTTCCTAATTCCTTTCCATCCCTCTGTAATACTAAACGTTTGATATGTGATCGGATGTGTGGTTGTGGGTCATTCATTTGTATTCTGGGCGGCTCACTCCGCCTTGGCTATAGAGTGGCTGCAATGTTCTTTGTCAGCTAGGACTTGTTGGCTAGGTTTCAGAGGTTGGGAGTTCCTGAAACCAAGGTTGTTTGAGGCCGTGAGGCAGTTTGGTGCCCCCAAAGTGATGGTAATCCATCTTGGTGGGAATGACCTAGGCTCTAGTATAGCTCTGGACATACGCCTTACATCGTGTCTGACCTCCTTCTCATAATGGGTACTTGGCCGTTCTGTACCATACTGTGGTCTTGCATTACTCCTAGGCAGCAGTGCCATGGTGCCCATTGTTCAATGGCTTTGGAAGAGGCTAGAAAGAAGATTTAATGCTGCTGTGGCTAAATTTGTCCTGGCGCATGGTGGTTTTGAGGTGAAGCTTCCCTTGATCCTTTTCCACGATAAGCATCTCTATAGAGAATCGGTATGATATTCTGGCGGCCGCATGGCCGGGAGTTCGAATCCTGGCAGCTGCAGGCCACCAAACCAGCAGCGCCCGACAGCGCTGGAAATCCCGATTGTCCTAAGGTAAGTATCTGCTAACCTAACTCCCCTAACCCTAACCCTCCTTAGGGGTGCCTAACCCTAACCTCCCCCCAAGTGCCTAACCCTAATCCCCCCTCTAAGTGCCTATCCCTAAGCCCCCCTTCCCCGCTGCCTAAACCTAAGTCCCCCCGGGGGGGTGCCTAATCCTAACCCTCCCCCCGGGGGGTTCCTAACACTAAGTCCCCCCCGGGAGCCCTAAACCTAAACCTCCCCCCCGCGGCTGTCCGCTGGCGGTGGATCGGGATGCCGGGCGCCGGGCTCCAGGCATCGGAAAAATGACAGGCGTCTAGATTTAGACGCCTGTCATTTAACCCTCGCCAGGATAATGCAGTTGGGAAGCTGGCTGTCGGGCTTACATCAGCCAGCTTCCCGATTGCATCCCCTCTATAGGCCTGATGGGTTGCATTTGACTGAGGAGGGTTTGGTCTTGTTTGTGGATGTTTGTTCGCTAGCATAGGTCAGGTGGTTTAGTTTTGTATGGTGGTGGGCTGCGTTTCTGTTAGGCAGCATTGACATGAAAGTACAGCTTATCATCAGCCCGGGTGCAGTTGGTGTATTGGGTGCACTCACCTTCTAGTAATTGTGGAAAAGTACTGTACCACCTCTACGGGGGCAGTATGGCCATCTCCGGATGGGATTGGGAGAGTTAAAGGTTTGTGCTTAGTACCCTAGTGTTTGATTTTTGCATCCACTGGGCGGACACCACCCGCAATGCAGTGTTTGGTTGTTTGGTTTGCATTGTTGGGCTGCTCTGTGTAGGGGCTGTCCTTTCTAGCCACCATACAATATTTTAAAATTAAAATGAAATTCTTCAAATAAATAGCTTGCCTTTTTAATTCCATTTCTGTCTCTGTGTATTTATTTTAGATAAGTTTTGGTTATGTATGATGATCACACACCCACGACACACCTCTGCCGTTACTAGGTTTATGCATAACAATTGTACATACTAACTAGTATGGACAACATTGCCATAGTATTTTGAAGAGTAAAGGAACTGGAGGGCACACTAATACTGTCTAAAGCATGACCCTTGCAGGAAGGTTACACCTGTGGTGGTACACGGCTTATACACTGTGCCACAGGCATTGTTTTCACCCTACTTATACAATCCTCAGGCCGTTCTTTCAATTTCAAGCTGTTCGCTTGATATGGGAAGAGTGTACACACCTCCGATCATGTTTTGTCGGAAGAAAATCTGTCGAATCAAAGGATTGCATCTTATGTACAATTTAATTTTCATACGATTTGACTGGGCTAGGTTAGACCAAAAGTGTAGTGTGTATGCACCTTTGACCTTTCTTGCAACTGTTCTTACGATTGTACACAGTGGTCGAAGTGGGGCAGTATATGGTGGTATGACATTCCGCCACTTTCCACCGCCACTTCGTTTTTGCTGCAGAAGATGTACCAGCACAGGGTTTGAGTATAGGATCCCAGCACTGGAACAGCAGTGTGTGGAGATGTGTCCCGCTGTCCCCGCTGGAGACACATCTCTCTATTTGTGACGGCGCTGACACGGAGCCAGGAGCCTCGGGTAATGGTGCGCAGAGGCACTGACAGCCAGCCAATCGCGGCTCACAGAGCGCTGCCCAATGAGAAGCTGCCAAGTGGCAGCTTCTCATTGGCTCACAGATCCAGCCGGCCAGTGAGCCGGTCCGCGAGCCTCGATTTCCTGGCAGTCGGTACGGACATTTAACTGCAGTTCAGCACCCCACCTCTAAATTCCCACTTCGAGCACTGATTGTACACCAAAGTAGGGCTGCCTCTGTGGGCGTGCATAATTAAACCAAGTCAGGAAGCATGCTGCGAATCACGTTCCTCTTCATGTACTGTCACTCTTTTTTCACTTGTTTAGTATTTTCTTTGGCCCATACACCCATACATCCATTACCATAAACTTTTGCCCAGCACATATACTCCAAGCCTTTTTCCCTCTTGGTATAAACTGTATCATGGCTTGCTGTCATGTGAAGTTCCACAACTAGCTGGGATGTGTAGTAAATATATATATATATATATATTTTTTTTTTTATTTAATATTTATAAAATAATTAAGTATAAATATATATTTTTTTCCACTAGTACATCATGGCGGAGAAAAACACCAATTTTATGAGGGATTTCATTGAGATCTACAGGTCCCAGCCCTGTATTTGGAACACAAAGGCAAGGGAGTATTAAAATAGGCAGAAGAGGTTGCGTTAGAGGAGCTGGTGATGGTGAACCAGCCATATTTCCCAGAGGCCAATGCTGACTGGGTGCACGGGAATATAGCTATTATGTGTTCAAGAACGAATGAAATAAGATGGAGGCATCAAAGAAGTCTGGAGCAGGAGCGAAAGACATGTATGTGCCCAAACTGAAGCCGGCCCCACTGACATCAGTAATGATGTCAGTGGGAGTGATTTTGGCGCTGATAGAGCCAAAATCACTCCTGGGCTTGCGGCAGCGAGACCCTACCGCAGGGTCTCGTCGCAAGCCCGATGGTCGCGATGGTCTTGACCATCGCGACCATCTTTTTGGCTGCTCGCATATGCTGTAGGTGGTTACCCACAGCTATGCGAGCGGCCAGGAGGCCACTCCATTTTCAGGTAGGAGGGCACTGATTCATAGCGAGCGCTCTGGTCAGAGCGTTCGGCTCTGAATCAGGCCCTCTGATGGTTCACGGCCAAGGCCGTCCATCTGACACTTGGTTGCCTCTACACAGGGGCGCCAAGAGGGGGGGGAGCGGGTACAAATTACCCAGGCCCAGGCTTGCTGCAGGGGCCCGGCACCGCTCCCTCTTAATCACAGCAGCCCAGCACACGCTGCTGTGTGCTGGGCTGCACTGGGAGACTGCTCGTGGCTGCTAAAGCAGCAGCCACAGCAGTCTCTTGTGCCTATGGGGGGTGTGATCACGCTGATCACGACCCCCATTAGCTGTGCATCAGGCTGAGGGGCACACAGGGCTCCCTCCCCAGCGCACAGCACTGCTTCGTGGCACTGGAAAAAGTATTTTTTTCTAAGGGGGTGTGGCCACACCTCATGCAATTAGGCCACACCCGCTGTCACCAGGGCCCGGCGCAGCTCGCGTTGGCCATGCTTCTACATCTACCACTACTCTCCCAGAAATAGAAGACAGTCCCTCAAGTGACTTTGTAAGTGCACATTCCATCATAAAAACCCAACACATATTTAAACTGCTTATTTAAAAAAATGCATAACTACAACACAATAATGAAACTTTCACATTTAAAGTGGGCCGTATTTGCTGGTTTTGATTCCATTTTTGCTGGTTTTGGTTCTAATTCGTCGTCTGGTTTTGGTATTGGTTTTGCCAAAATGCTGTGACTGGTTTTGGCTATGGCTGGTTTGGGTTTTGGTTATAGTTTTCGATTTTTTCCAAAAACTGACAAAAAAGCAAAAATCACATAATTTTGCCCTTTTTTGTTCCTAGAGTATTATTAACCTCAATAACATTAATTTCTAGCCATTTCCACACAAATTTTGACCACCCCACAGCATACAATATTATTCACCAATATATGCCAAAGGCTGGCTGGCTAAACTAAGAAACAGAGCAGCAACACAAATAAACGGTAGTTATTTCTGTTTACAAATGTATTTGCAAATTAGTAATGTGATCAATAAGCCTTTTTGTTGAGCAGTTCCCCAAAATCTCCCCAACCATAAAAATAGAGATTTGCACTGACCCTCGTGCTTTGGTTTTGGATCTGGATCTCCCATGGATTTGGATCTGAATCTGGTTTTGGATTTTTTTTCCTTTGTGTTTTGTTCTTCGGTTTTGGTTTTGGATCTGGATTTTTTATTAAAATATCATAAAAACAGCTAAAATCACATAAATGGGACTGTTTTTGTTCCTGCAGTACTATTAACCTCAATAACATTTATTTCCAGTCATTTCCAATCAATTTTGACCACCTCATGATGTTATTTTTTTCATCTAGTTAAGGCCAAAAGGTTGCATCCAGCTAGCTGGCTGACTAAGCTAAGTGACACAGTAGGCAGCACTAACATGTTCAGCTTCCAATTTGAATGGAAGCAGTTCAGCTTCCAATTTCCAACATGGATACAGTGTGTTATACAGTGTGGGTTGGATACACCAATAGTGCACTTACTGTGACAGCAGTGTCGGCAGTGCGAGCTTGCTGACGGTGTCCTCAGTACATGGAATGGCAGTGCTGCGGTGCTGGCAGTGTCCTCAGTGAAGGGTACCGGCTATGTCGGCAGTGCCAGCGGTGTCTTTAGTGCAGGTTTGCTGGCTGTTTTGGCAGTGCGAGGGTTGCTGATGTGTCCTCAGTGTCTGGAATGGCAGTGCTGCGGTGCTGGCAGTGTCCTCAGTGAATGGTACCACCGATGTCGGCAGTGCCAGCGGTGTCTTCAGTGCAGGTTTTCTGGCTGTGTTGGCAGTGTGGCAGTTGCTGACGGTGTCCTCAGTACATGGGATGGCAGTGCTGCGGTGCTGGAATGTCCTCAGTGAAGGGTACCGGTGATGTCGGCAGTGTCAGTGGTGTCTTCAGTGCAGGTTTGCTGGCTGTGCCGGCAGTGCGGGGGTTGCTGACGGTGTCCTCAGTACATGGAATGGCAGTGTGGGAGTGCTGGCAGTGTCCTCAGTGCAGGATACCGGCAGTGTCAGCAGAGCAGGGGTGCCAGCGGTGTCTTCAGTGCAGGTTTGCTGGCTGTGTCAGTAGTGCGGGGGTTGCTGATGGTGTCTCCAGTACATGGAATGCTACTCCCACAGTGTGGGAGTGCTGGCAGTGTCCTCAGTGCAGGGTACCGGCAGTGCCGGCAGAGCGGGGGTGCCAGCGGTGTCAGCAGTGGGGATGCCGACAGCTAGTGTGTTGGCAGCGGGGGGTGCCAGCCGTGGTAACCAGTGCCATCTTCTTTTTCCCTCTGCATTCACTCTGTGCTTAACGCTGATTGGCAGAAAGCCATGACAGACGGCTCTGTCAGTCAATCAGCGCTTTGCCGATTGAATCAAAGGGATTTTTAAAAATGGGCGCTCGACGCAAAACCTCGAGATCCGACAGAGTATCGCAATGTTTTGCCTCAATTAGGGATCCGGGGAAGGAGGAGAGATCTGAGGGGCGCCTAGGATCGCCCCGGATCCCTTAAGTTCGGGTGGGTCCGGTTCTCAGGTAACCGGACCCAATCATCTCTACATAAAAACAGTGGGTCTGATTCAGACCCGCTCGCAAGCGCTAGGAGCCTGCAAGCAGGCTGATGGTGGGGCACTGCGCGTGCGCGGGCCCCGGGGCGAGTGAGAAATTCACTCGCTCCGGGGCTCGCAACAAGCGGGCGGCTGTCGATGTTGCTCAACAGCTCGCCCCGTTTTGTAGGCGGGGAGGGGGTGTGGCTGGTCAAATGGAGGCGTTCCTGAAGGAACGCCTGCCGCTTGAGGGCGGCCCTACTGACATCACGAGTGATGTCAGTAGTGAGCTTCCTGCTCTATTAGAGCAGGAAGCTTACTGAGGCTTGCGGGAACGAGACCCTACCACAAGGGTCTTGTCGCAAGCCAGATGGTTGCGATGGTGATGAATGGCTGAGAGCCGTGACAGATGCTCTCCCAGTGGTCAGCCCAATGATTTGAATGGGACTTTTGAAATTGGCTTTGGTTTTGGCTCGGGTAGGGATCCGAGGCAGACAGAGAGATCTGAGCTGTGGCTTGGATCGCCTCGGATCCCGGAAATTCAGGCATGTTCGGATTCCAAGGAATCCGAACCGCTGATCTCTAATTTAAAGATTACAAGATGTCAATAGGACAGTGGTTACCAAACTTTTTTAAATCACGGCGCCCTAGAGTATCTGCATTGTTTTCACGGCAACCCTAAGCCTAAAGTTTGTTATTGAAATTTTTTTCAAAATGTAATAAAGTGAACTAAATTGTGTTGACCTGTCATTCTTAGGGTCAGTTATGTGGTGGTGGATAGGTTTGAGCTTCTTTTTGTCCACATATTTACATTACATTGACCATAAATTATTTTATTTGGTGCTGGACCACCAGCCTGAGGCACCCCTGCAAGTGTCCTGAGGCACCCCAGGGTGCCACGGCGCTCAGTTTGGGAACCACTGCAATAGGACATTACATTAAATCATATCATTCTGCCAGGATACAGCCCCTACACCAGTGATTTTCAACCTTTTCAACTCGAGGCACACTACAGAAGATTTTAAAATTACCAAGGCACACTATTTGGTAATGCGGTGTGCGTGACCAGTGAAAAAACATAAACATTGGCTCCCACATAAATATATACACTCATATTGGCCTCCACAGAAATAAAATACACTACATTGGCCCCCACAGGAATAAAACACCCTACATTGGCCTCCACAGGAATAAAATACACTACATTGGCCTCCACAAGAATAAAACACACTACATTGGCCTCCTCAGGTATAAAATACACTATACTACAAGTGCCCTGAGCTGACTGCCGCCGCACACTTGACAACCGCTCGCGGCACACTAGAGTGCCATGGCACAGTGGTTGAAAAACACTGCCCTACACCATTAAAATACTTCAAATACTCCTCCCTGTTAAAGTTTGCCGGAGCTCTGGCATTATGGCTTAAATTTCCCTTCAGAGGAGTGAAGCCTATTGCATTCCCCACACAATTGGTGTTCTCCGTGGCAGAGTGCATGGTGTGCGCTGTGTGTGCATTATGGCGCAAATAGTTGTGCAGAACACACCACGCCATTACCACTTTATTTTGTCTAGCCGCAGGTTAATGGTGGTATGGTAAGTGCATTTTCTACCAGTCGCCTACCTCACCTTTTCTCTCTTACGGGCAAGTTCAGTGTATATTTGAGTTTGTCATGAAACACTGTGAGCTCAAAGGCCCCACCATCAGAAACTACCATTTTTAGCCAATGTCCATAAACAAAAATTCATATTTGGCATTCACAATGGTCAGTAGAACAATGCTAAAGAGTCCTCTGTAGTTGTAGTAGAAGTATTTATTAGCTGCCAGCATGATGCAGATATGTTTCCCATCAATGGCTCCACCACAATTAGGGAAATTCCATTGCTCTTCAAGTCGTTGGAAACATCTACCGTATTAGGAAACTGAAATGAAAAAAAAAATTTGAAAATTAAATATCAATTGACACCACAATTATCTAATATCATCCATTTTTTTTACACAGCTTGTGCTTTTTAAGGAAGAAGGGGACATCAGTCACTATTGAGGAGCATACAGGCACTCCATCGCCAGTCCTTTGTTCAACCAGTACCCATCACAGCAGCCTCCATGTTCAAGCCCCTCCCCTAGCACCCAGCAAGCTGATGTGAGCATGAGGCAAGGAATTACAAAAGACAGCAGCAACGGGTGGCTCAGTCGGAGGTCATGACTCACCAGATCCTAGAGTCTGCCAACAGGCTCATGGCAATGAACGAGGATGAACATGACCTTTAGGCGAGCTCCTATGCCAAGAAATGAGGCATTTTACAGGGCCAATCTTGGGATTCTTTCCAAGCATACTTGGCTGATGGTCGAGCCCGCTATGCCTCAACCCACTGAGTTTAGGCGAATCTATCCTGTCCCATTATCTCGGCCACTTGGAACCGGTTATCTACCCAGGACCTATCATTAGTATAACCACTTTGAAATGCACCAAATATTATCCTCTGTGCTACCACAACCTCCACCAACTACAGTATAGCAGTGGGAAGCGGCCTCTTCCATCACTTCGGTGAGACCAAGGGGGTCATTCAGACCCGGTCGTTAGCGCCGATCCGCTCGGACCGGGTCGATGGCCCTCCACAGAGCATGCGCACGACGGCGCCGGCGCCGTCGTGCGCATGCGTGAGACCCGCTACGACCGACAGCGCCGGTCATAGCGGTTGTCGATCCAAAGGGGGCGAGCTGTTGATGTTGATTGACAGCTCGCCCCGTTTGGAAGGCGGGCCAGGGGGGTGGCAGCCCAAATGGAGGCATTCCCACGGGAACGCCTACCGTTTGGGGGAGGCCCCACTGACATCACTAGTGATGTCAGTGGAGAGCTTCCGGCTCAGACAGAGCCAGAAGCTCTCTGGGGCTTACGACAAGGGAGACCCTACCCTAGGGTCTCGTCGTAAGCCCCGATGGTCGCGATGGTCAGAGACCATCGCGACCATCACCGGAGCGGTAGTTAGAGCTGTGGGTGTTAACCCACAGCCTAACGACCGCAACAGAGGCGGGCGGTCAGGATGCAAGCGGCCGCCCAGTTTCTGAGCGACCACTTGCATTCTCCGACCGCCTCTGAATGAGGCCCAAAGTCCCAGCCCTATCCACATGACAGTTTCCAGTTCCAATATATGTAGCCTTTATTTTTTTATACATTTTATAGTTTTTATAGTTGTTGAGTTTACATTTTTATACTTTTATATGTTCTTATAGTTAATAAGGTTATATAGTTTTATATATATTTAAAATAAATTCTTATTATAGTGTCTATAGTGTGTGTGTATAGATATCTTGTTATTTATGTTATGTAACAGTTCATTACTTGTTAATTTAATAAAAAAAAATGGTTTTAAACTACTATGTGGTTCATTTGTATTCACCTGCATGTGTTGATTGTGCAGAACTTCGATGATGGCCTCACAGATGTCAGGTATGATCTTCCACAGTGTCTCAGATGATATTGCAGTGCTGTATAGCAGATCAGCCAGTGTTCTCCCTGTAGCCAGATAGCGCAGCATAGCCACCAGTCTCTGCTCAGCAGAAATGGGTCTCCTCATATAGGTGTCCTCCTTTTCTATGAGTGGGGTGACCAGCCGGAGAAGCTCCTGGAATTATGTGTCATCCATACGTAAGAAACTCCTGGTTGTTCTCATGTATTTCTCTTTAACCTGAGGCATGTGGGAGAAGGTGTCTTGCCTGTGCAGCCAATCCTTAGTCCAGCAACAATCTTATTTGTGCTAATCTTTTTCCTCCTGATAGCTTGCATTGTTGTCGCCATAGCAGCAAGAATACAAACATAAGCCTTCCTTTTTCGCAAACTCATGATGGGAAATGAAACCAGCAAACGTATTCACACCTCAGCACTAGGTCAGAAAATGGTGAGGCGATACAAGGAGGCTTGTTTTAGTTTCGTAATCACGCCCCTTCCCAGCCCCTCATGCTAATTCTAGGTACACCCGCTCAGGACCGGTTCTAGACATTGTGGAGCTCATGGCGAAAGTTCACAGTTGCGCCCCCCCCAAATAACTTTTTTTAGATGGCGTTCCTCTGAAAGCGCACGCACTTCCGGAAAGGGGGCGTGTCCTTGCGGAACACCCCCAATTCATCACACTGTGGGGCGTGCCCAGCACATGAAGGTGCTGGGCTTCCCCCAAGCTCTCTCCTCATGGCGAATAATTGCCATGTGCAGTAATGCGCCTTACACAGCATGTCTTACACAGTAATGCCCTTTATAAATACATTATGCCACATGCAGTAATGCCCTGTATAACACATTATGCCACACACAGTAATGCCCTGTATAACACATTATGCCACACACAGTAATGCCCTATATAATACATTATGCCACACACAGTAATTCCCTTTATAATACAGTATCCCCAATTCAAATTATGCCACACATTAGTCCCTTATTTATGTTATGACACACAGTGGTGCCCCTTTTACACAATGCCCAAATTAGTGCCCCTTATACACAAGGCCCACAGTAGTAGTGCCCCTAATACAATGCCCACTGTAGTAGTGCCCCTAATGCAATGCCTACAGTAGTGGTGCCCCTTATAGAATGCTCAAAGCAGTGGTGCCCCTTACACAATGGCCCGGTAGTGGTGCCCCCATGCAGTGCCCTCATTAGTAGTGCCCGCAGTGGTAATGCCCCCATTGGTAATGCCCACAGTGTTAATGCCCCCATTGGTAAAGTCCCCTATAGTAGTGCCCCCATTGGTAATGCCCCCAATAGTAGTGCCCACAGTAGTAATGCCCCCCATAGTAGTGCCCAGATTAGTAGTGCCCCCAGTAGTAATGCCCCCTATAGTAGTGCCCACAGTAGGAATGCCCCCTATAGTAGTGCCCAAAGTAGTAATGCTCCCTTTATTAGTGCCCACAGTTGTAATGCCTCCATTAGTAGTGCCCCCTATAGTAGTGCCTCCAGTAGTAATGCCCACTATAGTAATGCCCCATTAGTAGTGCCCCCAGTAGTAATGCCTCCATTAGTAGTACCTCCAGTAGTAATGCCCACTATAGTAATGCCCCCATTAGTAGTGCCCTATTAGTAATTCCCCCTATAGAAGTGCCTCCAGTAGTAATGCCCCCTATATTAATGCCCCCATTAGTAATGCCCCCTTATAGTCGTGCCCCCAGTAGTAATGCCCTATAGCCATGCCCCCTATAGTAATCCCCCCTATAGCCATGCCCAGAGTAGTAATGCCCCCCTATAGCCATGCCCACAGTAGTAATGCCCCCCGATAGCCATGCCCTCCAGTAGCAATGCCCCCCTATAGCCATGCCCCCAGTTCTAATCGACCCTATACCCATGTACCCAGATGTAATGCCATCCTATAGCCATGACCTAAGTAGTAATGCCCCCAGTAGTAATGCCCCCCTATAGCCATGCCACCTTACAGCCATGCCCCCCACGTCATGAGGTCCCTCCCATAGTGTTCTCTGCGGAAGCCGGAGCTCAGGAGTGAGCTCCGGCTCCACGGATCTATGGGAGAGATTTCATGACATCTTGACGTCCCTCCCATAGTGCTCTCTGCGGGAGCCGAAGCTCAGGAGGGAGCACCGGCTTTCAGCTGCCACTGCAGGGAGGGAGCCAGGTGCCAGCTGATAATTTTCAGCGGGCGCCCGGCAAATGGAGCCTCCCTGCGGTGGCTAGCGCGGGGGGGGGACCGGTGCTGTTTTTTTTTTTCGGTTGGGATTTTTTATTTCCTTCTGGAGACTCATCCTCTAGGGGCCGGCGCTCCGGGCGATGGCCCTGTTAGCCCGCCCCTAGAACCGCCACTGCACCCGCTGCAAGTGCAAACATTGCTTCGAACGTGTGATTTAACAGGTGTCTACCCAGCTTTATTGATACCTAGTTAACTGGACCAGGCCAGGTTACTTCAACCGCTGCCCCCAATATACTTACTCTAGTTGTGACTGCCTTCTCTCATCCGCGGTGGAGTCATTTGCAGGGAAGGGGGTAGAGGGTACGCACGTGTCTGTCTAAAGAGATGCCATTCCTTTTTATTTTTTATTACATAGATTAGGTCCCTTGTGCTACATAAGGCCACTTTTAGAGTATTATCTACAAGTTCCTAGATGTGGGCTATGCAGGGGATAATGCAGCAAACAGAATGGGTTAATCTTTGTTTTTAATATCACACTCCAGAAGTCTTAAAATATCATTACTTTAACCAGTGGCGGAACTCCCGAAGACAATGGAGTCATTTGCCACCGAGCGCCAGCCCTGAAGGGGGCACCTGGCTCCACTGTTACCCGGCTGTCCCGGGCTCTGCTGAGGTGGAGCTGCATGGAGGTGGAGCGCCGCCTGAGCACCCGACGCCCATGCAGGGGGAATTTCTGAGTAAACAGAAACCCCCCTGCCCGCCGATCAGTAACAAATCGCCGGCGATGTGTTTGTCTTAGCAGCCAATGAGAGTTAGAGACTCTCATTAGCCGCCTTATCCACGGAGGGAGCCGGGCGGAGCTCACTCATGAGCTCCGCTTTCCGGCTCCCGCAGTGGTGATGGGAGAGACGTCATGACATTTCTCCCATAGTGCCGCGCGGGAGAGGACAGAGGAGCGGACGTGGTGGGTGCAGGAACAGGGATTCAGGTAAGTAAGGGGCACTGCATAGGGGGGACCAACTGCTGGGGGCATTATATAATGGGGCACTGCATAGGGGGGACCAACTGCTGGGGGCATTATATAATGGGGCACTGCATAGGGGGGACCAACTGCTGGGGGCATTATATAACGGGGCAATGCATAGGGGGACCCACTACTGGGGGCACTACATAACAGGGCATTGTATAGGGGGGACCAACTACTGGGGGCATTACATAATGGGGCACTGTATAGGGGAGACCAACTACTGGGGGCACTACATAATGGGGCACTGCATAGAGGGGACCAACTACTGGGGGCATTACATAACGATGCACTGTATAAGGGGCACTCTATAGAAAGGGCCACTACTGAGGGCACTGCATGGGGGACCACTACTGGAGGCACTGTTGGAGGCACTTCATAGGGGACCACTACTGAGGGCACTGTATAAAGGGCACTACTAGAGGCAATGCATAGGGGGACCATTACCGGGGGGCACTGTATAAGGGGCACTGCATAGAGGGACCACTACTGAGAGCACTGTATAAAGGGTACTACTAGACACACTGCATAGGGGGACCACTACTGAGGGCACTGTATAAAGGGCACTACTAGAGGCACTGCATAGGGGGACCATTACTACTGGGGGCACTGTATAGGGGGACCACTGCATAGGGGGCACTGCATAGGGGGACCACTTCTGAGGGCACTGCATAGGGGGACCACTACTGGGGGCTCTGCATAGGGGGACCATTACTGGAGGGTACTACATAGGTGGGCACTGCATAAGGGTCACTGCATAAGGGGGACTGTATAAGGGGCACTGCATAGGGGGACTACTACTGAGGGCACTGTATAAAGGGCACTACTAGAGGCACTGCATAGGGGGACCACTACTGGGGGGCACTTTATAAGGGGCACTGCATAGGGGGACCACTACTGGGGGCATTGCATAGGGGGACCACTACTGGGGGCACTGCATAGGGGGGACCACTACTGGAGGCACTGCATAGGGGGACCACTACAGGAGCACTGCATATGGGGACCACTACTGGGGGGCTCTGCATAGGGTGACCATTACTGGAGGGCACTACATAGGAGGGCACTGTATAAGGGGCACTGCATAGGGCGACCACTACTGGGGGCACTGTATAAAAGGAACTGCATAGGGGGGGTGGCAGCTGGGGCTGACATAGGTGCTGAGGGGTGGTAAATTTTGATATGGGGGGCACCAACATTTATCTTGCCTCCGGGCACCTGGGATGAAGGTACGCCACTGGCTTTAACTAGAGAATAACATTTGAGCAAGAGGTCAGGCAGGTAAAGCTCTGCCCCTCATGACATTTCAACAGTGTAACACTTCAGCTTAACCTTTATAAACAATAATTATAATAACAATGTAATGGTCTATGTTTCGAAACTTGATAGTTAATGGCAGCGCCACAAAGGCTAGTCTAGTCATAATTTGAGTTCTCTGCAGTGTCCTGATAGTAATCAGTGATAACGAGTGAGAAACAAAGTCTCTTATGACTTGTAGACATGCAATTGCTTAAGTAGGTTATGACAGTAATAAATCAGAGTGATGCTATTTAGCCATAATTCATCAGTCCACATTCCTCCTTTACAAAGCCACACCTGGCCCGTGATCATTGTGCAACCTGCGTTATTCATACAGAATTTCCAAGGGAAATCATTAGTGAAAGGTGTACCGGCTGGACAATGAAGTGTCTGCGTATTATGGTCTATTGGCACTTTAAATCACACTATTGACACTGCATTATCACCTGATAAGATTTTGATCCAGGTATATTTTTAAACCACAATTTTCCAGGAGCAGGCTTGTTAATTTCTTTTATATTGCTGTTTCATTGAGTGTTTGCAAATCAATCAAGAGGAACTAACGTGAATGAAATCCTCCATGTTGGATAACTAGTTTGGCAATGATTGCAGAAGACATATGAATAGCTATGATATAATAACGGGAAGCTGGGTCACTGTGCCTAAGTAACATGTCTCTGATACTGGCAGATTGTCAGATAGTCCTCAAGCAATACAAACATCCAGTGTAATTTAGGTTGTGCCAAGACAAGGCAAGTGTATATAAGTAGGCTGAAGTGTGTTATGTGTCATTAGGTTGTCCTTCCCTTACTTATACTATCATACTGCTTACAATGACACCTAACCATTGGTTTCTGCCTACTTGCTGCTTACTTGAGTATTATGGGCCTGATTCATTAAGAATCTCTATTGCAATCGCAGCTCCGTAATGGCACACAGGTCTGCTGAGAAAATATACTAATGTTTGCTATCGCAATGCCGTCACTCTGCCAGCATTAAGACGCCCTCTGTCTCCCACTACCACTGTCTCACATCCGTAATGACTTGCAATCCTCTGCAAACATCGGTAACATCGAGAACCATCGGTCCCTCACACAGAGTTACAGCAGCCCTGACCTTACTTACAAATTGCTAACCTCATTGCATGCAGTAAGTACTCAAGCTGCGTATGCAATCGCACTGGCTAATTTGTGTACGCCCATGCAATGGCGTTCAAATGGACAGGCACGCCCGCGTTTCCCCAATCAACCCCCCGTCACCACCCCCAAATGCTCGCTGTCTATCACACTAGGATGGCTCTCCGTGATCATAGTTGCTATCGCAGTGGTGCCTCCGCGCACGAGCACTGCGATGCATACGCATGCTCAGTACACAACCATCGGCCATCTGCATATGCTTTAGCGTTCCTTGCTAATCAGGCCTGATGCAGCAATGTAATGTACAGCCAAACCCTCCTTTATCAGAGCCTAACCCTAACCCTTCCCTCTCGCAGCCTAACCCATCCCCTCCAGTAGCCTCACCCTAACCGATCCCCTACAGTAACCTAATCCT
The DNA here is from genome assembly GCA_031769625.1 of Taudactylus pleione. NCBI lineage: Eukaryota > Metazoa > Chordata > Amphibia > Anura > Myobatrachidae > Taudactylus > Taudactylus pleione. The sequence continues at coordinate 7,361,985 of JAUIMM010000081.1, read as the reverse complement.
AACCCATCCCTGCCTGCAGCCTAACCCTAACTCTCATTCTTACCGTTAGACGTTGTCAGCATTCTGGCCCATCGTGATCCCGCTGATAATATTGTGAGTATTAGGATGCTGACTACACATACTTGCCGACTTTTAGCTCCCTCCTTCTGGGAGGGAGCTGTCGGGCTTCTATGGTTGGGGCGTGTCGCGCCAAAAGAGGGCGTGATGCGGCAATGACGCATCATTGGGGGCAGTGCATGGGGCGTGACAGTTTGATCGCATCATCGTGGCCCCGCCTCCTCTTCACAATGCTGAGATTAATGGCTTTTTGAAGCAAGGGGTGGGGCCATGATGACATAATTCAGAACATATCGTGTCACCGCCCCCCCACTGCCGGGGGTTATATTATAAACGCGCGCAGGGGGGAGGGGGGGCATAGGATGGGACATTGGGGCCCGGGAGGCTTGCCTGCCTTTCCGGGCGGCCGGGAGCAGCACCCGAGTTTCGGGAGGCTCTCGGCCAGATCAGGAGGGTAGGCAAGTATGCGACTACATACTGTTTTCTACTAATGCATTTCTCTTAGTCACCTTGCTCATAGAGGATACAAACAGGGGCAGAACTATGGGAGACAATGGAGGCACCTGCCTCTGGGCTCCAGCACTCAAGGGGCACCTCCTCCATTGCCCACAATATATTCACCCCACTTAGGGCTGTAACTATGTACCCGGAGTGTACCGTTATGGTTGCCCAGTACATGGCACCCCTTCCTAGCACCTGAGAAGCCACCATACACTAGTGGAGAGCTCTGTGTCAGACCATCAGCTGCTGCTTCCGTCCATTTATATCCTGTCCCTACTCATTGGTGTTGCTGCTTCTCAGCACCTTCTCTTGTCAGTGTGTCACGTCCGGCGCCCCCTCACCCACAACTCTCTGTCTCACTCCTCCAAGGCATGCCTATATTCTGTGTGCAACTGCAGGTGTATCCGAAATGCTACATTACAGTGTCAGTGGCTGTTTAAGAGGGGGGGGTTTGGGGGCACCAAATTATAACTTGCCTCCGGGCATCTGGGATGAATTTACGCCACTGGATACAAAATAAAGCTGGATCATCTCCATGAAGCTGGAACATGAAATACAAATCGTGTAATGATAAGCTAATGCATGCATGGAAAAATACTAGGGGAATTGACTTAAAAAAGCACTGCAGTGCTAGCGTGTGATACAACTTATTACTTATTTAAATACCAGCAGAATTTTTTATTGTGCTGTACCACTTATCCAATTCATAATCATTGCTTCAGACCCAAGGCTGTGTGTAGTTTGTCATATGATTTTCAAAGCTGTGTGACTTGTACTCTGCATCACTATATATTATGCTGGCATATGAAATGCTGTATTGTGACGATCTGTTGTCTCTATATACACACAGCATACTAAGCATGGAATACTTTTTCACAAAATAATTTATTTTAGAGTCCCTCCCTGTTGTTGTTAATAATACTAATAATAATAATAATAATACTAATAATAATAATAATAATAATAATAATAATAATTAATTATATTAATATTCAGTGTTGCAACATTAGTGCATGTATCTGAAAAGCACATTGATTACATTTACATGGCAGATGTTCCCAGACTCTATCGTTACAATCCAGGTTTTAAGGATATCTATGCTTGAGTCCAGATAATCAAATTGACTGAGGTACTACTAATTAGGTCACCTGTGCTCAAGCAGGTGTTTGGGAACCTCTGGTATATGGGCATACCATCCCCTTGTAGAATGGCAGCAAAATGCAGAGTCCTGTAAATGAAGTCATGAACACTGAATACTGGTTCTTTCTTCAGCAGAAGTATTTAATCAGGCCACTAGTTACTAAAGTATCTGGGTAAGAACACTGGCCCTGATTCAGAGCCGGACGCTCTGACAGAGCGCTCGCTCTGAATCAGGGCCGTCCTTCTTCATTTTTAGAGCGGTCACCCACAGCTATAGCGAGCGGCCAGGAAGATGGTCGTTATGGTCAAGACCATCGCGACCATCGGGCTTGCGACGAGACCCTTGTGGTAGGGTCTCGTTGCCGCAAGCCCTGGAGTGCTTTCGGCTATATCAGAGCCGAGAGCTCTCCCACTGACATCACTTGTGATGTCAGTGGGGCCGGCCCCAGACGGTAGGCGTTCCCATGGGAACGCCTCCATCTGGGCAGCCACGCCCCCGGCACGCCCACCAAAGGGGGCGTGCTGTCACTCACGATCGACAGCATGCCCCCTTTGTAGCGAGACCCGGAGTGACGGTTTGCCCGTCGCTATCCGGGTCTCGAGCATGCGCACGATGGAGCCGCCTTCGTCGTGCGCATGCGCACTGGGTAAACATCGACCCGCTTGTGAGCGCTCAGCGCTCGCGAGCGGGTCTGAATTAGGCCCACTGACACCTATGCAGAAATATGAAAGAAAAACAAAGTAAATTGTGGTGACCTAAAACCCAATCCTCTTTTCATGTTTAATTGCAGAGACTGCCATTGTCAAATGTCTGACAGGGCATTGCTTCCGGTATGATTTCACTTAAGGAAATATTGAATTGTCCTTGAAAAATATTTAATGCACCATTAAGAAAGCCAGCGTCAATACCCAGGCATGTGATAGTCTGGATAGATGGCTGCATTAAGATATAACTTAATGCTAAAATAGGAATCAGGTAACTCTGGGGATTAGCATAGTCTTCTAACTTGAGGCTGCAATGCTAATGTGTGGTATATGAGAGCTGTAGAGTGCTAGTCTGCTCTATCTTCGCTATGCACATATTTTCACATCCAAGCAAAATCGCAGTGCTGACCAGGCTACAGTATTTTCCAGATGTGCAATGTTTGGAGCTTCTTTGGCATTTCAAATCTGCTCTAGAATCGCAGTTCCACGCTATTGCGACTATGCAAAGATTAATGTATATCGGCTTTGCGTACAGATCTCATGGTTTTTTTTTAGCACTGCTTATGCAACTAAGTTGCATCTCTACTTGCAGCTGATGGACATAACTAACTGCCAATGGGGCATTCCCATGTAGGCTAAAGGTGCCCACACACATACCGACCATACATGCCTACTCTCCCGGGAATCGTGGGAGGTTCCCGATTTTTCGGGTAACCCCCCACGATCCCGGAAGAGTAGGCATATCTCCCGCATCCCGCCCACTTCCTAGTGAAGTGGGCAGGATGTGGAGATTTTACCTGAAATTATCGGGTCAGTCGGGAAGGGGCGGGGCTAAATTAGGCAAATCGCGTCATTTAGCCCCGCCCCCTCCTCACGGACCCGCGAATCACGGTGTTTTCCTGTAAAGGGGGCGGGGCCTAATGCCATCTATCGTCTGGCTCCGCCCCCCGAAGAGGAGAGCAGCAGGTCCCCTCCTGCTGCTCCCGGAAAGCTGCCCAGCAATGTAGGTAAGTATGATACCGACTTGCTCCCAATCAGCCGATGTACACGATTTCCCCTGAACTCTCCCTGAACTCTCCCCAGGCAGTCGTGGTCACGATTTGGAGTTAAAAATGTCCAATCTGACTTAAGATCTATCTTGCAGCCAGTGCATTGTATCCCAGATTGGCTTATCTGCCCTACAGCATGGCAGATTTGAAGATGCGAGGTACGACGAGCGGGGATGAGCATCGGCATCGTGATCAAGAGTAGAAACTCACGATTTGGCCATTTTTTACATGATCTGTCATGATTCGTCGAAATCGGCCAAATTGGATGAAAAGTCGGTATGTGTGTGGGCACCTTAAGAATGCGTGTAGCCAGAACTGCTATGCAAGGCTGTGTGTATGCAGAGATTCATCTGTTTGCAAATGCATCTCTTGCCCCAGGAAGAGTGCTGATCAATTAGACTGCAGCCCAGGGTGCCAGGATTTGGAGAGGCATCACATACTTGGTAGCCAGGGAATAAATGAAGACCTAATTCATACCATGTTGGTAGTGGCGGCATAACTGAAAGTCGTACTGAGGCAGTACTGGGGGACGTTCTCAAAGTGACTTCCTGATGAAGAGCTGCATCTAATTATTTTTTATATATATAACTCTCTATTACTCTACAGTGCTTAACAGCGAGGGAGAACATTAAATATTGTCTTCTTGTAGTGCCTGACAAGAGTACTTCACTTTATGTCCACTCAGGTTGTGAAAGGAGCATGCCCCCACCCAGGGCTGGTGGTACCATTAGGCAGCTGCTTATGGGCACCAGCACCTGAGTTGGCAGCACTGAGGTTGCTGGCATAATAATAAGGATGTCTCTCAAAGGGGGCGATTCAATTCAATGCAAATTGAATAGCTCCGGGAGCGAGCTCCAGGAGCTATTCAATTCAGTGCGCTGTGTGGTCGGAGAATGCCGGTTCTCGCACCTTAACAAGGGTGTTAAGGCGCGGTAACCGCCATTCTCTGACCAATGTGCCGGGCGCGCTGCTGTTAGCGCTGCGCTATGCAGAAAAACAGCTGCGCGCCTGGCACTTTGGTCGGATTTCTCCTCGCACCCCCAGGGGGGTGCGAGACGAAATCCTTAACCTGCCCAAACAGCGTGGTGTATTGAATAGCTTCGGGAGCTCCCTCCCATCGCTGTTCAACATCGCACTGAATTGAATTCCCCCCAAAATTACATCCTTATTTTGCTTAACACCATACTTACCTACATTGCTGGGCAGCTTTCCGGGAGCAGCAGGAGGGGACCTGCTGCTCTCCTCTTCGGGGGGCGGGGCCAGACGATAGACTGCATTAGGCCCCACCCCCTTTACAGTAAACCCCCGTGATTCGCGGGTCCGTGAGGAGGGAGCGGGGCTAAATGACGCGATTTGCCTAATTTAGCCCCGCCCCTTCCCGACGGACCCGATAATTTCAGGTAAAATCTCCCCATCCTGCCCACTTCACTAGGAAGTGGGCGGGATGCGGGAGATATGCCTAATCTTCCGGGATCGCGGGGGGTTACCCGAAAAATCGGGAGCCTCCCGCGATTCCCGGGAGAGTAGGCATGTATGCTTAACACTGGTAGCAGATCCTACAGGCTGTGGTTGCTGCCCCTGCATTTATCAGCTGCTGTTTGACTGAGACTGCATACATGCCACAGTCTGACATGTCTGATGCAGCACAGCCAGCAGTAACAGTCCCCTTCCCTCTCTGCATGGTGGCTGCTCCCTCCCCTGGATGAGCCACCAACATAAAGCTGTCTATCTGTCCCTTCCACCACCCTCATGAGGCTCTGCCCATTCCTTCTCCTCTTCCTATAATATGATTCCAGCCCAGCCAGCTCCGTGGTTTGAACCCGGCAATATGAAGAGACCACAACCTCCTGCAATCAAAGGGAAGTACCTGTGGATGGATGAATGCGCATGTGCAGGTCTCTAGAAAAATGGTGTGGCGGCCATTGGGAAGGCACCAACCTGGGCAAAGTTTATGTTTCCCCTCTGGATATGTTACTGCTTCAGAATCATAGTTTAACAAAACCTTTCCTTTTGACTAAAGCCTCGTTTATGTAAAAAATCAGTAAAAAAAATAAAATAAAGAGCTTAAGGGTCCATGACATAAATCAGCTGATAAGTAAAATGCTATCCATCCCAGCCATGTTTACAGTTGAATGAATCGAAACCCAGTCTCACATCATGAGATAGAATCAAATGTGATATCTAACATCTGACTCATCCTCACCCTCTGCATTTTAATCACTCACCATGCCAAAGAAAATTATTATTTATTTTTTTAACAGTGCAGAGTAAATTCGGACTTGGCAGAACAATTACAGAAAAAATTGGACTAAAGTCGAGCGTAGAAGTGAAGAGTTAATGGCGGGATAGCTAGGAAATTAAAATACCATAGTACCCCCTTTAACTTGTACCCATTATCCACTAGTTTGCCCGGTCGCACCCGGGATGATGTTAAATCACCCATCTCGGGTGTGACCCGGCTGAGACCCCTGTCAGACAGGCGACCCAACTCGGCACTATTGCCGGGTTGATGATGCCATTGGCGTCATGTGATGAGCCGGCGCATGTGAGTGCGCATCAACTCGGGTTATTTTGCTATATGAAAGGGAAGGGTTGGTCACGAGCAGGGTTGAACACAGGTTGAACACAGCTGGTGAAGCAGTATGAATGGTTAATTCAAGTCAATGTGACCCAGGACCCGTTCTCTGCATAGGCGAAACTGGGGGCTGGTCCGGGGTTGCAAATGACCACCTATTAGCCCAGTTTGCCAAACTGCCGCTGCCCGCCCACTGTCATCCAGGGCAGTGGCCGGCAGCCACCCTGCATCTACCCACACCAGCTGCCACAATTGGAGCTGAGCTCACCCGTACTTCTGGCACCCCCACCACACCGGACCACTGGGGTTCGGGCGGCAAGGCCATATCCCTTCCCAAGTGACCACGCCCCCTGTCCATGAGGCCACACCCCCTTTTCAGCAGCGCGCACCTACGCCGTGCACACAACATCCTTCCCCGCACAGGGTAACACCATGCAGACGCATGCCACTGGTGTGTGTGTGTGATACAATTTTTTTTTCCAAGAAACTGTATCACAATATCTGACGTGCTAAAACTGGGACCACCCATTACCATATCTCTAGTTTCGCTTATTGTTCTCTGCATAGGAATAGCTCGTGCTTGGAGATCACCTCCAAGCGCCGGATCATCATGTGATGCTGATGGTATCATCGACCCGGCACTCGACCCGGCTTATTTCACCCTGCCCTTTCACACAACAAAATAACCCGGTTTGCTGTGTGCTCACGTGTAAAGGCTTATTGCTGGCAGTTGAAAGGGGTACTGGTGTGCCAAACACATGCTTATTGTGATTTATGGTTATTCCAGGGCTTGTACAACTCAACATATGGGAGATTATCTGCATTTAGCTCTGTGGACTCAATAGTGTAATTGTGGCCAACTTGCTTGCACCCTCCCATTAGCCCCTATAGTTATAACTTTACAAGATCCTGGATGTATAACTTTGGGACGGTGACAGACAATGCATTCTCCTGTGTGGTGCAGATGTGACAAGATTGAGGACACCTAAGACCAACTTCTGTGAAACGTGTGAAACTTCATGGCCAAATGCGGAACAGAATGAATATTTTCGCAGACCAGTTTTTCTAATTTTGCCCATCTCTTGCAGAGATATCTTAATGGTCTGTTAAAAAAATCATTATAGCATGATAATCTGTATGCAAAAAGGGAACTTCCTATGTTTTACTCTATAAACAGAAGAACGTTTGAAGTTTACTAATGTTTGATCGTATCAACTTTTGTGAGCAGAACTTTCTCGATGGTGTGGAAAGTTTGTTGTGTTTGCAAACAATTTTCATGTGAATGCCTGTGTTGCCTGCATACTATTGTTATTTCTTAGTAATCATCACATGGATCTTTTATTTTATTTTATTTCTGTGTTTTAAAACCTGCTTATCTTGTAGGATGTGTAATGATATCTGCATCTCATTTTATTCATTGTATTTCTCTGCAACAGAAATTGTAATGCTACGTAATATGGGCCGGGCATCACTATTCAAAGCCACAAGCTGGCATAATAAAATCTTTGGTTATTATGACATATTCTAGGAACAAAGGTAGGACAAGTAATACAGGCATCCAAATTAATTTGAAAAAAATAAATAAAAAATGCCCTTAATCATGTGCCTATGCATAGTCCATTTATAGTAGGGGTGAGCGGGTTCGTATTTCTGAAATCCGAACCCCCCGAGCCCCCCCGATCCAAGGCCGATCCGAGTCAGGCTCGACTTTTCCCGCCTGACTCGGATCTGAAATCGAGGCAAAACATCATCATCCCGCCTTCCGGGTCTCGCAGGTTTTGGATTCTCTATAAGGTACCCGCACCGGCGCCATTTTCTCACTCGTCTGTGGACAGTGAAGAGGGAGGGTGGGAGTTAGGGCTGGCTGGGCTGTGTAGTGTAGTGTAGTGCAGTGTAGTGTTGTGCTGTGCTGTGCTGCGCTGTGCTGCTGTTGTCCATAGGGGCTGTGTCCACTCCTCCAGTCCAAAGTCCATAGGGGCTGGCTGGACTGTGTTGTGCAGTCAGTTATCCATAGTGGCTGTGTGCACTCCAAAGTCCTGTGCAGTGTCCCAGTCCTAAAGGGGTGCTGTAGTGTTGTCCAGGGGGTGATCTGTCCATCAGGGGTGCTCCCCCCAAGTGCAAAAAAAATAAATATTTTTTCTGTGTTTGTGAATTGTGTGCGCAGTAGCCGCACGTGCATCAACAAAGTAGTGCCAAGCGTGCCCCTGTGTCATAAGTAAAGGGCCAGCTGGCTTGACCGGTAAAGGGTGCTGTAACCCCCAAAGTGCACTCCAAACCAAATAAAAAAATATTTTCTGTGTTTGTGAATTGTGTGCACTGTGGCTTCACGTGCATCAACAAAGGAGCAGTGCCAAGTGTGCGCCTGTGTCCCATAAGTAAAGGGCTGGCTGGCTTGTCTGTTAAAGGGTGCTGTAACCCCCAATGGGCACTCCAATCAAAATAAAAAAATTATTTCTTTGTGAATTGTGTGCACTGCGGCTGCACATGCATCAACAAAGGAGCAGCGCCAAGCGTGCGCCTGTGTCCCATAAGTAAAGGGCCAGCTGGCTCATTTCTTAAAGGGTGGTGTAACCCACAAAGTGCACTAGTCTCCAACAAAAATAAAAAAATATTTTCTGTGTTTGTGTGCGCCTTAGCCGCACGTATATATCAATATAACATAAATGGAGGACCAAACTTTCTCCGATAAAAATAAAATAGGGAAAGATCAAGAACCACTTCCTCCTAGTGCTGTTGCTGCTGCTGGGAGTTGTTCATCATCCCAGAGAGGAAGTAGGAATACCACTACTTTTACTAAACAATTGACCCTCCAACAGTCCTTAGCGAGGAGGATGAAGTACGACAGCAGTCATCCTGAAGCAAAAAGTATAACTGAGGCCTTGACTGCTATGTTGGTGTTAGACGTGCATCCGGTATCATTAGTGCAGAGGGATTTAGACAATTGATGGAGGTAGTGTGTCCCCGGTTCCAAATCCCGTCTAGATTCCACCTGCATCCTCAAAGCAGCAGCGACAAGCGTGCGTCTGTCTGTTAAAGGGTGGTGTAACCCTCAAAGTGCGCTCCACAAACAATAAAAAAATTCTTTTTTTTTCTGCTTTTGTGAATTGTGTGGGCTGTAGCCGCACCTGCATCCTCAAAGCAGCAGCAACAGGCGTGCATCTGTCTGTTAAAGGGTGGTGTAACCCTCAAAGTGTGCTCCACAAACAATAAAAAAATTCTTATTTTTTTTCTCTTTGTGAATTGTGTGGGCTGTAGCTGCACCTGCATCCGCAAAGCAGCAGCGACAAGTGTGCGTCTGTCTGTTAAAGGGTGGTGTAAACCCCAAAGTGCGCTCCACAAAAAATAAAAAATTCTTCTTTTTTTTTCTGTCTTTGTGAAATGTGTGGGGTGTAGCCGTACCTGCATCCTCAAAGCAGCAGCGACATGCATGCATCTGTCTGTTAAAGGGTGGTGTAACCCTCAAAGTGCGCTCCAACCAAAATAAAATAATCTTTTTTTCTGTGTTTGTGTGTGAAATGTATGTGCAGTAGCCGCACCTGCATCCTCAAAGCAGCAGCGACAAGCGAGCGTCTGTCTGTTAAAGGGTGGTGTAACCCTCAAAGTGCGCGCCACAAAAAATAGAAAATAATTTTTTTTCTGTATTTGTGAATTGTGTGGGCTGTAGCTTCACCTGCATCCTCAAAGTAGCAGCGACAAGCGTGCATCTGTCTGTTAAAGGATTACATCGGTGACAGCATCCAAGTAGGCATGTCAGACAGTCCGTACATGTACTGGCAGGAAAAAGAGGCAATTTGGAGGCCCCTGTACAAACTGGCTCTATTTTACCTGAGTTGCCCCCCCTCCAGTGTGTACTCCGAAAGAGTGTTTAGTGCAGCCGGGAACCTTGTCAGCGAAAGGCGTAGGAGGTTGCTTCCACAAATGTGGAGAAGATGATGTTCATAAAAATGAATTATCAACTCTTCCAGGGAGACCAGCCTCCAGAACGTACAGAGGGACCTGTGGTGGTGGATTCCAGCGGGGATGAATTAATACTCTGTGAGGATGAGGATGTACACAACCCTGAAGAGGGTAAGGAATCGGTGAATGAGGAGGATGAGGACGACATTTTTCCTCCGTAGAGCCAGTTTGTGCAGGGACAGATTAATTGCCAGCTTGTTTTGTGGGGGCCCAAACGAACCAATTATTTCAGCCACAGTCGTGTGGCAGACCCTGGCGCTGAAATGATTGGTTTGTTAAAGTGTGCATGTCCTGTTTATACAACACATCCCAAGGACAATTCCATCTTGCACCTCTTTTTTTTCTTTGCATTACGTACTGTTTGCGGCCTAGTTTTTCAAACTGCCATCCTGTCTGCCACTGCAGTGTCACTCCTAGATGGGCCACATGTTTGTGCCGCCCACTCGTGTCGCTTAGCATAGTCATCCAGCTACCTCGGTGCAACCTTTTGGACATAAAAACACTATTGTGAGGTGTGAGGTGTTCAGAATAGACTGGAATGAGTGGAAATTAAGGTTATTGAGGTTAATAATAGCATAGGAGCAGAAAAACCCACAAATTCTGTGATTTTAGCTGTTTTTATGCTTTTTTTCAAAAAAATACAGATCCAAAGCACAAAACCCAGAACCCAAAACACGGAAGGGTGGGTTTGGCAAAACCAATCCAGATCCAAAACCAAAACACAAAACACGAAAAGTAGCCGGTGCACACCCCTAATTTATAGCGGCATGTATATAATTCATGGAACCAAGGGCCTGATTCAGACCCGCTCGCGAGCGCTCGCAAGCGGATCGATGTTGCCCAAGTGCGCATGTGCACGACGGAGGCGGCTCCGTCGTGTGCATGCGCGAGACCCGAATAACGACGGCCAAGACTTGATGTATATTTTAAGATGACGATGAAGAGTGTTAGACCGTTTCCCAGAATTGGTAGCTTTGATAAGGATGTATTGAACAATGTCCGAGATAGCATCAGTATGGTGCGTTCTTGAGTGAAAAAGGTAAAATGTCACTAGGAAGTGCCTACCCTTCTACGCGTGCGGGGGATTACCTGAAGAATCGGAAGCCTCCTGCGAATTCCGGGAGTGTAGGCATGTATGCACAGTGGGCGTGCTAATGTCTTGCTAGTGATCGCTGGATTTGCATACTTTGGCTGCTGAGGGCTGCGTGCAGGGCCGGACTGGGACTTAAAATAGGCCCTGGCATTTAAAGAGCACACAGGCCCACCTTGTGTCAGCATCTGTCTCCTGGCATAGACTCCTCCCCTAACTATTCCTGACCCCTCCCACTTCTTAGTCTATGCTCTTACAAATATAATATTAGAACAACAGACAAGTACACATCATTTTCTATTAAAATACATACAACAGAGCACATCCTGCATGGGAGTCAAACATTTGGTATTGTGTTGGTTCTGTTAAGCTGTGTACACACCTATAGCTATATCTGTCCAATTCGTGTGGTGAGACAGAAAATCTGGGAATGTGTGGGAGCAAATAACAATAGAAATTTGCTCCCAGATGCTGGAAAATGGACCAGATTTTCTTACCCAACAGACGGATTGGACAGATATCTATAGGTAAAGCTGGCACTTCACAGGTGTAGGTCACACACAAAGAAAGGGGAAGGCATTTTCCCAAGCGATAGTTTAGCAGTTGTAGAAGATTAGATAGTGTTCACTGTAGGACTTTTTTAGGGTAGGGGTGCTGAATGCAGAGGACACCTCTGTGCACACCAAAGCAGAGCCACAACTACACATTTTAACAAAAGAGTGTTTGTGCCGTCAACTATAGGGGGAGCAGGGAGAGCGTGTCCCTTCGGCAAAAAAATTCAGGCATGGTTTTGGTGGGAAGGGGCATAGCCACCTAATTTTCACGTTATGTCACACAGTAGTGTCCCTTTTTTACATTACGTCACACGGTAGTGCCCCATAGTCACGTTACGTCACACAGTAGTGTCCCTTAGTCACAATACACTGAACAGTAGTGTCCCTTATTTATGTTACATCACACAGTAGTGCCCTTTTTCACCTTTTGTCAGACAGTAGTGTCCCTTTTCATGTTACGACACACAGTAGTGCCCCATAATCAAATTACGTCACACAGTAGTGTCTCTTTTTCACATTACGTCACACAGTAGTGCCCCATAGTCACGTTACGTCACACAGTAGTATCCCTATTTCACGTTATGTCACACAATAGTGTCCCTTATTCACATACACATATATGAATATTTGCACATAACAAATATTATAAAATATAAATATAATAAACAATATATTGTATACAATTAATATTAATACTACATGGATCTGCAGGTTTGAAATAGGAACATACTAAAAGGAATAGAGAGACAGGAAAAAGAGAGGAGGAAAGGGGGGAGCAAGGAGAAAAAGAGAGGAGAAATTTGGGCAGCTGGGGAGAGAGAAGGAAAGAGGGGACCCAACATAGGAGAATTAGGGAGAGTCAGGAGAGAGAGGGAGGAATAGGAGGAACTGGGGTAGAGAGAGAGAGAATATGGGGTGCCAGGAGAGACATAGGAGAAATATGGGGAGTGGAAAGAGAGAGAAGAAATAGGGAGAGCCGCGAGAGAGTGAAGGAACAGGTTGAGCCGAGAGAAAGGGAGGCGGAACTGGGGAAGCTAGACAGACATAGGAGAAATAGGGTGAGCTGGGAGAGAGATGGAATAGGGGAAGCTGGGAGAGAGAGAAGGAATAGGGGAGGCCGGGAAAGACATAGGAGAAGGGAGCTGGGTAAGAGTAGGAAGGAATAGGGAAAGACGAGAGAGTGAGAAGGAATAGGGGGAGACAGGAGAGACAGAAGAAAGGGGAAGTTGGGAGAGAGAAGAGGAATAGGGGGAGATAAGAGAGACATAGAAGAAAGGGGAAGCTGAGTGAGAGAAGAGGAATAGGGGGAGACAAGAGACATAGAAGAAAGGGGAAGCTGGGAGAGAGAAGAGGAATAGGGGGAGACAAGAGAGACATAGAAGAAAGGGGAAGGTGGGAGAGAGAAGAGGAATAGGGGGAGACATAGGAGAGGGCGAGACGGGAGAGATGGAGGGGGAGAGGGGGACGGGAGCGGGGGAGATGGGAGAGATGGAGAGGGATACAGAGATGGGAGAGGGGATGAGGGAGAGGGGGAGACAGATGGGAGAGGGGGAGAGAGAGGGGGGGAGAGGGAGGGGGGGAAGGGGGAGAGGGAGGGGGGAGAGGGGGAGAGGGAGAGGAAGGGGGGAGAGGAAGGGGGGAGATGGGAGAGGGGGAGAGAGAGAGACGGGAGACGGAAGAGGGGGAGATGGGGAGGTGGAAGAGAAGGAGACGGGAGACAGAGATGGGAGAGGGGGAGACAGAGATGGGAGAGAGGGGAGAGGCGGAGAGGGAAACAGGAGGGGAAGAGGGAGATGGAGACGGAAGGGGGAGAGGGAGACAGAGATACTAGAGGGGGAGAGTGAGGGGGAGGGAGAGACAGATAGGAGAGGGGGACAGAGATAGGAGAGGGGGAGGGGGAGAGGGAGTCAGAGATAGGAGAGGGGAAGAGGGAGATGGGAGGGGCATACATAGGAGAAAGAGGGAAACCTGGGAAAGAGAGAGAAGGAATAGGGGGAGACAGGAGAGACATTGGGCTACTAAACCCGACTAAGGATTTCTTCTCGCATCCCTCCTGGGATGCAAGCAAAAATCCAACAAAAGTCCAGGCGCAATGCTGTTTTCTGCCCTCAGCTTGGCAGAAACAGCATCGCGCTGGGAGGTTTAGTCAGAGAATGCCCGTTCTTGCGACTAAACACCTTGTTTAAGGCGCAAGGCACAGGAGAAGGGCATTCTCCAACCTAACAATGCGCAGACTTGAATTGAGCCCATAGGAGAAAGAGGGGGAGCTGGGCGAGAGAGGAGGAATAGGGGGAGATGGGAATAGGGGGAAACAGAAAAAAGAGAGAGAAGAAATCAGGGGAGATAGAAGAGAGAATAAGAGGAGGAGGAATAAGGTGAGATGAGAGAGAGACAGAAGGAAATTAATGGCGGAGATGGCAGAGATACCTGACGTAGTTTTGGTGTGCAGAGGTTTACCAAGGTTGCTGCTTTTAGACCTAACCGTTTTACCAATTCACCATATGCAGTCCTCTGTGAAGCAGCGTCCTGCTGTACTGTAGCTGATGCCCGGAACCCGGAAGTGCGGCTCCTCTGAATGGCATGTACTCCTCGTGCAGCTCTGCCTCCCGGGCAGCAGACTGTCTGCATAGCGCTGTCCCAGATTCCTTCCCACTGACCCCAATCCCATGGGGTTTGGTCGCGGCAGTACAACCTCCCGCACCTCGCCTTGCTCAGCAAGCAGATTTCAGGAACGCACAGCCGCGTCATGACGCGGCCGCGCATTCGTGCAATCTGCTTACTGAGCAAGGCGCCGCCTGGGAGGTTGTACTGCCGGGTGAGCCTGTGCTCAGCCTAAGCGGCCCATTTGGCCATCGGCCCTTCTGGCATTTGCCAGAAGTGCCCGATGTCCAGTCCGGCCCTGGCTGCATGCGAACGCATCCTTGCGAGCGGGCATTAATCAAGCTCTTTATTCCTAAGATTGTGTGTATTAAATAGTTTTCCTACCTTACCCTCCTCTTACTGCTCCCTTCCCAACCTATTGGAATCTCTGGCTGCCTGATAGAAAACTTGGATACAAATGTAATTATTCCAAGTCAGAGGCTCTCTTTCTTCATATTTCTGTTTACTAGCAATTCTAATTTTAAATGAAAATGCAGCTGAATTTAAATCTTAGAGATCAATATAACTTGGAATTAAACTTTACTATTTTCAGGAAATGTTCACAATTTTTTTTTGAAATAAGAGCAAACTCTATGGGGTATATTTACTAAAGTACAGGTTTACAAAAGTGGAGATGTTGCCCATAGCAACCAATCAGATTCTAGCTATCATTTTCTAGAAGGTACTAGATAAATGATAAGTAGAAACTGGTTGCTATGGGCAACATCTCCACTTTTGTAAACCCACACTTTAGTAAATATACCCCATACAGTTCAAACTAAAGTTTTGAAGGGACCAAAGCAGAGAAATGGGAGCTTCTACCCTGATGCCTGCTCATATTGCCTATTGGCCAATTTACTGTAAGCCACATAATTACTTCTTTTTCCACTTATCTTAGTAGTTGGATAAAGAGAGGAGACGCCATCACTGATTTGGTTCCTATGCTCTCCTTGTGGCCTTAGATCACCACATAGGCATCTGCCTCTTCGGCTTTCCCAAAATAATTGTTTTTTGTAAAATTTTTGACTTTTGCAGAATCAGATACAGCCTCTCGGAGTCCCCTCTCCCATTTGCCAGCCATGGGGATCAGGTTGACTGATGACTTTGTGAAAGCTGGCAACTGGGCTGAATTTGTATCTATGCAGCATAGTTAGGCTATCCCAGATGCCAATTTTTACCAAAGTACTCTCCCCAGAGTGAGGATTCTATATGTCATGTCACCTGAGACCATTTGACTAAAAGTAGAAATATTGTAGGCAGGTGTTTAAAGTGGAATTTTAACTATTTGTTTTCCTATAACAAGCCACCAATTTTTGAGCAAAAAGGCCTCAAAATGTGATAACCCTTGCTTTGACAAGAGCCAATAAATTTAGCAAAATAGGAGGCTACCACCAGGTGGAGCCATTAAGCACCATAATTGAGACAATCCAGCAATGGGACAGTGTGCTTGTTAGTTGTACATGTGGGGTTGAGACCAGGAGACACCAAGATGCGAAGTGCACAGCGGCGTGAATAGCCGCAGGTTTGCTGTGAGAGGCAAGAGACTGGACAAAGCATTATCACTGAAGTGGTGAGGTGACAGAAGCCACTGATGGTACGCTGAGTGTACACTTCAGAAGCACCAGCTGGGACTGAAACTGAGAGCCGGAGACAGTATGTCAGAACTGGGTGTCGCAGTTGAGATCCATGGAGGTTGTGAGTGAGTAACAGAGCTGTAAAATGGAGAAGTCTCTACTGAGCTGCAGCACTACTGAAAATTGTTTAGGAGCTATTGAGAACTGTTACAGAGCTATTGCGAGAGTGTATGAGAGATAATGAGAATTAACGACTGATACTGAGAATTGCTAAAAAGATACTGATATCTGCTATATTTCAAGTACTGTGCAATCCTGGCTTGTGCAAGAGACAGAGTTTGAGTAAACAGCATGATATTCTTCTTGTTTGAGTTACTAGAGAAATAGTGCCTGAGTTTGTCAGTGTAAAGTGCAGGAGCCATTTTGTATGAATACTGTGCTAAAGAGCACTTTGGGTCTTAATTATTGCTACTGTACAGTTATGAAGATAATTGGAATATAAATGCAAGTGGAGCTGTGTTTCTTATCATTAGAAAGCCAAAGCTATTATCCTCTGTAATCAGGAAAGAACAGCATTAAATGCTTAGCTTATTGTTATTATCAATTGTGAATTACAAATACATGCATGTTATAGGAAAGTGATCATCCAGCAACAGAGTATTCCAACAACAGAAGTTTGTGTGCACTTTTGAGTAAAATACTAACAGTTTTGAGGTTTTTGCTAAATCTGCTGATCAATAATTCATGTTGCTCTTACTGTATATCTGTCTTTTGTAAAGGTTAATGTGTGTTTAAAGTATAGTATATTGAGACAACCAAGAAGTTGCCTTTTTCCTTGTTAAATCCAAAGAGGTGCTGCAGCAGCAAAGATAAAGAAGCTCATTTGACTACCGGAAAGAGTTATTGCCCTTGCCTATTCACTACTGTATTGCTAACTACTGTGTTGAATTTGCAATATTCATTTTTGTGCTGCAATCTCCTGTCATATGTATGGTGATCATTATTTGCATACAGTGACCTGCCCTGGATCTACACCCCCAACCCCCTTTAATAAATCAACTTGATTCTTCTATTTATCAAGGCTGTCACATTATGTGCAGGATGCACCAAAGGCAAAACTGTGGTCAAACCTCTGAAAATGCAGTTTTCAGCATTTTGCCTGCATTTCGCATGTGCACCAAGTTCAGGAAAGCTAAACTTTCCGAAGCTTGGTCCCAGTAGGCAACACCATCTACAGAAGACTATGGGCTTCTTTTAAGATTTTTCCTGAGAGGGACCCACTAGGATTCCTCCCAGGGTTCCCTGTGGCTTGCACATGTGCTGGCCGATGGCTGCACATGCACAGAAGTACACCAGAGGGACTCCTGGGTAAAAAATCCAAAGGTCCCCACACTTTAAAGGACAGCTCTTATCGTGAGAGCTGTCCTTTGCTTAAGTATTCATGCATACGTCGCTACTAAAAACCGATATGCATGCAATCAGTGGAGGAATGCATTACATCCAAAATGAGATGCTTGATGCATCCTGCCTTATGTAATTTGTTTCTGTGTAAGGGGCTAGCCTCTCTCCTACAGTCCAAGGTGGATAAAGCTCATGGAATTAGTATGTAATACCGCCGGCCGCATGGCCGGTAGTTCGAATCCCGACAGCGTCAGGCCGACAGAGCAAGAGATCCCGGCAGCGGCAGGCTGACAGTGCTGGAAAACCTGATCGTCCCCAGGTAAGTACCAACTAACCTAATCTACCCCCCTAACCCTCCCTTAGGGGTGCCTAACCCTAACCTCCCCCCAAGTGCCTAAACCTAATCCCCCTCTAAGTTCCTAAACCTAACCCCCCGTCCCCGCTGCCTAAACCTAAGTCCCCCAGGGGGTGCCTAACCCTAACCCGCCCCTTCCCCTAGCTTAGCCCTAAGCCTCCCGGGGGGGTGCCTAGCCCTAAGTCCCCCCCGGGAGCCCTAAACCTAACCCTCCCCCCCAGCGCCTGTTCGCTCACGGCGCCCGGCATCCCTTCGATCGGGATGCCGGGTGTCGGTCTACCATAGTAGGGGTAATGATAGGCGTCTACATTTTAAACGCCTGTAATTTAACCCTAGCCGGGATTGAGGAGTCGTGAAGCCGGCAGCCGGTATTGCGGCCGCCGCCATCGTAAACGTATACCAAGCTCATGGAGTCATTGCCAAAGAAGAAGGAACATCAGCTGGTGCTGCTGTCTCAGCTGTGAGGTACCATCTATACCTAACTTATCTGTGCCCACTACAACACCCAGGGTACCACAGAAGTACCAGGGCCGGATTATGGGCCACGTGGGTATGAAAATGTTCAAGGACCTTTTGTGAGATGCTGAAAAAGTATGACCAGTGCTGTGTGGGTGTGGCCAGTGCCATGAGGGTGTGTACACCCCATACACTATCAGCCCCAATGTCTCTCTAAATATGTAAAAATATAAAATTTGCATCATATTATGAAAAAAATATCATGATGATGGGCCTATTTTTATGTGGAGGATCTGCCCCATTATTAATCTGGCTCTGCAGAGTACTTATGTCTGGCTGAGGGACTGGTCCTTCCAGGGAGGCGTAACCAGATCCCCAAGATAGTGTAACCATGCTGTGGCCCTTTGGTAGCACATTGCTTATCTAGTAGTCCTTGGGATTCAATATGGGAAAGCGACTGTTGATCAACATCGACAGCCGTCCCGTTTTGCCACGAGCCCCGAGCGAGTGAAGTTCACACTCGCTCCAGGGCTCGCGCACACGCAGTGCGCATGCCGCACATGTGCACTGCCCGACCATCGACCCGCATGCGGGCGCAATGCGGGTCTGAATCAGGCCCTGAGTTTGAAATAAAAAAACAAGCCTAGTTTTGTAACCATCTAAATGTGCTTTGTACACCTGAAAAAGCTGTATTTATTTAACAACATCAAATAATCTTTATTCAAATGCCTATTACTCAATTTAAAATGGAAAATATGTTTGTGCACAGATGGTGCTGGAATTAGTTAAATTTAATTTACAATAAAGCCATGTGTGGGCACCTGTAGTGTGGTGATTCACAGATTTGTCTCTTAATCATTCTTGCAAATTGGGCAAAATGCATCTTTTGTCATGTTGAAAACCCACTCAGTAGTCACTCAATTGTTACAGTAATATTGATCAATCTAAATTTGTTTAGATATGGGGAGGGTGGGTGATTCAGCTGTAGCTCCACACATCATTTCTCTCCTAAGCAATGTTATGCCGCTCAGTTTTTCATGAAGTTATTTTATGCACCAAATATAAGTGTGTTGAGGCTCCAAACAGCAATTTTATTGTCCTTTTGCTTAATTGTGTTGTTTGATTATTGTATTAAGGAAGTATTAAGTGCAAAAGTGAGAGAGCACTTTTGCTACATTAAAAGCTCCTGGGTGGCGTAAATCTGTGTTATGCTTACAGTGGGATGAGTCTTTTTCACAGCCGAGCGAGTCACGTTCAATGTTGAGTTTTGGGATTAAAGCTGGCCATACATTAGTTCAACTTTCATCCAACCATCCAACTAGTTTGTTGGTTGGAGTACATATCTGGTAATGTCTGGGAGCAAATGGCAATCAGCTATTTGCTCCCAAACCCCAGAAAAAGGACAAAAAAACAATCATTCAGACAAGTTGGTTAAATCTGTTTTATTTAAACAACTTGTCTGAATGATAATATCATACAGGGTGAAAGGAGGCGAGCACCCACTAGTGCAATAAATAAATACATAAGGTGCATAATTACAATAGTGCTTATCTTTAGTACTTGTTCATAGACCCTGTCCTCTCAGTATTCATCCAAGGACTTTGTTGGGATTCAGTACAAAAATTGGAAAAGATTAATAAAAATAAAGCATATCATATATTGTTTGACCAATAAATTAGGCCTAAAATGATTTGAGGAGGTAAGATGGTATAGACCCGTGCTTAGGAACCATATTTATGTCCCATATACCACTTGAAAGCCATGTAAATGCTAGGTAAATATATTCATAAAAATATTTATTTACAATGATTTTGCAAAAAAACAATAGTAGGTACCAAACGTACAAGACATATATTAAAATTTGCTTATCCGTCCAATTAAAAGCTTTAGAGTTGGTAAGCACTCCTAACACGTACATATATATACATACATATATATTACAAGTGTACCTAGGAGAATTGATGCTGTTTTGAAGGCAAAGGGTGGTCACACCAAATATTGATTTGATTTAGAATTCTCTTCTGTTAATTCACTTTGCATTTTGTTAATTGATAAAAATAAACTATTAACACTTCTATTTTTTAAAGCATTCTTACTTTGCATATTATTTTCCACACCTGCCTAATACTTAAGCACAGTATTGTATATATGACATATAGATGGCATGTTAAATAAACTTTGCAACCCTATAAATGTTTTCATCAATCAAGAATTAATAGCCTTAAAGTAAAAGCCTAGTAGAAAATATAATATATTACCAACATGCTCAAAAAAGCAAGTCACTAACCTCAGGCCAGTACAAGTGATTGCTGCCAGAGTAACGTCTAGTAGAAAACTACATCACCATCAAACTTACTCCAAACAGCACATCACAGGTCGAAGACCACTACATGTGATTGAAGGTGGAATATTTAGTGGAAAGCAAAGCATTTATCACTATAAGGAAAAGTAAATCTGAAACCTGGAGCACATTATTAAAAACCAAGCTCCCAAATGTGAGTTTTCAAAGGCAGACTATATCCAAACAGCAAATCACAGGCCCCAGGCTAATACAGGTGACTCAAACCAGAGTAACACCCCAGTAGAAATGATAATAATAACAAACTTCTCCAACCAGCAAATTACAGGCCTTATGCCAGTACAAGTAAATGGAGATGAAATAACAGGCTAATAGTCTTTACACCAAAAAAAGCAAGGTGGCAAAGCTCATAGTAAAAGCAGTGCACGATGGAATTGTCCTCCCATCCATCCGCATGTTATATTTTAAAAAAGACATGCACAGATATGATTTTGATAAACAACTTGAATGAACTCGCTGCAAATTATGTAACAGGGTGGAGGTGTCTAGATGGTTGACGTACTAACCTCTACTTACTTTGGCACAAATGCCACAGATGCCTTGACAAATGTCAGGATTTTCCACGTGGAAGAGGGTTTTTTTGGTCTTTTGCCCAATGCACTTCTTATCACTGGTATGAAGTGCTGCCACTGGTGGCTGACTTACTTTGACACAAACAACAACATCCTCCTTCATTTTTTCAATTTATCTATCATTAGTGTCAGATACACAATTATCCCTCTCATCAGGAGATAAGAGGCATACTAATGGGACAATTTGTTTATTCATTTATTTTATTTATTTAAAATGTATTTATTTTATTAGGGGCACTACTTTATTTTCTTTTATATAAAGGAGTAATAATTTATTTTTAAAGGGGTAATCATACTTTTTTTATTTAGAGCCACAACCAAATAAGACTTATTTTTATAAGGGGGGTTCTGGGGAATATGTGAAGAGCTCCCAGTAGGTAGTGGGCACATGGCAGGGGGAACAACCACAGCAAGAAGTCACACTGTACTGGGAGAGGTGGCACCATTATGTGTATACCAGGGGTCCCACACTCGATGAGTTTGATGCACTGAGCCATGCAAGAGGCTAATGATATATTTAATGGAGGCAACATGCCATATCCTGGCCATTACCACATTCAAGATGGGCTGTGTAGGTTTTTCCAGTGACTAGCAATATGTGTATAGAACAATAGTATTTAAAACAATGGTGCAAATGCTGTATGCTGGAATAAAAATCCTTTGGTATTAGCTAAGAAGTAGAGATGAGCGGGTCCGGTTCCTTGAGAACCGAACCCACCCGAACTTCGAGGATCCGAGGCAGATACGAGTCGGCTCGGGTTTTCCCGCCTGACTCAGATCTGAAAATGAGGCAAAATGTCATCATCCTGCTGTCGGATTCTAGCGGGTTTTGGATTCTATAAAGGTCCCGCGATTGCCGCCATCTTTTATTCCGGCTGTGGAGAGTGAAGAGGGAGGGAGCTGGGACCTGTGCTGTTGTTAACTTGTTATAATTATAATATTAATTGCACGCTGACTCTGTGCATAGAGGGGCTGGCTGTTGTCTATAGAGTGGATGTCTTGCTGTTGTCTATAGAGGGGCTGGCTGGCTGTTGTCATGTCCATAGGGGCTGGCTGGCTGTCATTGTCCTGTCCATAGGGACTGGCTGGCTGTAGTGCTGTGTTGTCCAGGGGGTGCTCTGTCCTTCAGGGGTGCTCATCACCCACCCCCAATGTGGAAAAAATAAATAAATTAGTGTTAGCCACACTTGTCATCAGTGCAGGGGTGCTGTTCTGCTGTCTGTTAAGGGACTACTGCCTCTTTCAGGGGTTCACCCCAGTGTTAAAAAAATATATAAACAATTTTTTTTGTGTGGCGTGTCATTGGCAGAGCTGCGCAGGGGTGCTGTGTTGCTGTCTGTCAAGGGGCTGCTGCCTCTTTCAGGGGCTCACCCCTAGTGTGAAAAAAATATATATTTTTCTGTGTGCGTGTTAGCCACACCATCAGTGAAAAAAATTAAAACATTTATTTTTTTAATTTTGATAAATATTTTATTGCAGTTTGTAAACAAAACCAGTAATAAAAAAAAATCTATTTTTTTTTAAAAAACAAACATGAATATTGCAATGAAAACATTATTTTTTGTAAGTTATTGGGTTACAAAAAGTTTTTTTTTTAATCTGAAACATAGCAGAAATGTTATCCTAACAGCTTATAAAGTTATGTGCTCTAAAAAAAACTAAAGCCTATATTTATTTATGAACCTATATAGAGTGGACATCCTAAATTCTAAAACTGTTCTATTCAAAAACATAAACAAAAGCAAAGATTATAAGTCTAGTGTGTTATAGTGTGTTATTATGATGTTAGAATGTAGAAGGCCAAAAATTGGGTGGACCACACATGGCTGATTGATCAACCATGGCGACTGGATTAGTATCATAAGGAAGAGGAGGCTGCAAACTGGGTGTCATGTCATGAGTTGGCATATGGGGTATGTTGCTGTTAAGGGATCAGGCTGGTTATCAGTGGACACATTATTATAGTTGTTGTTATTTTGGGTTGCCATCTCCTGAAGGGTGTTTATCAATAGACAGAGACTACCTATCAGCTCAGGCATAGACGCTTCCTGAGGAACAGAGCTCTGCTCTCTGTAGGGAAGCCAAATAGGTGGGAGCCCCTTTTCCAACATTTGAAGCTCTTCTCTCTCCACATCATCTATTATAGATGAAAAAAAATGTCATCAGGGACATCTAGCTCCTCTTTCTGTACCCTGCTCATCCTTTTTGGACAGGAAGTCCAGGATGGATGGTTTGGAAGAAGAAGGCCTAGCAACAGATGGGGATGGTCAATATCAAGACCTGGTCCCCCCAGTGGGTGTAGTCTGGGAGCTATTGGTTGGCATGCAGGCAGCGGAATAACAAAGGCCTCCATGTTGCCTGTGCTCTCTATTCCGTATTTCAGTTTGCGATTCAGGTAGGAATAAAGTCAGCTACAGAACACAGAATCACTGGATGTCTTAGTGCATTCAGGCCAGATACGATCCATGAATTCCCAGACAGATTCCGGACAGATGAATGATTTGCTGGTGATAATCTTTGGTAATTACTGCCAAAGGTGGGTGTTATAGCCAGACACTTTGAAGGCTGTAACTTTGAACTGCTTTATAGAAAACATGTGAATGAAATCTTTCCACACTGCAAAACATGATGGAGAAATCCCTTGAAGTTCAGCACCTAGAGCATCTTTTTTCATGTTCTTTGAGGTCTCTCCTGACTGTGAAGAAAGATTCTCCACACTGTAGTCTTCCATTGTGACTTTTTAATGGTGATTTCAATGTTGTCAACTGGCTGAGATCCATCTGATCTGAGGGTTGGGGTTTCCCCATGCAAATGAGACAATTCACATCCAGAAGGTGACTCTTATGTTTAGCCATGGTGTCAGTCTCTCTTTTGGCAGAATTTGCACAATCTTGGTCTTGGGGGCACCATGATGAATCAGACAGATTCTCCCTGGTAAACTGATTTTGTGTTGTAACTATTTCTATTAAACCTTTGCGTGTGAGTCTAGTCATCTGCCGCTTGTGGTGGAACTCTTTTTCTGCTTTCTAAATGATCTCCAGACACAACGTAAAACTTAAACTTTAAAGTGAAATGTTGCATTTAATGCTCTGTTCCGCTTGTTCACATATCTAAGTAATATGGTTAAGTGGACAGTGGGAACAACGGCAATTTGAAGGCCACTAACTAACTCTGTTTTTTTTAATGTCCCTGTACAGGCTGGGAAATTCCTGAAAAGAAGGTTTGCAAAGGATTATTTAAGGTAATTGTTTATTTATTTTTGGAAAGCACGCTTCTTGTTCCTGGTCCCCTTCTGGGATGAAAAAAATCCACTCCCAGCAAGCGGGCATGGTGCTCAAGAAAGAATTCCCAAGAAAGACACAATGTAAGACTTAAACCTTCAATCTGAAATGTTGTATTTAATGCTCTGTTCCGCTTGTTCACATATCTGATATGGTTAAGTGGACAGTGGGAACAACGACACTTTGAGACCACTAACTAAATATGTTTTTTTTTATGTACCTGTAGAGGTTGGGAAATGCCTTTGTAGAAGGTTTGCAAAGGATTATTTAAGTGAATTGTTTATTTGTTTTTGGAAAGCACTCTTCCAGGTCCCTTCTGGGATGAGAAGATCAACTCGCAGCAGCAGCAGCAGCAGCCATGCTCAAGGATTTTTCTGTAGCAAGGACTGATGTGAATGTATCACTTTTTTTGTAAATGCCTCCTCCTCCTCTCCCCTTCTCCCTCATAAAATTTCTTCTGAATAAAAAAACAAAATAAAATTTACTACCAATCAATCCTTCCTGTCCCTGCCCTGCCTTCAACTACATACATACTCCAACTCCCTCAGGCCTTTTTTGAATAATAAAAGTGTTTCCTGATGTGCCATGTTTGAAGTTGAACTGCCATGTTTTTCTGCCGCCCACTGCTGCAGCTTAGCATAGTCAGCCAGCTATCTTGGCCAAACTAGATGAAAAAATCATTATTGTAAGCTGTGAGGTGGTCAAAATGGACTGGAAAAGAGTGGAAATAAATGTTATTGAGGTGAATAATACTGTAGGAATAAAAAAAGGACCATTTTATGTGATTTTAGCTGTTTTTATGATTTTTTAAGAAAAAATCCAGATCCAAAACCAAAACCGAAAAACAAAACATGGAGGTGAGGTTTTAGCAAAACCAATCCAGATCCAAAACCAGGGGAGATCCAGATCCAAAACCAAAATCAAAACACCAGAGTCAGTGCACATCTCTACTAAGAAGCCATATAAAACTAATTAAAATAATTATAAAGTGTTGATGAATAAGCTCTGTGAAGAGCACAACATCTGAAATAACAACAATAAAGGTGTTGGAAATGTCCGTAACAGTGGACCCGTGCCAAAAGTTGGTGGTAAAACAGCGTTGTGTTGCAAACAGGGGGTTCCGGAAATACCCTTGTGTGACTCACTGTTTGTGGTTCCTCTGGATTGGGACTTCCTTAACAGCATGCAGCGGCCTTTGAAAAAGAGCATTAAAGCTTGAAACGCATTAGAATGGGATAGGGGCAATGGTACTATAAGCTAAAGGCTTAGTTCCGCATCCAAAAAGGGTGAGATATATACTTACATTTAAAATGAGTCAGGGGCCTACATTTACATGATTTTATATGTGCTTGAATGAGACATTACGCTGAATAGAAAACTGGAGGGCAAATACTAATGGGAGCTCATGTCCCTTTTCACACAGAATAAGGATTTCCACTGGCAGCTGTCCCTTACATCCTAGAAGCAGACAAATTATTACAATAAGATGTTGATCCTACAACACACATCTACAAGGCTCAGGTTTTAAACCTAGGAACAGGGCTTTATTTTGATGGTATGGCAAAATTGTAACAAGGATCATACTCGTCATCGCGGGAGTACAGTAACTAAGAGATTCAAATGGTTTTAGATTGTAAATGGCAGCTGGACATTCAGAGGTGACAAATGGGTCTATTTATGAAGCAGTGATAAACCTTCTCTCTGCATTTTATGCCAAAGAAAGGGGTTTACATTACTTCCTCCTATTGGGGACTGTAATGTATACTCAATTTAACAAGCGACAAAGAGCGAGATGGCATTGACAATACTTTCAATGGGAGACATTTGAAGCTGGAGAGGCTTTGCAGGTTCCTCTCGGGGTGATGTCTCACCAGCAGCATTAGCATTCTGCTGAGGTGGAAGAAACTCCAAAAAGAGCCCTAGTATGGTACATTGCATCATACAGTATGTGCAGAACGTAGAGCTGCAATATGCAGTAATACATAATGGTTCTTAATGCATTAGCATAGTATGGTAAATAGACCCCAAAGTGTTACAAGTCCATTCCAGGACTTGTCTCCTGCCAGTATTCCTCCTGCTCCTGACCATGCTTCTAGGTTGCCGGTTGCTTGGAGACCCAGACGTCAGAGGATTTCACATGTTTCCTCCTAGTGTTGCCTGATTGGCAGCTGATCCTATTTGAACTTCCTGGACTGTCGCCGCCCTGTCGGCTATAGAGTTTTCATGTGGAACTTTTGGTTATGCAACCTGGTTTCTGTGCATCCAGACTTCCAATTATAATCAGTACATGCTGCGTGTACTCTGCTCACCGGCTTCTAAGTGACCCAAGTACCCCGGGTTCAAGCATCGCTGTCTACAAGGACCTCCAAGCCATACAGCTATCTTGCTTCTATACCAAGATAGCTTCTATACCAAACAACATTGTCTACAGGGCCCTCCAGGCCATACAGCAATCCTGCTTCAACACCATGTTTCAAGCATCGCTGTCAACTAGGCCCTCCAGGCCATCCACCAATCCTGCTTCTACACCACGTTTCAAGCATCGCTGTCTACTAGGCCCTCCAGGCCATACAGCAATCCTGCTACTACACCACATTTCAAGCATCACTGTCTACTAGGCCCTCCAGGCCATACAGCAATCCTGCTACTACACCATGTTTCAAGCACCGCTGTCAACTAGGCCCTCCAGGCCGTACAGCAATCCTGCTTCAACACCACTTTTCAAGCATCGCTGTCTACTAGGCCCTCCAGGCCATACAGCAATCCTGCTTCATCATCACGTTTCAAGCATCACTGTCTACTAGGCCCTCCAGGCCATACAGCAATCCTGCTTCATCACCACGTTTCAAGCATCGCTGTCAACTAGGCCTCCTGGCCATTTAACAACTTTAGTTTGGGCTGTAAGTCTACAGTATATTCTATTGACTGTCCTATTGTTTCAGCTCCTTACTGCACCATTGAGAAGTTGTGTTTGTACTGGCCCTCCAGGTCCACCATATCATTGATAAAGTAAACTACCATGATTTTAATATTCTGCTTGTGACTGTTCTTCGATGTGCCTCGTATCTCCAATACATCCATCTCGGTTCTAGCAATTGCTAGAGGATTGTAACACAAAGTGAAGGGATTCTCCACCCTAAAAGCAAATTTATTCTGCAAGAGTCATTTACCAGAACATCTAGCACCAATCTGTTACCCTTAGTGAGCCATAATGTAGCGTAAACTGGGGAATGAGGAGGAAATTGGGGCAGCCAGGGGTGAGTGGTGAGAGAAGTAAGGTCAGTGTGAGATCATAGTAGTAGTCACAGATTTGCCATGTGAAATGAATAACTGGGTGTGTAAAAGCTAGGGGTGACCTGTTCCAACAAAACTACATGCAGACATTTTCAGTTAAACAGTTAAATTCACCTTATTGTGTGACCAGGAGAAAACCAGAACATTGGCTAGCTTAGGGGTGAGGCCAACTAGTACTATTTTATGTTAAGAAGAACCGGCCTCCAATTACTTGCTGACTATATTACATTTAGGAAGTTTGTTCTCGTGTTTCTGTTCCTCCGTACAAATTGTAAAGACAATTCTCCCTAACCAGGACCAGGGAAGTCTTTGTTTTTGGCGCCTTAAGAGCCCCCCCCCCTTTACCATGACTGAAAGAATGTGGGTGGGTAGTAGTTCCCTTTATAGTAAGAGATCTAAATGCTAGTGAGAGAGACACATACAAACTATAAGATGCAAATGAGTTGTTGATACATGGAGGAGAGTCTCTATCTTAGTGTAAGAATTTGGTATAGATTTGAAAATAAGATTTGGGGGGATGATACAGTAATCAGTACCACGGACAGGTTTGAAAAAATATGGGTGCAGTGTGTGCGGTGTGGGGCCCCCCTGAACCCGGGGGCCCGTGTGCCCCTCACATACTGCACCCATTATAGATACGCCAATGTATATATATATATATATATATATATATATATGTAAAAATGGACCCTTATATTGCACTTACACCAGTTCAGCTGCACCAATTAGGTGGACCTCTGCTAGTTGAGGAGCTATATATAGAAATGGAAAAGAGGGGGTATCTACGATGCTCTACAACTTTAAATATTAATTGAATAGGAGAAATTTCCACCACTTAGTGAGATTTCTTGCAATATTAGCTGTTGGTCAAACACAACCTAATATTTATTCTTCAAATCACCCTTTGTTTATGTTTGGGATATAATTCATAAAATAAAAGCCCAATGACAGCCCATAATTCTTATAACTGAATATTTTATTCATGGTATATCAACTGAGGCAAAAATATATAAAACAATTTACAATATAAATCAATACATAAATAGCAGAAAACAACTTTTAGTAAACCTACTCCAGTACAGAAGGATAGATTTTATCTGCCACCTACACCCTTACGGGTGTGAGCTCTTAGGTGGACCTCTCATGTGGTAGGAGCAGGTACGAGACTTCATTAGGGGTAAATACAAAAATGGAACTGGTCTGAATAAACACTTGGTGATAGGGAGAAATTCCTTAATCGGGATAAATTCCTAAAAAGGCTCTTAAAAGCCAAGTAGTTCTTATAACATTTTTACTGAAACAATTAGACAGATGTTTTTCAACCGATAAATGTAACCGGATTCCTTAATAACAATTTAAATACGAGGACGTATCATATACTCCCAATATGTAAAAACGATGAGACCCAGTGCCAAGCGGTAAAACTCTATTCAGACCAAATAAAGTGTGTGTCTCCCTCTGTTAGCAGTAAACCTACATACAGCATATATATATATATATATATATATATATTAGGATATATATTAGGGGTGAGCGGGTTCGGATTTCTGAAATCCGAACCCCCCCGATCCAAGGCCGATCCAAGTCAGGCTCGACTTTTCCCGCCTGACTCGGATCTGAAATCGAGGCAAAACGTCATCATCCCGCCTTCCGGGTCTCGCGGGTTTTGGATTCTATATAAGGTACCCGTGTCGGCGCCATTTTCTCACTCGGCTGTGGACAGTGAAGAGGGAGGGTGGGAGTTAGGGCTGGCTGGGCTGTGTAGTGTAGTGTGGCTGTGTCCACTACTCCAAAGTCCATAGGGGCTGGCTGTGTTGTGCTGTGCTGCTGTTGTCCATAGGGGCTGTGTCTACTCCTCCAAAGTCCATAGGGGCTGGCTGGACTGTGTTGTGCAGTCAGTTGTCCATAGGGGCTGTGTCCACTCCAAAGTCCTGTGCAGTGTTCCAGTCCTAAAGGGGTGCTGTAGTGTTGTCCAGGGGGTGCTCTGTCCATCAGGGGTGCTCCAAACCAAGTGCAAAAAAATAAATATTTTTTCTGTGTTTGTGAATTGTGTGCGCAGTAGCAGCACATGCATCAAAAAAGTAGTGCCAAGCGTGCGCCTGTGTCATAAGTAAAGGGCCAGCTGGTTTGACCGTTAAAGGGTGCTGTAAACCCCAAAGTGCACTCCAAACCAAATAAAAAAATATTTTCTGTGTTTGTGAATTGTGTGCACTGTGGCTGCACGTGCATCAACAAAGGAGCAGCGCCAAGCGTGCGCCTGTGTCCCATAAGTAAAGGGCCAGCTGGCTTGTCCGTTAAAGGGTGCTGTAACCCCCAAAGGGCACTCCAAACAAAATAAAAAAATATTTTCTGTGTTTGTGAATTGTGTGTGCACTGTGGCTGCACATGCATCAACAAAGGAGCAGCACCAAGCGTGCGCCTTTGTCCATAGGTAAAGGGCCAGCTGGCTTGACCATTAAAGGGTGCTGTAACCCCCAAAGTGCACTACAAAAAAAATAAAAAAAATATTTTTTTGTGTGTGTGAATTGTGTGCGCAGTAGCCGCACATGCATCAACAAAGTAGCACCAAGAGTGTGCCTGTGTCATAGGTAAAGGGCTGGCTGGCTTGACCGTTAAAGGGTGCTGTAACCCCCAAAGTGCTCTCCAAACAAAATAAAAAAATATTTTCTGTGTTTGTGAATTGTGTGCACTGTGGCTGCACGTGCATCAACAAAGGAGCAGCGCCAAGCGTGCGCCTGTGTCATAGGTAAAGGGCCAGCTGGCTTGTCCGTTAAAGGGTGCTGTAACCCCCAAAGGGCACTCCAAACAAAATAAAAAAATATTTTCTGTGTTTGTGAATTGTGTGCACTGTGGCTGCATGTGCATCAACAAAGGAGCAGCGCCAAGCGTGCGCCTGAGTCCCATAAGTAAAGGGCAGGCTGGCTTGTCTGTTAAAGGGTGCTGTAACCCCCAAAGGGCACTCCAAACAAAATAAAAAATTTTTTTCTGTGTTTGTGAATTGTGTGCACTGTGGCTGCACGTGCATCAACAAAGGAGCAGCGCCAAGCGTGCGCCTGTGTCCCATAAGTAAAGGGCCGGCTGGCTCATTTCTTAAAGGGTGGTGTAACCCACAAAGTGCACTAGTCTCCAACAAAAATAAAAGATTATTTTCTGTGTTTGTGTGCGCCTTAGCTGCACGTATATATCAATATAACATAAATGGAGGACCAAACTTTCTCAGATAAAAATAAAATAGGGAAAGATCAAGAACCACTTCCTCCTAATGCTGTTGCTGCTGGAAGTTGTTCATCATCCCAGAGAGGAAGTAGGAACACCACTACTTTTACTAAACAATTGAGCCTCCAACAGTCCTTAGCGAGGAGGATGAAGTACGACAGCAGTCATCCTGAAGCAAAAAGTATAACTGAGGCCTTGACTGCTATGTTGGTGTTAGACATGCGTCCGGTATCCGCCATTAGTGCAGTGGGATTTAGACAATTGATGGAGGTAGTGTGTCCCCGGTTCCAAATCCCGTCTAGATTCCACCTGCATCCTCAAAGCAGCAGTGACAAGCGTGCACCTGTCTGTTAAAGGGTGGTGTAACCCTCAAAGTGCGCTCCACAAACAATAAAAAAATTCTTCTTTTTTTTCTTTCTTTGTGAATTGTGTGGGCTGTAGCCGCACCTGCATCCTCAAAGCAGCAGCAACAAGCGTGCATCTGTCTGTTAAAGGGTGCTGTAACCCTCAAAGTGCACTCCAGAAATAATAAAAAAATATTTTTTTTTCTGTCTTTGTGAATTGTGTGGGCTATAGCCGCACCTGCATCCTCAAAGCAGCAGCGACAAGCGTGCGTCTGTCTGTTAAAGGGTGGTGTAACCCTCAAAGTGCGCTCCACAAACAATAAAAAAATTCTTCTTTTTTTTTCTTTCTTTGTGAATTGCCTGGGCTCTAGCCGCACCTGCATCCTCAAAGCAGGAGCAACAAGCGTGCGTCTGTCTGTTAAAGGGTGCTGTAACCCTCAAAGTGCACTCCAGAAACAATAAAATATTCTTTTTTTTTCTGTCTTTGTGAAATGTGTGGGCTGTAGCCGTACCTGCATCCTCAAAGCAGCAGCGACAAGCGTGCGTCTGTCTGTTAAAGGGTGGTGTAACCCCCAAAGTGCGCTCCAACCAAAATAAAATAATCTTTTTTTCTGTGTTTGTGCGTGAAATGTATGCGCAGTAGCCGCACCTGCATCCTCAAAGCAGCAGCGACAAGCGGATGTCTGTCTGTTAAAGGGTGGTGTAACCCTCAAAGTGCGCTCCACAAAAAATAAAAAATTCTTCTTTTTTTTCTGTCTTTGTGAATTGTGTGAGCTGTAGCCGCACCTGCATCCTCAAAGCAGCAGCGACAAGCGTGCGTCTGTCTGTTGAAGGATTACATCGGTGACAGCATCCAAATAGGCATGTCAGACAGTCCGTACATGTACTGGCAGCAAAAAGAGGCAATTTGGAGGTCCCTGTACAAATTGGCTCTATTTTACCTGAGTTGCCCCCCTTCCAGTGTGTACTCCGAAAGAGTGTTTAGTGCAGCCGGGAACCTTGTCAGCGAAAGGCGTAGGAGGTTGCTTCCAGAAAATGTGGAGAAGATGATGTTCATAAAAATTAATTATCAACTCTTCCAGGGAGACCAGCCTCCAGAACGTACAGAGGGACCGGTGGTGGTGGATTCCAGCAGGGACGAATTAATACTCTGTGAGGATGAGGATATACACAACACTGAAGAGGGTGAGGAATCGGTGAAAGAGGAGGATGAGGATGACATCTTGCCTCCGTAGAGCCAGTTTGTACAGGGACAGATTAATTGCCAGCTTGTTTTGTGGGGGCCCAAACGAACCAATCATTTCAGCCACAGTCGTGTGGCAGACCCTGGCGCTGAAATGATTGGTTTGTTAAAGTGTGCATGTCCTGTTTATACAACATATGGGTGGGTGGGAGGGCCCAAGGACAATTCCATCTTGCACCTCTTTTTTTCTTTGCATTATGTACTGTTTGCGGCCTAGTTTTTCAAACTGCCATCCTGTCTGCCACTGCAGTGTCACTCCTAGATGGGCCACGTGTTTGTGCCGCCCACTCGTGTCGCTTAGCATAGTCATCCATCTACCTCGGTGCAACCTTTTGGACATAAAAACACTATTGTGAGGTGTGAGGTGTTCAGAATAGACTGGAAATGAGTGGAAATTAAGGTTTTTGAGGTTAATAATAGCATAGGAGCAGAAAAATGAACACATTCTGTGATTTTAGCTGTTTTTATGCTTTTTTAAAAAAAAACTACAGATCCAAACCACAAAACCCAGAACCCAAAACACCGAAGGGTGGTTTTGGCAATACCAATCCAGATCCACAACACGAAGAAAGATCCACATCCAAAACCAAAACACAAAACACGAAAAGTGGCCGGTGTACACCAATAATATATATACACATACAGTATATATATATATATATATATATATATATATACATATATAGAATATATATATATATATATATTCATATATATATACTTCGTTACAAATGGCAACCACTTCACTTGTACATTTTCCCCAGCCTACTTACCTCTGCACTGCAGCCTATGGTCTACGGTCTGTGGAGACTAGAGACCCTTCCCTGGTGGAGAGGCCTGAGGCTGTAGAGTCTGTGTGGCTTGGGGGTGAGCATCAGCACAGGAGGGGCGCATAGGGAAAATCAACAGGAGATATTGAAGCCATTGCCCGAGGGAAGACTGGAGGTGGAGCAGCAGAGTGGGCCGGCTGGTGACACAATGACCTTGCTGAAACCAGCTGCCGCAGCCTCTAGCTGTATGTGTGTGGGTTTTTTTGTGCCTTCTCTGGGGGTGGGGGGAGGAAGCGGGTGTAGATGGGCGCCCACCACTGGGGTTTCACCGGATCTCTCAGTTCACAGGAGTGGCTTCTGGGAGAGGGAAGACCATGCCCTCTCTCTAAGACGGCCTCAGCGGGCTGCCCCTCAGGTCCCTTTAGACAGCTGCCTAATGGAAGCGCTGGCCCTGGTTTTATAGCGCAGTAGTGATTAGGTCACATGTGATATGCTTAACCAGTTCTTACATTTATTATATCAAGTAGAACACCAGGTAGCATATGACACAGAGTATATCACAGTGTAACAGCGATAGGTATAACATGGTTTGGTGGCATCCTGGAGCTCAGGGTATTGCTGGGTGTAATAGTGTCCCAGGTGTGATCACAGTACTGGCACTAGTTGTGGGTAATACAGCGACGCTGATAGGCTCCAAAGTAGAGAGAGTCTACAGGGTCCAACCATCCATGCAGAAGGCCAGGGAGTAAAGAAGCACGGAGACGAGACGCTGCACATATGCAGTAGTGCATGTCAGAGGTCAGACCTCCCTAGATGAGCTCCAGCAGGTCCTAGTGACAGACAGTTCAGTCGTGCCTGTCAGATGCTGGAGGGGGGCAGTGCAGAAGCGCACTACTTCCAACAGTAACCATATTACATCCGGCAACTTGCTTCCTGAGATGCTAACACTATGTTTGATCCTAGAAGCTAGTTGGTCTATGCATCACCTGGGCTTGTTGTATATTATTCATACAGATTGTTAAAGGCTTTCTTGTTCCATATGGATTTGGTAACAGTCCATTTAGGTTGCTTTGTTTTTTCATTTGGGACTTAGGAAATTGTGTATAAACTACTATGGGGTCTATGCCTTGGAGAGAGATCAAGTGAATGGAGTTAAAGTACCAACCAATCAGCTCCTAACTGTCACTTTACATGTGTGAACCCCCCACAACCACCAGTTTTGTTTGGAGGTAACTTACTTAAATGCATTCAACCTTATAGTCTATCCCTTGGCTAGAGCATCAGCAAATGGAACAGTAAGGATTTGACTCTATTTTTACATCAAAATATCTTAGCTGGATCAGAAGCAAATACATCTCCTTGTTACCAGATCATTTAATACTTACTTTATCATCCTCACATTCTATAGGGATATTTCCAGCTGTAAAATGAATTGCACTACAATAAGTTCTCTACCCTTCATGTACACACAGGTCATTGGGATCTTAAAGAATTTGGGTGTCTTTCTCATTTGCTATTTCTTTAAGGAGAACCAGTACTGTACCCCAAGTTATTTCAGCCTAATGGGGGCTTGTTATGGTGTCAAAAAGAAATAGAGGTTGGGTCTCCCATATGCAAAATGATTGGGACCTGCGCACCTTCACTGGCATCAGCAGAGTGAATTCCCCGTTCATCCCGAGTTGCCTGATGACCGATGACAGATGACCGATGGTCACACAGATGACCTGGTGCTGCATTTTTGGATGCAGCAGTGGAGAAGCCCCCTGCTGCACTAACATATTATAGCATTGTTACTGCGTACAAAGATGCAGCAGCTGTGTTATTAGCGTACATCTCTGAATCAAGATCTAAGTCGGTTACCCAAGGAGACCAGATATATGGAATTTGGAAGGGCGGTCATTGATAATACTAGATATTGATGTCAAACTCACTAATGGTGAATTCATGGGTTGCACCTAAAATGTCACAATGAGTATTCTCACAATTCTAAATGACTTACTGTAACATATAAAAATAAAACATGGACAACAGTGCTGGCATTAAGATTATATCAAATTTAATTGAATAGTAACAATTCAAATTGGTAGCGGCATTAAATGATCGACAGGACAACAAACATGCACATAAAGCCAAACATTAATGTTCAACTCACCACTTACCATAAATCTCACCCGCTCAGGTGGTGTACTCCTTTCCAGGACAGGACAATAGGGCTACAATATATCCCCATATAAGGAGAGCGCAGCCACTAAGCCTAATGCTAACCTATAACAGACAGATTACCGTTCCTTACTGCCATACAACCACAGTGACCGAACCTAAACTAGTGCGGGAGAGAGGGAAAACGGGAACAAAGAGGCATTTACTCTGCATCACACCCACTATATACCAAAACCTCTACCCGTACATAAATTCTATGGGCTGCTGCAACGAATTGAGGTTTATAAAAATTTAATGGAGAACCTACACCAGCACATTTAAAGGGGCAACACTTAAAAACACCTTTCACTTTATTCTCCACCAGGCTTTCAAAACAGCTTTCAGTTACACTATACTAAATAATGGTGTATTTCTCATGTAGCACCAAAAATGTCACAATGAGTAACCTCACAATTCTAAATGACTTAACAAATAATAATTGAAAATGGTGGTGGCATTAAATTATGGACGAAAATAAACATTTACATAAAGCCAAATGTTGGTGTTCAACTCTCCAATAACCATAAAACCCACCAGTTCAGGTGGTGTAGCCATTTCCCATACACAACAATAGGTCTACGATGTATCCTCATGCAAGGAGAGTGCACCCACTAAGCCTAATACTTAATTTTAACAACCAGAATACTGTCCCTTGCTGCCATAGCCAGCCCTAAGCTGATACGCAGCCACCATATATAAGACACATCAACTAAACTAAGTCTCCAATACACCTAACTAAATTCACATAAAAAATGGTCAAACCAGCAGAACTCAGATGAACCATCAGACCCATAAAGCAGCCTCAATCATACAAACTAGCATTCAACCGAAAGACATAGACGGCGAGGTGGGTGGTGGATTGAAGCGTAGGTAACTGGACCTGAGGCAAAAACATAAAAAAACACAGGGGGTATTAAATAACACCATTATATATTTAATTTATTATGCCAATTAGCCCCCTGGGGGAAAAACTAAATTGCTCACGGACCCCCGCAGTATGTCGGCAAGTAGTTAAGCCTCCAGTTAGCTACGAAGAAGGAAAAGACACAGATCAACCCGATCAAATACAGTGACGAAACGCATATAAATGCCACTTACCCAGAGATTAAATCTCTGCGTCAGAAAGACCCGTGGAAGCTGCTGAAGTAGCGGCTACTATATGAAATGAGCGAGTAGCAAAATCACCCAAAGAAAAACAGGGGAGGGCAGCATAGTACTTAGCAACCGGAGAACCGGAGACCCCAGTGATGCATGCAGGGGGGGATCTGAGAATCTAGAAATTCCCCATGTGCCAATCCATTGCTGCAGCTGCACCGATTATTTAAAAATATTTGAGAGACTGAGACCATCTCCTCTAGGCTGAGCACTAAGCGGTGGATATTGCCATCTTCCTGATGGCGTTACCCATAGAATCCTATGGGCTTCTTTCCGAAGAGTGCTGTGAAAGGGATCCAATCGGATCCCTCCCATTACCCCCCATGGCACATGTGTTCTTCTGCGCATGCGCAGAAGGACGCTGGAGGGGTTTCTGGGTCTTAGACCCGGAAGTCCCTCCATTGCAAAGGGCAATGGATGCGATGACTGGCGGAATGCATCGCCCATTGTATTGAAGTGACACATCTGAAA
Organism: Taudactylus pleione; assembly: GCA_031769625.1. Classification (NCBI taxonomy): domain Eukaryota; kingdom Metazoa; phylum Chordata; class Amphibia; order Anura; family Myobatrachidae; genus Taudactylus; species Taudactylus pleione. The sequence continues at coordinate 7,325,027 of JAUIMM010000081.1, read as the reverse complement.
AAACGAGAGGCGACTTAACATGTTCAGATAGAGCAACAAGATCACTAACTCAGAAGGCACCATGAAAAGCCACTGCAAAGCTCGGTTTAAAAGATAAAATTTGTAATCTGAAAACCATATTGGTATAATCGATTCTAAGAAATGGGAAAAAAACAAAATATTGATCAGGTTCCTATGATCGACAGGGGACAGGGGAAGGTGCCAGCCTGGACCAACTCCTCAAAGCTCATGAAATACTTACCCTATGGTTTATTCTCCATCAGGCTTTAAACAGCCATAATTTCAGTAAATGTCTTCTCTTCTTTTAGGGTCATATCCCTCCAGGCAGCTTTGCAATTCTGTTCTTACTAGTATGCAAAGACAGCAGGAGGTGTATGACACCCTCTGCTGCATTTACGATCCCAGCACTGCGACCGAGGTGGCTGATGTTCGCAATATTGGACATCATCGCTGACGCAGTCCCTGGAAAATGGGGTTGATTTGCCCCTGTTTGCAGGAACGCTGGCCGACCCCGCATCGCCGTTTAAATGCCTCTGCCTGCACATTCTCAGAATGGGCCCTGCGCATGATGATCGGGAAACTGCGATCAGCATTGCACTTGCAATGCTGAATCAGCCACATAGTTTTTGATCTTTTGATTGGGTCTCCTTGTTCTGCTAGGTGTCCTTTAGACACACTGTAAGAACATGTCCAAGTTGTAGCACCGCGTGCAGCACAGGGGGCAGATGATGTTAATCTGTAGTCATTGTTTCAAGCAAGGAACATGGAAAGTATGGTGGCAGGATGATACAGCTATATCCATTCCAGCTTCAATCTCCGATAAACAGATAGTACAAAACTCTACTTCTCTCCTTCTCCGAACAGTGCATCCGCTGTGGGTGGGAAGACGCAGCAGAATGAGCATGAGGATTGTGTCCAGCATGAGGCATTCTCAGGGGCATTTCTAGAGAGGAGGGGGCCCGTGTGCAGTCTCCGACACGGGCCCCCTCCATCTCCACTGAGATGTGCACGGCCAGTGGCGAAGTTATAGACTCTGGGCACTAGAGTGTGCTCAGAGTCTATAGTGTATGCACAGGTCAGCAGGAAAATGGCCTCTGCGGCCATTTTCCCTGTACTGTGTATGCGTAAACGATGGGAAAATGGCCGCCGTGGCTATTTTCCAGTCGTTTTACAGCGCCAGACCCCCGTGCCGACGTGGGACTCCAGAGAGGTACGTAATATTATGGGTGCAGAGTGTGCGGTGCGGGGTCCCCCTGGACCCAGGGGCCCGTGTTCCCCGCACACCCTGCACCCATTATAGATACCCCCTGGGCGTTCTGCATTCTGTGCAACAGCTTCATATTGGCTGGCAGCTGGCTGGTTGATCTTCCTACTATTCTTGATTGTCTTCTTGAGGATGGTCTGAGGCGTCCTGACCTCAACCATGTCCCAGTCGTGTTCTGGCATTGCCCATCTGAAAAGATATTTCATGTATTGTAGATATAACAAATAGCCAAATGTAACTTGTAAAGATTAAGGGGTCTATTTACTAAGCAGTGTTAGGAGACAGAGTGAAAAGTGATAAGAACACAGCCTGTGACATGGCAGTTGGGAGCTGATTGGCTGGCACCTCATCACTTTCTTATCACTTTTCACTCTGTCTCCTAATACTGCTTAGTAAATAGACCCCTAAATATTGTTGTTATACAACAGGGCAGATGTATTATATTAATCTGAAATTATTTAAAAGAATAAAAAAATTAATAAAAAGACTTTTCACCTGAATGTACCAAGGTGAATTCAGATTCGGAAAGTCTTTTCAGTGATAAGTAAAATACTTGGAAAATGGCCTCAGCATAAGACCACGAAAAAAACATCTATAGCAAATTTTGATAAAACTTTGATAAACATAAATACATTTTAAACTATTTCAAAGTTACATGGTAAAATAAATTATGGAAGGTACAGAATTGTTTTACAGCACTCACTGGGGACAATAATAAGCAAACTGTGTGCAAATGGACTGACTTATTTGTTAGACTAAAGTTTATACGGTTATTTGGGAAAAATATTCTTAATTTTATTTATGCACCTAATACATTAAAGTATTAAATGATTATGTTAAAATGGGTAGTAATGTAACCAGCACAGAGATTCAGGAGAGGGATGAGAAAAGATGCCTTTCCCCCACAGTGGCACTGATTTGGGTGGGTACTATTTACCTGGGCCTGGGGCGGCTGGAGGGGCCCGGTGGGGGTCTGGGTCAGTAGCACATCAGACAGTGAGAGAGAAAGAAGACTGCTGCCCAGTGGCAGAGGTTTTCCTCCCCGGCCTAGCACATGGGCTGCGGAGGGTCCAGGAAGGCTGCTGCCATTGAGCAACAGCAGTTTCCTCTCTCTCCCTGCAAGTGTTATGACACTGATAGCCCCTCCACCACCACCATGGATCTGCCCCCTGACCGATGAGAACAAATCCGCCCCCCCCTTCCCCAAACATTTTTGGGGAAGTGGCGTGGCCATACCTCCCTGATTTGCCCAAGCCTCCCCCATACCCAGGCCCATCACTGTTCTGGACAGTCCTGTCCCCCCATATATTACTATTTTCATGAAATTCTACCTAACTCGCCAAAACAAAACCTGTGATGTTTGCTGATATGTTACAGTTTGAACATTTTCATGGCGGATATCTAATGTGTTTACAATTCAATACATATCGCAAAAAATAAATTAGATATATTCCGGGTGTCACCTTCCACAGGGGTGACACCAAAAGCCCCCCCCCCGCTGTCACACAGCTGCCTGCACCCTCCCCCGTCATCACATAGCTGCCGCAGGGCCACCGAGAGGGGGGCGGAGCACTTCAGTAGCTGCTGCAAGGTGACGGGTCCCGCGCAGGGGCTCCGCCCGCTCACTGCCTACCCACTTTTGCGCCTGCTGCCCCTCCCCACCGTCATACTTAAAAGTTTCTCTTTTTTTTTAAGAAAGCGCGCGGCACATGACATCATGTTCTCACACTGCGCCACCGCTGCTGAAAGAGAGGCGCCCACTACCCATCCACTACTCTGCCCGCCACCGCTGCTAACAGAGAGGAGCCTGCCACCCGTCCACTACTCCACCTGCCGCCGCTGCTGACAGAAAGGAGCCCGCTGCCCGACCACTACTCTGCCCAGCGCGGCCATCAGTAATGGTGGGGCCTGGGACTGACAAAATAGGCAGGCCCCCCCCCAGGTTATTAGACCCAGTCTCTGCCCATCTTTTTGTTTTTTTACCACCCCCCACAGGTTGTTAAAGTCAGTCTCTGCCCAGCTTTTTTGTGTACCACCCCCCCGAAATGTAATTAAACCCAGTCTCTGCCCAGCTTTTTTTTTTTTACCACACCCCCCAGGGTATTAAACCCAGTCTCTGCCTGCTGTGCACAGCTTTCGATTTCACTTACCTTATGTCCTTCTTCTCTGCCTCTTCCCCAGCCCTGCAGACGCTGGCTGCTCCAGCTCCTCTCGATCTGCGGCTCCTCCTCCAGGCTCTCCCTCCAGCGGCGTGGCGCGACGTAATGACGTCACGTGCGCTGACTTCAAACTAGAAAACTTTATTGACCATAGGGGGCAGGCACAGGCGGCCCTGACTCCGTATCATGTAGTTTGGTGGAGGAGCGGCCCGAGAGGGCCCGCTGCCTCCTCCATTTATGGGGACCGGGTTGGCGGCCGGTAACAGCGGTGCCAGCGGCTGGGCCCTTTTTCTTCTGTTCACGGGCTGCAGGCTGTGCAGTACCGATAGCGGTCAGGCCCCTGCGGGCCCCCCCTCCTTCAGCCTGGGTCTAGGCCCGGGACTCCAGTACCCGCAGTCCCCCCCTGACGGCAGCCCTGACTCCGACCACCGCCGCTGCTGGAAGGCTGGAAGAGAGGAGCCATCAAGAAGGAGGTAAGTGAAGCGAGATGGCTGTCTGGGGACACAGAAGTGGGGGCTGGGTCAGGTGGCTGAGGACACAGAAGGGGGGAAGGCAGCCAGGGAACACAGAAGTGGGGGTTGGCTGGCTGGCTGTGGACACAGAAGTGTGGGCAGGCTGGCTGGGGACACAGAAGTGTGAGCAGGCTGGCTGGGGACACAGAAGTGGGGGCAGGCTGGCTGGGGACACAGAAATGGGGGCAGGCTGGCTGGGGACACAGAAGTGGGGGATGGCTGGCTGGCTGGGGACACAGAAGTGTGGGCAGGCTGGCTGGGGACACAGAAGTGGGGGCAGGATGGCTGGGGACACAGAAGTGGGGGCAGGCTGGCCGGGGACACAGAAGGGGGGGCAGGCTGTTTGGGGAAACAGAAGCGGGGGTTGGCTGGCTGGTTGGGAACACAGAAGTGGGGGCAGGCTGGGGACACAGAAGTGGGGACATGCTGGCTGGGGACACAGAAGAGAGGCAGGCTGTCTGGGGACACAGAAGGGGGGGGCTGGTTGGCTGGGAACACGTGCTATTTTCTGTGGGGGAGCAATGTTATTCATCTCTGTGGGGGAGCGATGTTATTTATCTCTGTGGGGAGCAATGTTATTTTTTCTATTTGGGGTCAATGTGGTTTTTTCCCTGTGGGGGACGACGACTGATGGTGTACCTTGGAAAGGTAGTCTTTTCATTTGAGACCATGCCCCCTAACATGTGTGGTGTGTTACTGGGCCTTCTGTGTAGCCAGTAAGTGGTGCAGTGTCTGGGCTGCTAACTGTGTCCAAAAAAAGTGGGTCAGATTCTGGGCTCTGTTAAAAAATCTATTTGTTTCCAAAAAGCAAGTATATGGTCAGCTCTTAAAAATTGTTGACATGTCATGTTCCTATGAGTGGATGCTTCTCACATGATAGACACAACCCCAAAATAGTGCAGCCATTCTCCCAACATGCTAAGGCCACACCCTCTCCAGGGGATCCCCGGGAGGTTGCTGTATCAGGGCCCAAAACTTCTCTTTGCAGCCCTGCATGTCCGTACCCCCCCCCGCACCACTGCCGCCAACACAATCCTGTCTGCACCCACCAGTCTGCTCTCTACTACCACCCCCAGGCCGCGTGGGTGGGAACTTGAGGGCAGACTGGCGGCAGCAGTATTTTGGTCCAATCCGTAAGACTGTCCTCCTCTCTTCTCTACTCAGAATGCAGGGCGTGACATCATCACGCCCCCTCGTTGTGCCCGGCATTCTGGGAGGAGTAGTGCAGTGTGAGTACTGGACTGCTGGACTGGTAAGGGGGGGGAGAGGGCGTGGAGCTGTGCACCTTGGTCCTGATTTTTTTATTTTTTTGATGGAGGTGGGGGTGTCACCATGAGTTACAGCACTGGGTGACACCAACCCTAGCGACGCCTCTGATTACAACTGGGGGCACAACAAGGCCATTACTACTGGGGGCACTGCAGGGGGAATCATCCCTTTAATTCGGGCCTTGTTAATATTATTATGGCACTGTTTATGTATCTGTGAGCTGGGCGGAGGGTTTAAGGGAAAACCTTTGCCTAGGGTGCCCTGAAACCTTGCACCGGCCCTGTGCATTGGTGTAACTAGGTATTTGAAGGCCCCATTGCACCTATGGTAGTTAGGTAGTTATACCCATATGTGCGTGTGAATGTATATATATATATATATATATATATATACATATATATATATTATTCCATAGACAAAAAACCTTATGGTTTCACATGTCTCATTAAGGCTGCTTAGACATGATCTGAAAATTCACAAAACCTATTGATTTTCTGCCACTCAAACGTCAAAAAGCAATTTAATTACAATCATTAAGGCTGACGCCTTAATGGATGTGTTCCTTGCGCAATACAGATATGGTATGCCATCACACCCTGTGCTTAACTGCAGATTCAGCAGTGAAAGGGCTCCCCTGGCTGTGGCATCACCGCCCCCGCTAGAAGGAGTCTGGTGCTGGTTCTGGTAAATACAGGGGGACCCTGCACAGTTTTCCCCCTGTATTTCCAGAACCAGTACCGGCTCAGAGCCCTGTGCTGGCTGTGCTAAATATGGGAGACCCCTACGTCATTTGTTCCCCGTATTTTGGCAACCAGGACAGGTTCTGAAAAGCCTGGTGCTGGCTGTGCTTAATATGGGGGACCCCTACATCATCTGTCCCCTGTATTTAGCACAACCAGTACTGGGGCTCCGTAGCCTGGGGCTGGTTGTTTTTTTGGGGAGGGGGCCACACCATTTTTTTTTTTACACTGTTTTTATTTTTAAACACAAAAGCACAGACGGGTCTCACTGACCCGCCCCTGCTTCTGTGTTTGTTTTTTTTAAACACAGATGCAGGCATCACGGATCTTCCAGATCCAAGCCTGCATCTGTGTGCTGCTACCTCCCCCGGATTCTAACGCCTGCACTACCACCGCCCACACCACAGCCGCTAACGCCCGCTACCATCCCCAGTTCCTGGCCACAGCTAATGCCCGCTAACCCCTACCCCCTCTCCCTCGCATCCCAGCCACAGCAAACGCCGGCTTCCTGCCCCCCGGTCCCGGCCCCTGCTACCGCCCACAAACGACGGCCATCTTGCTGCACCCAATTGAAGCCATAGTTATTACATCTGCTGGAGGCTCCTACTGCGGCTGTGCAACAAGTTGAAAAGTCCTATCTCTACATGGCGCATTCTTGAGGTAATAGTTTAAAAACTGTAACTTTCTAATTTACCTGAACACCAAAAGCACGTACCCTGGCACAATAGCTACCTAATAAAACAAACCCCAAGTCTAAATTCGCCACCTACCCTGAGTTATGCCTTCCCAAAAAAACCCCATAGACTACAGCAGAAAAGGGTTCCTAATTGAGAATGTCAGAAAAAAGTGACAGTTGGAGCTTTAGATTACTCCCATGTCCTCATTTTTTATGTTTTTGCCCTGAAATTTGGCATGCAGCACCCACTGACAGTTCTTGTGTGATTTCAGCCTCTCAGCCAATGAGCGGTTCTCACTATTGAATTCAATGGTGGGAACCGAGCATGCCCTTTCAAAAATGGCACCTCAGCGCCATTTTTGAATTTAAAAGATGGCCGCCGCGAGCCAATCACGGCTCGCAACGTCATCGCCCCGCCCCCTGGGCTGGCTTAAATACTGCCAATGCGAGTTGCTGTGCACTCAGTCGGTGGCGGGGAGGAAGCAGAGTAGAGCTGCCAAAGACAGAAGACGCTGCAGAAGCCCTGGATGGGTGACAGCCAGGAAAAAGAGCTTAAAGGCCGTCGCCTTCCAGGCGAAGACGCCTGTGAGTGACAGCAATCTCCCTCTGTGAGAGTGCTGAATCTGCAGTTAACCACATGGTGTCATGGTATACCATATCTGTATTACGCAAGGAACATGTCCATTAAGGCGTCAGCCTTAATGATCATAATTTCATTGCTTATTGGAGTTTGAGTGGCAGAAATTCAATAGGTTTTGTGATTTTTCAGATCATGTCTAAGCAGCCTTAATGGGACATGTGAAACCATAAGGTTTTTTGTCTATGGAATATAGTATATATATATATATAAATATATATATATATATATCTACATATATATAAAATGGAGGTTGACTACCTTTGCTAAATCTTTCAGAGAAAGACATGCAATAGATAGAGTATCATAATAACATAGATACAGAGATACAGAAAATAGAGGAGTGACAGCAAAGGAGATTTCACAGGAGGAAAGTTAGGGAGAAAAAAAAGAACAGGGAGTGAAAGTACAGGGGGCCAGAGCCAGCAACCAAATATCTACAGTATTAAAGCTAATGCTTCACAATTAGCAACTATATGTTACATTTTAGGAAATAATAAATAGTGTTAAATATATTTATATGTATATGACATTCAGCGATTCATTATTAATAATTGTAATTACTATTTATAATAATTGAGTAAAATGTCCAAAGCAAACCTCCAAATACGATTATGTACTAAGGGTATAATTCAGCAGTGCACGCAGATAACTGATCATCGAGAATCTGTGCGTGCGCAGGATCCATTCTGTGAGTGTGCAGAATGGGTCCTGCTTAGACGCATGCAAGCCCTTGAGTGCCTCTGATTGACAGGCAGAGGCATTTAAGCGGCAGTGTCGGCCTGCCTTCCAAGAAACGGGGTGTGTCCGCTCCATTTTCCAGGAGTGCCAAGCCAAGGGACTGCATGGACGTACGCAGGCTGCTGGGCTCACAAGCTTACTCAGCTGGCCATCCACCATTGTGATCATAGACCACCGATGGTTGCCATGGTGATCCCAGTCTGAGACCTCCATCGCAGTGCTGGGAATGCAAATGCAGCAGGGGGTGTCATACACCCAGGACTGCCATCAGAAATTTTGGGGCCCGGGACTAGCAAAATAGGCAGGGCCCCCCAAGCCTTCCCCCCCTGGCCTCCAAGCATACCCCCCCTGGCTGTGTATATATAACTAATATAGATGCCGGACCAGCTCACTGTATCCTACCATCTTACCTCTACACACTCCCTCTCCAGTACTAACCACACAGCCTAGGCATCCGCATGACATGCTGGTTGCTGCAGATTTACCTCACTCAGTGAAGGAGGCTCCTTCTTCTCCCGGGACGGGCTGGTTGGCTGGCTTGCTTCCAGTGGCACGGTGCGACATCACACATCCAGACTCAAAAGTCACTCAGGTGCGGTATGGCGCACCGGTCGAAGAGGGTGCAATGCACTTTTTACTTAAGAAGGGAGGTAGCAGAAGGAGGTAGGGGTGGGTGGTATGGGCGGGCGGGTCCCCCTCCTTTCGGCCAAGTGTCCGGGCACAGGACTATAATCCCGGCAGTCCCCCTCTGATGGCGGCCCTGCATACACCTCCTGCTGCATTTGCATTATTGCAAGGATTGCAATTGCAAAGGTGTGTGCGTGCAGCTTTCCAATTGCGAACCTTGCTGAATCAAGTCCAAAGCCCAATAGCATGGCTCCTATGAGTAGATAAATGGCCACAAAGAGAGATATTTAAAAACATCTAAGCAAAAATAGAGGAGGGGAATAATTTAATGGAAGTATATAATGTATTTAAAAGTAAATCCACATCTAATGTTGGAAAATGGGGCAACCTTTGTCATAGACCTGAGAAATTGTAATTATTTTTATATAAACAGTTATTATTACAGAGGTACAACAGGTAATCAATACAGTAATCATTATGCACAGCATCACATTAAAAAAACAGTTCTAAAAGAACAGAAGATCTTAGTGAGGAGCAGCCCATAGCTAGTTAAGGGCCTGGTGAGGAGCTTACCAGTGATTATTTAAACTAGTTGGGGCAATTGAAAAAATAGTAGATCCATCTATCCCCCTAAAGATGGTGAAAGGTGTATAGGTACTGTAATGGTGGCAGGTTAAGGTAAACAATATGGTTTGAAATTCTACGAGAACAAATGATCGCAGTATAGAACATAAGCTCTCTGTACAAATTTCAATCACGTCAAGGAATAGTTTAGATCCTGTTGCTATTATTGATTCATGGTACAATAATAACCTCTATTGAGACATACTTATTCCCAGCTCTGCTCAGAGGAAGAAAGGAGTAGCGGAAATGCCTTATATGTCAAGAATGAGATAAAAGAACTTTAGCATAATTCACTGCACAAAGAATTTAGAGAATTTGGGTAACTCTAGAAACTGGTGATAGAAAGTTTTTTTGGTATAGGAACTATAATGAGGAATTGGATGTTTTTAATTAAGGAAATGTTAATAGTTCCAAAATGGACTGGAATTTGCTCATTTCTAAATCAGTCAGGAATAACAAAAAATAAAAAGGACCCATCGCCAGCAGAGGTGTATATGTAAAATTGAAAGTGTCAAAATGCTGCACACCTATACGAGAGGCTTTGCCAATTCTCGCATAATAAAAAAAATACACAAAATAGTATACGGTGGCGCTTAATGGACACAAAACAGTATAGTAACAGTAATATCCTGTTTTAATCACAATAATAAAATACATATCCTAAAAATTGTGCATGCACATATTAAACATCTAAACTATAAAAAGTCTCAAAGAGAACCTGGAGAATAACATAGATACGTATTCCACAGAGTTCCAAGCAGTCAACACTATTGTATCAAGTTAATGCCTATTAAAGTTCATGAGATTGGAATTTAACACTCGTAATGCCACAGTGTATTGTAATTGTAGCAAACAGTATTGCAGTAATGCTGTTACACTTCCATTTGCTTATTGAAAGTTCCAATGAGACAAGTCTAAAATAACTATAATGAAAAATAAACCTCCTATATGGATTCCATATACTCACAGTCCTGGGTCAGTGAATAATTATAGGTAGTCCAGCTCCTTATGAGTTTGCACTGGGTAAATGGATAAGCTGCAGTGTCCAGATTACCTGTGTACCATAGGCACACTTTGCGACTCTCTGTCAGGAGACCCGGCGTGATCCAGCAATTGCCCGACGTCTCCGACAAAGTATTGAGAGTGATGTCCTTGGTAGATCTATTCATAATGAAGGATAAACAGAGCAACAGTGTCCTATGTGCGGTGTCATGGCTCTCACCCTCAGCTATAGAGGAATAAACCCTCTGACGGTGTTGTCCGTAGCAGATCTAGTCAGGTGAAGGGTAATCAGAGCAGTAGAATCATGAGTCTGGTGTCTGTGTTCTCACCCTAAGATGAAATAGTGTGCACCCTCTGGGGGTCATTCAGACCTGCTCGTGAGCGAAGGACGCTCGCAAGCGGGTCGATGTTGGGCGAATGCGCATGCGCACGACAGAGGGATCTCCGTCGTGCGCATGCGCGAGACGCGGCGAGCGACGAGGAATACGTCGCTTGGGGTCTCGCACCAAAGGGGGCGTGCTGTCGATGGTGAGTGACAGCACGCCCTCTTTGGTGGGCGTGCCGGGGGCGTGGCTGCCAGACGGAGGCGTTCCCATGGGAACGCCTACCGTCTGAGCCGGCCCCACTGACATCAGTAATGATGTCAATGGGAGTGATTTTGGCTCTGATAGAGCCAAAATCACTCCTGGGCTTGCGGCAGCAAGACCCTACCGCAGGGTCTCATTGCAAGCCCGATGGTCGCGATGGTCAAAGACCATCGCGACCATCATCATGGCCGCTCGCTATAGCTGTGGGTCACCCACAGCTATACGAGCGGCTAGGAGGCCGCTCCATTTTTAGGGAGGAGGGCCCTGATTCAGAGCGAGCGCTCTGGTCAGAGCGTCCGGCTCTGAATCAGGCCCTCTGTGCTGAGCGCCCAAGGTGCACGAGGGGATACAATGATTACCAGGTTCAAAGAGTATAGGTGAAGCAAGCTCCTTCTATGTCCTTAACGCATTTCTCCTCACTGGGAGGCTTTCTCAAAAGACAGAAGTTTAGGATATGTATTTTATTATTGTAATTAAAACGGGATTTTCAATCTCTATACTGTTTTGTGTCCATTAAGCACCACCGTATACTATTTTTTTTTCCAGTCAGGAATAATACTGACAATGACATTGTGGATTATTCTCTTGGTTCATCTCCAAGCAGTCCAAGCAGTCAGTGAGGTAGCAGGTATTGAAGTAATACTGAATGTAGTTCTTACAATTAGAGGAGGGGTGGAGAGGATTTAAAGGGGAGGGTTAGGGTTAGGCTGTGGGATGGGAGGGTTGGGGCTAGGCTGCGTGAGGGTTGGGTTAGGGTACGGTTTATAATACTTACAGAAATTTGTTGGGATTCTGACTGTTGGGATCCCACTGTGGGTATTCTGTCCGTCGGCCTCCTGACCATTGGGATCCAGTACCAAACCTCTCTAAGTCGCAGTGTAGAAATTAGAGTGGTTCGTTTTTGAGAAAACCAAACACATCCAATCTTAGGGGTTACAAGTGTTCGAGTCCTAGTTCGAAATCACTTTGGGGTTCTGAGTATAACTGAGTCCTGACCTGGTCTTCTTTCAGTTTGGAACTCGGATTTAAATACCTTATGTTGCATATACTTCGATTCTTCCCTCGTGATTTCAGATGCTGTGATGTTGTCAGAATTGACTGGAAATGAATGTTATTGATGTTAATAATACTAAAGTAATAAAAACAGTTATATGATTTTAGCTGTTTTTATCAATTTTTAAATACATCCAAAACCTACTTGAGGATGGTTTTGGCAAAACCAAGGGCCTGATTCAGACCCGCTCGCAACTGCTTGAGCGCTCGCGAGCGAGTCGACGGTGTGCTCTGCGCACGCGCAGCGGCCGCACTGTGCGTGCGCAAGCCCCGGAGCGAGAGAGAAATTCTCTTTCTCCGTGGCTCACCACGAAAGGGGCGGCTGTCGATGTTGATCGATAACTCGCCCCGTTTTGTAGGCGTGGGGGGGGTGGCTTCACAAATGGAGGCGTTCCCAAGCAAACGCCTGCCGTTTGTGGGCGGCCCCACTGACATCAACAGTGATGTCAGTGGGAGAGCTTCCGGCTTTATTAGAGCCAGAAGCTCTCTGGGGTTTTTGCGGCCACGAGACCCTACCACAAGGGTCTCGTCGCAAGCCCGATTGTCGCGATGGTCTTGACCATCGCTACCATCATCCTGGCCGCTCACAATAGCTATGCGAGTGGCCAGGAGGCCGCACCCAAAAAAAAAAAAAACGCCCTGATTCAGAGCGTCCGTCTCTGAATCAGGGCCCAAAACCTTCGAAGGTGGTTTTGGCAAAACCAAAGTCAAAACAAAGGGGTCCACACACATCTCTAATAGAAATATACTACCCATTGCTTCTCTGTTAGTGTGCTACATGCAAAAGCAGGCACCATATTTTCTGCATAGAAAAAAACATTATATGTGCAATCCAAATATGTTTTTTTTATCCTTTAGATGGGTTTACTGCTTACTCTCTTAAGCTGAAAGAGTTGCTAGTTTAGAATTATTCTTTGGTATCACATTTGAGATTTGACAAACTTTTAATGTGCACACAACAAAAAAAGAGAGGAAAAAACCCTTGTACACATCAAATAAACTTTCATTATTGACCCTTGTTTCTCACAATTCCTATGGCTCTAGCAGATGCATAGCATTTGTATAAATCTGAAGGATTCAGTTTGCTCTATTTAATCTAACTGCAAACGCAATGCTTCCTGTGTTGTAAACAATATATACATAAAAAATATATTTTCTAAACTCAAGTAAACAATCAAATAAATTCCTTAAGAGTAGCAGTGATCAAAAAACAGATAGTATGCTGCCAGAAGCCAGTCGTTAGACTTCACTTGTATCCCCCAGGTGCTCTGTTCTGACTTATTTTCTGCTTCCAATAAAATTTGAGCGGCATATGGGGAGACCTAAGGCATATAGGAAAAGTATAATTGGCATGTTGGGGAGCTTTGAAGTACATGAGGATCTGAGGACGTGAGGAGCATTTTATGGCAAGTATTGGTCTGAATGCTTGTGAGGGTATTTTGTGGTAAGTAGTGGATATGAGCTGCATGGGGTGGAATTTTGGATAAAATGAGGGGCATGTGGAAGCATTTTTGGATGAATGATTTTGGGTGCTGGGAACATTTTAGTTATTTTCTTTTCATTTTTAATGTTTGAAAGGTCACATATATGACCTTTGAGATGCAATGTATCAGGTTACCAATCATTGTGCTATAGTATGTATGTAGAAATACACCAGAAATGATAGATCCTCAGTAGCAGAAACATTTGTTTATTAGGAATGTGCGAGCTCGGATTAGTTTTGATTTTTCCACCAAATTTGGGTCTCAGAAAGAGGCAAAACGTCATCTTTCATGGACAAACATCATCACTCCTGGACACAAGTCCATGAAAGATGATGTTTGTCCATGAAAGATGATGTTTTGCATCATTCTGAGTCCCGATTTTTGGCGGGAAAAATCCGTATTTGCCGGGAAAATCCAAACTAATCCGAGTTCGCACATTCCTACTATTTATTGGCATCATACTGAAACGACATGTCATATAATAAACTGCGCTGATCAAAACCAAATCCACCACATCAGAACCAACAACAGAACCAAATAGTATGCATTTTTTCTGGAGATTTGACATGCGATTTTGCAAACCGCAGCTTGATGCATTGCACGATTTATATTCTGTCAATGTGTAAAAATAGGGATGGCATTTTCAGAGCTGGCCGTTTGAAATAGAGCAGTTTAATATGCTGTTTGTCATTTAGTAATTCTCACAGTTTACAAATGGCGATACAATTCTGTAGTTGGTATCAGTCTACAGTATAGTTGATCTACTTGCTTCTCAATGGATGTGGTTTTCATCAAAGTGGTTTATGGGAGGTGTTTTAGTCTAATCTTCCTTATGCACCTGCAAGACTATCTTACCTGGTCGCTGGTGATACCCTGGCACCCATTCACAGCCAAGAGCCTTCGCAGCTATAGGAGCAGAGGAGCTCCTAACTATTCATATGTTCATTGTATTTAGAGAATTTTCAATTTATATTACATTAGTATGCTTGTTTTTATAATTGTAGAGCACCGGAGTCATTGATGTATACTGTATTACTACTGTATTTGCTCTACAAAACTCAAAACCATCATCCTCAGTAGCGGGAAAAGATAATACAATATTGTACTGTAGACACAAATATATTTATTACAGGAGAGGTGTTACTTGAACTCTCAAAAATGTTAAAAATGTGAAGTAGATAAGTCAATGGATCCAGATGGTACTCATCTAAGAGCATTAAAAGAGCTAAGAGTGGTGCTTGCAGTGCCATTATTCATTCTCTTTAGCTAATCACTGCTGACAGGTATAATTCTAGGAGATTGGAGGCTGAAAAATGTAGTCCCACAACACAAAAAGGCAGTAGGGAGGGATATGATAACTGTATAGCCTTATGAGTCACTTGTCAATGGGAGGAAAATTAATAGAATAACAAAGATTCAAGACAGCATTTATGTGACGCTGTGATACCATGCCAAAGAATCTAGAACACTTTTTGTCTTGGTCTTTAAAGTGGTAGATAAGGGTGTATTAACAAATATAGTTGATTTAGATTTTAACAAAGGCATTTGAAAGGGTATATATACCATAAATCAAATCAGAAATGATACATACATGGGTTTAACGTATGCAATTTTTTTTTTAATTTTGGTTACTTATAGACAACAGACTATACATATAGCCACCACCCCTTTACACATAGCTCACCCCTTCATTCCATATAATTACCCTTCTATAGTCCCTTCTTTCACTACAGCCATGGCCAAAAGTTTTAAGAATGACACAAGTATTGGTTTTCACAAAGTTTGTTGCTTCAGTATTTTTAAACCTTTTTGTCAGATGTTACTATGATATACTGAAGTAAAATTACAAGCATTTCATGTGTGTCAAAGGCTTTTATTGACAATTATATTAAGTTTATGCAAAGAGTCAATATTTGCAGTGTTCACCCTTCTTTTTCAAGACGTCTGCAATTCGCCCTGGCATGCTGTCAATCAACTTCTGGGCCACATACTGACTGATGGCCGCCCATTCTTGCCTAATCAATGCTTGGAGTTTGTCAGAATTTGTGGGTTTTTGTTTGTCCACCCGCCTCTTGAGGATTGACCACAAGTTCTCAATGGGATTAAGGTCTGGGGAGTTTTCTGGCCATGGACTCAAAATTTCGATGTTTTGTTCCCCAAGCCACTTAGTTATCACTTTTGCCTTATGGCAAGGTGCTCCATCATGCTGGAAAAGGCATTGTTCGTCACCAAACTGTCCTTGGATGGTTGGGAGAAGATGCTCTTGGAGGATGTTTTGGTACCATTCTTTATTCATGGCTGTGTTCTTAGGCACAATTGTGAGACAGCCAACTCTTTTGGCTGAGAAGCAACCCCACACATGAATGGTCAGAGGATGCTTTACTGTTGGCATGACGCAGGACTGATTGTAGCGCTCACCTTTCCTTCTCCGGACAAGCGTTTTTCCAGATGCCCCAAACAATCTGAAAGGGGATTCATCAGAGAAAATAACTTTACCCCAGTCCTCAGCAGTCCAATCCCTGTACCTTTTGCAGAATATCAGTCTGTCCCTGATGTTTTTCCTGGAGAGAAGTGGCTTCTTTGCTGCCCTTCTTGACACCAGGCCATCCTCCAAAAGTCTTCGCCTCACTGTGCGTGAAGATGCACTCACACTGCCTGCTGCCATTCCTGAGCACAGAGCCGGCCCTAGGCATAGGCATTTTAAGCAAATGCCTAGGGGCAACTTGAATGCCTAGGGGGTATCCAGGGCTCTGCTGATACCCAGCCCCCCCACCTGCCACTGCCCCATCGCGTGATATTTTATAAACACTCCCCCCGCCGGCAGCTGCCCCTCTCCTGCCGCTGCCGCAATTGGAGCTCAGCTCCGATCGGGCAGGGCAGCGTGAGCAAGGTCAGAATGAGTTTCTGTACAGAAGCTATCGGGTATTAGGGGGAGGGTTAGGGTTAAGGTGCGGGGGTTAGAGTTAGGCATTAGGGGGAGGGTTAGGGTTAAGCAGTAGGGGGAGGGAAAGGATTAGGCACTGGGGAGGGAATGTTAGGTTTAGGGTGCAGGGAGGGGGAGGTTAGGGTTAGGCACCAGAGAGGGACGGTTAAGGGTAGGGGTAAGGGTTAGACTTACCTTCTTTCCTTATGGGTGTCGGTATTCTGACCAGCTGCATTCCGACCGCCGGGATCTCATACCCAACCCGTGTACGATATAACTGAACTTTGCTATTATGATAAGTATAGCATATGGCAACAGCCATTGTACTGTATTTTCACTATTGTAAATCGAACACCATTTGCTCAGCCCAGGTGCATTATTGTAAAAAGGGCATAACTGGGCAATGCAATGAAATGTAATTAGGATCAATAAATATGACACTTGAAATAAACACAGCTTGATGTCTCCTGTTATATAATAGCTAAATTCAGTCAGTGACCCAGTATGGGAAAAACAGGAACATTTGAAATGGATAAGGGAGAAGTATAAATGTTTCACTCATTTATTGTGCTCATCTATATTTTCTCTGTTACTGACGCAGAGGGCAGCTGCCGCACGCGTCACAGGCTTAGCTGACAGATTTTGTTGATGAGCATTAAAGGAAGTGGGTGGAATTTATCACCATTGTTTAAAACTTTTCATCATCCCGAGGTGTACATTTTTCTTTCCTGTAATTTAAGTCCATGGCTGATAATAAAGAATGTGAGACACTGTATTATATTAGAAGCATGGAATTAGTATAGCGGCATACACGAAGTCTTCAGGCTTTTTACATTAAATTCCTATTAGTATACTCCCATGTGACATGTAGAAAACTTTAATCTACAGGACCTAAGGCCTGTTTTCAGACAGGTTGACGTCTAATATATTTAAGTCTGAATATCATAATATAAAAGAAGCATAGTGTTAAATACAATGTTCAACCTTATCCGTACTTTCCTCTGCTTCCCTGTTTAAAAATCAAGTGTGTGTTTAGTTAATTTCCCTTTGTTTGGAAATGTATTATTAGGCTTTATGCAGGTGGCCATTAATGTCTCCCCTCCGTTCCAGTTTTTGACAGGAGACTGGAGGGTAGACAGATACTCGCATAGAGATTATTGATCATATGGGGTAATGGATTGGTCATGGACAGAGGTATTTAGAGAGACGGATGACAGAACAGGGTAAGTGGAAGGTAAAACATATTCTGACTATTAACATCCACTTCAATAAAATATCCGTGCGGACTGTCAGTCCATGAGGATGAATAATTTATGTGTGAATATTGGTCTCTCCTTAATTTTCCTATGGAAACCCAGATTGTGGGAAGAGATGGAAATTAAAAAGACTGTGGTCTGAGGGAGTATTGACCTTCCCCATATACTGTTTATAAATACAGCAAAAATTGCGCCGGGACATTGGGCATCGATGGTAAATGCAGCGTCAGTGTGGCAGCAGAAAGATTTGAAAAAAATCCAGACTTTAAAACCTGTATTGAATTTTTTTTCTGTCAATTACTAAGCAGTAATACTAATATCAAATCTATGGCAGGATAAAAGGGTTTGCTATATGGGCGTAGCTACCATAGGTGCAAGGGTGGCAAGTGCTATGGGGCTAAGAGCTTAGGGGGCTCATCTTCCCTGTCAAAGTTACAGGTGCTATATACATTTTCACCATTGGGTGGTACATAGGGGCCCTTACAGAGGGAGGTAGTCAAGAAGCCGGCTTACCAACTTGGAAATCCTGGCAAGGGACTAATGATAGGAGCCGAAATCCCGACGCCTATCATTATCCACCCGCCGAAATTCCCGACGCCCGGCTAGCAGACAGCCGCGGGGGGGAGGGTTAGGTTTAGGGGCTCCCGGGGGGACTTAGGGTTAGGCTAGGGGAAGGGGGGGTTAGGGTTTGGCACCCCCAGGGGGAGTTTAGCTTTAGGCATCCACCCAGGAGGGTTAGGTTCAGCCTGCGGGGAGGGGGGGTTAGGTTTAGGCACCCCTGGGGGAGGTTAGGGTTAGGCACTAGAGGGGGGTTAGGGTTAGGCACCTCTATGGGAGGGTTAGATAGGTTACTTACCACCGTCGGGATCTGCGCTCTTCGGCATGCTGCGGTAAATCATCACATCCCTTACAAACTTCTGCTATGGGGCCTTCAAATACCTAGTTACACCCCTGGTTTGCTCATCTCTAGATTAGGCCTATCTATTGCTATAGTGCATGATTCCTAGAAAATGACCTTTGTATGAGCATAAAGTAAGCATAACCCACTTGTGTGCAGAAGGAATGCTGCTTGATATCATGATATGCTGTCCCTTATGTTGGGTAGACAGAATTTCCTGCACACGCATGTCACTGTTGTGCATAATGCTGATCATACACCGTATGATCCTGCACCTGGGTCCCAAGTGACAGGGTGTCTAAGTTTGAGTTATATAAGTTGCTAAGTTGGAAGGTATCAGGCTGTTTGGGAACAGAATCTTTTGGGATCACTGGGGCCTGTAAATGGTGACCTCACACTTAGGGCCAAATGTATAGCCTGCGAGTTGATGCAAATGTTGAGATTTTGGTGATTTAGCCGTGAGATTTGGGGGGAGATGTACTAATCCTTGGAGAGTGGTAAAATGGAGAGCGATAAAGTACCAACCACTCAGCACCTAACTGTCAGTTTACAGGCTGTGTTTGAAAAATGATAGTTAGGAGCTGATTGGTTGGTACTTTATCACTCTCCACTTTAGCACTCTCCAAGGATTAGTGCATATCCCCCTTAAAGTGACAATTTTAAAGGTAAAACAAGGTTGGTTTTACCTTTAAAATTGTCACTTTAAAACTTGTGGTTAAACTGCAGAAATCACGTCACTTGGTGCAACTTGCAAGCTATTACATTTTACCATTGGCCAATAGAAGTCGACTGCGGTCGTGTTACAACCAAATTTACCAACATTTCCACCACTGACTGGATTCTTCCTAGGAAGAGAGGTCATCTTGAGACTATCTTGAGACAGGCTGCCAGAGGCTGTAGGCATCCATACTGTAGTTTGATTTTTTGTAAATGTGATCTGGCCTGGGTATCTACTGTACATATATGCACCCGTCCCCATAAAAACCTTGGTCTGCACTACTGTGTTTAATTGGATATCTTCCTTTCATGGTTTAAACAATGGATACTTCAAAATATAACTGCTGATATTTATACACTGAATATATGTATGGAAATGCAGACTATGCAAAAAAAATTGGGTCACAGAAGATACATTGCAATTAAATAACAGTTCGTCCCCTGACACAATAGAGTCTGACATTGTTCCAGATATAATTAACAATGACAGTCACACACATGTTATTAGTGAAAGAGAACAGAGAATGTGAATTTTGTAGAGGATAAGGTAAAACCTTTCCAGAAGTGAGGGGCCCGAGATCAGCCAGATCCTTAATGAGACCCGAGGATAGGTTACAGATGTCTGGAGGGTGATCACAGTAAATGAAAGAAACTATGGTAAGTAGAGCGAGATGATTTGGTTTTTATAGACAGAAATTACTATACTATGAACTACTGTTTTAAGGGGGCAGATCCCCAATCATTAGGGTGACGTAGTGTAAGATCTGCGCTGCCCAGTTCTACAGTCCTGTATCTGTTATATATGTTATGTTATGTATGTAAACAACACATGTGAGGGTGTTTTTGTATTTTATTACATTTTATAAGAAAATGGCATATTCTGCATTTATTAATGAAGCTGTCAAGCTCATGACAATTGTGGGCCACCTGACAAATGTTCATCCTGGGCCGCCCTTACTTGAGAGATAAGCTTAAAAATATTATATATCAACACGCAGCTTCTAATTAGTAAAATTAAGTTCAGAACAAGAATAGATTACATTTTTCGGGTGGATAAAGCAAACAAATATTAGTTTAATATGAAGGTGCCCCCGACGTGTGTTTTCCCTGTCATGATTCTATTCTCTTTTGTATATATGACATGTAACTACATTATACTGGAGCTGTTTCTGAGCCGGACATGCAGTCATGTCTGTATCTTATGCTATTGCCGCATCCAATTTTCGACAAACTGAAATGTCCACTTGCAGCATCTTGAGACTGTGCATTTCCATCTCGGACAGTCTTTAGATGCACCATTGGTTGTACCATCGAAATTGGCACCAGCCCTATGACCAGAGCCGTAACTAGACTTTTTGGTGCCCTGTGCCAGAAAGAACATTGGCGCCACCCCCACCCCTTATTTTTCAAATAGTGACATATGATGCGCACCCGAAAAAGGGCCATGGCCTGATGTGGAAGGGCCGGGAAGGGATAGGGGCGGCCATGAGATGCTGAGGATAAACAAAGAGGAAGCTACAAGTGAGAATGATAATAAACAGAAAATTGACAGGCCCCAACAGCGCCCCATGCCATGCGTCGCCCTGTGCCATGGCACTGGTCACAATACCCTAGTTACGACCCTGCCTATGGCAGTGTCACAACCTGGGCTTGTTAACCCTGCCGCTGGGTCACTTTACCACTAGAGATGTGTGCTGACCCTCGTGTTTTGGTTTTGGTTTTGGATCTGGATCTCCCCTAGTTTTGGATCTGAATCTGGTTTTGGATTTTTTTCCTTGGTGTTTTGTTTTTCGGTTTTGATTTTGGATCTGGATTTTTTTAATAAAATATCATAACAACAACTAAAATCACATAAAATATGCCTGTTTTTGTTCCTACAGTATTATTAACCTCAATAACATTTATTTCCAGCCATTTCCAATAAATTTTGACCACCTCACAATATTATTTTTTTCATCTAGTTAAGGCCAAATGGTTACTTCCAGCTAGCTGGCTGACTAAGCTAAGTGACACAGTGGGTGGCACTAACATGTGGCAGTTCAGCTTCCAATTTCCAACATGGATACAGTGGGATGGCAGTGCTGCTGTACTAGCAGTGTCCTCAGTGCAGGGTACCGGCAGTGTCAGCAGAGCGGGGTGCCAGTGGTGTCTTCAGTGCAGGTTTGCTGGCTGTGTCGGCAGTGCAGGGGTTGCTGATGGTGTCCTCAGTACATGGGATGGCAGTGCTGCGGTGCTAGCAGTGTCCTCAGTGCAGGGTACCGGCAGTGTCAGCAGAGCAGGGATGCCAGCGGTCTCTTCAGTTCAGGATTGCTGGCTGTGTCAGCAGTGCAGGGGTTGCTGACGGTGTCCTCAGTACATGGGATGGCAGTGCTGCGGTGCTAGCAGTGTCCTCAGTGCAGGGTGCCGGCAGTGTCAGCAGAGCGGGGGTGCCAGCGATGTCTTCAGTGCAGGTTTGCTGACTGTGTCGGCAGTGCAGGGGTGTTCTCAATGCAGGGTGCCGGTAACATGGGGGAGCCAGTGGTGTCAGCAGCAGCGCTGCCAGCGGTGTCAGCAGTAAGGGTGCCGACAGCGGGGGGTGCCGGCAGCAGGTGCCGGACGCGAGAACCAGAGCCATCTTCTTTTAGTTGTTTTTTCTCTGCATTCAATGGGCTTAATGCTGATTGGCTGAGAACCGTGACAGACAGCTCTGTCAGCCAATCAGTGCTTTGCCCATTGAAGGCAAAGGGATTTTCAAAAATGGCCGCTCGAGGCAAAACCTCGAGATCCATCAGCAGATCGCAAGGTTTTGCCTCGGGAGAGGGATCCGGGGCAGGCAGGGAGATCTGAGCTTTGCTCGGGCCCCGGATCCCCGAAATTCGGGCAGGTTCAGTTCTTTGAGGACCGAACCCGCTCATCCCTACTTACCACTCCTGTGGCCAGCCGGCTCGCTCCCTGAACTCGGTCCGTGCATCCCCTGTCTTCTCAGTGAGACCTGCTATGCCGGCCTGCTATGCCGCAGCTCACATCCAGCCAGCCCCGAAGTATTGATGTCCCGATCACCTGACCAATCCAGCCAATCTCTATCCAATCTGACCATCTGATCCAATCCTGGCTAAACCCGGGGTATATATTCCAGCTGCTGGCTCTCAGTAATTGCCAGTACAATGTCTAGCTCAGTTCATACTTAGTGAAGTGCAACTGTGCTCTGTTGACAGTCATATTGTTACCTGCTGGTGCAGTTCTGATATTTGCTGCACTAACTCTCCATGCTATTTCACACCTATATTATCAGCATCTCAAGTTGCACAGGTAATCCCAGCTTGATTCAGTGTGCTGTATCTGTGCTACGCTTGTGCAAAACATCCACCTGTCTGCTCAGGAATATAGCTGTTCCTGCTTCTCTGGTTCCATTCCAGACTAATCTACAGCTACCATCCATTTCCGGTGTTCGGTCTGTATCCAGTCCTGTCATCATTAGAGTGCTCCCAGACTACAGAGAAAAACCCAGTCCAAGCCTGGTAAATCCTTCTGCCGAGATCTGCCACTCAAGTGTCCTGGACTTCAGAACCAAGTAAGAAGAGTGTCTTATTATTATCAAGTAACAGCCCAGTTCAGCCTGGTTAAACTACTGCTACACTCTTCTCTGCTACATATATCATACCATCAACAACATAGACGTCCCTGGTAGTCTAGTGGGTATGATCCTGCATCACTCTGCCGAGACCCGGGTTCGATTCCCGATCAGGGAAGCAACTAACTACATGTCAAGAGGTCTCCTCAGGCCTGCCAGCTCTGCATACACATACACATACACATCCTCCTGATGATCTACTGAAATCGCAGAAGAGGATTGCAAGGTGTAGAGAAACGATTAAGCACCAGAGGCTTCAGGAGAGATACATGAAATACATTAGGTATCCTAAGTGTACCTGGTAATTTCAAAATGGAATGCCACCAGATTGATCAATTGAAGAATTTGAAAAGGACCGATGTACCTGGGAGCAAACTTCATAGTAGGAACTTTTTATCTCAGATGCTTGGTTGTGAGCCAGACTTTATCACTAGGACTTAACAACAGGCCCTGCCTCCTCTTCCTATCTGCAAAAAATGTATACCTTGAAGAGGCTTTGTACAAATTTTTCTTTACCTCCTTCCAAATATTGCAAAACCGATTCACTGTACCATGCACAGCTGAAAGTGGTACTGATTGGAGACCTGGTAACTCAAGTAACAGTGGGTGCAGACCGTACTTAATAAAGAATGGAGAATGATGCTTCATGGTACAAATTATTGTGGGCAAACTCAACCCAAGGCAACAGAGAAACCCAGTCATCTTGATTGACAGAAACATACATCTGAATAAACTTTTCTAATTCTTGGTTTACTCGCTCCATCTGACCATTGCTCTGTGGATGGTAGGCTTAAGAGAAACTCAAATTGATGCCAAAGCACTTGCATAATGCTCTCCAGAATCTAGAGGTAAACTGTACCCCTCGATCAGGAACAATATCTTTAGGAAACCCATGCAACCTAAAGATTTCTCCAATAAACACTTCCATCAACTTAGGTGCTGAGGGTAGTCCTTTTAATGGAACAAAGTGAGCCGCCTTTGAGAATCTATCCACCACCACCACCAGAATAGTATTGAACCCTTGGCATGAAGGTAGATCCATCTTGAAGTCCATGGAAATGTGAGTCCAAGGACAATCAGGCACTGGAAGTGACAACAAAGGGCCTGATGGAGAGTACGGAGGGATCTTGTGCTGAGCACATATAGGACAGGCTGCCACAAAATCCTTAACATCTTGACGGACCGTCGGCCACCGATATCCCCATAGAATTAATTCCAGAGTTCTGTTGACTCCTGCACGCCCACTAAAACATGAAGAATGTACCCACTGAAGCAACTTGGACCGGAATTCAGGAGCTACAAATGTTTTCCCTGGCGGACTCTTGCCCTTGTTGGTAAAAGCTACAAAGCAAGCAGGGTTTAGAATGGCCTTGTCTTCCTTTAATTCCTCCATTTCAGCAGAACTGAATGCTCGAGATAGTGCATCGGCCTTGACATTCTTATTACCTGGCCGGTAGGTAATCACAAAATTGAACCAATCAAAAAGTAACGACCACCTACACTGACGGTAATTTAGACAATGGGCGGTCTTTAGATACGTCAAGTTCTTATGATCAGTATATACTGTCACCGGAAATTTGGCTCCCTCCAACAAGTATCACCATTCCTGGAGAGCCAACTTGATGGCCAGCAGTTCCTTATCTCCGACAGCATAGTTTCTTTCTGGTGCAGAGAACTTCCGGGAGAAGAACCCACAGGAGTACCACTTGTTTTCTTTATCCCTCTGCGACAGCACTGCTCCCACACCAACCGTGGAAGCGTCCACCTCCAAAAAAAAAAGGTAAATCACAATTTGGTTGCTTCAGAATAGGCACTGAAAGGAAGTATTGCTTCAATTGACCGAATGCTTCCTCTGCCTCAGGTAGCCATACACGAGTGTCTTGACCCTTTTTGGTAAGAGCAGTGATGGGGGCTGGGATGGACAAATATTTCCTGATGAACTGGCGGTAGAAATTGCAAAACCCCAGGAAACGTTGAATAGCTTTCAACCCGACTGGATGGAGCCATTTACAATGGCGGCAAGCTTCTCTGGATCCATTCTAAGACAGGAACCCGAAATTATGTACCCCAAAAATGTTAGTTCTTTTTGCTCGAAGGAGCATTTCTCAAGCTTGCAAAAGAGCTGATTAGCCCGAAGTCGTGACAGTACCTCACACACATGTTGGCAATGACTTGCCATATCCTCTAAAAAAAATCAGGATATCATCCAGATATACCACCACATACTTGTATAACAGGTCCCGGAAGATATGGTTCATGTATTTTTGAAAAACGGCTGGGGCATTACTTAATCCAAAGGATATGACTAAGTACTCATAGTGGCCATCACGAGTGTTAAAGGCCATCTTCCACTTCTCTCCTGACCGGATTCTGATTAGGTTGTAAGCCCCACGCAGATCCAGTTTAGAGAAAATCTTTTCCCCTTTTATTTGGTCAAAAAGTTCAGAAATCAGCAGGAGACAATACCGGTCCTTAATGGTAATTGCATTCAAGCCCCGGTAATCGATACATGGTCTCAAACCTCCATCTTTCTTCTTAACAAAGATCAGGCCAGCTCCAGCGGGTGATTTGGACTCCCTGATAAACCCTTGCTCTAGATTTTCCTTAACGTATTCGGTTACAGCCTGGGATTCTGGAAGCGAAAGGGGAAAAATTCTTCCACGCGGTGGCACCTTCCCAGGTAGTAGATCTATATCGCAATCCCACTCCCGGTGAGCAGGAAGCATCTCTGCAGCCTTTTTATCTAAAGGATTGATATGGAACTGGAAGTTGGTCTTCTGGAGAGACGACTGAGCTTAGAATGACACGGTGTGCAGGTTTCACAGCTGATAAACAGGACCCACGGAATTGAGAACACCATAAGAGGATTTGAGGTTTCTTCCAATCTAGAACAGGAGCATGATTGTGGAGCCAGGGAAGACCTAGAATGATCGGACCCTCAGCTGATGGAAGAATATAGAATATAATCAATTCTCGATGAAGAGCCCCTACTTGCATGGTGACTTTGGTTGTACGCGAGTGAATGGTAGCCATAGGAAGTTTATTCCCATCCACTCCAATGATGCAAAGGGGGTATTCACCAGGGGCCCTCGCAAGAAGGTATGGACTTGGCTATGTCCGACACACAGGACACGGCCCTCAGGACAGGTTCCCTTATACAGATGCTGGTAAACTCTGGATGCAGTGGAGGAGATGTATAGCTTAGTCGACAGGCCGGGTCAGAACCAAACAGACTAGAAGGTACCAGAGAGCAGGCGTAAACAGGTCACAGGGAATAGCCAAAGTCAAAACCAGATATCAGATGCAGTACCAGGGGTCAGGCGAAATCAAGGTCACAAAACAAAGCCAAGGTCAGAAACAGGTAATAGAATGTCACAGGAACGTTGGAGTATGGTAAATGAGCCTATACTCTGGCACAGAAGTGTTCCTAGAAACTTCCTCTTAAAGGCAGGGCTAGAATAGGCACCTCCAAAAGAAGTGCACTGGCTCTTTAAATCTTCATGCAGAATGGCGCGCCCCTAGGGGAGCCATGGCTGCCTGCACACAGCCGCAACAGCGGGACCCGGAAGCAGCCAGCGCCGGAATCTCCCCGCTGCTATCCGCCCAGGAAAGGGACAGAGAGCCGGAGGAGGCTTTGTTGGCAGCGGGCGCCGGGTTCTCCCCGCCTGCTGCTCCCTGGAAAACCAGTGCTGCCGCACCCGATAAGAAATGACCGGGGTCTGGCACACTGTGACAGTAGTGCCAGAATATAGGTTGACCAGTTTAGTACTGTGGGAGCTTGCTTCAGGGAGGAAGGAATGGAGAATAATATATCATGGTGGATGAAGTCTATTTTGGAGTTGAAGTGGGTAGCAAAAATTAGCACAGTGAGGGAGCTGGGGCAGGAGGCTTGAAGGCTAGGGAAGAGGTGACGACTCTTGAGTGGGATTGAGCGAGTGAGAAATCTGAGTTACTGGATGAGAGAATGAATTTGCAGTGGAGTAAGGCTATGTGAGAGGTGCTCAGCAAAGTGAAAGCACTTTTGGAGAAAGTAGGTCAAAGTAGAGTGCCAAATTTGAGGAAGGGACCGTTGAAGATTGGTGGCGACAGCTAACAGCTGCAGCGTCAAGGGCAGTAGTGATTGCATGGTTATAGAAGAAGAAGACAGCTCACCTATAGTAATGGGGGAGATGCTATAACCCTTTGTTTGGACTCAAAATAGTTATTGAACATTTTGTAACCTATGTTAAGTCAGAGAGCAGGGTTTTCCTATGTATTGTTCTAACATCATCTTTTTTTAACAGGATATTGATTTTGACCCAACACATTTACATTTACCGTCCTATCTCCCAGCTCCCATGCCCCTCTAAGCTACTGGAGAGACTTGTCTACACTCGCCTCACACACTTTCTTAACACCCACAACTTATTGGACCCACTTCAGTCTGGCTTTCATTCCCAGCACTCCACAGAGACAGCACTGACTAAGGTAGTAAATGATCTGGTCACTGCCAAGGCTAAATACCATTACTCACTCCTAATTCTTGTAGATCTCTGCTGCTTTTGACACTGTTGACCACTCTCTTCTCATACAAACATTACAATCCCTAGGTCTTAAGGACACAGTTCTTTCTTGGTTCTCTTCCTACCTATCTGATCGCTCTTTTTCTGTTCATTGTTCGGATTCTGCCTCCTCTTCGCTACCATTATCAGTTGGAGTACCGCAAGGCTCTGTCTTAGGTCCTTTGCTATTCTCAATTTATAAAACCTCTCTTGGCAAACTAATCCTCTCTTTTGGATTTCAGTACCATCTGTATGTGGATGATACTCAAATCTACCTATCCTCTCCAGATTTATCACCATCTGTATTGGTCCGTGTCAGTGAATGTATTTCTGCCATTTCATCTTGGATGTCATCTCGCCACCTGAAAATTAATATTTCTAAAACAGAATTAATTATATTTCCACCGGCCAATAACAATTACCAACCTGATCTCTTTATCACTGTTGACAACTCAACAATCCACCCCGCCCCACAAGCTCGCTGCGTTGGTGTCATTGTTGACTCTGTACTGTTCCCCACATTCAATCTGTCTCAAAATCATGTTACATATATCTAAAAAACATATCCAAAATTCGACCATATCTCACACAAGATACTGCAAAAACTTGAATACATGCACTCATTATTTCCCGCACTGACTATTGCAATAGTCTTCTTACTGGTCTTCCCAAAAACAGGCTATCGCCATTACAATCCATTATGAAGGCTTATCTTCCTTGCCAAACGTTCATTGTCTGCTGCCCCGCTCTGTCAGTCCCTCCATTGGTTGCCAGTTCTCTACTGTATTCAATACAAAATACTGTTACTTAAACATAAGGCCATTAACCGAACTACACCAACATACATCTCTTCACTTATCTCAAAATATCTCCCAACCCGACCTCTCCACTCAGCACAAGATCTGCGTCTCTCATCCCCACGCATTACTTGCTCCAATTCATGGTTACAGGACTTTCTTCGGGCTGCACCCACTCTATGGAATGCCTTACCACGCACAATAAGACTTACCTCTAGTCTTCAATCCTTCAAGCGTTCCCTGAAAACTCACCTCTTCAGACAAGCTTATCAGATTCCAGAACCAACCACATAACCTTCACAGCTTCCATGTCTATTACATCCCCTATCACAGTCCACACATAACCTCACACATTGTCTTTCTTTTACATACTCCTGACATTTAGCCGACATTCCTGTGTGACTGGATCATGCAGCCCACCAAGAAACTCTGCATTCTGGCTGGACCAAATTGCAATATATAGCACCTATCCTTGTGTATCAATGCATATTTCAGTATAGATTGTAAGCTTGCGAGCAAGACCTTCCTACCTATATATCTGTCTGTTAGTATCCTGTTTTGTTCTATAAATGTTTCCAATTGTAAAGCGCAACGGAATATGGGGGGTCATTCAGACCCGCTCGCGAGCGCAGGATGCTCGCAAGCGGGTCGATGTTAGCCCACTGCGCATGCGCACGACGGAGGGAGCTCCGTCGTGCGCATGCGCGAGACCCGGCGAGCAACGGGCTCTCCATCGCTCCGGGTCTGGCACCAAAGGGGGCGTGCTGTCGATGTTGATTGACAGCATGCCCCCTTTGGTGGGCGTGCCAGGGGCGTGCCTGCCAGACGGAGGCATTCCCATGGGAACGCCTACCGTCTGAAGCCGGCCCCACTGACATCACTAGTGATGTCAGTGGGAGTGATTTTGGCTCTGATAGAGCCAAAATCACTCCAGGGCTTGCGGCAGCGAAACCCTACCACAGGGTCTCCGTCGCAAGCCCGATGGTCGCGATGGTCAAGACCATCGCGACCATCATCATGGACGCTCGCATATGCTGTGGGTGGTCTCCCACAGCTATGCGAGCGGCCAGGAGGCCGCTCCATTTTCATGGAGGAGGGCACTGATTCAGAGCGAGCGCTCTGGTCAGAGCGTTCGGCTCTGAATCAGGCCCATGCTGCGCTATATAAGAAACTGTTAATAAATAAAATAATAAATAAATTACTGTTAAAAACGTTTCATATCCAAGCTAGTCTAAATATCACTATTTGCATACAGATTTTGTTTAAGTATACAGTATGTCTTCATGAGCAGCAAAACTTGGTTAAAATTATTGGGACTTAATTGCTTGTTTGGTTACTAATTTTTCTAACTCATCTGCAGATCCTTAAAAAAAGAAATATCAGTGTTGTTGTCCAGTCATATTTTGATGCTCACTGTGCCTAACTATCTGAGGCATAGTACAGCCTAAAAGTATTTGCTGGCCTGATATGCATACAGTTAGGCTTTGTAAATGACCCATAGGGAGTCATTCTCTATTATGTAGAATTTAAGCAGAAACAAATTGGTATATGTATTGTGGCAAAGTAAGGCACTTACCAAAGGTAAATTCCTTTTGGCAAACTTCAGTCTGGAGTTGAATCCAAACAGGTCAAACAGAAAACATGGGCTAGTAAGCACTATATATGGAAAGAGTGTGCTGACAAGTTTATGGAAAAGAAGAAATGAGCATAACAGCTGTTGGCTGGCTGATCAATGCTGGACATGACGGCAGATCTAACAGAGATGTGAACTTTGTAAGATTAGATATAGGGATCGCAAAGGGAGAACTGAATGTGTGTTTGAGCATTGTTTGCCATTCTGACCAATTATTTTAAAAATTGTTTCACTAGAAACACATTGGAAGCCTCATATTGGAGGTGTCAGGGGTGTCATTGTGGGATGCTTAGGAAAGACAGATTATGTTTCCCACCCAGCCAACCAGACAAAATAGAGGAAATGCTAACAGGCATTTTGGAAGTCACTGCTGCACACCAAGTAGCTAAAACTCAGTAGGATGTTGTTGCATTCACAATTGAATCTGTAGTTACAGATACAGGAAGATAAGCTGAAGCAGCATACTGTGCAGAAAATGATGCAGCATATCTTATAGCATTCAAAAGGACTGCTAAACGGGATAGGGCTATAAAAACTTAAAGTGAGAAATTTGGGCTCGAACTGAAGTCATAGCTGCTGGGAGAGCACAACAATGTCATGATTACTGTTTTGAAACAGAGAAAACTATTACATGCAGCTGTTTTGTCTATAGTTTATAAGAAATGGCTTCAAACAGAAGCTATTCAGGTACAGGACCGTAATGAGGGGTGTTCCAGTGCTACCGATGCTCAAGGCGCTGGGCCCTGGTAGAAGCACCGTCACTGCCCCACAGCCCCTGCATCTGGCTAGCAGGGTGACATATAAAAAAGAACTGCCCAGATTATTGGTTTGTTCTAATATTGCTGAAGCTGCATTTTTTGATCTTCAGTCTGCTCTCTGATCAGCTGCAGTTCTTCAAACCCAAGATATTGGTTGTAGGTTCATCCTTTAAAAACAGATACCTCAAGTGAAGTATTGAGGGCTGTGTTGTCACTTTAGAGATGGGGTGGAAATCCCTATTGTGCACCCGAGCCGTAATCTGCTTCCCAGTTTTTGTTCATATATTAAAGTTTGTGAAATACTATGAAGTTTTGGCCTAAGTGCCCTATGTGTGGAACCCTGCAGGGCCGGTATAAGGTTTTGTGGTGCTCACCAATAAAATTGTGTTACATAGGGCCGTAATTCAGAGTCAGTCTGAATTGCTAGGGAGGCTTGAATGGGCATGAATCACCGGAAGTGGGCATACGTGCAATATGGACGTGCAGTTGCAGTGAAAGTATAGAAGGGACATGGTGTGGGTGTGAATTCGCAAACTGCCACTAGAATGGCCCCTGAAAAGTTTCAAATGAAGCATTCTGGAGTGGGCTAAAGTGTTTGTGCTCTGACTAGCAGCAGCTCCTACCTCTATTTCCCTGGCGGTCTGCCAGTCTGAAATCCCATACATGCGCACAAGTCAACATGCAGGCTTCTAGGGACTGCATCAACTGCACCCCTAAAAGCCAGATAGAATTGCCTATGGCAGACCTGTCCATCATGTGATTAGCAGGGAGTGCTTCCAATGGGAAACATAGAATTTGACAGCAGATAAGAACCATATAGCCCATCTAGTCTACCCTTTTTGGGTTAGGGATGGGTTAGGTTAGCGTTGCAGGTTAAGGTAGGTTGTTAAGAGTTGTTTGGGTATTATTGTTAGGTTATTAGAGTTAGGGGTTAGTATCCAGGATATGACTCCGTAATAGCCGCAATATCCAGATCATTCCTTGTCACTATCGCAGTTAGGGCCTGATTCAGAGCCGCTCGCTCTGACAGAGCGCTCGCTCTGAATCAGGGCTGGGCTTTTTTCTTTGGAGCGGCCTCTTGACTGCTCGCATAGCTGTGGGTGACCACCCACAGCTATAGCGTGCGGCCATGATGATGGTCGCGATGGTCAAGACCGTTGCGACCATCGGGTTTGTGACGAGACCCTTGTGGTAGGGTCTCTTTCATTGCAAGCCCCAGAGAGCTTTCGGCTCTAACAGAGCTGGAAGCTCTCCACTGACATCACTTGTGATGTCAGTGGGGCCACCCCCAAACGGCAAGCATTCCCTTGGGAATGCCTCATTTGGGCAGCCACCCCCCCGTCCCGCCCACAAAAGGGGGCGAGCTGTCACTCAACATCGACAGCTCGCCCCCTTTGGTGCGAGTCCCGGAGCGACGGACTGCCCATCGCTAGCCGGGTCTCGCGCATGCGCACGACGGAGCCAGCTCCGTCGTGCGCATGCGCTGTGGGCCACCATCGACTCGGTTGCGAGCGCTCAGCGCTTGCGACCGGGTCTGAATCAGGCCCTTAGTTCTGACATTTTTATCTCCAAAGCATTTGCACACATAGCTCTTGTTAGTGCATCTCGTAGTCCTAACCATGGGGGTCATTCAGACCCACTCGCGAGCGGCAGTACGCTCGCAAGTGGGTCGATGTTCCCCACTGCGCATGCGCACGATGGAGGGAGCTCCGTCGTGCGCATGCGCGAGACCCGGCGAGCGAAGGACTTTCCATCGCTCCGGGTCTCGCACCAAAGGGGACGTGCTGTCGATGTTGATTGACAGCACGCCCCCTTTGGCGGGCGTGCCAGGGGCGTGCCTGACAGACGGAGGCGTTCCTATGGGAACGCCTACCGTCTGAATCCGGCCCCACTGACATCACTAGCTCTGATAGAGCCAAAATCACTCCAGGGCTTGTGGTTGAGAGACCCGACCACAGGGTTTCACTCGCAAGTCCGATGGTCGCGATGGTCAAGACCATCGCGACCATCTTGTTGGACGCTTGTATATGCTGTGGGTGGTGACCCACAGCTATACGAGCGTCCTGGAGGACGCTCCATTTTAATGGAGGTGGGCCCTGATTCAGAGCGAGCACTCTGGTCAGAGCGTCCGGCTCTGAATCAGGGCCCATGTTCAGCCAACACATAAAACAATGACAAAAATTTAGTTGATATTTGCTGGTCTCAGATGTTGTTCAATGCTTGTTCAACTGTTTGATTAACTGTTTTGCATATCAAACTTTGGGGTATATTTACTAAGGTGCGGGTTTTTAGAAGTGGTTTTGTTGCCTATAGCAACCAATCAGATTCTACTTAACATTTATCTAGCACCTTCTAAAAGGTAATAGCTAGAATCTGATTGGTTGCTATGGGAAACAAAACCATTCCTAAAAACCTGCACCTTAGTAAATATACCCCTTTGTACTTTCCACACTTCGTGTTTTCCACATCCAGCTGACCCTACTGATTCTAAAGAAATACTAAAGGTGCATACACACTAGACGATATGCTCCCTGAGCGATATCGTCTAGTGTGTCCCCGGCAGGCTGTGCTCAATGTCGTTTATGACATTGAGCACAGCCGCTGAACGATATCATTAACGATATCGTTCAGCGCCGGGCTCTCTCCCCCATTCCCTGACATGCATCAACCTGACGAGATCGTCAGGTTGGCCTGCATGTCAGCCCGATGAACGATGATGACGAACGACCCGCGGGAACGCACGTCATCGTTATCGTTCATCTTTTTGGGCTTAAAAATGGACGATAAAGTGGACGACTGAACGATAACGATATCTTTATCGTTCAGTCGTCCACTTTATCGCCCAGTGTGTACGCACCTTAAGTCTAATTATGACTAACTACAGCTGAACTCAAATAGTCAGCTGATCAAAGCAGATAAATTGCACTGTGTTAAGGCCCCCATACACGGTGCGATATGCACCTTGCATTGCAATGGCCAATCCGATGGCCGACATATCGGGCGGTCCCCACACACGGAGCGATCAGGTGAAATATATATAGAAATATATAAATGTATGTTCTATCATCATGTAGCATAAGAATATACATAAATGTATGACCCAGAGTGGGTGCTGCTAATATCATGCAGCATTAGAACCACCAAAACAGAGACACCATGGTGTGTCTTGGTGGCAAATGTATGTAACTGGGGGCCTATATCAGAGTTGTAAGCTATGCTGAAGTTCACGCAGTTGAGCAATTGTTTTGCTATTACGCAGGTGCAAACGCCATGGAAAGTCCCACTGCGCACGCACGAACTAAAGTCTCAGACGGGATTCGCAATGTCTCTGATATCGCAAGGTCCTGAGGAGACCATTGCGATCCATGGGTGTTCCTGAGTGGAATCGGGTAGGTGGCTAAAAGTGTTTGCAAAAAGAGGCCGGTCTGTGGGTGTATTATGAAAGTTCCAGAGGTGTGTCTGTGCTCACGGCTGCGTTCCCAATTGCAGAACCACAGTCTCAGAGACCAGTTTCAGAGAATCAGTTGATCTGGAATCTGTACAGCCCGGGACTAGAGGAGTCAATGTGCATTCCGTGTTGTGTCGATGTGGTGTGTTCTCAACCACTAGAGGATCTGCACACAATGCAAATAGGGGACGTGGGCGTATTAACATTTGTACTATCCATCACACACTATATCAGGCCGGCAGTTAGCTGTTAGCAGGCATTATCATATCTTCCCACATACATTGCGAGTGTGAAAGCAGTTGAGAATGCAAAAGGGTACAACTGTGACTCAGGCCCTGAGATCTCTGCATCCCTTAATTACTATTAATGTATAGGATGAGACAGGGGCGTCTTAACATAGGAGGCAGTGGCAAACGCAGGATTTCTAGAGGGGGGTTTCCAAATGCTTGATTTTAGAGTGAGTGTGGCCAGTCCATGAAGAGGGCAGAATTAGCACTTATCCAGCTTTAATATGCATCATACAAAGTATATTGTGTTGCATAATTCCAGCATATACAGGACCAGGGATCACAATAAGCCATTAGATGCGGCAGTAGGTCCATCCTGTCTGAGATGAATGTTTTTCTTCAGATGTGGGCATCATTCTAGAGCATTGGAGCAAGTCCGGGAGTCTGGGGGAGAGGCAAAGAACCTGGACATATATATGTACATATTGGTCTCCTTATGCACTGGATAGTGTATTATTATACAGTATTAATAACCCTATTGATGGTCTATAGCAGTGTACCCCTAACAGTGCATGTTTTCCACATGTCCTAGTTGGTGCACATGTATATTTTTTACTAGCTGACACATTTTAAAAGATCCACAGGTGGTGCTAATCATTTCATTAGTGATACTGAGAAGAACATGCAGCACTAGTAACAATCTATTATATTACTCTTTCTATTGTGGTCATGGTGTGTGCTGAGGAGGGGGGTTTCCAGGCAGATGGAAACCCCCCCTGCGTTTGCCTATGGGAGGGGGCCCGTGTGCACTCCCTGTGCGGGGCCCCCTCCTCTCTTCCCGGTGGCCGGCTGCTGACTAAGGCGGCTGTCCAGCCCCTGGAGCATTAGTAGACTCCGGGCACTAGAGTGTGCCCGGGGTCTACTACGCATGTACAGAACACCAGAAAAATGGCAGCGGCGGCCATTTTCCGGTGTTCTGAGCAGTGCTGACACCTGCCGTGGACAGGCAAATTCAAAATAATATTGGTGCAGGGTGTGCGGTGCAGGACCCCCTTGGACCCGGGGGCTGTGTGCCCTGCACACACTGCACCCATTATAGATATGCCACTGGAATGAGAATCTCATTTGCTGGCCCTCTGGGGAATTTTGTGTTTTCTTTCTTGTCTAGATTAGCCCCTTCCTTACTAACACCTGTGAGAGACCAATACATTGATTTGAGCAACTGCTAATCTGTGTATTACTAAAGTAATTGGGTAATTGGGTAAGCCTGAGTGCAAAGAATTAATGAAAAGATGTATAAATCCTGGCTGGGTTATTGAGAATGGCTACAAGGGCTATGAAAATCTGTCCATCATCATGTCACTGATCTATTAGCAAAAATAAAATGCTGCTAAGTTGTTGTTTTAATAATTTAAAAGTCACTTTTAGATGTGTTGTTCATGAATGAATGACTAATGCTGGGTACACACGTAAAGATTTTCTGTTCAACCATCCAACTAGTTGATTGGTTGGAATGAAAATCTGGTAACGTATGGGAGTTACTGATGATCAGCAATTTGCTCCTAAATGCCAGAAAACAGATGAAAATTGTCGTCAGACAAGTTTGTTAAATGTTCGATCTAAAAAATTTATTCAAACAACAGTTTTTATCCATTTTCCGGAACTTGGGAGCAAATTGCTGATTGTCATTTACTCCCATATGTTACAAGATTTTCATTCCAACTAATCAACTAGTTGGCTGGTTGGACAGATAATCTTCAGATGTGTGGCCAGCTTAAGACTGTAGACTGGTGGATAGGGCAGGCATTGCTGGATTAAAATGTTGGGACACAGGCCTGACTTTGTACTCGGCCCCCAGCCATCTCCCCTTGATGCCCCTGAGTTCCATGTCTATATTGAGAAACAAGGCAGATTTAGAGAATGCAGTCTGCAACTGCGGACCTCCTGCTCTTAATGGATCTGATTTAGAGTTGCAGGCAAGTCATCCGCATTGTGAGATCGGATATAAATGCGGATCTTCATCTATATTCAGAATTGTCTGCATCTATGCAGCTGCACTACCCCTATACATTAGTTTGTGAAAGTAGCCGCCATCACTATCTTCGCGATTTTCATTCTTAGTCCGCAATTCTGCCTCCACACCCAAGGCACACCCTCAAAACACCCACTGCTGCCCAGTTACACACATGCAAGTGGAAATATGGCTGAGATAATCTTAATTCAAAGTTTCATACTGTATGCTCGGCTTCTGCCCTTGTCTGTTATCTGCAGCTTGTCGGGCTGCCCGTGCACTGCGTTAAACCTGTGGGCTATGTGCCATATGTCCCGTCCGTAGGACACTGGGCTCTTGGAGGTCCATAGTGGGCACCTTCTCCATGATGTTGGGCACACACTTGGCATACTAACACCTGCCTGCATATGTTATGATCACTGATTTTTTTTTATCCCCTTTCAAAAATATAATGGATACAGACACAGGAATCTATACCTATCCAACATGACCTGATCATTGAAGATGATTATAATACAATTCTGTTAAGCTCTAATAAAAAAAATGTCAGTATAAATTCCCCACCAATTACTTCTATATAGTTTTTCAGATTCTCAGTCACTTCCTAAAGGTTCCAAAGATATGAACAACATTGTATTTCCTTCTCTTATACTTTAAAATGTGACAAGTGAGGTCACTGCACTCTGATACTGTAGATGTGTTACCTACTCATCTTGCTTAGCATTAAAAAACATGCACAGTGCAAAAAAAATGTCAAGATCCATCCGCCAAATGGACTTGGGTGCAACTCCAAATCAGACCCAATATGTTAGATTACAAAACTCCATCAAAAGGATGGAGATGCACTGCTTCCCTCATTGGTAAGAAGGTCCCTAACGCTATAGCCCTATGTAATTCTGCCATTGCTCCTACACAACATGAGCTGACCACTGGACGTTATCAGAATATTATACTACACATACCCAGAACCGTAACAGGGCTTAAAAGCACCCTGTGCAGGCTTGCCCCCTTAGCACCCAACGTCATAACGTCGGGTGCATGATGTCATTATGGTGCACAGAGGAGGCGGGGTCTGCAGCATTGGTGAGTGCACAGCTGGCTGAAACGTCCTGAGGATGTTCTAATCAGCAGCACAGGCTGCAGGGTGCCTGACAGGAACGTCAAATGGAATCTCCGGCGGCTCTGCCGCAGCAGTGATTCCTGGCTTAGAGGGAGTTTATAGCCCCATCTCTTCACTCCCTTTCCCCAATACACAGCACCCTCTCTTCACTCCCTTTCCCCAACGCATAGCCCCCTCTCTTCACTCCATCTCCCTGGTACACACACCCATTCTCTTCACTCCTTTTCCCCAATACACAGCCCCCCTCTTCACTCCCGCTCCCCAATACACACACCCACTCTCTTCACTCCCTCTCTGCAATACACAACTCCCTCTCCCCAATATACAGCTCCCTCTCTTCACTCCCTCTCCCCAATACACAGCACCCTCTCTTCACTCCCTCTCCCCAATACACAGCTCCCTCTCTGCATGCCCTCTCCCCAATACTCAGCCTTTGCCGAATATATAGCCTATATGCACGGAATCATGTGAACAAAAATATGTAATAGATCCAGACCCAGTGCACTACACCTATCATTACTGGATATGACCATAATATAATT
Source organism: Taudactylus pleione (assembly GCA_031769625.1). Taxonomy (NCBI): domain Eukaryota; kingdom Metazoa; phylum Chordata; class Amphibia; order Anura; family Myobatrachidae; genus Taudactylus; species Taudactylus pleione. The sequence continues at coordinate 7,287,171 of JAUIMM010000081.1, read as the reverse complement.
ATATCAAGCTCTAATAATTTAAATAAAATGCCCTTATAATATAATTCCTCATCAATCACTTACGGTATATATGTTTGTTCAGGTTCTCAGATATTTCATAAAGGTTCCAAAGTAATAGTATGAACCACATTGTATTTCCTTCACTTTTTCTTTAAAAGTGTGAGAGATGTGCTCAGTGCGCTCCGATGATTGTGTTACATAATCATCTTGATTACTGTAAAATTGATGTATTTTTACATTTTATCAAAGGTCAGCAGGAATCCCAATCCTGAGCTGTCAATGAATTGGAACATGAGAAACGTACTAGAACTGTATGTAGCAATTTGTTCAGCTTGGTAAGGTTAGGAAAGGGTGAGGTGAGACGCAAATTAATGTCTTATTGGGATGTAGGACTTGCCAAGCGTGAGCAATGAGCAGGAGATAGATGAGACTGTTCACATGATCCCTCATCCTTACTAGAACGGTATATTTAATTGCTTCATCAGTGAAGAAGTGAAGCATTCAATCCATACAAGCCCTTACATAGATCAAAGAAATGTACATGTCTCTGTTATATTATTCACAGCACATGGAGCATGGAACAGATGGCCAAAGTGTTGTAGAGCTTCCACAACGGAAAGAACTTAGTTCCCCACTCATGAAGGGACCCTACGTCATGAGATACCAACTAACCTCAATGATTATGAGGTTATGAGGGCAACAACGTCTGGAGATCCTGTATAAAATATATTAATAAAAACTGTCACTACCTGGAACAGCAGTTAATATGTAGCCCTTGCATGCACACATTTAGTGGACAGTATGTTGGCTGATACAATATTCATGAGAATGCAGTTTGATAATTGAGCACTGACAGTACTGGGGCATTAGTGCTGGCAGTAGGTGAAGTTAATTTATCCACATCAGTCCTGATTGTTTGTGCCATACCTGGTTCTAGGGCAACTGAAATTATGGGCTGTAACCTTTAGGGTGTAATCTTGATAAGTAAGTTGGGGCTTATACAGATGTTTGGGTTTATTTGGAGCATAGATAATTTGTGTACCAATTTTTTTTTGTCTATGCTGGGCAATATACCGGTGGAGTCTCCTATTAGTCTTTAAAGTCTCATATAAAAGACAAGTAAAAATTGAAGTGTACCCCCGTTCTCCCTCATTTTGTTCCTGACGGTACTTGACGTAAAGCACACATATTTCATATCCGCACAGTCAGAAAAAAAATTAAATCTTTATGGGACCTTGGAGAGGTATATTTACCTCTCTATTTGTGCCTGTTTTGCTGGCCAGTACACTAAACAAAAAATAATTCCCATTTATTCTACTAAAATGAAGCACTGTCAATCTAAAGTTGACATCCTATATAGTATATACATTCTATTAATTCACTTATAAATATAACTTGCTTAAAACATTGCCACAAGTACAGGAAAGGTTGTACAGTGATTAGGGTGGAATGCACCTTTGGTCATTAAAGGGCTAATTCATGGGTTTTCATTGTGAAACTATTAGACTGTAGACAGGACAATGCTGTCCAGATACTGTACTTCGTACTTTTGAAAATATCTGGAAAATAAATGTTCAGTTCTCCCAAACAGAATTAATTCTCTCTATTCTCAGAAACTGAAAGATCTCAGTCTCGGTAGCATAGGAACACGCAGGAAATGAGCTCATAATGCCAACCAGTAAATGTCATGTGTTTTTATTTCAACATTTGTAACACTTCATAAACCTGCCTGGAACCTGAATCCAAGTCACGCCTCCCTCATTCTGTGCTGTCTAATAAGTCATACACTGTATTACTGTATTAAAGTTTAGCGCATTTTATTATTTTCTCTACCTCAGATTCTCTTGTTCATCAAAGTTCCTTTATTCACCCTTATTGGTAGATTATTGGAAGTAAACTCTGTCACACACTATTGAGCAAAGTTTAAAGTCACTGAGGCATAAAGATTTCATTCCTGGAAGAGTTTAAAGCTGAGTTTAAGGTGACTTGTAAATGACTGAGATAAGAGACAAAACAGATTTACTGATAAGGTGATGACGGTGCTAGCATTTTCTTAGCAGCTTCTGTTTGAAATATATTGTCATTGTTGCTGATCATTTATATATACAGTATATATACACTACCGTTCAAAAGTTTGGGGTCACTTACGCATTTTCTTATTTTTGAAAGAAAAGCACAGTGTTTTTTAGTGAAGATAACATTAAATTAATCAGAAATACACTCCATACATCGTTAATGTGGTAAATGACTATACTAGCTGGAAACATCTGGTTTTTAAAGGAATATCTACATAGGTGTATAGAGGCCCATTTTCAGCAACCATCACTCCAGTGTAATGGTACATTGTGTTTGCTAAGCGCATTAGAAGACTAATGGATGATTAGAAAACCCTTGAAAACCCTTGTGCAATTATGTTAGTATAGCTGAAAATGGGTTTGCTCGTTAGAGAAGCTATAAACCTGGCCTTCCTTTAAGCTAGTTCAGTAGTTGGAGCATCACATTTGTGGGTTCGGTTATACTCTTCAAATGTCCAGAAAAAGAGAACTTTCATGTGAAACTCGACAGTTTATTCTTGTTCTTAGAAATGAAGACTATTCCATGCGAGATATTGCCAAAAAACTTAATATTTCCTACAACGGAGTGTACTACTCCCTTCAGAGAACAGCACAAACAGGCTCTAAGCAGAGTAGAAAGAGAAGTAGGAGGCCCCGGTGCACAACTGTGCAAGAAGACAAGTACATTAGTCTCTAGTTTGAGAAATAGATGCCTCACAAGTCCTCATTAAATGGTACCCGCAAAACACCAGTGTCAACGTCTACGATGAAGAGTTGATTCTGGGATGCTGGCCTTCTAGGCAGAGTGGCAAAGAAAAAGCCATATCTGAGACTGGCCAATAAAAGGAAAAGATTAATATGGGCAAAAGAACACAGACATTGGATAGAGGAAGATTGGAAAAAAGTGTTGTGGACAGACAAATCGAAGTTTGAGATGTTTGTATCACACAGAAGAACATTTGTGAGATGCAGAACAAGTGAAAAGATGCTGGAAGAGTGCCTGACGCCATCTGTCAAGCATGGTGGAGGTAATATGATGGTCTGGGGATGCTTTGGTGCTGGTAAAGTGGGAGATTTGTACAAGGTAAATGACCCAAAGAACACCTCCAAATTATGCAAGAACTATTTAGGGAAGAAGCAGGCAGCTGGTATTCTGTCTGTAATGGAGTGGCCAGTGCAGTCACCAGATCTCAACCCCATTGAGTTTTTGTGGGAGCAGCTTGACCGTATGGTATGCAAGAAGTGCCCATCAAGCCAATCCAACTTGTTGGAGGTGCTTCAGGAAGTGTGGGATGACATTTCTTCAGATTACCTCAACAAATTAACAGCTAGAATGCCAAAGATCTGCAATGCTGTAATTGCTGCAAAAGGACCATTCTTTGACGAAAGCAAAGTTCGAAGGACAAAATTATTATTTACAAATAAAAATCATTATTTCTAACCTTGCCAATGTCTAGACTATATGTTCTATTCATTTTGCAACTCATTTGATAAATAAAAGTCAGTTTTCATGTAAAACACAAAATTATCTGGGTGACCCCAAACTTTTGAACGGTAGTGTATATATATATATATATATATATATATATATAGCACTGTGTAATTAAAAAAAACTCCATTAGGGTGCCACTGCCATAGGAGTACTGCTCTGTGTTAAAGAAAAGTAAAATAAAACACTGTTTTGTGCAATGTGTTAAAAAAATGCCATTAAGGTGCAATTACTAGGAGCGCTGTGAGGCATTGTTTTGTATGTTCAGGCACTGTGTTAAAAAATAACGTCCTTAGCAAGCCATTGCTAGGAGCGCTGTGAGGCATTGTGTTGTATGTTCAGACACTGTGTTAAAAATAATGTCTTAGCATGCCATTACTAGGAGCGCTGTGAGGCATTGTGTTGTATGTTCAGGCACTGTGTTAAAAATAATGTCATTAGGGTGCCGTTACTAGGAGCGCTGTTAGGCGCTGTATTATTTGGTCAGGCACTTATATTAAGGGGGCTGTGAGGCAGTTTGTTGTGTGTTCAGGCACAATTAAAACATTTACAATAAAAATCTGTGCTCAAAAATATAACGGCATTAGGGTGCAACCCTTATACTAGGAGCATTGTGAGACAATTTGTTGTGTGTTGAGGGCCTTTAGGCACTGTTAAAATTTGTAATATAAATCTTGTGTTAATAAATATAACATTATAAGGGTGCCACCCAGCTTATACTAGGGGCACTGTGAGGCAGTTTGTTGTGTGTTCAGGCATAGTTTAACATTCTTAATACATTCTTGACGTATACTAAAAATAATGTAATTTCATATTCAGACTCTCTAGTGCACCTCATAAATGTACTACATGGGTGAGTTACCCAATTTGGAAGGAGGGAAGAGGGAGGGAGTAGTATGGCCACCTTCTCTTGCAACCCTTGTCAGGAAACCTTGACTAATAACATTGTATTCTTTAATGGCCATTTCTCTTCTCAGTTGCTGCCAAACTACTCTCGATTGATCAATCAATCATTCTTTTTACTTGCCTTCCATACTCCACCTCCATTTCCCTGTACTGTCCTTGGGCCTCTGAGATAATTCTCCTCATACTCAGACTCTCTGGTACACCTCATAAATGTACTACAGGAGTGTGTTACACAATTAGGAAGGAAGGAGGGGGGTTGTATGTCCAGTTTCTCTTACAATGCTTGTCAGGAATCCTTGGCTATTAACATTTTAATCTTTTATGGCTTTTTCTCTTCTCTGTTGCCACAAAACGGCTATCACAAGGCCATGTCTCAATTTTATTATATTTTTTAATTATTCAATCAATTGATCAATCAATCAGTCTTTCCTTTTTTTACCTGCCTTCCACTACATACTCTAGCACCTTAGCACCATTTCCCTGTATTGCCTCGGCCCTCTGAGCTAGTTCTTAATGAAAACATTCTATAGCTTAGCTTTGTATAGTTTATATTAAACTGCCATCCTGTCTGCCACTGCAATGCCACTTTGTTTCTTGCATGTGCTATATTCTTTTTTAAACTACCATGTGTTTGTGCTCCTGCTCTGTCACTTAGTTTAGCCAGCCAACTCGCTGCAGCCTTTACAGGGCCGTAATTATAATGGGTGAAGGGTGCACATGGGTCCTTGGGTCCAGGAGGGGCGCGCAACGCACACCCTGTACCCATACTTTATTTTTTATACTTACCTCTCTGTTGTCCCATGGAGTATTGCTACAGAAAACACCTGGAAAATGTCCGCTGCAGCCATTTTTCCCGGCGCTTTGTGAATGTGCAGTTGGAAATCATAGGGAAAATCGCTGCTGCACCACTCTCCCAGTGATCTGCGCATGTGCAGTAGACTCCGGGCACACTCTAGTGCCCAGAGTCTGCCGCTGCTGTCAGTTTGCTGACAGCAGCTGGGGCCCCGGATGGTGAGTGAACACCAGCCCCTTCCTATTTTAATACGCCCCTGAGACTTTGGTGTATATATTGTAAGCTGTGAGGTTGTCAAAGTTTACTGGATATAACAGGAAATTATTGTTATTGAGGTTATTAATACTGAAGGAACAAAATAGTCCCAAATTATCTAATCAATTGTTACATGATACTGCATTCCAGGATGAGATACGTTCAATATCCTGGCAGATGGGATCCCGGCGGTCAGAATGCTGGCACCAGAATCCCAACATCTGTCAGAATCCTGGCGCTGGCATCCTGACCCCCGGAATTCTAAAGGTAAGTAGCGAGGTTAAGGGTAGAGTTAGGGGTTAAGCACTACGGGGAGGGTTAGGCATACCTCCCAACTGTTCCGCATTCAGCGACTGGGACTGTCCCGCTGAACCACCCGCGGGCTGCAATATCCCGCGGTGGGGGGGGAAGTTGGGGGGAGCATGAGATAGAATAGATGCCGTGCTCATGCGCATTCATTCACAGTGCGGGGAGGAAGCCCGTGGGCAGCCCAGCATATCTGAGATGCTGGACACGCCCATTAGTGATGTAAATGGGGTCATGTCACTAGGGCACACCCCTTTACTGTAAGGCCACACCCCTTTTCGGTTGCATGCGCCTCCTGCGCACGGAAGTCCCGCACTGTAGAAGACAAATATTGGGAAGTATGGGTTAGGGTTAGGCACTAACAGGGGAAGGTTAGGTTTAGGGTGCAGGGAGGGAGGGTTAGGGTAGAGAGAGGGGGAGGGTTAGGATGCCGACTGACAGGTGTCGGTATCCTAACCCTGTCGGGATGCCGGCATCAGCATATTGAATGCCTGGATCCCGAACGCCAGCATCCCGTACCTATTCCCCCAGGACTATGGTGTATTCACTACAGTGTATTGCTGTAATCAATATTGTACATTAACATGAACGCCCGTCAGTATTTAAAATTCTCGTATATATTCATAAAGGGTCCAGACCAAGTACTCTCTAATGGTTGGCCAAGCCTCTATGGTGGCTGGTCACACCCCGTTTGAAGGCTGGCCACACCCCTTAAGCATGGGCTTCAACTACTGTATTCCCCCCGTGGGTCCTTCATGCCCCAGTTTCACAACCCCAAACAAGAACCCCTACAATCTGGCTGGGCCAAAGAGCAATATGTTGCACTTATCCTTTAGTATCAGTGCCTAGTCCCATATATATTGTAAGCTTGTGAGCAGGGTCCTCTTACCTTTTTATCTGTCAGTTATTGCCCAGTCATGTTTTATTACTATTTATTCCCAAATTGTAAAGAAATATGCTGGCACTATATAAGTAACTGTAAATAAAGTCTACACCTGGATCAGTAATAGTTTCTACAAGGGAGCACCTTTCATGACAGATGATTGCAGACTTTTTTACCTGCTCCACATTTTACCAGGTATCAGATTTTACATATTAGTAAATTTGATTCACAGCTGTAACCAGACAGAAAAGAAAGCGCTTTGTGACATGTCTCATTGAATTTCTGTCTGCCAGGCAATCAGGCGGAACCAGTGGCTGTCCTTTCAAAAGACAGAGGCATTTTAGAAAATATCCCTTGAGGTTAAAATCAATAGCGTTACTCAACTTTCTGTTAGAAGACACTGTCACCTTCCTTCCTCGTGCCAATGGTAAAAATAAAAGGGTTTCCTGCTTCTGCATTAGGGCACAAGCGACTGTCAAATGTAAATCTATCCTTCCAATTGCATCAGATAAGAGCTGTGCTAACCTTCCCAGGCCAATTACATGCCACACAATTTAACCATCGACAGTTTTTGTAATCTTTTTTGCAGCTTGTGCTGTTGATTGTGAAGTGACCTATTGTATTGTTTCTTTTCTGCAGAACAGTAGAATTGTTTCACATATTTTACACCCGTGGTATGTTCATGTCTTGTGCAACTTACAACATTTCGTCTGTCCTTATGGGTAAATAGAAAGGGACGTGTGTTGTCATGCAAATGCTTGGAAGTAAGGGATAAGGGAAGACGGCCATACATAATTTCTTCTTGTCCTTTCTGAAGTTGTGGAAACTTCTGTAGTAAGTGCAGTGATATCAGAAATAGATCAAGACTGAAAGTCCTACATATGTATCAATTGACTCGGTTCTCCCTGGACATAAGGCTGTTTTCTAATGAAGGAGGTAAAAAAAAATCATGGAAAATAAAATTAAAATCTTACCTCCAGCAGGGTACATAGGGCCTGATTCAGTATTGAACGCAAGTCTATGTGGGTGGTCACGAACGCAACTGTGCATAATGGGTCCTGCATAGTTGCACGCAAACCCTTGAATGCATCTGCCTGATTGACAGGCAGAGGCATTTAAGGGGCGGTGTTGGCCGCCGTTCCCAGAAACAGTGGCGTGTACGCCATGTTTTCCGGGAGTGGCTAGCCCAGGATCTGCGTTGTTCAACGCAGTGTCCTGGACTCGCAAGCCGGCCAGCATGAGTAAGCTGAAGCTTCTCAGATGGCCGGGGGCCCGGCAACGTCCACCATTGCGACCATCGACCACCGATGGTCGCGATGGTGATCCCAGCCTGCGACCTCCATCGCAGTGCTGAGATCGCAAATGCAGCAGGGGGTGTCAAACACCTTCTACTGCATTTGCATTACTGCAAGGATCGCAATTGTAAAGCTGCCTGCGTGCAGCTTTGCAATTTGATCTTTGCTGAATTAGGCCCATAGTCAGAGAGATTTACCACTGTTGATAGTATTATAGCTGGCTGTAATCATTTGTTCTATCGGGCACAGTGAGAAAAAGCCCCATCACCATTTTTTCCATCAAAATGTTTGTTATTTTTTGCCCTTTTGAAAAATCAACGCGTGAGTTTGCTCAGTAGTGCTCAGTTCCTACAAACACACCATACCAGTACTTCAATCTTTACAGAATGTAGGCACACAACCTATGTATTGCTAAGGGCCTGATTCCGAGATTTACGCTACTATAATCACAGGTGTGATCTCTTACAGAACAGATTTGTTAAAATATGCTAATGCCTTCCAAAGCTTAGCCCAGCATAGGGACGCCCACTGCTGCCTTCTCATTTCCATCCAATGTCGTGCAACAGCGTAAACTACAATAAATCGAAGCATATCAGACAGCCATGCAGCTTGTAATCAAGTCTGACCTCCCGCAAACATTGCAGCTCTCCTGACACACAGAGAAGCTGTCATGCTGCGAAGGAGATTGCAATGGCTAATTTATGCACGCCCATGAAATGGAGTTTAAACGGTCCCGACACGCCTGCATTTTTCTAACCACCTCATCGATGTTCCACTAGCAACAAAATGTAAATGTAAGTAAAACAACTTTTAATAAGACTGTTTAATAAATAACATTACAAAAAGAGACATTAATAACACGAAAATGGCAGATGGACAAACTTTAAGAATAAATACAAGGGTGGTTCAATAAGTAACGTAACAAGACCCTTCACACATGTAATGTTCTCTACTTTATTTTAATTTCCCACCAGGCCAAACCAGGTAGACCACTGCTTTCCCTCACGGCCATTAGACTGTGCCTCATGGCGGGGCTGGTGGTAACATGGTAAAACATTGAAGTGCGCAGTGTGATCAGATTTATGAATCTAAAGGGCAGATCAGCAGCTTTAATTCATCGCCAACTTGTCGAAGTGTACGGTGATAACGTCATGTCACGAAAACAGGTTTTCTGTACTGACTTTTATAGCAGCAATCCGGCCGGGCAACCATGTCCACCACAGATGTTTGTACCACAGTGAAGGTCTGATTCAGGAGGACAGATGCATTCAATTTAGCGATATTGCTGACGAACTGAATATCTCAGTGGGTACTGTGCACAACATCGTTCTTCAGCAACTGGGGTACAGGAAAAAGTTCACAAATCCAATAGGATGGGATTGTCTCTCGTGCACTTGACGAGGTACCATGAGGGAGTGCAGTTCCTTCAGCGTATTGTTACAGGCAATGAAACGTGGGTGCATCAGGTGACACCGAAGATGAAGCAAGCATCCATGACATGGAAACACACATTGTCCCCATTTTCAAAGAAATTCAAAACAAATCCACCAGAAAAGAAGGTCATGGCAACCGTGTTTTGAGACCTCAAGGGTGATGTTTCTTGTTGATTTCTTCATCAAGGGAGATACTGTGAATGCTGTCAGCTATTGTGACATATTAAGCCAGTTGTGGAGGGAAATTAGTTGAAAATGACCTGGGTTGTTGTGAACAGCTGTCATATTGCTGCACGATAACGCCAGGCCACACTCAGCCAACCGCATGTGTCAGTTGCTACCATTGGGAGGTACTGGACCATCCTCCCTACCATCCTGACCTGACACCGAGTGATTTCCATCTCTTTAGACCATTGAAGAAGCACCTGGGTGGAAGGCGATTTGAAACCGATGGTGAAGTTCAGCAAGCCGCCACGTCCTGGCTTCAGGTGCTTGATACTGGTTTCACCTATGCCAGGATAGATGCCTTGGTGTAGCGTGGGAACAAATACTTAGACAAGTATGGGGACTATGTGGAAAACTTAATCTGTAGCAAGGCCACACTATTGATTATATGTATATGTATGAGTTGAATAAATTAACAAAATAAGTGGCTTTGTTACTTATTTATTCAACCACTCTCGTATATAAAGGAGAAATGTGCAGGCTCGGATCGGTTCAGATTTTCCCGCCAAATTTTTGGAGACAAAATGTCATCTTTCATGGACATACATCATCTTTCATGGACAAAAGTCCAGGAAAGATGATGTTTGTCCATGAAAGATGACGTTTTGCCTCTTTCTGAGACCTAGCATTTGGCGGGAATTATGTAAATTTGGCAGGAAACTCCAAACCGATCCGTGCCTGCACATCTCTAATATAAATCTTTCCAGACTAGTGTGGAAAGGAAGTCCAGACTAGTGTGGCGAAAGGTGTTCAGAAATAGTTTTTAAGGTGTGTACCAGAGCGGACCAGGTGAAAATATAGGAGTGACGACTGTCAAAATCATTTCTCACATGTGGTGACCAAGTATACCAAATACAAGGTTCTCACCTCAAGTCACCTCCTAATCCCAGTCTGCTCCTGCTTCCTATTCTTCCCCAGTCGCTGTGCTCCAGTAGATTCCAGGAGTGAGCATTGGGTGATACCAATCACCTGACCTTCCTCCTACAGTCATTGCTTTAGCAGAGTGGTGGCAAGTACTTCCTTTTGTGCTACCAGTGGATCCCTCTGCTATTGCTAATGCTGCAAGAGGAATAGCATTGGTCACACTGTAATCAACAGACGTATGGAGGTTAAGATGGGATGTCTGCATACTTATTAGATAATGTCTTGTGAACTCTGTAATAAATTGAAAACAAAATAAAGTATATTTTTTCAAGCCTGGGAGAAAGCAGGAGAGCTTTGAGATTTAGAAGAAGCTAGCCCAGACGAGACCATAGCATATGCCGAGAATTCAACATGGAGGCATAGAGGAACCGCATTGTCCCTTCCCCCCATTAGACAGTGCACTTTGTAATCAGCAAATAAAAAGCTATATATAGAAAATGGGGACAGATCCTCTTCACTGCTGTCATTTACATATTACTGCACTATGGGCCTTTTACAGAGTTGTACGCTAATGCTCCTGCAGCTGAGATTTTCGTAGCTGTGGATGGCCGGGACTTGTACTGAGACGCACACCTGAGCCATGGCAGCTGTCTGCAACTACTCTACGTACACATTTGCAGCATCGGACACAGATCAGGCAAACATCGACTCCTTGAGTGAGTCTATGGTCACTTAGAATGTGCACCATGACTGAGACGCTGGCGCCCTGTTTCCTACGCATGGGATCGCAGATGCAGGAAGTGACATGCCCCCAAAAGGGCTGAGACAGGCCTGCATTTTCAGCCGAATCTCCCTATTCCATCCCCAAACGCTCTGTGCCTGTCAAAATCACACAGAGAACAAAGACTTGCTGCGTGTGACTATGGTAATGTAAAAGTGAGACAGACACATGTACAGTGGCAAGAAATTGCTCCATTTGCGAAAACATTGGCATTGCGTTCAACTCTGAATCAGGCCCTCTGTACTGAACTTGAATTTAGCACAAACTCATGAGCTCTCAAAGCCTGGATGCACTCACAGTGTCTATACAGTATAAAGCTGTCTGTGCGAAAGAATGAATATGAATGGCACACAGCACATTTTTGATAAATGTATATTAAATAGAATCCTTGTTCTTATGAAAAGAAGCGTAAGAAAATGTAGACAAGTCTGTCTCTAGTACATTCTATATTGACCTATGCTGACAAAACGTAACCATGTTATATTTCTATGGCACTTTGGGATGCATTTGGATTACAGAGTTGTCCTTGGCTCATGTTCTGGGTAGGATGCAGTCACCAGAGCTTTTCCCGGAGACGTCTTTCCAAGAATCTGAGAGCAGACCTTTTCAACCAGCCAGCACCAATAATGAATGACTAACACCTCTAATGGCAACTTTCAAAGAAATGAAGATTGCTTCTTTAAACTGGCTGAAAATGAGCTGAGCACACTCGGCCGTCCCCGCTGAGCTGCCTTTGTACAGATATTCCTCTGGCTTTTTGCAAATACTCATAATTTATAACAGAGGACGAAATGACTGTGGGCTATGTCATTTCTGTGCTGGAAACCTAGTAAGAATAGATGTACTGTATGTTCAAAAGCAGCTATATTTCACATTCAATAATTATTAAACAAATGTAAAGACATCTTCCGTTGTTTCACTTGGCATGTACATTGCTGCTGGCTGTGTGATTCATGTGCTAACCAGGGGGTGACTGTAATGAGGCAGTTGTCCCAGGTAGTAAGATTTGGGGAAAATCAGTTAACAAAATGTCTATTTCTTGTTTTAAATTAGGGGTGAGCGGGTTCGGATTTGTGAAATCCGAGCCCCCCCGATCCGAGGCCGATCCGAGTCAGGCTCGACTTTTCCCGCCTGACTCGGATCTGAAATTGAGGCAAAACGTCATCATCCCGCCTTCCGGGTCTCGCGGGTTTTGGTGTCACGTCTGAAACTGGAGAAGAGGACCTGGTGGGCCTCAGTTGGGGAAAGAAACGGAGTCGAGGGGCCTGGATGTACGTTCTCCTCATCCACAGGTCTTGAGTGTTGGCGAGACCTGGGCAAAGGTGCGGAGTCTAACCCACAGGATGGTGTTCGCCAGTGACCCCCCCCAATTGGGATATGGGCTTAGCTGCACCCCGTGAGCAGGTCGCGGTCCTTTGACCAGGTACCCAAGCCCTGCAGGGATAGAGACACTACACCCGTGGCCCAGCGAGGATATGCCTGTTAGGCACAACACAGTCCCTGAAAATACTGTATAGACAACAACTTGACACGAGGATCAAAAACGTCAATAAGGCTTTCAAAGTGGGAAGTGACTCACGGTTACTTGAGACGTCACCAGAGATAGAAGGCACACGGGTAGAGGTGGTAAATGTTGTAGCACGGATGTCCACGGGAGACGTGAGGCACACAGGTGGGGATGATCACACTGCTGCACGGGTATTCACCAGAGACGTAAAGGCACACAGGTATAGGTAGTAACACTGCTGCACGGGTATTCACCAGAGATGTTAAGGCACACAGGTAAAGGTGGCAACACTGCTGCACGGGTATTCACCAGAGACGTAAAGGCAAACAGGTAAAGGTAGTAACACTGCTGCACGGGTATTCACCAGAGATGTTAAGGCACACAGGTAAAGGTGATAACACTGCTGCACGGGTATTCACCAGAGATGTTAAGGCACACAGGTAAAGGTGGTATCACTGCTGCTGTACGGATGAATAGGAACCTGGACTGGGAACTCACTAAGGCATGCTAGGAGACAACCATTGTTCAGGCAATTTCCCATAACCTGTGGGACAGTTTTATACCCAGGGGAACCCTTAGACAGGTGCCCAGCATCAGCTGGAAACGAGCCAATCAGGAGGAAGGATCCAGTCACATGGGCCGACTGTCATGGCGGCGCCCATGTCCGGATTTGAGATGCCGGACACCAGCCCTCCAGGAAGCCACAGCAAGCGGGGAGAATCCTCAGCTTCTCCCCCGCCATTGCGCAGGCCGACCGACCACCCAGGAAGACAGGGGAAGCCGGCGGTGCGGTAAGCGGGCGCCGATCCCCGGCTGAGCCCTGACAGTACCCCCTCCTTTAAGGGTGGGCACTGAACACCCACCAGGCTTATCTGGGAATCGCCTATGAAAACTCTGGATTAGTAGCGGAGCGTGTACATCAGAGGCTCTGATCCAGGCCCTTTCCTCGGGGCCGTAGCCCTTCCAATCGATGAGATATTGAAGGGTGTGGAATCTGTGCCGGGAATCCAAGATCTTTTCCACCTCAAATTCAGTGCTTTGTAATATCTTGACTTGCGGCAATTTAGGGGAACACTTCTGAAAACGATTGAGCACCAGGGGCCGTAAGAGAGAGACGTGAAAAGTATTTGAAATCTTCATTTGAGGGGGAATTTCCAATTTATAAGTTACTGAACTGATTATCTTAATGATACGATATGGACCGATAAAACGCGGAGCAAGTTTCATGGACGGGACTCTTAAGCGGATATTTTTGGAAGATAACCAGACCCTGTCCCCAACTTTCAACAGGGGAACCGCCAAACGTTTCCTGTCCGCAAATTTTTGGTAATTCCTAAAAGATTGCTTTAGGGATAAGTGAATTTTATTCCATAGAACTGAGAAGGATTGAATCTCTTGATTCACAGCTGGAACATCTATAGATGGAAGCTTCTGGAAATCTGGAACTCGTGGATGTCTACCAAAAACCGTAAAAAAAGGAGTGGATTTAGAGGAAGAATGAAATTTAAAGTTATGAGAAAACTCTGCCCATGGCAGGAGGTCCACCCAATCATCCTGGGAAGAAGACACAAAGAGCCTAATGAAGGTCTCCAGCTCTTGATTGACCCTTTCCATTTGACCATTCGACTGTGGGTGGTAGGCTGAGGAAAAGTTCAGTTTGATTCCACAGGTACTACACAGGGCTCTCCAGAATTTGGCTATAAATTGAACACCTCGATCAGAGACTATCTCCTTGGGGAGACCGTGTAATCTGAAGATGTCTCGAATAAAAATTTTTGCTAATTGAGGAGCAGAAGGAAGGCCAACGAACGGGATAAAATGTGCCATTTTAGAAAAGCGATCCACGACCACCCATACCGTGTTATGTCCCTTGCACCGAGGTAATTCGGAAATAAAATCCATTGAGATGTGGGTCCAAGGAGCAGTTGGGATAGACAAGGGACAAAGAGGACCAACCATCTGTCTACGCGGAGTTTTATGTTGGGCGCATTTGATACAGGAGCGGACAAACTCTGTGACATCCTTCTTCATGGTCGGCCACCAGTACGATCGAAGTAAGAACTGGTAGGTCTTGGTGATTCCAGTGTGACCTGCGAACAAGGATGCATGAGCCCAAACCAGCAATTTTTTACGTAACTTAGGAGGGACAAAAATTTTCCCAGGTGGCAAGGACACTACTTGAGTAGGAGCAAATACAATTGGGTCAAAAATGGAACGAACTTGAGAACACTCCTCCTCCTCCAAATTAGTCATGAAGGAGCGAGATAATGCATCGGCCTTCTTGTTCAACACACCAGGACGAAACTGGAGTTTTATATGAAACCTAGAAAAAAAAAGTGACCATCGCGCCTGCCTGGCATTTAACCGGTGTGCAGTTTGTAGATAGATCAGATTCTTATGGTCTGTAATAATCGTGACAGGAAATTTGGCCCCTTCCAGGAGATACCGCCGTTCCTCTAAGGCTAGGCGCATGGCTAGAAGTTCTTGGTCGCCAATAATATAATTTCTCTCGGCAGGGGAAAATTTACAGGAGAAAAATCCACAAGGATGCATCTTCCCATCTTCAGCAGACTGAGACAATACCGCGCCTACTCCAACGGAGGATGCGTCCACCTCCACAATGAATGGTTTGTCTATTTGAGGCTGACAGAGAATGGGAGCTCGAGAAAAGGCACCTTTTAGGTTTTGAAAGGCTTGTACCGCTGGAACAGACCATTTAGACGGATTGGCTCCTTTCCTTGTGAGGGAGGTAATGGGTGCTACCAGTGTAGAAAAGTGTGGAATAAACCTCCTGTAATAGTTTGCGAATCCTAGGAAACGCTGAGTACCTTTTAATGACGTAGGCAGGGACCATTCAGAGATTGCCTTTAGTTTATCAGGATCCATCTGGAGAGTCCCCCCGGAGATAATATGGCCTAAAAAAGGTACTGAAGTTTGGTGAAACATACATTTGGAAAGTTTCCCGAAGAGGTGATGAGTGCGAAGGCGGAACAATACCTCCCTTACATGAAGACGATGACTCTGTAAATCTCTGGAAAAGATTAAAATATCATCGAGATAAATCACAACAAATTTATGAAGAATATCCCGGAAGACCTCGTTGACGTAACCTTGAAAAATAGCTGGTGCATTACAAAGACCGAAGGGCATTACGAGGTACTCAAAGTGTCCGTCTCTGGTATTGAACGCGGTCTTCCACTCGTCCCCGGCCTTAATTCGAATCAGATTATACGCACCACGTAGATCCAGCTTCGTGAAAACCTGAGCCCCTTGAACCTTGTCAAACAGTTCTGAAATTAAAGGTAGCGGCTACCAATTTTTTATGGTGATTTGATTCAACCCTTGATAATCTATACAGGGCCGGAGTCCACCATCCTTCTTCCCTACAAAAAAGAAACCTGCCCCTGCAGGAGAAGAAGAAGGCCGAATGAATCCTTTAGCAAGGTTTTCCTTAATGTATTCCTCCATGGCCGCGGTCTCAGGTACGGACAAAGGGTAAACACGGCCACGTGGAGGACTTTTCCCAGGAAGCAAATCAATGGCACAATCCCAAGGTCGATGCGGAGGCAGTTTATCTGCGGCTTGTTCACAAAATACGTCAGCGAAGTCTTGATAAGCCTCGGGCAAGCCCGGCTGGGGGGGTGTTTAGAAGACTCTGGTCGAAGGGACTTCTTAGCCGAGTTGGCAATCATCGCTTGGTTACATACTGGAACGACCTTGGTCAAACAATCTTGGAAACACTGTGAACCCCAGGATAGGATTTGCATAGCATCCCAGTTGAACACAGGATTGTGTTTTCTCAACCAGGGCAGCCCTAATACCAGCTCATAGGAGGATTCGGGTAACACAAAAAATTCCATCATCTCATGATGTAGGCACCCAATTTGGACAGACACCGGATGAGAGAGTGAAGAAATGGGTAACCCCACCAGAGTTTGACCATCTAGACCGGACAGTAACAATTTATTAGGTAGGCAAACGATTGGAATACCCAAGGTGTGAATCAGTCTCTCTGCAATAAAATTACCAGCAGCACCAGAATCAATTAAAGCGTGAACCTTTCTTGTCCTGGACTTATGGGAAAGCGACACTACTAAAAGACTTTCGGATAATTGGGATGGCTTGAGAATAACCCCCAACTGAATGCTCCCTACTTCAGTCAGGGTTTCGCATTTCCCGCAAGTAAAGGACAATTCCTCAGAATGTGGTTAGGTGCAGCGCAATAGATACACAATTTATTTTGGAAGCGTCTATTGCTCTCTGCCGGGGTGAGTTTGGCTCTGTTGACCTGCATAGGTTCGTCTTCACTAGCTAGGGTGGGTATAGGCGGACTAACAGCTGAAGAGCGGACTGGTAGACGTTCACCTCTCCCCCTACTAGCCCATCTTTCCCGATGGCGAAGGTCAATTTTGATACAGAGAGAGATAACGTCAGCGAAGGATTCTGGCAAATCTCTGGAGGCAAGCTCATCCTTCATCCTCTCAGAGAGTCCATGAAGGAAGGACGCTTTAAGAGCTTCCTTGTTCCATTTTAATTCAGATGCCAGGGTCTGAAATTGGACTACATACTGCCCCACGGACCGTGTGCCCTGTCGCACTCGGAGGAGGTCAGAGGATGCAGAAGCAGACAGGCCTGGCACGTCAAAAATTCTCTTAAATGCGGAAACAAATTCCTCGTAGGTAGATACGATGGGGTCGGCCCGTTCCCATAGAGGGGAGACCCAGTCTAGTGCTGCTCCTGTTAATAATGAAATCACATATGCTACTTTGGCCCGAGACGTGGGAAAGTTCTGGGGAAGGCATTCGAATTGGATTTCACATTGGTTGATGAACCCGCGGCACCGCCTGGGGTCGCCATCAAACCTTCCTGGAGTGGCAAGCTGTAGTCGGGGTTTGGGAGTAGGAACCACCGGTGGAGGACCTGATGGAGAAGGTACAGGAACCGCAGGCGGGGGAACCGGGAGAATAGAAGCCAACGTGGTTTGGATCGAAACCAGTTGCCTCGAGAGCTCCTGTAAATACTGAGCCACTTGTTGTTGTTGCGCCTCCTGGTTGTCCATCCGAGAGGTCAACTCTTGCAGAGACCCAGTACCTTGGGATCCTGCAGCCTCCATTGGGCCTGAACAAACTGTCACGTCTGAAACTGGAGAAGAGGACGTGGTGGGCCTCAGTTGGGGAAAGAAACGGAGACGAGGGGCCTGGATGTACGTTCTCCTCATCCACAGGTCTTGAGTGTTGGCGAGACCTGGGCAAAGGTGCGGAGTCTAACCCACAGGATGGTGTTCGCCAGTGACCCCCCCAATTGGGATATGGGCTTAGCTGCACCCCGTGAGCAGGTTGCGGTCCTTTGACCAGTTACCCAAGCCCTGCAGGGATAGAGACACTACACCTGTGGCCCAGTGAGGATATGCCTGTTAGGCACAACACAGTCCCTGAAAATACTGTATAGACAACAACTTGACACGAGGATCAAAAACGTCAATAAGGCTTTCAAAGTGGGAAGCGACTCATGGTTACTTGAGACGTCACCAGAGATAGAAGGCACACGGGTAGAGGTGGTAAATGTTGTAGCACGGATGTCCATGGGAGACGTGAGGCACACAGGTGGGGATGATCACACTGCTGCACGGGTATTCACCAGAGACGTAAAGGCACACAGGTAAAGGTAGTAACACTGCTGCACGGGTATTCACCAGACATGTTAAGGCACACAGGTAAAGGTGGTAACACTACTGCACGGGTATTCACCAGAGACATAAAGGCACACAGGTAAAGGTAGTAACACTGCTGCACGGGTATTCACCAGAGATGTTAAGGCACACAGGTAAAGGTGGTAACACTGCTGCATGGGTATTCACCAGAGATGTTAAGGCACACAGGTAAAGGTGGTATCACTGCTGCTGTACGGATGAATAGGAACCTGGACCGGGAACTCACAAAGGCACGCTAGGAGACAACCGTTGTTCAGGCAATTTCCCATAACCTGTGGGACAGTTTTATACCCAGGGGAACCCTTAGACAGGTGCACAGCATCAGCTGGAAACGAGCCAATCAGGAGGAAGGATCCAGTCACATGGGCCGACTGTCATGGCGGCGCCCATGTCCGGATTTGAGATGCCGGACACCAGCCCTCCAGGAAGCCACAGCAAGCGGGGAGAATCCTCAGCTTCTCCCCCGCCGTCGCGCAGGCCGACCGACCACCCAGGAAGACAGGGGAAGCCGGCGGTGCGGTAAGCGGGCGCCGATCCCCGGCTGAGCCCTGACATTTGGATCCTATATAAGGTAACCGCGTCGGCGCCATTTTCTCACTCGGGTGTGGACAGTGAAGAGGGAGGGTGGGAGTTAGGGCTGGCTGGGCTGTGTAGTGTAGTGTAGTGTTGTAGTGTAGTGTAGTGCAGTGTAGTGTTGTGCTGTGCTGCGCTGTTCTGCTGTTGTCCATAGGGGCTGTGTCCACTACTTCAAAGTCCATAGGGGCTGGCTGGACTGTGTTGTGCAGTCAGTTGTCCATAGGGGCTGTGTCCACTCCGAAGTCCTGTGCAGTGTCCCAGTCCTAAAGGGGTGTAGTGTTGTCCATGGGGTGCTCTGTCCATCAGGGGTGCTCCCCCCAAGTGCAAAAAGAAAAAATATTTTTTCTGTGTTTGTGAATTGTGTGCACTGTGGCTGCACGTGCATTAACAAAGGAGCAGCGCCAAGCATGCGCCTGTGTCCCATAAGTAAAAGGCCGACTGGCTTGTCCGTTAAAGGGTGCTGTAACCCCCAAAGGGCACTCCAAACAAAATAATTTTTTTTTTTTTGTGTTTGTGAATTGTGTGCGCAGTAGCGCACGTGCATCAACAAAGTAGTGCCAAGCGTGCGCCTGTGTCCCATAAATAAAGGGCCGGCTGGATTGACCGCTAAAGGGTGCTGTAACCCCCAAAGGGCACTCCAAACAAATATAAAAATATTTTCTGTGTTTGTGAATTGTGTGCACTGTGGCTGCACGTGCATCAACAAAGGAGCAGCGCCAAGCATGCGCCTGTGTCCCATAAGTAAAAGGCCGACTGGCTTGTCCGTTAAAGGGTGCTGTAACCCCCAAAGGGCACTCCAAACAAAATAATTTTTTTTTTTGTGTTTGTGAATTGTGTGCGCAGTAGCGCACGTGCATCAACAAAGTAGTGCCAAGCGTGCGCCTGTGTCCCATAAATAAAGGGCCGGCTGGATTGACCGCTAAAGGGTGCTGTAACCCCCAAAGGGCACTCCAAACAAAATAAAAAAATATTTTCTGTTTGTGAATTGTGTGCACTGTGGCTGCACGTGCATCAACAAAGGAGCAGTGCCAAGCGTGCGCCTGTGTCCCATTAGTAAAGGGCCGGATGGCTTGTCCATTAAAGGGTGCTGTAACCCCCAAAGTACACTCCAAACAAAAAAAAAATATTTTCTGTGTTTGTGAATTGTGTGCACTGTAGCCGCACGTGCATCAACAAAGGAGCAGCGCCAAGCATGCGACTGTGTCCCATAAGTAAAGGGCCGGCTGGCTTGTCCGATAAAGGGTGCTGTAACCCCCAAAGTACACTCCAAACAAAATAAAAAAACATTTTCTGTGTTTGTGAATTGTGTGCACTGTAGCCGCACGTGCATCAACAAAGGAGCAGCGCCAAGCGTGCGCCTGTGTCCCATAAGTAGAGAGCCGGCTGGCTCATTTCTTAAAGGGTGGTGTAACCCACAAAGTGCACTACTCTCCAGCAAAAATAAAAAAATATTTTCTGTGTTTGTGTGCGCCTTAGCCGCACGTATATATCAATATAACATAAATGGAGGACCAAACTTTCTCCGATAAAAATAAAATAGGGAAAGATCAAGAACCACTTCCTCCTAGTGCTGTTGCTGCTGCTGGGAGTTGTTCATCATCCCAGAGAGGAAGTAGGAACACCACTACTTTTACTAAACAATTGACCCTCCAACAGTCCCTAGTGAGGAGGATGAAGTACGACAGCAGTCATCCTGAAGCAAAACGTATAACTGAGGCCTTGACTGCTATGTTGGTGTTAGACGTGTGTCCGGTATCCGCCATTAGTGCAGTGGGATTTAGACAATTGATGGAGGTAGTGTGTCCCCGGTTCCAAATCCCGTCTAGATTCCACCTGCATCCTCAAAGCAGCAGCGACAAGCGTGCGTCTGTCTGTTAAAGGGTGATGTAACCCTCAAAGTGTGCTCCACAAACAATAAAAAAAATATTCTTTTTTTTTCTCTTTGTGAAATGTGTGGGCTGTAGCCGCACCTGCATCCTTAAAGCAGCAGCGACAAGCATGCGTCTGTCTGTTAAAGGGTGGTGTAACCCTCAAAGTGCTCCAAAAAATAAAAAACTATATTTTTTATGTGTTTGTGACTTGTGTGCGATGTAGCCGCATTTGCATCAACACAGTAGCAGTGCCAAGCGTTTGCCTGTGTCATAAGTCAAGGGCCGGTTTGGACATCTGGTCCGGACTGAAGGACGTGCCAACAATTTCTGACAAGTCTACTGTCACTGCATATGATACTGTCCTCAAAGCAGCAGCGACAAGCGTGCGTCTGTCTGTTAAAGGGTGGTGACACCCTCAAAGTGTGCTCCACGAACAATAAAAAAATTCTTTTTTTTCTGTCTTTGTGAAATGTGTGGGCTGTAGCCGCACCTGCATCCTTAAAGCAGCAGTGACAAGCGTGCGTCTGTCTGTTAAAGGGTGATTTAACCCTCAAAGTGCGCTCCACAAACATTAAAAAAATTCTTCTTTTTTTTCTATCTTTGTGAAATGTGTGGGCTGTAGCCGCACCTGCATCCTTAAAGTAGCAGCGACAAGCGTGCGTCTGTCTGTTAAAGGGTGGTGACACCCTCAAAGTGTGCTCCACAAACAATAAAAAAATTCTTTTTTTTTCTGTCTTTGTGAAATGTGTGGGCTGTAACCGCACCTGCGTCCTTAAAGCAGCAGCGACAAGCGTGTGTCTGTCTGTTAAAGGGTGGTGTAACCCTCAAAGTGTGCTCCACAAACAATAAAAAAATTCTTCCTTTTTTTCTGTCTTTGTGAAATGTGTGGGCTGTAGCCGCACCTGCATCCTTAAAGCAGCAGTGACAAGCGTGCGTCTGTCTGTTAAAGGGTGGTGTAACCCTCAAAGTGTGCTCCACAAAAGGGCCCAAGGACAATTCCATCTTGCACCTCTTTTTTTTCTTTGCATTATGTACTGTTTGGGGCCTAGTTTTTGAAACTGCCATCCTGTCTGCCACTGCAGTGACACTCCTAGATGGGCCACGTGTTTGTGCCGCCCACTCGTGTCGCTTAGCATAGTCATCCATCTACCTCGGTGCAACCTTTTGGACATAAAAACACTATTGTGTGGTGTGAGGTGTTCAGAATAGACTGGAAATGAGTGGAAATTAAGGTGTTTGAGGTTAATAATAGCATAGGAGTAGAAAAATCAACACATTCTGTGATTTTAGCTGTTTTTATGCTTTTTTAAAAAAAAATACAGATCCAAAACACAAAACCCAGAACCCAAAACACGGAAGGGTGGTTTTGGCAAAACCAATCCAGATCCAAAACACGAAGAAAGATCCAGATCCAAAACCAAAACAAAAAACACGAAAAGTGGCCGGTGCACACCCCTATTTTAAATGTATATATTTGTGACATTTAAAAAGTGATGTAATTGGCTTAATGACACAATTGTGTTTGATAATTGTTACGCAATGTATATTTTAGAGGAATTGCATGAAAAGCGGGGGAACCATCCTGGACCCAAAACAATTGGCAACTGAGACAGCAGGGCCATACAGAAGACTGGTAGTGATGATATGGAAAGTGCTGGAGGTTCTTAAAACGTGTCAGAAGGCTGATTTTTGTAATTTTTTTTAATGGTTGAAAAATTATAGTAAGAAAGTGTTTATTGAAGTTTTTTCAGCATTTTGAGGAACATAAAAATGTATGTATACTATTGGAGATGCTGGGGATAAAAGAAGAGGAAGCTACAAGTGAGAATGATAATAAACAGGAAAATTGACAGGCCTAAACAGCGGCCCCTGCCCTGTGGTGCCCTGTGCCATGGCACTGGTCACACTACCCTATTTACAGCCCTGTCTGTCCCACATCATTTATACCTCCACATACCTGTCACACATCATTTATACCTCCATGTACCTGTCACATATCATTTACACCTCCACGTACCTGTCCCACATCATTTACACCACCCCATACCTGTCTCACATCATTTACACCTCCACATACCTGTCCTACATCATTTACACCTCCACGTTCCTCCCACATAATTTTTACCCCCACATACCTGTCCCACATCATTTACACATCCACATACCTGTACTACATCAGTTACACCTTCACATACCTGTCCTACATCATTTATACCTCCACGTATGTTCCATATCATTTACACCTCCACATACCTGTCCTACATCATTTACACCTACACATGCCTGTCCCACATCATTTACACCTCCACATACCTGTACTACATCACTTACATCTCCCAATACCTACCTCACATCATATACACCTCCCCATACCTGTCCCACATCATTTACACCTCCACATACCTGTCCCACATCATTTACATCTCCACATACCTGTCCCACATCATTTACACCTCCACATACCTGTACTACATCACTTACATCTCCCAATACCTACCTCACATCATATACACCTCCCCATACCTGTCCCACATCATTTACACCTCCATATATCTGCCCCACATAATTTACACCTCCACATACCTGTCCCACATCATTTACACCTCCACGTACATGTACTGCATCATTTACACTTTCACATACCTGTCCCACATCATTTACACCTCCACATACCTGACCCACATCATTTACACTTCCACATGCCTGTCCCACATCATTTACACCTCCACATACATGTACTACATCATTTACACTTTCACATACCTGTCCCACATCATTTACACCTCCACGTACCTGTCCCACATCACTTACACCTTCACTTACCTGTCCCACATCATTTACACCTCCACATAACTATCCCACATCACTTACACCTCCACATACCTGTTTCACATAATTTACTCCTCCCCATACCTGTCCTACATCATTTACACCTCCACGTACCAATCCCACATAATTTACACATCCACATATCTGTCCCACATCATTTACACCTCCACATACCTGCCCTACATCATTTGCACCTCTCCATACCTGTCCCACATCATTTGCACCTCCCCATACCTGTCCCACATCATTTACACCTCCACATACCTGTCCCACATAATTTACACCTCCACATACCTGCCCCACATCATTTGCACCTCCACATACCTGTCCCACATCATTTACACCTCCACGTATCTGTCCCACATCCAGGGCCAGCTCAAAGCACGTTCGACCAGTGTGGCCGAACAGGGGCGCCACACCATAGAGGGTGCACTCCTCCCAACCATCCCGATTTCAGTGGGACAGTCCCGTTTTTCAGGCCAAAGTTGTCTGAAGTGTCCAGCAGGCGGTCAGGAGGTTGGGTACCCCCTCCGCAGCAGCTGTGCAGCAGTGCTGGACCCCGGAGAAGCTGAATGGTTGCTGCGTGAATGCGTGCGGCATCCATTTAGTGCAGGAAGAGGGCTGGGGGCAGCCCAGCTACTGAAGGAGTGCTGGGCTCGCCCACAGCCTGACATTAAATGTGAGGGAGGCATGCCATACGGTATGGTAATTAGGCCACATACCCTTTTCGTTCGCACTCGGCTTAGCTGTGCGCAGGGTTAACAGGCGCCTCAGTCCCGTTCTGCACAGGGCATGGCTCCTACTGGTGCCGGCCCTGCCCACATCATTTACACCTCCACATACCTGTCCCATATCATTTACACCTCCACATCTTCAGGTATCAGGTTGCCGCTGTCGGGATTTGAACCAGCGGCTATTGAGCCGTCAGTATTTCATACCCATTCCTTTCTGAAGATAGCTCATTCCATTCTCTGAATAATATAGTACAGCACAATTATAGATGATCTATGCAACAGTTTTATTCATTTCACTGATTTCTTCCAGTTTTTGGTACTAGTTATAAAATTTAGATCAATATAAAGGTGTCTGTTCTGGGTACCCTTGAGTACTACCACAAAAAAAGCACTACAGCAGAGTATGCTATTTATCTTAAGAACTGTATTATTCTAGGCCTGATTTACCATAATATGGGCTTGCGCAAAGTAATGCGGATACATTTAGAGCACTCACTAGTTTGCATTTGTGCTCCACCATGTCTAGAGCAGTGGATCGGGGGCTTTCACTTGTTGGCTCAGTACAGTAAAGAAGCAGTTGTAGAAGGCCTACTTAGATTCTTTATTATCACATATGCCTCTTAATAATGAACTATTGAACAAATAGGATCTGAAGACCATGACAGCTTTAGTCTGCTTCTGTACTGCAAACCCCCCCCACTGTTAATAGTTTTTTTTTTTTTAAAAGGTGCCACCCCACCCTACAGATGAGCACTAATGACCTGATTTGTGTGTACAGTGACAATAGTGCAAAAGTAGCATTGAAACATTTCATTTCTGTATTATCAACTGTCAGGGCCGGCCCTAGCCCCAATTTTTTGGTGAGTATATTTTTTGGCGCCCCCCTATGCAGTGCCTCTTTTACAGTGCCCCCAGTAGTGGTCCCCCCTGTGCAGTGCCCCTTGTGCCCCCAGTAGTAAGTCCCTTATATAGTGCCCCCAGTAGTAGTCCCCCTATGCAGTGCCCCAAGTAGTGGTACCCCCTTGTAGTAGCCCCCCCTTTGTAGTAGTCCCCCCTTGTTGTGCCCCCAGTGGAGGTTCCCCCCTATGCAGTGCCCCAGTAGTAGTCACCCCCTAGTAGTAGTCCCCCCTTTGTAGTAGTCCCCCCTTGTTGTGTCCCCAGTGGAGGTTCCCCCCCTATGCAGTGTCCCATAAGTAGCCACCCCCTTGTAGTAGTCCCCCTTTGTAGTAGTCCCTCCCTTGTTGTGTCCACAGTGGAGGTCCCCCCTATGCAGTGCCCCAGTAGTAACCTCCCCCCCATGTAGACACACATGTAATAAAAATCAAAACACTTACCTGAATCCACGCTCCCGCCATCCGCTTCTCAGTCCATCCTCCCGGGCCGGGTTGCTCTGCATTATGGGAGAGACGTCATGACGTCTCTCCCTTTACCCACTGCGGGAGTTGGAAAGCTCCAGCCTGGCTCCGGCAGTGGGCGCAGTAGCCAATGAGAGTCTGACTGACTCTCATTGGCTGCTAATCAAAACAAACACACAGCTGCCGGTGCCGGCGGCTGTGTGTTTGTCACTGTGTAGTGCTGACCGAACTCCGTCCGGTCAGCGCTACACGCGCCATGCAGCTGTGTCACAGAGACACACTCTGCCCCGTATGGTCACAGATGAGGCATCCTCCACTATGTGGTGCCCTACTCAGCTGTGTACCATGCGTAATGGCAGAACCGGCCCTGTCAACTGTACTACTAAATCTCTCTCTTTAATGAATGATGTTCCACATTCGGGATCCTGCATTTTAGCCTATGTTTGGAAAAGAGATGCTGTATATACCATTCACCTACTAGAAGGAAGCTGAGCAAATGAAAGGCACCCCAACCTATATTTGGCTATACTAATCACACATACATCAATACTCACCCACAATGCAGTCATCAGTTTTACCACCCCATTACATCAATTATCCTAGACCCTCCATATTACAGCAATCAGACAGGAACTTACAGTAATATACCAGCCAAATAAATACACTTATATCAATTAACTCTTTAACACCCCCACCCAGGGCCGGATTAAGACTTGTGGAGGAACCGGGGCATCTGAGTTGCCGGGGCCCCATCAATAAAATTGCCAGGGGGATTAGGGGAAGGGAGAGAGGGAGGAAGAGAGAGGGAGAGAGAAAGAGAAGGAGGGACAGGGTGATAGAAAGAGGGGGACAGAGTGAGATACGTCTATTCAACGTCACTTAATTTTTACAAAAGCAGAGGAAAATACACATTTTCACCTGCAATTGCAGAAATTAAGTTATCGGGCCATTCATCTAGAAGGTAAAACAGGAGATATCACAGATATCTCCTACTTACCTTCCTCTTGCGGAGTGGCCCACTGTCCCCATACACTAGTTTGGGGGCAGAATTCATCAAGCTCCGAAAATACAATATTTTCAGAGCTTGAGTTCGGGAGCATTTGCTCCTGCATGGGGCTCACAACCTGCTCCTTCCCTATGAGAGGAGTCCCGGGTTGTGAGGAGGACTCTGTCCGGCTCCTTCCGCTGGACGTTGGGGCTCCAGTGTGCATGCGTGACCCGTAGGTCACGCATGCGCACTTGTCTCAAGTTAAAAGATTCACTGCTCTGAAAGCAGCAGTGAAACACTTTGGGAAGACAGCTGATTTTCGGATCAGCTGTCTCCACATTGGAGCAATGATGAATTGCTCTGGCGCTCGCATAGAGTTAGAATGATAATTATCGGAGCCTGATAATTAGCATCATGAATAGACCCCTAAAAGAGGGATAGAGAGGGAAAGAGGGTAGGGAGGGAGGAGGGGACAGGGAGAGAGAAGGGGGAGAATAGGAGAGAGTGAGAGAGAGACAGAGTGAGATAAAGGAAAAGAGAGGGAGGTTGACAGGCTTAAGCGACAGAGGCCCTGATTCAGAGCCGGACGCTCTGACAGAGCGCTCGCTCTGAATCAGGGCACCATTTTTTTTGGAGCGGCCTCCTGGCCGCTCGCATTGCTGTGGGTTGCCACAGCTTGACCATCGCGACCATCGGGCTTGCGACGAGACCCTTGTGGTAGGGTCTCATGGCCGCAAGCCCCAGAGAGCTTTCGGCTCTAACAGAGCCGAAAGCTCTCCCACTGACATCACTTGTGATGTCAGTGGGGCCACCCCCAGATGGTAGGCGTTCTCATGGGAACGCCTATCGTCTGGGCAGCCACCCCCCCGGCCCACCCACCAAAGTGGGGCGTGCTGTCACTCAACATCGATAGCACGACCCCTTTGGTGCGAGACCCGGAGCGACGGATTGCCCGTCGCTATCCGGGTCTCGCGCATGCGCACGATGGAGCCGGCTCCGTCATGCGCATGCGCACTGGGCCACCATCGACCAGGTTGCGAGCGCTCAGCGCTTGCGATTGGGTCTGAATCAGGCCCAGAGAGAGCAGTGGAGGGAGAGAGATTGAGAGGGACTAAAGGAGTGTGTGCATGGCGCACGCTCTCTCAGTAGCACACACTTACCTGCTGTAGTACCAGTCCACTACCAGCTTTTCTAAAAGGGACGGACGCTTTGCCGCCGCCCAGCGCTGGCCCCCACTCACCTGCTTTCCATGGTCGCCGGCCCGTGCTCCTCCTGGGTACTCCGCCTCCTCCTAATCTTCTTCCGGGTGCAGGAAGGAAGAGGAGGAGCCCGGGGCTTCCCGCACAGGTGACCAGCAGGAAGCTCCCGGGGCTCGGAGGGGGCGGGGTCCCACGGAGACCCCGTCAACCGGTGTTGGCTGTTTCGCAAAGGGCAGCTCTTATTGCAAGAGCTGCCCTTTGCGATACTAATCACATATGTTAGTACATATGCAAATAGTAAGGTTGCGGTGACTGGCGGAATGGTCACAGCAACCTTAGTACATCCCGGCCTAAAAATTAAAAAATACCTGTTGATAGGTGGGAAAAGATCTTGGGACAAGTAGAAAAACTCTTTCAGCAATATAACAATGTCTTTTACGGATAAATGATGCGCTCTTTGTGACTGATGTATATATTTTTATGATGTCTCAAGTAAACCTATCACATAGATGTCAGGTTATTTATCCGCCAACAAGTATGTTATGACGAAATCTGGCTACAGACACATTTATTAAATTTTCAATTATCATACTGTAGGGAAGATGTACTAAGCCTTGGAGGAAGATAAAGTGGAGAGAGATAAAGTATTAACCAATCAGCTCCTAACTGATGTACTAAGCTCTGAAAAGTGATAAACTGGAGAGGGATAAACCACCAGCTAATCAGCTCCCAACTATCATTTTTCAAACACAGCCTGTAACATGACAGCTGGGAGCTGAGTGGCTGGTTGTTTATCACTCTCCACTTTATCACTTTTCAGAGCTTAGTACATCTCCCACACAGCCTGTCAACTGACAGGAGCTGATTGTTTGGTACTTTTCTCTGCCCACTTTATCTCTCTCCAAGGCTTAGTTCATAGACCCCTGTGTTTGAAAAACGTCAGTTAGGAGCTGATTGGTTGGTATTTTATCTAGCTACTTTATCTCTCGCCAAGGCTTAGTACATCTACCCTGTCTATGTAACACCAATAATTCCCCCCCCCAGTGAATATTTCGTCTTGACAAGTATTTTAGTGATGGCAAAATGGAAGGGTGCCATAGTATTTTACCAGCTTTTAGAAATACTGTATCTACTAACACATCACTCACACAGAGCTCCAGCTGACATCACATCTCATTAGATGTATACACTCAAGCCCTCTTATTATCCTTACATCAAAAACAGGAATGACATGAAACTGACAGAGCAGGATTCTGGAGTGGGAGAGACCATTTATACAATGGTGGAGTAATGTTCTCAGCTGACAGACAAATTACAAGGTGAAAAGCTGGCTTAAATTCACCTAGTGGGGGAACAAATGGCTCCTCATAATGTTGTACCCATTGTATGCTGCCAAATAACTAACATGGGACCTGATTCTGTAAGGATCGTAATTGCAAAGCTGCTCTCAGGCAGCTTTGCAATTGCGATCCTTTGCAGATATGGTAATGCACAGGAGGCATCACACCCCCTGTGCATTACTTAACCCATCTGCATTGTTCAAAACAGCATCGGTTAATCTGAGTACCAACAGCCAGCTGGGGTGACCCATAGCGTCCCGCAGCCGGTCGCTGCAGATTACAGGAAAAGGCCAGGAAATCTCCGTCACCCGACGGAGATCCTGGCCTCTTCCCTCCTCCCTAACGGCGGCGACTTGCCTTTGTCTTGGGTAACGGAGGCTGTCGCTGCCCCCTCCCCGCCTCCAAACGGCAGTAGACTGTCAATCACTGACAGTCTGCTGCCAGTTTGCAAGCGGACACGCAGACCCGTTCTGTACATGCGTAGAATGGGTCTGGCGCCTGCGCAGATTCACAAACATCGGGAATCTGCGTTCAGGCCCACAGTCCCATATGCTATTAAGTTCAAATGTGCTCAGAAAGTCCTTTGTTGCGGATATGAAACAGCAGTATGTGGCATTAAGCAGTTAAATTATTATACCCCCCAGTTTTGTATAAACTTACAGGGCATATTTATTAAACAGATTTTGCGGGAAATCCCCAAAACACTGACGTTTTTAGGGGATACCCGCAAACATAAGTATCTCCAGGATGTATGTAGGGGGTTTGTTTGTAGGGGAGAGTGCAGCAAATATCTGCAGTTCTCCCATTACCGATCACAATAGCAGCCCCCACAGGTTTCTATGTTGTGGAATTTACCAAGTTCCGGAATACAAAGCGTTCCAAAGCTTTTGCCTTGATAGCTGACACCATTGTAGTCATAGGTTGCATATTGCAGAATTTACCGGGAGAGGGATCCGTAAGATCCTTCCCCAGTACTGGTTTCTCGCAAATGTAAGGGTTGATGAATGCGCAGAAGGCCGCCGATGGTCACACAGCATAAAATAAAGTTCAATTTCATCCGTTAACATTCATCAATTCAAGTTTGAATGTGTATGAGCCAGCTTGCCAACCAATGAGAACATGGACAAACAGGTGTAGACAGGATCAAATCTTTCATTTTCTCAAATGTAGCTCAGTTATTAAAAGTTTCAGAAAACCTGGCAAATTTTAGAACTTTCAGAACAGTTTGAGAAACCAATTTAAGAAACAATATGCTGACATTTTAAGCAGCTTTATTAATAACTTCTTCCTTTCCAAAGTAATTATTAGATTTATTAAAAAAATAAATTATATAATAGAGATACAATGGCACACCTGCCTTAGACAGTGCTAGGTTTGGATTCCACTAAAGCAGCCGGCAGCATAATATGCAATATTATTTATTCAATAAATCAGTAGGAGACCTCTGACAGAGGTGCCTGTGTATTGTTGCAGGAACATAACGCCTACTGCTCAGTCAGCCTTCAGAATGCTATCCACAAACATTGTTGACCCGTCATGAAACTCCAATGCCACAATTGCTAATGTAGCATTGAGAGAATTTACATGGCTGTCTTTAATTGGGACTAAGAGTCAGGCCATGATTCTGAGTTGCACACAATGCCTATATTCATATATATGGTCGATGTTTACTGACTGCGCATGTGACTAAGTTGCATGCGTCCCAAAGATGCGCAGTATTGAGAGACGGATGGTATCCAAAGTGTGTTAGAAATGTGCTGGGCATTCCTGGGTGGTAACTGAGAGGTAACTATGTAGATGCATGAAGATGGGATGAACTGGGGCTGTAGACCAGTCCCAGCATCCCTCAGTGTGTGTGCGCCGTAGACGGAGCTGCTCGGTCAGGCTTTTGGGCCGGCCAATGGCCCTTCTGGCATATGTCAGAAGTGCCAGATAGCAAGGCCAGCCCTGGTCCGTCTTTTGGCGTGTTATGGGAGTGTTGCTGAACTGGTTGAGAACCTGGATAATCTGTACCAAGCATGTGGCTGGTGCAAGGTCTGATGGTGTGACCGATGGTTGCATCTAAAGAACCACAAAGAGGTATTTCAGCATCTAAAGATGCTATAAGTGGGTCTCAGTCATTGCACATTCAAAATCAGGCTCTAAGAGGCATATTTACTAAAGGTCGATTTTAATTAATTTCAAATCGATCAGCATTAATGTTGTGTTTTTGTGGCTAAATCACACATTTACTAACAGGCAATTTTTTATTTCTGTGTTAAGTAAATGTGTGATTTAGCCCCAGAAACACAACATTGATGATTGATTGATTACAATTGATTAAAATGGACCTTTAGTAAATATACCCCATTGTGTCTGGGTTGCAGTTGATACGATTGATACTGGCTCTGCAGGTGATACGATTGAATTTTTTAAACTAAATTATTAAACAAATAGTTATAATGATTGTGCCAAACTTTGAATGATCATACAAATGAGTAGTGGCATTGCAGCATACAGTATTCAGAGATGTTATTGATCTCATAGTAATCTTATAGGATTATCTATAGATATTCTGTTTAAGTAATTTATGTGATATTGTATTAGAGTGTAACATTTTCCTTTGTCTGTTAACATTTCTGCCTGAACAAAGTGCTTTTTTACTGCTGCAAAAGATATACTAAAATTGTAAATTTCAAAGGAGGACGATGTGCAACAGAAAGCTTCAACATGTCACAAGCAGCGGCTACTGAGAGATGGAAAAATAGGTATAAAATGTCAGCACTGCACCAAAGAGAACAATTAATTTTCCTTATCTTAACTTTTATTTCATTACAATAATCTTGCAGATCAACAATCAAGGACAAACCAAAAATTCAATATTTTAACCAGTGCCATGAAAAATTATTGGCTAACTAGAGCTACAAGAAAACCTTGTGTCTTAAATAAAAAATTATTATTTAATATGCAACTTTTTATTTCCAGCTGGTTAAAATGGCAAAGGATTGTAATTACACTTTGCCCCATTGCTGATGTTCCATGTGTTGTCACTGCTCTGTAAAGCTATGTACACACTGGTATTTACACTCTGAGTTTAAGACGCACCTCTAAATATGTGAAAATGAAAATCATTGTACTGTAGTGCTTATGTGTATTGTTATATGCATTTAGCTTGCTTTGCATTGTTATTTTTAGTTTCTGTGAACTTTAAAATTTACATTAATCTTAATTGTAGCACAGTGTGTGGCTGATGAATAGCTAAACATAAGTCAGCCGTAATTGCTCCTGCAGTGTGTTCATAGTACTATCTGCGCATATTCGTATGCAGAGTTGTCCACATCAATGTGGCCAGCGTGCTTTGCTTCATCATCATTATCCGTGGTCACTTGCACCATTCCTATCCTTGGTGCAAAAGAAGTATCTGTAAACAGGTGTAATTAGGTGTACGCATGCCTCAGCATATCCCTCAGTTCTGTTGACACATCCTCCAGGGACATTTTAAGAGAGGAGGTTGCCCGAGTGCAGTCTACATATAGGTTCAATTGCAGAGTATACTTTGGTACTATGCCAGAGTCTACTGCACATGTGCAGATCTCCGGGAACATGTCATCCACGTCATGTTCCCAGTCATTTCTCTACTGCACATGTTTAAATCTTTGGGAACATGGCGGCTGCACTATTTTCCCGCCAAATTCAGCAACGTCGGTACTGAACTTCAGAGAGGTAAATAAAATGTACTGGTCCAGGGGCCCGTGTATAGATACTCCCATGACACCCTCACTACATGTGAATGCCCCACTACCACCCAGTTCCACCTAGTCAGCTGCCAGGGTAGATGTGACTGAAATATGATGTAACACCTGTAGTTACCTACGCTCGGTGACGTAGCATTCGCAGTGCTAAAACGAGCAATGCACGTTAGCAAAGCAAGCACGATACATCTGCAAGACTGGCTTACGCTCAACTTATCAGCCCCTGCGTAATGAGGGGCAAGCAAAAACAGTTTTCACATGTGTTTCACAGATTCATGTTTTATCACAGACATGTTTAAAAAAAGATTGAACACATTTGAAAATGCATCCAAATTCATATCTAACATATACAACACATACATAAAAGCAATGCAGTTTTACTTGCAATTTAACATGCAAAAGAAAACAAACAAACACGTTTGCAAATGTCAGTGTGTATAGAGCCTAATACAATGTATAATTGTTCAGGAGGATGGAAAAGATGCTGTTTTCTTCCAGCTCTTTTCCAGTTTTGGTTGCATTTTGAGCAATTGTTTTGTTATAACTTACTGGCCCATCCTTGCACGTATTTGCAGCCTATGTGCCTGTGGGCACACGAGACTTCTTTCTGTAGTCCCCTCAGGATTCATCTAGAACGTAATAGTAATATAATACTCGTACATATGGATAAATATGCAAGGACAATGTAAACATTTTCTCTAGCAAAGTTTATGTGATTTAATTGAAATCCTAAACATATTCACTAGCCTTCGAGTGCACCATCAGGACGGGAAATTTACAGTTCTCATATGGCAGTAGCTGTGCGCGTTAGCACTGTCATCCCTGCCTGTAAAATATAGACCTTAGAAATTGTCAAGGTTCTTTCTTGCAGTGTTTCTGAGTATGAAATTCCCATGGTGCACCAGTTCGACCTATTCAATGTCTCTGTGTTCCAGGTCTGCACTGCAAATAAGAAGAGGTGGTATGAATGATAGAAATATGATTTAGTTACCTCAGTATGAGAGGGTAGGAGATGTCAGAGTGCATTTTGTCCCTGTCAGACTTTTAATAATGCTAGTATTATTCAATACGCTTCAGTACCTGAACCCAGCCACTTTCAGGCGAATGATGCATGCTACTGCGGCTGTCTCTCAGACTCACTTTAATCACGAGGGTCACAGTGTGAGCACAATATATTAATGGTAACCTTAGAAACAGGCAAAATGGCAGCATATGATGTCTTGCTTGTGAAGGCAGCTGTAGTGTTACCTTGCTCGGGAAGGCAGACACCTCATATTCACCTAATGCTCATTCAATGATCATTACTGGCATTTTCCAGCCTATGAGCTCAGCTTCAAATCTCTCTTTTGCAACTCTTGACACGTTGTTATTTCTCCTTTGGGTGCATACATGAAGCAGGCCATTATTAATAATTATAACTGAATCATTAGACAAGGAGGAAATCTTCCTATTTTGTCTTCATCACACAGAGTGACACATAAGAAACTTCTTATTATTTGTCAATGTTAATGGAATAGATTATCAAAAAGTTTTGTCTTGTAAGCGCAAGATCCCGGTTACAGATATTACAAGAATTGACAGATTTCTTAATTCTATAAATGGAAATGTTGACAATAAGTTAGGTGCATGAGCATTGTATCCTATAGAGGTACGTTTACACTTCACCACAGCTCTATGACCAATTTTATAGAAGCCTCACATCACTTGGTGAAATCAAAGGACCCTGCACCTCCCACTATATACTGTAGCTCTCAAGGTGCACATCCACTTGTCAATTTTTTTGAGCAATTAATCGATAACGCTATAGTTATCGTTCAATCGCTCATGAATCGGGCATGAATCGGGCACATTAATGTCGGAACAGACCAGCGATGTGCGCTCCGGCTGGTCGGTTCCGACATCAATCATCGCCCGAACATGCTGGTCAACCTGACGATAACGTCAGGCTGAGTATGTTAGGGGATGATTGATGTGCCTACACTGAACGACTGCTCGTTCAGTGTAGGCACAGCACAGACTATGAAACGACTGAACGTTTACAATGTCGTAGTCGTGCAGTCGTTTTTTGGTCTGCTAGTGGATGTGCGGCATTAGAGGGATACATTTACTAAAGTGACAGTTTTTAGAAGTGGAGATGTTGCCCATAGCAACCAATCAGAGTCTAGCTATTAACTTTTAGAAGGTGCTAGTTAAATGTTAAGTAGAATCTGATTGGTTGCTGTGTGCAACATCTCCACTTCTAAAAACTCTCACTTTAGTAAATATACCCCTCAGTCTGCTGCAGAATCTCACATCATTTCATTGCCCCTGTCCCTTAAAGCTCTAGTCTCAAGGTATGCATGTTGTGAGATTAAATATTTTCAAAAGAATAATTGCCAATGGTCTGTCATCCAGTTGGTGGCTTCCTTGTATTTTATCACCACTATCGGAAGACGATAATCCACAAAGATTTTATCTGCAAACGCTTTGTGGGTGCACAGTACCAGGGATAACTGGTGAAAAAAAAAATCTATTTTTGGACATACACATCAGATAAGGAGATGAGGCACATGCCCCAGGTGCTGGAGACAGTTGGAGCACCATGGTGAGGACCATAATAGACCCTTGTGCAGCCCTCTGGCTGTGTGGGACCACACAGTGCAGAATCACTGACTGTAAAAAAGACCCTCTTTTGCCTCCAGGCATCTCTCATATCATACAGTGGTGGATATGCGAAGATATTCTAATGCTAACAATGGCTAAGACACCCCCTCCGGAGCCATCGCAGCTGTCTGCAACTGAGTAAACATACGCAGCATCGGATGCAGTTCATGCAAACATCGACTTCCTGAGTGAGTCTATGGTCACTAAGAATGGCTGCC
Organism: Taudactylus pleione; assembly: GCA_031769625.1. Classification (NCBI taxonomy): domain Eukaryota; kingdom Metazoa; phylum Chordata; class Amphibia; order Anura; family Myobatrachidae; genus Taudactylus; species Taudactylus pleione. Next base: position 7,251,186 of record JAUIMM010000081.1, on the reverse strand, counting down.
CTAACTGAGATGCAGGAGCCCTGTTTCCTGCATGCGGGATCGCATACGCAGGATGTGATATGCCCCCAAAAGGAACAAGACATATCTGCTTTTCTTAGCTATAACTCCCTGTTGCCTTCCCCAAATGCTCCCTGAATGTCAATCACGCTGCAAATAAAGACCCACAACGTGTGACACTGACTACAGTACCCTTAACGCATGCGCAGTGGCAAAAAAATCACTCCATTTGCGAAAACATCGACATCAAGTCCAGTGACTGGACTACAGTAGGGATGGCTATTGACCATCGATGTTTATCAACCTTCAATAGGTTTTCCATTTATGGCATAAATGCAAATGTAATCCACCATCGATTGCGCAGAGCACAACATTTTTTGTATTCCAATCTGGTGTTGGAACACAGAGCTTAGCTCCGCCCCCAAAGCAACCCACGAAGTCCCACTCCTACCTCCGATTGGCCCGGTGAGTAATAGCGCAGTAATGACCATCGGTGGGATGAAACCATTGATGGCTCCCCGACGATGGTTTCATACCATTGAGGTTAACCACCAATGGTACCATCGATAGTCATCCATAAACTACTATAATATGGTCTGAGCAGAAGATCATGGGGTTGGAGCCGCAGCAACACTGCACTGAAGAAGCCAGAATAAACTACTAGCAGCAAGTAAGTTACGTGACACTTAAATCATTTCGGGGTCTATTTACTAAGCCTTGGATGGGAATAAAGTGAACAGAGATAAGGTACCAGCCACTCAGCTTCTAACTGTCATGTCACAGGCTGTGTTTGAAAAATGACAGGTGCTGATTAGCTGGTACTTTATCTCCATCCAAGGCTTAGTAAATAGACCCCTTTATTTTTAACAGTGTCTTAGTACGGTATTGTGAAATTACACGACTCTGCATGCTTCGCTAGAGGGCAATCTGAGACTTGGGGGTAAATTTACTAAGATTCGAGTCTGATTGAGTTTGTTTTTCTTTAAACTCGATTTGCATCGCCGAATCTCAGGTGATTTTCCCATTTTTAAACTCGCAAATTTACTAAGAAGTGAGTTTAGCTGAAAGTGAGTTTTCTGACGGTGAAGCAGATCGAGATTTCTCCCCCGAGTGGCAAGTTTAGATGAGATTACTCACCCGAGATTACAGTGTTTTCTCTCTGCAAAACTCTCCCGAGCAAGCAGCCTGCACATGTCTGTAAGATATGTGAAGGCTGCTTGTGTGTTCTACGTGTTACAAGAAGGGTTAAAAAAATTTTTTTAAATTACGTAGGGTCCCCCCCCAAAGGCATAACCAGCCCCGGACTTGTCAGCCAGTCCTGGTTCCTAAAATTACGGGGAACAAAATGAATAGTGTTCCAATGTAATTTAGGAACCAGCACCTGGCTGCACCTTGCAAAGTAGCAGATGACCGTGATACATCTTTACATGAAGCGGCCGCTCATTGGCTGGTTACATGTGGGTCCCAGCCAATGAGTGTCCACTACATGTAAAGCGGCCGCTGCTTGGCTAGCGGCCCATGGGATTCAACAGATGATCACGGTCATCTGTTATTTTGCGAGGTCCAAGTATTATGTTACAACATATACTTGCACCTGTTCATATGATTCGTGTAACTCGTTTTCTTATTTTGCCAAGTAAGTGGATGCTACGGAGAGTGGCGCCAGGATGGAGGTGAGTATGGGATCTTTTTTCTACATGGGACAAAGGGACAGATCAGCTGGCACAGGTAAGTATGTGTGAGTGGGTTAGGTGTATGTAATAAAGTTTTACTGCGTACGGTGTGTGTGTACTGTGGTTTTTTTAAATATTTATTTTACAGTGGGGGTACAGGTGCTGGCTACCTGCTGGCACTTGTAGTTCCACAAGTGCCAAAGGGCAGGCATGCTGGCACCTGTAGTTCCACTGTAAAATACAATAGTTTTCAACTATTTTACACATTATTACCCCCCATACCCACAGCCCAGGTGTGCGGGGAAGACCCTGGGCTTCAGACCAAGCCTGGGGTTTCGGGAGAGGGGGGACCCTTTTTTGCGTGGTCACCACCTCCCCTGAGATCCCCAGCTTGGCCTGACTGGCTTGGGGTGCAAATGCTTTGGCCATTGGGACCCGGTAATAGGGTCTCCTGGCTATGGCATTACACCCTGGTTTGTTTGGGGCCGGTGCTGGTTTTAAATATAGGGGGACCCCTACGCAAGTTTTTTCCCCCTATATTTAAAACCAGCACTGGCCCTGCAGCCAGGTGCTGGTTCCTAAATTATGGGGGAACCTTACTCGTTTTGTTCCCCGTAATTTTTGGAACCAGGACTGGCTGACAGTCCGGGGCTGGTTATGTCTTTTGGGGAGGACTCTACGTAGTTTTTTTTTTTTTTATAAAAACACTTTACACATGCAGAAACATACTCAATTCACACTGATCTGTGTATGTTTCTGCCAAACTTGCAGCTCAGGAGGTGGCGTGTTTGAAACTTCAATTTCTCTGTGAGTTTGCTGTGATCTCCCCCGAGATTGTAATCTCAAATCTTAGTAAATTTGCAAATTGCATCTTTTTCATGAAAAGTACTTCAAAGTTTGCCCAATTGTGAGTTGATTCGAGTTTGCGATCTCACCCGAGTTTTACAAGTGAGATTAAAGAACTCTCTCCCAAACTCACCCAAGTTTGTCTTTAGCAAATTTGCGAGATAAAAAACATGCCTAAACTCACCCGAAATTGTCATCTCGACCAAACTCGAATCTTTGAATCCTAGTAAATGTACCCCCTGTATTTCCAAATAGCTGGAAATCCAAACCCTTGCTCTTGCTAAATACTTGTACTATATAGTTGGTAACACCTCCTTGTGGGGGAAATTGACATCGAGTTGGATGTTATCTTAAGGAGAGGGTTATACACTAGTGCGGTTTTCTCCTTTTTGAACAAGACCCTTACTCTAATCACTAACGCTGCATACACACGTAAAGATTTTCTGTCCAACCATCCAACTAGTTGATTGGTTGGAATGAAAATCTGGTAAGGTATGAAAGCAAATAACAATCTGCAATATGCTCCCAAACGCCGGAAAATGGACAAAAACTGTTGTTTGAACAAATTGTTTAGATCATACAATTAACAAACTTGTCTGACCGACCATTTTCATTTGTTTTCTGGCATTTAGGAGCAAATTGCTGATCATCATTTACTCTCATACGTTACCAGATTTTCATTCCAACCAATCAACTAGTTGGATGGTTGGACAGAAAATCTTTACGTGTGTACCCAGCCTCAGTCATAAGGACAGAAAAAGGTACACATGCATATACTGTATGTCTATATACTAATTCAAATTGTTTATTTTTAAACTTTTTTCAGAAACATTTTCTGACAATAATAATTAATGACGCCTTGCATGTGAGGTCTCAGATGCACAGGTCTGCCTTTCACAGGTCTGCCTTGGTGACATACAGTATGGGGCTGATTCTGATGTGGGAGCAAAGCAAAAAACATATGTAACTTTGTAATTGGACAGACCTTGCTGCAGTGCAAGAGGTGCAAATTCATTTATTATATTTGCATGCGTGGAAAATACTGTCTGCTTTTGCATGTAGCCCACGAATGCTGGACAGCTTTATTTTTACTCCGTAATTTAGATTAAAGTTTGAACACTCCTCTCTCACATCTAAATCTTTCTGCACATTTAAAATCTGCCCCTCCTGCAGTGCAGCCTGACTTTACCCAGGTGCAAAGTTACTTGCTCTTTTTAGCTTTGCTCCCACCTCTGAATCAGCAATAGAAAAGATTTTCTATCAATATTTATTGCAGTGATAAAAAAAATCTATAGCTGCAACTTACCATTACAGTTTGCCGATATGAGTAGCTAGCAGCGCTAAGAACAGAGGCCCTGATTCAGAGCCGGATGCTCTGACAGAGCGCTCGCTCTGAATCAGGGCGTCTTTTTTTTTTTGTTTTATGGAGCGCCTCCTGGCCGCTCACATTGTTGTGGGTTGCCACCGACAGCTAATGCGAGCGGCCAGGATGATGGGTTGCCACAGCTTGACCATCGGGCTTGCGACGAGACCCTTGTGGTAGGGTCTCGTGGCCGAAAGCCCCAGAGAGCTTTCGGCTCAAACAGTTGGAGAAAGCCTGCACGGCAAAACGTGTGTCACAGGACACGTGAGTATCGGCTATGCCTAGCTGATCTCCCGGCCGGCGCCTGTATAGCCCTGTTATACCTCGTGGTGACACTGCAATGGATTTGTGAGTATCAGCAGTTCCCAGCTGACCCCCTGGTTCCGAAACACCTCTGGAACAATTGCGGTTATACCGAATAGATAATACACACGTTTCCCTCTGTAATTTATTAGTATGCTTCCTCTGTTCTAATTGCGGTTATTCCGCACAGACATTGTATATATTTCCCCCTGTTGTTGAATAAATCTGCTCTTCCTGTTACACCTGTGTCTCCTGTCTCATGAGTGGACGAGCCTGAATTGGTCTGGCTATTATAAAAACATAATTTTATGTAATTCGAGGGGTTATCTTTCCCTTTAACTATACATCTGTGTAGCTACCCCATGTGTGTGCACTGTGGATAAATTGTACATGCAGGGTCCGGGGCTACAACAATTTGGGGTTAAATCACGATTTTAAGCAACAGAGGACTAACAAATGAGGAAATTGGTGTTGATTGCAATCTGTTTGGTACACTAAGCTTGGTAACTTACACCCAGGTATTAATACTACAAACCATGCTACTATAGATATCTAACTAATGATGCAAACTACTATCGAATAACAACGGATTATGTATAAATAATCAAGGGTTATGATATCAGACGCCGGTTACTGGATATAGCTTATACAGAGAGATTATTAGGAGTGTTATATATCATTATTTATTATTACAAGCATATCCAATATTTCGCCTTTCCCTCTCATTACTAAACAGGGTATGAGACATACCCAGAAATAAAAGGGTGATTATATTTCTGCACAGACTGCGGTCACATTTTTGGTCTACTCAAACCGCAGCGCAGATATTCCTTATCAATCTTAATTTTACTTTGCTACAGTTATATATAGTATATAATACTGTGGTGCTGAGTATTTTATAATGTATGTGTTGTGGTCTGTGTCATTTGTGTTTTTTGTCTGTTGTTGGTCTTTTTTAAGTGCATAATAAAATTAAAAGTTATGTTTTAACCTAATTTGAGATACATTCATCAAGAGTTCCCCCACAAAGGAGTGTCTTTCTGTTATCCTACTATATAGGATAATTTCTTTCCAAATATCTCTCAATAAACCAACATCACTGGTTAAGTAACAGGGCTGTTCATATTTTGAGTCGTCCACTAGTGTATGCCTACATATCTCTGCAATATCAACACCTGCCAGGGTCAGATTATAGGTGGGGTGGCTGAGGTGGTCGCCCAAGGCCCCCCACACAGGAGCAAACATTGTCCCGGACTGGGCCACTCTGGAGCATCACTGGCTAGCTCCCAGCAGCATCACAGTCATGACACTGATGGACTTGTTTTGACTTGGGAGAGATGGAGAAAGCTTTGTCTCTGCCTCTACAATGGGTGCCTGGCTATGGCTAATGATCAAAGCCCTGCCTCCTCACTGATCATGCCGCGATTCGCAGGTGTATGGGTAGAGGGTGGAGCCTAATGCCATGACGTGCCTCCATCCATCAGAAACACAGCAAGGTAGTGTGTGTGCTTGCGTGCTCTCTTTCCCTCTGCCTCCCACCATCTCTCCCCCTCTATCTCTTTGTCTCCCCTTCTCTCTCTCCCATCTTCTCCAACCTCTCTCTCTCCCTCTATCTTTCTGTTTCCTTCTCTCCCTCTCTGTCTCCCTCCTTCATTCTCCCTCACCCTATCTCTCATCTGCTCTCTCTCCCCCTCCCTATTTCCCTCTCTCACTCTTTCCCTCCTCCCCTTCCTCCCTCCCTCCCTTTCTCTCTACCTCTCTCTTTCTCTCTCTCTCTCTCCTTCCCCCTCTTTGTCCTCCTCACTCCATTCTTCTCTCCAACCCCTCTCTCCCTCTCCTTCCCTCTCCACCTCCCTCTTTTTCCCTCTCTCCCCCCCTCTCCCTCCCTCCCTCTTTCACTTTCTCCCTCTCTCACACACCACTCAAAATCCTGCATTTGCCTCTAGATCATGTCTTGAATGCTGCCAGGAGTTGGTTCCCAGCAGTGTAGCGGACATGATGTAGTATGCTGCCACCTTGATAGTGGCTCCCCCAAGCTTTCTTCCAGCCCTGACACCTGCACACACATCATTTCCCACATGCTTCGAGTGTAGTAGACCAGGGGGTTTGAATGTTTATTCAGGCCCCGTGAGTTAAAGCTTTGTGTGGAAACACAGTATGTCCTGTTGATGTACGTACACACAAGTGACAGTAGTGGGCGGCACAAGCAGATGCACAGCACGTAAGGCTGCGGAGTAGCACTGTGCTGTGCCCAAAACCAAGGAGCACACCGGTCTCTGCACCCAGAGCCTACACTGCAGTAAGACAAGTGATGTCACCTGATTTTACATACTATAATTGATGTCTAAAGTCTCTGCTTGTGTAAATTAACTGTTCACATAGTAGAAATGGGCTGGTCAAACCACCAGCTTCTGCTCAAAGAGGGTGTCAACCCCAAACCAGTATCTTTCCATAGGACACTGTGCAGTCTTAATCCAGATCTGGACAAAGGCAGTTCCTCTTTTTTTCTTCTGCCCTTCTGGTAGTTGGTCACATCCCCTTAAGCGACTGACCACAATTTGCGTCACCCCCTTAAGTGGGCCCATACCACTGCATTCCCCCTTTGGGCCCTTCACTCCCCAGTCTTAGGGGTCTATTTATCAAGCAGTGAAAAGGTTGGAGAAATGACCCAGTGGACAAGTTGCCCATAGCAACGATTAATCAGCTTTCAAGTAGCATTATCAACTACAGTCTATAAAATAATAGGTAGGAGCTGATTGGTTGCTATGGGCAACTTCTCCACTGGTCCACTTCTCAACACTTTTACTGCTTGATAAATAGACCCCATAAACTGTTATTCCCTCATCATTATTCAGCAGAGTCATTTAGTGTAGATGAAGTTATGGAGTTCATGCTTGTATTTCTGGAATGAATAGAGATGTTTATTGCCTTCTTTAAACCCTGGATCAGGGGTTACTGCCTTAAACCCTTGCTGCCCTAAATATCTAGTTTGTACAAAGCAAGGAACCCTTTTATACCAATCCTCTTATCAAAAGCTACATTATTGTGCAACTCACTGACTACACATTTCATAAATAATGCTTTATGCTTTCAAATTTAACAGAAACCCACTTGTTGTTGTGTAATGTCTGGAACTGACTGATGTTTTCCTGTTATTGTTGCATATAAAAGATGAAAGCTCCTATTTATTTTAATGCAGCGATTAAGTAGATATTCTATTGCTGCTTATCTCAACAATAGGAAATCAGTTATTACTGCAATTTACTAAGAAAATATTGCTGGCACTGCTGAGTGACACCCAGGTGCCAGGTGGTAGTGACCAGGAATGGTATGGGAAGTCCTATTGGTGCGCTGGGTTAGTATTGATGTATCTGTGTTTGCATGACCCAGCTTGCTGGCTCATGCATATGCAGTGGAACTGCAAGCCCTGACTGCCAAAATGTAAAATTATATATATGTCATTCACAAAAAAAACTGAATGTTAACCAAACTATACTTTAAAATCAGTTTTGACATGTGACTCCCGATACATATGAATGTGACTCACATTAGATTTCTGTCCCCAAAGGGCTCTAATACAAATTACTCAAACCTGTAGAATCCATGTGAATTAATCAATGTAGACCGGTTTATCTTCCTGAGTAACTGTGAAGATGTATAAAATATTTCATCTGGTGATGATGGCCATTTCCAATTGCTGCCAGCTTGCTCCAATGTGCCCACTAAGTATTCACCATCTCTGATGTCCTAGATCTCACCGGGGTACCTCTTTCCATCATAGTCAACATAGAACCAGTCACCAACGATAACTACATCATCTGAAGTCACTGTGACAGTTACATTAAGTTCATCGGTAGAAACAAATTTGAAATATGGGCCTGATTCAGAGCCGGACGCTATTTGCTCCTCATTCCTGACCTTGACTTTGTTCCTGACCCGATATTGTCTGATCCCTGGTAACGTCTTGTACATTGGGTTCTGACCCGGCTTGTTGACTATGTCTCTACGCCTTCTTTGTACTGCGTTCAAATACACCAGCATCTGTACTACGGAACAAAGTCTGAAGGCCGCGACCTGCATGTCAGTTGCAGCTAAGTCCAAACCTTCTTGCGGGAGTCCCTGGTGAGTACCGCCAGCACGTTAGACTCCGCACCTCAGTAATGTGGCTCTTCAGTACCAAAGTACGGGCTAGCATCTAGTATCCTTCTGTGAGTTTGTGACATAAAGGATTGTAGGTGGTGATCCTTACTAAGTAAGATTCGCAGAGAAAGCTGGAAAAACTCTTCACCAGTGGAGGCTACCTGTTTCCATGGAGATGGAACCTTTCTCTATTTAATAAGCAGATCATCTATTATAAATTAAATTAAATAAATAAACAGATTCACAAAGTTAAGCTTGAATGATCATAGCCAATTTCAGGTTTAGGACTAAGATCAGATGTCAGGTGCGGCGGAGAGTGACGCGCTGAGGATTATGCCTTAGGTGCACTTGGACATCCATGTGCTGCTCCGTGACTTGGTTACCGAGGTTGCCGTCATGGGTGTCTTGATCACCTGACTGACCCTTCGTCCAATGGTAGCATGGCTGTTGTCAGCTGATGCTGTCCTCTAATGGAATGCTACCTTAGGGTATATTACTGGGCTCTGGACATCAGGAAGTTGCCTGTACAATGTTGTTTCTACTAGTGTAGCTTGCCATCACTTTGTTCCAGGTTCCCTTGCTATTCTATTCTCGAGTCATTTCTAGTTACTCTCCTGTGCCAGCTGTGCATCTTTATACCTTGTCCGTGTACTCTGTACATCCTCCGAGTACTACCACAGTGTCACTCTCCGGTGTCAGCGGTGTGTCTGATACCTTGCCCGTGTACTCTGTACATCCTCCAAGTACAACCACAGTGTCATTCTCCTGTGCCAGCGGTGCGTCTGGAGGCCTTGCCCGCATACTCTGTACATCCCCCGAGTACAAGTTCAGTGTCACTCTCCTGTGCCAGCGGTGCGTCTGATACCTTGCCTGCGTACTCAGTACAATATCCAAGTACAGAATCCTCGCTAGTGCTTCTTTCAGAAGTACACTCTCCTGGACCGCACCGGTGTTATCTCCCTCCATTTCCCACCTGTATCGGATACCTGACCATAGGGCTGTGACCTGCTTGCTGGATGCAGCTTAAACCCATACCCTGCTTGGAGGGGTCACTAATGAACACCTCCCAGTAGGTTAGACTCTGCGCTTTTGATCAGGTCTTGCCAACATCCGATACTTGTGGATGAGGAAGACATACATCCAGGCCCCTCATCTCCGATTTCTTCCACAAACCGGGACCTCAGCTTTCAGATCCTCCTGAGCCAGTTTGTACAGGCCCAATAGAAGCTTCAGAATCCCAGGGTGCAGGAGCGTTGCAAGATCTTGCCTCTCGCATGTCTAATCAGGTGGCAGTGCAACATCAAGTGGCTCAATATTTACAAGCGCTCTCTGGGCAACTACTTTCCATCCAATCAACCTTGGCCACGTTACTTCCTCCGCCCACCGTGTCTACTCCTTCGAATCCTCCAGTCCATCTTCCAGTTCCAGTGACACAGAAATCTCGTCTTCAGTTGGCATCCCCTGAACACTTTGATGGAAACCCAAGACGTTGCCATGGTTTCATCAACCAATGTGAAATTTAGTTTGAATGCATGCCACAGAATTTCCCGACATCTAGGTCAAAAGTGGCTTATATTATTTAACTGCTGACTGGAACCGCTTTGGATTGAGTCTCCCCATTATGGGAACGAGCAGATCCTCTAGTGTCCAACTATGAGAACTTTATTTCCTCTTTCAAGAGAATCTTTGACGAGCCGGGGCGCACTGCCTCGGCTTCTTCTGATCTCCTTCGAGTTCAAAAAGGGACCCGTACCGTGGGAAAGTACGTGGTCCAATTTCAAACCATTTCTTCTGAATTAAAATGGAACAAAGAGGCCCTAAAGGCTGCCTTTTTACATGGTCTTTCAGAAAAGATGAAAGATGAGTTTGCCTCTCGGGATCTTCCAGAGTCCTTCTCCAAAGTAATCTCTCTATGTATTAAGATTGACTTATGCCATAGAGAACGATTGGCTTGTAGAGGATTAGAGGATCGTTTTCAGGATCGGTTGTTATTAGATGCACATTCCTCTTCTCCGGCAATGAGTAAAGAAGAATCTATGTAGGTTAATAAATCCCGGCTAACCACGGCTGAGCGAACACGTCGGTTCCAGAGTAAGCTCTTCCTCTACTGTGCAGCTCCGGACCACATTCTCAAGAATTGTCCTCTTCTTGCGGGAAACACGAGACCCTAACAGGTTCTGGGAGCATACAGTTGGGTGTAGTGATGAAGCCATCCCAATTAATGGATAGTCTGTTATCGGTGTCCCTTTCACAAAAGTCGAGGACAAAATAGTTGAAAGCCTTGGTGGATTCCGGAGCCGCCGGAAATTTTATTTCAGAATCCTTGGCACGTATCCTGGGTATACCAGTCACTCCTCTACCCAGCAAGCTGACCCTATTGGGGATAGATGGCAACGTCATTCTGGGAATTTCCATTTCATCAAGAAATGTTAGAATTCTTAGTCCTACCTAAAACCTCCTATGAACTAGTTTTAGGTCTGCCTTGGCTTAAAAGACATAACCCTGCACTTAATTGGTCTAATAAGCAAATCCTTGCTTGGTGTCCAGGTTGTTTTTATCAATGTCTGTCTCACGTGCTTCCTGTACGTATCCATCAAGTTTCTATGGGACCTGCTTTTAAGCCTCCTACTCCTGATCAAATGAAAGTCCTCCTAGATCCCCATCTGCCGGAACCATATCAGGATTTTTCTGATGTATTTAATGAACAGGCTGCTGACAAATTACCTCCTCATTGTTCTTGGGACTGTGGGATTGATCTAATTCCTGGGAAAATGCAGAATTTACCCTCTTTCAGTTCCAGAAACAGCAGCCATGTCCGACTACATTAAAGAAAACCTAGCCAAAAGGTTTATAAGACCATTCTATTCTTTGGATTCTTCTTTGTTGAGAAGAAGGATGGGGGACTCAGAACCTGCATAGATTACCGCGGACTCAATCTAATTACTATCAAGAGCCAATACCCGCTGCCACTCATCTCGGAACTTTTTGACAAAGTTTGTGGAGCTCAATTTTTCACAAAATTGGATCTTTACGGGGCCTACAACTTTATCCGCATCAAGGCAGGGGATTAGTGGAAAACCACATTCAACAACCAAGATGGCCACTTTGAATACTTGGTAATGCCTTTTGGGTTATGTAACGCACCAGCGGTGTTCCAAACTTATGCGAATAACATTTTCAGGGACGTCCTTTACAAGTTCATTGTGGTCTATCTAGACGATATTTACATTTTTTCCAAGGATCTTCAGTCACAACGATTTCATGTACGAGAGGTTTTATCCCATCTTCATGACCACTGTCTGTATGGAAAGATTTCCAAATGTCTCTTCGAGCAATCCTCCATGCCATTTCTGGGGCACATTATCTCTGGAGATTATCTACAGATGGAGTGCCATCTGGGACTAGCCTCAACCTAATTCCCTGAAAACTACCCAACGATTCTTAGGGTTTTCTAATTATTATAGACGATTTATTTCAAACTTCTCCACTCTGGTTACTCCTATTACAGCTCTCACCAAGAAGGGAGCCAATCCTTCCCATTGGCCCCCTTTGGCAGTAATGGCATTTCAAAATCTAAAAACAGAATTTTCTATAGCACCAATCCTTCGCCAACCACAACTTGAAAAGCCCTTCATTCTGGAAGTTGATGCCTCTTCGGTGGGGGTGGGAGCTGTGATGTCTCAAACTGCTGGGGATGGGAAGACTCACCCATGTGGGTTCTTCTCGCAAAAATGACTTGGTGATCAGGAGTTACTAGCTATGCGCTTGGCATTGGAAGAGTGGTGACACCTTCGGCAGAGTGAAAGATTCCCTGTCACCATCATTACAGATCATAAAAATTTGGTTTACCTCCAAACAGCTCATCGATTAAACACCAGACAAGCTAGTTGATCCCTCTTCTTCTCTAGGTTTGACTTCAAGCTTCAGTTCTGCCCTGGAGTCCTGAACAAGAAAGCTGATGCCCTGCCTCTGTCTTTTCTATCTGCACTAGAGGAAGAGGATCAACCTCAAGTTTGCCCAATCCTGGACCCTCTCGTCTTTGCTCCCACTCAACTCCTGTCACCCGCACCAGGAAAAATCTTTGTTGCTCCACAACTGCATAAAAGCTTACTGACATGTGCCCATGCCTGTCTTTTTTTTGGACATTCGGGCATTCTTAAGACTTACAAAAATGCATGTAAGTTATTTTTTTGTGTTATTTTAAGCCAGAATATTACCCCAAACAGTACACATCATTTTTGGCCAAATTGAGCTAATTACAAACTACTAAGTGCCTAATTTATCATCGGGGGGGGGGGGGAATACCAGGGGTTCTGAACTAACCTTAAAATAGGGATTTTCACCAGCTCAGGGACTGCAAAGAAAAAGGTGTATTGAATCCTATGGAAAGTTGATGCAGTTAAACTTGTGCAGAGATTCAATTAGTGAAAAATGCGGGCCTTGCTGCATTAAGTTGAATTTACCCGCTTTAACCAATGTAAATGGGTTATTGCAGCTAACTGAATTAAGAATCTGTTCTCTAATTTTATTTTAAGGGGTAGAGTTCCCCAAATATTGATGTCCACATGGGTATTAGAAAAATGTAAATTATGTAATAGCAGTTACATGATATATTTACTGAGAACTTGTATTTTTTCTGATAGATGTTTGAAGAAAACTCACTTTCAGTTTTAATGCCGAATTTACAGGCTTTGCCATGAGGAGAAAAAAAATCTTTTTAATTGTATATGTATCCAATTTCCAGAGCTGGTTTTGGATGATTTGGGAATAGTGGGAGCCAAAGGTTGTCTCAAGATGGGTTCTTTCTTGAAAATAATTTGTGATTTGGGTGGAAGTATTTTCTTTAGGTACTTATCTTGCTGGAGGATATGCCATTGTTTTTGTAATATCTGTCAGACCTTTGGAGCTTAATTGCTGTATAAGGTTATAAATAGGATAGCGGGTGGGCTGGACTGATCTTTCTCTGTGGTGTTTAAGAAAGAGCTCTTATTGGGAAAGGTTCTCATGGTCTTAGACACATTTGTTTATAATATTTGATTGGTAACCTTTTTTTAGAAAAAAATTCTGAAAGATGTTGTACTTGTGAGTTGAAACACTCGTTGTCTGTGCTGTTCTGTCTTATTCTCCTTACTTGTCCCCTAGGGATATATTGGATCCAAAGATGATTATTATAACTGGTGGTCATGAGATAATTGTTGGCATCAACTGGTTTAAAATTAGTTTTTATTTTACTCTCTTTCTTTCTAGGTAGATCTCAAGGTCTACAAAAATCAATCAATCTGATTTTGTCACTAATAGACACAAATTTGTGGTTGAGATCATTTTAAATGATAAAAGCCCACATTTTTTGTAAAACATTCTTGTCACCCTTGGAAGATAAATACAATGTTGTGTATATAAAATTTCCAATTGACAATATGTTCACTTAATGGGTTGTTGGTCCATACAATATATTTTGGAGTTCCCAAAATCCCATTAAAAGTTTAGCATAACTATGTGCTCATTGCCGTACCTTGTATTTACAGATAAGAAATGGTCCCGTACTTTAAAATTGTTATGCCTCAGAAAAAAAATCAATGATTCCATAATAAAAATCAATCTGTAATAATCAATTTGGTAATCTTCTTCAAGTTAAAATTGCATTGCAGCCATCCTCTGATGGTGACTAACAGATGTTTATAATGACGTAACATCAGATGTGCAGAAGATGTAGATTTATTCCCAGGTGATATTTCTCAGTATCTCTATAGTTTTTCTAGTATCCTTTAGATATAATAGAAGTTTGGTAACTAATTTCTGTAGGTGGAGGTCAACATACTCTGACAATGTAGAGATAAGTGCTTCAATGCCCGATATTATCGGTCAACCGGGTGAATTTTCTGAATTCTTCTGAACCTTAGGTAGACAATAGAGGTATGGAAGCAGGGGTATACCACTTTGAGTAAATTTAATTCAGAATTTGTAAGGATTTCCATGATTAAATTCTTATTTCAGAAGTGCAAACAGTTTTAGTTGGTATAAGTTTGGGGATCTATTTCCAAAATGTGTATTTTCCTTTATTAGAAAAATGAGTATCAATTTTGTAATAATACTTCTCTTTGTTATAATACTTGTCTGCAAGTATGTCAGGGTTTTCGTTTAGCTCATTGAGTGTTACTCTTTCTTTTCTCATTAAATTGTGTTTGTGGTTGTTCTTAGACTTAATTTAATTGAAGGTTCTTTGAACCAGACTTTAGAATGTTCAATGTGGCATCCTCTTGCGAATGTGGGATTGAATGTAGATGATTTTTTTTAAATTGTTATGACAAATCTGGTTAGGTTGAGTAATAAATGTTGTGGTAGCTTCAAATTTTCTGTGTCTTTTTTTAAAAACAATAATTGTTTTATGGTGAGGTTGCGGACATATTTGTTAATGTCAATGTGGATTCCAATGTAGTTGTTATGGTGCAAATTGTAAACCTTTAGTTAACAGTGAATACTGATGGTCATTGAGTTATAGCTTACTTAAATTGAAGAATTCAGTTTTTTTCGGAGTGGCTTTTTTTTAATGGCATTTCTTTTTATGGGACAATGTATGTTTTCCTCTTCCTCTATATCCTCAATATCTGAGATTCTTCTTGTTCTTTTTAGTGGTAAGGTCCACTTTTTCTCATAGTGGAAATAACCTTTTTCTGAGAAATACTAATATGTCTTTTTTTCTTCTATAATTCTCTTTATTAAATTGTAAAACACAAGTTTTTACATACTTTGATGCATTACATAGTTTTTACTCTTTACAATTTCAACCTCAAATCATACCTCACATCTTTACCAATTTTCATTAAAATCACACTCACATCTATCTTTGAACTTACTTTACCCCTTTCTACCATACCACCCATCCATCCTTTCTATCTCTCTCTTCCTACCCACTCTTTGTACACTTCTATGGTTCATTTTCCTTTAAATTCACATCAATTTTACCTTCTGCTTCCTTTCTTAACTATTCAATTGTTGGGACAAATACCAGTTTGTGGTTTAAAATAATTTCATAATTCTCTCTTGCGTTATATATCTCCTAATGGGCTCTATTTATTAACATTATTTATACTAAAATAACGTGAAAAAGGGTGTTTTCACTCTCTATTTATTAACATTATTTTAGTATCACCTACAGTTACTAAAGGGCAATTGGAGTAGAATTCGTAAAATTCTACTCCAACCCCTAAGTATCACTTATTTTTAGTAATCAGATCGCATTTCCCATAATTGTAATGGGAAATGTGATCTAGCCAAAGTTACTAAAGATAAAATGTGAAAAAATACTGGGGAAAGCCCTGTGATAATAACGCCACCTGGCATTATCCAGGGTTTCCCCCGGTAACCGGACTCCTGCTCCACTCTAACGTGCACAGCAAAGCCCGGAGCCGGCCCCAGTGATCAGCTGTGTGGTCTAAACAGACCACATGCTGATTCACTGTAAAAAAAAGTAAAAAAAACAAACTTACCTGAGTCCAGGGACCAGGGTTCGGGGCTCCGGTGATATCCTCCCTCCGGTCAGCTGGTCTCCCATGGTGCATTGGGGCCCAGTCGTCACCTGACAGGGTCCCAGTGCAGTATGGGATGTCAGCTGATCGGAGCGACAGAGGACATCACCGGATGCCCGATTACTGCAGGTAAGTGTAATTAAGGGAGAGAGGGTCGCGGGGGGTCCGCGATCGCGGGGAGTGGGGCTTGGCGATGGGGGTAGCAGCGGCGGCTGGTCGGCACATGCACGGGGCATTTGTCACGGTAGTTTTTGCAAAAATACCGTAATAAGGCTCCGTAGGGGATTCGCAAGGACAGAGCTTTATCACAAGCTCTGTCCCTGCAAGGGATTTGTAATAAATCCCTGTGATATTGCCTGAATTCGCATTGCAAATTCAGTCGGTAATATCACACTACAATCTGCATTACAAATGTGGATTGTAGTAAATAGAGCCCAATATCTTAATATAGGGTCCCCATTTAAAAAAAAAACTAAGTCCTCCCTTTTCTAAATCTGTTCTCACTTGTTGTCTTTCTCGATAAATTAGTCTCAACAGTGTAAATGTCACTTGCTCTATTTATGAGGCTGAACTCTTAATCCATTTTATTTGCAACCATCGCGATGACTACTAACAAGGGTTCTAAATTTTTCGTTCTCTGGGCCCAAATGTCAATTCTTAAAATTCGCACTCAATAACGCTAATGGATCTAACTTTAGGTTTAGGTTTAACATCATATTCAAAAACGCAACTAACTTATTCCAAAATCTTTCAACTTTTGGACAATCCCAGAAATTGTGTCTAAATAATGCATTCTGATTCCCACACTTTGGGCACTTTCCTGTTTCCTCTTGGAGATAAAGGGCATCCCTGCCTCATGCCTCTTTGTATTCTTATTTCTTCTGATATATACACATTACATGCTAATTTAGATGCTGGTTCTGAATATATTGTGGAAATCAACTTAACAAAATTTTCTGGAAATCCATATTTACTCATTGTTATATATAGATGGTCCCATGCCACTAAATCAAAGGCTTTTTTCAGCATCCAATGACAATATAAACTGCGATTCTGTTTTCCTAAATCACTTGTTTCCATTGTCCTGCTAATACTACCAACCTTACATTTCCTACGGCATGTCTCCCCTTAATAAATCCTGTCTGATCACCTTCTATAATGTTTGGGAGTATGGTTATAATTCTTTCTGCTAGTATTTTTGTGAAGATTTTATAATCAGTATTTAATAAAGAGATTGGCCTATACGAACTTGGCAGTTCTAAATTTTTACCTGGTTTTGGGATAATTTTTACAACAGCATCATTAAAATATTTCGGGATAGAACCTGTGATTATTATTTCATTTAAGGCCTTTCAATATCTTCAAATATTCATCAGACATACCATCTGGACCTGGTGTTTTCCCTGTTTTTAACCTTGTTATTCCTGTTTTCACTTTTTCCTATCGGTGCATATAATGAACGTTTTATTTCATTATCTATTTGTGGTAATCTTACCCTATCCCCAAAATTCTTTTTTAATTTGTGTATCTACTGCTTGCTTTGTATATATTTCTTTATAGAATAATCTTAAAACTTCTACCACTTCCTTCCCATTTTTAATATATTTACCATTGCTCTTATAAAGACATGTAACCGTAGTTTTTGAGAACTTTTAAGTAGGTTAGACAACAATTTACCTGTTTTATTACCAAATGCGTGAAATTTGTATTGCCTATCAATTAATATATTTCTTCCATATTATTAAATATTTCCTCATAAAACACTCTAGCCTCACTGTATTCCTTCCTAGTTTCTTGGGTCGATTTTTGGATGCTTGCCAAAAATTTTGCGGATTTTCATTAAATTACTGCATTATATTCATCTTAAACTCTTCCCAATAATTTTCTACCTCTTTTTTAAATTGTATCGACTGTAACAAATATGTTGGGAATCTCTATTGCTTATATATACCTTTATCTATTTCCATTTCTACTTGCACCCAGATCATAGTGTGGTCAGATATACAAATTAGTTTGACATTCACTTTTATCACCTTCAAAAATAAGACTTATATTATACATTCATGATTTTTACATTCGATATCTTTACAATCAATAAGTATTATATTCAATTATTTTCCCATCTTTTTCAAAAATAAACATTCAATATTACAGTGCTTAGTCTTCCCTTAATTTCTATTCTCTTCACCTCTGTACGTTCACATCTCACTTATTACATTCTATGTACATCAACTATTTATCAGTAATAAATGATGATGGGAGTCTAGCAGGAGAAGAAATAAAAAGGCAGGGGGGTCCGTGATCGAGAGAGGGGAGGTTCAGCAAAGTGAAGAAACAATAAAAATAAGTTTCTCATTAATTTTCATATTCATCTTATGTTATATCATTTGATTTCAATTTCATTTTTCCACATATTCTTCTGCTTCCAAAACCATCAAAAATTCTTTAAATGAGTCTCCGTCATAAATTCTCATTCTTGCCGGGTACATCAGGGAAAACTTTCATTTTAACTTCAACAGTTTCGAACATATTGGAGCAAACGCCCTCCTTGTTCTTCCTAACTCTGCTGAATAGTCTCAAAATATTATTAGCTTTTACTCATTTCATATTATTTCTCTATTCTTCCTTGATGCATTCCAGAAAATGTCTTTATGTAGAAAATGTAAGCACTTAAATAAGACCAATCTTGGGTTTCTTTCATATTGTCCTCTTGGTGGACCCATTCGATGAGCTCTCTCTATCACAATATCTCTAATTGGTCTTGTATTTTAAGCAACTCTGGAAGTGTCTCTCTCAGACATTGATATAAAGCTGGGACTTTTATTTCTTCTGGCAATCCTAATATTTTCAGGTTGTACCTCCTCGACCTATTCTCGATATCATCTATTTTAGACCACATTTGTTTTTCTGATTTTTGTAACTCTCTTGCCAGAATTTTTATATTCTCTATTTCCGGGAAATTTTCCCCAGTTCTCTGCTCCACTAACGCAATTGCCTGATTAATTTGGTTAATTTTCTCTTTTATCTCATTAAGTGCCTGCTGTACTACTGTATCTCATTCTGCTCTTTCACCAGTTCCTGTAGCAGAGGACTCACTGTCTCTTTTATGGCTTGCACAACATCTGCATAAGATAGTCAAGGCGTGCTTCCATTACTTTCTGGTGACAATAGGATTGAGCTAGTGTTAGATGTGGTTTGTGGGGAAATTCCTGCTGCCAATTTGGGTACAGGTGTGACCCTCCCTTTATCTGTTTTTGCCTTTTGCTGCCTGCCCTGCATTATGTTAACCAAGTATCTTTCCATTCACTTTGTGTATGACCTATTACAATTATTCCTTTCTTTTTCTTTCCTTTTCCATCTCCTTTTTCTTTCTTTTTCTCTTTTTCCCCCCTTTCCTTTCTCCTTTTTCCTTTTCTTAATAGCTAATATATTCCTTGCTTCTTTCTTTAAATATTCTTATTATGGCTTTGCCTAACTTTTAGGCTTTCACCCACCTCGCTTTACATATTTCCCCATTACCAAACTCCTTATCAGTCTCCCTCTGTGGTCTCCTTTGGCCCGATTAGTCTCTCTTTTCCTCCTCCTCCTCCACCTCCAAACATCCACCATGTCACCTTCTCACCCAGCGTCTGTCTCGGGACAAGCCAAACTCCACTCCGGTGGTCCTCAGTATTCTCTCGGTCCGGTCTTCAGATAAACAGCCGCTGGTCCATCACCTACAGGTCCCCAACACACACCACCTCACCTCCTCCAGGGGCCACCTCAGTCTGGACCTCAGTCATGCTGATGCTGGTCCTCCATCTCCCAGGTAAATACCCAACCTTCGTCTCTGCACACTCCGGGGGAGAGGCTCCACCTCCAAGGCCTGCCAAAGCCGTGTCTCCCTCTGGTGCACTCCAGGGCCAGTCAGCCAAGTCCCCTTCTCTAACCCTCCCTCCGCACACAGGCATAGGGTCTTCCGACTTGACAGCAGGTAATCTCTGCTTGAGCCAGTTCACTAGCCTCTCATGCTGCGTCCATCTACATCGCAGCCGGAACTGGAAGACTAATGTGTCTTTTTAATTAGGTGATCTCATTTGACACATGGGTGGGTCGGAGTTTTCAGACCTGGTTTGGTGACAACATTTTTATTTGCATTAATATCTTTTGCAGATGCACCTATTGAAGTCTCTAGGGGGTCTGTCATGTTGATTGTGCATCTGTTGATGTCTCCTTTGGTTAGAGTAATTGCTTCTAAAATAGTAGTCCTCATAGTGATTACTGATGTCTCCTCTTTTTCTTCAGTGGTTGGGGGGTATTTGCTATGTTATGATGTGTATCTGTATTGACTTTGGGGTCTCAGGGGTTGTTTTTTTTTGTGGACCCGGGGTGGATACAGGAGGGGACACAGAATCAGAACTGTAGAAAAACTTGGTTTGTCTAATGAATGGAATGGTAGACATGAAAGAACCAAGTCCAGGGTAAAAGTGGAGATGGGTCAGAGTTAAATAATAAGTCCAGCAGCAAATAATAAAATCCAGAATGAAGGTAACAGGAGTGGAGCGATAATATTTAGGTATGTCCAGAGGGAAACAAACTGTAGACAGGGGTCGATGCAGTAGAAGGTAGTCTGGCTGGTGAGTGGGATTACAACAGTAGCAGGAGGAGGAGTTGCTGGTAGGTGCTGAGAATCCTGTGGCTACCTGAAACCGGCAGGGAGCTAGGCAGAACCAAGTCAGCTGCGTAGAGGAGCTCAGATAAATGTGACCAGACTAGGCTGATACACGTTGCACTGGCAAAGTAAGGAAGCTGTGAACTTCCTTAAATCCCCAACAGCAGACCGTGATTGGCTGGAAAAACAGCTGACCTTTAGGGGATTGGTTCCCTAGGTCACATGGCCCAATGCAAGATGGTGGTGCCCATAGAGCTGCAGCTTTGGAACGCTGTGCAACACTCCCATGCTGGCATGGCCTACCAACAAGGAACCAGCAGATGCACCCCGTGCCAGTCTCCATACTCCAGCACCGTCACCGGAAGGCCCACGCCAGAGAGCCCTAATGTGCAAAGACAGCGGACTCACCAGTAAGGAACCCCTGGTCGTGACATGGGGTTTTTGTTCTTTGGGAAGTGATTCTTGGTATTGTGCTTGGTGTTGATTTGGCACAACATTGGGTGCTTCAGGTTCAAGGTCAACCTGTGATGATTGGGCTTTTTTTTTGTTTCATAATCTTTCTTGTCCATCTGGAATTTCTTTTTCTTGCTCGTCTTTATGTATTCTTCTGTCTTTCTAACTATTTCTCTGGACTTTTTTAATGTACAGGGAGATCTTAATATATTTTGTAGGGCTCTAGAACATTCTGAATGTCTAAAATGTGTCAATCTTTTATTTTTGTGGGTAATTTTTAATTTCATAAGTTTAATTTAACAATATTCAAAGGTGAATATTCATTTATTGTTAAAAGTGCTGTCAATGCTAAAGGTGGCTTCTTTTTGTATTCTTAGTCAACCGGGGACTCTTTTAACTACTATATATTTTTGTAGTGTTGTAACTTCCCACCATACTTTAATCTCAGAGGTGAGAAGGTTTTCAAGTTTTCTAAATGTCAGTAGAAGGTTGATAGTCTCAATATTTTTGGAGTCTTTTAGGGAGCATTTCTGGTGTTACGCAAAATGCTGTCCAAGTCATGAAAATTTGTAGTCCCCCCGAATTTTACCTCTGTATTCTGTAAATAATCAAATTTGTATAAAACTTTATTTATTTAAATGTACCATTAAACAAAACATAATCTAGTATGAAATATGAGCAAGGCACACATAAACAATAGCCCTCAATACATGCATAAAATGGTTATTCCCAGGATTCCAGACACCTACCAGAAATGTCAAATTTGGTTGGTCGTTGAGGTGTAAAATATTTCCAATTCAAAGATAATATTGTGATAATCTTCAAATTAAAGGGAAAGATTTGCCAACACATGGGGGTGCAGATTAAGCAGAAATGAGAAACAAACTAAGTATTTATTAGTTATAATATTACCTTTCACCTCCATGATTTTTATTTTGCTGTTTTGTCACATATTTATGTTATCAACTTATCATGTCTCTTTCCCGTCCTGTAATTATGCAGTAGGAAAATGCAGAGGATGACTTGAAACTGAGATAAACAGTGCTAGACCAGTTTAACACAGGAATACTAGTGATTAAATCCTGGCAATTACCTTAAAAGAAAGTATATGTCATATATATCTATATATATAGTTGCTATGGTAACAAACTGGATAGTCTGCCAAGTGAAGTGTTGCCAGGGTACCAGAGGAAAATCTGCTGGGCTGATGTCTCATTAGGACCTGCTGCTGGCATGCATAGTACAGGAAGTTTAGTGTATATCTTTTCCACACTAAGTCTGTCAATTTTTTCATACTATGCAATAACAGCATGCTCAGACTGGGATGTTAAATATATTAGTTCAATTACATAAGTATATAAATCGTAGTTGTCTTCAGACAAGTCACAGTCATTATCCCTGACCTCACCAATAATATATGTACTCTAACATTAAATAGATTATGTTATTGTGAAAGAGTATGGTTATGAATAAAGTTAGTGACCTTAGTTACTCAGACTACATTCAGCTGCTAGATGATACAGAAAAAATATTTTGCTGGAAAAAATAAAAACAGAATATTTGCTGTTGACACATGGGGGCGTTTTAGACTAGGATGCAAGTAATTATGTTAATTGCATTTTACAGAATTTTGGTCCCACTGCGCTTTACACACAATGTGTAGCAGTATTTAGAGTTTCATCTTTTAAACACAGTTGGCTCCTTGTGCTTTGAGCGGCGGAGACAGGAGAAATGGAGTACAGTAAGGGCGTGGAGAAACAAGCGCCTCTTTAAGATGTGTCTTATTTTGGGTTACACTTCTTTTAGAAAAACATTTTTCACCATATGAATGCAGCTTTTGTGTCTATGCATCTTTACACTAGATTTTAGGATGTAAATTATGATGCATGTACCTCAAAATACAGGTGTGAAAAGACAGATTTTACATTCTAATCCAGGGATGGGGAACCTCCTGCCCGGGGGCCTTATAAGGCCCTTGGAAACATTTGGTCTGACCCTCGGAACTTTTTCTGCTAGCCTCATTTGGCTAGCAGGGTGCCTAGAATGGCACACTGCAGCCAGAATCTATGCAGCAGTGCCACCTGGAGCGTCTTTAGGATGTGTCCTTAGGATGCTTCAGACGGTCACACCGCTGCCCTTACAGCTCCCCGGTGCATCCTCAGGATGCTGCCGACATTGTTGTAATCACGGCGATTGTGGCCCCGCCCCCGTGTGACATCACACAGAGGGTGCATGGCCTCAACCAGGTGCGCAAATAATGTTATATATATCAAAATGTTCCCCACCCCTGGTCTAATCCAAATCACTCCCATTAACAGCAAATACTTTTCTCCTTCAAACAGATCCATGGGATATATTGCTCAGAGGTAATAGTGGATCCATTTCAGGGAGATCTTGTTGAAAAAAATTGTAGCTGTAAAATTTATTTGACTATTTTTTTTAAATTAAATTCTTATGTTCATTATTGCAGGATACTTGATATGCCATATATTCATTCAACATAATATAGAAGTAACTCGGCGCTAATATTGTTTTTTTTTCTGACTACCTAATTGAAGCAGCTATGGAGGTTGCCAACCCAATACAATATGTACACAGAAAAAATACACAGTGCTAAAATGAGGTAGAAAACAGGGTGATCATAATATTAAAATTAATTTATTTAAAAATTATATTAATATAAATTTCAAAGTCAGTTAATCCAACAAACATCCACTTATCTAAAATAAATAAAACACATAAAATATCTACATGATGAAATACTTATAATACCAATCTAAAAACGTTGATCAAATCGTATTGAAAAGATATACAATATGCAGTAAAGCAGTAGACCCACTATATTTGTAGCTTGTTGTTGCTGTTATAAGGATTTCATCATTTAGATATTTTAAGTGTATTATTTATTTCAGATTAGGGGATGTTTGTTTGATTAATTGACTTTATATTGATATAACTGTTTTAATAAATTAATTTAAATTCACTCAAGATAGGTCACTAGGAAATTTTGCGAACGGTCATGTAACAGTCCATTGGTTCCCAAACTTATTCAGTTGAAGGCACCCTTAGGGTCTACTTCATGTTTTCAAAGCACCCTTAAGCCAAATTACCTGTAGTATTGCCTTTTATGTAGTGCCCCTTGTAGTACTGCCCATGATGCAATGCCCCCTTATGCAATGCCCCCTGTAGTAGTGCCCATTATGCAATGCCCACTATAATAGTGCCCCTTATGCAATCATTGCAATGACCCCAGTAATAGTGCCCCTTATGCCATGCCCCCTGCCATACTGCCCATTATGCAATACCCCTGTAGTTGAGCCCATTATGCAGTACCCTTTGTAGTAGTGCCTCTTAGGCAGTGCCCCCACTAGTAGCCCCCACACCCCTGTACAAAACTTACCTGCGTGAAGTTCACACTGGGGACTGCTCCTCCTGCTTTCTCTCCCGACGGCCGCTGCGCTGACTGGATCAAACTGGATCCAGCAGGCACGCAGGATGCTCACAAGTTCCCAGTGATGCATTGCGTGGGGCCGCGGGAGCACGGGTGATGTCATGACGTCACCCGCGCCCCCGCGCACTGCATCACTGAGAACGCTGAATCGATCAGAGGCTAATTTAGCCTCTGATAGCTTCAAAGGCCAGCGATCCACTTTCTGAAGGAAAGTTGATCGCGATCTACCGGTGGGAGCTCTGCGAGCTACCGGTAGATCGCAATCAATGTTTTGGCCAGGCCTGCTGAGATGACAGCAGCTTCCGTCCGGCCGCGGCACCCTGGTGACAGCCCCGCAGCACCCCAGGGTGCCGCAGCGCAGTTTGGGAACCACTGTAATAGTCTATGACTTGTATTGAGCTCTGAGATTTTGTAATTTTATCCACAAGATATCTAGAGCAAAACCTTTATTAAACTTGCTTTAAATCTCGCAGCTATATTGTCGAAATTGCACTACTTGTAACAACTCACATACTATTAGATTTGTTAATAGCCAGTCCTGTAAATTATGTTTCCTGCACTGGACTGGTGAATTAATCAGTACAGTATATACGGCCTTGCTGTCCTTTGGATTCTAACTGGAAGAGAAGAGCCTCTATTTACAACACACATTCTGTCTGATGAGTAGTGTCAGTATCAGCAGTCATTGATATGACTGGCCTGCCTCAAATACCCAGCCAGCCACTGATTGCTTGCCTTCCCTTCCTTGGTTGAACCAATTCCACCTGTTTGCATTTATCATCTGTGTGGGTGTGTGTACCCTAATACACTCGCTGTCTGTTTTGATCTCCAGGGTTATTGCAATATACTCCATGCCTCTCATTGCAGACTATGCAGTTTTCCTACAGTGCCAACACATCCGTATACTCTATTGCAGGGATGGGTACGAGTTGCTGGCTTTCGGGATCCCAGCATTAAAAATCCCGCAGCTGGCATCCTGACAGAGTTAGGATACCGACACCTGTCAGTTGGTATCCTAACCCTCCCCCTTTCCCTACCATAACCCTAACCCTCTCTCCCCGGTGCTTTACCCTAGCCTTCCCCCCAGTGCCTAAACCTAACCTCCCCCTCCCCGCACCCTAAACCTAACCTCCCCCTCCCCGCACCCTAAACCTAACCTTCCCCTCCCCACACCCTAAACCTAACCTTCCTCCTAGTGCCTAACCCTAACCTTGCTATTTTCCTTATGGATTCCGGCGGTTGGGATGCCGGCGCTGGGATTCTGACAGGTGTAGGGATTCTGGCACCAGCATTGTAACCACTGGAATCCTATGTGCTGGGATATTGAATGTATCAACTATTGCACACTATGCACTGTTCAAACAGTGTTAACACTTCTGTGTACCTTATTGCTTGCTACACGGGATGCAGTCAGGAAGCCAACGGTCGAAATGCCGACCGCCAGCTTCCAAACTGTCTAATCCTGGCAGGTGTCTAATGACAGGCGTCGAAATCCCAACGTCTGTCATTTTACCTACGCTGGGAGCCCGACACCCGGCATACCGATCGAAGGTAACCCGGGCGGCGGGCGTGGACAGCCGCGGAGGGGGAAGGTTAGGTTAGGCTCTCCTGGGGGAAGGGGGGAGTTAGGATTAGGCACCCCCATGGGGAGGTTAGGGTTAGGCACTCCACCGGGAGACTTAAGTTTAGGCTGCAGGGGAGGGGGGTTAGGTTTAGGCACTTACAGGGGGGGCTAGGATTAGGCACTTGGGGGGGAGGTTAGGGTTAGGGGGGGTTAGGTTAGTAAATATAGAAAATACTTACCTTTCGGGATCTTCACTTCCGGTCTTCCAGTTACGTAATGCGTCCGGCAGTATTTCATACCGATCCCTGCTACACACTGTACAAACAGTGCCAATAGATCTCTGTACCTTGCTGCACGCTTGCACGCTATGCACTGCTCAACCAAATCAGATTCAAGTTCATAGTTTGATATTCGCATTTTTGGTTGTGGTTCTATAAATTTCTGTTAGAACTTAAATGGCTTCATTTTATAATATTTTAACAGATTTTTTTATTTGAACAGCAAACATTACTCTGTTTGTATGGAAAATGGTTAAAAATGCTATATAATGTAGCCGTCAAAATTGGACATGTTTAAACCGGCATGTATAAGGTAGTACCTTCAAATTTCGCTTACAATTTTTTGTCTATATAATTGTGCAAGGTCTGTCCCATCTCCCATATGCATGAGCAGTGGGAGGCGGGGCACATCACCCCCTCCAATAACTCCAACTGCTAGAAAGACATGACAGACCTAGTCACAAAGGAGGATCCACTGGGCCGCTAGGAAGGTGGAGCAGTAGAGAGGGCAAAATAGCAGGGCTCGAGCAGCAGATATAACAGGGACGGACAGAGTGGGGGCAGGGTGAAGCGGTGGGGGGTGGAGGATACTGAGGTGAGTTGATGATGATGGCCACACATTTGCGGCAATCGTGCCTACTGCCACTCCTCTGTCTCTCCAGCCTTATGACACCCCCTGTGTCTCTCCAGCCTCAAGTCCTACCCAGTGTCTCTAGAGCCTCATGTCCCCCCTATGTCTCTTTATCACTGCCTGTGTATCTCTCGCTTTCTAATCTATGTAATTTCTGCCTGTGTGTCTCTCTCTCTGATATATGTTCCTCTTTTCCCCTGTCAGGGGGCAAGTTTAGGTAGGGCCAAAGGGAGGGGGAGGGGGCCTGCAGAGATTTGGGTCACCAGCTCCATGCACTGGCAACTGGATTTTCGCTATCTTCCCATCTCTGTTCTCCCCACCACACACACACCAATGTGTGTGTCTCTCTTTCATCTCTTTCCTCCTCACCCCATCTGTATCATCTCTGTCCCCATCCTCCCCTAATCTATCTCATTTCTGTCCCCCTCACCCGTGTCAGGGTGTGGTGGTGCTGGGAGTAGGGGTTGCCACAAGTTGGGGGTTCAGGCCCAGGTGATGACAGGACTCATTCCTGTGCATCCAGGCATTGCTGTCTGTGTCTGCGAGGGTGGTGGGCCGCAGAGTATGTCAGTCTAGTAGCCACTGAGAGCTCAGAGGGTCTGGCAATATTTCTATCCTTGATAACCTCAAATCCTCTTTGGTTCTCAGTTTTTCCACCATATCCTTGTGTCTACCCCCTGCAATTTTAAGTTCCACAATTTTACTCCAAATATCATTAAATAAGGAAAGTCTTTTAGTTGCAATCAAGGAATGCAAGACAAGTGAGAAAGGTACTAAGACATAGTATAAATTATAGATCTTGTTAGATGTTGCAGCATGGCTTCCAAGTTACAGTACCATGCCTGAATGAACACATAACATATTTTGCTAATTCTTAGTCTGAAAATTATATCTACAGAGGTGTGCAAATTATTACACTCAACGCCAGTTTTTTACATTTCATAGTTTTTCTGATTTACTGGCCACAACCGTAGACTGTAAAACTGCTTTGCAATGCAATAAGGTATTTTCATGTGTTACAGTACCTAAGATTCTAGGTTCTCTTCTTTAAAAAAAATGGTAGGAAAATTTTGTGTTTGGAAGGTGCATAAAATAACACAGTTGTCTCTCTATGGCCAGGTAATTGGCAATTGTAAATAAAAAACTGAAGAAGAAAACGATCACCATGAAGACTGGCCTCATTGCACCACCAAGACTGGCCTAATAGCACCACCAAGACTGGCCTAATAGCACCACCAAGACTGGCCTAATAGCACCACCAAGACTGGCCTCATAGCACCACCAAGACTGGCCTCATAGCAGTACCAAGACTGGCCTCATAGCACCACAGAGACTGGCCTCATAGCACCACCGAGACTGGCCTCATAGCACCACCAAGACTGGCCTCATAGCACCACCAAGACTGGCATCATAGCACCGCCATGACTGGCCTCATAGCACCACCATGACTGGCCTCAAAGCACCACCAAGACTGTCCTCATAGCACCACCAAGACTGTCCTCATAGCACCACCAAGACTGGCCTCATAGAAGAACTTATCCGAACATGACATAAGGATGAAGACATCAAGGGAAACTGAAACTTTCATGAACAGCAGCCAAATTGTATCAAAATTATTATAAACAACAAAGGAAATCAAACAGTGTTAATAGTTGTAACCAGTTTGTCAATAAAAGAGTTTCATAGGAAACGTGTGACTTTGTTTTAAATTCCTTGTTTGAGTCTAATAAATTGCAAACCTCTGAATCTTTAAAGACATCTAAGCATTGTGGCATGATATCATTAGTTAAGCTTTCATCTCTAAAATGTTATCCTTATATACTACAGGGATTGATAATAATAATAACGGATGAAAATACTACCCTATCATAGCAGCGATATAATTTACAGAATATGCCCTTAATTCATGTATATAATATACAACATTAAAAAGCCATTCTTACATCTGACCTGGCAAATTAAAACTTATGATATCTGCTAATAGAGCAATTACAATTTTGAACATTGTAGTAATGAGTGGGAACCTCCACAGAGGTAAAAAATGTAATATTTTATAAATGAGTTATTGAAATGTGTTTTACAATTGGCAAAATCTGCAAAGTTTAAGAGGAATAGAATAGAGATTATGAATTTGGCTTATAATGACATTTTTGTTAGGGAGTATTATGTTTGGTTATTATTCCTAGTGCTGTTTTTTCATCCCACTTTCCCTTAGTTTCTGGGCAGAGAGACATCGATGATTTCATTTTCTTCAGCAGTCCACAAATTAAAACTTAATATATTTTACCAGTCCACATTGCTTTCACAGTACTGAAATGAGGGTGGCACTAGGGACCAGTGAGGAATTAGTACAAGGATATTACAGAATGATCTGAACTACAAGATATCTGCAGCATAACGTTACAGGCATGTGAAGAGTTGAATTTTCATTTGCCAAGAATGTCAAATTTTCCAGGATGCTGTATATCCAAATGTAGATTAAATGCATAGGAATGTATTCTTTAGGTCTCTGCAGTCTCTCATGAACATAAGGATGTCTTGCTAATCTATAATTCATCTTTAAGACATGATTGCAATATAAATTAGAGTGCGCCTTATGAATGGGTACTGAGGTTTAACTTGATTTAATCCAAGATTTCAACAAAGCTTTTTCATTCCATAGAATATTTTGAGTTGTCTTGTTCCTTAACTCACTCAAGCATGTAAAGTGTGGAGAAATGGACCAGTGGAGAAGTTGCCCATAGCAACCAATCAGCTTTAAAGTAGCATTTATCAAGTGCAGTCTATAAAATAATAGGTAGGAGCTGATTGGTTGCTATGGCCAACTTCTCCACTGGTCCACTCCTCCACCCTTTTCACTGCTTGACATATAAACCCCTTTGTTGTTTACCAATTACAAGAATTTAAAGTTCACAATCTGCTGTTTAGTTGTAACTTGTAAATGTGTGTGATTACATCTAGCTAGACACTATTATTTGTGGGCACTTGGTTGTATACAGCTGCATTCTAAATATAGCTAGATATCATGTGACATAGGCATAATTGACCCCAGGGTCAGATTAAGGACCACATGGGCTTGGGACTGCATGGACCTTTTGTAAAAAGCGGAGATGTGGCCAGTGCTATATGCAGGGGAAAACACACATTTCTAGAGGGGGTTTCCAAATGCTTGATTTTAAAGCTAGTGAGACCAGTCCATGTAGAGGGCATAATTAGCACTTAACAATCTATAGTCTGCCTCATGGAAAGCACAGTTTATGTAATACTCCAGACATAGAGGGGTATTCAATAGGAAACGTTAACTTCACTGTCGAAGTTAACGTTTCATATTGGAGTTTTTACCTGCGTTAAAGTATCGGGCGCGCGCCCGCTTATCCCCGTATTCAATATGAAATTAGCGAAAACGGGAGACTCCGAAGTTGGATTTGCGTAAAGTTACGAATTTTTCCTTAAAAAAATTGTAGGACACCCCTAAAGTTGTAAAAACATGGGGGATCACTATGGCTACCCCCGTTTTAGCCTCTAATTGAAAGTTGGGGATTTAAATAGCCGCAGCAGGTGTTTTCTCCCGACATTGAAGAAGTGATGCAGAAGAGCACTTAGGTTATTTTTTTCGTTTTTTTAAGTGGTCCCATCAAATTTGGGGTACATGAAAATGGGTCCAAGCATATTTTGATGTCCCTAAAGTAAGTTCTTAAAAATTCAGCATTTGTGCACCTGCCGCTATAATTCTATTCTAGAATACACCTGCTGCATACTTGCAGAATAGCCCTGAACCTATTTCCCTATTGTTAAACAATTTTTTCCCATTTTTTTTTTTTCACCCCAATTTTTAAATTAATTTTTTGGGGTGTCCTTATTTTTTTTTAAAACTTTTTTTGACACAGTTCTTTTTTAAATGTCATTCCCAGGGGTGCAGGCTATTTTTTTTAAGCCTGCACCCCTAAACCCCAATTCTGCACTTTTTTTCGACACCTATTCAATCGTGAAAAGTTATCACCGTTTTTGATCAAAGACTTTTCAAAACTGCGATAAGTTGAATACGGTGTAAAACTAAAACCTGCGATAATGACGTCATAAGTGCGATATTAACGCAAAAACGATGTTATCGCTCCCATATTGAATACCCCTAATAGACTGCACAGGGCCTGCAATTAGAGTGAGCTGTTAAATGCCGCAGTAAGATTAGCCCATCTGAGCTGGGCATGTGCAAAAGCTCTGTTTTGTCCCTTATATTGCATGTGGTCGCAGCTTTACTAGACTCTTATAGATGTTTATTATAGATTGCTGCTATTTTGGTTATGATTCAAGCCACTGCTGGGCCTGGGGAGAGATAGGTTTATAGGCAACTGGACTCCCCCCCTCCTGCATTTGCCTTTGGTGTGGGTGTGGCCAGCAGTTGCGTTCCTCTCCGTGGTGACATCCGGTGCAGTGAGGGACTGAGGACCTGATTCAGACCCGGACGCTAAGAAGCGTTTGCTCGTAGCTGGCCGATGTTCGCATTCTGCGCATGCGCAAACCAGTGTGAAAGATCAGGATGCGTTTGCAGGTTGTGCATAGACTGCCCAGCAGAGTGAGTAACAGGAGAAGCCATTTGTGGGTGGTGACAGGGGCTGGCCACTAGAAATGGGGTAGTGGAGGTGCGAACTCAGGCATGCCTGAGCATGCCAACACCGTTTCAGAGGTGTGCATAATTAAAAAGAAGCGTCATTGTAAACGTCACCTGGCTGTTTTTTACACTCAAGTGATCGCAGTGCTTGAGGTAGGGTATAGTCAACCTCAAGCGCTGCGTTCGGTTCCGATGGTACCCGATATACCGATGCTTGCATACACTTCCTGGAGATGAAGTGTGCTAGTGGGCGTCTAAATACACAAAGTGATCGCACGCCAAGACATAGTGGGCGTGCTTATGCCTTGCCGTGCAATCGCCTGCCATGCTGTCACTTAGCTGGATTTGCATACGCTACATGCGAAAGAACGCATCTAGTGAGCGGGTCTGAATGAGCTCCTGAGTGCGAGCGGCGAAGCCTTGCGTCAACAAAAAGGGGCATGGTCACATGGGGAGGGATGTGGCCTTGCGGTCCAAAATCCTGTTCTTATCACTCGGGGGTGGTGGTGATGGTGGGGTAACGGAGGTGTGGACTGCCCGGTTTTCAGTGCCGTCTCCCTCACTGTGACAGGAGCCTATAGCTTAATGCTACAGTGCAGCACCCGGCTCCTGTCACTGAGGGGGAGTTGACACTTTGGTGTCACCCCACGGCGGGTGACACCCGTGTGCGGCCTTCACAACCCTTGTGACGCCAATGGTGGTCAGTGCCATGTGGGCGTGTAAAAGTTGAAAAAATTGCATTATTTTGTGAGGTAGATAGAAATAAAGTTTATTACATATGAATTATGGCCAACCTAGTGGCCAGAAGGGTGGCTAAGCAGCATCATCCTGCCATGCTGATGGGCCTATTTTTCTTGGACTTTAGTCCCATTTCCCCAATTGTTAATCTAGACCTGATTGACCCCTATAGCACACTCATGGACATGCTACATGTGTATTGTATACATTTTCGTAGTGACTTGTGGTGCAGACAATCCACGGTTGATTATGAAAGCCATATGTACAGTACTCTTCCACAGGAATTGGTGAGGTATATTATACGTACAATGTATACTGAAATTAAGATAGTCTTATTACAAAATTGCCAATTTCTAGGCTGTTTTTATTTTACTTTTGGAACTAATTAGCATATATATGAACAATTGAGAATACAGTGTATTTTACAATCGGGGGACTGAATTATCGTAGTAGGAATATATAAAGGTTTTCTTGTAGAAATTCCAAAATACAAGTTGAGTCTCCCATATCCAAATATTCCGAAATACAGAATATTTTCAACATGACTGAGATAGTGACACCTTTGCTTTCTGATGGTTCAATATACACAAACTATGTTTAAGGCACAAAATTATTAAAAATAAAGTATACAATTATCTTCAGGCTTTGGGCCTGACTCAGACCCACTCGCGAGCGGCTGTCCGCTCGCAAGTGGGTCGATGTTCTGGACTGAGCATGCGCACGACGGAGGGAGCTCCGTCGTGCGCATGCGCCAGACGCGACGAGCGAAGGAAAGTCCTTCGCTCGTTGTGTCTGATCAAAGGGGGCGTGCTGTCGATGTTGATTGACAGCACGCCCCCTTTGGTAGGCGTGCCGGGGGTGTGCCTCCCTGACGGGGGCGTTCCCACGGGAACGCCTCCCGTCAGAAGCCGGCCCACTGACATCACTAGTGATGTCAGTGGGAGTGATTTTGGCTCTGATAGAGCCAAAATCACTCCGGAGCTTGCGGTTGAAAAACTCAACTGCAGGCTCCGGCTCGCAGTTTCGATGGTCGCGATGGTCACGACCATCGCGGCCATCAAACTGCACGCTCGTATAGCCTGTGGGTGGTGACCCACAGCTATACGAGCGTCCAGGAGGACGCTCCATTTTCATGGAGGCCGGCCCTCATTCAGAGCGTGCGCTCTGCTCAGAGCGTACGGCTCTGAATGAGGGCCATTGTGTATAAGGTGTATGTGGTATATATGAAACATAAATGAATTTCATGTATGTACACAAATGTTGTTTGAGCCACAAAATTATTGAAGGTATTGTATAAAATTTGATAAAATTACCTTCAGGCTGTGTGTATAAGGTGTCTATAAAATATAAATGCATTCTGTGTTTAGATTTGGGTCCCATTCCCAAGATATTTCATTATGGTATGCAAATATTCCAAAATATGGAATATTCCGATATCTAAAATACCCCTGGTCCCAAGCATTTTGGATAAGAATTCAATATGATCCTTTGCCAGCATAATTAAGATTTTACAAACTAAAGCACGCAAATGCTAGAATAAGCATGAGAGGACATAAGCACCCTGTTTTTTATTGTGCTAATACTGGTTAGAACTGCAGTCTCGTTATAGGTTAGGCTAGTGGATCAATCAGTAGTGACAGCCTATCAGGGACCTGTTTGGGCGGGCTCTGTTTAGGAATATTAGGGTGCTGGGAGGATTCAGCTTCCTCTTTTCCAGTTGTGATCTCCTCTGGATAAGTACCTCAGTACCTCAGTGTCCTAATACTTATCAATTATTCTTGCCACTGTTTGCTTTTACCTTAATTTCCTATCCCATATATTCTGCCTCTCCTATATTGCATCTCCTCTATTATTTTCATCCCACCCGTGTATCCCTCCCCCCACATGCTCCTCACCTCCCTCTGCCTGCTCTTTCCCCTCTGCATTTATTGATACCATCCCCCTACTGTGCCCCATCCGTTATGCCGCGCCCGCGCCGCAATGCTCCCCCTCCCCAGCGGCTGTCCGATGCAGCCAGGCCGCTTGCAGTGGCCGCCACTTCCCCTTACACGCGCGGCGCGCATGCACTGCGCCCGCGCGTGTGTCATCACGGGCGCCGGCGGCGCCCGCTTACAGCGCGGACCCCTTCAACCTCGCGCCCTCACCGTCAGGCCTCCAAGTCTGGCTGGCCCGTGGTGGGGGTCCTTCCCCTAGTGCCTCCCAAACACCAGGGGCTGGCGGCGGGAGCATTGCCGCGGTAACCGCAGCTCCCGTCGTTGGCCCCACTCAGCTTACAGCGGCGGCCATTTTAGGTGTGCAGGGCCTGCAGAGCCCTGCGTTAAAGGCCGCCGGCTGCCAGGACTCGGATTATAGCGCGGGCCCTGGCGTCCTCGCGCCCTCACCGTCGGGCCTCCAAGTCTAGCTGGCCCGCGGTGGGGGCCCTTCCCCTCGTGCCTCCCAATCAACAGGGGCTGG
Organism: Taudactylus pleione; assembly: GCA_031769625.1. Taxonomy (NCBI): domain Eukaryota; kingdom Metazoa; phylum Chordata; class Amphibia; order Anura; family Myobatrachidae; genus Taudactylus; species Taudactylus pleione. The sequence goes on along the minus strand of JAUIMM010000081.1, from coordinate 7,216,509 downwards.
CGGCGGGAGCGTTGCCGCGGTGACCGCGGCTCCCGTTGTTGGCCCCGCTCAGCTTACAGCGGCGCCCATTTTAGGTGTGCAGGGCCTGCAGAGCCCTGCGTTAATGACCGCCGGCTGCCAGGACTCAGGGAGGGCGGGATTGCTGGCCCCACATTCATAAATAACCAGGCGCCTGCTGGACCCCAGCATTTGCGCAGCCCTTATCCCAGTACCTCCACTGCTTCAGGGGCAGGGAGGGCGGGGCGCAACACCCCTATCCGAGTGCAAACCCCCTCTGGCATTTCTCTTTTCTCCAGCCCGGCCGGGTTGCAGGCTTCCCCTATGAGGCGTAGTGCTGCTGCAGATGGACATGGCAGTGTCTCCGCTCGCAGCACCCCCATTACGCCGCAGTATGTGCTACCGGTCGTGGCGCCATTGCCGCAGGTGCCTGGCGTTGCGGTTTATGGTCCTGCGCAGCATAACCTGCCTTTGCACAGCCCTGCATTAGGAGCGCAGTGGTCCCCTTATTTTGCCCAGGGCTTCGCGCAGCGGGTGCTCCCAACCGTCCCTCCAGCGTTCCCGCAGCAGTGCTTTGACCCGCGGTTGTCTCAGGCGGCGGGTCAATTCGTGCATCAGGCGGTGCCGCCCTATGCGGGCCAACAATTTTATACCACTCCTTCGTGGTTCCGCCTTCAGCATCCGGTTTCAGACCAGGTGCCGGGCTATTTTTTCAGACAGGATCCAATCCAGCAGCCCCCTCTGCAAACGGCCCCTCCTCCGATTAGTCCACCCACCCCCCCATGCTTGAGCCACGCACAGGCAAGGGCTTCCCCGTCCGCAGTGGTCCCACCCCAAGCCCCTGCAGCGACCTCTGTTGTTCACGAGATTGGGTCTAACACTGTTGTTCCCAGTTCACAGGATCCATCTACTTCGGCCGTCCTGCTAGTGATGCTGCGTCTACAGAGGATGCCCAGCCGTCGTCAACTCTGAACGTGGTGGGCCTACCGCGCAACGCAAGTCAGGAGGCAGTTTCCACCGTGGTGCCAGCTACCCCGTCGACTTCCGGAGCAGGTGAGATAACATTGCACCACAACAACATTGAATTGTCACACTCGGAGGATTCGTCCGACTCATCCAGTTCAGTAGATAAACCGCGTAAGCTAATGCGCTATTTCGTTCAGCAATTGAAAGGGAAGCGTAAAAGCCAGAATAGAGCACGTAGTTCTGCTGGCAGCTTGGTTCCGGATGCGACGGGCGATGCGGTGCACTGCTCTAACACTGTCATTTTAAGAGGCGTTAGGTCGAAAGTGAGGGAGCGTATTAGGAAAGGCAAATACGTAGACATGTTTGCTATTACGCATGACGCCAAAAAAGCTTTGGATACAGCTAAAACTGGGGGGGCAGCAGCAGAGGAGGCGCGGCGCAGCTACGCAAAATGGCTTTGCGGGATGTATATTTTTGCGGCTTGCTACACTGAGACTAGGCCTGCCGAGTTTCTGAACATCCTGAAGTACTTACACCTCGTTCATAGCATGCAGTTGTCCGCTAGGCATAATGTCTGGCGGCAATATGACGAGGCTTTCCGTAAGCAGGATGGCCAGAAAATTCTTAGCTTCGGCTATAAGGACGTGGAGGTTTGGCTTGAGGTCACTCAGAAAAACAAACCCACCACTGAGGCACCAGTGGGCCGTAAACAGCCCTTTGTTGCCCGTCCAGGTTTCAACACGGCAGGAAAGGGAAAGTGCTTTTAATAACGGGCAAGAAAGGGAAAGTTTCAACACGGCAGGAAAGGGAAAGTGCCTTTAATAACGGGCAGTGTAGCAGAGAAGCCAGCTGCCGTTTTAAGCATGCCTGTCTGTCGTGTGAAGGTAATCACACAGTTAAAGAGTGCAAGCGCGCAGGCGGCCAAGCAGCTGGTCAGGGCGAGCGGAATGCTAAGTAGGGCTGTTTCACCAGTGCAATTGGATGTGCTTGAACGGTGGTTGGGCCGCTATCCGCTTAGGGCGGAAGCTGCCTTTTTGTTGCAGGGTTTTCGGGAGGGTTTTCGTTTGCCAATAGTTAGGTCAGTTGTGGCGTTAGCAAAAAGGAACCTTAAATCGGCTAGGGATTATCCTGAAATTGTAAGGGCCAAAGTGTTGGCAGAGGTGGAATTGGGCCGCATGGCCGGCCCTTTCTCGTCTCCTCCTTTAGTGGATTTGTGCATATCTCCTTTGGGCGTTGTCCCCAAGAAGGAGGTAGGTAAATTTCGGTTGATTCAGCACCTGTCCTACCCGGATGGAGGGTCAGTTAACGATGCTCTGGATCCGAAGGACTGCAGATGGCGCTTACCAATCTTTTGAGGTCGCCCTCCGGATAGTACAGGGGTTTGGTAGGGGAGCGCTATTGGCAAAAATAGACATAGAGTCAGCTTTCAGGTTACTTCCATTGCACCCCGAGTCTTTTAGGTTCATGGGTTTTAAGTTCGAGGGTTCATATTTCGTTGATAAATGTTTGCCAATGGGTTGTTCCATTTCCTGTGCCTTTTTCAAATGTTTTAGCTCATTCTTGCAATGGTGCATTCGTGCGGGTTCGGGAAAGACGGGGATAGCCCATTATTTAGATGATTTTTTCTTAGTGGGTCCAGCGGATAGCGAGCTCTGCAGCGAGTTGCTATTGTCAGTACAGGCTCTTTTTCGCGTTATGGGTGTGCCCATTGCGGTGAAGAAGACAGAAGGGCCCACCACAGTTTTATCCTATTTGAGTATCGAGGTTGATACCGTGATGGGATTATGTCGTTTGCCCCAAGATAAAGTCGCGAGGATGCGGGAGTATTTAGACCTCTGCCTCTCTGCAAAGAAAATTTAATTGAGGCAGTTACAGTCGTTACTCGGCCTACTTAATTTCTCTTGCCGGGTGATCCCTATGGGTAGGATCTTCTGCCGTAGGTTGGAGAGGGCCACGGTGGGCGTTAAAAAAGCGCACCATTTAATTTGTTTGATTAAGGAGCTTAAGGAGGACGTGCGTTTGTGGTGCGCTTTTTTGCGGGATTTCAACGGTGTGAGGATTTGGTTACCCGAATTGGTGGCCAACTCTGAACTCCAGCGTCCGGTGCTTGCGGTTTTGGGGCCTTTTTCGAGGGGCAATGGTGCGCAGAACCATGGCCAAAAAGCTGGCATGACGCCAGTTTTATAACTAATATGCTCCTTTTGGAGCTTTTCCCAATTGTGGTGGCAGTAGAGATTTGGGCTGCGCAGCTCAGCAATCGTAGCATAAGTTTCTGGTGCGATAACTTGGGAGTAGTTCAGGCCATAAACAATCAGAGGTCAGTCTGTCCTCAGGCTCTCAGTTTACTTAGGCATCTGATACTTTTGTGTCTAAAGGGGAACATTGATTTCAGGGCTAGGCACGTCCTGGGCGTTGAAAATGAGATAGCGGATGCTTTGTCTCGTTTTCAAAGGCCTAGGTTTAGGTCATTGGCGTCCGCAGCCAGCGTCCATGGCTTACCTTGTCCCGCTCATGTCTGGCAGATCATCGGGCCGGCATCGATGGACTCGCGTTGAGAGCTTTGGCACCGAGCACCTTAAAGTCCTATACGACTGCGAGGGATTCATGGCTGGCTTTCCTAGCTGAAGTAGATCGGGGTAAGACTATTGAGGATAACATGTTGCAATTCGTTTGGATGTGGCACGAGCGGGGCCGGTCTAAGGCCGCAATGTCCGGTGCCTTAGCTGGTATCTCGTATTTTTCGCGCTTGCGTGGCTTGGTAGACCCAACCAAGTCGTTCCTTCTGGCCAAGGCTTTAAAAGGTTGGGCTAGAGAGCAGGTGGGACCAGGTGACTCTCGGAGGCCGGTCGACACCGGTTTGTTGAGTAATCTCCTGGTGGCGGTAGCAGGAGTAGCCCTAGGCCAATATGAAGCCTTTTTGTTTCAATTAGCTTTTGTTTTGGCATTTTTCGAAGCATTGCTGGTAGGCGAGCTAGCGGCTGCTAGCAAGAGGGCAACGAGCTCGGGGATTCTTTTGAATAACGTGATGGTTAAGTCGGATTTGATCTTGCTCAAAATTCAAAGATCAAAAACCGACCACTTGGGTAGGGTGCATTGGTTGTCGATCCCTGCGCATCCGGATCCGAGCATATGTCCAGTAAGCGTAGCTAAGCGTTACAATCTACAGCGTCCGCAGAGCGGTTTGCAATGGCTAGTTCACGAGGACCTTTCACCGCTGACACGTTTTCAATTTTCGGCAATTTTTAAGCGGTGTTTGATAGCGCTTGATTTACCGGTTGAGCATTATGGCACACATTCGTTTAGGATTGGCACGGCTACTTGTGCGGCAGCAGCGGGCTCTTCCAGCGACGCAATCAAACGGTTGTGTCGTTGGAGGTCTTCCGCTTATAAAGGTTATGTGAGAGGCGACATGCTGCCTAATTAGACAGCGCTTCTGGTGAGTTTGTTTTTTGGGAAACCCAGTGCCTTAAGCTACCCGCCGCTAGGGGGGTTGGAGTTCTTTTCACGTTTTGCCCTCAATTGAGGTTTTGGTGTTGTTCACCTCCATCTGGGTCACTGAAATAACTCAGTTTTTCCCCGCCCTTGTTGTTGGTTACTTTAAATTCGAATTAAACACTAACGCTCCTTTAAATAATTTCCCCTTACTGGTTGTGGTAGGGTGTTCGATAGGGTGTGGATTGTAGGCCATTCATGTGTTTTGGGCTTGCAGGCACCCCCTTGCTCGTGATAGCCCCGGTAATGTACGTTGGATTGGGGTGCGAGGCTTTCGTTGGAGTGGTCTGTTGTCTCTTCTTTGGGAGTCAGAGAAGAAATGGGGTGCCCCGGATTGCTTGATCATCCATCTAGGCGGCAATGATTTGGGCACGTGTAAGGGTGTTGAGATTATCCTGGCCATGAAAAGGGATTTTCAAACAATAGCAGAGCGTTGGCCGCAGGTGCATTTGGTGTGGTCGGAGGTTATTCCTCGTAGGTTCTGGCGAGGGGAGCAAGGTGGCGCGGCTTTGGATAGGGTGAGGAGGAAACTGAATGCCGCAGTGTCTCGTCATGTAGCAGGTCTGGGAGGGCGTGTCATCAAACACCCCCATATCCGTTTCGAAGAGGTTGACTTCTACAGAGAGGATGGAGTGCATTTGGCAGGAGAAGGTTTGGCTTTGTTTGTTTCGGCTCTTTTGTCGGGCATTAGTGACAGTTAGTTGTCCTGTTAGCTGGTGGCGGCACGTTGTCTATGGAACCCGTTTTGGCGGAAAGCAGTGCTCCTCGGCGGCTCAATTTAGTGCAACTGAACTTGGCTAGCATCCCCCCTTTGAGAGAGGGGAGTCGGTCACTGCCTTAGGGGAGGATCAGGTCTCCATCTTATGGAGGGATCAGCACTGTGCTAGATTAAGGGGGGATGGTACTACTCAAGACAGCTCACATTGGGTGGTGGATTCTCCACCTCCTTCTTAGTAATATACTCTTAAATGGGCTGTAGCCGAGTTAGCACTGCTTTTTTCGCCACCATGCTCGATCATTACAATTCAATTCCTAATCTGATTTCAATAAATTTGGCTGCGACCTCTTTTTTGCAAATCTATATCGTTGTCAGTGTCTTTATTTTAGTTGGATAAGTTTAAGTTAAGTATGGTAGAATAATAAAACTATGGGTGACTTAAAGCACGCGAATGCTAGAATAAGCATGAGAGGACATAAGCACCCTGTTTTTTATTGTGCTAATACTGGTTAGAACTGGTTTGGGGTTGCAGTCTCGTTATAGGTTAGGTTAGTGGATCAATCAGTAGTGACAGCCTATCAGGGACCTGTTTGGGCGGGCTCTGTTTAGGAATATTAGGGTGCTGGGAGGAGTCAGCTTCCTCTTTTCCAGTTGTGATCCCACCCGCCCACCCTAGGATTATTGAATCGGCTTGGGCCGATGTTCTTCGTTGGAATGTTGTTTTCTATGTTTTTTCTTCCAACAGGGGAGGCACAGCTGGCGGAAAGCAGTGCTCCTCGGTGGCTCAATTTAGTGCAGCTGAACTTGGCTAGCATCCCCCCTTTGAGAGAGGGGAGTCGGTCACTGCCTTAGGGGAGGATCAGGTCTCCATCTTATGGAGGGATCAGCACTGTGCTAGATTAAGGGGGGATGGTAGTACTCAAGGCAGCTCACATCGTGTGGTGGATTCTCCACCTCCTTCTTAGTAATATACTCTTAAATGGGCTGTAGCCGAGTTAGCACTGCTTTTTTCGCCACCATGCTCGATCATTACAATTCAATTCCTAATCTGATTTCAATAAATTTGGCTGCGACCTCTTTTTTGCAAATCTATATCGTTGTCAGTGTCTTTATTTTAGTTGGATAAGTTTAAGTTAAGTATGGTGGAATAATAAAACTATGGGTGACGTATTACTGTGCACATGCAAAGGCAACCAATAAGAGAGAAACAAAACCTTGTCTACATCATATAAACTATTTCACTACTGTCCCTTGTTTCTCACAGCTGCCATTGATGGAGCAGTTGTGATGCATTTCTATCAATCTGGTGGATTCAGTTTGTTTTCTTGTAGCTCAAGTCGTAATTGCAAGCAAAAAGCTCCCTCTGAGAACAATGGTCCTAATTCAGAGTTTTACGCTAGGTCACACTGCACATGGGCCTGAGTCACACTGCACATGGGTCTGAGTCACACTGCACATGGGTCTGAGTCACACTGCATATGGGTCTGAGTCAAACTGCACATGGGTCTGAGTCACACTGCACATGGGTCTGAGCCACACTGCACATGCATCTGAGTCACACTGCATATGGGTCTGAGTCACACTGCACATGGGTCTGAGTCACACTGCACATGGGTCTGAGTCACACTGCACATGGGTCTGGGTCACACTGCACATGCGTCTGAGTCACACTGCACATGGGTCTGAGTCACACTGCACATGGGTCTGAGTCACACTGCACATGGGTCTGAGTCACACTGCACATGGGTCTGAGTCACACTGCACATGGGTCTGAGGGGCCTATTCATTAAACCTAAAAATTCGATGGAGATAATTAGGTTTAGAACTCGCATGGAGTTCTACCTAATTATAGGTGGAATTCATCATTCCACCTCTCCATAAGTATCTATTCCGAAAAGCTGTCATTTTTGCGATGACAGCTTTTCGGGAAATAGATACTTTTCCCTGCCTACACTACCTTATCGCATCTGGAAACAGTGCTGCGCATGCGCTGTTACATCTGTAAAACCAGCGCATGCGCAGCACTGCCTACAGATGCGTTAAGGTAGTGTACCTGAGTCACACTGCACATGCGTCTGAGTCACACTGTACATGGGTCTGAGTCACACTGCACATGCATCTGAGTCATACTGCACATGGTGACCACCCACAGCTATAGCGAGTGGCCATGATGATGGTCGCGATGGTCAAGACCATTGCGACCATCGGGCTTGTGACGAGACCCTTGTGGTAGGGTCTCGTGGCCGCAAGCCCAAGAGAGCTTTCGGTTCAAACAGAGCCGAAAGCTCCCCCCTGACATCACTTGTGATGTCAGTGGGGCCGCCCCCAGACGGTAGGCGTTCTCATGGGAACGCTTCCGTCTGGGCAACCACCCCCCCGGCCCGCCCACCAAAGGGGGCGTGCTGTCACTCAACATCGACAGCACGCCCCCTTTGGTGCGAGACCTGGAGCGACGGATTGCCCGTCGCTATCTGGGTCTCGCGCATGCGCACGATGGAGCCGGCTCAGTCGTGCGCATGCGCTCTGGACCACCATCGACCCGATTGCGAGCGCTCAGCGCTTGCCACCGGGTCTGAATCAGGCCCTGAGTCACACTGACATGCATCTGAGTCACACTGCACATGGGTCAAGGTACATTACAGTAGTTGCAGTGTGACTGACAGACAGGGAAAGTTTAGGGGTGGTAACTGGGAATGTCGACTAAAATCGCAAGTGTGTCTTGACTATTTTGTGGGCATGTCACATCTTGCGTCTGTGATCCCCTGTGCAGAAAACATGGCTCCTGCATCTCAGTTACACTGGCCATTCTGAGTGACCATAGGGGATACAGTCAGTATCCTGGTGGCCGCGATTCCGGCACTGATATTACCGGCGCCAGAAACCCGACACCTATCACAATTCCTGTGCCGACATCCTGACCGTTGGGATGCCGAAGGTAAGTAGCGGGGGGCGTTTAGTGTGCGGGGTTAGGCACTAGGGGTAGGGTTAGGCACTAAGGGGGGAGGATTAGGTTTAGGGTGCGGGGAGGGGGAGGTTAGGGTCAGGCACTAGAGGGGAGGTTACTGTTAGGCACCAAAGAGGGAGGGTTAGGGTAGGGAGAGGGGAACGGTTAGCATACCGAACAACAAGTGTTGGTATGCTAGCCCTGTCGGAATGCCGGTGTTGGGATTCTGACCATAGACTCACTAATGGAGTCGATGTTTGCAAGATCTGTGCCCAATGCTGAGTATGTATACACAGTGTCGGACAGCTGTGATGGCTCAGTTGGGCCATACATAAAATTTCTTGTTATAGATATACTGAAATGAACCACATCTAATATTACTGCCTTTTTCTGGCGGTTTTGTGTACTGCAGCTTATTACATTCCATGAGTTGTATATTTTCTGTTGATGAAAAGGATAGCGTTTCAGATTTGGTAGTGTGAAATAATGTGGTCTGATGTGCAGTTTGGCTGTATACAAACCAAACATAAAAACACTAAAAAGCAAAACAGCACGTTGTTATATCTTCCCCTTAATATATTAAGACACACAAACTCTGTTTTAACTCTTATGCTCCAGTAATATTTCTGTAGTTAAGTTATGGTGACAACTTTTTAATGCACAGGTTCCCACAAACATGTATAACACTGTTATTTGCTTATTTTGCAATTACTTTAAAAAAAATCTTTTTGGGTCTGTGTCGTGTCACCACAACAGATCTGTGGTCCGCATTATGTTACCACCAAACATTTGGGAGGTGTGGGATTGGCAGACATTGCAATGCCTCCTGGAGGTTTGGTAGTGACTGCTTTATTAACCCCCAGAGATTTAGGGGTTTGTATTGTGAAGGCACCAGAGATGTATGAGCATGCATGTTGTAGAGGCAGTGACAGAGCTACTCTCTTAGTATGGGGTGCAGGGTGCACTAGCTATGCGACCCAGAGGTGAAGGGTGTATGGAGATGATAGTCCATCTTATCCTGATGCCCCATTTGTCTGTATTGCACATGCACTAGCCCTCAAGTATGCTCAGAAGAACAGGACAGTGCCCTTGGAAGGATGGACTGACCCCCACCCCCCCCTCCACACTCACACGCATAAAATTTGGTTCTGGTTCCCAGCAGCGGAGTGTTTAACCCTCTAAACTAGCCTCCAGAAAGGGGTCATCAATGGAGCGTGGTTTCTAGTAAGCACTATGTTTTGTATAGTGATAATTAGTATACTTTATTGTATAAACATCACTAAGATGCAATGAACTTAATTACAAGGAGGGGTTGGGTATGGGAGCCCGGCACTCGGGATGCCGGCTGTCAAAAGATCTACAGTACAATGGCATCCCAATGCTGAGAATCCAGACAGGGGCACAGCAAGTACTCTAACACTCCCCCTTTACCGCCTAACCCTCCTTTCCTGCACGCTAACCCTCCCATTTAATGCCTTAACCTAACCCTCCCCCCTTAGTGCCTAAACCTAACCCTTCCCCCTTAATGCCTAGACCTAACCTGCCCCCCAGTGGTGCCTAATCCTAACTCACCCTGTCCTCAGCCGAACCCTAACCTCCCCCTCCCACAGTCTAACCTTAACCCCCCCGTGGTACCTAAACCTAACCCTCCCCCCGTAACTAACAGCTAACGGCGCCCGCTGTACTTACGATTGTGATGCTGGCTGTCGGGATTCCGGCATCGTCATCTCCACTCATGGTGGGATTCTGGCTCTGGTCTTGTGGTTGGGGTTCGGGATTCCGGTGCCGGGATTTTCAGCAGCCGGCACCCCGATTGTAGGTCTATTGACTACATCCCGTAAGGAGATCACTTGTGTTTCTAGACCGTCAGCTGGACAGCATTGATGTAGTTTGTAGAGCAGATATTTTCACGCTGAACTGAGCTTGCGCAAGTACAGGCAATGCATAGTCATAGGAAATTCAATCTTATCTCCACTTAGGACTTAAAATTGTTAACAGGACCCTAACAGGGATGTTCTCACATAGCTTTTAGGGACCTATTTAAAATGTAATATTTGCAGTATTTCCCCTGAAAACAAACATTTTTAGGGGGATACCTACAAATATTAAACAACCCTTGAAAGGAGGGACCGCAGGAAATATCTCCATTTCCAATTGCAGCTGCAGCCCCCATAGGTTTCTATTAGATGAGCGGTTCGGTTCTGGCTATGATCTTTCTGCCAAGTTCTGATTTCAGAACAAAGCAAAACGTCATCTTCCATGGACAAAGGTGATGTTTTGTCAGTGGAAAGATCTATTTTCTATGGAGGCTGTGAAACTCTGGAATGTGAAACTCCTCGGCATTGACCACTGTACATGTGTGGTCAGTGGACTACACATGCACAAAACAAGGAGGAAAGTGCCCTCCTCTCACCAATGCCCACAATCTCTCACCACAGTTCCCTCTCCCCAAACCAGCACCCCCATTTGTTAAACTCTACTTCTGATACACTGTAATAGACTGTCAATGTTACTAGAAGTGACAGAGCTTAGCCCCTATGGGACCTAGAGATGAGGAGGCCTGTCAATACCAGGTTACACCCTTCAGATGCCCTCACAACCCTTTCCCCGAAGCACCTGTAGCTCTCATCAAGGGAAGACCATGCATGCTCAGATGTGTTCACTATCTGCAAATCACTGGGACCCTACATAAGTTTGCTATGGGGCCCGCTGCAGAACTACTCCATCGAAATTCTGTTATTAAGCTGCCAATATTTCTATCTTTATTTGCCTTAAACCCTCCAGAACATTACCTTTCTTCCACATACCTCCAGTCTTATCTTTACTTTTTCTCCAAAATGAATCCTGCGTAGAATAATTTACTAAAATAATATCTGTAATGTTAGCCAGGCATACATGGCATATCCATCGTCATGGCAGCGCTGTAATTCCTTTACATGCCCGCTGCATAGTAAAGACTCTACAGGCATACAGCATATATGTGAGCGACTTGCAGTACAGCCAGGCAGCATTAGGATGCCATATGTGTCTGGCTCTGGATATACATGACTGCTCTGGTAATACTAAATACACCAAACAATTTCTCTGACCTGTTTTTATGTGGCCAGGTTGTATTATTATTTTGCCCTTCAAACTATTGTTGCCTAGGGGGAAGAACAGCAATCAGAGCAGGACCTTGTTGTAAGCTAAAATTACATTATTAATGTACAAAACAAGCATACAAGAACTAATGACTTGTTCAAAGGACAGGTCACCTTTTGTAATTCAAGTTTTTTTTCCTTTTTTTAAATCACCACTAATAAATCTTTTAAAAGTAGAAGTCTGAGACAGTAGTAGACGGAAATCGCATTGCATGCCATGGAGAGAATGTCTATATTCACCCATATGCAGAGTTATACGCATATTGTGCCAGCCAGGGGCATTTTAAGAGAGGAGGGGGCCCGTGTACATTCCCCGTGCAGGGCCCCCTCCTCTCTCCCCAGCGGCCAGCAGCTGACTGACGCGGCTACCGACCACCGCAGAAGCAGCAAACTCTGGGCACTAAAGTGTGCCCAGAGTCTACTGCGCATGCGCAGAACACTGGAAAAATGGCTGCGGCGGCCATTTTCCAGTGTTCTATGCAGTGCTGACACCCGATGCGGGACCACGGACAGGTGAGTTTTAAATAATATGGGTGCAGGGTGTGCGGTGTGGGGCCCCCCTGGACCCGGGGGCTCGTGTGCCCTGCACACAGGGCCAGATTAACATTGGGGCGGATGGAACTACAGCTCCAGGCCTCCACATAAAAATAGGCCCATTGTCATGACAACATGATGTTAACTTGCCATCTGCTCTCCACACGGTCAGCCATAAATCATAAGTCGTAAAATTGTATTTCTATTTACCACACGTAGAAGCATTTGTTTTTCTTTTACATATTTAGAGAGACATTGGGGCTGAGAGTATAGGGGTGTACACGCCCACATGGCACTGGCCACACCCACACAGCACTGACCACACCTACTCTGCTTCTCATAATAGGCCATTGGTCATTTTCAGTTCCAGGCACATGTGGCCCTCAATCCAGCCCTGCCCGCACACCCTGCATCCATTATAGATATGCCCCTGGCGCCAGCTTGATGCTACAGTAGCTGCAAAACATATTTAACCTTACATTTATACTTACTTATAGTTATACTTATATCCAACTGGCATAGCCCGCAGTAACGGTAGTACTAAGGGGAATATCAATCAATTATCTCTTCTCTTCATATTAATCAATTATCTTGCCGCTATTCGTGACAATAAGAAATTATTACTGCCAGAATGTATTAATATACACATACAGGAACAGGGGCTCCCTCCTATCTGGCCTAAGGTGATTTTAATCAGCACATTGTTAACATATTAGAATTGGCAATATTATAGGTCTTAGTTAAACAAATATATAACGTGAATAGTATTAGGGATGTTTTGAACCCATCTGATGGGATTTACCTTAATGTGATGAGCATGCATTCTTGGGCAAATGTGCTAAGAGCCTCACTTATACTCCATGTAAATTGTAGAGTTTCTTAAAATGATTTTGACTATCAGTATTCTTAGTGCTCAGAGCGTGCACCTGTATTTTATTATTCCTGCATGGATATTAAATTAACTCTTCGCCTACTCAACATATATTTGCCATTTAGTCCTGCCTAAATTGAGTCTGTCCTCTACACTTGTGTCCCCCTGGGTGGAGGTGATCAGTGGCTTCCTTCCTTAGGAAATTTTCCCTTACTTTGTAACTTCCACTTGAAGAGAAGCAGAAGCCACCATCTTCTTAGCCCCCAGCACAAAATACATGGCAACTCGCTGCTTTCTCTATGGTTTAAAAATGCATCATAGTACTCCATTGAACCAAAACAGGTCATAAGGTGACTAAAACCACTTAAGTCAGAGAATGCCGGTTAGCGTGTCTAAAGTTGTGTGTTTTGTCGCGCTAACTGGCATTCACCAACTAAAGTGTCGGGCACAGCATTACGGCCGCACTTAAGTTGGATTTCTGCTTGCACCTCAGGACGGTGCGAGAAGAAATCCTTTAATCGGGCTAACAGTGTTGTCAATTCAATAGCTCCGGAAACTCCTTCCCGGGGCTATTCAGCATTGCGCTGAATTGAATCATCCCCAAGTTGTAAGTAAACTTTAAGTTCATTGTAATATTAGGCAATATGAAGATTTGTATGAACAAGTTATTAGAAATCAGCAAAATGTAACCAGAAAAGCAAAGGAAAGAGGAAGTGATAGAGAAGCAATGACCTTGGCAAGTAGCTCTGCTCATTAAAATATGGAATCTGGTCCCAGGGGAGAAACCAGCGACTGAGATGCAGTGTCACAAGCAATTTGTGAAGTAAAGACAAGCAAAGGGCAAAAATAGGCACTGTCAAGGGAGCATAGCTGGATCACAGTGGGGGAAGGGGGGGTGTAACCACATCATAGTGGGAGTACCCAAGCCCTCCAGAACCAGATAAACATCATTTTATTGCCGCACATAGTGGAGGCACATATTGTGTGCAGAAAGTGAACACCTCCCAACCACCCAACTTGAGACAAAGGACAGCCGGACACCAGTGTAGAAATTTCTCCTCCACACAATTTTACAAAGCTCATTAAAAATGATTAAAATAGCAAAAATTGTGCTTACCTTAGTTTTGCGGTGGATACACGGATGCACTTGTAAACACTGGAGAAGTATTTACAACTAGAGAAGTAGAGAATCGGGAAGGAGGAGGGTGGAGCAAGCGCATACCTCCCAACCACCTTGATTTCAGTGGAACAGTCCCGCTTTTCAGGCACTATCCAGCTATCCCACTCGCAGTATCCCGCGGGCAGAGGGAGGTTGCGGGGACACTCTGTAACACACTGCTCTGCACAGCAGTGGTGAATGGATGACGCCCACATTTGCTGCGAGAGGATGGGGGCTGCCAAGTATCTTCCAGAGCGCTGGGCAAGCTTCCAGCATGGTGAGAAATGGGAGTGTGACACGCGGCCATGCCACCAAAACATCACACAACACAAACACAAAGTCATGCCCTCTTTCGCACAAGAGATGTCCCAGCTTTGCATTTTAAAATGTTGGGAGGTAAGTAAGTGGAAAGTAGGTTATGGGAGCAAATGGGAGAAATATTTTAAATTAATGGTATGGGGATAACGGGAGGCATACACAGAAGGGAGGACATAGAAGCAAACATGGGAAGACAGAGGAACACACACAGAAAGAGGGCTATACATAGACATAAGGAGTGTGCACCATAACATCTCTCACATAGTCGCGCACACAGGGGAGATTGAGACGCCGAGCCAGTTCCTGCTGGGCCGGTCCCTTTGTACCTTTTAGGGGCTGCCACCCTTTATTTACCCCTGCTCCTCTACTGCTGGCCCGACTGCTGCGATCGGAGATCAGCTCCGATCGGGCAACTTACTTATGTAAACAAAAAAAAATGGCCGACGGAGGAGCTGCTGCACATGCCCAGCGGCTACAGCTGCCCCATAAGCCTTTGTGGAACTCATCAGTTACCACTGACGGCTCAGTCTACAGCCCGTCCATGGCCCGACCCCTCTCCTGCACCTGCCCTGCACACACAGCACAGGACTCAGGAGCTGGCGCTGACCTTCTGCCAAGACCAGCCAATTTTGTAAGTTAGCCAAGTCCCGAGTAGTTTGTCGGTCCCTTTGGTGGCCAGCGGCTGCCCAGCCTGCCCTCCCATGGGCCTCCAAACCCTGTCCAGCTGTGTATATATATATATATATATATATATATATATTATATGATATAGATATTTGAATATATTATATATGTATATTAATTTATATACACATGTTTACTTTACAATAAACAATGGCAGTTTCTTTTTTGACAAAGCTCTTCAATCTGAGAAGACAATCTGCCCCGTCGCCAGACCCCGCCCCCCAATAGACTTTGCCTCTCAATAGACTCCACCTCCAAAAGCAGAGCTAGACATGTTTTCCATTTGTGTGCACACCCTGATGTAATGTGCTGTGCACGTCTATGATCTCTCACCTATGTCAATGGAACTACAGAGGACAGAAAGTATCTGAATATTAAGAGAGGAAAAGGGACTACTAGAGGACAAGTCAGGACAATGCACAGCAATTAAAACAAAATGTCCAGGGCAATGCACAATAAGACCTATGTTGCTCAGGTATTGGAGATTAGGCAAAGTAGGTCTAAATTACTGTGCAAGCAACATAAATATAATGTGCCCGAGAGCATTCTCACAACAGTATATGCATGTACAGAAAACTTACTATAGCAAGTATCCATTATCTAGGTCTGCAGCGGGAGGTGCCCAGCTGAGCGCCTTTCTGTTCTACACTGACTGAAGAGCACAGGGGGCAGGGATTATAAAAAAATATAAAACACTTTTAATACCAAAATTATTTTTAAAATTTTCCTGTGATCAGTCTGTCTCTCTCTCTCTGGCACCTCTTTGCTCTATGATCAAACCTCTCATGAGGCTGAGCACCGGGGATGTCACAGCGGAGTATGTGATGAGCTAGTCCAATCAGAACTCAGCACACACTCCTCTGACTCCCTGTGAGCCTCACAGAAGCTCAGTAACTAGTTACGTAGGCAGACAGAGTATGTGCGACAATGCGGGAAGCAGGGGGAGGAGAAAAGCTGCTTCAGAATCGTGCTCACAGAAGGAACAGAGCTAGGAAGAGCCAATGTATTTGCAAACTCTAGAGCAGGGGTGGGCAATAAGTGGCCCTCCAGCTGTGGCAGAACTACACATCCCAGAATGCCCTGCCACAGTTTTGCTATTAGGCCATGCTGAAACTGTTGCAGGCATGCTGGGATGTGTAGTTCAACAGCATCTGGAGGGTTGCTTATTGCCCACCCCTACTCTAGAGGTATGGGGGTGGCCACATTATATCTGCGCCGACCCAGTTGTAGATGTAAAAATACAATATGGGAGTGGTCATGCTGAGGACACATTTTATGTTAGCAGAGCATTTTATCCTCCTGCTCCACCCTTTACTAAGCCACTGCCAGGAAGCACAGCAATGGCACCGCAGGGCGCAGGCCTCGATATTCTGGAACCGCTCATACACTAGGGCACTATATGCATTTAACTCCAAACCTGGGGCCACTCTCGGGATCCCAGGTGGGAGCTTAGAATTGTCTAATAGATGTGTGATCACTACATGGCCAAGAGGTGCAGGGATCCCGACAATGCGAGCCCACCTTCCTGAGAATGCGCTGGGGCTAGTGCTTGCACAGTGTAGCCATATTTGGGGCATCACTGCGCACGTGCTAGTCCTAACATAGGCCTGTGATGCTATGATCATAGTGTGGTAATAGTACAGTGACAATATTACAGGGCTACAGAGACAGTTGCTGCTCACTAGAACTTACAAATTAAAATAGCAATTGAAAATTTGGAATATCCCTGACCAAGGACAATTTACATAATTTTCATTTCAAGTTCTATAAGAATATTTATAACAACAACAAAAGAATCTTATGACAACGAAACTCAGGAGCCTATATGATCTTTACATTTTTCCATGAAGATGAGTTGTAAAATCAATGCTAATGTAAACAGTGATAAAAATCAATAACAAACTACAAAGGTGCACGATACGCCACCTGTAATCACAGAGACAGCAGAATTTAGCGTAGAGATCAGATAAAGGGAGGTTTTCTCTGTTCCTGTCTGCTTTCATGCGGGGCCATACAACCCTAGAAGTTTGAACTTGTGCACCATGATTTTTCTTTCTTTTTTTAACCTCAGCATGTGCATCAAAGTGAAAAGTCAAAGTATAAGGGTAGTATTAAACTCTGCAGCACTCTCATGAAATGTAATTGTTGCCTAAATACAGTGGAGGCAGACATTGCCTGCCTAAACCAATGCTCAGCCTGTAAGTTCACTAAGAGTATTGACATTGGCGAGGCATGAGGCACAAGGTATAAATCAAGAAATTCCAATGGCGTCTTTCTAAGCAGTAACTTTGCTGTATGTATTGAGGAGGGGAAAGCTACATGTCTCCAGCTGTTGTGGTCTACAACTCCTGCTGGCCTTAGTGCATCACAGATGTTGTGGAAGCATTTTGATTGTTACAGGTAAAGTCTCCCATATCCAAAATGCTTGGATATTTTGGATAACGGAATATTCTGTATTTTGGAATGATTGGATACCCCAATGAGATATCCTGGGAATATGACCCAAATATACACACAGCATGCATTTATGTGTTATATACACCTTATACACACAGCCTGCAGGTAATTTTATACAATATATTCAATAATTTTGTGGCTAAAACAAAGTTTGTACAGAAATGAAATTAATTTATGTTTCATATACACCTTATACACAAAGCCTGAAGGTAATTTTATAAAATATTTTTAATAATTTGTGCCTTAGACAAAGTTTGTGTACATTGAACCACCAAAAATCAAAGGTTTCATTATCTCAGTCATGCCAAAAAAAATTCCGTATTTCGGAATATTTGAATATGGGAGACTCAACCTGTATTACTTTGTTTGGGCACTTTGACAAGCAGATAGGCAGGAGAGGTGTATTTATTATATGATGTGGGCAACTCTGAATACAGGTGGATATTTTCATTTAATTCAAAACACGCACTGCAGACGGAATACCTAAGAGATCCCGGCAGCGGCAGCCCGACAGCGCTGGAAATCCCGATCGTCCCCAGGTAAGTACTAACCTAACCTACCCCCCTAACCCTAACCCTCCCTTAGGGGTGCCTAACCCTAACCTCCCCCAAGTGCCTAACCCTAATACCCCCTCTAAGTGCCTAACCCTAACCCCCCCTTCCCCGCTGCCTAAACCTAACCCTCCCGGGGGGTGCCTAACCCTAAGTCCCCCCCGGGAGCCCTAAACCTAGCCCTCCCCCCTCCCCACGGCTGTTCGCTCGCGGCGCCCGGCATCCCTTCGATCAGGATGCCGGGTGCCGGTCTCCCGGCGTAGGGGTAATGACAGGCGTCTAGATTTTAGACGCCTGCCATTTAACCCTGGCCGAAATCTGACAGTCGGGAAGCCGGCTGTCGGTATAATGTCAGCCGGCTTCCCGATTGCATCCCCTGCAGACACTATACAAAGGGGGAATGCGACACAGGATAATGCTCCAGGCCATTAAGCTAGGAAAGCCCAGTAAACCTTTAAGGAATAAGACCATAAATTCAGTTTAAGGTCATATCCTATATCCTACATATTCACCCGATCTCAATTTAACCAGTGCAATAAAATATAAAGAGTTATTCAGAGTAGAAATCCACTAACAGCTAGTTTGCAACAACACCAGGACATGGTGCTGACAAGGGTCAGCATTTAATGAGCACCAGGGCTGGTTCTAGACCAAGTGGAGGAAATTCCTTTGACACCCCCCCTCACACACTCACTGCCCCCCATAGCCTCACACACACGCTGCTCCCATAGCCTCACACACACACTCTGTCACCATATCTAACACACACAAGTGCCCCTATAGCCTCTCACACACATACACTGTCACCATAGCTTCACACACTCGCTGCCCCCATAGCCTCATCCACACACGCTGTCACCACATGTAACACACACAAAGCCCCCATAGCCTCACACACACACACTGTCACCATATCTAACACACACACTGTAACATCTAACACACACAAGTGCCCCCATTGCCTCACACACGCGCTGTCACCATATCTAACACACACAGGGCCCCCATAGCCTCACACACACACATGCTGTCACCATATCTAACAAACACACGGCCCCCATTGCCTCACACACACACCCTGGCCCCATAGCCTCACACACACACGCTGCCCCCATTGCCTCACACACACACATGCTGTCACCATAGCCTCACACACACACACACGCTGCCCCCATTGCCTCACACACACACACTGTCACCATATCTAACACACACGCTGTCATATCTAACACACACAAGTGCCCCCATTGCCTCACACACACGCTGTCACCATATCTAACACACACACGGCCCCCATAGACTCACACACACTCACACGCTGTCACCATACCTAACACACACAGCCCCCATAGCCTCACACACACACACTGTCACCATATCTAACACACACGCTGTCACATCTAACACACACAAGTGCCCCTATAGCCTCTCACACACATACACTGTCACCATAGCTTCACACACTCGTTGCCCCCATAGCCTCACCTACACACGCTGTCACATCTAACACACACACAGCCCCCATAGCCTCACACACACACGCTGTCACCATATCTAACACACACACAGCCCCCATAGCCTCACACACACACACTGTCACCATATCTAACACACACACGGCCCCCATAGCCTCACACACACACACACGCTGTCACCATATCTAACACACACACGGCCCCCATAGCCTCACACACACACACACACACGCTGTCACCATATCTAATACACACGGCCCCCATTGCCTCACACACACACACACTGGCCCCATAGCCTCACACACACACGCTGCCCCCATTGCCTCACACACACACACTCTGCCCCATAGCTTCACACACTCGCTGCCACCATAGCCTCACACACACACGCTGTCACCATAGCCTCACACAAACACACTGCCCCCATTGCCTCACACACATACACTGTCACCATAGCTTCACACACTCGCTTCCCCCATAGCCTCACCCACACACGCTGTCACATCAAACACACACACAGCCCCCATAGCCTCACACACACACTGTCACCATATCTAACATACATGCTGTCACATCTAACACACACAAGTGCCCCCATTGCCTCACACACACGCTGTCACCATATCTAACACACACACGACCCCCATAGCCTCACACACACACACACACACACACACTGGCCCCATAGCCTCACACACACACGCTGTCCCCATCGCCTCACACACACACACGTTGCCCTATAGCTTCACACACGCGCTGCCACCATAGCCTCACACACACACACGCTGTCACCATGGCCTCACACACACACGCTGCCCCCATTGCCTCACACACACACACGCTGCCCCATAGCTTCATACACTCGCTGCCCCTATAGCCTCACACACACACGCTGTCACCATAGCCTCACACACACACGCTGCCCCCATTGCCTCACACACACACACACACGCTACCCCATAGCTTCACACACTCGCTGCCCCTATAGCCTCACACACACGCACGCTGTCACCATTGCCTCACACACACACACGCTGCCCATAGCTTCATACACTCGCTGCCCCTATAATACTTAAAGAACGCGGCGCTGTCAAGAGTTGTTTCTCCAAGCAGCTGCTGAATGAGAGATAGTCAATCTATTCAATAGAATAATAAAAATAGCTAAAGCAGCGCGGAATGGAATTGATAATCATGAAAACGAGGATACTGTGTTACACCCCAAACCAGGCACTTTGCACCTTATCCAGAACCAGCAATCTTTCTATTTGGAACGTTGTCCATCATTGGATTTTGCCCAGTGTTCTGTTACCGGCAACAGCGCGATACCAGGGAAATCTTCTGCGGTTTGGACCTTTTATAATAAAGACCATCGCTAACAAGGATAACACTGGACTATTATTCAAGCCGGTAAAGTTGAATTCTCAAACTGGAGCATTCCTTATGGAACTGAGGGCCTGATTCAGAGCCGCTCGTAAGCGACCGCTCGTTCGCTCTGAGCGATGTTCGCACAACTGCGCATGCGTATGGGTTGTAATGCACATGCGTAAAACAGTCATTGCGATCGGAAATCGTGTGCTTGTAAAACAGCGAGGGGCTGCTAATTTGATTGACAGAATGTACCGTTTGTGGGTAGTAACAGGGGAAGGTGCTTGAAAACGGGGGAGTGGAGATCAGAACGCAGGCGTGCCTAACGGTCAAAAGGGCATTTAATGGGAGTGCATAATTAGTAAAGGAGCGTCATCGACCACGTCACTTGGTTGTCTTTTAGCTTGAACTGCTCGCAGTGATAGCGGTAAGAAAATCCAACCACAAGCACTGCGAGCAGTTCAGATGCCTTTCGATGTTCCCCATTAATCTAATAAATACCGGAGATGACGTGTGATGCGAACGGCATAGAGGGGTCAACAAACTGCAAAGAGCGAGCACTCAATTTATATATCAGACCCCTTTTTTAGAACGACCGTCCGCAAATAGCGTCTGGGTCTGAATCAGGCCCTGAATTCTGTGTGGTGCCTATGAACATTGATTGTGCCTGCCCAGGGTGTATGCTCATTTTCATGTGAGCTTTCTATTTCAGACATGCATGTCCATAATTCAATTTACAGTATATGTGCCTTATACATTTGTACATTCAATACTAAAGGAAGACTTGTTTTATTATTAATTTTATTGTTTTATTAATTGTTGTATCTAATAAATTGTGATAATTATCAATTCCATTCAGCGCTGCTTTAGCTATTTTTATTACTCGCTGCCCCTATAGCCTAATACATTTGCTAAAGCTATAGCTTTGTACACTCACTGCCCCCTTAGCCTCACACACTCACTGCCCCCTTAGCCTCACACACTCACTGCCCCCTTAGCCTCACACAAATGCTTCCCCCATAGCCTCACACACATGCTGCCTGGAGCTAACCAAAATGAACATTTATAGGATGATTGGGGTGGGGTTCGGCTCGATTGTGGCAGGGTGTGTGTAGATGAAGAGTGGAGTTTATTTAGCTAAATATTGTGAGGTATGATATGAAAAACATATATAATATATATATATATATATATATATATATATATATATATAAGCAGACGCTCATATTACCACTTGCTGCAATGTATTTAAAGTAGAGATGAGCGGTTCGGATTCTGTGGAACCCGAACCGCTCCGAACACTGGGGATCCGAGTCCACCCGAACCCTGTTCGGGTGTTCACCGCCTGACTCGGATCCCCGTTCGGGGCCGAACGGCGGCCGCCTGATGTCGTATTCTCACTAGAGAATCCGACATCAGGGCTCCTCGCGTGTAGGACAGAGCGCTGTGATAGCGCTCTGCCCTACACAGACACAAACACACAGCCGCCAGCGGCAGATGTGTGTTTGTTACAGCAGCCAATGAGAGTCACACAGACTCTCATTGGCTGCTGCACGGAGGGAGCCGGCTGGAGCTCACACATGAGCTCCGTCTTCCGGCTCCCTCCTCAGCGTGTGACAGCAGAGCGGAAGGCGCGGGAGCGGGGATACAGGTAAGTTTTTTTTTTTACTTGTGCAAGGGCCAGGGGCGCTACTGGGGGGGTCTGCTACTGGGGGTGCGGGGGGGCATACTACTGGGGGGGGCTATACTACTGGGGGGTCTGCTACTGGGGGGGCCATACTACTGAGGGGCCTGCTACTGGGGGGGGCTATACTACTTGGGGGGTCTGCTACTAGGGGGGCCATACTACTGAGGGGCCTGCTACTGGGGGGCCATACTACTGGGGGGGGCTTACTACTACTGGGGCGGCCTACTACTGGGGGGGCCTACTACAGGGGGGGCTTACTACTACAGGGGGGGCATACTACAGGGGGGGCTTACTACTACTGGGGGGTGCTACTACTTGGGCAGCCTACTACTGGGGGGGCCTGCTACTTGGGCAGCCTACTACTGGGGGGGCATACTACTGGGGGGGCCATACTACTGGGGGGGCTGCTAATGGGGCATACTACTGGGGGGCATACTACTAGGTGGCATGCTAATCGGGGGCATACTACTGGGGGGGCCTGCTAATGGGGGGCATACTACTGGGGGCACTGCATAGGGGACCCTACTACTAAGGGGACTGCATAGGGGGCACCACTGCTGGGGGCATTGTGTAAGGGACACCGCTACTGTGGGCATTGTGTAAAAGGGGCACTACTGTGGGCAGTGTGTAAAAGGGGCACTACTGTGTGTCGTAACATAAATAAGAGACACTACTTTATGGTGTAATGTGAATCAGGCCCTATGTGCGGTGTAATGTGAATAAGATTGTGCACTGTGACTCCTTGGGCCGTAGCCCACTATGTAAACAAGTACTGTGATTTTGCTGGCCGTACCCCACTGGGTGGGTGCACTACTTTTCATTTCTGCCACTGCTGTGTGGCAATGTGTCATCGATGTGCTTTATACTGTGGTGTCTGTGTCGTTGTGCCACTGCTTTGTCGCTTAGTAACCAGTCAGCTCACTGCAACCTTTGGCCAATAATGTTGAAAACAATATTATAAGCTGTGATATGGTCTAAATTGACCGGAAATTAATGTTATTGAGGTTAATAATACTCTAGGAAGAAAAAAAAGACCAATTTATGTGATTTTAGCTTTTTTTGTCAATTTTTGTAAAAAAATCCAAATCCAAATCCAAATCCAAAGCCAGTCACCGCAGTTTGGCAAATCCAAATCCAAAGCCGGACGACGAATTAGAACCAAATCCAAATCCGGCAAAAATGGTCCGGCGCACATCCCTAATTTAAAGAGTTTTTTCCAGTACAGCACACTTTTTCCCTCTTTTAGTGTCTGAAGAACTAGACTCTTTGGATTAGAGTCGTTGCTCCCCTTTATAAGTCTCCTGGAATCCACAGCGTAAATTATTCTGAAAAAGGGGACACTCTATAGTGCATAAAAGATTTATTTATTAAAAACACGCAGTCAATTTTCAACCTCTGCTGTGTACATTCGTACCATTTAACTCACTACTGGTTATCACTTGGCATTATATTAAATCCCAAGCAATCACCATCAGACGGTCCTTCTCCACCGGGGATGAGCCACGTACCGCACATCTCTCTCCAAAGCGGACAGCACGCCTCTCCACCTCAAGACAAGGAACCGACCTCCAGGACTCTGGGACACATAATCGAAGCATCAGCAAGCCACGCTCTTAACGCATTTAGTTAGTCACTTCATCAGAGAGCCTCTGATGGTGATTGCCTGGGATTTAATATAATGCAACCTGGAATTAAAATGGATTGTTTGAAGGTGTGCATCATTTCATTCACAGAACATGCCTACAACTGTGAAGTTGTGTTTTTTTTTATATTGTGAATCAAACAACATTTAGGACAACATAACAGAAAACTTCAGCGTGCATAACTACTATTCACCCCCCTCAAGTCAGTACTTTGTCGAGCCACCTTTTGCAGCAATTACAGCTGCAAGTCGCTTTGGATAAGTCTCTATGAGCTTGCTACATCTTGCCCCTGGGATTTTTGGCCATTCCTCAAGGCAAAACTGCTCCAGCTCCTTCATGTTGGATGGTGTCCGCTTGTGAACAGCAATCTTCAAGTCTGACCACAGATTCTCAATTGGATTGAGATTTGGGCTTTGACTAGGCCATTCCAACACATTTAAATGTTTCCCCTTAAACCACTCGAGTGTTGCTTTAGCAGTATGCTTTGGGTCATTGTCCTGCTGGAAGGTGAACCTCCGTCCCAGTCTCAAATCACAGACAGACTGAATCAGGTTTTGCTCAAGAATATCCCTGTGTTTAGCACCATCAATCTTTCCCTTGATTCAAATCGATTTCCCAGTCTCTGCTGCTGAAAAACATCCCCACAGCATGATGCTGCCACCACCATGTTTCACTGTGGGGATGGTGTTCTTGGGGTGATGGGATGTGTTGGGTTTGTGCCAGACATAGCGCTTTCCTTGGCCGAAAAGTTCAATTTCAGTCTCATCTGACCAGACCATCTTCCTCCATACAATTCGGGAGTTGCCCACATGCCTGTTGGCAAACTCAAATCATGTCTTCTTATTTTTACCACTAAGTAATGTCTTTTATCTGGCCACTCTGTCATAAAGCCCAGCTCTATGGAGTGTATGGCTTATTGTGGTCACATGCACAGATATACCAGTCTCTGCTGTGGAACTCTGCAGCTCCTTCAGGGTTACCTTTGGTACCTGTGCTGCCTCTCTGATTAATGCCCTCCTTGCTTGGTCTGTGAGTTTTGGTGGGCGGCCCTCTCTTGGCAGGTTTATTGTGGTACCATGTTCTTTCCATTTGATGATGATGGATTTGATGGTGCTCCGGGGGATCATCAAAGATTTGGATATTTTTTTATAACCCAACCCAGAATTGTACTTCTCAACAACTTTGTCCCCTGACCTGTTTGGGAGCTTATTGGTCTTCATGATGTGATGCCTCTTGCTTAGTGGTGTTGCAGCCTCTGGAGAAAAGCTGTGTTTATACTGACACTTAGATTTCATACAGGTGGACTTCATTTCACTAATTATGTGACTTCTGAAGGTAATTGGTTGCACCAGAACTTTTGAGGGGCTTCATAGCAAAGGGGGTGATTACATATGCACATGCCAATTTTCAGAATTTTATTTATAAAGATTCTTTTTTTAAATATATATTTTTCTCATTTCACTTAATCAAATTAGACTATTTTGTGCAGATTCATCAGATAAGATTCAGGTAAAAAAATAAATAAAAAAATTACAGGTTGTAATGTAACAAAAAAGGTAAAAGGCCAAGGGGGATGAATACACATTGTACATTGTAGTGCAATAAGTCATGGGATAGATGCCTAGTTTCGTGTAGGACGCACTCTAATCCGGCGAAGTGCAGCAACTCGAAATGGCATCGATTCCACAAGTGGATGGAAGACCTCTGGCGCTGGATGCATCAAAGGGAGAAATGTGGTAAAACCCTGAAAATGCGGGGTTGACCGCTATTCTCATATGCACCAAGCCTCTGAATGCGATGCATTCCGGGGCTTGGTTGCGTTGGGTAACATCATCTCCTGATTGGCATTATTATCGGGAGAGTGCTATATGAGGGATTGAATCAGATCTCTCCCAGCACCCCCGCAGGTGCATGCGTTCTTCTGCAAAGGGCCGCAGGGGCGTATCTATACTTTGGCCAGGATGGCACTTGCTAGGGGCGCCGGCCGCCAGGGGGCGCCACCTGGCAGTGCCACAATAGCAATAGATGCGCTCTGCAGTGCTGTGGACAGATAGGTTATGGTGTGCTGGGCACCCGCTGGAAAGGATAGGTAGGTAGGGTGCGGGTGGCCACAGCCACACTGAGCACAGAATGCTGACCCGGCCGCTGCTGCAAGTTTTGTTTGCCGGGTGCCCGCTGCGGTGTATATCAGCGGCGCACCCGGCTGTCCTCACTTGCTGCTGTGAGGGTTGTGTATATAGATCCCCTTCAGTAGGTACATCTACGGAAGGGGATCTGTCCACAACCCTGCTGTGAGCTCTGCTCTGCCTCCCTCGGCTCCCGCATGGTGCAGTGACTCATCTCCCAGTGCAAGGGATCGAGGAGCTGTTCGGCGCGGCACAGCACTGTGAGGTTACAGGTCAGTATCTTCTTGTTAGTGTTGGCAGGGTAGGGGGTGGTGGTGTGTGTGTGTTATTAACAGGTCAGTGACAGTCTCTTGTTAGTGTTTGTTGGGTGGGGGGGTGTGTGTTTGTGTTAACAGTTGAGTCTCTTGTGTGTGTGTTTGTAAGTATGTTGTGTGTATGTTATGTGTGTGTGCATGTATGCTGTGTGTGGTTGTAAGCATGTCATGTCTGTATGTGATGTGTGTATGTATGCTGTGTGTGTTTGTAAGCATGTCATGTGTGTATGTTATATGTGTATGTATGCTTGGAAGTATGTCATGTGTGTATGTATGCTGTGTGTGTTTGTAAGCATGTCATGTGTGTATGTTATATGTGTATGTATGCTTGGAAGTATGTCATGTGTGTATGTATGCTGTGTGTGTGTTTGCAAGCATGTTATGCGTGTATGTTATGTGTGTATGTATGCTGTGAGTGTTTGTAAGCATGTTGTGTGTATGTCTATATATAATATATATATATATATATATATATATAATTATTGAACACCCCCCCCGCTACTGTGTGGTAGGGGAAAATGCAAGAGAGGGGGGGGGGCGCTGTCCCTTAGCTTGCCAGGGGCTCTCAGACCCCTAGATGCGCCCCTGAAGGGCCGCTCTTACCGAGAGATCAGTCCTTTGCGGTGTTCTTCATGCATACCAGCAATGCATTATGCATCCCGCCCCAGGAGAGATGTTGACCCATGCCGTCTCAATAGCTTCCCACAGCTCCCTGATATTTGGAATGGACCTCTCCACGTCTCATAATGCTTGATTGGGTCCATCTCAGGCAAATGTGGAGGCCACAACATTCATCGGAAGATGCTCCTCGATCCAGTTTGGTCAACTTGGGACCAATGACAATGTGTATTATCCTGCTGGAATATTCCATCGTTGGGTGTACATGAAGTCCATAAAGGGCTGCAAATGGTCATCAAGCATAAAGGGCTGCAAATGGTAATACAACACAGAGGTTACTGGTTAATAATGTGTTCAGGTGGACCAGCGGGCTGAACCCATGCCTTGTTGACAACAGCGGTCCATGGACTCATGGGGTCTGCAACACACCCAAACTCTACCATCAGCCCAAAACAACTGGAACCGTGACTCATAGGACCATGCCTGAGGTTACCAGTCTTCCAGGGTCTAATTAACAACGTCACAAACCCAGCTGAGGCACTGTGTCCGGTGTTGTAGGGTTAACATGGGCACTCTGGTAGCTCTTCTGCTCCCATATGCCATGGAAGCTAAAGAACAGTGTCGCTTGTCTGTTACCATGGACCTAGCTGGACAGACGCTGCTAGTCCATACATGCCTACTCTCCCGGGAATCGCGGGAGGCTCCCGATTTTTCGGGTAACCCCCCGCGATCCCGGAAGATTAGGCATATCTCCCGCATCCCGCCCACTTCCTAGTGAAGTGGGCAGGATGGGGAGATTTTACCTGAAATTATCGGGTCCGTCGGGAAGGGGCGGGGCTAAATTAGGCAAATCGTGTCATTTAGCCCCGCCCCCTCCTCACGGACCCACGAATCACGGGGGTTTACTGTAAAGGGGGTGGGGCCTAATGCCGTCTATCGTCTGGCCCCGCCCCCCGAAGAGGAGAGCAGCAGGTCCCCTCCTGCTGCTCCCGGAAAGCTGCCCAGCAATGTAGGTAAGTATGTGCTAGTCACGATCATTAAGTACCCTTGATTGGCCACTGCGCTGTCCACGGTAGGTGGTAATGCTTTACACGAGGTATTCCCGGTACACATGTGACACCGTAGATCGAGAAGTGTTGAATGTCTGCACAACTTAAAAAATGGAATGTCCCATATATCCGGCACCCAGTATCATGCCCCATTCGAACTCTGATAAATCACATTGCCTTGCCATGAGGTGCCTAACTGGTGTTCAAACTGACTCACAAGATGTCAGATTGCAACTGATACAGGTCTGGGCATTTCCAAGATGTCACAGTACTGTGACACCACCTACCATTACATTTACATACTGCTACCAAAGTACATAATATATAATAATACAGTCCAGAGTGTATGGAGTCATGGGGCCTGGACAGTATTCTTTATGTCTATGCCCCATTTACACTAGAGATGAGCGGTTCGGATTCTGTGGAATCCGAACCGCTCCGAACATTGGGGATCCGAGTCCACCCGAACCCTGTTCGGGTGTTCACAGCCTGACTCGGATCCCCGTTCGGGGCCGAACGGCGGCCGCCTGATGTCGGATTCTCACTAGAGAATCCGACATCAGGTCTCCTCGCGTGTAGGGCAGAGCGCAGTGATAGCGCTCTGCCCTACACAGACACAGACACACAGCCGCCAGCGGCAGCTGTGTGTTTGTTACAGCAGCCAATGAGAGTCACACAGACTCTCATTGGCTGCTGCACGGAGGGAGCCGGCTGGAGCTCACACATGAGCTCCGTCTTCCGGCTCCCTCCTCAGCGTGTGACAGAGCGGACGGCGCGGGAGCGGGGAATCAGGTAAGTTTTATTTTTTTTATTTTTTTACTTGTCAAAGGTCCGGGGACGCTACTGGGGGGGGGTCTGCACTACTGGGGGGGTCTGCTACTGGGGGGGCTATACTACTGGGGGGGCCATACTACAGAGGGGCCTGCTACTGGAGGGGGCTATACTACTGGGGGGGGTCTGCACTACTGGGGGGGGTCTGCTACTGGGGGGGGCTATACTACTGGGGGGGCCATACTACAGAGGGGCCTGCTACTGGGGGGGGGGCTATACTACTGGGGGGGTCTGATACTGGGGGGGCCATACTACTGGGGGGGATCTGCACTACTGGGGGGCCATACTACAGAGGGGACTGCTATATTACTGGGGGGGTCTGCACTACTGGGGGGGTCTGCTACTGGGGGGGCTATACTACTGGGGGGGCCATACTACAGAGGGGCCTGCTACTGGGGGGGCTATACTACTGGGGGGGTCTGCTACTGGGGGGGCCATACTACTGAGGGGCCTGCTACTGGGGGGGCCATACTACTGGGGGGGCTTACTACTACTGGGGGGGGCTGCTACTGGGGCAGCCTACTACATGGGGGCCATACTACAGGGGGGGCCCATACTACAGGGGGGCTACTACTGGGGCAGCCTACTACTGGGGGGGCCTGCTACTGGGGCAGCCTACTACTGGGGGGGCCATACTACTGGGGGGGCATACTACTGGGTGGCATGCTAATGGGAGGCATACTACTGGGGGGGCCTGCTAATGGGGGGCATACTGCTGGGTGGCATGCTAATGGGGGGCATACTACTGGGGGGGCCTGCTAATGGGGGGCATACTACTAGGGGGCATTCTACTGGGGGCACTGCATAGTGGACCCTACTACTAAGGGGACTGCATAGGGGACACCGCTACTGTGGGCATTGTGTAAAAGGGTCACTACTGTGGGCATTGTGTAAAAGGGGCACTACTGTGTGTCGTAACATAAATAAGAGACACTACTTTATGGTGTAATGTGAATCAGGCCCTATGTGCGGTGTAATGCTAATAAGATTGTGCACTGTGACTCCTAGGGCCGTAGCCCACTTTGTAAACAAGTACTGTGACTCTGCTGGCCGTACCCCACTGGGTGGGTGCACTACTTTTCATTTCTGCCACTGCTGTGTGGCAATGTGTCATAGATGTGCTTTATACTGTGGTGTCTGTGTCGTTTATACTGTGGTGTCTGTGTCGTTGTGCCGCTGCTTTGTCGCTTAGTAACCAGTCAGATCACTGCAACCTTTGGCCAATAATGTTGAAAACAATATTATAAGCTGTGATATGGTCTAAATTGACTGGAAATTAATGTTATTGAGGTTAATAATACTCTAGGAAGAAAAAAAAGACCAATTTATGTGATTTTAGCTTTTTTTGTCAATTTTTGTAAAAAAATCCAAATCCAAATCCAAAGCCAGTCACCGCAGTTTGGCAAATCCAAATCCAAATCCAAAGCCGGACGACGAATTAGAACCAAATCCAAATCCGGCAAAAATGGTCCGGCGCACATCCCTAATTTACACTAAACATATATACGTACCTCTCCATCCCAGTCCTCACCTGTAATTTAATGAAAACCTCTTGTTCAAAACAGCAGCAGCAGCCAGACAGAGCAGGCACCACGAGCTGCTGAGTCTCCTGCCCCCAATGTCCCGGTCATGTCCAATTTACAAATTTAAACAGTCTCCTACCCCTCAATGGGAGTACAGAGGCTGCCTGAAGAATCTGGCGGGCACTCCTCATGAGTGGCACGATGTCATCATTCCCGACATTCTGGGAGGACATAAGGACTCAGGGCCGGCTCCAGGGGTAGCCGCGCCCTGTGCAGGCTGGGTATTATTCGCCCCCTAGTCACGCGCGGCGACCAAAAAGGTGTTATGTGGCCTGACATTAGTTGGGGGCGTGCCCGCATGGCACGCCTTCCATGTAACATCAGGCTGGGGGTGAGCCCAGCACTTCGTCACCAGCTGGGCTTCCCCCAGCCCTCTCCCTGCACTGAATGGATGCCGTGCGCATGCGCGCAGCATCCCTTCAGCTACTCCGGGGTCCGGCACTGCCGCACAGCAGTGGCTGTGGGGGTGCCCAACCTCCCGATCACCCGCGGGACACTTCGGCCCACAGGTGGAACAGCGGGACAGTGCCCAAATAGTAGGACTGTCCCGCTGAAATCGGGATGTTAGAAGGGGTGTGCCCTCTATGTGATGATGCCCCTGTTCGACCGCACTGGTCGAACATGCCTCGAGCCAACCCAGTAAGGAGTCTATACTGACCTTAGTAGGCAATGAGTCATGATTAACTGCGATAGTCATAGGCTACCAGAGTTGATGGCACTGGCAGGGTGACTGCAGCTGTGCCCTCCAGGCCGCACCGCCTTCCAGCCCGCCACTTGAACTCGCCCTGTTGAGTACACACTGTTCAAACTGTTCTGAGATCAAATCCAGAAGCCATTCATCATTAGATAGTAATTTGGTGTAACCCTCCCCTCCTGTGTGCAGTGTGGTGCAAGGTGCATTTGGAGTGATACACCTCCTATTGCCTCAGGCTAGCTCTCCAGATTGTGGGCAATACCTGAGAAGGGGGTCCCTGCCCATGCAGGCTTTATAACAGTCACACATATAGATACAGGTATAGACATATGCAGCAACAGTTCTTGTTGAATAACTTGGGCGCCTTCTCTTATAAATATATACCACTTTATTTTTTGCCTCCTGCACATGACTTTAAAGAACACGAATTTGGTTACAGCAGTTTCTCCTCTCCCTCCAGCTCATATACTTGGCATGTCAGATGGTGTATGACAATCTTATGGATATGGTTACATTACATCTCACTGTTCTTCACCAACACAGGGCAAGAATCAATAAGAGGCGAAAAGTGCAGTTTGGAGATAAGTTTACGCAGATTCGGACTTTCCCCCTGTTTTCAAAGTATCTCCATTTTCAAATCCAGGACGATTTCGCCTAAGTGGAAACTCAATGCATTGTAATAGGCGGAAAATTATCTCCTATGAATAGCAGGTGAAAAAAAGTGCAAAATGGTTATTTTGGGGGTGCAAACTTAGGGAAATGACTTAGAACCCTTGGTACAGCCCCCCAAAGGACAAATCACCAAAAATAAAAATAAAAAATTACCTCAAAACACCCCAAAAAAGACAAGTCATTTTTGGGGCAAAAAAGTAAAAAATGGCGCGGACAACAGAAAAAAACTTGAAATAGACTTCTTGGGGTGCTGTAAGGAGGGGGCAAGTGTTTTGGGGATTGCAGGTGCATGTATGAGGGTGGATTTTCAAGTTTTTTAAAAGTTCACTTTAGAGACATAAAAATATGTTAGCACCCATTTTCAAGTATCCCAAATTTGACTGGCCTACTTATCACCAAAATACACTGCTTTATGCCATTCTTCACCACTTTTGCAAAGACGCTAATATGAAGCAATTTAAATTACATAAGTACCTCAAACACTCTTATTAGGGCTATTAGTACACATCTACATTGATTCCCTATGTAAATGCATCTTTTTTAGGGGTACAGACTGATTTCCCCAATTGTGACCGTATTTTCCGCCTGTTCCGCATTTGCCACTTTCCGTTTTCGCCTGTTTAGGAATTGAATATGGAGAATAGCGGGGACGCGTGCGTTAAGTTTTAGCCTCTGAAACCGGCGAAGGAAGCGGAAAGTCGGACAGGCGAAACTTTTCCGACTTTTCGCCTCTAATTGAATACGGGCCAAAGTCTTTAAGCACCGTTACAATGCATGCTTTGTATTTTACACATACCAGTCCACCTGGCTTTATGCTGGCTGGTACCTGTAGTTCTCCCACCTCATACACGCAGGTCCAACTGGCCCTATGCTGGCTGGTACCTGTAGTTCTCCACTTTATACATGCAGGTCCACCTAGCCCTTTGCTGGCTGGTGCCTGTAGTTCTCCACTTCATACATGTAGGTCCACATGGCCCTTTGCTGGCCGGTGCCTGTAGTCCCACAGCTTCACACATAACTCTATATAACATATTTTGCACTCTGCTTCTTCTTTGTCTCTGTTAAGACAATATACAGAGTCTCTCATACCCTGTCTGTCTCCCCTTCTCTTTCACATGGGATAGTAATATACAGACTTTTCCATAGCAGGTATCACACTCTCAGCTGCAGCCCATCCCTCTTCTACAGGAATGGCTCCTATAGCCACACTACTACCACCGTGACCCCCCCCTTTTATGGCTGCTGGGGGGCTTTTATACATAGGGGACTCCTATTATCCCTTAACAGTAAAGCTCCTGGGAAATTCCTCTTCCCCATCTCTCCAAAACATATACTGACATTTCTTACCCCTCTCATGGTTGCTGAAAACGTCACTGGGCTGCTCACACTCAGTGGTGTAACTAGGGTATTTGGAGCCAGGGGAAAATTTGAAAAGGGAGCCCCCCACCCCCCCGATGTGCGCGCGCCGAGGGCGCGTGCGCCAAAAAATGGGCGTGGTCACTTAAAAATGGGGCGTGTCAACATGACACACCCCTTTATTTTCAAACTGAACATTCCTATCCATATGCACCTTAACCCCAGTAGTACCCCTTATACAGTACCCCCAGTATGCAGTTGTGGTCCCTCTTATGCAGGCCCATAGTAGTGCCCCTTATACAGTATCCCCAGTAGTGGTCCCCCTTATACAGCCCCCAATTAGTTCCCCTTACTCAGTACCCCCAGTAGTGGCCCCCCAAATGCAGTGCCCCACATAGTGTTCCCCCTTATGCAGTGCCCCCAGTAGCAGGCCCCACAATGCAGTGCGCCCAGTAGCGGTATCCCCTAATGCAGTGCCCTTTATATGGTGCCCCCAGCAGTAGTCCCCTCCCCATGCAGTTTTCCCAGTAGTGGTCCCCTTATGCAGGCACCCTGTAGGGATCCCCCCTATCCAGTGCCCCCTGTAGTGGCCCTTCCTATTATTGCCCCCAGTAGTGGTCCCCCGAGTGCAGTGCCTCTAGTAGTAGGCCCCTTTTATAATGCCCCCAGTGGTAGTTCCCCCCCAAGTAGTAGTCCCCAGTAGAGTAGCCCCTCCCCAGTAAAGGTCCTCCCAATGGCGCCCCCAGTAGTAGCCACCCCTCCCCCAGTAGAGGTCCCCCCAGTAGTAGCCACCCCCCTCCCCCGTTGTGCAGATAGGTTAAAAAAATAAATAAATATATATATATATATATAAATATACTTACCTGAATCTTTGCTCCTGCTCCTGGTCCTGCTCGCGACGCCGCTCCCGCCCAGGCTGGCGCGCTCAGCATTATGGGACAGACGTCATGACGTCAGTCCCATTACCCACTGCAGGAGCCGGACGGAAGTCCGGCTCTTGCAGTGGGTGCTGCAGCAGTCAATGAGAGTCAATCTGACTCTCATTGGCTGCTGTTTAACACACGCATCGCCGCCAGCGCTGGTGGCGATGCGTGTGTTATGCACAGCCTGAGCCCGCCTCCTAGCGCTATTGGGCAAACGCTCATGGGGAGGGAACGGGCTCAGGTGTGAAGCACAGGACCGGCGCTGGAAGCCTAGCGCCGGTCCTGTGTAAATGTATAGCGTTGACCGCACTCATTGCAGTCGGCGCTACACTGGCTAACTAGGGCAGGCGGGCCGGTACCGTAGCCGGTGGTGCCCCCCCGTTCCGCCGGTCCAACGGCGCCCAGGGCACGCACCCCGCTCGCCCTGCCCTAGTTACGGCACTGCTTACACTGCAGGCTTTCAGCTCTTTCTCTGTGGTCTCTCACAGACTTTATCTCTTTGGTTTCACTCCAGACCTGTGGCGTTAGATGGGCATCGTGGCAGCCGCCACGGCCCCACCAATCTCCCCCTGCCAGGGGAGCACTAGAGCTACATTCCTGCTTCCCAGCTCTCTCTCTCCCCAAAGATGTCTAGTGCTTTGCAACTTCTCTCTCACAGTCACACTCCTTTGTTCTCTCCCCTCCTTTCTCTGCTCTGCCAGCTACACGCCCAGTCTTCCCGCCCCTGCGTGTCTATCTCTCCAGCCCCTCTTTTACCTGAAAACTGATCCCAAGGGTCTCAGGAATGTAGTATCTGCAGCAATATTTAACACTAAGAGGGGTATTTACAAAAACCTACCCCTAGAGGGTGTTACATTGGTATACTATGTATACTTTTATAATACATTTTTGGTTTAGAAATGGAAGGAATAGTTAGAATTTTACAGCCAAAAAACAGGAGAGGTGTAGAAATTACCAGGGAATGAACGCACAATGCTAGCAAATGAACTGACAAGTCCAGCAAATGAATAACATGACGTACATCAATAAAATCAATAGAGGTATCTAAGATTGTATACACTAACATTTAAGATTACTGTTTTAAACATGAAAATGTTCAAAAGTTCATCCACTACTGATGCAATATATATATCTATATATATATATATATATATATAGTCGAAGCTGAATAATAGAGTGAGACAAGTTCAGTTTAAAATTTAATCGCAGCGACGCCATCTTGCGAATGGCCGCAAGACTCCATTTTAGAAATGCGATCGCAAGACGCCATTTTGCGAATGGCCGCCTAAGCGCCATTTTAGGTGAACTCACAATATAGTACATGTGGCAATATTTTTATTAGCACTATGCGATCGCTTCTTTCACCATTTTTCATACGCACAATTATACCCACAAGGGCGCTATTAAATAATCGCATATTAGCGAATGCATGAGACTTAGTATGAAACCGCTGAAAAAGTAGCTTTATGCGCACGCATCTGCCCCAAATTATCTAGCGTCCTTATATCAAACCCCGAATACTCACACACTACATATTCGCACACAAGGTTCCATTAGCATCAAATTGTATGATTCAAGTTGGTTAAGTTAGTTTAAATGCTAAGAAATAGAGGTTTTTGATAACTAAGGTATTATACATGATAAGCAAGGTGTGTTTGGTTTCGTTCTGATGCGTACGCTTTTTACAGCATCCCGGTGTTATCGGTGGAGAGATGGCATCATGCAAACTCAAGTTACGGATCGCAGAGCTTACAAGCAACAAAATGTTTAGCTGATGGAATGTTACAGGAGGCGTTACCAGAAAGACTCTGGCTGTTAGAGGCAGGGAAAGTCTATTTGAAACAACCTGTTAAATGTGTCATAACATATGCTTCTCCTCTGGGAACCAATGAGATCAGCAGGAAGTTTTCCCTTTGTCCTGTTTCAGTCTGGGGGGGAATAAATACATGTGTCCGAACACTGGTTTGCCAGTTCATGCTGAATTTTGGGTGAACTGAGGATATCTAGTCTGAGGTCTATCTCTGGGTCCAGAGGCGCAGTGTATGTATAACTGTACTTGGGTCTGTATTATTTCCTTTTACGCCTAACTTGTGTATGTATAGATTGCATGTAACTGACTGTACTTTTACCTGAATAATACTTGTGCGTTTGAAACACAGATTCCACTCCTGTCTTTATTTGCGGTTATACTGCGTACGCAATTAGCGTTCTGTTTAGAGGTTTTAGGTAGGATTTTGTCTTAGAGGTTCTAGGCAGGTGAATCTTAGAGGTTTATAGGAAGGAATATACTAAAGGTTAATACTGACGATTCAACAGTTCTGGGCTCGTAGGTTTATCACACTATCTGATACACGATAACACTTGGTCAGTCCTCTCTCAGCAAAAGGGTGGAGGCGCCTTTTGAGAGACGCATTAGTCTTTCATTACCACAGTGTTGCTAAGAGCGTACTGCCGGTTATTGTGTAGAGGAAGCGCTGATCAGAATCCAGGGACAAGAGAGGAAAAAAAAAAAAAAAAGTTTTTGTTTTTCCTCTGTTGATAGAACCTTGTGTTTAGAGGGGTGCTGCAGTATTGCATACGCAGCTAAAATGCATTTTTGCATACGCAGTTAAAAAAAGTAATTATATGCTTGTGTGGTAGTCGCATAATTGTGTATGCGACCGATCGCACAATAGCGTATACGCACTTCTGGTTCTGCTGCCACGTGTTTGAACAAAGCCATTGAGGTTTACATTTTTTTTCTATCTACGAATATCTGGGTAAACGTTTATTTTCTGCGCAGAGAAAAAGGGTGTAACAGTGTGTGTATTGTTGGTAGGGGTAATTTATTCCCTAAAGTTAAGGGTACCGTATGATCCTTAAGGGCTAGGTGCAAGGGTTAGCCTAGTCGCTCGGTAAGCAGCTTTACCGTTCTAAACACAGTAGCAGGTGTACATGTTGTCTTTGTTGTATAGAGGTGCGTGAGAGTGGCCGACATATAAACTCTCATAGGTCTGGAAGTTACCTTACTAAAGCTTATCCGGGTCTGGAAGTTGCCTGTTTCAAAACTTATCTAGGTGTGGAAGTGGCTTTACGAAATCTTATCCAGGTGTGTGGGCGCCGCCGACTTAAATCGTTCACAGGTAAGTGAAAGTATCTTGATTGTCTTTCACCAGTTTAAATTTTTATTGAAAAGCGTAGGAGTTGTCTCAGAATGGGAGCCACGCAAACAGTAGAAATGTTAAGCAATGATGTGCTGCTAATGGAGGCTCCGATTGGATCAGCCCGTCGTATTATGCATACTAAGTACGGTACTTATGCAATAAGGTATTGTGATATATGGTTTAATATGACGAGAAAGAGTGTTAGACCGTTTCCCAGAATTGGTAGTTTTGACAAAAATGTGTTAGATAATGTCCAGGATCACATCAGTATGGTGCGATCCCGAGAGAAAAAGATTAAGTATTTTGAATGTTTAAAAATATGGCAGCATGAAGGGGATGCTTGGCTTAAAAATGTGCAAACGACGCAAACTAGCGTTGCGAACGCATTGCCAGAAAATACATCCACGACGCTGAGTTGCAATACGGGCAAGCCGCAAATTGGCGCGCACGTGCGGCAAAGTAGCGTCGTGGAGAGTATTGCCAGCAGTTCACGCTCACCTCCCCACCTTATGTGGATGGAGGTGCAAGTACAGTTACCAAAAATACCATTAAAAATGTAACAAGTACTTTCTACCCCCTCTTAAGTAACCATAAAGAAATGTTTATGATGTAGAAGATGAGCCTATTGTAATGTCTGCCATTTCCCATGCTGTGCAAATGATAGATGCTGCATCACCACAATCACGGGTGGTGCCGCCATCTCCATCGGTAACAGCAAGGGAAGTGTTAATACACTCTGCACCCATTGAGGAAGTTGTTAATACCATACGTAGCAGCAGCAGATTAAACCCCCAGCCAGGTAACCAGGTCAGAGGTAGCAACGCTGCCGGTCTGCATCCCATTCGGACAATAACTGTTCCGAATGGAAATGCGGATGCAAACGGTGTAGTGCCCACGAGGGAAGTAGTAATGCATTGTCCATGGACAAGAGCAGAATTGAATTCCATCATAAATGATTTCCCCAATCCCAAAAAGGAACTAGCCAAATGTCAAAGATTTTTGAGAAATTTGGGTAGTTCTCATGAGCCCACTAATAAAGATTGGCGTGTGGTGTTAAGGGCCTGCCTGCCACGCAATACCGACGTGACAAAATTTATCACGGACTGTGTATTGGATGGCGACGTTCCCTTAACAGACCAAGTAAACCAAGGTAACATTTCCCGCATTGTGACTCAATTGGGTGTATATTTTCCAGTAGTAGTTAACTGGAACAAAATCTTCACAATCAAACAAAAAGAGAGTGAAACTGCAGAAGAATATTGCGACCGGGCTCTGCAGGCTATAACCCAGTACACTGGGATAGAAGAGATTAAAGATAGCATTCACCACAGAGGAATGATAGTCACGATATTAATGGATGGGTTAAAAGAGAATTTAAAAACTCGGGTTCAGACCTCACAGCCTGGCTGGCGGGGACTTACAATAGATAACCTCATAGAGTCGGCCATAGAACATGACAAAAACATCTCAAAAAAGAGGGAGACCCAGAGCGAAAAATTAATGGCTGTCAGTATACAAGCTCTGGAGAGAATGACGTTAACATCACAGCCAACAGACACGGTTGCACTTGCACACACACTCATGTCAGAACAAGTTGCTCTCACTAACCCCACTCAACAACAAACACAACTCTATCCCACTAACCCAATGCAACCACAGGTCCCAGGATATCCACCCACTTCTTTTCCCCCACAATACCCTTACCCTCCCTATCCATACCCATATCCACCACCAACACATGCTTTCACCTGAATCACGGACATGTTTTAATTGCAAACAAACAGGACACTTAAGTAGAAACTGCACAGTAAAAAGAGTATGGACCCTACACCAAGGGAAACCTGGATATCCCCATAAGGGATATGCACAGAGATCAGCAAATATTCAGCAAGCACCAGCTCCAATTGTAGCCGTAAATGCTTTATTGGAGAATGGTAGCCAACGCTAGGGGTCAGGTCATACCTGTAGTCTACAGATAGTCAGGTTAACGGGAAGTACTAGGGAAGAACCGGTCTTGATGGTTGATGTAGCTGGTACTGAATATCCTTTTCTTGTAGACACAGGGGCGACCAAGTCAGTGATGAAATCTGCCGTTAATTTACAGGTGACCAACGAGACAATACCAACAATGGGTGTGACAGGTAAAGTGGAACGTTATCCTTTAACCAGGCCCGCAGAGGTTAGTATTGGGCCGTTGCATACCAGACATTCTTTTCTTCTGGCTGCCGCGGCTCCTACTAACCTGCTGGGCAGAGACTTGTTATGTAAAATGGGATGTGTCATATATTGCACCCCTGATGGTGTATATTTAGATATCCCAGAGAGAATGGTATACGAGGTGCGGGATATGTTAGACACCCCACAAAGGATAATGTACCACTCTACAGTTTTAAAAGAAAATCCATAACAAGTAGATGAAATGTTGTCCCAAATTCCAGATTCCCTTTGGACAAAAGATGGACAGGACACTGGATTAATGGCAAACGTAAGCCCGGTAATGATACACTTAAAAAGCGGTAGGCAAGCTCCAAAAATTCCCCAGTACCCACTAAAACAGGAAGTAGAACTAGGGGTGTTTCCAATAATCGAGCGATTATTGCAACAGGGAATTTTAGTTTGTACAGCTAGTGTAGCCAACAGTCCCATCTTTCCAGTAAAGAAGAGTGGTGGGAGGGGTTATAGGCTGGTGCAAGACCTTAGAGGTGTTAATAAGGTAGTAGAGAGCCAATTCCCTGTAGTGCCGAATCCAGCTGTCATCCTAATGCAGATCCCACAAAATGCAACCCATTTCACTGTCATTGACCTCTGTTCTGCTTTCTTCTCTGTGCCTCTCCACCCTGACTGTCAGTACCTATTCACATTTACATACAGAGGTGTGCAATATACATGGACACCATTGCCCCAAGGTTTCATAGACAGCCCCAGTATTTTCTCCAAGGCATTGCATGACTGTTTACAAGCTTTTCAACCTGCCAATAGATC
This sequence comes from Taudactylus pleione, assembly GCA_031769625.1. Taxonomy (NCBI): domain Eukaryota; kingdom Metazoa; phylum Chordata; class Amphibia; order Anura; family Myobatrachidae; genus Taudactylus; species Taudactylus pleione. Next base: position 7,176,217 of record JAUIMM010000081.1, on the reverse strand, counting down.
AGTTCTAATTCAATATGTGGACGATTTATTGCTATGTTTTGACTCTTTTATGTCATGTGTGAATGATACTAAACTTTTGTTACTTCATCTCTCGCAAACAGGACACAAAGTGGCTAAGGACAAGTTACAGCCATGCCAGCCCAGAGTAAAATATTTGGGACACTGCCTAAACCAGGGGTTACGACATCTCACAAATGATAGAATCCAGGCCATACAAAACATGACACTGCCGCAGAATCAACAGCAAATTCGTACCTTCTTCGGAATGTGTGGATATTGCCGAATGTGGATACCAGGTTTTTCTATTTTGGCCTTGCCTTTACAGGAACTAGTCTCTTCCTCAAAGCCCGATCGCGTCACACACACTGAGGAATCAGAACAGGTTTTTCTTAATCTTAAGGATAGCCTGACAAAAGCTCCTGTATTGGGAATACCCGATTATGAAAAACCTTTTGATTTATATTGTACGGAAGCCGATGGTTGTGCTGCAGGTGTCCTTACACAAAAACATGGTGATGCCAGTAGGTCCGTAGCATACTACAGTGCCCAATTGGACACGGTAGCAAGATCACTCCCCACCTGTTTGAGAAGTGTAGCAGCTACTGCTTTATTGGTGAGTAAAAGTGAGGACGTAGTATTGGGCCATGATATGATTGTCTACACTCCTCATGCTGTATCTGCTCTGTTGAACTGAGCTCAAACCAGACACGTCTAATCGGCTAGGTTCACCAAATGGGAACTAGCCCTAATCGCTCCTGTAAATATTACTGTTAAACGTTGCAGTACGCTGAATCCAGCAACATACCTATCATATGTACAACATGATGTACAAAGGGTGGAAGGAGAGGAGTTGCTGGCGGGAGGTGAGTTCAGCAGACATGATGACACTCACGATTGTATGACATATCTGAATCAGACCTTTACTGCTAGACCTGACATACATGACACACCTTTAGAGAATGTGGATGTGACTTTCTATATGGATGGGAGTTGTCATAGACAAACAGACACAGGTGAATTATGTACAGGTTATGCTGTTGTAAATGACACAGACATCATGGAAGCTAAACCTCTCGGTCCTCCTCACTCAGCCCAGGTGGCAGAGTTAGTAGCACTGACTAGAGCATGTGAACTGGCAGCAGGCAAATCTGCTAACATTTACACTGACTCGAGGTATGCGTTCGGGGTGGTGCACGATTTTGGGGCTCTATGGCGTCTGAGAAATTTTATGACAGCAGCAGGCACACCAGTTGCACACTCCCGACACATAAAACATCTCTTAGAAGCAATCCAACTGCCCAAAGCAGTGGCAGTAATTAAATGCAAAGCCCACACATGTGAGGATGACCCAGTGTCACTGGGCAACAACAGAGCTGACAAAGCTGCAAAATTGGCAGCGGGGTTAAAAATGCCTTCTCCAATTGAAACAATTATGTCATTCCAAACCATTGATATGCTGAAATTAATTGAGATGCAAAATTTGTGTTCAATTCAGGAAAAATCCATTTGGAAGTCCAAGGGGTGTGGGCAAGAGTCTTCCGGGCTCTGGAGGGACGGACATGGTAAGCCAGTAGCCCCCAAGGCATATTACCCCAGCCTGGCTGAAGCAGCACATGGTCTGACTCATCTGGGTAAACAGGGCATGTGCAAGTTGGTGAGGGCATACTGGTGCGCACCAGGGTTTTCTTCACAAGCAGAGAAGATAGCAATGTCCTGTCTGACCTGCTTGAGAAACAACATAGGGAAAGCGATCCCTACCGAACCGTCCCACATTCCACCGACTGATGGACCTTTCCAGGTGATACAAATTGATTTCATCCAATTACCACCCTGCAGGAACCTTAAGTATGTATTAGTGTGCACAGACGTATTCTCTAACTGGGTTGAGGCCTACCCAGCAGCCACTAATACTGCTGCGTTTACTACTAAGAATATAGTTCAGGAATTTGTATGCAGGTACGGTATCCCTAGAATCATCGAAAGTGATAGGGGTACCCATTTCACAGGTGATGTTTTCCAAAATATGTGTAAGCTGATGGGTATTCACACCCCCGACCGACCGCAAGCCAGTGCCAAGGTAGAGAGGATGAACGGGACTATTAAAAATAAGCTAAGTAAAATCATGGCGGAGACTGGACTAGGATGGCCAGAAGCTTTACCTTTGGTCCTACATAGTATAAGGACCACTCCTAGATTTCCTCTGAATCTGTCCCCATTTGAAATATTGTTTGGTAGACAACCTCATTTGATTATAAGTCCACAGGAAGATCTAAAGGGTAACAATGAGGTAACTGTGAAGTATCTTATATCAATGAGTAAGCAGTTAAAGCAACAGCAGCAGAAACTGAAATTGTTGTCCCATGATATGCCTGAAATGAACTGCCATGATGTTGAACCAGGAGAATATGTAATGATCCGAAATTTCTTACGTTCAGGTTGTTTGACTGATCGGTGGGAAGGTCCGTACCAGGTGCTGCTGACAAGTACTACATCTTTGAAGGTGGCCGAGAGAGATACCTGGGTCCATTCCACTCACTGTAAAAAGGTCAATCAACCGGTGGATAAACAGGTCGGAGACAAAGCTGATAGTGTGGATCTGTCACTCGCGAGCTTGTTCCGGGAGGATTGAAAAGGTTGTAGTGAGATACCTGAACTGAGAGAAATTTGCAGGTCTTGTTGTGACAATGGACGGGCCTGCTGTGTTAATTTTCATATTCTCTTTTAGAGTGTTCACCATCCTGGTCAGTTCGGGAATACCCAGTGTCTGTGATGGGGGACCTATTGAGGAAACAGGAGCTGATGGCAGTGCTGATGGAGTGGAAAAAGGAGGAGTGCAATGCCAATCAGGGGAGTGTCTGACCAATCTTAGTACTGTTATTGTTAAGAGAGCTGTCATTCCGGATACTCGGGGAAGGTGTGAAGGGTTATCGTCTGAAGATTCCTGTATTTGTGAGTTTTGTTGGTCCCTAGTTGATGAGAACTGTATTCAACGGTGCCAACCTAAATATAACCAGCACTGGGGAGGGTATCCTTTAGAGGATTATCACAGCATGGTAGGCAAAGTGTTAAATCAAACCGATTGCTGGGTGTGTTCACATGTGCCACAGGGACAGCATAATGTAGGGTTGGTGCCATTTCCGCTGAATATCACAGAAATTTTAGAATTACAAAAGGGGAAAACATTGGATGGAAAATTCCTCTCATCCAAACCGCCTCATTTCAAACTCTATCAATTTCAAGTAGATAGATCACTTTTGTGTTTGAACATAACCAACCCCAATAAACCCGGAGGTTGGGAAGTGACGGGGAATAATCAGACGATGACCTTATCACAAAGAGCTGATAATGAGTCCATAAACTATGATCTGCTACGCTCAATTAAATCAAGTGGGAAATATTTTAGGTACCGGTATACATTGAGTTCCACCAAAGAAATGATTGGTAAAGTACCAGATGGTTATTGTGCTAAAATAATACAACCAGAAACTTGCATAACCCAGATGGAAGAGCCTGAGATAGGATTGTTTGCAAGAGAAATGTGTTTAATGATAAGGATGCATACCATTCCTTATATTCTCCCTGATAATGTATATTTTATATGTGGAAGAAAAGCGTATAAATGGCTCTCCCCGAGTTCCGAAGGTTTGTGTTATCTGGGAAGAGTAGTCCCAGAAGTTATGACCCTCACACATGTTGAAATGTTGGGAATACATAAAAACACACCGTCACCATATCTTCACACACAATATGAACACAGAGGCAAGAGAAATATGATACCTGGTGATATGCATAAAGCCGCTCAGTTAATCAGTGAGACAACTGGCATCCAAGTTTTAGTCGCCCTGGATCCCACCAGAATCGCTAGGGGTACATTAAATTTTAGATATATCCAGGAACTTGCTAAATTAATAGATAATATCACCGAGATGTACGATGACACATTCAGGTACACATGGAGAGAATTGCAAGCGTACAAGAAAGAACTAGTGCAACACAGGCTAGTGTTGAATTATTTAACTGCTGTTACTGGAGGGTATTGCATAACGTTAGCCACCCAATTTGGAGTAAAGTGTTGCACTTATGTCACCAATGATACCAGCGACCCTAAGGAGGTGATAGACCAGAAGATAGATGAGATTCTGCAGCTAAAGTGGGAATTTCGTAAGAACCATAACGCATCAGTGGCTGAAGCAGGGGAAAAGATAGAAGGATGGGTGTCATGGCTGAACCCAGTGAAATGGTTCTCGGGTCTAGGAGAGTGGGTCCAGGAAGTGATCGTCAGCGTAGGCAAATTCTTGATCCTTATACTGATTGTCATCATAGTAATTGGCATATGCGTTCGGTGTGTTCCTATTGTGTTGAAGTGTGGAAAATGTGAAAACAGAGTGAAACGAAGGAATGAAACTATGATGGTGGTCAGAAATGATAATATGTATACCGAGGTAGATACAGAACTGCACTACAACCCTGAGCTAGGAAGTACCATCATTTAAATGTATAATATTTAGACATGCATAGAAGATATTGTTGAAATGTTATCTATAGAACACCCAGACAATGTAAAGTCTCAAATTCCCCTTCAAAACTACTGTTATAAGACTGGTGCATTCCCACATCTGTCACATGATCTCCCAAGATCCACGGTGTGCGTATAATAGTAGTTTTATGCCCCCGCCTAGAGACACATTGTTGATGGATTAAGAACCACCTTGTGCCATCCCATAATAACACTAAATAATGTGTGAATGTAAGCCCAAAATAAATTTTTATAGCAGATTGTGATAGCATGTTGTTTGCTATCAAAGGGTGGACTGTCGAAGCTGAATAATAGAGTGAGACAAGTTCAGTTTAAAATTTAATCGCAGCGACGCCATCTTGCGAATGGCCGCAAGACTCCATTTTAGAAATGCGATCGCAAGACGCCATTTTGCGAATGGCCGCCTAAGCGCCATTTTAGGTGAACTCACAATATAGTACATGTGGCAATATTTTTATTAGCACTATGCGATCGCTTCTTTCACCATTTTTCATACGCACAATTATACCCACAAGGGCGCTATTAAATAATCGCATATTAGCGAATGCATGAGACTTAGTATGAAACCGCTGAAAAAGTAGCTTTATGCGCACGCATCTGCCCCAAATTATCTAGCGTCCTTATATCAAACCCCGAATACTCACACACTACATATTCGCACACAAGGTTCCATTAGCATCAAATTGTATGATTCAAGTTGGTTAAGTTAGTTTAAATGCTAAGAAATAGAGGTTTTTGATAACTAAGGTATTATACATGATAAGCAAGGTGTGTTTGGTTTCGTTCTGATGCGTACGCTTTTTACAGCATCCCGGTGTTATCGGTGGAGAGATCGCATCATGCAAACTCAAGTTACGGATCGCAGAACTTACAAGCAACAAAATCTTTAGCTGATGGAATGTTACAGGAGGCGTTACCAGAAAGACTCCGGCTGTTAGAGGCAGGGAAAGCCTATTTGAAACAACCTGTTAAATGTGTCGTAACATATGCTTCTCCTCTGGGAACCAATGAGATCAGCAGGAAGTTTTCCCTTTGTCCTGTTTCAGTCTGGGGGGGAATAAATACATGTGTCCGAACACTGGTTTGCCAGTTCATGCTGAATTTTGGGTGAACTGAGGATATCTAGTCTGAGGTCTATCTCTGGGTACAGAGGCGCAGCGTATGTATAACTGTACTTGGGTCTGTATTATTTCCTTTTACGCCTAACTTGTGTATGTATAGATTGCGTGTAACTGACTGTACTTTTACCTGAATAATACTTGTGCGTTGGAAACACAGATTCCACTCCTGTCTTTATTTGCGGTTATACTGCGTACGCAATTAGCGTTCTGTTTAGAGGTTTTAGGCAGGATTTTGTCTTAGAGGTTCTAGGGAGGTGAATCTTAGAGGTTTATAGGAAGGAATATACTAAAGGTTAATACTGACGATTCAACAATATATATATTAGGGGTGTGCACCGGCCACTTTTCGTGTTTTGGTTTTGGATCTGGATCTTTCTTCGTGTTTTGGATCTGGATTGGTTTTGCCAAAACCACCCTTCCATGTTTTGGGTTCTGGGTTTTGTGTTTTGGATCTGTATTTTTTTTAAAAAAAACATAAAAACAGCTTAAATAACAGAATTTGTGGGTTTTTCTGCTCCTATGCAATTATTAACCTCAATAGCCTTCATTTCCACTCATTTCCAGTCTATTCTGAACACCTCACACCTCACAATATTGTTTTTATGGCCAAAAGATTGCACCGAGGTAGCTGGATGACTATGCTAAGCGACACGAGTGGGCGGCACAAACACGTGGGTCTAGGAGTGACACTGCAGTGGCAGACAGGATGGCAGTTTGAAAAACTAGGCCCCAAACAGTACATACTGCAAAGAAAAAAAAGAGGTGCAAGATGGAATTGTCCGTGGGCCCTCCCACCCACCCTTATGTTGTATAAATAGGACATGCACACTTTAACAAACCAATCATTTCAGCGCCAGGGTCTGCCACATGACTGTGGCTGAAATGATTGGTTCATTTGGGCCCCCACAAAACAAGCTGGCAATTAATGTGTCCCTGCACAAACTGGCTCTACGGAGGCAAGATGTCGTCCTCATCCTCCTCATCCACCGATTCCTTGGATAAAACAGGAAAAAGGGATTTAGGTGTCCCTGGACTGCTTACGGTCTTAGCCAAAGTTTATGAACTTGACAGTAACTTTTTATGAACGTGCTGCAGGTGCCGTATAAGGGAGGATGTTCCTAGGTGGATAACGTCCCTACCCCTACTTATTTAAACTTTACATATGGTACATATGGCAAGACAGTTGTTGTCCGGATTTGGATAGAAATATTGCCAGACCAAAGAGGTGGAATGTTTGGTCTTCTGCCCAGGCATGACCGTGATGGGCTTTTTCATCCCACGGACAACAACTGTCTCCCCCGGAGCCTGATTTAAACAAACCACATCACCATCAGAATCCTCCTCGCCAACTTCCTCCTCAGTGCCAGCTACACCAGTATCCTCATCCTGTTGTACTTCAACGGTGACATCTTCAATTTGCATATCAGCAAGTGGACTGTGGGTGCTCCTTTCAGAACTTGCAGGGGGCATGCAAATGGTGGAAAGAGCCACCTCTTCCCATCCAGTGCTGGGAAGGTCAGGCATCGCAACCGCCACCACACTTGGACTCTCCTTGGGGATTTGTGATATCTTCTTAGAACGCACAGTTCTTTGCTGTGCTTTTGCCAGCTTAACTCGTTTGATTTTTTTTAGCGGGAGGAGGGCTTCCATTGTCATGTGAAGCTGAACCACTAGTCATGAACATAGGGAAGACCTTAGCCGTTCCTTGCCACTCCGTGTTGTAAATGGCATATTGGCAAGTTTACGTTTCTCTTCAGATGATTTAAATGTTTTTTTCAAGGTCGTTTTCCTGAACTTTGTCATTTGGGATTGTATGTGCCCTCTACTATGACATTGGGCATCGGCCTTGGCAGACGACGTTGATGGCATGTTATCGTCTATGTCATGACAAGTGGCAGCAGCTTCAGCACTAGGAGGAAGTGGTTCTTGATCTTTCCCTATTTTATTTTTATCAGAGAAAGTTTGGTCCTCCATTTATGTTATATTGATATATACGTGCGGCTAAGGCGCACACAAACACAGAAAATAATTTTTTATTTTTGTTGGAGACTAGTGCACTTTGTGGGTTACACCACCCTTTAAGAAATGAGCCAGCCAGCCCTTTACTTATGGGACACAGGCGCACGATTGACGCTGCTCCTTTGTTGATGTACGTGCAGCCACAGTGCACACAATTCACAAACAGAAAATATTTTTTTATTTTGTTTGGAGTGCCCTTTGGGGGTCACAGCACCATTTAGCGGTCAATCCTGCTGGCCCTTGATTTATCGGACCCAGGCACACGCTTGGCACTACATCGTTGATGCACGTGCGGCTACTGCGCACACAATTCACAAACACAAAAAAATATATTTTTTTATTTTGTTTGGAGTGCCCTTTGGGGGTTACAGCACCCTTTAGCGGTTAATCCAGCCGGCCCTTTATTTATGGGACACAGGCGCACGCTTGGCACTACTTTGTTGATGCACGTGCGGCTACTGCGCACACAATTCACAAACACAGAAAATAGTTTTTTATTTTGTTTGGAGTGTACTTTGGGGGTTACAGCACCCTTTAACGGTCAAGCCAGCTGGCCCTTTACTTATGACACAGGCGCACGCTTGGCACTACTTTGTTGATGCACGTGCGGCTACTGCGCACACAATTCACAAACACAGAAAATATTTTTTTATTTTGTTTGGAGTGTACTTTGGGGGTTACAGCACCCTTTAACGGTCAAGCCAGCCGGCCCTTTACTTATGACACAGGTGCAAGCTTGGCACTACTTTGTTGATGCACGTGCGGCTATTGCGCACACAATTCACAAACACAGAAAATATTTTATTTTTTTTTGCACTTGGGGGGAGCACCCCTGATGGACAGAGCACCCCCTGGACAACACTACAGCACCCCTTTAGGACTGGGACTCTGCACAGGACTTTGGAGTGGACACAGCCCCTATGGACAACTGGACTGCACAACACAGTCCAGCCAGCCCCTATGGACTTTGGAGGAGTGGACACAGCCCCTATGGACCACAGCAGCACAGCACAACACAGCCAGCCCCTATGGACTTTGGAGGAGTGGACACAGCCCCTATGGACAACAGCAGCACAGCACAACACAGCCAGCCCCAATGGACTTTGGAGGAGTGGACACAGCCCCTATGGACAACAGCAGCACAACACAGCCAGCCCCTATGGACTTTGGAGGAGTGGACACAGCCCTTATGGACAACAGCAGCACAGCGCAGCACAGCACAGCACAACACTACACTGCACTACACTACACAGCCCAGCCAGCCCTAACTCCCACCCTCCCTCTTCACTGTCCACAGCCGAGTGAGAAAATGGCGCCGACGCGGGTACCTTATATAGGATCCAAAACCCGCGATACCCGGAAGGCGGGATGATGACGTATTGCCGCGATTTCAGATCCGAGTCAGGCGGGAAAAGTCGAGCCTGACTCAGATCGGCCTCGGATCGGGGGGGCTCGGGGGGGGTTCAGATTTCAGAAATCCGAACCCGCTCACCCCTAATATATATATATATATATATATATATATATATATAACAAACAGAGCAGGCCGGCACTCACTGGTTTACAAATAGTATCCTGCCTCAGTGCCTCCAAAACACGAGCGTGTAATATATCCAAACCAAAACAAGTGGCACTCATAGGACTTCTCAGCATAGGGTACAGACAGTGGGCTGACACCAAATCATGTGACCTACACGACCAGTAGCGCATGATTTGGTGTCAGCACACCGTCTGTACCCTATGCTGAGAAGTCCTATGAGTGCCACTTGTTTTGGTTTGGATATATATATATATATATACTGTGTAAGTGGATAATAGGTTGTTAATGACACAATAATTGCAAAGCCGTAGTATAAACGGACTATCTCACATCAAAGATATCAGCCCACTGATGAAATCTGATGACAAAACGCATTTGCTGTGTTACTTGTGACATGTTGGAACCATCAGCCAGCAGAATGCAGGTGAACCGGAAAATCAATTGGCAGAATCTGCAACATGCAGCTATTGCTGGATGCAAATCATAGTACAATTGAGGACCTCCCGTAGCTACCTGGCTAAATGGGATTTGTAACATGCTTTTAAATAACATCAGTCTGGTGCGAATGTATTAAGAATACGAGTAATGTGGAGGATATTGTGTTACCCTTTTACGTAAAATTAAAAATGATATAAGCACAATGGAGCGCCCCATATATTATATATATATATATATATATACACCTTCTCTCTCCTCCCAAACCTGTCCCTCTCTCCTGTCTCCTCTGGAAAGCCAGTTCTGTCTATAATCAACTGGTCCCCATCTATGACGGTTTTATCTCCAACTCCTTGAATCTCCTAGCCATTTGGGGGCCACACATTCCTTAACGCTCCCTGGACTGGAGGTTGCCACAGTGTTGGAGTGCTTCTATCTATCGTTTGGTCACTCCCACCTACTCTTACCTTCTAAACTCTCCATTTCATTAATTCCATTCAATGCACATTTTAGTCGCTTCTTCCAACTTCCTTGAGTAGCTGCCTTTTTTCGTCCCCCTGGACTTTGGTCAATATTCCCTGATAACTTTGCTTCTTGGCTCCTAATCTTCAAATGGACTCTCAAGACGCCTTTCTTCCCCAAAGCTTTCCAGCGCTCATCCTAACCCACTACTCCATGTTCCTTCATTACAATCCAGCCCATCTGTGTCACCCTGTTTGTCTGCCCCCCCCCCATTTAGAATGTAAGCTCTCGTGAGCAGGGCCCTCTTACCTCATGTGCTTCTCCTTCCATTACTTCTATTTTAATTTACAACAGCACCTAACACTTGGTTTGCTGACACCATGCTGCTTATTTAAGTGTTATGCTGCAATGTTTATAAATCATGTATTTTTCCTGTATTGTTTGTACTGTTAATAACTGTTTTCTGTGTGCTCATTTGTTTATGTACTTTGTAAGGCGCTGCCGAACCCTTGTGGCGCCTTATAAATAAACGATAATAATAATAATAATAATAATAATAATAATAATATATGTGACATGAGGTGTGGCATTATACAAAGGTGCAGCAGTATACAGTGCTGGAAATTTGGTGTGTTTTGATCAGGGATGTGTGGAAAAGGTACACAGGGGAGGCAGTGCCTCACCTGCCATACACCAGAGTTTTGACTATAAAAATGATTAGAATAATACAAAGAAGATATTTATAATATTCTCTTTACATTTTTCTTATAACTTTTATAGTTGAAACTCTGGAATATACCTAGGTATGACAGGAAAGGCTCTGCCTCACCTCACTGCATATCACTGATTACATATTTATATCTATATATATATATATATATATATATATAAGGGGTGAGCGGGTTCAGATTTCTGAAATCCGAACCCACCCGAAGCCCCCCCGATCCGAGGCCGATCCGAGTCAGGCTCGACTTTTCCCGCCTGACTCGGATCTGAAATCGAGGCAATACGTCATCATCCCGCCTTCCGGGTCTCGCGGGTTTTGGACCCTATATCAGGTACCCGCGTCGGCGCCATTTTCTCACTCGGCTGTGGACAGTGAAGAGGGAGGGTGGGAGTTAGGGCTGGCTGGGCTGTGTAGTGTAGTGTTGTAGTATAGTGTAGTGTAGTGCAGTGTAGTGTTGTACTGCGCTGTGCTGCTGTTGTCCATAGGGGCTGGCTGTGTTGTGCTGTGCTGCTGTTGTTAATAGGGGCTGTGTCCACTACTTCAAAGTCCATAGGGGCTGGCTGGACTGTGTTGTGCAGTCAGTTGTCCATAGGGGCTGTGTCCACTCCAAAGTCCTGTGCACTGTCCCAGTCCTAAAGGGGTGCTGTAGTGTTGTCCAGGGGGTGCTCTGTCCATCAGGGGTGCTCCCCCCAAGTGCTAAAAAAAAATAATATTTTTTCTGTGTTTGTGAATTGTGTGCACTGTGGCTGCACGTGCATCAACAAAGGAGCAGCGCCAAGCGTGCGCCTGTGTCCCATAAGTAAAAGGCCGGCTGGCTTGTCTGTTAAAGGGTGCTGTAACCCCCAAAGGGCACTCCAAACAAAATAAAAAAATATATTTTTTTGTGTTTGTGAATTGTGTGCGCAGTAGCCGCACGGGCATCAACAAAGTAGTGCCAAGAGTGCGCCTGTGTCATAAGTAAAGGGCCGGCTGGCTTGACCGTTAAAGGGTGCTGTAACCCCCAAAGTACACTCCAAACAAAAAAATATATATTTTCTGTGTTTGTGAATTGTGTGCGCAGTAGCCGCACGTGCATCAACAAAGTAGTGCCAAGCGTGCGCCTGTGCCCCATAAATAAAGGGCCGGCTGGATTGACCGCTAAAGGGTGCTGTAACCCCCAAAGGGCACTCCAAACAAAATAAAAAAATATATTTTTTTGTGTTTGTGAATTGTGTGCGCAGTAGCCGCACGTGCATCAACAAAGTAGTGCCAAGCGTGCGCCTGTGTCCCATAAATAAAGGGCCAACTGGATTGACCGCTAAAGGGTGCTGTAACCCACAAAGGGCACTCCAAACAAAATAAAAAAAAAATTCTGTGTTTGTGAATTGTGTGCACTGTGGCTGCACGTGCATCAACAAAGGAGCAGCGCCAAGCATGCGCCTGTGTCCCATAAGTAAAGGGCCGGCTGGCTCATTTCTTAAAGGGTGGTGTAACCCACAAAGTGCACTAGTCTCCAACAAAAATAAAAAATTATTTTCTGTGTTTGTGTGCGCCTTTAGCCGCATGTATATATCAATATAACATAAATGGAGGACCAAACTTTCTCCGATAAAAATAAAATAGGGAAAGATCAAGAACCACTTCCTCCTAGTGCTGAAGCTGCTGCCACTAGTCATGACATAGACGATAACATGCCATCAACGTCGTCTGCCAAGGCCGATGCCCAATGTCATAGTAGAGGGCACATACAATCCCAAATGACAAAGTTCAGAAAAATGACCTTGAAAAAAACATTTAAATCATCTGAATAGAAACGTAAACTTGCCAATATGCCATTTACGACACGGAGTGGCAAGGAACGGCTAAGGTCTTTCCCTATGTTCATGACTAGTGGTTCAGCTTCACATGACGATGGAAGCCCTCCCACTAAAAAAATCAAACGAGTTAAGCTGGCAAAAGCACAAATCCCCAAGGAGAGTCCAAGTGTGGTGGCGGTTGCGATGCCTGACCTTCCCAGCACTGGACCGGAAGAGGTGGCTCTTTCCACCATTTGCACGCCCCCTGCAAGTGCTGAAAGGAGCACCCACAGTCCACTTGCTGATATGCAAATTGAAGATGTCACCGTTGAAGTACAACAGGATGAGGATACTGGTGTAGCTGGCACTGAGGAGGAAGTTGGCGAGGAGGATTCTGATGGTGATGTGGTTTGTTTAAATCAGGCTCCGGGGGAGACAGTTGTTGTCCGTGGGATGAAAAAGCCCATCACTGTCATGCCTGGGCAGAAGAACAAACATTACACCTCTTTGGTCTGGCAATATTTCTATCCAAATCAGGACAACAACTGTCTTGCCATATGTACCATATGTAAAGGTGAAATAAGTAGGGGTAGGGACGTTAACCACCTAGGAACATCCTCCCTTATACGGCACCTGCAGCGCGTTCATAAAAAGTTACTGTCAAGTTCAGAAACTTTGGCTAAGACCGTAAGCAGTCCAGGGACACCTAAATCCCTTTTTCCTGTTTTATCCAAGGAATCGGTGGATGAGGAGGATGAGGACGACATCTTGCCTCCGTAGAGCCAGTTTGTGCAGGGACACATTAATTGCCAGCTTGTTTTGTGGGGGCCCAAACGAACCAATCATTTCAGCCACAGTCATGTGGCAGACCCTGGCGCTGAAATGATTGGTTTGTTAAAGTGTGCATGTCCTATTTATACAACATAAGGGTGCGTGGGAGGGCCCAAGGACAATTCCATCTTGCACCTCTTTTTTTTCTTTGCAGTATGTACTGTTTGGGGCCTAGTTTTTCAAACTGCCATCCTGTCTGCCACTGCAGTGTCACTCCTAGATGGGCCACGTGTTTGTGCCGCCCACTCGTGTCGCTTAGCATAGTCATCCAGCTACCTCGGTGCAATCTTTTGGCCATAAAAACAATATTGTGAGGTGTGAGGTGTTCAGAATAGACTGTAAATGAGTGGAAATGAAGGTTATTGAGGTTAATTATTGTATAGGAGCAGAAAACCCCACAAATTCTGTGATTTAAGCTGTTTTTATGCTTTTTTTTCCAAAAAATACAGATCCAAAACACAAAACCCAGGACCCAAAACACGGAAGGGTGGTTTTGGCAAAACCAATCCAGATCCAAAACACGAAGAAAGATCCAGATCCAAAACCAAAACACAAAAAGTGGCCGGTGCACACCCCTAATATATATATATATATATATATATATATATATATATATATATGTATATATATATATATATGTATATATATATATATAAGACTGGCAGAGGATCGGCACTCCAATTGTCAATTACAGCAAATCACCAGGTGCCCTCCAATAGGATTATAAGTAGATAATAAAAAGAGACACGGCGGCACTCACGGTTTTTAGAGAAATAAGGACAACAGGCCACTTAGATTCAATGTTTCCATACCGAAACGTTGAATCTAAGTGGGCTGTTGTCCTTATTTCTCTTAAAACCGTGAGTGCCGCCGTGTCTCTTTTTATTTTATATATATATATATATATATAAACCTTGTACTTGTATCAAGTCCCTGTCCATTGAATTGTGTGCAAACAATTGCTAACTGTAGTAGCAGTGTTGCGTGTTTCTGTGAACCTGCCCGATCCCCAGATGACCGTGAACTCTGTAAATAATTCACCAGCCTCAATGAGGAATCATCAAGTGTGTCTAGTCTGACTAACACTCGCATGGTTCTTGTGAAAACAAAATGATTAACTATGTCCTCTGAATTCTGAGTAGTTGCACTTGTGTGTCGTTTCCTCCTACAGTATTTTTTGCAGTTTGGACCCTTTAATCACAGCAGAAATATCTCCTAACTACCACAAACATAATACTTTAGAAGCTTGCTGTAATGAGCCAATTAAGGTTTATTGTCTTGCACCATATAAATTGCAAATGAGCTGGTATATGCAAGCACTAGTCATTCCTCTCCTGTTGGCTACGATTTGGATTTGGAAGGAGCTGACGGTGAGCGATGTGTTATGTAAAGATAATAATAGAAAGCCTCTATATCTGCTGTTTTGTGACAAGTGTCTCTACGCTGAAAAAAGGAACTGTGTGTGGGGATCATTACATTGCATCTGAAGAGCAGACTTCAGCACATGAAATGAGATTACACTTATGCCCTAATTTTTTATCAAGCAGAGATAACACAGATTATCTATCACCACTTATCGCTACAATAGAAGATCCGTTATCGCCACAATTTACTTATGTAAGATCGCTGGCGTAGCTGAGTGTAACTCAGCTGTTCTGGCAATTAGTAAAGGAAATTGTGCAAGTAAATTATCCTGGTGATACTGGCATACTGGCTGGCAGCGGTGTAGCTTACTTGATTCAGACAAACCAATCTGCTGAGAAAAATAAACCCAACACACTCCTCCCACACTGACTGGGAACTTACACCTGCAAAACAGAAACATAGGGAAACGGACCAGCGCACACTCCCCACATGTGAATGTTTAGGGCAATGAACTTGAAGAAGGCAGAGAAGCCTTTTCGTGCTTTTGCATAAAAATTGTTCTGGTCTGCGGCAGGGATCTAGAGGTGTCATTTGCAGAGTAGAGTTCACCCCACAGTCACCTTTCTTGCACAAGTGCGGTTTTCTGCACTGCATTATAGCTGTGAAAAGCACACAATGCCCGTCCACACTGCTCCTACGCTAACTACCAGATAATATGTTCAACCCACTCTAGCAAACAACAGAAAGCGCAAGGACCCCAATAACAGTAGCTGATCACTAACAGTTGTGCAACTTCAAACTATGGCTGCTGTAGTGTACTGTACTACACTACTCCAACTGCTTAACAATCCTATCACAGTTACAATACAATAACAATGCAGACACAGGGAACACAGGCCCTGATTCAGGGCCGGACGCTCTGACAGAGCGCTCGCTCTGAATCAGGGCCGTCCCAGCTCCTTTTTGGAGCGGCCTCCTGGCCGCTCGCATAGCTGTGGGTGACCACCCACAGCTATAGCGAGCGGCCAAAATGATGGTCGCGATGGTCAAGACCATCGTGACCATCGGGCTTGCGACGAGACCCTGCGGTAGGGTCTCATGGCCGCAAGCCCAGGAGTGCTTTTGGCTCTATCAGAGCCAAAAGCACTCCCACTGACATCACTAGTGATGTCAGTGGGGCCGGACCCAGATGGTAGGCGTTCCCATGGGAACGCCTCCGTCTGGGCAGCCACGGCCCCCGGCACGCCCACCAAGCAATCACCATCGACAGCACACCCCCTTTGGTGCGAGACCCTTAACGACAGGTCTCGCGCATGTGCACAATGGAGGTGCCTCCGTTGTGCGCATGCGCACCTGGGCAACATCGACCCGCTTGCGAGCGCTCAGCGCTCGCGAGCGGGTCTGAATCAGGCCCACAATGCAGAATAATGAGATAATCAAATAACAATGCACAAAAGGAATTTACCAATAGCCAGGGCGGGATGTATCAGGCATTGAATTTTTTATGCGACCCGTTACTTACCACATACATAGCGGTGCTTATTAATGCCGTACCCATGCACTGTTGATTTGAGATTAAAACCGCAAAGGACAGCTCTTGCGATAAGAGTTGTCCTTTGCAGTTTGAGGACTTCCGAGTTTATGACCCAGGAGTCCCTTTGAGCATGCGCGGCCATTTGTGCAGCACATGCATGAGCTGCAGGGGACACTGGGAGGGATCCTATTGGATCCCTCTGTGGGAATTATGAAAAAAAAAAAGCCCATAGGCTTCTATCAGGCAACACCATCTATAGATGGTATTGTCTATTGGGGTTGGGTATGAATTCCCGGCTGTCGGAATGCTGCTGGCTAAAATACCGACAGCGGCATCCCGACAGCCAGAATCCCGACACCCATAGGAACGAATGGTAAGTGTTTTCCTAACCCCTACCCTAACCCTAACTCCTACCCTAAACCTTACCAGTGGCATCCCTCCCCGCAGTGTCACTTGGTGCGGGGAGGGATGCCGTGCTTGCGCGTCGTCAAAAGGGGAGTGGTCTCGAGGGAAGGGGCATGGCCACATGGCCTGAACCCTGTAGTCCTGACTCCTGTGCTTTTTACTGGGGGTGCCCAGGGGGAGTGCAGGAGGTGCAGACTGCCCTGTGTGCAGTGCCGGTTCACCCACAGTGTCAGGAGCCGAGTGCTGCACTTAATACTACAGTGCAGTACCCAGATCTTGTCACTGAGGGGGAGTCTGCACCTTGGTGTCACCCCTCGGTGGGTGTCACCCAAGTGCAGGCCGCACCTCCCTTGTGACGCCACTGACCCTAACCCTCCCTCCACGGTGCCTAACCCTAACCTCCCTCCCCTAGTGCTTAAACTAACCTTCCCCTCCCCGCACCCTAAACCTAACATCCCCTCCCTTGTGCCTAAACCTATACTCCCCCCATAGTGCCTAAACCTAACCTCCCCATCCCCGCACCCTAATCTTAACACTTCCTCCCCGGTGCCTACCCTAACCCTCCCCTTAGAGCCCCACACCCTAACCTCCCCCTAACACCCCAATACTTACCTATGGGATGCTGACGGTCGGGATACTGGTGCCGGGATCTCGACCTGTCGGGATTTCGGGGCGCCGGTATTTAGACAGTCAGCATCCCACACGTCAGGATGCTGACTACATCCCATCTATTGTGTACAAAATCTGGAAAGTTTAGTTTTCTGGAGCTTGATAGCTATGGGAATTGTGCTTAGTTATGACCCCATTTAGTATATGCAGTCCCCAATCAGTAATGGGACCTGGCTGCTGTGAAACCTTGTTTGCAGAGGAAACCCAGAGGTTTTTTGATGCCAAAAATCCTCTTTCAGTTCTAAGCCATTTTACTTTCTATAGATCTCTATGGACTCCCGGTTTTGATTTGATCAAATAACTCAAGGATCTATGATCACTGTTATATATGTCTGGTTGATAATGGGCCTAATTCAGGGAAGTACGCTATTTCCATTGGTGCTGCTGCAATTTTGCATGCAGAGGAAATGCAAAAATATGCTAATGCCACAGATGCCACCATTTGTATTGAGATGCCCACAGGCGCCATCACAAATCCAAACAACTCTCTGTTTAGCCGACAGATCGAAATCCCGACTGCAGCAGGTAAGTACTGTAACCCTCTCCTCTCCCTACCCTAACCCTCCCTTAGTGGTGCCTAACTCTAACCTCCCCCCTAGTGTCTAACCCTAACCTCCCCCGTTAGTGTGTAAACCTTACCCCCCTTACCCTACCCTAACTCTCCTTGGGGGTGCCTAACCCTAAGTCCCCCTTGGGGTCCCTAAACCTAACCCCCCCGCGCGGCTAAACGCTAAGACACCCGTCCATAGGCAAATGCAGGGGGGTTTCTGTCTGCCTGGAAACCCCCCTCCCCAGCCCACACCATGACCACAATAGAAATAGTAATGTAATAGAATTTTACTAGTGCTGCATGTTCTTCACAGTGTCATAAATGAAATAATTTGCACCACCTGTGGATCTTTTAACATGTAATAGTTAGTAATAAATAACCTGTGCACCAACTAGGAGATCTGGAAAACATTCACTGTGCTGCTATTGAGCCCAATATGTACATATATATGTCCAGGGCAGTGCTAGGTTATTCTGCTGCTCCCCCAGACTCTGGGACTTGCTCTAATACTCTGGAATGGTGCCCACATCTAAAATAAAAACATTCAGCTCAGGCAGGATGGCCCTACTGCCGCATTTAATGGGTTACAGCGATTGCTGGTCCTCTATATGATGGAATTATGACACACAATATACTTTGTATGACGCATATTAGAGCTGGTTAAGTGCTAATTTTACCCTCTTCAAGGACTAGCCACACTCACTCTAAAATCAAGCATTTGGAAACCCCTCTTTAGAAATCCTGCGTTTGCCACTGCCGGCTTACTTTTGTTCGGTATGCCGGGTGTCGGGATTTTGTGGTGGGGCTAATGATAGGCGTCGGGATATTGACGCCTATCTTTAGTCCCATGTCGGGATGTCAGTGTCGGGATATCGTCGCGTGGGATAGCGCCTGCCGGTATCCTGACTGCATCCCGCGCAAACTTCTCTCAAAATTGAGTATATTCAGTAATGCCTCTAGGGCTGTTTGTCTGAACAGCCGAGGTGTGCAGTAATGAAGATCAATAATCTACTGTCTGCACAATATTCCATTTATAATGCTGTATTTGCAAACTGACTATGTACAGTGCATCCGGAAAGTATTCACATCGCTTCACTTTTTCCACATTTTGTTATGTTACAGCCTTATTCCAGAAAGGGCTGGGAGATGGATACCTTGGGCATGATAATGGAATGGTAGTTCACCTCCATTTAGAAGAACGGTGTGAGTATGCAGTTCGTGATATTGCATTATGGGGTCATTCTTTCTGTGCCACCATACTTTGTTTGTCTTTCTTTCTTCTCCTGTCAAATAATTCATTTATAGTTAAAATAGTTTATTTCATTTTAAAGCTGACCTTCCTTTTCCATTACACAAGTCTCAGTGTCGTTATTTATTATGGTTATGTTTGATGGTTTACCCTGCACTGTCGGGGGGCACTCATCAGGGGATGGGGAGTTTATGCAATCTCAGCCAGACACGATTCTTTGTAAATTTACCTCCAGGTCTCACACGGTCACTGTGGGCTGGGGCAGTATAAGAGAGCACGGAGCCAATGTGCTGACTTTGTGCCAGAGTCTACTGCGCATGCGCAGGTCTCCAGGAACATGGTGCCCGCATTAGTATGATACTATGAGGGGAGAAAGCAGAATGTTTTTTTTACAAGTTACAAGGATGGGATAGGGCAGAATGTGCTTTTAAAGAGGGATAGGGCAAAAGTGGGGAGATGAGAGGAAGTGTTGCTACAGGAGGGAGATTGGAGGATATGTTGCTACAGGAGGGAGATGGAGAATATATGTTGCTATATAGATGAGCAAGGGAATATGTTATTACATAAGTGTGAGGGGAATGTGTTACAGTGGATGCTAGGGAGGAATGTGTTATACAGTATTATAGAGGTAAGTGGGCAATATGTTACCAAAGAGATATGGGGGTTTACAACAGAGGTAATAAGGGTGGAAGTGTTACAACAGAGAGGACGTGAGAGGAAAATGTTTTAAGGGGAAGAGTTGTGGATTGCTCCCTATATGATGTAACCACATCCTCTATATGTGATGGCCATACCGCATCCAGTGGCTTTGCAGTACACACACTGAACCCAAGGGAACTTTTCAACAATGTTGAGATTTATAACAAAACTGCAAAAAGGATCTTCTCTTCCTGTAATATGGTTTATATATTTTAAATGCATAAGCAAAGTAAGTTCTAGCCACTTAAAATAAGTACTATGTCCCAATGAGGTCCTTGGACCAAAAGAGTGTGGGAACCCCTGCTTTAAACTAGGGATGTGCAGGCTCGGATTAGTTTGAATTTCCCCGCCAAATTCAGATTTTTCCCGCCAAAAATCAGGTCTCAGAAAGAGGCAAAACTTCATCTTTCATGGACAAGCATCATCTTTCATGGACTTTTGTCCAGGAATGATGACGTTTGCCTCTTTCTGAGACCCAATTTTTGGCGGGAGAAAAAAAAATCAGAATTTGGCGGGAAAATCCGAAATAATCCGAGCCTGCACATCCCTACTTTAAACACCTGAAGAAGGATATTAGTATTGTCCTACATATGAATATGCAACTTGTCCCATATCAAACATTTACCTTGTCAACATACTTATTTAACCTATTGTATCATGCTCATACTTGCTGACATTCTGTCTGCCCCCTCGGGAGACGGCAGCCAGGTTGGCACAGCCTGGAGTAGTGAGGGGGTGTGGCGTGGCATCTGTGGGCAGTGCAGGGGCTGTGCCTGCATGATTGCATAATCGTGGCAACACATCCGCTATACAATGCCAATATTAACGGCATTGTAAGGTGGGGGATGGGGCTACGATGACGCGATTCAGCGCAGATCGAGTCATTGGCTTCACAGGACCAGCCACATGTACTTGGTATATAAACCTATGAAGAGTGCCCCCAAAAAGGAATCACTCTCTTTATTAGCCTCTACTAATTTAGTTTTTCTGAGTACTATAAAGAATGTACTGCTAAAAAAAAATTCCACATATAAAACATGTGAACATGTAGAAGTATAAATTAAAATCTGAAAATGAAAATATACCATTTAATAAATTGGCTAATGTTGCATTACATATAAAGAGTGCAATCAAAAATGAATCCTTTATTATCCTTTATTTGTTTTTTTTTCAATACATTTTATTTGGTTCCAGGGAGCACCAAAGTGATAACTAATATGATATTATACCCCTGGCTAGATGTTGGTCTTCTAAGATACAATGTGATTATCACTATTCTGTGCAGAATCTTTCCCTTGGTGCATTCAATATTCTTTAAAGTACACATTGGGGCTGATTCGGAGTTGGGAGCAAACCAGTGGGGCAGATTTAAAATGTGAAGAGAGATTAATAGTTTGGAGGGGCATGTCCAAGATGAACTGTAAATTGCAGTGTAAAAATAAAGCTGTACAGCATTTCTGGGCTACATGCAAAGCAGTCAGTATTTACCCTGCATGCAAATAAATAAATTAAGTAATGTATTTGCATTCCTTGCACTGCACTGGTTTGTCCATTTGAAAAGCCTAATTATCTAAACACTCAGGGGCCTATTCATCATGAGGAGTACGATAGGACCCCTTTGCAGTAGCGTCACAAGGGGGGTGCGGGTGGTGCGGGCCGCACCCGGGTGTCTCCTGCCGAGGGGTGACACCAAGGTGCAGACTCACACTCTGGTGACAGGAGCCGGGTACTGCACTGTAGAATTACGTGCAGCACTCGGCTCCTGTCACAGTGAGGAAGCCAGCACTAGTCCCCGGGGGCAGCCCGCACCTCCTGGACCCCCCGGAGACACTAAAAACGGGGTTCGGGTATGTGGCCCCATCTTCACATGCGAGGCCACGCCCACTTGTCCCAAGGTCCCGCCCCCTTTCTCCGGCGCGCGCGGCTGCGCCGCGCTCATTCTCATACACCCGCACCGGGTGCAACTAAAGGTAAGGACGCCACTACCCCTTTGGTATTCAGCAAACTCCAAAAAATTTCACTTTGCTGCCGAGAACAAGCGCCATCTTCAGCGCACTCCGGGTCACGATGACCTGGAGTGCGCTGCTAGCCGGCCGATTGGTCCGGCTTCAGTGGCGCTTGGAGATGACGTCATCTCCAAGCGTCCACTTTCACTCCGCAAAAGCCGGGTCTATGCAGACCCAACTGCGGTGTGAGCGGCGCTGACTCAGGAATATCCCGAGTCAGCGCCGGCAAAATTCCGGGTCTGATCCGGATAGGAACTTTGGGCCTGATTCAGACCCACTCGCGAGCGGCTGTACGCTCGCAAGTGGGTCGATGGTCTGCACTGAGCATGCGCACGACGGAGGGAGCTCCGTCGTGCGCATGCGCCAGACACGACGAGCGAAGGACTTTCCTTCGCTCGTTGTGTCCGATCAAAGGGGGCGTGCTGTCAATGTTGATTGACAGCACGCCCCCTTTGGTGGGCGTGCCGGGGGCGTGCCTCCCTGACGGGGGCGTTCCCACGGGAACGCCTCCCGTCAGAAGCCGGCCCACTGACATCACTAGTGATGTCAGTGGGAGTGATTTTGGCTCTGATAGAGCCAAAATCACTCCGGAGCTTGCGGTTGAAAACCTCAACCGCAGGCTCCGGCTCGCAATTTCGATGGTCGCGATGGTAACGACCATCGCGGCCATCAAAATGCACGCTCGTATAGCCTGTGGGTGGTGACCCACAGCTATACGAGCGTCCAGGAGGACGCTCCATGAAAAAGGAGCCCGGCCCTCATACAGAGCGTGCGCTCTGCTCAGAGCGTACGGCTCTGAATGAGGGCCTTTGTTCCAACTCCGGGTCAGACCCGGCATTTAGGTGGAAAAGGGGTATAATGCAGCTACAGAAGTTGCTGCGATACTAACCACGGGGACAACTGCTTTTCGGAGCAGTTGTCCCTTCACCGGAGCAATGATGAATTGCTCTGGTGTCACTTTTCCCTCGCTGCGATTTGGATACTTACTGTAAGTATCCTTCGCAGCGAGTTCCAAACTTCATCATCGGAGGCCATACAACCTTCGATGATGAATAGGCCCTCAAACTGCTGTTTCTGCATATTTAAGGGCAGAACTAGACCCCATTCACACTTGCAGCAATTACCCGGGTTATTGCACATGAACATGCAGCAAATAGGGATACTGTGCAATGTGAAAGGGCCAGGCTGAAATAAGCCGGGTCAAGCATTTCAACCCTGACTCAGGTCCCGTTCACTGTATAGGGAGAGCCAGCGCCAGCTCATCCTGTGATGCTGATGACGTCATCACCCCTGAATTAATGCCAGTCTGAAATGGGTCTCAGCCGGGTTGCAAATGGATGGGCACGTGAACATAATCCCAGGTGCGACCCGGCATTCAAAGAGGTATTAGTTGTACCTATAAGGAAAGCAGCTACTTTCCATCTGCTTCTGCAGCATCCGCCCCCTAATGTTCTATGGTTACGTTATTTAACTAGATTTGCAAAGAGAAATTTTGCGGATCTTGCCTACGTGCGCTTACGCCCTTAAACTCTTATTTGCTGACCTATGCATCTGCATCTGCCCCCCTACTAGGAGGACTGCCGCTGCACTCTGATGCCTCAATACCAGTTGTATCCTATCTGTATAAAATAAATAATTGGTAGTAATTTAGACAATGAATAGATCTTTCATATCTAGGTATTATCTATTATTGCTTTGTGCTATTAAACATTTTATAATTAATGTATTTTTCTTGATTAACCCATTTTTACACACACAAAAAGAAAGAGCATTTCTGCACAGTAATATTGACTCTTCCAGCAATTATATGCTTTAGGAATTGAGTAAAAAGGGGCCTGCAATTACCCATGAGACATTACCTTGCTCCTAATTGTAATCTGTCTAACATGGAACCGAATGAGCTGTAAGTGGTATAAAAAGGCAATAAGCAAGGACCAATTAGCAGCATAATTTGACTCATGCTGGTCTAGTCAATAATACAGCATTGATGAGCTCATTTTGTGTTCATTGGAAGAGAAGACATTACTGAAATGTATCACAAAGCCGGGCACTGCTTTTTACATTTAGCTACCAGTGGCTCTCCAGCTTAGAGAGCACTGGGGGCGATTCAGACCCGGACGCTAAGCTGCGCTCTCACGCAGCCAAAAGGGGCCGGGTATGCAAATGCTGCGCTCGCACTGTCTGTTGGAAGGACACCCAGGGCTGCCAAGAGAAATCTTGGGCCCCGGTACAGCAACTACATGGGGCCCCCTGGAGGGGGTGTGGCCACAGCATGGTGGGGGCATACCCGCAAATAATAAGTATCCCCCGAATGTGTACAGGCAGGGACCACAACAGATATAACTGCTGCAGTCTCCTGTTGTTGCTTGCAAAAGCAGCCCCTAAGGTTTTCATGGGGGCTGCTTTTTAGCAAAATTTACCAAGCTCCAGCATGTAATGCACACAAGAGCTTGGCCCCAGTAGCTAATGGTGCGAGCCTGTTACAGCCCATAGGCTAAATTTTGCCAAAAGTAACGAGACTGCACGCTCTACTCGCGCATGCATGGTCAAAAGACCGCCCATGTGTGACTAGCTCCCAAACTGGCAGTGAAGGAATTGCAAATGCAATCCCTTCACTATTCACATACCAAAAAGTGTATTATATAATACATTCGGGCGAATAATAATTTGTTATTGCCGCAAATAGAGACAATAAGTAATTATAATAATTATTGGGTTTGACACCATATATAACATACAGGAAATCCTTCCTAAACAGAAAATATTTGTATGTTACTTTTCATGAAGGAAGCAAGCATTTCCTTATAAAAAAGAACAGTAACGTCATGCAGAAATCAGTGCTGTCTAGTTGAATGCTTACTTTATTAGAAGGTATGATGTTACCTTACTCACAAAGTGGGGGAGAGGGACGGACAGAGTATGGCAGTATGTGGGGGCTAGGGTGTATGGCAGAATGGTGGGGGGTTTGGCAGTATAGGAGGAGAGTCTGGAAGCATGGAGGGTGGTATGGCAGTATAGGAGGAGAGTCTGGAAGCATGGAGGGTGGTATGGCAGTATAGGAGGAGAGTGACAGCATGGAGGGTGGTATGGCAGTATAGGAGGAGAGTGACAGCATGGAGGGTGGTATGGCAGTATAGGAGGGGAGTCTGACAGCATGGAGGGTGGTATGGCAGTATAGGAGGAGAGTGACAGCATGGAGGGTGGTATGCCAGTATAGGAGGAGAGTGACAGCTTGGAGGGTTGAATGGCAGTATAGGAGGAGAGTGACAGCATGGAGGGTGGTATGCCAGTATAGGAGGGAAGTCTGACAGCATGGAGGGTGGTATGGCAGTATAGGAGGAGAGTGACAGCATGGAGGGTGGTATGGCAGTATAGGAGGAGAGTCTGACAGCATGGAGGGTGGTTTGGCAGTATAGGAGGAGAGTGACAGCATGGAGGGTGGTATGGCAGTATAGGAGGGGAGTCTGACAGCATGGAGGGTGGTATGACAGTATAGGAGGAGAGTGACAGCATGGAGGGTGGTATGGTAGTATAGGAGGAGAGTGACAGCATGGAGGGTGATATGGCAGTATAGGAGGGGAGTCTAACAGCATGGAGGGTGGTATGGCAGTATAGGAGGAGTCTGACAGCATGGAGTGTGGTATGGCAGTATAGGAGGAGAGTGACAGCATGGAGGGTGGTATGCCAGTATAGGAGAGTCTGGAAGCATGGAGGGTGGTATGGCAGTATAGGAGGAGTCTGACAGCATGTAGGGTGGTATGGCAGTATAGGAGGAGAATGACAGCATGGAGGGTGGTATGCCAGTATAGGAGGAGAGTCTGGAAGCATGGAGGGTAGTATGGCAGTATAGGAGGAGAGTGACAGCATGGAAGGTGGTATGGCAGTATAGGAGGAGAGTGACAGCATGGAGGGTGGTATGGCAGTATAGGCGGGGAGTCTGACAGCATGGAGGGTGGTATGGCAGTATAGGAGGAGAGTGACAGCTTGGAGGGTTGAATGGCAGTATAGAAGGAGAGTGACAGCATGGAGGGTGGTATGGCAGTATAGGAGGAGAGTGACAGCATGGAGGGTGGTATGGCAGTATAGGAGGGGAGTCTGACAGCATGGAGGGTGGTATGGCAGTATAGGAGGAGAGTGACAGCATGGAGGGTGGTATGGCAGTATAGGAGGGGAGTCTGACAGCATGGCAGTATAGGAGGAGAGTGACAGCATGGAGGGTGGTATGGCAGTATAGGAGGGGAGTCTGACAGCATGGAGGGTGGTATGGCAGTATAGGAGGGGAGTCTGACAGCATGGAGGGTGTTATGGCAGTATGAGTATCAGCAAGAAAGCAGCGAGAGAGGAAAGGGGGTGTCTGGAAGCAGAGTAACTGGAAGCAGGGAGAGATAGGTGGGTGGGGAGGTGTATGGAGGCAGATAAGGGGTGTGTCTGTGGGGTACTGTTTGGGCACAGGGGGAGTGAGATGGTGTCTGTAAATGGGACAAAAACACCTGTCCTCACAGTATATTAACTAGCACAGATAGTATTAGTGTAATGAAGGCACTTACCTCATTTGCATGTATAGTGATCAGTGGAACCCAGGGATGAGGCCAGGATCCCTACCTCAGACCCGCACTCTGCTCAGAAAATTGTGATGTACGCCGCTGACCCTAGAACTGCAGTGAGGGTGGAGCAGGGCATTCCTGCTGCCGCTCTGCCTCCATATCAGCAGTGTCATGTGGCAGGACACGGGGCGGGGGTCTCTGGATTCCTTTGCAGGTGCCGAGGGGATTCAGGTAAGTAAAAGCTGCGGCTGGGTGAGACACTTGCGAGATGATGATGTCATCATCGCGCAAGATCAGAGGCTCCGCGGCGCCTGTGTATGTGGTCACTGTTTACTAAATAGGAGGGAGGAGAGCACATAAACATACTGGAAAGCTCCCCCCTGTGGTGGTATAGTTGATAATTATAAGAAACTATTTGAAATGAATGCTAAAAAAAATACTTTAGACGGCCGAGTACTGGTGTGCTCCGGGCCCCCCTGGCATGCCTGGGCCTGGGTAAATTGTACCCGCTCCACCCCCCCTCTCGGCGCCCCTGAGGACACCCTCTATGCCGTTGAGAGCGATGGAGGAGCGAACGTACACTAGGATAAAGACGTCCACCTTTCTTTGTTAGCACACGTCATCTCCAGGAAGAGTGTGATTAATCAGTTACATCGAGAGCCATCGGAGCTGCACGCAGCGCTTGAGGTAGTCCCTACTCCACCACAAGCACTGCGATCAGTGCTGTCTAAAATACAACTAAGTGACGTGTACAATGACGCTTCTTTGACACGCCTGCGTTCGCACATCCACTCCCCCGTTCACAAGCAATTTCCCTTGTTACCACCCACAAACGGCGCTATCTGTCACTCAAAGTAGCATCCAGTTTGTGTACTACGAGTGCACAATTCCCGAGCGCAGTGAGTGACTTGCGCATGCACATATTGACACATACGCATGCACAAACGAGCGATTATCACCCATAGCGTGCGTCTGCGGCTTAGCGTCCTAGTCTGAATCAGGCCCACTGTCTGCTATTGGAGGTGCTGTAATCCACAGCATGCTGAGTATTACAGCCACAGGGCAACTAAATACGACCCTGCAATTCCCACACTCAAATTGCTGGCACGCCAAGAGAACAGGGGGTCACTGGACTGGAGTAAAGTTACCAGAATTGGGACCTGCTGCAGACCAGGTGAAAACAATTCATATCCTTGAAAATGGTAATGTCAACACAACAGGTAGATTGGTGAAGATCGAAGGGTATTAGAGTTCACATGCAGAAGTGGTTATTCAGGCCACAATGAGGACGAGAATCGGGGAAGTGCAGAAATCCCGACATGATTAGGTAATCGCTCAAACAGGAAGATCAGACTGACAGGCAGGAGTGGAAATACAGGAGACAATTGAAGGAAATTGCCCCCCGGCACCAGCCCTGAAGGGGCACTCTGACCTCCTACATTTTTGTAAGTTCTGCTTTATGTGCCCCAGAGCAGGAATAAGCATGGAGCACAGGGGGTATGTGCTGTGGTCCTCCCTCTCCCAGGGCCCCCACCTTGGTGTCTGCTCTTTAGGGACGGATCTCCAGCAAGGAAACTGCCCCAATGAACATAAAATGCAGAGGCTGGAGCACGGCCCCTCCCTCCTTATTTGGTTGTAGCGTATGGCCCCTCCCTCCTTGTTTGTTTGTTTCCTCTCACACACGTACAGTAGGACCTGCTTCCTCTGCTGTTGCTGTGGGAGCAGCAAATAGCAAGAATGGAATATCCTGATCAGCAACAGGTAGTGTTTGTGTGCTGGGGTGTTGGTAGTTAATTTGGGGAGAAGTGTATGTCAGGGTGCTGCTGGCATATTGGCAGTGAATACAGGGGCGAGGGTATGGTTCTGGGTGCTGCTAAGGTGTTAGTTGTGAATGCAGGGGGTTGGGAAGAATGTGTCTGGGTGTGGCTGTAGTGTTGGCAGTGAATGCAGAGGGAGGGTAGTGTGTGGCGCTTTTAGGGTGAGTTTTGAATGCAGGGGGGATGGTGTGTGTGTTGGTGCTACTGGTGTGTTGGAAGGTACTGCAGGGGGTTATGAGAGTGTGTTTGGTGCTGATGGAGTGTTAAACAGTGAACACAGGGGTGTAGAATGTGTATTTTGGTGCTTCTAGGGTGTTTAGTGAATACTGTGGGGTCAGGAAAGTGAGTTTGGGTGCTGCTGGGGTGTTGGCAGTGAATGCAAGGGGGCCATGATTCAGGCCCAATCGCAAGTGCTGAGCTCTCACAACCGGGTCGATGGTGGCTAACAGCGCATGCGCACAACGGAGCCGGCTCCGGGTCTCGCACCAAAGGGGGCGAGCTGTCGATGTTGAGTGACAGCACGCCCCATTTGGTGGGCGGGCCGGGGGGGTGGCTGCCCAAACTGAGGCGTTCCCATGAGAACGCCTGCCATTTGGGGGCGGCCCCACTGACACGAGTGATGTCAGTAGAGAGATTCCGGCTCTATTAGAGCCGAAATCTCTCTGGGGCTTGCGGCCACGAGACCCTACCACAAGGGTCTCGTCGCAAGCCCGATGGTCGTGATGGTCTTGACCATCGCGACCATCAACCTGGCCGCTCGCTATAGCTGTGGGTGGTCACCCACAGCTATGTGAGCGGCCAGGAGTCCGCACAAAAAAAAAAAAAAAGCCCTGATTCAGAGCTAGCGCTCTTTCAGAGTGTCCGGCTCTGAATCAGGGCCAGAGTGTGTTTGGGTGCTCCTAGGGTATTAGTAGTGAATGCAAGAGAGTGTCTGGGTGCAGCTAGGGTGTTAGTAGTGAGTGCCTGGGTAGAGATTGTGTGTCTGGGTGCTTGTAGGTTGTTAGTAGTGAATGCTGGGGGCGATGAGTGTGTCTGGGTGCTGCTTCAGTGTGGGTAGTGAGTGCAGGGTGGATGTGAGAGTATGTCTAGGAGCTGCTGTAGTGTTAGCAGAGAATGCAGGTGGGGAGAGTGTGTGTTTGAATGCTTCTCGGGTGTTAGTTGTAAATGCAGGAGAGAGGGTGTGTATCTGGGTGCTGCTAAGCTATTACTATTGAATGCAGTGGGGAGAGTGTGTGTCTGGGTGCTTCTAGGTAGTTAGTAATGAATGCAGGGGGGCAGAGTCTGGATACTGCTGGTGTATTGGATGTAGGGGTGAGCGGGTTCGGATTTCTGAAATCCGAACCCCCCCGAGCCCCCCCAATCCGAGGCCGATCCGAGTCAGGCTCGACTTTTCCCGCCTGACTCGGATCTGAAATCGAGGCAATCCCGCCTTCCGGGTCTCGCGGGTTTTGGATCCTATATAAGGTACCCGCGTCGGCGCCATTTTCTCACTCGGCTGTGGACAGTGAAGAGGGAGGGTGGGAGTTAGGGCTGGCTGGGCTGTGTAGTGTAGTGTAGTGCAGAGTAGTGTTGTGCTGTGCTGTGCTGTGCTGCGCTGTGCTGCTGTTGTCCATAGGGGCTGTGTCCACTACTTCAAAGTCCATAGGGGCTGGCTGGACTGTGTTGTGCAGTCAGTTCTCCATAGGGGCTGTGTCCACTCCAAAGACCTGTGCAGTCTCCCAGTCCTAAAGGGGTGCTGTAGTGTTGTCCAGGGGGTGCTCTGTCCATCAAGGGTGCTCCCCCCAAGTGCTAAAAAAATAATATTTTTTCTGTGTTTGTGAATTGTGTGCGCAGTAGCCGCACATGCATCAACAAAGTAGTGCCAAGCGTGCGCCTGTGTCATAAGTAAAGGGCCGGCTGGCTTGACCGTTAAAGGGTGCTGTAACCCCCAAAGTACACTACAAACCAACTAACAAAATATTTTCTGTGTTTGTGAATTGTGTGCGCAGTAGCCACACGTGCATCAACAAAGTAGTGCCAAGCGTGCGTCTGTGTCATAAGTAAAGGGCCGGCTGGCTTGACCGTTAAAGGGTGCTGTAACCCCCAAAGTACACTCCAAACCCAAAAAATATATATTTTCTGTGTTTGTGAATTGTGTGCGCAGTAGCCGCACGTGCATCAACAAAGTAGTGCCAAGCGTGCGCCTGTGTCATAAGTAAAGGGCCGGCTGGCTTGACCATTAAAGGGTGCTGTAACCCCCAAAGTACACTCCAGTCCAAACCAAAAAAAAAATTATTTTCTGTGTTTGTGAATTGTGTGCACAGTAGCCGCACGTGCATCAACAAAGTAGTGCCAAGCGTGCGCCTGTGTCATAAGTAAAGGGCCGGCTGGCTTGACCGTTAAAGGGTGCTGTAACCCCCAAAGTACACTCCAAACCAAAAAAATATATATTTTCTGTGTTTGTGAATTGTGTGCGCAGTAGCTGCACGTGCATCAACAAAGTAGTGCCAAGCGTGCGCCTGTGTCATAAGTAAAGGGCCGGCTGGCTTGACCGTTAAAGGGTGCTGTAACCCCCAAAGTACACTCCAAACAAAATAACAAAATATTTTTTCTGTGTTTGTGAATTGTGTGCGCAGTAGCCACACGTGCATCAACAAAGTAGTGCCAAGCGTGCGCCTGTGTCATAAGTAAAGGGCCGGCTGGCTTGACCGTTAAAGGGTGCTGTAACCCCCAAAGTACACTCCAGTCCAAACCAAAAAAAAAAAATATTTTCTGTGTTTGTGAATTGTGTGCACTGTGGCTGCACGTTCATCAACAAAGGAGCAGCGCCAAGCGTGCGCCTGTGTCCCATAAGTAAAGAGCCGGCTGGCTCATTTCTTAAAGGGTGGTGTACCCCACAAAGTGCACTACTCTCCAGCAAAAATAAAAAAATATTTTCTGTGTTTGTGTGCGCTAAATGGAGGACCAAACTTTCACTGATAAAAATAAAATAGGGAAAGATCAAGAACCACTTCCTCCTAGTGCTGTTGCTGCTGCTGGGAGTTGTTCATCATCCCAGAGAGGAAGTAGGAACACCACCACTTTTACTAAACAATTGACCCTCCAACAGTCCCTAGCGATAAGGATGAAGTACGACAGCAGTCATCATGAAGCAAAAGGTATAACTGAGGCCTTGACTGCTATGTTGGTGTTAGACGTGGGTCCGGTATCCGCCATTAGTGCAGTGGGATTTAGACAATTGATGGAGGTAGTGTGTCCCCGGTTCAAAATCCTGTCTAGATTCCACCTGCATCCTCAAAGCAGCAGCGACAAGCATGCGTCTGTCTGTTAAAGGTTGGTGTAACCCTCAAAGTGCGCTCCACAAACAATAAAAAAATTCTTATTTTTTTTTCTGTCTTTGTGAAATGTGTGGGCTGTAGCCGCACATGCATCCTTAAAGCAGCAGCGACAAGCGTGCATCTGTCTGTTAAAGGGTGGTGTAACCCTCAAAGTGCGCACCACAAACAATAAAAATATTCTTTTTTTCCTGTCTTTGTGAATTGTGTGGGCTGTAGCCGCACTTGCATCCTCAAAGCAGCAGCGACAAGCGTTCGTCTGTCTGTTAAAGGGTGGTGTAACCCTCAAAGTGTGCTCCACAAACAATAAAAATATATATATATTTTTTTCTGTCTTTGTGAAATGTGTGGGCTGTAGCCGCACCTGGATCCTTAAAGCAGCAGCGACAAGCGTTTGTCTGTCTGTTAAAGGGTGGTGTAACCCTCAAAGTGCGCTCCACAAACAATAAAAATATTCTTTTTTTTTTCTGTCTTTGTGAATTGTGTGGGCTGTAGCCGCACTTGCATCCTCAAAGCAGCAGCGACAAGCGTGCGTCTGTCTGTTAAAGGGTGGTGTAACCCTCAAAGTGTGCTCCACAAACAATAAAAATATTCTTATTTTTTTTCTGTCTTTGTGAAATGTGTGGGCTGTAGCCGCACCTGCATCCTTAAAGTAACAGCGACAAGCGTGCGTCTGTCTGTTAAAGGGTGGTGTAACCCTCAAAGTGCGCTCCACAAACAATTAAAAAATTCTTATTTTTTTTTCTGTCTTTGTGAAATGTGTGGGCTGTAGCCGCACCTGCATCCTTAAAGCAGCAGCGACAAGCGTGCGTCTGTCTGTTAAAGGGTGGTGTAACCCTCAAAGTGCGCTCCACAAACAATAAAAAAATTCTTATTTTTTTTTCTGTCTTTGTGAAATGTGTGGGCTGTAGCCGCACCTGCATCCTTAAAGCAGCAGCGACAAGCGTGCGTCTGTCTGTTAAAGGGTGGTGTAACCCTCAAAGTGCGCTCCACAAACAATAAAAAAATTCTTAATTTTTTTTCTGTCTTTGTGAAATGTGTGGGCTGTAGCCGCACCTGCATCCTTAAAGCAGCAGCGACAAGCGTGCGTCTGTCTGCTAAAGGGTGGTGACACCCTCAAAGTGCGCTCCACAAACAATAAAAATATTCTTCTTTTTTTTTCTGTCTTTGTGAAATGTGTGGGCTGTAGCTGCACCTGCATCCTTAAAGCAGCAGCGACAAGCGTGCGTCTGTCTGTTAAAGGATTACATCGGTGACAGCATCCAAGTAGGCATGTCAGACAGTCCGTACCTGTACTGGCAGGAAAAAGAAGCAATTTGGAGGTCCCTGTACAAACTGGCTCTATTTTACCTGAGTTGCCCCCCCTCCAGTGTGTACTCCGAAAGAGTGTTTAGTGCAGCCGGGAACCTTGTCAGCAAAAGGCGTAGGAGGTTGCTTCCACAAAATGTGGGGAAGATGATGTTCATAAAATGAATTATCAACTCTTCCAGGGAGACCAGCCTCCAGAACGTACAGAGGGACCTGTGGTTGTGGATTCCAGCGGGGACGAATTAATACTCTGTGAGGATGAGGATGTACACAACACTGAAGAGGGTGAGGAATCGGAGGATGAGGACGACATCTTGCCTCCGTAGAGCCAGTTTGTGCAGGGATAGATTAATTGCCAGCTTGTTTTGTGGGGGCCCAAACGAACCAATAATTTCAGCCACAGTCGTGTGGCAGACCCTGGCGCTGAAATGTTTGGTTTGTTAAAGTGTGCATGTCCTGTTTATATAACATAAGGGTGGGTGGGAGGACAATTCCATCTTGCACCTCTTTTTTTTCTTTGAATTATGTACTGTTTGGGGCCTAGTTTTTCAAACTGCCATCATGTCTGCCACTGCAGTGTCACTCCTAGATGGACCATGTGTTTGTGCCGCCCACTCGTATCTCTTAGCATAGTCATCCAGCTACCTCGGTGCAACCTTTTGGATATAAAAACACTATTGTGAGGTGTGAGGTGTTCAGAATAGACTGGAAATGAGTGGAAATTAAGGTTATTGAGGTTAATAATAGCATAGGAGCAGAAAAACACACAAATTCTGTGATTTTAGCTGTTTTTATGCTTTTTAAAAAAAAAATACAGATCCAAAACACAAAACCCAGAACCCAAAACAAGGAAGGGTGGTTTTGGCAAAACTAATCCAGATCCAAAACACGAAGAAAGATCCAGATCCAAAACCAAAACACAAAAAGTGGCCGGTGCACACCCCTAATTGGAAGTGAATGCAGGGGGAGGAGAGTGTGTGACTGGGTGCTGCTGGGGATGTGATAGTTAATGTTTAGGGGGAGTATGTGTGAGTGCTGCTGGTACTGGGGTGTAATAAATACAAAAGAAGGGAGGGAAGGGACACCAACAACTATCTCACCTCAGGGAACAAGCACACAGGTAAGCAAGTTCCACTTCAGGTTGAGACTTGGCACTTGTGCAGGGACTGGATGTAATTACTTTCCTTAAATAGGAGTAGTATTTAAGGTCGATCCAAACATCATGGTTCTATAGTAACTGCAGTGGTGTTTTTGCCCAGTGATAAAGCTTTACCCTGTACATTAGTGTGGGTTGGAAAAAAACAAAATTGTGAGTTCGAAATTCCAATACTGCGGAAAAGTTGTGGGTCCATAACAATCACTCGTGTGCAAAATTTCAGCTCGGTTGGATAATTTTTACTATCCCCAGCGGGCGCCTGAAGTTTTGAAAATATTACACAAATTAGGATATTTTGTAATCAGGGGAAGACAGGGGCGGATTGGGATAGAAAACCAGCCCGGGAAATTTCTGGTAGCAGCCTTAATGGGGGCGGGTCTTTTGATGGGGCGGAGTCTGTGGAGGGGGTTGGGATACTCCATCCTCATAGGGCCTGATTCTGTGATTCATAGAAAGAAGCAGTTACAGCCTTCCTTGTGTCATTTGCTGCAGTTGTATCTGCAACTTAATGCTAATGCCACTACAAAGCCCTTCCCTGATGTACATCCATGCATCTGAATGTGCAAGGACTGACACTGCAATTATGCTTTGTGCGTCTTTAGACACCAACATCAGTCATGCCACTGAAACTTTCACCAGACCAATGCTAGGTGCAGATCATTCATCTAATTATGGCCTCCAATGTGAGCGAGACTATGCAGCCTCTTTCCACAACATACCTGTCACTCCAATAACACACCAATCGCTACATCTGCATCTGATTAGCCAGCCCCCTGTAGCCACACAGGAAGTCCAACACATTTCTGATGCACTTCTTGTGCATGCATCAATATCTGTACTGCGCATCTATACAAACACCATCGGGACAAAAAACACCACTCTGCTGCTTCTGACTCAGAATAATGCTGTATACTATGCCATAGTGGTTCCTGCTGAATAACATAACTACATAAATAGTTATAAAATGTCACTGGCGTGACATTATGGTGACCATCACACCAAACACGCTGCAGCATACTGTATCATATACAGTATATCAAATGGTCTGGCTGACTGACTCATCAATGCCCAGCCCAAACCCCTGGACCTAGAAACATGAAATCCAGGGGGTATATTCCTTCCATGATGTAAGCACCCACTAAGAAGGGATTTTTTTAAATTCAACTCCAATGGGGGTGAAAATTAGTAAAATGTTTCCTCTTAACTGAGGTGATAGAGTGACAAAACAACATGCCCCAAGTGCTGCGGGACTTTAAGCTCATGTCTGGGATGAATGACGTCTCCGTGTGTCTACATATGAGACAAATCCTCTGTGTTCTATGTATTGTATGGATGCAGTTATAATACCGACAGTCAGAATGCAGACACTGAGAATAGCGGTACCAGCATCCAGACCAGCACCGACATCCTGACAGTAAGTTTTGGTGTTAGCAGGGAGGGTTAGGCACCAGAGGGAAGGTTAGGGTTAGGCAATAGGAGGGGTTAGGTTTAGGCAGCTGGGAGAAAAGCGGGGTTAGGATACCCATACCCAACCCATATAAGAAATGCACCTACACTATCAATATAAAATACAAGGCAATGACTGCATACAGGGATAGATGGACAGATATATTATTGCTATGCATATTTTCTATAAGTACACATAAATGTAAGCATAAACACAACATCTATAGCAGAGGTCTGTGTATGTGTGTGTATACAGGGCCGCAACTAGGGGGGGGCTGGAGGTGCACGTGCACCGGGTGAGCCGCTGTACCTGGTGCCAGTGACCTCCAGCCCGGCGCTGCAGAGAGGCTCCAAGCCGGACGTCCGCTGGTAATATTTATTACCAGCGGGCGCCCGGCTCCTCTGCAGCGACGCGGTGTAGCCGGAGCCGGAGGCTGGAGTTCTCTCCCGAACTCCAGCTTCCGGCTCTCCCCACGGGCACTATGGGGGAGACGTCATGACATCTCCCCCATAGTTCCAAGGACCAGCCGGCGGACCGGACGCGACGCTGGATGCAGGAGCGGGGTTCAAGGTAAGTATTTTTTTTTTTAATAAGCTGCACTACAGGGGCATTATTATGGGGGCAGGGGCATTACCACAGGGGCATTACTATGGGGGCATAGGCAATAAGGGGCATTACTAATGGGGCATGAGCACTACAGGGGCATTACTATTGGGGCATGGGCACTACAGGGGCATTACCACAGGGGCATTACTGTGGGGGCATGAGCACTACAGGGGCATTACTGTAAGGGCACTACAGGGATATTACTATGGGGGCATGGGCAATACAGGGGCATTACTATGAGAGCATGGGCACTACAGGGGCATTACTATGAAAGCATGGGCGCTACAGGGGCATTAATATGGGAGCATGGGCACTATGTGTGTATAAAACATGTGCTTTTATCTAGCACATGTAGATCGGCATTCCTATATACCCATGA
This sequence comes from Taudactylus pleione, assembly GCA_031769625.1. Taxonomy (NCBI): domain Eukaryota; kingdom Metazoa; phylum Chordata; class Amphibia; order Anura; family Myobatrachidae; genus Taudactylus; species Taudactylus pleione. The sequence goes on along the minus strand of JAUIMM010000081.1, from coordinate 7,139,722 downwards.
GGAACTTGCCAGGGTGCTCATGAGAAAAATAACAAGGTATGCAAAAAAGCGGCACTCCACTGGTCTTCATAACAGCAAATAAATATACTCAGCAGTGTCAGTGTAACACTTCCGTGAAAAGGGACAAATAAAAGTTTGAAACATCGGTTCATTAGACTGGCTCTTTGAGTACATTTATTTGATGTTATGAAGACCAGTGGAGTGCCGTTTTTTTGCATACCTTACATATATATAAATAATGTGGTGAGCGATGGGATGTGATTTTATATATATACTGTGTATGTATATATCACATTCACATCCCATCCCGCAATAAATAATCACATTCCATCACACAAGTTAAGATAGTTAGGGGCCCATTTATCAAAGATCATTTGAGGTAAATTCCCCGAAAACACCTGTTTTCGGGGGTTTACCTCAAATACTTAGTATCCCCCGAATGTATGAAGGAGGGACCGCAGCAGGTATCTCCGATACCTGCTGCGATCCCTCCATTGCCGCCGGCAGCCGCCTCCCCCATAGGTTTCTATGGGGGATGCGATGCTGCCAAATGTATCAATATCGGGAATGCTTCGCATTCCCGATATTGACCCCAGCAGCTAACGCCATCTGCAGATAGCGTTAGCCGCTGTGTCCTATGGGCACTTACCGCATTTGAGTCCCTCCGCCGGCAATGGGCGCCGCTCATGTGCAGTCCGCGGGACTGCGCATGCGCAGCAGCCCGGAATGCGCTCCGGCCACATCGCAGGGACGGGCTCTTTTCGGAGCCGGTCTCCGTGCATGTGCCGGGTCATACATTCGGCCGGTATGATCGCATTTTGCAATGCGATCATGGGCGATACTGCATGCCCTGATCGCATTGCAAAATGCGATCCTTAATAAATGGGCCCCTATATGAGGTGATGCTTCAGTGGCATGTGATGTGATTATATTATATAAATATTTGAGGGGTCCATGTGGATTTTATGTGCACACTTAACATTTTGTCTCACAATATGGGGGACCCCCGATCGCCTCCCCCCCCCCCCCGGCTCATGCAAATTATAATAGAATAAGAACAAGTAGATTCAACAACTGCACACACATACAAATAAAATTGAGACTTACTGTACTCAATGCAAGCTAGCCGCAGCTGCCCCGGGTCCTGCTGCAGCAGCATCTGCCCTTCCCGGCTCCTAAGTCCTGCCCTTGTGACTGCTTGAGGCGGAGCCGTGAGCTGTCACTCACGAGCTCCGCAATGGCCGATGGGAGGAGCTGCTACTGCTGCTGAGAATGCGCAGCAGCCATGAATCCTCCCGCAGCCATATTACACGGGATGGATTAGCTTCTGTACAGAAGCTTATGACCGCTGCTCACATTACCGGCCGTTAGAGCTGCCGATGCCTGTGTCAAACGGCCCAGCAGAGGGGAGAGGGGGACCGGCCCAGCGGGAAACAGCCCGCTTTCCCGGTGGCCCAATCCGCCCCTGGGGGAAGGCACAGTTTTGGGGCACACATTTTGGCAATTAAGTTGATTTTAAGTGAAAATGCTTCAGTTGAACTCCGTTATAAACAAACCTTTGGGGTAGACGTCCATTCCCTGCCCCCCCCCAAAAAAAGTCAAAATATTACAATTTTCCATGAAAAGCCATTTTGCCGCATGTGCTCCTGAGATTGACAGGCACTATTTTCAGGTATTCTGACTTTTGAAGTGCGGCCTCCTGGTCGCTAGCTAAGCTGTTGGTTACCACCCACAGCTTTAGCGACCGACCAGGTTGATGGTCGCGATGGTCTTGCGACGGGGCTTGTGACGGGGCTTGCGACGAGACCCTAAGGTTGGGTCTCAGCAACCGCAAGCCCCAGGGAGCTTCCTGCTCTGATCGAGCAGGGAGCTACCCACTGACATCACTGCTGATGTCAGTGCGGCCGCCCACAAAACGGCAGGCGTTCCTTAAGGAACGTCTCAGTTTGTGAAACCACCCCCCGCCATGCCTACAAAACAGGTCGAGCTGTCGATCAACATCGACAGCCGCCCCTTTTGTAGTGAGCTCCGGAGCGAGAGAATTTCTCTCTTGCTTCGGGGCTTGCGCATGAGCAGTGCGGCCGCTGTGCGTGCGCAAGGCCTAAACATCGACCCGCTTGCGAGCGGGTCTGAATGAGGTCCATTATTTCTTAGGTAAAGATGGATATCGGAAGCCCACCATCATTTGCTGGCTGGACTTCCACCGTTGAAACTTTCAATGCATTGGTAACAAACCATTGCATCAAAAGTGTTCGATGGTAAAAACTATTTATATGATTTTCAAATCCAAAGTCCATAGGGGCTGGCTGTGTTGTGCTGTGCTGCTGTTGTCCATAGGGGCTGTGTCCACTCCTCCAAAGTCCATAGGGGCTGGCTGGACTGTGTTAAGCAGTCAGTTGTCCATAGGGGCTGTGTCCACTCCAAAGTCCTGTGCAGTGTCCCAGTCCTAAAGGGGTACTGTAGTGTTGTCCAGGGGGTGCTCTGTCCATCAGGGGTGCTCCCCCCAAGTGCAAAACAAATAAATATTTTTTCTGTGTTTGTGAATTGTGTGCACAGTAGCCGCATGTGCATCAACAAAGTAGCGCCAAGCATGCGCCTGTGTCATAAGTAAAGGGCCGGCTGGCTCGTCCGTTAAAGGGGGCTGTAACCCCCAAAGTGCACTCCAAATAATTATAATATATATTTTTTTTCTGTGTTTGTGAATTGTGTATGCAGTAGCCGCACCTGCATCAACAAAGTAGCGCCAAGCGTGCGCCTGTGTCATAAGTAAAGAATCGGCTGGCTTGACCGTTAAAAGGTGCTGTAACCCGCAAAGTGCACTCCAAACAAAATAAAAAAATATTTTCTGTGTTTGTGAATTGAGTGCACTGTGGCCACATGGTTATCATCAAAGTAGCGCCAAGCGTGCCCCTGTGTCATATGTAAAGGGCCGGCTGGCTTGACCGTTAAAGGGTGCTGTAACCCCAAAGTGCACTCCAAACAAAATAAAAAATTATTTTCTGTGTTTGTGAATTGTGTGCACTGTGGCCACACATGCATCAACAAAGTAGCGCCAAGCGTGTCATAAGTAAAGGGCCAGCTGGCTCGTCTGTTAAAGGGTGGTGTAACCCCCAAAGTGCACTCCAAACAAAATAACAAATTATTTTCTGTGTTTGTGAATTGTGTGCCTGTGTCCCACAAGTAAAGGGCCTGCTGACTTGTCCGTTAAAGTGTGCTGTAACCCCCAAAGTGCACTCCAAAAAAAGAAAAATATATATTTTTTTGTGTTTGTGAATTGTGTGCGCAGTAGCCGCACGTGCATCAACAAAGTAGCGCCAAGCGTGCGCCTGTGTCATAAGTAAAGGGCCACCTGGCTCGTCTGTTAAAGGGTGGTGTAACCCCCAAAGTGCACTCCAAACAAAATAAAAAATTATTTTCTGTGTTTGTGAATTGTGTGCAATGTGGCTGCACGTGCATCAACAAAGGAGCAGCGCCAAGCGTGCGCCTGTGTCCCTTAAGTAAAGGGCTGGCTCGCTTGTCCATTAAAGGGTGCTGTAACCCCCAAAGTGCACTCCAAACAAAATAAAAAAATATATTTTTTTGTGTTTGTGAATTGTGTGCGCAGTAGCCATGTGCATCAACAAAGTAGCACCAAGCGTGCGCCTGTGCCATAAGTAAAGGGCCGGCTGGCTCGTCTGTTAAAGGGTGGTGTAACTCCCAAAGTGCACTCCAAACAAAATAAAAAAATATTTTCTGTGTTTGTGAATTGTGTGCACTGTACGTGCATCCTGAAAGCAGCAGTGCCAAGCGTGTGTCTGTCTGTTAAAGGGTGGTGTAACCCCCAAAGTGCACTCCAACAAAAATAAAACATTTTCTTCTGTGTTTGTGAATTGTGTGCACTCTACGTGCATCCTCAAAGCAGCAGTGCCAAGCGTGCGTCTGTCTGTTAAAGGGTGGTGTAACCCCCAAAGTGCACTCCAACAAAAATAAAATATTTTCTTTTGTGTTTGGGAATAGTGTGCACTGTACGTGCATCCTCAAAGCAGCAGCGACAAGCGTGCGTCTGTCTGTTAAAGGGTGGTGTAACCCTCAAAGTGCGCTCCACAAAAAATAAAAAATTCTTTTTTTTTTCTGTCTTTGTGAATTGTGTGGGCTGTAGCCGCACCTGCATCCTCAAAGCAGCAGCGACAAGTGTGTGTCTGTCTGTTAAAGGGTGGTGTAACCCCCAAAGTGTGCTCCACAAAAAATAAAAAGTTCTTTTTTTTCTGTCTTTGTGAATTGTGTGGGCTGAAGCCGCACCTGCATCCTCAAAGCAGCAGCGACAAGCGTGCATCTGTCTGTTAAAGGATTACATCGGTGACAGCATCCAAGTAGGCATGTCAGACAGTCCGTTTCTGTACTGGCAGGAAAAAGAGGCAATTTGGCGGCCCCTGTACAAACTGGCTCTATTTTACCTGAGTTGCCCCTCCAGTGTGTACTCCAAAAGAGTGTTTAGTGCAGCCGGGAACCTTGTCAGCGAAAGGTGTAGGAGGTTGCTTCCACAAAATGTGGAGAAGATGATGTTCATAAAAATTAATTATCAACTCTTCCAGGGAGATCAGCCTCCAGAACGTACAGAGGGACCTGTGGTGGTGGATTCCAGTGGGGACGAATTAATACTCTGTGAGGATGAGGATGTACACAACACTGAAGAGGGTGAGGAATCGGTGGATGAGGAGGATGAGGATGGCATCTTGCCTCCGTAGAGCCAGTTTGTGCAGGGATAGATTAATTGCCAGATTGTTTTGTGGGGGCCCAAACGAACCAATCATTTCAGTAACAGTTGTGTGGCAGACCCTGGCGCTGAAATGATTGGTTTGTTAAAGTGTGCATGTCCTGTTTATACAACATAAGGGTGGGGGGGGTGGGAGGGCCCAAGGACAATTCCATCTTGCACCTCTTTTTTTTCTTTGCATTATGTACTGTTTGGGGCCTAGTTTTTCAAACTGCCATCATGTCTGCCACTGCAGTGTCACTCTTAGATGGACCACGTGTTTGTGCCGCCCACTCATGTCGCTTAGCATAGTCATCCAGCTACCTCGGTGCAACCTTTTGGACATAAAAACAATATTGTGAGGTGTTCAGAATAGACTGGAAATGAGTGGAAATTAAGGTTATTGAGGTTAATAATAGCATAGGAGCAGAAAAACCCACAAATTCTGTGATTTTAGCTGTTTTATGCTTTTTTTCAAAAAAATACAGATCCAAAACACAAAACCCAGAACCCAAAACACGGAAGGGTGGTTTTGGCAAAACCAATCCAGGTCCAAAATATGAAGAAAGATCCAGATCCAAAACCAAAACACAAAACACGAAAAGTGGCCGGTGCACACTCCTAGAAGCTAGCAGTGTTTTTGGCTGTGGGTACTTGAGGGTATACTATATTTACAAATACAGTCTGGCTCCAGAGTCCATCATGACTGGCGCTGGTGGGGAGGCCAACCATGCCTTCACCTGATTACAAAAATATCCTAATTTGTGTAAAATTTTCAAAACTTCAAGTGCCTAGAGATAGTAAAAATTAACCTACTGAGCTGAAAATTTGAAGACGAGTTACTGTTATGAGCCAACAACTTTTCCGCACTATTGGAATTTCAAACTTGCAATTTTTTTTTTTACCCACCCTACTGTACGTCTCTCCTATTACTCATGTAATATCTTCACTCCGCCTTCACACCCAATATCCACCCACTACTACCCACTTTTATTTCCTCCGTCTATCTCATCCAACTAGTCCCCACTGCTTACCGACCTTTCTATCACACGTATCCATCAATCTACATAATACTTCCATACACTCTGGGGGAGATGTATAAACTGGCGGTATGTGGGTTTAGTGGTATGAGGGCACATTATATGCACTGATACAGCTTCTCCATGTATTAATGTGGGGTTGGGTGGTAAATGATGGTATCGGCGCTGTTATCTAGAAGATAGCACACCGATGTGCCAGCCAATGTATGAACAGTCAGTGGCACTGACCATTCTGACAGCTGCAGCACTTGTTTTGACAGCTGCAGCAGTTGTTGCCCCACCATGGCAGTGACAGCACTGTCACTGCTGCAGCAGCGGCTGGGCTGCACGGGAGATTACCAGTGGAGCCGGCTGGGAGATGTGGCACTAGGCTAATGAGCGGCGGGCTCTGGCAGGGATCGTCGGAGGGAGGAGTTTTCACTCCCACATTCCGGCAGGTGAGATGTTCTTACATCTCGTCGGTACTGTTTACTGCTTCACCTCGGTATAGAGTCGAAGCAGGAAGAGTTATAGGGGCACGATCCGTGCCCCTATAATACCTCCCACCTATGTTACTAAGGGCTCTATCTACTACAATCCGCATTTTGAATGCAGATTGTAGTGTGATATTACCGACTGAATTCGCATAAAAATCCCTTGCAGGGACAGAGCTTGCAATAAAGCTCTGTCCCTGCGAATCCCCTCCGCACATTTATCACAGCTGCCATTAAGCCCTGCCCCCATTGGTAAGCCCTGCCGCTTGCGATCACAACCCCTCCGCGATCGTAACCCCCCCAGGTGACCCCCCCTCACTTAATTGCACTTACCTGCAGTGATCGGGGCTCCGGTGATGCCCTCCATGGCTCTGGTCAGCTGACAACCCATACTGCACTGGGACCCGGTCACCTGATGACCGGGTCCCAGTGCAGGATGGGAGACCAGCTGACCGGAGGGAGGACATCACCGGAGCAACGATCTCCAGTCCCTGAACTCAGGTAAGTTATTTTTTTTTTGGCAGAGATCAGCGTGTGGTTTGTTTAGACCACACAGCTGATCACTGGGGCCGGCTCCAGGCTCTGCTCTGCATGTTAGAGTGGAGCATTTGTATGGTAACCGGGGGAGACCCTGGATAACGCCACCTCCAGGTGGTGTTATTATCACAGGGCTTCCCCCAGTATTTATTTCACAATTTATAGTTAGTAACTACCAGGCAGATCGCATTTCCCATTACAATTATGGGAAATGCGATCTGATTACTAAAAATGAGTGATATTTAGGGGTTGGAGTAGAATTTTACGAATTCTACTCCAATTGCCCTTTAGTAACTTAAGGTTAACCTAAAATAATGTAAAATGGGTGTGAAAACACTCTTTTTCACTTTATTTTAGTAAAAATAATGATAATAAATAGAGCCCTAAATCTCCCATTCATGCCCCTTTCATTTATGCCTCCTTGGGCCTGATTCAGACCCACTCGCGAGCGGCTGTCCGCTCGCAAGTGGGTCGATGGTCTGCACTGAGCATGCGCACGACGGAGGGAGCTCCGTCGTGCGCATGCGCCAGACACGACGAGCGAAGGACTTTCCTTCGCTCGTTGTGTCCGATCAAAGGGGGCGTGCTGTCAATGTTGATTGACAGCACGCCCCCTTTGGTGGGCGTGCCGGGGGCGTGCCTCCCTGACGGGGGCGTTCCCACGGGAACGCCTCCCGTCAGAAGCCGGCCCACTGACATCACTAGTGATGTCAGTGGGAGTGATTTTGGCTCTGATAGAGCCAAAATCACTCCGGAGCTTGCGGTTGAAAACCTCAACCGCAGGCTCCGGCTCGCAATTTCGATGGTCGCGATGGTCACGAACATCGTGGCCATCAAAATGCACGCTCGTATAGCCTGTGGGTGGTGACCCACAGCTATACGAGCGTCCAGGAGGACGCTCCATGAAAATGGAGCCCGGCCCTCATGCAGAGCGTGCGCTCTGCTCAGAGCGTACGGCTCTGAATGAGGGCCCTTGTCTTCCTCTTTCCCTTTATGCTAATTTAATATTTTCCTTGCTTTTTCACCCTAATTTAATTTGTTCCTCTCTCTGTCACCATTACTCATTACCTACCCCTACGTATATGACTCCCGCAAATCAGGTGAGGGGTGAGAGTGCTGGCCCATAGTGCCTTGGCACCCAATCAATTCTTTAAAGTAAAGTAGGGGTGTGCACCGGCCACTTTTCGTGTTTTGTGTTTTGGATTTGGATTGGTTTTGCCAAAACCACCCTTCCGTATTTTGGGTTCTGGGTTTTGTGTTTTGGATCTGTATTTTTTTTGAAAAAAGCATAAAAACAGCTAAAATCACAGAATTTGTGGGTTTTTCTGTTCCTATGCTATTATTAACCTTAATAACATTAATTTCCACTCATTTCCAGTCTATTCTAAACACCTCACACCTCACAATATTGTTTTTAGGCCAAAAGGTTGCACTGAGGTAGCTGGATGACTATGCTAAGTGACACAAGCGGGCGGCACAAACACATGGCCCATCTAGGAGTGACACTGCAGTGGCAGACAGGATGGCAGTTTGAAAGACTAGGCCCCAAACAGTACATAATGCAATGAAAAAACAGAGGTGCAAGATGGAATTGTCCTTGGGCCCTCCCACCCATCCACCCTTATGTTGTATAAACAGGACATGCACACTTTAACAAACCAATCATTTCAGCGCCAGGGTCTGCCACACGACTGTGGCTGAAATTATTGGTTTGTTTGGGCCCCCACAAAACAAGCTGGCAATTAATCTGTCCCTGCAAAAACTGGCTCTACGGAGGCAAGATGTCATCCTCATCCTCCTCATCCACCGATTCCTCACCTTCTTCAGTGTTGTGTACATCCTCACCCTCACAGAGTATTAATTTGTCCCCGCTGGAATCCACCACCACAGGTCCCTCTGTACTCTCTGGAGGCTGGTCTCCCTGGAAGAATTGATAATTAATTTTGATGAACATCATCTCCACATTTTGTGGAAGCAACCTCCTACGCCTTTCGCTGACAAGGTTCCCGGCTGCACTAAACACTCTTTCAGAGTACACACTGGAGGGGGGGCACCTTAGGTAAAATAGAGCCAGTTTGTACAGGGACCTCCAAATTGCTTATTTTTCCTGCCAGTACAGGTACGGACTGTCTGACATGCCTACTTGGATGCTGTCACCGATGTAATCCTCCACCATTCTGTCAATGGTGACAGTATCATATGCAGTGACAGTAGACATGTCAGAAATAGTTGGCAGGTCCTTCAGTCCGGGCCAGATGTCCAAACTTGGTCCTGTCTGCCCTGCATCACCGCCAGCGGGTTGCTTAGGATACCTAAGTTGTTTCCTGGCAGCCCCAGTTGCGGAAGAAAATGAAGAAGGAGCTGTTGGCGTGTCACGTTTCGCTTCAGCTGACAGTGTTTTCACCAGCAGGTCTTTGCACCTCTGCAGGCTTGTGTCCGCTGGAAAGAGAGACACCATGTAGGCTTTAAACCTACGATCGAGCATGGTGGCCAAAATGTAGTGGTCTGATTTCAACAGATTGACCACCCTCGAATCCTGGAAAAGCGAATGAAGGGCTTCATCCACAAGTCCCACATACCGAGCGGAATCGCTTGGTCTTAGCTCCTCCTTCACTTTCTCGAGCTGCTTCTGCAAAAGCCTGATGAGGGGGATGACCTGACTCAAGTTGGCAGTGTCTGAACTGACTTCACGTGTGGCAAGTTCGAAGGGCTGGAGAACCTTGCACAGCACAGAAATCATTCTCCACTGCACTTGATTCAGGTGCATACCCCTTCCTTTGCCTATGTCATAGGTGGATGTATAGGTTTGAATGGCCTTTTGCTGCTCCTCCATCCTCTGAAGCATAAAGATGGTTGAGTTCCACCGCGTTACAACCTCTTGCTTCAGGTAATGGAAGGGCAGGTATAAGAGTGTTTGCTGGCACTACTGTCTTCAGCACGCAGTCGCTGAATGGCAAAAGTGGGCAGAAATTTTTTGGGCCACCCAAAGAGTCTTCTGCACGCCCTTGTCGTTTTTCCGAAAATTCTGCACCACCAAATTTATTGTGTGAGCAAAACATGGGACGCGCTGGAATTTGACCAAATGTAATGCCTGCACAATATTGGTGGCATTGTCAGATATCACAAATCCCCAGGACAGTCTAAGGGGGGTAAGCCAATGGGCAATGATTTTCCCCAGTTTCTCTAAGAGGTTATCGGGGGTATGCCTCTTACTGAAACCGGTGATACACAGCGTATCCTGCCTTGGAACGAGCTGGTGTTTCTGAGATGCTGCTACTGGTGATGCTGCTGTTGTTGCTGCGTAAGGCGATGCATCTACCCAGTGGGCTGTCACACTCATATAGTCCTTAGTCTGCCCTGTTCCACTTGTCAACATGTCCGTGGTTAAGTGGACATTGGGTACAACCGCACTTTTTAGGACACAGAGGACACTTTTTCTGACGTCTCTGTACATTCTCGGTATCGCCTGTCTAGGGAAGTGGAATCTAGATGGGATTTGGTACCAGGGCAGGGGCGTATCTATAATGGGTGCAGGGTGTGCGGGGAACTCGGGCCCCTGGGTCCAGGGGGGCCCCGCACCGCACACCCTGCACCCATAATATTACTTACCTCTCCGGAGTCTCATGTCGTCGTGGGCGTCCCTCACTGTAAAACGACTGGAAAATGGCTGCAGCGGCCATTTTCCCGTCGTTTGAGCATGCACAGTACAGGGAAAATGGCCGCCACGGCCATTTTCCCGGTGACCTGTACATACATTATAGACTCCGGGCACTCTCTAGTGTCCAGAGTCTATAACTCCGGCACTGGTCGCGTACAGCTCATTGCCCTGCAGGCCGCCGGGCGGAGAGGAGGGGGCCTGTGTCGGAGACTGCACACGGGCTCCCTCCTCTCTAGAAACATCCCTGTATCAGGTACAGACTACCTCCATCAATTGTCTAAATCCCACTGCGCTAATGGCGGATACCGGACGCACGTCTAACACCAACATAGCTGTCAAGGCCTCATTTATCCACTTTGCAACAGGATGACTGCTGTCGTACTTCATCCTCCTCACTAAGGACTGTTGGAGGGTCAATTGCTTAGTAAAAGAAGTAGTGGTGTTCCTACTTCCTCTCTGGGATGATGAACGACTCCCAGCAGCAACAGCAGCAGCGGTAGCAGTATGCGTAGCAATGCAGGATCCTCCGGAGGAATCCCAGATAGGAGAGTCAGTCATGCCAGTGACATGGCCTGCAGGACTACTTCTGATCCTGACTAAGGAGGAAATTGACGAGGAGGGAGTTGACGGTGTCATTTGCAGGCGCTTGAATACAACAGGACAAAGGGATTTAGGTGTCCCTGGATTGCTTACGGTCTTAGCCAAAGTTTCTGAACTTGACAGTAACTTTTTATGAACGCTCTGCAAGTAACGTATAAGGGAGAATGTTCCTAGGTGGTTAACGTCCCTACCCCTACTTATTCCACCTTTACATACGGTACAAATGGCAAGACAGTTGTTTACTGGAGTGGGATAGAAATGTTTCCAGACCAAAGAGGTGGAATGTTCGGTCTTCTGCCCAGGCATGACCGTGATGGGATTTTTCATCCTACAGACAACAACTGTCTCCCCCGGTGCCTGATTTAAACAAACCACCTCACCATCAGAATCCTCCTCATCAACTTCCTCCTCAGCGCCAGTTACACCAATATCCTCATCCTGTTGTACTTCAACAGTGAAATCTTCAATTTGAATATCAGCAAGTGGACTGTGGGTGCTCCTTCCAGCACTTGCAGAGGGCGTGCAAATGGTGGAAGGAGCCACCTCTTCCCGTCCAGTGTTGGGAAGGTCAGGCATCGCATCCGTCGCCACACTTGGACCACACAGTTCTTTGCTGTGCTTTTGCCAGCTTAACTAATTTCATTTTACTAGCGGGAGGAGGGCTTCCATCGTCATGTGGAGCTGAACCACTAGTTATGAACATAGGGAAGGACCTTAGCCGTTCCTTGCCACTTCGTGTTGTAAATGGCATATTGGCAAGTTTACGTTTCTACTCAGACGATTTAAATTTATTTTTAAGGTCATTTTCCTGAACTTTCTCATTTGGGATTTTTGTATGCCCTCTACTTTGACATTGGGCATTGTCCTTGGCAAATAACGTTGATGGCATGTTATCGTCTATGTCATGACTAGTGGCAGCAGCTTCAGCACTTCAACAGACGAGCCAGGCAGCCTTTGTGTTATGACACAGGCGCATGCTTGGCGCTACTTTGTTGATGCACGTGCTGCTACAGCGCACACAAGTCACAAACACAGAAAAAAAGATTTTTTTTTATATTTTTCCGGCAGTTTGGGGTTTACACCACCCTTCAACAGACTAGCCAGCCCTTGACTTATGAAACAGGCGCACACTTGGCGCTGCTACTTTGTTGATGCACGTGCGGCTATAACGCACACAAACAGAATAAAAATAATTGTTTTTTTGCACTTGGGTTGAGCACCACTGATGGACAGAGCAACCCCTGGACAACACTAAAGCACCCCTTTAGGACTACAGCCTTTATGGGACACTGCACACAAGTCACAAACACAGAAAAAATATATATATTTTATTCCGGCACTTTGGGGGTTACACCACCCTTCAACAAACGAGGCAGCCGGCCCTTTACTTATGATACAGGCGCACGCTTCTTTGTTGATGCATGTGCGGCTAATGCGCACACAAACACTTTGGGGGAGCACCCCTGTTGGACAGAGCACTCCCTGGACAACTCTACAGCACCCCTTTAGGACTACAGCCTTTATGGGACACTGCACAACACAGCCCAGCCAGCCCCTATGGACTTTGGAGTGGACACAGCCCCTATTGACAACAGACTGCACAGCACAGCCCAGCCAGCCCCTATGGACTTTGGAGTGGACACTGGCCCTGATTCAGAGCCGGACGCTCTGACAGAGCTCTGACAGAGCGCTCGCTCTGAATCAGGGCCGTCCCTGCTCCTTTTTGGAGCGGCCTCCTGGCCGCTCGCATAGCTGTGGGTGTGGGTCAAGACCATCGCGACCATCGGGCTTGCAACGAGACCCTGCGGTAGGGTCTCGCTGCCGCAAGCCCAGGAGTGCTTTTGGCTCTATCAGAGCCAAAAGCACTCCCACTGACATCACTAGTAATGTCAGTGGGGCTGGACCCAGACGGTAGGCATTCCCAAAGGTGCGAGGTGTCGATGGTGATTGACAGCACGCCCCCTTTGGTGCGAGACCCTTAACGACGGCTTGGCCGTCGTTATTCGGGTCTCATGCATGCCCACGACGGAGGCGCCTCCGTCGTGCGCATGCGCACTTGGGCACCATCGACCCGCTTGCGAGCACTCAGCATTCGCGAGCGGGTCAGAATCAGGCCCACAGCCCCTGTGGAAAACAGCAGCACCAGCACGGCAAACTCTCACCCTCCCTCCTCACTGTTCACAGCCGGAGTGAAAAATGCCGCCAACGCGGGGACCTTTTATGGAATCCAAAACACGCGAGAATCCGACAGCGGGATGATAACGTTTTGTCTCGATTTCAGATCCGAGCCAGGCGGGAAAACTCGAACCTGACTTGGATCCGGCTTGGATCGGGGGGGGTTCGGATTTCAGAAATCCGGACCTGCTCATCCCTACTTTAAAGTTGGGAATAAATCTGTCTCAAAGGGTCATTTTTAACACTTGGCAAAACAACATTCAAAACATGCAAACAGATTTCGGGAATGCCTATTAGCTGAACGCTAAATTACAGTGTAAAAAAAGTGTTTGCATGCCTTGCATCACAAAATGGTTTTTAAATGTGCAAATTTGTACCCTTTAGCTGTATTTGCCCGTATGAGCTGTATGAGCCCCTATGTCTGTAGATAGAACATACACAAATCCTCTTCCACAAAAAGCTAAGGCCATTGGCAAACCCAACAACCAGGGGTGTAGGGAGGGCGGTTTTGGTGGAGCATGAGCTCCGGACGCTGAAAAGGTCAGAAGGCGCTGGGTGCTGCTAGAGTCCAAATCCGGCATCTGTTTGATCACTGGAAGACTGCTGGGTGCCAGTTCCAGAGGCGCTGCTTCCTGCTTCTGGCAGCATAGCGGTGTGTGTGACATCATGATGTCACATGCACGGCTACAGGAGCCGTGCACCCGCCCTAGAGAAAAAAAGAAAAGAGATGCTAACTTAGGGCCTGATTCAGCACGGATTGCACGCACCCACATGTAGCGAAAATATGCAAAATAATGCGATCGCAGCATTTTATCAGAGACGCCCCCAGCTTATAAAGCCCCCCACTTCCCGTTACATACATTTGCAAGTCAGCAAAAACATTGGTAACATCGAGAAAACATCGTTTCCATACGCAGAGTTGTGGTGTAGCTTGACATGCTGCACTACGTGCGAAGCTTCCTGTCATCATGCAGAGCTCAGGCTGCGTATGCTGTTGCTGGGGCTTAATTATGCATGCCCCTGTATCGGTGTTGAAACGCACAGGCACGCCTGCGTTCCTTTGACCACCCCCCCTTCCACCCCCAAACGGCACTTGCTGTCAATAATTTCAGTGTTACACTGCGTATCCACTGTGTTTGCATACCCGATCGATGTGGCCGGTTGGCACACGCGCACTACGATATATACGTATGTGCAGAACACAAACATCGACTGGTTGCGTTGCGTCCGCAGCCTTGCGATCCAACCTGAATCAGGCCCTTAGTAAGTTACACCACACTGTGTCCTGGCTGCTCACTTTTTGCAGGCGGCAAGAAAGAGGCAGAAATTTGCCCAGTAGGCAACAGGTAACCCGGTCCCCTCGGATAAGTAGAAGTGTAATTATCTCTATATTCCTGGCAGCAGCCAGCAGCATGTTACTTCTCTGAGCTTTTCTCCAGTGCCGCCTCGATAGGTGCCTCCTGTCCAGCAATGAGGTGCTAGACTGCTGCTACAGTATTTACTAGAGATGAGTGGGTTCGGATCTCAGAGATCCGAACCCACCCAAATTTCGGGGATCCGGGGCGATCCGAGCGCGGTTCCCTGACCCGAGGCAAAACCTTGCGACCCCTCTGTCGAGTCGCGAGATTTTGTTTTGAGCGGGCTTAACGCTGATTGGCTGAGAGAGCCGTCTGTCACGGCTCTCAGCCAATCAGCGTTAAGCTCATTGAAAACAGCACAAAAGAGGAAAAGTAGATGGCGCCCGCCATCCCCCGCCGCCTAACACCGCCGGCACCCCCCGCTGCCGACACCGCTGGCACCCCCACTGGCAACATCCCCGCTGCCGAAACCACCACTGCCGACACTCCTGCACTGCTGCCCAACGTACTGAGGACACTGTTAGCGACCCCCACACAGCCGACAAACACTGAGGACACCACCAGCACCCATGCACTGCCGACACAGTCAGCAAATCTGCAATGAGGACACCGCTGGCACCCCCGAACTGCCAACACAGCCAGAAAACCTGCACCAAAGACACCGCTGGCACCCCCGCACTGCCGACACAGCCAGCAAACCTGCACTAAGACACCGCTGGCACCCCTGCACTGCTGACACAGCCAGCAAACCTGCACTAAAGACACCGCTGGCACCCCCACACTGCCGGCATCACCGGTACCCTTCACCGGGGACACTGCCAGCACCACAGCACTGCCATTTCATGTACTGAGGACACCATCAGCAACCCCGCTGTGCCAACACTGCTGTCACAGTAAGTGCACTATTGGTGTATCCAACCCACACTGTATCCGTGTTGGAAATTAGAAACTGAACTGCCACATGTTAGTGCCACCCACTGTGTCACTTAGCTTAGTCAGCCAGCTAGCTAGATGCAACTTTTTGGCCTTTACTAGATGAAGCAAATAATATTGTGAGGTGGTCAAAATTGATTGGAAATTACTGGAAATAAATGTTATTGAGGTTAATTATACTGTAGGAACAAAAACAGGCCCATTTTATGTGATTTTAGCTATTTTTATGATTTTTTAAAGAAAAAATCCAGATCCAAAACCAAAACACAAAGAACAAAACATGGAGTGAGGTTTTAGCAAAACCAATCCAGATCCAAAACCAGGGTAGATCCAGATCCAAAACCAAAACACGGGGGTCGGCGCACATCTCTAGTATTTACACATTCCTACAAATCCCTATTGTATGGTTGTTAAGGGGTATATTCAATTACCCGCGGGACTTCTCCCGCGAGTAATTGAGGCTCGAATGTCCCGCGGCGCGGGGTTAAGCTATTCAATAAAATAGCTTTTTCCCCGCGCCAGTAAATGAGCCCTCGTTCACGGGAACACACTGTTTCCGCGAGAAGTGTGGAAACAGTGTGTTTTTCTGATGCGCGCGAGGCCGACAAGGGCGGCTTCGTGCAGCTGTTACCTCGCACCTACATGAGGTGTGAGGTAAAGCCCGTCAGCGGGGATTCGCGCTTATTGAATCACCACCAGCGCGACAATTAGCCGCGGGGTAAACCCCGCGGCTAATTGAATATGCCCCTAAGTTTGGGTAGAGATATCCATGTCATTTGCTAATCTTCCTTACCAGCAGAGGGCGCTCTGCTCGACCGGGATAGTGAAAGATGGGGATGTGCCACAAGGTGGCACACCCCCGTGAGATGAGACTACACCTCCATTAGGCAAGGCCACACCCCTTTAACTATGAGGCCATGCCCCTTTTGCGGATGCCCACATGCCTACTGCGCGCACTCGGGGACTGCCAGGGCTGCTGAACAGCTCCAGTCCGTCCCTGGCCATGGATGTCATAGTAGTGTGCCCTGGGCGGAAAGAGGTAGGGGAAAGAAAGTCATAAGGAGGACAGGGTCGGGTTGAGGGCAGCAAAGGGTGCATTTATTATCCAGCAAACAATGGTTTCTATAGACCATTTATGATTTTTTTTTTCATTTTAATTTAGCCTCATATGCTGGCTACGAATATGTACAGATTACACATGTGTCAGCCAGTGTAATTAAGTGAAATCTCAAATATTCATGCTGTATAATTAAGAGTAATAAAACTTTTTAATAATCAGGTAAACCAATAAATGCTATAAGCATAAAGCAAATATACAGATAAAACAAATCAATGTTCCAATAAAATTGCCATATACATACATACAATGAAGAAAAGTAGTATTAAATATAAAAAACAATATATGGGGATGTGAGGTGCTGTGCTATAGTTTAATTAAAAAAAATTGATGCCGATATAAAAATACCCACTGCAGATCATTATGTGTGAACGTCCATGTTTCATATGTTATTTCCCATGGTAACAAGTCAAATGTTTTTATCATTAGGATAGAGCTGCTATCTGCCGTGCAAACAAATGGGTAACTGGCACGTGCACAGCAAATAGTATTAATGAACATAGGGCCTGATTCAGCAAGGAACGCAGTTGTGTATATGCACGCAATCCGTTGATTAATTGGCAATGCACGAGCGTATGCATCACAGTGTGCGTGCGCGAACTAGCCACTGCATTCGTAGAGGCTACGCAGACTTATAACAGAGTGATTGACAGGAAATGCCGTTTGGGGGGTGGTCCAGTGCATTTCAGCGCCGTTGCATGGGCGTGCATAAATTAGCCACTGCGATCAGGGGGGAGCGGGTACAGATTACCGGGGCCCGGGCTTCCTGAGGGGCCCGGGTCCGGAGCCGCTCCCCCTCCCTCACAGCAGCCCAGCACGGCTGCAGTGGAGACTGCTCGTGGCTGCTGAGCAGCAGCCACAGCAGTCTCCTATGCCTGTGGGGGGGAGCGATCACACTGATCGCGCCCCCCTGGCTTTGAGCAGGGTTGAGGGGGCACAGAGTGCCCCCCCTCCGCAGCGCGCAGCGCCGCTGCATATCTTTTTTTTTTCTGGGATGGGGGCGTGGCCACGCCTCCCACGATTAGGTCACGCCCCCGCCGCGGCTCTCAGCGGGCCTGACTGCGATATCAGGCGCTGCCTGAGGTCTCATAGCGTGCGCAGAAGTTAGCAATTCCTGAGATCTGACCTGCCTTAACTGTGCGTACGGGTCCGATGTTACCGATTATTTTGCTATGTTGTCAATGTATACAGATGTGAGTAAGGGGAAGTGGGCGTCCTTATGTCAGGCTGCGATCGCAATGCGAATGCAAACATTTAAATATCACCACTGATATTAGCAACTGTGTTGCGTGCATATAAGCAGAATAGCGATCCGTAGTGAATCAGGTCCCGTAGTGAATCAGGCCCACAAGTCACTTGTGCATAGTGAGTAAAGCTGGATGTGCACGGACTTGGTAAAAGTTATAAACAAAGAAGGTACCACTGACCGTTCTTACATTGCCACACCAGATCGGCGCCCTATCTAGGGATAGAGCAGCGATAATGACAGTGGCGCATAGCGTTCTGATCAAATGCCTGCATTATTACATGCAGGGAAGCGGTAACTGGAACACATAACGTGCGCATTTACCAATTTGGCAGCTATCACCACTTTATACGAGTACATCTTCCCCCATGCATGCCCAGCATAATCCTTTGTAAATAAATTGGCTGCATTTCCAGGAATAATAGTTCACTTCGAAAACATAAATTCAAGAGCATATAACAAAACATCACACTGCAAATAAGCTTCCTCACCACGCTCTAAAGCTGTTACATTTCAGCTTAGACAAAATACATCCCTTGATATAGAAAATAGCTTAAATGTTTTTGTAACAAGTGTAATTATTTTTGTTATATATACCACTTTCTGTCAAACTAATTGCCAAGTATGTGCTGAAAACATGTTTTCTAAAATTCATCTGCAGCGCTTTAGAGCAGGCCCAGATAACAGCTGTATCTTTCTAAAATAATGTCAGCAGTTTACATAGTTGTAAATTGTCCATAATTTCCAGGGACGGATTTCTGCTATCAACTTTGCCTGGTAACACTTCTTTTTCTCTGTCTGTTCAATGCAATTGTTAAATTGAGCAAAATAATACACCTTTTTATTAGCTCACTTGCCAACATTTTATTTAGGAATCGGTATGAAATACCGCTGGCCCCCGATTCCCATCAGCGGCAGCCCGACAGATGGACAGATCCCGGCAGTGGCAGCCCGACAGCGCTGGAAACCCTGATCGTCCTCAGGTAAGTATATACTAACTTAACCTAACCCCCCCTAACCCTAACCCTCCTTAGGAGTGCCTAACCCTAATCCCCCCTCTAAGTGCCTAAACCTAACCCCCCCTTCCCGTCTGCCTAAACCTAGCTCCCCCGGGAGGGTGCCTAACCCTAACCTCCCCCCGGGGGTGCCTAACCCTAACCCTCCCTCCCCCTAGCCTAACCCTAACCCTCCCGGGGGGGTGCCTAACACTAAGTCTCCCCCGGTTGCCCTAAACCTAACCCTCCCCCCCCAAGGCTGTCCGCTCGCGGCGCCCGGTATCCCTTCGATCGGGATGCCGGGTACCTGTCTCCCAGCGTCGGGAAAATGACAGGCATCTAGATACAGACGCCTGTCATTTAACCCACACCGGGATAAAGAAATCGGGAAGCCGGCTGTCGGGATCACGTCAGCCGGTTTCCCGATTGCATCCCCTTTATTTATTATTATTATTTATTTAATATCAGTTATTTATGTAGCGCACAGATATTCAGCAGCTCTTTCAATCCCTGCCCCAATGAAGCTTACAATCTATGGCCCTCATTCAGAGCCGCTCGTTAGCGGCAGTACGCTCGTTCCGAGCGATGTTCGCACATCTGCGCATGCGTACGGTTTTTAGTACGCATGCGCAAACCAGTCAGTGCGGCCAAAATCGTTTGTACGCTATATAGCGAGTGCCTGCTATTTTGAGTGACAGAATGAGGCGTATGTGGGTGGTAACAGGGGAAGGTGCTTGAAAACGGGGGAGTGGAATTCGAACGCAGGCGTGCTTAAAGGTCAAAACGGGCGTTTTAAGGGTGTGCATAATTAATCCAGCAGCGTCATTGACCACGTCACTTGTTTTTTTTAAACTCAGAACTGCTCGCAAAATAGCGGTTGAAAAAACCAACCACAAGAATAGCGAGCAGTTCATACGCTGTACGATGTACTCGATTAATCTAATAAATAGCGGACATGACGAATGGTGCGAGCGGCCAGGGGGCGTTTTTATCAAATAAACGAGCGTATGTTTTGCTCGCTCGTTCAGACTTAGAGGTGTGAACAGACTGCAATGTGCGAACGGATCATTTGAATAGCCACCCCTTGTTTTTGAACGAACGACCGCAAATAGCGAACGGCTCTGAATGAGGGCCAATGTTCCCTATCATATGTACACACACATACATACTTAGGCTAATTTTTGTTGGGAGCCAGTTAACCTACCAGTATATATTTGGAGTGTTGGAGGAAACCGGAGCACCTGGAGGAAACCCACGCAAGCACAGGGAGAATGTCACAATTCACAGTTTGGCAAGATCCAGTACTAAGGCGTGGAGTCTAACGTATTCACCAGGGACCCCCACAAAGCGATATGGACTTAGCTGTGTCCGACACGCAGGTCGTGGCCCTCAGACTTGGTTCCCTAATACAGGTGCTGGTGTATTCAGGAATAGAGCGGAATACAATGAAAGTATATAGTGTAGTCGACGAGCCGGGTCAGAATCAAACGGACAAGATGGTACCAGGGATCAGATGTAAACAGGTCACAGTGAAAAGCCAAGGTCAAAACCAGGATATAAAGCGCAGTATCAAGAGTGTCACAAACAAAGCCACGGTCAGGAAGGAACAGTAAGGATCACTAGGAACACTATAGTATGGATGGAAACCTATACTCTGGCACTGGACTGCGCTCAGGAACCCCTTTATATAGACTGTGCATTCAAAATTCGCGCCAAACGTGACGTCACGTTTGGCGCGTCTGCCCCTTTAAATTTTACACAGGACAGCGCGCACATCCCTATGGGAGCCAAGGCTACTTGTGTTCAGGACCAGCCGCAGGGGGGAGGAAGGAGGAAGCCAGGATCATGGGCGCCGGGGACTGCATGCTCGCAGCGGCGCCAGCCCGGTAATTGACAGCCGGTGTCTGGCTTGCTATTACAGAGGAATATACAAACTCCACACAGCCCTAAGGCTGTGGTGGGAATTGAACCCACGACCTCAGTGATGTGAGGCAGTAATGCTAACCATTACACCATCTGTGCTGCCACCACTTTAACTTGGGGAGGTCCAAGTGGGACATTTTGAGGGGGTAGCAGGGGGGCATGGTAACACAATTTGCATACACATACTGTGCAGCCTCACAAATCATGGCCTCATAGAGCAGGGCTTTGGGCTCAATGACACAATTCACCATGATTTGTATCATCATGGCCATGGACTGCCCACTTCACTGTGAGAAGTTGGCTTACACACCTTGGAGTCTGGGAGGTCTCCCTGAAATTTAAGAGTCTCGCAGACATTCTGTAGGGTTGAGTATTTTATGCTGGCATTTACTATGTCCACAGTCAGTATGTCGACGTGACAATGCTGACGCCAGAATCATTCCCAACACCAGAATCATTCCCAACACGGGTGTAATACTACTTAGAGCATTTTAACCATTTGGATCTTATAACTTTAAACAAGGCTTGTTGGATAAACACAATGTAATCTCTGGACGGTGTTATACACTTTAGCTGCAGCCTGTAGAAGAGAAACTGTGGGCAAGATCATCTTTCCCCTACCTCACGAGGCTGCTGGTGTAGCTCCTCCCCTTTAGAGTGGCCATCATGGTAAGATTTTTTTAGGACTTCCTCAACTAAACTAATGAAATAATTGTATAGAATAATTGCAAACATACACACACAGTTATATGTGTACATGAATTACCAACCTTTTTATGATTGATGTATGAGGAATAATGCCACAAACTGAAAAATCCATTTCACTTCATGTTTCATTACTATGGAACTCAGAGAAAATAATCACAGGAGGAGGTGACTTTTCGCAAAACCTCTATTTTATCCTTGTTACATATTACAAACAAATGGCAAATAGAAACAATATTTATCAAGAAGTCAGAGAAAAATTATGATAATTTCTTTTATTTACTAATAAGTAGTTGGACAAACTGAGAGGACATTCTTTATATGTTTATAAACAGCTGCTAGTCTCTTGATAAGAATGAGACACCATATATATCGGGGACGTTGCATATTTGTATTCCTGGTAACCAATATGCTGCATTTTTTTCTGCCATTTTTATTATTATTTTTTTCTTTTATGACATGAATATGTCACTGAGGCATGAAAAAAAAAGAAAAGTTAGAGAAAGCATATAATTTAGGAAACTACACAAGCTACAGTAATAAGCATCCCTGGGTCACTACAGTAGATATTTGAGAGGGATGTAGTCAGGAAGCCGCCAGTCGAAATGCCGACTACCGGCTTCCCGGCTGTCTAATCCCGACAGGGGACTAGTGACAGGCATCGAAATATGCCGGGAGCCTGATGCTCAGCATACTGAACAAAGGTAAGCTGGGCACGGACAACCGCGCGCTGGGTAGGGTTGGGTTTCAGGGCTCCCGGGGGTACTTAAGAGTTAGGCACCCAACGGGAGAGTTTAGGTTAGGTTTAGGCAAGGGGAAGGGTGGGTGAGGGTTAGGCACCCCACGGGAGGGTTAGGTTTAGGCAAGGGGAAGGGGGGGTTAGATATAGGCACTTACAGGGGGGTTTAGGGTTAGGTACCCCTAAGGGAGGGTTAGGGGGGGGATAGGGTTAGGTGTAGTTACTATACTTACTAATCAGGATTTTCAGTCCTGCCAGTCTTCTGGTGTCGGGATTTGAACCGCCAGGCATAGGTCCGGCGGTCATTCATACCAATCCCATTTGCGATACCTACTGCTATCCCTGCAAAAGCAGCTCCCATTTGTGATCACTATACTTTTACACATCTCAGTACAAGATTTTTATTGTTGTGAAATTATAATTACCAGATCTAAAACTCAATAATAAATAGGCCCCTAAATAAGAGGGGTGTAGTAGGTATTACCACCGGCCGCATGGTGAAGATCCCGATCGTCCTAAAGGTAAATATAAACTAACCTAATTTAACCCCCTAACTCTAACCCTTCTTTAGGGTGCCTAACCCTAACCTCCCCCCTGTGCCTAACCCTAATCCCCCCTCTAAGTGCCTAAACCTAACCCCCCCTTCCCCACTGCCTAAACCTAAGTCTCCAGGGAGGGGTGCCTAACCTTAACCACCCCCCGGGGGTGCCTAGCCCCCCTTCCCCAAGCCTAAACCTAACCCTCCCAGGGGGGTGCCTAACCCTAAGTCCCCCCTTCCCCTAGCCTAAACCTAGCCCTCCCCCCCGTGGCTGTCCGTGCCCGGTGCCCGGCTTACCTTCGTTCAGTATGCTGGGCATCAGTCTTCCGGCGCCTGGTTAATGACAGGCGTCGAGTTTTCAATGCCTGTCATTAGTACCACGCCGGGATTAGAAAGTCTGGAAGCCGGCGGTCGGCATTTAGACCGTCGCCTTCCAAACTACTTCCCAATAAGTGTTATCTTGTAACCACAGCCTGTAAAACAGGGATTGTCATAGCTTTCTTAATAGTTGCTGGTCTCTTGACAAGAATTGTTCCCCATTTGTATTTGTTCACTTAACGTAAAGATTTTCTCAGTACTAGGGATGGCGTGTGTGGCAGGGCCTTAGCTAAAGGTAGGTGAGCAGTGCCGCCCCCAGTGTGCAGATCCCCATGACACTTTCATTTGGCTTGCAAGGTGCTTGAAACAGCACCCAGCAACCTAGAGAGCGCTGCAGAACCACATGGAGCTGCATCCTGGTCACATGTTTAGGGGGCAAGGCAGGTGCAGGGGGGATTATTGTCCTGCTACAGCCCTAGGGTGTGAGCATGGTCACTCTCCTTCATGAGGGCCTTATTAGCAGTCTAGACAATGAAGGGGGTGTGGCTGCACTTCTCCAGCAGCCCCGGGTGCATTGTGCACCCTTTCCCTTCCTCATAGCGCCCCAGGTAGTGTTGGTATTTGCAGAACCTAATGTGTTGATAGGTGTCAACACTGCAGTGTGTGAAGAAGGTCAGTCCACACATAAATAGTTTAACCAAGGTTTACTTGATTAACAATGTAGAAACATTGGACGGAACAGGATTAATACAGTAGATATCCAATGCAGGCACATTCAGTACATCAGGTCCAGCCAGGAGCAGGGTAATGTCAGTGGCGTGTGGCAATACACTCACTGGTGTCAGTGGAATGTATATGGCACCTACACTAGCAGTGGGGAACCATTACACTTATAGCACAGTCTCCATCCAGAGGCACTCGACAGCATGACAATTCATTATGGAGGCCGAAGAGGAAGAACATGCTGTAAGGCCGCATATGCGCAGTAGCGTATTCAGTGAGATGTTGCTCAAGTGAAGTCTCTGTTACTATGGGACCCTGCAGCAGCACCAGCAAGATGAGGAGACAGCGCAGAGCGCTCTCCTCAGCCCACTGCCCCCCCTCATAGCTCAAGGCTGCCTACTTACATAACAATACAAGACATTCAAATTTTTGGATGCTTTTCTGTAACCAATAACATACAGGATTACACTCAAATAAACATAACATGACATAACACATCAACATTTCAAAATGCAGTTCAAGATGTAGTCAGGATCCCAAAGGTTAAAATACCGGCTCCAGAATCTCGACGGTCATCAGAATACCAGCTCCAGAATCCTGACGGTCACAATCCCAACCGTGAGTGTTAGGGTTAGGATTAGGGGTTAGATTTAGGGTTAGGCACTGGGAGGTGGGTTAGGGTAAGGCTGCAGGAGGGAATGGCTAGGGTTAGGCTGCGGGAGGGTTTGGGTTAAGCTGCCAAAGGGGACGGTTAGGCTGCGGGAGGGGTGGGTTAGGGTAAGGGTTAGAATACTCACCAACAAGCATCGAGATTTGACCATCGGGATTCCCGAGTCAGCATTGTGACTATCGGGAATCTAACTGCCTAGAAACTGTACCCAACCCCTCCAGCCCACATCTTCGTAGGAGGGCATTGAGCACATGCGACTTCATATTGACATATCAGCAGTGGCGTAACTAGGGTATTTGGAGCCCAGGGCAAATTTGAAAATGGAGCCCCCCCTCCCATGTGCGCGAGGTGGAAAATTGGTGTGGTCACTGAAAAATGGGCCATGTCAACATGACACACACCCCTTTCCTGTCATTGGGAACATTTCTTTCCATTTGCACCTTAATGCAGTGCCCCTTATACAGTCCCCCTATGCAGTGCCCCTAGTAGTGGCCCCCCTTATGCAGGCCCCCAGTAGTGCCCCTTATACAGTAGTGCCCCTTATATAGTACCCCCAGTATACAATGCCCCCAGTAGTGGTCCCTCTTATGCAGGCCCCCAGTAGTGCCCCTTATACAGTACCCCCAGTAGTGGTTCCCCTTATGCAGCCCCCGATTAGTTCCCCTTATACAGGCCCCCAGTAGTGATCCACTATATGCAGTGCCCCTTACACAGTTCCCCCTGTAGTAGTCCCCCTTATGCAGCCCACCATTAGTTCCCCTTATACAGTGCCCCCAGTAGTGATCTCCCATATGCAGCCGCCCAGCAGTGATCCCCCATATGTAGTGCCCTTTATACAGTGCCCCCAGGAGTGATCCCCCCTTATGCAGGCCCCCAGTAGTTATCCCCCCTATGCAGTGCCCCCTGTAGTGAGTCTCCCTTTTCAATGCCCCCTGTAGTGGTCCCCCGTGTGCAGTGCCCCCAGTAGTAAGCCCCTTATATAGTGCCTGAGTAGGAGTCCCCCTTGATGTAGTGCCTCCAGTAGTAGCCCCCCCAGTAGTCGTCCCCCCCAGTAGTAATCCCCAGTAGGGGTCCCCCCCAATGCAGTGCCCCCAGTAGTAGTCCCCCCTATACAATGCCCTTTATATACTGGCCCCAGTAGGAGTCCACCTTGATGCAGTGCACCCTGTAGTAGTCCCCAGTAGTGGTCCCCCCCAATGCAGTGCCCCCAGTAGTATCCCCCCCAGTAGTGGTCCACCCCCCCCGAAGCAGTGTCCCCAGTAGTAGTCCCCTCCTTAGTAATAGTGTCCCCCCCAAAACAGTTCCCCCAGTAGTGGTCCCCTCCTTAGTAATAGTGTCCCCCCAGTAGTGGTCTCCCCCCCCTGAAGCAGTGCCCCCAGTAGTAGTCTCCCCCCCTGATAAATACACACTGACATTAAACAATAAATAAAAGTAAAATACCTGAATCCACGCTCCAGCTCCCGCCGGCATCCACATGTCAATCCTCCCAGGCTGACACGCTCTGCATTATGGGAGAGACGTCATGACGTCTCTCCCATTACCCACTGCAGGAGCCGGAAGGGAGCTGGCTCTTGCAGTGGGCGCTGCAGCTGCAGCAATCAATGAGAGTCTATATGACTCTCATTGGCTGCTATTTAACACACACATCGCCGCCAGCGCTGGTGGTGTTGTGTGTGCAGCAGCAGCCAATGAGAGTCTATCGGACTCTCATTGGCTGCTGATTCACACACACATCGCTGCCGTTCAGCGGTGATGTGTGTGCAGTAGCTGCAGCAGCCAATGAGAGTCATCTGACTCTCATTGGCTGCTGGTTAACACACACATCGCCACCAGCACTGGCGGCGATGTGTGTGTTAGCACAGTCTGAGCCCGCCCGCCTCCCACCCTCCTCCTGGCGCTATTGGGCAAGCGCTCAGGGGGAGGGAAGGGGCTCAGCTGTGCAGCACAGGACCGGCGCTGGGAAGCCTAGCGCCGGTCCAGTGTAAATGTGTAGTGCTGACCGCACACACTGCGGTCGGCATTACACTGGCTAACTAGGGCGGGCTGGTACCGTGGCCAGCAGCGCCCCCCCCCTGTGCGACGCTGGTCCCCTGCCCTAGTTACGCCACTGTATATCAGCAAGGTTTTCCTCACTAGTCACATTATTCACTCAGACTAAAGTTCTATCTACCAGCTCTCCTATGAAATGGTGTCTTCTGGCAGTATGCTTAGACCGACTACAGAGCAAGTGACGGCAGGGCTCATATTCAGACCCTGCAGCAGCACCTGCAAGACGAAGAGACAGCGCAAAGCACAGTTGGGAGTATAATTATACACCTAACACTTTAATTTCCAAAAATGCACAAGGAGATAACTATTTTGAAGAGAGATGCAACATCTCTGCAGGTAGGTAAAATGAAGGTCTGCCACCCAGAGGGGGCATAGTCTGTGAGGAGCCTGTGGGATGCCTCTTTGTGGGATATTACTGACATGCAATATTGCTTACTGATAAGAAAGTGGATCTGTACACACAGGCCTTCCGACAAGCATTTGTATCACTTTAAGGCCTGTATTCAATTAGAAGCGAAAAGCCAAGATCCGCAAAAAAGTATCACCGATTGTGACTTTTCGCCAGGCGAAAACTTATCTCCGTATTCAATTCCATCCGCTTTTCACGTACGCGGAAATGTTTATGCAATGTAATAGGCGAAAAAGATTTGCCTAAGAATAGCAGGAGACAAGAAATGCAACATTTGTTTTGGGGTGCAAAGGTAAGGAAACCACTCAGAACCCTTGGGACAGCCCCCTAAAGGACAACTGCGTCAAAAAATTCCTAAAAAAAAAAACCGTAAGAACACCCCAAAAAAGTACTTTGAATTTTGGGGTGAAAAAGCACAAAATGGGGGTACAAGTTCGCAAACTAGCGAAATAAGGTTCTGGTGGTGCACTAAGAAGGGGGCAAGTGTTTTTGGGATTGCAGGTGCTTTTATGATGGTGGAAATTCGCAATTATTGAAACTGCACTTTAGAGACATTAAAATATGCTAGCACCCATTTTCAGGTACCCCAAATTTGACAGGACTACTTATTTTTTCCAAAAAAATACTGCTTAATGCTTTTCTTCACCACTTGTGCAAAGACGCGAATAAGTGGCTATTTTGCGAACTTAAGTACCCCAAACAGTAGTATTAGGGCTAATCCAGCACTACTACATTGATCCCCAATGTTTCTGCATCTTTTTGGGGGGTTCAGGATGATTTCCCTGATTCTGAAACCACTTTTTGCCGGTGCTGACATTGTGTGTCGCCGTTTTCACGTTTTTTGGAATTGAATAGGGCGAATCGCGGATACGCGTACGATAAGTTTCTGCGGCTAAAATATGCGATGTAGACGTAAACCCTGGCAGGCTAAACTTTAGTGCATACGCAAAACTAATTGAATACGGGCCTAAATTGTGCTGCATTAATTTCAGTGTTGCCTACAGAGTGCACAATTGCTTGATGAATTACTATGGCGCACTGTAAAATAATGATTCTGTAAAAGCACAATACTACACCATGCTGCAGCGCCAACATAATCACTTTTACATTATTTTTGTATGTTATAATTGCTTAACTAATTAGAACGGTTTAACAGCTGACCTTTTTGTTTGTCTGCCAGTCTTATGGCACAGTCAGGAAGATATCCCTTTGAGTTAATTTATGTAATACAGTGTCTTCTATAATACTCTGTTTGCACTTTAACTCTAAAAGAAGCCCTCTTAAAAGTAGATGAACTATATACACAGTATACAGTATATAACAAAGAGTGAACTCCCATAGGGACCAATCACAATGTTTAGGAGGCTTAAGAAATAGTTGTAGTCCTTTCCGCTAACAATAGCAGCACCACGTAAAAACTCCTTAATTAAAGCAGCATGATCATAATGTCACAGTTGTAAGTCTTTGACCTATATAATGTTAATTGGTGCTTTATCAATCTCCAATAGATTTGGTGAGAAAGAAATGTTTCTCTTGAAAGCTGTTTAGCACAATTCTTTAAAAATCTATTGATGCCTTTAAACTATGTTTTGAACATAGCAGGGTGTAAAAATTGTCTCGGGCATGTGTTTTAAGACAGAATAGCTCCTCTCTGATCAAAAATACCAGATCTCGGGGCAAGCGCCTTGAAGCCATCACTCTGTACAGTGGGGATTATTATTATAGGGACCGTTGGCAAGTGATAAAGTGAACATGTGGATTTGCTGTGAATTCTAATTACCTCCGGGGACATGTTTTTGCTGCTTCATGTAAATTGTTTGGGCTGGGGAACTTGCTGTGTATACTAAATAACTTGTGGTGAAGACTATTAGGTGTGTTTTAAAGTAGGGGTGAGCGGGTTCGGATTTCTGAAATCCGAACCCCCCCGAGCCCCCCCGATCCGAGTCCGATCCGAGTCAGGCTCGACTTTTCCCGCCTGACTCGGATCTGAAATCGAGGCAAAACGTCATCATCCCGCCTTCCGAGTCTCGCGGGTTTTGGATCCTATATAAGGTACGCGCGTCGGCGCCATTTTCTCACTCGGCTGTGGACAGTGAAGAGGGAGGGTGGGAGTTAGGGCTGTGTAGTGTAGTGTAGTGTAGTGCTGCTGTTGTCCACTACTTCAAAGTCCATAGGGGCTGGCTGTGTTGTGCTGTGCTGCTGTTGTTAATAGGGGCTGTGTCCACTACTTCAAAGTCCATAGGGGCTGGCTGGACTGTGTTGTGCAGTCAGTTCTCCATAGGGGCTGTGTCCACTCCAAAGTCCTGTGCAGTGTCCCAGTCCTAAAGGAGAGCTGTAGTGTTGTCCAGGGGGTGCTCTGTCCATCAGGGGCGCTCCCCCCAAGTGCTAAAAAAATAATATATTTTCTGTGTTTGTGAACTGTGTGCGCAGTAGCCGCACGTGCATCAACAAAGTAGTGCCAAGCGTGCGCCTGTGTCATAAGTAAAGGGCCGGCTGGCTTGACCGTTAAAGGGTGCTGTAACCCCCGAAAGTACACTCCAGTCCAAACCAAAAAAAAATTATTTTCTGTGTTTGTGAATTGTGTGCGCAGTAGCCGCACGTGCATCAACAAAGTAGTGCCAAGCGTGCGCCTGTGTCATAAGTAAAGGGCCGGCTGGCTTGACCGTTAAGGGTGCTGTAACCCCCGAAAGTACACTCCAGTCCAAACCAAAAAAAAAATTATTTTCTGTGTTTGTGAATTGTGTGCGCAGTAGCCGCACGTGCATCAACAAAGTAGTGCCAAGCGTGCGCCTGTGTCATAAGTAAAGGGCCGGCTGGCTTGACCGTTAAGGGTGCTGTAACCCCCGAAAGTACACTCCAGTCCAAACCAAAAAAAAAATTATTTTCTGTGTTTGTGAATTGTGTGCGCAGTAGCCGCACGTGCATCAACAAAGTAGTGCCAAGCGTGCGCCTGTGTCATAAGTAAAGGGCCGGCTGGCTTGACCGTTAAGGGTGCTGTAACCCCCGAAAGTACACTCCAGTCCAAACCAAAAAAAAAATTATTTTCTGTGTTTGTGAATTGTGTGCGCAGTAGCCGCACGTGCATCAACAAAGTAGTGCCAAGCGTGCACCTGTGTCATAAGTAAAGGGACGGCTGGCTTGACCGTTAAGGGTGCTGTAACCCCCGAAAGTACACTCCAGTCCAAACCAAAAAAAAAATTATTTTCTGTGTTTGTGAATTGTGTGCGCAGTAGCCGCACGTGCATCAACAAAGTAGTGCCAAGCGTGCGCCTGTGTCATAAGTAAAGGGCCGGATGGCTTGACCGTTAAAGGGAGCTGTAACCCCCGAAAGTACACTCCAGTCCAAACCAAAAAAAAATTATTTTCTGTGTTTGTGAATTGTGTGCGCAGTAGCCGCACGTGCATCAACAAAGTAGTGCCAAGCGTGCGCCTGTGTCATAAGTAAAGGGCCGGCTGGCTTGACCGTTAAGGGTGCTGTAACCCCCGAAAGTACACTCCAGTCCAAACCAAAAAAAAATTATTTTCTGTGTTTGTGAATTGTGTGCGCAGTAGTCGCACGTGCATCAACAAAGTAGTGCCAAGAGTGCGCCTGTGTCATAAGTAAAGGGCCGGCTGGCTTGACCGTTAAAGGGTGCTGTAACCCCCGAAAGTACACTCCAGTCCAAACCAAAAAAAAATTATTTTCTGTGTTTGTGAATTGTGTGCGCAGTAGCCGCACGTGCATCAACAAAGTAGTGCCAAGCGTGCGCCTGTGTCATAAGTAAAGGGCCGGCTGGCTTGACCGTTAAGGGTGCTGTAACCCCCGAAAGTACACTCCAGTCCAAACCAAAAAAAAAATTATTTTCTGTGTTTGTGAATTGTGTGCGCAGTAGCCGCACGTGCATCAACAAAGTAGTGCCAAGCGTGCGCCTGTGTCATAAGTAAAGGGCCGGCTGGCTTGACCGTTAAGGGTGCTGTAACCCCCGAAAGTACACTCCAGTCCAAACCAAAAAAAAAATTATTTTCTGTGTTTGTGAATTGTGTGCGCAGTAGCCGCACGTGCATCAACAAAGTAGTGCCAAGCGTGCGCCTGTGTCATAAGTAAAGGGCCGGCTGGCTTGACCGTTAAGGGTGCTGTAACCCCCGAAAGTACACTCCAGTCCAAACCAAAAAAAAAATTATTTTCTGTGTTTGTGAATTGTGTGCGCAGTAGCCGCACGTGCATCAACAAAGTAGTGCCAAGCGTGCAACTGTGTCATAAGTAAAGGGCCGGCTGGCTTGACCGTTAAGGGTGCTGTAACCCCCGAAAGTACACTCCAGTCCAAACCAAAAAAAAAATTATTTTCTGTGTTTGTGAATTGTGTGCGCAGTAGCCGCACGTGCATCAACAAAGTAGAGCCAAGCGTGCGCCTGTGTCATAAGTAAAGGGCCGGATGGCTTGACCGTTAAAGGGTGCTGTAACCCCCGAAAGTACACTCCAGTCCAAACCAAAAAAAAATTATTTTCTGTGTTTGTGAATTGTGTGCGCAGTAGCCGCACGTGCATCAACAAAGTAGTGCCAAGCGTGCGCCTGTGTCATAAGTAAAGGGCCGGCTGGCTTGACCGTTAAGGGTGCTGTAACCCCCGAAAGTACACTCCAGTCCAAACCAAAAAAAAATTATTTTCTGTGTTAGTGAATTGTGTGCGCAGTAGCCGCACGTGCATCAACAAAGTAGTGCCAAGAGTGCGCCTGTGTCATAAGTAAAGGGCCGGCTGGCTTGACCGTTAAAGGGTGTTGTAACCCACAAAGTACACTCCAGTCCAAACCAAAAAAAAAATTATTTTCTGTGTTTGTGAATTGTGTGCGCAGTAGCCACACGTGCATCAACAAAGTAGTGCCAAGCGTGCGCCTGTGTCATAAGTAAAGGGCCGGCTGGCTTGACCGTTAAAGGGTGCTGTAACCCCCAAAGTACACTCCAGTCCAAACCAAAAAAAATATTATTTTCTGTGTTTGTGAATTGTGTGCCCAGTAGCCGCACGTGCATCAACAAAGTAGTGCCAAGCGTGCGCCTGTGTCATAAGTAAAGGGCCGGCTGGCTTGACCGTTAAAGGGTGCTGTAACCCCCAAAGTACACTCCAGTCCAAACCAAAAAAAATATTATTTTCTGTGTTTGTGAATTGTGTGCGCAGTAGCCGCACGTGCATCAACA
Source organism: Taudactylus pleione (assembly GCA_031769625.1). Lineage (NCBI taxonomy): Eukaryota > Metazoa > Chordata > Amphibia > Anura > Myobatrachidae > Taudactylus > Taudactylus pleione. The sequence continues at coordinate 7,107,616 of JAUIMM010000081.1, read as the reverse complement.
AAGTAGTGCCAAGCGTGCGCCTGTGTCATAAGTAAAGGGCCGGCTGGCTTGACCGTTAAAGGGTGCTGTAACCCCCAAAGTACACTCCAGTCCAAACCAAAAAAAATATTATTTTCTGTGTTTGTGAATTGTGTGCGCAGTAGCCGCACGTGCATCAACAAAGTAGTGCCAAGCGTGCGCCTGTGTCATAAGTAAAGGGCCGGCTGGCTTGACCGTTAAAGGGTGCTGTAACCCCCAAAGTACACTCCAGTCCAAACCAAAAAAAAAATTATTTTCTGTGTTTGTGAATTGTGTGCGCAGTAGCCGCACGTGCATCAACAAAGTAGTGCCAAGCGTGCGCCTGTGTCATAAGTAAAGGGCCGGCTGGCTTGACCGTTAAAGGGTGCTGTAACCCCCGAAAGTACACTCCAGTCCAAACCAAAAAAATATTATTTTCTGTGTTTGTGAATTGTGTGCGCAGTAGCCGCACGTGCATCAACAAAGTAGTGCCAAGCGTGCGCCTGTGTCATAAGTAAAGGGCCGGCTGGCTTGACCGTTAAAGGGTGCTGTAACCCCCAAAGTACACTCCAGTCCAAACCAAAAAAAATATTATTTTCTGTGTTTGTGAATTGTGTGCGCAGTAGCCGCACGTGCATCAACAAAGTAGTGCCAAGCGTGCGCCTGTGTCATAAGTAAAGGGCCGGCTGGCTTGACCGTTAAAGGGTGCTGTAACCCCCGAAAGTACACTCCAGTCCAAACCAAAAAAAAATTATTTTCTGTGTTTGTGAATTGTGTGCGCAGTAGCCGCACGTGCATCAACAAAGTAGTGCCAAGCGTGCGCCTGTGTCATAAGTAAAGGGCCGGATGGCTTGACCGTTAAAGGGTGCTGTAACCCCCGAAAGTACACTCCAGTCCAAACCAAAAAAAAATTATTTTCTGTGTTTGTGAATTGTGTGCGCAGTAGCCGCACGTGCATCAACAAAGTAGTGCCAAGCGTGCGCCTGTGTCATAAGTAAAGGGCCGGCTGGCTTGACCGTTAAGGGTGCTGTAACCCCCGAAAGTACACTCCAGTCCAAACCAAAAAAAAATTATTTTCTGTGTTTGTGAATTGTGTGCGCAGTAGCCGCACGTGCATCAACAAAGTAGTGCCAAGAGTGCGCCTGTGTCATAAGTAAAGGGCCGGCTGGCTTGACCGTTAAAGGGTGCTGTAACCCACAACGTACACTCCAGTCCAAACCAAAAAAAAAATTATTTTCTGTGTTTAGCCGCACGTATATATCAAATCGATATAACATAAATGGAGGACCAAACTTTCTCCGATAAAAATAAAATAGAGAAAGATCAAGAACCACTTCCTCCTAGTGCTGAAGCTGCTGCCACTAGTCATGACATAGACGATAACATGCCATCAACGTCGTCTGCCAAGGCCGATGCCCAATGTCATAGTAGAGGGCACATACAATCCCAAATGGCAAAGTTCAGGAAAATGACCTTGAAAAAGACATTTAAATCAGCTGAAGAGAAACGTAAACTTGCCAATATGCCATTTACGACACGGAGTGGCAAGGAACGGCTAAGGTCGATCCCTAGTATGTTCATGACTAGTGGTTCAGCTTCACATGACGATGGAAGCCCTCCTCCCACTAAAAAAATCAAAAGAGTTAAGCTGGCAAAAGCACAGCGAAGAACTGTGCTTTCTAAGAAGATATCACAAATCCCCAAGGAGAGTCCAAGTGTGGTGGTGGTTGCGATGCCTGACCTTCCCAGCACTGGACGTGAAGAGGTGGCTCTTTCCACCATTTGCACGCCCCCTGCAAGTGCTGAAAGGAGCACCCACAGTCCACTTGCTGATATGCAAATTGAAGATGTCACTGTTGAAGTACAACAGGATGAGGATACTGGTGTAGCTGGCGCTGAGGAGGAAGTTGGCGAGGAGGATTCTGATGGTGATGTGGTTTGTTTAAATCAGGCTCCGGGGGAGACAGTTGTTGTCCGTGGGATGAAAAAGCCCATCACGGTCATGCCTGGGCAGAAGACCAAACATTCCACCTCTTTGGTCTGGCAATATTTCTATCCAAATCCGGACAACAACTGTCTTGCCATATGTACCATATGTAAAGGTGAAATAAGTAGGGGTAGGGACGTCAACCACCTAGGAACATCCTCCCTTATACGGCACCTGCAGCGCGTTCATAAAAAGTTACTGTCAAGTTCAGAAACTTTGGCTAAGACCGTAAGCAGTCCAGGGACACCTAAATCCCGTTGTCCTGTTGTATCCAAGCGCCTGCAAACCACACCGTCAACTCCCTCCTCGTCAATTTCATCCTTAGTCAGGATCGGAAGTAGTCCTGCAGGCCATGTCACTGGCATGACTGACTCTCCTATCCGGGATTCCTCTGGAGGATCCTGCATTGCTACGCCTACTGCTGCCGCTGCTGCTGTTGCTGCTGCTGGGAGTCGTTCATCATCCCAGAGAGGAAGTAGGAACACCACTACTTTTACTAAACAATTGACCCTCCAACAGTCCTTAGCGAGGAGGATGAAGTACGACAGCAGTCATCCTGAAGCAAAACGTATAACTGAGGCCTTGACTGCTATGTTGGTGTTAGACGTGCGTCCGGTATCCGCCATTAGTGCAGTGGGATTTAGACAATTGATGGAGGTAGTGTGTCCCCGGTTCCAAATCCCGTCTAGATTCCACTTCACTAGGCAGGCGATACCGAGACTGTACAGAAACGTCAGAAAAAGTGTCCTCAGTGTCCTGAAAAATGCCGTTGTACACAATGTCCACTTAACCACGGACATGTGGACAAGTGGAACAGGGCAGACTAAGGACTATATGACTGTGACAGCCCACTGGGTAGATGTATCACCTTACGCAGCAACAGCAGCAGCGTCACCAGTAGCAGCATCTCAGAAACGCCAGCTCGTTACAAGGCAGGCTACGCTGTGTATCACCGGTTTCAGTAAGAGGCACACCGCCGACAACCTCTTAGAGAAACTGAGGGAAATCATCGCCCAGTGGCTTACCCCACTTAGACTCTCCTGGGGATTTGTGATATCTGACAACGCCACCAATATTGTGCGGGCATTACATCTGGGCAAATTCCAGCACGTCCCATGTTTTGCTCACACAATAAACTTGGTGGTGCAGAATTTTCTGAAAAGCGACAGGGGCGTGCAGGAGACGCTTTGGGTGGCCCGAAAAATTTCTGGCCACTTTCGCCATTCAGCGACTGCGTGCCGAAGACTGGAGTGCCAGCAAACACTCTTGAACCTGCCCCGCCATCACCTGAAGCAAGAGGTTGTGACGCGGTGGAACTCAACCCTCTATATGCTTCAGAGGATGGAGGAGCAGCAAAAGGCCATACAAGCCTATACATCCACCTATGACATAGGCAAAGGAGGGGGTATGCACCTGACTCAAGCGCAGTGGAGAATGATTTCCGTGTTGTGCAAGGTTCTCCAGCCCTTCGAACTTGCCACACGTGAAGTCAGTTCAGACACAGCCAGCTTGAGTCAGGTCATTCCCCTCATCAGGCTTTTGCAGAAGCAGCTGGAGAAAGTGAAGGAGGAGCTAAGACGGAGCGATTCCGCTCGGCATGTGGGACTTGTGGATGAAGCCCTTCATTCGCTTTGCCAGGATTCCAGGGTGGTCAATCTGTTGAAATCAGACCACTACATTTTGGCCACCGTGCTTGATCCTAGGTTTAAAGCCTATGTGGTGTCTCTCTTTCCGGCCGACACAAGCCTGCAGAGGTGCAAAGACCTGCTGGTGAACACACTGTCAGCTGAAGCGGAACGTGACACGTCAACGGCTCCTTCTTCATTTTCTCCCGCAACTGGGGCTGCCAGGAAAAAACTTACGTATCCTAAGCAACCCGCTGGCGGTGATGCAGGGCAGGCAGGACCAAGTTTGGACATCTGGTCCGGACTGAAGGACCTGGCAACAATTTCTGACATGTCTACTGTCACTGCATATGATACTGTCACCATTGACAGAATGGTGGAGGATTACATCGGTGACAGCATCCAAGTAGGCATGTCAGACAGTCCATACCTGTACTGGCAGGAAAAAGAGGCAATTTGGAGGCCCCTGTACAAGCTGGCTCTATTTTACCTGAGTTGCCCCCCCTCCAGTGTGTACTCCGAAAGAGTGTTTAGTGCAGCCGGGAACCTTGTCAGCGAAAGGCGTAGGAGGTTGCTTCCACAGAATGTGGAGAAGATGATGTTCATCAAAATGAATTATCAGCTCTTCCAGGCAGACCAGCCTCCAGAAGGTACAGAGGGACCTGTGGTGGTGGATTCAAGTGGGGACGAGTTAATACTTTGTGAGGATGAGGATGTACACACTGAAGAGGGTGAGGAATCGGTGGATGAGGAGGATGAGGATGACATCTTGCCTCCGTAGAGCCAGTTTGTGCAGGGACACATTAATTGCCAGCTTGTTTTGTGGGGGCCCAAACGAACCAATCATTTCAGCCACAGTTGTGTGGCAGACCCTGGCGCTGAAATGATTGATTTGTTAAAGTGTGCATGTCCTGTTTATACAACATAAGGGTGGGTGGGAGGGCCCAAGGACAATTCCATCTTGCACTTCTTTTTTTTCTTTGCATTATGTACAGTTTGGGGCCTAGTTTTTCTAACTGCCATCCTGTCTGCCACTGCAGTGTCACTCCTAGATGGGTCACGTGTTTGTGCCGCCCACTCGTGTCGCTTAGCATAGTCATCCAGCTACCTCGGTGCAACCTTTTGGACATGAAAACACTATTGTGAGGTGTGAGGTGTTCAGAATAGACTGGAAATGAGTGGAAATTAAGGTTATTGAGGTTAATAATAGCATAGGAGCAGAGAAACCAACAAATTCTGTGATTTTAGCTGTTTTTATGCTTTTTAAAAAAAAAATACAGATCCAAAACACAAAACCCAGAACCCAAAACACGGAAGGGTGGTTTTGGCAAAACCAATCCAGATCCAAAACACGAAGAAAGATCCAGATCCAAAACCAAAACACAAAACACGAAAAGTGGCCGGTGCACACCCCTATTTTAAAGTAAGCTGAAGGTTAAAAGTGGCCAGGAGTGGGTATTATGGAAGTATGATTGGACTAATCAGGAACTGTGGGCCTGATTCAGAGCCGGTCGCTCTGACAGAGCGCTCGCTTTGAATCAGGGCCGGTCATTTTTTTTATTTAGAATGGCCTCCTGGCCGCTCGCATAGCTGTGGGTGACCACCACAGCTATAGCGAGCGGCCAGGAAGATGGTCGTAATGGTCAAGACTATCGCAACCATGGCGCTTGAACGAGACCCTTGTGGTAGGGTCTCTTTGCCGCAAGCCCCAGAGAGATTTCGGCTCTAAGAGCTGAAATCTCTCCCACTGAAATCACTCGTGATGTCAGTGGGGCCGCCCCCAAACGGAGGCGTACACATGGGAACGCCTCCATTTGGGCAGCCACTCCCCCGGCCCGCCCATCAAAGGGGGGTACTGTCACTAAACATCGACAGCACGCCCCCTTTGGTACAAGACCCGGAGCAACGGATTGCCCATCGCTATCCGGGTCTCGCGCATGCACACGACGGAGCCGGCTCCGTCGTGCGCATGCACTCTGGGCCACCATCGACTCGGTTGCGAGCGCTTGTGACTGGGTCTAAATCAGGCCCAGTGTGTGATAGAATAATAGGGGGTAGGGGGCTATGGTGAGAGCTGACATGTATCCTTGGTTTTCCAAAACACTGCCCCATTTATTGGCATATGTGCACTGGGTGCAGTGCACACGAGCCCCTGGATGCAGGGGGGCCCACACCGCACACCCTCAGTGTTGTCACTAGGGGGGTGTGGGCAGACCGCACCGGGTGACCCCATCTGAGGGAGTGACACTAAAATAGCAAAGCTGCTCTTTTATTTTGGTATCAACCCCTTAGATGGTGTCACTTAGCGGCGAGCATCGATGATAGATGACGCGCGTCTGCGAGGGTCATCCATTACACACCCTCATGTGGCAGGCTGCTCAGTAGCTCCTGGAATGCTGGGCAAGCCCTCAGTGTGACGTGAATGGAGGTGTGCCACGTGGTAATGCATTTGAAACTGCACAGAACAGGTGGCGTGGCCCTTTTTTGGTCACGAGGCCACACCCTGCATATCAGTGCACATGCCAGGGGTTAATAGTGCCGCATCGGGTGTCACCACTGCACACCCTGCATTCACTTATCAGCTTCTCTGTATGCAGCCATTTTCAGCAACACGCTCGCAACATTCCAATAACACACCCATACTATGCTACATCTATGTCTGTTTAGCCACCACATGTAACTGCCCAGTAATGCCCAAAACACCCTTTGCCACAGTAATATCTGCAACTTTATGCTAAAGTCGCTACAAACGCTTTGCATGGTACACAGCTGTGCATCTCAATGTGCAAGGACTGAGCTACTCACTTTTGTCTTTAGGTGGATGCCTACCCCTAAAGGCATATAAAGGGAGCAGATAGAAAAACAAAGATACAGCGCTGTGAGTAAATGTAATACATTAGCATTTAATAATTAAAATACATATAGACTAAATTCATTCAATAAAATTGTCATCCAATCCACCATAAATCTCTAGTCCATATGTGCTTTGGACCAAGTATAAGTCCCGTATATTGGTGCTCAAATGCTGTGTATCCAAGCAAGATATTTACCAAGTCCAATGTCCATATATGATTGGGGGGTCCTAATGAGCAGTGTTGGCAAACTTCCGCATAAATCCTGGTCCCCTGGTCAAAGGTATGGCGAATAGCCGGTACAGCTGATTTAGCAAGTTCCTGGGATCCTCCGACTGGCACTTACGAGTTAAAAGTAGGTGGTGGAGACTGGTACAACCACTCCCTGACGCGTTTCGCTGTGGCAAACCCGCAGCTTTATCAATGGTGATGATATGGTTGTATGGGGGCCTTTTTATAGTGTAAGGTCCAAAATGGCTGCTGATTAGCAGCTGTTACCATTTAACATGTATACAACACATCGAATAATATGACAGTCATAAAAAGTTTTCTAATAAAAGGAGACAGACTTACCCAAGCAGGGAATAATTATACATGTCCACTAATGTGACATGATTAGTAATAGACCTGGTGCTAGTCGTTTACAATCCTAAGCGTCCACGTGATGTAAACAAAAAGTTCATAGAGTGCGGAGGGTCATTGGCATAGTAACCATCTATGCAGAAGCTGATAGGTCCGATCCCGACCACGTGACGCACTCCCGCGTCACGTGGTCCGGACCCACGTGTTCAGTGCGGGGGGTCGTTGGCATAGTAACCATCTTTGCGGAAGCTGATAGGTCTGATCCCGACCACGTGACGCCCACCTGCGTCACGTGGTCCGGACCAACGTGTTTGACAAGCATACCGGTCACATGATGTAAACAGCAGGTGTTCTAAATACAAACCCGCATACGTAATGCCCATTCTGATCACATGACGCAGAAAGCATCTAGTGATTTGTATCCTAACAGTGGGAACAATAATAGCAAATATTCTATATTAATCACATCCTAATAATAGTACCTTATTCTACATAAGGATATATAGGCATATGGAACTTGACAATTCTATCACGAACCTAACGTGTGTAGTACACACTCCGATCATAGGACGTGAAAAACCGTCATGTGATCTATACTAGGCCCTAATGGTAGAGACACACATTCTAAATCAGTCACATACTGTTAATAATACCTTTCTCTACATATAGAAATAGGAATATATAGACCTTAACACATATATCATGTGCTATATGGTTAGGGATACTAGTGCATAACAAATTGGACGAGATGTAGAAATAAAGATAGAAGAATGGGGAACAGGTGTTCCAATTTAAAACCATATAAAAACTAGGGGTGAGCGGGTTCGGATTTCTGAAATCCGAACCCCCCCGAGCCCCCCCGATCCGAGGCAGATCCGAGTCAGGCTTGACTTTTCCCGCCTTACTCGGATCTGAAATCGAGGCAAAACGTCATCATCCCGCCTTCCCAGTCTCGCGGGCTTTGGAACCTAAATGAGGTACCAGCGTCGGCGCCATTTTCTCACTCGGCTGTGGACAGTGAAGAGGGAGGGTGGGAGTTAGGGCTGGCTGGGCTGTGTAGTGTAGTGTAGTGTAGTGCAGAGTAGTGTTGTGCTGTGCTGTGCTGTGCTGCTGTTGTCCACTACTTCAAAGTCCATAGGGGCTGGCTGTGTTGTGCTGTGCTGCTGTTGTTAATAGGGGCTGTGTCCACTACTTCAAAGTCCATAGGGGCTGGCTGGACTGTGTTGTGCAGTCAGTTCTCCATAGGGGCTGTGTCCACTCCAAAGTCCTGTGCAGTGTCCCAGTCCTAAAGGGGTGCTGTAGTGTTGTCCAGGGGATGCTCTGTCCATCAGGGATGCTCCCCCCAAGTGCTAAAAAAATAATATTTTTTGTGTGTTTGTGAATTGTGTGCGCAGTAGCCGCACGTGCATCAACAAAGTAGTGCCAAGCGTGCGCCTGTGTCATAAGTAAAGGGCCGGCTGGCTTGACCGTTAAAGGGTGCTGTAACCCACAAAGTACACTCCAGTCCAAACCAAAAAAAAAAAAATTTTCTGTGTTTGTGAATTGTGTGCGCAGTAGCCGCACGTGCATCAACAAAGTAGTGCCAAGCGTGCGCCTGTGTCATAAGTAAAGGGCCGGCTGGCTTGACCGTTAAAGGGTGCTGTAACCCCCAAAGTACACTCCAGTCCAAACCAAAAAAAAAATTATTTTCTGTGTTTGTGAATTGTGTGCGCAGTAGCCGCACGTGCATCAACAAAGTAGTGCCAAGCGTGCGCCTGTGTCATAAGTAAAGGGCCGGCTGGCTTGACCGTTAAAGGGTGCTGTATCCCCCAAAGTACACTCCAGTCCAAACCAAAAAAAAAAATATTTTCTGTGTTTGTGAATTGTGTGCGCAGTAGCCGCACGTGCATCAACAAAGTAGTGCCAAGCGTGCGCCTGTGTCATAAGTAAAGGGCCGGCTGGCTTGACCGTTAAAGGGTGTTGTAACCCCCAAAGTACACTCCAGTCCAAACCAAAAAAATATATATTTTCTGTGTTTGTGAATTGTGTGCGCAGTAGCCGCACGTGCATCAACAAAGTAGTGCCAAGCGTGTGCCTGTGTCATAAGTAAAGGGCCGGCTGGCTTGACCGTTAAAGGGTGCTGTCACCCCCAAAGTACACTCCAGTCCAAACCAAAAAAATATAAATTTCTGTGTTTGTGAATTGTGTGCACAGTAGCCGCACGTGCATCAACAAAGTAGTGCCAAGCGTGCGCCTGTGGCATAAGTAAAGGGCCGGCTGGCTTGACCGTTAAAGGGTGCTGTAACCCCCAAAGTACACTCCATTCCAAACAAAAAAAAAAAAAAATTTCTGTGTTTGTGAATTGTGTGTACAGTAGCCGCACGTGCATCAACAAAGTAGTGCCAAGTGTGCGCCTGTGTCATAAGTAAAGGGCCGGCTGGCTTGACCGTTAAAGGGTGCTGTAACCCCCAAAGTACACTCCAGTCCAAACCAAAAAAAAAATTATTTTCTGTGTTTGTGAATTGTGTGCACAGTAGCCGCACGTGCATCAACAAAGTAGTGCCAAGCGTGCGCCTGTGTCATAAGTAAAGGGCCGGCTGGCTTGACCGTTAAAGGGTGCTGTAACCCCTAAAGTACACTCCAGTCCAAACCAAAAAAAAAATTATTTTCTGTGTTTGTGAATTGTGTGCGCAGTAGCCGCACGTGCATCAACAAAGTAGTGCCAAGCGTGCGCCTGTGTCATAAGTAAAGGGCCGGCTGGCTTGACCGTTAAAGGGTGCTGTAACCCCTAAAGTACACTCCAGTCCAAACCAAAAAAAAAATTATTTTCTGTGTTTGTGAATTGTGTGCGCAGTAGCCGCACGTGCATCAACAAAGTAGTGCCAAGCGTGCGCCTGTGTCATAAGTAAAGGGTCGGCTGGCTTGACCGTTAAAGGGTGCTGTAACCCCCAAAGAACACTCCAGTCCAAACCAAAAAAAAAATTATTTTCTGTGTTTGTGAATTGTGTGCGCAGTAGCCGCACGTGCATCAACAAAGGAGCAGCGCCAAGCGTGCACCTGTGTCCCATAAGTAAAGAGCCGGCTGGCTCATTTCTTAAAGGCTGGTGTAACCCACAAAGTGCACTACTCTCCAGCAAAAATAAAAAAATATTTTCTGTGTTTAGCCGCATGTATATATCAAATCGATATAACATAAATGGAGGACCAAACTTTCTCCGATAAAAATAAAATAAAGAAAGATCAAGAACCACTTCCTCCTAGTGCTGAAGCTGCTGCCACTAGTCATGACATAGACGATAACATGCCATCAACGTCGTCTGCCAAGGCCGATGCCCAATGTCATAATAGAGGGCACATACAATCCCAAATGACAATGTTCAGGAAAATGACCTTGAAAAAAACATTTAAATCAGCTGAAGAGAAACGTAAACTTGCCAATATGCCATTTACGACACGGAGTGGCATGGAACGGCTAAGGTCGATCCCTAGTATGTTCATGTCTAGTGGTTCAGCTTCACATGACGATGGAAGCCCTCCTCCCACTAAAAAAATCAAAAGAGTTAAGCTGGCAAAAGCACAGCGAAGAACTGTGCGTTCTAAGAAGATATCACAAATCCCCAAGGAGAGTCCAAGTGTGGTGGTGGTTGCGATGCCTGACCTTCCCAGCACTGGAGGGGAAGAGGTGGCTTCTTCCACCATTTGCACGCCCCCTGCAAGTGCTGAAAGGAGCACCCACAGTCCACTTGCTGATATGCAAATTGAAGATGTCACTGTTGAAGTACAACAGGATGAGGATACTGGTGTAGCTGGCGCTGAGGAGGAAGTTGGCGAGGAGGATTCTGATGGTGATGTGGTTTGTTTAAATCAGGCTCCGGGGGAGACAGTTGTTGTCCGTGGGACGAAAAAGCCCATCACGGTCATGCCTGGGCAGAAGACCAAACATTCCACCTCTTTGGTCTGGCAATATTTCTATCCAAATCCGGACAACAACTGTCTTGCCATATGTACCTTATGTAAAGGTGGAATAAGTAGGGGGAGGGACGTTAACCACCTAGGAACATCCTCCCTTATACGGCACCTGCAGCGCGTTCATAATAAGTTACTGTCAAGTTCAGAAACTTTGGCTAAGACCGTAAGCAGTCCAGGGACACCTAAATCCCGTTGTCCTGTTGTATCCAAGCGCCTGCAAACCACACCGTCAACTCCCTCCTCGTCAATTTCCTCCTTAGTCAGGATCGGAAGTAGTCCTGCAGGCCATGTCACTGGCATGACTGACTCTCCTATCCGGGATTCCTCCGGAGGATCCTGCATTGCTACGCCTCCAGCTTCCGCTGCTGCTGTTGCTGCTGCTGGGAGTCGTTCATCATCCCAGAGAGGAAGTAGGAACACCACTACTTTTACTAAACAATTGACCCTCCAACAGTCCTTAGCGAGGAGGATGAAGTACGACAGCAGTCATCCTGAAGCAAAACGTATAACTGAGGTCTTGACTGCTATGTTGGTGTTAGACGTGCGTCCGGTATCCGCCATTAGTGCAGTGGGATTTAGACAATTGCTGGAGGTAGTGTGTCCCCGGTTCCAAATCCCGTCTAGATTCCACTTCACTAGGCAGGCGATACCGAGACTGTACAGAAACGTCAGAAAAAGTGTCCTCAGTGTCCTGAAAAATGCCGTTGTACCCAATGTCTACTTAACCACGGACATGTGGACAAGTGGAACAGGGCAGACTAAGGACTATATGACTGTGACAGCCCACTGGGTAGATGTATCACCTTACGCAGCAACAGCAGCAGCGTCACCAGTCGCAGCATCTCAGAATCGCCAGCTCGTTCCAAGGCAGGCTACGCTGTGTATCACCGGTTTCAGTAAGAGGCACACCACCGACAACCTCTTAGAGAAACTGAGGGAAATCATCCCCAGTGGCTTACCCCACTTAGACTCTCCTGGGGATTTGTGATATCTGACAACGCCACCAATATTGTGCGGGCATTACATCTGGGCAAATTCCAGCACGTCCCATGTTTTGCTCACACAATAAACTTGGTGGTGCAGAATTTTCTGAAAAGCGACAGGGGCGTGCAGGAGACGCTTTGGGTGGCCCGAAAAATTTCAGGCCACTTTCGCCATTCAGCGACTGCGTGCCGAAGACTGGAGCGCCAGCAAACACTCTTGAACCTGCCCAGCCATCACCTGAAGCAAGAGGTTGTGACGCGGTGGAACTCAACCCTCTATATGCTTCAGAGGATGGAGGAGCAGCAAAAGGCCATTCAAGCCTATACATCCACCTATGACATAGGCAAAGGAGGGGGTATGCACCTGACTCAAGCGCAGTGGAGAATGATTTCCGTGTTGTGCAAGGTTCTCCAGCCCTTCGAACTTGCCACACGTGAAGTCAGTTCAGACACTGCCAGCTTGAGTCAGGTCATTCCCCTCATCAGGCTTTTGCAGAAGCAGCTGGAGAAAGTGAAGGAGGAGCTAAGACGGAGCAATTCCGCTCGGCATGTGGGACTTGTGGATGAAGCCCTTCATTCGCTTTGCCAGGATTCCAGGGTGGTCAATCTGTTGAAATCAGACCACTACATTTTGGCCACCGTGCTCGATCCTAGGTTTAAATCCTATGTGGTGTCTCTCTTTCCGGCCGACACAAGCCTGCAGAGGTGCAAAGACCTGCTAGTGAACACACTGTCAGCTGAAGCGGAACGTGACACATCAACAGCTCCTTCTTCATTTTCTCCCGCAACTGGGGCTGCCAGGAAAAAACTTAGGTATCCTAAGCAACCCGCTGGCGGTGATGCAGGGCAGGCAGGACCAAGTTTGGACATCTGGTCCGGACTGAAGGACCTGGCAACAATTTCTGACATGTCTACTGTCACTGCATATGATACTGTCACCATTGACAGATTGGTGGAGGATTACATCGGTGACAGCATCCAAGTAGGCATGTCAGACAGTCCATATCTGTACTGGCAGGAAAAAGAGGCAATTTGGAGGCCCCTGTACAAACTGGCTCTATTTTACCTGAGTTGCCCCCCCTCCAGTGTGTACTCCCAAAGAGTGTTTAGTGCAGCCGGGAAGCTTGTCAGCGAAAGGCGTAGGAGGTTGCTTCCACAGAATGTGGAGAAGATGATGTTCATCAAAATGAATTATCAGCTCTTCCAGGGAGACCAGCCTCCAGAACGTACAGAGGGACCTGTGGTGGTGGATTCAAGTGGGGACGAGTTAATACTTTGTGAGGATGAGGATGTACACACTGAAGAGGGTGAGGAATCGGTGGATGAGGAGGATCAGGATGACATCTTGCCTCCGTAGAGCCAGTTTGTGCAGGGACACATTAATTGCCAGCTTGTTTTGTGGGGGCCCAAACGAACCAATCATTTCAGCCACAGTTGTGTGGCAGACCCTGGCGCTGAAATGATTGGTTTGTTAAAGTGTGCATGTCCTGTTTATACAACATAAGGGTGGGTGGGAGGGCCCAAGGACAATTCCATCTTGCACCTCTTTTTTTTCTTTGCATTATGTACAGTTTGGGGCCTAGTTTTTCAAACTGCCATCCTGTCTGCCACTGCAGTATCACGCCTAGATGGGTCACGTGTTTGTGCCGCCCACTCCTATCGCTTAGCATAGTCATCCAGCTACCACGGTGCAACCTTTTGGACATAAAAACACTATTGTGAGGTGTGAGGTGTTAAGAATAGACTGGAAATGAGTGGAAATTAAGGTTATTGAGGTTAATAATAGCATAGGAGCAGAAAAACCTACAAATTCTGTGATTTTAGCTGTTTTTATGCTTTTTTTCAAAAAAATACAGATCCAAAACACAAAACCCAGAACCCAAAACACGGAAGGGTGGTTTTGGCAAAACCAATCCAGATCCAAAACACGAAGAAAGATCCAGATCCAAAACCAAAACACAAAACACGAAAAGTGGCCGGTGCACACCCCTAATAAAAACATATAGAGAGATCTGAATGGATATCAGACAGTTCGATCACGGATTGTAGGTTTGACTAGACTTATGAACAATAATCGTTTATAGCAATCAAATTATCTACATGTAAACACACACAAATGTTATATGTCTAGTCCACCTATATTTATACATAATCTATAACCATGAGATATATGACATTAGTATCTAAGTGCATACATCTCATGGTGAAGAATTGGGGACATTCGTCCAATCAATAGAAGATAAATAGGTAAATATAACCACATACACAATAAATTGTATAGAAGAGACTAGAGGACCACTAGTAGACGGAGGTAGCGAAATTCCAAGAGAGGGAATCCTATTCTACCGAGTAATCGAATTTAGTTCTATAATTTCATTCAAACCCCTAGGATAAAGGGAGTCCATCTTGAATATCCAGTATAGTTCTTGTTTACACAGTTGTTTAAAACGATCGCCCCCTCTATCAGTCATGGAGATTTTTTTCAATTGCAATTAATTTAAGTGAACTGGGATCCCCTCCATGAATCTCATGGAAGTGCCTAGATACACTATGTGAGGGAAGTTTGTTGATTATATTTCTTCGGTGCTCCATAAATCTCATTTTGAGACAACGGGTAGTACGACCCACATATTTCGAATTGCACCCACAGATGAGGACATAAATGACATACTTTGAGTTGCAATTTAGAAACTCCTTAATGGAGTATATGTCCTCACTATTCGTTATATGGATGTTTTTGGTTCCATTAACTATGTAATCACATGTGGTGCAGCGATTGCTACTACATTTGAAGCATTACTAATCATGTCACATTAGTGGACATGTATAATTATTCCCAGCTTGGGTAAGTCTGTCTCCTTTTATTAGAAAACTTTTTATGACTGTCATATTATTCGATGTGTTGTATACATGTTAAATGGTAACAGCTGCAAATCAGCAGCCATTTTGAACCTTACACTATAAAAAGGCCCCCTTACAACCATATCATCACCTTTGATAAAGCTGCGGGTTTTCCACAGCGAAACGCGTCAGGCTGTGGTTGTACCAGTCTCCACCACCTACTTTTAACTCGTAAGTGCCAGTCGGAGGATCCCAGGAACGTGCTAAATTAGCTGTACCGGCTATTCATCATACCTTTGACCAGGGGACCAGGATTTATGCGGAAGTTTGCCAACACTGCTAATTTGGACCCCCCAATCATATATGGACATTGAACTTGGTAAATATCTTGCTTGGATACACAGCATTTGAGCACCAATATATGGGACATACTTGGTCCAAAGCACATATGGACTAGAGATTTATGGTGGATTGGATGACAATTTTATTGAATGAATTTAGTGTATATGTATTTTAATTATTAAATGCTAATGTATTACATTTACTCAGAGCGCTGTATCTTTGTTTTTCTATATGTTTTTTCCAATTGAGGTCTGACAAACCTCTTTATACAGCTGCTGTTATTTTATTGCCTATTTAATATCTGTTAGCGCTCCTTCAGAATTTTCTGTGGTTGGTGTTGTTTCTGTTAGTTATTTGGAGCCGCAAACATGGGATGTTTTTCTAATTTTGAACAAAGACAGAATAGGAGACAGACTTACCTGAATAATTGGGAATTGGACACGACATGTGGTTCACCCTTAGAGGAACATAATATCAAAAATGATTTTTATTTGTTAGAGGATCTTCTTAGATCTGAGACTAAAAATTGGTTGTACGCTACTAATCTCCAGAAATATATCAAACATAAAATTATCCCCAGAGGTCTACGGATTATTAAGCCGTCCATCTTTGGGGATATAGGACAATTTCAAGAAAAGTGGGATATGATATTGGACAAGTGTTCTTTTGCTTTGATTAATTTGGTTATTGATTTTAGAATGATGAAAGTGAAAAAATTGGAGGGAGAGATTGAAGCTTTAAAAACAAAATTAGAGCCCCTCAGCCAACTTAAAGAATACATAGAGAGAGATCAAATCATCACAGATAGAATAGTAAAATTTGAAGAAATACTAGTAACTAATAAATGTAAGAAATTTAGAAGAAACAGTGAGGACTACAAGAATGGTAGAATTAAAACTTTTGGTAGAAAAGAACACCAGATTACAAATATATGGAATCAATCTTCATCATATAGACTCCAAGAGAGGAAATATAATCGTAATCAACGTGTGAATGATGGTCACTGACGTACGCGACAGAGAGTTTTCTCTGATCGGTATTGTCCACTTAGTCCACCCCTTGATTATATCACTAAGAAGGGGGACTATGACTATACACCCAATACTCGGGCTTCGAGAACTGTAAGAAAAAGATCTTATAACTATGATGAACCCACAAGAAATAGACAGATGCATACAAACGACCAAACAATCAGTATGCAAAATACATCTGAAAGGTGTTCAAAAGAGGTTTTTTTAGAACAGCCCCTTCAACAGAGGGGCCGGTATTTACCAACCAGGAATCAGGAACACATAAGGGAATTATCCAAAAGACGCAGAGATCCAAGTTTAGAGGAAGAAGGGGGGGAAAAAAGGAGACTCTTAAGAGACTAAGAGCAGGTTATTCTAAAACCAAATCCTCTAATGTATATAATTTGTCATCTAAAAAATTAACAGAAGCCGACAAATCCCTATTATCGAGGGGATTAAAGTTTGCTCCCTCTAGCATGCCCAATATTTTCAACCTGTTTGTTGACCTCAATAGGTTCATCAGAGATCTTTGCAGAAAAAGATACTTTGCTAATAAACAAATTGCTAGTACAGCAGAGGAAGCATTTCCAACTGTGTTAGATTTTACCGATCTTCCAGCTCTTAAGATACTCGATGAACTTCTTGAGGAAAACTCCATAGAACTTAGGACAAAAGATACCCCGCGTATTTTTGATATTAATAGAGACAGTTTCAAACTAAGGTCGGAATTTTTCCCATTAACCATAAAAGTCCCAACATAGAATGTTTTTATAAAACGACCTTGGATAACTTTAAATCATTGTGTGCCACTCAGAAACAACAACATGAAAGGTCAAATTTAAATAAATGGGAAAGGATAGCTTTGAAAAAACTGATGAAAGATTCATCTATTATAATCAAAGAGGCCGACAAGGGAGGGGGGATCGTAGTCCAAAACAGGATTGACTATGAGTCTGAAGCAATGAGACAATTGGGAGATATTACATTTTATTCTATCCTCTCTTCTGACCCTACTAAAAGTTTCCTAGTTGAATTACATTCCCTTTTGAATGGAGCAGTGCAAGATAAGGTAATACCAAAAATTCACAAATCCCTCACTTCACCCCCGGGTCGCCCTATTATTTCTGGTATCAATTCTATGTCAGCCAATCTTTCTTTTTATGTCGATTCCTATTTACAACCTAGGGTCTCCACATTAAGATCCCATATTCGAGACACATCACATTTTTTACAGTTGATTAATGGAGTAGAGTGGAAGTATTCCTATGCGTTTTTGACTCTAGATGTACAGAGTCTTTATACGAACATTCCACATCAAATGGGTCTAGATGTGATCGAGAGATGCCTTAAAAAAGATGGGGATCTCTCGGAAAGACATAGAGACTTATTACTGGACTCCATTTCATACATTCTTAATCACAATTATTTTCTTTTTTTGGACACTTTTTATTTACAAACTATGGGTACGGCCATGGGAACCAGGTTTGCACCCAGCTACGCTAACCTCTACATGGGGGAGGTCGAGGATGTCCACGTGTGGGGTGGCGGGCTGGGCCCGAACCTGGTTCTCTATGGCCGTTATATAGATGACCTTTTTATTATTTGGGATGGGCCCCTCACATCAGCACAAGCATTTGTTTCATCACTTAATTCCAATTTATATAATTTACACTTCACTTATACTTTTCACCGTCACTTTATTAATTTCTTGGATATTACCTTAGAGATATATAACAATAAAATTACCACTCGGAACTATACTAAACAGGTTAGGTAGAATGCTTATTTGCATTTTAACAGCTGCCATCAGCCAGCCTGGAAACGGAACATCCCTAAAGGCCAACTTTTACAGCTCAGAAGGAACTGTTCGGATTTGGACAACTTTAAAGTTCAGTCAGTCTCAATGATGGAAGCTTTTAAGATGAGGGGTTATCCTCCATGTCTCATTGAAAAAGCATTTTCTGAGGTTCTTGCTATGGATAGGGAGATGCTTTTGAAACCAAAAAAAGTTGAAACAAATACTATGGGGGGCTCCGAATGGAAGATTGCCTTTGTTTCCACCCATAACGACTCTCAGAGAGATAAGAAATATCATAACAAAGAACTATGAGATCTTGAGACAGGATTGAATCCTGGGGCAAATAATCCCTCCTAAACCCATTTTTATTTGTAGACGTAACAAATCTCTGAAATATATGTTAGCTCCCAGTTTTTAAAAAAATTCTAAAAAGATAAATACTAATATGAATTGGTTACCAGTGAGACCCATGGGGTGCTTCAAATGTAGTAGCAATCGCTGCACCACGTGTGATTACATAGATAATGGAACCAAAAACATCCATATACCGAATAGTGAGGAGATATACTCCATTAAGGAGTTTCTAAATTGCAACTCAAAGTATGTCATTTATGTCCTCATCTGTGGGTGCAATTTGAAATATGTGGGTCGTACTACCCGTTGTCTCAAAATGAGATTTATGGAGCACTGAAGAAATATAATCAACAAACTTCCCTCACATAGTGTATCTAGGAACTTCCATGAGATTCATGGAGGGGATCCCAGTTCACTTAAATTAATTGCAATTGAAAAAATCTCCATGACTGATAGAGGGGGCGATCGTTTGAAACAACTGTGTAAACTAGAACTATACTGGATATTCAAGATGGACTCCCTTTATCCTAGGGGTTTGAATGAAATGATAGAACTAAATTCGATTACTCAGTAGAATAGGATTCCCTCTCTTGGAATTTCGCTACCTCCGCCTACTAGTGGTCCTCTAGTCTCTTCTATACAATTTATTGTGTATGTGGTTATATTTACCTATTTATCTTCTATTGATTGGACGAATGTCCCCAATTCTTCACCATGAGATGTATGCACTTAGATACTAATGTCATATATCTCATGGTTATAGATTATGTATAAACATAGGTGGACTAGACATATAACATTTGTGTGTGTTTACATGTAGATGATTTGATTGCTATAAACGATTATTGTTCATAACAATAAGTCTAGTCAAACCTACAATGCGTGATCGAACTGTCTGATATCCATTCAGGTCTCTCTATATGTTTTTATATGGTTTTAAATTGGAACACCTGTTTCCCATTCTTCTATCTTTATATCTACATCTCGTCCAATTTGTTATGCACTAGTATCCCTAACCACATAGCACATGATATATGTGTTAAGGTCTATATATTCCTATTTCTATATGTAGAGAAAGGTATTATTAACAGTATGTGACTGATTTAAAATGTGTGTCTCTACCATTAGGGCCTAGTATAGATCACATGATGGTTTTTCACGTCCTATGATCGGAGTGTGTACTACACACGTTAGGTTCGTGATAGAATAGTCAAGTTCCATATGCCTATATATCCTTATGTAGAATAAGATACTATTATTAGGATGTGATTAATATAGAATATTTGCTATTATTGTTCCCACTGTTAGGATACAAATCACTAGATGCTTTCCGCGTCATGTGATCGGAATGGGCATTACATATGCGGGTTTGTATTTAGAACACCTGCTGTTTACATCATGTGACCGGAATGCTTGTCGAACACGTTGGTCTGGACCACGTGATGTAGGTGGGCGTCACGTGGTCGGGATCGGACCTATCAGCTTCCGCAAAGATGGTTACTATGCCAATGACCCCCTGCACTGAACACGTGTGTCCGGACCACGTGACGCGGGAGTGCGTCACGTGGTCGGGATCGGACCTATCAGCTTCTGCATAAATGGTTACTATGCCAACGACCCTCCACACTCTACGAACTTTTTGTTTACATCACGTGGACGCTTAGGATTGTAAACGACTAGCGGCAGTTCTATTACTAATCATGTCACATTAGTGGACATGTATAATTATTCCCAGCTTGGGTAAGTCTGTCTCCTTTTATTAGAAAACTTTTTATGACTGTCATATTATTCGATGTGTTGTATACATGTTAAATGGTAACAGCTGCTAATCAACAGCCATTTTGGACCTTACACTATAAAAAGGCCCCCTTACAACCATATCATCACCTTTGATAAAGCTGCGGGTTTGCCACAGCAAAACGCGTCAGTCTGTGGTTGTACCAGTCTCCACCACCTACTTTTAACTCGTAAGTGCCAGTCGGAGGATCCCAGGAACGTGCTAAATCAGCTGTACTGGCTATTCGCCATACCTTTGACCAGGGAACCAGGATTTATGCGGAAGTTTGCCAACACTGCTAATTAGGACCCCCCAATCATATATGGACATTGGACTTGGTAAATATCTTGCTTGGATACACAGCATTTGAGCACCAATATACGGGACTTATACTTGGTCCAAAGCACATATGGACTAGAGATTTATGGTGGATTGGATGACAATTTTATTGAATGAATTTAGTGTATATGTATTTTATTTATTAAATGCTAATGTATTACATTTACTCACAGCGCTGTATCTTTGTTTTTCTATATGTTTTTTCCAATTGAGGTCTGACAAACCTCTTTATACAGCTGCTGTTATTTTAATGCCTATTTAATATCTGTTAGCGCTCCTTCAGAATTTCCTGTGGTTCATATAAAGGGAGCAGCCCAGCAGGGAACGGCCCGGCGTCCCAGCTCAATCTGCCCCTGCCTAGTGATGCCATTCGGGTTGAGCAATCCTTATCTTTTCTCAAGATCTCCCAACACATCGGGTACAAGTAAAGTGGTTCTCTGGAGGTTGCACAACAACCATTTTTTCAGCAAAATTGAAAAATGCATCTTCGAGGTGTCGTCCATTCCATGCTTAGGATACATCATCTCCGGTTCCAGTCTCCAGATGGATCCTGAAAAAGGCTGAAGGGGTAGGAATGATGCTCTCCCAGAGACTTAGGACCTCATTCAGAGTCGGTCGTTGCACTCGGTCGTAAGGTAAAAGGGGCCGGATATGCAAATGAAGCGCTCGCAAGTTGCGTCGTTAAGATGGGATCGTTAGCTGGACGAGCGAGGGGAGGATGCGGCCGTAAGACTAAAAATACGCCCCCTTCTCGTTCGCATTACACGTCATCTTCGGGCATATAAGGATTAATCGAGACCATCGGAACCATCGGAGCTGGTCGTAGAGCTTAAGGTTGACCATACCCTCTCTTAAGCACTACGATCAAGTCAGTGTAAAAACCTCCAATGTCACATGTGCCATGACACTACTTAGTTAATTATGCACTC
Source organism: Taudactylus pleione (assembly GCA_031769625.1). NCBI lineage: Eukaryota > Metazoa > Chordata > Amphibia > Anura > Myobatrachidae > Taudactylus > Taudactylus pleione. The sequence goes on along the minus strand of JAUIMM010000081.1, from coordinate 7,086,252 downwards.
CCATAAAACGCCGTTTGCATAGTCAGGCACGCCTGCGTTCGGATCTCCACTCCCCCGTTCACAAGCACCTTCCCCTGTTACCACCCACAAACGCCTCATCCTGTCACTCAAACTAACGACCTGGCTGTGTTCAAGGAGAGAGCAATTTCTGATTGTAATAGCTAGTTTGAGCACGCGCATAGCAAATTTTACGCATTCGCAGTTTAGCGAACATCGGTGGCGTACGACCGAGCGGCCGCAAGGAGAGACTCTGAATGTCCTTAATGAGAACAAAATCTACAGTTGTGGTTTCCTTTTCAAGAAAATTCTTTCCTGCTGAGAGGAACTATCCAATAGACGAAAAAAAAAACAAATAAATTGGCATTTGAAGAATGGTGTTATCTTCTGGAAGGTGTACAATTCCCAATGTCTATGCATACAGGTCACAAGAATCTCCTCTTTCTGAAAGCAGCACAATGCCCGTCTTCTAAACAAGCCCAGTGGCCATTATTTTTCTACAGGTTTGACCAGGGTCGCAACTAGGGGGGGGCTAGAGGTGCACGTGCACCGGGTGCCGGATTGCAGGGGGTAAAAAAAAGCTGACTCGCAGTGGCTTGGGGGCTGTAGATTCAGAAAATGACCATCCAAAAATGGCCGCCGCCAAAAAGGAGACAAATGCTAGAGGTCCTTACTGGACCTCTAGTGTTTGTCCCCTCCTTAGCGGCAGCCATTTTTGGATGGCCGTTTTCAGCAGATTCCATGCGGACTAGCCATCCGCATGGACTCTTCTGAAAACGGCCATCCAAAAATGGCCGTCGCCGAGGAGGAGACAGATGCTAGAGGTCTTACTGGACCTCTAGTGTCTGTTAGGCCAGCGCAATGCACACAGCGTTCCCGACACCAGGAACGCTGGTGCTGCCGGGAGAAGATGCTGAAAGCTGCATCTTCTCTGGTGAAACCCCCTGGCAATGAGCATAAACCACCCTGGCAATGAGCATGAAACCCCATGGCAATGAGCATAAACCCCCTGGCAACGAGCATGAAACCCTGGCAATGAGCATGTAACCCCTGGCAACGAGCATAAACCCCCTGGCAACGAGCATGAAACCCTGGTAATGAGCATAAATACCCTGACAACGAGCATGAAACCCCCTGGCACCAAGCATGTAATCCCTGGCAATGAGCATAAACCCAATGGCAACGAGCATGTAACCCTTGGCAACTAGCATAAACCCCCTGGCAACGAGCATGGAAATGGTAATGAGCATAAAACCCCTGACAATGAGCAGGTAATTTTAAAGTAATTAGAACCCCTTACTGTGGGGTATAAAATGGTGTATGGCAAATATGTAAGTGTTACTTTGGTAATAGACATTACAGTGCATGGCATAATGTGTAAAGGGCATTATGGTGTGTGGAATAATGTAAGTCACTATACCAGGGACGTCTGAGTAGTGCACTGCCTTATGGAGGAGAAAGGACAAACTCCAGGTACAGGAAGGGAGGGGGCGCAAAATTGCTGCCTTGCACCGGGTGACAGATATCCTAGTTTCGGCCCTGGTTTGACTTTAAGTAATCCTTCTGCCCTAGATCCCAAATTGGCAAGGCCTAAGCTCTGCCATGTTCCATGTGTCCTGATGAAGACTCAGTCACCACAGAGCTAAATACTGCAGTTTTTGCCTCCACCAGACCATCTTCTGCTCTTCCAACAGGAAAGACTTTCCTAGATTCCAATCTTTGTAAAAAAAAAAGTATCATCTGGGTTCATGCTTCCCAATTCTCTGGACACACAGGAGTTTAAAAAAACTTTGAGTATATTAAAATAGCTTATTGGTGGCTGACTATGAGATCCAACATACAAGAATTTATTTCCTCTTGTGTCAAATGTGCCCAACACAAACTGTCACCTCAAGCTCTGGTCTGTCCACATCAACCCCTATCCATTCCAAATTGTCCGTGGACTCATATTACAATATACTGTGTAACTGACCTTCCACCGTCCAAAGGGTACAAGAATATTTGGGTAATCATTGAACACTTATCAAAAATGGCCCTTTTTGTCCCGCTGGTTGGTCTTCCCTCTGCTCCACGTCTGGCTCAATTATTAATTTCCAAGATATTCTGACTCCATGGGCTTCTGACTAAAATTGTATCCGTCAGAGGAGTTCAATTTGTAGTGAAATTTTGGAGATCTCTCTGTTTCTATCTTCAAGTCAATCTGAAGTTTCCCCAGTGTACCATCCCCAGTACAATTGGCAAACTGAACCTGTGTATCAGGACTTAGAGACATTTTTGCGCTTATATATCTCCTCTTCTCAGGATGACTGGATGGAACTTCTGACATGGGCAGAGTGCGCCCACAATAACTCCTACCACACCTCCTGTGGGTCCACACCTTTTTTCACGGTCTTTGGACATCATCCCCGTGTTCGGTAATTTCAGTCATTGCCAGCATTTGATGTACCAGTGGTAAGTTCTTCCCTTCAAGAATTTGGAAGGAGGTACACTTGGCATTAAAAAAATCTTCCATTCATTATAAAATCTTTGCTGACAGGAAAGGAGCTGTTCCTAAGCTCCATTTCAGAGACAGAGTTTGGTTATGTACACGAAACCTTAAGTCTTCATTGTACCTTTTCCAATCATCAAGGTGATCAACCCAGTTGCCTACAAACTCAAACTTCCACCATTCCTCTCGATTCCAAACTCTTTTCTTATTTCATTGCTAAAGCCGCACCTCGATCATCAGGCTGCACCATTTCCTCCGGCTCTCTTAGCCACACCACGGCTAACCAAGCCGCACTATGGTCATCAGGTCGCACCATTTCCTCCAGCTCTTGTAGCCGCACCTCAGGCTATACCAGCCACATCAATTCTACCAGCTCCTTGCTGCATCAGTTCAACACACTATACTAGCCACATCAATTCTACCACCTACTTGCTGCATCAGTTCAACATGTTATACAAGCCACATCAATTCTACCAGCTACTTGCTGCATCAATTCAACAGGCTATACCAGCCACATCACTTCTACCAGCTACTTGCTGTATCAATTCAACAGGCCTTACCAGTCATTTCAATTTGACAGCTATAAGCTGCATCAATTCCACAGACTATACCAGCCGCATTATTTCTCCAGCTGCAATTGCCACATCTGTACCACTAATGCCACATTAGCTGCATCTGTACCACCAGTGCCACATTAGCCGCATCTGTACTACCATTGTCTCATTAGCCACATCTATACCACTAGTGCTACATTTATCGCATCTACGTCACCAGTGCTTCATTAGCTGCATCTATACCATAATGTGCTGCACTAGCCGCATCTCAGCTACTGGCTCTCGCTTGTGTAATTTTCTATTCTGGTAATCCTGGGTGGTCTCTGTAAACCCCAACTACTCCAAGTTTGTCCAGACGGCCGCCTAAGTACCGGTGAACACTCCTAGTTCTAAGGGAACAACGGGTGGATGTTAGTGGAAGAAGATCTCGTCTTTTGCGTTTTGGGGGTTTACGCAGGGTATCCTGGGAAACCCGTAAAAGCCCCTCATTATCAATCAGTTTCAGGCTGCTTTTCCTAGAGTTCCCAAAAGTCCAAACTCAACGGGGAGTTGAATTTGAAGTGGAGTAGATTCGGGACTCTCGCTGCTGCTACGGCCAACTTCAGTACCTAATTGACTGGAGAGGATATGATCCTGGGTTAATTCCAAAGATGTCCACTCTCCTTGGTTAATCAAGAACTTCCATACCAAGTACCCTCAAAAGGCCAAGAAGTGTCCTGAGGCCACTCCTCAAAGGGGGAGTACTGTCACAACGCATGCTCTTCTCTGCAGCCGCTGGGTTACTTACCTGGCTCTGGATCTGTGGCAGACTTTTTCCAGCTGTGGCGGCTTCTTCGCATCTCTGCAGTCTCCCTGGCTTCTATGTGTGACGTCCCCACTGGCGCCGTCTGCTGGGCACTGCCATGACAGTCAGAATCAGATGACCAGCTCTTTACCAACAGGAGACCAGTATTCACTCACCTGATGCCTGCAGCCCCAAGTTATCCAGGGGTATAAAAGGACTTCCTTTGCACACAGTGCTCATCAGTGCAATGTTGTTTACATACTAGCCGTGTGCTACTCAATGAGCTCCTGCAGATTCTTTTTTTTTTGTCTTGAGACTCCAAGTGTAGTTACCACCTTTGTGCACTACTGGCTCCAGTATTAAAGTTCCATTCCAGTTACTAGTAATCCAGTCCCATTACGGGAATCCAATGTTCTGATCCAATTCCGGTTGTCCAGTGTTCCGATCCAGAGCTACTCCGGTTTCCACGTGATCCAGTGTTCCACTGGTTCTAGCCTGGTTGACATACCAAAGCTCTCCTCATTCTGTTTACCTGCACCTGTGTGCTTCCAGCATATTCATTCTGGTTCCCATCAAGACTCTGGCTATTTCACCAGTGCCTTCAGTCGCCAGCAACCACATCTTGTCTACCAGTAAACACACAGTGCAGTCAATGCACTCTGCCTTCCTTGTGCTAGTCCATGAGCAGGAATCATATTAGGCCAAACAGCTTTCAGCTGCACGCCCTAAATCTCACTCCAGCCTAAAGGTGGGTACACACTTGTGCCACCAGCAATCACGTCAATGTCCACACTGCAGTGATTAATGTAGGATCGAACGATCACTCGTTCCGTTCTTCTTTAACATGCGGTGCCGCATGCAATATCATCAGATTTGAAGTGCAGCACATCAAACCTGACGATGTCGCATGTGACCGTGGGAGCATACATATCGTGCAAACACACTGCATAATATGCACGATTTGACGTTCCAAAATCGGAACGACATAGATCCAGTGTGTACCCGGCAAAAGACTCCAGTCCATTACAAAGACAAATACAAACGTGACAACCTGCTGTCAAAGAACTCTTTGTGGACTATCATAGGAGCATATTCATCATCAAGGCCAGATGGGCCCCCGATGATTAAATGTCCAAGGAAATATGATTAAATATCCAAGGAATTCAGCTGTCCCTGTGATCAGTAAGACTGCTACTAAAGTACCAGTGATACCACTCCTGAGCCGGTCAACTGTGCATGCCTGACCCGAGTTCACTCATTCACATGGCTGCAGGGCACAATTGGGAAGGCGGCAGAGGCATCTGATCAAATCCCTCTTAACAAACCCAGACCTCCTTACCATAGGAATAAGCTGGGCTCTGAAGATGGCAGCCCCATCTGACCCCTGATAATGACTGGGCCCCTTAATAAAAACATGCAGAAACCAGAATTCCCCATGTGTAACAGGCCCATAAAGGACGATGAATAGGCCCCAAAGTAACAGTAATACATTTGGCTAAGATTCATTACTATTGTACCTTGAGGCTAGAGATTATGAAATGGTAAGTTATGACATGTGCTATAAAAATGACAGAGTTTATGTAAGGAAGAAAGGTGGAAACTATGAAGTAAATGTCAAAACATCCTGACTGAGGAATGAGCTGTGGTCAGCATATAGCATGCACATGTTGTGGAATGTGACAAAGCCTGTCTACCTGTGAGAATACTGCAAGCACAAGATCACAACTGAGAAAGCATTGAGAAAAAAAGTATGTACACTATGACCGATTAACACAGTATAAAAGCATACAATGAACAAATGTATACAGTATGTGTAAGCTCCAGTAATGTATGAGAAGTGAAGATGTTTGAAGTATTATGATCATGTGGCTATGGGCATCGTGAAAGAAGTGAAGAAGTGCAGCTGTTGATATAGTTGCACTATATTCCCCAACTACATCACCGTACAGTATTACAATCCCACGCTACATCTACATCAGTAGTTTGGCTGGGGAAGCCTTGGCTGGGTGCAGCTTTTTTTCTAAGTGCAGTTTTTTAAGTGCATAACTAGCGTTAGACCTGCGTTATTTTTTATTAGTTAATTCTTCTGCTGATCCTGAATGAATTGACACCGCCTCTCTCCCAATCTACAGGTAACTGAAGTTGACTGTGACTGCAAAGTGTTTCACCTCCTGTGCCTCCTTTATTAATTATAATCATAGGTAACTGAAGTTGACTGTGACTGCAAAGTGTTTCACCTCCTGTGCCTCCTTTATTAATTATAATCATAGGTAACTGAAGTTGACTGTGACTGCAAAGTGTTTCACCTCCTGTGCCTCCTTTATTAATTATAATCATAGGTAACTGAAGTTGACTGTGACTGCAAAGTGTTTCACCTCCTGTGCCTCCTTTATTAATTATAATCATAGGTAACTGAAGTTGACTGTGACTGCAAAGTGTTTCACCTCCTGTGCCTCCTTTATTAATTATAATCATAGGTAACTGAAGTTGACTGTGACTGCAAAGTGTTTCACCTCCTGTGCCTCCTTTATTAATTATAATCATAGGTAACTGAAGTTGACTGTGACTGCAAAGTGTTTCACCTCCTGTGCCTCCTTTATTAATTATAATCATAGGTAACTGAAGTTGACTGTGACTGCAAAGTGTTTCACCTCCTGTGCCTCCTTTATTAATTATAATCATAGGTAACTGAAGTTGACTGTGACTGCAAAGTGTTTCACCTCCTGTGCCTCCTTTATTAATTATAATCATAGGTAACTAGCTTATTCTTTACTGAATCCTTATGCTTTTGTTTCTAATGCCTTATGATTTGTAATAGTTACATTGTTTTAAGGATTCTCTCAGTTTATTGACTAAAGTGAATGCTTGATTTATTTGTAGCCTTAGATGTATGGTATGTGGTCATTGTTGACTTAAGCCATTTTTATTGCTAGCTTTCTCTGGCTGGCCAATTGGGGGTTTTCATTAATTAGTGTCCACACTTGCCTGCTTCCCTGTATAAGTGTCAGTAGTTTGGCTGGGGAAGCCTTGGCTGGGTGCAGCTTTTTTCTAAGTGCAGTTTTTTAAGTGCATAACTAGCGTTAGACCTGCGTTATACCGAGGAAAAACAGAAGGAGAAAAAAGGTCCATCACGCAACAAACCCCAACAATCTAAAGACTCAGACTACAACTGGACTCCCTGTACAATCACGCCAAGAACACTTCTAATGCTATTAATAATGCTGGCCTTCTGATTCTAGCATACAATTCAATGCTTATCGTACTTTTTCCCATGTCAGTTTATATCTATCAACTTTGAAACACTGTCCTTTATCTCAGCTCTCTTGCCTAGCCTCACATCCTCTGTCTGCTTACAATCTGCGTTATTTTTCACATTCTGCACACTTTAGAACCCCACTTTTATTTCTCCCTATAACAATCTTGTTAATCTGCATACATATTGATACACTGTTCTTTGATACGTCACTGTTTTCTTACTTGCATTCCTACAAATCTCTTGCACTCATATCTCATTTAAATTTCCAAATTTCTTTCCTCTTGTTTACTTATAAACACCATGACAAGGTTTTCGTCAACTCCCTCCTTCCCTCTGTCTCTACCTAATCCTCTGTTCTGCCCCCTGCTTCCACCTTTATCCTTTCCCCCTTATCTCTTCCACCTCCTCCTCCCCTTCTCCCCCCTCCTCTGTATGCCTACTCTTCACTCCTCACCCATTACTCCACTTTCTTCCTGTTCTACCCCCCCTCTGTCCTACTACCCCACCACCAAACCCTCCTCCTACACTCCTCTCCCTGTCACTTCACCCCACTGCCATCCACATCTCCCTCCCTGCCCACCTCCTATTGGTTCCCTTTCCAGCTCAGGTGCCCACACCATCACTAAACTCTATTCATATCGGTCCCCCAAATTAATCTCACCTCCACGTTACAGCAACCCGGACAATCTCATTCACATCTCCCCCACAAATGCTATCTCTCTATCCTGTGCCCTCTGGAACGCCAGGTCAGTCTGTAATAAACTGGTCCCCACCCATGACCTTTTTATCTCCAACTCTCTGAATCTCCTAGCCATCACTGAAACTTGGATCTCACCCTCTGACACCACTTCTCCTGCTGCTCTATCCTCTGGGGGCTTTGCCTTCTCCCACACCCCCCGGCCTGGGGGTCGCCATGGTGGTGGAGTTGGGGTCCTTCTATCCACCAGTTACTCATACCAGCTAATACCCTCTGAACCATCCCTTACATTCCCCACATTTGAGGTTCATGCTATACGACTCTTCCAACCAGTAAACCTCAGAGTAGCTGTCATTTACCGTCCCCCTGGCTCTCCCTCCAAATTCCTTGACAACTTCGCTTCCTGGCTCCCTCACTTTCTCTCCTCAGATCTTCCCTCCATTATCCTAGGTGATTTTAATATTCCTATTGACATTCCCACAGAATCCTCTGCAGCTAAACTCCTTACCCTCACCTCTTCATTTGGTCTCGCCCAATGGACCTCCTCACCCTCCCATGTGAGTGGGCACTCACTTGACCTGGTCTTTACGCACCGTTGTGATATTTCTGATTACTCCAATTGCCCATTCCCCCTCTCTGACCATCACCTTCTCTCTTTTAACCTATCCCTCTCTCCTTGCCCTCCTCTAACTCCTAAGGCTACCATTACTAAGCGTAATATTGAGGCTATTGACACTGTTGCTTTTTCCTCCCTGCTGGACTCTCTTCTCTCCCCTATCATTTCTCTCTCCTGTCCTGAACAAGCTACTTCCCTGTACAATTCCTCCCTTGCTTCTGCTCTTGATTCTGTTGCTCCAGCAATAACCACTCACCCTCGCAGATCCACACCACAACCCTGGCATTCCAAATGCACCAGATACCTACAAAAGTGTTCAAGAATTGCGGAGCGTCAGTGGAGAAAGTCACGCTCTAAGGCTGACTTCCTCCATTTCAAATTTATTCTCTCCTCCTACAGTGCTTCCCTGTCTCTCTCCAAACAAACATATTTCAAGAACCTCATCTCCTCCCAGTCCTCAAACCCCCGGCGTCTCTTTGCCACTTTCAACTCCCTACTCTGCCCTTCCCCTCCTCGCCTTCCCTCCTCGCTCTCTGCCCTCGACTTTGCCACCTACTTTACATCTAAAATTGACTCCATACGTGAGGACATCATATCCCATCAGACCCTTAGCACTCCTCTCCCTCCTTGCCCTTACCACCCCTCCCCTTCTGTCTCACCAACTCTGACATCCTTCTCCCCTGCTTCTGGAGAGGAAGTCTTGGCCCTCATCCGGTCCTCCCCTCCTTCCACCTCCCCTCTTGACCCTATCCCTTCCCGTCTCCTCTCCCACTTGTCTCCTTCTGCCTGTTCCCATCTGGCTCACCTCCTTAATCTTTCCCTATCATCTGGCACTGTCCCTTCTGCATTCAAACATGCTCTTGTCTCCCCCATTCTTAAAAAACCTACCCTTGATCCTAACATACTTTCAAACTATCGACCCATCTCTCTTCTCCCTTTTGCTTCCAAACTCCTTGAGCGTATTGTCTACAACCGCCTTACCACCTTTCTTTCCTCCCACTCCCTCCTTGACTCATTTCAATCTGGCTTCCGATCTCTCCACTCCACGGAAACTGCCCTCACGAAAGTCAGCAACGACCTCCTTGCTGCCAAATCCAAGGGTCACTACTCTCTGCTCATTCTCCTTGACCTCTCTGCTGCATTTGACACTGTAGACCACCCTCTCCTCCTGCAAATCCTTTACTCTCTTGGTTTACGTGAAACTGCCCTCTCCTGGCTTTCCTCCTACCTCTCTGATCGTTCCTTCGCTGTGTCCTCTCATGACTCCTCTTCCCCTCCACTTCCACTAAAGGTAGGAGTTCCCCAAGGTTCTGTTCTTGGACCTCTCCTTTTCTCCCTATATACATCCTCTTTAGGTGAACTCATTAACTCCTTTGACCTCCAATATCATCTCTATGCAGATGATACTCAAATTTACCTTTCCACCCCTGAGCTCACCCCTGAGCTCCTTACCCGTATCTCCAACTGTCTCTCTGCTGTCTCTTCGTGGATGTCCCAGCGCTTTCTTAAACTTAACATGTCTAAGACTGAGCTGATCATCTTCCCACCCTCTTCCACTACATCACTTTCCACAATTTCGTTATCTATTGATGGCACAACTATCTCCTCTAGCCCCAAAGTGCGCTGTCTTGGAGTTATCCTAGACTCCTCCCTCTCCTTTAAACCGCACATTCAGCACATCTCGCAGTCCTGCCGTTTTCACCTAAAAAATATCTCCAGGATTAGACCCTTCCTCACCCAGGATGCCACTAAAACCCTCATCCACTCACTGGTCATATCCAGATTGGACTACTGTAACCTTCTCCTAGCTGGCCTCCCAGTCTCTCACCTCTCTCCACTACAATCTGTTCTCAATGCTGCTGCTCGGCTCATCTTCCTCTCCAGACGTTCTATATCTGCTTCCCCTCTCCTTCAAGCCCTACACTGGCTCCCCTTCCCCTTCAGATGCCTATTCAAGGTTCTTACATTCACCTACAAAGCCCTCACCAAATCCTCTCCCGCATACATTTCTGACCTTCTCTCCCTTCACACTCCCACCCGCCCACTTCGCTCAACTAATGCATGCCGCCTCTCTTGCCAACTGATTACTTCCTCCCACTCCCGCATCCGAGATTTTGCCCGTGCTGCTCCCTACCTTTGGAATGCTCTCCCTCTCCCTATCAGACTCTCCACCTCTCTACAAATCTTCAAACGGGCTCTCAAGACCCACTACTTCATCAAGGCCTTCCAGCACTCCTCCTAACCCACCTCATGCTCTTTCCTTCCTATCTTCCCCTTCTGTGTCATGCCTGTCTGTCTGCCCCTCCCCTTAGAATGTAAGCTCTCATGAGCAGGGACCTCTTCCCTCATGTGCTTCTCTTTACATTTTCTTCTACTCTCTACTCCCCATTAGGGCACCTAACACGGGACCGCCAACTCCCGGCAGCTTATTGTGAGTGCTTTAATCACTATTTCAGCAATGTATATAAGTTGTGTCCCTGTCCTGCACTGTAATGTACTGTAAGTTACTTGTTTCTTGTTCACTTATTAGTTCTATGTACTATGTAAGGCGCTGCGGAACACTTGTGGCGCCATATAAATAAAGGATAATAATAATAATAATAATACATCGCTACAATACCTCCCAAGACTACATCACTGTACTACATCCTCACACTACAACACTGCACTACAATAACTTTGACCACCTCATTACTGACTACACCCCCTCCCCTCCCATAACATTAAGTCATCCTAGTGATAATAACCAGGGCTGTAATGGGGCATAACAGCACCTTGTGCCGACCCGCACCCTTTGTGCATGACATCATGACATCGTACATAGAGGGCAGGTCCACCAGCACCCAGAAGTGCAGTAGTGCCAATAGCATCTTCAAGGATGCTACAGGTGGCACTGCCGCAACACTACAGTATATTACATCACTGCACTACCTTCCCACATTACATCACTGCACTACCTCCCCACACTACATCACTGTACTACCTTCCCACATTACATCATTGCAATACCTCCCCACACTACATCACTGTACTGGTGAGACACGCCTGCATTTTTCTGACCACACCCTGTTACCACCCCAAAACATTGACTACCTGTCACTCACTTTGTGAGTGGATCCTCTGTGTGTCTGTAATCGCAATGCAATTGCTGCTCACGTGCAGTGGGACTTATACGTATGCGCACTGGCAAACAATCGCTCGATCTGCATCTGTAATCGCCATTGCGTTCATCTCTGAATAAGGCCTTATATTCCCTAACTACATCACGGATCAAGTGAAGATTATGTCCCCCTAGGACATAATCTTCACATGTTACAAATCTTAATAAGTATAACACTAATGAAGTATATGATAACAATTTATTTATTTAGAAACAAATCATACTCCATAAACCTAGACAGGAAAGTGCTCTGCAATATCATACTGCATAAACCTTAGACAGGAAAGTGCTCTGCAATATCATACTGCATACACCTAAACAGGAAAGTTCTCTGCAATATCATACTGCATACACCTTAGACAGGAAAGTGCTCTGCAATATCATACTGCATACACCTAAACAGGAAAGTTCTCTGCAATATCATACTGCATACACCTACACAGGAAAGTGCTCTGCAATATCATACTGCATAAACCTTAAACAGGAAAGTTCTCTGCAATATCATACTGCATAAACCTTAATCAAGAAAGTGCTCTGCAATATCATACTGCATAAACCTTAAACAGGAAAGTTCTCTGCAATATCATACTGCATAAACCTTAAACAGGAAAGTGCTCTGCAATATCATACTGCATACACCTAAACAGGAAAGTTCTCTGCAATATCATACTGCATAAACCTTAAATAGGAAAGTGCTCTGCAATATCATACAGCATAAACCTTAAACAGGAAAGTGCTCTGCAATATGCAGAAGCAGAGTGGTAAATGCGTCTCTGCCGAATCGATCTCTCCACATTTTTTTTGCAAGATATGTCGGAAGCAAATCACGAAGAACACCCCTTTCATCTTGATACGAGCCTTACATTCATTTCAGTAAGACTCTATGAGGTCTTTTTACTAAGCAGTGTTAAGAGACAAAGTGAAATTAGATAAGGTACCAGCCAATCAGCTCCCAACTGTCATTTTTCAAACACAGCCTGTGACATGATAGTTGGGAGCTAATTGGCTGGTACCTTATCTCATTTCACTTTGGGGTCTATTTACTAAGCAGTGTTAGGAGACAGAGTGAAAAGTGATAAGAAAGTGATAAGGTGCCAGCAAATCAGCTGCCAACTGCCGTCTTACAGGCTGTGGGGGTCATTCAGACCCGTTCGCGAGCAAAGGACGCTCGCAAGCGGGTCGATGTTGCCCCACTGCGCATGCGCACGACGGAGGGAGCTCCGTCGTGCGCATGCGCAAGGCCCGGACAGCGACGGGCTCTCCGTCGCTCCGGGTCTCGCACCAAAGGGGGCGTGCTGTCGATGTTGATTGACAGCATGCCCCCTTTGGTGAGCGTGCTGGGGGCATGGCTGCCAGGCGGAGGCGTTCCCTTGGGAACGCCTACCCTCTGAAGCCGGCCCCACTGACATCACTAGTGATGTCAGTGGGAGTGATTTTGGCTCTGATAGAGCCAAAATCACTCCTGGGCTTGCGGCAGCGAGACCCTACCGCAGGGTCTCGTCACAAGCCCGATGGTCGCGATGGCCAAAGACCATCGCGACCATCTTTTTGGCCACTCGCATATGCTGTGGGTGGTCACCCACAGCTATGCGAGCGGCCAGGAGGCCACTACATTTTCAGGTAGGAGGGTCCTGATTCGGAGCGAGCGCTCTGGTCAGAGCGTTCAGCTCTAAATCAGGCCCAGTGTTTGAAAAATGACAGTTGGGAGCTGATTGGCTGGCACCTTATCACAGACTTATCACTTTTCACTCTGTCTCCTAACACTGCTTAGTAAATATACCCCTTTGTCTCTTAACACTGCTTAGTAAATAGACCCCTATATATGTTGCGTGTGGACACCAGTTATAGAAATGAATCAAAACTTTGGATCACTGTGAGTGACACATTCATGACTCAAATTCAGTGCCGGTTCAATATTGTTGTAGGCAGCCCAGTAATCACTAAGCACCAGAATCTGAGTGCACCAAGCGTCGAATAATAGGAAGGAGGATTTCAGCACTTCTGTCATGAACAACTTCCATATAGCCAACAGCTAGCGTTGTAGCCATGTCCACAGTCCCAAAGACTCATATTTTCCTGATCCGGGGCATGACCGCAATGGTATTTAATTTTATGACTAAAACAAGAAACTTCAACATAATGACCGGGGCCACTGAGCAAAACTGGCTTAGTACAAAAATAGACACTACATACTTAACGAAAAAAGTTATAAACGTGAACTATGGTGCGTTCAGATATTCCAGTCAGTTGTGCAGTTTGTTTTTCAGAGGTTTCCAAACCCCAGAGGTAAGCAATGTGTAGCCACTGTTTCAGAGGCATGTGTGACTTTTCAAAGAAAGACCCCTTTCTGATGGATACCCATGATGATGCACAATTCTTGTTAATACACTTCCAAGAACAGCCATAAGAACACTGCCGCCGAGCGATCCAACGCAGAGGTTGATGGCAGTTTTCGCAGTCCAGATTGTTTGCTAGTAAATAGCGTTGTTTCATGAACTCCATGACAACGCTGTTATTTGTACCAGCTATAATAGGCTGGAGTGTCTTCTCAAAGCAATGTCAATCCATTTTCTATTGAGGGGGTTTATGACAGCTGAACTCTGATTGGTTGCTATGGGAACCACTGAGGAAGCAGGGGGACATAATCTTCACTTGTTCAATCAGGGGGACATAATCTTCATTTGATCCTAAAATCTTAACACTAGTTGAACATAAACAAAGTGTTTATCATTGGGACACTAACCACAGCCCTAAGTTATTACATCACTCCTAAGGTGTTAGTAGTCCATGTGGGCTTCATACAAATATTTTATGCAATTCTAAATACAATAAGAAAATGAAGTGCCAGTAGGTATCTATAGTGTTAATACAATAAAAAATGTAAAGTAAAAATAGCATTCTCTGCGGTCCAATTAAAATGTAAGAAATGTTATTAGTACAAACACTTAATGATAATTAAAACAGGTAATTCAGATGGAATCCCCAGGATGAGATACACAATGTCCTTATAAAGTAATTTACCACATAGGTGGAGATAGTATAAATTATATGAGGCAATTATGTAATCAATGGTTTGATTTAGTATATCCAGCGAATGGAAATGTTACCAGAATGTAGCCAGGTGGAGTCCATGTGCAAAGATGTCCTGCTCTTGCTGGCAGAGCCCAAGCGAGATTTGCTGAGCATCGGTAATATAGGGGTGTGGTCTAATGTAAGTAGACTTGACCACATCTCCTTTAAAATAATTAAACAAAATCGTATTAGTGGCATGCTACACAGGTGAGCTCTGTGTTCTGTGTCCGTGTGCCCCTCAGCCAGGGGCAAAACCAGAGGGGGGGAGGCTGCGATCAGTGTGATTACTACCTCCCCCTGCACAGCCAGAGGAGGCTGCTACTGCAGCAGTAGAGGCCTCCCTTGTTCCATCGCTGCCCAGCACACAGCAGCGTGTGCTGGGCTGTGGAGACACTGCAGTTGATAGGTAAAGGTGGGTAGGCGGGTGGCGGACCCTGGCTCAATAATGGACCGAAGACTAACACAAGTTTTTTTTTTATTAAGCGTTTGTACTAATAAAAATCTTAAATTGTAATTTAGCCGCAGACAGTGCTATATTTTTTTTATATATTAACACTATATATAACTTCTGCCACTGTAATTTATTCTCTTGTTGTCTTGTTTATCCCTGGTGAATAAAATAGGAGGCTACAAACAACCCGGTTGCAGCTGCTGCTGGTTCTATAATAATTTCAACGCCTACAGATGTGTCCTGCTACATCGTTGCTGCTTACGCAGCAAATCGCGCCATGCATGGCAGGAGGCGTGCGCCCACGAGCGGACACATGCACTGCGTTCGCACACGGACCTCCATAGGATTGCATGGTGCGATCGCAGTGCGAGCCATTGCGTGCCGTAACATATGCTGCTGCTGGTAGTCGCATGGCGCGCTGCATGCGCGCGTTTGTAGCGCAATCAGCAAAGATGTAGCTGGACACATCTGTATGTGGATAATTTATTTAAAGTTGCTTTCAATTCTGAATATAATACCTTTAATGCTTTGTGAGCATCACAGATTTAGCATAATATGTATTATTGTGTTTTATTTTCTTATTTTGTTTATTTGTAAATAGTTGCAAAATGTCACTGGATCCTCTTTTGATATTATTTTGGTATTATTTAACATTGTTGTGAAGGAGTAGAAAAGTGGGTAACCGCAAGTACGGAATAAGACTAGATTCTTGAATCTGTAGCAGCAGATATGTCTTTTGTGTATCTCTTACATACAAATACTGTATACTGTTTCCCTGCAAATTATAGACCACATATAAGATGCATCCATCCATTTTTGTTAATTTCTCCATACACATCCTAATTTTTATCATCATTAAAGTGTACACCTCTTTCCCATTACCCACTCTGGTCTCGCTGACCTTGCTAGACCTCACAGGTTTCACCTTCTGAGGGCCTCCATTCATAAAAAAAATCAATTCAAGCAAAATCTATTTTAAAATACATGATGTATTAAGAGTTTTTGCCACAAGTAAAATTACACATTTTTGCATTATAGAATAGGAAATTATTCACCAAGACTGGCTGCCAGGTCCTTTAAGCTTGTCCTATAAGAGGACCAAACTAGTGGAAGCCTCATGACTCACAAAGAATCATCCTTCAAGCACCCAGGAGAGGAAAAACCCCCTGTGGAGGAAACCTCTGGGGACCCATGGCTTGAAGGACTGCCCGTTCCCTCTGGGCACTAGGAGGCTATGCAGAGTTACATTGTCAAAGGTAATCAAATATGAACATGTGACCGGTGAGTCACATGTTCATATTTCATGTTCATGTTCAGAGGATATGGACAATTCTTTTGTCCTCTCTTAAAATTCACATAAAACACATACAAAATGAGTCAATTGGAACATGTGACACATAAGATGGTAACTGTGTCAATTTAATTTACAATAACTTGTATAACACACCATACTAATAGCTAACATTGGCTGATGTCATTAATATAGCTCCAGTCCACATCTCCTGACACTATCCAATTTACATTCCTCGTAAAGCTGCACAATTGGCTGAAGAGGACGGTCATCCCCATTTGAGTAGCACCGAATTTACCCCAATGGCTAAGATACAGCGATAGCTGCGCTGTCCTGCTAGAATCTCACATGATAGAAGTAAACAAGCTCAAGGTCATATTTTAGGGTAGTCAGGCTCCGAGTCTGCAGGCACATCCAAGTGAGGCTCATTTGTCTTTAATGAGATACTTATCTCACCCGGGCATCTTTCCCTCAGTGGTCTGGGTGTATATGAGGAAAATATCAGGTTGCAGAAGACAATATAGTGAGTATGTTAATGACAGCAAGAAGTGCACATAATAATCTCTAGTGATAATATGTTTATATTCCTCCATCAGCTCTGCTTCCCATTATACACCGGCCATTTATTACACAGCTGTCCCTTTACTATCCCCATATTCACCAAAGTTCTCTTTTACTGCATCCAATCAATCAGCTACTATCACCCCTTTCTTATTTCATAAATCTGCTGCTCCTGTCTACTTTCCGCACTGTAAGGGGTATATTTGCTAAAGGTTGTTGTCGGTTTTAATTAGAGATGAGCGGGTCCGGTTCCCTGAGAACCGGACCCACCCAAATTTCGGGAATCCGGGGCGATTCGAGCGCAGCTCGGATCTCCCTGCCTGCCCCGGATCCCTGACTCGAGGCAAAACCTCGCGACCCCTCTGTCGAGTCGCGAGGTATTGTTTTCAGCGGGCTTAACGCTGATTGGCTGAGAGAGCCGTCTGTCACGGCTCTCAGCCAATCAACGTTAAGCCCATTGAAAACACTAGAAAGGAGTGAAAAAAGATGGCGCCTGCCATCCCACGCCGCCTGACACCGCCAGCACCCCCGCTGTCGACACTGCCTGTACCCCCACTGCCAACACCTCCGCTGCCGACACTCCTGCACTGCTGCCCAACGTACTGAGGACACCGTCAGCGACCCCCACACTGCCGACACTCCCACAGTGAGGATACTACCAGCACCCCTGCACTGCCGACACAGTCAGCAAACCTGCACTGAGGACACCGCTGGCACCCCCGCTCTGCCGACACCGCTGGCACCTTGCATTGAGAACACCCCTGCACTGCCGACACAGTCAGCAAACCTGCAATGAGGACACCGCTGGCACCCCCACTCTGCCCACCCCGCCGGAACCCTTCACTGAGAACACTGCCATTTCATGTACTGAGGACACTGCCAGCAACCCCCGCACTGCCGACACAGTCAGCAAACCTGCAATGAGCACCCTGCTGGCACCCCCGCACTGCCGACACAGCCAGCAAACCTGCACTAAAACACCGCTGGCACCCCCGCACTGTCAACACAGCTAGCAAACCTGCACTAAAGACACCGCCGGCACCCCCACACTGCCGACACTCCCACAGTGAGGATACCACCAGCACCCCTGCACTGCCGACACAGTCAGCAAACCTGCACTGAGGACACCGCTGGCACCCCCGCTCTGCCCACACCGCCGGAACCCTTCACTGAGAACACTGCCATTCCATGTACTGAGGACACTGCCAGCAACCCCCGCACTGCCGACACAGTCAGCAAACCTGCAATGAGCACCCTGCTGGCACCCCCGCACTGCCGACACAGCCAGCAAACCTGCACTAAAACACCGCTGGCACCCCCGCACTGTCAACACAGCTAGCAAACCTGCACTAAAGACACCGCCGGCACCCCCGCACTGTCGACACAGCCAGCAAACCTGCACTAAAGACACCGCTGGCACCCCGCACTGTCGACACAGCCAGCAAACCTTCACTAAAGACACCGCTGGCACCCCCGCACTGCCGACACAGCCTGAAAACCAGCACTAAAGACACCGCTGGCAACCCCGCACTGCCGACACAGCAAGAAAACCTGCAATAAAAACACCACTGGCACCCCCGCACTGCCAACACAGCCAGAAAACCTGCACTAAGACACCGCTGGCACCCCCGCACTGCCGACACATCCAGAAAACCTGCACTAAGACACCAATGGCACCCCCGCACTGTCGACACAGCCAGCAAACCTGCCTGAAGACACCGCTGGCACCCTCGCACTGCCGACACAGCCAGAAAACCTGCACTAAAGACACCGCTGGCACCCCTGCACTGCCGACACAGCCTGAAAATCTGCACTAAAGACACCGCTGGCACCCCCGCACTACCGACACAGCCAGAAAACCTGCACTAAAGATACTGCTGGCATCCCCGCACTGCTGACATAGCCGGCAAACCTGCACTAAGACACCGCTGGCACCCCCGCACTGCTGACATCACCGGTACCCTTCACTGAGGATACTGCCAGCACCGCAGTACTGCCATTCCATGTACTGAGGACACCGTCAGCAACCCCGCTCTGCCAACACTGCTGTCACAGTAAGTGCTCTATTGATGTATCCAACCTATAACACACTGTATCTGTGTTGGAAATTAGAAACTGAACTGCCACATGTTAGTGCCGCCCACTGTGTCACTTAGCTTAGTCAGCCAGCTAGCTGGATGCAACCTTTTGGCCTTAACTAGATTAAGCAAATAATATTGTGAGGTGGTCAAAGTTGATTGGAAATTACTGGAAATAAATGTTATTGAGGTTAATTATACTGTAGGAACAAAAACAGACCCAGTTTATGTTATTTTAGCTGTTTAATGATTTTTTAAGAAAAAATCCAGATCCAAAACTAAAACACGAAAACAAAACATGGAGGTGAGGTTTTGGCAAAACCAATCCAGATCCAAAACCAGGGGGGATCCAGATCCAAACCAAAACCAAAACACGGGGGTCGGCGCACATCTCTAGTTTTAATACATTTTAATCTATTAAAAAACGACATTGATATTGTGTTTATGGGTCTAAATAGCAAATTTACTAACAGACAATTTTGTATTTGTTTTTTAAGTATAAGTAAATGTGTGATTTAGCCCCAGAAACACAACATTGATATTGATCGATTTTGATCAATTTTAAATTGATTAAAATCGACCTTTCGGAATATACCCTTTATTTAGATAGATAACATGCAAGAGATAGAAATAATAACAAGAAAACACAATTAAAATATAAATACTGTTTTTTACTGTTTACATTGAATTGACATTATAGCGAGGTCAAGACTGGTTATTTCAGCACCTCTTTGTTGTGCAAGCAAAAATGAGCGAGCTTTTCCTGGCTGATAACCAGCATTACATACAGTGGCGTAACTAGGGCAAGGCGAGCGGAACACGTGCCCATGGCGCCGTACGAAAGGTGGCGCAGGGGGGTGCCGCTGGCCACGGTCCGTCCCGTCCTAGTTAGGCAGTGTAGCACTGACCGCAGTATGTGCAGTCAGCGCTACACATTTACACAGGACTGGCGCTAAGCTTCCCTGCGCGCAGCGCCGGTCCTGTGCTGCACAGCCGAGCCCCTTCCCTCCCCCTGAGCACTTACCCAATAGCGCCAGGAGGAAGGTGGGAGGCGGGTTCAGGCGGCAGCGATGTGTGTTTTAACCGGCAGCCAATGAGAGTCAGACAGACTTTCATAGGCTGCTGCTGCTGCACACACATACCCGCCACGCGGCAGCGATGTGTGTGTTAACCAGCAGCCAATGAGAGTCAGACAGACTCTCATTGACTGCTGCAGCGCCCACTGCAAGAGCCAGGCTGGAGCTCACTCATGAGCTCCGCCTTCCGGCTCCTGCAATGGGTAATGGGAGAGACGTTATGACGTCTCTCCCATAATGCAGAGGGCGCCAGCCCGGGAGCACTGCGGGGGCACCATTACTGGGGGTGGGGTACTACTGGGGACTACTACTGGGGGGGGAACTACTACTTGGGGCACTGCATCAGGAGGGGGAACCTCTATTGGGGCTACTACTGGGGGAGAAACTACTACTGGGGGCACTGCATCGGAAGGGGGAACCTCTATTGGGGACTACTACTGGGGGGGGGAACTACAGCACTGCATCGGGAAGGGAAACCTCTGTTGGGGACTACTACTGGGGGGGAAACTACTACTGGGGGCACTGCATCGGGAGGGAGAACCTCTGGCCTACTACTAGGGGCATTGCACTGGCGGGACCACTACTGGGGGCACTAAATATGGAGGACCACTACAGGGGGCACTGTATAAGGGGCACTGGATAGGGGGGATCACTGCTGAGGGTCTGCATAAGGGGGACCACTACTGGGGGCACTGCATGGCGGGCACTACTGCTGGGGGCACTATATAAAGGGCACTGCATAAGGGGGTACCACTACTGAGGGCACTGCATTGGGGGGGACTGCTACTGAGGGTACTATATAAGGGGCACTGCATAAGGGGGACCACTACTGGGGGCACTTCATAGGGGGGACCACTACATGGGGCACTGCATAAGGGGGGCCACTACTGGGGGCACTGAATAAGGGGAACTAATGAGTGGCTGCCTAATGGGGACCACTACTGGGGGCATTGCATATTGGGGTATTGTATAAGGGGATCTAATGGGGAGGCTGCATAAGGGGGACCACTACTGGGGGTACTGTAATAAGGGGCACTTCTATGGGCCTGCATAAGAGGGACCACAACTGGGGACATTGCATACTGGCGGTACTGTATAAGGGGCACTACTGAGGTTAAGGTGCATATGGAAAGGAATGTTCAGAGTGACGATAAAGGGGTGTGTCAAGTTGACACGCCCCATTTTTAAGTGGCCACGCCCATTTTCCGCTGTGCGTGCCTTAGGCGCACGCACATTGGGGGAGGGGGGGCTCCATTTTTAAATTTGCCCTGAGCTCCAAAAACCCTAGTTACACCACTGGTTACATCAGTGTGCGAGGTGCTGACAGAAACTTCCTGCTAATTGAATCTCCCTTATAGTCTCTGTGCTCAGTATAGTTGACCATGCAGAAGATACAGAAGAAGCCCCATCATACCACTCATGCACATGAGAAATGCGCATCCCTGTGTCCTTTTATGCTTTTTGTGTATCCCTGACTTGTACATTCTTGAGTCTGGAGAGGCAGAATGGGGGAGCGAATGGGGCATGTAAGTGTAGGGTAGAGGGATAATCTCCGGCGCTGGAATGTAAACCTAGAAATAATATAATGTAGGGCGTATTGTGGGCTTACATTCCAGAGCCAGAGATTAACCGCCTTTCCCAACATAACCCCAGGAACTCTTTGGGAAATTCCACTTTCTCCTGGATGCAGGATTTATCTTTTGGATAACATTCCAGTGCTGTCGGTCAGATCCTCTGCATTGCAGGTACCGTAAGTGTAAGCCAAGTACAGTAAGTGTAGGTCATATTCTCTGCATTGCAGGTACAGTAAGTGTAAGCCAAGTACAGTAAGTGTAGGTCATATTCTCTGCATTGCAGGTACAGTAAGTGTAAGCCAAG
Source organism: Taudactylus pleione (assembly GCA_031769625.1). Lineage (NCBI taxonomy): Eukaryota > Metazoa > Chordata > Amphibia > Anura > Myobatrachidae > Taudactylus > Taudactylus pleione. The sequence continues at coordinate 7,064,293 of JAUIMM010000081.1, read as the reverse complement.
TACAGTAAGTGTAGGTCATATTCTCTGCATTACAGGTACAGTAAGTGTAAGCCAAGTACAGTAAGTGTAGGTCAGATCCTCTGCATTGCAGGTACAGTAAGTGTTAGCCAAGTACAGTAAGTGTAGGTCATATTCTCTGCATTGCAGGTACAGTAAGTGTAAGCCAAGTACAGTAAGTGTAGGTCATATTCTCTGCATTGCAGGTACAGTAAGTGTAAGCCAAGTACAGTAAGTGTAGGTCAGATCCTCTGCATTGCAGGTACAGTAATGGTGGGTACACACTGGGCGATATTACTGGGCGACTGCACGATTACGACTTCGTAATCGTGCAATCGCTCAGTAATCGTGGACAAATCGTGCACTTTTATGTCAGAAACGACCAGCGATGCGCACTCCCACTGGTTGTTTCCGACATTGTCCATCGCCTGAACATGCAGCACAATCTGACTATGTCATCAGGTTGCTGCATGTTCGGGAATGGGGGAGAGAGCCCGGCGCTGAACGATATCATTAATGATATCGTTCAGCGGCTGTGCTCAATGTCATGCCGGGGACACACTACACGATACCGCTCAGGGAGCATATCGTGTAGTGTGTACGCACCTTAAGTGTAAGCCAAGTACAGTAAGTGTAGGTCATATTCTCTGCATTGCAGGTACAGTAAGTGTAAGCCAAGTACTGTAAGTGTAGGTCATATTCTCTGCATTGCAGGTACAGTAAGTGTTAGCCAAGTACAGTAAGTGTAGGTCATATTCTCTGCATTGCAGGTACAGTAAGTGTAGGTCATATTCTCTGCATTGCAGGTACAGTAAGTGTAGGTCAGATCCTCTGCATTGCAGGTACAGTAAGTGTTAGCCAAGTACAGTAAGTGTAGGTCAGATCCTCTGCACTGCAGGTACAGTAAGTGTAAGCCAAGTACAGTAAGTGTAGGTCATATTCTATGCATTGCAGGTACAGTAAGTGTAGGTCAGATCCTCTGCACTGCAGGTACTGTAAGTGTAAGCCAAGTACAGTAAGTGTAGGTCAGATCCTCTGCATTGCAGGTACAGTAAGTGTAGGTCAGATCCTCTGCATTGTAGGTACATTAAGTGTAGGTCAGATCCTCTGCATTGTAGGTACAGTAAGCGTAAGCCAAGTACAGTAAGTGTAGGTCAGATCCTCTGCATTGCAGGTACAGTAAGTGTAGGTCAGATCCTCTGCATTGTAGGTACAGTAAGTGTAGGTCAGATCCTCTGCATTGTAGGTACAGTAAGTGTAAGCCAAGTAAAGTAAGTGTAGGATAGATCCTCTGCATTGCAGGTACAGTAAGTGTTAGCCAAGTACAGTAAGTGTAGGTCATATTCTCTGCTTTGCAGGTACAGTAAGTGTAGGTCATATTCTCTGCTTTGCAGGTACAGTAAGTGTTAGCCAAGTACAGTAAGTGTAGGTCATATTCTCTGCTTTGCAGGTACAGTAAGTGTTAGCCAAGTACAGTAAGTGTAGGTCATATTCTCTGCATTGCAGGTACAGTAAGTGTAAGCCAAGTACAGTAAGTGTAGGTAAGATCCTCTGCATTGTAGGTACAGTAAGTGTAAGCCAAGTACAGTAAGTGTAGGTCAGATCCTCTGCATTGCAGGTACAGTAAGTGTAGGTCAGATCCTCTGCATTGTAGGTACAGTAAGTGTAGGTCAGATCCTCTGCATTGTAGGTACAGTAAGTGTAAGCCAAGTACAGTAAGTGTAGGTCAGATCCTCTGCACTGCAGGTACTGTAAGTGTAAGCCAAGTACAGTAAGTGTAGGTCATATTCTCTGCTTTGCAGGTACAGTAAGTGTAGCTCATATTCTCTGCGTTGCAGGTACAGTAAGTGTTAGCCAAGTACAGTAAGTGTAGGTCATATTCTCTGCTTTGCAGGTACAGGAAGTGTTAGTCAAGTACAGTAAGTGTAGGTCATATTCTCTGCATTGCAGGTACAGTAAGTGTTAGCCAAGTACAGTAAGTGTAGGTCATATTCTCTGCATTGCAGGTACAGTAAGTGTAAGCCAAGTACAGTAAGTGTAGGTCAGATCCTCTGCATTGCAGGTACAGTAAGTGTTAGCCAAGTACAGTAAGTGTAGGTCATATTCTCTGCATTGCAGGTACAGTAAGTGTAAGCCAAGTACAGTAAGTGTAGGTCAGATCCTCTGCATTGCAGGTACAGTAAGTGTTAGCCAAGTACAGTAAGTGTAGGTCAGATCCTCTGCATTGCAGGTACAGTAAGTGTAAGCCAAGTACAGTAAGTGTAGGTCATATTCTCTGCTTTGCAGGTACAGTAAGTGTTAGCCAAGTACAGTAAGTGTAGGTCATATTCTCTGCATTGTAGGTACAGTAAGTGTAGGTCATATTCTCTGCATTGCAGGTACAGTAAGTGTAAGCCAAGTACAGTAAGTGTAGGTCATATTCTCTGCATTGTAGGTACAGTAAGTGTAGGTCATATTCTCTGCATTGCAGGTACAGTAAGTGTTAGCCAAGTACAGTAAGTGTAGGTCATATTCTCTGCATTGCAGGTACAGTAAGTGTAAGCCAAGTACAGTAAGTGTAGGTCATATTCTCTGCATTGCAGGTAGAGTAAGTGTAAGCCAAGTACAGTAAGTGTAGGTCATATTCTCTGCATTGCAGGTACAGTAAGTGTAAGCCAAGTACAGTAAGTGTAGGTCATATTCTCTGCATTGTAGGTACAGTAAGTGTAGGTCATATTCTCTGCATTGCAAGTACAGTAAGTGTAAGCCAAGTACAGTAAGGGTAGGTCATATTCTCTGCATTGTAGGTACAGTAAGTGTAGGTCATATTCTCTGCATTGCAGATACAGTAAGTGTAAGCCAAGTACAGTAAGTGTAGGTCATATTCTCTGCATTGCAGGTACAGTAAGTGTAAGCCAAGTACAGTAAGTGTAGGTCAGATCCTCTGCATTGCAGGTACAGTAAGTGTTAGCCAAGTACAGTAAGTGTAGGTCTGATCCTCTGCATTGCAGGTACAGTAAGTGTAAGCCAAGTACAGTAAGTGTAGGTCAGATCCTCTGCATTGCAGGTACAGTAAGTGTTAGCCAAGTACAGTAAGTGTAGGTCAGATCCTCTGCATTGCAGGTACAGTAAGTGTAAGCCAAATACAGTAAGTGTAGGTAATATTCTCTGCTTTACAGGTACAGTAAGTCTTAGCCAAGTACAGTAAGTGTAGGTCATATTCTCTGCATTGCAGGTACAGTAAGTGTAAGCCAAGTACAGTAAGTGTAGGTCATATTCTTTGCATTGTAGGTACAGTAAGTGTAGGTCATATTCTCTGCATTGCAGGTACAGTAAGTGTAAGCCAAGTACAGTAAGTGTAGGTCATATTCTCTGCATTGTAGGTACAGTAAGTGTAGGTCATATTCTCTGCATTGCAGGTACAGTAAGTGTTAGCCAAGTACAGTAAGTGTAGGTCAGATCCTCTGCATTGCAGGTACAGTAAGTGTAAGCCAAGTTCAGTAAGTGTAGGTCATATTCTCTGCTTTGCAGGTACAGTAAGTGTAAGCCAAGTACAGTAAGTGTAGGTCAGATCCTCTGCATTGCAGGTACAGTAAGTGTTAGCCAAGTACAGTAAGTGTAGGTCATATTCTCTGCATTGCAGGTACAGTAAGTGTAAACCTAGTACAGTAAGTGTAGGTCAGATCCTCTGCATTGCAGGTACAGTAATTGTTAGCCAAGTACAATAAGTGTAGGTCATATTCTCTGCATTGCAGGTACAGTAAGTGTAAGCCAAGTACAGTAAGTGTAGGTCATATTCTCTGCATTGTAGGTACAGTAAGTGTAGGTCATATTCTCTGCATTGCAGGTACAGCAAGTGTAAGCCAAGTACAGTAAGTGTAGGTCATATTCTCTGCATTGTAGGTACAGTAAGTGTAGGTCATATTCTCTGCATTGCAGGTACAGTAAGTGTTAGCCAAGTACAGTAAGTGTAGGTCAGATCCTCTGCATTGCAGGTACAGTAAGTGTAAGCCAAGTACAGTACGTGTAGGTCATATTCTCTGCTTTGCAGGTACAGTAAGTGTTTGCCAAGTACAGTAAGTGTAGGTCATATTCTCTGCATTGCAGGTACAGTAAGTGTAAGCCAAGTACAGTAAGTGTAGGTCAGATCCTCTGCATTGCAGGTACAGTAAGTGTTAGCCAAGTATAGTAAGTGTAGGTCATATTCTCTGCATTGCAGGTACAGTAAGTGTAAGCCAAGTACAGTAAGTGTAGGTCAGATCCTCTGCATTGCAGGTACAGTAAGTGTAAGCCAAGTACAGTAAGTGTAGGTCATATTCTCTGCTTTGCAGGTACAGTAAGTGTTAGCCAAGTACAGTAAGTGTAGGTCATATTCTCTGCATTGCAGGTACAGTAACTGTAAGCCAAGTACAGTAAGTGTAGGTCATATTCTCTGCATTGTAGGTACAGTAAGTGTAGGTCATATTCTCTGCATTGCAGGTACAGTAAGCGTAAGCCAAGTACAGTAAGTGTAGGTCATATTCTCTGCATTGTAGGTACAGTAAGTGTAGGTCATATTCTCTGCATTGCAGGTACAGTAAGTGTTAGCCAAGTACAGTAAGTGTAGGTCATATCCTCTGCATTGCAGGTACAGTAAGTGTAAGCCAAGTACAGTAAGTGTAGGTTATATTCTCTGCTTTGCAGGTACAGTAAGTGTAAGCCAAGTACAGTAAGTGTAGGTCAGATCCTCTGCATTGCAGGTACAGTAAGTGTTAGCCAAGTACAGTAAGTGTAGGTCATATTCTCTGCATTGCAGGTACAGTAAGTGTAGGTCATATTCTCTGCATTGCAGGTACAGTAAGTGTAAGCCAAGTACAGTAAGTGTAGGTCAGATCCTCTGCATTGTAGGTACAGTAAGTGTTAGCCAAGTATAGTAAGTGTAGGTCATATTCTCTGCATTGCAGGTACAGTAAGTGTAAGCCAAGTACAGTAAGTGTAGGTCAGATCCTCTGCATTGCAGGTACAGTAAGTGTAAGCCAAGTACAGTAAGTGTAGGTCATATTCTCTGCTTTGCAGGTACAGTAAGTGTTAGCCAAGTACAGTAAGTGTAGGTCATATTCTCTGCATTGCAGGTACAGTAAGTGTAAGCCAAGTACAGTAAGTGTAGGTCATATTCTCTGCATTGTAGGTACAGTAAGTGTAGGTCATATTCTCTGCATTGCAGGTACAGTAAGTGTAAGCCAAGTACAGTAAGTGTAGGTCATATTCTCTGCATTGTAGGTACAGTAAGTGTAGGTCATATTCTCTGCATTGCAGGTACAGTAAGTGTTAGCCAAGTACAGTAAGTGTAGGTCAGATCCTCTGCATTGCAGGTACAGTAAGTGTAAGCCAAGTACAGTAAGTGTAGGTCATATTCTCTGCTTTGCAGGTACAGTAAGTGTAAGCCAAGTACAGTAAGTGTAGGTCAGATCCTCTGCATTGCAGGTACAGTAAGTGTTAGCCAAGTACAGTAAGTGTAGGTCATATTCTCTGCATTGCAGGTACAGTAAGTGTAAGCCAAGTACAGTAAGTGTAGGTCAGATCCTCTGCATTGCAGGTACAGTAAGTGTTAGCCAAGTACAGTAAGTGTAGGTCAGATCCTCTGCATTGCAGGTACAGTAAGTGTAAGCCAAGTACAGTAAGTGTAGGTCATATTCTCTGCTTTGCAGGTACAGTAAGTGTTTGCCAAGTACAGTAAGTGTAGGTCATATTCTCTGCATTGCAGGTACAGTAAGTGTAAGCCAAGTACAGTAAGTGTAGGTCATATTCTCTGCATTGTAGGTACAGTAAGTGTAGGTCATATTCTCTGCATTGCAGGTACAGTAAGTGTAAGCCAAGTACAGTAAGTGTAGGTCATATTCTCTGCATTGTAGGTACAGTAAGTGTAGGTCATATTCTCTGCATTGTAGGTACAGTAAGTGTAGGTCATATTCTCTGCATTGCAGGTACAGTAAGTGTAAGCCAAGTGCAGTAAGTGTAGGTCATATTCTCTGCATTGTAGGTACAGTAAGTGTAGGTCAGATCCTCTGCATTGCAGGTACAGTAAGTGTTAGCTAAGTACAGTAAGTGTAGGTCATATTCTCTGCATTGCAGGTACAGTAAGTGTAAGCCAAGTACAGTAAGTGTAGGTCATATTCTCTGCATTGCAGGTACAGTAAGTGTAAGCCAAGTACAGTAAGTGTAGGTCAGATCCTCTGCATTGCAGGTACAGTAAGTGTTAGCCAAGTACAGTAAGTGTAGGTCAGATCCTCTGCATTGCAGGTACAGTAAGTGTAAGCCAAGTACAGTAAGTGTAGGTCATATTCTCTGCTTTGCAGGTACAGTAAGTGTTTGCCAAGTACAGTAAGTGTAGGTCATATTCTCTGCATTGCAGGTACAGTAAGTGTAAGCCAAGTACAGTAAGTGTAGGTCATATTCTCTGCATTGTAGGTACAGTAAGTGTAGGTCATATTCTCTGCATTGCAGGTACAGTAAGTGTAAGCCAAGTACAGTAAGTGTAGGTCATATTCTCTGCATTGTAGGTACAGTAAGTGTAGGTCATATTCTCTGCATTGCAGGTACAGTAAGTGTAAGCCAAGTACAGTAAGTGTAGGTCATATTCTCTGCATTGTAGGTACAGTAAGTGTAGGTCATATTCTCTGCATTGCAGGTACAGTAAGTGTAAGCCAAGTACAGTAAGTGTAGGTCATATTCTCTGCATTGTAGGTACAGTAAGTGTAGGTCATATTCTCTGCATTGCAGGTACAGTAAGTGTAGGTCAGATCCTCTGCATTGCAGGTACAGTAAGTGTTAGCCAAGTACAGTAAGTGTAGGTCAGATCCTCTGCACTGCAGGTACAGTAAGTGTAAGCCAAGTACAGTAAGTGTAGGTCATATTCTATGCATTGCAGGTACAGTAAGTGTAGGTCAGATCCTCTGCACTGCAGGTACTGTAAGTGTAAGCCAAGTACAGTAAGTGTAGGTCAGATCCTCTGCATTGCAGGTACAGTAAGTGTAGGTCAGATCCTCTGCATTGTAGGTACATTAAGTGTAGGTCAGATCCTCTGCATTGTAGGTACAGTAAGCGTAAGCCAAGTACAGTAAGTGTAGGTCAGATCCTCTGCATTGCAGGTACAGTAAGTGTAGGTCAGATCCTCTGCATTGTAGGTACAGTAAGTGTAGGTCAGATCCTCTGCATTGTAGGTACAGTAAGTGTAAGCCAAGTAAAGTAAGTGTAGGATAGATCCTCTGCATTGCAGGTACAGTAAGTGTTAGCCAAGTACAGTAAGTGTAGGTCATATTCTCTGCTTTGCAGGTACAGTATGTGTAGGTCATATTCTCTGCTTTGCAGGTACAGTAAGTGTTAGCCAAGTACAGTAAGTGTAGGTCATATTCTCTGCTTTGCAGGTACAGTAAGTGTTAGCCAAGTACAGTAAGTGTAGGTCATATTCTCTGCATTGCAGGTACAGTAAGTGTAAGCCAAGTACAGTAAGTGTAGGTAAGATCCTCTGCATTGTAGGTACAGTAAGTGTAAGCCAAGTACAGTAAGTGTAGGTCAGATCCTCTGCATTGCAGGTACAGTAAGTGTAGGTCAGATCCTCTGCATTGTAGGTACAGTAAGTGTAGGTCAGATCCTCTGCATTGTAGGTACAGTAAGTGTAAGCCAAGTACAGTAAGTGTAGGTCAGATCCTCTGCACTGCAGGTACTGTAAGTGTAAGCCAAGTACAGTAAGTGTAGGTCATATTCTCTGCTTTGCAGGTACAGTAAGTGTAGCTCATATTCTCTGCGTTGCAGGTACAGTAAGTGTTAGCCAAGTACAGTAAGTGTAGGTCATATTCTCTGCTTTGCAGGTACAGGAAGTGTTAGTCAAGTACAGTAAGTGTAGGTCATATTCTCTGCATTGCAGGTACAGTAAGTGTTAGCCAAGTACAGTAAGTGTAGGTCATATTCTCTGCATTGCAGGTACAGTAAGTGTAAGCCAAGTACAGTAAGTGTAGGTCAGATCCTCTGCATTGCAGGTACAGTAAGTGTTAGCCAAGTACAGTAAGTGTAGGTCATATTCTCTGCATTGCAGGTACAGTAAGTGTAAGCCAAGTACAGTAAGTGTAGGTCAGATCCTCTGCATTGCAGGTACAGTAAGTGTTAGCCAAGTACAGTAAGTGTAGGTCAGATCCTCTGCATTGCAGGTACAGTAAGTGTAAGCCAAGTACAGTAAGTGTAGGTCATATTCTCTGCTTTGCAGGTACAGTAAGTGTTAGCCAAGTACAGTAAGTGTAGGTCATATTCTCTGCATTGTAGGTACAGTAAGTGTAGGTCATATTCTCTGCATTGCAGGTACAGTAAGTGTAAGCCAAGTACAGTAAGTGTAGGTCATATTCTCTGCATTGTAGGTACAGTAAGTGTAGGTCATATTCTCTGCATTGCAGGTACAGTAAGTGTTAGCCAAGTACAGTAAGTGTAGGTCATATTCTCTGCATTGCAGGTACAGTAAGTGTAAGCCAAGTACAGTAAGTGTAGGTCATATTCTCTGCATTGCAGGTAGAGTAAGTGTAAGCCAAGTACAGTAAGGGTAGGTCATATTCTCTGCATTGTAGGTACAGTAAGTGTTAGCCAAGTACAGTAAGTGTAGGTCATATTCTCTGCATTGTAGGTACAGTAAGTGTAGGTCATATTCTCTGCATTGCAGGTACAGTAAGTGTTAGCCAAGTACAGTAAGTGTAGGTCATATTCTCTGCATTGCAGGTACAGTAAGTGTAAGCCAAGTACAGTAAGTGTAGGTCATATTCTCTGCATTGCAAGTACAGTAAGTGTAAGCCAAGTACAGTAAGGGTAGGTCATATTCTCTGCATTGTAGGTACAGTAAGTGTAGGTCATATTCTCTGCATTGCAGATACAGTAAGTGTAAGCCAAGTACAGTAAGTGTAGGTCATATTCTCTGCATTGCAGGTACAGTAAGTGTAAGCCAAGTACAGTAAGTGTAGGTCAGATCCTCTGCATTGCAGGTACAGTAAGTGTTAGCCAAGTACAGTAAGTGTAGGTCTGATCCTCTGCATTGCAGGTACAGTAAGTGTAAGCCAAGTACAGTAAGTGTAGGTCAGATCCTCTGCATTGCAGGTACAGTAAGTGTTAGCCAAGTACAGTAAGTGTAGGTCAGATCCTCTGCATTGCAGGTACAGTAAGTGTAAGCCAAATACAGTAAGTGTAGGTAATATTCTCTGCTTTACAGGTACAGTAAGTCTTAGCCAAGTACAGTAAGTGTAGGTCATATTCTCTGCATTGCAGGTACAGTAAGTGTAAGCCAAGTACAGTAAGTGTAGGTCATATTCTTTGCATTGTAGGTACAGTAAGTGTAGGTCATATTCTCTGCATTGCAGGTACAGTAAGTGTAAGCCAAGTACAGTAAGTGTAGGTCATATTCTCTGCATTGTAGGTACAGTAAGTGTAGGTCATATTCTCTGCATTGCAGGTACAGTAAGTGTTAGCCAAGTACAGTAAGTGTAGGTCAGATCCTCTGCATTGCAGGTACAGTAAGTGTAAGCCAAGTTCAGTAAGTGTAGGTCATATTCTCTGCTTTGCAGGTACAGTAAGTGTAAGCCAAGTACAGTAAGTGTAGGTCAGATCCTCTGCATTGCAGGTACAGTAAGTGTTAGCCAAGTACAGTAAGTGTAGGTCATATTCTCTGCATTGCAGGTACAGTAAGTGTAAACCTAGTACAGTAAGTGTAGGTCAGATCCTCTGCATTGCAGGTACAGTAATTGTTAGCCAAGTACAATAAGTGTAGGTCATATTCTCTGCATTGCAGGTACAGTAAGTGTAAGCCAAGTACAGTAAGTGTAGGTCATATTCTCTGCATTGTAGGTACAGTAAGTGTAGGTCATATTCTCTGCATTGCAGGTACAGCAAGTGTAAGCCAAGTACAGTAAGTGTAGGTCATATTCTCTGCATTGTAGGTACAGTAAGTGTAGGTCATATTCTCTGCATTGCAGGTACAGTAAGTGTTAGCCAAGTACTGTAAGTGTAGGTCAGATCCTCTGCATTGCAGGTACAGTAAGTGTAAGCCAAGTACAGTACGTGTAGGTCATATTCTCTGCTTTGCAGGTACAGTAAATGTTTGCCAAGTACAGTAAGTGTAGGTCATATTCTCTGCATTGCAGGTACAGTAAGTGTAAGCCAAGTACAGTAAGTGTAGGTCAGATCCTCTGCATTGCAGGTACAGTAAGTGTTAGCCAAGTATAGTAAGTGTAGGTCATATTCTCTGCATTGCAGGTACAGTAAGTGTAAGCCAAGTACAGTAAGTGTAGGTCAGATCCTCTGCATTGCAGGTACAGTAAGTGTAAGCCAAGTACAGTAAGTGTAGGTCATATTCTCTGCTTTGCAGGTACAGTAAGTGTTAGCCAAGTACAGTAAGTGTAGGTCATATTCTCTGCATTGCAGGTACAGTAACTGTAAGCCAAGTACAGTAAGTGTAGGTCATATTCTCTGCATTGTAGGTACAGTAAGTGTAGGTCATATTCTCTGCATTGCAGGTACAGTAAGCGTAAGCCAAGTACAGTAAGTGTAGGTCATATTCTCTGCATTGTAGGTACAGTAAGTGTAGGTCATATTCTCTGCATTGCAGGTACAGTAAGTGTTAGCCAAGTACAGTAAGTGTAGGTCATATCCTCTGCATTGCAGGTACAGTAAGTGTAAGCCAAGTACAGTAAGTGTAGGTTATATTCTCTGCTTTGCAGGTACAGTAAGTGTAAGCCAAGTACAGTAAGTGTAGGTCAGATCCTCTGCATTGCAGGTACAGTAAGTGTTAGCCAAGTACAGTAAGTGTAGGTCATATTCTCTGCATTGCAGGTACAGTAAGTGTAGGTCATATTCTCTGCATTGCAGGTACAGTAAGTGTAAGCCAAGTACAGTAAGTGTAGGTCAGATCCTCTGCATTGTAGGTACAGTAAGTGTTAGCCAAGTATAGTAAGTGTAGGTCATATTCTCTGCATTGCAGGTACAGTAAGTGTAAGCCAAGTACAGTAAGTGTAGGTCAGATCCTCTGCATTGCAGGTACAGTAAGTGTAAGCCAAGTACAGTAAGTGTAGGTCATATTCTCTGCTTTGCAGGTACAGTAAGTGTTAGCCAAGTACAGTAAGTGTAGGTCATATTCTCTGCATTGCAGGTACAGTAAGTGTAAGCCAAGTACAGTAAGTGTAGGTCATATTCTCTGCATTGTAGGTACAGTAAGTGTAGGTCATATTCTCTGCATTGCAGGTACAGTAAGTGTAAGCCAAGTACAGTAAGTGTAGGTCATATTCTCTGCATTGTAGGTACAGTAAGTGTAGGTCATATTCTCTGCATTGCAGGTACAGTAAGTGTTAGCCAAGTACAGTAAGTGTAGGTCAGATCCTCTGCATTGCAGGTACAGTAAGTGTAAGCCAAGTACAGTAAGTGTAGGTCATATTCTCTGCTTTGCAGGTACAGTAAGTGTAAGCCAAGTACAGTAAGTGTAGGTCAGATCCTCTGCATTGCAGGTACAGTAAGTGTTAGCCAAGTACAGTAAGTGTAGGTCATATTCTCTGCATTGCAGGTACAGTAAGTGTAAGCCAAGTACAGTAAGTGTAGGTCAGATCCTCTGCATTGCAGGTACAGTAAGTGTTAGCCAAGTACAGTAAGTGTAGGTCAGATCCTCTGCATTGCAGGTACAGTAAGTGTAAGCCAAGTACAGTAAGTGTAGGTCATATTCTCTGCTTTGCAGGTACAGTAAGTGTTTGCCAAGTACAGTAAGTGTAGGTCATATTCTCTGCATTGCAGGTACAGTAAGTGTAAGCCAAGTACAGTAAGTGTAGGTCATATTCTCTGCATTGTAGGTACAGTAAGTGTAGGTCATATTCTCTGCATTGCAGGTACAGTAAGTGTAAGCCAAGTACAGTAAGTGTAGGTCATATTCTCTGCATTGTAGGTACAGTAAGTGTAGGTCATATTCTCTGCATTGTAGGTACAGTAAGTGTAGGTCATATTCTCTGCATTGCAGGTACAGTAAGTGTAAGCCAAGTACAGTAAGTGTAGGTCATATTCTCTGCATTGTAGGTACAGTAAGTGTAGGTCAGATCCTCTGCATTGCAGGTACAGTAAGTGTTAGCCAAGTACAGTAAGTGTAGGTCATATTCTCTGCATTGCAGGTACAGTAAGTGTAAGCCAAGTACAGTAAGTGTAGGTCATATTCTCTGCATTGCAGGTACAGTAAGTGTAAGCCAAGTACAGTAAGTGTAGGTCAGATCCTCTGCATTGCAGGTACAGTAAGTGTTAGCCAAGTACAGTAAGTGTAGGTCAGATCCTCTGCATTGCAGGTACAGTAAGTGTAAGCCAAGTACAGTAAGTGTAGGTCATATTCTCTGCTTTGCAGGTACAGTAAGTGTTTGCCAAGTACAGTAAGTGTAGGTCATATTCTCTGCATTGCAGGTACAGTAAGTGTAAGCCAAGTACAGTAAGTGTAGGTCATATTCTCTGCATTGTAGGTACAGTAAGTGTAGGTCATATTCTCTGCATTGCAGGTACAGTAAGTGTAAGCCAAGTACAGTAAGTGTAGGTCATATTCTCTGCATTGTAGGTACAGTAAGTGTAGGTCATATTCTCTGCATTGCAGGTACAGTAAGTGTAAGCCAAGTACAGTAAGTGTAGGTCATATTCTCTGCATTGTAGGTACAGTAAGTGTAGGTCATATTCTCTGCATTGCAGGTACAGTAAGTGTAAGCCAAGTACAGTAAGTGTAGGTCATATTCTCTGCATTGTAGGTACAGTAAGTGTAGGTCATATTCTCTGCATTGCAGGTACAGTAAGTGTTAGCCAAGTACAGTAAATTGGTCAACATGGTTTTTGGGAATTGTTTAGTTCAATTAAATATTTTCTCATAGTGATTCTGTTTTTAAACAGTATTTTTGTGATAATACAGGTCCAAGACGGTCCTGGCTGATTTCTACAAGCACCAGCATGCTTTTTTAGCCATGGATATGCAGGAACTTGTAGTTCTAGAAGCTTCTGCATCAGTTGCATAGCCAGCTTATGACATGAAGGGAGCAAAGATTGAAAAACAGGTGCCTCAGGCCCATCCAGACTATCATATAATTAATCTATAAAAAGATTGGCTGCACAAACCCAAATGTGTTAGGACCCCCAAAAAAGATACTATGTATCACAATATAATATTAATTTATTGCCACAATCCAAAAAACACATTAATATAAATCACAGAGGATATGGACAATTCTTTTTTCCTCTCTTAAAATTCACATAAAACACATACAAATTGAGTCAATTGGAAGATGTGACACATACAGTAATGCTGCCCATCCACTAGAAGACAGGCAAAAGACTGCACGATTACGACATTGTAATGGTGCAGTCATTTGTCAGTCTGTGATGAGCCTACACTGAATGAGCAGTCATTCAGTGTACGAACATCAATCATCTGCAAACGTGCTGAGCCTGATGTTATCATCAGGTTGTCCAGCATGTTTGCCCGATGACAGTTGTCTAAACGACCAGCGGTAATGCGCATCGCTGGTCGTTTCAGACATTTTAGCAAATGATTTGCAAACGATTGAACGATAACGATATCGTTATCATTCAATCACTCAATTTAATCTTCTAGTTAATGGGCACCTTAAGATGGTAACTGTGTCAATTTAATTTACAATAACTTGTAACAATGTTGCCTATGTTACTTTGCTACAGCAGATAAAAACAAAAGATCCTTAGAAAAAATTTATTCATATAAAAATAGAAACCTGAGTCTTGATATCATCAATGCTTTAATGTGTCTATACGGGGGTCTCACCATTTAGTCGATTGAATGAAGTTAAATATGGTATGAGTTACCGGTTTATTTATGGTTCTCCAGCTCTATATCTCCCTTGTCTGGCAAGAGTGTGACCACACCATTGCTAAGTATGGCCGCAGTAGGAATATGTATGGCGGTTTATTGATGTATAAGCTGCCATCACTGGTATCACCCCTCGGCTGCCGGCAGAACACTGGAAGCTGCAGCTGATCCTAGGTCTGCTGTTGGTATTGTCTAGCAGCAGTGATCAGTGCTGCCGGTGTTTACAATGCAGGGGTTTAGACGTAGATAGGCTGGGGATAGGACAGCTGATTCAGAATCCACTCTTAGAATTTCCATAAAGCATGAAGAAAGGTCCCAATTTAAATAGTACTATGTTGGCCCAGCCCGGTAGTCCCTCTGTCCGGAGCCATCGCAAAGGAAAGCTCTTATCGATAATGAACCGCGGTATGTACCCGAAGACAGGGTGGATGTACTGCATCGCATATTTGATACGTAGTACATCCCGCCCTTAAAGCTAAAAGAAAACCATGCTGGGAAGTTTAATAGGGGAATTCAATATGGAGCGAAAACTCAGTTTTTGCGTTAATATCGCACCTATGACGTCATTATCGCAGGTTTTAGTTTTACACTGTATTCAATTTCAAAGAATTTTCGCAGGTCGAAAAGTCTTTGAAAAAAAATGGGGATAACTTTTCACCACTGAATAGGTGGCAAAAAAAAGTGCTGAATTGGGGTTTAGGGGTGCAGACTTAAAAAAAATAGCCTGCACCCCTGGGAATGACATTTTAAAAATAACTGTGTCAAAAAAAAAAAAATAGGGACACCCCAAAAAATGAATTTAAAAATTGGGGTGAAAAAAAATGGAAAAAAAGTGTTTAAAAATAGGGAAATAGGTTCAGGGTTATTCTGCAAGTATGCGGCAGGTGTATTCTAGAATAGGCTATTAGCGGCAGGTGCATAGTTGCAGAATTTTTAAAAACTTACTTTAGGGACATAAAAATATGCTAATACCCATTTTCATGTACCCCAAATTTGATGGGACCACTTAAAAAAACGAAAAAAATAACCTAAGTGCTCTTCTGCAACACTTCTTCAATGTCGGGAAAAAAACACCTGCTGCGGCTATTTAAATCCCCGACTTTCATTTGCAGGCTAAAACGGAGGGTATCTATAGTGATCCCCCATGTTTTTACAACTTTAGGGGGGTCCTACGATTTTTTCCAGTCAAATTTCGGAGTTTATCGCAAATCCCACTTCACCAGGTCCCGTTTTCGTAGATTTTATATTGAATACGGGGATAAAGCAGGCGCGCGCCCGATACTTTATCCCTGAAAAATCTCCGATGTGGAACGAAAAGTCCAGCACGGACTTTTCGCTCCCATATTGAATACCCCTCTAAACGGCAACACCTAGATACATGTTGTGATTTGTGGTAAGGCAACGTAAGCTCAAGCCTAGGGTTGTAGAAGGTTAGGACCGGCTTTCTGCTGCATCGTTGTTTTGTTTTCCGTTTGTTAATAATTAATAATTATTAAAGTGTACCGACTTTATTTATAGTTAAACTGGAACATGGCTTCATTTTTACAATTTTTGTATATTCATGAAATATTTTGGAGAGTTACAGCAGTGGGGAAGTGGAGTTATGAATTGGTACAGAAAAGTGTCTATAAAAAATAGTAAAGCCAGGCCTAGCTGGACCCCGCTACTAACAGGGGTATTCAATATGGGAGCGATAACATCGTTTTTGCGTTAATATCGCACTTTTGACGTCATTATCGCAGGTTTGACTTTTACACCGTATTCAATTTCAAAGACTTATCGCAGTTTTGAAAAGTCTTTGATAAAAAATGGGGATAACTTTTCACCATTGAATAGGTGTTGAAAAAAAGTGCAGAATTGGGGTTTAGGGGTACAGGCTTAAAAAAATAGCCTGCACCCGTGGGAATGACATTTAAAAAAGAACTGTGTCAAAAAAAGTTTTTAAAAAAATAGGGACACCCCAAAAAATTAATTTAAAAATTGGGGTGAAGAAAAAAAAATGGGAAAAAATTGTTTAATAATAGGGAAATAGGTTCAGGGCTATTCTGCAAGTATGCGGCAGATGTTTTCTAGAATAGAATTATAGCGGCAGGTGCACAAATGCAGAATTTTTAAAAACTTACTTTAGGGACATCAAAATATGCTAGTACCCATTTTCATGTACCCCAAATTTGATGGGACCACTTAAAAAAACGAAAAAAAATAACCTAAGTGCTCTTCTGCATCACTTCTTCAATTTCGGGAAAAAACACCTGCTGCCGCTATTTACATCCCCAACTTTCAATTAAAGGCTAAAATGGCGGTACCCATAGTGTTCTCCCATGTTTTTACTACTTTAGGGGGGTCTTACAATTTTTTTAAGGAAAAATTTGTAACTGTACGCAAATCCAACTTCGGAGTTTCCCGTTTTCGTTAATTTTATATTGAATACGGGTATAAGCGGGAACGCGCCCGATACTTTAACGCAGGTAAAAACTCCAATATGAAACGTTAACTTCGACAGTGAAGTTAAAGTTTCATATTGAATACCCCTCTAAGCCTTTCAATTAGGAGGAATACTGCTCAGGGCAGTGTGTGGGCAAACAGGTTAAAGCTTAGGCATTAGCCTCCAAATTATTATTATTATTATTATTATTATTATTATTAAAGAAAAAAAAAAGCTAATCTCCCCCACCTACAGTGCAACATGCTTTGGCCAGGGCGCGAAGTTACTTTTTTTTGCTTTGCTCCCTACTCAGAATCAGCTCCTTAGTGCCAAATGATTCTGAGAAATAGATCCTTTACTGTATAAGCCACGGAAGATAACTAGGAACAATATATGTGTCTGAAGGAATGAAGCTGGCAGGGCATGCAATAGATTATAGTTGCACTATAGCGCCAGCCCAATCTACCCCTATAACTGATGATTGCCGCATCCAGCCTTGTATCATTTGGATGACAGGCTATCACTGTATTCAGCAATCCGTGACTGAGCACTTGGCTATTCGATTGATAGAAATCCTGCTAGGACACAAAGGTTAATATGTCTTACTGTTATCTGTGCGAGTGCTTGGTGCTTATTAAGAGACTTCAGTTCAGTTAATCACTTAGGCTATAATAGACAAGATAAGGCAGATGAAGATAAAGAATTGGAGGACTTGTTCAGGAACACCTATTTATCTAACACATTATGCATTGTATATCCACTTTTATGTATAGTACATGCATACATGCTTCAAATGTATCCATAAATATACCCATCAATCCCACATGTACTTCAGTAGATGAGGCTGCTAGATCTACAGTATTGCCAAAAACGGAATAAAAACATAGTATAAAGACAATATAAAGTGTATTATTTACAAGCAGTTATATGTTCTACAATTGTCACATGTATATATAGCTATACATATACAGTGCATCCGGGAAGTATTCACAGCGCTTAATTTCTTCCACTTTTTGTTATGTTACAGCTTTATGCCAAAATGGAATTAATTAATTTTTGTCCTCAAAATTCTACACACAATACTCCATAATGACAACGTGTAGAAAGCTTTTTTGAGATTTTTGTAAATTTAATTTAAAAATAAAACTCAGAAATCACATATACAGAAGTATTCACAGCCTTTGCCATAAAGCTCAAAATTTAGCTCAGGTGCATCCTGTTTCCACTGATCACCCTTGAGATGTTCCTACAGCTTAATTGGAGTCTAAATGTGGTAAGTTCAGTTGATTGGACATGATTTTTAAAGGCATACACCTATCTATATAAGGTCCCACACTTGACAGTGCATGTCAGAGCACAAACCAAGCATGAAGTCCAAGGAATTGTCTGTAGGCCTTAGAGACAGGATTGTCTCGAGGCACAAATCTGGGGAAGGGTACAGAAAAATATCTGCTGCTTTGAAGGTCCCAATGAGCACAGTGGCCTCCATCATCCGTAAATGGAAGAAGTTCGGAACCACCAGGACTCTTCCTAGAGTTGGCCGGCTGTCTAAACTGAGCGATCGTGGGAGAATGGCCCTAGTCAGGGAGGTGACCAAGAACCCAACGGTCACTCTGTAAGAGCTACAGCTTTCCTCTGTGGAGAGAGGAGAACCTTCCAGAAGGACAACCATGTCTGCAGCAATCTACCAATCGGGACTGTATGGTAGTGGCAGCCCGCCTGGAGTTTCCCAAAAATGCACATGAAGGACTCTCAGACCATGAGAAACAAAATTCTCTGGTCTGATGAGACAAAGATTGAACTCTTTGGCATGAATGCCAGGCATTATGTTTGGAGGAAACCAGGCACCGCTCATCACCAGGCCAATACCATCCCTACAGTGAAGCATGGTGGTGGCAGCATCATGCTGTGGGGATGGTTTTCGGCAGCAGGAACTGGGAGACTAATCAGGATAGAGGGAAAGATGAATGCAGCAATGTACAGAGACATCCTGGATGAAAACCTGCTCCAGAGCGCTCTTGACCTCAGACTGGGGCGACGTTTCATCTTTCAGCAGGACAATGACCCTAAGCACACAGCCAAGATATCAAAGGAGTGGCTTCAGGACAACTCTGTGAATGTCCTTGAGTGGCCAGCCAGAGCCCAGACTTGAATCCGATTGAACATCTCTGGAGAGATCTGACACTTCCCGTCCAACCTGATGGAGCTTGAGAGGTGCTGCAAAGAGGAATGGGCGAAACTGCCCAAAGATAGGTGTGCCAAGCTTGTGGCATCATGTTCAAAAAGACTTGAGGCTGTAATTGCTGCCAAAGGTGCCTCAACAAAGTATTGAGCAAAGGCTGTGAATACTTATGTACATGTAATTTCTTATTTTTTTTTTTCATTAAATTTGCAAAAATCGCAAAAAAACTTTTTACACATTCCATTTTGAAATAAGGCTGCAACATAACAAAATGTAGAAAAAGTGAAGCGCCGTGAATACTTTCCGGATGCACTGTATCTACAGTATATCCATCTATGGGCTGGATTCAATTAGAGGCGAAAAGTGCCATTTGGAGAAAAGTTTCCGCTGATTCGGACTTTCCGCCTGATTTCAAAGTATCTCCATATTCAATTCCAGGACAATTTCGCCTAAGCACAAAGTAACTGCACTGTAATAGGCGGAAAAGTATCTCCTATGAATAACAGATGAAAAAAAGTGCAAAATCGTTATTTTGGGTTGCAAACGTGAGGACAGGGCTGGATTAACGCTTGTGGGGGCCCCGGGGCAACTAAGTGGGGGCCCCATCAATATAATTGTCATGGCCTCACGCAGTGACTACTATGCCCCTTACCTTGCCACTGGATTCTCCACTGACCGGCAATGTGGCAGCATACTAAATCATGTCCGCAACACTGCTGGGAACCGACTCCTGGCAGCAAAGCGGACATGATTTCTCTGTCCTGCTGTAGTTGTAATCTATGCTCCCAGCTGTCTGAGCCGGCATCCGGGTCTACCCAGAATGCAGCGCGTGAGCAGAGTCCTGTCCCCCAGTACACAGCACCTCTCCATCCATTCCCACCCTCACCCATTCTCTCTACAGTGTACATCATCCTGTGTACCCTCTTTCCCCATTACACAGCAGCATTCCATTCAAACAGACATCACCCTGCGGACACCCCCTCCCCAGCAGCGTACGACCACCCCTCAGCCCCTCCCTCCCCCAGTACACACCATCCAGCGCCTCCACCCAAGAGCCGTTGCCAGGGTTGTTTCTGCAGACTGATGCTGTTAACTGGCTGGCATTACAGCTCAGTTACCCTAGAGGAGGGGCAGCCAGGGACAGCTAAGGGAATCAGCAACAGTCTGCACAAGTAATATGGCTCCCCTCCCAGATCACCTCTGCGTCTAGTCTGCTGGACTGCGCATGCGCACAGTTCACACACTAAAAAATCTACTTCACTCGGCAGCGCTGTTTAAAGAGAGAAACAGCGCTGGTGGGTTTTTTGATACTACTTGCCAGCAAGCGCCTCAATGATGAATTCTGGATTTAAAAATAATTGCGGAAAGCGCAAGTGCCAAATATCTTTAGTGTAAAAATGTGTTCGTAAATGGAGCCCATAGAAAGAGTGATAGATAGATAGATAAATAGATAGATAGATATAGATATATAGAGAAAAAGAGTGAGAGAGAGGGAGGAAGGGACAGGGAAGTGAGAGAAAGAGAGAGAAGAGAGAGAGAAGGGAAGAGAGAGAGAGAGGGAGAAGAGAGAGAGGGAGGGAGGAGGGGACATGTAGTGAGATAGAGAGAGGGAGGACGGGGAGAGAGAAAAGGAGGTAGGGAAAAAGAGGAAAAACGGATAGGGAGGGAGTGAGACAGAGGATGTGGAAGAGGGAGAGAGATGGAGAAGGGGACAGACAGAGGGTGAGAGAGAGGGAGGAAGGGACAGAAAGAGCGCACAGCACCTGTTGCAGCAACTGCAGCAGCATCAGTTTGCTCATGGGGTGGGCACTTCGCGACAATAGGCCCCGCCCCCTACTCGTGCACCTGCAAATCGCGGTATTATGCCAGAAAGGGGGCGGGGCTTCCATAGTCTATCACGTTAACGGACCCCGTCTGGTCCACCGACCATCTGTCCATCAGCGAGTGTGGCTGGCTGGCAGCGTGCTACGTGAGCAATGCTGCCAGGAGCCGGCCAGGAAGTGTTCAGAGTGGCCAGGTTCTAGACAATATTTGCGGCTGTGTGGGGGCCCTTAAGGTGTGGTGGCCCCTGGACGACCGCCCCATCCGCCCTGCCTATAAACCGGCCCTGCGTTGGGAAATGGCTCAGATCCCTAGGGACAGCCCCCAAAGGACAAATCAGTAAAAACAATTAAAAAACTTACCTCAAAACACCCAAAAAAAATACTTTCGTTTTGGGGGCAAAAAAGTAAAAAGTGGGGGGACAACTATAAAAACTAGACTTCTTGGGGTCCTGTAAGGAGGGGCCAAGTGTTTTTGGGAATGCAGGTGCATGTGTGAGAGTAGTTTTTCACGTTTTGAAAAGTTCACTTTACAGACATAAAAATATGCTAGCACCCATTTTCAAGTACCCAAAATTTTACTGGACTACTTATTATCACCATATACACTGCTTTATGCCATTCTTCACCACTTTTGTAAAGACGCTAATAAGAAGCAATTTAAACTACTTAAGTACCACAAACACTTTTATTAGGGCTATTAGTACACATCTAAATTGATTCCCTATGTAAGTGTATGTTTTTTGGGGTACAAACTGATTTCCCCACTTCTGTTAGTACTTTCCACCTGTTCCGCATTCGCCGCTTTCCGTTTTCGCCTGTTTAGGAATTGAATATGGAGATAAGCGAGGACGCGCGCGTAAAGTTTCCGCCTCTGAGACAGGCGAAGGAGGCGGAAAGTCGGACAGGCGAAACTTTTCTGACTTTTCCACTCTAATTGAATGCGGGCCTATGTATCTCTCTCTATATATATACTCTCTCTATATATATATTTATTTATGTTCATACTTCATATATACAGGGTGTCCCATAATGATGGGACACATTTTAAACACAAGTATCTACAACTGGAACAAGCACATTTATAAAGGAGTATGGGCCTGATTCAGCAAGGAACGCAGTTGCTTATACGCACGCAATCGGTCGATTGTTGCATACTGCGCTTATGCAAACTATCCCCCACAATCTGGACAACGATCGCAGAGGGTGCACAGACCTATGGCAGAGTGATTGACAGGAAGTGCTGTTTCTGGGTGGTGACGAGGGGGGGTGACAGGCATGCCAGTGAGTTTCAACGCCATTGCATGGGAGTGCATAAATTAGCCACTGTGATACCAGGCGCCGCCTGAGGCCTCATAACGTGCGCAGAAGTAAGCAATTCCTGAGTAAGGTCTGGGCTTCATTAACTGTCCAATGTTACTCGATGTTACCGATTGTTTCTCTATGTTGGTCAAGTATACAGATGTGAGTAAGGGGAAGTGGACGTCCTTATGTCAGGCTGCGATCACAATGCGAATGCAAACATTTACATGTCACCGCTGATATTAGCAACTGCGGTGCGTGCGTATAAGCAGAATAGTGAACCGTAGTGAATCAGGCCCTATGTGTAATATATAATCAAGGTACAGAAGTGCGTAGCACTGTTAAAGGTTTGAATATCACATCCCTTAGATGGTACGATTAGTGGGTGAGAGCTTCTCTGCCCAGCCATAACATTAAGGATCAAAGGCCCTCATTCAGAGGCGGTCGTTAGATGCAAGCGGTCACACTGAATCAGGGAGGCCGCTTGCATTCTAAACGGCCACCTCCTTGTCGACTGTTAAGCTGTGGGTTACCACCCACAGCTTAACAACCGACCAGGTTGATGGTCACGATGGTTGGGTCTGGGCACTCGTAAGTCCCAGGGAGCTTTCTGTTCTAATGGAGCAGGAAGCTCCCCACTGACATAACTGATGATGTCAGTGCGGCCGCCCACAAAATGGTAGGCGTTCGTAAAGGAACACCACCATTTTGGAAACCACCCCCCCGGCCCGCCTACCAAACGGGGGCAGCTGTCGATCAACATCTATGTGAAAAAAGAGAAATCCTCTGGTGCCTCCTATAGGTTCCGTATGTGGCAAAAAAAATGGTAATCGTAAAATGGATAGTAAAATAAATAGTTTATTTAAGACACCATAAGTATAATTATGTTTGGTGAAATTGAACAGTGTAAGATAGGCTCTAGCCAATAAAAATTGTACAAACTCACTAACAACATATAACATAAAACATAAAACAGATACAATGGTAGATTGGGCAGCAGACACGCTATGTATGCGTTTTTGTCACAATCCGGTGAAAGTGATCCTCTGTGGAGGATGGTATGCCAGGGGGTTCAGGTGACTATCGGAGTGACTGTGGCTTGGTCTCCTATTTGTGGCCGAACCCAGGTTTGGCTAGACCTGCCCAGAGGCACGGAGTCTAACTCACTTGGTGGTTTTCTCCAGTGACCCCTCCAATTGAGATATGGTTTTCCGCTGCACCAAGTGAGCAGGTCGCGGCCCTCTGGACAGGTACCTGGGAATGGAAGAAGACCGGAACTATATTACGTTAAGTTATTGCTAGAACACTGGAGATACACTGGAACACAATTAGAAATCCTGATCGCCGGCTTGCATGAGATTACTGAGAAAGTACTAAGAATCACTAACAAATCCAGGAGCTGACTAGCTCAGCAGATCAGGGAGATGTGGACACAGGCAGGTACTGGAGTTTGCTAAATATGCAGGAAAACACAAACATATACTGGGGATTGCACATACAAGAGTAGAGTGGATTCAAGGAATATATTGGGAATGCTAGAAATGTGGTACTGGACAAAGGCCAAATACTGGGAGAGCTAGAAATGCTGGTACTGGACAAAGGCAAAATACTGGGAATAATTATATATGCAGGTGCAGATTGCACAGACAAGACATATAGAGAAGATAGGCATACACTGGGAGAGTGCTAACTGCAAGTGCAGATTTGCACTGACAAGACACAGAGCAGATTGACACAGACATGTGCTGGGAGGTCCAACTGTGAGCTAATTACTACCAGCAGGTAATCTGGCACTTCAGTGATACAGGGTAATAGCCACAGGAAAGCTGCAATAGAATTAGCAGCACATATACAAAGACACACAGGGAAGGGACATGAAACACTGAAGTACTGTGAGAAAGCTAAAGTCACAGAGTAAGGTTTAGCATGGAAGCTAATACAGGAAACTGGGAAACTGTGAGCAGGCTGAAGCAACACGCTGAAGGATTTAGCACAGAGCAACAGTGGGAGTAACACAGGCACTTGGAATAATGAAGTTGAACAGCATCTTCCTGAAGTTCTGGGGGCGGATTTATACCCAGGGGTAGCAGATTATTGGAGCACAGCGTCAGCTGACTGAGATCATGCTACCATTGGTTAGGAGGACTGTCACATGAGAGGAACTGTCATGGCGGCGCCCATGATGGGAACTCCGATCCCCAAAACACACAGCCGACCATGGAAGTCCGCAAAAGCACCTAAGGTAGAATACTCAGCATCTCACCCCTCACTGCACCAGGCGTCTGACCACAAGGAAGTCAGGGGAAGCCGGCACGGAGGTAAGAGATAGCCGATCCTAGGCTGAACCCTGACAGTACCCCCTCCTTTAAGGGTGGGCACCGAACACCCATAAAAGCTCAGCTGGAACTCCTGAGAAAGACACGAAAAATACTTGAAAACACAGGAAAGTCAAAAATCTTTGAAGACATAAGATGTTTTTGAAGATTAGAAGAACAAGGTACACAACTACCAGATGGTCTCTCAAACTTCAATTTCTGACTAAATAATTGGAAAAAATGGTCAACTTGTCATAGAAAGGTTGGTAACCAGGAAGTCATCGACTCTTCTTCTTTTTCTGAGACTTTTTCGAACCACTAGAAGTAGAAGACTTAAGTTGCAAAGTGTCTTTCACGGGAAGTACCGAAATTATTTTTTCATCGTACTCAGGATCGTAGTCAGAATCGGTATTATAATTAATCATCCTTATGCCTCCTTGAGTCTTATCCTTCGGGACAGGTTGTTTTTGAACTGGATCTTTTTGAGAAGGACTCAAAGAAATGCATCTGAGCTTAATAGCGGAGGGTGGTACCCCAGAACTTGAGACTTTGTTGAGATGAGTATCCTCGAGAGAACTGTAAGGATAATTTGGACCAAATTCTTTAATGACTGCAGCAGTAAAGGCTACTAAATCTGACAGCATCGGATCCTTTGAATCATAAATAGGCTCAACCCAGTCCCAAGCTTTACCTCGGAAAGATGAAATTATAAATTTTACTACATTAGTAGGCTTGATTTAAGACCATGGAGAGGATTTCATAATAGCGATGAAATAATCCACCAAAGCATAATACTGCATTATATCTCCATCAAAAAAAAATGGACATAGAAACATCAGATGGATCCTGAGGTATACCTTTAAATGTAGTGGTAGCATCATCTTGTGAACCTCTTAACGGATTGGGCACTAAAACATTTGACTTTGACACAACACTAGAAGATTCTTCCTTGAGTAAAGAAGCAGAGATCTTTCCTTGGGATACAGATTTTGAAATCCTTTTTTGAGATGTAAAACTTGAGACTTTCCCCTGGACTATGAGACTTGATTCCCCCTGCCGGGGTACATAACTAGAAACCTCCTCTGGAGGTATGATGCTTGAACCCCCATCTTGGGGAGTAACACTTGGAAACCCTTGTTCTTGGGGTACAAGACTTGAGACCCCCTCCTGGGGTAAGACACTTGAGCTCTTCTTCGGAAATGTAATACTCAAAATCCCCCCCTGGGGGATGGCACTAGAAATCCCATCCTGGGGTGAGACACTTGAAGTCCCCTCCAGGGGAATAACACCACGAACCCCATCTTGGGGCATTACACTGGGAACCCCGTCCTGGGGTAAGACACTTGAATTCCCCTCCTGGGGTATAACACTGGGAACCCCATCTTGGGAGGAGGCACTTGAAATCCCCTCCTGGGTTTAACACTGGGAATCCCATTTTGGGATGAGGCACTTGAAATCCCCTCCTGGGGTATAACACTGGGAATCCCATCTTGAGGTGTAACACTTGGAACCACATCCTGGGGTGAGACAATTGAGGTCCCATCTTGGAGAATAATACTTGAAATTCCCCCTTGGGGCACAACACTGGGAACCCCATCCTGGGGTGAGACACTTGAAATCCCCTCCTGGGGTGAGGAAACTGAAACACCCTCTTGGGGTGCGAGGCTTGAAACCCCCTCCTGGGGTGAAGAACTTGAAATAAGGACTTTCTCTTGAAATGTAACACTTGAAATCCCCTCCTGGGGTATAACACTGGAAACCCCATCCTGGGGTAGGATACTTGGACCCTTGTCCTGGGGTGAAGAACTTGAAACAAGAACTTTCTCTTGAAACATAACACTGGAAATCCCCTCCTGGGGTATTACACTGGGAACCCCCTCTCTGGGTAAGAGGCTTGAAACCCCCTCCTGGGGTAAAGAACTTGAAATGAGGATTTCCTCTTGGGCCCCTCCTGGAGTACAGAACTTGACACTCCCTGTTGGAGTATGGGACCTAAAACTCCCTTCTGGGGAAGCTGACTTGGCTTTTCCTTTCGGGGTACGCAATATGAAACCCCCTTTTGGGATGCAAAAACACAGACTTCCTCCTGGGGTGAGTGGCTCAGAACCCCCTCTTGAGGTATGGAACTTGAGACCATTTCTTGGGGAGTAACACTTGGAATTACGGTCCGCTCCTGGGGCATAACATTCGAAACGAAGGCCTCCCCTTGAGGCATGAAACTTGAAGCGAAGGCCCTCTCCTGGGGCGTGAAACTCAAAACGAAGGCCTCCTCTTGAGGCGTGTAACTCGAAACAAAGGCCTCCTCCTGGGGCATGAAACTCGAAACGAAGACCCCTACCTGGGGTGTGAAACTTGAAATGAAGGCCCCCTCTTGGGGTACAACACTTGTAACCCCCTTCTGGGGTGAGAGATTTGAAACCCCCTCCTGGGGCATGAAACTTGAGATTGAGAAGGACACCATCCTGAGGAAGCCTAGTAGTAGGCGAAACGCATTGATGACAGTGGAGGGGGACCCGGTTTACGTCTGCAGTGTGTAGGGCACCCCAAGTTTGCCGGCAAACTACTTCAAACTGACCTACCTCCCGAGAATGTTACCACTTGGAGGAACATCATCTAGTGCGGTAAGCACACGTGCATACGCATTTTGGAACTGTCACTTGAGACTTACACCACTTAGGAGGATATTTACTTATATCTAACCTCCTCATATTTGGACTACCTATACAAGGACTTTTGGAGCAGAGTAAAACGCATACATAGCGTGTCTGCTGCCCAATCTACCATTGTATCTGTTTTATGTTTTATGTTATATGTTGTTAGTGAGTTTGTACAATTTTTATTGGCTAGAGCCTATCTTACACTGTTCAATTTCACCAAACATAATTATGCTTATGGTGTCTTAAATAAACTATTTATTTTACTATCCATTTTACGATTACCATTTTTTTGCCACATACGGAACCTACAGGAGGCGCCAGAGGATTTCTCTTTTTTCATATATATATTACTAGGGAAGGTGATCCCCGACCCCTTCCTCTATAGGCAGCAACCTAATAGGATAAGTACTAGCGCTACCTTCATCCCCCTTGTTTCCAATGTCGATCAACATCGACAGCCTCCCCTTTGGTAGCGAGCTCCGGAACGACAGAGTTTCTCTGTCACTTCGGGGCTTGCGCATGCGCAGTGCGGCCAAACCATCGAGTCGGTTACGAGCGCATTGGCGCTCGCGACCGACTCTGAATAAGGTCCAATGTCCTGGAAAGGAGACCAACATTAACTCCAAAAGTCAGACTTTGAAATACAACACATTTTAAAGATGGGGTAGTGCCCACGCTCTCAGACCAAGTCCCAGTTTCGATCACTTTGAGGTTATGAGTATAACCAAGGGGTCTATTCATACAGCAGTAAAAAGTCCTGTTTAGCTGAAAATAGGGCTTTCACTGCTTTCGGCGATTCATAGAGGGGGTTACCATGGAGAAGGGTATTCCTTCTTCATCGGCACCCCAGCTTCGTGTATGAATAACATCACCATAGTTTTGTATGGTGAGTGCAATTCATAAAGAAACAGAAAGCTCAGTTTTCCATTCCTCTCCTGCGGTACAGATTCGCCATCTAAGGATGGCATAAAGCAGGGAAGCTGCATACTTCCCTGCTGTCTGCCCGATCCCCGGCGCTGGCTCCATCCCCTTTCCCCGGTGTCCTTTGTAGCAGGTCTGACTTGACCTGCTGCTCTTGGACCTCGGCGCATGCGCAGTGAGAAGCAGGCATATCGGGCTGTCGATATATGTTTGTCTTCTCACTGTTTTAAAGGTTCGCGGAAGGGTCGGACACTGCCAGAAGACGCCAGACAGGTAAGTCTACATGAATGGCTACTAAACATCACTATATATCGCATCGATATATAGGCTTGTAAAAGTTTTCAAACCCCTAACAAGTAACAGACTTGTCTGTATTACAAATGACACAGAGATATTGTTCCAGACAGTATTTTTATTTCAAAGTCATAATTCTGCAGACTATTAAAAATAAACACTGAAAATGCTGCTTGCTTAAGTATTTATTCCATGTGCTGTTGAAGCTCCAAGTTTACACAGATGAAAGATATTGCCTTAAATTAGACTCTACCGGTGAAGCATTAAAAAAGTTAAGTTTTTATGGATAAAAGACCCTCTAATTCAATTAACATTGGTCATACTGTGAATTTGTAAGAAAGCTATGAACATGAAGACCAATCAATTCTAAGAAAATTAAAGTTAAAGATAAGCACAAGAAAGGAATAGGTTACACAATAATATTAGTGCTTGGAAATCCCAGTGAGCACTGAATATAAATTGTGAGGAAATGGCAGCATCATATTGAGCGGATGCTTTTCCTCATGTTGTTAAAATTGAAGGACCAATATGTGGTGCAAAATACAGGTAGATACTGCAAGCCAACCTGCTTCAGTCTGCTGGAAACTCAAGTTTGGGAGAACGTTTACCTTTCAGCATAACAATGATTCCAAGCACAAGGCCAAAAGTGTGGCCTTGTGCTTTGGATGAACAACAAAAAGGTGAATGTTCTATAACACAGGTTCTTAAACTCACTCCTCAGTACCCCAAACAGTGCATGTTTTCCAGGTCTCCTCACAGAACCACAAGTGAAATAATTAGCTCCATCAGTGGAACCTTTAAGTTGTGTCAGTGAGTAATGAATACACCTGCACAGCTGCTAGGTGACCTAGAAAACGTGAACTATGTGGGGTCCTGAGGACGGAGTTTGAGAACCTCTGTAGACTCTATAATGGCCAAGTTAAAGTCCAGATCTCAATCCATGTGAGAATCTGTGTCACTATTTGCAAATTGCAGTCCAAAAGCATCATCGAAACAACCTGGAGAAAATCTCTACCAAACAGTGCAATCCTGGTAGCAATTAACCCAACAGACTTTATTATTATTATTATTATTATTATTCTTTATTTATATGGCGATGGAAGAGGGCTGGGGGAAGCCCAGCTAGTGAGGCTCCCCCCAGCCTGATGTTATTTGGAGGTGTACCATGTGTGCACGCATCCAAATAACGTAACCTAGGGGGCGTGACCTATGGTAATTAGGTCACACCCTCATATTTGGTCGCGTGCGGCTTCGCACCGCGCGGAGTGAGAGTGCTATTTGTAGTGCTGGCAAAGGGTGCTCAGAACCCTGGAGCCATCCCTGATCATGGCATTCTCTTTTGAGGAGTGCACTGGAAATACACCAGGGGGAGATTTGGGAAACCCCCTGCCCAGTACTAATATGCTGTGACCAGGGCCATTTCTAGGGGCAGGCGAGCCGTGCAATCAATAATAAATCTCTAATGAGAATACCCAACCTGAG
Source organism: Taudactylus pleione (assembly GCA_031769625.1). Classification (NCBI taxonomy): domain Eukaryota; kingdom Metazoa; phylum Chordata; class Amphibia; order Anura; family Myobatrachidae; genus Taudactylus; species Taudactylus pleione. The sequence goes on along the minus strand of JAUIMM010000081.1, from coordinate 7,035,064 downwards.
AGGGCTTTTTCTGAACGATGGTACCTGGGTGAAAGAGTGTCAGCTCTGGGGCCACTGTATGAAATTATATTAATGTGCATTTAGTTGCATGAGCAATATTTATGATATACTGTACTTTACTTCATCAGAAAGAGTCTCATGCCCATTTATTTTATCACCTATACTTGTACTGCACTAACATGCCTGTGTCATATAAATACAGTCCCATTTCTTTGGGGTCTATTTGGATGGAGGTAAAGTGGAAGGAGATAAAGTGGAAGAAGATAAAGGGGTCTATTTACTCAGCTTTGTTAGGAGATAAAATGAACGGTGATAAGGTACCAGCCAATCAGCTCCTAACTGCCATCTCACAGGCTGTGTTTGAAAAATGGCAGTTAGTAGCTGATTGGCTGGTACCTTATCACCGTTCAGTTTATCTCCTACCAAAGCATAGTAAATAGACCCCAGAGTACGTAAAATACCAACCAACCAGCTCCTGTCATTTTTCAAACACAGCCTGTGACATGGCAGTTAGGAGCTGATTGGCTGGTACTTTCTCTCAGTCCTCTTTATCTTCATCCAAGGCTTAGTAATAAGACCAGTCAGTATGTGCAGAGAGCACCTGTCATGTTACATACCCACTCTCTCCTGTTAGAGGAGGACTGTGCTAAACCTAGGTGACCAGTACAATACACCACCCCTTAACAGGGGACTACAATCTTTTCTGTAATGTTTCCCATGGTAACTTCTGTATACTTAGAGCAATCCCAGAAAATAATTGAAATATATTTGTCCAATTCCCTTGAGTATAAGTATATCAAATTTGCATTCATTTATTCCAGCTAAAAAGACAGAAACTTTCATATTCCAACTGTACATTTTTCAGTTTTTCTTTTTGTTTTTCTTTTTTTTATCCAGGGTGGAGCTTTAGGAGTAACCAAAGTCTTCAATCCTTTATATCAGTAGTAAGCTGGATCTATTAATAACTCTCAAAGTTACTTTTCAAAGCATGTCATCATGGATCTAATAGTAACGTATTGCATTAGGTAATTTATTCACCTATTCCATGCTCAAACATTTCTAACTGGTTTGGATTAAATTTCACAAGTCCAATGGCGATGAACATGTTGGTGGTTCAATTTGCAATTGGCCATGATTCAAATTTGTGATTTAACAAATTACGGCCATTTTCCATTTGTAGTTTAATGTTGCAGTTCATGCTCTCTTTATTGTGTTTAGGTTTACCTTTCACTTTCACTTTTAACCCATTTTTAAATACTATAAGTATTTTGTTTATTTCTTTTTTATATTTGAAATGTGAACTCTACTGTGTTTGAAGTTTTCCAGTTGTATTTAAGTTGTGTAATTTACCAGTTAAAGTAGATACATTTAAGTTTACACATTGTTACATTTTTAAAATTGTTTGTCTCAAATTTACCTAGTTTTTTTTTTTTTTTAAATCTATAAAAATTGCAAAGAATTCTGTTAACTTTAAAATGTATGTACCGATATAAGTAGATTGGGACTGGGTTTACTATAGTTTAGTCTGTGTAATTAGAATCAATATATTAGTTCCAATATAGGAATACATTAAGCTCCAACCTAAATACAGGCCAGGGATTGTTTAAACCCATTGTTGTGACCCAGGTAACATTATTGTACACATTATAGCTTCTGACTGTACCGGTATTGTTAGTCAGGTTAGGGAGTGTGCCCATATGTATGAATATGTATGCTGCATGGCCGAAACATACTCAGCTGCTTGCTAAGAGCTGTGGAGTTCTCACTATTGCATCACCATTGTTACACTACACATCTGTATTTTGAGTTGTGATTTGTTGTCATTGTGAAAGCTCGCATCTTTAAGGTTTAGGGTGTTCACATTATAATACAGTTAATCCTTTTATAAATGCCTATTGCATTGTTGTCACTATTAATTTATGCAAACCTGTTGTACTGTAGTCCTGGTCTGTGTTAAGGTTATTCAAGGACAGGCATATAGTTTAGATGGAGCGCTGTATTTCAGGCCAGTCGCGTGTTTGGTCCAGTGCAGTGGTATATAGATCACTCACTGTTGATCTGTTGTGGTAATTTGGGGCTGATTCTCATACAGGTACAAAGTGGCTATGTTCGTGTGATGCTGCAGAAGCCTGACAAAGGGGTCTATTTACTAAGCAGTGTTAGGAGACAGAGTGAAAAGTGATAAGAAAGTGATAAGGTGCCAGCCAATCAGCTCCTAACTGTCAACTCACAGGCTGTGTTTGAAAAATGACAGTTGGGAGCTGATTGGCTGGCACCTTATCACTTTCTTATCACTTTTCACTCTGTCTCCTATCACTGCTTAGTAAATAGACCCCTTACTATCTTAAGCTGATGAGAGTTTCTGTGGGGTTAATGTGGCGATCTGTAAAGCTTCAAGGGGTAAGCCCATTCCTCTGTTTTTCCATCCACAGCAGCAACCGTCAATTAATGCCCCCTCTCTCGGCACACCACCAATACCAATGGCAGGTGTAGTGTCTCCGTCTGAACATGGCCTCTGTGACTGCGACTGTGGATATGAGAATGCAGCTGCTGTCACTGACACGCCCGCAACACTCCCATTAAGCGCCCATTAGATGGACTTTTTTTGATGTTCACTTCAGGCCACCTGCCACAGTCTATCCTGAACACAACGGCATCTTTATGTGTACACTCTGTGTAACGTATGCGCCATCTGAGTACGGCCTTCAGTGTGAGCGATCGAGCGTCTGTTTATGCCACCACTTCAGTGTCACGTCTGCGATGCTCCCATATCATACCTATAATACAGTCTATCTCCGTGTGACCGCATAGCCATCTCCTTGTCACCTCCCAGCACTTTACGAAGGCATTTCTGATACCGCTCCTCTCAATTACAAGCTTTGGGCCTGATTCAGTAAGGATCACTATTGCACAATCACAATGCTGTCGCAGCCTAACATAAGGATGCCCCCTTTACCTTACACACATCTGTAATACTTAGCAAGTCTGCAAAACCATCGGTAACATTGAGTACAATCGGAGCCTCACACACACTTGCACAAGATCTGACCTTACTCAGAAATTGCTAACCTCATCACACGCAGTGAAAGCCCAAGTTGCGTATGGCATCGCAGTGTATAATTTATGCACGCCCCTGTAACAGCATTTCACACTGTGTAACGCATGCGCCATAGAGGTTTTGGGGATTTTCCCGCACACACACAGGACCAAATAATTGCTAAACTACAAGAACATAGGCATTGTGGGTGACTCTGAATCAGGTCCTATATTTACAACACCTATACATTGTAACAGGATTTGATTACTTTTAGATGAAGCATTTTTGATTGGTCCTTGCCTTGGGACTTACTAGAGCAGGGGTGGCCAACCAGTCAGAGGCAAAGAGGCAAAAAATATCTGTAGTCAAGTTAAAGAGTCGATAGCATGCATGCGCCAATGGTGCTCATGCAAAAATAAGGCATGGCCTAGCTGTCACAAGGCCACGCCACATTTTTGTGCGCACGCCTTTGGTATGACTTTTGCAGGAGCATGACCTTGTGTAACACCCCGTTTTTAGTCCTGCTGGGGGCGAGCCCAGCACATTGAAAATACACAATTTACATAAATTTCCCAATATAATTTTTTCACTGTTGAAGTTAAAGAAAAAGACAGAGCAATATAGAAAACATTGAAAAAGACACGTTCATATAAAATACACAGAAACAAGCCAGATCCATAAAATACACAGAAACAAGCCAGATCCACATAAAATACATTTAAAAAGCCACATCCACATAAAATACATATTGAAATCCAGAACCACATAAAATACACTGTGAAAGCCAGAGTCACTTAATACACACTTCAGCTCCTCCATGTGTCACTCCAGCCCCCTTCATAGCCATTCCAGCCCACATTCATGTGTCATTCCAGTCACTATCCCCTGGAGTTATCTCAACAGCCCCACTCTACCCCCATAAGCATGAAAGCAGGCATCATACCCCCAGCTCTCAAGCTGCCCCCCCACTGGCTCTCAGGCAGTAGTGCCCATTATGCTGTGCCATCTGTAGTTGTGCCACATATGCAGTGCCCCCTGTAGTTGTGCCCATTAAGCAAAGCCCCCAGTAGCTGTGGCCCTTATGCAATGCCCCCTGTAGTTGTGCCCATTATACAATGCCCCCAGTAGTTGTGCCCCTTCTGTAATGCCCCCTTTAGTTTTGTCCATTAAGCAATGCCTCCAGTAGTTGTGGCCCTTATGCAATGCCCCTGTAGCTGTGCCCATTATGCAATGCCCCCAGTATTTGTGGCCCTTCTGCAATGCCCCCTGTAGTTGTGTAAATTAAGCAATGCCCCCAGTAGTTGTTGCCCTTATGCAATGCCCCTTGTAACTGTGCCCATTATGCAATGCCCCCAGTAGTTGTGACCCTTCTGCAATGCCCCCTGTAGTTGTGCCCATTAAGCAATGCCCCCAGTAGTTGTGGCCCTTCTGCAATGCTCCCTGTAGTCGAGCCCCCTAAGGTAGTTCCCCTAGTACTAGCTCCCCATCCCCGCCCACACCTTTTTGAAGAAACTCACCTGTTTTCATACTGGTACCGCTCCACGCCGTCAGGGCTCCCTAGTCCCACCATTACTGCTGCTGCCGCCTGCTGGATCTAACTGGCTCCAGCAGGCGCGCGGGCTCCTCAGATCGTGGGTTACATCATGATGTCACCCGCTCACTGCATCACTGGCAATGCTGGCCTCTAAAGTGATCAGAGGCTTCTTTAATCTCTGATCACTTCAGAGACCAGCATTCTCAGGCCCTGATTCAGAGCCAGACGCTCTGACAGAGCGCTCGCTTTGAATCAGGGTGTCTTTTTTTTTTATGGAGTGGCCTCCTGGCCGCTCGCATTGCTGTGGGTTGCCACCCACAGCTAATGCGAGCGGCCAGGATGATGGTTGCGATGGTCAAGACCATCGCGACCATCGAACTTGAGTCGAGACCCTTGTAGTAGGGTTTCGTGGCCGCAAGCCCCAGAGAGCTTTTGGCTCAAACAGAGCCGAAAGCTCTCCCACTGACATCACTTGTGATGTCAGTGGGGCCGCCCGCAAACGGTAGGGGTTCTCATGGGAACGCCTCCGTCTGGGCAGCCACCCCCCTGGCCCGCCCACCAACGGGGGCAGGTGCTGTCACTCAACATTGACAGCACCAGGGGCGGATTGGGAACTAAAAGTGGCCCTGTAAAAATTTCTGGAAGTGGCCTCACATGGGCGAATCAACTGTAGGCAGAACCAAAACACCAAAGTTGGCTGGATTACATCAATATAACTGGAGGCATCAGTGATAGGCAAGGCTAAAGCTGGCCATACACCAGACCAACTTTTCTCTGGGATACGTTCAGTATCCCGGCACAGGGGATGCCGGCTTAGAATACCAGTGCCGGAATCCCGACACCTGTCAGAATCCCGGCGCCAGCATCCCGACCGATGGCATCCTGAAGGCAAGTAGCGGGGTTAGGGGGAGGGTTAGTGCTGAAGTATTAGGAGAAGGGTTAAGGTTAGGCACTAAGGGGAAGGGTTAGTTTTAGGGTGTGGGGAGGGGAAGGATAGGTTTAGGCACTTGGGGGCAGGTTAGATTTTGGCATCGGGGAGGGAGGGCTAGGGGAAGGAGGAGGGGGAGGATCAGGATACCTACCAAAAGGTGTCGTTATCCTAACCCTGTTGGGATGCCGACTTCTGGATTTTGACTGCCGGGATCCTGAACCCATCCCCTCTCTTCCAACCATTCAACTGTCCAACTAAAACAGTGCAGCCAACTTATCTCTAACTTTTGAAGTCACAGAAGTAGGCAGAAAGTGTCTGCATGTTTTGAATAAATATTTGGTTAGGCACACTGACACCTCACAGGTGCTACACAGAGTGACAAGGCATACACTTCATTTACAGTATACATATACTAGGGCTGGTGATGACACTCTTTCTTTCTGTGTATGTGTGTACACAGACATACACACACTCACACACGCACAAAAACACTAGTGTATAAATTGACCCACCATCTGCTGGTCACCTCAGCCAGTCTGCTTCTCCTGTCCTCTCCCCTTCCAGTGCCATTATACTTACCCCCCTAGTTCCTGGTCCTCTTCATTCCCATTGATGCGGCAAACACCTGCACGTCACACCTAATGTGCATTTCATGCGCAGTGGGAGCTGGGACACTGGCCGTGTACGTTAGGTGCCACAATTCATTCATATACGGTTTAAATTTTATAATAATAACTATAAATATAGAAGTTTATCTTCACATATAAAATATATATACATACACAAAATATAAACATATATAATATAAATACATAAACTAAAAACATAAAATTGTGCTTACCTGGCAACCTTTAGATGAATGATGTGTACACGGCCTTGCTGCGCCGCTTCTGATGGCAGTCACTAGGCATGGAGGAGAGGGGTGGAATATGCATACATGATGAGGTAGCAGAGGTACTGGATGGGGAAACAAGCAGAGGGACAAATGGAGGGGCAAAGGTATAGATGGCAAAGGGGGCAGAGGCACAGCAGGGGGAAGTATCACAGGTACATATAGGGGTGGACAGATGGAGTATGTTGCAAAAAAGAATATGGCATAGAAGGGGGAGGGGCAGAGGCACACATGGAGGGGAGAGGGGCAGAGGCACACATTGGTGGGAGTTTAGAAGCAGAGGTACAACTGATTGCCTCTAGCCCAGCCAGGGTGCAGGGGGAGGAGGAGCTGTAGGGGACCTAGAGGGTGGCAACGTGTATTGGAGTCAGGAGAGGAAAGTGAAAGTGAAACTCAGCTAGCTGGAGAGTGAGCTTAAAGTCCCTTGAAAGAGTGGGGGAGGGGAGCACACACCACCAATGTACCATATAAAACCTGGGTGGATCTAATGATGAAAACTGACAGAGGAGCCGTTGGTGCTGATGATTCCAGCCCAAGCTGCTTCTGACTCACAGGCAGATACATGTGTCTGTGAGAGAGAAGCAGGCTGCAGCCACGATCATCAGCACCAGCGGGTCCCTCTGTCAGATCTGTGCAGTGCCCTGGCACTTTCCTTTATGCCCCTCAGCTCCATCTGCTGCGCTGGCGCTGCCCCGCCTCTCCACTCTGCTCTGCCCGGCATCGTGTCTCAGCCCAGTCAGCTGACTGCCTTAGCCCCGCCCGCCTCGCCTGTCAGCCCAGCCCCTCAGCCCCGCAGGCCGGCTGAGTCTCTCACTTTCCGCTGCCTACCAGAATTGAAATGTATCTAAAGAAAAAAAAAAAACCCCTGCTGGCAGTGAGGCGGCCCCACAAGTGCATCGGCCCACCGGGAATCTACCCGCTGACTTCAACGGCCAATCCGCCCCTGGACAGCACGCCCCCTTTGGTACGAGACCCGGAGCATCAGATTGCCGGTCGCTATCCGGGTTTCGCGCATGCGCACGACAGAGCCGGCTCCGTTGTGCGCATGTGCTCTGGGCCACCATTGACCCGGTTGCAAGCGCTCAGTGCTTGCGACCGGGTCTGAATCAGGCCCTCAGTACCATTGGGGATCTGCCTAGCCAGGAGCCGCATTGAAAACACAAAAGAGCTGCATGCGGCTCGAGAGCAGCGGGTTGGCCACCCCTGTACTAGAGTATTATAATACTTAATTATTATCGTTATTATACTAGAGTATTATAATACTTCATTATTATTCTGTTAGTATTGTGTTAGTGGAATTATTTTATACTATTTGTCTTTTCTATCACTTTCATTTAATCATTCTTACACATATTTCCCCGACTCCATGCTCTCATTTATCCGATTTTAATATTGCTGTCAAACTTTAAAAACAATTACACTTTTTGATTTTAAACATTTTAAATTCACAACATACAGGCGTACCCCCAACCTGATTATTTACTCTAAATCAGGTACAATTTGGGAAACCAATGATTATCCTTTGATATTTGCAACATATGCATGTTCTTTTCTGTGTAATGTAAAACATTTTTTTTTATACAAAAAAGGTTAGAATTATAACACAATGGGCCTGATTCAGAGCCGGTCGCTATTTGCGGTCGTTCGTTTAAAAAAAGGGGTGGCTATTCAAATGAACCGTTCGCTCTTTGCGGTCTGTTCACGCCTCTAGGTCTGAATGAGCGAACAAAACTTGTGGCCGTTTTTTGGGAAACTACGCCCCCTGGCCGCTCGCATCCTACGTCATGTCCGCTATTTATTAGATTAATCGAGTACATCGACCAGGGTATGAGCTGCTCGCTATTCTTGTGGTTGGTTTTTGCTACCACAATTTTGCGAGCAGTTCTGGCTATAAAATAACCCAGTGACGTGCTCAATGACGCTGCTGTTGTAATTATGCACACCCATAAAACGCCCGTTTTGACCTTTAAGCACGCCTGCGATCGGATCTCCACTCTCCGTTTTCAAGCACCTTCCCCTGTTACCACCCACATACGCCTCTTTCTGTCACTCAAATTATCAGGCATTCGCTATTTTGCGAGCACATGAATTTTGACCGCACTGACTGGTTCGCGCATGCGTATAACGATCCGTATGCATGCGCAGTTGGGCAAACATCGCTCGGAGCGAACGAGCGGCCGCTTACGAGCGGCTCTGAATCAGGCCCAATATTACCAATGTACTATAGAGCGCCCGTAACTATGAAGTACTGTCTTTGGGCCTGATTCACTATGGATTGCTATTGTGATTGCTGCACATGCAGTTCAATTGTGAAAGTATGCTAATCCATTGCGATCGCTATACCGTCGCAGCACTACATAAGGACGCCCACCTTACCTTACACACATCCGTAACGTTTAGGAAGACTGTGAAACCATCGGTAACATCGAGTCCCATTGCAGCCTCACGTACACTTGCACAAGGTCAGATCTTACTCAGAAATTGCTAACTTCATTGCACGCTATGAGACCTCAGGCTGCGTAGGGCATTGCACTGGCTCATTTATGCGCGTCCCTGCAATGGCGTTGAAACGCACTGGCACGCCTGCGTTTCGCTGACCACCCCCCGTCACCACCCACAAACGGCACTTCCTGTCAATCACTCTGCGATGGGTCTGCGTAGTCACTGTGATCGCAGTCCCGATTGCAGTGGCCACTTCACGCAAGCCCACTGCAATGCATACGCATGCGCAGAACACAACAATTAGCCGATTGCGTGCGTATTAGCAACTGCAATCCTTGCTGAATCAGGCCCACTATCCTCTTCCCAAGCGGAAAAACATGATCCTGCACAGAAATAGACGACCAAACATGCAAATAGAAGTCAAAAGACCATCAAACTTTCCATAGACAGAAATACAACTCATGGATTTACTAAGAATCATGTTTAAAGACACAATAGAACACGGAGCAGAATAGAAGAAATAAACTGAAGTGCCTGTGAGCAGCGTGTTGTGCCGAAGCACTGCACATATCAGTATGATCTGTGCAGTGCTTCTGTGTGTAGTGTAAATAAAGGGTTAAAAATATAGAAAAATAATCGGCTTGGGGTCCCACCAAAAGCATAACTAGCTCCGGACCTCTAAGTCAGTTCTGGAACATTACATTTTGGGGTAATTTTCGTATAACCACCACCAGGCTGAACCAGCAGGGGTCGTAATGCCATAGCAGGGAGACACACAATGTGGGGTCCTCCTGTCAAAGCATTAACCAGCCCTACACTGGTCAGCCCATGCCTGGCTAACTTTGGAAAGTGGGAACCCCAAAAATAAAATTCGATCCCCCCTCTTGAGGATCAACAAGCCAGTGGGTGAAGAGGTAATGTTTAAAACTTTGAAATAATATTGTTCTTTACAATGAGAATACTGGTCTCAGCAAGCCTGCCCTGTGGCACTTGTAGAACCACAGGTGCCAGCAGGCCGCTGGCACATGTACGCCCACTGTAAAGAAAATATAAAAAAAAAACCAGTACACCAAAGGTTTTATGCCTTTATTACACATTCACGCATACTCACAGTTTCATCCTTACCTTCTTCCTGCTGGAGGTCGGTCCCCTTCTCCTGGTAGAATCCCATGTCTTCTGAAGACGAGAAAACAGAATACATGATCCCATGGACTCGCTATACTGCAGTACAGTATAGCGCACCCAATGATGGAATCCAAGTGGGTTCCTGCACTATAACCATGATTCAGTCAGACTACTCTTAGCAGCCAGCTGGAACACTGTCATTTGAGTGCTGATTTTCTCATACCAGAATGGGCTCAGTATTTCAGGACTGGTTATACTTTTGGGGGAAGACCCCACACCATTTTTTTTCTTAATTTTAACCAGGCTTGCCTACCCTCCCGATTTGGTCGGGAGCCTCCCGAATATCGGGTGCCGCTCCCGACCCCCCGTAAAGGCAGTTAAGCCTCCCGGCTGCTGCCTGCCCCCCCAACTACTACTAGATTCCCCCGCAGCGGGGGGCCCGATGACGCAATTCAAGCTGAATTGCGTCATCGTGGCTCCGCCCCCTGCTTCACAATGCCAATATTTTTGCCTTTGTGAAGAGGGGGCGGAGCCAAGATGACTCAATTGCATGGGTCCACCCCCAAAGCCGCTTCTTTACCTGGCCACGCCCCCCACTGTGCGCAGACATTCAGCTCCCTCCTGGAAGGAGGGAGCTGAATGTCAGCAAGTATTATTTTATCCCCTTTATTTCACCTATAACACACAGAAGCACTGCACAGATCACAGTGATCTGTGCAGTACTCAGCGGAGTCTAATGGGAAGGGACCAACATGACTGAACATGCACATGATACAACAGGATCAGTAACACCATTGAAACAAAGTAGACAGTCAAACACGATTCTTAGTAAATCCGTTATCTGGCTCGTAAAAAGCTCATGGCCAAAATATTCTCCTTAGTCTCACTATTAATGTCAATTCAATGTATAAACATCAACAGTGTTTTTATTTTAATTGTGTTTTTTTGATAACATTTCAATCTCTTTTTTTTTTTTCTACCCAACTAAAAGTATTGCAAAATGGAAAGTAGACAGAAGCAACAGTTTAATGAAATAAGAAAGAGGTTATAAGAGCTGATTGATTGAATGATTGGATGCAGTAAAAGAGAACAGTGGCAAATATGGAGATGGTAAAGGGACAGATGTATAATAAATGGCAGGTGTATAATGGGAAGCAGTGGTGATGGAGAATATAAACATATTACACATCACTAGAGATTATTATGTGCACTTCTCCTTTATGGAATGTAGAACATCAGTGAGGTCATGCTGTGAGGTCATAATGGTAACTCTTGGCTGTTGTTGCCTCTCTCACACAACCAGGACACTGACATTGCACTATCATTGCTGTCATTAACATACTCATTATACTGTTAAGGATAGAGATACCTCCACAAATCAGTCCAGCAACAGCCTTGAGGGCTGTCCAACTTGGCTAGCTGCGGCTGTATAGCAGCCTTGAGGTATGGATAACTTGGCTAGCTGCGGCCGTGTAGCAGCCTTGAGGCTGGTAAATCCTAACTAGTCGTGGCCAGTGGGCCAGGGAACACGGTACTGCCTTTGAGCCGTGGGGAAGCCTTGAGGGCTAGTAAGCCTTGGCTAGTAGTGGCCTGTGGGCCGTAGAGCAAGATGTGGCCTTTGAGCAGTGTAGCAGCCTTGTACACTGGTAAGCCTGGGCTAGTAGTGACCCGTGGGCCGTAGAGCAGATACAGCCTTTGGGCCATGTAGCAGCCTTGTGGGCTGGTAAGCCTTGGCTAGTAGTGTCCTGTGGGCCTTAGAGCAGATGCAGCCTTTGGGCCGTGAAGCAGCCTTGTGGGCTGGTAAGCCTTGGCTAGTAGTGTCCTGTGGGCCGTAGAGCAGATGCAGCCTTTGGGCCGTGTAGCAGCCTTGTGGGCTGGTAAGCCTTGGCTAGTAGTGTCCTGTGGGCCTTAGAGCAGATGCAGCCTTTGGGCTGTGCAGCAGCCTTGTGGGCTGGTAAGCCTTGGCTAGTAGTGGCCTGTTGGCCGTAGAGCAAGATGTAGCCTTTGGGCCGTGTAGCAACCTTGTGGGCTGGTAAACTTTGGTTACAGGAGTCGCTGAGGTATGACTTGTGCCGCCGGGTTGACACAAGCAGTTGTACACTGGATTGCGTACTTTGGATGCTGGAGTGCGACTTGTGCTACCGGGTTGACACAAGTGACAGAACGCTGGATTGCATACTCTGAATGCTGGAGTGCCGGGTTGACACAAGCGACAGTACACTGAGTTGCGTACTTTGGACGCAGCAGTGCGGCCTGTGACGCCGGGTTGACACAAGCAGCTGCACGCTAGAATGCACACTCTGGACACAGGATGACACAAACGGCAGGAAGTTGGTATGCGGACCGTGCCACCTGGACGACACAAACAATAGGTGGTATGTATGCGGACTGTGCCGCCTGAATGACACAAACGGCAGGATAAACAAAGCTGACAGGAGGATTGGGTACTCGACTGAACAAACAGGAGACTAAGGGGCATATTCAATTCCAGGCGAAAAGTCCCGTACTTTTCGCATGCTGGACTTTTTGCCTACATCGCTGGTTTTCAATGCAAATAATTATCGCGCGCCTGCCCGCTTATCCCCATATTCAATTAGAAATCAGCGAAGACGGGAGCCGGCGAAACTGTAACATGCGAAAAGTACTGACAGATTTGTGGAAATCAGCCTGACAGCCCCAAATGATGCACTAACATTGGGGATCACTCTAGATACCCCCGAACAGCCCTGCTGAAGGTATTTGGGGTACTTAAATGCTCTCAATATCTGCTAATTAGCGTCTTTGCATAAGTGGTGAAGAATAGCATTTAGCAGTTTTTTTGGCTCAAAATAAGTAGTCCCAGCAAATTTGGGGCACCTGAAAATGGGTGCTAGCATATTTTTAAGTTGCTAAAGTGTAGTTTTAAAAATTTTTAAAAATCCACCTGCTGCAAGCACCTGCAAACTTAAAAACACCAGGGGCATACTTGGGGATCCCCCTGGACTCTATTTTGATAATTTTTAAGTTTGTCCCCCAATTTTCCCCCCCAAAACAAAAGTACTTATTTGGGGTGTTCTACAGACTTTTTAACACTTTTTTTTAACGCAGCTTACCTTTGGGGGACTGTCCAAAGGGTGCAGGGGGTTCCCGCAGCTTTGCACCCCAAAACCCCAAATCTGCACTTTTTTTTGACACCTATTCATAGGCAAAACTGTTTCGCAGGTTTCATTGCATTGAGTTTCCGCACCGGCAAAAAGTCTTCGGAATTGAATCTGGAGGAAACTTTTCGCAATGCGAAATTACGTCACTCGCGATACTTTTCAGCAGAAACTGACTTTTCGCACCTAATTGAATATGGCTCTAAGCCGGAACCAGAAACACGAAACAATGCTATCACCAGCTTCGGAGCAGCCTTCGCACCAGCAGGAAATAGCCACAGGAGCCAAACCAGAACAGACCAGGGATGATGGACAACTGATGGGGAGGAGTTCAGCGAACGATCGCCCGGCGTTCGCCTCGCCCTGCATTCACAGTGCGACGGCTTGTGACATATACATCTTCTGTAACGTGATATTTTCCTCATATACACTCATACCACAGGGGGAAAGATGCCTGGGTGAGGTAGGTTTCTCGTCAAAGACAAATGAGCCTCACTTGGATATGCCTGCAGACTTGGAGTCTGACTACCCTAAAATATGTCCTGGAGCTTGTTTACCTCTACCATGTGAGGTTCTAGCAGGACAGCGCAGCTATCGCTATATCTTAGCCATTGGGGTAAGGAAATGACCATCCCCTTCAGCAAATTGCGTAGCTTTGCGGGGAATGTAAATTGGGTAATGTCAGTAGATGTGGACAGGAGCAATATTAATGACATTAGCCAATGTTAGCTATTAGTATGGTGTGTTATATGTTTCAGTCTCACATGTTCATATTTGATTAAGTTTGATAACTCTGCAAACCCTGCTAGTGTCCATGCCACGGGTCCCCGAGGTTTCCTCCACAGGGTTTTTTTTTCCTTTCCTGAGTGCTGAAGGATGACTCTTTGTGAGTCATGAGGCTTCCACTATATTGGTCCTCTTATAGGGCATAGTTTGTAAGTCAACTTTGCTCAATAATTTCCTATTCTACTGTATAATGCAGAATAGAAAACATTTTTTTTTTTACTTGTGACAAAAACTCTTAATAAATTCATTTTAAAATAAATCTTGCTTAAGTTGATATTTGTTTTATGAACGGAGGCCCTCAAAAGGAGAAGAGGCTGTGAGGTCTAACAAGGACAATGAGATCAGAGTTAATAATGGAAAATAATTCAATAGTTGGGAGTCTGACAAAATAAAAATTAAGCTATAATATACAGAATAGAGCATGGAGGAAGACATATAATTTGATGATGATAAAAATGAGGATGTTTATGGAGAAATGATGAAAATGGATGGATGCTTTTAATATGTGGTCAAGACTTGGGAGGGAAACATTCTATTTGTATGTAAGTAAGAGATACATGAAAGGCAATAAAAATTCTATCATATATGTGTGATAAACTCTTATCTGCTGCAGCAAAATCAGAATATGGTCCAGTGACATTTTGCAACAGTCAACAAAGAAACAAAATTTATCTGAAAATTAACAAGATAAAATAAAAACAACAATTAAATTAACTTAATTCCATGACATTCACAAAACATTAAAGGCTACTTTTTAAAGATTTAAAGAGAATCCTACTGTAGATTTGATTTCTCACATAAATATTAAGAATTAAAATATTCAGATAATCCTAATATAGAAGTTTATGCAATTTCTATGATGGTACTACTAAGGCTGCTTACTGAGCTGATTATTTGCTAAACTTCCATTTTTCTGCTTACTTTCACCCAGAATATTTTTAACATCTCCCAGAGCTATCCTGTAAATATAGTTAAAATTTTGTTTTTTTCTAACTATATTCAGTAGCTTGGATATGTGGCCTAATGACAATGTATGGGATATGGAGATGGTATACAGTATGTCATTAGGGGCATTTTCAAGTTCAGAAAGGACACAAAAAATTAAAGAGAGCAGGGCAAATTATATAAAATATTATCTAACATATATACTGTACACTACTATGCCGGATAAAATAAAGCAAATTACATTTGGATGGTTACATTTCCTTTAAATATCAACTATTTAGAATAATTTCAAGGTTTTTCTTAAAGAGGTTGGATACCCTGTCCAATTGCATTATTTAATGCTATCATCCTGGAGACTCGGGAGCAGTGGTGTGTACCTGCAGAAGAAGAAGCCATTATGAATGGATTAAAAATCACATAATTGGCTCGCATCCACTTACGAGACGCTTCATTTAGTTTGACAAGCCTCCCAGGCAACTGCTCGACATTATGATCCTGTGCCTTTGACATGATAACAGGAAAACCCACAGCCCTGTCACAATGTCACACAGTCCCAGCCCTGTTCTCCACAGGGATGTGTGCCTCTTCCCAAGGAAAATCATCCCTGTGTTGAAAGCATTGAGGCTCCTCCATAGCACTCATTTCTGAGGGGTGTTGTGGTAACAATTAATTACATGTTAGAAATCAACATTTTTCTGTGGCATTACTAGTCGTAGTAAGACATGGCAAACAAAAAACTGGTTGCGTATGCAGGCCAGTGGTCTAGGGATTGTGAATGGCTCCCCCTTTCAAAAACTCATATAAAAGGTGCCTATGCAGTGCTGGACATGAGTGGCTACAGGCCCATGGTGCAGTTAGAGTTCCCACACTTATGGGATTCCTCCCTACAGTCCGAAAAATCAGAAGATCCTGCCTCCTCCTTCTCCTCTACTCTGCTCTACCACCCTCTTTTCTACTCCTCCCTGTCACGATCTGGGTATTCTGTCAATCCAATTTGGGACCCTTGGACTGAACGGAGGTGCAGATGAAATGAGGCTTAATATAAATCTTGGTCATGAGTATAACCAGGAGTATAGTTACACTAGTGACAGTGTAGAAGCCACAGACTTGCTATCCAGACATGATATGCATGGATACTGAACTGGAGTGAACAGACCAGGTCCACTGGGCGGCCCCTCGCATAGTGACCTGTGAAAGCCAGCAAGACCAGGCATACACTTCAGAAACAAGGGTGAACTCCAGGGGGTAAATTTACTTAGAATCGTGTCTGATTGAGTTTTGGCGTTTTTAAATTGGCATCGCTGACACTCAGGTGATTTTAGGTTTCTGAAACACTTAAATTTACTAAGAAGCGTGTTTAGCTGAGATCGTGTTTTCCGATGGTGTATCAGATCGAGATTACTCACCAGAGTTTGCAGTGTCTGACCGCAGCCAAACTCTCCCAAGCTAGCAGCCTGCACATATCAGTGAGATATGTGAAGGCTGCTTATGTGTTATACCTGTGAAAAAAGGGTTCATTTGAAAAATAAAATTACATAGAGCCCCCCCCTCAAAAAAAGCATAACCAGCCCCGGGCGCCTCAGCCAGTCCTGGTTCCTAAAAATATGGGGAAAAAAACGTGTAGGGTTTCCCCGTATTTTAAGAACCAGCACTGGGCTGCTGAGCCTGTCCTGGTTTTAAAAATAAGGGGGACAAAATTGCATACGGATCCCCCTAATTTTTAAACCAGCACTGGGGGGGCGTGGCCTGACTCTGGAGCAGAGTGGTCGCAATGTATGACAGCTCTGCAGTTTACCCTCATTTTTCCTGGTTGGACATCGCAATACAGGATAAAAATACCCTAAACAACAGCCACTAACCACGGGTACACAGTGAGCCTATTTCTGGGAGTCATCACCCCTCTAGAACCAGACTGGGGGACCTGCGCATCTTCAGGCCTTCCCAGCAATCACAAGCCGCTGCCTCGATTTTGAAGACGGCCGCTGTTTGGCCTAAGAAACAAATCGACGACAGCTGCTGGCTAGTGGGGATAGGTCTTGCCTTCTGCTCCTGCTTTGGGGCTCGCACGCTGCAGCAGGGAGACGGGAGCTGGTTCGTGACCTGAAGGCTCCGGAATCGAGACCCAAGTGAAGATCGCGGAACGGCCGCCATTGGAGCCGGCCACACATTCCTGAGCCGCCCGCTCTGCTGGTGTTCCTGGTCGGGCAGGTTAGTCCTCGCATTATACATCACCTCAGCCCTCGGGTGGGGCCCGACTCTGAGCTCCTATTGAGAGGTGGCCGCCATTTTGGCTCTCCTCTCACCTCTTTGCTGCTCCATCACAGCTCCTAGCCCACTATACAGTGGAAGACACCAGCAGCAGTGTCCATTACCGGCCTCCTCAGTCCCATCACACCCTTACTTGGATACCTAGGGGGCTACACAATAGGCAGCCCGGTCCAGTCCAAGAATCCCGACTGCTATTAACTTTTGGCCTTTCCTAGCAGCCAGTTAATGTTGACTGTCATTATCACCTCCGACATCGCCGATACCTTGTACAGTTAAGATCTCTATATTGCTAAGGATATTTGGCACGCTGTCCATTGCCAATCTATTGTTGCAGGAGCTGCATCCACGGCACTCATAGTCTACACTCCAAGTAATAAATAACTTTGTTGCTATGAAATGTGGGCTCACTCTCACTAATCCCAATTTGGCCCTCCGTCGCCCGTTTAGATATTGAGTAACAGTACAGGCTCCCGTTTCTATTTTAATCAACATAACTACGGGCCTCCAGCTCTTCTATGATGGCACCTAAACGCCCAAAGACCTCGACTGTTCCACCAGTTTCTTTCTTTAAAGCAACTCCTTCTTCACAATTGGACAAAGCAGGCCCTTCAAATAATAAAAGCAAAGAGATCTCAGACTGCACATTCTGGACATATATATATATAATTGGAGGTGCTACCTGTGGAGACCATTGATATATCCACAAAGAAAAAATACGGGTGCACAACTCCAAATTAACTGATTATATATAAATAAATACATTTTGCAGTAAATACAATAGAGGTTTTTGGCATAATCTTGGCCAAGCTTATGGGCCTGCCCACCATATCCGGGTAACCTCTTGTCGGGCAGGTCCCTAACATACTAAGGCTCAAATCCAGAGCGCAGGACACCCCCAAACTAGCCCAGCCAATCCACCCCAAAACACCGCTCTACTAAGAAAAGTGAAGTGTTAAGAGCAGCCGCTGGCCGCATATAAAGCATAAAAGTAAAAAAGTGAAATACATATATATAAAGGAAACAGACAGTGAAGTATTAAAATGTGTTAAAGGAAAATGTGTTATACTGCGGTGCCCTGAAGCAGATCAGCAAAGCAATCTAGGGGGACCTACACCCCAAAAATGAACCAAAGCTGCACTACGCAGTCTAAATATTAGCAGGACTTACCTATATTGTGCCCTGACTTGTGTGCATATTACATTGCCAGACTCCATGCTGTAACCAATGTAGTAGAAGTGCTAGTCTGAGTGGGAAGTGGCTCAGGCTTCCCAGGTGTGCAAATCAATGCACTAATTAGTTTACAAAGAAAAGAGATCTCAGACTGCACATTCTGGACATATATATATATAATTGGAGGTGCTACCTGTGGAGACCATTGATATATCCACAAAGAAAAAATACGGGTGCACAACTCCAAATTAACTGATTATATATAAATAAATACATTTTGCAGTAAATACAATAGAGGTTTTTGGCATAATCTTGGCCAAGCTTATGGGCCTGCCCACCATATCCGGGTAACCTCTTGTCGGGCAGGTCCCTAACATACTAATGCTCAAATCCAGAGCACAGGACACCCCCAAACTAGCCCAGCCAATCCACCCCAAAACACCGCTCTAATAAGAAAAGTGAAGTGTTAAGAGCAGCCGCTGGCCGCATATAAAGCATAAAAATAAAAAATAAAAAAGTGAAATACATATATATAAAGGAAACAGACAGTGAAGTATTAAAATGTGTTAAAGGAAAATGTGTTATACTGCGGTGCCCTGAAGCAGATCAGCAAAGCAATCTAGGGGGACCCACACCCCAAAAATTAACCAAAGCTGCACTACACAGTCTAAATATTAGCAGGACTTACCTATATTGTGCCCTGACTGGTGTGCATATTACATTGCCAGACTCCATGCTGTAACCAATGTAGTAGAAGTGCTAGTCTGAGTGGGAAGTGGCTCAGGTTTCCCAGGTGTGCAAATCAATGCACTAATTAGTTTACAAAGAAAAGAGATCTCAGACTGCACATTCTGGACATATATATATATATAATTGGAGGTGCTACCTGTGGAGACCATTGATATATCCACAAAGAAAAAATACGGGTGCACAACTCCAAATTAACTGATTATATATAAATAAATACATTTTGCAGTAAATACAATAGAGGTTTTTGGCATAATCTTGGCCAAGCTTATGGGCCTGCCCACCACATCCGGGTAACCTATTGTCGGGCAGGTCCCTAACATACTAAGGCTCAAATCCGGAGCGCAGGACACCCCCAAACTAGCCCAGCCAATCCACCCCAAAACACCGCTCTAATAAGAAAAGTGAAGTGTTAAGAGCAGCCGCTGGCCGCATGTAAAGCATAAAAATAAAAAAGTGAAATACATATATATAAAGGAAACAGACAGTGAAGTATTAAAATGTGTTAAAGGAAAATGTGTTATACTGCGGTGCCCTGAAGCAGATCAGCAAAGCAATCTTGGGGGACCCACACCCCAAAAATGAACCAAAGCTGCACTACACAGTCTAAATATTAGCAGGACTTACCTATATTGTGCCCTGACTGGTGTGCATATTACATTGCCAGACTCCATGCTGTAACCAATGTAGTAGAAGTGCTAGTCTGAGTGGGAAGTGGCTCAGGCTTCCGAGGTGTGCAAATCAATGGGTTTACAAAGAAAAAAGGATCTCAGACTGCACACTCTGGAGGACATATATATATATAATTGGAGGTGCTACCTGTGGAGACCATTGATATATACACAAGGAAGAAATGTGCAGTCTGAGATCCTTTTTTCCTTGTAAACTAATTAGTGCATTGATTTGCACACCTCGGAAGCCTGAGCCACTTCCCACTCAGACTAGCACCTTTACTACATTGGTTATAGCATGGAGTCTGGCAATGTAATATGCACACAAGTCAGGGCACAATATAGGTAAGTCCTGCTAATATTTAGACTGTGTAGTGCAGCTTTGGTTAATTTTTGGGGTGTGGGTCCCCCTGGATTGCTTTGCTGATCTGCTTCAGGGCACCGCAGTATAACACATTTTCCTTTAACACATTTTAATACTTCACTGTCTGTTTCTTTTATATAAATGTATTTCACTTTTTTATTTTTATTCTTTATATGCGGCCAGCGGCTGCTCCTAACTATTTCTTTTACACTTCACTTTTCTTATTAGAGCGGTGCTTTGGGGTGGTTTGGCTGGGCTAGTTTGGGGGTGTCCTGCGCTCTGGATTTGAACCCTAGTATGTTAGGGACCTGCCCGACAAGAGGTTACCCGGATATGGTGGGCAGGCCCATAATCTTGGCCAAGATCATGCCAAAAACCTCTATTGTATTTTCTGTAAAATGTATTTATTTATATATAATCAGTTAATTTGGAGTTGTCTTTGTGTATATATCATCCGGCACTCTTCAGCCATTCACCCAAATTAATGCCCAATTTCACATCTCTTTTAGAGAGTTTTATAAATATTTACAAATCAGACATTGGTTACAAAGTATAACCCCACCCCCTTATATCATCTATGATCTACCGAAACTTTTAACTAACCAACTAAATAAAGTCCATAACAAAGGAGGTATTACATGGTGGTACTCTCAACTAATGACCCCCACTGAATTTAATAAACCCTCAACATTTATGAAATGGGAAACGGACCTTTCGTGCGTCTTCTCTGAAGAAGACTGCCGTATAATTTTTTTAAATAATTATAGGATTTCCAAATGCATGTCGCACATTGAACAATACTACCGATTACTTCACCGACTATATTTTACTCCTAAATTGATGCACGTTATTTCATCATCTCACTCCAATTTATGTTGGCGGAACTGTGGCCATGTAGTCTCATTATTCCACATATTTTGGACCTGCACGTTTATTTCCCCGTTATGGAAAGAAGTATTCATCTTATTATCAAAAATTGTAAAGATCACTATCTTTCCACATCCGGTTATAGCTATTTTCCATCTATATAAAGTAGATATGACCCCCAATGATCGTTACTTAATGGAACACATCCTTATTGCCACTAAAATAATGCTAGCTCAACGATGGAGATCCCCTATAATCCCCACTATGGAGGAAATAGTAAAAAAAAGTCCAAGCTCACTATGAGTTTGAAACTGCTGGGGTGAATTATTTCTCAACGTCATCAAACCCGCTGATCAAGTGGTTTAATTGGTTTGACTATTGGTCCTCGGGATCCAAATCTTGAGAATCTATAATTTTGATTTGAGGATAAGTCCCCGAATTTGAGTAGATCAAGGGTTACTACTTGGAGAGTTCTCCTGTCCCTTTTTCGGCCCTGACCATTTGGATCACCCTAATCTACCTAGTAGTCTATATATCGTCAGTCTAGCGGCCCACCATCAGTGACTACTGGACTAAAGTATTGTATTTTTTTTTATTGACGGATGTGAACAGTTGTTTGTTCCGAACTGTATTAATATTATTATATTAAATATGTTAGCCTCTTTAAGCAAACATTGTACCTAATTCTCTTATCCTGTTTCTGTGTACCCCCACCCTCCTTTTTTTTCTGTATCCCAAACCCAACCTCAATAATTTTTTTAAATAATAAAAAATTTAATGTTTAAAAACCAGCACTGGACTCTGGACCTCATTCAGAGCCGGACGCTATTTGCGCTCGCTCGTTCAGAAAAAAGGGGTGGCTATTCAAATGAACCGTTCGCTCTTTGCGGTCTGTTCACGCCTCTAGGTCTGAACGAGCGAACAAAACATGCGGTCGTTGTTTGGAAAACTACGCCCCCTGGCCGCTCGCATCCTACGTCATGTCCGCTATTTATTAGATTAATCGAGTACATCGACCAGCGTATGAACTGCTCGCTATTCTTGTGGTTGGTTTTTCCTACCGCAATCTTGCGAGCAGTTCTGACTATAAAATAACCCAGTGACGTGCTCAATGACGCTGCTGTTTTAATTATGCACACCCTTAAAACGCCCGTTTTGACCTTTAAGCACGCCTGCGTTCGGATCTCCTCTCCCCGTTTTCAAGCACCTTCCCCTGTTACCACCCACATACGCCTCCTCCTATCACTCAAAATAGCAGGCATTCGCTATTTAGCGAACAAACGATTTTTGGCCACACTGACTGGTTCGCGCATGCGTATTATGATCCATACGAATGCGCAGTTGTGCAAACATCGCTCGGAACGAACGAGCGGCCGCTTACGAGCGGCTCTGAATCAGGCCCTCTGATCCGGCCAGGGTATAATGCTACAGTCAGGGGACCCCCCTCCGGAGCACCCCAGGTTTAAGCTGAAGCCCCACAAGACCAATGGGTTGCTCACAGGGACTGGTTTAAATAGGAGCTGGTGAATAGTCAATGGTCTAGCAGACCAGGGTGCCTATACATAATAACTAAAAAAAATCGATGGAGGTAATTAGGATTAGACTCGTATCATTCCTCCTCTCCATAAGTATTTATTCCGAAAAGCTGTAATTTTTGCGATGACAGATTTTCAAGAAATAAATACTTTTCTCTATCTACTCTAACTTACCGCAGCTATAATCAGTGCTGCGCATGCGCCGTTACGTTTACAAAATCAGTGCATGCGCAGCACTGCCTACAGCTGCGGTAATTCTGTGTCCCCCAACCACCACTCCCTCCCTCCCTGTCCGCTCACCTCCCTGTCCCCCACCTACCTGGCCGCTGCAGCCGCGGACCCCGACCTCTCATCTGAACATGAGAAACCAGTAAAGTTAAAATATATATATACATTATTTTATTTTTTTTAAACTTTACTGTGTTCTGCTGGGAGAACACAGTCTGAGCAGCAGCCAGAGCCGGAGGAGGGACGAAGTAGCGATGGAGCGAGCCAGAGGACCTGCCCAGCTGAAAGCAGGTAAGTGTAACCTGCTATACACCATCAAATTCCAAAAATACATAATTTTTTGAATTTGATGAATAGCCTAATTTCCACATCCCCATACTAATGTATGGGGAGTGTGGAAATGAATGCAGGCGGACTTAACCAGGAGATATCACTGATATCTCCTGTGTTACGTGTGCTAATGAATACTAAAATAACGGTAATTAGGGAAAATATCCTTAAAACCGTTATTTTACTGTTGATGAATAGGCCCCCAGCTGAGCTGCTCAGGTGGATCAGGTAATTGAAATGGAATATTTCTGCATAGGCCTGGATACAGCAATGAAGGAGTGACTGAGCTAGTCAGAAATGCTGACCCATATTCGTGACACTCTAATCCCTAGGAGCTGGCCCATCCCTTCATTCTCCTCAACCCTAAGGCCTCCATCTTCTACTCTTCCCATGAAAAGGACCACCCTTCCTTCTCTACCCTGCTGCCTCCCTTCATTTTTCTAGTTCCACATGCAGCCAGACTCAAGAGCAAAGGAAATTAGAAATTATCCTTAAAGGTACTGTACACGGCTGTGGAGGAGTGGGTACTAATGTAATTTTAAAGGGGGGGTGTAGTGCAGTGTGTTTGGAGTAAGTATTAGTGAATTATTGTAGTGTGAGGATATAACTCAGTGATGTAGTGTTGGTAGTGTAGTGATGCAGCGTGTGGTTGTAATTAGAGATAAGCGGGTCCCGTTCTCCACCTGGACCCACCCAAACATTGCAATTCTGAGTCGGATCCAAGACAGACTTGGGTTTTCCCGCCTGACTCGGATCTCAAAACGGGGCAAAACGTCATCCTCCCACTGTCTGATTTTCGCAGATTTTGGATTCTATAAAGGTCCCGGTGATCGGCGCCATTTTCACACCGGCTGTGGATGGTTAAATGAACAGACGTGTTGCTGTCACTGTGTGTGTGTCAGTGTGTCCTCCAACTTGCCCTGTCGGGGTCTGGGGCTGAAGGCTGCTGCTGTGTTGTCCATAAATGGGCTGGGGCTGCAGTATATAAAGGGGGGGCTTCAGTGGGTGCTGTAGCTACTGTGTCACTTGTCCTGTCAATCAAGGGGCTGCTGCATTGTTATACATAAGGGCTGCTGCTGTGTTGTTGTCCTGTCCATCAAGGGGCTAGGGCTGCAGTCCAGGAGGGGAAGGGGTTACTCTGTCAATCAGGGGTGCCCCAGTGTAAAAAAAAAAAAAATATGCTTTCTTTCTTTTTTTGTGTGCGTGTGTGCATTAGCAACTTAGCTGCGTTATTATTGTTTGATGTTTGGTGACACTGTCGGCCAGATCGCAGTTTATCGACCACGTATTTGTGAGTCTACACTGCAGGTGGTCTTTCTGCACTCGGCAGGGGTGCTTTATTGTCAATAAAGAAGGGTTGCTATCCGTGTTGTTCATCAAGGGTCTGCTGCCTTATTCAGGGGTGCTCTTCCCCAGTATAAAAAAATTAAAAGTGAAATAAAATTTATATTATCAATCCACAAAAAATAAATATATTTTTTTGTGTGTGTGTTAGCAACTTAGCTGCGCTATTATTGTTTGGTGACACTGCCTTCCAGACCACAGTTAATCGTCCCTGTATTTGTGACTCTGCAGGTAGTCTATCCACACTCGGCAGGGGTGCTATGTTGTCCATAAAGATAGGATGCTGTCTGTGTTGCTCATCAAGGGGCTGCTGCCTCGTTCAGGGGTCCTCTTCCCCAGTGTAAAAAAAATAAAATATTCTGAACCACCAAGTTGATGGGGTGGGCAAATTGAGCAGCAGCACAGAGTATCTTCAGGATGTGTGCAATAAAGTGCAAATACATTTAATACAAAAATTAGTTGTGTATATTGGTCACTTCCATAAATATTTACATGGTACATACAGTGCGCAAAGCAGGCTGATGTAACCTGAAGCACACCACCTGTTGTTGACAAATAACTTCCAGTAGTCCCAGCAAACATCACAGATGCTGGGAGTTCTAGTTCAGCCGGAGAACTACAGGCTGCTTTCCTCTGATGTAAAAAGCAAGTCTTGGTCCCATTATCCCTAACAACCTCTCTGAGTACAAAGTAAACGTCTGTTTACAGTATGTTCTAGCAGCACCTCCACAAGCAAGGCCACCTCATTTCTATTAGATGTATAAAAATTAAAAAACCTCCTCCAGATCAAAGATGTCTTTTAGGAACTGAAGAACTTGATCCTTCATTGATCTTCCCTCATAATTTTTTTTAAGAATCAAAACATTAAAATAAATAAATTAAAAACGAATCAATCCTTCCTACCTTTCCTTATCTTCAGTCCATAAACATATTCCAACTCCGTCGAGCCTCTGACCTAGTTAAGGAAAACATTCTTGTTTTTTAAACTTCCTAGGGGTCGTATAGTTTATTAAACTGCCATCCTGTCTACCTGTGCAATGTTGAAAGCTGAACTGCCACATGTTAGTGCTGCCTACTGCTGTCGCTTAGCTTAGTCAGCCAGCTAGCTGGGTGCAACCTTTTGGGCTAAACTAGATGAAATCAATATTGTGAGCTGTGAGGTGGTCAAAATTGACTGGAAGTGACTGGAAATAAATGTTATTGAGGTTAATAATACTGTAGGAACAAAAACAGGGCCAACTTTTGTGAATTTAACTGTTTTTATGATTTTTTTAGAAAAAATACAGATCCAAAACCAAAACATGCAAGGGGCAGTTTTGGCAAACCCAAATCCAGATCCAAAACACGAGGAGATAAAGATCCAAAACCAAAACACGGGGTTTGGCGCACATCCCTAGTTGTAATACAGTGATGTAATGCATTAATGTAGTGCAGCGATATAGTGTGGGGAGGTAGTAATGTGTAGTATAGGGTACAGTATAAACTTTGACAACAGTTTCCATTTTTAATTTTAAACATTCTAAATACTTCTAGTATACAAATGTTACCCAAACCGTACCTAGCGCCTGGTGCCGGCCATATTTGCCAGAGAGTACAGCAATGCCCAGAGCATCTGTAAGGGCAGCGGTGTGATCATCTGAAGCTTCCTAAGGATACTCCAGGCAGCACTGCTGTATAGATTCTGCCTGCAGGGTGTCATTCTATGCACCCTGCTAGCCAAATGAGGGAGCCGTGGGCGAGTGGTGTTGCCGCCCACAGAGCACTGCACTTAGGACCTTATTCAGACCCGCTCGCTAAGTTGCGCTCGCTCGCTCTGAGCGATCTTTGCCTGTCTGCGCATGCGTATAATTTGCAGTGCGCGTGCGCAAGCCAGTTTTTGCGATATGATTTTGTTTGCCCGTAATCCTTTACCAGCTCGCTACTTTGAGTGACAGATAGTGCCGTTTGTGGGTGGTAACCGGGGAAGATGCTTGTGAACGGAGGAGTGGTGAAACGAATGCAGACGTGTCAGTCCGCCAAAACGCCGTTTAAAGGACGTGCATAATTAACAAAGTAGCGTCATTGTACACGTCACCTGCATGTATTTCAGCCCACACTGATTGCAGTACTTGCGGCAGGGAAAGGCAACCTCAAGGGCTGCGAGCAGCTCCGATGGCTCTCAATGTCCCCGATTAATCCTACAATTCCCGGAGATGACTTGTATTGCGAGTGGCAATCTTTATACACTAGCGAGCGCTCAGTGCCGTAGCTCGCAAAGACATAGAGGACGTCCTTACGCGACGCAGTGTGAGCGCATAATTTAAATAACTGGCCCCTTATTATCAGCGAGCGACCACATCTTCCGAGCGGGTCTGAATAAGCTCCTTAGTGCAGCTGTACTGCTCACACACTCCTAGTTATGGCCCTGGTCCTAGCAGAGGCTGCTGGCAAATTTCATCCAAGGGGCAAACACAAGCATGTGGCCCTGGCTTTTCTACTAGCAAATTGTGATGGAAAAATGAACATAACAAAAATCTCAACAAAAAGTAGTCATTTATATACATAAAATATTCTATGTCAAAGGCTATAAACAAATATAGATGAGAATGATGATGATGAGGAATCTGCGCAGGCGCCTGACCCGTTCTGTGCATTTGCATAATGGGTCTGCAATCCCACATGCAGACTGGCAGCAGACTGTCATTGATTAACAGTCTGCTGCCATTTGTGAGCAGGGAGGCGTGTCGCCACCGTTGGGGGGGAGGAAATAGTCCGGGATCTCCGACGGCTGACAGAGATTTCTGGCCTCTCTCTCATCTGCGCGGCTGGCTTAAGTGACCCCATGGGTCACCTTAGCTGGTCGATGTTCCGTAGAGTATCTGACAACGCGGCTCGGATAAGTAATGCCTCCTGTGCATTACCATATATGCATGCAGCTTTGCAATTGCGATCCTTGCTTAATCAGGCCCATAAAACTTACTAGCCCCAACTGATAAAGTAGTGACTATTCTAATGTCCTCTGTTCCAGGGACGTGCAGAGGCAGAGCCTCCCCTGTCAAACTCCCTCCCCTATCATATTCCCTGGGGTATATTCACTAAAGTGAAAATAGAGATGTTGCCCATAGCAACCAATTAGATTCTAGATAGTATCTTTTAGAATGTGCTCGTTAAATGTTAAGTAAAATCTGATTGGTTGCGATGGGCAACATCTCAACTTCTAAAAACTCTCATGCTCCAGAGTTTTCATATAAAAACTGCTTTTTTTTAATACATGTGTGCCTCCCCAGCCATTGTCACTGCTCTGTTCAATACAGACAGCATAATAGTGCAAAGTTGCCTACCCTCCCGCATTTCGCGGAAGTCTCCCGAATTAAGGTGGGAGCTCACGCCACCCTGCAAAGTAGGCTGAATCCCCAGCATTCACACAGCCCTGTATAAAAATCCAGACTGCGCACACGCGAGTCTGGGGGCAAAGGGGGCGGGGCCTGAGCTGAGTACGCCCCTCAAAATGCAAGGGCGTACTCACTGGGTGCAAGGAGTCAGAAGTGTGGCTGCTACTGGCCTGGAGGTCTCCTGGGAACGCCTTCTCCTGCACACAGACTGGTGGGAGAGACTGATGGAGCCGATGTCCATGTGGCAGGGCAGAGATATATTAATGACAGTGGGGGAGCTAGGGTGTCAGCTTATGGGAATATACAGTATACGCCCATAGGTGGAACTAGACGTGCCCTTTGGGTGGAGCAGACCACGGCGCATGGCACATTCTACAGCAGTCTGCAATCTCCCTCAAAGTTATTTTCAAAAGTGGGCAAGTATGTAATGGTGACATCTACAGTATACAATAAACACATTTAAAATCAGACACAAATCTGACCACCTCTCCTCACTCATCGAAAACCGTCTGCCAGATCTAACCCCACTTTGTTTAAAATCAGATCTCAGATTTCACCAACCCAGACCTCCCTTATTAATAATCATACCCCAGCTATAACCCACCACACACACACACCTGACTAAAAGTATGCATCAAACTGAAATATTAAACTCCAGATTTGTCCACCCCCCCATAAACATAATTATGTCATAAAAAAAATATATCTTAGACTTGCCCTCACACACACAGACACCTCCTTAATTAAAAATAGCTCCATAGATCTGATCCCGTCATAAAAACCCCAAATCTGTCTCCCCCTCCCTCATTAAAAATCTTACCCCAAATCTGCCATTTTATTTAATGATATCCCAAATCTGTGTCTTCTCACTCCTTTATTACAAATAGTGCCCTGATCTGAAAAAATGCTGATCCAACTTAATAAATGAGACCTCAGATCTATGGGGCGACACAAAATAGAACATTTTCTTCTGCTGCCATCAGTCCCTCATTGTCTCATCCTGAAGCCTTCTGAACTCTAATTGGTGGATAGCTCCAGCCATCCCTCAATCAGTGTGGGGAGACATCCAACTAATGTGATTAATAGATGGTAGAGCCATCCATCAATCAGCATTTAGCCTAACATAACTTGACACCTGCAGGACAGTTATGTGACAGGCGAGCACGTCCGCTGCAATTTCTTCATAATAAAAATGCATATGCACATGTATGACCTGGCACGTGCAGTGGAATTTAAGCCCGGATTTGGGCTTTATGTACCACCTTTGTAGAATACCACTTTGTAGTATCCTGTCCCCATGCGCAGCTTGAAAACAGGCTGTGGACTTCACTGCAGCCCCCCCCTATGTACAATCCGGCCCCCCCTTCACCACCGAGGGTTTACGCCCCCCCCATCCCACAGGTGTACAATCTGGACACCCCCCGCGGGTGTCTGGCCCCCTTCTTCCCACCGCATCTCCTTAGCCCGGCTCACCTGTCTTCTTTTGATGAGTCCGGGCCACATGTCTGCAGTTCCCCGGTGCTGAGCCGAGCTCCGGGTCTCGGTAGTGCAGAATGTAAATACAGCAGGGAGGGATCTAATAGATCCCTCTGCTGTGGCTGCTATTTACACGGCAACCTGTGAAGGTTATCTGGGGCTGAACGCCATCTGAAAGTGCCGTTCGGTAACACCTTCAAGTTCCGAACAAAATGCTTTTTTGGAACTTGATGAATAACCCTGACACTTATTTTTTACAAAAGTATATGAAAATGTTAACTATCAAATGCTTTTGTGAAAAATAAGTGATGATGAATAGGCCCCTGTGACACTTTCAAAGAAAGGTAATTGCAGGGCTGTCGAGAGCTCTAACAGGCCCTGGTACTGGGAGGCACGGCCAAATCGAGAGCCATGACCATACCCTCTTCCCAAAAACCTGTAAGGAAAGAGCATGCATGGCACACAAAGGTGGCTCCAGGGAGGAGGCATGGTCCAGGGCCCCACTTTAACAATTCTCCTCTCTGCCCACTACCACTGCGGTCACGTCTGTATAGCAGCGCAGCTGTACATCGGACAGTGAAAGAGAGGAGACTGCTTCTGCACTGCGGCAGCACTGTCCTCTCTCACTGCTGAATGTGCTGCTGCAGCTACTATACAGACAGGGCTGCAGAAATATTAATCAGAGAGGAGAATGGGGGAGGTCGCTGGAGATAAGTAGTACCCGCTTTCCTCCGCTCTTGCTGCCCCTGTGTAAGTGTCTGGGGAGGGAAAAGGGGGAAGTAAGTGTATATTATTGTCATTTGTGGGCAGGGGGGTGTAAGTGTATACTAATGTCATTTGTGCATACCTCCCAGCTTACTCAGAATGGACAATGGAGCTGCCCAGCTAGGGCCATTAAATCTGCTTTGGAAGATGTAGACCCTGTCTTAACCACGACTGCAAAATGGGGGCATGTCACCATTGTCGCCCCTCCCCCAAACGTTATGCAGTTATTTTCCACGGTGGTCAGTATGCTGGAGTTCAGAATGCCGGCGCCAGAATCCTGACACAAGTCAGAATCCCGGCACCGGCATCCTGATTGCTGACATCCCAACAGTAATTATTGGGGTTAGGACTAGGCACTAGGGGGACGGTTAGGCCATACTTGCCTACCTTCGCTTCTCCTCCCTGGGAGAAGCCTGGGGAGTAGAAGTAGGTGGGCTGTGACAGGGCGCGTCATTAAGCCCCACCCCCTTTGTGGGAATATGTTGCGATTGGTTTACATTTAAATAGTGGGCGGGGCTAAATGATGTGATTCATGGAGAATCATGTCAATAAGCTCCGCTCCCTACACAGAGACCCGCGATCACCGCGGAAATGCTCCCATTCTGCCCACTTCACTAGGAAGTGGGAAGAATGCGTGAGAAGTGCCTACCCTTCTGGTGGTGTGGGGGGTTACCCGAAAAGTCGGGAGTCTCCGCCTGAAAACTGGGAGGGTAGGCATGTATGGGTTAAGCTGCAGGGAGAGGGAGGGTTTAGGGTTAGGCTGCGGGGTTGGAGGGTTAAGTTTAGGCTTCGGGGAGAGAGAACTAGGTTTAGGGATAGGGTTAGGGTACTTACCGGTAACTATTGCTGTTTTAACTAGAAAAGTGTGGGTCCGGTTCTCAGAGAACCAACAACAATCAGATTTAGGGGTTCCGAGTCAAACCGAGTCCGATTTCGGAATCACTTTGGGGTACCGAGTCGAACTGAGTCCTGGTTCAGTTCTTCCCGCGGTTCGGAACTTGGATTTAAAAACTGAACTTGGGTTTTGGATTGCATGCTAACAGGTCAAAATTATGTAATTTTAGCTGTTTTTTCTATTTATTTTTGAAGAAAAAAAATACAGATCCAAACCAAAACCAAAACACGTGAGGGTGGTTTTGCAAAACCAAAACCAAGACCAAAACACGAAGGTGAATTCAGATCCAAAACCAAAAAAACACAAGGGTCTGCGCACATCTCTAATTCTAAGTCAGTTGGGATGCCAACCTCAAGATTCTTAGCACCAGGATCCTGAGCGACCGGCATCCCAATCCCAACCCTGATGCATATGCACAAAACTGGTGAAATGGTACAGTACATTGTATATTTGTTTATACAACAATAGCACAATGTTTAGTTCGAAAATCTTTTATCACTATTTATTCTTGCTTTTAAATGCGTCCTGTGGTAAAGCATTCTGGGTGCACAAATTTATATACAATACAATACTATTTACAAGTCACATAATTATTTTTTTGACATCCCTCTTTCACTTTATTGTGGTAAATATAATATTTTTCACACCATTACTGCACTTGTACTTTTGTTATTTATTTGCAGTTTTTTTTATATATACTGTATACTGTATTGTTATTCTTTTGAATTTTTTTTTTAAAGATTAGATTATAGCGGCACATACCCTTTACTGTGTAGATTATCCAGTTTCCTAACCATGTGGCTAAATATTTCCAATTTACAATATTTGTTTAGTAACTACTGACTTTCAAATGGAACAACATAGTCATTAAGCACACACTTAATGGATCAATGAATCTAACATCTGCACCGGATTCTCTCATATTCAACTTTGTATAACTCTTATCACCTAGTTAGATTGTTAGCTTTTTTGCCATATCCCGAGCGCCGACATCCCGTACCATACCCAACCCTCAGCATCAACTCAATCAGGCATTTGCATGTAGGCTAAGTCTTCTGATGGCGTGCCGTGGGCATGTAGTTGAAATTGCAGGCTTGACTGAGTTGAGTATACGCAGAGCTCCATCTGATTTGGGAGAGATCTATTGCACCAGGTCAGGGCCGGATTAAGAGCTACATGGGCCTGGAGCTGAAAATTACCAAGGGCCTATAATCAAAAGAGAGGAGGTGTGACCAGTGCTGTGTGGATGTGGCCAGTGCCATGTGGGTGTGTACACCCCTATACTCTCAGTCCCAATGACTCCCTAAATATGTAAAAGAAAAAAATGCTTAATTTTGTGAGGTAAATAGAAATACAATTTTACTACTTATGATTTATGGCCGACTGTGTGGAGAGCAGATGACCAGTCAACATCATATTGTCATGACAATGGGCCTATTTTTATGTGGAGGCCTGGAGCTGTATCTCCATCCGCCCCATTGTTAATCTGGCCCTGCACCAGGTATAGTACTAGTAGAAATGCTCACTGATAATGATGACATCTACTTCCCCAAGCGGGTGGATCGGGGTGACGTGGTCTGATAGATGTATTTAAGTCTGGATACAGATGAAGATCCCCATTTACTTCCAAGCAGATGCGGCCGAATAGCATGCAAATCAGCCCAGAGTCTTGAAACTATAATCTTCAAACAGGACTTTTATATATTTCCACAATGCCTAGGGCAATGTACAGACTTGTTTTTACTGTATTCTACATAACATGCTTTTCCACTTTTAAGAGTCTTTACAGCCATATTAGTCAGGCGGCTTACAACTTGAACTAGATACTGTTGAGTATCTCATTGCAGGCGGTTGATGAAAAAATATGTGAAGTTGCAAACCGAGTGCAAAGGAAACCAACCATCTGGCACAATTGTAAACAGAATCATAAGACAACACAAACAAGTATGCAATTGCTGTAGACACATTCATGTACAGGCAAGTTATTTATTCATGTCTGTAAGAAAGGCATGTTACACAATGTAATGGCAAACAGGAACTTCCTTCAGATCCAAGTCTGAGAAGTAAAGGAGGATTCCCTTCAGAGAGCGAATGCAAAATTAGCCTACAGTGGGCCAAAAAGTAATTAAGAGCTTTCTACTGCCAATCATATCCTATGGGATTATCATGAAATATATGTGTACAGAATTAGTGATCAGCATTTCCACACAAAATCAAGTTACACCTAACCATTGTGGTTGAAATGCTAAAGCAAAGGGCCTATTTATTTTACCAGCCCTTCTGAGTCTGACGCAACTTGCCTGTTTTTGCGGGAATCCGCAGAAGGCAGATTTACTACCTCATGCTAATGAGAATATCTGTACGGCTATTGCGAGAATCCGTATAGCCATAAGAGTGCGCAGGCAGGACATAGACCAACAACCCTTACCGCTGCTGGAATATAGACTGCCACACCCCAGGGGCATAGACTACTCGGTGGTACTTGGGTGGTCCAGCGTCGGTCACTGCTGTATGTCTCCTCCCTGCAGCTCAGTTGGCTCCCAGGAAAGAAGCAGCCTTGTTTTAAATGTAAAATTGTAAAATTGCTCTATGCGAAATGGTCTCACATCGTAGAGATGTCAGGTCAGTAACTACTATTGGTTGGTGGGAATATAATTATCTCTGTTTTTTAAATAATGAGTTTGAGGGGGTAACATCCCAGATGAAATGACAGAAAGACACTCACAATGAGAGGTCTGCATAGAGTAGGTACATTTGGGTATCATTCGCCTACAACTGATACTGCAATCAGACAGAGCAATTTGATAGGTAGAATGAGAACCAGAATAGGAAAGTTTGCTGAAAGCCTAAGAGATTGTAATGTTTGTAATACAAAAGATTGGTCAACAGTGTCAAATGCAGCAGAGGGATCCATGAGAATTAGAAGTGAATAATAGCCTTTAGACTTAGGAGCAATCAAATTATTGACGACCTTAGTGCAGTCTCTGTGGTTTATTGGGAACAAAAGTCAAACTGAAGTGGGTCCAATAAGTTGTGTGAGGCATGAACAGTTGCTGTACTCTACATATTACACAAATTAATATCATTTATGGACACACTTTACACCTACATAGAATAATATGAATAACAATTTATTGAAATTCTGATAAATTTTAGAAATGTTTGAATTGATTTTTCCACATTACCACTGCGCTACATTCATGCATACAGTACAAGCAGATCCGGGTTTAGGACGAGTGGAGCCCAGGGGAAGAATTTTCTTTTGCCCCTTCCCTCTCAATGCCGCCATATCCTCACACACATGCTCCACCTATAGCCTCACACACACACTGCCCCTATAACCTCACACGCACTCACTATCCCTTAGCCTCAGACACTCACTGCTCCCAAATCATACTGAATAAATATTTTTTCAAAACTTACCCCTAGTAGGTGTCTGGCATTACCCTGGCGTATCTATAATGGGTGCACACCCTGCATCCATAGCTTTACTTACCTCTCCAGAGTCCCACGTCGGAGCGGGGGTCCGGCGCTCAAAAAATGAATGGAAAATGGCCACCGTGGCCATTTTCTCATCGTTTGCACATGCGCAGTACAGGGAAAATGGCTGCTGCGGCCATTTTCACGGTGACCTGTGCATACTCTATAGACTGTGGGTGCACTCTAGTGCCCAGAGTCTATAACTCCGGCACAGGCCACGCACAGCTCAGTGCGCTGCCAGCCGCCGGACAGAGAGGAGGGGGCCCGTGTCAGAGACTGCACACGGGTCCCCTCCTCTCTAGAAACGCCCCTGCTATGGACTCATCTCAGGGTTGCCATGTGGTCCTTCCAGACTACGGCGCTCCGGGCAACCTGCCCTGTTAGCCCTTCCCTTGAGCCACCACTAAGTACAAAGAACCTTCCAATAGCATTTAATGGGGAAGTACTTGCATGTTGGGTTTCCGTATTTGCTACAAAAGCAGAATAACAAGAAAGGCTATAAAAAATTGAATAACCCCATTCATTTGTTTTTATAGCTTCAGAAAAATATAAATGATCCTTAGCTATACTATTGGTCTTTAATCACTTGCCTGGAGTGGTCGCATCATTTGTGACCACTCAAGGCTGTGCATTACCATACATAGTTGCAACAATGTGACCAGTGAGGATAGCACACTGAGCGGCTGCCCGAAGATAATCTTCCATCACCCACCAATGGCAGAGGGACTTCCTGGCCCCTTTGCATCCCTGCACCCTCCTCCGGTGTCTGCCGTGCTGACAATCACTGATGATCAGGCTGCATGGTAGAACCCCGCACCCGGTGGCTGCACAGAGGAGCAGTTGCCAGGGAAATGTAAATGTAGCAGCTCTCAGCCCCCAGTGTATACCTGGCGGCTGTTCAGAGGAGCTGCCGCTGGGGAAATACAAAGTCGTGATGTCGCCATGGTCCAATCATCAATAGTCCGATATTTGAAAAAAATCAATATTAATGTTAGGTGTTTAAACAAAAATGGTTTTAAATATATTGTTTTGGATAAGTTATAAATAGTTCTTGACCTAATTTAATCATATGAAAAAGACAATTTCTGGGAAGTTTTTGAGAAAAATATTAGCCAGATAAGTGGTTAAAGAAAATTTTTATAAATAAAATTCAATGTTCTCCCCCCACTATACTTCTCGGGCGTTCCACCCGGCAAAGTTTAATTGCCGCCTGGCACTGTACCGCCGCTGAAAGTGTTATGTTTTATATAGAAAAGTCATCGCACTGTGACTCATTGGTCATAGTGCAGCTCACAACTCGAAGCTACACCCACCGGAAGGAGTATGCCGGCCGCCCCCTCCACCTTGACCCCAGCTCACCCTGCACTGGAGTCAAGCATTGCGGACACACATCCTCCCCCTCTCAAACCCGGCCGGTGCCCACCAAACAGTAAGTGAGATGGGAGGAGGAGAGGATACATGATAAGATGCTGCTTACCTGCTGTAATAGGGTCCTAACCGCCCTCCAACTGCCTCATAATGCCACCTGCACAATATAATTTCTGGGGAGAACGTGAATACGTGAGGAATCTAAATAAAACAACTTGACATTTGGTTCTCATGCCTTGTGTTATTTGATTACCATTTACATTGAACAGAAGGTTACATTATGTTATAGTATATAGTTATTTGTTATGCTAAGATCAAGTTGATCATTACATGTTTTAATGGCATTATCTTTTAATACCTTCTATTAATCTGTAGAGTGTGCCTTCTATATATCGTTTTCTTAATGCTCTATTGTGCATTTATACTTTGTTGGTCTTTATAGCGTAACTCTCAATATCATATTACCTTTATGACACAAGACAATTGAAGAAGACTCTTAGCTTAATTATGAATATATTCCATTATGATTATAATATGAATTTAGGACTGAATAAAAGTTGACCTTTTGTATAGCTGTTCTTCATTTCTTGTTATTGTTGTAGGTGGTAATGTAAGATCTCATTCTGTATCACAGCTACAGGCAATAATTAGAGTGTAATTGTTACCAACACAGAGTGGAAGCAACTACTTGTGACCTGCATTAAAAACGTATTCTGCATCTTCTAAATGACTCTCAATATAGGGAAACTTTACATATAATTTTTTATGGGATAAAGCGTGCAGATACTGTATAGCACTGTAACTCTATACAGAAATATTAATAACTAAATAAATAAAGATGCACTACATGGCCCAAAGCATGTGTATAGCTGAACATCACACTTACATGTGCTCTAAAGCCATGGGCACTATTATGAAATGTGTCCCTCCTTTGCTGATATAACAGCCTCCTCTCTCCTTGGAAGATGTTCCACCAGATTTTGGGCCATGGTTGAGGGATTCACATCCATTCAAACTAGGGGTGAACGGGTTCGGATTTCTGAAATCCGAACCCCCCCGAGCCTCCCCGATCCGAGTCGTATCCGAGTCAGGCTCGACGATTCCCGCCTGACTCGGATCTGAAATCGAGGCAAAACGTCATCATCCTGCCTTCTGGGTCTCGCGGGTTTTGGATTCCATAAAAGGTCCCTGCGTCTGCGCCATTTCTCACTCCGGCTGTGGACAGTGAAGAGGGAGGGTGGGAGCTAGGGCTGGCTGGGCTGTGTTGTGCTGCTGTTGTCCATAGGGGCTGTGACCACTCAGTCCATAGGGGCTGACTGGGCGTGTTGTGCTGCTGTTGTACATAGGAGCTGGCTGGGCTGTGTTGTGCTGCTGTCATAGGGGCTGGCTGGGCTGTGTTGTGCAGTCAGTTGTCCATAGGGGCTGTGTCCACTCCAAAGTCTATAGGGGCTGGCTGGACTGTGTTGTGCAGTGTCCCATAAAGGCTGTAGTCCTAGAGGGGTGCTGTAGTGTTGTGCAGGGGGTGATCTGTGCATCAGGGGTGCTCCCCCAAAGTGCTCTCCAAAAAAAATTGTTTTTTTTTCTGTGTTTGTGAATTGTGTGCGCAGAAGCTGCACGTGCATCAAAAAAGTAGCGCCAAGCGTGCGCCTGTGTCATAAGTAAAGGGCCGGCTGGCTCGTCTGTTAAAGGGTGGTGTAACCCCAAAAGTGAACTCCAACAAAAAAAAACATTTTCTTATGTGTTTGTGAATTGTCTGCACTGTACGTGCATCCTCAAAGTAGCAGCGCCAAGCATGCGTCTGTCTGTTAAAGGGTGGTGTAAACCCCAAAGTGCACTCCAACAAAAAAAACCATTTTCTTCTGTGTTTGTGAATTGTCTGCACTGTACGTGCATCCTCAAAGCAGCAGCGCCAAGCATGCGTCTGTCTGTTAAAGGGTGGTGTAACCCCCAAAGTGCACTCCAACAAAAAAAAACATTTTCTTCTGTGTTTGTGAGTGTTTGTGAATTGTCTGCACTGTACGTGCATCCTCAAAGCAGCAGCGCCAAGCGTGCGTCTGTCTGTTAAAGGGTGGTGTAACCCCCAAAGTGCACTCCAACAAAAAAAAACATTTTCTTCTGTGTTTGCGAATTATCTGCACTGTACGTGCATCCTCAAAGCAGCAGCGACAAGTGTGCGTCTGTCTGTTAAAGGGTGGTGTAACCCTCAAAGGGCCTGATTCAGACCCACTCGCAAGCGGCTGTCCGGTCGCAAGTGTGTCGATGTTGTGCACTGCGCATGCGCACGACGGCGGGAGCTCCGTCGTGCGCATGCGCCAGACGCGATGAGCGAAGGACTTTCCCTCGCTCGTTGTGTCTGATCAAAGGGGGCGTGCTGTCGATGTTGATCGACAGCACGCCCACTTTGGTGGGCGTGCCGGGGGCGTGCCTCCCAGATGGGGGCGTTCCCAAGGGAACGCCTACCGTCAGAAGCCGGCCCACTGACATCACTAGTGATGTCAGTGGGAGTGATTTTGGCTCTGATAGAGCCAAAATCACTCCGGGCCTTGCGGTTGAAAAACTCAACCGCAGGCTCCGGCTCGCAGTGGCGATGGTCGCGATGGTCAAGACCATCGTGGCCAGGGCTGCCATCACAAATTGTGGGGCCCGGGACTGACAAAATAGGCCAGGGGCGGGCCGGGCCCCCCTAGTCCACCCCCCCCTCCCCTACCTTATTCATTCACAATAGAAAAAAAAATCGTCAAATGTTTGGGGCAAAAATTGTTAAGCTTTCTCCACTCCCCCCTTTTTATTAAATCCAGTCTGTGCCATGATCTGTCCAGCTTTCCCCACTTCACTAACAAACCCACCCCATTTATTAAATCCAGTCTGTGCCATCCGCCCAGCTCTTTTTCCCCCACTTCACCCCCCCCGTTTATTAAATCCAGTCTGTGCCCTGCCCAGCTCTTTTTCCCCCACTTCACTCCTCCCCCGTTTATTAAATTTAGTCTGTGCCCCATTTCCAGCTTTTTTTTCCAACTTCAGTTCGCTGCCCCTTCCCTGTATATTATTATTTAATCCATCTGGCACCTGCCCGCTGTGCACAGCTTTTTCCACTTACCATATTTCCTTGTAGAAGGCTCTCAGTTCCCCGCTCCGGCGTCTTCTACTTTTCCCTTCTCGATCCGCGGCTCCTCCGACCTCTTCCTCCAGCGGCGCGCGTGACGTCATGACGTCAAGCGCGCCGACTCCTAAACAAACTTTATTACACATAGCAGGGGCCAACAGGTATCTTTCAGGTTGGTGGAGGAGCGCCTCCTCCTCCACTAGGTCGGCAGCGGCGGGTGGTAGCTAGCAGCGTCAGCTGGCGGTAGCAGTGGCCGGGCCCCCCCCCATTCAGCCAGGGTCCGGGTCCACTTGCTGATATGCAAATTGAAGATGTCACTGTTGAAGTACAACAGGATGAGGATTCTGGTGTAGCTGGCGCTGAGGAGGAAGTTGGCGAGGAGGATTCTGATGGTGATGTGGTTTGTTTAAATAAGGCTCCTGGGGAGACAGTTGTTCTCCTATGGATGAAAAAGCTCATTACTGTCATGCCTGGGCAGAAGGTGAAATAAGTAGGGGTAGGGATGTTAACCACCTAGGAACATCCTCCCTTATACGTCACCTGCAGCGCATTCATAAAAAGTTACTGTCAAGTTCAGAAACTTTGGCTAAGACCGTAAGCAGTCCAGGGACACCTAAATCCCTTTGTCCTGTTGTATCCAAGCACCTGCAAACCACACCGTCAACTCCCTCCTCGTCAATTTCCTCCTTAGTCAGGATCGGAAGTAGTCCTGCAGGCCATGTCACTGGCATGACTGACTCTCATATCCGGGATTCCTCCAGAGGATCCTGCATTGCTACGCCTACTGCTGCCGCTGCTGCTGCTGCTGGGAGTCGTTCATCATCCCAGAGAGGAAGTAGGAACACCACTACTTTTACTAAACAATTGACCCTCCAACAGTCCTTAGCGAGGAGGATGAAGTACGACAGCAGTCATCCTGAAGCAAAAAGTATAACTGAGGCCTTGACTGCTATGTTGGTGTTAGACGTTCATCCGGTATCCGCCATTAGTGCAGTGGGATTTAGACAATTGATGGAGGTAGTGTGTCCCCGGTACCAAATCCCCTCTTCACTAGGCAGGCGATACCGAGACTGTGCAGAAACGTCAGAAAAAGTGTCCTCAGTGTCCTGAAAAATGCGGTTGTACCCAATGTCCACTTAACCACGGACATGTGGACAAGTGGAACTGGGCAGACTAAGGACTATATGACTGTGACAGCCCACTGGGTAGATGTATCACCTTATGCAGCAACAACAGCAGCATCACCAGTAGCAGCATCTCAGAAACGCCAGCTCATTCCAAGGCAGGCTACGCTGTGTATCACCGGTTTCAGTAAGAGGCACACTGCCGACAACCTCTTAGAGAAACTGAGGGAAATCATCGCCCAGTGGCTTACCCCACTTAGACTCTCCTGGGGATTTGTGATATCTGTCAATGCCACCAATATTGTGCGGGCATTAATCTGGGCAAATTCCAGCAGGTCCCATGTTTTGCTCACACAATAAATTTGGTGGTGCAGAATTTTCTGAAAAGCGACAGGAACGTGCAGGAAACGCTTTGGGTGGCCCAAAAAATTTCTGCCCACTTTCGCCATTGAGCGACTGTGTGCCGAAGACTGGAGCACCAGCAAACACTCTTGAACCTGCCCGCCATCACCTGAAGCAAGAGGTTGTGACGCGGTGGAACTCAACCCTCTATATGCTTCAGAGGATGGAGAAGCAGCAAAAGGCCATTCAAGCCTATACGTCCACCTATGACATAGGCAAAGGAGGGGGTATGCACCTGACTCAAGCACAGTGGAGAATGATTTCCGTGTTGTGCAAGGTTCTCCAGCCCTTCGAACTTGCCACATGTGAAGTCAGTTCAGACACTGCCAGCTTGAGTCAGGACATTCCCCTCATCAGGCTTTTGCAGAAGCAGCTGGATAAAGTGAAGGAGGAGCTAAGACGGAGCGATTCCGCTTGGCTTGTGGGACTTGTGGATGAAGCCCTTCATTCACTTTGCCAGGATTCCAGGGTGGTCAATCTGTTGAAATCAGACCACTACATTTTGGCCACCGTGATCGATCCTAGGTTTAAAGCCTATGTGGTGTCTCTCTTTCCGGCCGACACAAGCCTGCAGAGTTGCAAAGACCTGCTGGTGAAAACACTCTCAGCTGAAGTGGAACATGACATGTCAACAGGTCCTTCTTGATTTTATCCAGCAACTGGGGCTGCCAGGAAAAAACTTAGGTATCCTAAGCAACCTGCTGGCGGTGATGCCGGGCAGGCAGGACCAAGTTTGGACATCTGGTCCAGACTGAAGAACCTGGCAACAATTTTTGACATGTCTACTGTCACTGCATATGATACTGTCACCATTGACAGAATGGTGGAGGATTACATCGGTGACAGCATCCAAGTATGCATGTCAGACAGTCCGTATCTGTACTGGCAGGAAAAAGGCAATTTGGAGGCCCCTGTACAAACTGGCTCTATTTTACCTGAGTTGCCCCCCCTCCACTGTGTACTCCGAAAGAGTGTTTAGTGCAGCTGGGAACCTTGTCAGCGAAAGGCGTAGGAGGTTGCTTCTACAAAATGTGGAGAAGATGATGTTCATAAAAATGAATGATCAACTCTTCCAGGGAGACCATCCTCCAGAACGTACAGAGGGACCTGTGGTGGTGGATTCCAGTGGGGACGAATTAATACTCTGTGAGGATGAGGATGTACACAACACTGAAGAGGGTGAGGAATCGGTGGATGAGGAGGATGAGGACGACATCTTGCCTCCGTAGAGCCAGTTTGTGCAGGGTCAGATTAATTGCCAGCTAGTTTTGTGGGGGCCCAAATGAACCAATAATTTCAGCCACAGTCGTGTGGCAGACCCTGGCGCTGAAATGATTGGTTTGTTAAAGTGTGCATGTCCTGTTTATACAACATAAGGGTGGGTGGGAGGGCCCAAGGACAATTCAAACTGCCATCCTGTCTGCCACTGCAGTGTCACTCCTAGATGGGCCACGTGTTTGTGCCACCCACTCTTGTCGCTTAGCATAGTCATCCAGCTACCTCGGTGCAACCTTTTGGACATAAAAACACTATTGTGAGGTGTGAGGTGTTCAGAATAAACTGGAAATGAGTGGAAATTAAGGTTATTGAGGTTAATAATAGCATAGGAGCAGAAAAACCAACACATTCTGTGATTTTAGCTGTTTTTATGCTTTATTTCAAAAACATACAGATCCAAAACAAAACCCAGAACCCAAAACATGGAAGGGTGGTTTTGGCAAATCCAATCCAGAAAAACCTTAGAGCAGTTTACATTACTGTCTGCTAAATGAAACTGCAGCGAGAAGTTTGTGGATTGCAACTTGACCTTGATTACCTGGCCACTAAGTAATTCGATTCAGTGTGAGAACACTCAGTCAGTGTTTTGGCATTTGTGCATGGGAGGAGTTTACAGGACATGATGTTACACTTGGCGGCAGTGACAATTTATTTTTTGATAGTATTATTGGTCTCCTTATCTATTATAGTAGTAAATATTTCACCCTTATTGGCCCTAAGGCCTTATATGTCACCCTTTTTGGCCCTTGATTAATGTCGACATTATGACTGTCAACATATTATACACAACCCCATTCATCACAAGTAAGCATATCTCATCAAACATTTTTGCTAGTGTGTCTGGATCTCCTGAATCATCCCCTCCAAATAGAGAAATGTGTCGGCTTTATTAACAGCCTCGGCATCAACTAGGTTGAGCAGGGTATATACCTGTAACTCTTTTGACCTGTCTGAGAGCCCAGTATGCGCACTATTACTTCTTGAACTTAAGTCATGCAATTGCCTTGTCAAAAATCACCGGATCTCTGTATTGTAGACCTTATGCCATCACAGTCACACTTCTGACACCATGTAAAGTGGCCTATGTGCAAATCACCACAGGACTCTGGAGAGTTGCAGAAGTGTGTGTTTTCCAGCTGCAGTGATGCTGGACAATGGCTGCAAAGGCACTTCTTGAATAACAAGTGGGTGACAGTGATGCAACTTCCGCCATCCACATTAAAATAACACAGCGTACAGCTACAGCATCTATGACAGTGCTGCTTTATATATTTCTGAACTCGTCAGTATGACCTATTCTACTGCAAATGTTTGTTGAGATTTTATGGCTGTATGTATCCAGGGCCGCAACTAGGGGGGGCTAGAGGTGCACGTGCACCGGGTGCCAGATTGCAGGGGGTGAAAAAAGCTGACTCAAGGTGGCTTGGGGGCTGCATCAAAAAATTGCCGCCGCCAAAGAGTAGACAAATGCTAGAGGTCCTTACTGGCCAGGGGGGTTTATGCTCATTGCCAGGGGGTTTATGCCAGCCGTCCGCATGGATGAGCAAGGACAAACTTCAGGTACAGGAAGGGAGGGGGCGCAAAATTGCTGCCTTGCACCGGGTGACAGATATCCTAGTTTCGGCCCTGATGTATCATTGTATGCACCTGTTAGTTATGGGTGTAGCTGAAATAGCCAAACACGCTAATTAGGTGTCTACATAATTTTTGCCATGTAGTTTATGCCCAAAATCTGTTTTACTTAAATTTACTGATTTACTAGTCCATCTGAAAATGTCTGATTTTAACATTTTATTTATTACTTAGGAGGTAGGACAGAGGGGGTTAAACGGGACAGAGGGCCTGATTCAGACCCGCTTGCGAGCGCTGAGCGCTCGGAAGCGGGTCGATGATGCCCTAGTACGCATGTGCACTACGGAGGCTGCTCCATTGTGC
This sequence comes from Taudactylus pleione, assembly GCA_031769625.1. NCBI lineage: Eukaryota > Metazoa > Chordata > Amphibia > Anura > Myobatrachidae > Taudactylus > Taudactylus pleione. The sequence goes on along the minus strand of JAUIMM010000081.1, from coordinate 6,991,514 downwards.
GCATGCGTGAGACCCGGCTAGCGACGGGGAAGCTGTCGCTCCGGGTCTCACACCAAAGGGGGCGTGCTGTCGATGGTGAGTGACAGCACGCCCCCTTTGATGGGCGTGCCGGGGGCGTGGCTGCCAGATGGAGGCGTTCCCATGGGAACGCCTACCGTCTGGGTCCGGCCCCACTGACATCACTAGTGATGTCAGTGGGAGTGGACGCTTGCATATGCTGTGGGTGGTCACCCACAGCTATGCGAGCGGCCAGGAGTCCGCTCCAAGTTTAGGTAGGAGGGCGCTGATTCAGAGCAAGCACTCTGGTCAGAGCGTCCGGCTCTGAATCAGGCCCTGAGTGCGGGCGCAGAGTGAGACTAAGCAGCTGGCATAGATGGGGGCAGGGCAGTAGGTAGCAGAGCATGGCGAGGGGTGGGACAGAGTTGGGTGTGGGATGGGGAAGAGCAGCAGGCAGACATTGATGACCCAGCATCTGCCGGTTCCCTTTACTAGTTAATATATATGTTGCTAGAGGCATATTTATTCTTTATATAATCTATAATGGCTCTCCAATGACAGTTTATTAATCTGTAACAACAACATATTAATAATTGTGCACATCTATAAAAAATATTTTCCAGATCACAATTAGTGCATGCTAACACTTAAATTATTTTTCTAAACTTAAGCACATTTATATAAATATTTAACTTATATTGTAAACGGGTTGGGTAGCCGCCGGTTGAAATCCCGACAGTGCAAACCCGAAGGTGCAGAATACCAACAGTGGTGATAAGTAACCTAACCCTCTCCCTCCCCTAACCCTCCCTTAGTGGTGCCTAACCCTAACCTCCCCTTCCCGCACCCTAAACTTAACCCTCCGGGGGGGTGCCTGACCTTAACCTTCCCCCTGTGGTGCCTAACCCTAACTCCCCCTCCCCGCAGCCTAAGCCTATACCTCCCTTGGGGGTGTCTAACCCTAATTTCCCTCTGAGAGTCCCTAAACCTAATCTCCCCTTCCCGGGGTAACCGCTCATAGTTACCCAAATGCATTGTTGGGGATTTCGGCGGTCAAGATGCCGATGCCGGTATCCTGATCCCTTTCGGGATAGCGGTGTTAGCATTTTGCTGGGCGACGGGATTACGGCGTCGGTATGACATACCCACTACATCCCTTGTAAACTTATATATAAAATGAATTGGTCTGTTTGTTTGTTTGCCTGTCCGGTTATGCATTCGGATACCCGTGCATTGATTGGAATTAAACCAATGCGAGGTGGTCCAGTTGGATCTTGGCCATGTTATAGGGAGGTTAGGTTCCCGCTCGAACCTCCCGTTGGTGTACGCTGGGCAGAACTTTGACCTGGGGGGCCTGTTCTGGCCCTTCCACTGGATGGATTTGGATAAAAACTTGATAGCGTGGATCCCAGAATACATACTAAGAGGTTAAGGTCCTGGACGGACCTCCTGTTGGTGTACACTGGGCAGAACTTTGACCTGCTGCAGTTGCTGGGTAGAACTTTGACTCAGGGAGTCTATTCTAGGCAATCCACTGGATGGATTTGGATGACAACTTCACAGGGGGGTGTTAATTGGTCTGGGATGAATAATGGAGTGGTTGGGGCCCCAGTCGGACCTCACGGCAGAGTGCGCCGGGAATAACTTTGACCCAGGGAGCCTGTTCTGGGCATTCCACTGGATGGATTTGAATGACATCACATAATAAAATTTAATAACTTGAAGATTTAAACCCGGGCAACGCCGGGTACTTTAGCTAGTAATATATAAGATAAGTAACAACATCACATATTTTACATGAAATATAACATTCTACATCAGTGGTATGTCAGTGGTTCCAGTGGTGCTTTTTTGAATTGCGGCACCCTAGATAATCAGCACTTTTTTCACAGCACTCTAGGCCAAACGTTTCTAATTGAGAAATTCTGCAAAGATTATTGAATAAAATAAATTGTGCTTATATGTCACCCTGAGGTTCAGTTAAGTGGTGGTGGACAAGGCTTCGATTCTGTTTGTCCACATGATTGGCAGCCACCTGCACTGATTTTACCTATTACATGGACCATAAATAAATTGATCTGGTCCTGAAATACCAACCCATGGCACCCCAGGAATTCCCCCGTGGTAACCAGTTTGGGAACTACTGTTCCATTTTTCATATTTTTATTTATATATGGGTATTAGTAAATTAATATATACAGTACATGACAAAAAACTTAAAGTTTATCTATGTTGAATTCTTTGTTTGCTGTTCATATTGTAATTTGGTAGAGACAAAAATATCTACGTAGTAAATCTATGAAAGCTTTTTATATAAAAAAAAATCCACAAAATATGTAAAGATTTATAGGGTTTTCATTGTACTGAATTTTCTAGTGACATCACTAAGCCACTGTCTGACTAGCAGCAGTGCAAGTAAGGTGGTACGGGCTGGTATGGCGTACCATTAAAAAATGAGTAGCTGGAACGCTGTTGCACATTACTGCTGGTGCCACTAGCTGCAACGCTTAGAGTGTCACAGCAGCCCAGCAGCTCCCGGATTGATGAGAAATGGCGGCATGTCGTGCTCACACAACCTCGGGATGCATGGCCACACACATTTTTGTGCACACGCCCTCAAAGCATGGACAGAGTACTGGTAAGACATAGAATCTTCTTGCATTACTGCTGAGAAATATTGATAAGGTCTGACATTCATGAGGTACTGGTTCTCAGTACCTAAACAGGCCACTTAAGCATAATAGTTCAGTCCATTATAAGAATATATATTGGTAGGTTCAATGGCAGCTGGCAAAAATTGATTTGAATATGTTTGTGCATACTGTATGCTTGTGAGGTAAAATATTTAGACTGTAAGCTCCAATAGAGCAGAACAGATATGGATGATTGAGTAATAATGTGGCGTTATATAAATAAACTATAAAATTTATAATTCTCAAGAAGAAGATACGAACAACCTGCTGTGGATTTAATCTGAGATTGGTTAAAATTGTTTGATGGCTGAATAGATCACCTCCAAATTAAGGGGTCTATTTACTAAGTCTCGGAGAAAGATAAAGTGGATGGAGAAAAATACCAGTCAGCTTCTAACTGCCATATCACAGGCTGTGTTTGAAAATTGACAGTCAGGAGCTGGTTGGTTGGTACTTTATCTCCGTTCACTTTATCTCCATCCAAGGCTTAATAAATTGACCTCTAAATGCTCTTTCTAAATATTTTCTTATTACCATAGTTTTACAAGTACTGTCTTCTTTTCATATATTTGGTTCATTGGAGTGTTTGTGCATGTGAGGAAAAAATATTTAAAAACTAATCAATTATCTGGAGGTTCCACAAAATGCATGACCATTGCATGCTTCAGCGGACACAAAATGTGTGAAACATGTCCGGAACCTGTTGGTAGAACCATGTTATTACAGTTTCATGCTCATAAAATATGCAGAAAACTCATATTTCCTGCAGACACTAACTTCATTATATTACATTTTACAGAACATTTAATGCAAAATTATCAAAGCTATATATAGAGTATATTTTTATATTAGTACAAATGCGAAAGTTCCATGATAAGTTTGAGTCTTCTAGTCACAAAGCCATTGACAAAAGTGAAACACTTGTTGCAGGCTTACATTTTTTTTAGTTGTTGCAATACGTGGTTTCAAAATGTAGTATCATGCTTTAGCTCATTTACATATAATGCTGGGTACACACTGTCGGCCAGTGTGTACCAGCGATATGTCTGTGAACGACGTCGTACATAGAATTATCGTGACGGCTCTGCTGCACAGCCAATGGCAGATATATTTGTCCATCGTGCAGTGTGTATGGGTGCGAACCGCGGCCAGGAGAAAAGATGATGGTCGTTCAGTGTATGAACAACCATCATCTTCAGATATATCTGCAGATCACTCGTTCTACAGATATATCTGTCAGATGTGTATCCAGCTTAAGGGGTCTATGTACTAAGCAGTGATAAGTGACAGAGTGAAAAGTGATAAGTCTGTGATAAGTGCCAGCCAATCAGCTTCCAACTGTCATCTCACAGGCTGTGTATGAAAAATGACAGTTGGGAGCTGATTGGCTGGCACTTATCACAGACTTATCACTTTTCACTCTGTCACTTGTCACTGCTTAGTACATAGACCCTTAAGACTCATATGTAAAATACGGGAAGGAAGCTGCTCAACTCCTACTCAGCCAACAACACTTATCTATGTGGCAATGTGTTTTGTTTAGTTTGTATTCGTTTGGAAAATCAGGAATTACATATTTATCTATATACTTAGATATAGATATAATATGAAAAAGACCAATAGTGAAGTATCATTGAAAATCTCACCGTGACTAGTGTAAACCCTTTCTCGGATGAAATACATTGGGGTCCTCAAGCAGCTGAGTCTGAATACAAGTACATTTGGATTTGCTACATCTATTGCCTACTGTTGGAAAGAGGTTAATAGACCAACATCTACAAGGTATTTATATAATCAGTTGTGTTTACATTTTTGTATAACATTACTTTTTTGTATATTAAATTATTTTTACAAATTATAATACAATGGTCTATATATCTCTGAGGTTATCAAAAGGACATATTCTGGGTATATGTTAGAAATGTGCGGGTCGGGTTCTCAGAAAACCAACAACAACTGAATTTAGGGGTTCCAAGTCAAACCGAGTTAGAGTTGGGAATCACTATGGGGTACCGAGTTGAAACGAGTCCTAGTTTGGATCTTCCCATAGTTCAGAACTGAAATTTAGGCTTTGGATGGCTTGCTAACAGGTAAAAATTACGTCATTTTAGCTGTTTTTATATTTATAATTTTTTTTAAATACAGGTAAAAAAAACAAAACCAAAACACGAAGTAGAAACCGGATCCAAAGCCAGCGCACATCTCTAGTGTATACGTGAGATTGCCACGAGTTCCAAAATTACAATGGAAACAATGATAACACCAATGGGTAAACTTTTTAAGAATTGTGGCCCTCATTCAGAGGCGCTCGCAAGAAGCAAGCGCTCGTTCTGAATGAGGACGGCCGCTTCATTTTTGAAATGCGGCCTCCTGGTCGTTAGGTAAGCTGTGGGTTACCACCCACAGCTTAACGACCGACCAGGTTGATGGTTGCAATGGTGAACACTATCGCGACCATCGGGGCTTGCGACAAGACCCTAAGGTTGGGTTTCGGCAGCCGCAAGCCCCAGGGAGCTTCCTGCTCTGAAAAAGCAGGAAACTCCCCACTGACATCACTGATGATGTCAGTGCGGCCTCCCACAAAACAGTAGGCGTTCTTTAAGAAATGCCTCCGTTTTGGAAATCACCCCCCCGGCCCGCCTACAAAACGGGGTGAGCTGTCGATCAACATTGACAGCCGCCCCTTTTGTAGAGAGCTCCGGAGCGAGAGAGTTTCTCTCACTCCTGGGCTTGGGCACGCACAGTGCGGCCACTGTGCATGCGCAGGGCTAACTATCGACCCGGTTGCACATTCGTGCTTGCAACTGGGTCTGAATGAGACCCAGTGTTTGGTTGTGAAAAAACATGTGAGTTATCGCACAGACCCGCGTGTATTTTTCACGCTTTAACACATCGATTTACTAGGAATAGTGTTAGCAGGCATTTTTTGATTCAATGGACTGTGCCATCATTTTTGACAATGTGCCTGTTCAGTCATATTGGGCTGAAAAAAAATAGGAGTGCCTGTGGGCAGCGTGGTCTGCAGAAGCACTGCACAGATCAGTGCAATCTGTGCACAGAACACTGGCCTTAGCCCCATAGGTCAACTTTGGTACAAATTGTGTCTGGCACTATCGCCCATCATCAGTGCCCAACCTCACTAATGCTCCTGTGCCTGAATAGATGCGAATCCCCACAGCCATGTTCCAACAATAGTGGAAAGTCTTCCCAAAAAAGTGAAGGTTGTTATAACAGGAAAGGGGGACCAACTCCATATTAACGCTGATGGTTTTGAAAGCAGATGTTTAATAAGCTCAATTGGACGTTATGTTCAGTTGTCCAAATACTTTCCATGTAGTCTATGTAGGAAAATAGACAGATGCAGGTTTGTTGTTCAGATGTACCAACTTCCTGAATTAATCTCAATGGCTGCTTCATGTTATGTGAACTAGTAAACATACAAATATATTGTAATTCTTAGTATATTAACTAGACAAGACTCCACTATATGCCAATGTCGAATATTTCAGTATTTTCTGCCTTATTGTAGAAAATTATTCATATAATTTCCTTTGTAAAGGAGAGGCTGTTTAATATATAAAATATATACTGCAGCTAACTCTGAACATCAGTCTTTATAGTAATTTAGTACTTACTGTTGTTGCACAGTATATAGATACCAACAGGATGGGGTTCAGCCTATCCCTTCACCCCTCCTGACAAAGAAACACCTCTAAAAAAGCTGCAGTCAAGATGTACTGATGTTCAATGCAGAATGCTGTCCAAGCTCCACTGCTGCCCAGGGGCAATGATAGAAATCCTTGGGGAAGTGGAGGCTTTCCATATGTTAGGTTTTAAAATACAGTAGAATATTTTGTTGTTGGAATAGCTGGCAACAGACTTTTTTGTGATGATTTGTTTGAGTCTTTGTCTATGTTCTATGCACTTGTTTAAAGGCATTGTGAAATGCCTGTATACCTGCACAATACATAAAGCGTGTCTATTTAAATCAGAAAAAACATGAATGAAAGCATAAAAATCGTTACTTCATAATGATGGTAATATAAGAAATAAGCATTGCTTTAATGCACCATCGAACCTCCACCATCAACTTTTACAACCATCTCCATCAAATGCAAACCATCGATGGTTTGCATCCATCAGTGGTCAATGGTCATCTCTACTTGAGGCAGAAACTCCACAGCATTACAGGACAATCCTACACTTCATAATGAGGAGTGTGCAATTGGAGGCAATGCCCAAGGCGCAAGACCAATGTGGCAGCAGGGTCACTACCCCAATGGAACCCAGCCATTCTATTCTACCTTGTGGGGTGCCTGGAGAGACACATGGGTACAAGGGGATACACCCAGCAGCCATCTTTCTACTGGGGTTTGTGTAGGGATGCTGGATCAGGGTGCACAGATGATCTGTTAAGGCATTTTTGGCCCTATTTACAACAATTTGCATTTAAAATGCAGTTGCAGTGTGATATTTTCACCTAATTTCGCATTGCAAATTTAGGAAATATCACAGGGATTTATTAAAGGGACAAAGCTTGCGATAAATCTCTGTCCCTGTGAATCCCCACTGCAGTCTTCTCACTGTATTTTTCGCAGAAAATATAGTTAGATTGTGCCCACGCATGTGCCGTCCGGCTCACCATACCCCCCCTGGAACCGGGAGAAACCCTGGATAATGCCATCTCCAGGTGCCGTTATTATCACAGAGCTTCCCCCTGTATTTTTTCACATTTTATTTTTAGTAAATCTGGCCAGATCACATTTCCCATTACAATTATGAGAAATGCGATCTGCTTACTAAAAATACGTGATAATTTAGGTTTGGAGTAGAATTTTGCGTATTCTACTCCAAATTTCCCTTTAGTAAATTTATGTGTAGCTAAAATAATGTGAAAAGGTTGAAAACACCCCTTTTCACTTTATTTTAGTAAATATAATGTTAATAAATAGAGCCCATTATCTTGCTTCTAGAATTGGGCTAATTAGACTGCATACCATAGTTCATCATTCAGTAGAGGAGCCATTAATTGTCTTATCTCCCTTGAAGAATCCTTTCATTTTCACCCAGAGTTATATTGTCAGTCTATTGAGGTGTTATAAACCTTTCAGAGTTCAATAGTTTGCGTCACAGGATACATGTGATATCATTGAAGTTTGGTTATATCTGGAAAAGGCTGAAAATATGACAGACAGCAGGCAAAGACGTGACAGGTGCAACCCCCTGAGCTTACTTACTGTCTGGACAGGAGGATATAGTACAAATAAAACTATGTCTTATAAATATTAAATACAGTGCTAGTTGCAAACAATTAGCAAAGGACATATTTTGAGGTTAGAGTCCCTATCAAATGGAAGCACATTCAAATACAAGATGCGCAGTCTTCATCCTGTGAAACTGATTAGAACATATCATGCTGCAAAATACAATCTCATTTTCGGACTTGAAGTTGTGTCTAATCAGGTATCCTAATCAGGCATTTTATAGCAGATATCCTGCATTCCATATAGAACACCCCAGTCGGTCCATGTTTAGCCAACTCTCACAATTAATGCTATTTTGTCACTTTAATCTTTTGTGTGACTTCATAAAGTCAATTGTGCACATACAGGCGAATGATATCACAAAACATGAAATAAATGTCACCAGTGAAGCACATGCTGCCACTATGAAAAATTTAAAGAAAGCCCTGGAGGAAAAAGGAAGCCGGAAATGAACTAAGGATGTCACGGTTCTTTATGGCAAAGCTGCACGTTCACAAGTCACAGAAACCATTTACTGCAGTCAGGGGCTCTGGCTTTCATACATTCTATCTTTCACCCTACGGTCAGGACATAGCCTCCACTAATTATTTTACTACTGAAACTTCAAACAAAAACTTGCAAGTTCACTGGGTTCCAAGCGATGCTGCAGTGAAGGGAATTGTGCTCTATTTCAGTAACCAGAGTAAAAGACTTCTATTTACCTGGTATTTCAAAAATAGTAAAATATATGCAACTGAAATCTAATAGCCAAGGTTCACTATAGCAACCAGGTTGATTTTGCTCTTCCAAAAAATTGCTGCTTTAAATCTCGTGGCTTAATCAACAAAATCTTGGTATTTACCAAGTCCAAAGAAAAAAGCAGATTGCACCTGTATACGTATAGTAATTAGCACTAGAGGTAAGTTTTAATCAATCTTATTTCACTGATGCATAATATTTAAACAAAAAAACAGTCAATTCATCAAAAATACATAAAATAACAGTAATCTCATGAAGAAGCATAAAATTAAGCGATATATAATTTATTTAATATATTTAGCTTGGTATGAGCGGTTCAGTTGAGGCTCGGATCTTCCCGCCAAGTTCGGATCTCAAAACAAGGCAAAACGTCATCTTTCATGGATAAAGATGACGTTTTGTCTGTGAAATCTTTTCTATACATTGGATGATGTTGTAATGAGCTCCTTTGACAGCAAAAGCAACCATCTTGTTGATAAATATGCCCCTTTATGGAGCAGGGCTTAAAGTGATCCTAGTGAGGCAGTGGAACTCATTTCCCTCCCCCTCACTAGGAGGAGTTACTCTGAGGCCTCCAGGAGCTTTAAGGTCTATGATAGTGTGAAGTACATTTAGATGCTTTTTAACACTCTTGCCAGATTCGACTTCAATAGGACACTCAAAAATGTAAAACTTTTCTGAACATTTTTTTTTGTGTTATTAAACTGTATTTACTAATTTGGTATGACATGTATCAGTAATATGGTTTGCCTTCATGTAGAATACTCTGTCTCAGACTTTTCCTTCTAATCCTACCAGTTGTGAATAGTTTATAACCTCATTCAGTTTCTCCAGAACTATCCCCACAGTGTCTCTCCAGCCTCATCTCACCTGTGTCTCCAGTGTCTCTCCAGCACAATCCCCCCTGAGTCTCTTCAGTCCCACCCCCTGAATCCCTCCAGCGCCACCCTCCATGTCTCTCCAGCCTAATTTCCTTTACATCTCTCCAGCCTCATCCCTCCTGTGTCTCTCCAGCCTCATATCCCATATCTCTCCAGTCTCATTTCCCATGCATCTCTCCAGCCTCATCCCCCTGTGTCTCTCCAGCTTCATTTTCACTACGCTTCTCCAGCGTCACCCTTCTGAGCCTCTCCAGCCTCATCCCTCTTTGGTCTTTCCAGCAATATCCCTCTTGTGTCTCTCCAACACCATCCCCTCTGCATCTCTCCAGTGACACCCCAGTGTCTCTCCAGTGCTGTCCCCCAATCTCTCCAGTACCCCGTGTCACTTCAGCGTCATTATCCTGCCCTGTGACTGAACCCTACTGTTATGTTTATTTATTGCTTTTTTTCCTCAGTCACTGTAGTGCTGCCCCCACTTTATATCTATTTATTTAATTTGCCAGTTCCAACCCCAGTCACTGATTTCTGATCTGACTACCCATTCACCACAATTATTTTTTATTTATTACTTACTTACTTGATGACGTACTTCAGTACTTTTATCCGGCTTCTGTACATGCATAAGTAGTGTGAGTGACTGGCATCAATCAGCTGAGTGGCTCCACCATCGTCTCCTTTAGTGTACTTAGACACTCAGTGATCCAGTGTCTGCCGGGCCCTCCTATGTTGTTCCTCTTCATGCCATGGTAATGAGAAAAATGTTGCCTCATGATGTCATTGCATCTCATACCCATAAGAGGGGGAGGTGAACCAACCGACTGTAGCGAACGAAACATAGTTCTGCCCCGTTCTGGCTGCCTTTAACCCCTGATTGAGAAGCTCCTTCCAACTTCACTTCTTTATAAGAAAGTACAGCTGATTGCTCAGACCTTACTACTATGCTATTAATACATACCTAGGGCCGTTAGAAGCAAATAAAAAAGGGGCAAATTTTAACTCGGCAAAACCATGTTGCACTGCAGGGAGGCAAATTTTAGATTTAGAGAGTTGGGAAGGGCTGTTTCCTACCTCAATTTTAAATATCATTGCAAAAACAAAGTTCTCCAGTATTCACTAGATAAAGAAAGCCACCTGTAGATACCCTGCATTGCAACATGGTTTGTCCAGGAGAAAATTTGCCTCTCTTTTGATCCTTTCATTGTTTTATCCCTTAGTTATCAGCAATGTCAAATAAATAAAGGGGATTCTTCACCCCATGCTTTAAACTGTCTTAGTAAGGTGTGGAGGTAAAAAGTTGCGGGGCCATTGTACAACCATTTCAATACTAATTTTAGAATAATAAATTACATAGTTTCATGTAAGTGACTATATAAATGCATGTGTAAGTGTATATATAAATATACTGTATTAGTACGTTTCATATATACAGTATGTGAAAATGAATGTGCCAGTGTATATAATCTTATAGCAGTTCATTGTTATTAAACACAAAATATTAATATTTAATACATCTACATCTAAAAAAAACAAATACAAGGTAACCTATGTATATATCAGGCGCAAAGTGAACACAATTACAATATGGTTAATTAACAGCTGTAATGCAGCTCCCACTTAAAGTGCTGAGAACACTTATATAGCTATACAAAACTAGTAAAATACAGAACAAGGGAGTGCACATAGAATAAAATGAATTTTGTTTAATATGCCATGAAAAAAAATCACTATTAGATAATAAAACAATAAAAGAAATAGAAATGATGTCTATAGACAATAAATGCCACTGATTTGTCTCAAGTTTCCGGCATAGGATTGAAACTTAGATAGTGAGATGTTCCAATTAGTATCATATTGTGGCAAAAGTGCCAAATAGTTAATGTGCTCACTCTCCAAAGACTTAATCTCACCACCAATGTTGATGCCCAGCAATGTTTATCACAAAAAAGCTGCGGTGGGAGAATGGCCTCTGTGTATTACACTCCCCGGCTGAATGCAATGTACAGTAGCAGCAGTCCTGGAAGAAACACATCAATGTATTAAGATCTGTTTTGGACATTAATACCGGCTGCTGGACGTTTAACTTGTGATTGGTGAGATACCTTGGACGCTGAATTGCAGTGGCGTAACTAGGCAGGGTGAGCGGGGCACATGCCCTGGGTGCCGTGGGACTGGCAAATTTGAAAATGGAGCCCACCTGTATGCGCGTGGCAAAAAATGGGCGTGGTCACAAGGGGCAGGGTCACTTAAAAATGAGGTGTGTCAACAGGACACGTATACTCCTTGCTCGTCACTCTTAACATTCCTTTCCATATGCACCTTAACACCTGTAGTGCTCCTTATACAGTCCGCCCTATGCAGTGCCCCCAGTAGTGGTCCCTCTTATGCAGGCCCACAGTAGTGCACCTTGTACAGTACCCCCAGTATCCAATTTCCCCAATAGTGGTCCCTCTTATGCAGGCCCACAGTAGTGCACCTTGTACAGTACCCCCAGTATCCAATTTCCCCAGTAGTGGTGACTCTTATGCCGGAATCCAGTAGTGCCCCTTGTACAGTACCCCCAGTAGTGGGCCCCCTAATGCAGCTCCCCATTAGTTCCCCTTATACAGTGCCCCCAGTAGTGGTCCCCCTTATGCAGGCCCCCAGTAATGGTCCCCACTATCCAGTGCCCCTTGTAGTTGTCCTCCCTATTTAGTATTCCCAGTGCAGTGTCCCTTGTGCCTCCAGTAGTAAGCCTCTTATATAGTGCCCCCAGTAGTAGACCCCCATTATGCAGTGCCCCTTATATAGTGCCTCCAATAGCAGTCCCCCCCATACAGTGCCCCCAGTAGTGGTCCCCCCTTATGCAGTGCCCTTTATATAGTGCCCCCAGTAGTAGTCCCCCCTATGCAGTGCCCTTTATATAGTGCCCCCAGTAGAAGTCCCCCCTGATTACTGCACCCAGTAGTAGTCCCTCCGATTAGTGCCCACAGTAGTAGTCCCCCCAATTACTGCCCCCTGTAGTAGTCCCCCCGATTACTGCCCCCAGTAGTAGTCCCCCCGATTAGTACCCTCAGTAGACGTGCCCCCCCAAATACACAGCAAAAAAATAAAATAAAAATAAAACTTACCTGCCCCACTCGCCCTGCAATAATTACGCCACTGGCAGTCAGTGCTACACATTTACACAGGACCGGCGCTAGGCTTCCCAGCGCCAGTCCTGTGCTGCACAGCTGAGCCCCTTCCTTCCCCCTGGCAGAGGGTGGGAGGCAGGCTCAGGCTGTGCATTCTAACACACACATCACCGCCAGCGTGGTGGCGATGTGTGTGTTAAACAGCAGCCAATGAGAGTCAGACAGACTCTCACTGACTGCTGCAGCGCCCACAGCAAGAGTCGGGCTGGAGCTCTCCGCCTTCCGGCTCTTGCAGTGGGTAATGGGAGAGACGTCATAATGTCTCTCCCATAATGCAGAGCGCGCCAGCTGCCGTGCGGACGGTGACGGCGGGAGCCGGAGCAGGAGCGTGGATGCAGGTAAGTTTTATTTTATTTTTGCTGTGTATTTGGGGGGGCATCTTTACTGGGGACACTAATCGGGTGGACTACTACTGGGGGCAGTAATCGGGGGGACTACTACTTGGGGCAGTAATTGGGGGGACTACTACTGGGGGCAGTAATCAGGGGTACTACTACTGGGGGCAGTAATCATGGGGACTTCTACTGGGGGCACCACTGGGAGGAACCTCTACTGGGAGCACTAAGCGGGGGGGACTACTACTGGGGACACTCCATCAGGGACCACTACTGGGGAGACTACTACTGGGGGCACTATATAAAGGGCACTGCATAGGGGGGACTACTACTGGGGGCACTATATAAAGGGCACTGCATAGGGGAGGACTACTACTGGGGGCACTATATAAAGGGCACTGCATAGGGGGGACTACTACTGGGGGCACTATATAAAGGGCACTGCATGGGGGGACTACTACTGGGGGCACTATATAAAGGGCACAGCATGGGGGAGACTACTACTGGGGGCACTATATAATGGGCACTGCATAGGGGGACCACTACTGGGGGCACTGCATGGGGAGGACTGCTACTGGAGGCACTATATAAGGTGCACTGCATAAGGGGGTCTACTACTGGGGGCACTATATAAGGGGCATACTACTAGAGGCACAAGGGACACTGCACTGGGGGCACTAAATAGGGAGGACCACTACAAGAGGCACTGGATAGTGGAGTCCACTACTGGGGGGCTGCATAAAGGGGATTACTACTGGGGGCACTGTATAAGAGGCACAACTAGGGGCCTGCATAAGGGGGACCACTACTGGGGGCACTGTATAAGGGGAACTAATGGGGAGCTGCATAAGGGGGACAACTACTGAGGGTACTGTACAAGAGGCACTACTGGGGGCCTGCATAAGAGCCACCACTACTGGGGAAATTGGATACTGGGGGTACTGTACAAGGTGCACTACTGTGGGCCTGCATAAGAGGGACCACTATTGGGGGCACTGCATAGGGCAGACTCTATAAGGAGCACTAGAGGGGTTAAGGTGCATATGGAAAGGAATGTTAAGAGTGACGAGAAAGGGGTATATGTGTCCTGTTGACACGCCCCCTTTTAAGTGACCCCGCCCCTTGTGACCGTGCCCACTTTCCACGCACACGTCTCAGGCGCGTGCATACGGTAGGGGGGGTGGGCTCCATTTTACCCTAGTTACGCCACTGCTGAATTGTGCATATCTGCTCATAGCATGAGCTGAGTCTCCCTCCACATTACATTAGGCAGTGGATGTGTTTCTTCCAGGACTGCTGCTACATTGTATTCAGCCGGGGAGTGTAATACACAGAGGCCATTCTCCCACCGCAGCTTTTTTGTGATAAACATTGCTGGGCATCAACATTGGTCGTGAGATTAAAGGGTTAATAAAGCTTGGAGAGAGAAACAATTGGAGATAAATAGCACCAACCAATCAGCCTCTAAGGGCGGAATTCAATTGATTCCTGCCCCCATCGCGCCCGACGGAGCTATTCAATTCCTGCTCCTGTCGGGCACGATCAGCTGACAGCGCTACATTTCAGCTCGCAGCCCCAGGGGGTTGAGAGCTGAAATGTGCGAAAAGTGACATGTTTGGGCACCCAAACATCACTTTTCGCGATCGCGCCCAGCACTTTGGTCGGGTTTAGCTGCTTTACGCGGCTAAACCCAACCACTTTGGGCGCGATAAGCACGAAAATCTGGAACAATTGCATAGCGGCCCGCGATCTTCTGTCACTTTAGACGGGAGATGCGGGCCGTGAAAACAATTGAATTCCGCCCAAACTGTTACTTTACAGGCTGTGTTTGAAAAATGACAGTTAGGAGCGGATTGGTTGGTGCTATTTATCTCCAATTTTCTCTCTCTCCAAGCTTTATTAAATCTCCCCCTAAGTCCTTGGAGAGTGAGCACATGAACTATTTTGCACTTTTGCCACAATATAATACTAATTGGAACATTTTACTATCTAAGTGTCAATTCTATGCCGGAAACTTATGACCAATCAGTGGCATTTATTGTCTATAGACATTGTTTCTAATTCTTTTAGTGTTATATTATCTAATAGTGATTTTTTTTAATGTTATATTAAACAAAATTCATTTTATTCTATATGCGCTACCTTGTTCTGTATTTTACATTTAAAAAAAAACTTTTTTTATTTCCAAAAAATGCAGTTTAAGAGAAAAAATAAACACAATTTTAGAAGACTGAAAAAAACATCATGTTTATGCCTATGTTGTATTTCTTTTGAAGTTTGCTAGTTCACTTTCACCGTCTCCAGATACACTGCATTTTGTTCAACCCATAAACGAGTTAAAACAATGGCAATTTAAAAATATCCAAATAATATCATTTGTGAGCAGTTGCGAGGGCTTTCTCCTGTCAGTCAGGCTGTACATTTTACGTAACAAGTCACAATTACATTCTTTACCCAGCCTGCAAAATCACCATGCTAATAATACAGAAACTGAGGAACCCGCCTCAGACGAACACAAGTTATAATTAATTGTATTTCTGCGTGAAACAACCATGGAGACGGCTGCCAGGAAAAACTGAATAGTTTGCTAGCGTAAGTATTCCAGACAGCACATAATGAGAGAAATGAGATGTATCGCTGTTGGGAAGGTTATATATGCCCACATACTTTTCTATATGAACATATATAATGAGCCTCTGTCTGTGGATGTTTCTTATGTCTCTCCCGTAATTAGTCACACGCTCAAGTCTGAGGAGGTGTGAAACAGCGCCGTCCCCATCCAAGCATGGCATGTGGAGAAGGGCAAAAATGGATAATTCTCTGCATATATTGGCACAGCTGCGACAAAGACTTTTAGCAGAGTATTATTTAAATATGTTTAAATGATGAGAACAGCAAATAATCCTTTTGAAATTTCTAGGTCCCCAAAATATTCTGTTAGTAGTACTGACACATTGTGCAATGCAAGGATTTCTTCTATGCTCCCTCACTCCAGCAATTTATTTTTCCTGCTTTTTTTATTTTTTAAATTGTTTATTCTTTTTATAGTGTTTTATTTCTCCCTCTAGATTGTATGCTCTGTAGGCCGGCTGTCTTTATCATAACTATGACTGTGGGGCCTGATTCATTACGGATCGCAACTGCAATAGCGGTTATGCACGCAGTTCATCTGCGATAGTATGCTAATTCATTTGATCGCTGTGCCGCCACAGCACTACCCAAGGACGCCCACCTTACCTTACACACATCCGTAACGTTTAGCAAGACTGCAAAACCATTGGTAACATCAAGTACCATCGCAGCCTCATGCACACTTGCACAAGCCCTGACCTTACTCAGAAATTGATAACTTCCACATACCCTATGAGGCCTCAGGCTGTGTAAGGCATCCCAGTGGATAATATATGCACGCCCATGCAACGGCCTTCAAACGCATTGGACACCTGCATTTCACCAACCACCCCGTCACCTCCCACAAAGGCACTTCCTGTCAATCACTCTGCAATGGGTCTGCATAGTCACTGCAGTTGCAGTCCCGATCGCGGTGGCTGGTTTGCCCACGTGCGGAAATCGCAACACTCAGCCAATTGCGTGTGTATTAGCAACTGCAATACTTGCTAAATCATGCCCTATATTTGCCATTCCGGCCTTGGGAGGCACAATTTAAAAGACAGCAGAAAATTGGTTTAAGTTATTTTATTATAGTTGATTAATAGTTTACTAGCAACCTATTAATCCTTTCAAAAACAGAGGCGTAATATAGCCCTGCCTCTTAGCAAAAAATATTTTTGGGAAGGGGGTATGCAATGCTGATCCATCCTCTAGAGGCCCCAGGTTGCTATTCTGGACTAGTGTAGGAGAGGCTCACATGCAGGGATTTTATGCATGATGCGCTGAAGCCCTGTATGGGCTTTAGGTTCTGGAACCGAAAGCTAAAGCCTCATTTCACTGTGCATTTGTGCTTAAAAGAGCCAAACAGAGGCAGATGGAAGAGCATTGCTGGGCCATTCTCAACTCAATGGCAGTAGGTTATCTACTGCACAATTGTGTGAAGGGTGAGGAGGCTCAAACAAATAAAATAAGGTGTACTTGTTGCCTACATTCAGTGGAGGAACCAATTTTTGGGACTTAATCAATATCCATGAGGAAGCAGCTTATTTATTCCCAGGAGCCAAAGACAATCACGGTTCAAAGATAGTTGATTGTTTGCATTCTTAGGAATATTTGTTCAGTCTGAAAATAGCACAAAATTCACCGTACCATAACCATAATAACAGAGACTGCAGCTGCTACAGGGACCACAGTCCTATCAAAGTCCATGTGAAAATTATATGTTCCAATGTTAGGTGGATAATAGCTGTCCAAACAAAATGCTGGTATAGGGAAACAAACATTGGATACTGAGGTGACGTTGTTAAATTCGTAAGGCATGGCCACGCCCACTCTTTACATTTTTTTTAAATACTATGGGCAGCACCACGCACGGCAAAGGGGGATCTTTGGCCCTTCTCAGCAGCTGACCAGGATCTCTGCAGGGCCCCTCCATTAAACAGAGGCAGGTAATCAGTACCCCCCCACACTCACTTTGGAGCACCTGAGGATGTTTATGCATAAATCAAACACACATTACTTTAAGTAAAACTTATTTATGTAGTGCATACAATATCTAGTCATTCACCTCAGTCCTTGCCCCAATGCAACTACAATCTATATTCCCTCCCATATAGACACACATACACTCTAGGATAAATTTTTTGACTGAAGTCAATTACCCTACCAGTATGTTTATGCAGTGTGGGAGGAAACTGGAACACCCCTAAAGAAACCCATGCAAACGTAGGGAGAACATACACATACCACACAGAAAATGTCTTGCTCATGAATTGAACTTGTCTGAATAGTCTGTCCACTACGCCAATTGTGCTATCCCGTATTTGAGTCCTTTGCTTGAAAGGTTGTTAACCATCACTAATTTCTCTTCCTATTTTCTAGGTACAGTCCCAAGTTTTAATGATTCATCCTTGAAAATGTATCTGATTTTTAGTAATCACCGGTCCCACAATAATAGCTCCTATTTTTTGTGCATGCTAGACAGATTGCCTACAATCTATAGACTTTACGAGTTAAGATTTATTTTTTTAACTCAATATAAATGCAAAAAAACACTGTGGCCACATTCACAGTCACATGGTCGACAGTTACCACGTTGACATTCATAACATCAACTACACAATGTCAACACCAGAATGCCGACATGGTTCAACATGTCGATATAATCTAAATGACGCCACCTGAAATGTTGACACTCCCGGAGTGCTGACTGTTAGGGTTAGACGCGGCCATGATGGTTAGGGCTAGGCTGCAAGGAGGAGAGATACGGTTAGGCAGTAGGAGTAGGGTTAGGTATTAGGAATGGGGAAAATACTCACTGGGACACTCTGCACCAGAATTGCTGGTCACATGACTGCCAGGACATGAAAGATAAGGCTGGATACGCCACTGCCACCGGGACCAGGTAAGTGACCGCTAGGCTGCCAGGGTTTTAGGTGAAGTGAAACCCAAATAATAACAATATAATAGAGCACCTATTCATGATTTTTACAATTAAAATGGATATTGTTAACAATTGTTAACTGCTGAATGGGAACTGTTGTTAATTCCCCACTCAGAGTGGGTGGACAAAATTACATAATTTGACTACTTTTAAAGAATAACTCCACCGAAAGTTCAGGAAGTTCACATTAAACAATAAAACATTGTAATTAATGTGCATGGGAGTATTGAGCCTTGCTTAGTCTGTTCCAAACATGCTGAGCAAGGGTCAAAGCTAATAAAGATACCAACAATCCCGATGGATCAAGCGTATGGCACCTCCATGGTAAGTACAGTATATTTAATTTTTATTTGCCAAGTATGGGGAGACAATTACTCACGGACAGTGCATATGTGGTAGCCAATGAGCTGGCTCACACACACACTACCTGGCTCCCTGGAAACAAGTAAGTCTACTCTAACCGCTGCTGCTGAAATGAAGACTTTCTAACTTTTCAGGTCTTAAAAATTAGCCTCCTGAGACTTCGCTGTACATGCCCCCATGCCACCCCGGTGCCAGCTGCTTAAAATCTACTTTTGTAGAAATTAAGTGATGATGAATAGACCCCTTTAAGTTTAACATCTTCTTTGTTTATTGTAATCATTTTTATAGTTAACACTCTCTAGCTTGTGGAGCTCTCTGGGATTGCAGGGAGACGAAAGATGAGGCAGTAACAGCTCATCCTCACTTCTGTATAGTAAAACACTGCTTGCAGAGCGGGGGGCGTGGCCACACGGGCAGTAAGCTGCACAGAAAAAGAGTTAATAGAGGCATGCCTCTGAGTATGGGGGTGTGCCTTGAGCACTGATGAAAACCTTGGATGTGTCATGTGACCAGGAATTGCATTGCAGTGTTTAGAGATCGGAGTTTAGTCAGCAACAGCAAGAGAAGACACAGTGATGCAGGTAGGAGAATGGACACTGAATCTTAGTGTAGTCAGGGGAGACTTAAAGTGAATAGGGGATTAAACAGCCTCCCAGTATACTCAGACCTATCTCCATGTGTGCCTCCCAAGCCTTTGGCTTGACTGATTGAGACACCCTCCGGAGCTAGAGCCGTAACTAGACTTTTTGGTGCCCTGTGCCAGAGAGAGCATTGGTGCCCCTCCCATTTTTTAAATAGGGACATAAGATAGTACACCTGAAAAAGGGCCATGGCCTCATGGGAAGGGCCTCGGAAGAGATAGTGGAGGCCAGGAGATGATGGGGTAAAATAAGAGAAAGCTACAATTGAGAATGATAATAAACTGTAAAATTGACAGGCCCAAACAGCGCCCCCAGCCCCGTGGTGCCCTGTGCCATGGCATAGGCCGCACTACCCTAGTTACGGCCCTGTCCGGAGCCATCGCAAATCCAAGCAACTGTGTATACATATGCAGCCACCGTCGCAGATCATTTGATAATCATCCATCTGAGTAGGCCTATGGTCATGCAGAATGGCCGAAAAATAAAATTGCTAATAAATAGTGCGCTGTAAAGAAATAAGATCTGCTAGCAGCCAATATACAACGGCATGTACATCCACAGCCCAAAAAACATGTAAAATAGAAAATTATGTATATATAATTCTGTGCTTCTTATTTCCACATGTAAACCAATACATCTATGGAATCACTAAATAAAACCATTGAAACACATATTCATAGTCCAAAAGAAGTCCTTCTTTACAGGTTGATCCACCTTATAAGTAAAAAGTTTTCATTGATCTTTGTATCCTGGATCTGAAACAATAGTAGTATCTCCCAATAATGGGTGGATACAAGAACAGAAAAAAGAAAATAGTGCAAAACCTTATGATAAAAGGTAAATTTAATGAAAAAATTGCACTTACAAGATCAAATGAATAAAACAGCATATAACATAAATCTGTTGGTGGCTGAGCAACACCGCTTCCACGATCCTCCTATAATCACCCAGATGGAAATCAGGCTGGAGTAATAGATACAGGTCCGGACTGTTTCTCCCCAATTGAAGAAGGTGGAGGAATAACGATGATCTCTTAATGCCACAATGAGCCAAGCTTAACGCGTTTCCGACCCTGTTGGGTGCTTCATCAGAAGCATGGCCATAATCAAGAAAAAACCTCCTTAAATACCCTCATAATTAAGTCCAGAACACACTCACCTGGAGATTAATGATCCGCTGACTTCCGCTCCTGTCGCTGACAAAGTGACATCATAAAAGTGCATCGGGTCATGTGACCCTCTACTATGCGTTCCAAGCTTAGCCTCTCTCCCAATACATAAGTATTCTCCCGAGAGGCGTCGCCATCGTGACTCAAGTGGTGTCACGTGAGCGCTGCAGGTCACCTGACCCGCGATCATGCGTTCCAAGCTTAGCCTCTCTCCTGATACGCAAGTATCCTCCCGCAGGTATCATGACTCAAATAATGTCACGTGAACACTGCGTGTCATATGATCCGCTCAGTTGCGTTACACACCTTCCGTTTTACCAATGGTGTGTCATAATAAATACGGAAACACAACTCATGCGTTCCAAAAATCTAGAGATTCATTCTGCTCCAGTGAGGGGAAGTCAGCTTCTCAGTACATATAAACAATAATACTTAATTGATGTATCAAACAAGTAAACTGTGTGAACACGCAGTGTTCACGTGACATTATTTGAGTCATGGCGGCGATGCCTCTCGGGAGGATACTTGCGTATCAGGAGAGAGGCTAAGCTTGGAACGCATGATCGCGGGTCAGGTGACCCGCAGCGACCCTATTTTATCTAAAGAATTACCCACTAACCCTGTTTTTATTTACAAAAAAGCTCCATCCCTCAAAAACCATCTTGTGCGAAGCAGTCTGGATATTGAAATCAGACAAAGCATTCGCACAAAAGGGTTTCACAGATGCGGTTTTTGTCTGATGTGCAAGACGGTTAAAAGTGAAACTAGCAAAATTCAAGAATTCACTGTAAATGGTAAAGATTATAAAATTGACCAATTTATTACATGTAGTTCAAGAAATGTGGTATATGCTCTGGAATGTACATGTGGCCTTATATATGTAGGTAAAACAACAAGATGTATGAAAATCCGTTTAGCGGAACATATATACAATATAAGAAAGGACCTAGATACACATACTGTATCTGCTCATTTCAAAAAGGTTCATAAATCTAAAGAGTGCTACATTAAAAAATTGGGGGGAATTCAGCTAGTCTTGCCAAGAAATAGAACCAGAGATCTGGAAAGGAGACTCTCTAGGAATGAGAGGCGGTGGAAATATGAGCTAAAAACATTAATACCAAAGGGATTAAATAGTGAGTTTGAATTAAAATGTTTCTTAATTTGATGGAATTTACATTTTAATAATACCCAT
Source organism: Taudactylus pleione (assembly GCA_031769625.1). Taxonomy (NCBI): domain Eukaryota; kingdom Metazoa; phylum Chordata; class Amphibia; order Anura; family Myobatrachidae; genus Taudactylus; species Taudactylus pleione. Next base: position 6,969,515 of record JAUIMM010000081.1, on the reverse strand, counting down.
TTTTAAAATTTTTTTTGTGTGTATGTGTTTTTAACATTGTTGTCATTATTGTATTGTAAAGATGATGCATTATGTACTTTATTATTGTACCCTGGATCATGTTTACCTGTTTGATACATCAATTAAGTATTATTGTTTATATGTACTGAGAAGCTGACTTCCCCTCACTGGAGCAGAATGAATCTCTAGATTTTTGGAACGCATGAGTTGTGTTTCCGTATTTATTATGACACACCATTGGTAAAACGGAAGGTGTGGAACGCAAGTGAGCGGATCATATGACACGCAGTGTTCATGTGACATTATTTGAGTCATGACGGCGATACCTCTCCGGAGGATACTTGCGTATCAGGAGAGAGGCTAAGCTTGGAACGCATGATCGCGGGTCAGGTGACCCGCATCGCTCACGTGACACCACTTGAGTCACGATGGCGACGCCTCTCGGGAGAATACTTATGTATTGGGAGAGAGGCTAAGCTTGGAACGCATAGTAGAGGGTCACATGACCCAATGCACTTTTATGATGTCACTTTGGCAGCGACAGGAGCGGAAGTCAGCGGATCATTAATCTCCAGGTGAATGTGTTCTGGACTTAATTATGAGGGTATTTAAGGAGGTTTTTTCTTGATTATGGCCATGCTTCTGATGCAGAATGGCCGCCTGAACTGAGATGTTGGAAGCACTTTATCTGCGTACAGGATCGCAGTTGTAGGCTGAGACATACCTCGAAAACTGTAATGACACATCTGTGTTTTTGCTGCCACTCACCGTAAACGCCCCCAAACGGTCCCTTTATGTCAATCACTTTGCAAAGAAATCCTCACTGCGAGCAGCATCATTAAGGTACCTTGGTCGTGTGCAGTGTGATCGTGACACATGCGCAGTTGGTCTATAACCGCTCAAGTGTGTGAATATCGGCATTGCATACATGTCTGAATCAGAAGAAATAATCATACAACATAACGTACCGGGCGGTGGCTAGGGAGGTTTTCTCGAATGCAGGTGTTAATTGGAGTTAGTCACTCTCCAAGAATGATAAATACACAACACATAAGGTTAACAACAGCGCTATGATGAATACACAATAATATTTTACATAAGGTTAATAACAGCACTATGATAAGTACACAACACATAAGTTTAATAACAGTGCTATGATAAGTACACAAAACAAATGGTTAATAACAGCGCTACGATAAATACACAACACATAAGGTTAATAACAGCGCTATGATAAGTACACAACACAAGGTTAATAAAGCGCTATGATAAATACACAACACATAAGGTTAATAACAGCGCTATGATAAGTACACAACACAAGGTTAATAACAGTGCTACGATAAGTGCACAACACATAAGGTTAATAACAGCGCTATGATAAGTATATAACACAAGGTTAATAACAGTGCTATGATAAGTACACAAATCAAATGGTTAATAACAGCGCTACGATAAATACACAACACATAAGGTTAATAACAGCGCTATGATAAGTACACAACACAAGGTTAATAAAGCGCTATGATAAATACACAACACATAAGGTTAATAACAGCGCTATGATAAGTACACAACACATAAGGTTAATAACAGCGCTACGATAAGTGCACAACACATAAGGTTAATAACAGCGCTATGATAAGTATATAACACAAGGTTAATAACAGTGTTATGATAAGTACACAACACATAAGGTTAATAACAGCGCTATGATAAGTACACAACACATAAGTTTAATAACAGTGCTATGATAAGTACACAAAACAAATGGTTAATAACAGCGCTACGATAAATACACAACACATAAGGTTAATAACAGCGCTATGATAAGTACACAACACAAGGTTAATAAAGCGCTATGATAAATACACAACACATAAGGTTAATAACAGCGCTATGATAAGTACACAACACATAAGGTTAATAACAGCGCTATGATAAGTATATAACACAAGGTTAATAACAGTGTTATGATAAGTACACAACACATAAGGTTAATAACAGCGCTATGATAAGTATATAACACAAGGTTAATAACAGTGCTATGATAAATACACAAAACATAAGGATAATAACAGCGCTATGATAAGTACACAACACATAAGGTTAATAACAGCGATATGATAAGTATATAACACAAGGTTAATAACAGTGCTATGATAAATACACAAAACATAAGGTTAATAACAGCGCTATGATAAGTACACAACACATAAGGTTAATAACAGCGCTACGATAAGTGCACAACACATAAGGTTAATAACAGCGCTATGATAAGTACACAACACAAGGTTAATAACAGCGCTATGATAAAAACACAACACAAAGTTAATAACAGCGCTATGATAAGTACACAACACATAAGGTTATAACAGCGCTATAAGTACACAACACGTAATGTTAATAACAGCGCTGTGATAAGTACACAACACATAAGGTTAATAACGGAGCTAATAATATAAAAATTGGAAGTGAGTTGAATTAATCACAGTTCTAAATTTATGAATAAAATATATAAACATTTAATATTAGAGAATTACACATACATTGGTATGAAAAAAATTATTATTATTATCCTTTATTTATATGGCACCACAAGGGTTCTGCAGCACCTTACAAAGTACATAAACAAATGAGCACACAAGAAAAACAGTTATTAACAGTACAAACAATGCAGGACAAATACAGGATTTATAAAAATAGCACGTGAGGGAAGAGGGCCCTGCTCATGAGAGCTTACATTCTAAAGTGGAGGGGCAAACAAACAGGGGTGACACAAATGGGCTGGATTGTGAGGAATTAACATGGAGTAGTGGGTTAGGATGAGTGCTGGAAAGCTTTGAGGAGCAAAGTTTTCAAAGAGTTTTGAGCTAAGGCCAGGGGGACGAAAAAAGGTAGCTACTCGAAGAAGTTGGAAGAAGCGAATGTCATGAGCGTTGAATGGAGAGAATGAAATGGAGAGTTTAGTATGTAAGAGGTGGTGGGGGTGACCAGACGATAGAAGTACCCCGACACTGTGGCAACCTCCAGGCCAGGAAGTGTGAAAGACTGTGAGGCCCCTAAAGGAGATAGCTGCAGGAGAGGTGGTGTCAGATGGGTAAATCCAGAATTTGGTGATGGCTAGGAGATTCAAGGAGTTGGAGATGAAGCTGTCATGGATGGGGACTAGTTGATTATAGACAGAACTGGGTTAACTTTCCAGAGGACACAGGAGAGAGGGACAGAGTTAGGAGGAGAGAGAAGAGGGAGATTGTTAGTCTTACTGTAGCGTGCGGTTAAAATTGATTTAGAGCAGGGGGATAAGGATAGTGTGCATATGCGGTGGGCTTCAAAATGAGGAAGGGTGACAGCAGGTGGTGGGCAAGCTGGAGGTTTTGTGTGGTGTGAGTGGAGAAGAGAGGTAACTTGGAGAAAAGGGAGGGTGCAGGGCTTAGTAGTGAAATAGCAGGACCATCGTGGTATAGGAGTAAATAATAAAGGAGTTTTGGGAGATACGGTGGAGAGTACTAGATAGGATGAAGGGAGACAGAGGAGAGGAAGGAGGGGGAGGAGATGGTGGAGGAGACTATGGAGGGAGGAAAGAGATGTAATGTAGCTTTACAAAGTTCAAAGCTATGGTTGATTAACCATTTCTATATCACGCCTAGAGTGTGAGGGCAGGGGGGCATTACTTACAATGCTTTAAGAAGCAGCTGAGATGTTTCAATGCTGCCTTTAACTATTTGCTAAGCGCAGCTGGAAACAAGTTAAGAGAGTCAGAATTTAATTATATTTGGCCATGTTAAAGTGAAGGCTGCACTGGAAAAAAAAAACCAAGCCGGAGTGAAAGCAATAATCAGAGTAAGCTTGAGTGACAGCTCTTCAGTCAAGTTTTGGGTTCTACTTAGTACATATGATAATGATGCTATTATTGGCACAGTATGTGATGAAGGTATCTGAAACTGCATATCAATTTGATGCCACCAATTGATTTGTGGAATGAAAGACACGGAAAGTAAATAACTATAAATAAATAAATATCAGTAATCTATCCAACAGTGAGATGACATGGTGCCCATTATTTCATTCATCACTACACCTGCTGCATCCACGTGACCCCTTTTCTATTGTTATTAACACAGTGCATATGCAGTGTCATCTGTTTGATAACTTTAACCCACTACAGGCTGAAGAGACTGAGCTACGGCCGGACGATTGACCCAAGGGTGCTACCAAGTAGGCTTCGGGCAGTTACATCTGAAATGTTGCTTTTCATGTATTAAGGTTATCATCAAAAAGGCTGCATAAATTTAGCTTGAAGTGGTATTATGTTTATTAACCAGTTCTGTTCCCAAGTCAGAGATGTAAGCTGTTAGGCAAACTTGTTCAGAAATGTGGCAACATGAAATGCTCAGAAAGCTAACCTTTACTTCAGCTGTATTCTGCTGCGTACAGATAAAACCGTTATGCACAATATAGTGCTGACCAGGTTTGGCATTGCAGATTTGCAAGGTGTGTAAGTTGTGCAGCTGTGCTAATTGCAGCTCCAGCAGAAGTGCAAAGCGAGGAGCTGCATGGATAAGCATAAGCCAATAAATAACATATTATTGGAATAATATAGCTAGCTTGCATCATAGTTATGTACAGTTACTATAAGGGATTATAAGCATTTTTATTTTTAAACACTTATTATTTCTAGCTATAAAAGTACCATGAAGAAATATAATAAACTAGGTCACTACGTTGCCTGAGCGCAGCTTGTTGTGTTAGCGATGTTGTGGTGAGGCTCTGTCAGGGGAGCGCAATTCACGTCTACTTGGTCGCCTAAGGCAAGCTGGTTGCAGGCAACTAATGCTTGTAATTGACTTGCTGGGCGTCAATTATCCACAGAGGGATTGTCTATCTAGCTGTAACCACATAAACTGAGGAACAAAAGGATGTACACTGTATAATACATAAGTGAATGATGAGCTATCTACGTGATCCCCATTTCTAAACCCAGTATGGGGCTAATGATGATGATTGCTGACTGATCTTCCACAATGAGGGCAGGAATCCAGAGCAGAGGGCCCTCCGCTGCTGCAAATTCCTGTGTCCCGGGCTCTGCCTTGGTTACTGCGAATGTGTCGGGTAAAGAATGTGGACAGTGTACCATGGCTGCTGGGATAATTAAATAATAAAGTGATTTTATTCATGGTGTATTAATCAATTACAAAATAGGCAGAGGCAGCTTTGACTTTTGCATCGCTGCTGACTGTGAGGCTGTTTATTCTCAGGTCGCAAGACCCAAACGAGGCCCCCAATTACACACTTCTGTAAATGGGCGAGCTACAATGAAGCTTTTATTTCTAGGAATGTGTCAATAATAATAGTAGCAATAATAACAACAATGATCATAGTACATACGTATTAGAGCAATAATGCACCTGCTGCACTCAACCTTATTTTAAGTTTTTCCTTTCCATAATCTCTCTAGAGATCTGCAGAACATTGCTCAGCTACATCTACTCAATGGCAGAGGCACAGTCATGTGTTTGTTTTGTTTGCATTTCATACTTAGAAGCAGGGATAGCCTAAAACTGGTTTTATCTCTTCCCTTTCTTTCTGCCTTTCTTATGGGAACTAAGGACCTCATTCAGACCCGCTCGCTAGATGCGTTCGCTCGGACGATGCATATGCAAATTTGAGAAGGCAGGAGATCGCACGGCAAAGCATTAGCATGCCCGCTATGTCTTGGCGTGCGATCGCTCTGTGTGTGCAGATGCCCACCAGCCTGTCTTAAGATGCCCACTTGTGCACGTCATCACAAGGAAGTGTATGCAACCATTGGTATATCGGGTAACATCGGATGCGATTGCAGTGCTTGTGGATGACCATACCCTTCCGCAAGCACTGCGAGTGATTCAGTGTGAAATACAACCAAGTGACGTATACTATGATGCTGCCTCTTAATTATGCACGCCTCTCAATGGCGTTAAGATGCTCAGGCACTCCTGCGTTCACACCTCCACTCCCCCCGTTTCTAGTGGCCAGCCCCTGTCACCACCCACAAACGGCTTCTCCTGTCACTCATTCAGCGGGGCTGTCTATGCACAACGAGTGTACACTTCCCGATCACTCGCACTGGTTCGCGCACGCGCACTGCGACGCATACACATGCGCAGATAGAAAAATCATCCAGCTGCATGTGAACGCTTCCTAGCAAACGGGTCTGAATCAGGTCCTAAATTCTTAGCCAATACAAATTACTGGACTCTAATTTTGATGATTAACTTAATAAAAAATAAAATCAGGCTAAACTGAGTAGTCATTTAGTAGAAAATCCAAAAGATTTACGGGTCTATTTACTGAGCTTTGTTAGGAGATAAAGTAAATGGTGATAAGATACCAGACAAACAGCTCCTAACTGCCATTTTTCAAACATAGCCTGTGAGATGGCAGTTAGGAGCTGATTGGCTGGTACCTTATCACCGTTTACTTTATATACTAACACAGCTTAGTAAATAGACCCCTTAATGAATGAAGATGGCTATTCTAAAAATTTACAGAGTTTGTACCCTTTACACCCTGTACCTGCGGCTTTCAAGCTGGATCCACAATCCCATAAAAGTAAGAACAGTGGGCCTGATTCAGACCCGCTCGCAAGTCCTATGCGCTCGCTAGCAGGTCGATGGTTGGGTATTGCGCACGCACATCATGCGCAATGCACATGCGCGAGCCCCGGAGTGAGAGAGAAATTCACTCGCTCCGGGGCCGCTACAAACAGGGCGGCTGTTGATGTTGATCGACAGCTCGCCCCGTTTTGTAGGCGGGGAGGGGTGGTGGCTGGACAAAAGAAGGCATTCCTGAAGGAACGCCTGCCATTTGTGGATGGCCCTACTGACATCACAAGTGATGTCAGTAGTGAGCTTCCAGCTCTATTAGAGCCAGAAGCTCACTGGGGCTTGCGGCAGACGAGACCCTACCACAAGGATATCGTCACAAGCCAGATGGTCGCGACCATCACCTGGCCGCTCGCAAAAGCTGTGGGCCAGGAGGCCGGGTCAAAAGAAAAATGCAGCCGCTCTCATTCAGAGCGAGCGCTCGCTTTTCGCGAGCGGCTCTGAATGAGGTCCAGATTGTTTTTCTGGGACATTTCCTAACACCAGATTATGGGTATCCACATATGAATGCCCCCGGGTGGACAATAAGATGCATTTATGTAATCAGAAAGGCAATATGCATCTACACTTCTGCAGTTCCTTTAATTAACTTTATCATGCTCTGTTGATTATAATAATGAAAATGATTAACTTTTATTTATATAGTGGCAATACTGTCTGAAGTGCTGTAAAGGGTTTTTTTTGTAAACCATCATTCTTTTTCCTCGTGGAACTTGCAATCTAATTTTCCAAATACAAACACACAGACCAGGGCAGGTTCAGTCACAAACCATTTAACCTACTGGAAAGACAATGGAGCAGCCTTAAAGTGGTGGTGGGATGGACTTTGAAGCGACGTTTTCCATCTTTTCAGCATGTACATTTTCAGTCAGACCTGTAATTCTACAGAAATAGGAGCAGACTGATTTTCCTGGAAGCCGTTCCCACACCCAGAACGTGAATGTACACCTATAAATGGGCCAATAGGCAATTTGCACAAATAGAAGTTATAGCTGCTCATAGGAATGACCTATGCATACATACTGTTACTATTATACTATTAATATTACAAATCTTGACATCTTACATTTTTCTAGATGATTTCTAGTGACCTGTCTGTAATCACGCTAATCAGACAAGTTCTAGAACCATAGTTGTCTAGTTTTTCAGGATATACAGGAGAAGCCTGAATAGGAGGAAGACCTCATAGAGAGCAGGCAATTCTCATAGAGAGCACTACTTTCCACTATGGTGGGCACGGACATGACGTAAATGCTATCATCAAGTCCTACCCAATCAAGCCCTACCCACCACACTAGACACTAACACAGAGTTTCAGGTTGTGATGATGAGACATGTCATACTCCTGCCACTCACTACCTGACACTGAGTAGAACACATATTGAATGTAATTTACAATCAAATAAGCTCCACAGAGAAATAGCATATTTACAGCTGTAGGCTGGGGTACATCACAAGAAACGTGCATGCATGTAGAAATAGCATATTTACCCGGTTTACATAATTTGTACATCACTTATGTTTTTACTTCTTTTGCTTGCAAAATGTGCTTTCATTGCCTGGGTTTAAATTGGAGATGTGCGCCGACCCCCGTGTTTTGCTTTTGGTATTATATCTCCTCTGGTTTTGGATAGAGATGAGCGGATTCGGTTTTCAGAGATCCAAACCCACCTGAATTTTGTAGATCCGTGTCGGATCCAAGCCGGCTCGGATGTTCCCGCCTTACTCGGATCTCTCAAATCGAGGCAAAACCATAGAGACGAAATCTCGTGGCTCGCAAGCTTTCGTCTCTATATATAAGGGACGCGGCGGGCTCCATTTCACTCCGGCTGTGGAGACTGAACAGGGAGGGTGGGTAGTGTAGGGCTAGGGAGAGGTGATGTGCTGTTCTGTCTGCTGTGTCCTGTTCTGTCTGCTGTGTCCTGGGCTGGTGCTGATCCATTCTGGGCTGGTGTTGTGCTGTCTGCTGTGTCCATCTGGGCTGTTGCTGAACCATCAGGGCTGGTGCTACTACTGTCACTGTGCTGTCTGCTGTGTCCATCTGGGCTGTTGCTGATCCATCTGGGCTGGTGCTGTCTGTTGTGCTGTCTGCTGCGTCCATCTGGGCCCAAGTTCTGGACCCCCCCCCCAAAAATATATTTTTTGTGATATATATGTTTGTCTGTGTGCGTGTTAGGCTTAACCGCACAAGATCTAGTAGCAAGTCGGCAACGCAACCTAGTGCTGCCTGACTCCAGTCATCATCATTCCGTGCTCTGGGCCCAAGTTCTGGAGCTGGGAAAAAAAAAAATATTGTCTTTTTTTTCAAATAATTGTCTGTGTATCTGTGCGTGTTAGGCTTAGCCACACAAGATCTAGCAAGTCGGCAACGCAACCTACTGCCAAACTCCAGTCATCATCAATCTGTGCTCTGGGCCCAAGTTGTGGAGTGGCAAAAAAAAAAAACATAGTGTATTTTTTCTGTGTGCGCACGACTGCACGTATGTGAATTTTGTAACTGCAACTTGGCTACACTATTGGTGCTTGTGACACTGCTTCAAGACCGCAGAAAATATGGAGGGCTGTCACATGACAGGAGAGCAAGGCCAAGAACCATATGTTGTAGCTGCCGCCAGCAGTGCAAGGCCATCAACTTCCTCGAACTCTATGAAGGCCCTTGCCCCAGGGCTTAAGTCACGCCATCGATATGGTAAAGCTACTTTTACTGAAGTTAAGAAAAAAAATTGAAAGGAAATTTGCCTTTAGATAAACAGAAAATTGGCAATATGCCATTCACTACATGACGTGGCAAGCAAAGGATAAAGCCTTGGCCTTTCTTTATGAAGACTGCTGGTACTGATTCTGATAGCCCTTCGGAAAAAACAACTGTGTGCCCTGAGGAATCAAAATCACAAATCCCCGAGGAGAGGGCAAGTGTGTCCGCGGTTGCCATGTGTGAGCCAGACCTAAATACTAGTGTACTGGAGGATCCTCCAAATTCCAACATTTTGTGTGCCCTCTGTAAATGTGGGGAATGGCAGTCAACATCTTGCAGACGTAGTCAGTGAGGATGCTTCTGTGGAATTGCACATGGAGGAGGAGGATATTTTGGTAGTTGAAGGTGCTAAGGATGATGAGGATATTGATGATGAAGATGTTGGTGAAGAGGATGTTGATGCTGAGGATGTCCTTTGTGTAAGTAAGGCAACAGCTGTTGCCCATGGATTGAAAAAGCCAAAGCCCACTGTTGTCATGCCAGGAACCTCCTCCTTGTTACATCACTTGGAGCGCATTCATTAAATATCAAAGTGTATGTCGCCAAGTTCCAAAACTCAAAACGTAACAAGTCCAGTGTCACCTACTTACTCCCTCTCTGTGAGATAGAAGCGCCTTCGATCTCCAACACCAACATCTGCATCATCCTCAACATCCTCATTCGTGATTGGAAGTAATTTAAAAAAACAAATGACTATTAAACAGTCCTTTGATAGAGGAAATAAGTATAACAGCTGTCACCCAGTTTCACAGCGGATCACTGACGCCATGACGGCTGTGCTAGTGTTAGATGGTAAAATAATAAAAAATTAAGATTGTAGTGCGGAGGAAGTGCAAAAGGAGGATGAGGGGGAAATTTGTGTCCTATCTGACGCTAATGTGGATTTTGATGATAAGGATGTGGTTTGCGTAAATCAGGCACCAGTGGCAGCAGTTCTAACGTCTTGGGTGTGGAATTATTTGAATCTAAATTTTGACAACAGTTGTGAAGGCATCTGTTCCATTTGTAAAGCCAAAGTTAGCAGAGGAAGGGACGTTAACCATCTAGGCAACTCCTCCCTGTTACGTCATTTTCAGCGAGTTCATGCAATTTGTTTAACAAAATTATGATTTGTAAATTAATAACAAGCAGTCCAGTATCAGCTACCAGCAGTTTGGACCAGCACATGCAATCTCCACCACCAACACCCTCCTCCTTAATAATTGAAAGTAGTCCTTCCAAAAAATGTTTTGTGGGGGCCCAAAGAAACCAAGGAGTTCAGCCACGAAAGTGTCAGTCCTTTCCAGTCCTAAAGTGCTTGGTTTTTTAAACTGTGCATGTCCTTTTTAATATCCCACATAAGAGGGACAATTCCATCTTGCACCTCTTTCCTTTACATTTGGCACAATTTGGGGGATTGTGACTGACATTATTATATTTTATTAAACTGCCACACCGGCTGCCACTGCTCACTGCTGTGTGGCAATGTTTCATAGATGTCCTATATTTTTTTAAACTACCGTGCATTTGTGCTTCTGCTCTGTTGCTTACTTTAGCCAGCCAGCTCGCTGCAGCCTTTGGCCTGTATTGGTGAAAAATAGTGAAATCAATATTGTGAGCTGTGAGATGGTTAAAAATGTCTAGAAAGGACTGAAAATGATTGTTATTAAGGTTAATAATACTGTAGGAACAAAAACAGGCCCAAATTATATGGTTTTAGCTGTTTATATAATTTTTTGGAAAAAAATACAGATCCAAAACCAAAACCTAAAAACAAAACACCAAGGAAAAAAATACAAAACCAGATTCAGATCCAAAACCAGGGGAGATCCAGATCCAGAACCAAAACCAAAACACGGGGGGTCGGCACACATCTCTAGTTTTGGATCTGGATTGGTTTTGCCAAAACTGCCCTTCCGTGTTTTGTTTTTTGTTTTTGGCTTTGGATCTGTATATTTTCTAGAAAAATGATAAAAACAGCTAAAATCACATAATTTGGGCCTGTTTTGTTCCTACAGTATTATTAACCTCAATAACATTTATTTCCACTCGTTTCCAGTGAATTTTGACCACCTCATAGCTCACAATATTGTTTTCTTCCAGATTAAGCCCAGAATTTGCACCAAGCTAGCTGGCTGACTAAGCTAAGCGGCTGCAGTGGGCGGCACAAACACGTGGCAGTTCAACTTTCAACATGGCACATCAGAAAACAAATGTTTTTATTATTCAAGAGGCCTGAGGGAGTTGGCGTATGTATGTAGATGAAGGCAGGGACAGGAAGGGTTGATTGGTAGTAAATTTTAATTCATTTTTTTAATCCAAAGTAAATTTATGAGGGAGAAGGGGAGGGGAGGCATTTACAAAAATAATATTTTACTCATTCACATTAGTCCTTGCCCCAGAAGAATCCTTGAGTGCCATGCCTGCTGCTGGGAGTGGATTTTCATCCCAGAAGGAGACCAGGAAGACTCCTAGTAGTGCTTTCCAAAACAATTGACTGTTAAATAATCCTTCGCAAAGATTCCACTTGAAAAACATTTCCTAACCTGTACAGGGACATTAAAAAAAACATAGTTAGTTAATGGCCTCCAAACTGCCGTTGTACCCACTGTCCACCAGCACAGATATGTGGAGAAGAGGAACAGAGCAAATGAAAGATTTTAGATTTAAGGTCTTACGTTGTGTCTTTCTTGAGAATCCTGCACCTGCTTCTGGGTGAAGATCAGGGTTAGAAAACAAAAAAAACACGTGTCAACCATTTGTGTGTCAACAATTTACGGGTCTACCTTTGGACCCAATCGACCGTTTGTACCTGTCAACATTCTCCCATGTCGACCTTTAGTGTGTCAACCTTTTGTTCCTGTCGATCTTTTGTCCCTGCTGACTTATTGCCTTTCTAGCATCTGTTGTCTATCTAGACATTGTCGACCTTTTAACTGTCTATCTTTTATACCACACCTGCTCATGCATGTGGACAATTCCTGGGCATGCGCAGAGCCAATTTGCGTTTTGTGCGTAATTCAGTCTGGCATAATGCCAAGTGTGCATCAGTTCCCCAGAGGTTACCGAGGTGCATGAGGCTTGATGATCCTGGCCCAGCCACCACTTCTTGCTCTACCTCCCCTCCGAATCTCCTGGAGGCCACATTAGAAAATTATTATATATATAAAAATATATATAATATATATTTTGCGTTCAATTCAAAATCTTCTTGTAAACAGTAAAATTATTATTAGAATATTTTTAAATGTTTCATTTTCAAGGGTCCTTGAAATGTGGATTGTCATGAAATATGTATATGTAGCAGAGAATTAAACAAACATGGAACCAAAACATAAATCAAACACAGTGGTACGACGCATTATTCAGTGCTTTCATAGGAAGAAAGTTCTTGTGTTTTTGGCAACAGGGGTTTTGTGTCAAGTGGTTTGAAGAGGATTACAAATGAATAACCACTTCTGCAGATGGTAATGATATGTCTCTCTGAAGCACACATATTTCTAACACGACTCTAGTGAGATAGTTGAATGACAACACACACCTGGGTTACTGAAGCATTGCAGACAGTGTTGTGGTGCCTGATACTCAGCGCAGCTTCCATTCATAACATAACAATCCTATTGTTAATTGAAGTGCTTACATGAAACATACATTGTTGCCAGTCTGATGAGCAGAATAAATGTAAATGGATGAAGCTTTTATATTAAAAATGTAAATGTATGACTGTATTGTTTATGTTCCTGAGTTCTGTGATGGATATTTATGAAAACTTTTCTACAGCTAAAAACTGCTGCAATGTTTGCATGCAACTTATATACTGTGCTGCTCTCTGTACAGCGCTGCAGAACACTGTGGCGCCCTATAAATAAATTGTAATAATAATAATAATAATAATAATAATAATAATAATAATAATAATAAAAACCCTGAATCTGATTGGTTGCAGAGTCTGATTAAGACTCCATGGGACCCTTAATAAGATACTATAAAATCCACAAATAAAAATCAGTTAGTAACCCACGCCCCCAATGGAGAATCAGGCTGTGATTGGTTGCAATATGCAACTCCCCTTTTCTACACAGCTGCCTGCAAAAAAGTTTCCATAAATTATTCTGTATGAACTATTGTAGCCTATGTTTGTCTCAGGGGCTTTCCAGACCCACATGCTGCTCTTGGCAGAGCATTGTGCTGCTTCTTTCAGCTTAACTCTCCTCTATCTCTATACTGCTGCAGGAAAAAATATACCATGATTGGATTAAGGGCCGCCAAGAGCCAAGGCGGGCCCCGGTAATAGGGGGCTTGGCCTAATCTCGGGAGGCGTGGCCATGCCCCCTTGCCGAAAAAAGTAAGTAAAAAAGACTTGCAGTGCCGCGAAGCGGGGCTGCGCGCCGAAGAGGGGGGCGCTCTGAGCCCCCTCAGCCTGGCGCAAAGCCAGGGGGGGCGCGATCAGTGTGATCGCTCCCCCGCACAGGCATAGGAGACTGCTGTGGCTGCTGCTCAGCAGCCACAAGCAGTCTCCACTGCAGCTCAGCACACGCTGTGTGCTGGGCTGCTGTGAGGGAGGGGGGGACGGCATCGGACCCGGGCCCCGCCGGGCCCCCGCTAGGCCCCTCAGGTAATCTGTACCCGCTCCCCCTCCCTCTCGGCGCCCCTGATTGGATCATATGCTCACTAATCACTATTGACATTATTTAGGGTTTCGAGCAAATCCATTGAAAAGGTTCAAAAGTTGCAGAAATCTGAGGAAAAGTGACAAACAGATATTTGATGAGTGGTGGATTTCCCAGACACATGCCTAAGGGCAGCACTTGCTGGGGGCAGCACACTAGGCACCAACGCATCAGAGCCCTGGCAGGGCTGATGAAGCATTCTGTAAGTCATGTGATTCCTTTTTTTTTTCATTAGGACTTATGTTCGTTAGGTTGCAACTGGTGGGGGAAGACGTGGGAGGTGACGCAGGCAGCGAATTGTGGTATGAGATGGGAGGATGAGGTTGGGGCTGCCTTAGGCATCTGGATGGGTCCCAACATAAAGAGAGTTGTCGGTGACGTGATGTGTAGGTGACAGGTAGCCTGCTGCTGCTGCTGCTGTTGAACTGTCCATGCTGCTTTCTGGGAGATATGTGTGAAATCTGAGACAGAAATCTAGCTTACAGGTTAGTACTGTGTAGTATATATTATTATTTATACTGAACTCATAGAGTATATTCTGCACATATATTTTCCAGTTTCCTATATTCATATGTGGCTCTGAGAACTTTTTAGTTACAAATTACGATTTTATTTTTTTAAGCTAACAATATTTAATACATATTGTTCCACTCTTCCCACCTGGACCATTGCATGCATCTACTACATCCAGGAGCTTTACAATCAATTGTAGTGCCCTGAAGTGTTAGTCCTAAACCCAGAATTAGTATTTATTAGAAGGCTCACAGTGGGGCCAGTAAGAGTAAAACCATATGTATCTTTAGATTGCAGTAACACATATTTGACAATATGAAAATTTAGTTGATAGATATATTTTTATATATGTAAGGTACAGTAACTTGTATTAGCATTTTGGTCAGCCCGCTAAAGACAAGGCTGGATGTTGGGAACTTGCTGTTGGATTTGAGAACAGCTCAATGGTTCATGCCTACATTGTGGCTGATTGCAAAAGGGGTACAGTGAGCCTCCTGCTGCTCCCCTGGACCAGCCAATCAGGAGACAGTGCTAGCCATAGAGGTCTCTAGTGCAACGTGTAAGGATAGACAAAGTGCTGACTCTGCTCACAGAGCTGACCTGAGGCTTATGTGTGTGAGAGAGAGAGACACAACAGCCAGAGCTGAAGCCATGGTCAGTGTGATATCCCCAAATGTCTGTCAGTGGGTGCGCTGTCAAGATACTCACAGGAAGAAGTTCAGGGCCTGATTCAGAGCCGCTCGTAAGCACATCTCCGCATGCATGTGGGTCGTAATGCGCATGCGCGAACCAGTCATTGCGGTCGGAAATCGTGAGCTCGCAAAACAGCGAGGGGCTGCTAATTTGAGTGACAGAATGAGGCGTTTGTGGGTGGTAACAGGGGAAGGTGCTTGAAAACGGGGAGTGGAGATCCGAACGCAGGCGTGCCAAACGGTCAAAACGGAAGTTTAATGGGTGTGCATAATTAACAAAGCAGCGTCATCGACCACGTCACTTGGTTGTCTTTTAGCCTGAACTGCTCGCAGTGATTGCGGGAAGTAAAACCTACCACAAGCACTGCGAGCAGTTCAGACGCCTTTCGATGTACTCGATTAATCTAATAAATAGCGGAGATGATGTATGATGCGAGCGGCCAGGGGACGTCTTTACAAAATAGCGAGCGCATGTTTCGTTCGCTCGTTCAGACATAGAGGTGTCAACAGACCGCAAAGAGCGAGCACTCAATTTAAATAGCCAGCCCCTTTTTCTGAACGAGCGAGCGCAAATAGCGTCCGGCTCTGAATCAGGCCCTCAGTTCCTTTTCTGGTGATGTTCGATTTACTTCCTTGGAATTCCTTACAGTATATGGAGAAACCCACAACCCAGACACAAGAACCGGCAAGATGGTGTCAAGTCTCTTTTTCTTTATTCACACAACCTAACCACCTACTGTATGTTACAATACTTCAGTTCTTTTCCACAAATGTCTCTTGAAATGTGGTTATCTCTCTCCTGAACGAATGGGAAATAATCTCACCTCTTTCAGCACTTTATGGGTCATACTCTCTACACCCTATCTCAATGCACTATTATTTACAGCTGCTGCTTTCTCAGTTCCTGATCCTACTAGCAATAGCGAGTAATATGAACAGTGACAGTATCAGAGGTGTGCTGGTACCTAAAGGGAAACTCAGCTCCCAAGTTCTCTTCCACAATAACGGGGGGAAGAAGCATAGATTTTGCTGCTATATGCTGCACCTACCATACCGCTGGATTTGAGGATTTTTGTTCGTACCCCAATGGGGATGAGATAGGGCAGTGAGGGGGGTGAGTTCTGATGCCATTATCAGTGTTTACACCCCTATGCAATGGCAAACTTCCAACTTGCGTGCGGGGGCAAGTTAATTGGATTGAGCCCATCGACATTTCCTAACAGTCTCAGTACTTTCCTACTGTTATGAGAACAGATTGTGTTAGTAAGGGGTCTAGTTTCCTTTGCAGGTGCTAGCCGTCATCATCCTTGGATTTACCATTTGGACCTGTGTGGAATATTAGTTAGGAAAGTGAGAAATGAGGAAAAGAAATGGGGAGCAGCAGACAGGATAAATAGGGGGAATCAATAGGACTGATTGACTGAAGAGTATACAGAGAAGGAGTGAGAGGGGCTGACAGGAGAGCTACAGTGGGAGAGCAGCAGGTTGGCTCAAGTGAGTTGAAAACAAAGTGATTAGGCCAAAGTATTTAATAAGCAGGGTAAAAGTCCTAATAGGAGGGTAGGATGAGAAATGAAGTGGAGAAAATGCAGATATAAATAGATTACTGAGAGTAGCAGAGATATAGCATACAGTAGCATAGGGATTGGGTGCATATAACACTGCATAGGCCTACATAAAACTACTAAGACTGCAGGAAGACCTAACTCACCACTTACCCCAAGTACCACTAACCAGATTGGGATGCAGTCGGGAAGCCGGCTGACATTATACCGACAGCCGGCTTCCCGACTGTCATATTCCGGCAAGGGTGAAATGACCGGCATCTAGATGTAGACGCCGCTCATTTTACCGATGCCGGGAGACCGGCGCCCGGCATCTCGATCAAAGGGATGCCGAGCGGACAGCCGCGGGGGGAGGGAGGGTTAGGTTTAGGGCTCCCGGGGGGGACTTAAGGTTAGGCACTCCCCTGCTAGGTTAGGGTTATGCTAGGAGAAGGGAGGGTTAGGGTCAGGCACCACCGGGGGGAGGTTAGGGTTAGGCACCCCCCCCGGGGACTTAGGTTTAGGCAGCGGGGAAGGGGGGGTTAGGTTTAGGCACTTAGATGGGGGATTAGGGTTAGGCAATTGGGGGGAGGTTAGGGTTAGGCACCCCTAAGGGAGGGTTAGGGTTTGGGGGGTAGGTTAGGTTAGTTAGTACTTACCTGGGGACGATCGGGATTTCCAGCGCTGTCGGGCTCCCGCTGCCGGGATCTCTTCCTCTGTCAGCCTGACGCTGCCGGGATTCAAACTGCTGGCCATGCGGCCGGCGGTATTACATACCGATTCCACCAGATTAACAAGATTGCATGACAGATAGGCTAAATTGTACCAACTAACCACACTGCAGTACACACCTCTCATACAATGCATTCCCTGGGAGTCCTGGACTGGTGAAATACATGTTTCAGCTCTACATTACAATAGTTCCAATTTGCACTGTCAAACTCACAGGATGCTAGTGGCTTATGTGACTGAGGACCTCATTCAGAGTCGGTCGTTGCGGCCGCACGGTCGTACGCCACCGATGTTCGCTAAACTGCGCATGCGTAAAATTCGCAATGCGCGTGCGCAAACTAGCAATTACAGTCAGAAATTGCTCTCTCCTTCAACTAGACCAGGTCGTTAGTTTGAGTAACAGGATGAGGCGTTTGTGGGTGGTAACAGGGGAAGGTGCTTGTGAACGGGGGAGTGGAGATCCGAACGCAGGCGTTTACATTTTTTTATGGGAGTGCATAATTAACTAAGTAGTGTCATGGCACATGTGACATGGGAGTTTTTACACTGACTTGATCGTAGTGCTTAAGAGAGGGTATGGTCAACCTTAAGGTCTACGAGCAGCTCCAATGGTTCCCGATGGTCTCGATTAATCCTTATATGCCCGGAGATGACGTGTAATGGGAATGAGAAGGGGGCGTATTTTTAGTCTTACGCCTGCATCCTCCCCTCGCTCGTCCAGCTAACAATCCCATCTTAACGACGCAACTTGCGAACGCTTCATTTGCATATCCGGCCCCTTTTACCTTACGATCGTGCGGCCGCAACGACCGACTCTGAATGAAGTCCTGAAGCCTGCAAACTTATGGGACATTTAATACCCCATAACTAAATAGTTACATATAAGCACAGAGAGCATGTTAGTTGCCTTTACTGTTTTACTGACATAAAATACAAAAAACATTATTATAAGTCATGAACATTGACATGAGCAGATATTAATGGTAGTTTTTGAAGATACTCAGATAAAATTAAAATGAATTGTACTGAATATGTACTAATATGTTGCCACATAATGATTAGCTCAATTATGGCTAATTATTACATTGTACACACAGGTGAAGTGGGTGTTTATTATTGGAATAAAGGAGCACTACATCAGAACGGCAGCACAGAAAGGATGACTACAGTTATCTACTAAATCAACATTTTCACATATTATTGGAATTCTTACATAATTTTTTGAAGTGTTTTGTTTTGTTTTTATTATAATTAACAGAAAATTTGAAGAATACTAGGAAAGTCTGTGCGCCAATAAGTACAGCACTGTAGAAAACAGACAATGCAGTATATTAACACACTTTGTTATTAACTTGGAAATGATCAACATTTTTGTTCAAATGTAACAGCATTCAGAAAGACATACAGTATACATTTAGCAGAACAAATTAGAGCAGTGTCACGTAACACCTTGACTTCCAAGAATTTACTTTACTAGTTTTTTTAATGGTCTTATAGCCTGAAGATCTGACTCTGAACTATGAATTCCTGTCAGTATTATGTCTAATAGTGCGTAAACATTTTCTCATTTAACTTCAAACATTTGAAGATCATTGTTTTTACAGTAAGATATTTATTCATATTTTTCTGTAGAAAAAATGCTCTCCAAATTTTTTAAGTTAAATGACAATAATTTATCCACACTATTGTCATACAACTATTCCCCAAAATATAGAAATATAGGGAAATGATGTAATTAGCAGCAATTACACAAAACAATATACAATATGAATTAACATTTTTAATGAAAGTACAAAAGGTATTACAAGTAGCTACTTCTATTTTTGACAAATCAATTCACAAGTCTTCGAGTGCTGCTGCACAGACAAGCGTTGTTTAGAAATGTATTTTAAGAGTTGACATCTTTTGTAATGTAAATGTGTTTCAGTTTGTTATTTTACCTTTTTTAAATTGAATTTGTTGATAACAAATTTTAAATACATTTTAAAACATGTTGGTGTATGATAAAAATGCTTTAGGACTTTCTGCTTTTGGCTTTAAAATTCATATTTAGACAAATAAATTGCATTGGTTGTAGACAAAAAAATGTGGCTGCATATTATTTAGAGCAAGTCTCCATTAAACTATTTTTAGCAAAACTCCTGTGTAAATCATAAAAATGATTAGTAGTCATATTAAGTATCATATTGCATGTCATTTTCTAACAATTATGTTTTAATAATAAAAATATATTTAAATAGTCATCAGCATTAAAGTAATTACATTTAAATACATGTACTGGATGATTCATCTGAAAACCCATTATCCAGAAAGTTCAGAATAGAAAAAATATTATTACTGCTACTTGATTATAAATCACATCCTAAGATGTTATTATAATTATTATTTGCTTATATGGCGCCACAAAGGTTCCGTAGTATCATATATTGTGGATGGAATATACAGTAAGATTACGTAGTATATTGATAGCAGACAGGATATTTTTCTGCATGGTACCAACTTTACATACAGTACATACATAATTATAATCTGAACATTGTGTAATTACATAAAGTCTAGAAAAGGAGAGGGCCTTGCTTGCAAGAGCTTACATTCTAGAGGGGCTATGGGGAGACACACAATGGGAGAGAGGCAGGGCCGGACTGGCCATCTGACAGTTCTGGCAAATGCCAGAAGGGCCGATGGGCCAGTCCTGCCAGTGCTGCCAAGGGGGAGCCCAGATGGCAGCAGTGTGAATTTGGTGCTGGGCCACCAGCTGCAAGCCAATCAGAGCTCACAGACAGGCAGTCAATAAGCAGAGGCACCAGATAGGAATGATGGCGGCATTGTCTCTTCATGGCTTTGACTGCATGCTGGTGCATTAGCAGCCCGGCACCAAATTCTGCTGCTGATGGGAGAGGCTGCTGGATGGACACAGTGGGAGGTGAGAGGCTGCGGTAAGGACACAGGGGGGAGGTGAGTTGCTGAGGGTGAGGCATAATGTGTAAAGGGTGTTACTGTGTGGCATAATGTTATAAGAGGCATTACTGTGTGTGGCATAATGTGTAAGGGGCATTATTGTGTGGCATAATGTGTTATAAGGGGCATTACTGTGTGGCACAATGTGTTAAAAGGGACATTACTGTGTGGCACAATGTGTTATAAGGGACATTACTGGTGTGGCATAATGTGTTATAAGGGGCATTACTGTGTGTGGCATAATGTTTTATAAGGGACATTACTGGCATGATGTGTTATAAGGGTCATTAATGTGTGGCATAAGGAGTTATAAGGAGCATTACTGTGTGGCATAATGTGTTATAGGGGTAATTACTGTGTGTGGCATAATGTGTCAAAAGGAGCATTACTGTGTGACACAAGCCGGGATGTACTAACCGTGTGGAGTACATCCCACCAGTCATCGCATCCCTACTGATGGCATATGTACTAACATATGCCATCAGTACCACAAAGGACAGCTCTTCCGATAAAAGCTGCCCTTTGCAATCAGCGCTGCATGCTGGACTTCCGGGTTTATGAACCTGTAGTCCATCTGCGTATACGCAAAGTGATGCAGTGGCCGTGGGGGAGAGATCCGATTGGATTCCTCATTCCAGCACAATGTGGTAGAAGCCCATAGACTTCTATAGGTTAATGTCAGCAAAGGCTGGCGTTACCCTACGCATCAGAGCCCCGGTGGCCACCCAATAAAGCATATGGAAAATGCAGTAAAACCCCCAAAACAGGGTTTTTATTGCATTTTCCATTTAGTACATTCCACCCACAATGTGATATAAGGGGCACTACTGTGTGTGGCATAATGTGTAAGGGGCATTACTGTGTGGCATAATGTGTTACCTTACAAGGGGCACTACTACTGTGTGGCTTAATGTGTATAACGAGTATTACTGTGTGGCGTAACATGAATGAGCTCTACTGTGTGTATGTGAATAAGGGACACTCTTAAGCAGTGAAATGTGACTAAGGGACATTGATATATGGCATAGTTTGTAAGTTTGTACTATTATGTGGTCCAGCCCCTTCCCAGCAAGACCACACCAGGTTTTTTTTTGCACTCTCTCTGCTTCAATTATGGATGGTGGCACTAATGCTCTTTATGTACACAGGGCATGAAATTGTGTAGTTGCACCTCTGCTTTGGTGTGCACAGATGTGTCGTCCTTTGTGTTCAGCACCCCTGCCCTAAACAAATCCTGCAGTGAACACTATCTAATCCTCTACAACTGCTAAGCTAGTGCTTGGTCAACTTGGAAAATGCCTGGTAAGTAATACATTTCTCCACGGTAACTTGCTTCATGAATTGCACGAAGCATAGAAGAGCCCTGATTTCAGTTAAACAGGGCTCTTCTCTGCTTCATGAATAGACGATTATTAGCTATTACGAAGGCATGTAAGCAGCACTGCGCATGTGCAACATTTGAATTGCGATTACACTCGCACAGAGGATTTACTCACAAAGTGAGCGACAGGTAGTCAGCATTTGGGGGAGATAACGGAGAGTGGTTAGAAAATTACAGGCGTGTCGGACCATTGCATAAATTAGTCACTGCGTCCTTGCTCGCAGCAGGAGAGCTCTCTGTGTGTCTAGAGACCCGCTGTGTCTGTGGCATGTTAGACGTAGAAGGCTGATGGCCACCTGAGCTGCGTTCGATGATTCCGGTTTTGTTCGTGAGCGGCGGATGTGAGATGCTTTCAGTCAGGTTTCTCTAAGCGCTGGACGGCAAGTGAGTCATTAACTTATTTGCAATTGCATTAGCGTACATCTCTGAAGCAAGGTATTTTTTTTTTCATTGGCTTAAAACTTCATTAGTAAAAAAAAAACATTAGAGAATGGCAGAGACTTTCACATGTTGGAATTACTTTGATCAATTACTGCGAAATGTTGACCATAATTCCTAATTTTGCATACAAATCTGAGGGGTTATTAAAATTTTGGGCCTGATACAGATGTAGATGCAGTGGTGATTACAGTCACAAGTGGACAAAGTCTGCACATGTATCCTGATACAGGGGTATATTAAGAGAGGTGGGGGCCCATGTGCAGTCTCCATCCGTGGCCCCCTTCTCTCTACCCAGTGGACAGCAGCGCACTGAGTGCAGCAATATACTCTGGGCACTAGTCTCTGCCAGAGTCTACTGCACATGCGCAGGTCACCGGGGAAATAGCGATTTCCCTACTGCACATGCGTGAAATGCCGGGAAAATGGCCATGGTGATCATTTTCCAGGCTATTTGTACAGCGTTGCTACCATCAATGCAGGACTCCTTAGAGGTAAGTATTGAATAAATGGGTGCAGGGTGTGCGGTGTGGGACCTCCAGGACCCTGGGGCCAGTGTGCACCGTACACCCTGCACCCATCATAGATATGCCCCTGTCCTGATGGTAACCACCAAGAAATGCAGAGAGAGACAATTTCAGTGGGTGTTCCTGGGTGGTAATGGGGGTGGCACTGGTGCCCATGTTCCTACGGACATCCTGAGCAAACATGGGGCTGCTTTAATGTCAGATGGTGCAACCAATGTGTGTCCAATGGTGACGATGGTGCCACTTATTATGCAAATCTTCAGATTTGAGTAACAGACTGTGAGCATCTCTGTACAAATCCCATCAGCTGTGGCATTAATATAAAGACACAGTCACGCTGCATAAGAAGACGCTCATTACTGACCACCTCTGAATCAGGCCCTCTATTCTGTTCCAGTTAATACTAGTTAACTGTTAATTTTATTAGACATCCCGCCTCCTGCATGCATTATTGATCCAAGCTGCATCCTTGGACGCAGCATCGGATCATCTGCAATCCCATCGGCCAGGCTGAGTGACCATGGGATCATGCAAGCCGACCGCAACAAATGAGTAAAAGAGGCCAGGAAATCTTCGTCAGCTGACATAGATCTTGGCCTCTGCATTCCTCCCCTAATGGTGGTGACATGCCTCAGTTTTAAGGAATGGAGGCTGTCACCGCCCCCTCCCCGCCCAGAAATAGAAGCAGACTGTCAATCACTGACACTCTGCTGCCAGACTGCGTGCATGATCACAGAGCTGTTCTGCACAAGCGGCTGCAGGAATATTATCCTCCGGCAGATGCCCACTGTGCGTTACTGACAGGTGGCATAATTTGTGACTGTGGGATCTATTTACTAAGCAGTGTTAGGAGAAGTGAAAAGTGAAGAGTGAAAAGTGATAAGGTGCCAGCCAATCAGCTCCCAACTGTCATTTTTCAAACACAGCTTGTGAGATGGCAGTTAGGAGCTGATTGGCTGGCACCTTATCACTTTACACTCTTCACTTTTCACTTCTCCTAACACTGCTTAGTAAATAGACCCCAGTGTCAGTTAACGCGCTGCCTGGTGTGGACACAAACTATACGTCCACACCAGGCAAATGGTTAAACATGTCTTCATGCAGACGTAGTCAGCTAATCAGCTTAGGCCGGCGATCCCTGGGGAGGTAAGGACCCCCCCAATAAAGGGGTCCCCCTCTCCAGGGCATCCCAGGCCTAATGCGACTAGCATTAAAAAGTTTACATAGGGAAATACTCACACAGATTGCATAGTGTAGTAGCCTCGAGCTGAAAAGTTCACAGGCTATTACATTTGTGAGTCCCGACGCCAGCTCGCACCTTCAAAAAATGCGAGAAGGTGCAAGTTGGATTTTTACTTTAATTTGTGACCTATTACATTTGGTCCCAGGTTTCACAAACCCAAAGCTGCTTTCGCACTCACAGTGGACAATTTTTGCTTGGGAAATGACCTCATCTATTTTCAGTGCCAGAATTAAACACGTTTCGATCTTTACTCTTTGTGTTGTATAACTTATTGAGCTTGCTGTTTATTACAATGCTCTAGAGATATCACACTATATTTTTATTCATGCTGCTGTCAAATTTATTGCCTTATTGGCATTTTCTAATTGGATATTATCTTGTCCTCCTTGTACTGCCTTCTGTAATCATCCATAATTAGATGGCATTACCTTCTGTAGAGTAATTCCTTTATTCTATTGCCCTGTGCTTTGTAATCACAATGGCCACCTTTATTATCTGATTGATTCCCATTTACTGATCTCAGCAATACTTGTGTCAACATATGTTTAATGCTTTAAGAATCAAACAGAGCATTTTATAATTAACAGATTTTGGTTATTATTGCGTTCATATATCTTTTACAGAGAAAATGTAGTCATTCACATGAGTCCCTGCCGCAGTGGAGCATATACAGTCTCCTGATTCAGAGTAGTACACACAACTCTGATATTTAATGATTGGCACATGTGCCGGATCTGTACTGCGCATGTATCGATTACTGCCTGCGATTGTGACTGCAGCCCCCCTAAGCCGCAGCATGTCACTCAGGCCCGTTTGAGGCGGGGAAGGGGAGGTGATGACCAGCATTCTTGAAAACAGGGGCACGTAGGCTCCATTTTCAAATGTGTGCCGTGACCAAGGTCTGCGTCTTCTGATGCAGATTTCCTGCCCCGGAAGAGTGAAAATACCATCAATCCTGCTTGGGTTACTCAGATGGATGAAGTTTTTACAGATGATCCGATGCTGTGTCCTCAGACGCATCTGTGGATCACAGAAGCTTGCAAGAAGACACACAAGAATTTACACAAGACGTCTCCCGCAGCTTCAGCAAATTTTTACAAACAGCAGCTGCAGCTTTGTAATGCATCCAAATTCTGAGTCAGTCTCTATACTCTACACACAGACATACACACAAACGGAGCTGATTCTCAGTTGGGTGCACCTGGACAAACCATGCAAGAGGTGCAACATGGTTTTGCTGAGATGAATAGCTACTTGCTCTTACTCTATTCCCAAATCTGAATCAGGCCCTGTGTCCACACTCATAGGAAGTGAAGAGGTACATTCAGCAGGAAGGACCTGCTGTCAGAGCTGTGCTGACTCGGCAAATGACAGGGAGACAGTGCAGAGTGTTGCTGCTCTCCCAACAGTGCTGATGTCACGACTGGCTCAGGAGGATCTCCTACTGAGGAGTTGAAAGCTGAGGTTGTGGAAGGAATCGGAGGTGAGGGGCCTGGATGTATGACCTACTCATCCACAAGTATTGGATGTTGGTGAGACCTGACCAAAGGCACGGAGTCTAACCTGCTTGTAGGTGTTTACCAGTGACCCCTCCAAGCGGGATATGGGTTTTTGCTGCACCCAGCAAGCAGGTCGCAGCCCTTTGGTCAGGTATCCAATGCAGGTGGGAAATGCAGGTAGAAAACACCGATGAGGCCCAGGAGAGTGTACTTCTGAAAGAAGCACTAGCGAGGATTCTGTACATGGATGTTGTACTGAGTACACGGGCAAGGTATCAGATGCACCGCTGGCACAGGAGAGTGACACTGTAGTTGTACTTGGAGGATGTACAGAGTACACGGGCAAGGTATCAGATGCACTGCTGCCACAGGACAGTAACTAGAGACGACTCGAGAGTGGAACAGCAAGGGAACCTGGAACAAAGTGACGGCAAGCAAAACTAGTAGTAACAACATTGTACAGGCAACTTCCTGTTGTCCAGAGCCCAGTAATATACCACAAGGTAGCAGTCCCTTCAAGGGCAGCGTGAGCTGACAATGACAATGCTTCCAATGTTCGGAGGGTCAGTCAGGTGATGACGACTGTTATGGCTGCGCCCATGACGGCAACCTTGGTAACCAAATCACGGAGCAGCACATGGGTGTCAAAGTGCACCTAAGGCATAATCCTCAGAGCGTCACTCGCTGCCGCACCTGAGGTCTGATCGCTCGAGAACTCAGGGTAAGTCGGCGCTGTGGTGAGTAACGGCCGATCCTAGGCCGAATCCTGACAGCTGAGAGGCAGCGATACAAACTACTGTGCTACTATACTGGAACTTATAACTCCACAACAGCTGATGAGCTCTGTCCTTTGACCCCCAGAATTTGTTGATTTGACCAGAACTCTCATACATTTGCAGCAACTCTTTTAAAAATTATTGATGCGGCTTGATCAAGAGCCTGTGGTACTTTATCATGTGCTTAGGATACTTCTGCTTTATATTTTATAAAAGTCAGGTACTTCAGCTTTGTAGATTATCATTTTTTTTCTCAAATTAATAAACATTTGAAGAGATGTTAATAAGCACTTGCTGCCATCCAAGAATATTGCTATAGACAAAAAATTTAATTCATGTCAAATAAACCACTATGGAGAATAGGCTCAATTAATACTGTATAATATTTATTGCTATACGTAATATTTCTTACTATACTAAAAGTAAATAAAATAAGGCATAAAGTAAAAAAAATGTATATTGAAATCACAGATGTATAGTTTAAGACTTTAGGTAGTTATAAACAGCAGCGGCTCCTACCCTATTACCTAATGGGGGCTGCGTCTGCTGCTGGTCTGGCCATGGCCGGCCGGGTACCAGCGCCTGCGCAATGAATCTGGCAGGCACCGGGACCAGCGCATGAGCGGTGGTGGCGCTGCGCATGTGCATAACTTCGGCTTCTAGGGACTGCATTTTTTGTAGCCCTGAGAAGCAGTGTAGGGTTGCCCAAAAGGCAGAGCAGCGCTTCCACTGCTTCCGGACTGGCAGTCCCAGTGGTAGGGGACAGTCCTTTGCATGACTGGCAGGTGGTGCTTTTAATGGGAAGCCACCACCAGTCACAGTGTAGCCAGTAGTCATGGGCAAAGTGATACACTGATACCTCATAGTCAGGCCACATGACTCAGTTCAGTGGAGTGCTCAGTGGAAGGCTCTTTGGAATGAAGACTGTACACTGCAGTGCATGAGTGCAGAGACAGCAGCAAGTACTGGGACTAGGGAAGGACCTGACTCCCAGAAGGGTGTCACCCGGAGCGCAGACGCCCAATTACAGTGTGGCTGAGCACAGTGAGTGCACGTTCCTGGGGCAGACTGACTGTGACTGACTGAGAGAGACTAGAGAGGCAGCTGTCTCGACACATCAAACTTTGAGTGACTCGAATCATTTGAATATCTAAATGATTTCAGTCATTGTGTCTAGACATTTACTCACTAGCCATCTCTAATAGCCAGTGCAGTCACAGACTGCAACTGGATCACTGAAGTATCTGATTGTACTGAGGGTGCTGGAGCCACTGGTTATAAATGCAAAGGTGATAGCAGATAAGAGCTAAAGCTAGCGGTATGAAACTATCAGGGCTGAACCATCCCCACAAGTAACAAATCAGTGTACTATACTCATCTCACAAGAAAATGATTACAGAAAATATTCAACAGAGACTATAGTGTTCCCTGCTCCTAGACAGCAGTAATATTGATGAATAATCCAAAATGATAGTCATGCGGTGGCCACACTCCCTAAGGGAGGCCAGAACGGCCGATACACATAGAAGGACATCATTTACACCAATACTAAGAATACCAATAACACCAAGCCTCCTTGCCAACCCGGCTGAGTAGAGCACGCAGGAACCTCTGGGGCCCCTCAATCCTCTGGACCGTGAAATCTCATGAGATCACTGTACTGGGAGTTTTGGCCATTCTGGAAGACACTGTGGTGACCACACTGGTGAGCGCCCAACCTGTTCTAACCGGAATATTGTCCAGATCCAGAATAGGGATGGCCATCGTTGTGGCTACCATTGATGGCAAAATAGCAAGTGGTCATCGATGGCTACTAACTATGCAATGGATGACCATTGATGTTTTCACCAACCAATGGTTATCTCTGTTTTTTGACTGACTGGCCCCTGGGGGCAGGGCTTCACAAGTGACGGGGGGCAGTGCTATGTTCTGTGTCCATTGTAAAAAAAAACCATTTGCTTATGCTTAAACGAGGGAGGGAAACCATCTGGTTCTCCCCCATCCATGGCAAATGCATTCAACATCGGCCATAAATCATCAATGCTTATGAATCATCGAGGGTCGATGGCCAGCCCTAATCTAGAGACAGCAGGATGAAGACAAGAACAGCCAGGATGTACGACAGGTAAAGCCTCACCAGAACTTTTAACTTTGAACTCTTATTGGCTTTAATAGTCAGGGGTGAGGGATGCCCACCTCCTGGCTTGTCATCTATTACCCAATTCAGTCCCATCAACATTGAGCAACCCCTCTCACTTCACCACCCACACTGGATATCTCCCTATTACTCACCCACATTATGTGTACATCCCACCATTTAATACCCTACTTAACCCTCCCCTCCTATTTCACCCTTCATTTACCCATTGTAACCTCCCCAGAGCACTGTGACTCAATAAAGGGAATTTTATTATAACACCTGTTTTGCCTTCTCTTTACCAATTAGTCACCTTGCAAACCATATAGGTTCCATTTACACTCACTGTAGACCTGTACTAGTCATAGCATCAACCCACAAGACTGAGGTGCAGACTATCTGATATATAAATATATATAGTCGTTGTTACCTTATTGAAAAAAGAGAGTAAGGGACCTCTCCATCAGGATCTGCTGCCACCCCTACACTGAGCGCTTGGTGCAACCTCTCTCTCTACAGTATGCGGTGGACACTGTTTGCAGGTATCTTATACACTGGCTCATCTTATCAGCAGCAAGGTGGGAAAGACCCATTCAACTGTAAAAAAAAATAGGTATCCATGCTGGACTTGAATTCTTTGACCTTGGAGATTTTCACTGACGCGCTTCGTCTATCTTTATATATTTTCTATATAGACAATTATGAAAATGGAAAATATCTGGGAATAGAGCTTTTCTGATTGTGCCTATTCCATTGTACCTGAGATAAATAATTTTATTTAAAGTAGTGTGATATTTAAGAGGTAGCATATGAGACACGAAGAAGTAAAAAATGATTCACATATTGTATATTTAATATTGATACTGAGTTTGGCTGCTAGGCAACAAGACTCAATATCTTAAAACACTGTTAACTGTGTTAACTGGTAGTTAAAGTGTGCTGGATAATGATTATCTTATATGTAGTTATACTGAGAGCTGAAAAAAAATTATGTTATGCAATTAGACATTTTAGCAGAAAGCAGCAAATAATGTGCATGATAAACTATAAGTTAAAATCATGTGAAAAAGACTCATTATTTACCTAATACAAGTAAGAAGCATCACAGTCAGGTATGAGAATAAATGAGACTCACTTATTTGTGATGTGTGTCCAAGTTAAGTGGTTGCAACGAGTTGTGTTCTATTACATCTTCATTCCATTCATTCCATTACTTACACTAACTGTGTATGAAATTGTATAGAGGCAGAGAACCACTGATAACAGCTCACCAGTGACTTAGTTACATTAGTATTCAAAAACCTTTAAAAAGGGAGAGATGTCAATAATGATACTTACTAATAATTAAATATATCCAGTTGTACAATTATTTATTTTTATTCTGTATAACATACTAAGAAGTAGATCTACTATTGAAGTTTACAACTTTAAAGAGGTTAATGTATGTGATGTATGTACAGTAATGTTGCATAAACTTGCTGAACAGTTTATTCCATCCCTAAACAATTCACTACTGAGCACATGTTCAAAAAATAAGTTATTCCTAGTGGGCTTGGGGTCTACGGTTTGGAATTTTTGGGAAGTTGGTAATGGTTTGTTGATGGTTTACAGTTTTGTGAGCTTGTGTTTGGCTTGTGTAATGTTATTTGGGAGAAGGAATTAACAGTTTGTTTGAACTGTCTTACCTGGACCAATAGCATAATTTAGGGAAGTTTTTCCAAAAGTTATATATATTAAAGGGGAGTCTGGGAGTTGGTGCCTGTCAGGAACCGTATGGGAAAAAGCCAGAGAGTTTGGGTGGCTAGGGAACAAGCAGGTGAGGGACAGTGCTAGGTCTCCCTATTGTGGCCAAACCCAGGTTTGGCTAGACCTGCCCAGAGGAGCAGAGTCTAACTCACTCGGTGGTCTTCACCAGTGACCCCTCCAGTTAGGATATGTGTTTTGCTGCACCAAGTGAGCAGGTCACGGCCCTCTGTGCAGGTACCTGGGAGTGGCAGGAAGACCGGAACTATATTAGAATGAATTAGCACTGGGAACGCTAACAATGTAATAACACTAGAGGCCAGCATGAAAACTAAATAGCTAGGACACAAAGAATCAGCTAGGACTGAATACTTGAACACAGGAGACTGGCGTATAAGCTGAATACTTGATCACAGGAGATCAGCGTGAACTGAATAATTGAACACAGGAGATCAGCAAATTAACTGAATACTTGAGCACAGGAGATCCAGGTGCTGACTTGTGCAGAGAAACACAGAGAAATGTGGATACAGGCATGTACTGGGAATTACTAGAGATCCAGCTGAGAGCTAACTAGTAATTAGCATGAATGCTGACACCACAGGAATACAGGGAGGCAGTTAGAGAGCTGAGCAGCACACTAAAAGACAACACAGGGATTTACAAGAAACACTGGGTTTTATTCAGAGGCGGCCATACGGTCTACGCCCACACGGCCGCCTCGATGTTTGTCTAGTGCGCATGCGCACGAGGGAGCCGGCTCCTTTGTGTGCATGCGTGAGATCAGCTACGACCGACAGCGCCGGTCGTAGCGGGTCTCTTTTCCAAAGGGGGCGAGCTGTCGATGTTGATTGACAGCTCGCCCCGTTTGGAAGGCGGGCCGGGGGGGTGGGAGCCCAAACGGAGGTGTTCCCATGGGAACGCCTGCCATTTGGGGGAGGCCCCACTGACATCACTAGTGAGATGTCAGTGGAGAGCTTCCGGGTCTGACAGAGCCAGAAGCTCTCCGGGGCTTACGACAAGTGAGACCCTACCCTAGGGTCTCGTCGTAAGCCCCGATGGTTGCGATGGTCAATGACCATCGCGACCATCACCTTAGCGGTCATCAGAGCTGTGGGTGTTAACCCACAGCCTAATGACCGAAACAGAGGAGGCCGGTCAGGATGCAAGTGGACGCCCAGTTTCTGAGCGACCGCTTGCATCTTCCGACCGCCTCTGAATGAGGGCCACTGTGTCAAGATTCTGCCTGGGATCGGCTTCCCTTCACTAGTGTGAGCAGTGAGATGTCAGGTGCAGCAGTAAGTGACTTACTGAGTATTCTCCCTGGGGCCCGGGTGACTGTCACACAATTCTCCATATCAGAGTTCCTGCAGCGATGGTCATGGGTGCAGCCATCTTGGCTGAATCATCTGATAGATTCTTATCCAGTGGTAGCTGTGTCAGTTCTCAGCTGACTTGCTCATCCAATGGACAGCTACCTGGGGGTATAAACAGGACTCCAGGTGAACAGGTAATTGCCTGATCAACTTTGGTATTCCCAGATGGTTGCTTTATCCAGGCTTCACATGCAATCTTCCAGAGACTCCTCCCAGTGGTATATCCAGTATATGCTCTGTACATCTCCTATGTACTGAGGGCCTAATTCAGACCCGCTCGCGAGCGCTGAGCGCCGCAAGCAGGTCGATGGTGAACTAGTGCGCATGCGCACGACGGAGGGAGCTCCGTTGTGCGCATGCGCGAGACCCGCATAGCGAAAGCCAAGCTGTCGCAATGGGTCTCACACCAAAGGGGGCGTGCTGTCGATGGTGAGGACAGCACGCCCCCTTTGGTGGGTGTGCCGGGGGGCGTGGCTGCCCAGACGGAGGCATTCCCATGGGAATGCCTACCGTCTGGGGCCGGCCCCACTGACATCACTAGTGATGTCAGTGGGAGTGCTTTTGGCTCTGATAGAGCCAAAAGCACTCCTGGGCTTGCGGCAGCAAGACCCTACCACAAGGGTCTTGTCACAAGCCCGATGGTCGCGATGGTCCAGACCATCGCGACCATCTTTTTGGCCGCTCGCATAAGCTGTGGGTGGTCACCCACAGCTATGCGAGCGGCCAGGAGGCCGCTCCAATTTTAGGTAGGAGGGCCCTGATTCAGGGCCTAATTCAGACCCGCTCGCGAGTGCTGAGCGCTCGCAAGCAGGTCGATGGTGCCCTAATGCGCATGCGCACGATGGAGGGAGCTCCGTCTTTCGCATACGCGAGACTCACATTGCGACAACCAAGCTGTCGCTATGGATCTCGCACCAAAGGGGGTGTGCTGTCGATGGTGAGTGACAGCACGCCCCCTTTGGTGGGCGTGCCGGGGGCGTTGCTGCCCAGACGGAGGCGTTCCCATGGGAACGCCTACCATCTGGGTCTGGCCCCATTGACATCACTAGTAAGCACTCCCACTGACATCACTGGTGATGTCAGTAGAAGTGCTTTTGGCTCTGATAGAGTAAGTCCATAGTATGCTGGGTCCCAGTAGACTTTTTGGAGAAACCTGTAGAAGACTTATGCGAAAGCTCAGAGCTAGAAACGTTACCAACTAAAGTGTTAGTAGGCAGACTCATAGGAGCAAATCTTTCAAATACAGCTGTATTGAAAGCATCCATATCTTGAAAGCATCCATATCTTGAAGGATTGGATCCATGGATTCTATGAGTGCGTTACCCCATTTTCACGCCTCACTTCTGAAACTTGAAAGAAGAAATTTAACGATGTTTGAAGAAGTGACACCACATGTTGGAACAGTTCTCATAAGGGCTTCCACCTGTCCAAACAAAGCATGTCATATTTCCATCAAATAAAATTAATGTTAGAGCATCAGATGAGATCCGGGTGGATGAATCACCTTCAGCAGTAGAAATGGAAATACCTTGAGATTCCACAGACTGGTGAACAGAAAACATAACTAAAACTAATTGATGTTCTTTACTTAAATCAACAGATGAGACCGACAGAAAACCAGAGGAACTGGAGTCGAATAAACTCGAAAAAGCCCTTGACCGTCTAGGTAGAGTCAAATTAGTGTTATGCAACCCATCTGTGACAGATGGGTTGTATAACACTAATTTGACTCTACCTGGCCAGGGCTTCTCGGCATGGTAGTCATCGGGTATTACCTGTGAGGACCTTATGGTGGGGGGTCTCTGGCAGCGGTGCTGATGTTTGGCGAGGGGCATTGGCTGCACGTGGTTCTGTGTGGGCACATTGTCACTAGGCCTGGTGAGGTCTGGCTGTGTTTCCGTTCCATTCGCATGGGTGCCGCCATCTTGCCTGCGGCCATGTGATTCCGGCTGTCCAATCCTGGTAGATCATGTGCTCATTCCAGCCAGTCACAGCACGGCACTGAGTATTTAGGAAGGTCCAGAGCCTTCCTTCCTTTGCCAGTGCAACATGTTTCTCAGCTGTGGCTGAGAGAGAGTACCTGTGACTTACCTGCCTGCCTGTCTGTTACGCTACTAGCCTGAACCTTGCCTGCTCCAACCTGCTGGACTTACCCTGCACCCTCCACATACCTTTCACCTGCCTGAGTACCTGAACCTGCTGTTCCCTGCACCTTGCCTCCCTTCACTCCCAGCTGGACTTCATTACCTCAGCCTGCATTTGTTACAGCTCATCATTCCTGCATTCAGTTACAGCTCATCATATCTGCATTCTGTTACAGCTCACCATATTTGTTTACTGGACTGTTCCTCCCTGTCACTATGTGGACATTTCCCAATAACCCCCACTACAGTTATCAAGTGCACTTTAGTGCTATACCTGGACTTTTTATTTGCCATTCCCATGTCTTCTAAGTCACTTATTAAAAACTCCACTTTATCATTTAAGTCTGCTTCTGTGTCTGCTCCTATCACCACCCCAGGTCCACAACAAATTCAGAACCTCACACCATCGTTCTAAAGGAAGATATGCTCAGAAAATGATTCATTGTTGGGCGAGGAGTACACTAATTCGAACAAACCATCCACATCAATAATCTTGATCCCAAGACTCTCTGCCTTCTTCCGTTCGAATTCATCACCATCACGGCTCGTGATGAGATAGTTGGTTTCCTTGCTAATATTTTCAGTAACTTTGCCCCCAATGCACTCTATTAATGACTTGAGTTCTTTTTTTCTCATGAGTCCCCGAGACCCCAATGATCACAAATGTCATACCTTCAATGTAATTATCAACTCCCTGGGGAGTCTGCTTGACATCAAGAGCTTGTGAAGCACATTTGAGAGTAGAAAAAGAAGAGTTTCCAACTGGGATGGACAGGTCATTTGAACATCCTCCTAAAGTATAACACTTGGAATTGCACTTGGGACCCCCTCCTGGGGTATAACACCTGAAGACCCCTCCTGGGGTAAAATACTTGGATACCCCTCCTGGGGTACAACACCAGAAAACCCCTTTGGGTGACAAACTTGAGAGCCCCTACTGGGGTACAGAACTTGAAAGCCCCTAGGGTGTCAGACTTGAAATTCCCTTTTGGGGTATGACACTTGAAATCCCCTCCTGGGCAATGACACTTGTAACTCCCTCCTGGGGAATGAAACTCGAAACTGAGACCTCCTCTTGGGGTGTGAAACTTGAAATCCCTCCTGGGGTATGAAACTCGAAACAGAGACCCCCTCTTGGGGTATGAAACTTGAAATGAAAACCCCTCCTGGGGCAATCAACTCGAAATGGAGACCCCCGCTTTGTGTGTCACACTGAAAACGGAGACCCTTCTTGGGGTGTGAAACTCTAAATGAATACCCCCTCCTGGGGCATGAAACTCAAAACAGAGACCCCCTCTTGGGGTGTGAAACTGAAAATGAAAACCCCCTCCTGAGGTGAGGAACTTGAGACCCCCTCCTGGGGTGAAAAACTTGAAACTCCCTCTTGGGGTGAGAAACTTGAGACCCTCTCCTGGGGTGAGAAACTAGAAACCCCCTCCTGGGGTGAGAAACTTGAAATCACCTCTTGGGGTGAGAAACATGAAACCCCCTCCTGGGGTGAGAAACTTGAAACCCTCTCCTGGGGTGTGAAACTAGAAACCCCCCCCGGGGTGAGAAACTTGAGACCTCTCCTGGGGTACGAGACTTGAAACCCCCTCATGGAGTATGGGACTTGAAATCCCCTCCTGGGGAGAGAGATTTGAAACAGAAGAGCTTAAATCTGGAAGTTCAGATTGTTCTTCAGAGATGACCAGCTGGAGTTTTCCAGTAGAACAGGAAATGTCCAGACTGAGACCGGCAGAGGCAATATCCAGGCTGTGACTGCTAGAAATGAAATCCGGGCTGTGACCGGCAGAGGCAAAATCCGGGCTGTGACCAGTAGAAACGGAATCCGGGCTGTGACCGTTATTATTATTACATTTTATTTATAGGGTGCCCAAGTGGTCAGCAGCGCCATACATACAGTAAATGGTACACAGAACATTACATTACAATACAGTGACCAAAGTATAAACAGAACACAAGTAACAATTAGCAACACAATTCTCCATACACAATACAGCTGGGAAGGTGAAGGATGACATGGAAGTGCTAGAGAAGAGGGCTGTGAGACAGTGGGGAGGAGGACCCTGCTCCTAGGAGCTTACAATCTATGGGGCAGAAATTGGTAGAAACGGAAGAAATGGTAGAAACGGAATCCGGGCTGTGACTGGTAGAAATGGAATGAGAAGTGTACCTGACTTTAGGAGGTTGAAATATTCTCACAAAAATTTCCTAGACGAGGGTAGCAGCATCTTGAAACAGGAACTTGGCTGCCTGATCACTGCTGGCCACAGTGATTGGAACACAGCAAGAGAGAGGCCACGGCCCAATCGAAAACTTTAACTTTCTTTTGCTTAGTGGACATCACCTCCTCATCTGTAACTGAAGAAATGGAAACCACTGATGGCTGATGGGAAGATCCAAAAGCACAGACGTTGGGAGTCTCACACTTGCCACCACTTCTCGGTGGGCACAGAGTACAGTCTTTAATTAAGTGATCGTCATAACCACAATATAAACACAGATGTAGTTCCCGGTGCCTCTGACGTTCAACCTCAGTAAGTTTAGGGCGCAGGAAACTTTGATGCCTTACTTTAGTTTGCTTGGAAGATATGTTAGTCAAGTCAGGA
The DNA here is from genome assembly GCA_031769625.1 of Taudactylus pleione. Lineage (NCBI taxonomy): Eukaryota > Metazoa > Chordata > Amphibia > Anura > Myobatrachidae > Taudactylus > Taudactylus pleione. Next base: position 6,933,152 of record JAUIMM010000081.1, on the reverse strand, counting down.
GTAGCACTAGAAAGCTTGGAAATAACTTGAAAAATTTTGGGACAGAGACTTTGTAGTTGTTCTAGAAGCCAGTAGAAACTCATGAAAAACCGCTCCACCCTGGAACCCAGTGGCTTGCATGTTGTTGGCTGTTCAAACTGTCATCAACCATATCGGAAAAAGCCAGGGGGTTGTGGTGGCTAGGGAACAAGCAGGTGAGGAACAGTGCTAGGTCTCCCTATTGCGGCCAAACCCAGGTTTGGATAGACCTGCCCAGAGGAGCGGAGTCTAACTCACTTGATGGTCTTCACCAGTGACCCCTCCAGTTGGGATATGGGTTTCGCTGCACCAAGTCTGCAGGTCGCGGACCTTTGTACAGGTACCTGGGAGTGGCAGGAAGACCGGAACTATATTAGAATGATTTAGCACTGGGAACCCTAAGAATGTAATAACACTAGAGGCCAGCATGAAAACTAAATAGCTAGGACACAAAGGATCAGTTAGGACTGAATACTTGAACACAGGAGACCAGCGTGAACTGAATTCTTGAACACAGGAGATCGGAGTATGAACTGAATACTTCAACACAGGCGTACAATACTTGTACCCGGCATGGAGGTGAGTAGCGGCCTATCCCAGGCCGCATCCTGACAGTACCCCCTCCTTTCAGGGTGGCCTCCGGACACAAAGAAGTGCACTAGAAAAACTTTAAAAACTTGAGACACCAGAATAACTGTTAAAAAAACTAGAAAAATTTTTTTTAAACTTTTGAGACATCAAAACTGAGAAAACTTCTTAAATCTTGATTGAGCCTTCAGATATCCTCTCAACTTTCGTATCCAAGAAAATTACTTTTGTCCTCAGAGCAAGTGGACCACTCACCCTCACTGCAAACGGAACTTTTCTCACCTAGGAAATCCAATGTAACACCAGTATGAGGATCTTCTTCTAGACATGAAGTACATAAAGACTTGGTACATGGAACTGTACATTTACCAATGGAGACCTAGCGAGTGAGTAATATACTTGCTCATGTCTGGCTGCCAGTGGCGGGCTGGGCTGGGGGGCAGGGTGCCATGTGCCCTCCGGGCCGCAGCGTCATGTGGGCCGCGGGCTGCGGGCAGTCTGTGTCACTGTGACACAGACTGCACCGCGTGTGTAGCGCTGACCGGAACGAGTTCGGTCAGCGCTACACAGCACAAACACACAGCCGCCGGAGCCGGCAGCTGTGTGTTTGCTGTAATAAGCAGCCGCTGAGAGTCTGTCAGACTCTCATCGGCTGCCGCTGCTCCCACTGCGGGAGCCATCTTCCGGCTCCCGCAGTGGGTAATGGGAGAGAAGTCGTCATGACGACGTCTCTCCCATAATGCAAAGCGGCCAGAGGAGCCGGTGGAAGCGTCGGGACCAGGAGCGGGAGTTTCAGGTAAGTGTTTTTTTTTTTTTTTTTTTTAATTAAGTCTCTCTCTACTGGGGGGGGACTACTGGGGGCACTACCAGGGCGGGATTACTATGGGGGCACTACCAGGGGGGGATTACTACTGGGGGCACTACCAGGGGGGTGGATTACTACTGGGGGCACTATAAGGGGGGGGGAATACTACTACTGGGGGCACTACAAGGGGGGGACTACTACTACTGGGGGGACTACAAGGGGGCACTACTACTACTGGGGGCACTACAAGGGGGGGCTACTACTGGGGGCACTACAAGGGGAGGGGACTACTACTAGGGGCACTGCATAGGGGGAGGGGACTACTACTAGGGGCACTACATAGGGGGAGGTGACTACCACTGGGGGCACTGTGAGGGACCACTGCTGGGGGCTCTATATAAAGGGCAATACTGGGGGTACTGCATAGGGGGGAGACTACAACTGGGGACTCTATTTAAGGGACATTGCATAAGGGTTACCACTATTGGGGGCACTGCATGGGGGGGTGGACTGCTACTGGGGGCACTGCATAGGGGGTACCACTATTGGGGGCACTATATAAGGGGCTTACTACTGGGGGCACAAGGGGCACGGAACAGGGGAGACCACTACTGGGGGCACTATATAAGGGGCTTACTACTGGGGGCACAAGGGGAACTGCATAGGGGGGATCACTACTGGGGGCACTACTGGAGGCCTGCATAAGGGTGTTATCTCCTGTGACACACGGGAGCACTGCATATGGGCACTACGACAGGGGGCTGCCCCTAATCTTTATTTTTACCTTACATTAATCCCATATGGACCTGCCTCCTCCCTGAAACACTTGAGGGGGGGCTGCGCCGTAGCACGCACGTTCTCCGGGACCCTGGCTACACGCTACTCCTCTGCCAGGGCCGCCTGCATGCATTTGCCCCCCAGGCTAAAAGTTGCCAGCCAGCCCCTGCTGGCTGCGGCATGTGTTTGTGATCAGGGAGGACAGAAACCACCCATGAAACAGTAGGGCAAAAAGTCGCTTAATCTTGATTTTCAATATGAATACAGACCGTGAAAGCGAGGCCTCATGATTCTTCTGGCTTTTTGAGTTATCAGCAGGAGTTGTCAGAAAACAGATCGATGAGTTCTTTTGTTCATATTATTTTCTTACAGCTCCGAGCATCCATTAAATTGTGACAAAAATGTTATTGCTAAATACAAGTCCCTTTTGGTTTATATATTAGTTTAAGTCATTATTCATGGTGGTTAGTATGTTATAATTTGTACTTGCCATAGACAAATAGCAAATTATACAAATGTCCTAAAGGTGCCTACACACTTGGCGATGTGCTCACGATCCGACATTGTGTCTGATTTCCCCTTGAACTCTCCCCAGCAGCTCCCTGGCAGTCGTTTGCATGATTTGGTGTTAAAAACTGTTCAATGTGACAAACGATTTATCGTGCCTCCTAACTATTCCATCGTGACTGAGATTGTCAGATCTGCCCTACAGCATGGCAGATCTGAAGATGCGATGAACGACATGCGGGGACGCGCATCGGCATGGTGATCGTGAGTGGGCACTCACGATTTGGGCAAATTTTACACGATTTGTCGTCACGATGCATTAGAATCGGGCAAATCGTGTAAAATGTCGCTAAGTGTTTAGGCACCTTATGTGTATATGCTTTTCACATCAGTTTGCATGTATACCTTACTGTACTTGGCCTACATTGCAATGGCCCCATTCTGCCCATCAGGTCTTATTATTTGTGCCCCATCAGTTACTATTTATTGAAGATAACACATTTTCTAATCAAAGTCAGTAGCCTTGTCATGATGGCCGTTTTCGTACCCCAAGGCCAAAAGAATCGATATTATGGACTTAGGCCCTCATTCAGAGCCGCTCGTAAGTGGTCGTACGCTCGTAGTCATCCGATGTTGTTAAACCACGCATGCGTCAGTGTAACAGTGCGCATGTGCGTACGGCTGATTGCGATAATTTTTTCAGTCGTTTGTCGAATAGCGAACAGGAAGTGACATGTCAAATGTGATTGACAGAACAGTCCATTTTGGGGCGGTGACGGGGGTGGAGATGGGAAAACGCAGACGTGTCGAGGCGTTTTTTGGGCATACATAAATTATCTGTTGCGAACAGCCAATGTGAACGGAACAAGTGTTACGTCACTGTCTGATCCACTTTCCATTAAAACTGCTCGCTCAGCTTGTGGTCTGGTATTCTCTACCGCAATGACGATGGTCTCTTCGTTCTTCCCGAGGCTCATCGATGGTTTTCCGAATTATCAATTGAGGCCTCAAAAACAATCAGTTTTGAATTGCAAAAATGCTTGTACGGTGTTTAGCCAATAGCCTTTTTTTAGTAGCAAAAAAACGTACGCAGGTGAACTACTCAGCTGCTAATTTCTGGGTTAGACATTCAATTAGCTTACAAATTTGTTTTACGTTTGCGTGTTTTTGCCAAATTTGTTTTCTTTTTTGTTTAGGGCAACAATATTGTACGCATGTTTGTTGTTTTTCTTAATTTTTTAGGGGCCAAGAAAACAATCGTCCTTTTGTTTTTTGCTAAGTGTTAATTAAAACTCATAAATTGTTTTTAACTCTTGTTTTTAAAAAAAAAAAAATAATGTTTCGTTTTCCGTTGTATTGTTTGTAATGTTGTTTGCGGGATTACCTTTTAACCAGTTTTTGAATAAATTAACAATAGAATTGTGCAGATTTTCAACTTTATTATATTTTTTGTTGGTTTTTTTTTTTTAAATTTTGGGGAAATAAAAAAAACTTGATAACGTAAAAACAAATAACAAATGAATTTAGAAACACACAAACAAAATAAGTGGCATTTGAAATCCACAAACAAACACAATTAATAAAAAATTCACAAGAAAGGAGAGGGAGGTTTTGGCCATTAAGGAATATGGGGCAAAAAATGAGAAGGATTGTGGGAAAATTAGCCAGTGCTGTCATCGCCTTTTGGCCCGTTTGGCCAGGGTAGGGAGGGAGCCTGAACGGGTCCGGGATGTCCTTCTGCTGGCCTGGCCAGAGGCAGATGTTGTGGCCTCTGGACTAGGCATAGGGCTAGGCACATTTGGAGGGATGGCTGTTGTTGTGCCAGAGGTGGAGGGTCCTGATGTTCCGGCAGGAAGGGAGGCCGGCTCCAACATGTGCTGGCGAACGAGCTGCTCCAGGGCATTTGCTATTCGCACGTTGGCCCCAGTATTTTCCACCAGGGCCTTAGCAATGGTCACGTTGGCCGCAGCACTTTGCTCCAGGGGATCCGCCATCCAAAGCAGATTGGCGTCCATCCTCAGCAGAATCTCGGTCTGCTGATCCGTTTTAATATTGAGATCAGTGAGGAGGCCCACTGCCTGCGAGGGGGAATGCCCTGGACTGTCTGCCACATGGTCCCCAGCTGGATCTACTGCTTCCTCCCCTGCAGAGCCAGCAGAAATTCTGCGGCCAAAGCTCCCCTCTGGAGCAGACTCATCCGCCTGTGTCTCTGTGAGAAAAAAGAGAAAAGAGTAACATTATAATCTCGATATTGTCCCAAACACATTTCTGAGTTGTTAACATTACAACATTTACCTGGGGCAACATGAGGAGCCGCAAAGTCTGGCATGTCGGTAATCCATGTTCGACACGCCAAACACCTCCTCATCCTGCACACACCCCTGGGCCATCTCCTCCAAATCTGTGAGCTCCAGTGACACAGGGGTGGGACCCCCACCTGTCCCCCCTGCATGCCTAGCCCTATCAGCCAGTTTTTGCTTAAGACGATATTTGAAGTCGCTCCATCTGTGGGGTAAAAAGTTGGCATTATTCCGGCAGTATTTGGACCTGTAAACACTTTTTACTCAAATGTAGTTTTTACGTACCGGCGTTTGACCTCCCGGGTTGAACGTTCAAAATCACCCACCCTATTGACACCACTGGCTATGTCATCCCACATTTTCCATTTCTGGCTTGCACTCATATTCCTTGCTGCCTGTGGCAGGTTGTCATTGCACATTTGCACCAAAACCTCCATCTCCTTGCTTGTGAATTGTGGCTGCCTTTTTTTTTTGGTTTAGTTGGCCTACTAGGCCCAGCAGCCTCTTCCATGGCATCCTCAACACCTTTTTTGAAAATGGGATTAAAATTTATAATGTAAAATGTTCCCAAAATTATTGTTAAACAGAATCCTTTTTCCCAAAAAAGAGAAATACTTACCTGGCGCCTCTTGGCCAGTGCTTTGCTGCTCTGTAGTCATTTTGGACTTTCAGGTCTCACTACAGCAGACCGATTTGGCTTTTCAGTGACGTTTTTATACATGCGTCAGCATTATTCGGCCGCATCATTGACTGTGTGCTCCTATTGTCCGTCCTTAATTTCAGCGGGAAAATAAAGACTATTTATGGCTTGGTGTGACTGGAGTCGATGTGGCATGTTGTTTGTTGGAGGATTGACGTTGGAGTGGTTTTGAGGCTTACTGAGTAGAAGGAGGACATTTTCGGAGCGATATTTTGTTTTTTTTCTAGCTTCTTTCTTTTCCATTGATTATTTTTTTATTGTTTGGCTATTTTTTGGTGATTTTTGAGTAAGTATTGTAAAAAACCACCGTAAAAAATAATAGTAAATAGTTTACAAATGTTTTTAATATTTTTTTTTGGTTTACAGTTAGTTTGGCATTGTCCCAGTGAAGTTTTTGAACTTTGGGATATTTATCTGTTTTTGGTAAGTGTTTTTGTTTTCATGAATTTACAAATTAGATATGTTGTTCTTAGCATATGTTTCGCAAAGTAATGTTGTTTTTTTTCTGGGAACAATCATGTCTTACCACTAAATGTAGCGTACTATTTTGCGAACTAATGTGTCTTGATTTAACTGTAAAAGTAGCGTACTATTTTGCGAACTAATGTGTCTTGATTTAACTGTAAAAGTAGTGTACTATTTTGTGAACTAATGTGTCTTGATTTAACTGTAAAAGTAGCGTACTATTTTGCGAACTAATGTGTCTTGATTTAACTGTAAAAGTAGTGTACTATTTTGCGAACTAATGTGTCTTGATTTAAGTGTAAAAGTAGCGTACTATTTTGCGAACTAATGTGTCTTGATTTAACTGTAAAAGTAGCGTACTATTTTGCAAACTAATGTGTCTTGATTTAAATGTAAAAGTAGCGTACTATTTTGCGAACTAATGTGTCTTGATTTAACTGTAAAAGTAGCGTACTATTTTGCGAACTAATGTGTCTTGATTTAACTGTAAAAGTAGCGTACTATTTTGTGAACTAATGTGTCTTGATTTAACTGTAAAAGTAGCGTACTATTTTGCGAACTAATGTGTCTTGATTTAACTGTAAAAGTAGCGTACTATTTTGCGAACTAATGTTTTTTTAAATTTTCAGTGTAAAATCATGTCTTAACACTAAATGTAGTGTACTATTTTCTGAACTAATGTGTGCTCCCTTCTTTATTTTTTCATGAAAACAATTTGTTTACAATCATATTTTATTTAATGAATCTTAAACATATTTTCTACTTTTGAAATGTAGGGTGTTCTGCACATGACACGTCCCAGGCCTGTAAGCATCTTTGGATTTCTGAGAAAAGATAAGTATATTTTTTGTTACACATTTGTCTAAAACAATAACTACCTGGCTTACCATTTCAGGTTGATGTTGGTCGTATTATATTGGCCATGGTTCCAGAACCCGACCAACCTCAACTTCGTCCCAGGCGTAGGCCTCGTAGGCATGCAAGGCCCCAGATATATAGAACAGGTGTCACCCTTTTTGGAATGCAAGATGATGAGGTGTTATGGCGTTACCGTCTGCCGCCCCAAATCATCATAGACACTCTCTCATTAATAGAGAGTGATCTTGAACGGCAAATTGACAGTCCTACAGCAATACCACCACTTACTCAATTAATGTTGGTGTTACATTTTTGTGCCTCAGGATCCTTTCAAACCACTGTGGTAATAGTTGCGGGAATATCCCAATCCTCCTTTTCAAGGATCCTGAGGGTAGTGATGGAGGCCCTTTTTAAACACCTCCATCATTTTATTAAAATGCCATTGGATATGGGTACCCTTAATGTGGTGAAGGTGAATTTTTACCAAATAGCTGGCTTCCCACACATCATAGGGGTTGTGGATGGCACTCACATACCACTTCAGCCTCCAGCAAGGCTGGAGGCTATTTTTAGGAACTGAAAGCACTTTCATTCACTGAATGTAATGGTGGCATGTGATGCCTCCCTCCAGATCCTGTCCCTGAATGCCAAATTCCCCGGCAGTGCACATGATTCCTTCGTCATCTGGCAATCAGGGATTTGGCACAAATTAAACAACCTACAAGCTGGTAATGCATGGCTTCGGGGTAAGTTGAAACCTTCTGTTGAAACCAATGCAAAGCTTGTTACACAATGGTTCTGATGTTTGTTTTTATATTTTCACAGGAGACAGTGGTTACCCTTGCACGCCCTGGCTGCTCACTTCTTATTTGGTTCCCACACCAGGGCCACAAAGTGAGTATAATGCCGCACTTACAGCCACCAGGCAGGTGGTGGAGCGCTGTATCAGCTTTTTAAAAGGCCAATTCAGATGCCTCCACCGCTCTGGTGGCGAGCTCATGTATTTGCCAGATATGGTTTTGAAAATTGTGGTCCTGTGTGGGATATTTTACAACATCGCCATAAGGAGTGGTGTCCCAATGCAGCCAGAGGATGCCTTGCCTGAGGATGGCAACCCCGAGGTTGGTCGGAGGTCAATATGTGGGGGGCCATACGCGATGATGTGGTGGCCAGATTTTTTTAGGTAATTATTTAAAAAAATTAAGTTAATTGACACAATGTAGACATGTAAGATTTTAATGGCCAATTTTTATTTGTGTTTTATATTTTTTTGTCTTTTATTCCATAAAATTAACCTAAGAAATGATGCCTACTACCTGATCCAAAAAATTTACTTTATGTGGCCACATTGGATATAACTTCTGGAACAATGATTTCTTTGCCTCATTTGTGGATTCATGTTGTCATGCTACTTCTTCAAACAGTTCTTGATTGTTGTTGTTATTTTGTTCTTTTTGGTGTTGGTTGTATTTTTGAGTGTGTTTTCACTGTGTGAATTGATTGTGACAATTCACTTTGTGTTTATTATTTGTGTGCATTAAATTTTTGTTTAACGTTAAACAAACATTTCCTTGGTAAATTACAAGCAAGTGTAACCTGGTCCAAGAAAGGCAAACTTGCTTAATGGCTAATCCTGTAATGTGTTAAATTGTAAAGTATTTTACCCTGCTTTGTGGCTAAAAACAAACACCAAAGATATTATGGTGAATCAGTTTGTTTTCTAATCTAGGCCTAAGCAGGTTTGATTTAATTTTTACATTACCCACAAAAAATTTTTAACAAAAATTGCTGTTAATTCTACAAACCTATTGGTATTGTTAGGTGTTTAATGTGCCAGCTTACATACTTACTTGAGCTTTCTACAATCTAATTTACATTACTTAAAAAATCATGCTACAATAGTCGACTTATGTAAGGTTCAACAATCTAATATTTACAGACAAGGAATGAGACTTTAATAAATCAAAATATATTTTATTTTTTTAACATTTTTTTTGCGATAAAAAAAAAAATTAGTGGCGCTGGAGCGCCAACAAATGATCCAGGACCACTAGCATGCCTACTACACGGCCCCTCAAGCTCTGCAAGCTGGAAAACAGTTCTTGGAAAAATGTGTGGATTACTAAAATAACACCTTAATTTATATGTTACCAAACAACTTAAAAATCAGACTATACTTAAAAAAAAGAGAAAAAAAAACCAACACCAAAGTAATGCCAAATGCAAAGATTGTATAAAAAAAATTAAATAAATAATAATAACATGAAAAAACCACAAAAAAGGGAGAACTACGCAAAAATACTACATTTGTTGGTAACGTAAACAAGAAAGACACAAGTATGAGTGTTTGGACATGTGTCATATGTGTAAGGGGAAAACATCCTAGACATTGTTTCACAAAGATATATATCCAAAACATTAGAAATACTTAACAAATTTGAAATGCACAGACAAAAGGACAACATCAACCAAAAACAAAATAATGCAAAAGCAACCATAGTTTAAAAGGGAAACATACCGGTCATAATGATGACTGGGCCTGGAGCCCCGACATCGTCCTCCTCAGAGGTGGGCCAGTGCTGCTCGGATGGAGGAGGGGTGATTTGGCTGGAGGTTGAGGGTGAGGAAAAGAGAGGGGTGGGTGGAGGGGAGGGTGATGAAAAGAGAGGGGGGTGGAGGGGAGGGTGAATTTTGAGGGATGGGAATGTGATGAGAGGGAGGGGCATCACGGTCTGCCAGGTCTGGGGTGGAGGGGGAATTTGGGGAAGGTTGGGGAGAGGAGGTTTGGGTGGGAGTGGGGGATAGGGGACGAGCCCGATGTCGTTGACGTCATAGTCTGCGCTCAGCCCCTAAATGATGGATAAAAATTTATCTTATTAAGTATTTAATATTTTTATTAAAAAATTTACACACCCCCCAAAAAAAAAAGCGCTATACGGGAAACATGCACACGCAGGTATGTCCAAAATAAAGAAACAGGGCTAGATGGAAAACATGCACACACAGGTATGCTTACATTTAAAATGTTACAAAAAAATACACTTACTTTCCAGAATTAGCTGACGCAAATTGGCCAAAAGGCGTGGGGATCTGCGGCGTAGATCTGACCATCGTCGTTCGAGCTGCCCGATATTGCGGCGGTAGCCCAACGTACGCAGACGGCGCCGCACCTCCGCATAGGCTTGCCACTTGCGGAGGTTAGTGATGGCGGCCGGATGCTCTGTTATTCTCCGGTCCATCACATCTGTGAGGACCAGGAGTTCGCGGCGACAAAATGCTGCGGCTCTCATGATGGCAATGATTTTTTCAACACAAAACAGTTTTAATAAAGGTCCCAGAAAAAATATGATTGGCTAAAGTACTTTGAAAATTAACAGAAAGCATTCTATTGGTTATTGTATGAGTCATGTGACCTACACCCTCACAAATATAATGTGAGTTATGATAGGCTTGATGCAGTGACATGCATAAGCTAATTTAAATATTATTAATAAAGATGAAAAATCTGCATATAAACAAACGCAAAACAATAGTAGCATTCAAACAAACTTTAAAATGTGAAAAACCATCCCCTTGGTACAAACGTACGTATTCTGCGGAAGGAATGACACACACGAACAAAAATAAAGTTTATTGACATTGTAAAAAAAAACGAATTGCAAAGATGTGAATACCAATTAAGCTAATGAATATACTGATTGCTATTAATCGATTCAAGTATGTTTGCAGAATGAAATAGCAGGCAATCGAAAAATGACAGGCCCACTTCCGGATTTGACTTGTGCGAGCGTTCCCTGTAACCAAAGAGGGGATGGACGGTCGCTATTTTGAACGTTCGCTAGCTAGAGGAGGGGTTGGGAGACTATGGGGCGGAAGGTTAGCTACGAGTGAACATACGAGCGAGCGCTTAAATTTAAATTTTTCCGCTCGTACGGCGGACGAGTGAACGGCCACTTGCGTCCGGGTCTGAATAAGGCCCTTAGATCAAGTGCTTGGGAACAAAATGCAAATGCTGTTAACTAAGTATACTGTGCATGAAGGTATGATGAAGGATAGGAATCTGAGGGGTCTATTTACTAAGCAGTGTTAGGAGACTGAGTGAAAAGTGATAAGAAAGTGATAAGGTACCAGCCAATCAGCTCCCAACTGTCATTTTTCAAACACAGCCTGTGAGGTGACAGTTGGGAGCTGATTGGCTGGCAAGTTATCACTTTCTTATCACTTTTCACTCTGTCTCCTAACACTGTTTAGTAAATAAACCCCTGAGTATTAGTAGCATCCATTCAATTACAGTATGAGAGAAAGTTAAAACTGACAAAGGCAGCTGATTGGTTGCTAAATTACTGTACATCCATACTATAGGCCTGCATCAGTAGAGGACTCAATGCTATCACAGCTGCAAAAATAGAAAATATGCTAATGCCTGCCAAAGTTCAGCCGGCATAAAGACGCCCACCGCTGCCTTCTGATATCTGCCCAATGTTGCACTCCTGTGTAAACATTAGTACCATCGACGCACATCAAGCAGTCACGCAGCATGTACGGAAAGTCAGACTAGCCGCAAACATTGTAAGTTTTATCGCACGCAGAGAGCTCTCATGCTGCTTATGCAAACGCAGGGGCTAATTTATGCACGCCCATGAAACAGCGTTCAAATGGACAGGCAGGCCTGCGTTTTTCTGATCAACCCTGTTACCAACCCCGAACACTGACAAACTGTCACTTACTTTGCAATGGATTCCTCTGTGCGTCCGTAATCGCAGTGTGATCACAGCACATGCGCAGTGTGGCTTATACGCATGTGCGATGGCTGACAATCACTCGATTAGCGTAAATCACAGAATTGTGTCCGAGGCTGAATCAGGCCCTATGTTGCTTGTTGCAATCCATGACCAATTTGGACTAGATAATTATAAAAAACTTTGTACATGACTTTGATTCTTACAATTAAAAACAAATCGCTCATTTGTTGAGGTGCTGAGGGTGATATCTGGGATGACAATTTGCAAACGTTTGTAACTGTCATAGCAATACCATTCAAAATTGTGAGGGATCGGACTAGTGAATTTCTCACCCTTGCCAGCTGTGCAAACGAATCAGTCAACATTGTGATATAATAAAACAAAATGTACTTGAAAGCTTGCGATGACGTTACTTCAAAATGATGGTTGCTATACACAACGCAAGACTCAAACTACTGCAGCACCCTCTCATCCCACCTTACTTCCGGTGACTTATATTTCAAGTTTAAAAGAGAATCTCTGTAGGGGAAAACTTTCCTAAGGTTTTAATGTCAGAATTTTTTGAATTTTATATGTATTGAATTTTTTAGTGGTCTGTTTTTAAACATTTAATTAAACACATAGAACACATATATTGCAGCCAACATATACAATAATTTAGTATCAAAATGCACACGGCATTGTAATTATTCTCAGTATTACATAACTCCTCCACGAAGCGCTGCAATAGGTGCCAAATAAAGTCCACACACATTCCTCCTTTTCCTCCTTTTCTCCTCCTTGTTTAGAGGATCCCACAGTGATTGGGACACATCAAGAGAGAGGCCACGGCTACCATGAGCCGTGGGCTGTTTCTTATGAAGTGACGGCTGCCCTGCAGCCACTGGTAAGGGGTCCTGCAGGCTACCCAATCGCTGCTGGCCACAGTGATCGGGACATAGCGGGAGAGCCTTGTTATAGCCATGGTGTCACGGCGTGGCATGCGCTTGGACCCGGAGTGGAGTCGGATGAGGAATGAGGACTTGTTTGCTGGTACTTGAAGGCAGCCGGCCTCAGGGGAGTATGACTCATGAAGGAGGGGCACGCGACGGGATCAGAACCAGGCTGCGAGACACTGGCGGAACTCAGAGACCCGGGGTAGGCTGGGTATAGCAGGTAGTCGGGATCAGGAGACAGGTAGTAACAGGAGCAAACTGCACCAAGGCTGAGAGGGGAGTCTGCAGAACCACACTGGTAATGACACTTTAAATGAGCAAAGGAGCACAGAGAACTAGCTCACAGCATGCACTGTGATAGACGTTGCACTGGCAACTAAAGAGCCTCTTGGCAGCCCTTTAGTACCCTCAGGCAGTGCAGGATTGGTTGCTAGCCTCCCCAGCCCAGACTGAACCTGATTGGCCAGAAACAACATGTGACCCAAATCCAAGATGGCCGCGCCCAGTGATCACAGTGTGGAAGCGCTGCCAGTCTCAGCCCCTCTCACCTGCCTCCAGATGGAAGCCCTTGGTCTGCGGAGACTCACAGCACCCAGCGCTATTCTCCAGGAACCTGCACCTCTGCTGGAAACACCATGCCACAGCGCCCGTAGCGGTAAGCGCCGCGATCTCAGCAGCCTGTCACCCCTGGTCTTGACAGTACCCCCTCCTTTAGGGGTGGCCTCTGGACACTTCTTGGGTTTACCAGGATTCTCAGAGTGAAACTTAAGCACTAGGCGAGGAGCGTAGACATCCTCAGCTTTCACCCAGCAATTTTCTTCAGGACCGTAACCTTTCCAATCCAGTAGATATTGGAGTTGCCCATAACGAAAACGAGAGTCCAGGACCTGTTTGATCTCGAACTCTACACCCCTCTCAGTCAAGACTTTGGGGGAGCGTGGCAGAGTATTGCGAAAGCGATTCAGGATGAGAGGTTTCAGCAGGGAAATATGAAAAGAATTTGGTATTTTGAGGTAGGACGGAAGTTTTAATTTATAGGCTACTGGATTGATCACTTGAACGATGGGAAAAGGACCGATGAAACGAGGAGCAAATTTCATAGACGGCACTTTAAGGCGAGTGGATAGCCATACTAAGTCACCTGTTTTTAGGTTGGGCACCGCTCTCCTTTTTTTGTCCGCTGTTAATTTATATCGAAGAGAGGCTTTTTGTAAGGAGGAATGGACCTGAGTCCAAATCTGAGAGAATTTCTGTAGGGTGGAGGTCACTGCTGGTACATCGAAGACTGGCAATTCTTGAAACTCTGGTACTCTGGGATACAGTCCAAAAACTACAAAGAATGGGGTTTGCCCCATGGATGAATAATAGGAGCTTTTATGGGCAAATTCGGCCCAGGGTAAGGTGTCCTCCCAGTTGTCTTGTGATGAAGACATGTGAATTCTTAGGAAAGTCTCAAGGTCTTGATTGACCCTCTCTGTAGACCCGTTAGACTGAGGATGGTAAGCTGTTGAAAAATTCAGTTTGATTTGAAAGATAGAACATATAGCTCTCCAAAATCTGGCTACGAACTGTACCCCTCTATCAGAAACAATCTCAGTTGGAAGTCCATGGAGACGGAAGATGTTGTCGACGAATAACTGAGCCAACTCTGGAGCAGACGGCAACTTCTTGAGGGGAACGAAATGAACCATTTTGGAGAAACGATCCACTACTACCCAGATGGTGGTAAACCCATTAGAAACAGGTAGATCCGTTACAAAGTCCATGGAAAGGTGTGTCCAAGGATGGGTTGGTACTGACAGAGGAAGAAGTGTGCCGGCAGGAACCTGTCTGGATGTTTTAGGTTGAGCACACTGTGGACAGGAGGCGATAAAGGCTTCAATTTCCGACTTCATAGCAGGCCACCAGTATGATCGTTGCAGGAATTCCAAGGTCTTGCGTATGCCCGGGTGTCCGGCAAAACGAGAGGTATGAGCCCACTTCAAAAGCTGCTTGCGCATGTCTGAGGCCACAAATGTCTTCCCGGGAGGAGGTTGAATGCAAGTGGTAGTGAATACTCTGAAGTCTAGAACTGGAGTTTCCTTATGACCTTCGGAAGATGTGTCGGAGGAGAGTGATCGAGAGAGAGCATCTGCCTTTTGATTTAGTGAGCCTGGGCGAAAAGTTAAAGTAAAATTGAAACGAGAAAAGAATATTGACCATCGAGCCAGGCCGGAACTCAGGCACTGAATATTTTTTAGGTATAGGAGATTCCGATGATCTGTATAAACAGTGATGGGATACATCGCGCCCTCAAGAAGATAACGCCACTCTTCAAAAGCTAGTTTCACAGCCAATAATTCCTGCTCTCCAATGGGATAATTCTTTTCTGCTTGGGAAAATTTCTTTGAGAAGAAGCCACAGGGATGAAACTTGCTATCCTCAAGTTTCTGGGATAGTACTGCCCCTACCGATTCAGAAGAGGCGTCTACCTCAAGAAAGAATGGGTAGTTAATGTTGGGTTGTCTCAGCACGGGGGCGGAAATGAAGGCTTGCTTTAAGAATTGAAAGGCAGTTTCAGCCTCTGGAGGCCATCGGGATGGATTTGCCCCCTTGCAAGTTAGGGCGGAAATGGGTGCCATGAGAGTGGAAAATCCTTTGATAAACCTTCGATAATAATTTGCGAAGCCCAAAAATCTTTGTACTGCCTTCAAAGAATTCGGACGAGACCAGTCCAATATTGCCTGAACTTTCTGGGGATCCATTTCAAGCCGGCACCTGAAACGATTAACCTAAAAAGGGAACTGAGGGAACTTCAAATACGCATTTTTCAGCTTTGCAGTACGGGTGGTTCTTTCGTAGGTGAGTTAACACCTCCTTGACTTGGGATCGATGTCTGACAATGTTGGAGGAGAATATCAGAATATCGTCGAGGTATACTACCACAGAGATATATAGTAAGTCCCGAAAGATCTCATTCACAAAGTTTTGGAACACAGCAGGAGCGTTACAAAGACCAAAAGGCATTACCAGGTATTCAAAATGCCCGTCTCGAGTATTGAATGCTGTTTTCCATTCGTCCCCGGCTCGTATCCTAATGAGATTGTAGGCCCCTCTTAAATTCAGCTTGGTAAAAATAGTAGCACCTTTTACTCGATCGGAAAGTTCGGTAATGAGGGGAATCGGGTAGCGATTTTTGATGGTTATATCGTTTAAGCCCCTGTAATCGATGCAAGGACGCAGGCCTCCATCCTTCTTAGACACAAAAAAGAATTCCTGCCCCTGCTGGTGAGAAGGATGGTTGAATGAACCCCTTTTGCAGGTTCTCCTGGATGTATGCTGACATGGCTTCAGTCTCGGGTAGGGAGAGTGGGTAAGTACGACCTCGCGGAGGAGTTTTGCCAGGAATCAACTCAATAGGACAGTGCCACTCCCGGTGAGGAGGCATCGGCTCCGGTCTTACAGAAGACATCGGAGAAGGAGCGATACTGGTATGGAATTGGAGTAGTGGTTGCAATGTAACTACCTTTGACGGGTTTGATTTGAGGACGGCAGGATACTTGACAAGTTTCTCCCCAGGACAAGATCTGCATGGTGCCCCAATCAATATTGGGGGAATGCTTGCGTAACCAGGGGTATCCAAGGATGACTTCATGGGAGGCTTTGGGAATTACTAGGAATCGGATAGTTTCAGTGTGGAGAGCTCCGATACGAACTGGCACAGGAAGGGTACATTGAGAGATGATTCCATTGGTAATCTGAGTGCCATCTACAGCAGATAGAGTGATGGTGTGGTCGAGAGAGGAGACAGGAAGCCGGAGCCTCTGGACAAGTTCAGCAGTGATAAAATTTTCAGCGGCCCCTGAATCGAGGAGAGAAAGAACAGTTTTAGAACCAGTGGAGATCTCAAAAGTAATGGAGAGGGTAGATTAATTTTTTGACGGAGATGGAGACATCACTCCTAACCTGGTGTCTCTGGCACAGATTAGGATCGGGAGTTTCCCGGACGACGTGGGCAGACTGCAACCATATGACCGGTCTCCCCGCAGTACATGCATAGATTTTCTCGTCGGCGTCTTTGCCGTTCTTCTACCGTGAGGCGGGCCCGGTTAATCTGCATGGGTTCGTCACCTGCAGGTTCAGATGGAGGGAGGGTTGGAGTAATGGTCGGCTGGAACCTAAAGCGATCTCCCCTAGTTTTCTCACTCTGGCGTTCTCTGTACCGCAAATCCACTTTATTGCAAAGGGAGATAAGCTCATTGAGGGTAGCCGGCGGATCACGAGTGGCGAGGTCATCTTTTATGCGATCTGTCAATCCGTTCCAAAAGGTGGAAGTCAGGGCTTCTTCATTCCATTTTAGTTCCGAAGCCAGCGTTTGAAATTGAGTGATATACTGACTGACTGGTCGGTTCCCTTGGCGAAGTCGCAGGATTTCCGTCGCCGCGGAGGTTGTTCTCCGAGCTCGTCGAAAATCCTCCGGAAGGACGTGAGGAATTCAGAGTAGTTGTCTAGTAACGGGTCGGACCTCTCCCAGAGAGGCGAAACCCAGTCCAGGGCAGAACCGGTCAGTAGAGACACTATATATGCCACTTTGGATTTTGGAGATGGAAAGTTCGCAGGCTGTAGTGTGAAGTGGACGTCACACTGGTTGAGAAACCCTCGGCACAACTTGGGGTTCCCGTCAAACTTATTGGGAGTTGGAAGGTGCAAACGAGATGGTGCAGGTGGAACAGGGACAGCTGGAGCTGCTGGCTGGTTTGTGGCGGCAGGCAAATTAACAGTAACCAGGGAAGCTTGCAGCGTATCCTGACGAAGAGACATTTCCTGCAGGAACTGAGCCATTTGGCGCTGAGATGCCTCTAGTCCCTCTAGGCGACTGGCGATACCCTGGAGCAAGTCGGCCCTCAGATCCTGTCCACTGGCCGAATCCATCTGGCCAGTGCAAACTGTCACGGCTTGGCGTGCGCTTGGACCCGGAGTGGAGTCAGATGAGGAATGAGGACTTGTTTGCTGGTACTTGAAGGCAGCCGGCCTCAGGGGAGTATGACTCATGAAGGAGTGGCACGCGACGGGATCAGAACCAGGCTGCGAGACACTGGCGGAACTCAGAGACCCGGGGTAGGCTGGGTATAGCAGGTAGTCGGGATCAGGAGACAGGTAGTAACAGGAGCAAACTGCACCAAGGCTGAGAGGGGAGTCTGCAGAACCACACTGGTAATGACACTTTAAATGAGCAAAGGAGCACAGAGAACTAGCTCACAGCATGCGCTGTGATAGATGTTGCACTGGCAACTAAAGAGCCTCTTGACAGCCCTTTAGTACCCTCAGGCAGTGCAGGATTGGTTGCTAGCCTCCCCAGCCCAGACTGAACCTGATTGGCCAGAAACGACATGTGACCCAAATCCAAGATGGCCGCACCCAGTGGTCACAGCGTGGAAGCGCTGCCAGTCTCAGCCCCTCTCACCTGCCTCCAGATGGAAGCCCTTGGTCTGCAGAGACTCACAGCACCCAGCGCTATTCTCCAGGAACCTGCACCTCTGCTGGAAACACCATGCCACAGCGCCCGGAGCGGTAAGCACCGCGATCTCAGCAGCCTGTCACCCCTGGTCGTGACACATGGTGGTTCTGCAGCTGCAGGGTGACAAGGCCACTGGGCTGCCCGATCACTGTGGCCAGCAGTGATCGGGATACACTGGGGGCGAAGTCCTGGGTGCAGAGAAGCCAGGATGTCCCCCTGATATAGGTGACTGCTGGAAGATTATCTTCTGGCTGCGACCCATTGTTCATTTCTGAATGGTCGTATCTGTGGTTAAGGAGTACTCCAACTTGATACACCAGTGCAAATCAAGGCAATATTGCACTGCATATCCGGTGTGCTTTGTAAAGAGGGTCTATAATATACCTAGCCTGGAGGTGCTTAAATGGCTTTTTTTTATTAAAAATCCATCTTACTGTCATCAGCCTATTAAAAATAAATAAATATATATATATATATATATATATATATATAATAAAGTACAACCACTACATTATTCTTTGAGAATTTGCATTTACTAGCAAAGCCTAGGGAATGCCCATCCTACATCCTGTTTCGCTGTAGTTACTTTAAGTCTCAATTACTCCATCTTGTTTGCATTATATGTTTCTGACATGTGAAAGATGGAATTACACCAAATTCATGGGAAGTAGCTAGAAAGCTGATTTGACACATCGTTTCCCAGCATCTTAAGTTAATAGGGAAAGTCCACTCCAGGAAATAAATTATTGTAGGAAAGCAATTCTAAACTTTTCCAGTCAGGCTATGGGTAACAGTATAAATGAAACACCCAACATGTTTGTGAATTAGTCTTAATTGAACAAATCCTTAGTGAGCTACACATAGTCTAATAATGAATAACAAGGGAGATGCATCAAACCTTCTAAAGAGGAAAAGCAGAGAAGTATTGGCAGAACCTATAGGTGTTGATGGGATGTAGTTATGTGCGCCCGCCAGTCACAATCCCGACGCCGGCTAGGAATTTATGACGGTTGTAAAGATACCGACGCTTGTCATAATTCCTACCCCGGAATACAGAATGACGTGGGCCAAAACGAGGTAAGTACAGGCACCTGTCCTCTTAGCCACGGGGGGGAGGGGAAGGGAGGGTTAGGTTTAGGGCACCCCAGGGGGACTTAGGGTTAGGCACCCCTCCGGGAGGATTAGCCTACAGAAAAAGGGGGGGGGGGGTTAGGGTTAGGCACCCCTAAAGGAGGGTTAGGGGGGGAGGGGGAGGGTTAGCTATACAGCTGCCGTCAATACAATCCCATTACGATGTTGATATAGGTGTAAGCGATATGTGATGGAGGACAGTCCACAAGATGAATAGCTTAACCAGGGATTGGAACCAGGCAGACCACAGGATGCAAGTCCACACAGGATTAATGCAGCTGGGAAACAATGCAGGAATATAGTGTAACAGGTCCAACCAGGGATGAATTAACGCAGGAAGTGTGCGGTATCCTTAGCACACACTTGCACATACACTAAAATGCACCCGCGCCTATTTTCCTGGGGACCGGCGCTACAGAGCAGCACATTGAAATCTGCGGAGAGGTAAGTATATTAACTATGGGTGCAGGGTGTGCGGTGTGGGCCTGTGTGGGACCACACACCTTGCACCCATTATAAAGATGCCGATGCAAACATTCATTGGTGGCAGTCGAATGTATGCAGTGCCTAGCGGTGGTGCCACATTGGTAAGAGCTGGCTCTAATATGTGTCACTCTGCACAGTCATTCTCAAGAAGACACTTAGGGGCACATCCTTGTTCATGGAGGATAAATGAGGGGAACACGTATAAAAGCCACACATGCGCAGTAGCACATTTGGTTGGAGGTCCCTGTGACATGGGCGCACCTCAGTTATTACTCTGCAGCGGAGGAGACAGTGCAGATCGCTCTCCTCAAACAAGAAGTTGCCCATAGAAACCACAAGATTTCACTTATCATTTACCTAGTACATTCTATAAAATGATAGCTAAAATCTGATTGGTTGCTATGGGCAACTTCTCCACTTGTCCTATATAGAAGGTTAGATACATTTCCCCCAAAGACACTTAAATTATACATATCTTGTAGGAAAGATGTCAACTTAGCCAATCATTGTCCAGTGACAAATCTCCTACTGATCAGTAAACCAGTTATGATGGACACTCTTGCCTTATTGTTAAATGGGAGCATAAACTTACAGAACATATTGGTCTATCTATATATATTTTCAGGTGGGAGGCCGCAAAATCCTAATTGGCACATTTTGATGCTGAGGGAGGTGTCTTTTGCATGAAGCTTGCTCATCTGCAGCACCTTATAACAGATCCAAGTCAAAATCATTGATGGCAGCACAGATGGCGTAGTGCTTAGCATTACTGTCTCCCAGTATTGTGGTCATGAGTCCAATACCTGGTCATGGCCCATCTGTGTGGATGTTGTTTGTTCTCCCCGTATTTGCTCCAGATACTCTGGCTTCCTTCAAATACTCCAAATATATAGAACATATTGTAGGCTCCAATGGGGCACAAGCTGATATTCTCTGTAAAACTGCAGAATATGTGTGCACTAAATAAATAACTGTTGATAAATAAATCTCTGGCGACTGCTCCTGTTATATAACAAATGCCACTTATTTCCATGATCATTGCTAGGCAAATCAACTTTGATTTTCTTCCAGATTATAATTGTAAAACTGACCTTTTGATGGGTTTTCAAATTCGTTCTTTTTAAGAAAAGAAAGGCATTCTTTATGACCTTGTGTGGATTATCGTGCATTTAAGATGACAACTAAAGAAATCCCTTATCTCTAATTCCTGAATCATTTAATTGGTTCTTGAAAGTGGTATGGTAAACGTAATTGTGCCAAGGTGAAACTTACAATTTAGTCCATATATGTGAAGGAGATGAGTAGAAGACTGTTTTTAGGGGGTTGGGTACAGGATGCTGGCGGTCAGAATCCCGACAGCGGCATCCAGACAGGGTGAGGATACCGACACCTGTTGGTCGATTTCCTAACCCTCCCCCTCTCCCTAACCATACCCCTCCCATCCTTGTTCCTAAACCTAACCTCCCCCTCCTCACACCCAAACCCTAACCCTCCCCCTAGTGTCTAACCCTAAACCCTAAGGCTAACCTTCCCCCTAACTACGCTACTTACCTTCGGGATGCCGGCGCTGTGATTCTGACAGGTGTGTGGACCGGTGCCGGTATTCTGAGCGCTGGAATCTCCACGGTCAGTATTATGACCGCATGCCGTTTTTAGGTACAGAAGTGTCCTCACACATCTTTGCTGCTGTTGCCCCAAATAGCCCCTCTGGGCATGCCATGTCCCGTGAAACTCTACTAGTGCTGGGTGTGTTTTTGTTGCCGAAAATGCGTTGCACACAGATATACAAGTGTTGCATACCAAATTCATCTGCACAGTCTGCTGGTGCATCCTAGTTGCATTGCATTGAGACTAAGATGCATTTTCAGCAAAAAAAGAAGCTCACTCACACCAGGCATGTTTCGCTGTGTAGCTGTTACAAGTCCAGTCCAGGACTTGTCTCCTGCCAGTATTCCTCCTGCTCCTGACCATGCTTCTAGGTTGCCGGTTGCTAGGAGACCCAGACGTCAGAGGATTTCACATGTTTCCTCCTAGTATTGCCTGATTGGCAGCTGATCCTATTTGAGCTTCCTGGACTGTCTCCGCCCTGTCGGCTATAGAGTTTTCATTTGGAACTTTTGGTTATGCAAGCTGCTCTCTGTGCATCCAGACTTCCAGCTATATTTTCTACATGCTGCGTGTATTCTGCTCACCGGCTTTTAAGTGACCCAAGTACCCTGGGTCCAAGCAACGTTGTCTCCAGGGCCCTCCAGGCCATACAGCTATCCTGCTTCTATACCACGTTTCAAGCAACGCTGTCTGCAGGCCCCTCCAGGCCATACAGCTATTCTGCTTCTATACCACGGTTCAAGCATCGCTGTCTACAGAGCCTCCAGGCCATACAGTTATCCTGCTTCTATACCACGGTTCAAGCATCGCTGTCTACAGAGCCTCCAGGCCATACAGTTATCCTGCTTCTATACCACGGTTCAAGCATCGCTGTCTACTGAGCCCTCCAGGCCATACAGCTATCCTGCTTCTATACCACAGTTCAAGCATCGCTGTCTACAGAGCCCTCCAGGCCATACAGCTATCCTGCTTCTATACCACGGTTCAAGCATCGCTGTCTACAAAGCCTCCAGGCTATACAGCTATTCTGCTTCTATACCACGGTTCAAGCATTGCTGTCTGCTGAGCCCTCCAGGACATGCAGCTATCCTGCTTCTAAACCATGTTTCTAGCTATGCTGTCTACTAGGCCCTTCAGGCCATACAGCAATCCTGCTTCAACACCACGTTTCAAGCACCGCTGTCTACTAGGCCTTTCAGGCCAAACAGCAATCCTGCTTCAACATCACGTTTCAAGCACCACTGTCTATTAGGCCCTCCAGGCCATACAGCAACCCTGCTTCAACACCACGTTTCAAGCACCACTGTCTGCTAGGCCTCCAGGCCATACAGCAATCCTGCTTCTACACCAGGTTTCAAGCATCGCTGTCTGCTAGGCCCTCCAGGCCATACTGCAATCCTGCTTCTATACCAAGTTTCAAGCATCGCTGTCTGCTAGGCCATCCAGCTTCTTCACCACGTTTCAAGCATTGCTGTCTACTAGGCCTCCTGGCCATTTAACAACTTTAGTTTGGACTGTAAACCTACATTATATTCTATTGACTGTCCTATGGTTTCAGCTCCTTATTGCACCATTGACATGTTGTGTTTTCACTGGTCCATCATATCATTTATTTAGTAAACTGCCATGATTTAACTATACTTCTTTTGTTTGTTCTTCGATGTGCCACGTATCTCCAACACCTCCATCTCGGTCCTAGCAATAGCTAGAGGATCGTAACAGTGGCGTTTTGAGGATAGATGTAGGAGGAGACATCTGTGTAGACATTTTGATTATGTAAAAGACAATCTGAGATATTCTCGATTGGTTCATCAATGTATATTTGGATGACATTCTTCAGTATTGCTTCATTCTCAAAGTTTACCCTTCAGATACTGCTGTTGGAGCCATCTTCTCACAAAGTAGACTTTACACTCAGAAAATGTTTCATACTAAAAAAATTATTACATTGGCAATGAAGAATTAAAAGCCATCAAACGTTTGAAGAATGTTTTTGTCTTTCAAGTAGAGATGTGCGCCACCGCCGACTCCCGTGTTTTGGTTTTGGGTTTGGATCCGGATTCATTCTTGTGTTTTGGTTTTGCAGAACCACTCTCACATGTGTTGGTTTTGGATCTGCATTTGAAAAAACAAACACCAAGTCCTGAACCACAGGCAGATCTGAACCGGGACTTGGTTTGTCTCGTGATTCCGAACTCGGACTCTGTTCAACTCGGAACTCCTAAATTCGTAATCAACACTTTGACTTCACAAATTAGATTGGCTCAATATATAGTACTGCTGGATTTAATTGTGTAATTTCTTACTGCCTATCGCAGTCTCCCAGACACAAGAAAGCAGATGCTCTTTTCTGTTCTGGGTGCAACAAAATCCCTTTCACCCAGAAACTATCTTACCTACATTTAATTCCTGTTGATTCAGGTAAATTTATATTTTAATACCTCAAAGTATCAGGAAAACCAGGAAAATTTACCTTCAAGAACATTGTGATGCCTGTAGAACTGGTCATGGTAGACTACAGTGCCTATGAATTCTGGTATCTGGAGATGCCCCAGGATATTTTTCAATATGTGCCTACCTCAGTGGTTCCCAAACTTTTTTGAATCATGGCGCCCTAGATCATCAGAATATTTTTCACGGCACCCCAAAGTTTAGTTTGTTATTGAGAAATTCAGAAAAAAGTCTAGTAAAATAGTAAAGTGAAGTAACTTGCACTTACCTGTCATCCTTAGGTTCAGTTATTTAGTTTTGTACAGGTTTACACTTCTGTTTGTTCACATATTTACATTACATTGATCATAAATAATTAGATTTTGTGCTGGACCACCAACCTGAGGCACCCCTGCAAGTCTCCCAAGGAACCACTGGCCTACCTGCAAAACCTGGCACACTATGAGTTGGCCAGAAAATGGCAATTTGGTATTGAACTCCCTGTGTTAATGGCATCTACACTATGGGCTAATCAGAGATGTACACTAATCACACAGCCTATGTCTGTGATATTATGCTAATGCTGCAGGAGGCGTCTTGTCTAAATAGACGCCTCCTGCCGGATTCTGTGATTAGCTGCTGCATCCCAAGTTGATTGCGTGACCATCGGTCATCTAATTAACCCTCAGGTTAATCAGGATGACCAGGAAATTCACGGTGCTGAAGCCAGTGAAGCTGCGTCCAGGTATGCAGCCATTGACTTCAGAATGCCCAGAAAACGGGGAAGGCACCCCCCTGTTTTCTAATACGCTGCATGTCACTGCACCAGCTCCACCGTCAAACTGCTACAGCCTGTCACTCAGGATGCGGTGTCCAGGGTACTGCAAGTGATCTCTGCACATGAGCAGTTCTCACACCTTTGGGTTTGCTTACATCTCTGAATTAGGCCCTATGTTGGTAGTAGTTAACCGGTTAACCAAAATTGTTCATTTCATCCCTCACCAAAGGCTGCCTGCATCATTTGACGATGGTTCATACTTGTCGACATTCAGCTCCCTCCTTCTGGGAGGAAGCTGAATGTCTGCATACAGTGGAGGGAGTGGCCAGGCGATGATAACATTTTGGGGGCGTGACCATATGACTGCATCATCGTGGCCCCATCCCATCTGTCACACGCCGCCCTGGAGACCCCAGAATCAGACCCCGTCAGCTACCTTTGTGGGTGCTGACCCGCGCTGTCTTCCGGCTCCTGCGCTGTGCGCTGCTTCCCTCTCTCTCTGGCCGGTCTCCGCTGTCCTCTGGAAGGTCCCACTGCTCTGCTGCTCCCACGCTGGCTCCTGCTGGTCGCTGGTCCCCGCTGACTTCTTCTGAGAAGCGCTGTCCTCCGGTCCATGGGCGCAGCCATCTTGGATTGCCCATGTGACACGCTACCACCAATGAGGAGTCTTCTCCTTCTCTCTCAGCCTGTCAGCTCCCAGCATCCACTATGTAAGGTTCCCCAATGCTGACACAAGTTGCCAGTGCAACTAGTTTCCTAGTGAGCTTTCCCACTGTGCTCCAGTCGCTCCACGTAGCTTCCCAGCTACCAACGTCTACCTGCGGCTATCCAGCCGCTCCACATAGCCACCCAGCTACCAACATCTACCCACGGCTATCCAGCCGCTCCACGTAGCCACCCAGCTACCAACGTCTACCCACGGCTATCCAGCCGCTCCACGTAGCCACCCAGCTACCAACGTCTACCAACGGCTATCCAGCCGCTCCACGTAGCCACCCAGCTGCCAACGTCTACCCACGGCTATCCAGCCACTCCACGTAGCCACCCAGCTACCAACGTCTACCCACGGCTATCCAGCCGCTCCACGTAGCCACCCAGCTACCAACCTCTACCCACGGCTATCCAGCCGCTCCACGTAGCCACCCAGCTACCAACGTCTACCCACGGCTATCCAGCCGCTCCACGTAGCCACCCAGCTACCAACGTCTACCCACGGCTATCCAGCCGCTCCAGGTAGCCACCCAGCTACCAACGTCTACCCACGGCTATCCAGCCGCTCCACGTAGCTTCTCAGCTCCTAACGTCCACACAAGGCTATCCAGTCTTTCCAAGTGGCTTCCAAGCTACCACACCACTTCTAGCAGTACTCAAATTCCCTATTAGTTCACTGCTTCCTCTCATGCGGAGGAACTTTATTAAACTAAGTCTCCTCCTGCGGGCGTCTGCGCCAAGTGATACAGGTCCAAGGCCCAGTCCGGGAACACAGTCTTTAAATCCCACGATTGTGACACCCTCTTCACAATGCCAAAATTAGCACTGTGAAGTAGAGGGCGGGGGAACGATGCGGTGATTCAGGGCGAATCGCATCACTCCCCCCGCTGCGGGGGTTTCAATCATTGACTGCGGAGGGGTCGGACGGGAGGCTTGCCTGTCTTTCCGCTGGGCTGGGAGTGGCACCCAATATTCAGAAGGCTCCCGGCCAAATTTGGAGGGTAGGCAAGCCTGCGTTGGTTGCAGGACGTATACATCCACAAGGTATACAAGATGATGTCACATTGGATAGAAGGGTCCAATTTGCCTCATTTGGAGGCCTTTTGCAAGCTTCTGAATATTAAACTACAGCTCCCTTCAGCATACACTATAAAGTTACACAATGAGCACACTAATCTACTGTAACTCTGAATCAATACTTACTGTATGTGGCTGTGTATTATTATTGACTTAACTTCTTGACCATAGCTGAGTTTACATTTGAAAATGTTGAATATACAACAGTCTAAATTTCTACTTTTTTTTGTAATTTCAAATTTGATCAATCTCTCATCGAATATCAGTAATTGATGTAAATAACGTTCAAATGATTTATGAAGTTCTAAACCAACTTTCCAGTTATTTACGTATGGCCAAGAAACATTCTGTATCTATGGGGCCTATTTATTAATTATTGGGCATAAGACCTGATAATGAAAATTTCTTATTGCGCTTATCGTGGCAATAAGAAACTAAAGATCACCGACACTTACCAATATGCTCTGATAGGAGCCCATCCCTGCAATGTATAGAAGTGATCGCTGGTGATCAGCTTCACATTCTTTAACTTGATAAATTCAGCATTTAAGCAGCACCCATAGAAACCTATGGAGTGTCTGCTTTTGTGATCAAAAATGTGGGATAGCAGAATATATCTCTCATTTCTCCCTGTATATACATTCCGGGGATACTTATTATTTGCGGGTACCCCCAAAAAACAGTATTTTGGGGGACATCTGCAAATTTGTTTTGATATACAGTGCATCCGGAAAGTATTCACAGTGCGTCACTTTTTCCACGTTTTGTTATGTTACAGCCTTATTTCAAAATGGAATAAATTAATTTTTGTTCTCAAACTTCTACACACAATACCTCATAATGACAACGTGTAAAAAGTAGAGATGAGCGGGGATTTCGGGGATCCGGGGCGATCCGAGCGCAGCTCGGATCTCCTTGCCTGTCCCGGACCCTGACCCGAGGCAAAACCTCGTGACCCCTCTGTCGAATCGCGAGGTTTTGTTTTCAGCCAGCTTAACGCTGATTGGCTGAGAGAACCATCTGTCACGGCTCTCAGCCAATCAGCGTTAAGCCCATTGAAAACACTACAAAGTAGGGAAAAAAGATGGCGCCCACCATCCCCCGCCGCCTGACACCGCTGGCACCCCCCGCTGCCGAAACCACCACTGCCAACACTCCTGCACTGGTGCCCAATGTCCTGAGGATACCGTCAGCTACCCCCACACTGCCGACACTGCCGACACTCCCACAGTGAGGACACCACCAGCACCCCTGCACTGCTGACACAGTCAGCAAACCTGCTTTGAGGACACTGCTGTCATCCCCACACTGCCGACACAGCCAGCAAACCGGCACTAAGACACTGCTGGCACCCCCACACTGCCGACACAGCCAGAAAACCTGCACGAAAGACACCGCAGGCACCCCCGCACTGCCGACACAGCTAGCAAACCTGCACTAACACACCGCTGCACCCCCGCACTGCCGACACAGCCAGCAAACCTGCACTAAAGACACCGTTGGCACCCCCACACTGCCGACATAACCAATACCCTTCACTGAGGACACTGAAAGCACTGCAGCACTGCCATTCCATGTACTGAGGACACCGTCAGCAACCCTGCTCTGCCGACACTGCTGTCACAGTTAGTGCTCTATTGGTGTATCCAACCCACACTGTATAACACACTGTATCTGTGTTGGAAATTAAAAACTGAACTGCCACATGTTAGTGCCGCCCACTGTGTCACTTAGCTTTGTCAGCCAGCTAGCTGGATGCAACCTTTTGGCCTTAACTAGATTAAGCAAATAATATTGTGAGGTGGTCAAAATTGATTGGAAATTACTGGAAATAAATGTTATTGAGGTTAATTATACTGTAGGAACAAAATCAGGCCCATTTTATGTGATTTTAGCTGTTTTCATGATTTTTTAAGAAAAAATCCAGATCCAAAACCAAAACAAGAAAACAAAACACCAGATTCAGATCCAAAACCGGGGGAGATCCAGATCCAAAACCAAAACCAAAACATGAGGGTCGGCGCACATCTCTAGTAAAAAGTTTTTTTGAGATTTTTGCAAATTTAATTAAAATAAAAAAACACTAAGAAATCACATGTACATAAGTATTCACGGCCTTTGACATGAAGCTCAAAATTGAGCTCAGATGCATCCTGTTTCCACTGATCATCCTTGAGATGTTCCTACAGATTAATTGGAGTCCACCTGTGGTAAATTCAGTTGATTGGACATGATTTTGAAAGGCATACACCTGCCTATATAAGGTCCCACACTTGACAGAGCTTGTCAGAGCACAAACCAAGCATGTAGTCCAAGGAAATGTCTGTAGACCTCAGAGACAGGATTGTCTCAAGGCACAAATCTGGGGATGGGTACGGAAAAATATCTGCTGCTTTGAAGGTCCCAATGAGCACAGTGGCCTCCATCATCTGTAAATGAAAGAAGTTCAGAACCACCAGAACTCTTACTAGGGTTGGCTGTCCGTCTAAACTGAGCGAACGGGGGAGTAGGGCCCTAGTCAGGGAGGTGACCAAGAACCCAAAGGTCACTCTGTCAGAGCTACAGCATTCCTCTATGGAGAGATGAGAACCTTCCAGAAGGACAACCATCTCTGCAGCAATCCACCAATCAGGCCTGTATGGTAGAGTGTCCAGACGGAAGCCACTCCTTACTAAAAAGCACATGGCAGCCCACCTGGAGTTTGCCAAAATGTATCTGAAGGACTCTCAGACCATGAGAGACAAAGATTAAACTCTTTGGCATGAATGCCAGGTGTTCTGTTTGGAGGAAA
This sequence comes from Taudactylus pleione, assembly GCA_031769625.1. Lineage (NCBI taxonomy): Eukaryota > Metazoa > Chordata > Amphibia > Anura > Myobatrachidae > Taudactylus > Taudactylus pleione. The sequence goes on along the minus strand of JAUIMM010000081.1, from coordinate 6,903,948 downwards.
CCAGGCACCGCTCATCACCAGACCAACCATCCCTACAGTGAAGCATGATGGTGGCAGCATCATGCTGTGGGGATGTTTTTCAGCGACAGTAACTGGGAGACTAGTCAGGATAGAGGGAAAGATAAGTGCAGCAATGTACAGAGACATCCTGGATGAAAACCTGCTCCAGAGTGCTCTTGACCTCAGAATGGGGCAATGGTTCATCTTTCAGCAGGACAAAGACCCTAAGCACACAGCCAAGATATCAAAGAAGTGGCTTCAGGACAACTCTGTGAATGTCCTTGAGTGGCCCAGCCAGAGCCCAGACTTGAATCCGATTGAACATCTCTGGAGAGATCTGAAAATGGCTGTGCACTGACGCTTCCCATCCAACCTGACGGAGCTTGAGAGGTGCTGCAAAGAGGAATGGGCAAAACTGCCCAAAGATAGGTGTGCCAAGCTTGTGGCATCATATTCAAAAAGACTTGAGGCTGTAAATGCTGCCAAAAGTGCATCAACAAAGTATTGAGCAAAGGCTGTGAATACCTATGTACATGACATTTCTTAGGTTTTTTTTTTAAATTAAATTAGCAAAAATCTCAAAAAAACATTTTACACATTGTCATTATGGAGTATTGTGTGTAGAATTTTGAGGAGAAAAATGAATTTATTCCATTTTGGAATAAGGCTGTAACATAACAAAATGTGGAAAAAGTGACGCGCTGTGAATACTTTCCGGATGCACTGTATATGCCCCTATGTCTCTCAGACTGAGCCGTTTAGGATCTCAGTTTAGGGTTGGAGATAAAGTATAACCTCTAACACAAACTGCACAACTGGCATAGCACTCCCCTGAACATGTCACCATAGTAAATCAATACAATTCTGTAACTTTTGACTCCAATTATAAAAATTACTTTTAGCGTTGTCATTTATAAAGTGCCATGGTTCCATGCAGCAATGAACAATGGGTCTGAAGTAGCGGCCCCACCACTATGGCATCACCCACTTCCCACCATCCGACTACAACTATATTCATTCATCAGTGACCTCTTTCTGCTTGGAGGAACTTGAGGACTGATATTGAAAAACCAAGATTTAAGAGATAGCTACAAAAACATCTATCTGATAATAAAGCAAATAAAAGTCATGCTGATGAATCCACATTCTCATCCAACTTGTTAAAAAAAAAAAAACCCTGTAATGAACTGGAAACATTTGTCAGTTATGTGCAGTACAGAGCAGTCCATGTTTGAAGGTTCTGGTAATGTAGCCTCACACAATAGACATGGCTTGTGAAACTGTATCACTCTGTGATGATGAATAAGAAACACTCATGCATCTAGATGCAGCTGCCCTTCAGCAGACCCATAAAATACATTAAACAAAATTGCCTGCCCCACTAACTAAATCTGAAACGCACAACCCCCACCCATGCCCCCACTTACCCCCAAAGAAAACGTTATAGTGTACTTTATAAGAAGTAATATAGATAACACAATGGTAGACAGTGCCACGGATGCTTGCTCTTCACCACCTATAACCTCTTCAAAGCAAGGCCAAGAAAGTTCCCAATCTTATATATAAAGCCATATGTTATGTAAATGGCCATGTACCTAAACAAGTCAGGAATGTCTGTTTGGAAAATTTTCATTTTGACACGGATGAAATGGCTGCAGTTAACTGTATAGTGGGGCTCATATAGAGATGGATTTCAACGCATTTTGCACCATTTTTCAGCCACATCTTGTATTTAAAGCATTCATTTCTATGGCAGTGTTCTCAAATATCTTGTCATTTAGAGGTGGCTGTGCCAGCAGCCAGTCCATTGATTTCCTACTTGGAACAAAGAACGTTCATCAATGGGAGAACCCCATCTTATATTTGGGGTCCTGACTTTAAAAGGGATTCCAGCACTGGGCTGACCAGTTTGGGATTGGTTGACATTATAGCAGTGTGGCCCTTGCTATAGCGTCAGACCCCCGGCTGGTTCAGCCCGGTGCTGGTTATTGGAGAATAGTGGGAACCCCACGCCATTTTGCCCCACTATTTTCCAATGCCAGCCCGGACTTAGAAGTCCAGGGTTGGTTACTGATTTGTGGGGGGAACCCACGCATATTTTTAAAAAAAATGTTAATGCTTTTTTTTTACATTTTAGGCTAACGAACCCTGCTTCACCCAAACATGCCTGTCTCAGAAGGTCTATTGGCAGATTTGCCGTCGTTTTACAGTCAGTGATTGATCAATTATAAAACCGACCAATAGTAAATCTGCATTTTCTATTCTTGTCTATTTAAAAAAATCCATAGTTCCCATCAATGTACTAAACTCCTCTAAAGTTGGGTTTTTGGTTGTTTGGTTATTGAATTTGACTTTAGTAAATGGTTGGTTTGCAAAATTGACGACAAAACGTCCAAAAAGCTAAAATTTACCTTTAGCAAATGTAGCCCTAACACACTTAGGGGTAAATTTAATGTACTAAAGGTTGATTTAAATTGACAAAAAAGCAATCTAAATCAATCAATATCAACATTGTGTTTCAGGTTTCAGGGGCTAAATCACACATTTAATAACATACTTTTTTTTTAATATCGATTTTGCAGTGTTAGTATATGTGTGATTTAGTCCCTGAAACACAACGTCGATGTTGATTGATTTAAATTGCTTTTTAGTCGATTTAAATTAACATTTAGTAAATTTACCTCTAAGTGTCTGAGGGCTTAATTTGCTGAAGGGTAATTTTGGCTTTTTGGACATTTTGTTCTATATACATCATGCTTGCCTACTCCCTGGGAATGGCTGGGAGGCTCCCAAAAAGCGGGAAGAGTGGACAAGTCTCCTGGAGCTGGCGGCCACCTATATGCAGCATCCTAGGGCTGGAAATCCTTGGTCCCCACTTTCTGAGGATTTCCAGCCCTGGGCTGACCAGTTTGGGGCTGGCTTTACATTATGGTGGTAGGGGGACACAGGTACAGGCACAGGTAGTATGTCTCCCTGCTTTAGAGTAAGTCCCCGGCTGGTTCATTCTGGTTACTGGAAAATAGTGGGACCCCATGCCTGTCTCCCACCCCCACCCCAATTTTCCATTTCCAGACCAGGCTCAGAGGTTTGTGGCTGGTAATGCTTTTGTGGGAGGGACACCATGCACTTTTTTTTCCCAAATCAACCCTTTATTTACACTTTTAAACACAAGACACAGATCATACTGATCTATGCAGTGCTTTGGACAAACACCCTGCTCACAGGCATTGTGCTGCGATTTTGGTGTGTTGTTGATTGATTTGACTAACGTGAGTCTTAGTAAATCTGTGATTTCTATTCTTATCAATGTTAACCGCACAATGTTTGGTCCAATGGTGTATTGCCATGTACTGGAGGGTGAGGTCATGTTTCACCTGCGATTTGCTGTAGATTTCAGCTTCAGTAAAGCTCAGATTTGCAAAATTACACCAAAATTGCAGAAAAACAACAAATTGAAATCTAAAGCCGTATATCCACTAACAGATATTAATGAGCGATTGCACGATTAGGACATCGTAATCATGCAGTCACTCATTAATCATGCATGAATCGGGCATGAAAATGTAAAAAACGGCCAGCTATGCGCGCTTCCGCTGGTCGTTTTCGACATCAATCATCGCCTGAACATGTTGGTTAATCTGCCGATAATGACAGATTGAGCATGTTCAGGGATGAGGGAGGGTGCCTACACTGAACGACATATCGCTCAGTGTAGGTACGGCAGGGGAAGAGGAACGACTGTACGATTACAATGTTGTAATCGTACTGTCGTTCCACTATCTGCTAGTGGATATGCACCTTAAGTAATTTTACCCCATGGAGTATTATATGTGTAGTTATTCAGGTAGCTAAATCCAGTACCTCCAGTACAGCACAGAGTCATTTCTATGAATGTTCAACTCTAGAGTCTAGAAATCCCTTACTGCGCACATATATATAAATTGTATGGAAATGCTTATACTTGAAAATGAGTTTGCAATCGTAGGATGTATCAGGGTGGAGACTGGGAAGTGAACTAAAGTGATCGCAAAAAGGGGCCGTTTCATGGGCGTTTTAGTGGAGGGTCACGGGTGTGTCTAGGATTGCTGCTGCATTCCCAATGTAGATGTAGTCGGCAACCTGATAGTCAGGATGCCGGTGGTAAGAATACCAGCTCCAGAATTCCAACAGCTGACATCCCTAAGGTGAGTTTTATGGTTAGGTTTAGGGGTTAGGCACAAGGGGGAGGGTTGGGGTTAGGCTGTGGGAGGGGGGTTAGGGTTAGGCACTAAGGGGAAGGTTAGGCTGTGGGGGAGGGGTTAGGCACTAGGGGGAGGGTTAGGCTGCAGGAGGGGAGGCTTAGGGTTAGGCACTAGGGGGAGGGTTAGGATGTGGGAGGGGGGTTAGGGTTAGACACTAGGGGGAGGGTTAGGCTGCAGGAGGGGAGAGTTAGGCATTAGGGGGAGGGTTAGGGTTAGGCTGCAGGAGGGGAGGGTTAGGGTTAGGCACTAGGGGGAGGGTTAGGCTGCAGGAGGGGAGGCTTAGGGTTTGGCACTAGGGGGAGGGTTAGGCTGTGGGAGGCGGGTTAGGGTTAGACACTAGGGGGAGGGTTAGGCTGCAGGAGGGGAGAGTTAGGCATTAGGGGGAGGGTTAGGGTTAGGCTGCAGGAGGGGAAGGTTAGGGTCAGGCACTAGAGGGAGGGTTAGGCTGCAAGGGGAGGGTTGGGGTTAGGCTGAGGGAAAGGTGGGTTAGGGATAGGGGGAGGTTTAGGGTAAGGGTTAGAATACTTACCAAATTTTGTCAGGATTCTGACTGCTGAGATTCTGCTGTCGGTATTCTGACCGTCGGCATCCTGACTGCCGGGTTCCCATACCCACCAATCCCAATCACAAATCAAATGCTTCAGAGTCCATGTTTAGTTGGATTTGAGGAGAGTAGCTAATCTATACCCTATGTTACCAGAAATGTTAATGGTGCGACCGATGTTGCATCGCTGTTGGTGTGTTTACAAACTCCATCGCAAAGGCGTTCCCGCGGGTCGTTCGTTATTATCGTTCATCGGGCTGACATGCAGGCCAACCTGACGATCTCGTCAGGTTGCTGCATGTCAGGGAATTGGGGAGAGAGCCCGGAGCTGAACGATATCGTTAATGATATCGTCCAGCGGCTGTGCTCAATGTCATGAACGACATTGAGCACAGCCTGCCGGGGACAACACTACACGATATCGCTCAGGGAGCATATCGTGTAGTGTGTACCCACCATTAGGGCCTGATTCAGAGATGGACGCAAATTCCATCATTGGCATCTGTATTGAGGCATCCACTGATGGCATTGCAGATCAGATGCTTGTGTATGCTACACATCGGTCAATCATTGCACTTCTGGGCAACCCTAAGGTCTTGCAGAAGACTAAGATGCTAAGCCTTAATAACTCCTTACAGGATGCCACCCCCCTGTTACAGCCCACAAACAGTCCATGACTGTCAATCACCTAGACAATAAAACCTCTCTGCTACCGCCGTCCCAGGACCGTCGTGGCACATGCGCAGTGCGACTCAGAATTATGGGCCTGATTCAGAGCCGGACGCAATTAGCGCTCGCTCGTCCTGAAAATAGCGGTGGCTATTCAAATGAACCGTTCGCTCTTTGCGGTCTGTTCACGCCTCTAGGTCTGAACGAGCGAACAAAACTTGCGGTCGTTTTTTGGGAAACTACGCCCCCTGGCCGCTCGCATCCTACGTCATGTCCGCTATTTATTAGATTAATCGAGTACATCGAACAGGGTATGAACTGCTCACTATTCTTGTGGTTGGTTTTTGCTACCACAATTTTGCGTCATTGACCAGTGACGTGGTCAATGACGCTGCAGTTTTAAATATGCACACCCATAAAACGCCTGTTTTGACCTTTAAGCACGCCTGCGATCGGATCTCCACTCCCCGTTTTCAAGCACCTTCCCCTGTTACCACCCACATACGCCTCATCCTGTCACTCAAATTAGCAGGCATTCGCTATTTTGCGAGCACATGAATTTCGGCTGCACTGACTGGTTCGCGCATGCGTATAACGATCCGTACGCATGCGCAGTTGGGCAAACATTGCTCGGAGCGAACGAGCTGCCGCTTACGAGTGGCTCTGAATCAGGCCCAATGTGCAATGGAAAAACACGGGCCATTTGTGAAAACATCGACATTGAGTCCATATCTGAATCAGGCCCTTATTTAGAGACTTGCAGATATAGTAGATGCTTTGCAAATGGCAGGGAAAGAGGTATAAGTTTATTCAGTACTGAGAAGATTGCACCCTATTCAGAAAACTACACATAGTAAAGTAGAGTTGTCCATTGGCCATTAATGTTAAGGGGGCGATGTCCGATGGTTTTGCAATAGATGGCGGAATGGTGATGGTTCCCCATCATCGATGGGTTTATATTGATTTTGTGCCATTGTTACAGTACTTAATGTTTCTGCTTTTCTATATTAAATCTTGACCCTATGTCAGAGTGATATTTAGTGTGCCCCAAACCTCATGTGTGCACATCAGATCAGGATCACATGCTTTTCATTGTATAATGCTACGCCTTCACCCCTCTGATCTGGACCTTCCACGTCCATGATGTCCCAGAGAGCAGAAGTAGGTAAGAAAAGGTGTCTGCTATAGCATACATTGCTGCAAGAATTCAGATTATTGATTAATTTTGCTAACTAGGTACTGTGGGGGTCATTCAGACCCGGTCTTTAGGGCCGATGCACTCGGACCGGGTTGATGGCCCCCCACAGTGCATGCGCACGATGGTGCCGGCGCCGTCGTGTGCATGCGTGAGACCCGCTACGACCGACAGCGCCGGTCGTAGCGGGTCTCGATCCAAAGGGGGCAAACTGTCGATGTTGATTGACAGCTCGCCCCATTTGGAAGGCGGGCCGGGGGGTGGCAGCCCAAACGTTTGGGGGCGGCCCCACTGACATCACTAGTGATGTCAGTGGAGAGCTTCCGGCTCAGACAGAGCCGAAAGCTCTCCGGGGCTTACGACAAGGGAGACCCTAACCTAGGGTCTCGTCGTAAGCCCCGATGGTCGCGATGGTCACGACCATCACCTTAACCCACAGCCTTACCACCGCAAAGGAGGACGTCTTGAAAATTCAAGACGTCCTCCCCTCATTCAGACCGACCGCATGCTCTGTGCGACTGGCTCTGAATGAGGTCCTGTATGTGTGATTCACACTCAGAAAAATATGACAGCATGTAGTGATCAACGTATAATTTATGTAAGCGCTGTTCTTAGACTCTGGCAAAAGTAAGGCAGACCACTATGCTCAACAGCATACCAATATATTTTAATTTGTTGCAGTTTTTTTGTTTGAGTATTTCTGAGCTCCTACATGTCCCTTCTTCATTGCATTATTTCTCTTGTGTGACATCTTAAAACCCTGTATTTTCACCTTCAGTATACAGTACATACAGCAGGAGCCAGCACTTTAAGTGTTTAGCTGTGCTTCTTATGATCAGCTCCATAAAGATAACAGACAGTTCCAGCATAGAGTAACAATGTTTCATGCAGTGTCTGACAAGCAGAAGGGCCTGTCCTTATATAAATATCTATTACATTGATGGATTGTACGCTGCTTTGCTGAGGCTCAGTGCTGTGGACTCCTGTCGTTTAACACATCAAAGTCAGGTCACCACTTGACAGAAGAACTTGCTGATAACTCATCATCTTCCTTACCCCTGGTGGGAATTGCTTTTTCATAACAGGTATAAGTAAATAGGCGCTGGTGTTTATGCACACTGCGGAGGAGGGAGGTATCTGGGAGATTTTCAAAGTCATAAATTATTTTGGTTATGCTCCAGATTTTTTTCTACTGAAAGAGGCTTTTCTTCTGTCTAGAGCTTCCATCTGTCTTGTTCCTCTAGTACAATTATTTCTGTATCAAGCTGGAAAGACTTAATACATATTAAAATGGGTTTGCAAGCGACCTTGACAGCCTATAGTAGGTATCAGTCAACAAAGATGTTTTTTATTTTGCCAAGGATTTCTGCACTTATAAGTTCTTATACACACACGGGCATTAGAAAACATAGGCCCTCATTCAGAGCCGTACGCTCTGAGCAGAGCGCATGCTCTGCATGAGGGCCGGGCTCCATTTTCATGGAGCGTCCTCCTGGACGCTCGTATAGCTGTGGGTCACCACCCACAGGATATACGAGCGTGCATTTTGATGGCCGCGATGGTCGTGACCATCGCGACCATCGAAATTGCGAGCCGGAGCCTGCGGTTGAGGTTTTCAACCGCAAGCTCCGGAGTGATTTTGGCTCTATCAGAGCCAAAATCACTCCCACTGACATCACTAGTGATGTCAGTGGGCCGGCTTCTGACGGGAGGCGTTCCCGTGGGAACGCCCCCGTCAGGGAGGCACGCCCCCGGCACGCCCACCAAAGGGGGCGTGCTGTCAATCAACATTGACAGCACGCCCCCTTTGATCGGACACAACGAGCGAAGGAAAGTCCTTCGCTCGTCGTGTCTGGCGCATGCGCACGACGGAGCTCCCTCCGTCGTGCGCATGCTCAGTGCAGACCATCGACCCACTTGCGAGCAGACAGCCGCTCTCGAGTGGGTCTGAATCAGGCCCATTGACTAATAACAGAGAATACTTATTATTTTTGGTCTGAAATCCTCCCTACAGCACAGTGTATTATGTACTTAATTAGTGCTAATAGATGCTATTATATTGTACTGAGTGTTAATGCTTGTAAGCAGGGGCGTAGCTAGGTAATTGAAGGTCCCAATGCAAAGGTTTGTAAGGGCCCCTATATACTACCCAATGGTGGAAAATGTATATAACACATATAACTTTGCCAAGGAAGATGAGCCTCCCTCAGCTCTGGGTCCCATAGCACCTGTGGTAGTTATGCCCGTGCTTGTAAGCTACAGTTACCTACTCTCTAGTCCAACCTCCCAGATCCCTCCCACTTTCACAGTGAAGTGAGCGGCTTGATAATGCAATTGGACCCGCCCCTTGCTGTACAAGACCACAATAAACCATTGAGCAGCAAGTAACAGGGCTACAATGATGCTACTCATGGCGTTTCACCCCTGCACCTCCAAATACTGCATCTACCACCTTGATGTAGACAAGTATGCAATTACTCGGCTTTAAGACCATTGAATCTTGAATTTTACTCCTATGAATGTTGATCTTTACATAATTGCTAAGTATTCATGAATAACATAGTGTTAATAGCAATAGGAGGTGTAACAGCAACCAGGCAGATATTTTATTTGATTATAAAACCTATGTTATGGATATAAATTGCTCATCATGTCACCTTACCTATGTATATGCAGGGCCGCAACTAGGGGGGGGCTGGAGGTGCACGTGCACCGGGTGAGCCGCTGTACCTGGTGCCAGTGACCTCCAGCCCGGCGCTGCAGAGAGGCTCCAAGCCGGACGTCCGCTGGTAATATTTATTACCAGCGGGCGCCCGGCTCCTTCTCTGCAGCGACGCGGTGTAGCCGGAGCCGGAGGCTGGAGTTCTCTCCCGAACTCCAGCTTACGGCTCTCCCCACGGGCACTATGGGGGAGACGTCATGACATCTCCCCCATAGTTCCAAGGACCAGCCAGCGGACCGGACGCGACGCTGGATGCAGGAGCGGGGTTCAAGGTAAGTATTTTTTTTATTTAATAAGCTGCACTACAGGGGCATTATTATGGGGGCAGGGGCATTACCACAGGGGCATTACTATGGGGGCATAGGCAATAAGGGGCATTACTAATGGGGCATGAGCACTACAGGGGCATTACTATTGGGGCATGGGCACTACAGGGGCATTACCACAGGTGCATTACTGTGGGGGCATGAGCACTACAGGGGCATTACTGTAAGGGCACTACAGGGATATTACTATGGGGGCATAGGCAATACAGGGGCATTACTATGAGAGCATGGGCACTACAGGGGCATTACTATGAAAGCATGGGCACTACTGGGGCATTAATATGGGAGCATGGGCACTACAGGGGCATTACTGTATGGTGGGCACTACAGGGGCATTACTATGGGGGTATTAACATATGGGCATTACTATGGGGGCATTACAATATGGGCACTACTGCAGGGGGAATTACATGGGGGGCGCCAAATTACTGTCTTGCCCCTGGTGACAAAAATCCTAGTTTCGGCCCTGGTATATGGCACGGTGGAGCGAGGGAGGGTCTCATGAGGCGACAGAGCATGAACAACATTTGCACCATGTCAGTTATGTTTCTATTTTTTTTTAGCATTTTAGAGAATACAGCCATGAACAACTGTATCATATTGAGGAACAATAGTCAGGGTAAAATGCATTCATTACGTCCATGTTTGCAGCTTAAGATCTTCATCCTTATGTGTTCCTTCAACTTATTGGCCAGGGAAGTGTAGTGCTGCACAAACATTTACACAGCTGTGTAATAGAGATGTGCAGGTCTGGATTTCTGAAATCCGAACACACCCGAATTTAGGGGTTCAAAATAGAACTGGGTAATGGTTTGGATTCACTTTTGTGACCCGGTACAAACCAAATTCTGGTTCAGAACTGTTCCCGATTCTGACATTTTAGCTATTTTTATCGATTTTTATCGGAATCCCAAACCAAAACACTTGAGGGTGGTTTTGCAAAACCAAAACACGGGGGTCCACACACATCTCTATTGTGTAGTGCAGTCCATGCAGTGAGGCGCCTAGACAGCGAGTCGCCCATAACACATGCAGATTTCAGATATGTCGGCATCGGTTGTTCTGCAAGGCCGATCTGATATGTCTGTGCAGGGCTGCCATCAGAAATGATGGGGCCCGGGACTGACAAAATAGACAGGGCCCCCCTTCTGTGTCTCCCAGCCAGCCCCCCTTCTGTGTCTCTCCTGTCACCCCCCTCCTCTCAGCATAGTGGCGCGGCGTGAAGTCATACAAGCCGGGCTGAGTCTCGGAGGTGGATTGAGACCCAGTGGAGACCTAGATAAAGTACTGGCATGGCCTCCCCTCCTCTGTGTGTGTATATGTAAATAAAAGCTATGTGTGTGTGTAAATATGTAAATAAAAGCTATGTGTGTGTGTGTATATGTATATATAAGCTATGTGTGTGTGTATATGTATATATACGCTATGTGTGTGTGTATATATAAGCTATGTGTGTGTATATGTATATATAAGCTATGTGTGTGTGTATATATGTATATATAAGCTATGTGTGTGTGTGTGTGTATATATAAGCTATGTGTGTGTGTATATATGAGCTATGTGTGTGTGTATACATGTATATATAAGCTATGTGTGTGTGTATACATGTATATATAAGCTATGTGTGTGTATACATGTATATATAAGCTATGTGTGTGTATACATGTATATATAAGCTATGTGTGTGTATACATGTATATATAAGCTATGTGTGTGTGTATATGTATATATAAGCTATGTGTGTGTGTATATGTATATATAAGCTATGTATGTGTGTATATGTATATATAAGCTATGTGTGTGTGTATATGTATATATAAGCTATGTATGTGTGTATATGTATATATAAGCTATGTATGTGTGTGTATATGTATATATAAGCTATGTATGTGTGTATATGTATATATAAGCTATGTGTGTGTGTATATGTATATATAAGCTATGTATGTGTGTATATGTATATATAAGCTATGTATGTGTGTGTATATGTATATATAAGCTATGTGTGTGTGTATATGTATATATAAGCTATGTGTGTGTGTATATGTATATATAAGCTATGTGTGTGTGTATATGTATATATAAGCTATGTATGTGTGTATATGTATATATAAGCTATGTGTGTGTATATATGTATATATAAGCTATGTATGTGTGTATATGTATATATAAGCTATGTATGTGTGTGTATATGTATATATAAGCTATGTATGTGTGTATATGTATATATAAGCTATGTGTGTGTGTATATGTATATATAAGCTATGTATGTGTGTATATGTATATATAAGCTATGTATGTGTGTGTATATGTATATATAAGCTATGTGTGTGTGTATATGTATATATAAGCTATGTGTGTGTGTATATGTATATATAAGCTATGTGTGTGTATATGTATATATAAGCTATGTGTGTGTGTGTATATGTATATATAAGCTATGTGTGTGTGTATATGTATATATAAGCTATGTATGTGTGTGTATATGTATATATAAGCTATGTATGTGTGTATATGTATATATAAGCTATGTATGTGTGGGCCTATACAACAACCACTTACTGCTTGCCTTTCAAAACACTGATCTCCTCTTTTTCTTGACAACTACTTCATTCACCTCACAACCCCCTGATACATTGCAATACCCCACCCAACCCACCTCACTCCCCAGGATAATGCTTACACTTCTCTTACACATCCCTCCCCCCCCAATTAATACAAGTATAGACCCCCGCCTCACCCACATAACATGAATAAGTATGGTGCTCCATAATTATGGAGTCACCTCTCTCTTGGTTATGGGCACCCCCTTTGCCTAGTGGCTTAGTCCTGTCCCCAAGGCTATTGTAAATGATATGCTGCTCTTGTATAAATATAGGAGACACCCCACAGTTTTCTAGGTGTTCCCTTGATCCCCTAATCGTCACCACTGTTTTTTTTTTATCAGGGAGCTAACATACAGTATAGGAGTGCCTTATGGACATGTTTAAAAGCCCCTGTATTTTTGTAATGTGGTGCCCCACCCCCTCTGTTAGGGACAATTCCTTTGAGTAATGGCTCCACCCTGTCCACATGGATATTGAAAATGATATGCTGTATAAGTACAAGGGGACACCTGGAAAAAATTATACTTATACAAGGGCAGCACTTTACAATATCCCTGGGGACAGGGCTGAGCCACTAGGCAAAGGTGGTTTCCCTAACTAACAGAGGTTAGTCAGGGACACCATAACTATGGGGCACCACATAAAGTACAGAGCCCCCCTATGGTACTTACCTCTGCTAGCAGCATCGCAGCAGCCTCTGTGTCCCTCACACAACGGCTGCAGATGCAGAGACAACATCAAGCAGGCCTGGAAAAGCATGAGGGGGCGGGGACTCGGGGAGGGGGCGGGGACTCTGGAAAGGGGCAGGGAGGGACCTCACACTATCTGAAGGAGAGGACATGTAATAAAGAGCAGGAGAAAAAGAGGGGCTGGGACTCGGGTAGGGGGCGGGGAAAGTGGGCTTTACACATCCGTCGGCATGGGGGATAACTCGTGCAGAGTGAGAGACACAAATAATTTAAGTGAGGCAGTGCTAAAAGCAAAGCCTCTGTCCTGCCCTCCTATGAGAAGGGGCCCTGCAGCTGCTGGTAGTCACATAGTGACTGACACTGACAGGGGGCCCCGCAGAGCACCGATCCTGCAGTAAACTGCTTTGTACTCACAGGAAGTCATCTGCCTGTGACTAAGACTGAATCGTCTGCACTCTGTGGGCCCCCTCTGAGCCCGGGCCCGGTACAATAGTACCGGCTGTACCCCCCTGATGGCGGCCCTGTGTCTGTGAACAATGTTGTTCACAGACATATCGGGTGTACTCACCCATTGATATTCTTGGAGTATATCTCTTGTCGATAGAAAGAGCAATATATCGCCAACTCTGTACATAGCATAAGTACTGCTTCACACAGTTTGCTTATTTATAGCACAGGACGAGTGCTGACGCCGAATAAGAGACCAACAAGCGGCTTGCAGATCTGTCGGACATCAATAAATAGCACATCTTGCTGAAATACACTGGTAATTTTCAGTTACTATTTCCTTTGTGAAAAGGACGGCATGGTCCCTATCTACAGGTACTTGTTGACAGCCTAAATATTTAAGTACCCAGCAGAACTTTGCGTGACTGTCTATTGCACAATAGGATACTTTTCTACATGTTATATACAGGCTCAACTTCGGGAACATATGGTCAGCCTCATTAATCACGCTTGAGATTGGCTATATCACTTGTGACTTTGATACAAATCTGGCATTTTTTCAACGGGTTCCACTAATATCATTACTGATACATTGTTGGGGATAGCTATCAGTGGCTACAGGCTTCACCAGTGCCTTAACAATTCACTTGCTACAGCATTATATAGCTCATATCTGCACAGGTATATGGTGTAGCTATTCTCACAGGAGAGTGTGTTTAGGTCTGGGAGCCTGATCAACTCCCACATTTGCATGCTTGTTAATTTCCTGTTTGCTATGAGCTTCTAGCAGGCTCACTTATTATTCATTATTTATTATTTTTTACAATTTTCATATTTATCTTTGTGTTTATACATGTGTCTTTGTTTTTTATTATTATTCTAATTTAAGCATTAAATTCTTTTAATACATTGATGTGTTGTTCTTATGTCCCAACATAAATATCAGAGCGCAGTGTTCTTCTCTTCTATTATTGGCTATAACAATGTTTTCGCAATTGGAGCATTTTTCTGCCAATGCGCATGCGTATGAGTCCCACTACACATGCATCAAGGTACATGACCATAGTCGCAGTGTGATTGACAGGCAGGGAGTGTTTGGGGGAGGCAATGGGGAGAGACACGCAGGCATATCTCAACCTTTTTGGAGGCGTGTCACATACTGCGTCTGCGTTCCCATACGCAGTTAACATGGCTTCCGACAATATTTGCCTGATCTGTGTCTGATGCAGGGGCACTTAGAGAGGGGGAGAGGGTACTAATTACCCGGGCCTGCTAGAGGGGCCTGGGTTAGGCGCAGCCCCCCTTGCCCTTTTATTACAGCAGCCCAGCACATGCTGCTGTGTGATGGGCTGCAGTAGGAGACTGCTGCTGAACAGCAGCCGCAGCAGTCTCCTATGCCTGTCTCCTATGTCAGTGTGATCGTTCCCCCGCCTGGCTTTGTATTAGCATATCTTTGCACATACACAGCTAAGAAAACCGCATCCAATGGGAGCATTAGCGCACAACTCTGTGTCAGGCCCTAACTTGGTTTTTGCATAGCCCTACATGTTCAGTATAATAATAAATAAATATTCAGAAATCTCTATAAATATGTATATTTTCTTTGTTGTGCTTGTTCCTTACTTCCTCCACATTTCTGATATTATGGAGAAATTATTCATTGTATAATTGGCAGTTATTAATTAAAATCTGTTCTCTAAATGCTGCTATTGTGTTTTTTTAAATATTAAAGTACTTTCTTGGCAATGTATAGAACGTTTTGTTGCTTGATACATGGACCACATGTTTATTTCCAAATGTAGACATATTGGGTACATAGAAAAAGGAAATAACAAATCGCTAAGCTATATATAATGATAGTATTCAATTAAAAAGTAACTCAACAAAAAACTTCAGATGTTTTTGAGAGTATAACCAACTACACAGAACCAAGCTTAATCTATGTAAACCAATGCAACTATGTGATCCGTGCAAATCATATAAATATATAAAATAACCTTCCACCTGGGGCTATTCAATTCTCCATGTATCTATGGGCCTAATGCACAGTTGTATGCTACTGTTACTGCAGCTGCGATCCTATATGTAGCTGCTCTGTGAAAATATGCAAAAGTCGCAGCTACCAGGGATTCATTGAGACGCCCACTGGTGGCATTGCAAATCCAAGCAACTGCGTACGAATACGCAGTTCAGTCACAGATCCTTAGATTATAGGACTCCTGCGTAGTTCTATGGTTGTGCAGAATGGTTGCGGTAACTGATATGTTGGAGTCATATTTCTTGCATCCGGGATTGCAGATGTAGGATGTTGCAAGCCCCCAAAACGGTTGCGACATGCTTGTGTTTTTAGCCAACACTCGTCGTTGCCTCCCCTAAACGCTATGCTGTCAATCACACTGTGAGTAAATACTCGCTGCGTGCGACTACGGTAATGCGCAGTGCGACTCAAAAGAATGCGCACTGACAAAAAATTGCTCCCTTTGTGAAAACATCGGCAATGTGTACAATTCTGAATTAGGTCCACCAGTGATAATTAAACTAAACTTCTAAAAGTTCTATTTGTGTATTGTCTCAATGCTAAATACCAATGTAATAATCAAAAAAGTGTATGAGCAGAAAAGAAAAAATGTGCTAGTGGCAACACAAATGAACACCTGAAAATCAGGTGAATCCAATGAAAATGTGAAAAAATCTCTGTGCTAATTAAACTACAAGAGGATTGATATAAATGAATAGATAATCAGCACACCATTGTATTAAATGTAAATCTTTACTGAAAATAAAAATTCAAATTGACCGGTCAAGAATGTATCACATTAAAAATATCGAAATAGTGCAAAAATATGCAATGGTTTAATTGTAAATACAATGTCACAAAAATATCCAAAATAAGCTGCTGAGAGAGGTGAATCCAAAAAATATGTAAAAATGTATAGCAATGGTGTCTAAATATAAATATCTCTCATAGATAATCTCAATAGGAGAAATATAGGACCTGATTCAGAGCCGAACGCTCTGACCAGAGCACTCGCTCTGAATCAGGGCCCTCCTCCATGAAAATGGAGCGTCCTCCTGGACGCTTGCATAGCTGTGGGTGACAACCCACAGCTTATGCGAGCGTCCATGATGATGGTCGCGATGGTCAAGACCATCGGGACCATCGGGCTTGCGACGGAGACCATGCGGTAGGGTCTCGCTGCGGCAAGTCCTGGAGTGATTTTGGCTCTATCAGAGCCAAAATCACTCCAACTGACATCACTAGTGATGTCAGTGGGGCCGGCTTCAGACGGTAGGCATTCCCATGGGAACGCCTCCGTCTGGCAGCCACGCCCCCGGCACGCCCACCAAAGGGGGCGTGCTGTCAATCAACATCGATAGCACGCCCCCTTTGGTGCGAGACCCGGAGCGACGGAGAGCCCGTCGCTATCCGGGTCTCGCGCATGCGCACGACGGAGATCTCTCCGTCGTGCGCGTCCTGCGCTCGCGAGCGGGTCTGAATGACCCCCATAGCATCCAGCTCACCGGGGTAATGATCTATAGGAATACACACTGTCCGTGTGTTCCTAGTATGGTAATCTCACCAATGCGCTGGCCGAGTATTCAATCAATAAGCCTGCTCCATGAAGTTGAAAATCCTGGAGGATATTTAATGTAACTCTGTTTGAGCAGACTAAATAATGTCCATATCCAGGTGGATAAGAGCAGGTAAATGTCGGAGAAGACTGTATCCACGGAGAGACAGTGTGGTAGCGGCTCACCTGACGGTGCTGTGATGATGATCCAGCCGCGTCTCAATCCCAGCCTGACTCTGACTGCCAGCTCAGGTCCTCTGGGGCTGCTAGGTATCACGTCCCAGCTGCTGAATGGCAAGAATAGGTAGCGGATAGGTCCCGATGTGTCCTGGAAGAGCACCTCTGATGCTTTTCGCTCCGCAATACTGGGGCTTTATCAAAGAGGCACTTTTTATATTCCAAAATGTTACACGGATCCTTTATGCCTAGGGATTTCCCACACTCCCACAAGATGGATCTGTTATGTGTGTGGCTCACATGGTTGCTGCCCGGTTACTATCCAGGAACACCCATTTCACACAAAGGGCTCAATCCAATTAATTTGCCCCCCTCTTGCACCCCTCTTTCACCCCTGATTCTTTAATGTTTGTATGCAACCTCAAAAGGGCTTTTGCCATAGGGCCCCCATAGATCTAGCTATGCCCCGTATGCTACGGTGCATGGACAGTCTGCGATTGCATTCTGCAGGATATAGGCAGCTTGCAGATACCTGTGAAATCCTTCCACAATTGGATTTGCGGCCCTAAATACAAACACCACTGAAATGCATGGGTCCATAGTAATTAATGAGTGCCATGCTGCTCAAGTTGCATGTAAAACCTTTAATTGCTTAATCAACGTTCACTCCTGCCAAACCTCACACTTCTGCCAAACTCCAGCAGACACTTCTTTTGAATTGGGGGAATCATTTAGTCAAGATAAGTGAAGTAGTGCAATGTTTTTACATGCCCGAAGATTACACTTATCATATCAGATTGATTTGATCACCATAGTATATATTGTTAAAGAAAATTATATTTTACTAATAGAAAAATAAATACGTAATTTAAAAATGTTGATGATTGCATTTGTAATTGATAATTGTCATCTCAAAGTCCTGCCTACTATCACTTTTAAACCACCACTTAGATTTCAACAATGAAACTTTTTGAAGCATCACCTATATTTTAATCATGATAGTGAGGGGATAATGAAATATCTTTACAAGTCTGACATCTTAATTTTTATTATTTACATAGCAGGGATGTATTAACAGTACACCCGAGGGGGCCGGTGTGCAGCAGGCCCTCTCCTCTCTGTAGCTGCCCCCCTCTTACCTTGTGCTGGAAAACGGGTCCCTCCTTAGCCGCGCCAGCCTTCCAGAGATATTCAGGAAGATAGCACATACAAGAGAGCTAAGGCTCTGCTACAGCGCCAGAGATTTTGCTTTCACTGTGAGGCTGCATCTTCCAGAAGATGTCACTGGGAAGATGGCGCTGCGGATAAAAAGGGATCCGCTTGCCGGCACAAGGTAAGTATATTCTGGGTGCAGAGTGTGCGGTGCAACCACTCCTGGACCCAGGGGACCATGTGCACTGCACACCCTACACCCATTATAAATACTCCTTACATAGGGCCTGATTCAGAAATGAATGCTAAAGGAACCTGTAGCTGTAAATTTATATGCAACGGCTATGTGCAAATATACAAATGTCACAGCCGCCGGGATTTGTATTGAGACACCCACTGGCGGTATTCACAAATACAAGTGACTGCTTACAAAGACACAGCATCAGTCACAGATCAGTCAATCAGACTTCTGAAGACTTCTGAATAACCCTATGGTCACGGAGAGTGGCCGCCAGGACTGTCGCCAGAGTAATTTTTACTGTGTACAGGTTTGCAGTTGCAGGATGAATATGCCCCGAAAATGGTCGTGAGACACCTGCGGATGCACTGTGTGTGACTCCAGAACAGCTCCACTGGGCATGCACAGTACTATGAGACTCCATACACCACTGCATAGCGCAACTAGCAGGATGCTACATGGCGTATGGACTCGAAGCAGCTCCACTAGGCATGCGCTGGAGATCCCATGTGCAACTCCTGGAGCTGGCAGCCACCACCACGCCGACGTGCCAACAGTCCTGCAAGTGTGCGGCTTAAAAGGCACAGTCAGTTTGCAATACAGAGAACACTCTTTCAAACAGACCCCACTACTGGTTTCTAAGTCATGAAATTACTATAGTATCTAAGTCTGGGATGCACTGTGTGTGACTCCTGACTGGCTCCACTGGGTATGCGCAGTACTATGAGACTCCATATGCCATAGCATAGCACAACTGGCAGGGCTCTACATGGTGTATGCAGCGCCACACACCACATTCTTGAGCACACAGTGCATCAGCAGTACAATGGCATAAAGTAGCGTAGAAATGCCAGGAGGTGGGAAGCTGTGGAAAATGTATTGAGTTCAGTAGGGTTGGATAAGAATACTGAACTTCATTTGCTCGGTCTTTATGCAATACTGGGAGTGCGTCTTTTTGGTCAACACAGATACCTGTATAAATGACAGAACTCACACACATCAAGTGATTTCTTTTTAATCCTGTAGTGAACATTAAAAAAATATATATATTCTTTTCCAGGTCTCGAACCCGGGACAAGCTTTGTGCAAAGCACTCACCAAACCTCTAACCCACACACACCAGCTGTATCAAGATCTGCACCTGTCGTGTATGTGATGTGACATCTGTGAATTATAGCAGGCAATGTGTACAATGTCAATAGCAGGCTAGTCGCTGTTTTTAATAATAAAAAAATATGTCTTCCTTTAAAAATTTTAGACTAGTACATGTAAACACAGTACCCCACCATTAGAGAATAATTCATCCCATCTCATTGAAAGCTGTGCGTGCGTCTCAATAATGTACAGTATCGGTTATACTGTCATAAGAACATGGCAATTAAACTACTGTACAGTTATGTATGTGTACTGATTTGCATCCCATTCTAAGAGCTTATGTGATATTATTAAAAAGATTGCTTGTGTGAACATGCAATGTGCAAATACACTGTGTGAATGTGATTGGCCTGCTCATCAGTGATATACATCCAATTTAACAGTATGGTATTCAGTAGTACAAATTTCATCAGTGGAGCACTCGCCACCCAGCAGTTAAGCAATGAATTACATGCCGTGGCTTATATTTCGTTGTAGAATACCACAGTATGCCAAAGTACAGCCATCACGTAACGTTCCATGGTGCGACACAGAGGCGCGCTATGAGCAACAAACTAGCTGGGCCCATCTATACCTGGGAGCTGTAACTGCTGCCGGGCTTTAGGACCCTACGGACACTGGCTGGTGCCACATGGAGGAATGTGGGAGGCAGAAGAACCCAGCGGACACCTAGACAGCAGGTCCCACTGGGCAGACTCATGGGCTTTTGCACAGTGTTGGGGGTGGAGCTACGGAGAACCCGGGTGAACACTGCAGGAGGCTGAGTCAGGTGTGCGCCAGAGTGGCCCTTGTGAGCTGGGCTGCTGAGAGAAAGTCATGTGTGCGGTTGTGCCAGGGTTTGGCCTAGGTTCAGCCATTACTCACCCCAGCACTGGCATCCCCTGACTTCTTGTGCAACAGGTGTGGTGGCGGGTGACACGCTGAGGATTTTGCCTTAGGTGCTCTTGGACTTCCATGTGTGGCTCTATCTCTTGGTTTCCGAGGTTGCCATCATGGGCGCTGCCATGTTAGTCTCTCTCACCTGACTGCTCCTTCAACCAATGGTAGCGTAGTCTCGGTCAGCTGATGCTGATCTCCAATGATTTACTACCTTAGGGTATAGATAACTGGGCTCTGGACACCAGGAAGTTGCCTGCGCATTGTCGTCACTACTAGTGTATGCTTGTTATCATTCCGTTCCAGGTTCCTGTTCCTCAAACTCAAGTTATTTCCAAATATCACCTCGATACAACCCTCCGGTGCATCTGGATTCGCACATTGTTTACTCAGTACACACAACTGAGTACAACTACTGAACCACCCTAAGGTGCGACTGGATTTGCACATTGTGTACTAAGTACACACAACTGGGTACAACTACTGAACCACCTTCCGGTGCGGCTGAATTTACACGTTGTGTACTCAGGGCCTGATTCAGAGTCGCTCGCAAAAAGCGAGCGCTCGCTCTGGATCAGGGCGGCCCCTTGTTCTTTTAGTTGCGGCCTCCTGGCCGCTCGCATAGCTGTGGGTTACCACCCACAGCTTATGCGAGCAGCCAGGTGATGGTCACGATGGTCAAGACCATCACGACTGTCGGGCTTGCGACGAGACCCTTGCGGTAGGGTCTCTTTGCCGCAAGCCCCAGTGGACTTCCTGCTCTAATAGAGCAGGAAGTCCACTTACTGACATCCCGAGTGATGTCAGTAGGGCTGCCCACAAACGGCAGGCATTCCTGTAGGAATGCCTCCGTTTGCCCAGCCACCCCCCCACCCCGCCTTCCAAACGGGGCGAGCTGTTGATCAACATCGACAGCCGCCCCTTTTGGATGCGAGCGCCGGAGCAAGTGCTTTTTGCACTTGCTCCAGGGCTCGCGCACGCACAGTGCGCATGCCGCACGTGCGCACTGCCTAACAATCGACCCGCTTGCGAGCACATAGCGCTTGCGCGTGGGTCTGGATCAGGCCCTGAGTACACACAACTGATAGATTACCATGGGCAGTGTCCGGGCAGAGAGAAATAATCCCCTTTCTGGTTGCTCCACCTTCTCCCTCCCAACAGCTCTTTTCTGTCCGCCCCCAGGGTCCTCCTCCCCCATGAACCTGGCTCTGACAATTGTGTGGCTAGTTACTGTGGGCTGGCCCCTCTGCTGGGATCAGTCCTGAGCCCTTCTCACCTCCCAAGTCACTTGGTCCTTCCCTCTTTTCCTCAGATCCCCTGCCCTTTGACCTCTCCCCATTTACCAAAAAGCCCCCCCCTTTGCTGCACCCACCCAGCCATTCCTCTTGCTGCACTCTCCAAACGTCCTTTGTGGACCCCCACCCCCCCTCATGGCTCCCTGACTCCCCAACACACCCCTGCCATAGGGTCCACTGTAATTTTGGCTGTGCACTAGGAGATTTGGAGCAGCCTCTCTTACAGCCTACCCTCCAATGTTGGACTGAGACATGAATGGTCCACTGGGGTAATGTAGTGGTAGGTGCCCCTGCTGAAGAGGTGTGGTCAGTTAACAGTCTAGAACCTGACCCCTAGAGCAGGGGGTGGGGCTCTTAGACAGTAGGGCCTCTGGGGATTTCCCCTGTACCCATGTGGGCCAGTCCAACCCTGCTGCCCTCTACTCCCTACCTGTCACAGCCTTCCCCCTTCTCCTTACCTGCCTGTGCTCTGCACACTACCTGTCACAGCCTGCCCTCTGCACCCTATATGTCACAGCCTGCCCTTTGACCCCTACCATTAACGGCATGCTCTTTGCCCCACCAAAACGGGGTGGCTGTCGATGTTGACGATGTTGACAGCTCACCCCGTTTTGTAGGAGGGGAAGGGGGGAGGGTGGCTGGCAAAATGTAGGTGTTCCTGAAGGAACACCTGCCATTTGGGGAAGGCCCTACTGACATCACAAGGGATGTCAGTAGTGAGCTTCCTGCTCTATTAGAGCAGGAAGCTCACTGGGGCTTGCAGCAGACAAGACCCTACCACAAGGGTCTCATCGCAAGCCCAATGGTCGCCCTCGTTCAGAGCGAGTGCTCGCTTTTTGCGAGCAGCTCTGAATGAGGTCCAATGTGTTTTATGTTTTTCTTGAAGGGGAAAATTAATAATATTTTTTTCCTGTGGGTGACAATGTGTTTTATTACTTTTCTGGGGGGGGGGCAATGTGTTTTATTTTTTCCTGAGGGGAAAAATATGTTTCATTTCTTTTGTTTTTTTTCCTGTGGGTGCCAATGTATTTTTTTTTTCTGAGGGGGATAATGTGTTTTAGACTTTACCTGTGGGGGCCAATGTGTGTATCTTTTTACCCCGAGGGGACAATGTGTGTGTATTAAGGGTACTGGATTTCAACCTCTATACGCACCTACCTATACCTTCTAAACCCTGCCTATAAACCTCTAAAATTGACGCTATTTGCGTACGCAGTCATACAGTAAAATAAAGACTTTAGACCTTGAACAAGTGTTCCAAAGCACAAAGTATTATTATTCAAGTAAAGTACAGTCAGTTACACACTGTGATCTAAGTACAATTTAGCGCAAAGAATATACAGACCCAAGATACATTCATACATACGCACGCGACCAGATAACGGAATCAGCAAGAAACCTCCGTCAATCAGCAATCAGCAAGAAGACTAGAAACCCAGGGTCAGAGCACACATATTTATACCCCCCAGAAATAAACAACACAATAGAGGAGTTTGTTGCTGATCCCATTGGTTCCCAGTGCGGGTGCATTTGTTACAGGGCATTTAACAGGTTGATTCAAATGGCCACAGTCCAGCCTCCAGCTGGTTTCCTTCGTTTTCCCACCTCATGCAAATCTAGACTGTTGGTTTTACAAAGTACATTTTGGTTCTTTATGTCTTTACGGTCCATAAGTTGCGAACGCATGTTCCGATCTTCACACCGATGATACCGGAAAGCTGTGGATAAAGTGCGGATCAGTATAATATCAAACACGGCTTACTTATCACGTATTAAACCTTAGATACCAAAATAGTCTTTATTTCACAGCATTTGTAATAAATGAATAAAACTTGGATCTTTTACTTTATAGCTATGGAACCTTCTGTGTAAGTGTGCATTATGTAAGTATTAGGGATATGGGAAAAGACGCTAGTTAGGTTTATCTAATTTGGGGCAGATGTGCATGCATGCAGCTAATAAACAGCGTTCGCATGCAGGATATTGTGCATTCGCTACTGTGCGTAATGTGCGGTGTTTATGCATGAGATTCTATTTATGATGGCATATATCAGGGCCGTAGCTAGGGTAGTGCGGCCAGTGCCATCGCACAGGGCACCACAGGTCAGGGGGCGCTGTTTGGGCCTGTCATATTTCTGTTTATTATCATTCTTGCTTGTAGCTTCCTATTATTTCATCCCCAGCATCTCCTGGCCTCTCCTATCTCTTCCCTGGCCCTTTCCCATGAGGCCATGGCCCTTTTTTGGGTGCATTATGTCCCTTTGAAAAATGAGGGGGGCGCCAATGCTCTTTCTGGCACAGGGCACCAAAAAGTCTAGTTATGGCTCTGGCATATATATATATATATATATATATATATATATATATACATATACACACATATCTCATTCCTTACTAACAGTTTCAAACTGCAATGCAAATGTGTTATGGGCAGTGAGCTTTACTTCTCAAACAATGTGGAGACCCCCAGCTGTGAAGATGGGGCCATTATGTCTGGGAGTGAGACTAAAACCTGTTTAGGATTCAGACAAATTCAGTTCTGTAGATTAATGTCTGGGTTATATTACAATTGCCACAACTATACTTGTCTATATACAGGGATTCCCAATTTGTATGTAAAGCACTCACAGTATTCTGGTGTATTGTCTATTCTATTTACTTTTCTCAGGAGGCTGTTTTTCTAATTGTTTTGGTATTTCTCTATGCAAGGTTGTCCCCAGAATGGGCCTGTCATGGCTTCTAAAAAGATTATCAAAAACATTGCCATCTGTACTTAGCTCGTGAGTTGTAAGTTAAAATGGCTCTGGTTGCAAAATGGCGTCTTGCAGATTCTTATTTTTAAGATGGAGTCTAGCTGCCATTCGCAAGATGGCATTGTGCATGCTAATTTTTACGCTGATTCCGTCTCAGCCACTAATCCAGCTTCAACAGTATTTTATTATTATTATTATTATTATTATTATTATTATTATACATGTATTATGTCTCCCTCTCTCTCTCTCTCTCTCTCTCTCTCTCTCTCTCTCTCTCTCTATATATATATATATATAAATATATTTACTTTTTTGTGGGGACAATGTTTTTTTAATAATAATAATAATAATAATAATATTAATAATAATAAAATGCAAATAATAATAATAAATGTATTAATTATGGATATATATTTATATATAAAATATATATACAGTATAGGGACACCAAAATTAAATTATATCTTGGCTCTCCAACCTAAAAATGTTGTGACACCCTTGCATTTATGCCAAGCTGTTGCACACAGGTGCCCACTGAGGCCACAAGCCCAGAGACATACACAAGTGCCTTGTACTTTAACTACCTTGTCCCCGCTCACTAAGGCAGCTATCTACCTAGGGTACAAGAGGGACATTTTGCAACACTATATAATCCAATGCAGCATTTACAGTTTGGAGCCACCTTTATAACTTATGCTTATTTTATTGCTGTTTGTGGACCATGCACAAGCTACAAGTTCAGTTGTTATACAGTGCCAAGTTCACCCTTGGTTACAGTGCTAAAGGTTTCAACAGAAAGGGAATGTATTGTTGCCACTATATTTGACAAAGACTATGCTTTCCGTAAGAGTGATTCACTCTGGTATTTAACTTAATTTCTATATTCTGTAGGTATAGTACTTTCTGTGTAGCTCACTGACTTGCTGAATCTCATGCAGAGAAAGTGAGTGAGCTACTTCATTGTAACATACTCTCAGACAACGCTGAGCATCCTAAAATTCAATTGGTTCCTGTATCCACTTTATGTGTACCAACAAAAGAGCTGGCCAGTGAAGATTAACAGGTTAACTCATTTCTACAGAACTCATTGTGTTAAGAGATGTGAGGGTTTGGATCCCTGGAATCCGAACACACCTGAGCTTAGGATTTATGAGTCAAACCGAGTTGGGTCCTCCCACCTTGTTTGGATCTCAAAATGAGGGAAAATGTCATCTTCCCACTTCAGATCGGGGAGTGCTTTGGATTCGATAAAAGTCCCTTCCTCTTGGTTTGGGTGCCATTACACACAGGACACCAGAATGTTAGGATGTGTGGGGCTGGCTGAAATGTGACTTTGACTGTGATTAAGGGCTGTGGGCTACTATGTGTCAGTGTCATGATCATCAGTGAAGGACTGTGGGCTGCAGTGTCTGTAATCAGTGAAAGACTGTGGGCTGCAGTGCGACTGTGATTAATGGCTGTGGACTACTCACAGTGTCGTGATGAAGGGCTGTGGGCTGCAGCACTGTCTGTGACTGTCAGTGCCTGTCATCAGTGAAGGGCTGTGGGCTGCAGTGTGACTGTGATTAAAGGCTGTGGGCTACTGTGTGTCACTCTCAGAGTGTTATCATCATCAGTATAGGGTTGTGGGCTGCAGCACTGTGACTGTGTTAGTGTTAGGCAGACGATCATTATTAGTTATGGACAGGTCATAAAAAATAAAAAATAATGTTCAGTAAGTTTCACCGTTACTAATAGAGCTGTGAATTACAGTGTTTTAAAAAATAAAGGTATGTGTTGTTTAGGCACTGTACATATAAAAATAATGTTCAGTAGGTATCACCATTACTAATAATGCTGTGAATCGCAGTGTTTTAAAAAAAAAAAAAGTGTGTTTTGTTCAGGTACTGTACTTAAAAAATAACGTTCAGTAAGTTCCACCGTTTTTACTGCAGTGTTAAGAAAAAATAAGAGATATGGTAAGACCTTACGTTTATCTCCATTTCTACGAAGTCCATAGAGATCCACATGACACCATGGGATATAGGCTGATGACGTCAGTCGTCGAGCACCTCAATAGTTAAATTTGTGCTCCCAGGGTGCACCGGACCCCTCTCCTATACCCCGCCCCTAGGCCAAGGCACCTCAGTTACGTAACAAGCCAATGGCCGGAGGAGGAGAAGAGAGAAGGAAGAAATTCTAGAACACACAAGTATCACATTCTCACATACAGAAGGAGACGGAAAAACTGGTTACCAGAACACAGCCCATCTGCAGCACAGGTGCAACAGGGTGGGAGTCCTGTGGATCCCTATGGACTTTGTAGAAATAGAGATAACAAACATAAGGTCTTACCATATTTCTTATTTTCTACTGCAAGGTCCATAGGGCTCCACAGGAGACATTGGGGATGTCCCAAAGCAGTCTCCTTAAGGACGGGGACACTCCAGTGCAGAAAGGAGAATCCGCCGCCCGAAGGAAGCATCCTGAGAGGCAAAGGTATCGAATGCATAATACCTCAAGAATGTATGGACAGTAGACCATGTGGCCGCCTTACACAGCTGAGGCGCCATGACGAGCTGCCCACGAGGGACCCACAGACCAAGTAGAATGAGCCTTGACAGAGGATGGTACAGAAAGGCCCTCATGAATGTAAGCCTCTGATATTCCCAGGCGAATCCAGCCTGCCAACATCTGCTTAGTGGCAGGCCATCCTTTCTTTCAGAAACCAAAAACAACAAACAATGAGTCCGACTTCCGAAATGAGTTGGTACGGTCCACATAGGTCTTTAGAGCACGTACCACTTCCAAGGAGGCCTCACCAGCTGAGAGGTTTGGGGAGTTAAAGGCTGGCACTACAATGTCCTCATTAATGTGGAAGCTGGATACCAAATTAGGTAGGAAACCGGGGCGAGTACAAAGAACCGCTCTGTTCCTATGAAAAATCAGAAAGTGAGGGCGACATGAAAGAGCCCGAAATCTGACACCCTCATGACTGAAGCAATGGCCAAAAGAAACACAGTTTTAATTGTAAGCCATTTTAAATCCACTGAGCCCAGTGGTTCAAATGGTGGTCCTTGTAGAGCCCTAAGGACCACAGTTAAATCCCATTGTCGAAACCGAATAATTGGGTAAGACAGAATCTGTTTGGCAATCAGGAAAACCTGCACAACGCCATCTTATGAATGGCAGCAAGACTCCATTTTAGAAAAGAAAGCTTACACAAGCGCCATTTTGTCAAAAATACATAGTACACAATCCACAGTGCAAAATTGATAAAAGTAGCAATTTTGCTACTCACAACGCAAAGTTGCTAAAAAGTAACACGAACAGCTTTTTAATAATCTTCCCCAACACATACCGACAGTTTTCAGCACGCATAAAAATGACTTCCCAACATGATAAAATCTCACAGCACTATTTTGTAAAAAAAATAGATAGTCAGCCTTCCCTCAAATGCATGCAGACAGTGTTTAACACATAAACACTAACTTATTAGCATTTGGAATCCTATACAAAGCCCATCATGGAGAAAATCACTATACCATAACACGACACAATATACTATGAGCATTTTTACATAAGAATATATGAGCTGTGGCAATTGTAATGTAGCCTAGCTATGGAGCTACACAATTGAGTCCATCCCCACAACCAAAGCAAGCAGAATAAAGAGTGAGGCTCTGACTGCACTGCTGGGAGCCTCCACCCTGTATGAGAACTAACGCCCTGATTCAGAGCCGCTCGTTAACAGCAGTACGCTCGTTGCGTTCCGATGTTGCCTAACCGCGCATGCGTCGGTGTTACACTGCGCATGTGCGTACGGCAGATTGCAAGCTTTTTTTGTCTCGTTCGTCAAATAGCGTACAGGAAGTGACATGTCAAATGTGATTGACAGAACAGGGCGTTTTTGGGTGTTGACGGTGGAGGAGATGGAAAAACGCAGGCGTGGCGAGGCGTTTTTTGGGCGTACATACATTACCAAATGCGAACGTCAAATGTGTTCGTACCAACTCATACGTCACTGGATGATCCTCTTTCCCTTCAAAATGCTCGCACAGCTTAGGGGCTGGATAACTCGACCACAGTGGCGATGGCCTTCTCCTCCGTCCCGGCACTCTACGATGTAGCATCGATTAATCACGGCTTGTCAGATAATCAATTAGTGTTGGATTGAAAACCGGCTTGGTATGTGTTTGGAAAGCAGTTTTTTTGGATAGCACAAAACCGAACGCAGGTGGAAATCATAGCTGCTAATGTCTGGATTACACAATCAATTAGCGTACATTTGTGGGGTGTTTTTTGGCCGCAATGTGTTCTTTTTGGACTATTGTAACAATAATGTCATCATGTTTAGGTTTGGTGTGCCTCATTTTGTGTTTGCAAGGTGATTTTTCCTCCTTAGGTAATGTTTTCAACGTTCCTTAACGAGCCATTTTTTTCCAATGTGTAATTTTTTAGGTTGAACGTTGTTGGCTTGTGGGCCCGGATTAAATGTAACCCATTTTTATAATAATGTCAGAATACAAAGTCGTACATTTGTTGAAAATTTATTGGTATCCCACAAAAAATAAATGCACATATTTAACTAAAACATTTTTGGCAGTGTTCATTCCACAATATTTATTAATTGTGCAAACAATAATTTTTGGGTAAACGTAAATGCAAAATTTAAAAACAATTCACAAGAAAGGAGAGGGAAGTTTTGGCCAGAAAGGAATATGAGGCAAGCACAGAAGGAGTGTGGGAAAAGTAGCCAATGGTGTCACCGTTTTTTCGGCCGTTTGGCTGGGGGAGGGAGGGCGCCAGACCGGGTCCGGGATGTCATCGGGCTGGCCTGTCCAGAGGCAGATGTTGTCCGATTTAAAATTGAGTTCTGTGAGGAGGGACACTGCCTGCGAGGGGGATTGCCCTGGACTGGCTTCTGCAGGCTCCTCAGCCAGATGTACTGGTTCCTCCCCTGCAGAGCCAGCACAAATTCTGCGGCCAAGGCTCCCCTCTGGAGCAGACTTATCCGCCTGTGTCTCTGTTGGAAAAATGAGAAAAGACTCACATTAGAATCTACATATTGGCACAATAACATTTCAGAGTTGGTGACATCACAACA
Source organism: Taudactylus pleione (assembly GCA_031769625.1). Lineage (NCBI taxonomy): Eukaryota > Metazoa > Chordata > Amphibia > Anura > Myobatrachidae > Taudactylus > Taudactylus pleione. The sequence continues at coordinate 6,874,205 of JAUIMM010000081.1, read as the reverse complement.
TTTACCTGGGACAACATGAGGAGCCGCAAAGTCTGGCATGTCCGTATCCATGTTGGACACGCCAAACACCTCCACAGCCTGCACACACCCCTGTGCCAGCTCTTCTAAATCAGTCAACTCCAATGACACAGGGGTGGGACCTCCACCTGTCCCCCTTGCATGCCTAACCCTGTCCTCCATTTTTTGTTTCAGGCGATATTTGAAGTCTTGCCATCTGTGGGTGAAAAAGGAACCATTACTTTTTATTTGATTTTGTTTTTGGTTTGAGGGTGGTCAAGTGTTTACTTACCGCCGTTTGACATCCCGGGCTAGATGGACATAATCACCCACCCTATTGACCTCAACGGCTACCTCTTCCCACATTCTCCACTTCTGGCTTGAACTCATATTCCTGTCTGCCTGTGGCAGGATGTCCACACACTTCTGAATCAAAACCTCCATCTTCTTTCTTGTGAATTGTGGCTGCCTTTTATTTTTGGCAGCTTTGCCCGGAATACTGGGCCCAGCAGCCTCTTCCATGTCATCCTCCTCACCTATTTGTGTAAATTTGGAGAATTCTCAACTTCACAACTTGCACAATATTATGTTTCAAATTAATCATTGAGTCAAAATGCATGAAATACTTACCGCCAGACTGTTGTCCATTGTTTCCCTGGCTGTAGCCATGTCTGAGCTCCAAACAAGAAATACACCAGAATTTTGTTTTTGTCTCGTGACGTATTTATACATGCGTCCTTATTTTGCGGCCGCATCATTGATTGTGCGTTCCTATGATCCCTCCTTAATTTGTGCGGGAAACGAAACACTATTTATGGCTTGGGGCGTCTCGATTCGAGGTGGCGTTTTTTGAATGTTGGAGGTTACGTTGGTTGGAGTTGATTGTTGGCTGGTGTAGGAGTTTGCGTTTTTGGAAGTAGTTTTTTTCGATTTATTCGTTTTTTGATTTCCGTTCGTTTTTTTTCCGTTTTAATTTTTTTGGTCGTTTCCAGTTTTGGTAAGTTTGTGGAAGTCTAACTTTGGGTCAATTTGTCTCTCATTCTGGTTAAGATTTTTCTAATAATTTTTTTCCGTCATTTCATCTCTCTTAGGTTTTATTTTGGCTCTGCCCCAAAGACCTTTTGATCCGGATTCTTATATATTATCTCTTGGTAAGTTCATTTGTTAAACTGTTTTGGAAATGTTCTTGTTTGTCTTTACGCAACTTTGGTTGGCCTTACACATGTAACCTTTGTTTTTCCAAATCCGAAATCTGTGTTTTTTTTTTTTTTATTTACGCTGCATTTTTGTAACTTGTATTTGCAAACTAATTAGCACATTTTTACTACTTACTATTGTGACTTGTATTTGCGAACTAATTAGCGCATTTTTACTACTTACTATTGTGACTTGTATTTGCGAACTAATTAGCGCATTTTTACTACTTACTATTGTGACTTGTATTTGCGAACTAATTAGGGCATTTTTACTACTTACTATTGTGACTTGTATTTGCGAACTAATTCGCGCATTTTTACTACTTACTATTGTGACTTGTATTTGCGAACTAATTCGTGCATTTTTACTACTTACTATTGTGACTTGTATTTGCGAACTAATTCGCGCATTTTTACTACTTACTATTGTGACTTGTATTTGCAAACTAATTAGCGCTTTGTGAAATGTTTATTCATCCCTTAAAATTGTTTGTGTTTTCTCGGTAGCATTTGTTGCTTACATTTGGCCTCAATTTGACGTAGTGTGCGCAACGTCATTTTGCTCTTTGCCCAAATGTGTGTGTGTCCCCTTTTATGTTTTGTCTTGCTTAAATTTTTTAAACAGACATGGCCAGCATAAAATGATGTATATGTATGTTGTGATTATTTCCAGTTTCAACATATCATGACAATACCCCGCCATGTAAGCATCAATGGATGGTATCTTCAAGCTAAGTAAAAATGTTTATTTTTGGGTGGGGTAAAAAGCCTGACATTCCAATCTTGCCATTTCAGGTTGATATGGGTCGGATTGTTCTGGCCCTGCTCCCGGAAGCCGACCAACCTCAATCTCGTCCCAGGCGTAGGCATCGTAGGCGTGCAAGGCCCCAGATATTTCGAACACGTGTCACCCTTTTTGGAATGCCCGATGATGAGGTTTTAAGACGCTACCGTCTTCCTCCAAAAATCATCATAGACACTCTCTGATTAATAGAGAGTGATCTTGAGCGGCAAATTGACAGTCCTACAGCAATACCACCACTTACGCAATTTATGGCGGTGTTACATTTCTGTGCCTCAGGATCGTTCCAAACAATGGTGGGAATAGTGGCGGGCATCTCACAATCCTCCTTTTCCCGGATCCTGAGGGTAGTGATGGAGGCACTTTTCAAGCACCTCCATCATTTTATTCAAATGCCTTTGGATATGGGTGCCCTTAGTGTGGCCAAGGCAAATTTTTACCAAATAGCTGGCTTCCCACACATCATAGGGGTTGTGGATGGTACTCACATACCACTTCAGCCTCCAGCATGGCTGGAGGCAATATTTAGAAACCGGAAACACTATCACTCCCTCAATGTAATGGTGGTATGTGATGCCTCCCTCCAGATCCTGTCCCTGAATGCAAAATTACCCGGAAGTGCACATGACTCCTTCGTCATCCGGCAATCAGGGATATGGCACAAATTAACCAACCTACAAGCTGGTGATGCATGTCTTCTGGGTAAGTGGAGACCTTTAGTACATAACAATGTTAAGCTTCATACAGAGTGAGCCTGATGTTGACTATTCTGTTTCACAGGAGACAGTGGCTACCCTTGCACGCCCTGGCTGCTCACTCCTTATTTAGCTCCCACACCAGGGCCACAAAGTGAGTATAATTCCACACTTACAGCCACCAGGCAAGTGGTGGAGCGCTGTATCGGCCTTTTAAAAGGCCGATTCAGATGCCTCCACCGCTCTGGTGGCGAGCTCATGTATTTGCCGGATATAGTTTTGAAAATTGTGGTCCTGTGTGGGATATTTCACAACATCGCCATAAGGAGTGGTGTCCCAATGCAGCCAGAGGATGCCTTACCTGAGGATGGCCCCCCCGAGGTTGGTCGGAGGTCAGTATGTGGGGGAACCATACGCGATGATGTGGTGGCCAGATTTTTTAGGTAATTTTTGACAAAACAACAGTGTTTATACCTAATGTGGTCGGGTTTGTTTGAGAACATCTAATTATTTATTTTTATTTTCTCCATCTTCTGTTTTTTCACATAATCTTTGGCACTCCAACGATGACTACTTCCTGCTACCCTTACAAAACCTGTATGTGGACATTTTGGGGATATATTCTGGAACCCATATTGCAACGCCATATTTGTGGAATCATGTTGGCATGGTCCTTCGTCAACCAGTTCTTGATTTGTAATTTTTTAATTTGGTTTTGTTGGTATGCGTTGTATTTGTGATTATCACTGTGTGTTTTGTTTGTGAGTGACCACTTTGATTTTTCAGTTATGTTGTGAATAAAGGTTTTGAGAGTGAAATGTTGTACCTTTTTTGGAACGTTACAAGCAAGGTTCACACACGTTACATTTGACTAAGGGGTAATCCAGTACTGACGCCAGTTGAGCTAAAATGTAATCTGTTTTCAGGGTCCAAACCAACACCCAAAGGAAGCCTGTACAATCATTTGGCTTTGTAAGATTGGCCTAAGCAGCTTGCACACCAACTAGGAACCTGTAAAATGTAGAAATATCTAATTGTGACTACACCAAAAAAGGGAAATTAGATTGTTACTGTTAGGTGTTTCTTGTGGCTGTTTTACATAAAAATACAACACACAATCTTAGTGTCAAAAAATGGAAATCCTTGCAGGAACAGTCTACTTATGTCAGGGTAAACAATCTATGATTTTGAAAAAACGAATGAGCCAGAACGTTACTTCGAAAATAACACTTTATTTAGATAATGGGCCAAAAAAAAAAAAACTAATCCCTAAGGAGGACCGACATACGGTCAAGGACCACCAGCACCCCGATTATATTGTGGCGCATCCGGGCCACACAGGCGGATAATTCTGCCCAACGCCTCTGTTCCTCTGTGGGTGAGAAAAGTGTGGGGATTAATACAACAATAGTGAAACCACATTAAAAAACAAGCCAAAACCAAACCCCAACAAAAAAAAAATTAAAAAAAAAAAACATAAATACAGCATTAAAACACATCAAACTAAAATGGTGTAGGCCAAAAATACAAGGCCAATGTACAAATTCCGACAGGTGTGATATGTGTATGTTGAAATCAGCAGTAATACTTAAAGGCAATCGCCCAAATCCCCAAAAGTGTAGCCAAAATCCCCAAAAATGGAACCACACATGATTACATACAAACAGTTTGTGTCGATAAAAAACAAGCCAAAACCAAACCCCAACAAAAAAAAAAATAAAAAAAAAAAACATAAATACAGCATTAAAACACATCAAACTAAAATGGTGTAGGCCAAAAATACAAGGCCAATGTTCAAATTCCGACAGGTGTGATATGTGTATGTTGAAATCAGCAGTAATACTTAAAGGCAATCGCCCAAATCCCCAAAAGTGTAGCCAAAATCCCCAAAAATGGAACCACACATGATTACATACAAACAGTTTGTGTCGATAAAAAACCGCAAAGAAAAACATACCGGAAGATCCAACGCCAGCTCCGGAAGGCCCTCCATCGTCCTCCTCGGAGGTGCCTCCATTCCCCAAAGATCGGGGCGGGGTAATGACCGACTCCGGGGAGGGGGTAATTCTAAGAGGGGTGGTTGGAGAGGGGGAATTGGGATGGAGGGGAAGGAGGCCCGAAATTTCAGCCTGAGGGTCTAGGAAGGCTGGGGAGGAGTGGGGAATAGGGGAATTACTATTGTTGGAGTGTTGGCTGGGGGTTGGGGAGAGTGGCCTTGAGCGCCGTCTGGCCGGACGATGACGGCGTAGTCTTCGCTGGGCCCCTAAAAGATGTGAAACAAATTGTGGTTAGTTTCAACACAAATCCGCGCAAAAAAACATTTTCGAATCCCCCCCCAAAAAACGAAACATGCAGATATGAGGACAATGAATAAATATGATATACATGGAAAACATGGCCATGCAGATATGAGGATAATGAATAAATATGAAATACAGGGAAAACATGGCCATGCAGATATGAGGATAATGAATAAATATGAAATACAGGGAAAACATGGCCATGCAGATATGAGTACAATGAATAAATATGAAATACAGGGAAAACATGGCCATCCAGATATGAGGATAATGAATAAATATGAAATACATGGAAAACAAGGCCATGCAGATATGAGGATAATGAATAAATATGAAATACAGGGAAAACATGGCCATGCAGATATGAGGATAATGAATAAATATGAAATACAGGGAAAACATGGCCATGCAGATATGAGGATAATGAATAAATATGAAATACAGGGAAAACATGCACACGCAGTTAGGGCCACAAAGACAAACATGAAAACCACAATCCATAAAACTTACTTTCTGCGATCTGCATGCGAAAGCATGCCAGCAAGCGGGGCGTCCACCGTTGCAGGTCCGACCACCTGCGCTCCAGCTGCCCGATCTGGCGGCGTGAGCCGAAGGAGCGCAGGCGGGTCCGTACCTCCGCATATGCGGAACGCTTCTCGCGGTTGGTGATGGGTGGAGGCTGGCTGGTGATCCGCCTATCCATCACCTCCGTAAGCACCAGCAGCTCGCGCCTGGTGAATGCGGAGGCTCTCATGATGGCAATGGTGTTTTTCTTAAAAATAATTTTTGATAAAGTGCACCAAAATTTTATGATTGGCTAATGTATTTGGGTAATTAACAGGACCAATTCTATTGGTTAGTGTATGAGTCGTGTTTTCGACAGGGCCAGAAATCTCTTGAGACTTATGATAGACTTGATGCAGTGACATGCATAAGCAAATTTAAATAAAGAAATGAACTCCGGGAAATATGCAGGCTGAAAAACAAATAGAACAATTATTTAATTGAGGCTAACAAGTATTTTGACAATTAAAAGCGAATGTTTAAGCCGTACGTATTCTGCGGGTAAACACAAACACGGACATGAATAAAGTTTATTGCATTGTGTTAAAAAAAAAAAAAAATTTTTTAGCGAATTGATATATTGATTGGCATGATACGATTGAGGGAGGTAGGCAGAATAAACGAGCAGTTAATTGAAATCTGACAGTCCAACTTCCGGGTAGTACTAGTGCGTGCGTTCCCTTCAAGCCACTTCGGGGATGTACGCTCGCTATTTGGCACGCTCGTTAGTTAGAGGAGGGGTCGCTTGAGTTTGGGGAGTATGTTTGTCTGCGTGCGAAAATACGAGTGTGTGCTTGAATTTAAATATTTTTTTACGTACGCCGAACGTACGAACGGTCACTTGCGTCCAGGTCTGTACGAGGGCCTAAATTCACTGTATAAACACATTTTGCAATTGCAGTTTAAAAACATCAGAAAAATGCATGTGTGCTTGTGTATATATATATATATATATTAGGGGTGTGCACCGGCCACTTTTCGTGTTTTGTGTTTTGGTTTTGGATCTGGATCTTTCTTCGTGTTTTGGATCTGGATTGGTTTTGCCAAAACCACCCTTCCGTGTTTTGGGTTCTGGGTTTTGTGTTTTGGATCTGTATTTTTTTGAAAAAAAGCATAAAAACAGCTAAAATCACAGAATTTGTAGGTTTTTCTGCTCCTATGCTATTATTAACCTCAATAACCTTAATTTCCACTCATTTCCAGTCTATTCTGAATACCTCACACCTCACAATAGTGTTTTTATGTCCAAAAGGTTGCACCGAGGTAGCTGGATGACCATGCTAAGCGACACGAGTGGGCGGCACAAACACGTGACCCATCTAGGCGTGAAACTGCAGTGGCAGACAGGATGGCATTGAAAAACTAGGCCCCAAACTGTACATAATGCAAAGAAAAAAAAGAGGTGCAAGATGGAATTGTCCTTGGGCCCTCCCACCCACCCTTATGTTGTATAAACAGGACATGCACACTTTAACAAACCAATCATTTCAGCGCCAGGGTCTGCCACACAACTGTGGCTGAAATGATTGGTTCGTTTGGGCCCCCACAAAACAAGCTGGCAATTTATCTGTCCCTGCACAAACTGGCTCTACGGAGGCAAGATGTCATCCTCATCCTCCTCATCCACCGATCCCTCACCCTCTTCAGTGTGTACATCCTCATCCTCACAGAGTATTAATTCGTCCCTGCTGGAACCACAGGTCCCTCTGTACGTTCTGGAGGCTGGTCTCCCTGGAAGAGTTGATAATTCATTTTATGAACATCATCTTCTCCACATTTTGTGGAAGCAACCTCCTACGCCTTTCGCTGACAAGGATCCCGGCTGCACTAAACACTCTTTCGGAGTACACACTGGACACTGGGGGGCAACTCAGGTAAAATAGAGCCAGTTTGTACAGGGACCTCCAAATTGCTTCTTTTTCCTGCCAGTACAGGTATGGACTGTCTGACATGCCTACTTGGATGCTGTCACCGATGTAATCCTTTAACAGACAGACGCACGCTTGTCGCTGCTGCTTTGAGGATTCAAGTGCGGCTACAGCCCACACAATTCACAAAGACAGAAAAAAAAAAAGAATATTTTTATTGTTTGTGGAGCACACTTTGAGGGTTACACCACCCTTTAACAGACAGACGCACGCTTGTCGCTGCTGCTTTGAGGATGCAAGTGCGGCTACAGCCCACATAATTCACAAAGACAGAAAAAAGAAGAAGAATATTTTTATTGTTTGTGTAGCACACTTTGAGGGTGTCACCACTCTTTAACAGACAGACGCACGCTTGTCGCTGCTGCTTTAAGGATGCAGGTGCGGCTACAGCCCACACATTTCACAAAGACCGAAAAAAAAGAACAATATTTTAATTGTTTGTGTAGCACACTTTGAGGGTGTCACCACCCTTTAACAGACAGACGCACGCTTGTCGCTGCTGCTTTAAGGATGCAGGTGCGGCTACAGCCCACACAATTCACAAAGACAGAAAAACGAAGAATATTTTTATTGTTTGTGTAGCACACTTTGAAGGTGTCACCACCCTTTAACAGACAGACGCACGCTTGTTGCTGCTGCTTTGAGGATGCAAGTGCGGCTACATCGCACACAAGTCACAAACACATAAAAAAAATAGTTTTTTATTTTTTGGAGCACTTTGAGAGTTACACCACCCTTTAACAGACAGACGCACGCTTGTCACTGCTGCTTTAAGGATGCAGGTGCGGCTACAGCCCACACATTTCACAAAGACCGAAAAAAAAAGAACAATATTTTAATTGTTTGTGTAGAACACTTTGAGTGTCACCACCCTTTAACAGACAGACGCACGCTTGTCGCTGCTGCTTTAAGGATGCAGGTGCGGCTACAGCCCACACAATTCACAAAGACAGAAAAAAGAAGAAGAATATTTTTATTGTTTGTGTAGCACACTTTGAGGGTGTCACCACCCTTTAACAGAGAGACGCACGCTTGTCGCTGCTGCTTTAAGGATGCAGGTGCGGCTACAGCCCACACATTTCACAAAGACCGAAAAAAAAAGAACAATATTTTAATAGATTGTGTAGCACACTTTGAGGGTGTCACCACCCTTTAACAGACAGGCACACGCTTGTCGCTGCTGCTTTAAGGATGCAGGTGCGGCTACAGCCCACACATTTCACAAAGACCGAAAAAAAAAGAACAATATTTTAATTGTTTGTGTAGCACACTTTGAGGGTGTCACCACCCTTTAACAGAGAGACGCACGCTTGTCGCTGCTGCTTTAAGGATGCAGGTGCGGCTACAGCCCACACAATTCACAAAGACAGAAAAAAGAAGAAGAATATTTTTATTGTTTGTGTAGCACACTTTGAGGGTGTCACCACCCTTTAACAGAGAGACGCACGCCTGTCACTGCTGCTTTAAGGATGCAGGTGCGGCTACAGCCCACACAATTCACATAGACAGAAAAAAGAAGATGAATATTTTTATTGTTTGTGTAGCACACTTTGAAGGTGTCACCACCCTTTAACAGACAGACGCACGCTTGTCGCTGCTGCTTTAAGGATGCAGGTGCGGCTACAGCCCACACATTTCACAAAGACCAAAAAAAAAAAGAACAATATTTTAATTGTTTGTGTAGCACACTTTGAGGGTGTCACCACCCTTTAACAGACAGACGCACGCTTGTCGCTGCTGCTTTAAGGATGCAGGTGCGGCTACAGCCCACACAATTCACAAAGACAGAAAAAAGAACAATATTTTAATTGTTTGTGTAGCACACTTTGAGGGTGTCACCACCCTTTAACAGACAGACGCACGCTTGTCGCTGCTGCTTTAAGGATGCAGGTGCGGCTACAGCCCACACAATTCAGATAGACAGAAAAAAGAAGAAGAATATTTTTATTGTTTGTGTAGCACACTTTGAGGGTGTCACCACCCTTTAACAGACAGACGCACGCTTGTCACTGCTGCTTTAAGGATGCAGGTGCGGCTACAGCCCACACAATTCACATAGACAGAAAAAAGAAGAAGAATATTTTAATTGTTTGTGTAGCACACTTTGAGGGTGTCACCACACTTTAACAGACAGACGCACGCTTGTCGCTGCTGCTTTAAGGATGCAGGTGCGGCTACAGCCCACACATTTCACAAAGCCCAAAAAAAAAGAACAATATTTTAATTGTTTGTGTAGCACACTTTGAGGGTGTCACCACCCTTTAACAGACAGACGCACACTTGTCGCTGCTGCTTTAAGGATGCAGGTGCGGCTACAGCCCACACAATTCACAAAGACAGAAAAAAGAACAATATTTTAATTGTTTGTGTAGCACACTTTGAGGGTGTCACCACCCTTTAACAGACAGACGCACGCTTGTCGCTGCTGCTTTGAGGATGCAGGTGGAATCTAGACGGGATTTGGAACCGAGGACACACTACCTCCATCAATTGTCTAAATCCCACTGCACTAATGTCGGATACCGGACGCACGTCTAACACCAACATAGCAGTCAAGGCCTCAGTTATACGTTTTGCTTCAGGATGACTGCTGTCGTACTTCATCCTCATCGCTAGGGACTGTTGGAGGGTCAATTGTTTAGTAAAAGCAGTGATGTTCCTACTTCCTCTCTGGGATGATGAACAACTCCCAGCAGCAGCAACAGCACTAGGAGGAAGTGGTTCTTGATCTTTCCCTATTTTATTTTTATCGGAGAAAGTTTGGTCCTCCATTTATGTTATATTGATATATATACGTGCGGCTAAAGCGCACACAAACACAGAAAATATTTTTTTATTTTTGCTGGAGAGTAGTGCACTTTGTGGGTTACACCACCCTTTAAGAAATGAGCCAGCCGGCTCTTTACTTATGGGACACAGGCGCACGCTTGGCGCTGCTCCTTTGTTGATGCACGTGCAGCCACAGTGCACACAAGTCACAAACACAGAAAATATATATTTTTTTGGTTTGGAGTGTACTTTGGGGGTTACAGAACCCTTTAACGGTCAAGCCAGCTGGCCCTTTACTTATGACACAGGCGCACGCTTGGCACTACTTTGTTGATGCACGTGCGGCTACTGCGCACACAATTCACAAACACAGAAAATAATTTTTTTTTTGGTTTGGACTGGAGTGTACTTTCGGGGGTTACAGCACCCTTTAACGGTCAAGCCAGCCGGCCCTTTACTTATGACACAGGCGCACACTTGGCACTACTTTGTTGATGCACGTGCGGCTACTGCGCACACAATTCACAAACACAGAAAATATTTTTTTTTTTGGTTTGGACTGGAGTGTACTTTGGGGGTTACAGCACCCTTTAACGGTCAAGCCATCCGGCCCTTTACTTATGACACAGGCGCACGCTTGGCACTACTTTGTTGATGCACGTGCGGCTACTGCGCACACAATTCACAAACACAGAAGATAATTTTTTTTTTGGTTTGGACTGGAGTGTACTTTGGAGGTTACAGCACCCTTTAATGGTCAAGCCAGCCGGCCCTTTACTTATGACACAGGCGCACGCTTGGCACTACTTTGTTGATGCACGTGCCGCTACTGCGCACACAATTCACAAACACAGAAAATAATTTTGTTTTTGGTTTGGACTGGAGTGTACTTTTGGGGGTTACAGCACCCTTAACGGTCAAGCCAGCCGGCCCTTTACTTATGACACAGGCGCACGCTTGGCACTACTTTGTTGATGCACGTGCGGCTACTGTGCACACAATTCACAAACACAGAAAATAATTTTTATTTTGGTTTGGACTGGAGTGTACTTTCGGGGGTTACAGCACCCTTAACGGTCAAGCCAGCCGGCCCTTTACTTATAACACAGGCGCACGCTTGGCACTACTTTGTTGATGGACGTGCGGCTACTGCGCACACAATTCACAAACACAGAAAATAATTTTTTTTTTGGTTTGGACTGGAGTGTACTTTCGGGGGTTACAGCACCCTTAACGGTCAAGCCAGCCGGCCCTTAACTTATGACACAGGCGCACGCTTGGCACTACTTTGTTAATGCACGTGCGGCTACTGCGCACACAATTCACAAACACAGAAAATAATTTTTATTTTGGTTTGGACTGGAGTGTACTTTCGGGGGTTACAGCACCCTTTAACGGTCAAGCCAGCTGGCCCTTTACTTATGACACAGGCGCACGCTTGGCACTACTTTGTTGATGCACGTGCGGCTACTGCGCACACAATTCACAAACACAGAAAATAATTTTTTTTTTGGTTTGGACTGGAGTGTACTTTCGGGGGTTACAGCACCCTTTAACGGTCAAGCCAGCCGGCCCTTTACTTATGACACAGGCGCACGCTTGGCACTACTTTGTTGATGCACGTGCGGCTACTGCGCACACAATTCACAAACACAGAAAATATTTTTTTTTTTGGTTTGGACTGGAGTGTACTTTGGGGGTTACAGCACCCTTTAACGGTCAAGCCATCCGGCCCTTTACTTATGACACAGGCGCACGCTTGGCACTACTTTGTTGATGCACGTGCGGCTACTGCGCACACAATTCACAAACACAGAAGATAATTTTTTTTTTGGTTTGGACTGGAGTGTACTTTGGAGGTTACAGCACCCTTTAATGGTCAAGCCAGCCGGCCCTTTACTTATGACACAGGCGCACGCTTGGCACTACTTTGTTGATGCACGTGCCGCTACTGCGCACACAATTCACAAACACAGAAAATAATTTTGTTTTTGGTTTGGACTGGAGTGTACTTTCGGGGGTTACAGCACCCTTAACGGTCAAGCCAGCCGGCCCTTTACTTATGACACAGGCGCACGCTTGGCACTACTTTGTTGATGCACGTGCGGCTACTGTGCACACAATTCACAAACACAGAAAATAATTTTTATTTTGGTTTGGACTGGAGTGTACTTTCGGGGGTTACAGCACCCTTAACGGTCAAGCCAGCCGGCCCTTTACTTATAACACAGGCGCACGCTTGGCACTACTTTGTTGATGGACGTGCGGCTACTGCGCACACAATTCACAAACACAGAAAATAATTTTTTTTTTGGTTTGGACTGGAGTGTACTTTCGGGGGTTACAGCACCCTTAACGGTCAAGCCAGCCGGCCCTTAACTTATGACACAGGCGCACGCTTGGCACTACTTTGTTAATGCACGTGCGGCTACTGCGCACACAATTCACAAACACAGAAAATAATTTTTATTTTGGTTTGGACTGGAGTGTACTTTCGGGGGTTACAGCACCCTTAACGGTCAAGCCAGCCGGCCCTTTACTTATAACACAGGCGCACGCTTGGCACTACTTTGTTGATGCACGTGCGGCTACTGCGCACACAATTCACAAACACTGAAAATAATTTTTTTTTTGGTTTGGACTGGAGTGTACTTTCGGGGGTTACAGCACCCTTAACGGTCAAGCCAGCCGGCCCTTTACTTATGACACAGGCGCACGCTTGGCACTACTTTGTTGATGCACGTGCGGCTACTGCGCACACAATTCACAAACACAGAAAATAATTTTTTTTTTGGTTTGGACTGGAGTGTACTTTCGGGGGTTACAGCACCCTTAACGGTCAAGCCAGCCGGCCCTTTACTTATGACACAGGCGCACGCTTGGCACTACTTTGTTGATGCACGTGCGGCTACTGCGCACACAATTCACAAACACAGAAAATATATTATTTTTTTAGCACTTGGGGGGAGCACCCCTGATGGACAGAGCACCCCCTGGACAACACTACAGCACCCCTTTAGGACTGGGACACTGCACAGGACTTTGGAGTGGACACAGCCCCTATGGAGAACTGACTGCACAACACAGTCCAGCCAGCCCCTATGGACTTTGAAGTAGTGGACACAGCCCCTATTAACAACAGCAGCACAGCACAACACAGCCAGCCCCTATGGACTTTGAAGTAGTGGACAACAGCAGCACTACACTACACTACACTACACAGCCCTAACTCCCACCCTCCCTCTTCACTGTCCACAGCCGAGTGAGAGAATGGCGCCGACGCGGGTACCTTATATAGGATCCAAAACCCGCGAGACTCGGAAGGCGGGATGATGACGTTTTGCCTCGATTTCAGATCCGAGTCAGGCGGGAAAAGTCGAGCCTGATTCGGATCGGACTCGGATCGGGGGGGCTCGGGGGGATTCGGATTTCAGAAATCCGAACCCGCTCACCCCTAATATATATATATATATGTATGTATGTATGTGTGTGCATGTGGCCCATCAGGCATGGACTTACGTGTATAATATCACACACAGACATATTTGAAAAATAGCAAAATTCCCTGCAACTCATACACACAATGTTAAACAGAACACAGTCAGCTTTTTAGTGATCCTTCCCAAAATCATACTGGCATGGCCACACACACACATAGATGCCCTTCCAGCTTAGTGCTGCTCGCTGAGTGCCCCACCGACCCTCAGACGCACAACGCAATTCAGTGCTGTTCTCCCCCATACATACATTTAAAAGCAATGGTCCCGTAACGCAAAAAGGATAATTATTACTTGGTTTAGTCGCAATGCTAGCATATAAAGAATTTAATGTTTTCTGTAACTATGGCTTAGTAAATGACAATTGGACCGTGTTTGGTGCCGTACTGATCTACTTTGTTCCCACAGCGTTCCGATGGCATCGGTGAGAAGATCAGAACATGCGGCTATGAAATATGAATGTTAGAAAGAATAACTTCTTGAAATGTTGTATGCCATAGTTAGATTAGATTTATTATGCAGCGGGAAGGTGAACACAATCAGGCTGTTAGAGGCTGGGTTGTGTCTTTGCACTGACCTATGAATTGTACCGTAACGGAAGAAGCAAGAAGAGGAACCAAAGAGAACCTGCCAACTTATTCTATTGTATTGCTTATCCCAGTACGGGTATATATGTGAGTGCTCTGAAACAAGATGCCAGTCTGCGGTGTTCCTGTTATGCTGTTCGACGAAGGTCTCATTATTGATGCCGGTATCTGGTCCCAGAGCGCACGCGTATGTATTGACTGTACCTTATGACCTAATGTTTGTACAATTTATTTTGCGCTCATTGTTAGATCATAGCGTGGTAACATCTGTACTTTTACCTGAATAATAATCTTTAGCGCGTTGGACCGCTATTCAACTGTCTTAGAGTTTTATTAATGGTATAATTAAACACAGAGCTAATTAGCGACATCTTGTGGTTTTAGAAGGTATAGGCAGGTTTTGTCTTAGAGGTTCTAGGCAGGTGAATCTTAGAGGTTTATAGGCAGGAATGTACTAAAGGTTTATTTACGATTCAACACCATGGAGCCACCGGTGGGATAAAAGGAGGTTGGATGCGAAGTACCCCTTGTGTACATCCGGAGGAGTAGCAATCCTTTGGTGAAACAGTACTGACAGGGCAGAAACCTGCACCTTCAGAGAAGCCTGACGAAGACCGTGATCTAAGACCGCTTGTAGGAATGCCAAAATCCTGGATAATCCAAATGTCTGAGGACTATAACCTCTGGGTTGACATCATTCAAAGAATGTGTGCCACACTCTGTGATAAATTCTCACAGAAGCAGGCTTGTGAGCTCTGAGCATGGTGATCACCACCGAGCTGGAAAAATTCCTGGAACTCAAGATACAGTCTCAAGAGCCACGCCGTCAAAGACAGATGATTCAGGTCCGGGTAGAAGCAAGGACCTTGGGATAACAGGTCCAGACATTGAGGCAACAGCATTGGAGTGTCTATGGATAGATTCTGAAGATCTGCGTACCAGTGATGTCTGGGCCACACTGGAGCAACCAGCAGCAGCGTACCTCCTTCTTGCTTGTACTTCTGAATCACCTGAGGCAGATTGGAGAATGGAGGGAACAAACACAAACTGGAAGGTCCATTTGGCCGCCAGAGCATCTACCAGCAGAGCCCCCACGTCTCTTGTCCTTGAGCCATACCATGGCAACTTGTGGTTGTGCCGAGATGCCATCAGATCTACTTTGGGAAGGCCCCATTTGTCCACCAGAAGCTGAAATACTTCCTGGTGAAGTGACCATTCCCCTGGGTGTATGTCATGATGGCTTAGGAAGTCTGCTTCCCAGTTCATTACTCCTGGGATAAACACAGCCGATATGGCTGGGATATTTTCCTCCACCCAGGTCAGAATGCGGGACACTTCCCTTAGTGCCGCCTGTCTTCGAGTGCCTCCTTGGCAGTTTATGTAGGCCACTGTGGTGGTGTTGTCTGACTAGACTTGCACGGGTTTTCCATGAAGTATGAGCCTTGCTTGCTGAAGAGCCCTTAGAACCACCCTGAGTTACAATATGTTTATTGGAAGCACGGACTCCTCTATTGTCCACCTTCCTTGAAAGAACCTGTCACTGCACCCCAACCCCAGAGGGCAGGCGTTCATTGTCAGCAGGACCCACTCCAGGATCCAAAAGGGGCGGCCCTTGGTAAGGTGACTTGTGTGGAGCCACCAAGTCAGAGACAGACGTACCTCCGGAGATAGTACCAATATTTGGGTTCATATCCAGAGCGGAGATCCGTCCCAACTGGAAAGGATCAGTGTCTGTAGAGGCCGGGAATTAAACTGGCCATACTCAATGATGTCGAATGTCGACACCATGGAGCCCAGTAACTGCATTGCCGAGTGAATCAACACCCGGCGACTATGTAGGCAGCTGCGAACCCGCTGCTGTAGTGTGGTTATCTTGTCCCTGGTTAAGAAAATCCTCTGTTGTTGAGAATCCATCAGTGCCCCAAGATGTAGCATCCTCTGTGAGGGCATCAGCGAGGAGTTCTTCCAGTTGATCAACCAACCGTGGCTTTGCAGCACTGTTATTGTCAGCTGTAGATGCTGAAGAAGGAATTCCAGAGACCTGGCTAACAATAGTAAGTTGTCCAGGTAGGTCAACAGACGGATCCCCTGCACTTCGCAGTTGGGCCGCTATTACTGCCATAAGTTTGGTGAATACCCTGGGTGCCGTAGATAGTCCAAATGGCAGGGCCTGAAACTGGAAGTGTTGTTGTAACACCGCAAACCGGAGGTACCTCTGGTGAGCTGAGGCTATCGGGACATGCAGGTATGCATCCTGAATGTCCAGAGACACCATAAAATCCCCAGGTTGCATAGCCAGTATAATTGACCGCAGGGTTTCCATTTTGAACCGAGGCACTCAGAGAAACTTGTTCAAGGACTTGAGGTTTAGGATAGGCCTGTAAGCACCATTCGGTTTTGGAAACAAAAAGAGAGTGGAATAATACCCCATTCCCCCCTGGAGAGTAGGTACCGGAACTATAATTCCCTGCAGGAGAATAGATCATATAACTCTCTGCAGTTCCAATGCCTTTTCCTGATCCATCTGAAGTCCCATAGGGAAGAATTGATGAGGAGGTCTGTTTTGGAGGGAAAGGGTGTACCCTTGAGAGACCACTTCCCTTACCCAAGTGTCTGTTGTGGTATGACATCAACACTGGGTGAACTGAAGACCTTGGGGTCCCCGTCAGGCTGCGGGTTTAGCATAGGGCTTGGCAGCTGGATGCCTGGAACTCCAAGCCTGTTTCTTGGGCTTTGTGACCTTCTTAGTTCCTGACGGTCTGGGAAAGGACTGAACCTTGGCCTTACCCTGAGAACAGAAAGTCCGAAAAGACTCAGTTCCTGATCCCGATGGCATTGTGGCTGAGGGTAAACAGACAGACTTGGCAGCAGCCAAAGTGTCCATGATTTTGTCCAAATCTGGTCCAAATAAGACTTGGGCCATTAAAGGGTAAACATTCTAATCCTTTCTTGGACTGAGCATCAGCTCAACAAGATCACAACCAAAGAGAGCGTCTAGCTGATACTGCAGCCGATGAAATGCGAGATGTCAGGAGACTAACATCCAAAGCAGCCTCATCCACATATGTAGCCGAGTCTCTGAGGTAACCTACAAATTCAATTTGTTCACTGGTAGCCTCTACAGGTAAGGACGACTCCAAGGCACTAGTCCAATGTTCCATGGCTCTGGCCACCCAGCATATAGCCATAGCTGGCCTAGTGACCCCTCCCCTAGAGGGAGTAAATGGATTTAAGCACACTTCCACTTTTCTGTCCGTAACTTCCTTTAATGATGACATGGATGCATAGGAAGTATGGCACTTTTGACAAGGCGCATAATATGAGAATCCACCTGAGGAGGAGTTTCCAATTTAGAGAAATACTTCTCCTCAAATGGATAAGTGGCCTCCAACCGTTTCTGTGGTTGAAATCTCTTGCTGGAGTTTTCCAGGCTTCTTCCAGATGTTCAACTAAATGATCCGATAGGGGAAAAGCCGTCACTGAACTTTTAACTTCCTTAAAGAAAGCATGTTTGGATTTGGCTGCTGGGGTATCCTCATCCCCAATATCCATGGCCACATAGACCGCACGAATGAGGCCGTGTACATAAATTTTAGACTTAGACTCCATCTCTTTTTGAGGGAGCTCTGAATCGGATAAGTTCTGAATTTCCCCATCATCAGTCGACACGTCATTTTGATAGTACGTGGACTGGGAAGACAGTACCTCCTTCCTAGCGGTAGGCTAGAAGGACTCCCCATGTAACACCTCCGCTAGGTTTTGCACCATATTGGAGAGAGTATTAACCCAAACAGGTTCAGGTGAGGCCTGGTAGGGGGTAGGTTGTAAAGGCCTATTATGAGCCACAATGAACTGTCGGGGAATCCCCTGTGACGTTGATGGCATAGCAACCTGCGGAGTGTACCCCAATTGTGAAACCACCAAAGGTGCAGCAAGCCGACCCATCAGGGTAGTTAGTGCTTGTGCAAAACAAGCCCAGGGCGGTTCTTGAGAAGAGCTGGGCCCAGCAGGTAGTCCTGCATTTCTGGTGCACAGGGTACACAATCCTCCCACAATAATCTCTCCCTCCTTTAGTTGAGCCAAACACCTGTTGCAGGACTGTGTGAGGGTGATACCAGCTTGTCCAGAATCACTGCCAGACATAATGAATGTATGGGTCAACTCCTCAGCTCAATCACAACTGAACTGTGAAGTAAACTAACCCCTCAGCAGCACTGTCACCGCAAGGGCTAGTGAAAGAGAAAGTAAAGGGATAGTTAAATTGTCTGACAGAGAAAAAAGTTATACAATCAGACAGCGCTAGCAACAGACACATACAATGCCAGGAAAACCTGCACTATACTGCACTATTATCAACTAACTAGACTTTGTGTCTAGTAGGAATAGTGCTACATACACTGACATGCTTGGAGGAGAGGCATGTAGGGAGACCCAAGCTCTGCAGCTCCCGGTGAGACCAGCATCTGAAGCACATAAAATGGCCGCCGGAGGGCTCATAAGGGACGTGCCTGAGGGAGGAGAGCTGCCTGCAACCGCCAGACTGCTGTGGAAAGGCCTGCAGAGCAGCGGGGGAGGGGCCAGCTGTGCCTTACTGGGAGGGCAGGCTCCCCTGTCATGCTGTTAACCCCAGGGATGCCACAACATCCGCACGCTGTGGCCCCCTTTCCCTGGTGGTCTAGTGTCAGCGCAGGCGCTGTGCCTGTTGACACGCGCAGCCCTTCCCAGGAATCCCCCAGCCCTGGAAAGTAAAACGAACTGTGTTATCAGCGGGCGACCGCCACAGTCCTGGGCATCTGGGGGCTTTTGCTAGCCAAAGCCCCCAGACACATGCCACGATCTCTGGTGCCATGCCAGCATCTCGGCGCCGGCAGGGTGTCGGAGTGGCAGCATGGGTGTCCTCTGGACAGCCCATGCTGACCACTCTGGAGAAGAAAAACAATTGTCAGGGGCTGTCTGCGCAGCCCCCCATTGAAGTGACCCGACTCCGTGCCGAGCACCTACGAAACTGAGGTGCCTTACCCCAAGGTCTCATGTGGAGCCCTATGGACCCTGCAGTAGAAATAAAAGAGTGTGTCATTCAGGCACATGTACTTAAAAAATATCGTTCAGTAGGTTCCATCGTTACTAATATCACTGTGAATCGCAGTGTTTAAAAATATAAAAGTGTGTGTTGTTTAGGCACTGTACTTAAAAAACAACATTCAGCAGGTGCCATAGTTATTTACTGCAGTGTTAAAAAAATAAAATGTGTGTGTTGTTCAGGCACTGTACTATCGTTCAATAGGTGCCACGTTACTTAGTGCAGTGTTAAAAAAATAAAAGTGTGTGGCTCAGACACTGTACTTACTGTAGGAAATAATGTTTAGTAGGTGCCACTAACATCGCTGTGAGTCGATATGGATTAGTTGATAGAAGAGCAGGAGCAGAAACCCAGTACTAGTGTTGCAGCTGCTGCCAGTCATGATAGTACTTCAACATCTACTAAAGGTGGTCCAGTGGATACAAAGTTTAAGAAAGGGTACCTGAAATCTAAATATTTCATAATGTTAAAGAAAACATCACCTTTAATAAAAATAGATTGTTTACTGCCAAAATCTTAAAATTGCCAACATGCCATACACCACACGCAGTGGCAAGGAATGGCTCAAACCATGGCCTTTGTTTACAAGTGGAGATCCTGCTTGTGCTACTGCTGTTTCATGCACTAGAAGAATGCTGGGGTCAAACGCGATCAGGCATCTTCTTCTGTAACCTCAGATGATGATGATGCTGCAACACCTTCTCACTCTAAGGGCCTGATTCAGCAAGGATTACAACTGCTAAAGTGTACACAGACAGTCGATCATTGCATACTGCCCTTGCATCACAATGTGCGTGCGTGAATGCCTCACTGCGATAGGAACTGCGATCGAAGTGACTACGCAGACCCATTGCAGAGTGATTGAAAGGAAGTACCATTTGGGGTGGTTATAGGGGGGGTGGGGTCAGAGAAATACAGGTGCGCCAGTGCATTGGAACGCTGTTGCAGGGCCATGCATAAAATAGCCACTGCGATGGCATACACAGTTTGAGCTCTCACTGCGTGCAGGAAAGTTAGCAATTTAGTTGTAGAGTCAGACCAGCTTTAAATGTGCGAGCGGCTCTGGTATATTTCAATGTTACAAATGTTGAGTTCATGCAACCTATTTAACATAATTATAATAATTTGGAAAATAATAACAATCAATCCAGTATCAGCTAGTAGCAGTTAAGACCAGCACATGCAATCTCCACCATCAACACCCTCATTGTCAACCTCCTCATTAAGGATTGGAGGTAGTCCTTCCAAAAACATTTTTGAGGAGGCCTAACAAACCAAGCACTTCAGCCACAAAAGTGGCAGTCCCTGAGATGCTTGGTATGTTAAACTGTGTAGGTCATTTTTAATATACAATATATTGGTGGGTGAGAGGGCCCAAGAACAATTCTATCTTGTACCACTTTTCCTTTCATAATGGGCTGTATTTTTGGGTACATTAGGGAAGGTCTTTTTGCATACACAAACATTTTTATTGGTTATTGCTATAATACATTATTACACATTTTTAAAAAGAAAATAATAAAAATACAAAATGAATAGGCAAGGATACCCAACAAGGGTTAGAGAACACGAATATTAGGAGGCTGACCTGCTTGCCATACTACCCTCCTCCTCTCTCATAAATTTTCTTAGTCAATCAAACTATTTAAATAATTAATCAATCCTTCCATTACCTGCCTTCCACTACATACATAGAGCACCTCCATTTGCCTGTACTGCCCTTGGGCCTCTAGTCTATTGTAGTTCTTTATTAATGAAGCCATTCTTGGTTTCTATGGGGTCGTATAGTTTATTAAACTGCCATCCTGTCTGCCACTGCTGTGTGGAAATGTTTCATAGATGTTCTATAGTTTTTTTAAACTGCCGTATATTTGTGCCGCTGCTCTGGTGCTTTGTTTAGCCACCCAGCCTTTGGACAATATTGGTGAACAATATTGTTAACTGTGAGATGGTCAAAGTAGACTGAAAATGACTGGAAATGAATGTTATTGAGGTTAATAATACTGTAGGAATAAAAATTACATGATTTTAGCTGTTTTTATCAATTGAAAAAGAATACAGATCCAAAACCAAAAACTTAATGGTGGTTTTGTAAAACCAAAACACAAAGATGAATCCAGATCCAAAATCAAAGCCAAAACACAAGAGTCACTGCACATCTCTAGTGTTAAGGTTAGGTTTCCTCACAGGACTTATTGCAACTACTGAACCATTGAGTAATTTGTTAGCCTTCCATTACCCTGTGTATAATGGATGTTATTTATGCTGTTTATTGAAATTCTTGCATTATCAGGTCTTTTATGTGATTGCCTACATTATAGTCTTGTGTGTGTTGCTGTAAGATCGTACAGTCACGTGATAAGCATCTGAGTGTACCATGTCAAAGTTATTTACTGCAAAGTATACAATACCAAGAGTAGTATTTTTACAAATTGCACTATTAATATTGTGTAGTATATTTAGAGTACAGTTCAATAGTGTCACTCATGGCAGTGGCCAAAATCTAGAGCATCACGGGAGGCCCCCATGGGGACTGCACAGTGCCACTGGTTATAACCAGGCCCGAAACTATTAGTTTTGTCACTCGGGGTAAGGCAGTAATTTGGCACCCCCCATTATGCCACGTACAGTAATGCCCCTTACACCATTATACCACTACCCAGTAAGGCCACTTACACCATTATGCCACACACAGTAATGTCTCATACAATATGCCACACACAGTAATGCTCCTTAGACATTATACCACACACAGTAATGCCCCTTATACATTATGCCACACACAGTAATGCTCTTCACACCATTATGGAACACACAGTAGTGACCCTTACACAATTATGGCCCCCCCACTCTGCAGCTATTCACCTCGTCCCCTGAGCCCTCGAGCAGCCAAGCAGGTGTGGATTTGAAGCCATATGCCTGCCCCGCAGCCCTTCCTTGAGAGAGACACAATGCCCACCACCATCATTCTAATGTGGCACTGCTCGCAAGTCAATTGGAACTCGCGGACCGGCATCTGCTGCTGATTGGCTGCTAGTCCAGAAGCTCTGATTGGCTCACGACCTGAGTTACATTAGAATGACGGACTGGGGCCGATGTGTCTCTCAAGGGCTGCGGGTGGGTGTGCGGCTTCCAATCCACACCTGCCACCCGACCCACCTCAGCGGTAAGTGCATCCCCTTAAATCCCACCACCAGGGCACGTACTGCCCTAGCCCCTGCTCCCTGGTTGCGGCCCTATTATAACTGCCTTTGTTCAAGCTGGAATAATGCTTTAAAGCTGTTCATTGCACAGAGTTGAATGCAAGTCAGCTGTAATTGTTCATGAATTGAATGCACGGATATAGCTGCATATTCATGTCTCTGCTGCAAGACCCTCCTTATACATACACTTGACTTCATAGCTGTAATTATCAGTGCACACTTGCACCAGCATTATTCTTGGTGTAAAGGATGTGTATGCATATCTGCATATCCCGAAATTACATCCACTCGCCTCTCTGAACTCAACCTACACGAGAATGCGCCATTACTCCCCAGTTACACCCCTTCAGTCACAAGGGGAGTTGTGTTCGGATTGCGGAGGACTCTGTATCAGCCGTACTTGCATGGCTATGGTTCCGAAGCATATGCAGATCAAAAACATGCAAGACGCTCAGCAAATTGACTTGTATCATAACCATGATGTCTGTACTAGATGCTCATCTCCTCTGACAAGGACTTTGTTTCTTTATGCTTGTGTAGATTTTTTTCCAGCTTCCTTAAAGTAGGAATGATAGATTGAAACAATTTATTGTAAATGATCTAGAGCAATTTCAGACATGTGTGAGCCGATGACTAATACATTTCTTCTCTCTTGTAAGTGAGCTCATTTAGTGAAAGTATCTCACACTTTGCTCATACGACAGCAGGATTTTACATGTGAAAGCAAAACCCGATTCACCCACAGCTGCCAAAATAGACAAAAGTGCAGGGGATTTTAATATCCGAGTAACCTCTGTTCTCCGTAGCCCAGGTGTGGTGATGTTGATCTTGGAATGAATACATTACACTTTCACTTCCATTAATTCTGTAAAAGATGTGAGTACAAGTAAGAGTTAAATGGCTTTTTTACGGTATATCTAGTGGAATTTTAACCTTCTAAAAAAAATTGTTTAAAAATCACATAGCAATTATCGCACTAGAAATGTGATTTCCAGTTTCTATAATGGTTAACTTGCTGCAAACACATGTAGTTTTTTTTTTAAAGACCCCCAGCCAAGTTCAAAGTGCAACAGATGGTCTTCCTGGCTCAACCTGCTGAACCACTGAAGGATCACTGGAACCCCCAAGTTCAGAAGATAATCAGTTCCAGAGCACCTCATATCTGTGTAGTGTCGGCAAGGATTGAATTTGACCATTACACTAAGCTGTGTGTCAGTCTAGTTGACTGTATGCTCAGAGTAATGAAATGTCATGGAGGGGGTTGGGTATGACAGTCAGGATGCCTGTCAAAATGCGGACAGCAGCATCCCAATGCTCGGAATCCCAACAGGGTTTGGGTAAGTAGACTAACCCTCCCCCCTTCTCTTCCTAATCTTAACCTTCCCTTCTTGCACCCTAACCATCCCACACCCTAACCGTCCCCGTTAGTGCCTAACCCTAACTGTCCCCCCCTTAGTGCCTAACCCTAACCCCCCCAGTGGTGCCTAACCCCCCCGCAGTGCTACCTAACCCTAACTTCCCCCCCAAAGCCTAACTCTAAACCACCCCCCCCGAGTTGCCTAATGCTAACCCTCCCCCTGTGGCTAACAGCTAAGTGCGCCCCGCATACCTTTGATCGGGATGCCATCTGCCGGGATTTCAACAGACGGCATCCCGACCGCCGATATTTTGACTACATCCCGTTATGGGGTGAGTTCCAGGGGTTCCAATGATTTATCTAGTTACGGGAAGCTTGTACCACTCTGACAGTTTGAACTTAGGTAACTTTCTTTGTAATATTATGCTGCTAGTCCACATCCAGAACCATATGTTGCCTTGTAAACAACACTGGCATATTATGATTGGTTACTCCCCATGGAATATCCAGGAACTCCAGAATTAAGGTGAGACCTCCTGTACTCCCAAGAAAGTAGGCAATTCTCCTTCAAGGTTCTTTTCATATGGGGGTACTGGCTAGCAGACTGCTAGCAGCAGTCAATGGTTGCCAGGGGTAGCTGGATTTTAGAGTTTTCAACAGTACTTAATATATTTAACATAGGCCTGGCCCATACATTTGACTAGTCTAAGGAATCCAGGCCATGCTAGCTCAGATGGAGCTGGACTAGCATTATAAAAGGGGGACCCCATGTTGTGGGTCTTCCTGTAATAGTGTGACCAGTCAGCCTGTCATAGCCTGGTGGTGGTTGCAACTGTTGCAGGAGGCCTCAGTGCTTGTCATCCATCTGTTTTAGCAAAAACACTGTCGCTGGTTATTCATTTGGGAGGAGATGCTCCCCATTTTATTTATTTGTTTTTCATTGCATTATATATCAATGGGAAATCCAGTGATATGACATCTGGGATGGGATGCAGCAAAAGGAGAAATGCTGTCAAACCCTGAAAATGCAGGTTTTACCGCATTTCTCATATGCACCAAGCTTCGATGCATTTGGTAAGGCCATCTTCAGCAGGCGTTACCCTATAGAACCCTATGGGCTTATATCAGGAGAATGCTGCGAAAGGGATCCAATCAGATCCATCCCAGCACCCCCCACGGTGCGTGTGTCATTCTATACATG
Organism: Taudactylus pleione; assembly: GCA_031769625.1. Classification (NCBI taxonomy): domain Eukaryota; kingdom Metazoa; phylum Chordata; class Amphibia; order Anura; family Myobatrachidae; genus Taudactylus; species Taudactylus pleione. The sequence goes on along the minus strand of JAUIMM010000081.1, from coordinate 6,849,029 downwards.
CACAGAATGACACCAAAGCGACTACTGCGATTTAGACCCGGAAGTCCCTCATTTGTAAAGGGCTGCTCTTACTGAGAGAGCTGTCCTTTGCGCACTCCTTCATGCATACCAGCATTAACAACGCCGGCATGCATGCAAAGAGCAGAGGGATGCGTCACATCCCGAATGCGTTGTGTCATGCATCCCACCCCCAATGATAGAAAATGTTACATGGGTCTTTGGGAAAACCTGTGGTAGCATGGTGCTATGTGTTTTCTAAAAGTACCACAGTGCATTGCATGAATGGCAGCATTGAACATATGACATCAAATGAATGTTTCTTCCATCTATAAGTATTTAAAACAAAGCTCCTTGTCACAAACTGATAACGTCATGCATGAGGTACTCATGAGCAGCAACACTCTCCTTGCTTTTGATCTTGCCTTCTATGGGCCGATTCAATTCAGTGCATCATTACCCGGCTGCACAGATATCAGCCATTTATGGTAGTGCCGATGTCGCAAGTTAGTACTCACACCTCTTTGGGGAGAGAGGGAATGCTTGCCATGCCAGTGGGTGCGATATGGCACTCCAGAATGGCACATCGAGTCCATTGTGTAAATATGAACACCCTCCCCTAGGTGTCTTTGGGTCCATGTTTCCTTTGTTACCATTCTCCAATGATCATATTTCAGAGCCTATGGGACAAAAAAGGACTCTAGGAACGTTTTTTTATTACCTGAGCATACTTTATATGACAGGTATGTCATAGTATTTTGTTACCAAAATATGGAAGCACTACATAAATGGCCAATAAGAAATCTATTGTCTGTACCTATGGATCCAAAGGAGGAGATTTATCACAGCTTCTAAAGAGTACAAGTGGATGTTGTTGCCCATAGCAATCCATTAATCAGATTCTAGCTATCATTTATCTATATAACGGTAGCTATAATGTGATTGGCTGCTCTTGGCCATGCCTTCACTTGTCCTCTTTAGAAGGTATGATAAATTTCCCCCAAGTATTTATTTGAATAATAGAGGAATTATACAGATGCTCAGCAAATGAAAGTAAAAATAGTACAGGGTCAATAATTACTATTAGCCAACAACTGTGCAGTCTAAAATTAGCTTTTGTTCTATCGCTGATTCTTAGCAGACAACTGTGCATATCCGAAAACCACAAAACAACAGTTCCTGAGAGAGGCAGCCTGTAGTCCATCGTTTGCGGTAATAACTTTTCAGAATAGCATAGTGATGCTCCTGCTTGTAACTGTTTTGGGAAGTGTTTCAAATAGCTATTTTAGACACGACTTTCTAAACCTGTCACTGGAACCTTATCCTACCTAACAACAAAATTCCAAACAAGAGTTTTAAAAAGATGCTTGAGGTGGTGAGGGTAGGGAGGATGAGAGATTGAGAAAGTTGTATGTTGTATGTATATTTCTTATAACATAGATGCCTTCAGGTACTTCATTACGTTTCAGAAGACAGATATTTTCTCAATCAAAATCTGGAATGCTGTGTGAAGATTGTAAATTCCTCTACCTACAAATCATCCATCACTTTTAATATAAACCAACAGAATTGTGGGAGCCGAGAGTAAAAAACAAAACAAAATTAAAAAAAAAAAAAAGTTTGGATTTCCCTGAAATGAGTACAAGGAGGGAGCGGAGCTGATTATGAGAAGCCCAGAGGGAACTATAACTGTCATTTATTATTTTTTGTAGCTTCAGGAAAATTAATATTGTGCACCTGGGCAGGCTCAAACTTGGAGTTTAACGTTGATTTCAATCCCAGTAGAAACATGTCTGAGGTAACATTAGCCTGTTAACATTCAAATCCCTTTCTCCACCCCAAATATGATCTGTTTAGTGTTCTATATAATCCTCAGGGACAGTTTGCTTACGATCAGTGAATGGAATTGAAAGAAACAAAGTTTATTTTTTCGAGAGTCAGCAGTAAGCTAAGCTTATAAATTGAGAGACAGTATTTTTAGCATTTTCTCACAATAAAAGAGCATTTCCACTCTTAATCGGCCCATACATGGTGCGATTTTTTGCACGATATGGTCGATTTAGATCAATCATAACGACCAATTGTGTACATCGTGTGCGGTATTTGTAAGATTACAATGCGCTTACCCGCCGTCGTAAATCTACATCGTAGATTTTATGGAAACATGGTAAGATTTCGACCTATCATGTACAATGTGACACACATTATATGCTGTTTTGCTTGGTGAACGATCCGATGTACGAGGTCTTGCGAAATCACTGGCCACTCCCCCCTCCATTTTGTGAGAGACGACGCATCGATATTGTATGATCGTATGTACAATCGTACACCATTTAACCAAATTGTATAGAGAATTTCAAGGGAAGAATCTCAAGGGAAATCGTACAACACATCTTAACGTTAGGAAATCGCACCGTGTATGGCCGGCTTTACACCTTTATATAGAATGTTACAGACCCATTTCATGCATAGAACATTTGGAGAGATGCTTCTCCTGCCTTATCGCATGCCTGGGGTTGCTGTTACTGTTATAGTACAACATGTGTGGTGTAACAATCGCTAGTGTTTTCGTACAGTGAGTCCAGCAAGTCACAGCCACAGCTTGAATACTTGTAAAAATAACAATCAATATCATTGTGATAAAGGTGACATTGTAATAAAGGAGAGCAATATGCATGATGTACCATGAAGGCTTCGAGCTAAAAGTGCAATGTAATGTCTGACACCTCGCAACACTAAACTCTCTTAGGGGCCTATTTATTAGATCACGCGGAAATTGAAGTTTTAACTGCTATTTACCAAAAGCAGAGAACGCAGGAGATATCTAAGTAACCCAGGATTCCGCAAACCGCCATTCCAGGAGAGTAGACTAGTAGATGTTGTTAGCCATTACCTGTAGGCTACAATGTCACATACAAATAGGTATGTTCGGGCAGCCTATAGTTGCGCATGCATGGCCGATGGCCGGGACACAGCAGTAAGCGATAGCTCCAAAGACTAATTTCTTATTGCTGCAATAGTTTCCGTCACATCACTGCCACCCATATTAAATAGGCCACTTAGAGGAATACAGGACCTCATTCAGAGTCGGTCGAAGCGGCCGCACGGTCGTATAGAAAAAGGGGCCGGATATGCAAATAATGCACACGCATGTTGCGTCCCTAAGGTCGGATCGTTAGCTGGCCGACCAAGGGGTGGATGCGGTCGGATCGCTAAAAGTACGCCCACATCTCGTACGCATATTGCGCCATCTCCGGCTACATAAGGAATAATCGCGAGCATCGTATCCCATCGGAACTGGTCGTAGAGCTAAAGGTTGACCTGACCCTCTCTTAAGCTCTACGATCATGTCAGTGTAAAACCTCCCCTGTCACGTGTGCCATGACACTACTTTGTTAATTATGCACTCCCATAAAACGCTGTTCGCATAATGAGGCACGCCTGTGTTCGGATCTCCACACCACCGTTTTCAAGCACCTTCCCCTGTTACCACCCACAAATGCCGCAATCTGTCACTCAAACTACCGACCTGGCGGTGTTCAAGGAAAGAGAAATTTCTGATTGTAGCCGCTAGTTTGCGCACGCGCATTGCGAACTGTACGCATGCGCAGATCAGCGAACATCGTCTGTGTGCGGCCGCTTCGACCGACTCTGAATGAAGTCCACAGTACCTGCAGAAATGAAAAGCCCATAGCAATTTAACCATTGCATTGTTCTTAGTCATTAGTTGAAATTCTGTTATGTAACATTACATGCCTTTTTTGCATTTTGGATTTGCTGGGCAGACAGCATGGTCTATTGGAGTGTAAATGGATACATATTCTGATGGCAAAACCTGAATTGGGCAACCCTGCAATTAGGCTAAATGCTAATCAGCTTATTATGCCCCCCCAAAATTCGATATCAGTGTCGAAATAAGAGCTTTAGTGGCCAATTCGGTTACTCATGAATGCCAGCGGAACAGCTTCCGGGTGCTTTGTGGAATATGTGCACTTACTGTATAAGCACAGTGTGAGTCTGTGTCAGCAGCGTGTGTGTAATGGAAACCATTAATTATACTGTTTCTGTTCCTATGTATTGGGGCACAAACTTATTTCACATCATTCCAGTACAAAAAAAAATTCTGGAAAGCTCGTCACACATATTATAGAACACAACTACAATTTAATTAATACAGTCGCTGAAAAATTTAAATGTCCTGCAAAAGTAAGGACAGCTTTAGATTAATAGATGTGCATGGAAGGTAAATAATGGTTTGTATACATGCGTGCAGGAGCCCATAATGTTAAAAGGATGACCTTTAGACTCTTCCCTCCAATATAATACGGAAAATATGGAAAATAAGTCTGTTAAAACTATTGGAAGATCCTGAAGGTGTTATAGGTGCCAGCAGTGTGTGATGGAGGTTAGTCCACTTAGTAGATCATTTAACCAGGTCTTAGGTTTATTAACCAGACAGAGCAGTTTTACAGGGTGACACATGGTTAATGCAGCAGCTAGAGCAGAGGTACACAGCACAGTATATGATGTGTGCACCAGATCCAGCCAGGAACGTATAGGAAAACGCAGGTAGTGTGTGACAGGTGATAGTACACAACTGTGTCTGGTAAAGCGGTAGTAGTACTGTATAGCAGAAGTGACAGGGCTTCTGTAGCCTTCATAATGCTGACTCTATAGTAGGTATAGTCTGGTGACTCTCAGGGACACATCCTTCCAGCATGGAGGAGCGGAAGACACATGGACAGACGGTAGCCAACAAGGGTCAAAGGTAGCGCATCAGGATCAGAACCTCCAGGGGTCCTAGTGCCCAGACGCAAGGGCACTGAGAGCCACACCGGGCCTGGGGGGAAGGGAACGTTGTCTAATTGCGCCAACATGGCCAGGCCCCCTTAGGATAAAAAAAAGCAAAGTGGCGCTGTGCGCTAGGGAGGGGGACGCTGTGAGCCCTTCAGTCCAGCTCAAAGCCAGGGGGTGGTGCAATAAGTGTGATCGCTCTCCCACACAGGCATAGGAGACTGCTGCGGCTGCTGCTTCCACTGCAGTCCAACACACAGCAACGTGGGCTGGGCTGCTGTGAAGTAAGAGGGAGGGGGGGTGGCCTCGGGCACCTCCAAGAAGCCCGGGCCAGAGTAAATAGTACCCGCCCCCCCTCCCGTCTCGGCGGCCCTATCCAGACTGAGACACAGCGTAGGGAGCTCTCTCCCAACACAAACACACTGAACACTTTTATAGGTTTATCTCTCCAACCACCAGGAAGTACATAATGCTCTATTTAGGTTACTAGCTTGTGGTTCACTAGCATGCTGGTAATTGTAGTTCTGCACCATGAGTGCCATGCATTGACTGTTGGTGTAAGTGGCTCTTCAGATGTGTCCTATAGTGCAGTATACTGTATACTTACACTGCTGTAGAACCACAAGTTGCATACTTCTGTCTGTGATAAAACTGTCTACTATGGAAATCCGCATGTCTAGTCTCTCATGGACTAATTATATTCATTGCACAATATAATGGGATATCCTGGTTCTTCATATCGATGACTCTATCTCCTGAAATGTGCTGTCAGTGTGTCAGATTGTTTCCTCGCACCGAGAGAAGAGCTGCATAAGTATGTGAGTCTAGAGCTCTACTGAAGGCTATCCAAGTAGGAAATCATTTTCCCTAATTATCAGCTAGCTGCGGTAGCCGTCTCCAGGGAGTTAGATCATAAGGCTGCTGGTCTTCAATGAAATCAATTATTTAACCCCACCGTTAGCTCCCTTCTAGCACCATCCACCTCACCTCTGGTAATAGGCCTTATTATGAAGTACCCCGTGCTTCTGAATGCCCAAGGGCTTTCTGGAATAGCAGCATCTTGTGTTCTAGCCAAGAGCCTGGGATCAGTCAGTGCTTTAAATAATAACAGTTTTCCCAATAACATCATGTGACATAAGAGACATGTTCAGCTCAGGACTAATTGCTTCACGTTTGCTGCGAGTGTGTAGGTGTCACTCACACAGTATCTTCAGAAAACACCAGCAACTTGCAGTCAGCTGCTACACATTAATCTGCTCATCATGTTACTCATTGTTTAGCTTATCCTATAGGACCCATTTTCTCTGGAAGTCTGAATGCAAAATAATGAGCATTGTCTTTTCCACTGCATTCTGAACAAATGAAACAATAGTATTTATGACATACATTTTTATGTGGATACGTTTGAAGACAGGGAATCACTTTTAATGAGCCTTCTAAAATATGGCATGTTTTTGGTTTTCTGGTGACGATAATGTCAAAGATTTGTAAAGATGGCCAGACGTGCACCCGAGAACACCCCTCCAAAAGTGTATTTCCATGCTGGCCTCCAGTGAACTAGGTGGGGTGTGACATACCCCACCTAGTTCACTGGAGATTTAAGATTTCGGGGCCTATTCATCAGCACTAAAATACTGATGGAGGTAATTAGGTTTAGGAGAACTCCTCTCCATAAGTATCTATTCCGAAAGCTGTAATTTTAGCGATGACAGCTTTTCAGGATATAGATACTTTTCCCTGCCAGCTCTAACTTACTGCAGCTGTTACGTTCACAAAAGCGGCGCATGCGCAGCACTGATTACAGCTGCGGCAACTCTGTGTACCTCTTATTAACGATTGTGATTCAAACGTGTTCCAAAGATCTTTTTCAAAAAGTTGTTACTAAAAGACTTACACCCCTTTCACAGCATAAATATTACCTTGGGATATTGCAGAGTTGACCCGGGTCAAGGTGGAGTATGAACGCACTACCAAACAAATTTCCAGGTCAAGCAGGGTTGAACATAGGAACAAGCTGGGTTGAAATGCAGTGTGAATAGGCCCTACCTGGGTTATCCAACCAGGGACTCAGCAAACACCACTAATACCCCTTTTACACCGGAGATAAAACCAGGGTTTTTGAAGGGCTAACTCGGGCAGCTCCCTGGTGTAAAAGGGCAGAGGGTTGGATCTCCGGGTCGAGTGACCCGGCAATCCAACCCAGGTAACTAGCAGGGTTTAACACGGGCATAGCCCGTGAAACCCTGCTATGGGAACAGCGCACTCCGGGTCACGATGACCTGGAGTGCGCTGCTAGCCGGCCGATTGGTCCGTCTTCAGTGGCGCTTGTAGATGACGTCATCTCCAAGCGTACACTTCCACTCCGCAAAAGCCGGGTCTATGCAGACCCGACTGCGGTGTGAGCGGCGCTGACTCGGGAATATCCCGAGTCAGCGCCGGCAAAATTCCGGGTCTGATCCCGATAGGAACTTTGTTCCAACTCCGGGTCAGACCCGGAATTTAGGTGGAAAAGGGGTATTATTGGATGTTCCTGGGTCTCACTTGATGATGTCAGCAGCCAGACACAGAGACAGCACACTGCAAACAACAGTAGAGGCAGCATGCCGGCAGTCTGAAAGGGGTCAATACCACTACTGTCATATCAGTGATGGCTTATTGGAGTGATGAAGAATAAAACTGTACACTATGCTGTCAGAAGCTGCATCATGCTCTCACTGGCTGAATCAAACAGCAGTAAAGCACAAACACTCATGAACTCAGGGCTACACAGTGGTGATCTATCAGCCATGATTCCTGCAATGCTGTGAGCAGCCCCCACTCTTCCCTTTTGTGACCTTATCTTTGTGAGCCTGAAAAAGTAAATTTTTAATGACATACATAGAGTTTTACAGGGCTGACCCAGGTTCAGTGTGAACAGGGCCAACAGGGGAATAATCTGGGTCGAATGTGCAGTGTGAAAGGGGTCTGACCCGGGTCGATCCGAGTTTGGGAGTCAGGACTTTTTAATTGAAATAAAGTTTATTTTAAAATTGCATTTGTGTCTTTTTAAAAACTGTTTTGGTATAATGGAAAAGATCATATGGACTCCTGCCCAGTACACTGCGACCACTGCAGTGGTAAACAGGGCATTCTAATTCTTTACCGTGACCTCCATAGGTCATTGGGACGAGCCACTGTAATTTCAGCACAGGACTAGTGCATAGGAACTTAAGGTTATGCTTTTTGTGCCATTTCCCCATTAAGGTGCCATTCTCGGGTTGGATTTAATACTGGCAGGGGAACCTGTGGCTCCTGGTCTCCCTATTATAGCATGTTAAGCATGTTGGAGACTTAAGGTGCATACACATGGTACGATCTGTACAACCAACGATATCGCTGAACGATTTCCCTTGAATTTTTCTGGTGTAGAGTTTGAACGATATCGTTTGTAGACATGACCGATTTCACCAACGATATGACAAATGATCAATGATGAACGATATTGTTGATGATAATCAAAGGTGCTGAATTCAAATGCAAATAGCTGGTCCAGTGTTTCTTGAGGGGTATATACTGGACAGATGTTTGTGAAAGGGTGGGAGGGGTTTTCATTAGGAGATAAATAGGCTGCACCCATTTTAAAACTCTGCATTTCTGATCTGTGGCTAGTTTAGTTTGGTTTATACAATGTGTTTTTTTGTGAAGGCAAAGTAATCAACAATTAAGGTTGCCTGTTTCTTCAAGTGTATTTTGGTACATACAGTATGTATCTACCAAAAACAATGAAAGGGCTTTTAACCATTTTTTTCTTTCCTTTCTCGGCTCATGCACACCGTAAAAAGGTACCATCCAAAGGTGATGCACCCAAGCTGCTGACGATAATGATGCTGGTGAGTGCTAGAAAACAATGTGTATGTAAAAATAAAAATCAGCCCATGGTTTAACAGGCATGTGCAATTCTGCAATATTGTCACGTAATAGTTCACACATTAACAGCATGACATTTTTAAGAGCAGACATTCTGCAATGCAAAGACTTTCAGTAACCTAAACCCAAAATAAATGAATAAATTGATTAATGACATGTACTTACCTCTTTTCAGGACCATCACAAGGGGTCCATCAACAGCATTACCAATTCTGATTAAAGATATTTGTCGGACAAACCACATCTTCCTCACCGAGGTCGATACATCAGAGCCAGCATATGACACAGCAGAAGACACCATTGAGCATACAGAGCGATGCCAGGAGCCGCAGCCCACACCCTCAATCCCACCCATCCCAACTGTGGAAGAGATATCACAGTCCATTGATACCTTCCAGAAGATGCAGATAAAATTATGAAGGTGCAAACCATACAACTAAGCAGCATTACATCACAATTGCATAAAATTGCACACACTAATAGAGTTGCACAATATACTAGAATCAGAATGGTGGCAAATCTAGATCGCAGTATGTCAGACATGACCCAGGCATTTAGGGCTCAAACAAATTCTCTACTTCAAAGAGAAAATATGTCCCTAAGAGAATCATTGGCTGCTCCTACCACATACACTGCTCATTGCCAAACCACCACCCCACCAACCTCTGCTTCCAACACTCCCCCAAGAGCCAGTGGGCCTGAATCGGACACAAATGCAATGCTGATATTTTCAGAGAATGAGCAATTGTTTGCTATTGCGCAAGTGCCGCACTGAGCACGTGCACTGATTGCTTTGTGATTACTCTTCTACACAAGAACCACTCGCAAAGTGAGTGACAGGTAGTCAGCGCTTGGGGTGGCAACAGGGGGGTGGTTAGAAAAATGCAGGTGTGTCTGACCATTTGAACGCCATTTAATGGGCGTGCATAAATTAGCAATTGCGATCGCCTTCGAAGTATGAGAGCTCTCTGCATATCAGGAGAGCTGCAGTGTTTACGGCTGGTCAGACTTGACTTACATGCTGCTCGGCTGTGCGAATGCAAAAGTGCATTTATAGTACCGATATCTGCACCGTTGTACGTCGTCAGACAGATATGATGAGGCAGCAGTGGGTGTCCCCTGGCTCGGCTATGCTTTGGAAGGCATTAGCATATTTTATAAGCTGCGATCCTTGAGAGTATGCAGTTGCGATAGCTTTAGCGTAAATCTCTGTATAAGGCCCAGTGTACTGTACGTACTCGCGGTGGTCAGCTGAACGGCCAAGGCAGGGGCAGGGGCAGACATACAGGCCAGCCCTAAGAAAAATTTCATTTTTGTTATGTGTGAATGTTAAATTTTTTTTATAGTAATTGTCAGTTTAATAATTCTTTTTGCTAAGCTAAATTTTGTCTGTTTTTATTTTCAAAATTAACTAACATGTGTTTGTATATATTTTGCAACAAATTAGTGATTACTAAAACATGGGTTGTACATATTGACCGCAGAGAAAAATGTCTTATGGAAATGCTGTAATGTAATTTTACAGAAAAAAATACATATTTTGTCAAGTGTACAATTTATTTTAAACAAATTTACAATAAGCATTTGTATAGCAACTATATGCCAGCACATCACATGGAAAGATGTAAGTACCCTCTGTAATGACAACAAATACAAAGATATGTAATACAACCATACCTGGGCAACATATCACTATTTACAGATTTATAATATCACAAACTCACATGTGAAGTATTGGCGTCTGATCCTTTCACAAACCTCATTCTCCCTTGTATATTTACAACATCCTCAGAGTGTGATGGGTCAGAAGTCTCCTCTCTGTATGCCTCTATGTCCCCAAGATCAGACCTATCTTGTCCAAGGGCAATGTTGTGTAGCATACAGCATGCAGTAATGATGTCACCAACTTTTCATAGGGCATTTCGAAGGATTCCCCCCGACCTATCCCAACAGTGGAACCTGCTTTTCAAAAGTTCAAAGGAGTGTTCTATAACATTGCATGTAGCGATTTGAGCAGCATTATATTTCTGTTAGTCCACACCACGTGTATTAGAATAAGGTGTCATGAGCCAGGTTTGACACCCATATCCTGAATCACCTGGAGGATTTAAAGAGCGGAATAACATTACAAAAGTAACTGTGCAGCCTTTACCTTGATTACATAAAACACCAAACATTAATCCCATCACACATACAGCAAATCTCTCTATATATAAAATAAAGTTAATGGTTTAGGGGCCTGACTGCTTGTTGAACCACTGGGTGGATTTTGATGGGGTTTTCACTATTCTATACAGCATTTGTCAATGAAGGTTTAGGTGTATACACCAGTCATCTAAGACAAAATGGAGCCGAGCAGTGACGATTTTAGTGTGTCATGATCCGGTGCAAATGTTCCTCTGTGCAGGTTGGTAAGCCGGGGGGTTTGGGTGACCAGGGAAGTGACTGTACTAGGTCTCCTAGTTGTGGCCGAACAGAGGTTTGGCTAGACTTGCCCAGAGGCACGGAGTCTAACTCACTTGGTGGTTTTCTCCAGTGACCCCTCCAATTGGGATTTGGTTTTCCGCTGCAACAAGTGAGCAGGTCGCGGCCCTCTGGACAGGTACCTGTGAATGGCAGAAGACCGGAAACTATATTTAACGAAGCAAATGCTAGAGCACAGGAGGTAAACTGGATGCTTAGATATTGGAACGCTGTTAGGGATCCTAATCATAGGCTAGCATAGGAAGACTGGAAAGTGTACTGAGAATCACTGAGAAATCCAAGTGCAGATTGCACAGAAAAACAGAGGCATATATTGGGAATTGCTAGATATGTTTGGAGCTGATTTGTAGAGACAAGACACAGAGCAAAGAACACAAACATATACTGGAAAGCTATAAATGTAGGTGTTGACTGCACAGACAAGACACAGAGCGAAATGGACACAGGCACATGTAGTAATCCCAGTCGCAGGCTAGCTTGGAAACACAGAAAATGTACAGGAACTGCAACAGATTCTGGAGCTGATAAACACAGTGAAAAACAGAGGGAAGACAGGAATAAACTGGGGAAGCTAGTAATGCTGGTACTGGACAAAGGCAATTACTAGGAGAGTGCTGGGAGGTCCAGCTGTGAGCTAATTAGTACTAGCAGGTAATCTGACACCTCAGTGACACAGGGTAATAGCCACAAGAAAGCTGCAATAGAATTAGCAGCACATATACAAAGGCACACAGGAAAGAGACATGAAACACTGAAGTACTGTGAGAAAGCTAAAGTCTCAGACTAAGGGTTAGCATGGAAGCTAATAGAGAAAACTGGAAAACTGTGAGCAGGCTGAAGCAACACATTGAAGGAATTAGCACAGAGCAACAGTAGGAGTATCACAGGCACTGGAATAACGAAGTTGGACAGCAGCTTCCTGTTCCTGGAGTCAGACTAAAGTACCCCTGGGTAGCTGATCATTGGATCAGAGGATCAGCTGAGCGACCACAGGACTATCATTGAGAGAGACTAGTCAGGTGATATGAGCCAAACATGGCTGCGCCCATGCCCGGCACCCCGGAAACCAGGACGCACGCATGGAAGCCCTATCAGACCCCAGGGAGAATACTCAGTCACCACTCACCTCCACTCCCAGCATCTGGACACCTAAACCCAAGGACACCAGCGCAGAGGTGAGTAGCGGCCGATCCCAGGCCGGATCCTGACATAGTGAAGCAAAGTCACAGAAAGAAATCTTGCACCAAGAGCTGTATATGAGCTGGCCTGGGTGCAGAAACAGCAAGAGACAGTAGGCCTGCGATTGCAATAGTGATTATGCACGCAGTTCAACTGCAATAGTATGCTAATCCATTGCGATAGCTATGCCGTTGCAGCACAACATAAGGACGCTCACTTTACCTTACACACATCCGTAATGTTTAACAAGATTGCAAAACCATCAGTACAATCGAGTACCATCGAGTCCTCAAGCTGTGTAAGGTATTGCAGTGGATAATTTATGCACGCCCCAGCAACTCAGTTCAAATGCACTTGCACGCCTGTGTTTCTCCGACCACCCCCCTGTCACCACCCACAAATGGCACATCCTGTCAACCACTCTGCAATGGGTCTGCGTAGTCACTGCGATCGCAGTGGCCAGCTCACGCACACACACTGCGAAGCATATGCATGCGCAGTAGGCAACAATCGGCTGATTGCATGCGTAATCACAGTTGTGATAGGTAGTGAATCAGGCCTAGCGAGAGAAAATCAGAGATAGCAATGTACCCTGTTGCTTAGCAGCAGCCTAGAGAGGGGATGGGAGTCAAGGACTAAGCAGAATCACGTCTGAGGCAGACAGAGAATGAGAGGCAGCCTCCAATGAACCAATGAAAATGTCCTAAAGCAGACACAGTGGACAAGAAGGAGCCAGGGGAGGCATAGCTATTAGGAATTAAAAAAAACACATCAGAACTCCATCAAATTATTTCTATTCAATGATGGCAAACAGCGGAGCACCACATCAATTGTAAAACACTACCACACTCCAGTGTGATGTTCTTGCTCAGCCACAAACACTTGGTGAACAGGAGGCACCTCCCATGGAAGTCATCGCTGTTCTCGGACAGAGGCACCATGGCAAGAAAGCTCAGAAAATACAGGGTACATTGTCCAAAGAGGACATTGCTCATCGCCATGTTTGGTAGCTGGAGAGGGGTGTGCATGAAGGCTGCAGAAATATGCACAGGTGCCCCTGCACCGGGATATGCTGCTTAGGTTATCTGGAATTCAAATCTCTCATCCATAATCCTCCTGCCCTTCCCAGCACATTCCAGTGGCCAGGCCCTAGCCAGCTGCAGGGCAGCAGCAGTGTAGGTTGTGGTGACATTGGTGAGATGCAGGGGGCAGGAGTGAGAAGCAGGGGGTTGTGGTGAGTTGCAGGGGTCTGTGGTGACATGACATAGGTTCTTATGTTATGCAGGGGGCTATGGTGAGATGAAGTTGCTCCAGTGCAAAGCCAGGGGGGTCACTAGTATAAAAATAAAGAATATGTGAAGCAGATTGTCTTCACTTTAAATACATACACGTAAAGGGCCATGTAGTCACAAACTTTCGTACAGTTGCTACAGCAGAAAAAAATTATACTATGAAAAGCAAGTACTACCAGGGGAGGAATGGGCCGCCAGGACAGTGGGTAAGTTCCCGCTGGGCTGGTCCCATTCCCCCCTCTGCTGGGCCGGCTTACCCAGCATAACAGGCCGGCCCACTCTGCCAACTGACCCGAGCTGATTCATCCATCTGCCCAGTGCCCAGCCGGTTGCAGCACTTCCGGGATTTGTGTTCAAAAACCGGAAGCTGTCATCGGCTCTCGGCTAGCACGCACTTCTGGGTGCCGTAGTCCGGGAGCAGCGGCATAGCTCACGGCATGGCCATTGGGACATACTCTGCATGCACTCACCACCCCACTAACATCCCCACCCTACCTCCTGGCCCCTTAGACACAGTTGCCCCTAAACCCCACTATACACCCTATCCCAGGGACATACACTACCCGTACTACTCCTCCTAAAGTCCACAGATTCATACACTCCTAAACTTACCTACTGACCCCTAGACACAGTGTCCCCCCAACCCAGGGACATACACTATACATTCTACCACCACCATGACATCCCTTCCCTGGCCCCAGGGACATACACTTCATGCCCCAGCCCACCGGCTCCAGGGACAAACACTGCCCCCCCTACCCCCCTTGGCCTCAGGGTCATTCACTGCCCACCCTACCCCCCTTGGCCTCAGGGTCATTCACCACCCACCTTACCCCCCCTAGCTCAATCCACATACACTGCCCCCTTGACCTCCCCCAGCCCACCTTACCTCCCCCAACCTCGGGGATATACACTACCTGCCCTACCCACCTCCTTGGCCCCAGTAACATAAATTATCCACCCTACACCCTGGCCCCGAGAAATACAATTGACACCCTGAGGACATACCTAACCATTTTCTCTCCAGTGTTTGCTGAATGGTGTACAGGGAGTGATGATGTCATCACTGTGTAGTGTCCAACCTGACCTGCCTCAAGGAAATTGCTAGCCTCTTAAACTGGGTACACACTGAGCGATGTGTACCCAGCCGATATGTCGGCCCATCTGGCTGACATATCGGATCCTGGGTATACATCAGAACGAGGTAATGAACGACGGAACAATACCTCATTCCGTTCTTCATTACCTGCAAAGGTTGGACGTGCAGCACGGCCGACCAGACGATGTCGCAAGCGGCATATTGGCCTTACACACTATGCGATGCGGCCGATATGTTGTTCCGATTTCGGCGGAAAAAATACATGTCCTTGCTGACATCGTTCTCAGGGCCTGATTCAGCAAGGAATGCACAGATGCAGACGCATACACCCGACCGATGCGAGAATATGCTAATGATTGCATACGCACTGCAATCACAGCACAAAGATGCAGACACCCAGCACTACATAATGCCGCCCACTTTACCCTCTACTTACATCCGTACTGATGTGCAAGACTGAGAAAATATTGGGAACATCGAGTAACATCGGATCCGCACGCAGACCTGACCCTGCCGCAGGAGTTGAGAGACGTCCTGCATGCAGAGGGACGCCAGGCTGCGTTCGGCATCTCAGTGGCCAATTTATGCATGCCCCTGTAATGGGGTGTGAACGCATTGGCATTCCTGCTTTCGGCCAACCTCTCCCCGTATCCACCCACAAATGGCACTTCCTGTCAACCACTTATCCCTGAGTATTCACTGCGCTCGCTTTTGCGAATGCAGTGAGCAGTTTGTGCATGCACACTGCAATCCAGACGTGTGCGCAGACCGCAAACAGCACCCAATTGCATGCATCTGCATCCGTGCGTTCCTTGCTGAAATATGCCCTCAGTGTGTGCCCAGATTAAGGAAAATCACAACTATTTAAGGGAGTCTCACTGACACTTAGGAAGAGTTGGTAAGAATGTATTTCTGACTTAATATAAATGGGTCTAGACATTGTATTGACCATCAAGTGCATGAAAATACCAGTTTTTTTCCAGAAAAAAACAGTCTGCCAGGTTTCAATGGTCAATAGCCACTGTATCAGCTGTACTGTCAACTATAAATATACTAGTTTGAAAGCTGTAGTTTTGTACTTATTTTCTATGTGTATAAAATGTTTTCCATGCTTTAAAAAAAAAAATAAGAAGAAGAAAATGTCTTTATAGAGTGGTTATTATCTAGAGAGAGGCAAACAAGTGGATGTGAATGTAGAAAAGGTAAATAGGTTTCTCTTTCCAAGCACTAAGAGATGATTCACCGGAGTCTAAAAGAGTAGTTCATAGTAAACAAACTACTAGGTCGACCTTGAATGTTGCTTTGACCTACAAGGCTATACAGAGATTGTTTTGTACAACCTTTTTTCTCCTACAACTTGCGTAGACAGCCATGTTCTACAGGGACAATAATTATTACACACAGGATAAACATTATTAGCCATCTGTGATCATTACGTAAATTGTAGAAATGACAAAACATTTCAAAAGCAAAAAGCATAGCCATCTAGTTTAACATATACTATAATAGAGATGTGCGGTTCGGTTCTCCAGAAATCCGCATCCACACAAATTTTGTGAATCCAGGTAAATTTGATTCACGGTTCTTATCTCCGGAGGAGATGCGGGTAAATCCGGGTCGACAGAGCAGTGGCACAAACGCAAGGCAATTTAAAAAATATAGGACATCTATGAAACATTGCCACACAGCAGTAGCAGACTGAATGGCAGTTTAATAAACTATAATAATGTCAGTCGGCAATGCCCCAAATTGTGCAAATGTAAAGAAAAGAGGTGCAAGATGGAATTGTCTTGGGCCCTCCCACACACTCTTATGTGGGATATTAAAAAGAACATGCACAGTTTAACAAACCAAGCACTTTAGTGACAAGGGCTGACACTTTTGTGGCTGAAGTCCTTGGTTTGTTTGGGCTCCCTCAAAAACTTTTTTGAAAGGACTACCTTCAATTATTAAGGAGGAGGTTGATGATGAGGGTGTTGGTGGTGGAGGTTGTATGTGCTGGTCCAAACTGCTGGTAGCTGATATTGGACTGCTTGTTATTAATTTACAAATTATTATCATTTTGTTAAACAAATTGCATGAACTCGCTGCAAATGATGTAACAGGGAGGAGGTGCCTAGATGGTTAACAGCCCTTCCTCTGCTACCTTTGGCTTTATAAATGGTACAGATCCCTTCACAACTGTTGTCAAAAAATAATTCCACAGCAAAGACGTGGCTTTTCTGGCTTTCTTTTTTATCACGAGCAAGAACTGCTGCCACTTGAGACTGATTTACACAAACAACATCCTCATCATCAACATACTCATTAGCGTCATATACTGTAGGACACAAATTTTCCCCTCATCCTCCTTTTGCACTTCCTCCACACTATCATCCTGATTTTCTATTATTTCACCATCTAATACTAGCACAGGTGTCATGGCGTCAGTGATCCGCTGTCCAAATGGGTAACAGCTGTTATACTTACTTTCTCTATCAATCGATTGTTTAATAGTCAATAGTTTTTAAACTACTACTAGTAGTAGTCTTCTTGGACCCTTTCTGGGATGTGGATCCACTCCCAGCAGCAGCATCAGCAGCAACAGATTAGCTTCAAGGATCCTTCTGAGGAATCACGGATAGGAGAGGAGTCAGTCATGCTTATGAAATTGGATGCAGCAGGACTACTTCTGATTATAATTGAGGATGTTGATGATGCAGGTGTTGGTGGTGGAAATTGCAGGAGCTTGGATCTAACAGAGAGAATGGAGCAGCTAGGTGACGCTGGAATGATTGTTACATTTTTAGCCAAAGTTTCCGAATTTTGCAAACACTTTGGAATTTGATGAATGCGCTGTAAGTGATGTAACAGGGAGGAGGTTCCTAGATGGTTAAGGTCCTTACTACTACTCACTCTTTCTTGGCAAACATTACAGATGGCTTGACAACTGTTGTTAGGATTTGGGTGGAAATAATTCCACACGAGAAGTGGATTTTTTTGATTTTTTGCCAATGGGCATCAACATCCTCATCATCCTTGTTAGCGTCGACTACAAACATATCCTCCTCATCCTCCTGGTGCAATTTCACAGAAGCATCCACAATTTCAACCTCAGCATGTTGACTTGTGCTGCTCATCCCCACATTTGTAGAGGGCACACAAATGGTGGAAGGAGGATCCTCTTCAAGAACAGTATTAGAAAGGTTAGGCTCACACATGGCACCCGTGGACACATTTGGACTCTCCTCGGGATCTGTGACTTTTCTGAGCACACAGTTGGTTTATGTGCCTTAGCAATTTAAATTTTTTTGACACTTCTACAGGAAAACAGGGCTTACATCATCAAAAGATGCAAAACCACCAGTCATAAATAAAGGCCAAGGCCTTATCCTTTGCTTGCCACTTCGTGTAGTAATTGGCATATTGCCAATTTTTTTTTCTCTGCAGGTAACTTAGCTTTATTTTTTTTTTTCTTTCACACTATAAAACATTGCTTGTTTGATTTTAAATACTCTGACTTAAGCCCTTGGGCGTCGGCCTTTTTAGATGACGTTGGTGGCCTTGCATCGTCATCATGACTGCTGGCAGCAGCTGCAAGACTGTTATGTGGTTCTTGCTCTCCTCTCATTTGATCATCCTCCATATCAACAAACTTACACTGTGGTCTCACCGGCAGTGTCACCGAACAATATTTTTTTTAACACTGGGGAAGAGCACCCCTGAATGAGGCAACAACCCCTTGATAAACAACATAGACAGCACCCCTTCTTGATGGACAACAAAGCACATTCCTGGACTTTTGTCCAGGAATGATGATGTTCGTCCATGTAAGATGACGTTTTGCCTCTTTCTGAGTTCCGTTTTTTTGGAGGGAAAAATCCGAACTCAACGTGCAAACTCGAACCTATCCGAGCCTGCACATCCTTAATATATATATATCTTTTTTTTTTTTTGTGGATTGATAATATTCATTTTGTTCACTTTTATTTTTTTAACACTGGGTAAGAGCACCCCTGAATGAGGCAGCAGTCCCTTGATGAACAACACAGAGAGCACCCCTTTTTTATGGAAAACAAATCACCCCTGCTGAGTGCAGACAGACCACCTGCAGAGTCACAAATATGTGGATGATAAACTGTGGCAGTGTCACCAAACAATAATAGCGCAGCTAAGTTGCTAATGCACACACACAAAAAAAAGAAAAAGAAAGAAAGAAAAAAAGCACTTTTATTTTTTTTACACTGGGGAAGAGCACCCCTAATTGATAGAGCACCCCCAGTGGACAGTATAGCACCCCTTTATGGACTGCAGCCCTAGCTTGATGGACTGGAAAAAAACACAGCAGTAGCCACAGTTAATTGACAGGACAAATGACACAGCAGCTGCAGCACCCATTGAAGGAAGACCCCCTTTATATACTGCAGCCTATGCCCCTTTATGGACAACACAGCAGCAGCCTTCAGCCCAAAACCCCGACTGGACACAAACACTGAGTGACTGACAGTGACTACACGTCTACCAGCTTCTCTCTCCACAGCCGGAGTGAAAATGGCACCGATCGTGGGGACCTTTATATAATCCAAAACCTGCGAGAATCCGGCAGTGTGAGAATGACGTTTTGCCTCGTTTTGTGATCCGAGTCATGCGGGAAAACCCGAGCAGGTCTTTGATCCGACTTGGAATTGCAATGTTCGGGTTTTTACATACACTATACGTCATCATATAAGATAATAGGGTCCTTCCGAGCCAAATCATGTTGAATAACACGCCTATATCGTGGGTTTAGAAATTAAAGACTAGGGTGAAGGCACAGTCCTGGGCAAGATATCTCTAAGGGAAGGACAGTCCACCATCATCAACTGAAATATTGATCTCCACATCAGCAGACAGATGAGAGGGTGATACAATAGCCTGGGTGAACTAGGACGGTGGCCTAGATTTGTAGAAATGTTCAACAGTATTGTTCTCTGACCCTCCCTTATTTTGTAGTTTAATTACCATACACTGGAAACTACAGGATAAAAAAAAGCATGTACTGTACCTTCCAGTATGCTGTCACTTAAGCCAAGTTTCCAAGAAATAGCATGATCCCTATTGATGTTGATGTACTAATGCCAGCTCAGTGCAAGATTGAGCAGCCCTCATAATTATGCTGGTGTGGCATATGTACTTTTAAGTATGTACAAAAGATGAATAAAGATGAAGATGACTAACACAGAAGCTGGGTGGTATAGTCTTAAGGCTGATATTTTTGAGTCACCGGGCTTTGCATGCTCATTGGTTGTAGAAGCACTTGTTAGCAGCTGTCAGACAAGGCCCACATGGCACAAGATAAGTTTGTTCAGCCCATTCAATGCAGCTGCATACAGTATACAGTGCAGCATTCATCCATAGGGAAATTTATTTCCTGAACTATTCCAAAGGGATAGAAAATAACAACAAGAACAAGCAGACACAAGAGGCATTAAGCTCTGACTTCACAAATTTCCCCTTTCCTCTCTCCAACTCCATCTTCTCTTTTTTTAGCTTTTCCCTCCACCCATCAACCTCTCTCTCTCTCCCGAGGTCATTCTTACCAAGTGCACCTTGACTCTCTTCAACTATATTTATTCTCCTTCTCTCTTCACACTTTCCTCTCTCCATCTCCAACTCTTCTTTCCCCACCCAAGCTGTCTCCATCTACAACACCTCATTCACCTGTGCCCCTAACTTGACTGCCCTAGCTGTTACTCTTAGCCCTTATGCATCTGCACCCCACCCTGTCACTCAAAGATTACATACTACCTCCAGAAAGGTTCACCCACTACTTCAAATTCATATTCTTCTCCTACAGAAAAAGAAAATAACCAGCACTAATGTACAGTATATCCATGTCCAACGCTAACAGAATAAATAAATGTCCGGCAGTTGCAGCTCACCTCAACAATGGGGTAGGCGACAATGCACTATTGGATGTCCTGGTGAAACTAACAGCAAGCTGAATAGTGGGACCCAATATTACATAGGAGCTGAACTGCTGGTTCTGCTGAATCTTTGACAGAGAGCCTAGTAAAAGTCATGGTCAGTACTGGTGTCTCACAGCTGTGCAGGATGATGGGACCATATACAAAACTTTCTCATCTTTCTTTATCTTTCTTTTTGCCTTTGATATTGTTAATTAACAACTTATCTATCAAATCACCCAATCAGCTCTCTCTTGGTTCAATCTCACTCACTGTTTCTTTTCTGTCTCTGCCACTAACTTGACTCATTCTACCCTCCCTTTTCCTCTACCTGTTTACATTACCCAAGGTTCCATCCTTGGTCTTCTTTCCTTCGCCCTTTACCTCTCTCCCGAGCTCTTTCAGTCTCAAATGCCACCTGTATGGTGAATATACTCAAATGTACCTTTCCTCCCCTGATCTCTTTATCTCAGCCCTTGCTCAAGTCTCTTCCTGCCTCTCTGACAGCTCATCCTGGTTGTCTCAGCATTTTATGAACTCTGTCCAAAACAGAACTCTTTCAACTCCTTCCAGGGTAGCATCCCCTCCAGCCTCTCTCTTTGTTAACATCTCCCTCCTAGCTTACAGTAACGATAAGGTTGTTGTCCAGCTAGCGCTCACAATAATGGGTCAATCATGTAATGTCAATAGGACAAAACAACAATGAAGACAAAGGAAAAAAAGAAAAGATTAATGTATAAAATGGCTTCTTAATCTTTACATATTAATGATTAGAGATGTGTGGTTTGGTTTTCCTGAAATATGAACATACCCAAACTTAGGAGTTCTGAGTCGAATCAAATCCCAGTAAAGAATCACTTTGGGGTTCCGAGTAGAACCGATTCCCAGTTCGTGTCTGCAGTGATTTCGGAACGTGGATTAAAAAACCAAACTCAGGTTTTGGATTGCATGTAAACAAGTTCAAATTACATGATTTTAGCTGTTTTATCAATTTTTATCAATTTTTAAGGTAACCAAAACCGAACCAAAACTGAATCCGAACCAAAACACTTGGTGGTTTTGCCAAAACCAAAATACGATGATAAAATTATAACCAAAACCAAAACACATGGGTCTGAGCACATCTGTAATAATGGCCATGTCAATCCCAATACTCAAAACACAAGAAACAACCACAGTGAGTCAACAAGTGGTTCCCAAAAAACACCAAAAAGCAAAAGGGATTTCTTACACATTCATATTTTTAATAAAACATGAAAAGAAAGATATACAGAATAGTATAATATTGTTGAACAAGAGAAGATTCTAATTAAAAATATAGGACTCACCCTTTCCTGGGCTATAATCAGCCTTGAATATTATGATGATATCCATTTCTTCCAAGCTTTAACGTGATATAATGCTCCAGTTAAAGAGCATACACATATGGAGAAGGAACTGCCTGATACATCATCTTCAGCAAAAGATAATTTATTCAGAGAAGTAATAATAAACATATCCCACAAGGAAAAGGAAAATTGTTTCACACACAAAAACTGGTGTGACTGTCTCAAAGTACAATCAATGGACATAAAGTCTAATCCACCATCCTTCCAGATGTTGATAAAGAAGTGTGGGGTAGGGCTGTGTTTCCTTGTCTCATTCACCAACACGTTTCTACTGAAAATGGTTTTTTTCAAGGTGTATCAAATGTGGGCAACAGTCTGACTAATATACCCCTTTCCTTCCATTGTGGAGACTCTACATCATAAACATTTATTGCAAAAAAAAGGTATTAATATATAAAAAAAAAGATAATTAGCCGCCTGAGATTTCAATATAGCATGCTTGATAGGTTAAAAATAACTTCAAGTTTGTGCGTCACACCCTAAAACGCGCAATTTATCCGCGGGAAGTTGGAATTTAACAAATAGAGGAAGCGGCTTGGTTAATTAGCTATAGGCTGTCATACTGACACCCCAGTACCACCATGCATTGCGGTAAAAAAATTATGTAACGGGCAGGACCTAAAATCTCACTATTGACAGTGAAAGTCCTGGTAGTGTATATCTTGGACGGACACAGGCACGCTGCAGCAAGTGAAAGGACTATAGTATTTCCTGTGATGTATATATGGGTATAAAATAAATTAATATAAAATATAATAAAAATTGTGTTTTTAGGAACAAAAAAAACTCCTACATAATTTAAACATTATATTAGTTTGGAGCAGCATCTGTTGGGGTGTCATTGGGGTGTTATTGTGTTACTGGTGCACCCACAATCATTAATAAAAACTGGCTACAACGGTTGAAGTAAAGGCATAGGAATGCATTCATTCTTCCGTAGCTTAGCAAACCGCTAACATGAAATAAAATAAGGACTTCTAAACACATGCTTTAACCTTAAGCTTAATTCATATTTACTTCAATACATACTAATAAATAGGCATGCAATACTCAGAGGTCAAAGCCATGTTGCTCTAGACAGAGCTGCAAGGCTATATCTGCAAAGTATAATTAAGGCGTCTAGGAATAGAGCTACTTTTGGATTCAAAAGGCTTTACTGAAAAAGTCAAGAGTTTTGTATGGGTAGAAGGAGGTCAAATGTCATTCATTATATTTTATTTGTGTCTGTGCAATGTTTAGCAAGCAACCCACAAGGCCATTAATTGTGCATCAGAACCTATTTCAAGTATTTTACTGTAGTGGTGAACTGAGCCTTAATTATGTCTTATTATTTGTATTCAATCTTAAAACTTTGTTATGAATACATGAAATACAATCTATTTTTTATACAAATTCTTATGAGAATGACCAGGAATGACCTCCATCAATATACTGAGTATACAGTACTGTCCATTTGGGCTCAAGATTTTCATATTTTTGTTTTCTGAAGACCAGGAGACTACTACATGGACTACAGAGGAGTTGAACCAAGGGTTTAGTACACTAAGTATGATTTTTTTTTAAATAATGGACTTTCCCCTTCGGTGTGTGTGTACTGTCATTATTTTAATATTTACTTTACAGGTGGACTACACTAGTCAGTGGGCCCTTAATGTCCGGGCATGCTGGCACTTGTTGTTCAACAAGTGCCAGCATGCCAGGACAAGCTTGCTAGTATCTGTAGTATTTTCTTACACCTTTAACCCCATACCAACTGCCACCAGGGATGCAGGGAATAGACCCAGTGTTTCATCTCAGGCTTTGGGATTCCTTGGGAGGGGGGACCCCTTTTTGGGGAGTCTCCCCTTTCCAAGGAATTCCAGGCCTAGGTTGACCAGTTTGGGGCTAGTGTATGTTATGGCAGGGGGACCCTATGCTGTGTTTCTCCCAATAGTGTAAGGCCATGGCTAGTTCAGCCAGGTGCTGGTTATTGGAATATCGAGGGGACCCCATACTGGTTTTCTCCATGATTTTCCAATACCAGACCAGGCTGAGAGGTCCGGGGCTGGATTTGGTTTTGGGGGGGTGGACCCCACACATTTTTACATTTACATTAACCATTTATTTACTGCTTTACACACTGAAGCCTGCACAGATCACACTGATCTGTACAGTGCTTCATGCAAAATTGTTGCTCAATGCCACTACTCTACTGTGATGTTTCAGCAGCTTCTATCAGGTTTACCAACATGATGCTTTATAAATCGTGGATTTATATTTATGTGTATGGGAATTTTTACATGTATGCTCTAATAGTCTAATGTCATCTAAAGTCAGATTTTTCATGCAGTCGATTTTCATTTTAGTACATCTCTGATTTGCAGAAATTATGAAACATCACAGGAAAACACCAAATTGACCAAAATCAACGCTTAGTAAATTTTGCCCATAGTCTCTTTCCCCCATAGTGCTTCTTTGGCTGTTTCTGTAAGAGTCATATATTCCGACCTTGGTAGTAGACAAGGCAACTGTAGATTGTTTTCTATTGGCCCCACTGATGGTTGCTCCTGGTATTGCAAATAGGTATACAGTGTAGAATCATGTGTAGTCATCATCTGCTCCCCAATTGCCGAATGCTGGCAGCTTTAAATTTTCAGTTTTCTTGTGCTTTAGTTTAAAAGAGCTTTTTCTCCTCAGGTATCTAGTGATACACTTGATGGCTGTTCAGTGCTCTATTCCTGGGTTGTTTGCAAAGTTCCAGTGGCACTCTGAAAAGGAATTTTTATAATCTCTTTAATTTCTGCGTATAATGTTGGATACATAGCTTTTGAAGTTTTCATGCTTTTGTCGATGGGTGTACTGACTGCTGTAGCATCTGTCAACCCAAACTTGTTAAGCATTGCTTCAATGTAGCCTTGTTGATCTATGGTAACAGTACCAGCACTTAGGTGCTGTATGATTCTCATACCTAGTTATTGGTGCGCAGGCCCAAGGTCTTTGCGCTTAAATCTATCACTTCATAACAGCTTGACATTGTCTTTTTGGTCCTCTTGCCCAGCTAGTAGTAGATCATCTACACAGACAAATATGATGAAGCTTCTCTTTCCACTTAAAGTATATATAATGATCAGTTTTTGACCAAAACAAAGATTATTTCCAGCAGTACACTGTCTAACTTGATGTACCAGCAATTGTCCCTTAGTTTAAGACCAATTACGTCCTTATAAGGCACATTGTTTTTGTGGTTTCATGTAAATTTCTTCTTCTAATTCACCATTTAAGTAGGCTGATTCAAAGTCCAGCTGGTATAGTAGCAAATCATACATACTATATACTGTATGACAATATGTGTAGCATATGGTATCTTACAACAGGCAAGAAGATCTCACCATAATCAATGCCAGACTTTTGAGTGCAACCCTTGGCAACAAGTTGGGCTTTGTACCATGCAAGACCCACTTGTTTTTGATGGTTTTATGGTCACTATCCACAATATGTCATTGTTGTCTAAGGCCATAACTTCTTAATCAATAGCTGACTTATACCTCTGCCAGTCACTACTTGATTTTGCTTCTTGGTGGGTTTGAGGTTCACAGCAGAAATAGTTTGCGAACTCCTCACTATACCTTCTAGGAGGTTTGCTTTTGCTGCTTCTAATAGAGCTCCTGCTCTGTGGTTGATCATTGGAATCTACTGTACAGTTTCAGTCTCTGAGACACTTCCAGCTGCAGACATACTGTATCTAGCATCACAGGTTTTTGTAAAGTTATGTTTTGCTTGTCTTTGATTGAAGTGGTCTTATGAAACATTACACCTATTGGTAACTTGTTTACTTAACTTTATTACTCTGGTTTCAGGATTCTTCATGGACATCCCTGTCACCATGCCATCTAGAAGCCTCTGTACATTGCTGTACCCTAGGTGACCTAGTATTCTTTGCAATAGCTCTATAGACTGGTTAGAGTCTGAAGCTGCCATCGCACAACACTCTTCGGTGTCCGGGATATAAAGTTGCTGGCACTAGGATGCTGCCACAATTATAGCACCTCTTTGGCTGTACACAACACACTGACCCTCTACAAATTGGACTCTCTATCTCCTCTTCTCCAGTACACTCATGACAATCAGATTGGTTCCTAGATGTGGCACAAATGGTAAATTTTCTACCTCTGTGACAACTGTTTTGCCCTTAATTTCTAGGCGTACATATTTGTCCCAACTTTCATGGCATTTAGGATTTTATTTCCTATTCCCCTGATGTTCACAGGTTCACATGGCATTAGTGACTTCAGCAAATACTTAATATAGCTAAATAGCCTTGTGGCTCCTAAGTCCATGTACCAACTATCTTTGCGGTGACTGTCTATTATATTCAATGCTGACTCATTCCTTCTGTCCCATTTACCAGATGAAGTACCATTTACTGTAGTTCACTTGCTCTACACTCTGCAGATTTATGTACTAACTTGTGACAATTGACACATTTGTACTTTGGCTTTTTCAGTTTTGCACTCCTGACGGCAGAACAGAATTGTCAGCATCAGTCTCTACAGGAGTGTGGTCTGGAAACTGCTATTGATAGCTGCATAGTGCAAGACTCCAAAGCCACTACTAAGAAATAATCCTCTGATGTAAGGTTTTGCAGCATTGCCATTGCATCCTCCTCATCTACTTGTATGCCTACTGAATTTAATTGCTGAGATCCAGACAGCATTTTATCTACAGTATACAGTCATTAATGTTTCTGCATGTACTGAGCTTTGTGCCATATACAGTATGCCTTTTGTTGATCTGTCTCTTTAGGCCTTTGCCTTTGTAAGTTGTCTGTAAAGACACCCACATATCATGTGCAGTTGTCTTCCTGTGACAAAATGGCATACACTTGCTTTTCGACAGCTAGGCTTATTGTCCCCATCAGGGTTGAATTAAGGCTTGTGGGGGCCCCAGGGCAACTAAATTATGGGGGCCCTTCAAGCCACAAGCCTCCCCCGCAGCCACATGGAAAATACAAAGCCACCCCCACCCCTTCCCTTTAGCCATACAGAGCTTACATAGCCACATCCCCCTTAGCCATATGGAGCCTACCACCACCCCTTCCCCTAGCCATCCAGAGCCTACCACCCCCCTACCCCCAAGCCATATGGAGTCTATTGCTCTGCCACTGATTACTCACCTGAGTGACATTGTGACCTCCTGGCAGACCTGCTCCCTTGACCCCTCATCAGCATCATGGACATGTTGTGTCATGTGATGCGGATGAGGGGACTCGGGAGCCACTCTGCGCTGTATGCAGCAGCACTGACTGTGCTGCTGCATATAGTAAACAGTAACACAGAGCCGTGGCAGTGAGCCTTAATCTGGGAACAGGTGCCACTGGATGCCTGTTCTTGGCAGGGTCACCCTGACCCTGTGTGGAGGCCCCTCCATGTGTGGGGGCCCAGGGGTGACTGCCCCTGTTACCCCCCTTAATCCGGCCCTGGTCTCCATGGCACTATCCACATCATCCGGGCCCACAGCTTTTCGCACTTTAATTGCATCTCCATGGCAAACTTCCATGTGGAGTAATTCTCTGAACCCGCTAATTTGGTGAAACTCATACTGACCTCTGGACTGTACATTTATACCCATATGAATAAACGATTTTCTGTCCTCTCTCATATCCTCTTATGCTGTTTGCTGCAACTGAATTCATGTTATCAATGCTCACATGGTGGTGTCTCGGCATGCTCTCAGGTGAAAAGTGCTAAAGGCAGAGAAAATTCAAGTACATAGCGCTTCTCGATATGTATTAATGGATTTTTTGTTCTGATGTGCTCCCTACGCTAGCTGTGTGGGGTTTTTTCCTGCCCCAAGTGCTTCAGATGTTATCAAGCTTTTTTATACTTACCGTGTCCTGTCTTCTCCAGCGCCGTATCGCATCCCCAGGCTGCCATTAACTGCTGTCTTCTGACTCTTCTAATGCATCCAGGAAGTCCTTGCTTTTTTGTACTTTGTTAATAAAATTGTCTTTGAATTTACAAAATAAAGCCCAGTGTCTCTATATGCTTTTCCCCTGTTTTCCTCAGAATGGAGCTTGCACATGTGTTTCGACAAATAAACCACATGCAGCAACAGTGAGGAAACAACCAATCACAACATAGGCATAATTTCATTAGTTAAGAGAGTTGGTACATGCGCAAAAACCCTTCAGGTATACGCTAAATGCCTTCACTCTCATTGCTGAGAGGGTAACTTTCCATTCACCCTCTTCGACAGGAGCTGTAATGGAAACATTCATGGTAGCCGCCTCCTGCTTCGCAGCGGTAGCTGGCGAAGCTGGAGGGGATTTTTCTCTGAGGATAGTGTACACTGGTAGTACATAGACCCCTTTACTTTTATGCTACTGCTTTGTTGCTGCTCTGTTATGGTTCCATTAACTTAGTATTTATTGCATAGTGCGGTGTATCGTGGGCCTGATTCAGACACTGTCGCAATTTTTTTCTACTTTGCATGCTTTTAAATTACAATGCACATGTGCCGTGACGGTCCTGCGACAGCGGTCACAGGGAGGATTTATTCGCAAACTGATTGACAGACAGGGATCATTTGTGGGTAGCAATGGGGGGTGGCGACTCAGGCATGTCTCAGACGTTTTCAGCAGGTGTTTCAGCCAGCGACTGCATTCCTGTATGCAGTTGCAATGGTCCCGCACTGCACATTCAGCAAGTATTACTACCGCCGGCGATAGCAGCGAGGATTTAGCTGCAATGTGATTGACAGTCAGGGAGTATTTGGGGTAAGTAACAGGGTGTGGCGATGACAATGCAGGTGTATCATGAATGTTTTGGGGGCATGTCGCAGTAAACAAGGCCCCAGCGTCTCAGTTCTGGCAGCCATTCTGAGTAACCATAGGGTTACACAGAACTCCAATAATTGCATGACCAGTGCGTTGTCTTTCTATGCAGCTGTGAAGCTGCCAGTGGCGGCTGTGACATTTGCATATTGTTGAACAGCTGCTGCGTACTAATTCGCAGCTGCGATGGCATTTGCATACATCTTTGAATCAGACCCTAAATCCTTGTAATCTGGTCTATATCCTAATATACTGTATGTCACTCCTTAATAACACATTTTGTATTCATATTGTTCTCTAGTTTCAACTAGAGTTGAGCGGTTACATTCTGCTGAAAACCAAACACACCCGAACTTTGAAATTCCAAATCAAATGGAGTCCCAGCTCGAAACCTTCCTCGGACCGGAACTCACACACAGCCCTAGTGGCACCAAGGATCCCACCTGAAGGCACAGCAGCGGGAGGTGGCAGCAGCGTGACCACCTCTCCCACCGCCACCATTTTAGGGTAGTTTGGAGCAGCCCCCACCCCATAGAAAAGGCTTAAGCACTGGGAGGAATCGGTATGAATGACCGCCGGACCTATGCCCGGCGGTTCAAATACTGACAGTGGATGCCCGACGGAGGAGATCCTTACAACGTAAGAATTTAACCTATCCCTAACCCTCTCCCCCCCTAACCCTAACCCTCCCTCGGGGGTGCCTAATCCTAACCTCCCCCCCAGTGCCTAATTCTGATCCCCCCTGTAAGTGCCTAAACCTAACCTCCCTTCCCTGCAGCCTAAACATAAGTATCCAACTGTGTGCCCTGAGAAATTGAAATCACAAGTCCCTGAGGAGAGTGCAAGTGTGTCCGCGGTTGCCATGTGTGAGCCCGACCTAAATACTAGCGTACTGGAGGATCCTCCAAGTTCCAACATTTGTGTGCCCTCTGTAAATGTGGGGAAGGGCAGTCAACATCTTGCACATGTAGTCATTGAGGATGCTTCTGTGGAATTGCACATGGAGGAGGAGGATATTTTGGTAGTTGAAGGTGCTAAGGATGATGAGGATGTTGATGATGAAGATGTTGGTGATGAGGATGTTGATGCCGAGGATGTCCTTTATGTAAGTAAGGCAACAGCTGTTGCCCATGGTTTGAAAAAGCCAAAGCCCATTGTTGTCATGCCGGGACAAAAGACAAAAAAATCTACTGCTCACGTGTGCAAATTTTTTCCATCCCGATCCGGACAACAGTTGTCAAGCCATATGTTCCCGTTGCCATACAAGGGTGGGTAGAGGGAGGGACCTAAACCACCTAGGAACCTCCTCCTTGTTATGTCACTTGGAGCGCATTCATCAAATATCAAAGTGTACATCGCCAAGTTCCAAAACTCAAATCGTAACAAGTCCATTGTCACCTACCTGCTCCCTTTCTGTGAGATCCAAGCACTTTCAATCTCTAACACCAACTCCTGCATCATCAACTTCCTCATTTGTCAACGGAAGTAGTCCTGCTGCATCCAATGTTGATATTCGAAGCATGATTAACTCCTCTCCTATCCGTGATTCCTCAGAAGGATCCTTTATGACTATGTATGTTGCTGCTGCTGTTGCTGTCAGTGGATCTTCATCCCAGAAGGGGACAAGGAAGAAGACTACTTGTAACGTATCCTCCAAAAAACAATTAACTGTCAAACAATCGTTTGCAAGGGCAAACAAGCATGACAGCAATCACACAGTTGCACAGCGGATTACTGACGCCATAACAGCTATGCTGGTATTAGATGTGCGTCCAGTATCCGCCATTACTGCAGTGGGTTTTCAACAGTTAATTAAGTTCCTGTGTCCTCGCTACCAGATCCCTTCTAGATTCCACTTCGCTAGAACAGCAATTCCAAGTCTGTACAAGGACAGTAAAAAAAACCTTAATAATATCCTTAGAAATGTCGTTGTACCCACTGTCCACTTGACCACTGATATGTGGACAAGTGGGACAGGGCAAACTAAGGATTACGTGACTGTGACAGCCCACTGGGTAGGTGTATTGCCTACAACAGCAACAGCAGCAGCAACATCTCCCAAAAGACAGCTAATACAGAGGCAGGCTACTCTTTGTATAACTGGTTTCACTAAGAGGCATACCACTGAGAACCTCTTAGAAAAACTCAGGGAAATCATTGCTAAATGGCTTACCCCACTTGGACTCTCCTCTGGATTTGTGATTTCAGACAATGCCACCAATACTGTTAGAGCATTACATGTGGGCGAATTCCAACACGTCCCATGTTTTGCTCACACAATTAATTTGGTGGTGCAACATTTTTTAAAAAGTGACACGGTCATGTAGGAGATGCTCTCGGTGGCCCGCAAAATATCCGGACATTTTAGACATTTGGCGACCGCTTGTCGAAGATTGCATGACCAGCAGGTACTGTTAAATTTGCTCTTCCATCAGCTGAAGCAAGAGGTAGTAAATCAGTGGAATTCTACCCTCTATATGCTTTAGCGGATGGAGGAACAGCAAAAGGCCATCCAGGCCTATACAACGGACTATTACATAGGCCGTGGAGGGGGAATGCACCTTACTCAAGCACAGTGGAGAATAATTTCCGTGTTGTGCAAAGTTCTCAAACCCTTTGAACTTGCCACACGTGAAGTTAGTTCAGACACTGCCAGCTTGAGTCAGGTCATTCTCCTCATCAGACTTTTGCAAAAACAGCTGGAGAAACTGAAGGAGGAGTTGAAAAGGAGCGATTGCGCAAAGTATGTCGGACTGGTGGATCAAGCCCTTGATTCACTTAACCAGGATCCAAGAGACGTCAATCTATTGAAATCTGAAAAATATATTTTGGCCACCATTCTGGATCCTAGGTTTAAGTCATACCTTGTCAGTTTTTTTTCCAACAGACCAAAATGCAAGGAGCTGTTGGTCAAAAAATTGTCAGCTGCAGCCGCATGTGAAACGCCATCATCTCCTCCTTCAGTTTCAACAGCTGCCAGGAAAAAACTAAATTTTCCTTACAAATTGCCTGCTGGTCATGCAGATCGTTCACCAAAACTTGACATCTGGTCTGGCCTGAGAGAACTGCCTACTAGTTACATGTCTTCTACCGTGACAAAGTGTGATACAGTTTCCATTCACAGAATGGTGGAGGACTATTTCAGAGATAACATCCTAATAGACATGTCAGACAGTCCCTTTCAGTACTGGCAGGAAAAATGAGGCAATTTGGAGTCCCATACACAAACTGGCTTTGCATTACTTAAGTTGTCCACCCTCCATTGTGTACTCCGAAAGAGTTTTCAGTGCAGCTGGCAACCTTGTCAGTGATCAGCATAGGAGGTTACTTCCTCAAAATGTGGAAAAGATGATGTTCATTAAAATGAATTACAAATTCCACGAGGAAGACATCTACCAACAATTACATAAAAAAATGACAGAGGTGCCTATGGTGGATTCAAGCGGGGTCAAATTAATATTGTGTGAAGGAGAGGATGTACACAGTGATGGGGATGACGAGGATGAGGATGAGGACAACTTGTAATGTAAAGCCAGTTTGTGTATGGGATCAGCTTGTTTTATGGGGGGCACAAACAAAACAATAATTTCAGCCACAATTGGCAGTCCTTGTCACTGAAATTATTGGTTTGTTAAACTGTCCTGTTTTATATACAACATAGGGGTGGGTGGGAGTGCCCAAGGACTATTCCATCTTGCACCTTTCTCCTTTCCACTATGTGCTGGTTGGGGCATTGCTGCCTGACATGTTAAATTAATGTTATGGTTGGTTTAGGAACCAATGAATTGTTTTTAAATTAATTTATGATCAATTTAACAGCCAGGGGCTGCACCCAATGAATTGTTTTTAAATTAATTTATGATCAATTTAACAGCCAGGGGCTGCACCCAATTAATTGTTGTTTAATTAATTTATGATCAATTTTACACCTGGCTGTCACTGTCATAGGCGTAGATGTGCAGGGGTGCTGTGTTCCTGTCTGTTGAGGGGCTGCTGCCCAAAATAATAAATAAACCAATTTGTTTGTGTGCATGTCAGCCACACCTGTCATTGGCATAGCTGCGCAGGGGTGCTGTGCTGCTGTCTGTCAAGGGGCTGCATGAATATTGCAATGAAAACTTGTTTTTTTTAAGTTATTGAGTTACAAAATGTTTTTTTTTTTAATCTTATTCATAGCAGAAATGTTATCCTAACAGCTCATAAAGTTATATGCTCTAAAAAAACTAAAGCCTATATTTGTAAAAAACTAAAGCCTAATTCTGCCAAAAGAGAGACTGACACCACAGCTAAACATAAAAGTCACCTTTTGGATGTGAATTGTCTAATTTGCATGGGGAAAACCCAACCCTCAGATGAGATGGATCTCAGCCAGTGGACAACATTGAAATCACCATTAAAAAGTCTCAATGGAAGACTACAGTGTGGAGAATCTTTCTTCACAGTCAGGAGAGGCCTCAGAGAACATGTAAAAAAATGCTCTAGGTGTTGAACTTCAAGGAATTTCTCCATCATGTTCTGCAGTGTGGAAAGGTTTCATTCACATGTTTTCTATAAAGCAGTTCAAAGTTACAGCCTTCAAAGTGTCTGGTAATTCCTGGCAAAGGTGGGTGTTATAGCCAAAGATTATTATAAGCAAAGGATTCATCTGTCCAGAATCTGTCTGGGAATTCATGGATCGTATTTGGCCTGAATGCACTAAGACATCCAGTGAATCACAAACTGAAATATGGAATAGTAAGCACAGACAATATGGAGGCCTTTGTTATTCCGCTGCCTGCATGCCAACCATTACCACCCAGACTACACCCACTGGGGGGAGAAGGTCTTGATAATGACCATCCCCATCTGTTGCTAGGCCTTCTTCCAAACCATCCATCCTGGACTTCCTGTCCAAAAAGGGTAAGCAGGGTACAGAAAGAGGAGCTAGATGTTCCCAATTACATTTTTTTTCTTCTATCATAGTTGATGTAGAGAGATAAGAGCTTCAGATGTTGGACTTGGAACAGGGGCTCCCACCTCTTTGGTTTCCGTCCAGAGAACAGAGCTCTGTTCCTCAGGAACTGTCTATGCCTGAGCTGATAGGTAGGTAGTCTCTGTCTGTTGGTAAACATCCTTCAGGAGATGGCAACCCAGAATAACAACAACTATAATGTGTCCACTGATAATAACCAGCCTGATCCCTTAACAGCAACATACCCCATATGGCCAACTCATAACATGACACCCAGTTTGCAGCCTCCTCTTCCTTATGACACTAATCCAGTTGCCATGGTTGATCAATCAGCCATGTGTGGTCTAACCAATTTTTTGGCCTTTTACATTCATTCACATATCTAAGAGAAGTGGACAGTGGGAACAATGGCAATTTGAAGGCCACTAACTAACTCTGTGTTTTTAATGTCCCTGTACAGGTTGGGAAATTCCGTTACAGAACAGATGGTTTGCAAAGGATTATTTAAGTCAATTGTCTATTTATTTTTGGAAAGCACGCTTCCTGGTCCCCTTCTGGGATGAAAAAATCAACTTCCAGCAAGCAGGCATGGCATAGACACAACGTAATACTTAAACCTTAGGTCTGAAATGTTCCGCTTGTTCACAATATATCTCATATGGTTAAGTGGACTGTGGGAACAACGGCAGTTTGAAGGCCACTAACTAACTATGTTTTTGTTTTATGCTACGCTATAAGTTGGGAAATGCCTTTATAGAAGATTTGCAAAGCATTATTTAAGTGAATTGTTTATTTATTTTTGGAAATCACGCTTCCTGGTCCCCTTGTGAGCTGTGAGGTGGTCAAAATTGACTGGAAATGAGTGGAAATAAATGTTATTGAGGTTATTAATACTGTAGGAACAAAAAAGGCCCATTTTATGTGATTTTAGCAGTTTTTTTTTTTAAGAAAAAAATCCAGATCCAAAACCAAAACCAAAACACGAAAACAAAACACGGATGTGAGGTTTGGCAAAACCAATCCAGATCCAAAACTAGGGGAGAGCCAGATCCAAAACCAAAACCAAAACACATCTCTAGTGAGTATGTGTGAATGTGTATGTACTGTATAAAATAAAACTATACTGTCATGGTGTATGTGTATTCTGTTTATTTAAACATTTCTTTACAGGTGAACTACAGGTACCAGTGGGCCCTTAATGCCCCGCATGCTGGTACTTGTGGTTCTCCAAGTACCAGAGGCTTGCTGGGACCTGCAGTTCTACTGTACAGATAATGTTTACACTTATCTGTTTGTACACTACACTTACACTATCAACCCACCACCCACGGGTGGCGGGGATAGCCCCCATCTATCAGCCTAGGCCAGGGTGTCCTGGAAAGGGGGACCCCTTTATTGGGGGTTCCCCAACTCCCCAGGGATCCCTGGCCTGGGCTGACTAGCGGTCATGGGTAATGTTTCGGTTGGAGTACTCAGGGGTAGGGTTTCATAGGCAAACGCGCAGGGGGGTTTCCATCTGCCTGGAAACCCCCCACCCCAACCCACACCATGACCACAATAGAAATAGTAATGTAATAGAATTTTACTATTGCTGTATGTTCTTCACAGTATCACAAATGAAATAATTAGCGCATTTTTTCCCCTGTAATTCCAGGAGCAGATCTGAGCCCAGTGCTGGTTGTGATAAGTACAGGAGGAACCCTACGCAATTCTTTCCCTGTACTTACACAACCAGGACTGGCTTTGCAAAGTCCGGGGCTGGTTGTGTATTTAGGGGGGAACCCCTCATAATTTTTTTTTTAAAACATTAACTCATTACAAGCTTTTTACAGTAAGATACATGCATGCATCTCACTGATGTATGCATGTATCTGTGTGAAATTGAACTGTTCATGCTGAAGATGAAGCAGTTCTTTTCATTTGAAGCTTTGAAGTTCATTTTGGAGTGGGATTTGCTGTTCGTTTTAGACATGAACATGCAAAATCGAACAGCAAAATTGCAAATTGAGTTGAAAATCGAAAGCAAAATCCATTATTAGTAAATTTGAGATTTGCTAAGAAATTTTGCTGTTCAAGTTCAGGGCCCGATTCAGACCCACTCGCTGGATGCGTTCGCACATAGCCAGCTGATATTTGCAATCTGCGCATGCGTATAAGACACAGTGTGCGTCCGCGAACCAGTCACTGAGATGGCGAAGCAATCGCCTCTTATGCACAGGCTCCTCGCTAAAATGAGTGACAGGACGAGACGTTTGTGGGTGGTGACATGGGATGGTCGATGGAAACGGGGGTGTGGTAGTGCGAACGCAGGCATGTTTGTGCATCTGAACACCATTTCTGGGGTGTACATAATTAAGACACATCGGCAGCATACACATCATATGGCTGAATTACACACTGCAGCACTCGCAGTGCTTGCCGTAGGGTATGGTCAGCTACAAGTGCTGCGTATGGGTCCGATGTTACTCGATGTTAGCGATTGTTTCATACACTTCCTGTAGATGACAAGTGTTACTAAGGGAAAGTGGGCGTCTTGTGACAGGCTGGTGGGCATCTAAATACATACCGCGATCACACACAAAGACATAATGGGCGTGCTAATGTCTTGCTGTGCGATCGCGGGATTTGCATACTTTGCCTGCGTGCGAACGCATCTAGCGAGGGGGTCTGAATCGGGCCCTCAATTCGATCTCAGGAGTTTTCAGAGATTCATAAAAATTAATCTCAAATCGAACCATAGTAAATATACCCCCAGGTTACCTTCTTTTATTGCACCATAGTCCAGTTTTGATGCTCATGTGCCCATGGTGTGCACTTTTACCAATGGACAGGGGTTACCACGTGTAATTAGCCCCATATGCAGCAAGCTGTGATGCACTGTGTGTTCTGACACCCATCATTGCCAGCATTACGTTTTCCAGCAATTTGAGCTACAGTAGCTATTCTGTGGGATAGGACCAGATGGGCTAGCCTTCACTCCCCACATGCATCAATGAGCTT
Organism: Taudactylus pleione; assembly: GCA_031769625.1. Lineage (NCBI taxonomy): Eukaryota > Metazoa > Chordata > Amphibia > Anura > Myobatrachidae > Taudactylus > Taudactylus pleione. The sequence goes on along the minus strand of JAUIMM010000081.1, from coordinate 6,812,204 downwards.
GGGCATCCATGACCCTGTTATTTTGGAGATGCTCTAACCCTAACCATCTAACCATCACAATTTGGCCCTTGTCAATGTCGTTACGCTTGCTTACTTGTCCTGCTTCCAACACATCCACGTCAAGAAGAATATTCACTTGTTGCCTTTATATGATACATAAAATTTCAGCTGTTTCCACCCTAAATGGTGACACTTTGTTATGAGATTTGCAAATGAGTCTGAAAGGTTTTAATGCTGTATTAGTCACTACTCTCTCAACCCAAAGACAATGTCAATAGTTATTGCACATTCTCTGTGCCCGCAGATAAAACAATCACAGTGAAACGTGCTTTGGCATTTACTGTATGTTACGTCTTTGCTGTTACCATTCCAATACAGATGAAGAATTAGGCTTTATATAATAGGGTCAGAAGCTGTTAGTGGTGGCCACAGAGGGAAAATATAAGCGTATTTACAGCTTGACATGTACAATTTAATCACTAGATCTGATCAGGGATCAGGGAGCCGTTATCAGATAATTTTCTACATAGTCTGTTATGACCTTTTCTCTGTAACTGTGTCTATTATTTTGAAATCACTTGAGTTAAGGAAATTATTGTTCACTCGTGGAGAATTGTCCCTTTCTTTTTATTGCTGTAGCAAATAAGCAAACAAACAATATCTGATACATTGGGGTATATTTACTAAAGGTCGATTTTGATTGATTTAAAATAGATGAAAATCGATCAACTTCGACATTGTGTTTTTGGGGCTAAGGGCCTGATTCAGAGCTGAATGCTCTGACCAGAGTGCTCGCTCTGAATCAGGGCCCTCCTCCATGAAAATGGAGCGGCCTCCTGGATGCTCGTATAGCTGTGGGTGACCACCCACAGCTATAGCGAGCGTCCATGATGATGGTCGCGATGGTCTTGACCATCGCGACCATCGGACTTGCGATGGAGTCTCCCTGCCACAAGCCCTGGAGTGATTTTGGCTCTATCAGAGCCAAAATCACTCCTACTGACATCACTAGTGATGTCAGTGGGGCCGGCTTCAGACGGTAGGCATTCCCTCCATCGTGCGCATGCGCAGTGGGGAACATTGACCCGCTTGCGAGCGTACTGCCGCTCGCGAGCGGGTCTGAATGACCCCCTAAGTCCCACATTTACTAATATTTAAAAAAACAAATAAAAAATTTACTGATAGTAAATGTGTAATCAATTAAAATTGACCTTTAGTAAATATAACCCAATGTGTCACGATTAACCACAGTAACAACTGGAAGGAAAAGATTAACACAGTAACTAAACTTATTTTATAAGCTGTTTGTGTGGAGATCAGATACAGCCATGATATTATCACTGAAATCTGGAGAATTTATGGCCAGAAATACCACACACCTTCTGATATACAGTAATAAGATATTATATAACCCCTTTGCATTACAGAGGAGGCAGAGGGGACAGCTAGGATGTAGCTTCCTCTCATCTAAATCCATGTGTGAGTTATTGCACTGTATTAATTAGGGAATTCTTACCAATATTATTATATTTATAATCTTAATCTTTGCTACTAAATACCATGTTCGGAAGCCCTAAGGGGTCGATTCAGACCCGGATGCTAAGCTGCGCTCTCTCGCTGCCAAAAGGGTCCGGTTATGCAAATTCTACGATTGCACTGTCTGGTGTAAGGACGCCCTCTATGTCTTAGAGAGCGACAGCAGAATGAGCGCACGCTGGTATAAAGACGCCCACTTTTTTTTCTTAGCACACGTCATCTCCAGGAAGTGTATAATTAATCTGAACCATTGAGAACCATCGGAGCTGCACGCAGTGCTTGAGGTAACTCCTACCCCAACGCAAGCACTGCGATCACTGCAGGCTGAAATTCAACCAAGTGACGTGTACAATGACGCTTCCATGCTAATTATGCACACCCATGCTAATTATGCACACCCATAAAACTCCGTTTTGACGCCCAGACACGCCTGCGTTCACAGCACCACTCCCCCATTCACAAGCACCTTCCTCTGTTACCACCCACAAACGGCACTATCTGTCACTCAAAGTAGCGCTCAGTCTTTGTGTTGACTGTGCACGATTCACGATCGCATTGACTGGTTCGCGCACGTGCAGTGCGATGCATACGCATGCGCAGACGGACAACAATCGCCCCCAGGGCGTGCATCCGCAGCTTAACGTCCGGGTCTGAATCGGGCCCTTAGTCCCTTCCATATATAAAACAAATGACTGATTGTAATACTTGAGTTACAGTATGTATCTATGTGTGTATGGGATAAACAATTTCAGTGTTAAGCACAATCAAAGTTCTTTGTAGCAACTTATTCTAATACACAATTATAATTTTAGTTTCAAAATAAGTTAAGTCTCCAGCAAATTGGCATTTTAAATTTTTTTTTACAAAATTGACATTTGTAAATTTAGAAAATGAAAAGGTCGATTACCAGATTTTCAGGGCTAGATTAAGGATAAGACGTTCTTGGGGCTGAAAATGATCAGGGACCTATTGTGAGAAGCGGAGGTGATCTGACCAGTCCTATGTGGGTGTGACCATGCTATGTGGGCGTGTACACCTAATAGACTATCACCTGCAGCAGGAGATGTAGCAAGCCTTGGAGAGAGATCACGTAGAGAAGTTGCCCAAAGCAACCAATCAGCTTCTAACTAGAGTGCACGGACCCTATGTTTTGTTTTTGGCTATAAATCTTCTTTGAATTTTGTTTTTTGCAAAACTGCCCTTAAATGTTTTGATTTTGGTTTTGGATTTCTTTAGAAATGTATAGAAACACATAAATCATGTAATTTGGCCCTGTTTTTGTTCCTACAGTATTATTAACATCAATAACATTAATATCTCTCATTTGCATTTCCTTCCCTCGCTTCTACCACCATATACAGCTTGCAACCTTTGGGTTCTGCCAAACTGTTGCTTTTTTGAACATTATGACTGCTGATGCAGCAATGTTTGTATAAAATTTCCATGTTCTGTAATGTTCTTTATTTTATATCACTTCCGTTCCTGGTTTTGTTCACACTGTTTCTGTTTTTGTACTTTGTAAGGCACTGTGGTTCCTCGTGGCACCATATAAAAAAATAAAGAATAATAATAATAATAATAATAATAATAATAATAATAATAATAATTTCCAGTCATTTCCAGTCAATTTTGACCACCTCACAGGTCACAATATTGTTTTCACCCATATTGGCCAAAGACTGCAGTGAGCTGGCTGGCTAGACTAAGTGACAGAGCAGAGGCAAAAACACATGACAGTTTAAAAGAATATTGCACATCTAGGAAACATAATGGCACTGAAGTGGCCAACAGGATAGCAGATTAATATAAAACATACAACGCTATAGAATGTTTTCATTAATCAAGAACTAGATCAGAGGCCTGAGGCCAGCAAAGGAATATGGAAGTGGAGTATTTATGTAGTAGAAGCAAGGTAAATAATTGATTGATTGATTACTAACAGTCATAATTATAAAGAAAATTAAATTGGAGACATGGAACAAACTATTAAAAAAACACAAGCATCCAAATGTAAGTTTTCTAATGCAATTGCAAACGGATCCAGGCAGCAAATTATAGGAGTCAGGACAATACAATAGATTCAAATTGCCTTGCAAGAGTCAGAAGACTGTAAACAATGCCCAAGTAAAGTCCAATCCATAATAAAATGAATAGTGGTGCTGAATGGAATTGTCCTTGAGTCTTCTCTAGTATGTATTATATTAAAAGAGACATGCACAGTTTAACAAGCCAGCAACAGGGAGTGCCACTTTTGTGGCTGAAGTGCTTGGTTTGTTTGGGCCCCCACAAAAAAAATATCTTGGTGGTTTGGTTTAAAGTGCCTAACAGTGTCGTTAATCATCCTCACAGTTGGAAGATGTCATCAACCTCATAATTATCCTCTTCATTGTTGTTGTAATTATAATTAGGTCTTATAGAAGTTTCTATTTGTTGTAATTTGCAGCAAAGGTCTTCCTTGTTGAATTTGTAGTTCATTTTGATGAACATTTCTAGATTATTTGGAAGCAGCCTCCTATGCCAAATGTTCACAAAGTTCCCATCTATAGTAACACTCTTTCCAAGTACTCGCTGGAGGGTTGGTAGCTTAAGTACACCAAAGCTAATTTGTACAAGGGGCTCCAATTTGCCTTTATTTTCCTCGTAGTATTCAAAGGGACTGTGTGAGATGCTAATTTGTGCATTATCATTAAAGTAATCCTCCACCATTCTATTCATGTTTACTGTATCAGATGGAGTCAAGGTAGAGGTGTTAGCAAATGTGGGCAATTCTTTTAAGCCTGACCAGATGTTATAATATTGTTTCACTCTGAGTTGACTCATCTTCATCATCAGTGGTCTCTTGGAAAAGGTCAGTTTTCTCCTGGCAGCAGCATTTGCAGAGAAGCTGAAGCAGGAGACATCGTCATGTCATGTGACACTTCAGCTGACAACTTGCTCGCAATAAGCTCTTTGCATCTCTTAAAATCTGTGTCATTTTGAAAAAAAGACATTACAAAGGATTACCTAGGATCAAGCATGGTTGCCAAAAAGTAGTGATATTGCAAACCCTTTAGTCCTTACAAAGTGAATATAGAACTTGATCTACAAGTCAGACATACTTAGCGGAATTGCTTTGTTTAATCTCCTCCTTCAGCATCTCCAGCTATTTTACCACTAGTTTAATTAAGTGTATGACTTGACTCAGACTCGTAGTGTCTGAACTGACTTCATTGGTTACAATTTCAAATGGTTTCAGTAGTTTGCATTAAACTGAGAGTAGTCTCCAGTGTGCTGCAGTAAGGTGGTAACCTGTCCCCCTCTCCCTATGTCATGGCTAGATGTGTACGTTTGGATGGCTTGTTGCAGTTATAAATGTAGAATTCCACCCGGTTACTATCTCTTTCTTTAGATGGTGGCATGGCAAATGTAACTTTTCTTGCAGTTGCTGCCATGTTCTACATGCGTTTGGTCATTTGCTGAATGCTAAAAATGCCCAGAAATGTTTCATGCCACAGCCAGCATCTCCTGCAGAGACCTGTCAATTTTTAAGAAAATCTAAACCACCAAATACATTGTGTGCGCAAAGCATGGTAGGTTTTGAAATTTACCCACTTGTAATGCTTGTAGAATGTTACTGCGTTATCAGAAATTACAAATCCTGAGAAGAGTCCTAGCAGGGAAAGCCCTTTTCTTTCACATCCCTGAGATTGTCCAACAGATTGACACTGGTAAGCCTAGTAATGAAGCCAGTGTTGCAAAGAGTAGCCAGCGTTGTATGTTAGATACTGCTGCTGCTTCTGAAGGCTATACACAAACCCAGTGGACTGTCACATTCATGTAATCTTTAGTTTGACCAGTACCGATTGTCCACAAATCTGTAGTTAAGTGTATAGTCAGTACAATGTGCCTCCTGGTACAGGTGAGAAAATGCTGTTCTGGCAAAATGGAATTGAGATAGAATTTGGTAGCGTGGGCACATGACCTCAACTAATCATTTAAAAAAGATGCATTGATAGAAGATATTGGCTGCACAGCTAATGCTATCAAAATCCATCATGGAATCACGTAATCCGCTGTGTAACAGGATGGTGGCTGTCATAATTGGTCCAACTTTCAAATGATTGATTCACAGACAATTGTTGTTTAAAACTGCTAGTCTTCCTGGTCCCCTTCTGTGATGAAGATTCAACCCCAGCAGCAGCAGCTCTAGAGCGCAAGAAATCTTCTTGGGTATACTAGATAGGGGAGGAGTCATTTAGCCTTTGCAAATTGCATGCAGGAGGACTACCTCCAATCGCTAATGAGAAGATTGATGTTGGCATCGGAGATTGCATGTACTGGGATCTATCCATACTGCTGGTAGCTAATGCTGGACTGCATGTTATTATTTTACAGGATTTTTCAGATTTTGGTAAATAATTAGCATGAAATAACAGGGAGGATGTGTCTAGATGGTTAATGACCCTACCTCTACTTACTTTGGTACTACAAAGGGAACAGATGCCTTGACAAATGTTGTCAGGATTTGGGTAATAAAAATACCACCAAAAAGAGGTGACTTTTAGGTCTTATGCACAGGCATGCCAATGCGCTTCTTATCACTGGCATGGAGTGCTGCCACTGCTGACTGACTTACAGATGTGTCCTCCTGTATAATTGCGCCACGTGACCGGGTGCACACGCTTCATTTGCACCCATGATCCATGGGATTGCATGGTGTGAATGTAGCTGCAGCATTGCATAGCATGGCGCACGCGTGTGTGGCAAATCACATGGAGCGATGCGTGCACATGTTTATTGCACAAGTGGACACATCTGTACTTTGACACAAACAACATCCACCTCCTGAATGTTATCAACTTCTTGTCCAACACATTCATCATCAACATCCTCATTAGTGTCAGATACATAAATATCCCCTTTATCCTGTTGCACTTCCAAAGTAGCATCCTCTATTTTTATATCACCATCATTTACTTTTACTGCTACTCATCCTCACATTTGCAGAGGGCGCAAAAATGGTCAAAGGAGGCTTCTCTACTACAGTAATGTCAGACTCACACATAGCACTCTTGGACACCCTTAAGCTTTTCACACATCTAAAGATTATATGTCCAACCAGCCAACTAGTTGATTGGTAGGAATGAAAATCTGGTAAGGAATGGGAGTAACTGATGATCAACAATTTGCTCCTAAATGCCAAAAAATAGATGAAAATGGTCGTTCAGACAAGTTTGTCAAATGTTTGATCTAAACAATTTGTTCAAACAAAGGTTTTTGTTCATTTTCCGGCATTTGGGAGCAAGTTGCTGATTGTCATTTGCTTTCATACCTTACCAGATTTAAATTCCAACCAATCAACTAGTTGGCTGGTTGGACAGATAATCTTTAGATGTGTGGCCAGCTTTAGAGCACACAGTAGTTTGTTCTTCAACCTTAGTTGTGCACTGATTTACCGGTTTTAACACTGACACATCTAAGGGTATATTTACTAATGGTCGATTTAAAATTTAAAATCAATCAAAATCTATCAAATTCGATGTTGTGTTTCTGGGGCTAAATCACACATTTACTAACAGACATTTTATGATTGGTTTTTTTAAGTATTAGAATATTAAATGATTGATCAAAATCAATTAAATTCAACCTTTAGTAGATATACCCCCTAGACTCAGTCACAGTTGCATGCAAGGTTACAGAAGATGCCTGACTGTGGGCCTGATTCAGCAAGGAATGCACGGATGCAGACACACGCAATCGGCCGATGTTCGCAGTCTGCGCATGCATCTGGGTCACAGTGCGCGCGCGCGAACCGCTCACTGTATCCGCAAAAGTGAGCACAGTGATTACGCAAACTCAGGGAAAAGCGATTGACAGGAAGTGCCGTTTGTGGGTGGGGGATGGTCGGGCGAACGCAGGTGTGCCTGTGCGTTGGGACGCCATGTTAGGGGCATGCATAAATTAACCACTGCTGTGCCGCACGCAGTGATGAGACACACAGTAAGTTGTCAAGATCCTGCGCGAGGTCTGGTCAACCACTATTATGCAAATGCGGTTGATGGTTCTCGATGACACCAATGTTTATGTTATCTTGCATACTCATCAGGCTCTGAGTAAAGGGAGATGGGCGGCTTAATATAGGGCTGGGCATCTGCATCTTGTGCTGCTGTCTCCATGCGTATGCATTTATTAGCATAACCTCGCAGCGGCTGGGTACATGCATCTGCTAGAGTGTGTTCCTTGCTGAATAAGGCCCTGTGTTTGACCGTGGTTTTCACAATAGGCCTTTAAATGCATGAAAGAGTAGTAGCAGGACCACCACTCACAAAAAAGTCCTCCGAGCCTTTCCTTGTCACTGCATGTGGTATATGGTATGTTGCCAATTTTAAATTTTGTTTCAGGCAATACCTTTTCCCACTTTAGTTAGAGGTGAAGTTTTCTTTAAGATTGCAAAATTCTGTTTAGATTTGAGGTGCCCTTTCAACCTTCTTTCCCTTTGATCTCCTTTAGTAGATGTTGAAAAAGTACTATGACTGCCAGTACTAGTAGTTGGTTGCTTCTGCTCTTCTATGAACTGATCCATGACTGATTTAAAAATGTTTTCACCAGGATAGGAGTAAAAGTGATATAGCGGCCGATCCGACGGTTTGAACGATATCGCTACTATATCGTTCCGTGTGTGGGCATGATATCGCCTGCTGCGTGCTCCCATGGGGTCATCCGTTGCTCCTCCAGATCTTACTGCATGTTCATTTGATCTGGGGTATAGACGAACAATCCCATGCAGTGTTATATGGGTGGGGGAGGGGGTGCCGGCATATTGGGTGTTAAGCCAAAGGATCGCTCTGTGTGTGGGGAGCGTCTGATATGTCGGTCGTCGCATCGCAAGGTGCATATCGCACCGTGTATGGGGTCCTTTAGGCTACTGCTGTTGAACATAACTGACACATTACCAGGGGAACATTCAATGAGATAGGGGAAGGTGGATCTGTTACCTTTATCTTGCAGTTGTATTAAAAGACTGGAGAATTTTTTTGACACCTGCAAAACAAATTGCAATTTTTGGGGTGCAGCTGATGGGGACACGACAACAACCCCTAAGTAAAGTAAAATTTACGCTGCCTTTAAAAAACACACTATGCAAATTTTTTAATTTGATTATAAAAGACTGGCTGTTTTTTTACACACCAGGAAAATAAAATGTGGTATCCAAGTCTCTCTCCTCTGTTCTTATCTCTTATAGATCAAGATACTCTGTATGGTTAACATGTAGCATGTGAGGTAGGATCTATGGACCTCATCGGTCCATCTCACATCACTGGTGGTCTAATTATCAAACTATTGGCTTATCATGTATATTGTTTGTTTACACATGTATACATTTATGTTTTTTCCTTTGTCCTTTTTGGGTCATATTTTTGAATATTGTTTTCTCTGTTTATGTATTCATCTATTTATCGCTCCATGCTATATGTATTGTCTTTTCTCCTCTATTGTTTAGAATATTTGGAATATATCTAATGCAGCCCTAAATATAGTTTTTTTTCCTGAGTATTCTTCTTTCTTCCCCCCCCCTCCCTTATGCTGAATAAGAGTGGTATATACTTTATGGAAAGGGTAAGTCAGTGTTATAGCTAAACTGACCTATTGAACTATACATGGGTTCCTGTGAGATATATATATATATATATATATATTTATATTTATAGATATATAGATTTATAGATATTTATAAGGAAAATAAGAAATATGTCTGTCATAAACATTTGGCTATATGTTTCTTGAGATATACTAATAGGCCATTTTTCTTTATGTCTACCTGCTTTATCTATATCAGTCTGTTAGGCTGTTGATATGAAAAATACATATCTGGGTGAGGTTGGAAGAAAAAATATATAACTTTATTTATAATTAAGTTTTTTAAGACTTATAAATATATAGATCTCGAGTGATGACATGTATTTGTACAGGTACTAAAATAAAATATTTTTGGCTATATTGCACTGCGATTTATAACATAATAAAAATTTCTAGCATCACAAAGAAACACCGTTATTGGACTTGACACAGATTGGGGGTAGTATAGACAGAACCTCAAAATACGGTGAAGCGGCACATATATATTTGTATAATGAGGTTGGGTTGTAATCATTAAAAATCAAAGTGTTGAAATCAGGCTTCTTAGCACTATACTGAGAAGTGGAGCTATATCAGCTGTGTCTAAGCTGCAGTGCTAACAAAGGCATATCTAATGGATTTCCTAGGAGAAGGATGTAGCGCATTTGAGAAGACGCATGTACAGTACAGAGCGCACAATAAAACAACTGTTACTAATTAAACGGCGTGTCAGTACTTATAGAGGCTGCCACAATCAGGTGACATATTTTCTAAGGAAGCTGCTGGCGGGCTTGAGAGGCAGAGAAACGCGTAACAAGTGCCCATCTGTGGAGAGGCTGAATATACACGGGTCGGTACTGGACAGTGTGGTTCCCTGGTTCAACTTACTGCATTCAGCAATACAATTTGCCAGTTAAAGACCATTGTGATCCGGTAAAAACCTGTGGTTTCTGGACTAAGATCTTTAAAAACACAAGGGATACCACCTGGGATTGAGTTTTTGGGATAAGAATTCACTATGCATGCATGCTGTTTAAGTCTAAGTCTCCCGACTACCCAAGCCTAAGAAAATCCACAGTCTTGCTATTTTTAAGACCAAAATATTTTTTTGTTTGGACTATTTTTTTGCTGCAAGCTCCAAATGCAGTTTATTATCCCAGCCTTTTAAAAGTGCCTGTTTGAAGCATTCTAGGCACAAGGATACTTTGTTACGGATGTATTGAGACAATATACATTTTTTTCTCTACAAAAAGATACTAATTGCATTATTCTAAACGGTTTCATATCTTAGAATTTCTATGTTGCAAGTGTTTTAACTATATGCCATTATCTTCTACTGTGTAGAGAATATTGCTGCTACATTCATCTTTTCAGTAGGAATATAAATGCTGATATATTTGTGGTCTTGCTGACAATTACACTATATGATCATCATTTTTTTTACTGTATTGTGCTGGTGAATAGAGTTGTTTTTTTAGATTAATAAATATATTTTTTGCTGATTTCTTTTATATTGTATGTGTTTATTTATTTTATATGTTATTAAAGATCTTTTACTACTGACTAGCGCCTATCCCCTTTTTCCTTTGGAAAATAAAATGACTTCTTTACAATAATTATTTCAGAGTAAAGATGGCTGAGTTACTACCACACACAATTAGAACAGTAATATACTCTATGCTGGGTCTCAAAAACACGCTAGGTGATCTATTTACTAAGCAGTGTTAGGAGACAGAGTGAAAAGTGATAAGGTGCCAGCCAATCAGCTCCCAACTGTCATTTTTCAAACAAAGCCTGTGAGATGGCAGTTATGAGCTGATTGGCTGGTACCTTATCACTTTTCACTCTGTCTCCTAACACTGCTTAGTAAATAGACCCCTTGGTGAGTTTTTAAATTCGATTATAAAAGACTGGCTATTTTTTTTTTACATACCAGGAACAGAAAAGGTCTACTTGCAGTAATTGTTTTGGGGTGCAGATGATGGGGATACCACCACAAACAATAACAACAGCAATATATAAATGCTGCTTCTCAAAACACACACTTCTTAAAAATTCTATATAAATTAAATTAGAAAAGTCTGCAAGTTTTTTTTTCTTAGACATTGGCACTCTATTGGCGTTTTATTTTACACAGCCCACAGTCCCACACCCTCTCCCTCCACTCTCCAATGTGAAATGGCGCCTGATCACAAGGTAGGGACTCTAATATGCAATCCAAAACACGCAAGATCCAAGATTTCCAGGAAAATTATATTTTGTCTCGTTCTGAGATCCAAACTTGGTGGTATGTTCTGTTTTCTCTGAACCGAACGTGGACATCTCTCCTTCTAAAGCCGGGTACACACTGAGCGATGTGTACCGGTACGATAAGTGGGCCCAACTGGCCTACATTTGTACCTCGGGTACACATTAGATTGAGGTAATGAATGATGGAATGATCCCTCACATGCAGCAGGGCCGACCGGATGATACCGCATGCGATTGCAGGAGCGCGCATATTGGCCGTACACACTGAGCGATACGGCCGATATGTTGTTCCAATTTGGCCAGAAACTACATATCATGCTGACATTGTCTCAGTATGTACCCAGCTTAAATGTCAGTTCATAGACTGTGCTAACTAAATGACAGTTAGAAGCTGACTGGTAGTTTTGGGCAATGTCTTTGAGGTTTGATACAACTCCCCCTCTGTCTCCCTAATTACATAAAAGTTGAAGAATTGCATAATTTTATGAAGAACATAGAAATAAAAGTCTAATACTTATGCTTTATTGCCAACCTTGTTACCAACTGGGTGGCTGGTCATCATCATCATCACACTGTCATGATGATTGGCGCATTTTTTTGTGGAGGTCTGGAGCTGTAGTCCCATCCGCCCCATTGTTATCTGGCCCCACAGATTCTAATACCTTCCGTGAACACAGGCTGTTATACATAATATCAAGCAATGGTTCTCAAACTTGGTCCACAGGACCCTTAAAAGTTCACATTTTCCAAACCTCCCAAGAGTAATAGCAACTGTCCCGAGTTTGAGAACTCCTGATCTCAAGTCAAATTAATAAATACATGCAAAGTGTCTGGGGCCCCCAAGAGAAACTAAAAAAGAATTGAAGAGGCGAGTAGATTAATTATGTTATGTCTAGAAGAAACAGATATTTAGAGTTAAAAATAAATTATTAGACTAAAAAGAGACTTAAAATTGGACATAGGACCAAATTATCAGTATATAGAATACCAACAGTTTAAATTACAATTATACTATGATCTCTAAGTCATAACACCTTCTTCCATTAAAAAAAAAGTTATTTTTCAGAAAATTCTTACATACCTTCACCCACTCGCCTTACATACTGTAACAAGGAGTCATAGCGTCTTGTTGGACTTCAGTGCACCAGGCTCCACTCGTGCACTTGTTGCTAGGAGATGAGGATATTGGACTGCTACTCCGTAGGTCCTTCATTCAGATTGCTCCATCACCTCCGCCTTTCTCTGATTGATCCATTTTCTCCATTGCTGGTTCTCTGCTCTGATGCCAGTTATAGTGTCTGGAGCAGTGGTGTCAAACTCGGGCCCTCCAGCTGCAGTGGAACTACACATCCCAGCATGCACTGCCACAGTTTTGCTAATATGGCATGCTAAAACTGTGGCAGTGCATGCTGGGATGTGTAGTTCCACTGCAACTGGAAGGCCCAAGTTTGACACCTCTGGTCTAGAGTGTGTCTTCCGGTTCCTGTGTGTGGAAATCACCCTCGTGTGTTTCTTCAATCCAGCGTGTGTTCCTGCAGTGTCAATCACACTTCAGCGTCAGAGAGTGTCATCTGTTACCAGCAATAGTGGCAGTTCAGCCGTACTACAGCATCTAAGCGGTAGCTGTTACCAACATCACGGCAGTCTCAGCTGCATTATAGTGTCAGAGTGGACGGTTGCTTCTTAGTTTCTACAGTCTCAGTCGCACTTCAGTGTCAGAGAGTATCATGTTACCAGCAATAGCGGCAGCTCAGCTGCACTACAGCATCTAGCGGTAGCTGTTACCAACATCACCGCAGTCTCAGCCGCATTACAGCGTCAGAGTGGACGGTTGCTTCCAAACTTCTACAGTCTCAGTCACACGTCAGTGTCAGAGTGTATCAGCTGTTACCAGCAATAGTGTCAGCTTAGCTACACTGCAGTGGCTGAGCAGATAATTGTTACCAACTTCATGGCAGTCACTGTCATCCACCAGCAGCAAGATAGACTCTTGTTATTAAGACTTTTGCTGCAATTCAGCCAAGTACACATCAGCCCTCAAGCCTGCATCCAGCTATGTACACTTTAGCACTCAAAGGCTGCAACCAGCCTAGTACACATCAGCCCTCAAGGCTGCAACCAGCCAAATATACATCAGCCCTCAAGGCTGCAGCCAGCCAAGTACACATCAGCCCTCAATCCTGCATCCAGCTATGTACACATTAGCACTCAAAGGCTGCAACCAGCCAAGTACACATCAGCCCTCAAGGCTGCAACCAGCCAAATATACATCAGCCCTCAAGGCTGCAACCAGCCAAGTACACATCAGCCCTCAAGGCTGCAACCAGTCAAGTACACATCAGCCCTCAAGGCTGCCATGCGGCCAAAGTCGTACAGTTGGCCAGTTCTCCTCCAGTGTCCTGGGGTTCAACTACCTCTTCTGTTTGAATCTCCCCAGGGATTCATAACACATACAGTACTATTATTCTTTATTGATAAAGAATATCAATTTTGTGACTCTATTCTAACTGCTGGCACTGAGAATCTGCAAAACTAATTAAATTGTCTTTGGTGTGAGCGGATAGTGACCATTACAGCATTAACACCTTTCAGGATTATTTTCACACACCAAACTGAAGAGATACCATTTAGGCTGAAAACAGTTTATAAGAGTATTTTATGTATTTTAGGGGCAAAAGACTAATCAAACCATCTAGTAGCTAGTTTCCTCCAAAAGCTATCCTTCTGAAACTGGACTGGATAGAACCGTCCAGTCCCCCCAAGACAATTGCTGATAAGGTGAAGATGCTCATTTCATAATTAAGATATTAGAAGGGGTTTGGTACGGGGTGCCAGTGCTCAGTATCCCGGTGATCATAATCTGAAGCCAGCATCCCGGCAGGGTTAGGATACCGACATCTGTCATTCTGTACCCTAACCCTCCCCCTCTCCCTACCACTAACCTAACTCTCCCTTCCTGGTGCCTAAACCTAACCTCTCCCCTTGTGCCTAAACCTAACCTCCCCCTTCCCGCACCCTAATCCTAACCCTCCCCCCATAGGGCCTAACCCTATCTCTCCCACTAGTGCCTAACCCTAAACCCTAATACTAACCCTCCCCCTCCCCCTAACCCCACTACTTACCTTCGGGATACCAGCGCTGGGATACCGCCACCAGTATTCTAATCGCAGGCATACCCTTTGCTGGAATAGTGACCGCATCCCCTTAGAAGGAATGGAAGATGCATGATCCAATATTATACACCACATACTCAAACTTGTGCAGTTCTTCAACTTTGTTGCTTCTGTATGAGGATAATCTTACCTGCGATTTATATTTTGCTACATTGCAGTGAATATGTTAACCCTTGAAGCAGCAAGTAATTGTTGACTGTAAAAATAGATTGTAAGCTCTCAAGCGATGTCCTCCTCACACTTTGCTTTCACATTTGCATTCACTGTATTCTGTGTATATATTGTATGGTCCTATTATATGTGTGCCCTGCTTTCCCCACTGCCCAGCACTGTGGAGAATGTGGCGCCTTACAAATCTTTGAAAATAATAATAATAATAATAATAATAATAATAATAAGTGGATACCTATTTACAACTAGTTGTCATGGAACGAGTTAACACACTGCAGCACTATGCGGACATTCCTCTGCAGTAACTTATTACTATGAAGGACAAACTGCTGTACAAGGCACTTCTCTCTAATTAGCAGTTACTATATTCAGAAGGTGCACTTGGAATCTCCTTCAGCACCATCATCTTTCTTTCCCTTCTCTCTATTTTCCCCCTACTACTTTTTTATTTAAATAGGAATTATACTTGAGCATGTCTGTCGCGTCCCAGCTGTTTGTAGTGCTGACTGAGAATAGGATCTCTCGCTAGCTCTTCAGGCCTATGCTTGCCCTGATTTATCTATTTCCGAGCCAGTCAGCCGGTCTCAGAGACCCATTAACACAAATCCTTGCAAGGGATGAACTTCAATTATAACGGAGTCTGATAGCGTTCACAGACCATGGGTCTAGCACATTGTTGGATGTCCTTATTAGTGCAGCTTGAAAGTGAAAAAAAAAATATATAAAGCAATGAAAAGCATAACTGCAATATTATATATACTCCATGCTGGGTATACTAATCATGGCATGGCTTTTACAGTTTGTAGCAATATATTAGTAATATGCATGTATTTTTATGAACCCACATTACTTTTTACATTTAAAATCATATTTATAAGTAATATTTATCTATATTTTACACTTGATAAGGGCCATACTGATTAGATACACTGTATGCCTTTTGCAGAGCATATTATACATGCTTTCACTGCGCATGCTCCTGAATCAAGAGTATGAAAGTACGGGTGATACAGAGTTATCCAAATTTCAAGCACATCTCCACTTATGACTGAAGAAGCTTAAATACTGTAGGTATACTATAAACAGGGCTTTCTTACATAGGCAAGGCACAGTGGGGCATGTTGATGGAACTGCGCACTACACAGAGTAGGGTGGAAGCGTAAAATTTGATTCACAGTACACAGCAGCGAAATCCTGGGCCTCACAGCTGTATATGGTACAGAACCCTGGGATATGTTTATCATATTTGGTGTGTGTGCTCTGCAGTGGTAGTTCTATACACCAGAACATATACCAACATGATGAGATGCTATATTATTTTAAATATCAATTTTCCTGTTTAATCACACCATTGCGGAGAATGAGTTACTATTCATTCACACCATCTCAGGTTCCCTGACCTAATCAAGGGGGTTATATATTATGTGACTTTTGTAACCAGCCTACTATTGAATAAGAATAAGGGCAACATTTACTAAGTAGTGGTTTTGGCGTCATTTAGAAATGACAACGGTTTCATTGGCAATTCGGTAGCATTAACTAAAATTTGATTTTGATGTATAAAATGAAACAGCCGTCCATCCCCGGAGGTTTCTAATGACAACCTGCCATTTTGTGTTCTATTTGGCAGCGGTTTCTATTATAACCACTGCGGAATAGAACCTAAGCAAATAGAGAAGCACTGCAAAGATCACTATCATCGTTTTATTTAACAGTATAGAAATACAGATGTGTCCCGTTACACTGTTGCTGCAGTTGTGCCAAACAGTCCCTCTCGGGGCGCCAGGTCCCATGTGACTCTACTTGCACCAGGCGGCTTTTTAGCCTGAAAATGTGTCTTAGTCGCAATGTAATGTATTAAGATGCACCAGGAGACTGCACTGATTAATTTGATATGTGACACTTGTATATCTGTGTGTGAATGAGTCTGAATCTGTATAGGAAGTGCTACAATGTAGCGGGACAACTTTTTTCTACACCAAGTCCCGTTGTGCTTAATTTACAGACTCAGTTGCACACAGAGATACAAGTGTTGCATGTCAAATTAATCAGTGCAGTCTCATGGTGCATTGCATATACAGGCGTAAAAAAAGACGCTTGACAAAAGCAGAGTCGCACGGGTTCTTGTAGCTCACTCATGGTGTATTAAGGCTAGATGAATGCACAAAGTCCCCCTTTAAATATATAACTGCGCTTGCTGGAACTTGTAGGCTGTCTGTAAAGAACAATATTATTAACTATTTGTCATGATGTTGCCTGATATCGGCAACTACTCACCTCCACGCAGGTGTTCCTGAGCTTAGGTGTACAGTCGCTGGGAGTGGAGGTGAGTGGTGACTGAGATTTCTCCCCGGAGTCTGCTAGGGCTTCTGTGCGTCCTGGTTCCCAAGGTGCCGGGCATAGGTGCAGCCATGTTGGTCCATATCACCTGACTGGTATCTCCCAATGGTAGTCCTGTGGTCACTCAGCTGATCCTCTGATCCAGTGACCAGCTAACCAGGGGTATTTAGTCTGACTCCAGGAACAGGAAATTGCTTTTCAACTACGTTGTTCCAGTGACTGTGATACTCACCAGTGTTTCTTCATGTTAATTCCTCAGTGTGTTGCTTCAGCCTTCTCGCTGTTCTCCAGTGTTATTTGCATCAGCTCCCAGGCTGACTTCCAGTGTATAATTTCAGTTCTCTCACTGAACTCCAGGTCTTTACATAACAGCTCCTGTGTTGTTATTATTGTGTTGTTCAGTTCCCCAGCTGCCTCCCTGTGTTACTGGTGTCAGCTTTCATGCTATTTACTAGTTAGCTCTTAGCTGGATCCTTTACAATCCACAGTGCATCCCTGTTTTACATTTCCCTGAGCTCTCAGTGCAAGTCAGTGACTGGCTCCTTTACAATTCTCAGTGCATCCTTGTGTTACATTTCCCTGTGTTCTCAGTGCAACTCAGCGACTGGTTCCTTTACAATTCTCAGTTCATCTCTGTGTTAAATTTCCCCATGTACTCAGTGCAAGTCAGCGACTGGTTCTTTTATAATTCTCAGTGCATTCCTGTGTTACATTTCCCTGTGTTCTCAGTGCAAGTCAGCGACTGGTTCCTTTACAATTCTCAGTGCATCCTTGTGTTACATTTCCCTGTGTTCTCAGTGCAAGTCAGCGACTGGTTCCTTTACAATTCTCAGTGCATCCTTGTGTTACATTTCCCTGTGTTCTCAGTGCAAGTCAGCGACTGGTTCCTTTACAATTCTCAGTGCATCCCTGTGTTACATTTCCCTGTGGTCTCAGGAGCTACTTCAGCCCTCTCGCTAGGATGCATTCACTCGTAGTTGACCGGTCGTCACATTCTGCGAATGTGTACGCATCACAATGCGTGTGCACAAACCACAGAGAGAGGTCAGGAAGCGTACGCTTGCCCAGCATAGACAGCCCAGCTGAATGAGTGACAGGTCAAGCCATTTGTGGGTGGTGACAGGGACAGGCCACCAGAAATGGGGGAGTGGAGGTGCGAAAGCAGGCATGCCTGAGTATCCCAACACCGTTACGGAGGCGTGCATAATTAGCAGGCAGCGTCATTGTACACGTCTCCTAGTTGAAATGCACACTGAAGTGATCGCAGTGCTTGCGGCAGGGTATGGTCAACCTCAAGTGCTGTGATTGCATCCGATGGTGCTCGATGTGCCAGTGGTTTCAAGCACCTCCAGGATTTGACGTGCGCAAGTGGGCATCTAATGAATGGCTGGTGGGTGTCTGAATACACAAAGTGATCACATGCCAAGACATAGTGAGCATGCTAATGCCTTGCCGTGCGATAGCCTGCCTTGCCATCACTTAGCCGAATTTGCATATGCATCGAGCGAGCGTTCGCATCTAGCGAGAGGGTCTGAATGAGCTCCTCAGTGCAAGTCAGCGACTGGTTCCTTTACAATTCTCAGTGTATCCCTGTGTTACATTTCCCTGTGTTCTCAGTGCAAGTCAGCGACTGGTTCCTTTACAATTCTCAGTGCATCCCTGTGTTACATTTCCCTGTGTTTTTCAGTGCAAGTCAGCGACTGATCTCTACAATACTCTGTACACACCTGTGTTGACTACGCATCGAGCAAGAGTTCGCATCTAGCGAGAGGGTCTGAATGAGCTCCTCAGTGCAAATCAGCGACTGGTTCCTTTACTATTCTCAGTGCATCCCTCTGTTACATTTCCCTGTGTTCTCAGTGCAAGTCAGCGACTGGTTCCTTTACAATTCTCAGTGCATCCCTGTGTTACATTTCCTTGTGTTCTCAGTGCAAGTCCGCGACTGGTTCCTTTACAATTCTCAGTGCATCCCTGTGTTACTTTTTCCTGTGTTTCTCGGTGCAAGTCAGCGACTGGATCTCTACAATACTCTGCACACCCCTGTGTTACATTCTTTGTGTTTCTCAGAGCAAGTCGGCATCTAGTTCATATCCAGTAACCATTTCAATTCTAGTGTTTCTTAGTGTTATTACATTCCTAGGGTTTCCAGTGCTACAGTAACTCTCGTAAATATAGTTACCAGTCTTCTTGCCACTCCCAGGTACCTGTCCAGAGGGCCGCCACCTGCTCACTTGGTGCAGTGAAACCGATATCCCAACTAGAGGAGTCACTGGTGAAGACCACTAAGTGAGTTAGACTCCGCGCCTCTGGGCAGGTCTTCCCAAACCTGGGTTTGGCCACAATAGGAAGACCTAGTCACTGTCACTCTCCTAGTTGTTACCTAGCCACCCTAACCCCCTGGCTTTTTGTCCTCATCTGAGGAACTTCCCGTATGGATCATGACACTGTTTAGTTCCCATTACCACTGCACTCGCCACTATCAGGGGTCCCGACTTTTCAAGGGTTGACCAGTTTGTGGCTGGCTAACATTATGGTAAGGGGATCCCATACTGTGTGTCTCTCTGCTATAGTGTTATCCCCCCTGGCTGGTTCAGCCTGGTGCTGGCTATTGGAAAATAGGAGGAACCACATGCCGTTTATTTTTTTCACCCTATTTTCCAGTTCCAGCCCAGGCTCAGAAGTACAGGGCTGGTTATTGATTTGAGGTAGGGATGTGCAGGCTCGGTTCTACTCGGTTCCGTTCGTTTTTTTTTACCGAATCTTATTGGCTATCCAAAACTCGTGTCAGCTGAAACCCAATAAGATTCGGGAAAAAAAACCGAACGGAACCGAGTAGAACCGAGCCTGCACATCCCTAATTTGAGGGGGCACATATTTTTTTCCTTAATGTTTAACTCTTTCTATACTTTTAAACAGAATGAAACCTGTACAGATCATAGTGATCTGTTTAGTACTTAACCCAAACTCATCTTCCACTGGCAGGGCTATTGTTTGCTGGCGTATTTAAGGCGCTTTTCAAAAAACCTGCTTCATAAATCAGGGGTCTCTATTCTTTTCTATGGTCTAAAATATTTGTATACAGTAGTACTTTGATATTCAATTTTGTTCTATTATATTCTAAGGTGTGCTTTCTCTGTAGCTTTGGGCGGTTATGGCATTAGCAAATAGACGGATAGCAAAACCGCCACCAAACCGCCAGGATTTTTAACCCGCCACTTATGGGTGTGATTATTGGTTTATACACCATTCATATTTTCATATGTTCTGAGAGTTACAGATACTCAACACATTCAGGTCAATTTGTTGAACTATTTTTATTATAATTTTGTTTACAGACTTTCGTCTGATATACATTTCCCTCCTATTAGATATAATAGTATTTTAGTTAAATCGATTTACAGTATTATTGTACATTACATTAGAATTTCTCTGCGTAAATTTGTGCATGTATGACCTGATTACAATGCTGTGATTACTTTTCTTCCTCTGTTGTATATGGATATTGGGCCTCATTCAGCATGGGTCGCAAGTCAGCAATCGCATGCACCAGCTAGCTATGAAAATATGCTAATGAATGCAATCACAGTGCAATCGCAGCACTATACCAAGACGCCCACCACTGTATAAAGCTGCCCACTTCCCATTATATACATCCGCAAGTCAGCAAAAACATCGGTAACATCGTGTAACATCGGACCCATTTGCACAGTTCTGGTTGAGCTGACCCTGACTCACAAATTGCTAAACTTTCTGTTGCCATCTATACCTCTGGCTGCGTATACCATCGCAGGAGCTTAATTATGCACTCCCCTGTAACGGTGTTCAAACGTACAGGCACGCCTGCGTTCCTTCGACCACCCCCCTCTCCACCCCCAAATGGTGCTTCCTGTCAGTCACTCTGCGATGACTCTGCGTATCCACTGCGTACACTTTTGTGATCGCGCACAATGCAAATATCGAACAGGTGCATGCGTCAGCTGACTTGCGATCTAAGCTGAATGAGGCCCATTGTGCACTGCAAAGTTATGTACAATGCCTCATACAGACAGATGTATATACAGGAGCAATTATGCTTGATTTGTGCTAAACTCATCTCCAGGCACTAAATGCTCAATAAAGCAAATAAATATAGTCTGTACAAACAATTGTTTCTCTTGCTGTATTTGCGATGCTTAGTACATCCCGCCCATAGTGAGATAATGTTTTAATAACACTTTGGGGAGTTTTCAATTATGCCAGGCCGGAACTACTCAGTTAGCGGTGATTACCCTGCGCGCGAGTCCCTGCAGTCGGACTGAACCTCGCAGTTCATGGAGCTGCGAGGTAAAGTCCAAGGAAAAAACACCAATTTGGGCTCGCTCGGGGGGGGGGGAAACTAATTTATTCCGCAGTTTATGTGAAATCAGTGTGTTTCCACGCATGAGTCCTGATTTTTCGGCATGGGGAAAAGGTTATTTATTTGAATAGACTTTCCCTTAGCCACAGGGGTTTTGGCCGCCAATTATTCTGCGGCTAATTGAGGTATGTAAGGTATTATTCTGCGGCCATTTGTACGTATGTAAGAATAGAAATGTGTAAAAAAAAAAGTGTAAAGGAGCTTACCAAATGTCAGATTTATCAGATGAACGATTGAACGATTTTACCAGAGATTTGAACGATTTGAACGATTTTTGACTGCATTAAAATGAATGGAATCGTCCAAGTCTGACTGCAAACACATCAGATGTCAGATATCGTTATCTGACCATCGGGAACGCGCATCGTTCAGGCATGTCAGATATGTCAGGTTTTCCTTCAGAAATGAACGATTGAACGATGTTTTAAATCATTATCGTTCAGATCTGAAGAAAAATCTGACCGTGTGTATGCACCATAATTCTGTGCATACAGTATGTTGAGTCGGATGCACCTTAAGAGGCATACAGATCAATATCATATGTCAGGTGCACTAGTGTGTGTATTTGCTCCTCACTATACCATAGAGATGGTGTAGAGATATGGCTGACAGTGTTAGCAGTAAATGGTAAAGTTGCATTACCTATAATTGTACAAAATATAATACAGGTTGAGTCTCCCATATCCAAATATTCCAAAATACGGAATATTCCGAAATACAGAATATTTTTAGTATGACTGAGAAAGTGAAACCTTTGCTTTCTGATGGTTGAATATAAAAAAACTTTGTTTAAAGCACAATATTATTAAAATATAGTATAAACTAACCTTCAGGCCGTGTGTATAAGGTGTATATGAAACATAAATGAATTTCATGTATGTACACAAACTTTTTTTGATACACAAAATTATTACAAATATTGTATAAAATGACTTGCAGGCTGTGTGTATAAGGTGTATATATAACATAAATGCATTCTGTATTTAGATTTGGGTCCCATGTCCAAGATATCTCTTTATAGTATGCAAATATTCCAAACAACGGAATATTCCGATATCCAAAATACCCCTGGTCCCAAGCATTTTGGATATGGGAGACTCAACCTGTAATCTAATAAAGAGTGAAATACCCAAAAAACTATTGTTTTGGCACTTATAATGATATTAATCTGAAAGTTGCATTATACATATAAAATGTAGCGGACTACAAACACAAATACTACAAAATACAAATTAAAGTAAATTAAATAAAAACAGCAAATAGGATTTTTTTTCCTTTAGTAGTCCAATTGGAAATGTCATATAATATGAATAACAGCTATGGCTTCTTTTGGACTTGATCTGTTTATCAAGGATGCAGTCCACGTTGTCTCTCCCCTCATAATACTGTTGGTGAACCCACTGTATTGCGCAGGCTGCTTTATCTGAAAGCAATTTGTTAAGCTAGTCTGGCGTTTGACAGCTGCAACTTATTATATAACGGCAATGAAATCAGCTGGAGAGATAAAGATGAAATCAGCCAATTAGAGAAGGCTAGTCACCATCATCATTCTGTTTTTTTTGCCAGACATTCAGCGTTCTTAAGAATTACACCCCCTATAAGGCGTATCTGGGAGTGCATACAAGTCTAAAGACACACGTATATTCCAAGTACTTACTAAAGATGGTAAAGTTACTGCAATATTTCACATGAATAGAGTTTTGCGGAGGTCCAGGCCATTTCAGAGATGAAAAGATTTAGTTATACAACAGATTTGTAAATTTGCATTTTCTGGAATCTCTGTCTATGAATAATGATAATAACACAATCAGCCAATCAGAAGTGGCTCGATAGTGCTGCTAATAGTCATCACCATCATCATCTTATTTATCTTTCTTTGCACCAGCCCTCCAGCTAGTTCAATGATATAATACAATGTCATGCAAAGCAGCAAGATGTAATGCTACTAGAGATTTGCGCCAACCCCGGTGTTTTGGTTTTGGATATGTATCTCCTTGTGTTTTAGATCTGGATTTGGTTTTGCCAAAACCGCCCCTTGCGTGTTTTGTTTTTCGGTTTTGGATCTGTATTTTTTTCCACAAATTTATAAAATCTGCTATAATCACATAATTTAATTTTTTTTTTGTTCCTACAGTATTATTAACCTCAATAACATTCATTTCCACTCGCTTCCAGTCACTTTTTGACCACCTAAGAGCTCATAATATTGTTTTCATCCGGTTCAGGCCCAAAATTTGTACCAAGCTAGCTGGCTGACTAAGCAAAGCGGCAGCAGTAGGCGGCACAAACATGTGGCAGTTCAACTTCAAACATGGCACATAAGGAAACATATGTTTTCATTAATCAAGATGCCTGAGGGACTTGGAGTAGGTATGTAATTGAGGGCAGAGACAGGAAGGGTTGATTGGTAGTAAATTTCATTTAATTTTTTTATTCCGAAGCAAATTTATGAGGGAGGAGGGGAGAGCATGAGTAAACAATATGTCCCATGTTTTGCTCACTAAATCAACTTGGTGGTTCAGAATATTTTTTAAAATTAAAGGGGCATTGCAGGAGATGCTGTCTGTGGCCAGAAACATTTGCGGACATTTTTGGCATTCGGCAATCGCATGTCAAAGATTGCAGCAGCAGTGGCAGTTAAACTTTAAACATGGCACATCATTATTCTTCAAGAGGCCTGAGGGAGTTGGAGTATGTATGTAGTTGAAGGCAGGGAAAGGAAGATTTGATTGGTAGTAAATTTTATTTAATTTTTTGATTTCAAAGCAAATTTATGAGGGTGGAGGGGAGGCATTTACAAAAATATTTAAATCATTCACTTCAGTGCTGCTGCTGCTACTGGGAGTGGATTTTCATCCCAGAAAGGGACCAGGAAGACTACTAGTAAATAGTAATACTTTAAAAAAAACAATTGACTGTTAAACAATAATTTGCATGGGGGAGCAAGTATGACAGCAGTCACTCAGTTGCATAGCGATCACTGACACCATAACATCTATGCTGGTATTAGATGTGCATCCAATATCCGCCAATAATGCTGTGGGTTTTAGACAGTTAATTGAGGTCCTATGTCCACGCTACCAAATCCCATCAAGATTCCATTTCAGCAGAAATGCAATTCCCAACCTGTACAGGGACATTAAAAAAAAACATATTTAGTGGCCTCCAAAATGTCATCGTACCCTCTGTCCACTTAACCACAGATACGTGGACAAGCTGAACAGAGCAAACGCAAGATTTAAGGTTTAAGTCATACGTTCTGTCTTTCTTACCAACTGACACAGATCTGAAGAAATGCAAAGAACTCTTGGAGCGGAAAATGTCAGCTCAACTAGCACGTGATGCAGCAATGGCTTCTCCTTCAGTTTCTCCAGCAAGTGCATCTGCTGAGAAAAAACTAAACTTTCCCAAAAAACCCACTGGTGATACAGATGAGTCAACACAACCAAGTTTTGATATCTGGTCGGGTCTAAAGGAATTGCCTACAATTAATGAGACCTCTACCTTGACTCCATCTGATATGGTCACCATTCAAAGAATGGTTGAGGACTATTTAAAAAATTTTAATGATAGCATTCCAATGGTAAATAGGCATGTCAGACAGTCTGTTTGACTACTGGCAGGAAAAAAAAGCAATTGGGAGACCCTTGCATAAACTGGCTTTGCTTTACTTGAGCTGCCCACATTTCAGTGTCTACTCAGAAAGAGTTTTCAGCATAGCCAGGAACCTTGTCAGCGATCGGCATAGAAGGCTACTTCCTCAAAGTGTGGAAAAGATGATGCCCATCAAAATGAACTGCAAACTCTATGCCAATTACATCCAAAACTTACAGAAGCACCTGTAATGTTGGATTCCAGCAGGGACAAATTAATATTGTGTAAAGACGATGTACATACTGATGAGGGTGAGGAATTGGATGATGATGGCGACAACATCTTGCCTCTGTAAAGCCAGCTTGTGCACATAGAGATCATTGCCAGCAATGTCAGCTGCCAATTGGTAGCTTGTTTTGTGGGGGCCCGAACAAACCAATTGGTGTTTGTGGTGAAGATGGCAGGTGCTTGGATCTAGCAGAGAGAAGAGAGCTAGCTGACACTGGACTGCTTGTTGGTACTTTTTTAGCAAACTCTGAATTTTGAAAAAACTTTTTGGATGGATAAGCTACAGATGACATAACAGGGAGGAGATTCCTAAATGGTTAAGGTTCTTACCTCTTACTTACTGTGGCTTTACAAAAGGTACAGATGGCTTGACAATTGTTGTGCGGATTTGGGTAGAAATAATTCCACACATAAGAAATTGATTTTTTTGTTTTGTGCCCAGGCATGACAATGGGCTTTTCCTTATCATGAGCAACAACTATTTCTTGCACTGGTGCCTGATTTACACAAAAAACATCCTCATCAACAACATCCTTATTAGCATCAGCTACACAAATATCCTGCTCATCCTGGTGCACTTCCATAGAAGCATCCTTGATTTCTATGTCAGCATGTTCACTTGTGCTTACATCATCTTAAGAGGAAGTACCACCATTCATAAATAAAGGCCAAGGCCTTTGCCTTTCCTTGCCACTTCTTGTGGTGAAAGGCATATTGCCAATTTTATGTCTTTCTGCAGATAATTTTCCCTTTGAAGTTTTTTTCTTTACCACTGTACAAAATAGGTTTTTGATTTTAGATGCCCTAACTTAAGCCCTGTATGCCCTTGGGCATCGGCTTTAGTAGATGATGTAGATGGACTGGTATCATCATGACTGGTGGCACTGGCAGCATCTCCGCACTAGTATGTGGTTCCTGCTCTCCTCTCAACTGATCGTTCTCCATATCAACAAACGTGAATGAAGTGGGGTACAGCACACCCGTCAATTTGTACTAATTTTTTATATTACACTGTGGTATCAATAACCTAGAGTGTCACAAGATTTTTTATGAATAAGAAAAGAATAACACACTACGCTCTCACTTACAGTGTCACAAGATTTTTTATGAATAAGAATAACACACTGCGCTACCACTTACAGTGACAAAAGATTTTTATGAATAAGAAAGGAATAACACACCTCGGTACCACTTACAGTGTCACAAGATTTTTTTTGAATAAGAAAAGAATAACACACTACGCTATCACTTACAGTGTCACAAGATTTTTCTGAATAAGAAAAGAATAACACACTGCACTACCACAAGATTTTTTATGAGTAAAACACTGCGCTACCTCGTATTGGGGGGAATTCAATTGTTTTGTCAGCGGCTTTTTTTCTAAGACACCCGACGGAGCAATTCAATTGTTGCTCCGTCAGGGCATGATAGCCACCGCCAGCATTTCTGCTCGCACCCTCAGGAGGGTGCGAGCAGAAATGTGTGAGAAACCCCCTGGTTAGCGCGCTGTAACCACAACTTAAGATGCATTTAGGTGAACCGGGGGTGAAGAGGCCGATAATTAATGAGCGCCCAGAACACTTGAATTGCAACACTGGGTGCTCATTAATTATCATGACTAAAAAACAATTGAATCGCCCCCACATTGTCACAATATTTTTTATGAATAAGAATAACACACTGCGCTATGACTTATAGTGTCACAATATGTGGATGATAAACTGCTGTCTGGCCGGCAGTGTCACCGAACAATAACAGCACAGCTAAGTTGCTAATGCACACACAAAAATATATATATATATATTTTGTTTATTTTTTGTGGATTGATCAAATTAATTTTATTTTATTAATTTAATTTTATTTAACTTTTATTTTTTTTTACACTGGGGAAGAGCACCCCTGAACGAGGCAGCAGCCCCTTGATGAACAACACAGACAGCACCCTTTTTTTATGGACAGTAAAGCACACATGCCGTGCCGAGTGCATACAGACCACCTGGAGAGTCACAAATACGTGGACAATAAACTGCGGTCTGGCCGGCAGTGTCACCAAACAATAATTAATAGCGCAGCTAAGTTTCTAACGCACACACATACACACAAAAAGCACTCTTATTTTTTTTACACTGGGGAAGAGCACCCCTGAAAGAGGCAGCAGCCCCTTAATGAACAACACAGACAGCACCCCTTCTTTATGGACAACAAATTACCCCTGCCGAGTGCGGACAGAACTCCTGCAGTGCAGAGTCACAAATACGTGGATGATAAATTGCAGTATGGCCAGCAGTGTCACTAAACAATAATAGCGCAGCTATTATTACACACACAATTTTTTTTATAAAAAGCACTTTTATTTTTTTTTTACACTGGGTAAGAGCATCCCTGATTGACAGAGCACCCCCCTTGAACAACACAGCACCCCTTTATGGACTGCAGCTAGTCCCTTGATGGACACAGCAGCTGCAGCACTCAGGGCCGGCAACAGAAATCTCAGGGCCCGGTACACTGATGTCTCTGGGGGCCCCACCTTCTCACCACCACCCCGAATCCTCGCACATTCCTACCCTGCATGTGTGATATGTGAAGCATGATAATAATAACTGAAAGATATGCCAGCCTTTAAATAAAGTAAAAATACACTATGACTTACCACACTGTCTCTCTGTCATGAATGATACAGGCTGTCGTTCTTGTCAACCATCTCTTGTAAGGTCTTCTTGATGACAGTGCTGTGGATGCTTCAGGAGGATTGGTGTCTGCAGCCAGCCATCCACAGTACTCATAACCTTCCTCAAATTCAGCCTCTCTTCACCATCCTCAGCCCAGAACCCCCCATCACCTTCCTCCATCCCCAGCCCTCATCACCTATTGTCCCAGCCCCATCAAGCTTCCTCTGCCCCCTTCTCCGTCCCTAGCCTGCATCATATTTCTATGCCCCCAGCCCCTATCACCTTTCCCTGCCCCCATAATCTTCCTCTACCCCCTTCACCTTTCTCCGTCCCCAGCCCCATCACATTCCTCTGCCCCCTGCCCATGTCACCTTCTACCCCAGCACATTCCTCTGCCCCATCATCTTCCTCCATCTCCTGCCCCATCACCTTCCGCTGCCCCTTCATCTTCTGCTATCCCCAGCCCCATCACCTCCTCTGTCCCCAGCCCCATCACCTTCCTCTGACCCCAGCCCATCTCACCTTCCTCTGCCCCTAGCCCATGTCACTTCTGCCCCCAGCCCCCATCACCTTCCTATGTCCCTTCATCTTTCTATATCCCCAGCTCCCATCACCTTCCGCTGCCCCCAGCCCCTATCAGCTTCCTATGCCCCTTAAAATTCTTATAACCCCAGCATGCCACCACATTGCTCATCTAAAGGTCAGGCCTGGCCCAGGCCACAGCTGAGCCACCTGGAAGATCCCAGTGCTGCCCGGGCCAGGCCACAGTGGACTAGGGGCTGGGTGGCCAGTATGGGTCCTGGCGGCTGGAACAGAGACCGCCGTCTGTGACCCAGTTTTGTGCCAGTGCCTGTCTGGTCCTCGGGGCCCCTCTGGACCTTGGGGCCTGGTACGGGTGTACCTTTAGTCTCCCCCTGTCATCGGGCCTGGGAGCACCCACTGAAGCCCTCCTTTATATACTGCAGCCTGCCCCTTTATGGACAACACAGCAGCAGCCTTCAGTCCCAGACCCCAACAGGACAAGCTGGGCAACACACTGACACAGACAGTGACAACAACATGTCTGTTCAGTTCACCATCCATACCCCGAGTAAAAGCATCCAAAACTCGCAAGAATCCGACAGCGGGAGGACGTTTTGCCTTGTTTTGAGATCCGAGTCAGGCAGGAAAACCCGAGCCTGGCTTGGTTCTCGTCTCGAATCTGGAAGTTCTGGTGGGTCCGGCTCTCAGAGAACCGGACCCTCTCAGCTCTATCACCTGTTCAACTACCTACAATATCTGGGCCTGTTTTCACCAAAGGACGGAATTGCAAAGCCACACGCAAGCAGCTTTGCTATTCCATCCTTGCTAATATGGTAATGCATGCATTAATGATTCGAGCTGAATCCTTGGATGCAGCATCAGATCTCCATGTGATTCTTGGCTGGCTGAGTAACCATGAGGTCACACAAGCATACCATCACAGATGAGGGAAAGAGGCCAGGAAATCTTCATCAGCCAATGGAGTTCCTGGCCTCTTCGCTCTCCCTGCGCACGCACAGATTCCCAATTTTCAGGAATCTGTGTTCAGCAGTGCACATGCACACACTGCTGAATGAGGCCCTCTGTGCAAACAGCAGACAGCACCACCCAGGAGCATGCTATTCCATCTGCATCTTTTGGCACAGTGCAACTGCATCTTTATGCTAATGCTGCGACAGATGGTATGTATGTGTACAGATATACTTACCTGCTGGGATGCTGATCGGCCGCTGTGCATATTAAGATGCACCACTGAACATTGCACCAGCCATATGAAGGTCCAGATTATATGTCTGAGCATGGCCACCTGTGTCAGTGCAACTTTGTCTTTATAAAGAATCGTTGACCATGACACAGGGGCGTATCTATAATGGGTTCAGAGTGTGCAGTGCACACGGGCTCCTGGGTCCAGAGGGGGTCCACACTGCACACCCTACATCCATGTTTTCTAATACTTACCTCTCTGAAGTCCCGCGCCGCCTGTAGCAGCCCTGCAAAAAATGCCTAAAAAATGGTCACCACGGCCATTTTCCCAGTGTTTTGCGCATGAGCAGTGGGGAGATCACCGCATGCACAGTAGACTCTGGGCACAGACTAGTGCCCAGAGTCTACTGCTGCGGTCAGTCCTTACCGGTCACTGTGTAGAGAGGAGGGGGCTCCAGATGGGGAATGTGCACAGGCCCCCACCTCTCTTAAAATGCCCCTGTGATGACACACCAGCGTCTTTTCAACCACCCCCGTTACATCCCAGAAATGACCACTGAAATCCCCAGCTCTTATGTCTAAATTTGTTGTGTGGCTCCTGGCAAAAATATGCAACTGTCGCAGCCACCAGGATTTGTATTGAGTTACCCACCAGTGGCTTTGCATATCCAAGCAATTGCGTACAAAGATGCAGCTCGGGCATCTGAGTAACCCTATGGTCATGCAAAATGGCCGGGGGAACTGAGTCGCTGGAGCCATGTTCACAGCGTATGGGATCACAGTCGCAGGCAGAGACACATCCCAAAAGTGGTCACAGCATGCCACATTTGAGTCGTCACTTCCTGTTACCATCCACAAACAGCCCCTACCTGTCAATCACTTTGCGAATAAACCCTCACTATGAGCAACATTGGCAATGAAACTTGACGCATGCACAGTATAACTCAGACTCGCAGTCAATCGATAATTGCTCAACTGTGTAACCATCGGCATTGTGTCCATCTCTAAATCAGGCCCAGAGACACACCTTGTAAATGCATGGAGATCCATGCAATTTCCATAGGCATTTCTGGGTGGCAATTCTTGAGGTGCCTAACAGCCGTATGCCTATCGGTGTCAGCAACTGTGTCTAATGATGCACTCACACTTGTAAGAATGGTCAGTCGTACTTACTGCGCCTGCCATAGGCTGGTACAATATCCGATAGTCCTGGCGATGGTGCAGTGATAGTATGTCTTTGTATCAGCCCAGTGAAATCGCGCTGCAGTCAGTAGGCATCTCAATGGGACACCCATCGGCTACAGCATTACCATAAGGACCCAGTAATGGCTGCGCCAAAAGATGCAGCAGCTACTGCAACTGCGTCCACCTCTTAAACACCCCCTAGGGAATTATCTTGTGTTCTATTTTTTCCCTCTTTCTAATTTTCAGTGTCCAGTACTAACTACTAATGCACAGCAAGTCCCATTATCCAGTCTAGCCTACCAATACCTTTACTGTTCCCAGTGCCCAGTACTACCTACTAATACCCTGCAAGTGCCATTATCCAGTCTAACCTACCAATAACTTAAATGTTCCCAGTGCCCAGTACTATCTACTAATACCCTGCAAGTGCCATTATCCAGTCTAACCAACCAATAACTTTAATGTTCCCAGTGTCCAGTTCTACCTACTAATACCCTTCTAGACCCATTATCCAGTCTAACTTACCAATACATTGCATGTTCCCAGTACTACCTACTAATAACCTGCAACTCCCATTATCCATTCTAACCTACCAATACCTTGCATGTTCCCAGTGTCCAGTACTACCTACTAATACCCTGCAAGTCCCATTATCTAGTCTAACCTACCAATACCTTGCATGTTCCCAGTGCCCAGTACTACCTACTAATACCCTGCAAGCCCCATTATCCAGTCTAACCTACCAATACCTTACAAGTTCCCAGTGTCTAGTACTACCTACTAATACCCTGCAAGTCCCATTATCCAGTCTAACCTACCAATACCTTACAAGTTCCCAGTGTATAGTACTACCTACTAATACCCTGCAAGTCCCATTAGCAAGTCTAATCTACCAAAATCTTGCACGTTCCGAGTATCTAGTACTACCTTCTAATACCCTGCACGTCCAATTGTCCAGTCTATTGTACCAATACCTTGCATGTTCCCAGTCTCCAGTACTATCTTCAAATCCTGCTCTTCCCAGTCAAGGGACTGAGTCGGAAAACCAGCCCAGGTATTTTCTGGAAGCAGCCCCAATGGGGGTGGGGTCTTTTGAGAGGTAGGGTCTGTGGAGTGGGTAGGGATACTCCCTCCTCATAATGTCCTCAGAGGCCGCAGTAAGCCAGGAATGCATAGAAATCCGATACTTTGTGTACAAGTCCAATGGGGTGTGGATTGCGAATTCACAGTGTGCATGTCCTTTGATGCAGTGCCCTGGTTGTTGCCACCTGATTGACAGGTTGCGGCTGTTTGAGGGTGGGGAATAGGATGCGATGAGGACCATTTCCCAAAACGGGAGCATGTCTCCTCCTTTTGGTGGGATGCTTAGGCCAGAGTCTGCATCTTCCGATGCAGATTTCCTGGCCCTGGCAGAGGTGTTCCGTTGCCCATTTTGAGTAAGCTTAGACTTACTCAGATGGGTGATTACAGCACTCTGCGATGCCTACAGAAGGTGTATTTTTTCTTTAGACACTTTGCAATCACATTACTTCCTCCTTTGCCCCCCTCAGCTGAGCTCCTGTGCATGTGCCTACGGAGGAAGGGACGACACAACTGTCTATTTTACTACCAGGCACCTGGTATGACCTTACTCCCCTAGACCACTCTGCTGACTTTTGGCAAACGGCAATCATTTATTTATTAGCATATATCTTCAAAATATAAATAAGCAGCGATGCACCATTTAGTAGGGATTTGTGCATATAATGGCTAAACTTACGTTAGATTTTATGGCCCTTTAAAAAAAAAAGTCAGAATGAAATAACTATTTGGTGGTTTCTCTTTTTTCTTTTGAGCTAAAAATATGGCTAAATATGTTATTGTGCAGCTTACTGGGAGGTCCTCATAATGTAACCCAGGGCCATTAGGTCTCGCTGCTGAAAGTTGCTCCATGTCAACTGTGTGGTTGCATTTTCCTGGTCTACCGCACACCACTATTATTCTGCACACAGCATTATGATAGTGTACCAGTCTTCCAGGGGATTCTATTTATTCATTTTAAAGAGAGGGCTTATTTAGCAATTACAGAAATCTTTCTGTAATTGATTATTTGGGTAGGAGAGTGTCAAATAAGACATAGCTACTTTATAGGTACATATAACGCAACTCCAAAATGGATTAGAGCTGACCTCTGCCGCTTCAGAGGCTATGGAGGAGGGAAGGGAGTGTCATGAGAGGCTGAATGGTAATATATAATGAAAGACCTCATGGAAGAGCCATATCAAGATATAATTTAATCAGGTCCTGATGAATTTAGGCATTACTCTTTGCCTACCTGTCACACCATGCTGCGCCTCACCTGTTGGAAGTAAGGGTCACAAGAGAATTGTATTCCCACGAAATGAAAAGAACATATATAAACCAAATTAGTTAGGTAGGAGGGTGGAGATCACAACTGGAAAAGAGGAAGATGGAAGCTATTCTTGCCTATTTATATGCAAGACTAAAAACCCCTCTCACTAACACCTAATAGGCTAACTAGCCCTGTCATTCAACACTGGTAATCTAAAACAAACCACTCCCTTTTAACCCCTAGTAATTCATTCCACAAAAACCTGGGTGCTTATATATCCTCAAACTTAATTATGTGACTACTTTTATACTTTGTAGTATTTACATAACTTAATTGGACAGTATAAATTACTGTGACTATTATCATTGTGCTAGATTGTAGGTGCTTATGCTCTGTCCGTAGGCAGAAAAGATTGCAGAGAACAGGGCATCTGTGCAGAACAACAGACTGCGGGGCATACAAGACACTAGAGCGCTTCAAATACTGTAAGAGGGATTGATTAAAGAATAGAGGGCCTGATTCAGAGCCGCTCGCTAGCAAGCGGCCGCTCATTGCAGACAATGTTCGCTAATGTGCGCATGCGTGTAGTTCGCAGTGCGCATGCGCAAACTAGCCTGAGCGATCGGAATGAGCTCGCTCGTCGTGTCAAGACAGCCCAGTGGAATGAGTGACAGGAGTGTGGGTGTAACAGGGGCAGGGCCGTAGTAACGGGGGAGCGGAGTTGAAGAAACATGAAACCATGCCAGACAGGAGGAAAGGTATGTGTTTACACATACCTTTCCTTCACGCGAATGACTGGGGCCCACGTGTCTATGGAGGAGACAGGTAGACCGCGCATAGCCAATCAGCGGGCAGCTCTGATGGAGACACCCGCTGAATGGCTGGTGGCTCCTGCAATGACTGGCCACACGTGGGCCCCAGTCATTCGCACGGAGGAAAGGTATGTGTAAACTAGGGGTGAGCGGGTTCGGATTTCTGAAATCCAAACCCCCCCGAGCCCCCCCAATCCGAGGCAGATCCGAGTCAGGCTCGACTTTTCCCGCCTGACTCGGATTCTGAAATCGAGGCAAAACGTCATCATCCCGCCTTCCGAGTCTCGCGGGTTTTGGATCCTATATAAGGTACCCGCGTCGGCGCCATTTTCTCACTCGGCTGTGGACAGTGAAGAGGGAGGGTGGGAGTTAGGGCTGGCTGGGCTGTGTAGTGTAGTGTAGTGTAGTGCAGAGTAGTGTTGTGCTGTGCTGTGCTGCTGTTGTCCATAGGGGCTGTGTCCACTACTTCAAAGTCCATAGGGGCTGGCTGGACAGTGTTGTGCAGTCAGTTGTCCATAAGGGCTGTGTCCACTCCAAAGTCCTGTGCAGTGTCCCAGTCCTAAAGGGGTGCTGTAGTGTTGTCCAGGGGGTGCTCTGTCCGTCAGGGGTGCTCCCCCTAAGTGCTAAAAAAAAATTTTTTTTTCTGTGTTTGTGAATTGTGTGCGCAGTAGCCGCACGTGCATCAACAAAGTAGTGCCAAGCGTGTGCCTGTGTCATAAGTAAAGGGCTGGCTGGCTTGACCGTTAAAGGGTGCTGTAACCCCCAAAGTACACTCCAAACCAAATAAAAAAATATTTTCTGTGTTTGTGAATTGTGTGCGCAGTAGCCGCACGTGCATCAACAAAGTAGTGCCAAGCGTGCGCCTGTGTCATAAGTAAAGGGCCAGCTGGCTTGACCGTTAAAGGGTGCTGTAACTCCCAAAGTACACTCCAAACCAAATAACAAAATATTTTCTGTGTTTGTGAATTGTGTGCGCAGTAGCCGCACGTGCATCAACAAAGTAGTGCCAAGCGTGCGCCTGTGTCATAAGTAAAGGGCCGGCTGGCTTGACCGTTAAAGGGTGCTGTAACCCCCAAAGTACACTCCAAACCAAATAACAAAATATTTTCTGTGTTTGTGAATTGTGTGCGCAGTAGCCGCACGTGCATCAACAAAGTAGTGCCAAGCGTGCGCCTGTGTCATAAGTAAAGGGCCAGCTGGCTTGACCGTTAAAGGGTGCTGTAACCCCCAAAGTACACTCCAGTCCAAACCAAATAAAAAAATATTTTCTGTGTTTGTGAATTGTATGCGCAGTAGCCGCACGTGCATCAACAAAGTAGTGCCAAGCGTGCACCTGTGTCATAAGAAAAGGGCCGGCTGGCTTGACCATTAAAGGGTGCTGTAACCGCCAAAGTACACTCCAGTCCAAACCAAATAAAAAAATATTTTCTGTGTTTGTGAATTGTGTGCGCAGTAGCCGCACGTGCATCAACAAAGTAGTGCCAAGCGTGCGCCTGTGTCATAAGTTATGGGCCGGCTGGCTTGACCGTTAAAGGGTGCTGTAACCCCCAAAGTACACTCCAGTCCAAACCAAATAAAAATTTTTTTTCTGTGTTTGTGAATTGTGTGCGCAGTAGCCGCACGTGCATCAACAAAGTAGTGCGAAGCGTGCACCTGTGTCATAAGTAAAGGGCCGGCTGGCTTGACCGTTAAAGGGTGCTGTAAACCCCAAAGTACACTCCAGTCCAAACCAAATAAAAAAATATTTTCTGTGTTTGTGAATTGTGTGCGCAGTAGCAGCACGTGCATCAACAAAGTAGTGCCAAGCGTGCGCCTGTGTCATAAGTAAAGGGCCGGCTGGCTTGACCGTTAAAGGGTGCTGTAACCCCCAAAGTACACTCCAAACCAAATAACAAAATATTTTCTGTGTTTGTGAATTGTGTGCGCAGTAGCCGCACGTGCATCAACAAAGTAGTGCCAAGCGTACGCCTGTGTCATAAGTAAAGGGCCGGCTGGCTTGACCGTTAAAGGGTGCTGTAACCCCCAAAGTACACTCCAAACCAAATAACAAAATATTTTCTGTGTTTGTGAATTGTGTGCGCAGTAGCCGCACGTGCATCAACAAAGTAGTGCCAAGCGTGCGCCTGTGTCATAAGTAAAGGGCCGGCTGGCTTGACCGTTAAAGGGTGCTGTAACCCCCAAAGTACACTCCAGTCCAAACTAAATAACAAAATATTTTCTGTGTTTGTGAATTGTGTGCGCAGTAGCCGCACTTGCATCAACAAAGTAGTGCCAAGCGTGCGCCTGTGTCATAAGTAAAGAGCCGGCTGGCTTGACTGTTAAAGGGTGCTGTAACCCCCAAAGTACACTCCAAACAAAATAACAAAATATTTTCTGTGTTTGTGAATTGTGTGCGCAGTAGCCGCACTTGCATCAACAAAGTAGTGCCAAGCGTGCGCCTGTGTCATAAGTAAAGAGCCGGCTGGCTTGACTGTTAAAGGGTGCTGTAACCCCCAAAGTACACTCCAAACAAAATAACAAAATATTTTCTGTGTTTGTGAATTGTGTGCGCAGTAGCCGCACGTGCATCAACAAAGTAGTGCCAAGCGTGCGCCTGTGTCATAAGTAAAGGGCCGGCTGGCTTGACCATTAAAGGGTGCTGTAACCCCCAAAGTACACTCCAGTCCAAACCAAATAAAAAAATATTTTCTGTGTTTGTGAATTGTGTGCGCAATAGCCGCACTTGCATCAACAAAGTAGTGCCAAGCGTGCAC
Source organism: Taudactylus pleione (assembly GCA_031769625.1). Lineage (NCBI taxonomy): Eukaryota > Metazoa > Chordata > Amphibia > Anura > Myobatrachidae > Taudactylus > Taudactylus pleione. Next base: position 6,775,384 of record JAUIMM010000081.1, on the reverse strand, counting down.
CTGTGTCATAAGTAAAGGGCCGGCTGGCTTGACCGATAAAGGGTGCTGTAACCCCCAAAGTACACTCCAGTCCAAACCAAAAATAAAATTATTTTCTGTGTTTGTGAATTGTGTGCGCAGTAGCCGCACGTGCATCAACAAAGTAGTGCCAAGCGTGCGCCTGTGTCATAAGTAAAGGGCCGGCTGGCTTGACCGTTAAAGGGTGCTGTAACCCCCAAAGTACACTCCAAACCAAATAACAAAATATTTTCTGTGTTTGTGAATTGTGTGCGCAGTAGCCGCACGTGCATCAACAAAGTAGTGCCAAGCGTGTGCCTGTGTCATAAGTAAAGGCCTGGCTGGCTTGACCGTTAAAGGGTGCTGTAACCCCCAAAGTACACTCCAAACCAAATAACAAAATATTTTCTGTGTTTGTGAATTGTGTGCGCAGTAGCCGCACGTGCCTCAACAAAGTAGTGCCAAGCGTGCGCCTGTGTCATAAGTAAAGGGCCGGCTGGCTTGACCGTTAAAGGGTGCTGTAACCCCCAAAGTACACTCCAGTCCAAACCAAATAAAAAAAAATATTTTCTGTGTTTGTGAATTGTGTGCGCAGTAGCCGCACGTGCATCAACAAAGTAGTGCCAAGCGTGCGCCTGTGTCATAAGTAAAGGGCCGGCTGGCTTGACCGTTAAAGGGTGCTGTAACCCCCAAAGTACACTCCAAACCAAATAACAAAATATTTTCTGTGTTTGTGAATTGTGTGCGCAGTAGCCGCACGTGAATCAACAAAGTAGTGCCAAGCGTGCGTCTGTGTCATAAGTAAAGGGCCGGCTGGCTTGACCTTTAAAGGGTGCTGTAACCCCCAAAGTACACTCCAGTCCAAACCAAATAAAAAAATATTTTCTGTGTTTGTGAATTGTGTGCACAGTAGCCGCACATGCATCAACAAAGTAGTGCCAAGCGTGCGCCTGTGTCATAAGTCAAGGGCCGGTTTGGTCACCTGGTCCGGACTGAAGGACGTGCCAACAATTTCTGACAAGTCTACTGTCACTGCATTTGATACTGTCCTCAAAGCAGCAGCAACAAGCGTGCGTCTGTCTGTTAAAGGGTGGTGTAACCCTCAAAGTGCGCTCCACAAACAATAAAACAATTCTTCTTTTTTTTTCTGTCTTTGTGAAATGTGTGGGCTGTAGCTGCACCTGCATCCTTAAAGCAGCAGCGACAAGCGTGCGTCTGTCTGTTAAAGGATTACATCGGTGACAGCATCCAAGTAGGCATGTCAGACAGTCCGTACCTGTACTCGCAGGAAAAAGAAGCAATTTGGAGGTCCCTGTACAAACTGGCTCTATTTTATCTGAGTTGCCCCCCCTCCAGTGTGTACTCCGAAAGAGTGTTTAGTGCAGCCGGGAAACTTGTCAGCGAAAGGCGTAGGAGGTTGCTTCCACAAAATGTGGAGAAGATGATGTTCATAAAATGAATTATCAACTCTTCCAGGAAGACCAGCCTCCAGAATGTATGAGAGGGACCTGTGGTTGTGGATTCCAGCAGGGACGAATTAATACTCTGTGAGGATGAGGATGTACACAACACTGAAGAGGGTGAGGAATCGGTGGATGAGGAGGATGAGGACGACATCTTGCCTCCGTAGAGCCAGTTTGTGCAGGGACTGATTAATTGCCAGCTTGTTTTGTGGGGGCCCAAACGAACCAATCATTTCAGCCACAGTCGTGTGGCAGACCCTGGCGCTGAAATGATTGGTTTGTTAAAGTGTGCATGTCCTGTTTATACAACATAAGAGTGGGTGGGAGGGCCCAAGGACAATTCCATCTTGCACCTCTTTTTTTTCTTTGAATTATGTACTGTTTGGGGCCTAGTTTTTCAAACTGCCATCCTGTATGCCACTGCAGTGTCACTCCTAGATGGACCACGTGTTTGTGCCGCCCACTCGTATCTCTTAGCATAGTCATCCAGCTACCTCGGTGCAACCTTTTGGATATAAAAACACTATTGTGAGGTGTGAGGGGTTCAGAATAGACTGGAAATGAGTGGAAATTAAGGTTATTGAGGTTAATAATAGCATAGGAGCAGAAAAACACACAAATTCTGTGATTTTAGCTGTTTTTATGCTTTTTTTAAAAAAAAATACAGATCCAAAACACAAAACCCAGAACCCAAAACACGGAAGGGTGGTTTTGGCAAAACCAATCCAGATCCAAAACACGAAGAAAGGTCCAGATCCAAAACCAAAACACAAAACACGAAAAGTGGCCGGTGCACACCCCTAGTGTAAACACATACCTTACCTCCTGTCCGTCATGGTTTCGAGTTTCTCCGTTTTTTTGTTATAGCCCCCTGGATGGCTACAGGGACCAAAGAGAACAGGATCATCAAATAGGAATGGTGAATATGGTTTTTGGATTACAGGTACCCTATGGATTCTACTGGAGAAGGGGACATGATGGCTGCAGGGATACTATGTGTGTCAGTGAGTGTGAGGGTGCATGTGTGTTTAAATAAAATTGTACTTTCACGGTGTGTCTTGTCTTTATTTAAGTATTTCTTTTGCTGTGGAACTACAGGTAACAGTGGGCCAGTAATGCCCCGCAAAGTGGTACTTGTGGTTCTCTAAGTACCAGCATGTGGGGGAGGCTTGCTGGGACCTGTAGTTCCACAGCAAAAGACAATATTTACTGTTCTATTTTTCATAACCATTTAGACTATCAACCCGGCACCCACTGGCCAGGGGTGCCGGGATAGCACTGGGCTATCTGCCCAGGCCTTAGGTGCCCTGGAATGTATTGGGGTTCACACCTCCCTACAGAGCCAGGGATGGTTATGTTTCTGGGGAGGGTGTGCATAGGCAAACGCAGGGAGGGTTTCCGTCTGCCTGGAAACCCCCCTCCCTAGCCCACACCATGACCACAATAGAAATAGTAATATAATAGAATTTTACTAGTGCTGCATGTTCTTCTCAGTATCACAAATGAAATGATTAGCACCACCTGTGGATCTTTTAACAAGTATCAGCCAGTAATAAATAACCTGTGCACCAACTAGGAGATCTGGAAAACATTCACTGTTAAGGATGTGCTGCTATAGAGCCCAATATATACATATATGTCCAGGGCAGTGCTAGGTTCCCCTGCTGGTCTCAGACTCCCGGACTTGCTCTAGTACTCTGGAATGGTGCCCACATCTAAAATAAAACCATTCAGCTCAGACAGGATGGTCTTACTGCCGCATTTAATGGCTTACTGTGATCACTGGTCCTGTATATGCTGGAATTATTATTACACACAATGGCCCTCATTCAGACCCACTCGCGAGTGGCTGTCCGCTCGCAAGTGGGTCGATGGTCTGCACTGCGCATGCGCACGACGGAGGGAGCTCCGTCGTTCGCATGTGCGAGACGCGCCTAGCAAAGGACTTTCCTTCGCTCGGAGTGTCTCATCAAAGGGGGCGTGCTGTCGATGTTGACTGACAACACGCCCCCTTTGGTGGGCGTGCCGGGGGCGTGCCTGCCAGACGGAGGCATTCCCAAGGGAACGCCTACCATCTGAAGCCGGCCCCACTGACAAAGCCAAAATCACTCCTGGCCTTGTGGTTGAAAAACTCAACCGCAGGCTGTTGCTCGCAGTTTCGATGGTCGCGATGGTCAAGACCATTGCGACCATCATCCTGCACGCTCGTATATGCTGTGGGTGGTGACCCACAGCTATACGAGCGTCCAGGAGGACGCTCCATATTAATGGAGGTGGGCCCTGATTCAGAGCGAGCGCTCTGGTCAGAGCGTCCGGCTCTGAATCAGGGCCAATATACTTTGTATGACGCATATTAAAGCTGGATAAGTGCTAATTCTGCCCTCTTCATGGACTGGCCACACTCACTCTAAAATCAGGCATTTGGAAACCCCCCCTCTAGAAATCCAGCGTTTGCCACTGGTGTGCACATATTTTTTTTTTTAAATAAAAGAGTAATTTCATATGTACACACAAAAACATGCATGTATCTCATGGATATGTGCAGGTTTCTGTGCTCCTCTGACCTGCTCAGGATAAACTCGCTATCCTGAAGCTGATCTATTGTTTTTGCAAGTTCTCAGGCAGTAATATGTGTGAGTGAAGCACTCGCACCCTATTACATTGCTTGAGTTCTATCTAGAGAATGGGGAAACATCTGGATGCAAGATATTTTTGCGAGTTATAGTGATGCCCGAAAAATGCGAGTTTTACTATAGTCGCACCCTATTACATTTGCGATTGAGTATAAAATGGGAGTTTAGCACAAAACTCGCATTTTTAACAAATTTGCAACCTATTACATTTACCCCTAGATGTTCAGGAAGAATGAGATGAAATTAATCCAGCCCTGAGGCCATTCCTGGTTGAGACAATATACAAAACACTGTATATCAATATGAATTTTATTTAAGGAGTTGTTTGAATTGGGCAATATCCTTCAGATCTCTAGGCATGATAATGGTAAAGTATGCATTGGTGCCATTTAATGTGTTGCATTCCTTTCCTTTGAGTATGCAATCGCGTGACATAAATTAATAACACAAAGAGATGCTTCCATATTTAATAGGATATATTTGTTTCATTAAAAAAATATTTTATAAAGTCCAATTCAACATTCAAAAAATTAAGTTTTCAGATCACCCTTCTCAAATGTCCTTGCTTGCTGAAGCCAATGAGCTATAAAGTCCCACTATTGCCACCATATTACAGTAAATTTCAGCATAACTAATCTAATTTGGGTGGTTTTAAGTACTATAGCTGCAGCTTCAAAGACATTCACAATCTTTCCTACATAGTAATTTGGAACGATATCTCCTGTAAACTCAGAAACTATCACTATCAGCCAGACATATTTGTGCTCTCTGCAATCCAGGACATTGAAGTCTTGATAAACTTGCTTGCAGACACTGTAAAATAGAGTTCTGCTTGTAGACACTGTAAGATAGGTATGCAGTCCGGAAGCCGGTGGACCTAATCCCGACAGCCGGCTTCCCGACTGCTTAATCCCGTCGAGGGTTAAATGACAGGCGTCTAAATCTAGACGCCTGTCATTTTACCGACGCCAGGAGACCGGCGCCTGGCATCCCAATCGAAGGCGCGGGGGGGAGAGCTAGGTTTAAGGCTCCCGGGGGGAATTTAGGGTTAGGCACCCTCCCGGGAGGTTAGGATTAGGCTAGGGGGAGGGAGGGTTAGGGTTAGGCAACCCCCCTGGGGACTTAGGTTTAGGCGGCGGGGAAGGGGGGGTTAGGTTTAGACACTTAGAGGGGGGATTAGGGTTAGGCACTGTGGGGGAAGGTTAGGATTAGGCACCCCTAAGGGATGGTTAAGGTTAGGGGGGAGGTTAGGTTAGACAATACGTACCTTAGTACGATCGGGATTTCCTCCTCTGCCGGGATGCCTCTGTCGGGATTCCAACCACCGGGCAGGGGTAAATCATATCGATTTTGTAAGATAGCGTGCTGCTTGTAGACATTGTAAAATAGAGTGCTGCTTGTAGACACTATGGGCCAAATGTAATAGGGTGAGAGTTTAGAAAATGTGAGAGTTTAGCAGTAACACTCTCACACTAATACACTTAATGATTTGTATTTTCAATATAGGAAACACTGGGATGAGAGTTTAAATCTTGAGAGTTTTTTGAGTCTGAAAAACATACGAGTTTGCCTGTTCTGTGACTTTATTACATTGACTGAGTTTAAAAATGTGAGAGTTTTCTCACACATTTTCTAAACTCCCAGCCTATTACATTTGGCCCTATAAATTAGAGTGCTTCATAACATTTTATCATGCACAATAATATAGATAAAAACACAGGAACCCTACAAACAATAATAGGCTTTAATTTGTCTTTATTATGACCAATAGATAGAATGGGTACAATGGGTTCTCCTTTTTCTGCAGTAACCAAACAATTAGCTTCTCCAGCTTCAAGTTATATTATACAGTAACAGTAACTATAGTACCTGCTACTGTAAGTTCTAGTAGGACAGTATCTGGAGGGAGATTAAACTTTCTGTAGTTCCTAATATCTGTATACCAATGTTGGTACACTAAAGGGACCATAACCATATGTTTTTGATTTTCCTTTGTATTTGTCTAATATTAATATTAAGATATGTATGTGTAGCACCTGCTAATCAGTATTGGGGGATTATTATAGGGCCACATGATATTAACTCTTTGGATATCTAGTCTTTTGGTTATGCCACCAGCAAGTCTTTTTATATGTTTTGATAGTAGAGAGTATTCACCAGGATTTGGTTCGGGAAAACCCTGTCCCAGGGATAAGTTTTGGTTTACCGTATTTCCTCCCTGCCCAATAAACCAACAAAAGTACACTGTGGAAAAGGACCAATAGGGTAGTTGACTTTTATTAAATTATAGAAAGTAATTTTAAAACTATAGTTAACACTTAGATAGATAGTAGATCAACAATTATATGGGTAATAGCTTGTTTAACTAAGTTTGAATTACAGATGCATTCTAATATTTCTACATGTAAGAAATATAAGAATATAAACCAATTTCAATGCAATACACCAATTAACACCAAGGGGTAAATTTACTAAGACCCAAGTTTGGTCGAGATGACAATCTCGAGTGAGTTTAGGCATGTTTTTCATCTCGCATATTTACTAAAGACAAACTCTGGTGATTTCTTTGTTCTCACTCGTAAAACTCGGGTGAGATTGTAAACTCAAAACAACTCACCATCAGGCAAACACGGAAGTACTTTTCATGTAAGAAATACAACTCTCAAATTTACCAAGAATCGAGATTACAATCTCGGGTGAGATTGTAGCAAACTCACAGAGAAATTGAAGTTTCAAACACTCCACCTCCTGAGCTGTGAGTTTGCCAGAAACATACACAGATCAGTGTGATTTGTGTATGTTTCTGCATGTGTACTTAATTGAAAGTATTTATATTAAAAAAAATGATGTAGGGTCCCCCCCCAAAAAAACATAACCAGCCCCGGACTGGTCAGCCAGCCCTGGTTCCAATAATTAAGGGGAACAAAATGAGTAGGGTTCCACCATAATTTTGGAACCAGCACCTGGCTCCAGGGCCAGTCCTGGTTTTAAATATAGGGGGAAAAAATTGCGTAGGGGTCCCCCTATATTTAAAACCAGCACCGGATTACATGTGGGTCCCAGCCAGTGAGCGGCTACTACATGTAAAGTGGCCTCTGATTGGCTGGCGGGCCATGGGATTTTCCGAGGAGGCCCGTCAGCTGTCATTGGCGAAGTATTGGTGTGTGTGACAACACATACCAATACTTTTCCGTATGGGTTTGGTGTATCGGTTGGTTATGTTGCCAAAACCCCTGGATGCTATGGAGAGCAGCGCCAGGATGGAGGTGAGTATCAGATCTTTTTTTCAGTTACACACATTGTAATTCCACAAGTGCCAAAGGGCAGGCATGCTGGCACCTGTAGTTCAACTGTAAAATACACTATTTTTCAACTATTTTACACATTATTTATTACTCCTGTACCCAAAGCCCAGGGGGCCTCAGTGTATTTCACTGATTATGTTCTCTAAGGGGTCTATTTACTAAGCAGTGTTAGGAGAGAGTGAAAAGTGATAAGGTGCCCAGCCAATCAGCTCATAACTGCCATCTCACAGGCTGGGTTTGAAAAATGACAGTTGGGAGCTGATTGGCTGGCACCTTATCACTTTTCACTCTGTCTCCTAACAATACTCAGTAAATAGACCCCTAAATGTGGTAAATTAGATATGAGGTGGTGATATGCATCAATGAATTAATTAACAGCCTGGAGCTGCAACAAGCAATGTGTTTCACTAAATAGATTATCTTATATTGCAGCAAGCATCCTCAGATACAGGACAGCTCTCCCAGTGAAATCCACAGTTTACTGTAGTTCCCTCTCCATCTGGAGTAAGGTTGCAAGATACTGGCATTGGCTGTCACTTTCCTCCAATCTTAAGTGCCTCTCAGTTCACCTCTGTCAGTGGCTTCAGTGTTACTGCCAGCTACACCATACACCGCCACCCACTGATTGAAGTTATTCCCCTTAACAAGTCACCTCAGAAATCGATGATCACAGCCACCTACATGGCTATTTGTAATCCATTGTCTGGCACTTAGCTTCTTCCTACTGGCAGCGCAAGCCATTCTCTCTCCCAATCTCTGCGTGATCCTCCTTCTCCTACTATCCGCAAGACCCTTCAGCTCCTCTTTCCTGGTGTAAGCAGCAACCAAGTTCCTCTCTCAACAAGGCTCTAGTGACTCATGGTGACCTGCTGCCTTAGATACATTATTTCTTCTACAGAGCAAAATATTAATCCCACCTCAGCCGAGACATTTGCATAAATTAAATTTTCATTTGAGGTTACAAATATAGAAAACTTTTCTTGTTATAGCACTTTACCTAGTTGCTATATTGGTGATAATAAGTTTTCTTGCAGAGCTCACATTCAGGATATGCACTTTTCCTTAAGAAGACTGAAGATATGGGCAGAGCATAAGTTGCCTAGGCTGGGCCACCTAGAACCAGAACTGCAGAAGCTAGAGAAGGGGAGGCATCAATGTGGCATATACTGTAAACAAGTAGGGTCCTTCCTCCTCTGCCAGGAAGACTTGGTTGATGGTACCTAAAGTAGCAATATGGCCTCAACACTCTCCTCCTGTATATGGTTTTAAAGGAAGGGGAGGGCTGAGGTTAGTCACAATTCTTGAAAAATGTTTTAATCCTACTCACCACTTTCCCAAGGAAAGTAGTGAATGCCATTATACTGTATGTTTGCCAATAAATTTTGAAGTTGCAGACAGGGCAGAAAAGCACGGCAGCCAGCAGTAATGGTGAAAGGTCCACTCACAAGGGGGCTGAGGTGAATGATACCACCCTCATTGGGAGGTCCTGTTCAAGGCCATAGTTGGGCAAGTGAAACCTTAGATGGCTTTGCACAGAGTGCTAAAAGTCATCCCCATCACATCTGCGGCTATTTTGGTGACCTTTATTCACCATGGACAGGAGTTGTGTCTTTCTTTCAAGAGTGCATGTAAAATGTCTTGTTTACGATGGAAGGGACATCAGCCAAATGTCCACATATCCTATGTTTACCTATAACCTCTTTATATTCTCCCTAAGATCTCCTGACACTTTTAATAAAGTATGATATTATGGTGCATGGCCTACTAGCAAGGTATATATGTTGCATCAATTTGGGGAGGGTATGATTTCAGTGGGGCACGAATGGGTTTGGAAATAACAGAGAGCCAGCAAAGAGGAAACAGACTCAACCTCTGAATTGGATTATACTGTAGCCTGCGCAGAGATAGAAAACAAAGTTATGACTAGCATACAATTACCCATATTCTAGACACAATTAAACAAAGAACATTTTGAGGTTACTGCCCATTTAAGAAAACAATACATTTTATGTGTAGGAGGTTAATCCTATTGCTAATTATAGGTTACAAATATTCACCCTACTGTATTTTCAATTTTGTTTTGGCTCACTTGCTCTCTGTAGACATGTAAACATTTAGATAATAAAAGTGAATTAATACATGTGTTGCACATAACTTCTGTATTCACGTTAAGAATCATGACATTACAGTGCAATAAAAGTGAACAATGAAAAGGATACATTTATATCTAAAATACTTTTTGCGATCATTCAATAGTTCTATTACGTTTCATTTAAGTGTCTTCTTTCAGAATAAGCCTTTTTGTGGGTAGATCGTTAGCGCACGCAGAGGGGTTTCTGAGTATCCAGAAACCCCCCTGACAGACAAGAGAGCAGGCATCATCTTTATTGAGCCCGGACCCTTTGCTGCAAAATGACGTGATTCACTGGGCAACGGGGAGGTGGCAGATTACGATTCCATTACATTTGCAACATTTTGTCCCTGTCCCCTCATGATGCTGCATTTTGTTGCAAGGGGAAGGGGTCTAATTAAATGGTGCCCGGTTCCGTTCCCATCCGCTAACTGCAGCTGCTGCAAGGTAAGGCTGGGTACACACTTGAACGACGTGTATTTGTTCCGACATCGGAACGAATGCCCATGAAAAGTGATTGTATGTCCACACTGGACGACATTAATGCACAATGGAACAATCACCATTACATCAGTCATTAACAATGCACTGGCTGCTAGCGATAGCTCTAGGTTTCATGTGCAGCACATTAAACCTGGCAACCGCGAGAGCATGCAATCATGTGTACACACTGAGCAATGTAGGCGATATGTCGCTACGAAATAGCATATCGGCCCAAAATTGCTCCAGTGTGTAACCGGCTTAAGAGAGAGAAAGAGTGTGTGTGTAATGTATGTGTGACATATGTGTGTGTGTGTATACATGTATGTATGTGAGTGAGTGTATAAAATATGTGCGTGTGCATATATATATATATATATATATATATATATATGTTCTATATATATATATATATATATATATATAAAACAATCTGAACATCGCACCGGGTGTGCTCCACAATAAACAAGATACAAAGCAGTCTGACCCACTTTCATCAGGATTTATAAACAAGTCATCATGAGTGCCGCAGATTGGAAATTGGTTGTATTTTCCCTTACACTGTGGGGGCGATTCAATTATTTTTTGAGGCATGATAATAAATGAGCGCCCAGTATTGCAATTCAATTTTTATGGGCACTCATTAATTATCGCCATCTTCACCCCGGGTTTAGCCATGTAAAATGGCTAAACCTGTCTAAAGTTTAGGTTACAGGCTTGGGGGTGACTAGTATTAGGGATCCTGGACCTGAAGGTCCACTAAAAGAACTGCGTTGCTGTATGGAAGATACTGTGTACCTGCTGTAACATCTTGCCTGTGAACACTGCAGTGACCTGTATATGTGCCTGTGGTGAGAAAATAACCTTCTGTTGGATTTTGCTCCGGTCTATGTGATTCTTGTCACATTTGGCACCCGAACAGGGACCTTGCTGGATGCTACTACACAGCAAGAGCCCAAATACAGTAACTAGAGCCACCCAAAGCCGCAGTGAGATGCATTGCAGGATGCTACCCGCTGCGCAATGGCTTGGTGAGTCTGAGTCACATTACTAGCAGCTGGGTAGGTGAGTGTGGCAGGCCAGCCATAAAACGGCAGTTGTTCACAGTGATAATCTGTCCATGTGTATATGCAAATTGTGCACAATATAAAACTGCTTAATTCCTGTGTTTGGGGCTGGGAGCCCAGGAAATGTAGAGCAGGTTTAAAGGGAAGCCAGCTGATATAGATTGCTGGGAATCTGGCTTGCAATAGAGAGCTAATTAAGCCTGCTATATTTATCCACAAAGTGTAAAAGCAGTGTAATATGGAGGAAGTGGTGAAAGTGTTTGCTGAATTGGCTGTAGGGCAGCAAACGCTGGCTGCTGGGCAGCAAACTCAAATACAGTTACTACATGCTGAAATATAGGACATAAGAAAAGCTGGGCAGGTGCGGGAGGTGTTACAAAAGCTTACACCAACAGATGATATTGAGGCATTTTTGTGCACCTTTGAATGCACTGCTATTCGCTTAAAATTGCCAGGAGGAGTGGGCTGCCAGAATAGCTCCCTCTCTCACAGGGGAGATACAAAGAGCATATGTTGATTTAACAGTGTCTGAGGCCAGCTCCTATCCTCATCTGAAAGAGGCTATACTCAGTAGGGTTGGGGAAACTGGCCAGAGTAAAGCCCAGGAGTTTCATAAGTGGCAGTTGAACCCATCTGATCCTCCTAGAGTACAATTGGCAAAACTAGCCAAACTAGGTAAAGCCTGGTTGCAGCTGGATAAAAATTCTGCACAGCGTGTTGTGAAAATTGTTGCTCTAGATCATGCTATACGGGCATTAGAGTGAGTTGTACAACAATGGCTCTACAAGCTGACCCCCAAACAGTTGTGGAGTTAGCAGTGGTAATCCAGCTGTACCTGACTCTTGGGAAATTTAATAAAGTCAAGCAGGGATTCCAGCCAGTACCCAAGCCTAGAACCCAGGTCTCAGTTTTTAAAGCAAACAACCCACCTCCGACTGTGTGTTTTGGTTGTGGCGAGCCTGGTCATTTGCGCCGGTACTGCCCAAAGCAGGGCAAGCCGATGGACTGCAGTGTGGGAAAAACAACTCGACTGGTGCTCAGCATGGCTGCTTGAAGCATTTTCCTGACAGAGACTACCTTGTTTTGTTTGATGGTTCAAGTGGAAGGCCAAGAGATCTGTCCTTAGTGGATACTGGCAGTGAATTAACTATCATCTCTGCTAACCTGGGTCCACCCGGGGCTGATCTGGTGCTACCCCGGGTAAAGGTTATATGTGTACATGGGGATGTAGAAGAATGCCCCTCGAGTGCACCTCCCAGTAGTGATAAAAGGGCGATCTCTGTAGGTGGTAGCCGCAGTAGCCGCCAGACCACCCTACCCATTAATCTTAGGTCAGGATATTCCGTTACTGCAAGAGGTGGTTACTTGGCATGATGACAGCAGACGGACCACATCAGAGCTGTCCCAAGAGCCAAGCTCTGCAGTATCCCAAAGTTTGGTGGCTGTAACACCTTCCTTGGCCAGTGAGCAGCAGGAGGGGAGTGAGACCGAGGCACAGTGGATTCCCATCGGCAAGGAAGTGTTGTTACAGGACTTTGGCCAAGACCAATAGAATGATGGGAACTTGATAAACGCATTTGAAAATGTTGTAAAAGTAAATGGTAAAGTAATTACGGCCTTATCAACAGAAGGTGTACTATACTTTGCATTGAAAAATTATTTGTTATATCGTGTAACATATTTGCAGGTTAAAAAGTAGATGAATTGTTGGTTCCCCTGAAACAGGAGCAGTTGGTGTTGAGGGTGGCTCATACACACCTGTGGGGTGGGCATTTAGGTGAGGAGAAAACTCTCCAGCGTATTTAGTTAAGATTTTTTTGACCAGGCATTCATGCAGTAGTAAAAATTATTGTCAGGAATGTCCAGTGTGTCAGAAGACAGCACCCCGACCAGGGTTTTGGGCACCTTTGGTTCCCCTCCCTGTCATTTCTGTACCTTTTGAGAGAATTGGTATGAATCTGATAGGGCCAGTGGAAAAATCTGCTCATGGGCATCAATACATATTAGTGGTAGTAGATTATGCCACAAGGTACCCGGAGGCTATACCGCTATGTAATATGAATTCTAGCACTATTGCCCAGGAGTTATTGATGCTATATGCCCATATGGGAATACCAAAAGAGGTCCTGATGGATCAAGGTACCCCTTTTGTATCATAATTAATAAAAGATTTGTGCAGACTATTAAGGGTAAATAGGATTACCGCCTCAGTGTATCACCCACAAACAGATGGCATAGTAGAATGCTTTAACCAGACCCATTAACACATGATAAAGAGGGTGGTGTCACAAGAAAAGCGAGATTGGGATTTACTCCTCCCCTATTTGATGTTTGCAGTTTGAGAGGTGCCCCAATCCTCCATTGGGTTCAGTCCCTTCGAACTCCTCTATGGGAGGCAACCTAGAGGGATTTTAGATGTTTTAAATAAAGGGTGGGAGCAACAGTCATGCCAAGATCCTAATATCGTTCAGTTTGTGTCCCAATTAGGACCTGTAAACTACAGGGTACATATAGGAAATGGACCTCAGACTGCACACCTAGAACATATATATACATAATTGGAGGTGCTACCTGTGGAGACAATTGATATATGCACAAAAAGAAGAAGTACAGGTGCTCAACTCCAAATAAACTGATTGTATATAAATAAATACATTTTTGCAATGAATAGAGGGTTTTGGCATAATCTTGGCCAAGGTTATGGGCCTACCCACCACATCCGAGTAACCTCTGTCGGGTAGGTCCCTAACATACTAGGGTTCAAATCCACAGTGCAGGACACCTCCAAACTGGCCCAGCTAAGCTGCCCCAGGGCACCACCATAGTTAGAAAAGTGCAGTGTAAAAGATAGTTAAGAGCAGCTACTGCTGCATATAAAGAATGAAAATAAAAAAGTGAGGTACATGTATAATAAACAAACAGTGAAGGGTTAAAATGTGTTATAAAGGAAAATGTATTATAATGCGGTGCCCTGAAACAGATCAACCAAAGCAATCCAGAGGGACCCATGCCCCAAAAATGAACCAAAGCTGCACTACACAGTCTAAATATTTGCAGGTCTTACCTATCTTGTGCCTCTGACTGGTGTGCATATTACTATGCCAGACTCCATGCTCTAAACCAATGTAATAAGAGTGCTAGTCTGAGTGGAAAGTGTCTCAGGCTTTCCAGGTGTGCAAAGCAATGCACTGATTGGATTCATATAGGAAATGGACCTCAGACTGCACACCTAGAACATATATATACATAATTGGAGGTGCTACCTGTGGAGACAATTGATATATGCACAAAAAGAAGAAGTACAGGTGCTCAACTCCAAATAAACTGATTGTATATAAATAAATACATTTTTGCAATGAATAGAGGTTTTTGGCATAATCTTGGCCAAAGTTATGGGCCTACCCACCACATCTGTGTAACCTCTGTCAGGTAGGTCCCTAACATTCTAGGGTTCAAATCCAGAGTGCAGGACACCTCCAAACTGGCCCAGCTAAGCTGCCCCAGGGCACCAACATAGTTAGAAAAGTGCAGTGTAAAAGATAGTTAAGAGCAGCTACTGCTGCATAAAAAGAATGAAAATACAAAAGTGAGGTACATGTATAATAAACAGTGAAGGGTTAAAATGTGTTATAAAGGAAAATGTGTTATAATGCGGTGCCCTGAAACAGATCAACCAAAGCAATCCAGGGGGACCCACGCCCCAAAAATGAACCAAAGCTGCACTACACAGTCTAAATATTTGCAGGTCTTACCTATATTGTGCCTCTGACTGGTGTGCATATTACTATGCCAGACTCCATGCTCTAAACCAATGTAGTAAGAGTGCTAGTCTGAGTGGAAAGTGTCTCAGGCTTTCCAGGTGTGCAAAGCAATGCACTGATTGGATTCATATAGGAAATGGACTTCAGACTGCACACCTAGAACATATATATACATAATTGGAGGTGCTACCTGTGGAGACAATTGATATATGCACAAAAAGAAATAGTACAGGTGCTCAACTCCAAATAAACTGATTGTATATAAATAAATACATTTTTGCAATGAATAGAGGTTTTTGGCATAATCTTGGCCAAGGTTATGGGCCTACCCACCACATCCGGGTAACCTCTGTCGGGTAGGTCCCTAACATACTAGGGTTCAAATCAAGAGTGCAGGACACCTCCAAACTTAGCTGGGCCGGTTTGGAGGTGTCCTGCACTCTGGATTTGAACCCTAGTATGTTAGGGACCTACCCGACAGAGGTTACCCGGATGTGGTGGGTAGGCCCATAACCTTGGCCAAGATTATGCCAAAAACCTCTATTCATTGCAAAAATGTATTTATTTATATACAATCAGTTTATTTGGAGTCGAGCACCTGTACTTCTTCTTTTTGTGCATATATCAATTGTCTCCACAGGTAGCACCTCCAATTATGTATATATATGTTCTAGGTGTGCAGTCTGAGGTCCATTTCCTATATGAATCCAATCAGTGCATTGCTTTGTACACCTGGAAAGCCTGAGACACTTTCCACTCAGACTAGCACTCTTACTACATTGGTTTAGAGCATGGAGTCTGGCATAGTAATATGCACACCAGTCAGAGGCACAATATAGGTAAGACCAGCAAATATTTAGACTGTGTAGTGCAGCTTTGGTTCATTTTTGGGGCATGGGTCCCCCTGGATTGCTTTGGTTGATCTGTTTCAGGGCACCGCATTATAACACATTTTCCTTTATAACACATTTTAACCCTTCACTGTTTGTTTATTATACATGTACCTCACTTTTTTATTTTCATTCTTTATATGCAGCAGTAGCTGCTCTTAACTATCTTTTACACTGCACTTTTCTAACTATGGTGGTGCCCTGGGGCAGCTTAGCTGGGCCAGTTTGGAGGTGTCCTGCACTCTGGATTTGAACCCTAGTATGTTAGGGACCTACCCAACAGAGGTTACCCGGATGTGGTGGGTAGGCCCATAACCTTGGCCAAGATTATGCCAAAAACCTCTATTCATTGCAAAAATGTATTTATTTATATACAATCAGTTTATTTGGAGTCGAGCACCTGTACTTCTTTTTGTGCATATATCAATTGTCTCCACAGGTAGCACCTCCAATTATGTATATATATGTTCTAGGTGTGCAGTCTGAGGTCCATTTCCTATATGAATCCAATCAGTGCATTGCTTTGTACACCTGGAAAGCCTGAGACACTTTCCACTCAGACTAGCACTCTTACTACATTGGTTTAGAGCATGGAGTCTGGCATAGTAATATGCACACCAGTCAGAGGCACAATATAGGTAAGACCTGCAAATATTTAGA
This sequence comes from Taudactylus pleione, assembly GCA_031769625.1. Classification (NCBI taxonomy): domain Eukaryota; kingdom Metazoa; phylum Chordata; class Amphibia; order Anura; family Myobatrachidae; genus Taudactylus; species Taudactylus pleione. The sequence goes on along the minus strand of JAUIMM010000081.1, from coordinate 6,758,997 downwards.
CTGTGTAGTGCAGCTTTGGTTCATTTTTGGGGCGTGGGTCCCCCTGGATTGCTTTGGTTGATCTGTTTCAGGGCACCGCATTATAACACATTTTCCTTTATAACACATTTTAACCCTTCACTGTTTGTTTATTATACATGTACCTCACTTTTTTATTTTCATTCTTTATATGCAGCAGTAGCTGCTCTTAACTATCTTTTACACTGCACTTTTCTAACTATGGTGGTGCCCTGGGGCAGCTTAGCTGGGCCAGTTTGGAGGTGTCCTGCACTCTGGATTTGAACCCTAGTATGTTAGGGACCTACCCGACAGAGGTTACCCGGATGTGGTGGGTAGGCCCATAACCTTGGCCAAGATTATGCCAAAAACCTCTATTCATTGCAAAAATTTATTTATATACAATCAGTTTATTTGGAGTCGAGCACCTGTACTTCTTTTTGTGCATATATCAATTGTCTCCACAGGTAGCACCTCCAATTATGTATATATATGTTCTAGGTGTGCAGTCTGAGGTCCATTTCCTATATGAATCCAATCAGTGCATTGCTTTGTACACCTGGAAAGCCTGAGACACTTTCCACTCAGACTAGCACTCTTACTACATTGGTTTAGAGCATGGAGTCTGGCATAGTAATATGCACACCAGTCAGAGGCACAATATAGGTAAGACCAGCAAATATTTAGACTGTGTAGTGCAGCTTTGGTTCATTTTTGGGGCGTGGGTCCCCCTGGATTGCTTTGGTTGATCTGTTTCAGGGCACCGCATTATAACACATTTTCCTTTATAACACATTTTAACCCTTCACTGTTTGTTTATTATACATGTACCTCACTTTTTTATTTTCATTCTTTATATGCAGCAGTAGCTGCTCTTAACTATCTTTTACACTGCACTTTTCTAACTATGGTGGTGCCCTGGGGCAGCTTAGCTGGGCCAGTTTGGAGGTGTCCTGCACTCTGGATTTGAACCCTAGTATGTTAGGGACCTACCCGACAGAGGTTACCCGGATGTGGAGGGTAGGCCCATAACCTTGGCCAAGATAATGCCAAAAACCTCTATTCATTGCAAAAATTTATTTATTTATATACAATCAGTTTATTTGGAGTTGAGCACCTGTACTTCTTTTTGTGCAAACTACAGGGTACGACAGGAGGGTAGAAGGAAGGAGGAAGGAGAAAGGAGGCACAAATTTACCATGTACATCTTTTAAAACCCTGGAAAAAAAGTGCCAGTCAGCCCTCTATAGTGGCAAAAAAAAACACCAGACTGTCATGTACCCATTGAGGTCACCCTCAGTCTTAGCCAAAAACAGGAAGTAGTGAGTTCAGTAGCACGAAACCAAGATGTATTCTCTACTATACCGGGAAAGACCCAAATCATATAGCATGACATTGTTACTCCTGCCGGGGGTGATAATAAAGCAGAGACCTTATTGCATACCTGAGGCAAAATGGGCAGCAGTAAAATTGGAGGTGGAGGAGATGCTGCACTTAGTTGTCGTAGAGAAGTCAAACACTGAATGGAATAAACCCATTGTCTTAAAGTGGGTAAACACTATACAGATATATTTGCAGATCGAGTGATCTGCAGATATATCTGCAGATGATGGTCATTCATACACACTGAATGGCCATCATCTGTGTCTGGCTGTGGGTCCCGGCGGCCAGGGGGCGTGTCCCGGGAGGCATGTCCCGCTCCCTCCCCGCGATTGCCACTGTGTGTGTACGGGCGGTCTGCAGAAATCCTCTATCTTAGCTGGAAATTGCTGCCCAGAGAATGCAAGTACTCAACTGTGGAACAGGAGTGCTTGCTGATTAAGTAGGCAGTAAAGTGGCTAAAATATTATCTGTTGGGGCAAGAATTCCGGCTAGTCACAGATCATGCACACAAACAAAGATGTAAATGCTCGGGAGACCCACTGGTTTTTGGCTTTAACACCATTCAAATTACAGCATTGACCAGGGAAACAGCACCTCAATGCTTATGCTCTTTCTAGAAGGCTTGCAGGTCCCGAACCTCAGAGCCATGCCATTGAGAGCCTGGCTGGACCCGGGTAATGGAGGGGGTGTAGCCTAAACATGGGAGGCATGGCCATGCCCCCTTGAAAAAAATTAAATAAATAATTGTTAGTTTTCAGCGCCGAGGAGGGGGACACTGTAAACCCCCCAGCCCGGTGCTAAGCAGTTGGCGGGTGCGATCAGTGTGATCGCTCCCCCCCCACAGCCATAGGAGACTGCTCCACCTGCTGCAGCAGCCGCGAGCAGTCTCACACAGCATCCCAGCACAAGCTGTGTGCTGAGCTGCTGTGGGGGAGGGGGGGAACGACGTTGGACCCGGGCTCCCGCTGGGCCCCTCTAGCAAGCCCGGGCCTGGGTAAACTGTACCCGCTCCCCCCCTCTCGGCGCCCATGCTCAGAGCAACCATATGGTGAAGCTAAGGGAGGAAGAGGGGGTGCAAAGCGAGCTCTGGAAAGTGGTAGCGGATTGTGTTCCCAGTCGGATGACGCAAATAGGACGCAAATAGAGGTAGGCAAGGCAGAGAGCTTGCCTGAAAAAGTTTTAGCTTCACCAAGGTGTTGAAGCTAAAGGGGAAGGAGTGTAAAAGGGACAGCATGCTTTCACATGAGGTTAATATGGAGCAGAAGGTTTGTGCAGAGATGGAGCAATAAACAGCATGGTAATGAGATCCAGACCAAGTTTTCCTGGGGTTAGGTGTAAGCCACAAAGCTAGGCTAATTAGCAGCACCTGTTATCTGTCTTTAAAGTTGTGTTAGCGCAAAACCACAACGATCCTGACGGTGAATTAGTCGCCCAGGTTATAGGCCTGGGGGTGACTAGTGTTAGGGATCCTGGACCTGAGGGTCCACTAAAAGAACTGTGTTGCTTTATGAAATATTCTGTGTACCTGCTGTAACATCTTGCCTGTGAACACTGCACTGACCTGTATATCTGCCTGTGGTGAGAAAATAAACTTCTGTTGGATTTTACTCCGGTCTTTGTGATTCTTGTCACACCCCTTAAAAGTCCTGCGTTTGCCCCTGCCCTGTGATGAAAGACTGGATAAATGGTGTTTTAGTGAAGTGCAGATAATTCTGAAACTATATCCCTATTTACTGTATGTTGCCCCATATCTAAAAGTAAAAATAATGAGCAGTAAAATTTAATTTGTGCCCAGGAAAGAGGTCAATCCTAGTGTAGAGTAATAACCCTAGACCTACACCTAACCCTCCCACCCCACAGCCTAAACCTAACCCCCTTGCACTGCCTAGACTAAACCTTCCCTCCTGAAGCCTAACCCTACCCCTCCCCCCCTGCAGCCTAACCCTAACCCTCCCCCTAGTGCCTAACCCTAATCCCAATACTTACCATCGGGATGTCAGCGGCCGGAATGCTGGCACTGAGATCCAGACTGGTGTTGAGATTATGGCTCCGGCATTCTGAGCGCTGGCATCCCACCCGCCTGGATCTCAACTTCATCTCGACAGAACAGATGACCTCAGAAATCATTGGGAGAAATAGTGTGGGTTTTTGGGTCATATATATGACATAGGTTGTGATTCAGAGGTGTTTTCAGGTAAAGCTTAGGGCGCAAGTGCCCCAATGTTTTACCTCTGTGCATGCGTCCCAGGCGCATTGCGCATGCATCCCGATGTCTACCATCATGAGATGCAAATCAAAATTGCAGAAAGAGCCATGCAATTTCCATGGTCGTTCTGGGCAGTAACTGGTGGGGGGGAAATGACAGCAGCACTAGTGTCCACTGGCAAGATTTGCATGTTTACTAAAAAATCACTGATCACTGGAGAATACACTGCACAACAATGAAAATGTTTCCGTTGTGAAAATAGTTACTTCTAATTGATTTCAGCATGCAAAGAATGAATATGACATTTAAAACTCTCAGTTAGCTCTGAGTTCCGAGGTATAGCCCATTTATGACGATGTAGGGGTATTCCTAGTGAAGTGGGCAGAATGGAGAGAATCTTACCAGCAATCTGCGTTACGCGCAGAGGGGGCGGGGCCTAATGACCCAATTAAATGAATCAGTTATTTGTCCCCTCCCCTAATCAAATATATGCGATTCACGGGATTACCCACACAAGATAACTGTGGTGCACTGAGTGACAAGCATAGTGAGCGATTCCACCAAGACATTTCAGCAATGGAACAAAGATATCAGGGTAGGTGAATCACTACTGTTGGACAGTGACAAGAGATGCCCCAGAAGAGGAGTACAAGCGACAAGCAAAGAGAAAGCACCCCTATGAATTAGGGGTGAGCGGGTTCGGATTTCAGAAAACCGAACCCCCCCGAGCCCCCCCGACCCGAGGCAGATCCGAGTCAGGCTCGACTTTTCCCGCCTGACTCGGATTCTGAAATCGAGGCAAAACGTCATCATCCCGCCTTCCGAGTCTTGCGGGTTTTGGATCCTATAGAAGGTACCCGCGTCGGCGACATTTTCACACTCGGCTGTGGACAGTGAAGAGGGAGGGTGGGAGTTACGGCTGGCTGGGCTGTGTAGTGTAGTGTAGTGTAGTGCAGAGTAGTGTTGTGCTGTGCTGTGCTGTGTTGCGCTGTGCTGCTGTTGTCCATAGGGGCTGTGTCCACTACTTCAAAGTCCATAGGGGCTGGCTGTGTTGTGCTGTGCTGCTGTTGTTAATAGGGGCTGTGTCCACTACTTCAAAGTCCATAGGGGCTGGCTGGACTGTGTTGTGCAGTCAGTTGTCCATAGGGGCTGTGTCCACTCCAAAGTCCTGTGCAGTGTCCCAGTCCTAAAGGGGTGCTGTAGTGTTGTCCAGGGGGTGCTCTGTCCATCAGGGGTGCTCCCCCTAAGTGCTAAAGAAAAAATATTTTTTCTGTGTTTGTGATTTGTGTGCGCAGTAGCCGCACGTGCATCAACAAAGTAGTGCCAAGCGTGTGCCTGTGTCATAAGTAAAGGGCCAGCTGGCTTGACCGTTAAAGGGTGCTGTAACCCCCAAAGTACACTCCAAACCAAATAACAAAATATTTTCTGTGTTTGTGAATTGTGTGCGCAGTAGCAGCACATGCATCAACAAAGTAGTGCCAAGCGTGCGCCTGTGTCATAAGTAAAGGGCCAGCTGGCTTGACCGTTAAAGGGTGCTGTAACCCCCAAAATACACTCCAGTCCAAACCAAATAAAAAAATATTTTCTGTGTTTGTGAATTGTGTGCGCAGTAGCCGCACATGCATCAACAAAGTAGTGCCAAGCGTGCACCTGTGTCATAAGTAAAGGGCCGGCTGGCTTGACCGTTAAAGGGTGCTGTAACCCCCAAAGTACACTCCAGTCCAAACCAAATAAAAAAATATTTTCTGTGTTTGTGAATTGTGTGCGCAGTAGCCGCACTTGCATCAACAAAGTAGTGCCAAGCGTGCGCCTGTGTCATAAGTAAAGGGCCGGCTGGCTTGACCGTTAAAGGGTGCTGTAACCCCCAAAGTACACTCCAGTCCAAACCAAATAAAAAAATATTTTCTGTGTTTGTGAATTGTGCGCGCAGTAGCCGCACGTGTATCAACAAAGTAGTGCCAAGCGTGCGCCTGTGTCATAAGTAAAGGGCCGGCTGGCTTGACCGTTAAAGGGTGCTGTAACCCCCAAAGTACACTCCAGTCCAAACCAAATAAAAAAATATTTTCTGTGTTTGTGAATTGTGTGCGCAGTAGCCGCACGTGTATCAACAAAGTAGTGCCAAGCGTGCGCCTGTGTCATAAGTAAAGGGCCGGCTGGCTTGACCGTTAAAGGGTGCTGTAACCCCCAAAGTACACTCCAGTCCAAACCAAATAAAAAAATATTTTCTGTGTTTGTGAATTGTGTGCGCAGTAGCAGCACGTGCATCAACAAAGTAGTGCCAAGCGTGCGCCTGTGTCATAAGTAAAGGTCCAGCTGGCTTGATTATTAAAAGGTGCTGTAACCCCCAAAGTACACTCCAAACCAAATAACAAAATATTTTCTGTGTTTGTGAATTGTGCGCGCAGTAGCCGCACGTGTATCAACAAAGTAGTGCCAAGCGTGCGCCTGTGTCATAAGTAAAGGGCCGGCTGGCTTGACCGATAAAGGGTGCTGTAACCCCCAAAGTACACTCCAGTCCAAACCAAATAAAAAAATATTTTCTGTGTTTGTGAATTGTGTGCGCAGTAGCCGCACGTGCATCAACAAAGTAGTGCCAAGCGTGCGCCTGTGTCATAAGTAAAGGGCCAGCTGGCTTGACCGTTAAAGGGTGCTGTAACCCCCAAAGTACACTCCAGTCCAAACCAAATAAAAAAATATTTTCTGTGTTTGTGAATTGTGTGCGCAGTAGCAGCACGTGCATCAACAAAGTAGTGCCAAGCGTGCGCCTGTGTCATAAGTAAAGGGCCAGCTGGCTTGATTATTAAAAGTTGCTGTAACCCCCAAAGTACACTCCAAACCAAATAACAAAATATTTTCTGTGTTTGTGAATTGTGTGCGCAGTAGCCGCACGTGCATCAATAAAGTAGTGCCAAGGGTGCGCCTGTGTCATAAGTAAAGGGCCGGCTGGCTTGACTGTTAAAGGGTGCTGTAACCCCCAAAGTACACTCCAGTCCAAACCAAATAAATAAATATTTTCTGTGTTTGTGAATTGTGTGCGCAGTAGCTGCACGTGCATCAACAAAGTAGTGCCAAGCGTGCGCCTGTGTCATAAGTACAGGGCCGGCTGACTTGACCATTAAAGGGTGCTGTAACCCCCGAAGTGCACTCCAAACCAAATAACAAAATATTTTCTGTGTTTGTGAATTGTGTGCGCAGTAGCCGCACGTGAATCAACAAAGTAGTGCCAAGCGTGCGCCTGTGTCATAAGTAAAGGGCCAGCTGGCTTGACCATTAAAGGGTGCTGTAACCCCCAAAGTACACTCCAGTCCAAACCAAATAAAAAAATATTTTCTGTGTTTGTGAATTGTGTGCGCAGTAGCCGCACATGCATCAACAAAGTAGTGCCAAGCGTGCGCCTGTGTCATAAGTCAAGGGCCGGTTTGGACATCTGGTCCGGACTGAAGGACGTGCCAACAATTTCTGACAAGTCTACTGTCACTGCATATGATACTGTCCTCAAAGCAGCAGCAACAAGCGTGCGTCTGTCTGTTAAAGGGTGGTGTAACCATCAAAGTGCGCTCCACAAACAATAAAAAAATTCTTCTTTTTTTTCTGTCTTTGTGAAATGTGTGGGCTGTAGCCGCACCTGCATCCTTAAAGCAGCAGCGACAAGCGTGCGTCTCTTTGTTAAAGGATTACATCGGTGACAGCATCCAAATAGGCATGTCAGACAGTCCGTACCTGTACTGGCAGGAAAAAGAAGCAATTTGGAGGTCCCTGTACAAACTGGCTCTATTTTATCTGAATTGCCCCCCCTCCAGTGTGTACTCCGAAAGAGTGTTTAGTGCAGCTGGGAACCTTGTCAGCGAAAGGCATAGGAGGTTGCTTCCACAAAATGTGGAGAAGATGATGTTCATAAAATGAATTATCAACTCTTCCAGGAAGACCAGCCTCCAGAACGTACAGAGGGACCTGTGGTTGTGGATTCCAGCAGGGACGAATTAATACTCTGTGAGGATGAGGCTGTACACAACACTGAAGAGGGTGAGGAATCGGTGGATGAGGAGGATGAGGACGACATCTTGCCTCCGTAGAGCCAGTTTGTGCAGGGACAGATTAATTGCCAGCTTGTTTTGTGGGGGCCCAAACGAACCAATCATTTCAGCCACAGTCGTGTGGCAGACCCTGGCGCTGAAATGATTGGTTTGTTAAAGTGTGCATGTCCTGTTTATACAACATAAGGGTGGGTGGGAGGGCCCAAGGACAATTCCATCTTGCACCTCTTTTTTTTCTTTGAATTATGTACTGTTTGGGGCCTAGTTTTTCAAACTTCCATCCTGTATGCCACTGCAGTGTCACTCCTAGATGGACCACGTGTTTGTGCCGCCCACTCGTATCTCTTAGCATAGTCATCCAGCTACCTCGGTGCAACCTTTTGGATATAAAAACACTATTGTGAGGTGTGAGGTGTTCAGAATAGACTGGAAATGAGTGGAAATTAAGGTTATTGAGGTTAATAATAGCATAGGAGCAGAAAAACACACAAATTCTGTGATTTTAGCTGTTTTTATGCTTTTTTTAAAAAAAAATACAGATCCAAAACACAAAACCTAGAACACAAAACACGGAAGGGTGGTTTTGGCAAAACCAATCCAGATCCAAAACACGAAGAAAGATCCAGATCCAAAACCAAAACACAAAACACGAAAAGTGGCCGGTGCACACCCCTACTATGAATAGGCCACTATATTAGATAGCACTTTCGTATTCTGTATGTTTACTTCATATGCTGTATGTTTGTTTCGTATGCTGTATGTTTGTTTCGTATGCTGTATGTTTGTTTTGTTTTGTGTTCTTATTTGTGATTGATTGAATTAAAACAACTGTTATTTTTTTTCTATCAAGAAAATATCAGATTACTAAATGTACATACAGTATAGTGCAAACAGTGTAGCTAAAAAAATAGAGCTAGTAAAAACATTCTGAAATCATTTTAGCATTTCTTGACCTCAAATTAGTAATGTATGACTATTTTTAGAAAGGAAACAAATTAAAGGTATTAATTTGTTGTACAGTGATATTAAAGAAATCCCCCAAATTGGGATTAATGTATATTTTTGGAACATAGGGGGAGAGTCTCCTAGACAGTCCCGCTGTAATCCAGAAAGTTGGGAGGTATGATAAAGGTCTCCCCCACCCACTGAAAAATAACAGAGGAAAAGTATTAGTACACTATTAGCATTAGAGTACAACTTCCCTCATAATTTATAGGGTAAAATAACCATGTCCCTTTCTAGCAATGTGACAATCATTAAATAAACTGCTCTATGTGGCACCATTTCTAAGGTAGCCTATTGTTTGAATCACATTGATGTTAGATTATCCAGCTATCATAACAATTCATTTAAAATTGACTGTTTTAATGCTCCTGGTGGAAATGTACAAAGAGCTGTAAGATGAAAATGGCTTGTTAGCAAATACACCAACATTTCAAAGTCTTATTTAAATAAGTGTTAAAACAGTTTTTCAATATGCCTTTAGTTTCCATTGTAATATATAGCAGATATGAGTCCGTCCTGACGATACTGAATTGCTTTCAGTTATCATGCCTATCTTTGACCATAATGTCATGTAATCATTTTTTTCCAAACAAAGCTATTAGAAGCGATCTTACAACTCAGCAGCTTAAGAGAATATTTATGTAGCAAGTCTGAATTAAATCTAAGAATATAAACCATTCCACACAAGCAAATGTCTATTCATAGCATGCACAGGACCACACAAGATATCTAATTAACAAAATATCAGGAAGGACGCTAAAACCACAGTCTTAACCTTCCCAAATGGTTTGTCTCTACTCCCACAAGTGCAGATGTTAAAACAGTACAGATGAAGGGTCAGCGGAATTGTTTAACAGCTTATAGGGATAGCACAAGAATCTCAAAACAAACTATGCATCATCTTACTGCATCTACACAAGAAGCTTTGTCTGTCTGTCTATGGGGGAGATGTAGCAATCCTTGGAGAGAGATAAAGTGGAGAAGTTGTGCAAAACAACCAGTGAGCTTCTACCTGTCCTTTACCTAGCACAGTCTTTGAAATGACAGTTAGACGATGATTGTTTGCTCTTTGAACGACAACTCCATATTATCTTTCTCCAAGCCTTGATACATCTTCCCCTGCATGTCTGATTTTTAGTTTTATTATGTATAAAACTAATGTACAAAGAGGAAGGGGTTTTTATTTTAAAAATCTCTCTGATAATTGGAGGATTTTGTGGTTCTGAACATAATCACGTACTGTCTCCAAGAATGTCCAGGATATTGGAATATGTGTGTACAGGTTGGTGTGGCAGAGTTAGCTGATGCCATGAGACAGCAAACTGCCCAGATTGCTTAACCAGTGGGGTGGTTTATTGATAACAGTGACAGTACAGCCGTACTCATAGTTATCCACACTGATTATGGAGCAGAGCTGGATGTCATACAACTTACCAATTGATGAGTGTATGTGTGTATTGCTGGTAGCAGAGGATGGTTGTATAAGACAGTATATCGCAGATCTCATGGAGCTAAGTGGAAGACTTGAAACTCCCACTGTGGCGCTCTAACACAGTGAACAAGATGGCCCCACTCATGCACTATACTAGGTTTGGTGGCCATCTTGGTAAGGGAATGAAGCCTCCCTAGAGTTTCCAATATGGAGTCTGCGCAGTAGCACTATCCATCTTCAACACAGCAGACTCACAAATTTCAGGGCTCCCCAAGACTCCTGAGAGAATAGGTCGAACTCCCTCATGCTGCCCACTTACGCATGTAGTGGATTGTCCAGAGGCTTGATCACTGATATATATCATACCTGCCGACTTTCTGGCTGCTCCTTCCTGGAGGGAGCAGCCAGATAAGCAGGACAGGGGGGGCGTGGCCGGTACAAGGGGGAGTTGCCGGGCGGTGACATCACTTGAAGGCGTGGTGGGGGCGGGGTCACGCAATCGCGTCAGTTTGGCCCCGCCCCCGCTATGCAATGCCGATAAAATAGGCATTGTGTAGCAGGGGGCGGGGCCAAAATTACGCAAATCACGTCACCGCCCCCCCCGCTGCGGGGGTTGCAGGGGTCATTGCGGGGGGGATAGGAGGGTTGGGTGGCAGCCAGGAGAATTGCCTGCCTTCCCGGGAGGTCGGGAGCGGCACCCAATTTTTGGGAGGCTCCCGACCAAATCAAGTATGATATATATATATACACAGAGCCGGATTAAGGGGGGCTATAAAGGGGCGAGTACCACCGGGCCACCTTGCCTGTCGCCCACTGCCTTCTATAAACTAAACAATAGTAATGGCAGAGGAGGGCATTTCAATTCCTGTGCTGCCATTACACAGGCACAGGCAATACAGCAGCGGAGGTCCATCTCTGCAGCTCCGTCACACTACAGTGAGCAGTGGACATCCCAGATGAGGCTGAGCTGCATTAGGGGTCAGAAGAGCTGAGTCCTGATTGGAGGTGCTCATCACATGCTCCTTTGACACCCCCCCCGGTGCTCAGCATCATGGGAATGATTACACCAGTGTCTGCCTGCAGCTAAGATCGGGACTGCTGCAGGGACTAAGGATAATCAGACAATCACTAAGTAAGTAAATATTCTTTTTTAATTTTCTTTTATAATTAGCTTCTGCATGTGTTCTTTTAATACTGTCCCTTTTGTGTACCAATGTATATGTAAAAGCACTAAGCTACTGAAGTGCCAAAGTCATGGTATAGCAGTATGTAAAGGTAATGGTAGGTGGCGTCACTGTATTGTGACATCTTGGAAATCCCCAGACCTGCATTAGTTGTAATTTGACATCTCGTGAGTCAGTTCAAACACCGACTAGGCTATTCATGGCAAGGCAAAATTAATTAACGGAATTCGAACGGGTCATGATAGTGGGTACCTGATGGATGGGACATTCAACATTCCTTGAACTATAGTGTCACGTGTGTACTGGGAATACCTCATGGAAGGCATTACCAACCACCATGGACAGGATAGTGGCCAACCACAGGTGCTTAATATTCATGACAAGTAACACTGGCTCAGATCACATCCACATTCAATACAGGAGGTACCAGATGCATGTAGAGCAGGTCAGTGCAGCGTTCTTTTTACACGGATATGGGAGCAGAAGACCCACTAGAGTGCCCTTGTTAACACTACGACACCAGACAAAGCGCCTCACCTGTGCTCGTGGCATCGCTAATTGGATCCTGGAGGACTGGTATCATGTGACGTGGTCCTTTGAGTCACAGTTCCAGTTGTTTAGGGCTGATAGTAGGGTTTGGCCATAGACTGCAGTTGTTATCCAGGCACCATGCAGACTGGTGGTTGTTCCATTATGGTATGGGTTGTGTTCACATGGCATGGGTTGGGTCCACTAGTCTGCCTGAACAAATCATTGACCGGTAACCACTCTGTTGCATTGTGTCTTTGGTCCCAAGTTGTTCAAAATTGCTTTGAGGAGCATTCTGGGGAGTTCTGATGAATGGTGTGGCCACCACGTTCGCCCAACATGAACCCATTTGCGCATTTATGGAATATAGTAGAGAGGTTCATTTGCATCCAAGATCCTGTACCTACAAATATCAGGGAGCTGTGGGAAACTATCCAGATGGCATGGGTCAAAATCGCTCCAGAGGTTTTCTGTCCACTTATGGAATTGATGCTACATTGAGGTGCTGCACTTCGCCAGGCTAGAGGGGATCCTAGATGATGCTATGATACTAGGCATTTATCCCATCATTTTATGATTGATGATTTCATATATATACGTGTGTGTTTGTGTGTATACCAGACACCTTAGTCAACAGATTGACATAAAGTTGCTGGTATGTAAAGAGTAATTATAGATGGATTGGAAGGGGGCCTTGCTTAGAGCTTCATGGGATCTTAATCTGGGTCTAATTCAGAGTCTGTCCCCGTTGCAGAAGTGTCGATAGGACCTGCACTGCTGCCGCATGGAGGTGCAGGGGGCAGAGCCACACACACAGCGGGCACAGCCAGGGGAGCAGTGCTGACAATAGGAGGGAGGTTCCACTGGTCTTCAGTGCACTGGGCAACCAGAAGACTTAATCTTGCCCTTTATATACAGCAGATCCATGAGTAAAAGAAAGAGACATACTTTTAAAATTAACTTTAACAGAATAAAAGCCTCACCAGTATCACTTTTTCTCAAATGTAAAAAGAATACAAATAGAAAATAATCCCCATAAAAAACACCTACACACTACTGCTTACCTCTGCAAAATTATCAAGTCTGAACTCCTTATTACTAGTTGTTGGTGGACAGTCAATCACAAGTGTATCCCCATGCTTTGCGGCTTGTTGTCATTGGTGCTTGAGACTCTATTTCCCTGGATAGTGAATCAACAGCAGCCAGCGTTGGAAAACAATCGTAATTGGCTGTCATGATTTTGAGGCAGTTGGCAGTAGTGTGCTGTCTAATGTAATCATTTCATTATAGGGATTTATTTTACTTTATCAGTTTAATAGGCAGTGGTTTTGGTCACAGAAATGAAGAACAACATCTACTATACTTAATTACAAGGTTTGTACCATATAGTTGGTCCATACCGAAAAAGATACAGTAGGTATTCCAGGACATATTTGTAAACAAGAGGTTACTTTGAAAGTACTGTATTTGGCCCAGGTAACATATTTAATAAATACAATTAATATGGTGCATCAGAAGTTATAAAGCTGCTTAAATTAACTTCACGGTAACTCCCTGCTATCAAAGACTGGCATGGCAGAGCCAATGAAGGTGGTAACAATGACTGGCTTATCATTTGTGTTTTGTTAAGGAGCAAACACACCCTTACAGTTACTAGCGGCACATAGGTACATAACCATACTTCCCAGGTGTAGAACACTGTGTTCTGGCATCAACGTGAAGATGGAAAGCTATGTTCATTTGCTCTAGTCTAGGCTACCCCACATGAGTATGCCATTGTACTATGGTCAATGTCAGGGCCAGATTAAGGGGGGGGGCAACAGGGGTTGTTGTCCTGGGGGCCCCACACATAGAGGGCCCCTCACACAGGGTCAATGTGACCCTGCTGAGAACAGGTGTCAGATGTTCCTGGATGGGGGCTGGGCTCAGAAGCCGTGACTGTTCTATTGTATGCAACAGCACTGTCAGTGCTGCTGCATGCAGCACAGACTCAGAGCAGCCCCCAAATCCCTTAATTAGAGTCATGTGACACATGTCCGTGATGCTGAGAAGGGAACCCAGGAGCAGCTCTGCCGGCCGGGACACATCAGATGAGAGAGCCACCGTATGGGACTGGAGGGGGGACAGGACATAGGCACAGGCGCCATGTGGCTTGGGGGTGGGATAGGCACAGGTGCCATGTGGCTTGGAGGGCCTCCCACAACTTAGTTGCCCCAGGGCCCCCACAAGCCTTAATCCGGCCCTGGTCACTGTATAACAATACCTTGGAAATTACTCCCAAAAAGTCTTAATATTTGCAAAACAGTCACTAAGTGGGGTGTAACCTAGGATAAATGTGGGCACGGTTATTTGGGTCAAGGACAAGTTAAGGTGGACCGTGGTCATGGCTGAATGCCTCAGGAAAAGGATAAATTGTGTCCTTATTTTGACGGCTATAGTGTGTAAAGGTATGGTCAGGGGGGACTTGACAGTGAAAAGACTTTTCTGCTGCAGATACTCCAAGGCAGGAAATATCAGTGTTGGTTCTTTGACAAAAGACTTCTGGCCCTCATCATTCCTCCCACACCCCTATCTGTTATTTCTCACTGGTAACATAAGATGTATCTCAAGATTTTGTTGAGAATTGATGATGTCTAGGGCATTGTGGGCAAATATGCTATAAATTGGTAATTGGGCACTTCATATGCCTTGTTAGGCATTTGTGTTTTTCTTCTTCAGGGAAATGGATGATTGATAGGATCAAACCAAATAACACAAAATAGAAATTAATAAAAGTAAAAAGCTCTAAAAAAAAAATAATATAAAAACACTTAATTGTTGCTCAATAGCACTTTGCTGTACTAGGTTTACAGCTCACGTGACTACATGGTAAATGTAGCTCTGCTTACCCTTTCTAACAGAGTAATGCCCATTGTTCAACCAATCCAAACAATTTTCTCCAAACAACTTTTGCCACATTCTAGATGTGTTTTCAATGTATCTATAAACATATTTGTGCACATGGTACCAGGCCAAGGAGACATTAGCAGCCACCCATTCTCTGTAACAGTTAAATGAAAGTCCCATTAGCATCTCTTACAGCTCATTTAAAACTGACTGCAATCTTAAATTCATAATTTGCTGCTAATAGGCGTATCCGACTGTATTTAAGGGATTCCGGCCCCTGGCTTTTTGCTCTGAGTGTCGGTTATAAATGTTTCATTGATTTTCTCAAAGTGTTTAACAAGGATCAATCAAAGGCAATCAATAGCTCTATTTGTCCAAATCATGGCTGGGTCAGCAACTGCATCACTGAGAAGTATCAGGCGAAAGATGACAGGAGAAAAGTATGTAATTAAACTACATAGTGCACTGCTTGTATGACAGCAGTAAGAATCACACTTATATCCCCACAGGCATTCTACAGCTAAATAGTATTCAATAAATGTCTTAAAAAAATAATTTTATTAAACAATGTCAATGAAGTAGTTTTATTACTTATTTTATTACTTGTTTTATGCTACTGACTTTGTTATTATTAATTCTTGCTAATCAAAGCATAATTAGAATGCTACTGCTCAACAGGCTCTCTGAACAATCTTATGTTTATTCCTAAATTAAACGAACATTGTAATATAATGAATACACTTTTTTCTTCTGTTTGAATTAAGTTGACAGCAGAAGATAAAATCTAGGATGTTTATTTATTTAGTTATATTATGTAAAATAGTTTATATATGTACTGTAGTCAGTTGCTAACAGCAAGTAAAGCAATAAAAAATACAATTACAGTTAGTCTCCGATCTGTAATTGTAATTGACTCTGGCACCCTTGGTGCCAGAGTCATCCATAGCCCCCGGGTGTCGGAGACTCTATACCTTATTAAGTGCCCCTATAGTAGTGGGGACCCAACTGAGCCTACCCCAGCCAGGTGTAAAGGAGGACTGGAGAGGTGGGCCCTAAGGATGAATTTAATTATCTGCACCATGCCGCTGTGCACATTACTGCTTATTACGGTGAGCAATCTTCGCTCATTTTCCTGTGCACTTCTATGGGTGTTGGGAAAAATTAATGTAGATATATCGCCACACAGTGCTTTTGTGACCCTTCCAGAGGCATATTTCGGAGAATTGAACTGCCCCCTATGTTTATGGGTACTCTGCAGTGGAGGTGGCTTGGGTCACCATTGTTTTTCTTATGAAAATCTGGATCTATTTGATGTCACATGACTACATTCTCAATTAAAAAAATAGAGTTGCATTCAAGATGGTCGACTTCAAGATGGCCGCCATACTGGTTACATACCCTAAAAAGTTTTTCCCCACTTCCATATCATATGTGTGGACACTGGATTAATATTTCCTTACTCATTTCCTTTTTATAAGGGTGCTTCCACACTTATGGACCACCCTGTATATTGAAAAAGTCAGCTACCCTTACATGTTTATTGATAAATATACCACCAATATAGCTTGCAATATATAAAGAAAATACTGGATTATTTGATGGTGTAATAGTTATTACTTAGTGGCCTCATTGAGGATGCTGGTAATAGAGCTAAATGATTAACAATTATTGTGGTCTTTTTTAACATAGAAAATACAGTATGTCATGATTTAGTTCAGAAATATGGATTAATTCTTAAGTTAAGATTGGTCCTACCAATGTCATAGGTGCAGTGTCTAATGTACTGCAGGCAAGTAGAGTTTGATAGAGTACATGGAGCAGTCAAAACAAAACCAAAGGTAGCAAACAGGGGAGTAGCCAGAACTTTATGGTCCCATAGCAACATTTTGAAGGAGCCCCTGTCCCAATGCTTCTAAAGAGTCACCTCTCCGCAGCAGTTGCACATTTTTTTTTAATTGTAACCCCATAATAGTTCCCCAGTTCATTTTCTGAACAATAGTAGAACACTAATTAATGTTATACCCAATAGTATTGCCCTAGATAATTTTATGAACCATAGTAGGGCCCTAGTTAATGTTATGCCCCAGAGTAGGGTCCTAGTATATATTATGTCACATTGTAGGACTGCCAGTGCACATTATGCCACACAGTACCCGCAATTCACATTATGACATACAGTGTCCCCAGTTCACATTATGCAACATTACAGTGCCCCCTAATCACATTAAGGCACACTATAGTTCCTCCAGTTACTATTGTGCCACATTACAATGTGCTCCAATTCAAATTATACTGTACCACATTACAGTATCCCCAATTCATATTACGCCACACTATAGTGCCTCCACTTCATATTGTAACACATTATAGTGTCCCAGTTCGTATTATGTAACATTATAGTGCCCTCCAATTCATATTATACCATAATATAGTGCCCAATCAGATTATGTCACATTACAGTACCTCCTTATTATAACATCCACTACACACACCTCTCACTGAAAATGAAATGTCACTCCATTTAGGCTGGGCAATGGATCAGACCCAATTGCTAAGCAGGCAAATCAGGAAATTGGTATGCAACTAGAATATATAACCTGTGTCAGGGGCCCCCTAAGGCTCTAAGCCCCATAGCAATGGCACCCCCTGCACCCACTATTAGTTATGCCAATGGTAGCAAACTAAGAATGGTCAATCACAAGCTGATGTCAGGAATGAGATACCAGATATAAAGGGCACATGAGAAGGTGTGAGGACACGTGGCTGACACCTGTGCATTATACTGAGGATGCACCTTCATTATATGATTGTCTGGATGGGCCTAGTATGAGGCACCTAATTTTCCATCTTTACACCCTGACTCGGATCCCACTGCGAGGCCGAACTGATACTCTCGTCAGATTCTTGTGAGAGTTCGCCTCTACATAAGGCGCTAAGACCGGGACTCGGCGCCATTTCACTCCCACACTATGCACGCTGCACACTGCTCTGCTGAAAGTGCTGTGTACAGAGACGCAAAAGTGGCTGTGCTGACAAAGTGACTGTAAGTGTGCACACTGCATGCTGATGTATGCTGTGCTATACTCTGCTGATTAAAGTGGCTGTGTCCAGACTCACAAGTGGCTGTGCATACAAAAGAAAAAAAGTTGAAAAAAGTGAAAAAAAAATTAACAAACTTATTTTTTGGTGCTGTACCCCACTGTATATACAGGCACCATGAGTCCTTGGGCTGCACCCCACTGTGTATGCAAGTACTGTGACTCCTTTGGCTGTAGCCCACTGTGTATACAAGTACTGTGACTCTGTTGGCCATAGCCCACTGTGTGTACAAGCACTGTGACTCCTTGGGCCATAGCCCTCTGTGTATATAAGCACTATGACTCATTGGGCCATAACCCTCTGTGTATACAAGCACCATGACTCCTTGGGCCTTAGCCCTCTGTGTATACAAGCACTGTAACTCCTTGGGCCTTAGCCCTTTGTGTATACAAGCACCATGACTCCTTGGGCCTTAGCCCTCTGTATATACAAGCACCATAACTCCTTGGGTCTTAGCCCTCTGTGTATATAAGCACCATAACTCTTTGGGCCTTAGCCCACTGTGAATACAAGCACAATGACTCCTTGGTCCTTAGCCCTCTGTGTATACAAGCACCATGACTCCTTGGGCCTAAGCCCACTGTGTATACAAGCACCATAACTCCTTGGGCCTTAGCCCTCTGTGTATACAAGCACCATGACTCCTTGGGCCATAGCCCTCTGTGTATACAAGCACCGTAACTCCTTGGGCCTTAGCCCTCTGTGTATACAAGCACTGTGTTTCCTTGGCCTTAGCCCTCTGTGTATAAAAGCACTGTAACTCCTTGTGCCTTAGCCCTCTGTGTATACAAGCACCATGACTCCTTGGGCCTTAGCCCTCTGTGTATACAAGCACCATGACTCCTTGGGCCTTAGCCCTCTGTGTATACAAGCACCATGACTCCTTGGGCAGTAGCCCTCTGTGTATAAATTACAAACACCATGACTCCTTGGGCAGTACCCCTCTGTATATTCAAGCACCATGACTCCTTGGGCTGTAGCCCTCTGTGTATAAATTAAAAGAACCATGACTCCTTGGACAGTAACCCTCTGTGTATACAAGCACCATGACTCCTTGGGCTGTAGCCCTCTGTGTATAAATTAAAAGCACCATGACTCCTTGGACAGTAACCCTCTGTGTATATAAGCACCATGACTCCTTGGGCTGTAGCCCTCTGTGTATAAATTAAAAGAACCATGACTCCTTGGACAGTACCCCTCTGTGTATACAAGCACCATGACTCCTTGGGCTGTAGCCCACTGTGTAGTCAAGCACCGTAACTCTGCCTCTGCAGATTGAAGGACGCACAAGTGAAGGTTTACACAAACATTGTAAAATTGGGATGCAGTTATACCCATTTCTCATGTACATGAGCGATCTAAAAAGGACACATTTACAATCTAAAAAGTGCCTTATAGCCAACTCTAAATGTCCCTCAACTAAATACTTAGCACAGTTTGTCTATTCTGTATACTAGCCAAGCATAATAGAAATATATTATATACTGGTCAAGTTTCATGGGGCTAAACTAAATATTTATCAATCATTAAGGGCCTCTATAAAATGGGCATGATGAGACCTCTACTGTATCTTCAGCATGGCCAACTATATTGTATACTGAGCACAGAGACTATGGGGGAGATACAATTAGCAGAAAGTTTCAATCATAACCTCGCACACTGATGTAAAGCTGGTTATCCAGTAGGAAATATCTTACTTGTTTATGGTAGCACCCCATAGATGTGCTGATATAACTAGTCTTGGCCTCACTATTATTGTCAATTCAATGTATAAACATCATAAACCAGTATTTTTATTTTTATTGTGTTTCTTGTTATTATTTCAATCACTTGCTTGTTTTCTAACCAAGTAAAAGTCTTGAAAAATGGAAATTAGGGAGAAGCAGCAGATTAATGAAATAACAAAGAGGTGATAGGAGCTGATTGATTGATTGATTTATTGATTGATTGATTGGATGCAGTAAAAGAGAACTTTGGCAAATATGAAGATGGTAAAGGGACAGATGTGTAATAAATGGCAGGTGTATCATGGGAAGCAGAGGTGATGGAGAATATAAACATATCACACATCACTAGAGATTATTATGTGCACTTCTCCTTTATGGAATGTAGAACATCAGTGAGGTCAAGCTGTGATGTCATAATGGAAGCTCTTGGCTGTAGCTGCCTCCCTCACACACCCAGGACACTGACATAGCATTATCATTGCTGTCATTAACATACTCACTATACATCTTCTGCAACCTGTTATATTCCTCTTATACACCTAGCCCACTGAGGGAAAGATTCCCAGGTGAGGTAAGTATCTCGTCAAAGACAAAAGAGCCTCATTTGGATGTGCCTGCAGACTTGGAGCCTGACTACCCTAAAATATGACCTTGAGCTTGTTTACTTCTATCATGTGAGGTTCTAGCAGGACAGCACAGCTATCGCTATATCTAAGCCATTGGGGTAAATTTGGTGCTTCTCAAAAGGGGATGACCGTCCTCTTCAGCAAATTGTGCAGCTTTATGAGGAATTTAAATTGGGTAGTGTCAGGAGATACAAAAATATAGGGGATGGTCTTAGGCACAAGTTATTGTATGCATTAAATCAACATATTATAAGTATGACCGGTGATATACCCATTTGTGGTGATATGATTTCTCAACAAACGTATATTTTAAATATTCTGTTAAACCGGTGGTGCTCCCCTAGAGTTAAAGACATAACATAGTAAAGGGAAAAGAAAAAAGAAAACTCTGTTTCTGGGGGCACTCTAATAATATTAAAAATTTAACTTTATTAAGATCTCATGATAGATCCAAAAAGACTAACCACAATAATCATGTAAATACAGACAAACATACACAATACTACAAATAACAGATGATATACCACTTGATATATATGACCCTCCTGGGATCAGGAAAAGGACCAAATGAAGTAAAATAGTGACTTCAAGTATTAGAGGTAGGTAGATGAATGCAAATTATCTTACGAAGGGATTAAATCGTAATAGTACCACTCCTGTGCGATTTTCAAAAGTGGTTAAAGAAAGTTACAAACCACTTAATTATTAATACTGCCTAATTTCTTAAGCAGTTTCAATTTTATTCCATAAGTACAAGACAGACTGTGTGGAAAAAAAGCCCATCAGCATGATAGTATAGCAATGAAAAGCATCTGTATGTAAAAATGAAGTGGTAATCTGCTTTCAATCACATGCCCGTCGGCAGAGGTGGTCAATGAGAGTTACCCTCTTCAAATACAGATGATGCACAGAATACCCTGCATCTGCTGTCAGCTACCAGAGATGGAGCTGATGAGAGTACAGAAAGAATAGTATAGGGAGATGAAAAAACAGCGATTTCACATATCTCATTAAATCGCTTATGTCCCTCCAATTTGCCAAATATTCTATACCTAATATCTCTAATGAAAAAAATTTCTAAAGTATCTCAAGTCACCTAAATGACATCATAGTTTGGAGTCATATATAAATTCTCCATTTCTCATGGGTGAAAATATTTATACAAACATATATATCTAATGATCCAGACTTCAATAAATTCAGATATGTTGATACATAATAGAGGAGAAAATAAGACAGCTATAATCCCCTCAACCTATATTTATAACAGTGTTAGTTAGAGACAACTCCTTTATTTCCAAAATGAATCTTTAGATAAAATAAAAGGAAGAGATTGTCCCCACTAACTGTTACCCAAAGGTCAAATATACAGCAAATATATCCTAAGTTTATATCATATATTGACATAAAATATGCCCCATAGCAAAAAGAAAAGGACAGTGCTGGTATATAAATAGTCAGACAGGAGTAAAAGAAAGTTGAAACAAGAAAGTCTCAGTTCCATGCACAATCCTACAATACCATCTCGACATGTGCAATAATTTTTGCAGTGAATGTCTAAATAATAAGGAGGCTGCCCTACTAGGAGACATAGACTCACAACCCTCTATTGACAGATATGGGGGAACGATTCCCTTGGTGAGGACAACCTCACTATCTGTACAGGATCATAATAGAAAGAAGAGTAGTTGTACTTTACCAGCTGGCAACCCTGCCTGTGCTAGACCATGTATAGGGGATTCTATCTGTATGAAGTTCAATGCACTGTGAACATCCTTCAGTGCTTTCTCCTCACGTGGACAACGCGCGTTTCACCCTGCTGCTTCATCAAGGTCCGTGTTTGTCCTCATGTGCTGCCGGCTTATATCCGGAAGCTAAGTCTCCTGAATTGAGTAAGTAATATCACCTGTGAGTCGGCGTCTGTAGGTAGGGGGATTAACGCTCGTCATCTATGCATGAATGACGCTCTCGCGTCATCCGGAGTTCCCTCTATGAGTCATCAAAAGGGGGCGAGGCAAAGTCCCCACATAGCGGATCTCTCGACTCGTCTGTCACTTGTAACGGCGGGCAGGGCTGAATGCCTTTACTAGCCGGACACTCCCAATGAAGAGAGAGAGGGATAGTAAGCATCCTCTTACTAGTGGAGATATACAAAGTCAAAATAAATCCTATCTCTATCCAACCAGTAAATCTCCCTACACTCACCTACGTTAAGTGTGGAGTATAGGATAAGATCCTGTATAAGACAGTTATATGGAACAATAGTTGTTGAAGCGGTGTGTTGATGGGAAAAAGGTACATAAAAAGAAAATAATAAATAATAATAATAAAATAAAATAAACAAAATAAAAAATATATGTATATATAGAAATGTTAATAGTGTATTGATATCATGACTAGAAAATTGAAATTATAATTCTTACATTAACAGGTAAGTGTTAAACACCGTAAATCTAGATATAAATCTATCCGTGTACTCATAAGTGTTACCAGATTGATGTTATGATTAGATACTTATTAAGGGCTGCAGTTCCCAGAGAGTAATAGCCAGAGAGATGTTGTAGACACATATTAATCTCTGTACCAAGGTTATTATGACCAGACAGATATTGCAGCATCCGATCGCTGGTGCAGGTGATAATAGTAGTGGGTATTTAAACATTATCCCTCAAAGGTATGTACATATATATATATATATATATATATATATATATACACATACGCATATATGTACACACATACATATATATATGTGTGGGGACTGGGTACACATCCCATCCTTCTCCGAGGTAAGTATTAGATTTCTTTTATTCCCTATATGGGGATACAGTAGTAGTCAGAAATTGATAAGTAAGAAGATAGAACATTAGGCAATTTCTTATGATATCAAAAAACGGGCAATTGTTATGATCAGAGAAATGCTCCAAAATTGATGTTTTCATTTAGGCCATCTGGTGTGAGTGTCTGAAGGGAAAAGATCCATTCACTCTCTTTACGTAGCAATGCCTTCATCATGTCACCTCCACGTATGCCCAGATTGATTTTTTCCAAGCCAAATGCACTGACCACTCTTGGTTGTCCATTATGTTTTAAAAAAACATGTTTTGCCACTGTTGTTATCTGTTTCATCTTCTTTCTATCATTCTCCACATTCCTGATATTCCCGATGTGTTCCAAAATCCTCTGTTTAAGTTTTCTGGAAGTCATCCCCAAATGCCGCATACCACAAATGCACTCTATGCAGTATATTACTCCACAGGTGTTGCAATTGATGAATGTCTTGATCTCTATGTTGTTGTTGTACCTGTCACTAATAGTTTCTCTACTTTTCATGTATGTGCAGGCCTTACAACTTCCACATGCATGGGATCCTTTCTGTTTCCAAATTTTATATGGTTTTCTCTCAAAGTGACTGCGGACAATGGAATCTCTGATGTTTTTGGATCTCCTCCAACTCATCAGTGCTTTAGGAGGTAGTTTATCCTTAAGATCTTTATCCATGAGGAGGATCGGCCAGTGTTTGGTGGCTATATCCTTTATATTTAGCCACTCCTGGCTAAAGTTGCCAACAAAACACATCTTCCTTTTCTTTCCTTCTATTTTTATTGGGTGGAAAGATCAAGTTCTCTCATTTGATCTGTGATGTATATTTAATAGCCCTCTTGATGGAACTGTGGCTATATCCTCTGTCTCTTAATCTCTTAAAAAGTTCTACACTTTTCTCTCTAAAGATCTTCTCATCTGAACAGTTTCTCCTTAAACGGAGAAATTCCCCTTTTGGAATGTTCAGAAGTGTAGGTGGAAAGTGAGAGCTTGTGTTATGTAGCAGGCTATTGGTCGCCGTACTTTTCCGATATAGATCTGTAATGATTTCTCCATTGTCCTTTTTGGTAATTTCAAGATCAAGAAATGTAACTCCTGTATGACTCATTTCTGATGTCAGATGTAAATTAAGGGTATTTGTATTCAATACAGTTAGAAATTCCAGGAGTTCCTCCTTTGTACCTTTCCAGACCAAGAGGATGTCATCTATGTACCTGAGCCAGATGATGACATTAGCAGTGAACCTGTCATTGATGTCATTAAAGACAGATACCTGCTCCCACCAGCACAGGTACATATTGGCATACGTGGGCACACATGCCGCGCCCATCGCTGTCCCTCTGGTCTGTAGGTAGTAACTATCATTAAATGTGAAATAGTTTTTACCCAACACAAATTTCAGGAGTTCCAGAAGAAAATCATTGAATGGACTATCTTCCCTCATGCTTAGAAAATACTTAACCACTTTAAGCCCATTGTCATGGTTAATACTTGTGTACAGGGATTCGACATCCAAGGATACAAGGATCCAATCTTCCTCTATTCTAAT
Organism: Taudactylus pleione; assembly: GCA_031769625.1. Lineage (NCBI taxonomy): Eukaryota > Metazoa > Chordata > Amphibia > Anura > Myobatrachidae > Taudactylus > Taudactylus pleione. Next base: position 6,734,518 of record JAUIMM010000081.1, on the reverse strand, counting down.
CCCTGTTAATTTACGTAACACATCTGAGGTGTCTTATACATAAGATGGTAGACCTATGACAAAATCCCTCAAATGTAGATCCAAAAATATACTGGCCTGTTCACTCAATCCACCTATGCCTGACACAATAGGCCTACCTGGAAGTTTTTGTTTCCTTTTGTGCACTTTTGGTAGCATATAAAAGGTGGGTATTCTTGGGTTTTTGACTGTTAGAAATTCTTGTTCTTGTTTAGTAATCACACCTTCACTATAGGAATTATTAATTATCCTATTGTATAGACTCAGGAAATTTTCTGTCGGATTCAAGAGGAGTCGTTTATAACAGTTCTCATCTGATAATTGTCTTAGTGCCTCTTTTATGTAAAGGTCTTTCGGCCAGATAACTATGTTGCCCCCTTTGTCTGACGGCTTAATGACAACATCGTCCCATTTCCTTATCTCTGTCAGGGCTCGTCTTTCTGGCCAGCTCAGATTGTTGTTAAGTGAGGGTCTTGATTTCACATGGAGAGTGTCTAGGTCTGTGGACATCATTTCCCTGAAGACTTTGACTTCAGGGCATATTGTTTCTTGGGGAAAGAAGGTCGACCTTCTTTTGCCCATTGGTCTTTTATATGTACTCCAACTTCCATCTGTTCTGTATCACCATGTTCAAGTGACTCCAAAATTTAAATTGCTTCCCTCTCTTCATCAGTCCAAGGATGAGGTCCTACTTCTAGCAAATTTTGTGACAGAGTTTCCTCTCTATCTGGACCTATAGTGACATTCCTCTGGGAAGTCATAATTATAGGTTGGGATTCTCTAACCGTGTAGAATTTGGTAAGTAGCAGCTTTCTGCAAAAAAGATTGAGATCCTTCTCCCATAGGAATCTGTCAAAGTGTGCTGTTGGAGAAAAAGAGAGACCTTTAGCAAGGACAGATTGCTGTGATTCAGTAAGGAGTTTGCTGGATAAATTAATGACTTGTAGTTCTTTGAGATCCCACGATTCTATTTCCGAAAACGGGGGGACTGTCTCTGAGGTAGTGGAATATCCCAGAAGTCTTGGCCTCTTCCTCTTCTTCTTGCTCCTCCTTGGTTTTCTCTTGGGTTTTTGAACCTCCCTCCTCGTCCTCTCCCTATCCCTACAAAAGGAGAAGAGTTTGAGGATGTTTGATTGATGTTATATCAAGGTGTGTTCTTAGATATATCAGAGAGTTCAGAAATCTCTTCTACGCTAGATAACTCAGCCTCAGATGAGGAATGGTCAGAATTTCTTCTATAATCCAAACTTTGTCGTGTTGTCTTTTTCCACTTGAAAATTTCTCCCGTCAGATAGTCCTTTTTATCCCTAAGAAATTTGTTCTTCTTACGATCTACTGTCATTTGTTCATACTTTTCCAAGTCTTTCTTATTCTTTTCAAACAGTGTTTGAAAGTGGGCCTCCGTTTCCCACTTTTCTAGTTTCTTTCCTAGATTTTCAATCTCTTTCTCCACAGATTCCAGTGTCAACAAATTATGTTTAATCAAGATGCTCATTAATTCCGATGAGCATTTGTGAAGACAGTTTTCCCAATCTTCTTTCAGATTTGGAGTAGCGAGGTCGAAAGTAGGGAAAATTTTTGGCCTCAAACCCCTCGGTGAAATTTTTTGTTTTAAATAATTTTCTAGTGTAATTAAGTTCCATAAAAGTCTTATTTGTTTTTGTAAGTTATACTTAAGTTTATGAAAATCATCCTCCCAACTAGCATTCAGTGTTGTGATTGTTACTGTAGTTGGGAAGATAGTATTAATATCCTCAATTATTCTCCATCTAGTACTTAGCTCCTCTTTCAGACTAAATGCAGACATATATAATATGTATGTACTTTCAATATGAAAAACAGATGAAAAAGAATATTTGATTAGTCATTGAATAGATCCTAACTGAGAAATACTAATTTGTGGATTCAAGAAATCCACTAATATACCCTGAAATGAACATAGAAACCGTGCTCCAGACCTGAAATCTGACCTTGGTCAGAGATATATCTTGGTACAAAAATATAGGGGATGGTCTTAGGCACAAGTTATTGTATGCATTAAATCAACATATTATAAGTATGACCGGTGATATACCCATTTGTGGTGATATGATTTCTCAACAAACGTATATTTTAAATATTCTGTTAAACCGGTGGTGCTCCCCTAGAGTTAAAGACATAACATAGTAAAGGGAAAAGAAAAAAGAAAACTCTGTTTCTGGGGGCACTCTAATAATATTAAAAATTTAACTTTATTAAGATCTCATCATAGATCCAAAAAGACTAACCACAATAATCATGTAAATACAGACAAACATACACAATACTACAAATAACAGATGATATACCACTTGATATATATGACCCTCCTGGGATCAGGAAAAGGACCAAATGAAGCAAAATAGTGACTTCAAGTATTAGAGGTAGGTAGATGAATGCAAATTATCTTACGAAGGGATTAAATCGTAATAGTACCACTCCTGTGCGATTTTCAAAAGTGGTTAAAGAAAGTTACAAACTGCTTAGTTATTAATACTGCCTAATTTCTTAAGCAGTTTCAATTTTATTCCATAAGTACAAGACAGACTGTGTGGAAAAAAAGCCCATCAGCATGATAGTATAGTAATGAAAAGCATCTGTATGTAAAAATGAAGTGGTAATCTGCTTTCAATCAAATGCCCGTCGGCAGAGGTGGTCAGTGAGAGTTACACTCTTCAAATACAGATGATGCACAGAATACCCTGCATCTGCTGTCAGCTCCCAGAGATGGAGCTGATGAGAGTACAGAAAGAATAGTATAGGGAGATGAAAAAACAGCGATTTCACATATCTCATTAAATCGTCAGACAGGAGTAAAAGAAAGTTGAAACAAGAAAGTCTCAGTTCCATGCACAATCCTACAATACCATCTCGACATGTGCAATAATTTTTGCAGTGAATGTCTAAATAATAAGGAGGCTGCCCTACTAGGAGACATAGACTCACAACCCTCTATTGACAGATATGGGGGAACGATTCCCTTGGTGAGGACAACCTCACTATCTGTACAGGATCATAATAGAAAGAAGAGTAGTTGTACTTTACCAGCTGGCAACCCTGCCTGTGCTAGACCATGTATAGGGGATTCTATCTGTATGAAGTTCAATGCACTGTGAACATCCTTCAGTGCTTTCTCCTCACGTGGACAATGCGCGTTTCACCCTGCTGCTTCATCAACGTCCGTGTTTGTCCTCATGTGCTGCCGGCTTATATCCTGAAGCTAAGTCTCCTGAATTGAGTAAGTAGTATCACCTGTGAGTCAGCGTCTGTAGGTAGGAGGAGTAACGCTCGTCATCTATGCATGAATGAAGCTCTCGCGTCATCCGGAGTTCCCTCTATGAGTCATCAAAAGGGGGTGAGGTAAAGTCCCCACATAGCGGATCTCTTGATTCGTCTGTCACCTGTAACGGTGGGCAGGGCTGAATGCCTTTACTAGCCGGACACTCCCAATGAAGAGAGAGAGGGATAGTAAGCATCCTCTTACTAGTGGAGATATACAAAGTCAAAATAAATCCTATCTCTATCCAACCAGTAAATCTCCCTACACTCACCTACGTTAAGTGTGGAGTATAGGATAAGATCCTGTATAAGACAGTTATATGGAACAATAGTTGTTGAAGCGGTGTGTTGATGGGAAAAAGGTACATAAAAAGAAAATAATAAATAATAATAATAAAATAAAATAAACAAAATAAAAAATATATGTATATATAGAAATGTTAATAGTGTATTGATATCATGACTAGAAAATTGAAATTATAATTCTTACAATAACAGGTAAGTGTTAAACACCGTAAATCTAGATATAAATCTATCCGTGTACTCATAAGTGTTACCAGATTGATGTTATGATTAGATACTTATTAAGGGCTGCAGTACCCAGAGAGTAATAGCCAGAGTGATGTTGTAGACACATATTAATCTCTGTACCAAGGTTATTATGACCAGACAGATATTGCAGCATCCGATCGCTGGGGCAGGTGATAATAGTAGTGGGTATTTAAACATTATCCCTCAAAGTTATGTACATATATATATATATATATATACACATACGCATATATGTACACACATACATATATATATGTGTTGGGACTGGGTACAAACATCGGGTATTTGAAAAAATGGTCCCATCCTTCTCCGAGGTAAGTATTAGATTTCTTTTATTCCCTATATGGGGATACAGTAGTAGTCAGAAATTGATAAGTAAGAAGATAGAACATTAGGCAAGTGTTTGGTGGCTAAATATCAAGGATATAGCCACCAAACACAGGCCGATCCTCGTGATGGATAAAGATCTTAAGGATAAACTACCTCCTAAACCACTGATGAGTTGGAGGAGATCCAAAAACATCAGAGATTCCATTGTCCGCAGTCACTTTGAGAGAAAACCAAATAAAATTTGGAAACAGAAAGGATCCCATGCATGTGGAAGTTGTAAGGCCTGCACATACATGAAAAGTAGAGAAACTATTAGTGACAGGTACAACAACAACATAGAGATCAAGACATTCATCAATTGCAACACCTGTGGAGTAATATACTGCATAGAGTGCATTTGTGGTATGCGGCATTTGGGGATGACTTCCAGAAAACTTAAACAGAGGATTTTGGAACACATCGGGAATATCAGGAATGTGGAGAATGAAAGAAAGAAGATGAAACAGATAACAACAGTGGCAAAACATGTTTTTTTAAAACATAATGGACAACCAAGAGTGGTCAGTGCATTTGGCTTAAAAAAAATCAATCTGGGCATACGTGGAGGTGACATGATGAAGGCATTGCTACGTAAAGAGAGTGAATGGATCTTTTCCCTTCAGACACTCACACCAGATGGCCTAAATGAAAACATAAATTTTGGAGCATTTCTCTGATTATAACAATTGCCCGTTTTTTGATATCATAAGAAATTGCCTAATGTTCTATCTTCTTACTTATCAATTTCTGACTACTACTGTATCCCCATATAGGGAATAAAAGAAATCTAATACTTACCTCGGAGAAGGATGGGACCATTTTTTCAAATACCCGATGTGTGTACCCAGTCCCAACACACCAACACATATATATATGTATGTGTGTACATATATGCGTATATATATATATATATATATATATATGTACATACCTTTGAGGGATAATGTTTAAATACCCACTACTATTATCACCTGCACAAGCGTTCGGATGCTGCAATATCTGTCTGGTCATAATAACCTTGGTACAAAGATTAATATGTGTCTACAACATCACTCTGGCTATTACTCTCTGGGTACTGCAGCCCTTAATAAGTATCTAATCATAACATCAATCTGGTAACACTTATGAGTACATGGATAGATTTATATCTAGATTTACGGTGTTTAACACTTACCTGTTAATGTAAGAATTATAATTTCAATTTTCTAGTCATGATATCAATACACTATTAACATTTCTATATATACATATATTTTTTATTTTGTTTATTTTATTTTATTATTATTATTTATTATTTTCTTTTTATGTACCTTTTTCCCATCAACACACCGCTTCAACAACTATTGTTCCATATAACTGTCTTATACAGGATCTTATCCTATACTCCACACTTAACGTAGGTGAGTGTAGGGAGATTTACTGGTTGGATAGAGATAGGATTTATTTTGACTTTGTATATCTCCACTAGTAAGAGGATGCTTACTATCCCTCTCTCTCTTCATTGGGAGTGTCCGGCTAGTAAAGGCATTCAGCCCTGCCCGCCGTTACAGGTGACAGACGAGTCGAGAGATCCGCTATGTGGGGACTTTGCCTCACCCCCTTTTGATGACTCATAGAGGGAACTCCGGATGACGTGAGAGCGTCATTCATGCATAGATGACGAGCATTACTCATCCTACCTACAGACGCCGACTCACAGGTGATATTACTTACTCAATTCAGGAGACTTAGCTTCCGGATATAAGCCGGCAGCACATGAGGACAAACACGGACCTTGATAAAGCCGCAGGGTGAAACGCGCGTTGTCCACGTGAGGAGAAAGCACTGAAGGATATTCACAGTGCATTGAACTTCATACAGATAGAATCCCCTATACATGGTCTAGCACAGGCAGGGTTGCCAGCTGGTAAAGTACAACTACTCTTCTTTCTATTATGATCCTGTACAGATAGTGAGGTTGTCCTCACCAAGGGAATCGTTCCCCCATATCTGTCAATAGAGGGTTGTGAGTCTATGTCTCCTAGTAGGGCAGCCTCCTTATTATTTAGACATTCACTGCAAAAATTATTGCACATGTCGAGATGGTATTGTAGGATTGTGCATGGAACTGAGACTTTCTTGTTTCAACTTTCTTTTACTCCTGTCTGACTATTTATATACCAGCACTGTCCTTTTCTTTTTGCTATGGGGCATATTTTATGTCAATATATGATATAAACTTAGGATATATTTGCTGTATATTTGACCTTTGGGTAACAGTTAGTGGGGACAATCTCTTCCTTTTATTTTATCTAAAGATTCATTTTGGAAATAAAGGAGTTGTCTCTAACTAACACTGTTATAAATATAGGTTGAGGGGATTATAGCTGTCTTATTTTCTCCTCTATTATGTATCAATATATCTGAATTTATTGAAGTCTGGATCATTAGATATATATGTTTGTATAAATATTTTCACCCATGAGAAATGGAGAATTTATATATGACTCCAAACTATGATGTCATTTAGGTGACTTGAGATACTTTAGAAATTTTTTTCATTAGAGATATTAGGTATAGAATATTTGGCAAATTGGAGGGACATATGCGATTTAATGAGATATGTGAAATCGCTGTTTTTTCATCTCCCTATACTATTCTTTCTGTACTCTCATCAGCTCCATCTCTGGGAGCTGACAGCAGATGCATGGTATTCTGTGCATCATCTGTATTTGAAGAGGGTAACTCTCATTGACTACTTCTGCCGATGGGCATGTGAGTGAAAGCAGATTACCACTTCATTTTTACATACAGATGCTTTTCATTACTATACTATCATGCTGATGGGCTTTTTTTCCACACAGTCTGTCTTGTACTTATGGAATAAAATTGAAACTGCTTAAGAAATTAGGCAGTATTAATAATTAAGTGGTTTGTAACTTTCTTTAACCACTTTTGAAAATCGCACAGGAGTGGTACTATTACGATTTAATCCCTTCGTAAGATAATTTGCATTCATCTACCTACCTCTAATACTTGAAGTCACTATTTTGCTTGATTTGGTCCTTATCCTGATCCCAGGAGGGTCATATATATCAAGTGGTATATCATCTGTTATTTGTAGTATTGTGTATGTTTGTCTGTATTCACATGTTTATTGTGGTTAGTCTTTTTGGATCTATAATGAGATCTTAATAAAGTTAAATTTTTAATATTATTAGAGTGCCCCCAGAAACAGAGTTTTCTTTTTTCTTTTCCCTTTACTATAGTGTCAGGAGATGTGGACAGGAGCTACTGTATATTAATGACGTCAGCCAATGTTAGCTATTAGTATGGTGTGTTATATATTTCAGTCTCACATGTTCAAATCATGTTCAAGTTTTATAATGTAACTCTGGATAGCCTCCTAGTGCCCAGAGGGACGGGCAGTCCTTTATGCCAATGGTCCCCAGAGGTTTCCTGCACAGGGGTTTTTTTCTCTCCTGAGTGCTGAAGGATGATTCTTTGTGAGTCATGAGGCTTCCACCATCTTGGTCCTCTTATAGGACAAGCATGTAAGAACCGGCATCCAGTCTTGGTCAATAATTTCCCATTGTATATTGCAGAGTAAATAAGTGTAATTTTACCAACGGTAAAAACTTTTAATAAAAATATTTAAAAATAGATTTAGCTTCATTTTGTTTTATTTTATGAATGGAGGTTCTCAGGAGGTAATGAGGCTATGAGATCTAGCAAGGACAATGAGATTAGAGCAGGTAATGGGAAATAATACAATAGGTGGGTGTCTGAATAGATGAAAGTTAAGCTATATGTAATGTATAGTGTATGGGTACAAGCCAGGGGTGAAACTACCGGCAGTGCAGCAAGTGCACTGCAATGGGGCCCGCCGCAATATAGGGTCCACACTGCCTGTATGGCAGTTGCAGTGCAGTTGCTTGCCGGGCAGTCATCAAGGCTGTGACTTACGCGGTCGGCAGCTACCAGAGCACAGTGCAGTCAGGCTCAGTACTGCAGTGCACTACTGGGTAATAAATCCCAGTAGTCTCTGCAGTGGGGTCAGAGGAGCATGTGCTGAGCTCTGATTGGAGGAGTCCATCACATTCTCCTCTGACCCAGCAGCAGCGCAGCCTCATGGGTGTAACTCTTGTGAGGCTGTGACTGCTGCTCTGCCGGCTGCCTGAGGATGCTGCTGGTGAGTACACTGTGTGGGCACTATAGGTGACAATGTGTGGAGACTACAGTGTAGCATAATAAGTGAGCACTACAGGTGGCATAATGTGTGGGGTCTACAGTGTAGCATAATGTGTGAGTACTACACGTGGCATAATGTGTGGGCACTACAGGTGGCATAATGTGTGGGGACTACAGTGTAGCATAAAGTGTGGGCACTAGAGGTGGCATATAGTGTTGGGACTACAGGTTGTATAATGTGTGGGCACTACAAGTGGCATAATGTGTGGGCACTACAGGTGGAAAAATGTGTGGGGACTACAGTGTAGCATAATGTGTGGGGCACTACAGTGTGACATAGGCCCTCATTCAGAGCCGCTCGTAAGCGGCCGTACGCTCGTAGTCATCCAATGTTGTAAAACCATGCATGCGTCGGTGTAACAGTGCGCATGTGCGTACGGCTGATTGCGATCATTTTTTCAGTCGTTCATCGAATAGCGAACAGGAAGGGACATGTCAGATGTGATTGACAGAACTGTCCGTTTTGGGGCGGTGACGGGGGTGGAGATGGGAAAACGCAGGCGTGTCGAGGCGTTTTTTGGGCATGCATAAAATATCTGATGCAAACGGCCAATGTGAACGGAACAAGTGTTACGTCACTGTCTGATCCACTTTCCATTAAAACTGCTCGCTCAGCTTGTGGTCTGGTATACTCTACCGCAATGACGATGGTCTCTTCGTCCTTCCCGAGGCACATCGATGGTATTCCGATTTATCAATTGAGGCCTCAAAAACAATCAGTTTTGAATTGCAAAAATGCTTGTAAGGTGTTTAGCAAATAGCCTTTTTTTAGTAGCAAAAAACCGTACGCAGGTGAACTTCTCAGCTGCTAATTTCTGGGTTAGACAATCAATTAGCTTCCAAATTTATTTTAAATTTGTGTGTTTTTACCAAATTCGATTTTTTCTTTTTTTAGGGCAACAATATTGTACGCATGTTTGTTTTTTTTCTTAATTTTTTAGGGGCCAAGAAAACAATCGTTCTTTTGTTTTTTGCTAAGTGTTAATTAAAACTCATAAATTGTTTTTAACCCTTGGTTTTTTTATTCAAAAATAATGTTTAGTTTTCCGTTGCATTGTTTGTAATTTTGTTTGCGGGATTACCTTTTAACCAGTTTTTGAATAAATTAGCAATAGAATTGTTCAGATTTTCAACGGTATGTAATTTTTTGTTGTTTTTTTTTTTTTTAAATTTTTTAGGAAATAATAAAAACTTGCTAACGTAAAAACAAATAAAAATTTATTTTAGAAACACACAAACAAAATAAGTGGCATTTGAAATCCAAAAACAAACACAATTATTAAAAAATTCACAAGAAAGGAGAGGGAGGTTTTGGGCATTTAGGAATATGGGGCAAACACAGAGAAGGATTGTGGGAAAATTAGCCAGTGCTGTCATCGCCTTTTGGCCCGTTTGGCCGGGGTAGGGAGGGAGACTGAACGGGTCCGGGATGTCCTTCTGCTGGCCTGGCCAGAGGCAGATGTTGTGGCCTCTGGACTAGGCATAGGGCTAGGCACATTTGGAGGGATGGCTGTTATTGTGCCAGAGGTGGAGGGTCCTGATGTTCCGGCAGGAAGGGAGGCCGGCTCCAACATGTGCTGGCGAACGAGCTGCTCCAGGGCATTTGCTATTCGCACGATGGCCCCAGTATTTTCCGCCAGGGCCTTAGCAATGGTCACGTTGGCCGCAGCACTTTGCTCCAGGGCGTCCGCCACCCGTAGCAGACTGGCGTCCAGCCTCTGCAGAATCTCGGTCTGCTGATCCGTTTTAATATTGAGATCAGTAAGGAGGCCCACTGCCTGCGAGGGGGAATGCCCTGGACTGTCTGCCACAGGGTCCCCAGCCAGATCTACTGATTCCTCCCCTGCAGAGCCAGCAGAAATTCTGCGGCCAAAGCTCCCCTCTCGAGCAGACTCATCCGCCTGTGTCTCTGTGAGAAAAAAGAGAAAAGAGTAACATTATAATCTAGATATTGTCCCAAACACATTTCTGAGTTGTTAACATTACAACATTTACCTGGGGCAACATGAGGAGCCGCAAAGTCTGGCATGTCGGTATCCATGTTCGACACGCCAAACACCTCCTCATTCTGCACACACCCCTGGGCCATCTCCTCAAAATCTGTGAGCTCCAGTGACACAGGGGTGGGACCCCCACCTGTCCCCCCTGCATGCCTAGCCCTATCAGACAGTTTTTGCTTAAGATGATATTTGAAGTCGCTCCATCTGTGGGGTAAAAAGTTGGCATTATTCCTGCAGTATTTGGACCTGTAAACACTTTTTACTAAAATGTAGTTTTTACGTACGGGCGTTTGACCTCCCGGGTTGAACGTTAAAAATCACCCACCCTATTGACACCACTGGCTATGTCATCCCACATTTTCCATTTCTGGCTTGCACTCATATTCCTTGCTGCCTGTGGCAGGTTGTCATTGCACATTTGCACCAAAACCTCCATCTCCTTGCTTGTGAATCGTGGCTGCCTTTTTTTTTTTGTTTAGTTGACCTACTAGGCCCAGCAGCCTCTTCCATGGCATCCTCAACACCTTTTTTTAAAATGGGATTAAAATTTATAATGTAAAATGTTCCCAAAATTATTGTTAAACATAATCCTTTAGCCTAAAAAAGAGAAATACTTACCTGGCGCCTCTTTGCCAGTGCTTTGCTGCTCTGTAGTCATCTTGGACTTTCAGGTCTCACTACAGAAGACCGATTTGGGTTTTCAGTGACGTTTTTATACATACGTCAGCATTATTCGGCCGCATCATTGACTATGCGCTCCTATTGTCCGTCCTTAATTTGAGTGGGAAAATAAAGACTATTTATGGCTTGGTGTGACTCGAGTCGATGTGGCATGTTGATTGTTGGAGGTTTTGCGTTGGAGTGGATTATTGGCTTATTGAGTAGAAGGAGGACTATTTTGGTGCGATATTTTGGTTTTTTTCTAACTTCTTTCTTTTCCGTTCGCTTTTTTTTTATTGTTTGGCTATTTTTTTGGGAATTTTTGAGTAAGTATTTTAAAAAACCACTGTAAAAAATAAATAGTTTACAAATGTTTGTAATTTTTTTATTTTTTTGTTTTACTGTGAGTTTGGCATTGCCCCAGTGACGTTTTTGAACTTTGGGATATTTGTCTGTTTTTGGTGTTTTTGGTTTTATGAATTTACAAATTCAATGTGTTGGTCTTAGCATATGTTTTGCTAAGTAATGGTTTTTATTTTCTGGGAACAATCATGTCTTACCAGTAAATGTAGCGTACTATTTTGCGAACTAATGTTTGAGTGGTTTTAATTGTAAAATTTACGTACTATTTTGCGAACTAATGTGTCTTGATTTAACTGTAAAAGTAGAGGACTATTTAGCGAACTAATGTGTCTTGAGTTAACTGTAAAAGTAGCGTACTATTTTGCGAACTAATGTTTTTAGAAATTTTCAGTGTAAAATCATGTCTTAACACTAAATGTAGCGTACTATTTTCTGAACTAATGTGTGCTCCCTTCTCTATTTTTTCACGAAAATATTTATTTTATTTAATTAATCTTAAACATATTTTCTACTTTTGAAATGTAGGTTGTTCTGCACATGACATGTCCCAGGCCTGTAAGCATCTTTGGATTTCTGAGAAAAGATAAGTATATTTTTCTTTACACATTTGTCTAAAACAATAACTACCTGGCTTACCATTTCAGGTTGATGTTGGTCGTATTATATTGGCCATGGTTCCAGAACCCGAACAACCTCAACTTTGTCCCAGGCATAGGCCTCATAGGCGTGCAAGGCCCCAGATATATAGAACACGTGTCACCCTTTTTGGAATGCCAGATGATGAGGTGTTAAGGCGATACCGTCTGCCGCCCCAAATCATCATAGACACTCTCTCATTAATAGAGAGTGATCTTGAACGGCAAATTGACAGTCCTACAGCAATACCACCACTTACTCAATTAATGTCGGTGTTACATTTTTGTGCCTCAGGATCCTTTCAAACCACTGTGGGAATAGTTGCGGGAATATCCCAATCCTCCTTTTCAAGGATCCTGAGGGCTGTGATGGAGGCCCTTTTTAAACACCTCCACCATTTTATTAAAATGCCATTGGATATGGGTACCCTTAATGTGGCGAAGGCAAATTTTTACCAAATAGCTGGCTTCCCACACATCATAGGGGTTGTGGATGGCACTCACATACCACTTCAGCCTCCAGCAAGACTGGAGGGTATTTTTAGGGACCGCAAGCACTTTCATTCACTGAATGTAATGGTGGTATGTGATACCTCCCTCCAGATCCTGTCCCTAAATGCCAAATTCCCCGGCAGTGCACATGATTCCTTCGTCATCTGGCAATCAGGGATTTGGCACAAATTAAACAACCTACAAGCTGGTGATGCGTGGCTTCTGGGTAAGTTGAAACCTTCTGTTGAAACCAATGAAAAGCTTGTTACACAATGGTTCTGATGGGTTTTTTTATATTTTCACAGGAGACAGTGGTTACCCTCGCACGCCCTGGCTGCTCACTCCTTATTTGGTTCCCACACCAGGGCCACAAAGTGAGTATAATTCCACACTTACAGCCACCAGGCAGGTGGTGGAGCACTGTATCGGCCTTTTAAAAGGCCGATTCAGATGCCTCCACCACTCTGGTGGCGAGCTCATGTATTTGCCGGCTATGGTTTCGAAAATTGTGGTCCTGTGTGGGATATTTCACAACATCGCCATAAGGAGTGGTGTCCCAATGCAGCCAGAGGATGCCTTGCCTGAGGATGGCCCCCCCGAGGTTGGTCGGAGGTCAGTATGTGGGGGGGCCATACGCGATGACATTGTGGCCAGATTTTTTAGGTAATTATTTTCCAAAATTAAGTTAATTGACACAATGTAGACATGTAAGATTTCAATGTACAATTTTATTATTTTTTATTTTTTTATTTTCTTTTATTCCATAAAATTACCATAAAAAACGATGCCTACTACCTGATCCCAAAAAATGACTTCATGTGGACACATTGGATATAACTTCGGGAACAATGATTTCTTCGCCTCATTTGTGGAATCACGTTGACATGCTACTTCTTCAAAAAGTTCCTGATTGTTGTTTTACTTTTGTTGTTTTGGGTGTGTTTTGGAATTTTTTGTGTGTTTTCATTGTGTGAATTGATTGTGACAAATCACTTGGTGTTTTTTTTTTGTGTGCATTAAACTTTTTTTACCGTTAAACAAACATTTCCTGGGTAAATTACAAGCAAGTGTAACCTGGTCCAAAAAAGGCAAACTTGCTTAATGGCTAATCTTGTAATGTGTTAAATTGTAATCTTTTTGACCCTGCTTTGTGGCTAAAAACAAACACCAAAGGTATTATGGTGAATCAGTCTGTTTGCCAATGTAGACCTAAGCAGGTTTTGTTTAATTTTTACGTTACCCCCAAAAAAGAACAAACTATTGTTGCCGTTAATTCTACAAACCTATTGGTATTGTTAGGTGTTTAATGTGCCAGCTTACATACTTACTTGAGCTTTCTACAATCCAATTTACATTACTTCAAACCTCATGGTAAAATAGTAGACTTATGTAAGGTTCAACAATCTAAGATTTACAGACAAGGAATGAGACTTAAATAAATCAAAATATCTTTTATTTTTTTAAACATTTTTTGGGTGCAAAAACAAAAATTAGTGGCGCAGGAGCGCCAACAGATGATCCAAGACCACTAGCATGCCAACTACATGGCCCCTCAAGCTCTGCAAGCCTGCTTACAGTTGTTCGCTACGCCTCTGGTCCTCTGTGGGCTTAAAAAATGTGGGGATTACTAAAATGACACCTTAATTTACATGTTAACAAACAACTTAAAAATCAGACTAAACAAAAAAACGAAAAAAAAAACATCAACAAAGCAAAAGTAACGCCAAACGCAAAGATTGTTGTAAAAAAAACAAACACATTTTACAACAAAATTCAACAAAAAATAGGGACAACTACGCAAAAATACTACATTTGTTGGTACCGTAAACAAGAAAGACACAAGTATGAGTGTTTGGACATGTGTCATATGTGTAAGGGGAAAACATCCTAGACATTGTTTCACAAAGATATATAGCCAAAATATTAGAACTACTTTACAATTTGGAACTGCACAGGCAAAAGGACAACATCACCAAAAAAACAAAAAATGCAAAAGCAACCATAGTTTAAAAGGGAAATATACCGGGCATAATGCTAACTGGGCTAGGAGCCCCGAAATTGTCCTCCTCAGAGGTGAGCAAGTGCTGCACGGATGGAGGAGGGGTGATTTGTGAGGAAGTGGAGGGTGAGGAAAAGAGAGGGGGGGTGGAGGGGAGGGTGAGGAAAAGAGAGGGGGGGTGGAGGGGAGGGTGAAGTTGGAGGGATGGGAATGTGAGGAGAGGAAGGGGCCTCACGGTCTGCCAGGTCTGGGGTGGAGGGGGAATTTGGGGAAGAGTGGGGAGAGGATGTTTGGGTGGGAGTGGGGGATAGGGGTCGAGCCCGACGTCGGTGACGTTGGAGATGCCGTAGTCTGTGCTCAGCCCCTAAATGATGTCGAAAAATTTATATTATTACATATTTAATATTTAGAATCCAAAATTTGCACACAAAAAAAACAAAAAAACAGGGCTATACGGGAAACATGCACACGCAGGTATGTCCAAAATAAAGAAACAGGGCTATACGGGAAACATGCACTTGCAGGTATGTCCAAAATAAAGAAACAGGGCTATACGGGAAACATGCACACGCAGGTATGTCCAAAATAAAGAAACAGGGCTATACGGGAAACATGCACATGCAGGTATGCTTACATTTTAAATATAATTTAAAAAAGACTTACTTTCCTCGATTTGCTACGCAAATTGGCCAACAGGCGTGCGCCCCAGATCGGACTACCTCCTCTCCAGTTGGCCGATATTCCTGCGGTAGCCGGTCCTACGCAGGCGGCCCCGCACCTCCGCGTAGGCCAGCCGCTTGCGGAGGTTAGTGATGGGGTGCGGCTGGTGTGTGATTCTCCGGTCCATCACATCAGTGAGGACCAGGAGCTCACGTCTACAAAATGCTGCGGCTCTCATGATGGCAATGATTTTTTTTACACAAAACAGTTTTAATAAAGGGCCTAGAAAAATTTTGATTGGCTAATGTACTTTGTAAATTAACAAAAAGCATTCTATTGGTTATTGTATGAGTGATGTGACCTACACCCTCACAAATATAATGTGAGTTATGATAGGCTTGATGCAGTGACATGCGTAAGCTAATTTAAATATTAATAAAAAAAAAGAAAAATCGGGCAAGAAAAAAAACGCTAAACAAGAGTAGCATTCAAACAAACTTTTAATTTTGAAAAACCATCCCCTTGGTCCAACCGTACGTATTCTGCGGAAGCAATGACACACACTAACAATAATAAAGTTTATTGACATTGAAAAAAAAAAAGGATTGCAAACATGTGAATAACAATTAAGCTAATTAATATAGTGATTGCTATTAATCGATTCAAGTATGTTTCCTGAATGAAATAGCAGGCAATCGAAAACTGATAGGGCGACTTCCGGATTTGACTTGTGCGAGCGTTCCATGCAACCAAAGAGGAGACGGACGGTCGCTATTTCGAACGTTCGCTAGCTAGAGGAGGGGTTGGGAGACTATGGGGCGGAAGATTAGCTGTAAGCGAACATACGAGCATGCGCTTGAATTTACATGTTTTCGCTCGTACGCCGAACGAGCGAACGGCCACTTGCGTCCGGGTCTGAATCAGGCCCATAATGTGGGGGTACTACAGTGTGGTATAATGTGTCGGGCACCCACTGCATCTCCCTGTCACCCACTGCCTGTCACCTCTTCCGATCACCCTCTCCCTGTCACCCACTGCCTGTCACCCTCTCCCTGTCACCCACTGCCTGTCACCCTCTACCTGTCACCCACTGCTTTTCCCTGTCACTACTGCCTGTCACCTCTACCTATCACTCTCTCCCTGTCACCCACTGCCTATCCCCTTTCCCTTTCACCCATTGCCTGTCACCTCTCCCTATCACCCTCTCCCTGTCACCCATTGCCTCTCACCCTCTCCCTGTCACCCACTGCCTGTCACCCTCTCCCTGTCACCCACTGCCTGTCACCCTCTCCCTGTCACCCACTGCCTATCCCCTTTCCCTTTCACCCATTGCCTGTCAACTATCCCTGTCACCCTCTTCCCCTCTCTGTCACCCACTGCTCCTCCATGTCACCTTTCACCCTCTCCCCTGTCACCCACTGCCTCTTCCCTCTCCCTGTCTCCCACTGCCTGCCACCTCTCCCTGTCACCCACTGCTTCTCCCTGTCACCCTCTCCTTGTCACCTTCTTGCCCCTCTTTGTCTACCTCTTGCCTCTCCCTGTCACCCTCTACCTCTCTCTGTCACCCACTGCACTTTGAACTTGGAGTAGGGCGAAAGAGCGGAACCCAAAGCAAATTTTTGCACCTGGGCCCACCATTCGCAAGTTCCGCCACTGGTACAGGCGTACAATTTGATGATGATGAAAATTAGGATGTTTATGGAGGAATTATGAAAATGGATGGATGCTTCTGATATGTGGTCCAGAATTGGGAAGGAAACATCATATTTGTATGTACAGTAAGTAAGAGATGTATGAAAGACAGTAATAATATCTGCTGGTACAAAATAAAGAATATGGTCTTATTCTGTACTTGCTCTTACCCACTTTTCTACTCCTTTCCAACAATGTTATAATGAGTTGAATGGAAAATATCAAAAGAGGATCCAGTGACATTTTACAACTGTTTACAAAGAAACACAATATGACCAAAAAATAAGAAGAAAATAAAATGGAAACAAAAATGTTATGTAAATTCCATGACAGTCACAAATCATTAAAGGCCTTGTATTCAGAATTACATTAAATATTTATACGAAGCCCACATGGACTACTGACACCTCTGGAGAGATGTCATAACTTTGGGCTGTGATAAGTGTCCCAATCACAAACAGTTTGACTAGGGGTAAGATTTTAAAGGGACTCATGTTGTGTATTTGCTTGCTCAAATAAATATTAAGGGATAAATGTGTTCAAATAGTCTTAGTACAGAACTGTGCCTGAGTGTTGCAACGCCGTTTCAGTGGCGTGCATAATTAAAAGGCATGTCATAGTACACGTCACTTGGTAGTATTTCACACTGAATGGATCGCAGTGCTTGTGGCAGGGTATGGTCAACCTCAAGCGCTGCAATAGCATCCGATGGTGCTCGATGTACCAATGTTTTCATGCACTTCCAGAAGATGACGTGCGCAGGTGGGCATCTTATGAATGGCTGTTGGGCGTCTGCATACACTAAGTGATTGCACGCCAAGACATAGTGGGTGTGCTAATGCCTTGCCATGTGATCGCCTGCCTTCCTGGGTGTGCGCTGGATTTGCATACGCAGGCTGTGAGCGAACGCATCTAGCGAGCGGGTCTGAATGAGCTTCTGTATACAATTCTGTGTTAGTACTACTTGCTGCTGCCAGGCTCATCATTTACTAAATTTACATTGTTCTGATTTCTTTCATACAGAATCTCTTTAACACCTCCAAGAGCTATCCTGTAATTATAATTAAGATTTGACAAACTTCTCACTATAAAGTAGAGATGTGCAGGTCCGGTTCTCAGAGAACTGGCAACAACCGAATTTAGGGGTTCTGAGTCGACCCGAGTTGAGAATCACTTTTGAGTTCCCAGATGAACCGAGTCTTGGTTCAGATCTTCCTGTGGTTCGGAACTCAGATTTAAAAACTGAACTCGGGTTTTGGATTGCATGCTAACAGGTCGAAATTATGTCCTTGTAGCTGTTTTTTTTTCTAAATACAGAAAAACCAAAACACGTGCGGGTGGTTTGGAAAATCCAAAACCAAAACATGGAGATGAATCCAGATCCAAAACCCAACGACGGGGGCAAGCGCACATCTCTAGTATATAGTAGATGGAGGATATGGCCTAATAGCAATGTGTGGGATAAAGAGGTGGTATATGATGTCATAGGGGCATGGTCAAGTCCCGAAAGAACACAAAAAATTAAAGAGAGCAGGTTATAAAATGTTTTCTAACATATATACTCTACTGTCCTGGCAAAATAAATCAAAGGAAATCGGACGCGACTACACCAGGCTTAGCTATTCCGGACATGATCGGATCTAATACGACCAGTCAGAAAAGCCCACCGGGTGATAACTTGAAGTAAATCTTACAGCACCCATCAATCTCAGAGGAACCTCTTGGCCCTTCTGCACCCGCAGCTCCACTCCTAATTTGTCCTGATCACTGCTGACCACATTGATTGGGCAGTCCATCAGCACCAGTGACGTGCGGTGAGATCAATGGCTGGGGAGGCACACATGGAGATGGGTCTGAGTGCTGGGAGCCTGTCTCACCCCATACTCACTGTAACTCTACCCTCACTACGCTAAGCTTCAGTGTCTATTGATTCTCCTACCTGCATCACTGTGTCTTCTCTTGCTGCTGCTGACTGTGCTCTGATCTCTAAACACTGCAGGGAACTTCCTGGTCACATGACACATCCAAGATGTCTTTCAGTGCTCAAGACACGCCCCCCCATACTCAGAGGCATGCCTTTATTAGCTCTTTTTCTGTGCAGTTTACTGCCTGTGGTGTGGCCCCACCCCCAGCTCTGCTAGCAGTGTCTGACTATACAGAAGCGAGGCTGAGCTGTTTCTGCTTCATCTTTCATCTCTCTGCAGTCCCTCCACAAAGCAGGTGAGTGTTAACTACTGTATAACAATTATTACAATAAACAAAGAAGATGTTTATAAGTTATAAATATCTTCTTTGTATTATTCTAATCATTTTTATATCAAATCTCAGGAGTATGACCTCCCCTACCTACCCTGACTACACGTCCCTGCTCAGCACCCCCATAGTGCAGTCATGGCTTTCGGCAGCTGTGGCTCTGCCCACAGTGTGTCCCAATCACTGTAATCACATTGATCAGACACTTTAAAGACAATCCCCATCTGGAGCGAGGGGCACAAAGAGGGGAAGGGAAATGGGTACTCTTTTCCCGGGCCTGGGCTTGATGGAGCGGCTAAGGTCTTGCAGCCCCCCCTCCCCCCCGCCACCCCTTAATAAGATGCAGCACTTAGGGCAGGGAGAGAAAAGACTGCTGCTGCAGCAGTCAATCTTATCTCTCCCTGCGTGATATGTGTGTGGGTGGAGGGCAATTAAACTTGCCTCTCCACCAGATCTGCCACCATCGCCCCACTGTCAGTAAGGAGGGGGTCTGGCCACAACTTTCCAGGTTAGCCCCACCCCTTCAACTACTGGGGTCCTGCGGCACTGTTGTCGGCCCTGCCTGTAGCGGGTTGCAGCTTCGCCCCCAGAGTGTCCCGATCACTTTGACCACCTCCCTGCATCATCGCAGTAGTGATGGGTGATCCTCAGATGGACACAGGGAGGTGTCCATTTTATGGGTGTGCTATGGGAGTGTCTCGGGAGTACTGGTAAAAGTTGTTGCATACAGACATATTTAATTTACTATCTCACATACTAACAAATATGCCCTTAGTAAAGATTACTTACCTCTCCGGCGAGGTCTAGCAACATCCCCTTTCCTGGCAGCATCTTTCATGCTGTTGCTGGCAACCTATCGCTGCTGTATCATGCGTATGCGAGGCGGACAGTCTGTATATGCACATTACACTTTCAGTCGCACACAGAGATACAAGTGTCACATATCAAATTAATCGTCCTGGACACATCGCATGGCGACCTAAACAAATTTTCAGCGAAACAAATGCAATAAAGACACCCGACACTAGCAGAGTCTCACCACACCTGGCGCACCGAGAGGGGCTGTTGGGCGCAACTGCAGCGAAGATGTGTAAGGACATATCTGTGTGCTGCCCTTGCGGAGCTGGATGCATCTTGAGATGCAATCAGCTCTTTAACCTGTGCATAAAGTGCATCATTTATTTGGGGGTGGAGCAGTTTATGCCTGCTTTTATTTAGCACAGAAGTACACAACTGTATAACTGCCCCTTTGTTTTCAGCTGAGCTGTATAAGACATCCTGAACTATACTATACATCTTCCCCATTCTGCATCGCAAGCTCTCCTTCCATCAGATGGATCCTAACTGCTGAGAGCTGGCTGCCCATCCCTCTGCCTCTTTCTATTATTTCAACTGTGCCCTGCTTCTGTTTAACATGTCCTCCTACCTGTTAAATGCATCTAAAGAGAAAATAAATATATTCCCAGGCATTCACTTCTAAACAGGATAAGGCAGTAATTTGAATGGGAGCTGGGAGTGCTATCAGTGAGAAATTGCAGGTTGGATCTTTGAGTCTAGTCAGACGGCAGGCTGGATAATTTGTCTCTCAGCTCAGGAAGAAGTGATGGAAGTCAATTTGACAGCTGCAAAGTTCCCCGAGGATTTGAGACCCGTAGTGTACCAAGCAGTGACAGACACGTTGGTTGCTTTGAATACAAATTGAGCTGCCGGCTCAGAATATTGCTGAGACTATACAAATGGCACATATTCCAGTATTTTATTACATGAAAAGACTAAAATAGCATAGCCATAGCAGTGTGGAATATCCATTCCTAACACATTAAGCCTGGATATTTGCCAGCGACTCTCAGCGACAATGGTTATGCAAAACCAATTAAGCCTGCAGGGCCCGTGTATCTTAGAGCCAGCTCAGGTTAATTGGTAAAACCTTGCAGGATGTTAGAGCGACTGTCATGATCTTAGAACAGAAGGTAGTGGAATCTGGCACCTACAACAATAACTTTTTATGGAAGTTGTTGCTAGGTTATTACTCTCTCAAGGCTTCAGGAAAGGGCCCAGAAGTCTTTCCTGTCTAAGAGTTTTGCACTGTAAAACAAGTTAGTATAATGAGATAAAACTTATGTAACAGAGTGATTTATCTATGGAATAGAGGAACAGAAGGCATTGCCATATGCCTGTTGTGTATTAAACACCTATTATGTGTATATCTGCGTTTGGTTTGGCAGGGGTTAATGTATTGTTGTGTTTGTGTTGTGGTATGACATGTTGTAGTTAACCAATCAGTGGTTTAGGTGTGTGTTTGTGGGTGTGGTTATTTTGTTTTCTAGTATTTTCTGTGTAGGGGAGGTATCTCGTTTTTTTTGGACATTTCCGCTCGCCCATCCCGTTAGTGTATCTTGGTTGTTGGCTTTATTGTGGGAAAGAACAGTAACAGTATCTGTCTCACTTGTAGATCTTGTGGTGGTCTCCCCGCCAATACACAGGTTAGGTTGATTCTACCCTACTGGGGTCAGCGGCACCACTGGTCCTGGTAGGCCATTTGTGTGTATGATGGGCTGGTAGAAGGTCCCCCATCTAGGCCTGATTGGGGTAATGAGCAAATAGTTACACTGCTGTGTAGGGCCAGTCTTTCATTTTTCACCACCATAATTCCCCTCCTCACATTCTGTTATTATTATTTTTTTTAAAAGCTGACCCTTTTCCCCAGCAATAACTCTCTGTGTTTTCATTCACATAGATTAAGTTTGAGTTTATCATTCACACCTATAAAAAGCGTAGACAGACATCAGACGATAGGTAGTTTAAGAAGTTTCACATTGGTCCTGTTCTGCCGTTTAGACACATGTGCTAATTGAGTCAAAAATATGTGCATAGCTAAAGGCTGCCGGATCTAATCCCGACACCAGAAGCTCGAAGGTCCAGAATCCCGACAGGGGCAGTAAGTACCTTAACCCAACTCCTGCCGCTCCTTAACCCTAGCTCTACCTTGCTGGTACCTAACCCTAATCTCCCTTGGTGGTGCCTAGCCCTAACTCCCCCTTCCCACACCCTAAACCTAACCCTCCCCAGGGGGGTGCCTAACCCTAGCCTCCCCCCGGCGGTGCCTAACCCTAACCTCTCCTCCCCGCAGGCGAACCGTAACCCTCCCTGGGGGGGTTCCAAACCTTAATCTGCCCCTGGGGGTCCCTACATTTAACTCCCCCATCCCTGGGATAAGGGTAATACTTACCCGTATACTTACCTTCGGGATGGCGGGGGTTGGGATGCCGGCATCGGTATCCTGATGTTTTCAGTATAGTGGCGTCGGGATTCTGGCATTGGTAAATCGACGCCCGGGATCCCATCCGCTGACATAGTAAATGTATCCCACTGCCACTTTGTTTGCATACTGCAATATGCCTCATGTCCTTTGCATTTACATGCAGCCAGCTGGTGTCCCACAGGACACCTGCTGGCTGGGAGTGCTTGCGACATTCTGACTCGCTACAGGGCAGCCACCATATCAAACGTACTATCAGGGGCAGGCAACTGGGTGGGTGGGTAACAGGCTTCCGTAGTCTTGCCAGTAGAATTGACAAAATTCTTGAGGATGGTTTTTGCCCAAACCAAAACACGATGATGAATTAGAACTAAAACCAAAACACAGGTATTCGCTCACATCTCTAGTTGCCAGCTCTCCCCAAAATGACATTTTCTAGCAATGCTCACTTGAGATTAGCAGCCCTCCGGACTCCGAATCTCTGGAATGTCTAGTGGAGTCCCGGAGAGGTGATAACCCTAACTCCAGCACCGGGGTCTGTGGCCCTTCATGTCCAGCGCTACATAATGTAAGTGCCTTATTTAAGATCTTTCATCTGGGAGAGCAGGTGCTGCCACCATATCCAATATATTGTCATTATACCACTCTCCCAAACTACTAGTGACAAGATTATCAAATATAAATTACATTTTATATTATTTTTATTTCTCCTGCTCTTTGACCACGCCCCAATGACATCATATACCACATCTTTATCCCACACATTGCTATTAGGCCACACCCCCAAGCTACTATATAGTGAGAAGATTATCATATATTAATTATATTTACAGGAAAGCTCTGGGAGGTGTTACAGAGATGAATGATGAGCTCAGCATGCAGCTTTAGTAGTACCATCATATAAAGTACATAAGGATCCATATTAATAATGAATACTTTCATTTCTTATTATTTATATGAGAAAACAAATATATGGTAGGAGTCCCTTTAAAATATTGACCCTAGTTGCACTTAAACAAAGTGTTTGTCATTGGGAAGCTCACCACAGCTCAAAGCTATGACATCACTCCCGAGGTGTCACCGTGTCAGTAGTCCATGTGGGTATCATACAAATATTTGATGTAATTCTGAATACAAGGCCTTTAATACTTTGTGTCACAGAATTAACATAACATTATTGTTTTGATTTAATTTTCTTATTTTTCGGTCAATATTGTTTCTTTGTAAACAATTGCAAAATGTCACTCGATCCTCTTTTGATATTTTCCATTCAACTCATGTTAACATTATTGTAAAGGAGAAGAAAAGTGTGCAACTGTATGGCGTAAAACCATATTCTTGATTCTATAGCAGCAGATATACTTAAGTTTGTTACCCGTATATAATTATTATTGTCTTTCAAGTTTTAAATACAAATAAAATGTTTTCTAACCAATTCTTGACCATATATCAGAAGCAAACATCAATTTTCATAATTTCTCCATCAATGTCCTCATTTTCATCGTCATCAGATTGTACACCTGTGCCCATGTTCTGTACTGTATATAGCATAACTTTCATCTTTCACAATCCCAACTATTGTATAATTTTCCACTACCCACTCACTGATCTTGTTAGATCTCACAGCCTCTTCACCTTCTGAGGGCCTCCATTCATAGAACAAAGATCAAATCAAGCAAAATCTATATTAAAATACATTAAGAGTTTTGCCACAAGTAAAATGACACATTTTTTACTCTGCATTACAGAATAGGAAATTATTGACCAAGATTGGCTGCCGGGTTTCACAAGCTTCTACTATATGAGGACCAAGATGGTGGTAGCCTCGTGACTCACAGAGTCATCCTTCAGAACTCAAGAAAGGAAACAACCCCCTGTGGAGGAAACCTCTGGGGACCCTTGGCATGAAGGACTGCCCATCCCTCTGGGCACTGGGAGGCTATGCAGAGTTACATTATCAAACTTAATCAAATATGAACAAGTGACTGAAATATATAACACACCATACTAATAGCTAACATTGGCTGACGTCATTAATTTAGCTCCTTTCCACATCTCCTGAGATTACCCAATTTACATTCCTCACAAAGCTGCACAATTTGCTGAAGAGGATGGTCATCCCCTTATGAAAAGCAAAGCACCAAATTTACCCCAATGACTAAGATATAGCAATAGCTGCGCTGTCTTGCTAGAACCTTACATGATAGAAGTAAACAACCTCAATGTCATATTTTAGGGTAGTCAAGCTCAAAGTCTGCAGGCACATCCAAGTGAGGCACATTTGTCTTTGACGAGATACTTACCTCACCCAGACATCTTTTCCTCAGTGGGCTGGGGGTATAAGAGGAATACAGTATATCAGGGTGCAGAAGATGTATATGGAGTATGCTAATGACAGCAATGATAATGCTATGTCAGTGTCCTGGGTGTGTGGGAGAGGCAGCTACAGCCAAGAGTTACCATTATGACATAACATCATGACCTCATTGATGTTCTACATTCCTTAAAGGAGAAGTGCACATAATAATCTCTACTGATGTGTGATATGTTTATATTCTCCATCACCTCTGCTTCCCATGATACACCTGCCATTTATTACACATCTGTCCCTTTACCATCTCCATATTCACCAAGTTCTCTTTTACTGCATCCACTCATTCAATCAATCAGTTCCTAGCAGCTCTTTTTCATTTCATTAACCTGCTGCTTCTGTCTACTTTCCATTTTTCAAGACTGCTACTTGGGAAGAAAACAAGCAAGGGATTGAAATAATAGCAAAAATCATAATACAAATAAAAATACTGGTTTATGATGTTTATACATTGCATTGACATTAATAATGAGGCTAAGACTAGTTATATCAGTACATCTATGGGGTGCTAACATAAACAAGCAAGATTTCTCCTGCTGGATACCAAGCGTTACATCAGTATGCAAGGTTCTAATAGAAACTTGCTGCTAATTTAATTTCCCTCATAGTCTCTGTGCTCAATATACAATATAGTTGACCATGCTGGAGATATGTACATTAGAGGCCCCATCATGCCCATTATACAGTGGACTTTAATTATTGGTAAATATTAAATTTTACTCCATGCAACTTGACCAGAATATAATATATTCCTATTATTCTTGGCCAGTATACAGAATAGACCTACTATGCTTAGTATGCACACTGGGGGGCATTTAGAGTTGGATGCAAGGCCCTTTGTAGAGTGTAAAGTGTATATTTTTAGACCACTAATATACATGAAAAATGGATAACCCCACTTCCCTTTTAGGCTTTTTGTGTATACCTGACTTGCACATTCTTGAGTCTGGAGAGGCAGAATGGGAAGGGAAGGGAAGGGGCGTGTAAGTGTATGAAAGAGGGTTAGTCTCTGGCACTGGGACACAATTAAAGTAATGTATGGTTGATTGTGGGCTTACATTCCAGCACTAGAGATTGACCCTATTTTCTAACATAACCACAAGAACTCTTTGGGAAGATCCACTTTCTCCTGGATGCAGGATGTAAGCAACCATTTACCTTGTGATCATCACTGAAGTGTTGCCGGTTAGAATCGCTGCATGTTTGTAAAGTAATTGTAGGCCAAGTACAGTAAATTGGTCAAAGAGGGTTTGGAAAGTGTCTAATGTTGGTAGGCGAATATTCTTGCATTGCCTCCTTCCAGCATTTGACAGGTAGGACTGAGCTGGCGGTCACTAGTATCAGCTAGAGAGGTCCAAATTCTGACATGCGCTAGTGTGCATGTGCAGTGTTTCCATGCGCCTTTAGTCCCTGGTATTCTGCATGGACAGTCGGATGCTGGAGACTCTCACCACTTAGAACCCTATCAGTGCCTGCAAGTACACTATACCACCACTGTTGTACACTAGGGGGTCTATTTACTAAGCTTTGTTAGGAGATAAAGTGAACGGAGGTAAGGTACCAGCCAATCAGCTCCTGTCATTTTTCAAACACAGTCTGTGAGATGGCAGTTAGGAGCTGATTGACTGGTAACTTATCTACGTTAATTTTATCTCCTAACAAAACTTAGTAAATAGACCCGTAGATCACCAGTGCTACTATCTGCTTGTTCCAGTAATGCTATTATGCCATGGCGCACTATAACACCCAGGAATATCTTGGCTCCAGGCTGCCACGATCCATATGTTATACCTACGGCTATTACACTTGTGAAAGTCCCTATGTCGTATGCTACCTGTTGCTCTACCTGATATAGTAAATCTAAGAACTGGTTAACCATATCACTTGTGGACTAAACTCCACCAGCACAAACTGCTGCATTACACAGTACATCTATTCAATACTACTCACATTCTGGCCAGATATATTATACTTGTCTTGAGAACTACTGCACAATCTGCTTCGTATTTCATATTAACATCAGTTCCTAGGTACTAATTGATCTATCTGCTAATATATTATGTTCTAATATATGAGCTATAATTGACAGACAGGCAGGCTGCAGTGAAGGTGCCAGGTGCACCGCTACTGATATACACAGCAGTTGGCACCTGACAAAATAGAGACTGCAGTGGGCGGCCTGTTCCACCCCTGGGCATGCTGCGCTCTGTGCACTGTCACCAGCCACACCACCCTAGTTACGGCCCTGCTTTAGGCCCATCCAGACTATCATAATGAAGGTGCATCTTTATTATAATCCAGAGGTGTCAGCCATAGAAATGTCCCCACACATTTCACGTGCCCTCTATAATGGTCCAGGGCCAGATTAACAGTAGGGCAGATGGCATTAAAGCTCCTGGCCTCCCCTTAAAAATAGGCCCATGTTATGACAGCATGATAATGCCCAGCTGGCTACAGATCAGCTATATTTTCTTCCCAAAATGATGCAATTTTTCTACTTTTACATATTTAAGCTGACGGGGTAAAAAAACTAAACATTACTCTGGTATTCTCATAGATTTTTACCACTGGACAAATATACGAGTTGTGTTGTTTGAACGCCATATTTCAAAGTTTAATATCATAAATAACACAAAAAGAAAAAGTTATTCCTTAGTGCGGCACTCACGGACTAGAGTCTATACTATTTGCCAAAATTTGTTGTCAACTAAATTAGGGAAACTCTTATATATGCTAAATCTAACTTTTATTAGTTGTCTTATATGAAATATTTTGGCAGCAAAATATTAAAAAAAAAAAAAGAAAGAGGAGTTTGCAATAAAGTGAAATACACTCAAATAAAATAAATAAAAATTGTGTTACCACCTATAGTATCTTGTATTCTTTATTTGTCTATGTCCTACTCATTGTCATAATACCAAGTGGCTAATCGTAAATGTATTAGATGGGTGTCTGTAGAACAAAGGACATATTATGCTTATCTATGATCCAAAATGAATGGATATTAATGTCTCAAGGGTCCCACTATCTGATCCTCACTGCTCCCTATGTTCACATGTAAATCAACCTGTAAGTCCCAGTCTTCCAGTGTCCATACACAAGACACAAGCAAACAAATCACTGATAGACAAAGTGTACATCTTCTCTAAAAAGTCCCATGGCAGTTAACAGTTTGATAACACAGTACCCATTCTTAATGTGGTCATGTACTGTATATTATATCATGAACTATAAATTAGGAATTTCACTTAATCCCATACTGTTGATAAATCAAAATGTATCATCATAATATTGCTTAATATATCTTCATTAATAATATCTATAAGTTTATTACATAAGCCCTTTAGGAATTTATATAAATCCCATGTGTATCAAAGTGATTGAGAGCTGTGCAATATTAATAGTGTATTCAGACTGTTGTTAAATCAGGAACTGTTCACTGTTGATGAACAATATACTGTATAGCTCTTCCCACTTTAGTATCCCATGTTAAGCGTAAGAACAATCTTAACAGTCACCATGATACACCTTATAGTAATGGTTTCAATTAAAGAGCACTTGCTCTCACTCTAAAGATTTATGTTTCACTGGTCTGTCAGGGGCTAATATTATCACGGCCACCTTCTAGTGAAATGTTATGAGGGTAAATAAAGATAACTAGTCACTGTGAAATTGTTGCAAGTTAATAGGTTCAGTAAATGTAATTCATATAATGAACTAGACTGTTGTATATTAGAGCCGGGCAGTTGTGATCTCCCTTGGCAGTTCACAGGCTAAACAAGTGACCTGGCTGCATGTATCTCACTGCACTATAGTAAACATATAATTGGAACAATGTCCCCTAGTAATATGCAGTGGATACTTCGGGTCACATGTGCCCGCTTGCTGAGTCCAATCGTCTAACAGACTATGGCCCCCATTTACTAACAAGTTTTATCACCAAAACGAGTGATAAATATCACTGTGTATGATAAATGGTGCTCCAGCCAATCAGCTTCCAACTGTCAACTGTTAGAAAAATGACAGTTGGGAGCTGAATGGCTGGAGCACCATTTATCATACACAGACATTTATCACTCGTTTTGGTGATAAAAGTCATTACTAAATGGGGGCCTTTATACATAATTATTAACGATGTCATAGTGGTTTAACACAATCAGCAATGCATGGCACACTCTGGATAGCGTGCACCCCGTGTGTCCTGATGCGTGTTTTGCTTTAGAGGCTTACTCATAGGATCAACCCGTCTCCCGGATTGACAGCTCTTAAATAGCTCTTGCTGGCCAATCAGAACACTACTCGGGGTAATGGATATCCAGGCTCTCCCTTATGATTAACTATCAATGGAACCAATCAGAAAAATCTGTCAGCTCTTCTATTGGTCCTTTCCTGTGTATTCAAGAATCCTCACAGCAAACAAACAGGTAAGGTCTGTCAATCAGAAATGTACTCAGTTATTAGATAAGTAAGTTGATTCAAGGTTGGTAGATCTACTCAGGGTCGCAATAAGTATCACCATCAAGTAAATCCCTATATAATTCTTCACAATCAATAAATCATTTAACATAAATCCATGAGTCATAAATATATTAAATACCTCTTGACTAAATTGTGTATAATAAGAACACCTTTCAACACTCTTTACTGTGTTAATATTCACTACTCTAAATTAATATATCCTACCACCGTATATCTCAATAACTCATATAACTGATGCCAATAATAAATCAATCTGTGCTAAGTTATAATACAATATATGTAACCATAAATGTATGCATAATTAATAAATATATATCCAACTACTTAAATCATCAAACTTTAATATTTCAATCTAATAAAATAAAATAATCATCTCCTAAAGAATTATTAAATACTATATATCAAGATATACATAAACATCATTCCAATAGGGCAATCATAAAAATAGTAATTATATATATATATATATATATATATATAATCCAAGGTTCCCAATGTGAAGAACAAGGAGGCACTCCCAATCATAGTTGAAAATCAGAAAACTGTATTTCAATAATGTAACAATGAAAAAAGCTTACCTTACAAACCCCAACAATGCTGCAATCTTCTCCCCACCATGCTGTCCCCGGAAAGAGGAAGGCGGGACTTCCGTTGGTCACAACTGGAATTGACGGAAAGAGATGATGCTGTAGGTTGCCTAGCAGCCGCAAACACCACAAACCTCTCAGATCGTCAGCGCAGCACTGGAGAGAGAAAAAAGTGTAATTTAAACCTCATTCAAAAACATAAGACCATGAGACTAGCTCATGGAATTGTATATATATGCTAATGTAAGGTGCTATTGCATACAAAAAAATATTAAAAGATCAAGAGGCTCACTCATGGATATACATACATATATGTGCAAAGTGCTAGTGCATTCTAAACAGGAAAAAGAAAAGACACTTATAAAAGGGGAATGCATATTAATGTATAATGATTAATAATTCTAACATCAATTTGTATATATATTAGGGGTGAGCGGGTTCGGATTTCTGAAATCCGAACCCCCCCGAGCCCCCCGATCCGAGGCCGATCCGAGTCAGGCTCGACTTTTCCCGCCTGACTCGGATCTGAAATCGAGGCAAAACGTCATCATCCCGGGTTTTGGATTCTATATAAGGTACCCACGTCGGCGCCATTTTCTCACTCGGCTGTGGACAGTGAAGAGGGAGGGTGGGAGTTAGGGCTGGCTGGGCTGTGTAGTGTAGTGTAGTGTTGTGCTGTGCTGTGCTGCTGTTGTCCATAGGGGCTGTGTCCACTCCTCCAAAGTCCATAGGGGCTGGCTGTGTTGTGCTGTGCTGCTGTTGTCCATAGGGGCTGTGTCCACTCCTCCAAAGTCCATAGGGGCTGGCTGTGTTGTGCTGTGCTGCTGTTGTCCATAGGGGCTGTGTCCAATCCTCCAAAGTCCATAGGGGCTGGCTGTGTTGTGCTGTGCTGCTGTTGTCAATAGGGGCTGTGTCCACTCCTCCAAAGTCCATAGGGGCTGGCTGGACTGTGTTGTGCAGGGGGTGCTCTGTCCATCAGGGGTGCTCCAAAGTCCTGTGCAGTGTCCCAGTCCTAAAGGGGTGCTGTAGTGTTGTCCAGGGGGTGCTCTGTCCATCAGGGGTGCTCCCCCCAAGTGCAAAAAAAATAAAAAAATGTCTGTGTTTGTGAATTGTGTGCGCAGTAGCTGCACGTGCATCAACAAAGTAGTGCCAAGCGTGCGCCTGTGTCCCATAAGTAAAGGGCCAGCTGGCTTGTCTGTTAAAGGGTGCTGTAACCCCCAAAGGGCACTCCAAACAAAAAAATATATATATTTTTTTGTGTTTGTGAATTGTGTGCGCAGTAGCTGCACGTGCATCAACAAAGTAGCGCCAAGCATGTGCCTGTGTCATAGGTAAAGGGCCAGCTGGCTTGACCGTTAAAGGGTGCTATAACCCCCAAAGTGCACTCCAAACAAAATAAAAAAATATTTTCTGTGTTTGTGAATTGTGTTCACTGTGGCTGCACATGTATCAACAAAGGAGCAGCGCCAAGTGTGCGCCTGTGTCCCTTAAGTAAAGGGCCGGCTGGCTCATTTCTTAAAGGTTGGTGTAACCCACAAAGTGCACTAGTCTCCAACAAAAATAAAAAATTATTTTCTGTGTTTGTGTGCGCCTTAGCCGCACGTATATATCAATATAACATAAATGGAGGACCAAACTTTCTCCGATAAATATAAAATAGGGAAAGATCAAGAACCATTTCTTCCAAGTGCTGTTGCTGCTGCTGGGAGTTGTTCATCTTCCCAGAGAGGAAGTAGGAACACCACTACTTTTACTAAACAATTGATCCTCCAACAGTCCTTAGCAAGGAGGATGAAGTACGACAGCAGTCATCCTGAAGCAAAACGTATAACTGAGGCCTTGACTGCTATGTTGGTGTAAGACGTGCGTCCGGTATCCGCCATTAGTGCAGTGGGATTTAGACAATTGATGGAGGTAGTGTGTCCCCAGTTCCAAATCCCGTCTAGATTCCACCTGCATCCTCAAAGCAGCAGCAACAAGCGTGCGTCTGTCTGTTAAAGGGTGGTGTAACCCCCAAAGTGCGCTCCAACCAAAATAAAATAATCTTCTTTTTTTCTGTGTTTGTGTGTGAAATGTATGCGCAGTAGCCGCACCTGCATCCTCAAAGCAGCAGCGACAAGCTTGCATCTGTCTGTTAAAGGGTGGTGTAACCCTCAAAGTGCGCTCCACAAGAAATAAAAAATTCTTCTTTTTTTTCTGTCTTTGTGAATTGTGTGCACTGTAGCTGAACGTGCATCAACAAAGGAGCAGCGCCAAGCATGCGCCTGTGACCCATAAGTCTGTTAAAGGATGGTGTAACCCCCAAAGTGCTCCAAAAAATAAAAAAAAATTTCTGTGTTTGTGACTTGTGTGCGAACGTGCATCAACACAGTAGCAGCGCCAAGCGTGCGCCTGTGTCATAAGTCAAGGGCCGGTTTGGACATCTGGTCCGGACTGAAGGACGTGCCAACAATTTCTGACAAGTCTACTGTCACTGCATATGATACTGACCTCAAAACAGCAACGACAAGCGTGCGTGTGTCTGTTAAAGGGTGGTGTAACCCTCAAAGTGCGCTCCACAAACAAAGAAAAATTCTTCTTCTTTTTTCTGTCTTTGTGAATTGTGTGGGCTGTAGCCGCACCTGCATCCTCAAAGCAGCAGCGACAAGCATGCATCTGTCTGTTAAAGGGTGGTGTAACCCTCAAAGTGCGCTCCACAAACAATAAAAAAAAATCTTCTTTTTTTTCTGTCTTTGTGAAATGTGTGGGCTGTAGCCACACCTGCATCCTCAAAGCAGCAGCAACAAGCATGCGTCTGTCTGTTAAAGGGTGGTGTAAACCCTCAAAGTGCGCTCCACAAACAATAAAAAAATTCTTCTTTTTTTTCTGTCTTTGTGAATTGTGTGGGCTGTAGCCGCACCTGCATCCTCAAAGCAGCAGCGACAAGCATGCGTCTGTCTGTTAAAGGGTGGTGTAACCCCCAAAGTGCGCTCCACAAAAAATAAATAATTCTTCTTTTTTTTCCTGTCTTTGTGAATTGTGTGGGCTGTTGCCGCACCTGCATCCTCAAAGCAGCAGCGACAAGCATGCGTCTGTCTGTTAAAGGATTACATCGGTGACAGCATCCAAGTAGGCATGTCAGACAGTCCGTACATGTACTGGCAGGAAAAAGAGGCAATTTGGAGGTCCCTGTACAAACTGGCTCTATTTTACTTGAGTTGCCTCCCCCTCCAGTGTGTACTCCGAAAGAGTGTTTAGTGCAGCCGGGAACCTTGTCATCGAAAGGCGTAGGAGGTTGCTTCCACAAAATGTGGAGAAGATGATGTTCATAAAAATGAATTATCAACTCTTCCAAGGAGATCAGCCTCCAGAACGTACAGAGGGACCTGTGGTGGTGGATTCCAGCGGGGATGAATTAATACTCTGTGAGGATGAGGATGTACACAACACTGAAGAGGTTGAGGAATCGGTGAATGAGGAGGATGAGGACGACATCTTGCCTCCATAGAGCCAGTTTGTGCAGGGACAGATTAATTGCCAGCTTGTTTTGTGGGGGCCCAAACGAACCAATCATTTCAGCCACAGTCGTGTGGCAGACCCTGGCGCTGAAATGATTGGTTTGTTAAAGTGTGCATGTCCTGTTTATACAACATAAGAGTGGGTGGGAGGGAGGGCCCAAGGACAATTCCATCTTGCACCTCTTTTTTTTCTTTGCATTATGTAGTGTTTGCGGCCTAGTTTTTCAAACTGCCATCCTGTCTGCCACTGCAGTGTCACTCCTAGATGGGCCACGTGTTTGTGCCGCCCACTCGTGTCGCTTAGCATAGTCATCCAGCTACCTCGGTGCAACCTTTTGGACATAAAAACACTATTGTGAGGTGTTCAGAATAGACTGGAAATGAGTGGAAATTAAGGTTATTGAGGTTAATAATAGCATAGGAGCAGAAAAACCGACAAATTCTGTGATTTTAGCTGTTTTTATGCTTTTTTAAAAAAAAATACAGATCCAAAACACAAAACCAGAACCCAAAACACGGAAGGGTGGTTTTGGCAAAACCAATCCAGATCCAAAACACGAAGAAAGATTCAGATCCAAAACCAAACACAAAACACGAAAAGTGGCCGGTGCACACCCCTAATATATATATATATATATATATATATATATATAATATATAAATATATATATGAAATACAACAGTTAATAAGAATTGCAATCACGCTTCAAAGTGTCCTCATAATCAATCCCATTATAAAGGCCTATTAATATCCTATTAACAAAATAATAAATTAAGGCAAAATAAAAATATAGTCTATGTGCTAATATATCATAAATACTGGTGTATGTTAGTGTGAATATAATAGGGACAAATGATCCAAACCTCAATGTGATTCTAAAATAATATATAAACCACATTACATCAATTGTGATTAAGAAATATAGATTAAATAAATATGTGAGTTCCCAGTCCTTCATATTAAAATCCGAAAGTGAATTATACCCTAAATCATAGTGAAATGTGTATAAGCAAATAGTGTGTATAAGTCACCAAACAAAAAAACACAGCAATTCATAAGTGAAAAAAATAATATGCTATGAAAATATAAAAATGTATGATATACACCAAAATAATATTAGAAACGATAAAGAAAAAAATGTATAAAGAAAAAATTAACTAGGCTTAGATGTGAGTTTAGAAAATATGTCGCCAGAGGTTTCGGCGATTTTACATTCAATACCCAGGCCAAGGTGATAAAACACAATAAGTCAGACCCAACCATATCAGCTATGGACGTATCAGTTTTATGTGACATAATCATCACAAGACTTATCGGAGTCCCAGAAGTAAGGTCTCAATACGCTTCTTATTAATTATGAACTGCTATAGGAAATCTGAAGAGTTGTAAGTATTTTCTGAAAAGGACTTTTGCATGTAAACATATAGTTTAACTAAATATATGTTCTGTCTGCACTAGTTTTATTAATCCACTGCACAAGATGTATATGTGTTTTTATATATTAACCAATATACCTGCATCCATATGAGATTATTTCAAGGGGTCATTAAGCCTCTGACGAAGCTGTAGTCAACAGAGAAACGCATTAGCGCAGACCCTTCATACAGATCCCAGACCTTTTCATATGAGCACACTGGTTTATGGAGATTAACACACAGCGACTTTCATCTCCGGTCCCTTATAGTCCTAACTTCCAAAAGGAGCTCAGGAATTACCCAAATCAAGACTGCACAGAGATGCAGGCAAGAATTTATTACCCCGGGGATCCTAATGTTGTATCATATGGACCATTACATTTGGACATGGTAATTCACTTATAGACACCTACCTACAGGTCAGGAAATTCTTCTACCAGTGACTTCTATTCCATCCTTTGGCCAGGATTCTAACTACACAACAGACTCTTTTTCTTATAAAATATTATATATTTACAATTTTTTATTTGTTTTATTTAATATTTATATATGCAATGTGAATAAATATGTACTTATATCCGTCTTTTGTGCAGTGGTCTAATACACAAATAATATTTTGTGCTGTTTTTTATTACTACATTACCTAACCCTAGCCTTTTCAGTCCTGAGATTTGAATTGTGTGAGCACTGATTTATCGGAATTGGCTTTATCTTATTTGTATTTTTGTATTATATGAGCATATATTGATGTGGTATCTAGATTTGTGCTTACTGTCTACAGTACTTGACACATTTTTTTACCTACTGTTTACCTCTGACCATATTGAGGGATCTATATATTATAGAGATAAGTTTTGAATATTAATTTTCATCGTCTGGTTAATTTGCCCTAGATGTGGAGAGGCATATGAAGTAGCAAAAAGGGCAGAATCTAGGACTCCCCTTACTTACCCCCATTTTTTATGTGGGGATAATTGCCATGTATGTTTACAGATCACACAACTGATTAAGGCTCTGGATATTTAGGAGCCTTCAAACAAAACCTGCACATGTACAGAAATAAGGGATACTGTATGACTTGTCTAAGAATCTCAGGCATTCAGCCATAAACAAGTTAGCAATAACAGGACATAGCATATTTTTTGCAATGATTACCCTCCGAGAGGGCTTTTTATGACAACCTAATAAAAGTTAGGTATTAATCCTAAGTGGTTATTCTCTGAAAGGGTTCATTTAGCTATAATTAAAATAAAGGTTAAGTATTAAGTGAAAATATGAATTCATCCTAGATGTTTCTCCAAAAATGTGCCCCCCAAAATAGTATTTTTTGCCTTTCTTTCTCTAGGTTACTCTATAAGTCATAGAGAAACACAAATATTAATAAACATTAATGGGCAGAATTTGCCTTTACTTACCAGCTGATATTGCCATCATAAGTAACATTACAACCAGTGAATAGATTGAGCCCGATTTTCACACTATGACTTCACACTTGGACTATTACAATTTTGTAACATTGGCACCACTACGTACCATGGTTCTTGTCAACCACCATGAGGCATTCAGTAAAACAAAAATATCCAGGGAAACATCAATGTATTGAAATCTGAAGAGTAAACATATTGAATTCGGCAATGGGCGCCTGCATATATAGACGCCTGCATGTCATCTCCCTTCATTTTATAATAGAAGAATATAAAAAATTGAAATTCTTAAAGCCCAAATTGTGTTAGATGCACTCTGCTAGAGTGTTTATCTAACAAAGTTATTTACGTACCGTAGAGACTTCTATTGCCAAAATCAACATAGTTACAGCAAAATTTTGTACATAAAATGTCCTACTCAACGTTCTGAGACCAAGTTATTCTTTATGATATTTGTTGTATTTCTACTATATTGTTACATTAAAGCTTTTTTTCCATACCTTTGTAGCATAACAGATCCTTTTCATTTACTTCTGAACTAAGCTCTTTTTGAATAAGGTGTTATCTTATCGCCTGTTTGCAGAGCAGACCTTGCGTGTTTTCTCACTGTGCTTGCGCCAGTACTGAGCGTACACATGTACGGGTGATGGAAAGTCGTACCCATTTGAATTACATCTACACATAGGCAAAGTTCGTTGAGGGTGTGTCAGTGCATCTGCAGACAATACAGATTATGACATATGCTAAAACAATGCATGTAGTATAGGGTAGGTGCTAGTGTACATTGAGGATGACTTATAGAATACCAAGCATAAATATAGTGGGTGGTCACATCTCAAGATGTGTACAACTCTATATACAGGTGAAAATACACATTGTTTTCTGTGCACACCATTTGGGAGCAGCATATGCCCGATTTACTTCCAACTCTGCATCCCATTCTGAGCAATGTGGGCAATCTGCCATCAAAACGGCATCAGAATGATAATAAGTTATGGTGTCACATCTTGAACACTTATTTTACCTTGCACCACTATGGCAGGCAGGGAAAGGGGCACGTTCACGGAAAATTGGCGTGTCCACGTATCACAGGGCGTGCTACGAGTCACCTTGCGGCACGCCCCATCTCTCTGCTTGCCAACATTTACCAAAAGTGCCAGATGGCCATTTCGGAGAATGAGCAATGTATCCCTACCATAACTCTGAGTGATGTGCGCAGTCACACATCGTGACCACATATTGTTTGGATTTGTATCGGCTTCCAACTTCCTTTAACAACTTCCACTAAGGAACACATAAAAGACAAGCGAATGAAAGTAAAATACAGAAGAAAAAAATATTTTTCTACTATCAGAAATATATATATTTTTTAAGTAGAATAATTGAACCTGAATATAATAATTAATTAATTTAATTAATGAAAAACTTTTATATATGGAATTAAAAAAATATTAATTTTGCTTCCAATGTAGTTTGATGCTAAAGCTACTGAAATATCATTTGCTGAGATATAATTGCGTCCCATTATATGGGAAAGGCTAATGCTGCCGTCTTTTATTATTTTAATCATGAACACTGTGGAATAAACTATTCTTTCTAAAAGCAAAGAGGAGAAAAGAGGAAAAGAAAATCCCTTCTTGGTTTCTTAAGCTTTCAAAGCAAACAACCTGTTTCATCTTTCCACTCAGTCAGGCACAGAACAGACAGGCTGGTCAAAATGCCTAATTAGATCAAACAGGAACTTGGCTCATGTAGAATGCGAAAATGTACTGGGAAAGGTGGCCCAGATGGTTTTATGATAAGGTTTCTGTATAATTGTTCTGTTACATAAAGTACTTCAGATTAAGATGGATTTCAAGTTCCTGTAAGTGCCTAAATCATGTAATTTTCAATTGTTGACGTCCTTTTATGTTTTGTGGCCATCACAATGAATGAGGAAATTATCTTTTGTGTAGCAGAGCTTGTGTCTGTAAAACCAATAATCAAATAGTCATCCAGGTCTTATGCTGATCACTGCTAATATTTAATCCTTGTGTTCCTCTCATTTGCACAAAGAGGAAATAATCATAGTTTGTTTTCACAATACCACTCTGTGTGATATAGAGTAATGGGAAGCTATTTAGGTTGGGTTACAAAACCATAGCATCATACTTTCATTTTTATCTTACATTGAAGTATATAATGATTTTCTTCTTATATTTGTACACCATAAAACATATATATTAGTATAGAGGAAATAACCCTCCCTGATTAATGTGCAGTATATTTTCATGAATATTATACATATGTCAAAACAAA
The DNA here is from genome assembly GCA_031769625.1 of Taudactylus pleione. Classification (NCBI taxonomy): domain Eukaryota; kingdom Metazoa; phylum Chordata; class Amphibia; order Anura; family Myobatrachidae; genus Taudactylus; species Taudactylus pleione. The sequence goes on along the minus strand of JAUIMM010000081.1, from coordinate 6,695,967 downwards.
GCAGTATTTCTATGTCAGGCGCATATACTTACTCGTGCATAGAGCCATGGTGTACTGTAGGTATGTAGGTTGACAGTGTCAGTAATAGATATAAAGTATTACCCTATTCATATACAGTATATAATGTAATGAAATGTTACCAATGTTCTCCCTAGAAAATTTTGCAAGTCAGGTGGCATCAATAAGTAGCCGGGTGGAGGTACTCGCATTAATGAAATGTTGAAACCCTGACGTATATTGATTTAAACTCGAGATTAATATTTTTTATATATTCTTTTCTTCTTCTTAGAGGCTTTTTCATAATAAAAATCTGAAGTATCTGGTTCCTCTAGTGCAGGGGTGGGGAACCTTTTTTCTGCCGAGGGCCATTTTGATATATATAACATCATTTGCGGGCCTGGTGCAGGCCACGCCCCCTCCATGTGATGGGCCATAATTGCCGGTGATTACAGCAATGCCCGGAGCAACCTGAGGATGCTCCGGGAAGCTATAAAGGCAGCAGTGTGACCATCTGAAGCATTCTAAGGACGCTCCAGATGGCACTGCAGCATAGATTCTGGCCGCGGGGTGCATAGATTCTGGCCGCCATTCTAGGTACCCTGCTAGCCAGATGAGACTATCAGAAAAAAGCTCAGAGGGCCAGACCAAATGATTCCGCGGGCCTTATATGGCCCCCGGGCCTGAGGTTCCCCATCCCTGCTCTAGTGAAACCAGCATCAGATTATTTAGTGTGCTCAACTTCATGCAATTCCATAAACAGGTTTCAATTCATTTTAGAGTAGGCCCAGATACTGCACACTTGCTTGTTGCACACAAATACATTGTTTAAGGGTGGCTAAGATACTGCACACTTGCTTATTAGACACAAAGGCCCTCATTCAGAGGCGCTCACAAAATTTGAGCGGTCGCTCTGAATGAGGGCTGCCGCTTTTGAAGTGCGGCCTCCTGGTCGCTAGCTAAGCTGTGGGTTACCACCCATAGCTTTAGTGACCGACCAGTTTGATGGTTGCGATGGTCAAGACCATCGCGACCATTGGGGCTTGTGACGAGACCCTAAGGTTAGGTCTCGGCAACCGCAAGCCCCAGGGAGCTTCCAGATTCCCACTGACATCACTGCTGATTTCAGTGCTGCCGCCCACAAAACGGCAGGCGTTCCTTAAGGAACGCCTCTGTTTGTGAAACCACCCCCCGCCACACCTACAAAATGGGTCGAGCTGTCGATCAACATCGACAGCCGCCCCTTTTGTAGTGAGCTCCAGAGCGAGAGAATTTCTCTCTCTCTCCGGGGCTTGCGCACGCGCAGTGCGCCTGTTGCGCAGGCGCAGAGCCTAAACATCGACCCACTTGCGAGCACTCAGCGCTTGCGAACGGGTCTGAATGAGGTCCAAAATTTTTAAGAGTGGCCCATATAATGGCCACTTGCTTTTTGGACATGAATACATTTTTAGAACTGACTAGATACTGCTCACTTGCTTTTTGGAAACAATATTTTTTTTAAAGCAGCCAAGATACTGCCCTGCTTGCTGGCTGGACTGATAGCCAGCCCAGATTGTGCCCCACTTGCTGGCTATGCAGAAACAAACATGCGCCTGCTGAAATGCAGAGAGTGGACGCAGGCAGTCCACTCTCTTCACTGTTCATCTGTGACTGTTCCTTCCGGCAACCATGTGCCTTTCCTTTTACACAGGTGGGAAGGATCTCCTCTGCCCTCCAGTTTGACACTGCACAGCACTGTAACACGGCCATTAAGTTGTGCTTGTCACATCTGAGGTTAGGAGTTGGTCAGAACAGGTGTGGGAGGCTGAAGAAGAGACTTGGGAGGCGTAGATAAAATTTGGTGGCTAGAGCCAGGACTTCCTCATGTAAGATGTGAGGAGTAATATGAACTGTAGAGGATGATGGGCTCAAAGACGAGGACAGTAAAGTAACTGTCTTTATTGAAAAGCAGGTTGGAATGGAAACCGGATATAAAATGCTGAAGAGATGGGCAGAATCGGATTGGGACCGAAGATGCTGGAGTGAGAGCTGTATCGGGTTGAGACCAATATTAATAAATTGAAGAACTTGATAGGTTTCAGACCGATGTTGATGAGTTGAAGAACTTGATCGGAGTGAGTCAGATGTTGATGAATTAAAGAACTTGATCAGTTTGGGACCGATGATAATGAATTGCAGTACTGGATCTGTTTGGGACAGATGATGTTGAATTGCAGTACTGGATTGGTTTGGGACTGATAATGATGAATTGCACTTCTGGATCGGTTTGGGACCGATGATGAAGAATTGAAGTACTGGGTCGGTTTGGGTCGGATGATGGAAGTGTCAGATGGGACCGATGGTTGGAGGTATCGGTTGGTACTGATAGAGGTTAATATTAACAAGTCTCTGTGGTAAAACCAGACTGGATTGTTAGATGCAATAGGAGACTCGATAACCAGACTTGGAACTGGAAGATAATGGACTCGGACCGTTGAGATACAGAGTACCTGGGAGCTCAGCACAGAGCTGTAACTTCTGCAGAAGTGATGTTGTACTGGCAACAGAGGCCGGTCAGGAAATGGAATTCATAGGGGAGGATCCCCAGGGATTGGATGCTGCAATCAGCTGGTCTGGAAGCAGCGCTCTCAGTGGAGGAAGAGCGTCAGATGACAGAGTCCAACATGGCTGCACCCATACTGTGGTTTAGGAGGGAACTCTGGTGTGCAGCTTGTATGCCATCATGCTGGGATGACACGCTGTGAGCAAGGGGCTGCGGAGAGCCATTTCCATCCTCAGTGACAAGACACTGTTCAGACGGGACAGGAGCAGCACAGACAGACCTCAGCACCAGCCAGGAGCGATGTGCAGCGTGAGCCACCTTCTGCGCTATCCAAGAGTGATGCACAGTGCGAGCGGACCTCAGCGCTAACCTGGACAGACACCGTAAAGGTAAGAAAGTGTTTTTTAAAGGCGGGAGGATGACAGAGTTACGTCAGTGCAGCACATAATTTGGACTCTTCACAGTTCCAGATGGCATTGGAATTTTGCTGGGCAGAATGCTCAAGAGATAAAGCATGGAGAGAACACTGGCTATAAACTAGGGATGTGCAGGCTCGGATAGGTTCGAGTTTGCACGCTGAGTTCGGATTTTTCCCTCCAAAAAGCGGGACTCAGAAAGAGGCAAAACATCATCTTGCATGGACAAACATCATCATTTGTCCAGGAATGATGATGTTTGTCCATGCAAGATGACGTTTTGCCTCTTTCTGAGTCCCGTTTTTTGGAGGGAAAAATCCGAACTCGGCGTGCAAACTCGAACCTATCCGAGCCTGCACATCCCTATTATAAACATAACAGAGAACAGTATTGTGACAATGGGCCTGATTCATGTTTCTACGCAAATGCCAATGTTTACACCAATTGAGCAATTATTAACCATTGCGCATGCGTATAAACCACACTGCGCATGTGCAGTGATTGTATTGGGATTATGGGCCTGATTCAGAGACGGACGCTCTGAAAAAGCGCTCGCTCTGAATCAGGGCATTTTTTTTTTGTGCAGTCTCCTGGCCGATCGCATAGTTGTGGGTGACCACTCACAGCTATTGCGAGTGGCCAGGATGATGGTCGCGTTGGTCAAGACGGGGCTTGCGACGAGACCCTTGTGGTAGGGTCTCGTGGCCGCAAGCCCCAGACAGCTTCTGGCTCTAATACAGCCGGAAGCTCTCCCACTGACATCACTGGTGATGTCAGTGTGGCCGCCCACAAACGGCAGGCGTTCGCTTGGGAACGCCTCCATTTGTGAAGCCACCCCCCCACCACGCCTACAAAACGGGGCGAGCTGTCGATCAACATCGTCAACCGCTCCCTTTGTAGTGAGCCACGGAGCGAGAGAATTTCTCTCTCGCTCCGGGGCTTGTGCACGTGCAGTGCGGCCGCTGCGTGTGCGCAGAGCACACCATCGACCGGCTCGCGAGTGCTCAAGCGCTTGTGAGCGGGTCTGAATCAGGCCCTATGTTCACAGATAGGATTAATTTGCAAAGTGAGTGACAGGTAGTCAGCGTTTGGGGGAGGTAATGGGGTTTGACTAGAGAAATGCAGGCGTGTCAGGATCATTTAAACACTTTTCTGGGCGTGCATAGTGGGCTTTTCTATGCATTGCACGGCAGGGGGAGACATTAGCATATTCTTACAATTGCGATCCGTGAGAGATAACACCGTGATTGCATTTGTATACGAACATGAATCAGGCCCAAAGTTCTTAATAAATGTGAAAGCTGCATTTTCCATATAAAATGTAATTGAATGCAAACACCCTCACATCAGTGGTTTACAGGTTTATAAGTCCAGTGGGAATCAGCTTTCCTGTTGTAGTCAAAATGGGAATAACAAATAACAATATTTAAATAGTAGATGGCTGCAACATTTGATGCAATGGGCCTGATTCAGGTCAGGACAGTACTGCACAGCCTCAAGGTAACGGATGTGCAATATTGTCCAGCAAATATTAAAATACTACAGGAGACATCTGTAGGAATAAGACAGCAATCGCGATCTGAGTGTAGCATCCATAAATGTTGCTTCGGATCAAAATCAGCGCCAATCTGAAGGAGCTTTGCCTTGCTCAGGCTGCCAGCTTCTGGTCTCAGCATTCCTGGAAAACAGGGATGACACGTTACCCATTTCTGGATGTGCAGACCAGGCACACCCCCTGCTCCTCCCCCCAACAAACACCACAGCATGTCAATCATGCTGCGCCTTGAGCGAGATTGCAGGATCCGTTCTGCAAATGCACATAACAGGTCCTGCGTATGCACAGTTTTCCATTATTGGAAAACTGCAAGAATACTCGCTACACCGTCTGGACCTCAATCAGGCCCAATGTAGCTGCAATGCTAATGAATTAATAATCATCAAGTGGAGGAGTCAATGCACAAATAGTCAATCAGGAGCACCATGATAATGCTGCTGGTGTTATAATCATCATCACAGGGTTGCCGACACTGAGCTCCCTCCTTCCGGGAGGGAGCTGTCCGGCAACCACACGGGGGAGTATAGCAGGCAAAAAAGGGGCGTGTTGCAGGGAAAGGAGGCGTGGTTCAGAGGATGCCACGTCTTTTGGGGGCGGGGCATGGGGCGTGACAGTACGATTGCGTCATCGTGGCCCCGCCGCCTCTTCACAATGCCGAGATTAATGGCATTGTGATGCAGGGGGCGGGGCTACGATGATGCGATTCAGCGCAAATCGCGTCATCGGCCCCCCGCTGCCGGGGTTAATGCAGGTGAGTCGCTGGGGCCAGGAGACCTGCCTGCCTTTCCGGGGGGCCGGGAGCGGCACCCGATTTTCGGGAGGCTCCCGGCCGAATCGGGAGGGTAGGTAAGTATGTCATCATCAACACTTATCTATATACTAGGCCACTGGTATCCTCAAAAGATATGACTGCTTAGAAGTATATCTGGAGATGTGTCCAGCTCTAATTAGGTTGCCTGTTCCTAGAGCGTTCTGCACTGACATGTACACACCTTTACTATGCTCAGCTTATACTTACCTAAATCCATTCCTCCTCTACAGGCTCAAGAGCCCACAAGTTCAAGATAAGGTTGAATGAAAATATATGGATGCAGTTTGGTACACATGCATATAATAATGCAACACAAATAGACTCATGTCCAACTCTAAATGAAATCCAATGTGTCAGGCGAAAGCCGTATAGGTTTGAGAATAGATAAGAGTCCTGGGTTTTTGCTGATTGGCTCTCTAGAGAGCCTTTGTTACCAGGTAGATTAGCTGAGTCATTCGTCAGGTGGTTGGTTATCTGACCAATGGAGTGAATTGTGGATGTCTTTGAGAATTATGTATAAAAGAGGTGGTTGTGCATGTGATCAGCCTATTTGTCACTTCTGGAGTCCAGGATAAGTATCGCACCCCTGTGGCATCTTTACTTGTTTTGCCTTCTCTATTCTTGCCTGCTTTGTCATGCCCCATCCTAAGAGGTCCGCCCCCCCACTGCTTGGCTGGCTTTGCGCAGCCGCTCGGGGCTGCCCCTGCCCGCACTCCTGAATGCCTGTCTTCCCCTCCACCCCAGCTTGTTCTTCCCTCTTCCCTTAGCCTGTCTCCTCAGCCCAGCCTTCCAGCCTCCCTGGTCATGGTTGCACCAGTGGGCGCGACCGCTCCTGTGTCCCCTGCTGGTGTCTCTTCGATGGCCTCCGCTGTGGCCGCAGCATCCGTAAGCCCCGCCTCTTCCCTGCCTCCTTATGGTTTCCCTTATTGGCAACCTGCCCTGTTTTCCAGCTCTACTCCCTGGTAATTTTGCCCCCCTCCTACCTCTTTCATTCAACGTCCTGCCACGCCTGTTCTGTTATCAACTGCACCACCTGTTCCTGCACCCCCTGTCTCTGCACCCCCTGTTTCCCAGCCCCCCTCCTTTTTCTGTGTGTCTTTTTTGCGTCTTTTGTGATGAAAATGCATCTAAGTCACAATGCAAGAATGCACCAGGAGACGGTGCTGATTAATTTGATATGTGACACTTGTATATCTGTGTGCAACTGAGTCTCTGAATCAGCATGCAAAGTGCTACGATGCAACAGCAGCTTTTTTCCTAGCCATGTTCCCTTTACAGACTCAGTCGCACACAGATATACATCAGTCCTTGCTCCAGATTCTTCTGAATAAGTAAAATATTTTTTGCAAATGCCTTCCCTCCTCCCTCTTCCTTTCTGCTTTTTCTCTTCCCCGAAGGTACCATTATTATATAGCTGCAACATGAGGATGACCAGAATATTTGCATTGTACATAATGGGGCTGATATACAGTTGAGCGCAAGTCCATGTGTGGAGTACATCTTGTGTGTTTTCACTTTGCATGTATTGGAAACCAAGTGTACGCAACTATGGGCAATGCAACCAATATGAATCCCCACTGGCAACTGAAGGAGCATAACTGGGCGTTCTCACATAGGCAAAACTCAGAGAGGGTGCGTTGACGGAATGGCGAGCTATGCAGTTTTTCAAATTGGTCTTTTGCACCAAGGATAGGTTTGGTACAAGTGTGCGCTGATAATATTGATGGCTATGAACCCAAGAGCATGGATAGGAACAGGCGGACAGCCCAGCCGCAGAGATGAGCACTATTTGGCATACAGGCAAATATTTGCATTTAGTTCCATAAAAGCTATGCAGGTGCAATTATGGTTGAGTGGCATTTAATTACACCAGCTCCAATATGGATCCATGAGGTTATTATCTTACAGAGTGCATATATGTTCTCAAGCAAACAATTACTTTTATTGTCTACGTTCTTGGGGACGGATGACAGCGAAATGCTTTTTGGTTGCTATGGATCACTGTACACTCTTTATTATGTATATGATTTCTGTAAAGCACCTGGAGTCCTTTTGGAAAGAAAACAATATATAAATAAAATTATTATTATCATTATTATTACACTTGCATATTGCCAATAGTGGTTAAAGAGAGTGGACTGCAATCTGAGGGGCTAATTCAGCAGTGTACGGAAGTCCTTGAATGCTTCTGTCTGATTGACAGGCAGAGGCATTTAAGGGGCGGTGTGGGGGCGAGGTCGGACGCTGTTCCCGGAAACGGGGGCAGATCAACGCAGTATCCTAGGCACGCAGGCCGGCCAGCCTGAGTAAGCTGAGGCTTACTCAGCTGTCTGGCTGCCCGGCGCCGTCCACCATTGCGACCTTCGACCACCGATGGTTGCGATGGTGATCCCTGCACTGGTCGCAGTGCTGGGATCGCATATGCAGAAGGGGGTGTCATACACCTCCTGCTGCATTTGCATTATTGCAAGGACGCAATTGCAAAGCTGCCTGTGTACATACATCATATATCTATAGCCTGTGTGCAGCTTTGCAATTGCGTTTCTTGCTGAATCAGGGCCTGAGTCCTTAATGTAATGGGAGTACTTCTGGGTGGCATGGAGCTGTAAATGGGCACAGCAGAGGTATAGCACTTTTGTCAGATTGTTCCTGGACCATTGCTAGGTGTGCATTATTTACATGACTAAGTTGTTAGTAAATAGCCCCGAATGTATACTGTATGTACTGGTGTAGCTGTGCAGTAAGAAATACATTTAATACAACATAAAAATAGGACTTCAACTGTTGTAGCTGACAATTTGCGGCCATCTGTTTTCCTTAGATTTGTTCTAGATCCAAATTTTTTCTAAAGCTTCAATGGAACAGAGCTTTTCCTCAATTGCTTCAATGTATTCTCTGTATCTATACTTTTTTTTCTTGCATTTCCAGCCAATGTTTTCTGAATTCTGGAAACATATTGCAGGGATTTTTTCCCTTCATCAGTGCATAATCTTTCCTACAAATTCTAATTCACGAAAATAAGAAACCAATTTCATGTTTTTCCCCATCATTTTGTGAATACTTTCAGCCATCTGCATAACAATTTGTATTTCCTTCCAGCCTTCCCTACAGCCCCCCTTGGTTTGATATATACAGCGACAGGAAAAACACAGCATCCAAGACATTTACAGCTGTAATGTTTCTGCCTTTCCTCTATCAAATCTATTTTCTTTTTTACTAATACAAATCTGTTTTACTGACAACAATTTTGCTACAAGAATGAAAAAAAAATACCCTTTTGCTTCTGCATAGTGTATGAGGGTGAGGGACGGAAGTAATGCAATCATAGGAAAATGTATATTTTTACTGGATATCAATATGCTTTAAATAAATGCTTGTGTGTTGAGCCATTCTTGGCTAATTCTGTCCAATCTGCTACCGGTGCCGGACATGAAACTGAATGCATATGAGGCTGGTGGTTATTTAATTTGTAGCATGGCTTGCTGATAACAGAAACGCTTTGTACAGATTGAAGGGTTAGAGCTCTCCATTGCACATTGCATTTCCATAATAATCAAGGTATTTGAACCATCAATTAAGAGAAGCTGCTTGGTGTCTGTCTGAATTTCTCCTGGACAGGCTCCTTCTGAGTAAATAATCATGTAGACTCTTCTGCTGTAATACCATTTTAGCGAGGCCCCGAAATTAATACAGTCTAGACAAGAGCAAACTGATTAACCCAAAATTTAAATTTATTAAAACTTTGTAATATAGCAAACTAAAGCAATAAAACAACTTGCAAGAAAGGCCTTATATGGAAGTGAATAAAAATAATGCCCCCCACTACCCACACACACACCCACCCACCCACCCATAAAGTCAGACAATCACAAAAACATTTCAGAAAAGTTGACAATAGCAATACATTAGACTGTGACACCTTCACATGAACAGAACACTATATAAAAAACCACGCACCCAGTTCCACCTTCATTGCTTCTATTTTATCAGAAAAGAAATGTCCATCTAGCATTCAAAATATACTTAATAATATATTGTACTTGTAACAGAAAATCCTGTTTCTTGTAAATGCTTTTCTCGCTGAAATTATTTGTGGGGGCAATTCAATTCAGCTCGATGCTGAATAGCCCCGGAAACGAGTTCCCGGAGCTATTCAGTTCAGCGCGCTGCTAAGTCTGACTACAGCCATTTAAGGGAGATATTTAGTTTAGCACCCGCGATAAAGTTCCGCCTGCTGGACTTTTCACCTACGTCGCATCTTTTGGCCGCGGAAACTTATCGTGCTCGCCCCTGCTATTCGCCATATTCAATTCCAAAAGATGCAAAAACGGCGATACGCGAAGTTAGAATAGGTGGAAAGTGGTGTCAGATTCGGGGAAATCAGCCTGAACCCACCAAAAAGATGCAGAAACATTGGGGATCAATGTACGAGGGTTGTTTAAAAAGTAATGCCTAAATGCTCATAACTCTGAAATAATACGCAACATTTATTTGAAACTTTGTCAGTTTGTACTTTAATATGTCTGCTAACTATATATGTAGTTTTGTTTAGGTAGTCCAAGAAATACGATGGAATCCAAGATGAAACAAAGAGCCGTCATTGAATTTCTGGAAAAAGAAGGCTGCAGAGCTACAGAAATACACAGAAGACTGAAAAAGTGTATGGTGAGCGTACAATTGACTATAGCAATGTCAGAAGGTGGATGAAGCGTTTTCAATTGGGAGAATCGTCCGTGTGCGACAAACCTCGTGGTGGCAGACCATCAACTGCAGTGACAGCAGAGAACCGACACAAAGTTGATGCCATGGTTCAGAAAGACCATTGTGTGACCATCAGAGATATCAGTGATGAACTTGAATGTAGCCATGGCTCTGTAGAATCACTAATCAATGATTTGGGATATTGTAAAGTGTGTGCTAAATGGGTTCCAAAGCAATTAACCAGGGATCATAAGGCCCAGAGGGTGGAAGTGTGCAATGACCTTTTGACCAACTTTGAAGCCAACCCTGAGATGTTTTTGGAAAATGTAATTACAGGAGATGAAACCTGGGTATTCCTTTATGACCCAGAAACAAAGGCCCAATCAAAACAATGGAAACACCCAAGTTCACCTAGGCCAAAAAAGTTGAAATCACAGCGATCCGTAAACAAAGTCATGGCCATATTCTTCTGGGATTGCCGAGGTGTTATTCTCATCGATTACTTGGAACAAAACCAATCAATCAACACCGATTGATACATTATTACACTTAAGAAGCTGAAAGAAGCCACCCGCAAAAAAAGGTCAACAATTCAACTGTCAAATGTCATCTTACACCACGACAATGTCAGACCTCACACTTCGATGGCAACATCTGCGGCCATTGCCAAAATGGGGTGGGCAATAATGCCACATCCACCATACAGTTCTGATTTTGCCCCTTCTGACATTCATCTGTTTGGCCCTCTCAAATACTGTCTCTGGGGTCAACATTTTGAAGACATAAAGGTTGTTAAAAACGCCATACGTTCCTGGGTCAAACACCAATCATTGGAATTTTTCCAAAGTGGATTCACAGCTTGGGTTGAGAGGTGGAGAAAATGTTTGCGGGCAGATGGTGAATTTTTTGAGTAGAGTCATTCTGTTACTAAGACTTCAAAGTATTTTACTGCAAATTTTCAAATCTGTATCTATAATAAAATTTGAGTTGTGAGCATTTAGGCATTACTGTTTGAACAACCCTCGTAGTAGGGCTCGATTAGTCCTAATAAAACTGGTTGGGGTACTTAAGTTAGCACAATAGCCTCTAATTAGCATCTTTGCACAATTGGTGAAGAATGGCATAAAGCAGTATTTTTTGGAGAAAATAAGTATTCCAGCCAAATTTGGGGTACCTGAAAATGGGTGCAAGCGTCTTTTAATGTCTCTAAAGTGAAGTTTTAAAAAAAGTGAAATTCCACCGTCATAAAAGCACCTGCAATCCCAAAAACACTTGACTCCTTCTTAGAGCACCCCCAGAACCTTATTTTTCTAGTTTTGGAATTTGTCCCCCCCACTTTGTACTTTTCGTCCCCAAAATGAAAGTACTTTTTTGGGGTGTTCTTATTTTTTTGTCTGGAATTTTTGGACTCAGTTGTCCTTTGGGGGCTGTCCTAAAGGTTCTGAGTGGTTTCCCCACCTTTGCACCCCAAAATAAAAATTTTACATTTCTTTTCTCCTGCTATTCAGAGGCGAATCTTTGTCGCCTATGACATTGCATTGACTTTCCGCATACGCGAAGAGCGGGTGCAATTGAAAATGAAGATAAGTTTCCGACAGGCTAAAAGACGCAGTCAGCGATACTCTCGGCTTTTCGCTTCTAATTGAATATGGCCCTAAGTCGGAAAATGGTTACTGCGCATTGAACTGGGTGTTTAGTCACGGTAAGCGGTATTCTCCAACTAAAGTGCCGACCGCGGTGCTGTTAGTGCTACACTAAGAAGGGAAACGGAATCAGGCCCAGCACTTAAGTCGGATTTCTGCTTGTACCTCAGGAGTGTGTGAGCAGAATTCCTGTAGTCGGACTTAACAGCGCAATGAATTGAATAGCTCTGAGAACTTTGTGATGATTTGAATCGCCCCCAGTGTGAGGTATTAAGAGCAGTGGCGGCTCCAGAGGCGGGGCTACAGCGCAGTCCAAAATTCAAATAGGGGAACCACACCAACTGCCTTTTCAAATGCTGCCAAAGATCACCGGCCGGGACTCACTGGCAGTTGGTGTGGCTCCCCTATTTGAATTTTGGACTGTGCTGCAGCCCCAGGGAGATGTGTCACAGCATCTAAAAAGAAAAAGTGGAAAAGTTTCCTATAGCAACAGTGCCGGATTTCCCGCTTGGCATCCTAGGCGCTCGCCTAGGGCCCGTCGGGACCCAAGGGGCCCGTGGACTGGCCCCTTTGCCCGAAAAAATTACTTGATTACAGCGCTCCCAGAGGAGCACTGCGTGAGTACCACATGACGTCATGACATCATGTGGTCCCGTCTCCACTCCCAGAGAGCCTCTGGGCAGACTGTATCACTGTGATACAGCTGCCTGTGCAGGTGCGCCGCAGCGCTCAGGAGGGTTCCCGGTGCCGACGTCGCTGCGAGACCTGTCCCCCGCCGCCAGTCTTCTGCTGCCGCTGTTGGAGCCACCAGGACCAGGTAAGTCTAAGTAAGTCTAAGTGGGGGGTTGTGATGGAGGGGGCTATGAGGAGAGGCTGTGATGGAGGGGGCTATGAGAAGGGGCTGTGATGGAGGGGGCTATGAGGTGAGGCTGTGATGGAGGGGGCTATGAGGAGAGGCTGTGATGGAGGGGGCTATGAGGAGGGGCTATGATGGAGGGGGCTATGAGGAGAGGCTGTGATGGAGGGGCTGTCATGGAGGGGGCTATGAGGAGAGGCTGTGATGGAGGGGGCAATGAGGAGAGGCTGTGATGGAAAGTGCTATGGGGAGGGGCTGTGGTGGAGGGGCTGTGATGGAGGGTGCTATGGGGAGGGGCTGTGGTGGAGGGGGCTATGGGGAGGGGCTAAGATGGAGGGGGCTATGGGGAGTGGCTGTGGTGGAGGGGGCTATGGGGAGGGCTGTGATGGAGGGGCTGTGAAGAGTGGATATGAGGAGCTGTGATGGAGGGCTGTGATGGAGGGGGCTATGAGGAGGGGCTGTGATGGAGGGGGCTGTGATGTGGGGGCTGTGATGAGGGGGACTGAGATGTGATGGAGGGCTGTGATGGAGGGTCTGTGATGAGAGGGTAATGGGGTCTGTGATAAGGGGAGTGAGGGGGGCTGTGATGACTGGGGCAGTGGTGAGGGGTGCTGTGAGGGTTATGACTAGGGGGCTGCAGGGGACCTGTGACATCACATCCATGTGACCGGCGCTGAAAGGGGAGGGGCAAGTATGAGAACGGGGGTCCAAAATGTTCCCTAGTGGGCTCGCTTTGCTCGCAACTCTTCGGGCACGGTGGCTTGCTACGCTCGCCACAAATATTTATTCCCCCTCTATGCCCTAGTGGATGGTAACACAGGAGCGGTCCAGCCTCCTGCAGCGGTCACGTGGTTGATACGTCACAGAGGTCCTTTAGCCACATAGGATCTAGTATCAACCGAGTTGGGAGGGGCTGTGATGAGGGGTGCTGGGCTGTGAGGGGCTCCATGGGGGGGAATGAGTGAGCTAGGATGAAGGTCCGCTGTGAAGAGGGGATATGAGGAGCTGTGATGGAGGTGACTGTAATGAGGGGGATTGAGAGGGACTGTGATGGAGAGGATATGAGGGTAGTTTGAGGGAGTGGGGCCCCAAACTGGTATCCTGCCTAAGGCCCCATGAGGTCTAAATCCGGCTCTGTATAGCAACCAATCAACTTGAAGTTATCGTTTATCTGACACCTGCTATAAAATGACAGTAAGAAGTTTATTAGTCACTATGGGCAACTTCTCCACTTTGTGTGTGGTTATTTTAATAACTGAAGTGGTAAACAATGAAATATTATACCTTGACCCAAGTGTTAGAGTACATTGGGCAATTTAGTATTCCACCTTGTTGGTGGCAATGTAGCAGAAGATTAACTGATATCCTCAATCAATAATCACAAAGCACATACATGTCAAGTGCTAATACTGAAAATGAAGTTGGGTACAACTAAATATAATTACAGTTCCAGAAAACCATGAAGAAAGTGTTAGATCCCCAATACGCATATCAAACAAATGTATGCTGGGGGTAATATACCAATACAGACAGTGGGCAACATGGAATTGCGTGCAGCTGAGAGATTTCTGCGATGCATCTTCAACATTTAAAAAGATTATTTTTTTAAAGGTAAAATCACATTATTTTTAAAAGCAGTTTTAAAAAATCTTGATTACACATCACTGAAATCTCACCACTGCCCGCACTTTGCAGGCTGTTACATGTGAGCCAGTAACTGCAAATGACAATGCAATAAGCACAGTGCCATGCCTACCAGACCATCATCTATTCCTTTCATAGGACAGTGACAAGTGACACTTCCAATACAAGTAACATAAGTCTGGTATAATACAAGAGACCTGCTCCCATAGCAATGTGAAACCGTCTGGCTAAGTATATAGCGTAAGTACAAATGGTCAGTCATGGTCGTCAGGGAACAAACATAGGAATGTCATCCCATGTACTGTCAGAGCATGCATTCAATGATGCTGGTGGCATTGTAACTGAGAAAATAAGTCAGTCATCTCCTTGAAATGTAGAATAATGAAATTTACATTTGCTCCATCTACTCAAGTCCCACAATTACCATAACTATTCAGTGTCCATACTGTGTAGTCTACAGTTGCCTTAGTGTAAATTGTGTGTCACTTGCTATTTGTCTTTTAATGGTTTATTATATGTATTTTAATGGTGTATAGAGGTTCTGTACATTTTCTGTTACAGCCACAGCCAGCATTTCATCCATAAGCATAAGTGGCTTATTTATTAATTATTGAGTTCTACACCCAATAATTACATTTCTTCATTTCTTATTGCAGCAATAACAAATTGAGGATCGCCTAAAACTATTAAAAACCACACTCAGGGACACGGACAGTGGCTCCGATAGGGGCAAGTCCTTGCCATTTTAGAAGTGCAGTTCTGCGCATGTTCGGAGCGCTGAGCATGCATGTGCAAGTGGAGAGTGCTGGGGAGGAATCCTGTGGATCCCCCTCCCAATACCTTTTGCTGAGTGTAGCCTATAAGTTACAACGTCTAACGCCATTTGAAGATGGCTTTAGTTAACAGGGCCAAGCTTATGAAATTTGTCAATATTGTGGCCCTCTAAGGGGTCTGCTTTTACAATAAAAATGAGGGATCACAGCAGAGATTGGAGATATCCTATGTAGATGCATACAGAGGATCCTTAAAGTTTGCGGGTGACCCCCAAAAATTGATGTTTTCAGGAGATATCCTGCATATATTCCTTAGGCCTCTCAGTCCTTCCTTCACACCAAGTTCCCTCCTGTGCCTTATCTCCTACTTGTCTACTTTCCCAGGACGGACTCCTAGAAGAACAGGTTTCAAATTCACATATCATCCACTTCCTAGGGAAATGTCTCCGACCACAGTACATGTTGCTGCCATTCATGGCCTTGTCATGGTTATACATTTGAACACCCCTGGCATGACCACTTGCATCTCTCCTCCCATAAGGGATATTAAAATACATAAGTACTGTATGACTTATCCTCAAGTCCAAGCAGTTATGCAAGGTCATCTGTGCCACTAATGCTTAAGAAATTGTTTTTACTATTTGTTGGATGCAGCTGCATAAATATCAGGTATACAGTACTACATAGGCAATCTATAGACCAGAACAAAAGTCTCACTGTCCCAGATACAGTGACTCATTCCTACCAGTCTGTAGTACTGTACTGCCAGTGCCAGGAATCCAGCGGCTCCCAATCTAGCAGGATCTGCCTGTAGGCTAATGCAGCACAATCCTCATCCACAGCTAGCCAGAAGTGAGGAAGTGACAGTGATTGATTGCATTTTTGTCCAACTTATAGTCATCACTCATCATCTGCAGCCTCAGAATACGTCACACAGCACCAGAAACGTATTGGTCACCGAAGTTTCCATAAGCGGAAATAAATAAAGCATATTTAAGATGATCAATAGGACAAGAACAACTGTCCAACAGTATGATTGCTTCTATTGAAAGTGGAAAGATAAAATATAAACATGTAATGGATGAATGTTGATCATGAAGGCAACCATAAGACCTAATTTGCTAGGTCTAGCAGAAATGTACCCTCTTGTTACATCTATTTACAGTTACAGATCTGTCCATTCTATGGAATCTTTTTATAGTAACTCATCTGTCCTATGTGTCCACGTTGCAAGTCAAATTGCACAAATGTGTATTTTGCTAAATAAAGTGGTGCCCAAAGTAAGGTCTTTCTTAGGAGGTATGTATATCTTTTCTTAAGTGATATGTAGTTAAGCAAGTCAAAGAGCAATGACACATTTTTCTTAAAGCGGATATTTTCTTTGTGAACAAAGACTTATGGGCATATTTACCAATATTCGGCAATTGGTGCCATTATTTATAATTTTTTATCGA
Organism: Taudactylus pleione; assembly: GCA_031769625.1. NCBI lineage: Eukaryota > Metazoa > Chordata > Amphibia > Anura > Myobatrachidae > Taudactylus > Taudactylus pleione. Next base: position 6,679,575 of record JAUIMM010000081.1, on the reverse strand, counting down.
TGCATATTGCGTCAATAAAAGAAATTACGTTTTGCCAATATCACATTCAGGTTCAGTTATACTTACCTACTCTCCCGGAAGTTGTGGGAGGCTCATAAATTTTCAGGTAGCCCCCCGCACCACTGGAAGAGTGTCCGGATCTCCCGCAACCCACCCACTTCCTGGTGAAGTGGGTAGGAAGGGGCATGTAATTGTCAGGAATCGCGGTTCTGTATTGAGGGGGCGAGGCTAAATTACTCAAAAACCTTGGTTCTCTGCAGTTTACCATGACAGGGTCGGTGCCTAATGACATAGGAGCCCAGCCCCGTCCCCTGAAGTGGCCAGCTGTGTCTTCTCTCCGGGCTTTTTATATCTTCGGGCTTTTATATCTTCCAGAGAGGAGATATAAAAAGTTGGCAAGTATGGGTACAATGGGTCTGTGGCGATCACTTTACTTTCGTTTACTGACCCAACTACAGTACTGCACATGTGAGGTCATCAGATTGTGCATGTCGAGATTGCTGGGATCACTTCGGATCCCTTTCCCGAAAAACATATAGGGCCTGATTCAGACCCACTCGCAAGCGGCTGTCCGCTCGCAAGTGGGTCGATGTTGTGCTCTGCGCATGCACACGATGGCGGGAGCTCCGTCGTGCGCATGCGCCAGACGCGACGAGCGAAGGACTTTCCTTCGCTCGTTGTGTCTGATCAAAGGGGGCATGCTGTCGATGTTGATTGACAGCATGCCCCCTTTGGTGGGCGTGCCGGGGGCGTGCCTCCCTGACGGGGGCGTTCCCACGGGAACGCCTCCCGTCAGAAGCCGGCCCACTGACATCACTAGTGATGTCAGTGGGAGTGATTTTGGCTCTGATAGAGCCAAAATCACTCCGGGGCTTGCGGTTGAAAACCTCAACCGCAGGCTCCGGCTCGCAGTTTCGATGGTCGCGATGGTCACGACCATCGCGGCCATCAAACTGCACGCTCGTATAGGCTGTGGGTGGTGACCCACAGCTATACGAGCATCCAGGAGGACGCTCCATTTTTATGGAGGGCGGCCCTCATTCAGAGCGTGCACTCTGCTCAGAGCGTACGGCTCTGAATGAGGGCCATAGCCCATAGGCTACAATGGATATTGCCACCTATAGATGGCTTTAGCTATCGGGGCCAAGTTCTGGAAGCTTGAGAAATTTTATAATTTAGCAGCCCCCATAAAAACCTATCGGCCTGCTTTTGCAAACAAAAATGGAGGGACCCTTCTAAAAACCTGGAGACACTGAAATTTTGCGAAAATGGCTGTATTCTGTAGATCTCCATCAAAATTAATTTGATAAAATTTACAACTTAAGATGTCCAGATTAAACGATATATCTGCAGATGATGGTTGTTCACACACACTGAACAACCATCATCTGTCATCTGGCCGTGGGTCCCGCTATTCGGCATCGACTGTGCAGCACAGCCACGCGATATGTCTCTGAACGATGCCGTTCACAGACATATCGCTGGTACACACTGGCCGATGCACACAAGATATATTGGCCGATCAATTGATCGGCCAATATGTCTGCCAATGTGTACCCAGCATTAGGGCCAAATTCAATTAGGAGTGTTAGCTTGTTTACGTAGATTAACGTGGTTAAATGTGGTTTAACGCGGTTTTTCGCAATTCAAATGGACATCCGTGTTAAGTCGCATTCCATGTGAATTAAAGTGTCTTTTTGTTAGCAGCCCCCGAGCAGGTGAAGAGTAGGGAACATCCGTATTTTACAAGTACAAATATTGGAACTTGGTTCAAAACCCCTGGGACACCCCCTTAATAATGAATTAGGCACTTTGATGTTTTTAGTTAGTATAATTTAGCCAATTTTTGGGTTAATATTCTGCAAAATAATGAGTAAAAAAAATCGGGACAGGTATATGATGGTGTTGTATTAGTGAGAAAATTGTTTTTAGCTTACAGGTGGGAATAACAGGTGTTGTTTTTAACACATTTTTAAAAGTGGCTTGAATGACACAAACATCAACTTACAGGCTTTTTTATACCCCAAATTCTTCAAGAGTATTTAGGCCCTCATTCAGAGCCGTTCGTTAACAGCAGTACGCTCGTTGCATTCCGATGTTGAGAAACCGTGCATGCGTCGGTGTAACACTGCGCATGTGCGTGCGGCATATTGCGAGTTTTTTTTGTCTCGTTCGTCAAATTGCGTACATTAAGTGACATGTCAAATGTGGTTGACAGAACAGGGCGTTTTTGGGCGTTGACGGGGGTGGAGATGGAAAAACGCAGGCGTGGCGAGGCGTTTTTTGGTAGTACATACATTATCTGATTCGAACGTCGAATGTGTTCGTACCAAGTCATACGTCACTGGATGATCCTCTTTCCGTTCAAACTGCTCGCACAGCTTGGGGTCTGGATTACTCGACCACATTGGCGATGGCCTTCTCCTCCGTCCCGGCCCTCCGCGATGTTTCATCGATTAATTACGGCTTGTCAGAAAATCAATCAGTTTTGAATTGAAAATCAGCTTGTAATGTGTTTTGCAAACAGTTTTCTTGGTTAGCACATTTAGCGGTATGTTTTTTTTGGTTTGTATTTGGTTTTTGTGCTATTGTAACAATAATGTCATCATGTTTGTGTGTATTTTTCCATTTTGCTTTTGTTTGGAGAATTTGCATCCTTATGTAAATTTTAAAGTGTTCCTTAAAGAGCCCTTTTTTTTTTTTTTTCGTTTTAATTTTTTGGGTGGTCGTTTTTGCCTTGTGGGCCAGGATTAACTGTAAACCATTTCTAAAATAATGTCAGAATACAATGTCGAACATTTTTTCAAAATTTATTGGAAACTAAAAACATTTTCTGGCACATTTTTGGCCCAAACATTTTAGGCAGTGTTATTCCAATAAAAATTATAATTTGTGCAAACATAAAAGGTATGGAAACTTAAATCAAAAAATTAAAAACAATTCACAAGAAAGGAGAGGGAAGTTTTGGCCAGAAAGGAATATGGGGCAAGCACAGAAGGAGTGTGGGAAAAGTAGCCAGTGCTGTCAACGTTTTTTCCCCCGTTTGGCTGGGGGAGGGTGGGCGCCAGATCAGGTCCGGGATGTCATCTGGCTGGCCTGTCCAGAGGCAGATGTTGTGGCCTCTGGACTAGGCACAGGGCTAGGCACATTTGGAGGATTGGCTGATGTTGTGCCAGAGGTGGAGGATCCTGATGTTCCGGCAGGAAGGGAGGTCGGCTCCACCATGTGCTGGCGAACGAGCTGCTCCAGGGCATTGGTGATGCAGATGTTGGCCCTGGTATTTTCCGCCAGGGCCTGACCAATGGTCACGTTGGCCGCAGCATTTTGCTCCAGGGCCTCAGCCACCCGTACCAGACTGGCGTCCATCCTCTGCAGAATCTCCGTATGGAAATCTGATTTAAAATTGAGTTCTGTGAGGAGGGACAGTGCCTGCGAGGGGGATTGCCCTGGACTGGCTTCTGCAGGGTCCTCAGCCGGATGTACTGGTTCCTCCCCTGCAGAGCCAGCAGAAATTCTGCGGCCAAGGCTCCCCTCTGGAGCAGACTCATCCGCCTGTGTCTCTGTTTGAAAAATGAGAAAAGAGTCACATTAGAATCTACATATTGGCACAATAACATTTCAGAGTTGGTTACATCACAATATTTACCTGGGACAACATGAGGAGCCGCAAAGTCTGGCATGTCCGTATCCATGTTGGGCACGCCAAACACCTCCACAGCCTGCACACACCCCTCTGCCAGCTCTTCTAAATCATTCAACTCCAATGACACAGGGGTGGGACCCCCACCTGTCCTCCTTGCATGCCTAGCCCTGTCCGCCATTTTTTGTTTCAGGCAATATTTGAAGTCTTGCCATCTGTGGGCGAAAAAGGAACCATTATTCCGTTTTTTTGGGGGGGTTTTGGTTTTAGGGGGTCAAGTTTTTACTTACCGCCATTTGACATCCCGGGCTAGACGGACATAATCACCCACCCTATTGACAGCACTGGCTACCTCCTCCCACATTTTCCACTTCTGGCTTGTACCCATATTCCTGTCTGCCTGTGGCAGGATGTCCACACACTTCTGAACCAAAACCTCCATCTCCTTTCTTGTGAATTGTGTCTGCCTTTTCTTTTTCCCTGCTTTGGCCGGAATACTGGGCCCAGCAGCCTCTTCCATGTCATCCTCCTCACCTATTTGTTTAAACGTTTAAGCTTGCAAACTTTCACTATATTATGTTTCAAAATAATTCTTGTTTGGAAATGCATGAAATACTTACTGGCAGACTCTTGGCCATTGTTTCCCTGGTCTGTAGCCATTTCTTACCTCCAAACAAGAAATACACCAGAATGTTTTTTTTGGGTCGTGACGTATTTATACATGCGTCCTTATTTTTCGTCCGCATCATTGATTGTGCGTTCCTATGATCCCTCCTTAATTTGGGCGGGAAAATAAACACTATTTATGGCTTGGGGCGTCTCGAGTCGAGGTGGCGGATGTTGGTTGTTGGAGGTTACGTTGGTCGGAGTGGATTGTTGGCGGGATTTGTATTTGGCGTTGTTTGGAGTTGTTTTTGGTTTGTCTTTTTGGAGTTTTTCTTTCCGTTCGCTTTTTTTGGTGTGGTTGTTTTCTTTGTCGTGTTATTTTTTATTTAGTTTTTGCCCGTCTTACTTTTGTTCACTTTGTGTCTCCTTCTTTTTGTTAAATTTGGGTCGTTAATTTTTTTCAAAATCTCCTTTGTTAGGTTTCTTTTGGATCTGCCCCAACAACCTTTTTATCCGGTGACTTATATATCCTCTATTGGTAAGTTTTTTTTTTCACTTGTTTATTAAATGTTCATGTTTTTTTTAACGCAACTTTGTTTGACCTTACACTTTTAACCTTTGGTTTTGTGATTCCGAAATGTATGAACTAATTAGCGCTTTTGTATCTGCGTATTTTTTGTCTTGTATTTGCAAACTAATTAGCGCATTTTTATCTGCTTATTTTTTGTCTTGTATTTGCGAACTTATTAGCGCATTTTTATCTGCTTATTTTTTTACTTGTATTTGCGAACTAATTAGTGCTTTTTTATCTGCTTATTTTTTTACTTGAAATTGGTTATGATTTCCCTTTAGCAAATTTTTTATAAATTTGGGCCCAAATTGAGGTAGTCTGCGCACTGTCGTTTTGCTCTTTGCCCAAATGTGTGTTTCTCCCCTTTTATGTTTTGTCTTGCACCCAATTTAGATTCCTAAATGCCCACCCTAAATTGTTGCATTGTTTGTTTGTTATTATTTATAGGTTGGGAAAATCATGACAATACCCCGGCATGAAAGCATCATTGGATTGTATCGTCAAGTAATTTTTCAATTATTTTTGGCCAAAAAAACCTTACATTCAATTCTTGCCATTTCAGGTTGATCTTGGTCGGATTGTTCTGGCCATGCTCCCGGAAGCCGACCAACCTCAAGCTCGTCCCAGGCGTAGGCATCGTAGGCGTGCAAGGCCCCAGATATATCGAACATGTGTCACCCTTTTTGGAATGCCCGATGATGAGGTGTTAAGACGCTACCGTCTTCCGCCCCAAATCATCATAGACACTCTCTCATTAATAGAGAGTGATCTTGAGCGGCAAATTGACAGTCCTACAGCAATACCACCACTTACGCAATTTATGGCGGTGTTACATTTCTGTGCCTCAGGATCGTTTCAAACAACAGTGGGAATAGTGGCGGGAATCTCCCAATCCTCCTTTTCCCGGATCCTGAGGGCAGCGATGGAGGCCCTTTTCAAGCACATCCATTATTTTATTCAAATGCCTTTGGATATGGATGCCCTTAGTGTGGCCAAGGCAAATTTTTACCAAATAGCTGGCTTCCCACACATCATAGGGGTTGTGGATGGTACTCACATACCACTTCAGCCTCCAGCACGGCTGGAGGCCATATTTCGCAACTGGAAACACTATCACTCCCTGAATGTAATGGTGGTATGTGATGCCTCCCTCCAGATCCTGTCCCTGAATGCAAAATTACCCTGAAGTGCACATGACTCATTCGTCATCCGGCAATCAGGGATATGGCACAAATTAAACAACCTACAAGCTAGTGATGCGTGGCTTCTGGGTAAGTGGAGACCTTTCGTACATAACAATGTTAAGCTTGATACACAGTGATCCTGATGTTGTAACTTCTTTTTCACAGGGGACAGTGGCTACCCTTGCACGCCCTGGCTGCTCTCTCCTTATTTGGCTCCCACACCAGGGCCACAAAGTAATTTTAATTCCGCACTTACAGCCACCAGGCAAGCGGTGGAGCGCTGTATCGGCCTTTTAAAAGGCCGATTCAGATGCCTCCACCGCTCTGGTGGCGAGCTCATGTATTTGCCGGATATGGTTTCAAAAATTGTGGTGCTGTGTGGGATATTTCACAACATCGCCATAAGGAGTGGTGTCCCAATGCAGCCAGAGGATGCCTTGCCTGAGGATGGCCCCCCCGAGGTTGGTCGGAGGTCAGTATGTTTGTGGGCCCATACGCGATGATGTGGTGGCCAGATATTTTAGGTAATTATTGGCACAAAAGAAGTTCTTTGACACAATGTGGTAAGGATTTTTGGAGACCATCTAATTAATTTGTTTTTTGTTTCCCATCTTCTGTTTGATTTCATAATCTTTGGGACTCAAACGATGACTACTTCCTGCTACCCAAAACAAACCTTCATGGGGACACATTGGATATATATTCTGGAACCAATATTGAAATGCAACATTTGTGGAATCATGTTGGCATGCTCATTCATCAACCAGTTCTTGATTTTTCTTTACTTTTTTCATATGGTATTTGATGGGTTGTATTTTTTGTTATCACTGTGTGTATTGTTTGTGAGCCAACACTTTGGTTTTTTTAGTTATGCTGTGAATAAATGTTTTGAAAGTGTAATTTTGCTAATTTTATTGACCATTGCAAGCAAGTGTAACCAGGTTCACCCACGTTAAAATTGCTTAAGGGTTAATCCTGTAATGTCGCAATTTGATCTAAATTTAAATATGCTTTCTGGGTCAAAACCAACACCAAAAGGTATTCTGTACAATCAGTAGTCTTTGTAATCTCGTCCTAAGCAGGTTGCCCCCCAAATTGGAACATGTAAAATGTAGTAATATAAAAATTGAAACACACCAAAAAAGCCCAAGCAGATTGTTACTGTTAGCTGTTTCATGTGCCTGTTTCCTAAAAATCTACAACACACAATCTTAGTGACATTAATTGCAAATACTTGCTGGAAGAGTCTACTTATGTCAGTGTAAACAATCTAAGATTTGGAGACAAGGAATGAGACAGAATGCTAAGTTTAAATTTTTTATTAAGAAAAAATTTTTAAAATGAAAAAAAAAAATTATGGACGCAGGATCCCAGACATACGGTCAAGGACCACCAGCAGGCCGATGACGTGGCCCCGCATCACTTGGACGCACCCGGCTAGGTCTGCCAAACACCTTTGGTCCTCTGTGGGTTAGAAAAGTGTGGGGCTTAATACATAATTAATGAAACCCACTGAAAAAACAAGCCAAACAAAGGTATCCAAAAATGACAATATTGTGACCAAAAGCACATTTAACCCAAAAAACAAAAGGACACCAAAATGGACAGCCAAAAAATTGCACAAAAAACCAAAAAATTTTGACAGGTGGGATATGTGTATGGGGAAATCAGCAGTAAAAGGTAAAGACAAACAGAGATCTACCCCAAATTCTGACAAACCAAAAAAAGTAAAAGGCACAGACACAGGATTAGATCCAAACATTTAAAAACACAAAAAAGGATAAAAGGGAAACATACCGTTCAAAATGACGCCTGGCCCAGAACCAACTCCCTCGTCCTCCTCGGAGGTGGCAACATTCCCCAACGAGGTGGGAGGGGTGATTTCGGATTCAGGGGAGGGGGTAGTTACGAGAGGGGTGGTTGGAGGTGAGGGGGAATTGGGATGGAGGGGAAGGAGCCCAGACGCATGTGCCACAGGATCTGTGCAGGCTGGGGAGGAGGGAGAATTTAGGGTATTTTGGGGTGAGGATGTTTGGTTGGAGGTTGGGGAGAGGGGCGAGAGCGCCGTCTTTGACGGCGATGATGCCGTAGTTTTCGCTCTGCCCCTAAAAGATGGAAAACAAATTGTGGTTATTTTAGAACATCGACTTGTTAAACGCTAATTTTTTACACCCAAAATATGTAAACATGCCCATGCAGATATGAGTACAAAGAATAAATAGGCCATACATGAAAACATGCCCATGCAGATATGAGTACAAAGAATAAATAGGCCATACATGAAAACATGCCCATGCAGATATGAGTACAAAGAATAAATAGGCCATACATGAAAACATGCCCATGCAGATATGAGTACAAAGAATAAATAGGCCATACATGAAAACATGCCCATGCAGATATGAGTACAAAGAATAAATAGGCCATACATGAAAACATGCCCATGCAGATATGAGTACAAAGAATAAATAGGACATACATGAAAACATGCCCATGCAGATATGAGTACAAAGAATAAATAGGCCATTCATGAAAACATGCACATGCAGTTAGGGCCACAAAGATAAACATGAAAACCACAGTCAAAAAAACTTACTTTCAACTATCTGCATGCGAAAGCATGCCAGCAAGCGGGGCGTCCGCCGTTGCAGGTCGGACCACCTGCGCTCCAGCAGGCGGCCACGTACCTCCGCATATGCGGAACGCTTTTCCCTATTGGTGATGGGGGGAGGCTGGCTGGTGATCCGCCTGTCCATCACCCCGGTTAACACCATCAGCTCGCGCCTGGTGAATGCCGAGGCTCTCATGATGGCAATGGTGTATTTTATAAAAAACAATTTTAATAAAGACCCGAAAAAAAATGTGATTGGCTAATGTATTTGGGTAATTAACAGGACAAATTCTATTGGTTAGTGTATGAGTCATGTGTTCGACAGGGCCACAAATCTATTGCGAGTTATGATAGGCTTGATGCAGTGACATGCGTAAGCTAATTTAAATAAAGAAATGAACCCAGTAAAATATGCGTGGTTAAAAACAAAGAAAACAAATGGATAATTGGCTCAAACATGTATTTTGACAAATAAAAGCGAATGTTTAAGCCGTACGTATTCTGCGGGTAAACACAAACACGGACAAGAGTAAAGTTTATTGCATTTCCAAAAAAAAAAAATTGACGAGCAATTAAGATAATTGATATATTGATTGGCATGATACGATTGAGGGAGGTAGGCAGAATAAAGGAGCAGGTAATCGGAATCTGACAGGCCCACTTCCGGGTTGGACTTGTGCGTGCGTTCCCTGCAAGCCACATTGGGGATGTACGCTCGCTATTTGGCATGCTCGTTAGTTAGAGGAGGGGTCGGTAGAGTTTGGGGAGGATGTTTAACTGCGTTCGAAATTACGAGCGAGCGCTTGAATTAACATAATTCTGTACGTACGCCGAACGTACGAACGCCCACTTGCGTCCGGGTCTGAATGAGGGCCTTAATTTGCTAAAAACACTTGCTTTCTATCAGTTTTACACTGTTATATAAAAAAATACAAAAATTAGCCATTTGACACCTTTTAAGAGCCACGAATACTTTGCTTTTGGCTACTAAAAGACTTTTATACTGTTATCCAATGTTACTTTGCACTTTTTTGTAGTACAGTTCACAATTTGTTCCCACACTTAGGGATCCATCATCATGCTAATTATCAGGGCCCAGACAGCCCCCGATAATTAAGTGTCCAACTCACTGTGAGTAGCAGCGATGGACACAAATTTACCGGTGCAATTCAACATTGCTCCAATGCAGAGACAGCAAATCCGAAAATCAGCTGTCTCTGCGATCCCCTTCACTGCTACTTTCGTAGCAGTGAAAGTTAGCACTGTCGTGTCTGACTCAGCAGTACTAATACGTCTGCATGAACTGGGCTTCACGCAGGTGCACAAAGCCTCATCGTCTGGTGGAAGGAGCTGGACAAGGGCAGAGGGATCCAAAAGGACTCTTACCAGGACTCTTATCCATAGGGAAGGAGTGGAAGTGCGGGAGCTAACGCCATCTGAAAATGGTGAATGCTTCTGCAGTCAAGCTCTGAAAATATTATATTTTCAGAGCTTCATGAATTTGGGTCCACATACTAGTGTATGGGAACAGCGGGACAGATCGGGGATCTGAAAGGCAAGCAGGAGATTTCAGTGATATCATTACCTCTCTAATGAGTAGCCTCAATACTTAATTTCCCTATGAGTAAATACTGGCTGACCTAGTTTTCTGATAGGCAGTCAGCAAAACATTGTTTTTTTTTTTTTATTGTGTGTGGTATTTAAAAATTACTAGTGTGTGTGATCAGGCTGTGATACTGTGTTTAAGTCTAATACTAACTGTCAGTAGGTCAAGGGCCACTACCTTAATATTATCTGCGCAGATGGTGGACAGTTTGTTTTCTACAAAAAAAAAGAGTATGTTCAAAAAACTTCAGGCCATGATACTGTGTTTAAGTCTAATGGTGAGTAGATCAAGGGACACCATCTTTATTAATATTATCTTCACAGTGCATCAATATGGATCACAATGATCAATCGATAGAACAGCAGGATCAGCGACCAAGTACTAGCGCTGCAGCTGTTGCTACAAGTCATGACGATACGTACTAGTCCTTCAACGTCATTTACTAAAGTCGGTGTTCAAGGACATAGATGGTTTTAATCAGGGCAGCTGAAGTCAAAACAATATTTTACATTGCTGAAAAAAATATCACATCTAATAAAGGGAATGTTTCCTGCAGAAAAACATAAAATTGCCAACATGCCATACATTCCACCCAGTGGCAAGGAAAGGCCTTGGTTTTTATTTGTGCGTGGTGGTTCTGCAACTACTGTCAGTCAGGCATCATCTTCTGCCTCACATGACAATGCAAGATTTTTTTACTCAGAGTCTGGAAGAGGGGTCAAAGAATTAAAACAGGAAAATCAGTTATGAAATAAACACTGTGGCAAAAGAACAAACTGTGTTTCCAAAAATGTCACCCATCCCTGAGGAGTGTTTAAGGGGTATATTTACTAAAGTGTGGGTTTATAGAAGTGGAGATGTTGCCCTTAACAACCAATCAGATTCTACTTATCATTTATCTAGCATGTGTGAGCCTGACCTTTCTGATACAGGACATGTATAGAGGCCTCCTTCCACCATTAATGTGCCCTCTGCCAATATAAGGATGAGCAGCACAAGTAAAGATGCTGGCATTTGAGGATGATACTGAGAAAGTGCAAAAGAATGAGGGGGATATTTGTGTAGCTGATGCCATTAATGGTGATGTTGATGATGAAGATGTTATTTGTGCAAGTGAGGCACCAGTGGAAGCAGTTGTTTGTGCAAGTCAGGCACCAGTGGAAGCAGTTCTTGCCTGTGATAGGAAGAAAGCTATTGTCATGCCTGAGGGGGATATTTGTGTAGATGATGCCATTAATGAATCTAGTTTTAGATAGTTAATTGAGTTCCTGTGTCCCTGCTATCAAATTCAATCTCGGTTTCATTTTACCAGAAAACCAATTCTTTGCCAGGATGTTAAAAAAAAATAATTCTTGGTCTACAAAATGCCATTGTACCCACTATTCACTTAACAAGCTGTACTGTTCAGTATTCACTTGACAAGCTGTACTGGGCAGACAGAAGATTGCATGACTGTGACAGACCATTGGGTGGGTGTATCGCCTTCAGCAGCAGCAGCAGTAGTTAGCACAAAACGGCAGCTTATTGCCAGGCAGACTGCTCTCTGTATTACTGGCTTCAACTACCAGGCATTCCAGTGTCAACCTGTTAGAATAATTAAGGGATGTCATAGCAAAATGGCTTACTCTGCTTGCACTCTCCCAAGGATTTGTCATTTCTGATTATGCCAAGAATATTGTGAGAGCATATAAGCTGTGTGAATTTTAACACATCTCATGTTTTGCTCACACTATCAACTTGGTGTTGCACATTTTTTCTTTTTTTAAATGACAGGGGCTTGCAGTAGATGCTGTCTTGAAAAATTTTAGGACATTTTCGCCATTAAGCAATTGCATGTAGAAGATTACAGTGGCTTCAAGAAAAGTACAATTTGCCATGCCGCCAACTGAAGCAAGAGGTAATAACAAGGTGGAATTCTACCGTCAGCGAATGGAGGAACAGCAACAAGCCAATAATACCTACACAATAAACCATGACATAGGGAGAGGAGGGGCAAAGTACAAGTTGAATGTGTTGTGTAACGTGCTGAAACCATGCAAAGCACCTGTGAAGTGAGTTCAGACTCTGCCAGCTTGAGTCAGGTGATTCCCCTAATTAGACTTTTGGAAAAGCAGCTCGAGAAACTGAAGGAGAAGATGAAACAAAGAATGTCGGACTTGTAGATCAAGTCCTTATTCGCTTTGCAAGGATCCAAGGGTTGTCAGCATCATAAAATTGAATCATTTTTGGGGGCCCAAATAAACCAATCTCTTCAGCCACAAAGTGGCAGTCCCTGTTGCTGCCGTGATTGGTTTGCTAAACTGTGCATGTCCTTTTTAATAAACAACATAAGGTTGGGTGGGAGAGCCCAAGGACTATTCCATCTTGCACCTCTTCTTTTTGCATTATGCACTGTTTGGGGCATTGATGAGTTATTTTTTTCATAGACAACAAACATTTTTATTGTTTATCCTGTCTGCCAGTCTCATGTTCTCATGTTCTGCCTGCTCTGTCACTTAATTTAGCCAGCCAACTTGCTGCAGCCTTTGGCCTATATTGATGAAAGTGAAAACAATATTGTGAGCTGTGAGGTCCTCAAAATTGACTGGAAATTACTGGATATTAATGTTATTGAGGTTAATAATACTATTGGAACAAAAACATTCCCAAATTATGTGATTTTAGCTGTTTTTCGCATTTTAAAAAAAACTACAGATCCAAAACCAAAATACGTGAGGGTGGTCTTGGCAAAACCAAAACACAATGATGAATTAGAACAAAAACCAAAACACGGGAGTCGGCGGACATTTCTATTTTATACACAATATAATATATATTTTTTAAAATAGATTATTTGAAAATGATATACACAGCAATAACATTTGCTACAAATTACTTAATTCAATTCAGTTGATGTTTGGCTGTGTATATCCTCGAGAATTTGTAATACCCCCCATAGGAATTTATTTATTTCTTTGCAGTTGTTTCGTGTTAATTTGAAAATCTGTCAAGTACAGTATATAATTTTTTTTCATAATAACAATTACAAATATAACATGTATAAAAATGTTTTTATTCTATAGCCAAAAACAAGAATTCGAGAATGATTCAGATATCAACCTTCAGGTTTGACAAAGTGTCCTTCAGATGCAGAAAAGATTTATACCTGCCATTCAAAGTCAAACAGTACATTTTGTACATTGAATATAAACAGCAAGCATATAGACATATAACAAAAACAACATAAGATAATATAAAAAGGTTGTAGTATACTTATTTTCAAAGGCAATGTCAAAATAAATATAGGCATGTTATTTTAGCCTTAGTACTTGAACAGAATCAAAACAATGTTTTTTATTCTTTGTGTTTTTTTTTTTTTTGAAGGTTAATGAATATAATGTATATTTTATTGTTTCCAGATGAAAATATACATTTACATCTGTTCCTGTATAATATTGTACAGTATATGAATCAATTGCCTGCCTGGAGTTTTGTGAGCAGAAGCCTTGCTGGTTTCTCATAAGCACTAATCACTCCTGATCCTTGATGGCTTCTGGCTCAGTTCATACCTGGAGGAGTTTAAGGATATATTGTGGATAAGATGATGATATAATGTGGGAAGAGGTAGAAGAGGTATTCAAGGGACTTTTTATATCTCCACTCTCTATGGAACATTAACTGCCACTGTCTCTGGGTGCTGTAGTTTAATGATTCCCCTACAGATCGCTCCTGTCACTCGTAGAGCATTACATTATTTTTTCCCCCACCTTATGCTTAACTTCAAGGCTTCTATAAATATAATTGTCAGATGAACCAACAAAAGACATTTATTTTACATTTGCTAATTATTTGTTGTTCAGTGTTTTAGTCTCCTGCAGTTTCACTTTATTTCTAATTTGAGACATGATTTTTATGAGCAGTGATAAATGATCTTTTAACTCAGGATTCATTGCTTTGCTGCAGTTTCTTGACTCTGCTTTGCACTAATTTGAGCAATAGCGACTCAAATCTATGCAGAGTGTCCCTGAAGGAAAGGATTTACTGTATAAAACCCTTGAATTTGAGAATGTGACTAATGTTGTAGGACAAGGTTTATCCTTCATACGAAATCTCTGATCTAAATCCATTAAGAAAAAATGGAGCTAATTCAGAGATATACATTGTTTCAATATCAACGCAAATCTCCAATTTATTTTAATCTGCACTTGTGCAGGAGCTGCAGTGTGCGTGTGAAGATCTTGACCTGTCAATGCTGTTGCAGATGTCGGGTAAGTGACAATCTGCAGCCATTTGAGGGAGGGGGTGAGAGTGTTGCAGAATACAGAGGTGTGTGGGCCCCGTTTTCTGGGAGTACCGAAGCCAGTAACTGGGTCCTCAGACGCAGTTTCAATGGCCCCGGCAGCGTGGTTTTGCCAGACATCCTGAGTAATCTGAGGGTTAGTCAGATGTTCAATGACCTCCTGATGTTCAGGTGGTGGATCCAATTCTGCATCTTTGGACGCAACCAGCAGATCAGAGGGAACCAGCAGGGGGCGTCTTTTTACTAAAGACACCACCTGCTGCATTAGCATGTATACACAGATCCTCTGCATCTAAAGTTGCAGCACTGATCCACACTGCGTCCAGCTCTAAATCAGGCCATATATACCCAAAGTACAATAAGGGGCATATTTACTAAAGTGTGGGTTTTAAGAAGTTGCCCATAGCAACCAATCAATTCTACTTAACATTTATCTAGCACCTTGTAGAAGATAATTGCTAGAATCTGATGGTATCTGATGGAATCTATGGGCAACATCTCCACTTCTAAAAACCTGCACTTTACTAAATATTTATCCCTAAGTGTAAAACGCCTCTCCACCCTAGCAGCAGGACAGTGGAGGTTTGATGACTGGGAACCTTGTTATTTGCGTAGTGACAGTCTAGGAAGTCAGTGGACCTGTGAGCAAGAGCAGTGCTTATTCTCCCCTTCCCGTATGTGAGAAGTGGAGATTGGCGTAGCAGGAATATGTGACATATGCTCTCTCCACTCGTCTATTCTCACATGCACTCTCATTATTCTATTATTACTTGTGAATGGAACATACTGTAAAATTACATGTTCATGACTTTACAGGTATATAAATATGTATAATAACATATTTATTATCCTCAGATTTGATTATTACATAGAAACCACAGAGGGAGAGAAGGGCAGACATAGGCTGAAGAGAATAAAGAGGAAAGGGTGGTAGTCTTAGATGAAGAGATACGTTTTGAGGACACATTTGAAGGCTGGAAGCTGGGAGAGTGTCTGATATAGCATGGTAGAATATTCCAAAGGATAGGAGCAGCACAGGTGAAGTCCTGGAGTCGGGCATGGGAGAAGTGATCAGGGAGGAGAAGCAGTAGTCATTGGCAAAGAAAAGCAGACAGGAAGCAATGTGTGTGGGAATGAGGCTGGAGTTTTGGGGAGGAGAAGAGTGGGTAAGGGAATTATATTTTAGTGAGTAGTATGAATTTAATTCTGAGTGGGACAAGGAGTCAGCAAACAATTGTAGAGTTAAGCATAGACTGAACTGGGAAGGGTCAGGAGTAGACTAGCGAGTAGTAAAATACAATACAAATACAATACAAAATGTGATAGATACAGTAACAAGGGTGAGGGTGTTAATGGCTTCCAGGTTGAGGAATCCTGGAGATATTGCGGAAATGTAAACTACAGGATTCAAGAGAGGGACTGGATGTGAGACTTGCCATGTTGGCCATAAGACCCTTTATCTATCAGCTTCCTTCCTGATGCATTGTCCAGTGGTGAAAGGTGTTGCATGTGGAAATTAATTATGTGTACAGCACAATTTATTCCCACTAAAGATGTCAATGATGCTGTGCTCAAACTGCCCACATCATGGTACAGCATGCATGGGTGGCACAGTACAGTACTTGTATCCCTTCTCCACTAGAGGAGCTGCTGACAGTGGTGAGTATGTAAGAGCAATTAGGATTTTGTACTTATCTTATGTGCAAGACAGTTCCCATAAAACGAGACTGTCCTGCCAAAATCAGAACAGTTGGTAGACTGTGCTGCTTTCTCTCACTCATAAATACAGCCTGCTCATGAGGTCTTATTCTATGTTGCTACTTATATAGCATTTGGGATTTTTAGGTTCTGTTGTGGAAAACATGCTAGGGCTAGTTGATATAATGACAGGAAATCCCATGCTGTTGATTGCCTCTTATGGTGTCATCAGCGTCACAGCCTATCATAACCTACTGTAGTGCTATAAGCAGCTTTTGTGAGGTGACCCCACACAGTTGCCAGTCCAGGCTATGAGCACTGGCATTACGTTTGAGGGGTGATGGGGCATCATCAGGCACTAAATATATGCTTTAGGTGCACATATTGTTTGTGGATTTTTCTAGACTTAACACTCACTAATGTATTTACAATGGAGGGCCATAAAATGCTCTGAGATTGGTCACTGAGGATGCACATAGTGTATAATGCATTGTGGGATAGCACTTGGAATGCAGGTAACCCGCAAGTTGGGCCTCCTGTATTCAGACATCATCATTGGGCATCTGCACGCTGCACTTCATATTGATTGTAGTAAGCTGTAACCAGTTTCGGATCTACATTTTTGGGACCCTGAAGCTTGAAATGTTATGGGGCCCCTTTGCAATCAGCAACAATAGGGCAACATCCAACAAGGTCCAAAGGGCTTTGCTGCCCTTGCAAGAACCTTGAGGCCCAAATGATGGAGATGTAGAAACTCCCCAGAGAGTGAGAGACTGTAGGTAGATATATATATATATATATATATATAGATGTAGGGACCCCCCAGAGAGTGAGACACTGTAGATAGATAGCTTTATGTAGAACCCCCCAGAGAGCAGAGAGTGAAAAACTGTAGATAGATAGATGTAGAAACCCCCCAGAAAGTGAGAGACAGTATATAGATAGATATATTTAGAAACCCCCAAGCGAGTGAGAGACAATATATATATATATATATATATATATATATATATAGATGTTAAACCCCCCAGAGAGTGAGAGACTGTAGATAGATAGACATATAGATAGATGTAGAAACACCCCAGAGAGTAAGACACTGTAGATTGATAGATGTAGAAAAACCACAGATAGATAGATATAGAAACCCCCCAGAGAGTGAGAGCAGATAGATAGATAGATAGATAGATAGATAGATAGATAGATGTAGAAACTCCTCAGAGAGTGAGACATTGTAGATAGATAGATAGATGTAGAAAACCCCAGAGAGTGAGAGACTGTAGATATATAGATAGATAGATAGATAGATAGATAGATAGATAGATATAGTAGATAGATGTAGAAACCCCCCAGAGAGTGAGACACTTTAGATAGACACCCCACAGAGAGACACTCTGATAGATGTAGAAACTCCCCAGAGAGTGAGAGACTGTAGAATGATGTAGAAACCCCCCAGAGAGTGAGATACTGTAGATAGATACCTGTGGGCGGAGGCTGGCCCCACGTGATTAATGGCTGCCACGGCACTGAAGGGGTTAACCATTTTTAAAAGGTCAACAGACGCCTGGGTTAAAATGTATGCTGTCAGTGCTGGGGGTTGGGTGTGTTTAAATCTATTTATATTGTCTGTCGCAGGCCGGACCTCCTCCAATGACCGCGGCAGTGTTAACCCCTCAGTGCACGGTGCCTGGGGTGGTGGGTGGTAAGGAGCCCTTAAGTGCTCCATGCTGGGGAGTGGAGCTTAGCTCCCAATGCCCCAGCTACACAGCAAGGCTGTGCGGTGCTGTACGCTGACTGCCTGGAACCATGAGCAAAGCTCCCAGCGCTCCAGGGTAGCAGGAAGCCGCTGAAGCTGTGACAAGTGTCCTGGACTGCAAGGCTAAGCACCGCACACAGGTGGGACCGGGCTAGCCGGCTCCCTGCATGCGCTGAGTAACCCCCGGTGTGTGGCACCTCAGCAACCCACGGTAACGTGGCTGCCGGCTGGGGGGAAGGGAAGCAATGGCTCCCTGAATCCCCGGCACTGAGAGGGGGCAGTACGGGGCACTCGCAGCCAAGTCCTGTGGCTGCGGCGCTGACGCTGAGCTCCACTCAAAACAGCTGGAGAACGGAAAAGCATTTGGTGCAATTCTGTTGGTCGCAGGATAGAGATGCAGCCATAGTAAAGGCAAGATGTTTATTGCTCATAGTCTTGAAACAGACCCTTCCTTCAGTTTGAAGGGGTTCAGCATACAGAAATCAAACAACAGTTCTTCTCCACAAAAGGATATACAAGGATGTACTGTACAATTTTACCTGATATGCAGCCTTCTTTTATGCCACTCCAATACACATTACCAAAGGGGGTAAGTCCACCCTGTGGTTTCCAACCAATCACCTTATGTGACTGTGCTGTGCATGTGCTGCCCACATGCACGTTTAACATTGTCCCCTATGGACAGTGGGGTGTGGTCAGTCCCCTGTGCCCGAGCCTACCCACAGAGCTCGACACACCCTCAGCTCCGTCCCGTTTGCAAGGGAAGAAAATTGCCCTCCAAAATGGACTTCCAGGAATCTGCTAAGGGACCAAGCCTACCACCTCTGCCTGAATCTGAGCTCCAGAGGTGGGCAAGCAGGGACCCCGGACATGGTTCCCTGGCCACAGAGGGGAATCCCTTATGGAGCTCCCTGAACACAATTAGCTGGCTGCATTAACCAGCTTCCTATGCACCTCCTCATACCACTTCCAGGCATAAGGCTGCATAGGAGGACATTTTATTTCTCTGGATGGTGCTGGAGGATCCAGCAGCCCACTAAGGACCCTGGATACCCTGGACTTCCAGAGAAATCCCAGGTAAGTGCACTTTTAACTTTAGAATACATTCAAACACATTAGAAATACATTATATGTTATTTTATATATATATATATATATATATATATATATATATATATATCCACTGAGCCTGTGCCCTGCACAGACATTCACAGAATGCAGCACTGCAGCTCAGGACTGCTTCCCTGGCTCAGTGTTGCACGGACATTTTATAATATATTTATTTAAGTTTTCCCTGTATTCACATGTAGTGCCCAATGCTTAGTGCTGGGGGTTTAACCTTTTTGCTGCTGGTGGTACTGGGAGTTAGGCTCCCAGGTTTCAGCTTCCTGCACAGCCTGTGGTGCTCTACCCCCGGGGCAGCATGCCGGGGGTTAAACCTCCTGAGTGCCAGCGTCTCCAAGTTCAAGCCCTCTGCCAGCTACTGTGCAGAGCCTGGTCCATTGCGATGGTTTATGGGGATATCATCCGACACCAATCAGTAGGTGTGGATGCAGCTTGTCAACGCATACACAGCAGAAGCGGTTACAGGTGCCGGGCGGTGGAAGCCTGGGAGCTCATAAGCGGTTCCGAATGCCGACTGAAGGAGCTCAGTGGTGGCAGCAACATACACGTCCATTGTGCAGTGTGCGGAGACAGTGACAGACGGTCACTGATGGCAAGCGGGAATCCCTAATACCCCAAGTTCCAGTGGGGATCAAAAATCCCAATCTGTTATCGGGAGTCGGGCTGAGGCCATCTGGTCACAATACCCCACAGAGAGAAACTGTGGATAGATAGATAGAGAGAGAAAGAGAGAGAGAGAGAGAGAGAGACTGTAGATAGATCACATACAAAACCAAAACTTACTAACTTCCTCTGTAGGACCCAAGCTATCGATCCTCCTGTGTGGGATCTCTGGAATCCCCCTGAGTCAGGTCTCTCCCCCAAGCTGCGTGCTCCCCCCTCTGAGCTGCATGCCATCCCTCAGTCAGCTCAGCTTTCAGTTTGTAGTCAGCACTACAGGGCC
Organism: Taudactylus pleione; assembly: GCA_031769625.1. Classification (NCBI taxonomy): domain Eukaryota; kingdom Metazoa; phylum Chordata; class Amphibia; order Anura; family Myobatrachidae; genus Taudactylus; species Taudactylus pleione. The sequence goes on along the minus strand of JAUIMM010000081.1, from coordinate 6,659,559 downwards.
GACTTCTGGCAGATGGGACAGCACAAATGGAGATGGGAGAATCTAGTGGCACCTGGCAGTACTGCACTCACCAGTGACACTGACAGCAGCTCTCTATTCTGTTCTCGGCCAGCTCATAAGAGCCATCCTCTGGTCGGAGCTGAAGATAGAGGGTCTGGCAGCCAGTAATGATAAGGATGGGGTTTCAGGGTACTCAGAACCCCCTCCAAATCCACTACTGTAGAGCATATTTTAAGGTCAATATTAAGTACTTCAAGCCATTGGCTTATGATTATATCACTAAAATAACCTTATTTTAATAGCACACACTTAAAAACTCCATTGATTTTGGTGAAAATTTCACTCATTAAAAAAAATTTGCTTCAGGGCCCCTCCGGGTTCAGGGGCCCTGAAGCTTAAGCTTCATTAGTTTCACAGTAGATACTCCTCTGGCTGTAACTGTGTTTGCCAAATTGTCAGGGATTCTATCATAAGATCATAAAGATTCTACATTTAGATTAGAATAGGCATCATCTATACATGTAAACTTGGAATATTGCAGCCTAATGTTTGCTTTGAGTTGTGTAGTGATATAATATGGTGACGTGTGATCAATTAATTAACTTAATTGGCCAGTTTTATAATTAAGTTCATTCATTGACCATGGTGGGTCAATACATCAGCAGCAAATTAAAATGGTTTCTCAATGTTCTAGTAAATTAGAGGTAAACCTATTGGAGATCTGACTTTTACATTCTCACAAATGTAATATGTTAAACAAATTAACCTACAATATTGCCTTGGAACATGCCACACTGATTTCCTCATGGGGCTGGCTGTCACTGAGGAGTGCCCATTTTTTGCAGGCTCAGTTTTCATACGGAATTCTGTTCCGTGCTGACCAGTTTGGGGCTGGTATCACATTATGGGAGAGAGAGAGATTAAGTAAATTCTGCAGTATTGTGGCACAGAGCTGGACTCATATCCTACTCTACAAGGATGGATCCAAAAGTCTGTGTCCTGACATAGTAGTAGATGTTGCTCCCATATTGATTTTCTGTATGCATGTACTAGTGGTCTTAGTAGAACACTGTGGAAAATGACAGCACAATTTTTATGGCACTACACCCCAGCTAGAAAGAGTCCGATAGCCTGAAGCAGGTCTGTTTTTTCCTGTTTTCAGACAGTAATAGTGTGCGAATTAAACACTCACACTCTATTACATTGCCACGACATGTATCCTCACAATTGCAAAACATCTGGATGCGAGTTGTGGGGGTGTGAGAAACATGTGAGTTTCCATGTTCTCGCACCCTATTACATAGGGTGAGTTCTGAAAATGTATAGCTCTATACTCACACACTTTCCAAACTCAGACCTTATTAAATGTTGCCCTATAACTGGAAGTGTGGCATACCCTTGTCATAACAGCTTGGATAGCGGAGGGGAGATAGCCTTCTAGACACTACAAGCCATTTCAGTCACTTCTAGGCTTCATGTAATAGGAAAAGAACAAGAGATGGACTCCTCCACCAGCAAATATTTGGTAGCGATTTCATAATTGCCAAATCACATAGTAGATAGAATATCACCAAGAGCATGGTATAAGAAATCAGTTTGTGGTGATGCTCCCCAACAGTAATGTATACGTGTATCTAGCAAGAAGTACTCTTTTTGTCACCTTAAGAGACCCCAACAAAGACAGTACTTGTTTTCTGCTAGATACACTTTATGTAATAGGGTAATGTAAAAATCTACACTACCACTTCTTACCACAACCTCATGCATCACACCACAGGCCTCTGCTTCTCACCACAACCCTCTGCTTCTGCCTACCCTGGCTCCTTTCTGGCTATTGTGACTGCATCAGGGCACCTTCATGGGTTCGTTGGAGGCTGTCTCTCACTCTTGGTCTGCCTTAGACATAACCCTGCTCACTCCCTGGCTTCTTCCCCTCTCTAGGCATCTGCAAAAGGGCACATTGCTAGCTCTGATTGGCTCTCACTTTGCTGTTTCAGCACCATGAGCTTGGTGTAAGATTAGATTTTTGGAAGGAAGGAGCAAAAAGCACACACAGGTTTTAAAAATACAGTTTAACGAAGTAAGGCTCCCCAAAATTCTCATTTACCATTAGATTACGTCAAATAAAATTTCTCAACATAGTCCAGTTGAACACATATTATCTAATGATATAATTATAAAATAAAAATGACAAATCTCTAACTTCTCTGGTTTTAAACGACTGTGGGTCTGATTTAGGGTTAAACACAAAAAATACTGCACAAAAATAGATCTGCACAGTTGTGTCCTGATTAAAAATATGTCAGGTATCATTAATGACGTGTATTAATGTACAGATTCATCTGAAGAAGTAATTATCAGATGAAACAGGTTGGCTCAAGGAAAAAATTGAATGTCTGATAACCCGAAATCCATATAGTGCACCAGTGTTACACAGCCTGCTCTAATTGCTACTATAACAGGAGTACAGTGAGCCTGAGGTCTCCAGGCTAAAGTGGCAATTAGAATCAGGTTCAATGTCCCACCTGCCAAACACTACCAGCCCTCTGGTGGTGCATGTTTTTGGTATATGTTGGCAGTGCTTGCTGGTTTAATTGTAGTATCTTGTGAATTTGGCTAACCCAGTAGGTCCAGAATATTGGGAATAGGTGTGACAAAGACCTCTCCCAGATTATACTAATATTAAACTAATATAATACTAACACTATAGAATAAATTAGTAAATAAAACATCTTTTAGTTTTGCATGCAGCTTTTCACAAAGGGTCTCATTCAGACTCTGTCGCAAGCACTGAGCGCTCGCAACCGGGTCAATGTTAAGGCCCTGCGCACACGCAGCAGCCGCACTGTGCGTGCGCAAGCCCCGGTGTGAGAGAAAAACTCTCTCGCTCCGGAGCTCACTACAAAAGGGGCGGCTGTCGATGTTGATCCACAGCTCGCCCCGTTTTGTAGACGGGGCGTTGGCTACACAAACGGAGGCATTCCTGACGGAACGCATGCCATTTTGTGGGCGGCCGCACTGACATCAGCAGTGATGTCAGTGGGGAGCTTCCTGCTCGATCAGAGCAGGAAGCTCCCTGGGGCTTGCGGTTGCCGAGACCCAACCTTAAGGTCTCGTCGCAAGTCCCGATGGTCGCGATGGTCTTGACCATCGCGACCATCACCCTGATCAGTCGCTAAAGCTGTGGGTGTTAACCCACAGCTTAGCTAGCGAACAGGAGGTCGCACTTAAAAAATCAAGCGGCCGCCCTCATTCAGAGAGAGCGATCGCTTCTTGCAACCGCCTCTGAATGAGGGCCAAAGTCTTTTAGTTTAGTTTTGATAGCAACTTACCAAATACACACTTTAAAAGGAAAAAAAATTCAAGTGATTTAAATAACGGGCTCACTAAATTCTGTCTTTTACCACTTTAGGAAAACAAAAAAGAAATCAGTTGATTAGGATGGGAAATCTCTTGTAATTGTTTTAGTGGTGGAGACTTGTAGAAGTGAAATAATTTCACTACCATGGTAAAATGGGGCTTGTAGCTATCAGTTCAATTCAAATAATATTTTTTTAATCTCTTTTAATTTTCTATTGCACTGTAAGTATCCCATTGAAGTATAACAATTAAAGAATGAAAATAAATCAGCGTTTTGTGAAGTCTTTTATTTAAATTATTTTTTTAATTAACTACATGTGTCCTTTTACACTGTAGCTTCAGTCACGCCAAATAGCCCATCTCAGCGTGCCAATAGCCCAGGCGACTTGGCCTCGCCTAGTATAATTTTTGCTCAATATTTGCCTCTTATTCGCACAAATAAAACAATTGGAAGTGACAAAACTGCATTGCTAGCGTACACTGGTCTTGATTCAGAAGTGGTCGGGAATCTGCGCAGACGCCTGACCTGTACTGCGCATGTGCAGTACGGGTCCTGCCTGTTTGCGTGCAGACTTGCAACAGACTGTCAGTGATTGACAGTCTGCTGCTGTCTGTGGGCAAGGAGGGGGCGGCGACGGCCTCAGTTTCCCGAAATTGAGGCATGACGCCATCGTTGGGGGGGGAGCGAAGAGGCTAGGATCTCCGTCGGCCCCATGGGTCACCTAGCCGGCCGATATTCTTGCAGTTTATCCGATGCTGCACAGCTCGGATATGTAATACATGCAGGAGGCATGATGCCTCCTGCTACATTACCATAAATGCAAGGACCGAATTGCAATGCTGTTTGCGTGCGATGTGACTAAGATGCAAACTTTTTACAAAAAATGTAGCAAGCTTCTCATCCAGAAGTATCTTATAGTAGGTGTGCCGGTCGTCTTGCGTCATATGGTGTATGGATGCTCAGTGAATACGAACACATCTATATATATTATAATGAAGAATTGGTATTAGGGACCACATTTCCTTAATATTGAGGGACCCCATTTCCATGATAAAAAAATCAGTGATCCTTTAAATTTTTTAATCATTATTCTGCAACCACAGCTATTTTTTGTACCACCCCCTATTAAGACTTCAGTCCCACTCTGACCAGGCTGAGTCTAGTTCACATTATCGTATGGGGACTCTGCAATATGGGTTTCCTTCTGGTTTAGGTCGAGCCAGTGTAACATAGTGATTGTGTCCACTTGTAGCCGAGGGAACCCATGTTCCTCATCCACTTTCTTTCATAGCATTGGGTTGGTAATTTTGGAGAAGCACAATCATTTTCAAAGTAAATATTTTTTCATTATTCTTGGCGTAATGGTTAGCATTACTGCTTCACAGCACTGAGATCTTGGGTTCGATTCCCACCCAGAACCTTATTGTACGAAGGAAGTTTGCACTTTCACCATGTGTTTGTGTAGGTTTCCTCCCACACTACTAAAACTAACCTAGTGTATATGTGTGTGTACAGTATATGTGGCAATATAGAGTGTAAGCTCCACTGGTGTAGGGACTGACGTGGACGACTAAATATTCTCTTTAAAGCCCCATCAGAATATATGTACGCTATATAAATAACTGCAAATAATAATGCTAATAATAATAGTGAAAGAGATACAGATACAAGTCATCATTATTAACTTTTACCCCAAGCTATTCAAACAGCCTGAGCCAAGAAAACTTTATGATGCTGTCTGCCATTGATTTGCTCCTATTTGCTAAATACTGGGACTAAATCACTTTTGCACTGAAGGGTAAGAGTCCCCCAAGCAGCCAGTACTGGCATTGCAAGCAAAAAGTATTTCCAATTTCAAGTGTTACGTTATAGTGATGTCAGCTTTTCACCTGTAGGACTCAAAGTTGCTTTACAGACATCAGAAAACATGGTACATTGTACAAGGATTTGGTATTGGAAAAAACAGAAAATCACACGGAGATAATTGAAATCAGCTGAAACCTAGAGAGCACAATAAGCATATTGCAGGGTTGGTGCAGACATTTTGAGAAATAACTTCCATGGTTTATATATTCCACCCATGAAAGGTACAGATGAGGCAGCCGTCTTGGGCGCACTACGTAGGATTACCCTGGGTGGAATAGGTTATGCCTAGAAGAACCGACAAAAATGGGTGGTTGCAGCATCTCCTAACGCTAGGAGTAGGGACCCACCATAATCGTAAGGTCCATGTATTTTTCATCCCATCCATGAGTGTACCAGGTGAGGCAGCCATGTTGGGTGCACTATGAAGGTTGCACTGTGGGAGATAAGCCATACAAGGACCCAAGGCATATATGGGAAAACTGACACGTGTGTGGCAATATGGTATGTGACATGCATCCTGCACATGGAGGATGCACTTGAATTGAGGTATAGCACACCAGTATAGTCTACAGTGGGGTGGAAGTACATGGTACAACAAAACAGGGAATAGCAAATACAGCAAACAGTGATGCAGATCGGGCATGACATATATAGGTGACTGAAACATTTGTAATATGATACACACTGAATGAATAGATACAACTGACTGTTCATCCTGCCCAAGAAAGAACCATCCAAGGCAGCCATCTGGGGTGCACTGCCAAGGTTACGTCTGGCAGTAGCGTAAATGTAACGTCCTGGTGGAGAGAAAAAAAAAATGAATGAGAAGCTGAATACAAAGGTATAAAGGGCCATATAAAAAAAAATGGTGACAGCATTGTACGTTAAAAAACATTTTAAAGTTAATCAGAAATTAAAAATAATAGAGTGATCTGCAAACAGCCACATGACTCAGCCTGTGCTTAGCGTCTCCCTCGCTCGAGCGTGTGGTTTTGTCGCAATCCGGAAGTTTGTGGAGTGCGATTTGGCTGCAGCATGAGACTGCCCCCGAACCCAGTCTCAGGGGAATTGAATTGAAGGTGGAGTGGCAGCATTCCAGGTTAAGTATTAAAAATGTGAACATTTGATTGATGTTGGTTTTTATAGTATACTTTAACTATTAAATAACTATTTGTAATAATATTATCTGTAATATATATCTAATATATAATTAATTAAGAACCCATGGATTGCTGAATAAGAACAGCTGAAAGAAAGTGTAAAATTTTGTGAAACTGTAAAACTAAACACTTAGAGGACAATGAGAAACATTATTAAATCACCTGGAAACAACTGAATCAGGAAAGAGCTGTATTAATGGAAAGGCCCACAGGTCAGTGACATCACCCCGATTTTATAAAGGGAGAATGGCTTCCCAAAATATGTGCGGTGAAGCTAATCAGTGTTCGGAGCTTGCAGCTTTCAGCAACTGGGTGGGCACCGAGGCTCAGGAAAAGGCGCTCCTAGTAATATAGGCCTGGACGATGGTATAATGGATAGAGTGTAATGTTTTTGATAAAGCAGGTGTGATCTGGCATCCGGCTTCAAGGGAATATTTTATTACTCAGGAGTTGTCTAAAAGTATTTATCCGATATACTGTGCATTTATTTGTGACATCTGACAACTTCAGTATTATCTATAGAATCCTTACTTTGCATTGTACCCATTTCAATTGATGCCTGCGGCCAGGAAACTTCTGTTCGGTGCACTTATTGCTGATGACTATATATAAGCATTCTTGAATTGTTTCAATGTACAGTATGTGCAATATATGAACTAGATATTTTTCTTAGATAATATAGGGGAATATGTACTAAGCCTTTGAGAAAGATAAAGCGAAGAGAGTTAAAGTACCAACTAATAAGCTCTTAACTGTCATTTTTCAAACAGCCTGTAAACTGACAGGAGCTGATTGGTTGGTACTTTATCTCTCTCCAAGACTTAGTACATCTACCCCTCTGTTGGTTTTCATGGAATGTGGTATGTACATGCACAAACTCTTTAGCTAAAGAACTAAATTAGTTCTATCTTTTGAAATCCAATCAGGCCACCCTAATCCTCACAAACCACACCTATGTTATGTCCAAACCCCACCCCTTTCAGACACATTAGACGTTTGCTTGAATCCAAATCACCTAAACTCCCTGGTGGTTGATATCCGCATTGTACCTTAAAGACTGAACACAACTAAAACTTATCTAAAATAAACACATGGATAACAGGAATTTGAATCAAATAACGGTAATCGAATGTATCTTTAATGATCCAATAATCATTGAATTACGTATTAAAGTTAAATTAAAGTTAGTACGGTGGTGGACAACAAAGAAAAGACAATTCCCACAAATACATGCAAACCAAACAAACCACTAGTTGATATTCAACCCTCCAGAAAAGCACGCCCGGATGGGCTGTGTCATTTCCCTGTAGGGAAGATTTGGCCTGTAATTGATTAAGGAGAGCGCACCCATCTAAATTATATAAACAAATAAAAAACACATTACAATCCTTTCCGCCACAACATGCACAACCAAAAGCAAATCAACAAAGGGAGGGAGGGAATTCCAAAAGCAAAGAGACTACTTCCTGGTGACCAGCGCAAATATCAGAATTAAACACGCCCCCCAAGAATCCTATAGGCTAACTCTAACTGCCTATTAATATTTCAATCACAGCAGTAATTCTTAAAGGAACCCCTGCTCCTACAACCCCAGGGTTTAACCCAGCTCTGACATTTTGTAACTGCCTTACACTATTCTTCCAGCAAGTCCTATTTCCAAATGAGAACACTAATATGGTCGGTGGCATTCTCTGCTTTAAAAAACTAAAATACTATTAGATTGGATCCAATTCAAAAACAGAATTACACTCAAGCAGTTGTGCATTGTACATTGTGTAAATGCTATGTACAACCTTCTGCAGAAAGGAAAACATCTTGAAAACATATGCAGCAAAATGAGACAGCCAAATTCTAATCCCTTTATGGGGAATTAAAAGCCTCCAACAAGTTAGATTCTGTGAAATTACTTATTTTGACATTTTCTTACATAAGCTCTCCAATGCTAAACACAACACTTTTAAAATACACATTATAAAATAAAGTGCCTTGCTGAATAGAGAACAGGTAAGCACGTAGAGCAGGCGTGATTTATCAAGATGATTAAGATGCCTCTCTCCACAGTCACACACAGCAGTGTTCATAATTCATATAGCTCCACTTGTGTGTTTTCTGTGAAATCTGTTTTATTCCACCAGCCTCCTGAATGCTTCCATATTGTATGTTGTGCGGCAGATGTGAAAGAGGATTATAAATCAATATTAAAGGTGTGTTATTACGCTGCAGCTATGCAGAAGAATCTTCTCACCTCTATTTCTGGTTACTAACTGGAACATGTCCCTTTAAAACAAGCCTATTTAGAGCACAGATGCTCAATGAATTCAGCAGACAGACGGTATAATGGAATGTCAGTGTTCTAGTCTGCTGCCTTCAAGCTATAGCACACTTTTTTTTTATTGTTATTAATTTCTTGTCTCCGTATCCAGGGCTGCCTCCAGGCTCTAAGCTTTATATGCTGGTTCCATTCTCCATCTTTGTTTGCCGCTACTAAAAATATAGGAACAAAGAAAAAACACTCAATGGAAACAATAATGCAATTAAATCAGGTGTTGTACAAGTTAAGATCAAGTGGATGCCTCTCTGCTCACAGCCGCTCCTGGTATGTCTTACAGAGCGGAAACTGACCTTCTCTATTCTATAGATACTGTAGCAGTCACAAGCAGAGCAGAGTGCATCATTTGTACCACTTTGTATGTCATGGGGTTTATTTACACCTAATGTACTTAAGCAATGCAGAATATTTTATTGCTTATTATAAATTAATAACCTCACAGAGAAGAGGTTAATTTAATTTCTAGCTACTGTAACTTTATTTCAATAAATATAATGGACATAGTATAACATGGGGCAATATTCACAAGGCTTCTCACTGAGAGCCAAGGGAACCGAGAGGGGGGGAGGGGTGGGTACGCTTTATCTGGACCTGGGCCTGCTGGAGGGGCCCAGGTCCTGCAGCCCTCCCGCCCATGCCCCCGATGTGGCGTGAAACCCTACTGGTGCTGTGGTACACTGACTAGGAACATCTGAATGTACTCTCACCCCTTTGCAGCGACTCTCCTCTTCTCCGGCTATGGTGTGGGTATGGCATCCATGACCAGCAGGGCCCCCCAAAACATGGATGCAGGGGCATTTTAAGAGAGGAGGGGGCCCATGTGCACTCCCCGTGCGGGGCCCCCTCCTCTCTTCCCGGTGGCTTTCCAGCCACCGGAGCATTAGTAGACTCCGGGCACTAGACTGCCAGGAGTCTACTGCGCATGCGCAGAACACCGGAAAAATGGCAGCGGCGGCCATTTTTCTGGTGTTCTGAGCAGCGCTGACAACTGCCGTGGGACCACTGACAGATAAGTTTAAAATAATATGGGTGCAGGGTATGCGGTGCAGCGCCCCCTGGAACCGGGGGCCCGTGTGCCACGCACACACTGCACCCATTATAGATACGCTACTGCATGGATGCTTAGCACAAAGTACCTGATGGAGGGAACACATATGGTCAGCAGGTGCAGTGCAATAAAAAATATGTTGGGCGCTAGACCATGTCGTGTTGAAAGAACAATAAACTTTATTTTACACTCCTCCATATCTTCCAGCACAATAAGCAAAGCAGTTACAAGGTCTACTTCGCCAGCTTCCTCCAGCACAATACTTGCAGCAGATGGTAAATGCTATATGTTTCAAACTTAATGGTTACAGAAGATTAGTTACACTTTCATCTCCAAATGAACACCTCCAGCATTGTATTACTCAAATGTCACAGCAGTAAAATAGTAGCACATACCCGGTGTTGCTGGGCACAGTGGTTCTACCATATGTCAGTCCAACAAATACACCATACAGCATACAGGAGACTGCAGATTCGAAGTTCAGACTCCTAACGTGTGGAACATCCCATTACATAGGGACCCTCTGTCCTTCCATCACCCCACATACACCTTCTTCAGACATACTGACATCTTGTATATCCAGGGACTCTGCCTCTAGTATGCATCCCACTATCCAAGGACTTTTCATCTGACATGCTGCAAAGGCCACACTCCTCACTTCCGGCGGCCCCAGCTTAAAATGGTTGACCTCCTCCACAAGGATGCAGGGAACTCGAGACTTTATAGACTCAACTGGCCCTCTGTACCCATACACTAGTATGGAGACCTAAGTTCATCAAGCTCAGAAAATAAAAAATATTTTGGAGCATGACTGTGGGAACATTTGCCGTCTATGGGAAGGAGTCCCAGTTGCAAAGAGTAATCCATCCAGATCAATGGCGTAACTAAGGTGGGTCGAGTGGGGCACGTGCCAGGGCATCATAACCCCACATGGCGTCTGGACCAAAGAGGACTTGTAACTCTAATAATGAGCAGACAACTGTGCCTGCTGGTGCTGACTGTAGGGGGAGCTGCGGCAGAAGCAAGCAGCCCCTCCCTGGAAGTCACTGTCAGCGACTCACTCTTCCTTCCCCGGTGCTCTCTCTGCTCCGGAGCAGCCACTGGCCAGCAGGGTAAGTATTAGGGTTTTTTGCTAGGGGGGGGAAACAGACTGCCGCGGGTGGGTGTGACTTTTAAAAACAATTGATGACTCTGTGTCAGTGTGTGTCAGTGTGTCTATCTGTGTCACTGTGTGTGTATCTGTGTCAGTGTGTGTATCTATGTCAGTGTGCATGTATCTGTGTTAGTGTGTGTGTATCTATGTCAGTGTTTGTGTCTATCTGTGATGGTGTGGCTGAGAGATGATATGGAGGGAGGTGATGGTGTGGCTAAGAGACAACACAGAGGGGGAGGCAATGGTGTGGCTGAGAGATGATGCAGGGGGAGGTGATGGTGTGGCTGAGAGACGATGCAGAGGGGGAGGCGATGGTGTGGCTGAGAGATGACGCAGGCAGGAGGCAATGGTGCGGATGACAGCTGACACAGAGGGGAGGTGATGATGTGGGTGAAAGATGACACAGTGGGGGAGCCGATGGTGTGGCTGAGAGATGACGCAGGGGGGAGGTGATGGTGTGGCGGAGAGACGAAGCAGGGGGAGATGATGCTGTGGCTGAGAGACGATGCAGGGGGGAGCTGATGGTGTGGCTGAGAGATGAGACGGGGTGAGGTAATGGTGTGGGTGAAAGATGACGTAGGGGAGCAGTTGATGGTTTACTGAGAGTGGCTAAGAGACAATGCAGGGTGGGAGGTGATGGTGTGGCTGAGAGACAATGCAGGGGAGATGATGGTGTGGCTGAGAGATGATGCAGGGGGGAGATGATGGTGTGGCTGAGAGACGACGCAGGGGGGGAGGTTATGGTGTGCTGAGAGACAATGTAGGGGGAGATTGTGTGGCTGAGAGACGCAAGGGGAAGGGAGTTACACAGGGGTAAAGAGTCTGGTTGTACCGCTGTTGTATGATGATGACATTGTTAATTTTCATACAAAAACAGGCATTTTCCGGACTATGCGACCTACATGAATAGTGAATACCAACTGAAGACGCAGTCTTCCCAGAAGGATACATTTCTTCAGAGGTTTCACATTGTGAGAAACTACTGTATAGGTAAGGTGCATATGGAATGGAAAGGAATGGTCTCAGAGTGACGAGAAATGGGTGGCATGTCATGTTGGCATGCCCCATTTTCAGTGGCCATGGGCATCATTTTGCCACGTGCCTAGGGCCGCAAATATTATTTTTTATGTGTTTGTGTGTGTGCTGGAGGAAGGGGCGCCGTTCTTCACCTTGCCCTGGGCTCCAATGACCCTAGTTACGCTTCTGGTTCGATGACTCTTTCCGCATGTGTGGACCCAGACAGACTCGGCAGTGCTAAGTTTCAAGGAATCATGGGGACAACTGATCCTTGGATCAGCTGTCTCCACACCAGAGCAATATTGAATTGCTCCGATGATTGCAGCGAGTTAGATAATTGTCGGGAGGCAAGTGGTCTCCGATAATTAATATAATGAATAAGCCTCTAAGAGAAGAGATGGCTGGTTTGCAGGCTTCTTGCAGGCCCCCTCCTCTCTGGCAGTGCAGTAGACTCTCGCTTTGTGCCAGAGTCTACTGTGCATGTGCAGGTCTTCTCGATTGCGCATGCCTAAAAACACCAGGAAAATGTCAGCCGTGGCACTTTCTCAGTGATTTATGCTGTACTGCAGTGCCAACCGATGCAGGACTCCAGGTAGCTAAGTGTAATTACGGGTGCAGGGTGTCCGGTGTGGGCCCCCCCCTCTCACCGCATACCCTGCAACCATTATAGATATGACAATGAGTGATACTAAACTAAATATGCCGTTTTTGGTATTGTTATTATAGTCACATAAAAAAGTCATAACTAGTACATAAGAAATGTAAGAAACAACTGCCATCTCATGTACAAAAATAAAATGCTAAAATACACACACAAAAGCATAACATATTCCTGAGAACAAAGAAATTGCCTACCTGTATCAGCAGTACTTTCACAAACAGCCAATCACAAGTGATTTTCTAGTGCTGGCAACAGCCATCATCATCTCCTGGTATTTGCAACTGCCTCTGGCCATCCACAAACAGGATTCACACACAGCCAATACACGTGGTTCCCTAGTGTTTACGACTGCCATTATTATCACCCGATAGTTGCAACTGTACCTGATCACCTGCAAAAAGTACAGCTTTCTCAGGCATACATGTGGTCATGTCCCGGTCTCATTTGTTCGCAGTAGCACAAACACACCCTTACAGGACTCAATCCATATTAGAATGCCCCCTTGCCTCCCACATCCTATTCTATTTTATAGTGTTACAATATGTGTTTTTAACCAGGATCCTAGGCTAGTGAAGAAATTGTTTATACTGTTTTTTTTATTACGTTAGATTATATATAGCTATAAGTAGGTTTAGAAATATGGCACATATTTAAATATTTTAGCATTAGATTGAATAATGTTATTTATCATCATTATTATTATTCATAAAATATATTATAATTATTATTAATAATAATAATAAATTACTCTTATTATTTTTTATTATTCTTACTCTTATTATTAACTTTTATTGATACGGCACCCACAAAGTGTACACAGGGCCTGATTCAGAGCCGCTTGCAAAAAGCGACTGCTCGCTCTGAATCAGGGCGGCCGATTATTTTTAAAAAATGGCGTCTTGGCCACTCGCATAGCTGTGGGTGAACACCCACAGCTTTTGCAAATGGTGAGGTGATGGCCTGGTAGGGTCTAGTTCCCGCAAGCCCTAGTGAGCTTCTGGCTCTAATAGAGTCAGAAGTTCACCACTTACATCACTCGTGATGTCAGTGGGGCCACCCCCAAACGGCAGGCGTTCTTTCGGGAATGCCTCAGTTTGGCCAGCCAACCCTCCCGACCCGCCTACCAAACGGGGCGAGCTGTCGATCAACATCGTCAGCCGCCCCTTTTGGATGCGAGCGCCGGTGCGAGTGATTTCTCGCTCGCTCCGGGGCTCGCGTGTGCACTGCCCGGCCATCGACCTGCTTGCGAGTGCATAACGCTTGCGAGCAGGTCTGAATCAGGCCCACATTGCCATATAGGATAAACAGAACATAAATACAATACACAATGGCAGACCATAGCATAAGCCCTAAGCACGAGTACTAAACATTACTATCACACTGTCACAATCGTGGGATTTTGAGACTGTGTTCCCAGGCTGGGCCTCAGATCAGTATTAGTCAGCACAGGGACTCGCTGGAGGAGACTAGGCTTGATGAAGTTTCTCCGCATGATAGGATGCAGAAGACTGTTAGGGAAAAGTAATGTGGTAGGAACTTGGTGTGGCTAAGGAGCCATATAGGGATGCAGATAGAGGGAAAGTTACTTGGAGTGGCTGGATAGCCGAGTAGAGGAGTTTGTGGCGTGAAAGCTACGTGGAGCGACTGGATCGCTGTGGCTTTTGAGTTGGCAGCTGGGAAACTACTTGGAGTGGCTGGGTAGCTGTGTGGAGACATTGGTAGCTGGGAAGCTACGTGGAGCAGCTGGGTAGCCGTGTGGAGATGTTGGTAGCTGGGAAGCTACGTGGAGCGGCTGGGTAGCCATGTGGAGACGTTGGTAGCTGGGAAGCTACGTGGAACGGCTGGGTAGCCGTGTGGAGAGACGTTGGTAGCTGGGAAACTACATTGAGCGGTTGAGTAGCCGGAAGGTGAATACTAAGCTAGATAGCAGTAAATACCTTTGGAGCACAGTGGGAAGGCTCACTTAGTAAACTAAGAAAACTAGTTGCACTGGCAACTTGTGTCAGCATAGGAGATCCTTTTATAGTGGACGCTGGGAGCTGACAGACTGAGAGAGAAGGAGAAAACTCCTCATTGGTGGTAGTGGAGTCACATGGGCAATCCAAGATGGCCGCGCCCATGGACCGGAGGACAGCGCTTCGTGGAAGTAGTCAGCGGGGACCAGCGATCAGCAGGAGCCAGCACGGAAGCAGCACAGCAGCGGGACACGCCAGAGGACAACAGCGGAGGAGAGGAGGAAGCGCACAGCGCGGAAGCCGGAAGACAGCACGGGTCAGCGCCCGCAAAGGTAAGTGATGGGGTCTGATTCTGGGGTCTCCAGAGCGGCGTGTGACACACACCACAAACTGGTTCAGACAAATAACATAGGCACGGGTAGCTAGCAGTAGCATACAGAGGCTCGGGTAGCTAGCAGTAGCATACAGAGGCAAGTTGATTCAGTACTACTCCGTGATCATGTATGTAACACGTGGGCGAGCAGAGTCAGAGTTACTATAGTAGAGTAGGATACAAGGGAACAGAGTGGATGGAGCACTGGTGGGATAGGTAGTGCTAGGGATGAACAATAGGCTGAAGGTCCCTGCCAGTACCAGCTTACATGATAACAGTTCACAAATCTCTTATCCTGAAAAAATTCTAATATGTGAAAAATTATTGTGAAATTTTAACATTTTCAATATTTTATCACACCTACAAATGATTTTAGAGAATTAATATTTCAAATATAAATAAAATGTGTTATTGTAAACTAGGCCAGGAGTGGCAGATAAATGTACTCTTTGGTCAAACTCCCTGCTGGGTAAGATGGAAGCGATCCAGCAATTCTCCAGTATGACTTGGGCCTGTCAGTGCGGACATATAGGTGTTAGTGCTTTCAGATGGCAATAACATTTTGAATGTATTTACTATACTAGGGGTAGCCAACCTCGGTCCTCGAGAGCTACCAAAAGTTCACGTTTTCCAGGTCACCCAAGCAGGTGCACAGGTGTAGTTATTGCTCACTGACACATTTGAAAAGATCCACAGGAGGAGCTAATTATGTCACTTGTGATTCTGTGAGGAGACATGGAAAACATGCACTGTTGGTAGCTCTCGACCAGGGTTGGCTACCCCTGTACTATACCAAGATGTTTGATTTTGATTGAATTATCATTAGGTGTTGTGGTCATTTTGTGAACACATGATGCAATGCATGTGAATGCTTTATATTACATTAGTGAATACACCATGTACATAGCCAGTAATTCTGGGCCTGATTCAGAGCTGAACACTATACCGATTTTCACGCAGTTGAGCAATTATTGGTGATCTGAGTATGCATCAAAGCCGCAAGGCACACGTGCTGCAAATGATTTGTGATCAAGCTCGCTCCAAGGATTCACTCACAATTGATTGACTGGAAGAGACCATTTTGTGGGTGGCTAAGGGGAGCTTCGGCCAAAATGTGGGCATGTCAGGGCTGATTCCTGGGCATGTACTAGCCAGTGTCTGTGATCGCAAAAGCAGATAGCAAAGCTCAAGCGTCTCAGTTACCGCACCCATTCTGAGTGACCATAGACTCATTCGAGGAGTCAATGTTTTCAGGATCTGCGTCCAATGCTGCATTTGTGTACACCATTGCAAGCAGCTGTGAGGGCTCCGGTGGACATCTGAATAGAAAGTCTGCTGGCTGATGCATTAGCATATTCTAGCAATTGCTAAGTGGCAAAATTCACAAATGTGTTTGCATTAGCGTACAGCTCCAAATCAGGCCCTCTAACTACATATCATTGCAAATAAAATTTCCCTTTTTAAAATGATAAATCTGTTATTAAGCTATCCACATAAGTCTCCATCTTGTCACAAGATGGTGTGTGCCTTTAAGTTATTCATAGCTTTAAATGTATAATATTACAGAGACTGATTTCTGGTGAGCTTTGAATATCAGAGGACCTTGGCTACAGTAGATGTGTAGATAAGTATGAATAGAATGTGTATTCTATATTAGTAGATAAGCATGAATAGAATGTGTATTCTATATTCCTATGTGTGCTCACCTCCCTTATCCCCCCTAACAGTTCACTCCCTCATGTAAAAGATAATAATGTAATGTGAATATTCTGATATGTTGCAATTGTATGAACAATGTGCTTTATATTATTGTATACACGCAAATATAGCCAGAGAGAATCTTGAAGCCAAGTCTGGTGGTGGTGATTCTGTCTCCTGAGATATCAGTAATGCAAGGGTCTGACATACATTAACGAGCTTGGGCTGGTGATTAATTACAGAAGATTGTTTGCAATCTATCACTTGGAGGTCCCACCGAGATTTCCTGCACTGATCCGTGGGCGCACACGCCGGGAGTGACCAGAACAGTGGATTCTAACTTTCATCCTGACATCAGTAGTTTTCTACTTAACTTGGACTGCACTGTTTTTGGGAATTCCCGTCCCTGTTTAGGGATTCAGGTATGGAGATCTGTGTATCTCAGATTCTTTTTTTGGTTTTTTGTTTTGGGCTTTATTTTATGAAATGACATGTCCAATGAATCTTTAAAAATTTATACAGATTATAATCCTTATAGATTTGAATATGAACAAATGTGTTATTGTGTTTAACAGTCTGATAATTGGTTTCCCTGATTAGCATAAGTATTGTCCTTTGATACATCTTGTGATCTTCATACTTCCAAAGTGAATAGACATAGAAGTACATTTTGTTTGTAGGTAGGTTGCCATATTGGTGGAGATTATCTCCAGACTAACACCTTTGCCAATCAATCTATATCCCAAAGGTACGGTCATTGTGTGCCCAGAATTACCCATATGTATTGGCTTAGGAAACTTATTTACACATATTTGGTTTAGGAAACCTATTTACACATATCTGGTTTAGGAAATCTATCTACACATATTTGGTTTAGGAAACCTGTACACACATATTGGGTTTAGGAAACCAACAGAAATGGGTAATGCGGATAGCAAACATCTGTCCAACTGTCAAACCCCCATGGATACTATACATACAGTGTTAGGTCCTGGGGTGACAGAAGGAATATCTAAACTTTTTAAAAAGGCTGGTATTCACAGAGATGGCACACTTGACCCAATTAAATTACATCAGATACGTAAGTTACATGGCTCCTACATAAAACATAACAAACTTGAAGGTACTCTATTGAATTGGATAAAGGTGTCAGAACAGATATTGAAGGAAAGAGAATTGCAAGAAATGGAAGAAGAGATAGCCAGTATGCCCCTTAGAGATTGTTTTGAAAGAACCACTGTAAGAACAGTAAATCCAAGTTGTTCAGTGAGTAATGTTGTTGCTAAGCGAGGATGGAGATGCCCTAATACAGATTGTCAAGCTTGTAAAGACCCCAAAGATCAGACTTGTTGGAATTGTGGTGCACATTGGTCAATAAGTTGTAGAGCTTGTAAATTAAAGGTGTTATATTTTGGACCCAAGAAAAATACTAGGAGTTGGGATAAGGATAAGAAATCCATAGACCCCAGTATGAGACATAAATGGAAATGTGAATGTCCCCAAATTAAAGTGTGGAGAGATCTAAATTGTAATGTTTGCAAATGTAATAGAGACAGTAATTTTTTTTCCTCAGCACCACCCTCCTGTGAAGGAGTAGTTAGTACAATCCCTGAAGTAAAACCATCGACAGGATTATATCCTGTACTCGGACAGGGAGCTGAGGCTGCTAGGCAAATCCACTGGTATAATCAGTGGACCCCAACAGACCAAATGGCTTTAGCAAGGGATATTCCTAATATAAATAAAGACCCTATGGAATTTGCATGTTAGATGAGACACCTGCGAGTCTTTCATACTGACACATGGTTAGATTTAGATCAGATGACAAAAACTACCATGGGAGGTTTTGAAGCTGATCAGATAGCACAGCAGCCAGCCCACAGAAATGATGCAGAAATTGCTGACCCAAATGATCACCATAAAAAGGAAGCTGTTAGTGGGGAAGAATGAATAGTAAAATGTGATACGTACTGTGCAAACAAAGTCAACAATATGCCTTCACAGGATACTCCACAAGGGCATAACCAGTCTGTCACTGATTACTATTAGCAATGTAGACATACACATGAAGATTATGGGACTAATTTGCAAAATGCAAGAGATGTGAGAATGTTTAAAATTCATTCCTAAGTGGCTTAAAACCTGCTTTGCTTAAAGTCCTTAAAATCTGCCACCCAGAATGTAGCACTTTAACTCCCGAAGTTCTCATCACAATTTTAAGATCCATCGAAGAGGATGAATCAGATAAACAAAATAAGAAAACTCAATTACAGCCTATTTATGTTGTTCAGTCCCCTGAGAGATGCAAACAGTTAGTGCCCTTTTGGGCACAGTTCTGGTGCATGCTTTAAAAAGCCAACAGAGCCACCTGCTGCTGCAGCATTATTTAATGTTAAAATGACCAAAAGAACCTATGTTTGTAAGAGAAATCAATTGTGTTTTCACTGTATGCAACCAGAACACATTAAGAGAGACTGTCCTCATCTCAGTGAACCCAGAGTAGAACACAACAGTATACAAGCATAGCAGGATAGCCCCCAGAATCACAGACCCCTCGATATGACCAGTCATAGAGTCCTTCAATATATTGTATCCATCTGGGGCTGCTAAAATGTTATTCAGTTCAAATTGATCTCACCAGAATGTTTACCTCCTTTGTAGTCCTGGCCACTGGCCTGGATGGTCAAATACAGTATTTACAAAAAACAAAAACATTACAAGTTACTGTAAATGATGGCATAACATTAGAAACACAGTTTTAGTCTCCGATGACTGCCCACTTAATCTGCTAGGGGCAGATATATTGTCAGCATTAAATGCCACTATAGAATACAGAGATGGGGAAGTGACTTTAGCTTATTAATGTTGTTACTGAAAGTCCATACTGCAAAGAGGTGTTTGCTAGAGTCCCTGATATGTTATGGGCACAGAGTAAAATAGATATAAGGTTACTGCCCATTTAAATTAAACTTAAAGCTAACATGTGTGGGCAGTTAAACAATACACTTTCAGATCAGATCAAGTAACCAAATAGGTAGAAGGTTACAGGTTTAATACACTAACGGTACCTAATCTGCACACCTTGTTGAATGGCATACCATGCACCTCATAGATTTTACTGCCTTCTAGTCCCTAACAAAATAAGCAGTATGTTTAGTCTAAATTGCCACAAGGGTGTGCTGCAAGTTCTAATGTTAAGATTAGCTGTTTGCCAGTGCAATCATAATCGTTATACGATATGTGAACAATTTGGTGTTGCTTCAGAACAAAATTGTTTGCATGAAACAATAGTATTACTGAGTATTCTGCACAAGTAAAACAAAATTATAAAGTATTTATAGATAATACATAAATACTTTAGGTAAATAAATTGTAACTTTTGTACAATGCAAATAAGGGATTAATACAACAGAATCCCCTTACATTAACATATGAATAAATTGAAGTTTATCATGTTGTAAAACAAGATATTATTAATGTATCAGCATTGGTTTTACCTGATTATAGTAAGCCATTTATACTGTTTAGTCATGAGTCTAACTCACATGTTCAGGGTGTCCTTAAACAATCACATGGAAACTTTTGTCACCTAGACCCTGTAAAGTGCTGACATAATGTTGGAATACCCATTAACCCTTATAATAATGGTTGAATCCTGCTTTCACAGGTTTCAAAAGATGGGAGAGTATAGTGATAATATGCAAGTAAATAGTGACAGTGTCAAGGAGAGACACTGAAAATATACAAACTTTTTATTTTCCTGATCATGATTGTATTGAACTAATGAAGCAGGAATCATTGTCCTTATTTAACTTTTCAAATGTTTCTTTTGAAGATGGAGTTCCATACACAAGATATGTTGGCTACATCAGAGCACTGTCTACTGCATTCCAGTTATCCCAAAGACTTGTAGTGATAAAAATGAGAGTACATTTGAGAGACTACACCAGAAGCTGAAGACAATAGACTGGTCAACCAGGCTGCACGTGTTGCTGTGATAAGTCACTGCTCCCAAGGGCAACCCACTTATGTGGTAGATCCCGCCTCCAAGATTGACTTAAGTACCCTCACAAAGCTCCAAGTACAAGCTCCAGAGGCTGAGAAAAGCAAAGCTAGGAGCTAAAGATAAATGGTGAGTGGGGGGAAGGTCAATGTTTAGGTCTACCAAAAACACTTTACCCAGTTATGGCATAAATAATATATGGTGAGGTGCACTTGGGGAAGGATACAATGGTGACTATCACCAACCGTAAGTGGATAGCTCCGGGTTTTGCACAGACAGCACAGGCTTTTGTAACAGGATGCCTAATATGTGCATTGAACAATCCGGGTAAGACTGTCCCAACCCCTTTGAAAAGTACTCCCCAGACTCAGTGTTCCTTACAACGGATACAAATTGATTTTATACCACTGCCCAAATGTTCCGAATGTGCTGTCCTCTTGTATGAGCCTCATCAGTCACTAGCCCGGAGGGTAGGTGTGTTGAAGTGCAGTTGCAAAGACAATGGCAAAGGTAATTAAAGTAATTAAGAAAATTATTTTCTACAGTGTGTTAAGAAAATCATGATTAAGGTCAACTGCCGATATGGTGTATTATGTATCAATCTTACAGAAACAATTAACTAAAATACATAGTTAGAAGTTTTCTTTTATCTTGATACAGGAACCGCCTGTTTACAACCAGGAAATTGGATGATAATTTGGAAATATACCAGGAAGGCTATTGAGCCCAGATTTGAAAGTTTATTCCAAATCCTGATGAGTACAGACACCTGAATATATGACTCCAATTGCAAAGTTTTCTTCCAAGGGGAGTTGGAGTAATTTGATATTATGAATAGATACATGTTCCTAGGCCTCAAGACTGACAAAGGCTTGTGGA
This sequence comes from Taudactylus pleione, assembly GCA_031769625.1. Taxonomy (NCBI): domain Eukaryota; kingdom Metazoa; phylum Chordata; class Amphibia; order Anura; family Myobatrachidae; genus Taudactylus; species Taudactylus pleione. The sequence continues at coordinate 6,638,056 of JAUIMM010000081.1, read as the reverse complement.
AATGTATATTTTGCTTTGCTTTGTTATAAGTTTAATTTTAGCTTTAAGACTTTGAGTTGTTATCACAAGTGTTAAGCTGAGTAACTGCATATATAGTTTTATATGAAGAGATGAAGCAGTACCAATATCTAGACTCAGTATATAGTATATTCACAATATAGAAGCTTTAAGCCAAATTGTTTGATGTTACAGATGAAATATTTGATGTGCTTAAGATGATCTTCAATGAACTGCAATTTAAAGTAAAGGTTATAGGACAGTTTAGACTGATCCTTGAGAACCTTACAGCTGCTTGATAAGATATGTCTTATAGTGAGACTAGCCTGCTGTAATGTATATAGCTGATAACTTTTCTGACCTGATACATGGACACGTGAAGAACATCAAGGAACTGAGAGCCTGATTCAGAGCCGGACGCTATCAACCGTTCGCCCACAGGAGGTACGTCCGTCCAAATGTCAAACCAAGCGCTTGCACGTGTGGCCGCTCGTAGCGAGTCTTCCGCCCCATATTTCCACAACCCCTCCTCTAGCGAACGAGCGTCCGAAATAGCGAGCGCACTACTCTTTTTTGGCTGAAGTGTTTGCTCGCACAATTATGACCAGAAGTAGGCCTGTCATTTGTCGATTGCCTTCTTTCTCCTTCGTCAAATATCCGTGAATCGATTGTTGCCAATCATTACCTTAATTTACTTAATTGTTGGTCGAAAGTTTTCAATCTTTTTTTTTTTTTGGAATGTCAATAAACTTTATTGTTTGTTTTGTGTTCATTTTGGTCCGTAGAATCCGTCCGCTTTTAACAGCAAACTTGTTTTTTTTCATTCCAAAGGCTGTTTGTTTGACTTTTTATTAACTTTTGTTTAGATTTATAATTTAGAAATTGTTTTATTTCCGGCTTGTTGCTAACGCATCCAAATGCAGCAAGCCAATCATAACTCACAATATATTTTTAGGGGTTGTTCACATGACTCACACATTAACCAATACAATTCTTCATGTTATTTATGAAAGTACATTAGCCAATCAAAATTTAGGGGTCCCTGTAATAAAACTGATTTGTCTTAAAAAAAAAACATTGCCATCATGAGAGCCAGTGCTTTCACATGTGTTGAGCTGCTGGTGCTCACTGAAGTAATTGATAGGAGAATTACTGACATGCCGCCCCCCGTCACCAACCAACGCAAGCGCCGGGCGTACGCGGAGGTGGGGCGCAGGCTGCGGGCCTTGGGATATCGGAGGACCATCAGCCAATTAGAGCGCCGGTGGTCTGATTTACGCCGCCGGGCCCCACACCTGCTTGCACATCTTCGGATGAGGATCCGTAGGCGTAAGGGGATATTTGAATGTTTATATATCTATGACAATCTCTTGTTACTTTTTGTCTTTGCTAATGTAAATTTGCATGTGTGCAGTTTGCGTTTTTTTCGGGCTAAATGAGACCTTATTATTTTTTTATTTTTTTTTAAGATTAATATTTTCTTTGTGGTTAAGGTTTTACATTAAAAATGTTTTTGGGTATACATATTTGCTAATATTACAAACTATACATCATTTAGGTCAGGAGCGGATCTAGAGACATAGACAGAGGCCTGTCCGACCCCTCTCCCCAACTCCCACCATCTCCTCCCCTGCCCACTCCTCCCAAATTTTGCCACCCTCCCCTAACCTGGTCATCCCTATTTCCCCTCCCTCTCCTGCTCCCCAAATCCAAATCACCCCTCCCTCCCCTGTCCTACCCATCCACATTTCCACACCCTCCCCTGATGCTCCCACTCCGGAATCCAACCCCTCCCCTTTATCCCCCCTGGACATTTTGCCCCCGTCTTCACAGATCCACTGGCCCACTTCAGAGGAAGAGGATCTGGGCCAACCTGGCCCTGAACCTGCAGGTATTTTTTTGGGGTTGTTTGCAATTATTGTGGAAAAATGTGCCCTATATGCATACACTGTTGTATTCCTGCTTACAATCTAAGGGCAGTCCATTTTTTTTTTTTTTAAACGCTTTTTTAATTCTTTGTAATTTTATTGGGGTTTTTTTTCCAAAAATTTTGACCAATTTATTCATGTTTCTAAACAAAATAAACTTTACAATAACCACATATGCCAGAGCCAAATACAAATTTCATTGTTTTTGATTACATTTCTACACTAAAACCAATATACAAATGGTGTAAGGATTAATTAAGATCCCAAAGTGATTGTTCAAACCACTATTCTCATGTTCTTTTTTTTTGTTTTGTTTTGTTGCCAATTGGTAATTTAGGCAAAATTATGTTACCACTATAGTTTTGCAACAAAATTAGCATGTTATGTAACCTTTATTTAACTGTAGATAATCATGTTTTTCTTGTATATATTTTTTAAAGAATTCACATTTATTTGAAACTCATATTTGTCTTTCTACAGACCCAAGGATGCGGGATCAAGCCATTTTGGGCCAGATAATGGCAATGAGGGGACATTTGGTCCAGCTGCTGGTCGCAATAGACCATTTGATTGTCTTTTTGCGACATTAATTTATTATGTTTTATGATTTTGTTAATAAAAGCTGCTAGTTTAAACCAATCTCATTTTTTGACTCCAAAATTAGCTCACAAGGTAATTTTTTAATAAAATGTTTGGTGTAAACATTTTGGTTTATGGATTTTGCATATGAAAATGCAAACAATGTGGCATACACATTTTTTGAAGTAATCTTTAAAAGTTAAACTTTATTTAAAAAAAAGTGGTTTCCCAAACTTTAAATACATATTTAGACATTCCAATAATTGGTCCAATTGACATTAACTCCATAATGTTTTGCAAAAAATCCCTTAGGTAATTATTTAAGTTAGTCAAAAATATCCATGCAACTCCCATAATAATTTTAAAAATAATAAAAAGGTAGTCCCAACTATGCAAACATGTTGTTAATTATTATGTTGTTTTTAAAATTGTTTTCCCAAAAAAAGTTACATTTAAAAAAAAACACTTGTAAATTAAGTTAAAAGCTACTGTCCATTTGCTGGTTTTTCATGTAAAAAAAGAAATAATTTTAAAAGTAGTTTATTATACAATTTTTCACAATAACAAGCAAATACACACAAAGAATGGAAACAAAAAATTAAGAACTGCTTGAAGATGGTGCATGCCAACATGTTGTCGCAAAATCAGGTAAGAAACACATTTGTCCAGGTGTAAAGGTCATTTTGGAGTCATTAATGTTACAGGCAAGCATTTTCAGGAAGTAAGAAGGTTGTTGTTTGGATTTTGCACAAAAAAAAGGTTAAAATTCAAAACATAGGATAGTAAACACACATAATTTTCAGTCTTCACAATGTCAACAAATGTAAAACCAAGGAAATTCAAATACCTGAAAAAGCGGGAAACGACATCATCATGTATGGCCCCCCTTGACACTCTCCTCCAACCAACCTCGGGGGGGCCATCCTCAGGCAAGGCACCCTCTGGCTGCATTGGGACACCACTCCTTATGGCGATGTTGTGAAATATCCCACACAGGACCACAATTTTGGAAACCATAGCCGGCAAATACATGAGGTTGCAACCAGAGCGGTGGAGGCATCTAAATTGGCCTTTATTGAATATTTATGGCCCTGGTGTGGGAGCCAAATAAGGAGTGAGCAGCCAGGGCGTGCAAGGGTAACCAATGTCTCCTGTGAAAAAAAAACATTCAGTACCATTTCTAAGTCAACAGTGTTTGGTTTACAAATTAGGGGTACCACTTACCCAGAAGCCATGCATCACCAGCTTATAGGTTGTTTAATTTGTGCCAAAGCCCTGATTGCCGGATGACAAATGAATCATGTGCACTTCCTGGAAATTTGGCATTCAGGGACAGGATCTGGAGGGAGGCATCACATACCACCATTACATTCATCGAATGGAAATGCTTGCAGTTACTAAATATGGCCTCCAGCGCTGCTGGAGGCTGAAGTGGTATGTGAGTGCCATCCACAACCCCTATGATGTGTGGGAAGCCTGCAATTTGGAAAAATTTCTGCTTCACCACATTAAGGGAACCCATATCCAATGGCATATTAATAAAATGATGTAGGTGCTTAAACAGTGCATCCATGACCGCCCTCAGGATCCTTTTCAAGGATTGGAAAATGCCTGCAACAATCCCAACTGTGGTCTGGAAGGATCCTGAGGCACAAAAATGTTAAACCGACATTAACTGCGTAAGTGGTGGTATTGCTGTTGGATTGTTAATTTGCTTTTCAAGATCACTCTCTATTAATGAAAGAGTGTCTAGGATGATTTGGGTTGGTCGGCGATACCGCCGTAAGACCACATCATCAGGCATTCCAAAAAGAGTGACACGTGTTCTAAATATCTGGGGCCTTGCACGCCTACGATGCCTACGCCTAGGAGGATGTTCAGGTTGGTCGGGGTCGTGGACCATTGCCACTATAATTCGCCCAACATCAATCTTAAATGTTAAACTATGTAGTTATTTTTCAAATATTTAACAATAAGAAAATATACTTATCTTTTTGACACATTAAGAAGAATCTTACAGGGTTAGGCAGTGACATCTTGAAGAAAACCTACGAATTAGATTTAACATAAATAAAAACTCAACAAAAATCAACAAAATAATGACAGCCTAAGGCAAAAATATAAAGAATGCATGCACTACACAGATATTGTTAGTGTCTGATTTTATTCTATTAATCCAATGTACGCTAACGCCACAGACAGGAGCTGTGCAAAATATACGCAATAGAGGACAAAAAATACAGCTAAATGGTATGCTAATGCCACAGACCGGAGCTGTGCAAAATATACGCAAGAGAGGACAAAAAATACCACTAAATAGTATGCTAACACCACAGACAGGAGCTGTGCAAAATATACGCAATAGAGGACAAAAAATACCGCTAAATGGTACGCTAACGCCACAGACAGGAACTGTGCTAAATATACGCAATAGAGGACAAAAAATACAGCTAAATGGTACGCTAACGCCACAGACAGGAGCTGTGCAAAATATACGCAATAGAGGACAAAAAATACAGCTAAATGGTACGCTATTGCCACAGACAGAAGCTGTGCAAAATATACGCCAGACATTTCGCATTTTTGATGGCCAAATAATCATTTGGGCCAAAAAAAAATAAAAAAAATGCATAATGAGATCCCTTAAAAAAACATGATAAATGTTAACAATAAACAGGGTCTAATGTATCTCAAGAAACACTTACCATACAAAGACGATCCCGAAACTCGAAATGCAGTCCACAAGATGAAAGGAGATAAAATTGCCAAAAAAAACCTAAAAGAACAAAAACATTTAAAAAAAAAATAAAAAAATTATAAAACCAACAAAGCGAACCACCAAACTTACCTCAAAACCAAAAAAAAATGCTTATTACAAAAATGCAAAAATGTAAAAAAAAAAAAAACCACTCGACAACTCTCAGCAAATCCAAACACCTTCACAATCAACAACTCCGCACCTAGAACATCCACCAACAACTTCTATCAGCCCACCCCGAAACAAGGCCACAAAAAAGCCTTAAATAGACCTAACTTTCCCACTCAAATCAATGATGCTCAATAGATGCGCCCGTATAATGCACACGCAACTATAAAAACGTCACGAGAGGCCACAATGGGTCTGCTGAATTCAAGGGTTTAATCATGTCCACTGAACAGCAGCAAAGCCAAATTCCAGGACCAAACAGTAAGTAGCTCCAAATGTAAAGTTAACACACCAAAAAAAAAAATGTTTTTTTTTTTTTGTAAGGTGGTGAGACTGACAATGAGGAGGCTGCGGGGCCTAGTACCCAGGCCAGGGCCGAACGAAAAAGGCAGCCACAATTCAAAAGAAAGGAGACGGAGGCTTTGGTGTAACAGTGCATGGATAACCTGGCACAGGCACCCCGAAATATGGGTGCAAGCCAGAGATGGAAACTGTGGGAGGAAATAGCCAGTGCTGTCAATGGTGTTGGTGATTTTGTCCGTTCAACCAAAGAAGTCAAACGCCGGTAAGTAAATGATAGAACCTATTTCCACAATTCTAAAAACTTAGTTAAAAAACTAAACATACATTTTTAACCAACAGATGGAGCGACTTCAAATATCGGCTCAAACAAAAACTGGCTGATAGGGCTAGGCATGCAGGGGGGACAGGTGGTGGGCCAACCCCTGTGTCATTGGAGTTAACTGATTTGGAGGAACTGGCACAGGGGTGTGTGCAGGAAGAGGAGGTGTTTGGCGTGTCCAACATGGACACAGACATGCCAGACTTTGTGGCTCCACATGTTGCTGCAGGTAATTTTTAAAAAAATGTTTGAACAACTTGTTTAAATACAAAGACAAATGTACTAATATTTTTATGATCTCTCTTTTTCACACAGGCACAGAAGAGGACGAGTCTGCTCCAGAACTGAGGTTTGGCCGCAGTAGATCTGCTGGCTCCGCAGAGGAGGAAGCAGTATTTCCGGCTGGGGACCCTGTGGCGGACAGTCCAGGGCCTTCCCCCTCGCAGGCAGTGGCCCTTCTCACAGATCTCAATGATAAAACGGATAAAAACACAGAGATTCTGCTGAGGATGGACGCCAATCTGCTACAGGTGGCGGACGCCCTCAAGGAAAACGCTGCGGCCAATGTCAGAATAGCTAATGCCCTGGAGCAGCTCGTCCGCCTGCACATGTTGGAGCCGGCCTCCCTTCCTGCCGGAACATCAGGGCCCTCCACCTCTGGCGCAACATCGGCCATCCCTCCAAATGTGCCTAGCCCTATCCCTAGCCCAGAGGAAACACCAGCTACCTCTGCCCAGGCACGTCGTACAACCAGACAGACAAAATCATGCTCCCTCCAACATCAAGCCAAGCAGGGGAGAAGGCATTGACAGCACTGGCTAATTTCCCCAAATTCCATCTCTGTGTTTGCCCCATATTTTGGCTACACCAAACCTCCCTCTCCTTTCTTGTGATTTTTTTTTTTTTTACATTATTTTTTTGTTTTGATGTAAAATAAAAAAAAAAATTGGCTGTAAAAAAAAGCCACATTTGGCAAAAAATGACATTTAATTTTTGCAAAAATAAAAATCCAATCTTCAAAAAATGTGTGTCCAATTCATTAGCAAATGGCTGAAAGGGACTGGAACAAACATACTTAAATACATAACAAAGGTCATATACTTTAAAAAATATTTAAAACCAAAAAACATAAGGTAGCAGGTAGGTAAACAATAACACAAGCAAAGCAATTAGTAGATGATTGTCTTTCTGTATTGTAACCAAATTGTCCCAAAAAATTAGACATAAAAATAAAGGTGTTGGCCTTTTTAAAATCCCAAAAAAACTGACAACAACATGCGTACGGAATTTAGCAAAAAACAAGCATTTTAACCTTTATTTAAACTTAATTTTTGTGATTGCTGTGATTCCAAAACCCAAACAAATAGGAACACAACATGCGTTCCAAATTTAGCTAATAAATCATGGCCATTGAAAATCACCTTCTCGCAAGTGATCCAATTATTAGGTGATTGGTCTTGTGCCTTGTAAAGGAGAATAGCAAAACATCAATTCGCTAAGGGAGCTACGAAGAGACCATCGTCTTTGCGAGATCCAATACCCTACCACAAGCTGAACGAGCAGTCATAATGGAAACTGGATCACACAGTGACGTGTACAAAATAGCGTCCACATTGGACGTTCGCACAAGATAAAAACGGCTTGCCACGCCTGCATTTTCTCATCTTCACCCCCGTTACCACCCATAAACGGAACATTCTGTCAATCAAATGACATAGGTCACTTCCTGTTCGCTGTGTATATGAGTGAACAAAAAATTACCGCAATTATCCGGCCGCACATGCGCAAAGAGAACCGGACGCATGCGTGGTTTAACACAATCGAATGCGTACGAGCGAATGGCTGATAACGTCCGGCTCTGAATCAGGCCCTGAAAGACCAGTCTAGGAAAACACATGGTAATCCAGAGTATGATCTTGATGATAATGAATGGTGTTTCTAATTAAACCCAGCTAAATGGTCTAATGAATTTAGTAGATGGATATCAGGAATTATTTCACTTATTGATAAGGTTTAGCTTTGTTTGTAATCATTTAGATTATTATAAAACTTGCTATTTTTCAGGTTAAGAAGTTACTTACACTTGACTGTTGTTTCTCCAAGGAAAATACACTAAAGGCCTTGATGATAACTCAAGTCTATGATAACATCTATGCCTAAGACAACATTCCAAGTTGTACCATTTGTGGAAATCGCCTCATTGAGGATGACAATCAAACATGTGGACAATGCAAGACTATCATCATTTCCCTGAATATTCATGAAAAATGGAGAAGATAAAAGACAATTAGAGACTGAGGACCGTGGACTTGCTTTATGGGGAATGGACCAATGCATATTCCTATGTAAAGGTTCCTGTAGATGGGACTTGTGCATAAACGTACCTATACTTAGTATAGAAAGATTGTGTTCCTCGTAGGTAGATAGTATAGGGTAAAGTTATAAATAAAAGATGGGAAAATTATAAATCTGTTATTAAGCTATCCACATAAGTCTCCATCTTGTCACAAGATGGTGTGTGCCTTTAAGTTATTCATAGCTTTAAATGTATAATAATACAGAGACTGGTTTCTGGTGAACTTTGAATATCAGAGGACCTTGGCTCCAGCAGATGTGTTCTACTTCTAAGATAAGCATGAATTGAATGTGTATTCTATATTCTTGTGTGCTCACCTCCCTTATCCACCCTAACAGTTCACTCCCTCATGTATAAGATAATAATGTAATGTGAATATTCTGATATGATGCAATTGTATGAACCCTGTGCTTTATATTATTGTCTACACGCAAATATAGCCAGAGAGAATCTTGAAGCCAAGTCTGGTGGTGGTGGTTCTGTCTCCTGAGATCTCAGTAATGCAAGGGTCTGACATACACTAACGAGCTTGGGCTGGTGATTAATTACAGAAGATTGTTTACGATCTATCACTATATACAGGTTGAGTCTCCCATAACCAAAATGCTTGGGACCAGGGGTATTTTGGATATCAGAATATTCTGTATTTTGAAATATTTGCATACCATTATCAAATATCTTGGGAAAGCGACCCAAATCTAAATACAGAAAGCATTTAAGCTTTATATACACCTTATACACATAGCCTGCAGGTCATTTTATAAAATATTTTAAATAATTTTGTGGTTCAAACTAAATTTGTAAACAAACATGAAATTCATTTATATTTTATATACACCTTATAAACAAAGACTGATGGTAATTTTATACAATATTTTTAATAATTTTGTGCCTTAAATAAAGTTTGTGTACATTGAATCATCAAAAAGCAAAGGTTTCACTATCTCAGTCATGCTAAAAGTATTCTGTATTTCGAAATATTCCGTAATTTGGAATATTTGGGTATCGGAGACTCAACCTGTACTACGGTATGTGTGCCATATATTGCATCTCCAAATGCCTGATTCATCAGTTTCTCATTTTACAATCTCTGTTAAAAAAAAAAGTATCATATTGACATAAAGAAATGATAAACTCTTTATACTGTACAAAATAAATATATGAAAGTTAGTGTATAAATGAAATGCCCCACAATAGAAGCCAAATTAAGGGGAAGATTTACTAAAACTTCTACAAAGGAAAGGATGACCACAGCAAGCAATCAGAACCTAGCTATCATGTACTGTACTAGAAAAATGATAAGTAGGATCTGATTGGTTACTATGAGCAACATTTTTTGTTTTTAGAAGTTTTAGTAGAACTCGGGGCAGTGCATTTGCTCGGTTTAGATATAACCTAGAAGTAAGGTCACAACAGGGCAGTATCTCTATTTTCTATATCTAGTCAAATGAATGAACAGAGTGGATGGGTCAATTGGTTCTTATCAGCCATCAAATTATTTCTCTGTGTAATATGGATTAAAGGATAAAGAGAGACAATGAGAGAGCTCCCATTAGCAAAGCAGTGATGGGCTGTATATGTGGATGAAACATATCAGGAAGATGCTTCCTGTAAACTCATAATTGCTTTATCTATTAATAGAGGAAAAGAGCAATAACATGTGTTTAAAGAACATGAAGCTTTATTACAGCACTTACCATACTGGGAAATTCACCATTAGTCATGTTTGTCTCCCAGGCACATTTGTTTATTGTTGGTATGATAATCCGTGAGACGTCTGTGCATTGAATACAATTATACACATCAGATCTGATCTAAGTGCATTAGTAATAAAGAAATCTGTCTGGCCCACAATCAGGGTCATTCGCAAAAAGTGGGAAGTGTCAGGCCTGAAGCATGAATAGCACAGTCATTACCAACATGCCACGATTTATGTGTAAATAATATCGCAGCACATACATTTGGGGGGTCACGGTGACATCTTCCCTGGGGGAAAAATGTGGACTAAGCGCAATTAGACTTTTGCGTTGTATTTCACACAAAATCAAGATTTTGTTTACAGGACGACATATCTCTATGAGATTCAATGAGTGGAGAGAGCTCATCCAATGGGTGATCAGTGAGGCGATTTTGCATCCTGTCAATGTCATTAAAAAGACAGCATAAAGTATGGCAGTATTAATGTCCCCTCATTCTCAAGATTTATTTAGGTTCTAAATTAGTCAAAACAAATCAGTATTTATTGAATACCTGAAATATTTACATTAACAAAAGGGGTGGTAATAAAGAAATATTAAGTTGGACTTTGAGGTGACATTTTTTCCATTTCCAACATTTATGATTCCAGTTGGCCCTGTTGGAAGGGCACTGAGAGGGTGGGACAAAAAGAGAGGAGGCATAGCCACGCCCAAGCAAGGTGTGACCACAGCTGTGCAACATCTACAGGGCAACTGAGGTTTCCAACTGGGCATAACCATGCTCCATGCACACTTTGCCACACCTGCAGAATATCAACTAGCCCAAAGATTATCATGGACGCCCTGGTCTTGCTCAGCAACAAAAGCGTATTTTTGTGATGGCAATAGAGAAAATAAAATGTGGGAATGCTCTTTACTATGTGAGAGGTGCCTTTTATTCTTATAGCAGTAGTCATTCAGTAATAAATCCAATAAAGTAAAAAGAAAATGAAAGTAAAAATAGAAAATGTTAAAAGAAAATGAAAATAAAACTAGTTCTTAAATAGCTAGTATAAAAGGTTATCTTTACAGATATTAGTGTTTCTGGAGTCTATTCATCAAATTAAGTATCCACCTCGCCGCCGGGGATACTTATCACTGGAGCAATTCAGCATTACTCAAGTGCGAGGACAGTTGCTCTAAAAAGCAGCTATCCCTGTGATTAGTAGCAATGCTACAGAAGTAGCAGTGTTACTTACCTCTCCTGTCGCCGGCTTCTGCTCATGTGTGACCTGACTCTGGAGCCTAGGATGAGTGTAGGAAGTAATTGGTTTGTGCAGTGACTTTCCCCAAGCTATAATTCACCATGATTACCACTGCAGGGCAATGTACCCACTGCTCTCAATCTTATTTGGGCTCTTGTAAAGTTGAATGTACATTGTGTCTAAACTATAAGTGCATAATGCTTCACAGTATGTGCCTGGTTTACTCCTAGTGAGAACAGTAGTATATGTACCTGGTTTATGCTTCTGGAGAGAACTGTACTACAGTATATGTGCCTGCATTACTCCATGAAAGAACAGTAGTAAAAAATATGTACCTGTTTTACAATTGGAGAAGATAGTAGTATATATGCCTGCATCACTCCGGGAAGTATATTTACTAAAGTGCGGGTTTCTAGAAGTGGAGATGTTGCCTATAGCAACCAATCAGATTCTAGCTATTATCTTCTAGAAGGTGCTAAACAAATGTTAAGTAGAATCTGGTGGGTTGCTATGGGCAACATCTCCACTTCCAAAAACCCGCACTTTAGTAAATATACCCCGGGAGAGAACACTAGTATATGCTTCTGCTTTACTCCTGGAGAGAACAGTACTATATGCACCTGCTTTACTCCTGCTTTACTCCTAGAGAGAACAGTAGTATATTTTCCTGCTTTACTCCTAGAGATAACAGTAATATATGCTCCTGCTTTACTCCTAGAGAGAACAGTAGTATATGCTCCTGCATTACTAATAATCGTGCTGGTCTGACATTGAAATTATGGGAGTACTTTGCCATTTTCGCCAACACAGAAATTTTGCGTTGCCGGGTTTTTTGACCCAGGTAATTGCATAAGCCAATGATTGGTCCTTCCAGGGTGCTGGCTGCTGATGTAATCACCCAGAGACCAGAGGAGACACCTGAATAAAGGATGTCATTAAAAATTTTATAAATAATAATTAAATAATAAAAAAATAATAATAATTAAATAAAAAAAATTATTATAATAATAATAAATAATTAAGGATGACATTAAAAATTTTATTAAATGTAGATGTCATTAAAAATGGCCTTAATAAAGGCCATTTTTAATGACATCCACAGGTTTTGCTGGGTTTACCCAGGTTCAGTGGAAAAGGAGGTGACCCGAGAAAACTTGGGATGAAGGTGCTGATGTAATCACCCAGAGACCAGAGGAGACACCTGAATAAAAGATGTCATTAAAAAATTTATTAAATTAAATAAATAATAATTAAATTAAATAAATAATAATAATACTTAAATTAAATAAAAAATATATGAATAATAATAAATAATAAAGGATGACATTAAAAATTTTATTAAATGTAGATGTAATTAAAAATGGCCTTAATAAAGGCCATTTTTAATGACATCCACAGGTTTTGCTGGGCTTACCCAGGTTCAGTGGAAAAGGAGGCGACCGAGAAGTCAGGTACAACCTGGAATATTGCTGGGTAAAATATTCCAGGACAGACCCAGGATTTTGGTGGAAAAGGGGTATACGACAGCACGCTGCATAGGCTCCTGTCTGTGTAGCACTTTCTGGCTACTTGGAATTTTCAATCTGTTACTGGTAGCGTCAATGTCACAGTCCACCTTCTCCAGGTACCTGACGCAGGTGTTGGCTGCATCCAGCCTTTGATTAGTGCCTATATCTGCTTCCCTAGCCAGGAGTCACAGTGGCATGCAGTCAGGGTAGCCTTTTATTGTATTGCAGGCATGCCTAATGTCCTGGGTGCAGTTGACTGCACACACATTAGGCTGAGAGCAACTAGGGCACATGCACATATATATCTCAATAGGCACCACCAACACTCCACTACTGTGCAGGTGGTTTGTGATGCAAACATGAAAGCAATGAGTGTTGTGGCGGATTACCCTAGCACATGTCATGACTCATTTATCCTCAGCCAGTCAGCCCTTCATCATAAATTTGAGGCCGGAGAAATTGCGGGGGGTTGGCTAATGGGTGAGTTACAATTTCACAAACCCTTTAATGACAGCCACATGTATTTTTATTAATGACTAATGTATGTTTATACTCTTTGTTTGTATTTAAGGGGACCCTGGGTACAGCTGTTTCACCTAGCTACTGACTCCATTGTTGCTTCCAGAATCACCTGCTGAGCACAAGTATAATGATGCACATAAAGACACTAGAGCAGTGATAAGAAAGATTTTTTTGGGCTACTGAAAACTAGAGATGTGCACCGACCCCCATGTTTTGGTTTTGGTTTTGGATCTGAATCTGGTTTTGTATTTTTTACTTTGGTGTTTTGTTTTTCAGTTTGTTTTTGGTTTTGGATCTGTACTTTTTCCCAAAAATGATATAAACAGCTAAAACCACAAATTTGGCTCTGTTTTTGTTCCTACAGTAATATTAACCTTAATAACAATAATTTTCAGGCATTTCTAGGCATTTTTAACCACCTCACAGCTCACAATATTGATTTCACTATTTTTCACCAATTTAGGCCAAAGGTTGCAGCGAGCTGGCTGGCTAAAGTAAGCAACAGAGCAGTGGTACAAACGTACGGCAGTTTAAAAAAATATAGGACATCTATGAAACATTGCCACACAGCAGTAGCAGACTGAATGGCAGTTTAATAAACTATAATAATGTCATTCGGCAATGCCCCAAATTGTGCTAAATGTAAAGTAAAGAGGTACAAGTTGGAATTGTCCCTCCCACCCACTCTTATGTGGGATTTTAAAAAGGACATGCATAGTTTAACAAACCAAGCACTTTAGCCACTAGGACTGACACATTCTTGGCTGAACTCTTTGGTTTGTTTGAGCCCCCACAAAACATTTTTTGGAAGGACTACCTTCAATTATTAAGGAGGAGGTTGATGATGAGGGTGTTGGAGATTGCATGTGCTGGTCCAAGTTGCTGGTAGCTGATACTGGACTGCTTGTTATTAATTTATCAATTATAATTTTGTTAAACAAATTGCATGAATTCGCTGCAAATGATGTAACAGGGAGGAGGTGCCTAGATGGTTGACATCCCTTCCTCTGCTAACTTTGGCTTTACAAATGGAACAGATGCCTTCACAAAACTGTTGTCAGTATTTAGATTAAAATAATTCCACACCCAAGACATGGCTTTCCTGACTTCCTTTTTATCATTAGCAACTGCTGCCACTGATGGCTGATTTACGCAAACCACATCCTCATCATCAACATCAACATTAGCATCAGATAGGACACAAATTTCCCCCTCATCCGCCTTTTGCACTTCCTCCACACTATCATCCTAATTTTTTTATTATTTCACTATCTAATACTAGCACAGCTGTCATGGCGTCAGTGATCCACTGTGAAACTGGGTGACAGCTGTTATACTTACTTCCTCTATCAAAGGACTGTTTAATAGTCAATTATTTTTTTAAATTACTACTAGTAGTAGGCTTCTTGGTCCCTTTCTGGGATGAAAATGCACCCCCAGCAGCAGCAACCGGCATAGCACTCAAGGATCATTCTGAGGAGTCATGTCATGATTATGAAATTGGATGCAGGACTACTTCCAATCACAAATTAGAATGTTGATGATGATGCAGGTGTTGGTGGTGGAGGTTGCAGGCACTTGGATCCAGATAGAAGGGAGCAGCTAGGTGACACTGGACTGATTGTTGTTCGGTTTTTTGACCCCAAAGTTTTAGAATTTGAAATACCTTTTCCAATTTGATGAATGCGTTGCAAGTGATGTAACAGGGAGGAGGTTCCAAGATGGTTAAGGTCCTTACCTCTACTCACTGTTACTTTTCAATGGTTGCAAATGGCTTGGCAATAGTTGTCCAGATTTGGGTGCAAATAATTCCACACATGAGAAGTGGATTTTTCAGTCCTTTGCCCAGGCATGCCAACAATGGGATTTTTTCCACCATGGGCAACAACTGTTGCCTGATTTACAGTTTTTACACAAACATCCTCAACATCAACATCATCATCAACATTATCATCATCATCCTTGTTGTTATCGCCAACTAGATAAATATCCTCCTCGGGCAATTCCACAGAAGCATCCTCAATTTGTTCGTCAGAAGGCACACAGATGGTGGAAGCAAGATCCTCTTCAAGGCAACAGCAGACACAATTGGACTCTCCTCTGGGATTTGTGATTTTTCAGAGCACACAGTTGATTCTGGTGTCTTACTCGTCTTAACAATTATTTTTTTTATATCTCTCCTACAAGCAGAGGGGCTTAAATCATCACTAGAACCACCAGTCATAAATTATAAAAGGCCAAGGCCTTATACTTTTCTTGCCACTTCATGTAGTGAATGGCATATTGCCAAATTTTTGTTTCTCTAAAGCTGACTTAGCTTTACATTTTTTTTGCTTTAACAGGGTAAAAGTTGATTTTTTTAGCCTGACTTTTTGGCCTGACTTAAGCCCTGGTACATCGGCCTTCATAGATGACGCTGACGGCCTTGCATCATCATCATGACTGCTGCCAGCAGCTACAAGACTGGTATGTGATCCTGCTCTCCGGTCATGTGACTGTCCTCCATACTCACTATGCACACAACCGCACACAAAAAAATAGTTGTATTTATTTTTTGGGCAGCAGCCCTTGACAGACAACAGCACAGCACCCCTGTGCAGCTACGCAGATGACAGTGACAGCCAGGTGTGACTGACATACGCACAAAAAAATGTTTATTTATTTTTTGGGCAGCAGCCCCTCGACAGACAGCAGCACAGCACCCCTGCACAGCTACGCCGATGACAGTGACAGCCAGGTGTGGTTGACACGCACACAAAAAAAATTGTTTATTTATTTTTTGGGCAGCAGCCCTTGACAGACAGCAGCACAGCACCCCTGCGTAGCTACGCCGATGACAGTGACAGCCAGGTGTGGCTAATACGCACACAAACTTTTTTTTTCTCTGGGCCAGCAGCCCCTTGACAGACAGTAGCACAGCACCCCTGCGCAGCTACGCCGCTGACAGGAGTGGCTAACATGCCAAACAAAATTAAATTGTTTATTTTATTTTTTTTTAACACTGAGGTGAACCCTTGAAAAGTGACTGCAACCCCTTAACAGACAGCAGCACAGCACCCCTGCACTGATGACAAGTGTGGCTAATTTTTTTTTTTTCACATGAAAGAGCACCCCTGAAGGACAGAGCACCCCCCAGACAACACAGCACTACAGCCAGCCAGCACCTATGGACAGGACAACAGCCAGCCCCTATGAACAGGTCAACGACAGCCAGCCAGTCCCTATGGACAGGACAACGACAGCCAGCCAGCCCCTATGGACACGACAACAGCCAGCCACCCCGCCCCTCTATAGACAACAACCAGCCAGCCCTTATGGACAACAGTAGCCAGCCCCTATGCAAAGCGTCAGCGTGCAATTAACAATAACAACAGCACAGCTCCCAGCTCCATCCCTCTTCACTCTCCACAGACAGAATGAAAAATGGCGGCGAATCGAGAGACCTTTATAGAATCCAAAACCCTTTAGAATCCAAGAGCGGGATGATGACGTTTTGCCTCGTTTTCAGATCCGAGTCAGGCGGGAAAACCCGAGCCAACTCGGATCTGTCTTGGATCACCATAGTTCGGGTGGATTCGGTTCTCAGGGAACCCAACCCGCTCATCTCTACTGAAAACTAGGTTCCGCTGTCTGGACAGTTCTGGTGGCATTTTGTTGTACTCTCCATCTAAAATATCTGACATTGTGCTCAGCTGCTGTCTTTTACATAATCTGTGTTTGCGACAAGCTCATGCACATGATTAATAGACAGTCAGCAGGCCGAGGATTTTGATGTTTCTGGTGACAATCTGACATCAGACAGTGGAAGGCAAGTAAGGCAGAACCTCCTAGAGCAATATTTCACCAGTACGTATATGGCTTACATTAAACCCTTATTTAATGTTTTAACATTTCACCAGTCATTTGTTTACCCATCTGTGGACATTTACAAACACTCAACAATGTCATCATTTACCTAAAAATGTTTGCAAATTATTACCAAAAAAACAAGTTCAGATCATATCTTACAAATATTTTTAATAAAACCAGAAAATGTCAAAATGATTTAAAAGTATTTTACTGAAAATGTTTGTAAACCACAAAGTATAAAATCTGAGCATTGCGCCAACAAAACATAAAAATACGTGCATTGCATATATGAAATGCAAAACTGAATGAGATTTCAATTTACAGAATTTTGAACCTAAACAAATGTATGGGTTTGTCACAATTTACCACTTTATTTACAGCCTACCCCTAGTGGATCTAGATGGCTGGTGTTGGGAACCACGACCATATCCACTGCACAGTGAGCGCCTTTCTGGACTACCCACAGGTGTGGATAGTGGGGTGTTGCCCCCAGTAGTGCTAGATCCTGGGCCAGGGAGTCGGGATATAAGTTAGAAGCCTAAGTGGGAAATTGTTTGATTTAAATCCCTTGTAGCAGAATTTTTGGACTCAAGTAGGCTAGGGTCTACTGGTTAGTTGTGTTAGTCCCAGGAGATGAAATAAGTCTGATGGAACTTTTGGTTATCTTCCATTAACCTCAGGAATGAATCATGGAAACGATTATGATCAGCTCTCATAAGGTCAAGCGTGTTATCCACCTGGGTAACCTCACTTATCAATTGCTGACATTGCGGTTAACCCGCTGGGAACTTTTGGTTTGAGCAGCAATCTGCTGCAGCTGCCCATTTAAATACTCCAGCAATTGTGTCTGGTACTGGGATCATGTTGCCCAAAACTGGTCCTCGCGATTTGGTGCTGGTTGTGAGGCGTCACTAAATTGCAGGGCAGGTGGCTTAGCCATCATTGGGGGTGTTGTGGGGATCTCAGGGATAGGTTGTGAATGTAATGTTACTGTTTCTTCCTCAATAGGAGACTCCACCATGGCTGCAGGCTGCGTGTCATCTTGGGTATCCTCTTGGGAAACTAAGGGAGAGAATTGGGTAAGTATCTTCATTTAAAAGAAACATGTTTATACTGTACATGTACATTGCTACTTTTTTAAGTTATTGAAGAAACTAAACAAGTGTCATTGTAGGTCTTTTTGCATTAATATTCCATTCTGGGTCTGGATCCTTAATTTGTGTCTAATACCACTTTCAGACAGAAAATGGCAAAAAAAATGTATTTTTCCCGACTTTTGCGTACCGTGTTGTTTTGCCATTTTCTGTCTATACCCCCCTTCAGACAGAAGAGCAAATTACCGGGTCCAAAAATTCAAACCGGTAATTTGCTGATTTACACATGTATTTCTTTTGTCTGAAAGGGTCAACCCGGGACTAAATTCCTGTGTCTCTGACCATGGTAAATTCCAGGGTCGAAGTCCCAGGAATTTAGACCCGGGAAGACCCTTTCAGACAGAAAAAGGTCCCTTGTAAATCACCAAATTACCGGGTTGAAATGTTTAACCTGGTAATTTGTATTTCTGTCTGAAAGGGGTATAAGGAAAGAAACAATTTTAAGTTAAAGGAAAGAAACAATTTTAAGTTAACATTTTAAGCCACTACAATGTAAAGTCAACTAAGTGCTACTGTGTGTTGCACTAATATGTCTGGCTACATGCTTTAAAAACCCTTTAAACATTATTTTTAGTTAGGTTTCCAGACATACTTTGTGCAAAACAAATTAGTACAGTCAAAAAATTGTAGATAAAGTGTGTGCTGCAATGCTAACGTGTTTTTTTTCTGCCCACAGAAGAAGCGGAGAATGTAATGGCTGCTCCTCTGTTTCCAGCATCATGGGGCTTTGGCGCCTGGATGGTGCCACTGTTTGCGTACGTCGGGGTGCATGTAGTGCAGAAGAATTGCCTGTAACAAAAATGTATATACATTATTTTTAGTTTAAAAATTATGTATGTTCCTCCCCAAAAAACTGACATTCATCACTACTTACCTGATCTCTCCCCATCATCTACACGTTGTTGGGATGAAGTAGGCCTATGGGCAGACTTATTTTGTAATCAGAATTTATTTTTCTTGAATATTTGTAAAAAAAATGCATGAGACCATGTTTGATTCTGACTTTAGAAATCAACTAATTCTAATGAACCCAAAGACCATTGAGTATTGTGTTCAATATGTCCTTGCTGGCCTGTTTTTCAAGGTTTAAATTTGCCACACAATTACGTGTACAGTATGCATTTATTATGAATATGTGGAAATTATTTATGAAATATTTTTATACAGATATTCAGGGATTTATACAATGATTTAACATATTTTATTCTGTTTAAATGAAGTTTCTGCAGATAGATGGCCATTTGTGTTAGGTACCATTAACACATTACATTTTGGTTATAAAAAATGAGTAATGAAAATATATTTTGCAGTCATTTTGCATGCTATACAGATTTTTTTACTGAATGCAAAATCTAACCTTCTTAAACAGTGCCTCTTCAGCTGTTGTGGAACAACAAGTGCCAACATGCCTTTCTACAATTATTTAGGGTTGATATGTCTAGTTCAAAATGATTACACAGTGTGTGGTAATGCTGGACTAGGTTGTGTAACAACACTCTGTATAAGCCTTTTTTCATTTCCCTATACTATACAATGCATATGACTAAATGTTACATTTTTGCAGACGTAATGAAACATTATACAAATGCTATGCAACTGGCCACTAGCAGTAATGCCTACATACACACATGCATGTTGCTAAAAGTGAACAAATTACAGTATTTATGGCTAAAGAAACAATTCCTGGAACATAACTGGTTGGTTTAGCATGTAGGCCACAAAGCAAAGCAAATTTTTTTGCAACTATGCAATATACATTACATAATCGGACACAGCCCTCATAATTTTCATTTGGGATAAATTTATATTAAATGTGCAACACCCATCTACAGAGCTACATGTTTTTGGCACAATCAGAGCCGGCCGTAGGCATAGGCATTCCAAGCAAATCCCTAGGGGAGGCTGGAATGCCTTGGGGTATTCCAGGGCTCTGACTGCCCCCGCCCCGTCTGCGACGCTGCCCCCCTTCGCGCAGCTGTCTCCCCCTCTCCTCCCATTGCTGCTGCGATCAGAGCTCAGCTCAGCCCTGATCGGGCAGTACAGCAGTCAGCCGGTCAGGTGACGCACTGACTGCCTGTGAGCCAGGTCAGAATGAGCTTCTGCACAGAAGATCTATCTGGCTATTGGCTACAGTTGGAGACAAGATGGCCGCGGGAGGGCATGCCCAGTCGAGGCCACTCCTCCCATGGGCCTTTGCGGAGCAGAGCTGTGAGTGACCTCACGGCTTTGCTTCCAGAAAGCCGCCGGCCCGCCGCCCGCCACTGCAGTGCCCAGCGCCCAGCCCTTGGACCAGGCGTCAAGAGCAGCAGCATTAGCTGCATCGAAAAGTAGGTGTAACCTGCTCAGGCAGGTAGGCACTGTGGGCAGAGACGGGGGCTGAGCAGTAGTCATATATATATATATATATTATATATATATATACATATCTATAATATATATATCTCAAATGCAGAAGAGTGGCAGCAGTCCGTGGAGTTCAAGGAACTAACCACAGCACAAGGCTTAATGTTGGTAATATTATGCATTGTGGTGTGGTCATCTCCTTGAAGTCCATGAAGTGCTGAGCTTCTGCGCTTGTGTAAAGGGGTCAACTTTGGTCTCTGGATGTGCATCTGTATATATATATATATATATATATATATATATCAGTGAATAATGGCGGCACTGGGAGACTTTGATAAGTTTAAAATAATAAGGCATTATTTTAAACTTATCAAAGTCTCCCAGTGCCGCCATTATTCACTGATATTATTGGGTTGCCATATGACCTTTGGAAGGCACGGGAGCACAAAGAACTGTATATACATATACTAGTGCCGGAAGACTGGATATATATATATATATATGTATACAAGTGTATATAATATGTATATTATATATATATATATATATATATATATATGTATGTATGTATATATGCATAAAAAATATCATACAAACTGCAACTCCTTTAAATACAGGGAATGTTGGTTCCAAAATATTGCAATAATTTGTTAAGCTGGGAATGACCGTGAAGTGGTGACCAGCTTAACAAATTATTGCAATATTTTGGAACCAAGATTCCCTGTATTTATAGGAGTTGCAGTTTGAAAACCAAGTGAGTGCCGAGTTTGCATGATATTTTTTATGTAGACGGTGTGGTCACATGCCAAGGGCACCCCAGATGGTTGAGTGCTGTGGATTAAGCCTGTCGTTTATGTATATATACATATATATGTGTATATATGTATACGTGTATATATATATGTGTATGTATATATATATATATATATATATATATATATATATATATATATATGTGCGTGTGTGTCAGGTACCACAGGTGTTTAAAACCAATGACTCCCCCAAATATATATATATATATATATATATATATATTATACATATATATATATATATATATATATATACATATATACATATACACATATATATATATATATATATATATATATACACACATAAACACACATTAATATATATATATATATATGTATAATAAAAAAGATTCAGTGATTGCGCATGTTCTATAACAAAACACTGCCCAGAAATTATAGTCTCTAATGAGTCCAGCATTCAAAGCACCAATCTAGGGCGATGACTGAATATTTCCATATACCACCAGGTCCCAGATATTAATGGACCGCAGCTCTCCACTAGAGAAAGGACGGATGCCAAGTCCACAAAATCTGTCAATGTAAAAAAAGAGGAGCGCGCTCCATGGTGCAGATAAACACAAATTTTATTTGGACATATACACACTTAGGCACTCTATTGGGTGCCGCTTGTACCTTAAAGCAAACTGTGTGGGCTGGTTACCACGTGATGTGTAAAAATACTCCACCGGTTGCTGTAGGCGTTGTACCAGAGATTGTACCTCATCATTTGGTGTGGTGAGAGAGATGATTTTGAGAGATTTATGAAGAATATAAATGTAAACACTTTCAATCTGAAATTCACTCATTCCCTTAATGAGAATAAAATTGAGTTTTTAGATCTCGTATTGGACACCACTAACTTTGAAACAACAAATGAAATTGAGACCTACACATTTTTTAAGAAAGTGGATTGCAATAGCTATCTGGAATTTTCGAGTTGTCATTTCCAAAAATGGAAATCTAATATACCAGTATCTCAGTTCTCCAGGTTGAGGAGAAACTGCTCAACTCTTGAAAAATTTGATGAGCAATCCGAGATCTATAACAACAGATTTTTGGAACGTGGCTACCCGCGAAATATCATAGAACAAGCGCGAATAAAAGCCAGGGAAACTGCTAGAGAGGATCTTTTAATATATAAAAAAGATAAAGTCAGGGAGTCAAAGATGGACCAAGATTTCTTTTGTCCGTTTGTTACTAACTTCAACGGTGGGGCAAATGTAATTAAGAATCTGCTTAAGAAAAATTGGCATATTATTAAACTAGACCCCATACTTGCTGAACATTTACCTACTGGTCCCAGTATGGTTTATAAAAGAGCGAGGAATATTAAATCATACGTATCCAAAAGTAAATTAAATCTGCTTATAAAACCGAATAGATCCACTAAACATTTCCTTGGAGACATAAAAAGTTTCTTTACGTGTGGTAGCTGTAAAGTTTGTAAACTAGCAGAACGGGGTACAAATAATGTTTTTTGTGGAAAAAATTTGAGTCATATTCATCCTATAGAAAGTTTTATCAACTGCAATTCTATGTACGTTGTGTACATGATAACTTGTCCGTGTGGTATGAGATACATCGGCAAAACCAAGAGAGTGTTGAAAATACGTATCTTAGAACATACTCGTGATATAAAAAATAAAATCATGAACCATAGTATACCGAGACACTTTCAGGAGTGTCATGGAAGTAATCCCGATTTGTTGAAATTTAAGGGCAATGAAAAGATAAACACCACGGATTTTAGTGGTGACTTGAATAATTATTTGATGAAAAGAGAAACCTACTGGATACTAGCCTTAGATACCCTGACTCCCAACGGTCTGAATGAAGGGATAGAAATTACTCTAGGTAATAAATCATCTTGGTAATTTTCTGGAATTAGGTGTTTTCTCCTGCTGTTCATCTAAAAATAATTTATGTTTTTTACAGTATTTTATGCATATTTGTATCTGTTTTTATATATTTTTTATTTTTTTTCATATTCTTGTACACAAATATACCAGAATTGTAAACAATATAGAAATTATGCATGAGTGTTTCTACAGTGTGCACAACGTAGGTGACTTGTTGAGAGTATATTACAGCAAGTCGCCCATGAAGAGTTAGTTATAATTAGCGCACTATAAATAACAACCAAGAATGCATGTTTTTTAAAAACAAATTTTACATGATGTTTTTTATTGAATGGCAATGTCCGGGTATGTGTCCGTATTGTTTGCACACTGATTGGCTGAACCAGCCTAGAAGAGGTGTGTGTAGCGTCACAGAGCCCAGCCCTCTGACAAAGTCCATGACGAAACGCGTTAGAGCGGGGCCTCTGTGACGCACATCGTAGGAATCCCCAGTTGCCTCCAGCGTGTCCCAGCCGCTCGTGGTCCTACCAGCTGTGGTCTACATATATATGTATATTTACATATACGACATGGGCGGCACTCCTCAGATTTTACATAAGTAAAAGCTTATATCAATGTTTCAGATGCATTTTATTGCACCTTTCGTATATATATATATATATATATATATACACACACATATGTATATGTGTATATATATATATATATGCCACTGTGATATTTTTGGCGTCCATGTATAAACACTTAGGCCCCCATTTATCAATGATGGTAAACACCAGTGCAATTTTTCGCGTAATATCACTGTGATACAAACTAAAAGTTTACTGGTATTTACCAATACTTAACCCTCCAGCGAGGTCCCATGTAGTCCTCCTCCGCTGGGCTGCTGGCTGGCTAACGCTGCCAGCATCAAGGCTCTGGTGTTATGTGTATGCGCAATGGTCCGTCTGTGCATGTGTATAACACGGGGACCCGGCAGTGCCCGAAAGGTTTCCCCGAAGCTGTAAAGGCACCACTGGGTCTCATTGCAGGCAATGGGGACCGCAGTACACTCACCATCTAAAAGATAGCAAGAGCGATGCTTGACAAAGATTACCGCTGTTTGTTAAATCCAGAAAAGAAGGCATAATTCCTTTAATGATCGCTAAAGGGTTTATGCATCATTGATAAATGGGGGCCTTAGATTGGTGGTGGTATTATCTGCTAGGGGGCACCATTCAAAATTTTGCCTAGGGCACCAAATTGGCTAGGACAGGCTCTGGGCACAATGCAGATATAATTGCAAACATTTTATATATTTAACAAACTCAATTGTGCTTGTAGATTTACAACATGCATTACTAAAGAAAACACACAGTATCAAAGATTTAAAGGAAAAAAAAAAAATAAACCTGGCTGCCTAAGCTGATTAGTAGACCTGATTCAGCTTCAGACGAATTGCCAAGCTGCTTGCAAGCAGCTTTGCAATTCCGTCTGTGCACAAATGGTAATGCGGCTGGAAGCTTCACACCTTCTGCCACACTACGTATTCGAGCTGCGTTGTCCAATGCAGCATTGGATACTCTGTTGAACATCGGCCGGCTAAGGTGACCAATGGGGTCATGCAGCCGACCACAGCAGATGAGAGGAAGAAGCTAGGAAATCTCCGTCAGCCGACAGAGATCTTGGCTTCTTCCCTCCCCCCCAACAGTGGTGACACGCCTCCGTTTCGGGAAACTGAGAGCATCGCCGCCCCCTCCCACCCACAAATGGCAGCAGACTGTCAATCACTGCCAGTCTGCTGCCAGTCTCCGTGCAGGATTGCAAACCAGTTTTGCACATGCGCAGAACGGGTCATGCGCCTGCGCAGATTCCTGATTGTTGGGAATCTGCGTTCAGCAGTGCACGCTGAATAAGGCCCAGTGTCCTGCACATACATCCGACGCACAACTTCAGCGGGATCAAGACCTTCAGCAACTCTTCATAATCAAGGACGGTGGCAATATACATGGGAGCCTCCACCTGTCCCAGCTGCTGACTTGGCCTCCTTCCCCATCTTTGCATTCACCCGGCATTTCATGATGGATAGCCGCTTTTTTCAGATATCTGGCTCACAGGTCCTTTGGCATTGACGGACGCCACCACCTTCTCCCATATGTCGTTTTTGTGCCTAGTGCTGACACGTGCAGCCTCCCGTCCAAACAGCTGCCAGTGTGGTTGGTAACTTCCGTGACCAGCGCCATATTCTCGGCAAAAGAAAATTTCACATTGCGGCATGTCCTGGTCCGTGGCCTGTCTTTCCCTACGCTCTCTGCCTCAGAGGAATGTGGATCCTGGACTGCCATCCTTGGCTCCGGCTCCCCACGTGGGCTGGTTAGTGAGTCAGGAGCCAATCAGCATCTGCTCTACAGTTAGCGGCCGCTGATTGGCTGGCGGCTCCTGACAGTTCTCACTGATTAGTCAGGAGCTGGTTATCGGTGTATGTGGTCACAAACATACACAGCTAATGGTAAGTATATGGATCAGGTGCCGTTTTGTTCATTTGCAAAGACCCCCCTGGATGCTACAGAGACCAACGCGAGGATGGAGGTGAGTATAGGATCTTTGTTTCAGTTACTCCAAATTGGAGTTCTACATGGGACAAGGGGACAGAACATCTGGCAGCAGGTAAGTATGTGTGATTGAGGTAGGTGTGTAATAAATTTATACGATTTATGGTGTGCGTGTTGTGTCTTTATATAACAATTTTATTTTACTGTAGAGGTACGGGTGCCGGCCGCCTGCTGGCACTTGAAGTTCCACAAGTGCTATGGGGCAGGCATGCTGGCACTTGTAGTTCCACTGTAAAATACAAAAGTTTACTACTATTTAACACTTTATAACCCACGTACCCGCAGCCCAGGGGTGCGGGGAAGAGCCCCGGGCTTCAAACCAAGCCTGGGATTTCGGGAGAGGGGGGATCCCTTCTTGAAGGCTCCCCACCTCCCCTGAGATCCCTGGCTTGGTCTGACTGGCTTGGGGTGAGAGAATGCTTTGGCCATGGAGACCAGGTAATAGGGTCTCCTGGCTTTGGCATTACACCCCGGTCGGTTTGGGTCCTGTGCTGGTTTTAAATATAGGAGGACCCTTACACAATTTTTCTCCCCTATATTTAAAACCAGGACTGGCCCTGCAGCCAGTTGCTGGTTCCTAAATTACGTGAGAACCCTACTCGTTTTGTTCCCCGTAATTTTTGGAACCAGGACTGGCTGACCAGTCCGGGGCTGGTTATGCTTTTGGGGGGGAACCTTATGTCATTTTTAAAAAACATTTAACCCATTTTTTACAGGTACAACACACAAGCAACCTTCACATATCTCACTGATACTGTATGTGTAGGCTGCTAGCTCGCTAGAGTTTTGCAGAGAGAAAACACTGCAATCTCGGGTGAGTAATCTCATCTAAACTTGCTACTAAGGGGCAAAAATATCGATCTGCTTCACCATCGGAAAACTCACTTTCAGCTAAACTCACTTTTTAGTAAATTGATCAACCATGGTGACTGGATTAGTGACATAAGGAAGAGGAGGCTGCAAACTGGGTGTCATGTTATGAGTTGGCTATATGTGGTATGTTGCTGTTAAGGGATCAGGCTGGTTATCAGTGGACACATTATTAATATAGTTGTTGTTATTTTGGGTTGCTATCTACTGAAGGGTGTTTACCAACAGACAGAGACTACCTACCTATCAGCTCAGGCATAGACACTTCCTGTTCCCTGGAGGGAAACCAAATAGGTGGGAGCCCCTGGTCCAACATCTGAAGCTCTTATCTCTCCACATCTATTATAGATGGAAAAAAAATGTCATTGGGGACATCTAGCTCCTCTTTCTGTACCCTGCTCACCCTTTTTGGACAGGAAGTCCAGGATGGATGGTTTGGAAGAAGAAGGCCTAGCAACAGATGGGGATGGTCATTATCAAGACCTGGTCCCCCCAGTGGGTGTAGTCTGGGAGGCATTGGTTGGCATGCAGGCAGCGGAATAACAAAGGCCTCCATGTTGTTTGTGCTTACTATTCCGTACTTCAGTTTGCGATTCAGGTAGGAATAAAGTTGGCTACAGAACACAGTGACAGAATCACTGGATGTCTTAGTGCATTCAGGCCAAATACGATCCATGAATTCCCAGACAGATTCCGGACAGATGAATCCTTTGCTTGTAATAATCTTTGGTAATTCCTGGCAAAGGTGGGTGTTATAGCCAGACACTTTGAAGGCTGTAACTATGAACTGCTTTATAAAAAACATGTGACTGAAACCTTTCCATACTGCAGAACATGATGGAGAAATCCCTTGAAGTTCAGCACCTAGAGCATCTTTTTTCATGGTCTCTGAGGCCTCTCCTGACTTTTGTTTATGTTTTTGAATAGAACAGTTTTAGAATTTAGGATGTCTACTCTATATAGGTTTGTAAATAAATATAGGCTTTAGTTTTTTAGAACATAACTTTATAAGCTGTTAGGATAACATTTCTGCTATGTTTAAGATGAAAAAAAAACAACTTTTTGTAATGCAATAACTTACAAAAATAGTTTTCATTGCAATATTCATGCAGCCCCTTGACAGACAGCAGCACAGCACCCCTGCACAGCTACGCCGATGACAGTGACAGCCAGGTGTGGCTGACATGCACACAATAAAAATTGTTTATTTATTATTTTGGGCAGCAGCCCCTCAACAGACAGGAGCACAGCACCCCTGCGCACCTACACCGATGACAGTGACAGCTAGGTGTGGCTGACACGCACACAAAAAAAATTTGACAAAAAAAAGACAATATATTTTTATTTTTTATCAGCTCCAGAACTTGGATCCAGAGCACAGATTAATCACAACCGGAGTCAGGCAGCACTGGGTTGCAACCTGTGTTGCTGGCTGGATTTTGTGCGGTACTGTGGTTAAGCCTAACACACACACACACACAGAAAAATATAAATTACACTTTTATTGATTTTTTTTTTTTAGCATGACTGGATTCAGGCAGTACTAGGTTGCAACTTGCATTTCTGGGTGGATCTTGTGCGTTACTGTGGTTAAGCCTGACACGCACGCACACACACACAGAAAAATATAAATGACACATTTATTGATTTTCTTTTTTTAGCACGACTGGAGTCAGGCAGCACTAGGTCGCAACTTGCGTTACTAGCTGGATCTTGTGCAGTACTGCGGTTAAGCCTAACACGCACGCACACACACACAGAAAAATATAAATGATACTTTTATTGATTTTTCTTTTTTAGCACGACTGGAGTCGGGCAGCACTAGGTTGCAACTTGCTTTGCTGGCTGGTTCTTGTGCGGTACTACGGTTAAACCTAACACGCACGCACACACACACACACAAAAATATAAATGACACTTTTATTGATTTTTTTTAATTTAGCGCGACTGGAGACGGGCAGCATTAGATTGCAACTTGCGTTGCTGGCTGGATCTTGTGTGGTACTGCGGTTAAGCCTAACATGCATGCACACACACAGACACACACACACACACACAGAAAAATATAAAAGACACTGATTGATTTTTTTTGTCTATATTGCTTTTTTTTTTTTGAGTCCAGAACTTGGGCCCAGATGGACACAGCACCAGCCCAGATGAATCTGCAATTCTGCATCAGCCCAGATGGACATGGCAGACAGCAAAGCACCAGCCCAGAATGGATCAGCAGCACCAGCCCAGGACACAGAAGACAGCAAGACAGCCCCGATGAATCAGCAACAGCCCAGATGGACACAGCAGACAGCACAGTGACAGCACCAGCCCAGCCAGAATGGAAGAGCACCAACCCAGGACACAGCAGACAGCACCAGCACCTCTCCCAGCCCTACACTACCCACCCTCCCTGTTCAGTCTCCACAGCCGGAGTGAAATGGCGTCTGTCACGTGGTCCCTTATATACTACATCTATCATAGAGACGAAAGCTCGTGAACCGCGAGATTTCAGACTCTATAGTTTGCCTTGGTTTGAGATCCGAGTAAGGCGGGAAAAATCGAGCCTGCTTGGATCCGACTCGGATCTACTAAATTCGGGTGGGCTCGGATCTCTGAAATCCAAACCCGCTCATCTCTAATACATAAACAAAAAAATGTAAGTAAGAGCATTAAAACAAGAAAAGCATCAAACACTGTTGCAATTGTTGTAAAATGCACAGTTGTATGGATAAAGATTTTCATTTTACAGACAAGCCACAATGGACTGAAAGTGGTTTTCTAGTATGATAAAATAAGCTGTGATGTTGCCTTGTGTCAGCACAATCTCATTCAAAGGATTTTTCTTATGTCTGCTGGCTTTAGTGCATCAATGGCTTTGTTTTCCCTATCAAATCTAGTCTCTGGTGGCTTGTTTTCCACTGCTGGCTGCGCTGGGATGCACAGCAGATGCTAAATAGGGCACAAGGGACATATCAAGGCCTGTGGCATATAGATATTTTTAATCAAATAGTATGAGATTTTGAAAGAAAGAATCGACCTGCTGTTTCAGTTTGGATTTTCAAGAAAGAAATCTTAAGTCATCTTCCTTTTGAAAGACAAACAGAGAATTGTTGACTATAATATTATTTGTGAAGTGTAACAAGTGATAAATGCAGCTGTGTTTCTTAAAGGAAACAGAAGGGAAAAAGAGCCAGTCTGGTTTCAGAGATGCCAGGAAAGGAACATTGTATAACTATGGACACCGTGCGAAGCATTGGGATGCACACAAGATATATAACAGGCACCATTTTTTC
Source organism: Taudactylus pleione (assembly GCA_031769625.1). Classification (NCBI taxonomy): domain Eukaryota; kingdom Metazoa; phylum Chordata; class Amphibia; order Anura; family Myobatrachidae; genus Taudactylus; species Taudactylus pleione. Next base: position 6,607,909 of record JAUIMM010000081.1, on the reverse strand, counting down.
TCTACAGAAAACATGGTGAGCTCTATGCAACGTTGTTCCCGATACACTGTAGACAACTGCTGCACATTGCAGTAAACTCCTGGCTTCCATCTCTAACACACGCTAAAAAGAGCAGAATTTCCATGTTCTGATCAGAAAAATAGCTCCACAGAGAACTGAAACCTGCTCAGTCAGCTTTAGGGGCTCATTCAATTAGGTGTGAAGTTTACCGCGTGGGGAATAGTTCTAGGTTTCTCGCCCGGAGCTATTCAATTATTTAGCCTGCATGGTAAAACCACTGGTAATGAATGGTAACTCACGTATTCAGGGTAAAATGCGTAATCCAATGGGTTTCACCACGCTTAATTACCAGAGATGCATTTTACCTCGTGGCTAATTGGATATGCCCTTTAAGCTGGGTACACACTTGTCCAATCCTTGGCAGATCTGACTTCTAATGACATGCTTAAAAACTAGGCAACCCTACCAATATTATAGTATACACAAAAAAGGTGATTTGCCCTCCAGTACTCTGCAGCAAAATCAACAAAAAATACTTAAATCCTACATGATAATAGAGATTCAGCGGTATTGGTTACATACATTTGCAAATATATGAATAAGCACCAGACCATCGTCAAGGCTCCTCTATACTGGCGTCCCTAACATTAAGGAGTTCACGTCCGAGAAGCAAGGTACCCAAAAAAAGTCCAGCCAAGGACCATCCCCAGGGCATCACATGAAAAGGGGAAAAAAGGTGATAGTGAAGTGTAAAGGATAGATGTGTAAAGATAAATTAATAAGTGTTAATGAAATGTGAAAGAATTAAAATGACATAAATAATAAATAAACAATTAGAAAAGTGATAAAAAATATCTATGTGAATTAAGTGGTGATGCTCTGAAAAAGGTCCAGCCAGAAAAACTCTGGGGGCCCCACTCCCAAACGATCACCCCAAAATAATTATTGCTACATAATAGTAGCACCCACTCTGGGTCATATAATTACAAATTGGTGTACTGCATGATAACAGCACATGTATAAACTGAGAGCTAACTCACCTTGGAGGTACCCCAGAAAGCTCCACATGGCACTACAAGGACCAGCACATCCTCCCAATGCTGGCTCCCTTCATGCCTCACAGAACTGCAAACAAAAAGTATGGTTACCATACCTTTTGTTTGCAATATTATAGTATGTAGGCTACAGAGACCGGAGCTGGCGACCAATCTCTGGTTCCAACAGCCCAGCACACTATCAGCGTAGCAGCGGTGCGGGATCCTGAGGGATCCTGGCACCGTCTGCTTCTGCTGCTGCAGGACGCGGCGGTGGCATCGGGAATCATTGTAGGATGAGGAGGTAGAAATCATGGCGGCGATGGTGGAGCTATGGTGACGGGACTTTAAATATTTACCTGTGTAAAGTTCGGCAGTGGGCGGCATGCATAATAGAGGCGGGTGCAGCTTCCCATTTCAAAAATGGCGCAGAGGCGCCATTTTTGAAGGTCAAGATGGCCAATCATGGCTTGCCGCATCATCGCTCCGTACCCTTGTGCCGTCTAATATTAGCCAGCGCGAGGTGGCGGGTGTCAGTATGGCGGCTGGAGAGGAGTGAGGAAGATCTCCTGAAAGTTGAAGATGCTGGGGAAGTCCTGAGTGGGCGGCGGCCATACAAAAGAGCTTAAAGTATGTCACCCTCCAGGTGAAGACGCCATGGAAGTCCTGGGCGGACAAGACAGCGGTCATGCAAAAGAGCTTAAAGGCTGCTGCCCCCCAGGTGAAGGTGCAGTGAAATAAACTATTAAAACATTCGGTGTTGTGTTTTTATTTTAAAATTTGCTTTACAGGCAGACTACAGGTGCCAGTGGCCCCTTTATGTTCGGGCATGTTCTTACTTGTGGTTCTCCAAGTGATCGCAGGCTATGGCTGGCCTGCTGGGACCTGTAGCCCGCATGTAAAGAACAATATTTTAATTATTATTAATATTGAAGTAAATTTGTGTGAGAGTGACAGCCTCTTCCAGCAGAATGTTTCAGCAGACACAGATTGGTCTGCTGAAAGATTGGAAAAGTGAGGATCAAGGATTGGATGTAGAATCTGCGAGCAGGTCTGTGATAGGATTGTATAAACGATGTGATCTGCGGTCTGATCTCCTGCGGATTGGACAAGTGTGTGCCCAGCATTAATGCCTGCTTATGACCAATCTGTACCTTCCTCAGCAGACAGGACAACTACAATGCCTGGGGAACTAACAATATATTTTCATTGTCCAAACCACATACTGCACCTAAATATAATGTGCTTATCATTTAAAAAGAGTACAACTCAGCTGTGAATACAGCTACACCCATAGAGGCTGATTTTGCATTGCACGCAAAGAGGTTGTAGTTGTTGGCAGGCACGGAAGCCTGTTTTACTACTACTTGCTAATGCCAGCATCCATTCAACTAATGCAGGAGATTGTGTGTGTGCAAGCAGGGCCGGGAACAGAAATCTTGGGGCCCGGTACACTGATAACTCTGGGGCCACCCCTTGATCCCCGCATCCACACACCCTTCCCCTGTATTTGCCAATACATGTAGCCACAACACATCATAATTCTTCTGAAAAATATCCTATAATATCCCATATATAAATCCATTGCAAACTTAAATAAATGATTTGATTGACTTACCACACCACACAGCTGGTGCAAGTTCAGGCAGCTGCTGCACTGCCAGTCAGTGTCAGTCACTTGGGACTGGCTCATGGGTGGGACTGCCAGCCATGGAGGGTCAAGTGTCGAGATACTGAAGTGATGGTGCTTCAGGTCTGCTGATGGACGTTGCAGTGCTGCCTGTGCTGTCAGCCTGTCACTGTGCTTTGCGGGCAGGCAGCCGGCGGTTACTCCTGAAACAACCTGCTCACCCCGTCTACTCCTGAGTACTCGTGGTTGTAATGATGACATTGCAAGTCGCAGTACCAGTACACAGTAAGTGATGGAGGTGACTGTAGTTCTTGCGCTGGACGGGCAGACACTTATTTGGTTCCACTGACCAGTTTTGTGCCCCTGAACTTTGGGGCCCCTCTGAGACTCGGGGCCCGGGACAGGTGTACCCGTTATCCCCCCTGTCGCTGGATCTGTGTGCATGCGGAAACCAGTGGCATCCATTCATTTTACGCTGGCTGCTGCAACCATCATCATTAGCATCAGCACTTATACCAGCCCCATGCTACAGTAGGCGCCCCTTCTCCATACGCATGACTCAGAATTGCGTGCAGATTTTGATTTATGAGACTACCACAAGTCAAGGTGACTCTGTGTGATCGCTTTGCCAGTGCCCCAAAATCACCTATTTCATGGAAAGATAGATCCGGCCAAGCTGCCACTGACTCAGAACAGGATGGACAAATGCGTATATTCACTTCTGTGCATGCACTGTATTAAAAAAAAAAATCACCATTTGGGTCCGTGAAGAGAAACAGCCCCATAGAGTACGATGCAAAGCAGAATGGAAATTAGGTGTGTGTGTTCCCGCATTGCGTTCATGGAGATAAATGTATTCAGCTGTATGCAGTTCACACGCTGCTTATAGCATATACTGTACTTGGTTTACTAAGCATCATCATCATTGGTGCTCACTCAAAAATGACACATCTACGCTTCTGTCCAGGTCTGCATAGCGCACAGTTGCATTGACAAAGCCCTCACTGAACTTTGCGTACTTGGAAATGCTCCCTTACAGCCCTGTTATGCCCTCTAAGCTGTAATTGAATATGCAATTATATGTGTAAGCTCAGCTCAGCACAAAGTGAAAACACACAGGATAGGCTCTATAAACAGATTTACATTCAACTTTGTATTAGCCCTATAGTTGTACTAAAATAAAAACATGCTCAACTTTGTGCCCCTATTGCTTATATCAGCTCTGTCTCCAATTTTGTTATACAAGCAATCTTCCAATATTTTATGCAAATACATTGCCCATATATATATCTTTCTGTCTTTTTATTGTAGGGAACCAGGACAAGCAACTACTGTAACTCTAATAAGCAGCAGTTACTTAATTACAATTACAATATTGATTATAATGGCGTTACCCCATTTTGATTTCACCAGTAGTGCTCCATAGTGATTTCACCTGCATTTTACTGTACCTATGCTAAATATTCCAGCATTTCACTCAAATTCTTATAGTAGCTTTGACTGCACTAGGAGTGCCGAGTGCCTCCATATTGATTATACCAGCTGTGTTCCAATATAAATTAATCAAGTAGTACCTGCATATTGATTATACCAGTTTTATCCACATACTAATATGCAAGTTGTGCTTCCATATTGATTAAATCAGCATTGCTACCTTATTGATTACACTAGTAAAATCTTCATATTGATTATATCAATATTATCCACAAATTTATTATAAAATCTTAGTCCCCAATTTCCCTTCTACTGCACTTATCTTTAGTGATGTACTAAGCATAGGCAGGCATTTTTGGCCAAACGTGCGCTAAGTAGCTCTGTATTAATTGTAGAGTTTATCAAATTATTTTGACTATCAGTATTGTTAGTGCATCGAGTGTGCACCTGCATTTTCTTTTTCCTGCATGGCCCATCAGTGTAATGTGTCAGACATCCACTAGAGCTCCAAGATCAAAGCTTCTTAGCACGTCTCAGCATTAGGCTTCTGAGTGCATAGCCAGGGTCATTAATGGTTGTATGCATAGGATCTTGTTTTGGCTGCTGACTAAGGCCCTCACACACGCATTGGGCTTTAGGCTAAAGCTGGCTTATGGTCAATATAGCCTTAATGCTTATGTGTATCTCTAGACTATTTTATGCAGATACACACTTAGAGGTATAGACACAGGTGCATTACACTGAAGTAATTAGACCCATATATTTTTATAAACATATGTACCATATAGTTATCAATAAATAATCTTCATATGATAATCAAGTATATTTTTATTTATTATGTATGCCAGTGTGGATGCCCCAGTTATTCTTCTTTTCCTGTAATATTTAAAGTAGCAAACTTGTCATTATAGGTTTAAGCCAACAACATAAAACAAATAGAAAGTACTAATATTTGATCATCTTGTATATTACACCAAGGGCCTGATACTGAGTCGCACGCATAAGCGAATGCAGCAGCGTCTATTGGCGTTTGCCATCTGCGAGTTTATGCAAATGCCGCTACAAACTCCTCCCCTTGTGTACATCCATGCAATCGAATGTGCAAGGACTGAGACGCCCACTTTTAGCGCCCGTGCACACAGTAACACTGAATGGTGCGTCCTTATACTATACACCACCATTGGTCGCACCATCAAAAATTGTGCCATCCTTATAGCAGATGTAGTTTCTCCGTGTGACGACTGTCTCCTATGCTTGTGGCTGCGTGACTGTGAATTCAGCCGCTTCCATTAACACGCCCACAACACTCCCAAGATATGCCCACCGAACAGCCCAATTTACTGGGTACTAGTAGCCACTTCCCACTCACCACCCAAGAACGCCCATCACTTTTCTGTCACCTTTCAGATACCATCTGTCCCAATCGCAACAGCAAATAATTGTTCAACTACATGAACATTGTCATTGTGTGCAGCTCTGATTGAGGCCCAAAATGTTATTGCCTTAGTATTCGCAGATGGGGACAGTAGTTATTCCTTGTTAGATCTGAGACAGTTTTGTTTTGTAAAACGTACAAATGACACAAAGTAAAGATATCTTTTTGCAAATTACATGACAAAAATAAACTACGGAAGATCCAGCTGTGTTTTTACAATGGTCAGTGTATCAGGAGGTTACTGTTACATTGTAAATGCTTATAATGAGTGTTACAGATCTCTTAATCCTTGTGGCTGCTACAATGTATCCAATTACTACACAAGAGTGACCTAAAGGTTTCCAAAATATGTTTTGAATCACTGAAATGCCTAATTCATATCCCTGTGGTCAGCAAGGTCTTCATTTGGTAACAGACAGATACTGGAATGCTTCTCTATGACAATGTGTCCACCTTACATTGAAAAGCCATAAAAAATAAATACATACAAAAATAAATATACATTTTAGTTTGGGAATGTAAAATATGTTAATCTAAAATGAAACCACATATATGTAATACAATAAACAAGAGAACCTCATTATCATAGTTTGATTCAGTTTCTACAGTGTTTTTCCCCTATTGGTTTTCCTGTGTGACCTTCCCATTTGTTGGCTGTCAGTGCTGTGACATCAAAATAACATATATACAGTATGATGACGTAGTATTGACATGACATAGTAAAGTTATCAGCAATAAAACAATGAGGTACTTCTCCAATATACTGGAGTAGATGTTGTAGATCATGGACTAGATCATGTAGTTCATTCAATTAAGTGCAAGGTGAATAGCGCCAGGAAGTTGGTCCCAGAGCTTTTCCATTCACCTCACTGTTTAAACAGACCAAGCAACTTAAATCGCAACTTAACCTGGGTGTTTAGTCGTGAGAACCTTCATTCTCCTACTAAAGTTTTGGCCGCTAGGCTGTTAGTGCCGGTCTAAGCTGGTAAAAATCCTCGTGGCTGACACTTTAGTCAGATTTCTGCTTGAGCCCTCAGGAGGGTATGAGAAGAAATCCTTTAGTCAGCTTAACAGCGCACTGAATTGAATAGCTCCGGGAACTTCTTCCCGGCGCTATTAACAGCGCACTGAATTGAATCGCCCCCATAGAGTTAATCTTGCACAAAGTGCCTTCATCTTGGAAGCATCATCAGAGAGAAGTCCAATAGTCTAATGTCTAGCATTTTAGGCCTTAAGCTTGATGCCTAACATAGAGTACAAATAGGTGGGACTGACTTAGAATTAACTTCAAGCATCCAATGATCAGCTTCTTGCATCAAGTATATAAGTAATGTGTAACACCAAAGTGCAGGAATGTAGGACCTAATTCGGAGATGGTAGTAAAGCAAAAAAGAGCAAGTAACTTTGTACCTGGATAACCATCTTGCAATGTGGGTGGGTCAGATTTAAAATGTGCAGAAAGAATTAGATTTGAGAGGGTGTGCCTAAACTGAATTCAAGTTGTAAACATGGTGAATTGAAATAATTTATTTAGCTTCATGAAATCTGAATACGTTTTTTTAGGGTCAAAACGGTCCGGCACTCCTAATCCTCACAACGAAGCTGCCTTCGTGCCCTCCTTGCAGTGGCACTAAGGTCTGAAATAAATGACACAGAGGCAGGATAAACTTCCAATGTTTCGATGCACAAAAGATAGCAATGGTTGTATAGAAGATGGATGGAGGGGTGGGGGTGAAAGGGAGGGGAGTGGGAGGTCGGTGGTTGGGTGTTGGTGGTGGAGGTGGGGGTGGAGCGGAGGGGGGGTCTGGTGGGGTATGACCAGGGTGGGTATGGGGTGGGAGGTGAATGGTGGTAGGTGAAGTTGAAGGGGGGGAAAGAGGGGAGAATATGGGGGGGGTTGTAGAGGTTGTGTGTTTGTTTGTGGGTATATGTGAGGATCCGGGAATTTGGGGGGGAAAGGGGAGAGTGCTGCACCTTCTGTAGGGGTACCTGGTCCTACTAATACTGCAAACTGAAAGAAGGGTGGGTCAGGTGCGCTCCCTTCAAATGTGGGATAAAGGTTGTGTGTGCGTGTTGTGTGGTGCTTTCGTGAATAAAAGATGGACAAAATGGTATGGGGCCAAACCGTTTGTTGAGTAGGCACAGTGCTGCTCCAGAATAGTCCGAGGGGGTTTGAGGGGGTTGATTGGTCTTGAAAGGTGTGTTGTTTGGGTGTGTTGGTGGAACTGGGTCTGTGGCATGTCTTCCCTGTTGGACCTTTGGTCTACAGTCTTGCGAGCAGTCAGATAAGTGGTATAAGTCAATATGTCCATATGAGTTCTCGAAATGGTGTCCCGCATGGTTGAGCAGGCATAAACTTACCTACCGGTAGGGTGCCTATGAGGTGGCATTGCGACTGGTGTGTTGCGGGCAGGGACAATTCCTGACTTGGAAGAATGGTCTTGGCGCCGTGGAAGCGGTACTGTGATCTGCGTCTTGCCTGGGGATGTGCTTCCCCTGTTACAGATGGTTGTTTGCTTTAACGTAGATAAACACTGTTGCTGCCTTGTGATCAGTGTCCCTTTGTGTGGTGGTGGGTGTGCTGCCTGCCCAGACCCTGGAATGCCGCCATTCTCTGGAGCTGTTAGCGGCTGGCCTGGGAGGGTGAGTAAACTCCTTAGTGTACGGTGTGTCTGCAACTGTAAGGTGGGTGATGCAGAACGCTGTAGCCGACAGGGACCGGAGTAGTGGGAGCGCACCACGGTCCAGGACAGGTTGCTGGTGGCTACCTGGCAGTAGTCCTGTTGGTCAGAGTGTACTTACGGTGTAAGGAGAGTTGAGCTCCATACTGCGGTGGATTGTGCGCGTGTGAGCGCAAGGGGGGTGACTCTGGTCACAGTACTGACGTCAGTTGCTGAGGTGGCCATGTCCTTGGTGGGAGTTGGAAGGGGTAGCGCAGATGTGGTTAGCAATCCCCAATGCATTTCGGCTTGTGGTCTTCTTCAAGGAGGTTACTGAGGTGTTGTGAAGGCTGGTGTTTTATACTGTACTTCCTAGTCTGTGGACGGTCATTGATGCACAAGTTTACCAACACCACATAAGCTTACGTCTTCCAGCACCCACATATGACGTCCACACCCTGCATCCGTTGTTGGTGATGGTATATAGGTACAGTATGTGCTATTTTTTTATGTTGTTTGTATATGCCCTGAGAACGATGCACTAAACTTGTGCATCGAAACATTGGAAGTTTATCCTGCCTCTGCGCCATTTATTTCAGACCTGAGTACTACCACAAGTGGATTGTGTATGTTTAGGCCCTTTGGAAAAAGGGCACCTATGGAGGGCACCAGGGAATTATTAACACACTTGATTTTATATATATATATATATATGCATATGAATATATATATATATATATATATATTCAACACAAAAATATATCTTGTCCTGCACTACTTTGAAACATACAGTTCTTTAAATGTCAAATATTAACAAATAATTTGGTTGGCTGCTTCTCTCGGTAGGTCTCAGTCAGTGTCAGTTCTACATCAAACCACTCACAACTGATGAAGTACCAAAAGGGCTCCACTGATGTATTTTTATTGTTATACAAGAAAAATATTTCATGAAATATTTTTTTATCCATAAAATGTGTCTTGTAGTTATTCTTATCTGATTAGGGGCTCTATTTATTACAATCCGCATTTTGAATGCAGATTGTAGTGTGATATTACCGACTGACTTCACATTGTGAATTCAGGCAATATCCCAGGGATTTACTAAATCTTATCTCATTAGGGGCTCTTATTTACTACAATCCACATTTTGAATGCAGATTGTAGTGTGATATTACCGACAGAAGTCGCATTGTGTGCTAACTAATCTTATCCCCCCTTGTTATCCCCATATGTGTCTACTTTAAAACTTATGCACATCTTCTTTATATACAAAAAGTTAATCTAAAAATAGACAATGGATAGCATTTTCCAATAGACTTAGTTGGCTGAGAAAGTGTCATAATTACACTCATCTCTTACAAACTCACTATGCAGTCACTGTGCAAATGATGTAATTGTGCATGGAATGCAACGGCTGTGGGAAAGATGGTAATGGATTTTTGTCTGAGCTGGAAAATATCTGACTGGTGGATGTTATTAGCTGTTGCTTACAATATACAGCTGCATACATCCCAACATTCCTATACAAAAACATTTGTCTGTTCTGCGAAAAATGGGAATGTTTGGTTAGGAGATTGCAGCTGTACTTAGTGCCACAGGTCCCAGATTCTGAGCATCCTTTATGAGACGCTGAAATCCTTATGGCTATGTGCTGAGTGATAGAAGACATTTTATTTTCCTGGCGGGGATTTAACCACAGAGGGTGGATCATTTCACACCGATAAAGCAGGGTTTAAGATATTAGTAGTAGGGAGGTTTATTGGAGTGTTCCCTGGGTTATATGATGCTAAATGGAAGGAGATTTGTGTTTTTTATTTGATAGAGGGTGTCTGGAAATTTCTGTTTCTCTTCTTCGCTTGGTTTTACCGCCCTCCCTCCCTGGTTGTGTGTCAGTTTTTCCGGTAGGCGGAAAGAACGGTAACAGTGGATGTTTTGCTATAGTGCTTGAGGTGTTCTCCCCGCCAGTGGCGTCCATCCCGCGTTGTCACCTGGTGCGGGGAGGGATGCTGTGCGCGTGTGTAATAACCCCTGTTAGGGTTCAGGACGAGGTTACAGGTATGTGTAGATGGTGACCTTACCTCCGTCTACCTCTCTCCCAACAGTTGCTTCAGTTGGTTACTACTCGTAATGTGGTTAGCACTTACAGTAGTACAGCAAGACACTTTATACCATAAACACTGTTTCTTTTATTCACATCCGAAACTTTGCACTCAGGGCCTGATTCTGAGCCGGATGCTATTTGCGCTCGCTTGTTCAGAAAAAGGGGCCGGATATTTTAATAGAGCGCTCGCTCTTTACGGTCTGTTGACGCCTCTATGTTTGAGCGAGCTAACTAAATATGCGCTCGCTATTTTGTAAAGATGCCCCCTGACCGTTCGCATCATACGTCATCTCCCCTATTTATTAGATTAATTGAGTAAATCAAAAGGTGTCTGAACTGCTCGCAGTGCTTGTGGTTGGATTTTCCTACCGCAATCATGCGAACAGTTCAGGCTAAGAGACAACCAAGTGATGTGGTCGATGACGCTGCTTTGTTAATTATGCACACCCTTAAAACGCCCGTTTTGACCATTTGGCACGCCTGCGTTCGGATCTCCACTCTCCGTTTTCAAGCACCTTCCCCTGTTACCACCCACAAATGCCTCAAACTGTCACTCAAATTAGCAGGCACTCGCTATTTTGCGAACACACGATTTCCGACCGCACTGACTGGTTGGCGCATACGCATGCGCAGATGTGCGAACATCACTCAGAGTGAACGAGCGGCCGCTTACAAGCGGCTCTGAATCAGGCCCTCAAATCGATTAGAGTAATCACAATGACAATGATCTGTAGGTGTTACATATCATACATTTTAGAACATATGCACATAACAAGATTTGGTATTGTACTGTACTGGAACTGCCTCTTAATCCAATATTAGTATCTGCGGAAACTGGTTAATACAATGCAATTCACGGTTCCAAACATAACCTGAATACCTGACCCCTAAAAAGTAAATAACCCTGAACAGCTGTTTTAATGATTAGTCAATAATTTACTAAAGTCCACAAATGGCTGGCCAGCTAATTCTGTATGGTGGTGCACATTTGATGACTGGTAACAGGAATAATGGTGTAAGTAATTTTACTTTGTAAATGGACTATATCCTGCAACTTTCCCTTCCTTGCTTGTAAGATTCCTGTTTATTGAAAGTTTGCTTTAACAAAGCAAGGGTTAGCTCTGCTCTATGTTGGTTACACAATTGTTCCCTGTAATCTGGCCAACTGGCATAATGTTCTAATTATATCCAACACTAACAATTCCTTTGCAGTGTTTGCTTTATAGTACTAATGTCGGTGCAAGGAAAGGATGCATATAACGTAGATCCGGCGTTGGTAGAATGCCTTGGATACTCCAAGGATCAAGCAATTCCTGCACTCATGTAATGGCTGCAATACAGTTAACTCCAGCTGTCACTATATGCAGGTAACATTTGACTGTAACTATAGGATATGGCTACAAGGCAACTAAACGGTGGACCGTAGCAGTATTTACTCTCTGATACACAACAATAGCTGTTCCTGTGTAGTAAACTCTACTTTGAAAACTGCAACTCCGTTGATGCTGGCTGATATTTTGATATAAGAAATTAACAAGTCCCTTCCTTTATTAATCAAGGAGCTATGGAGCTGAATGTCACTGTCCTCATAGGCTGGGGCTGTATACTGCGTGCTGGTTATGGCAACTGACAGGCTGTGGGCAAAATAATAGATGATCATGGTTTCTGTCCTGAATAAGGTGTTATTTCTGCCTGAATTATTATTAACTGAAATTATTAACTGCACTGGATTTGACAGGCTGAATCTCTAATGCTATTAAGATTAGTGTTCAGGTCTGATCAAATTGCTGGGAGCACTTCTCAGAGGTGAGGTGATGTTTTGTGCTTTACAGACCTCTCTGGCAGCTTTTCATGTGATGGAAGGAATCCCCAGGGGAATCACCGCCTCCGATACCTTCCTTCTCTCTCTGGCCAGCCTCCATCACTTGCCGCCTCCCACAGCCCACCTTCACGTCCCTCTGGCCCGCCTCTTCTCCCAGCAGGCACAGGACTTCTCTCAGCACCACTGATGGCTGCATCTTGGACAGTGGACCAGCATCACAGCTCCCGCTGACTATCTCCATGGGTCTCCAAGGCAAGTGCACCCGGACCTTGCACCACACTCTGCTGCCTCAGGACTGCCCAACGGTCAGCTGAGCAGCTCCTCTTATCTCCTCCGTCTGGGTCCTGATGCACACGCCGGCTGTATTCCCGCTGGGCGTGCGTGTCATAATACAGTCACTGGCCATAACTCACTACAGAAGGGCAAACCAGGCTCCCCTGTAAAGTCCGGCGGAGGAGTCCTAGCCTCATGCCCTTTCATTATGAATAGTCTATGGCAGGGGCTAGTCCACAAGCTCAGGGAGGTAGGTACATAGACATTTTGACTAACTTATAAGAGCATATAAATGCTTATTTAAAATATACATGCAAGGAAACACAATCAAATAGTACCCTAAAAACACATGGATACATATATGGGCTTCTACATTGGAAGGCGTTCATCAGTGGTACTCCCAAGACTGGGGGTATCACACGTACACCACCAAGAAGGGGATGTGGCCTTGTGGGAAGGAGGTGTGGCCTCACAGGAAGGGGCATGGCCCAATCCCCACTATCCTGTGCTTTTTACTCTGCTCCCTCACAGTGTCAGGAGCAGAGTACTGCACTTAATACTACAGTGCAGCACCCATCTCCTGTCATTGAGGGGGAGACTGCACCTTGGTGTTACCCCTCAGCAGGTGACACCAGGGTGAGGCCTGCACCCCCCTTGTGATGCCACTGCTCCCTGCCAATACACAAGTTAGGCTGATTCTATCCTACTAGGGCCAGTTGCACCACCGGCTAGATGGGCCTTCTATTTCTGTAATTGGGAGGGGAGTTGGATACCTTGAGTGTATTGAAGGTATTTGGAGCCCAAGGCAAGATGAAAAATGGAGCCCCCCTCCTATGTGCATGCGCGCATAACACACATGCCAAAAAAGTGGGCATGGTCACATGTTAAAAGGGGCATGGCCACTGAAAAATGGGAACATTCCTTTCCATTCCATATGCACCTTAATGCCGCCACTAGTTGTGCCCCTCTTGCAATGACCACTGTAGTAGTGCCCCTTATGCAATGTCCCCCAGTAGTACACCCTTATACAGTGCTTCTTATAAAGTGACCAAATTAGTGCCCTGAATCACGAGCTGGAGATGGGGGTTTGAATGACGAAATGCATTGGTGTTAGAAGGATACCATACTGACCACCCATACAGACAGCGGGAGCACAAGAAGCAGCAGAAACCCCCATCTCCGGCTCGTGATTCAGAGCCAGGAAGAAAGCACAGCCGGGAGAAACCCAAGTAAGATGACAAAGTGCACTGCACACAGCCAACTGAACCCATCCCGACAGTTGCCAGCTGATCCCAGCCCACGCTGCCGGTTGGGAAAGTTAAGGTGAGTAACCGCTGCTCCGCTTCCAGTCTTACAGATACGGGATCCCCACAACTAATTTAACCATTCCAACACAACACATTTTCTCAGTGAAAGAGCTATAAACATCCCTGTGTTTTCATGTATCACATTCTAGCCCTCCGTTAATTCAGCATTTGCTGGTCTTATGTGCGTATAATTCTGTGTCATTTTTGTTATCTTAATTTTTCAACACAAACGCGTCTACCCTCCCCCTTTTCCATAAATAATGAACAAACAATTAGAAAAGTGATAAAAAAATTCTATGTGAATTAAATGGTGATGCCCTGAAAAAGGTCCAGCCAGAACAACTCCGGGGGCCCCACTCCCAAACGCTCACCCCAAAATAATTATTGCTACATAATAGTAGCACCCACTCTGGGTCATATAATTACAAATTGGTGTACTGCATGATAACAGCACATGTATAAGCTGAGAGCTAACTCACCTTGGAGGTACCCCAGAAACCTCCACATGGTTCTTTAAGGACCAGCACCTCCTCCTAATGCTGGCTCCCTTCATGCCTCTCAAGACTGCAAACAAAAAATATGGTGGTTGTTCATATCAGTTTAATGACATAGCACAGGTGCAGAGTGGGTGCTACTATTATGTAGCAATAATTATTTTGGGGTGAGCATTTGGGAGTGGAGCCCCCGGAGTTGTTCTGGCTGGACCTTTTTCAGGACATCACCATTTAATTCACATAGAATATTTTTAGCACTTTTCTAATTGTTTGTTCATTATTTATGTAATTTTAATTCTTTCACATTTCATTAACACTTATTGATTTATCCTTACACATCTATCCTTTCCACTTCACTATCACCTTTTTTCCCCTTTTCATGTGATGCCCTGGGGATGGTCCTTGTCTGAAATTTTTTGGGGTACCTTGCTTCTTGGACGTGAACCCCCTAATGTTAGGGACGCCAGTATAGAGGAGCCTTGACGATTGGCCTGGCGCTTATTCATACATTTGCAAATGTATGTACATAATACCTCTGAATCTCTATTATCATGTAGGATTTAAGTATTTTTTGTTGATTTTGCTACAGTGTGCTGGAGGGCATATCCCTTTTTTCTGTGTTCAGTGTAAACCCTGCTCTTTACAAGCACCTGTGCTATGTAATTAAGCTGAGCAACCACCATATTTTTTGTTTACACACACCCGCATTGCAGGACGATGACACCCAGGGCACTAGCCCCACCCGACCACCCCTAGTTACGTCACTGCTTGAGTGTTGTGTGATGGGTTGGCCCTCATCTAGGACTGATGATTAGATCTGGCGGATGGCGATACTGTGAGTGGGGCAGTTCTTTCTTCTCCACCATACTTTCCATTGCATTTGTTTCTAAATTAGGTAATAAAAAATACATTCATTAATCTATAAAGCTGACCCAGTTTCCCCTCTACATACAATATGTCTCTGCGTTATTATTTTAGTTAAGGAGTGTCATATCATACAGTATATACCAGTTTTGCATACATGTTAGATGATATCATCCTCTAGGCGTTTAACAATATTACGTAATATGTAGAAATACACAGAATAATTATTTCTACTAAAACAAAATGTTTAACCTATAACATTTTTTATTAACCAAATGTATTTGCCTTAATTTATATAGCACTTACATTTTAAAGAGAATATTTATGTCACTTTTTGCCTTTGTTTTTGGGATGAGCGAGTAAAAACTGGGTACATGGGGTACAACTTTCAAAAAATAGTTACAAATTATTAATAGACCCTCCAACATGACCCATTCCACCATGTACAAAATGCTCTGCTCCTGTACTTTCCACCTAATGTATGATTGCAGCCACCTGGGTTGAAACACCTGTCCCATCAATTAACTAGTTCAACATAGGTGACTGCAATCATAAATCAGGTGGGAAGTCCAGGAAAAGAGCATTTTATACCTGGTGAAATGGGTCATGTTGGAGGGTAGGTATTAAAAGTGTTGATAAGTCCTATTGGGGTACAGTAGAACAATAGGCACCAGCAGAATGTGGAAAGGAGATTAGCCCAGACAGTTTATCCTTAAACAGGTTTGGAGGTTTATTCAGGATAACAGCAGTTGCAGTGGTAACATCAGTAACAGAATGTAATACAGAGTAAGCGGTTATGTTACCAGAGACAGAGGTAGCAGTGATATTTGGGGTACTACTGTTCCAGAGGAACATGTGCTACATGTTTGTACAATACATCACACATACAGAGACACTCTCTTGATGGCCATCTTGGTAAAGGTAGCTGCTTGGCTTCAATGCAGGAGCAGGAGACAGCACTGGAGCCCATTCCTCTCTAACAAATAGCTCAGCAGCCATGTTTTAATAATGTTTTTGTCACTGACACATTAACGACTGCACTACGTGCGACACTGTTGTACATTACTTTCCATCCAAACCTGAGATTCTTATTGACCTCTGGCAGAGACAACACATGTGAGAATTCCCATATGATAGTTTCTAGGTTCCGGCTGGATGCATAGTTAATGTTACAGCACAACACCCAAGGGTAGTTACATGTGTGTTGCTGAGGGGCAGCAGTGGGATCATTATGTAAGTAGACAGATTGGGTAACAGTCTGTGATGCTTGGGGGTTAGAGAGAGCCTGTCTGTCTCTGCCAGTGATGAATAGATTAATGCTGTCTGCCTTGACCACTGAATCCAGGATCTAACGACAAGATAATAGAACTTCATGTCTGCCCAGCCTCCCATTTTTCTCCCTAAAGCACTGGCTGCCAGCTTTATTCCACAAGAGCAATTCCCAGTCAAGGGCCAGCTTAGCCAGCTTGGCATGTAGCGTAAATATTGCCACTTATTTAAAGATCACTGTCTGCCACCTCAATCCCTATCCAACACTGTTGTTGCATGTACAGGGTCTTCTGGTGTTCCTCACAGCTTGTTGTCTGTCCAAATCCTACTGAAAAGGACGATTTACATGATGAGTTCATTGATGCCAAGATCTGATGTGCCAGCTAGATCCTGGAAGACATTGTAACTACACAGCTGGCATTAGGGTCAGCAACATGGGCCGTAACCTGGCAGCAAATCCGACCTTTAAAAATCACATGTTCCTATTTCCAAATCCAGGATTTTAAAATGATGGACACATGATTATCTCTTTACCTGATACAAGTATTGTTTTTCTGTTACCTGTTATTACCATTAATTTCACTATAATAATAAATGTTAATTTGTGAATCTGTACTTAATAATAAATAACAATAATTTTCTATTGTATATTATTTTACATGTGCTTATTTTTAAAAGAAAATGTTAGCATCAATTTAAAAAGTTAATACAAATATAATATGTATTTCTAATATTGGTGTTTATACTATTTAGCAATAAATAAAGTATATTATAGTAAGCTGCAGTAAGTGATAGTCATACAAGTAATTTTTTATGTTAATTATGTTATCATATTTCATTAATTGGGATTGTAATTGAGTTTACTTCGCATTTTGTAAAAATGTGTTGATTGTGTGTTAGTATATTATTAACTTTTCATTTTAAATAAAACATTACTTTTCACTCTAAAATTGTAATTAAAAGCAGACTTACCTACTCTCTCACGATGACCTCTGGGAGATCCAAGGACATCCAGGTTTAAAGTTAATACTGTGATTTGCGCCATTACGTTGCGGGGAGAGTCACAACGAATCACATCATTATGTTTGTGAAGTACAGTAGGTGGGTTTGGGGAGGGTTGACTTTCTTTCCCAGGAGCCATTGAGATCTTTTACAAATTCTGAAACGTATGATTAAAAGCACTGAGTGTCTGGTTAACTCCATGTTACACAAAACAGACATAAATAAACTTATACTTATTTTATATAGCAAAGACCATCTCCCCTATTAATTAATAGACTATTTGCTGAAGCTGTCTTTACAAGCAAAACAAAAACTATTGCTTTTAAATAATGCAACTGATCCACAGCACTTGGGAATAGACAGAGAATTGCATAAAACACACAAAACATGCGTTACTGAGCCCTCATTAAAGCATTAGCATGACTCAATGTACAAATAGGCTGTAACCCATAGCATCCAAACAACTATCAGCAAAGATCAGTCTCTTACACATTAAACTAATTAATGTTAATGCCTTTTTCAGCGCAATGGGTCAGATTACATTTCTGATATTTGCACCATGTTTTTAAATATACCCTAGAGAATATAAACAGATGGTAGGTAAGAGAAGTGACACTGTGCAACATTCAGTGGTGTGTCTAAAGGCTCCCGGGCCCTGATCCAGAGCTCCCCAGACATGTACAAGGGTGTAGTAGATATTGAAAACCATCTAGTCCTGGATTCTTGTAGGGACATTGTGCAATGATATTGTCGCAGAGTGCTGTTGATTTACAGAGCATCCTATGATTGCTACAAGGATCATATTGGTCTTTATATGGTCGCAGTTCCTGGGCCCGTTATTATTGCCCCTATGACTTGTTGGTAATGGTCCAGATTAAGAACAAATACTGAGCACAAAACCTAACCTTAAATGGTATGCATTCGGCATACCGGCGGTTGGGATGCCAATGCTTACATTACCGGCGTCAGAATACAGACGCCGGTCAGAATCCCAACGCCGGCATCCCGACCGTCGGGATGCCGAAGGTAAGTAACGAGGTTGAGGGGAGGGTTAGGGTTAGGGTTAGGCACTAGGAGGAGGATTAGGGTTAGGCACTAAAGGGGGAGAGGGTTAGTTTTAGGGTGCGGGGAGGGGGGAGGTTAGGTTCAGGCACTAGGGGGAGGTTAAGGTTAGGCACCAAAGAGGGAGGGTTAGGGTAAGCAGAGGGGGAGGGTTAGCATACCGACCAACAAGTGTCGGTATGTTAACCCTGTCGCGATCCTGGTGTCGGGATTTTGACCCGCAGGATCCCGACTGTTAGTATTTCATACCGATTCCCCTTAAATAGAGAAGTGGAACTGTGCAATTGCCCCTACATACAAAATAAGAGTAGACACCGTGGGATAAATCTAGCATATAGAGCAACAGAAGTGGTAATGAGCAGTCACCCATACATATAAAATAGAACAATCACCATGTATTATGTCCACCATGCATAACAAGAGAAGTGGTATTGGACAGTTGCCCATACATACAACGAACAATCACACTAGGTACAGATGACATACAGAACAAAATAAGTGATAGTGTACAGCCAGCTACCCATACCTACAGAATAGAATCAAAGGACAATCACCCTAGTTTCAGCTAGCATAAAGAAGAGTGGTACTATACAGTTTTACATATACACATATATATATAAATATATATATATATATATATATAAATATATCTATATATATATTAGGGATGTGCAGGCCCGTCATCTTGCATGGACAAACATCATCATTCCTGGACAAAAGTATATATACACACACATACACACAGTACAGTACTGTGAAAAAGTTTTAGGCAGGTGTGAAAAAAATGCTGCAAAGTAAAAATGCTTTAAAAAAATAGTAGTGAAAATAGTTTTTTTTTTATCAATTAACAAAATGCAAAGTGAATGAACAGGAGAGAAATCTAAACCAAACCATTATTTGGTGTGACCACCCTTTGCCTTCAAAACAGCATCTATTCTTCTAGGTACACTTGCACAAAGTCAGTAATTTTGTAGGATTATAGTCAGATGTATGATTAACCAATCATACCAAACAGGTGATAATGATCATCATTATCCCCTTAAGTAACTGAGAAGTGGTAAAATGTTCCTCACCACCATGGTGATTGGGTGGCATAGCAACATGGCCCAAGTGCAGTGGGACTATAAGCTCATTGTCTGAGTCGAGTGGCAGCTTTAGAGGTGGGGCTGCAGCACAGTCAAATACTCAAACAGGGGAACCACACCAACTGCCAGTGATGTTTGGCAGAATTTGGGGTGGCAGTTGGTCTGGCTCCCCTACTTGTATCCTGACTGATTGACTCATCAAAGCCCAGCCCAAACCATTGAACCTAGAAACATGAAATTTGGGGAGTATGTGCCTTCCAAGACATAAGTACCCACTAAGCAGGGATTTTTCTAAATTCAACACCTTAAGGAAAATGTAACCTCTAGACCAAGGTGATTTGGTGACATAGCAACATGTTCCAAGTGCTGTGGGACTATAAGATCATTGTCTAGGTTGAGTGGAGGCTTCAGAGGTGGGGCTGCAGTGTAGTCCAGTATACAAATAGGGGAGCCACGGATTGGTATGATATTCCGATGGTCAAAATCCCAGCAGTCAATTACCGGCACCGAAATCCCGACCAAGTCTAAATCCAGGCAACCATTATGCCAACACTGACTAAATACCGATAGTCAACATACCGACAGTCAAAATATTGACAGGGACATAAAATAGAAATGGTCAGTATCCCAAAAATTAAGATACGACAGGTCACTATGCAGACATGGACAAAATCCTGACAATGTATTTAGACTCCATATGGGTGGCAATTGTGCAACTAAAGAAAAAGTCACAGTAATTGACGCTACCTGCTAAAAAGTCATTCAGCCAGTTTTAACAATAAGAGGTATTTCCATGCTGTGATTTGTAGTCCTATATGGGTGGCAACTGTGCAACAACGAAAATAAAATACCTACAGATGTGTCCTCATAAACCCATATTCACATTTTGAACATGTTGGTATTGTGGTTATCTGTATACTGTCCATATCGGTAATATTGGGATTTTGATGTCTGGATTATGTCTGCCGGGATTTAGTCAGGAGGGATTTTGACTACATCCCAGAAGCCACACCAACTGCCAGTGATGGTTGGCCTCATTTGGGGTGGCTGTTGGTGTGCCTTAATGTTGATACTAGCACACTCTTTTACAGAGCGGGATTAAGGCTTGCAGGGCCCCGAGGCAACTAAGTTCCGGTGGCCCCTACCAATAAAATTTCCACGCCCCAAGCACAGCCACTACTATGCCCCTTACCTAGGGAGAGAGAGGGAAAAGAAAGGAAGAGAAAAAGGGGAGAGAGAGGGGGGGGGAGGGAAAAGAGACAGAGAGGGAGACCGCGAGCACACACACTACCTGTTGCTTCATCGTGTTCCTGACAGGGGTGGGCATGTCATGGCTTAGATTGTCAGTCGTTGCCTGGCCACCCACTGTAGAGGCGGAGAAAAGCTGTCTGCATCTTAAATCAAAAGTGAGTGACTGTGATGCTGCCAGGAGTCAGCCAGGGAGGGTCAGTGTGGCCCGGTTCCCGACAATGTTTACTGAGTGTGGGGGCTCCCAATGTGTGGGGGTCCCTGGACGACCTGTCTGGCCTGCCTATAATCCGGCCCTGCTCTTTTACCCCAGAGGCATGAAATTAACTAAACATATAACTTATGTTAAGACGGGATGAAGGAAATGGAAATATCGAAGTTCCTCCTGGGTAAAACCATGCACATCAGTGTGTATATATAGTTAGACATATATAGTTAGGCACTATTGTCGCTCACTTACTAAATTCATTGATTTTATATATATGCATATATGTATATATATATATATATATATATATATTTTGCAGGTAGGCGGCACTCCAATGATAGCAAAAAATAAATTTGTATTAAATTGTGAAACATAATACACAAACAGTGTCAACGTTTCAAGGTCGCGTACACAAGTTCTGATGAAAAGGTCCGCTGCGACCTTGAAACATTGACACTGTTTGTGTAATGTTTCACATTTAATACAAATTTATTTTTTGCTATCATTGGAGTGCCGCCTACCTTCTTTCCATTGGGACTTACACAGCTTCTCAGGAGATACCTGCATTGTATCCCACCCACAGGAGGGCACCCGAACGTACTCTGGATACCTCATGCCAAGTGCCAAACTACTAGTTATCAGTGGCGTCCCTCTCCGCAGTGTCACCCGCTGCGGGGAGGGATGTTGTGAGCGCTGCAAAGGGGTGTGGCCTCGTGGGATGTGGGCGATGCCACTTGGCCTCGCGGCCCGATCCTCTGTGGTCCCGTTCTTTACTGGGGGTGCAGGGGGTGCGTGCTGACAGCCTTGTGCTGCAGTTTTGGCTCCCTCACAGTGTCAGGAGGGTGACACGCTGGCGCGGACCGCACCCTCCGCTCGCCCCTTGTGACACCACTACTAGTTATATATATTACATATATATACACACACACAATAGAAGTAGCAGAGTACAGTTACCAGAATAGTCACCATAGTTACATCTAGCATACAGAAAAGAAGAGAAGCAGCATTATGCAGCTGCCCGTACATCATATAAAAACAGTTAGGCTGCATTACATCCTACATAGAGGAACCGGTGTTTGCTTGAATGTGTGTAAATTTAATCTACGGAAGTGCTACTCTCTGCAAAATACCATGGATTCTACAGGAGTGCTCAGTAAGTACATTATAAAGAGGGTTGCCCAGACTTTTGGACTTGGTGATCTACTCTAAAGGATAAACTAATTTTGCAATAATTTGTGCCTGAAAAAGGGGGCGTGGGCTCGCTGCAAAGGTTGTGGGGACTGTCCCGTCAAAGTCAAGATGGCTGGGAGGCACGCTTTTTGGGGCTCTGAGCCAAAGAAATGTAAACTAACAAATCATATCAGGTTAGTAATGCAATCAGTAAACCAATAGCCACAGAATAAGAAATAACAGTGCTGCAGATAGAAACCGTCAGTAACCTGGTTGAATGTAATACATGCAACAAGGTATTATCTACAAAGCTTGGAGAGAGATAAAGTGGAGAGATAAAGTACTAACCAATCAGCACCTAACCGTCACTTTACAGGCTGTGTTTGAAAAATGACAGGAGCTGATTGGTTGGTACTTTGTCTC
This sequence comes from Taudactylus pleione, assembly GCA_031769625.1. NCBI lineage: Eukaryota > Metazoa > Chordata > Amphibia > Anura > Myobatrachidae > Taudactylus > Taudactylus pleione. The sequence goes on along the minus strand of JAUIMM010000081.1, from coordinate 6,585,388 downwards.
TCTCCACTGTATCACTCTCCAAGGCTTAGTACATCTGCTTCCCTTAGTCCACACAGCACTACGCCTTTTGATTATCCAGATTGTGCTCCCAGGTACCTCACACTGTGTGGCCCAGAGGCACTGTGTCTCACTTAAAGATGCAGAGACACTGTCTAGCAGTGTGCTCACTGTGGGCAGACTGTGCCCCGTATGCAGTGCGGAGGTGGCTGTTGAAACCGCAATGGCCGGGTACAGGTCGCCACAGCTTATAAGAAGCTGCCTGATACTTATTGTCTGCTGCTGGATGTCACCGCACTTCCGCGGTTGACAGGTCGATCAAGATCAACACTTTGGTCACCCCTGTTATACACTATGCATCAGGGCAGCTGTAAGAGAGGTTAATCAATACTCTTTTAAAGTAGATACACATTTCTGTACAAGGATTTAAATCACAATGTGTGAGCCCTAACATATAGATTATTTATTTCCTTCTCACTTACTTTTTACAATAGTATGTGAGAATATTAATTTTCACCTGCTTTTGTAAAAAATAAGTGATGATGAATAGGCTCCTTTGTCTGTTTATTTTATCCCATAATTTACACAAATTCATCAACACAATTCAAAATCAGCCAAACAAATCCAAAAGCAAAATCAAAACTAGTCTAGTTATATAATAGTTTCCCATCTGGACTGGTAGTTAATTTTCAGGTGTTGCTAGACAATGCATTTCGATCTCTGCTGTTTTACTCATAGTCTCACACCAGTAAACTATGTACAGATGTTGGGCTTGAATAAGAGCATACTGTATCTCAAAACATATACGGAATGTGGATTTACTGTGTGAGTAGATTCCCTGCTTGTTCCTGTTAAGCTGTTTTAAATAATAAGACATTATAGAAATGTGCTACTCAATAGGGGGCATGAAGAACATAGGGGTGCTGCTTGGATGCAGATGTTGCCAACCTCTCAATGTCAATTAGAAAATAGAGGGATTTGTGCAGAGAGCTCAGCCAAACTATGTATATGTACATGGGTGCCAAGAGGGGGGGGGGGGCGGGTACAGTTTACCTGGGCCCGGGCTTGCTAGAGGGGCCCGGCGGGGGCCCAAGTCCGGCGTCGCTCCCCCCTCCCCCACAGCAACTCAGCACACAACTCGTGCTGGGCTGCTGTGTGAGACTGTTCGCGGCTGCTGCAGCAGCCGGAGCAGTCTCCTATGGCTGTGGGGGGGGAGCGATCACACTGATCGCGCCCCCCCCTGCTTAGCACTGGGCTGGGGGGCTTACAACACCCCCCTTCCCGGCGCGCAGCGCCGCTATGCGGCTCTGAAAAACTAACAATTATTTATTTTTTTCAAGGGGTGTGTGGCCACGCCTCCCGCAATTAGGCCACCCCCCTCCATTACCCGGGCCCGGCCTGGCTCTCAACGGCCCTGTATATGTAACGGTGAGGATGGGTGTTGTGTGCATTGGAAGGTACAAGGGTAGGTGAATGATAATTTAGTTGTGCGGTGTGAGATTAGTTGCCACATGAGTACTCACATAATATATAACAACAGCATTTGGAATTTTTCATGTTGCCGAAATGTGATTGTTGAGAGCTGTCAGCTAGCCCCAAAACAATGGAGTATAACTGAAGTGTAACACCCACCAGCTCCTGAGAGAAGCCTATAGGCCATTATTACATTTATTACCACAGTAACGAATGTCAGAAAGTGAGTCACAGAAACTACAGGATGCTGTAAGAATAATAAAAAAAAAAAGAATGAATGCTTCAAGTCTGAGTAAAATATAACATTTTGAAATTGCAGATGTAGACCCCCTTGCTCTCCTCACCAGTAGCATCCTGGAAATCACAGTAGGACCTACAGAAGATGGCGATATATATGCCAAGATGGCTGTCATCTGGCTGCCGGAGAGCCATTAGCTCCATCTGAGAGTGACTTTAGCTTGAGTGATGTGAATAGGAGCAGAGCCAGCTTACAGTATGGTCGTGGTGAGAAACAGACCAGCAGAGCCTTTGAAAGGGAATCGGTATGATTTACCGCCGGACCCATGCCCGGCGGTTGGAATGCCGACAGCGGCATCCCGGCAGAGGAGGAAATCCCGATCGTCCAAGGTAAGTATTGTCTAACCTAATTCTACCCCTAACCCTCCCTTAGGGGTGCCTAACCCTAAACTACCCCCCCAGTGCCTAACCCTAATCCCCCCTATAAATGCCTAACCCTAACCCCCCTTTCCCCAATTCCTAAACCTAAGTCCCCTGGGGGGGTGCCTAACCCTAACCTCCCCCTGGGGGTGCCTAACCCTAACCCCCCCTTCTCCTAGCCTAAACCTAATCTCCCAGGGGGGTGCCTAACCCTAAGACCCCCCGGGAACCCTAAACCTAACCCTTCCCCCCGCGGCTATCCGCGCTCGGCGCCCGGCGTCCCTTCGATCAGGATGCCGGGCGCTGGTCTGCCGGCATCAGTAAAATGACAGGCGTCTAGATTTAGATGCCTGTCATTTAACCCTCGCTGGGATTAAGCAGTCGGGAAGCCGGCTGTTGGGATTAGGGATTAGGGCAGGTTTTGCTCCAGTTGGGGTTTCAGAAACAAAGCAAGCAGAGCCAGTAGGCTGACTGGGAGCTTGGGTGTAAGGCTGACTGCTGAGGAGCTGAGAGACTGGGCTATCAATCACTGCTGCACATGGAGAGTGGGCTGCCGTGAGGGGTGTGGAGATCACTGTGGAGCTGACGCTAACCACTTGGGAGAGCGCGGCCAGTATCTACAAAGTTGGGCATTTTCAAGATAGTCCCTAAACCGAGAGCGAGGCTTCCGTTTTAGGTAAATGTCGTTGAAGGTTCTATATTGTGTGAGTTCACTCTGCACTTGCTCTGATAATGAGTGCATGAAAGTGTAATCAAAGAGATGGAACGGGCAGTTCGTACGCAGGCAAGGTTCCGTGTCCACACAAATGTGACCTGTGCAGAGCTGGACATGAGAGTAAATCCGCCTGTTGAGAGAGGAGTATCTTTTGTGCCCAATATAGAACAGGTGTATGTGCGCGCCTGAAAGTAGCAAACCAGGTGCTTACGCAGATGCGTTTGCTTGTGGATATGCGTAGTACAATGCATATTGGAGAATATATGTGCTTTTTCCATGTACGCTTCTGTAGAGTAATGCACACCTGATTAACATCCAACTCTGCTTAAGGCCCTTTTTTGTTAATAAATGAAAATATAAGGGGTATAAGTACGGGAATTTAGAAGTAGAATTGTTGCCCATAGCAACCAATCAGATTCTACTTATTTAGCACCTTTTAGAAGATAATTGGTTGCTATGGGCAACAACTCCACTTCTAAAAACCCGCACTTTAGTAAATATACCCCTAAGAGGCGATTGTTACAAAAAAAAGATAAAAAAGTAAATTTTGTCCCAAAATTTACTTATATTAGTAGACACTCTAAAGGTGCCCATCCACTTAAAGATCTGAAAACGACTGCACGATTACAACATTGTAATCGTGCAGTCATTTGTCAGTCTGTGATGAGCCTGCATGGAACGAGCAGTCGTTCAGTGCAGGCACATCAATCTGGAAACATGCTGAGCCTGACAATATCGCCAAGTTGTCCAGCATGTTTGCAAGATGATAGATGTCTAAAAGACCAGCAGGCATGCGCATCGCTGGTCGTTTTAGACACTTTTGCAAGCGATTTGCAACCGATTGAACGATCGTTATCGTTCAATCATTCAACTTAATCGTCTAGTGGATAGGCACCTTAAAGATTCCAAACTGCTTTGCTAATTTCTACAGTCTCTTGTGTCACCTGTCTGGATCCCCAGTTTCCTTCACTAATAAGCTGTGACCACAATCCAGAGGCAGCCAAATTATAAAGCCATGTCACGTAATCCAATCTGTATATAATATATAGCTGCAAGAACTTTATAAGGTGCTTCACACATGACTGACTCCACGTACAATGCGGTGACAAATCTACATGGAAACGGAATAAGGTTAGTGCAGGTCACCAAAGACCTTTGCTTAGATTCCATTGCAAGAGCTAAATGTACTTTCATTTTTCCATGAACCAACATGAAGAAAGATGGACGTTTTAATACTTGTGCCTTCGCCAAGCTCTTCTTAATCCATCTCATGCTTAACAGATATCAACACTTGTGCTCAGAGATTTGTCTTGTATAAATACCCTCAAGAAATAAATAAACTGCAGGATACTGAGGCTCTCTCTTTTCCTCTCTCTGTAACGTACCCAGCTGCTGTTTGAATGAGTCTTAAATAGAAGCCTGTGTTTCATTCTAGAGATAACTCAGCCTCGGGTAGTAAATGTAATATAGGACAAGAGGCTCAGAATCTATTGTGGATTGCTTTTCAATTACCATGACATTAATCTGTGTGTTTATGAACATAACATATTAAACAAAGAGAAAAATAACACAACAATGTTCCTCTACTCAGATTCCTCCATTGTCATTTTGGCATTCATTTCAACGGCAAGCATACCTGTGGTTTTGTTTCTATTCTTTGTTGCAGATCCTAATTAATCCTCATCAGGCAGGGTGGTGATGAGACCCAGATATCCGTTTTCATGCATCTAGCTGATCAGGGGGAGGAAGAGAAATGTGCAGATTTGGGTGCCAGCCAAGCGGCTTGCCTGAGCCTCTATAGGCCAATTCAGATAACAGATACGATTCTTATAGACAGGTGGCCATCTCAGCATAGTATCAATGTTAAATGCATAGCCATACATTGTGCAAGCTGTGGCCTTATACTAAGCCTAGTGGCTTTTAATCTAAAGTTACTGCATCTTGGCCGTCAGCCAGCCTTTCGTCTGGATAGCTGCACAATAAACTAAGGCTACACTTCAGACAGCCGAGAGAGAGAAAAATATAACCTATTATGAAAGGACTCTAGTGAATTGCCTCACTTCAATAAAATAATTGATAAATGACTGATAAAATATATCCTGTCAACTATCAGAGTACATAAGGATATGCACTTGTCACCAAGAATTCACATTTTCTGTCTCAACAGCATATAGAAATAACGACCTATACATCATGCTTACTATTTGCTCTGGAAATGTTTGATTTTTTTATTCTTTACCTACAGTATTTCACTGGTTTTCCTTTTATATTTGTCTCCTTATTTTTTTGCTGACATCTGTCTATTTCCATTGGCAAGAAACATACCAATTTTTTTCCCGAAAAAAAAATAAAAAGCAATCCCCCAGCACACTGCTGTAAAAAAGTTTGCATTCAATATGCAGAAGTCTTAAGTCTTAAGCATTGGCCATTGATAGTGGAGGTCCGATGTATTTCCACTATCAATGGCGGAAATCCAAAGGCGACAGAGCAATTTTTTTTTTCCTCCTGGCCTAAGTTTCTTAGCCCCATTCTTCTATCTTCCAACCTTTAGCTGTGAAATACTTATCTGATTGGTCCTCTGCTGTCACATGTCCCCACTTGTGACACCCACCAATGGTTCAAACTATAAATGAGTTTATATTGATGGTTGATGCCATTGATCCCGCATGCAACTGCAATACGAAAATCTGTAAATGTCGCAGACATCAGGATATGTGCCGAGATGCCCACCGGGGCCATCACAACTCCAAGCAACTGCGTATACATTCGCAGCCACCATCACAGACCATTCGATAATTACCCATCTGAGTCGCCATATGCTTGTGTAAAATGGCCGACTGATCTGAGACGTCGGAACCACTTTAACTGCTTAAGGGATCGCCGTTGTAGGTTGAGGCATGCCCAAAAATGGTCGCAACTCACATGAATTTTTGACGCCACTCCCCGTAACCACCCCCAAATGGTCCTTGAATGTCAATTACTTTGTAAAGAAATCCTCACAGCGAGCAGAATCGGTAAGGTATCTTGGCGTGTGCACAGTGCGACCGTGACTCATGCGCAGTTGGACAATAATCGCCAAACTGCGCAAATATCGACATTGCTTACATATCTGAATCATACAGTATCTGTGCATATTTAAAAAAATATTTTTTTAATGTTACTTTCAAATGTTCATCAGAAGTAATATTATATACATTGCATTATGGATTTTTTTTTATAAAACAGAATAGCTATGCATTTTTATTTTTAAAATGAATGTTTAAAATTTTTGTTGTACTTTTGTTGTGGGTATTTGGGTTTATGTATGCCTGGTGTACAGTAGTCCAGACGTCAGGGGTGGATTGAGCCACCAGGAAAGTTCCCACTGGGTCTGTTGCTTCCACCCCCCTGCTGTGGAGGCTCACACTGCCCTGGGCTGGTGAGGGCCTGGAAAGACACATGGGGTGACACAGTGGAGCATGGAGTGACAAAAGTGAGCCTAGAATGACACAGAGGAGCCTGTAGAGACACAGGGAGCTGACACAAGTGAGTCTAGAGTGACATAAGGGGTGACACAGGGATCAGCCTGGAGTGACAGTGACACGAGTAAGGGGGGACCTGGAGTAACAAAGGGGGAGCCTCGAGTGATACAGGGGAGGTGACACAGCAGGGCCTGGAGAGACACAGTTGGGGCCTGGAGTGACACAGGGGAGCCTAGATAGACACAGCGGTTTGAGACATGTGAGTATGGAGTGACAGGGGAGCCTGGAGAGACACAACATGTGGCTGGTACAGGGGGGTCTGGAGTGACATGGGGGACCTGGAGGGACACAGGGGAGCTTGAAGTGACATAGGATCATGACACATGGGGTGGTTCTGGAGTGACAGGGGAGTCTGGAGAGACATGGGGGTCACAGGAGGGCCTGGAGAGACATGGGGGGGATAGTTTTGGGATGGCACAGAGGGCATAAGAGTGGAGAGACTCGGGGTGATTGGGAAGACTGGAAAGGCACATGGTTGGATGAGGCTGGGGAGATGTGGGGGGAAGGAGTTGGAGATTATCCACAATTAGCAGATAAAAAAAAAGGCTGGGGGACACCAAATCAAAACAACAAAAAACATATTACTGATACAAATGGTACCAAATTAGCATATAGTTTAATAATATAAAATTGTTTGATCAGGGACAATTACAGTTTGCTCTACACCAAAACTTCTGTTACTATGTATTATCCGGTTTAACCTCTGTTATATGATGATGACATTAGTTATATTTCTATACAAACAGGCATCTTCCAGGCAATGTGATCTTCTACATGAATAGCGAATACTGGCTGAAGACATTGGGCCTGATACAGACCCGCTCGCGAGCGCACAGCGCTTGCAAGCGGGTCAATGGTCCCTCATTGCGCATGCGCACGCCGGCTCTGGCGTGCGCATACGCGAGACCAGGCCAGCGCGGGTGCTCTGTCGCTACAGGTCTCGCACCAAAAGGGGGCAGCTGTCGATTTTGATTGACAGCTCGTCCCGTTTTGGAGGCGGGCAGGGGGGGGTGGCTACACAAACGGAGGCATTCCCGAAGGAATGGGAGGCACCACTGACATCACCAGTGATGTCAGTAGAGAGATTCCTGCTATGTTAGAGCAGGAAGCTCTCTGGGGCTTGCGACGGATGAGACCCTACCACAAGGGTCTCGTCACAAGCCCCGATGGTCGCGACCATCGCGACCATCACGACCATCATCTGGCCACTTGCAAAAGCTGTGGGTGGTCACCCACAGCTTAGCGAGCGGCCAGGGGGCCACAACAACAAAAAAAATGCCCTGATTCAGAGCGAGCGCTCCTCAAGAGCGTCCGGCTCTGAATCAGGCCCATTGTCTGCCAGAGAGGCTCAAAATCTTCAGCGGTTTCCTGTTGCAGATAAATCACCATATAGGTAAGAAAGACTCTTAAGCCAACTGGCCTGGACCTGGTGGGGAGGGATGGGGTTCCCAAAAAAATAAGTGTACCAGGTCCCAAGATTTCTGTAGCTAGCCCTGCTCTCACTAGTGTTTTGTCACAGCCACTGTCTCTCTTCCCCACTGGGCCGATTCACACTGGCAGCCGGCTGTTGCTATCAAAGCTAGGATCCGGCAGAGTTTGGAGCTTGTGCACATGGTGCAAGTTTAAATGGTGCAAACGAAGGTAGCCCCGTCCACAGACCACGTCCCCTCAACAGACCAACCCCATTAGGGCTGTTTCCAGAAATTTCCCAGGCTGCTTTTCCATCCCAAGCTGCCCTTGCATGAAATACAGTATATGTCATTGATGCAGAGTTGGAAGCATCCTACGATCCTTGCATCTCAGCCTACATGTAAAAATATATGCTATTACCAGACGTTATCACATGTGACCACAGGAGCGCACAAATCGTGCATACACACTTAATGATATGCCCAATTTGTCATTCAGATTTGCCCGGAACATTTTTACTTTGAAATAGATTCTAAACCCCTAGTGGCTTACCCTCCAAAAGGTATAAACCATCCATATAATCTATATAATAATTGAGGATGGCATGTACTGGCTTGCTGTGTTTATCGCACCAAAGAGGCATGACAAAACAGCAGACCTGCTTCCTGTAATCACCTTTCCATAAAGCTTTCCCATAGGCACACCCACTGCCATCCCATTGGCTCCACACACATATCAGTCAACTCCAAATAACCCCACAAGTTTACAGGTTCATGATCTGACCCAACCCAAGAGTTTCATTTCTTCCAGGATTATTTATCCTTCTCTCTTACTTTCAGTAAGATTGTATTTCTACAGTGTGTTGTTTAGGACATATATCCAGTTATCCTTATTGAATTCTGGTAAACAAGTTCACTATTACATTGGGCCATGAGAATCAGGAATTTGTAGAATTACATATAATGACATATCTAAAAGTGCAGTTGCTATAATTTTTCTTATTTTCTATACTACAGCAAAAATGTTACCCAAAATTTGAACGTTTATGATTGCTAGACACAAACCCCATACATTCTTGAATGGAAAATATCTGCTCACAACTTAAAAATATCTGATTTCAATTTACCGCATTATGGGGTCTATTTACAAAGCAGTGTTAGGAGACAGAGTGAAAAGTGAGAAGAAAGTGATAAGGTGCCAGCCAATCAGCTCCCAACTGTCATCTCACAGGCTGTGTTTGAAAAATGACAGTTGGGAGCTGATTGGCTGGCACCTTATCACTTTCTTATCACTTTTCACTCTGTCTCCTAACACTGTTTAGTAAATAGACCCCTATATTACATGCACCATGGGAAAAAAAACACCTAGTATACATATAGTCATTAACGTCACTCATTAGCGTCACTCAGGCAAGTACTATAGGTACAGTATAATGCATCCCCAGCTTTAAGCATACAATGACAGTATATATGATTTACAAAGACAGATGCACATGCATTTACTACTGTGTGCATTTGTAATATCACATTTTATATGCATAAATCTGAACAGTAAACTAACATCAGTAGCTGGATTTATTTACAGTATGAAAAATGACAGCTATAGTAATTATTATTATTTATTTATTTATATATTATGAAGATAGTATGGATTGCTTTACTGGGTTACATCAGTCCCTGTCTTGCTAGAATTTACATTCTAAGGAGGAGATGTAACATACTGTAGAAACAAAGATAGAAACATAGAATTTGACGGCAGAAAAGAACCACTGTCCCATCAAGTATGTCTTTTTTAACCTTTTGATAACCTCAACCCAATGTGATCCTTAGTTCCTTGTAAATATACTCTTATGTCTATCTTAAGCATGTTTAAATTGCTGTACTGTCTTAGCCTTTACCACCTCTAATGTGAAGCTTGTCCACTATTCCACTACCCATTCCATGAAGTAATTTTTCCTCAAATTTCCTTTGAACCTACTGCCCTCCAGTCTCATTGCATGTCCTCGTGTTCTAGTACTTCTCTTCTTTTAAAGAATGCTTCCCTCCTCTACCTTGTTAAAACCCTTGATATATTTGAAAGTTTCTATCGTGTCACCCATTTCCCTTGTCTGCTCCTAACTATACATATTAAGATCTTTTAGTCTTTCCGTGTAAGTTCTGTGATGTAGGCCACGCACCATTTTAGATGCCCTCCTTTGTACAGTCTCTTATGTATTTATATCCTTCTGTAGATATGGCCTCCAGAACTGAACACAGTATTCTAGATTAGGCTATACCAATGACCTATACAGTGGCATTATTACTTCTTTTTTCCTGCTACTGATTCCTCTCCCTATGCAACCAAGCATCTGACTTGCCTTCCTCATTGCTTTGGTGCATTGCTTATCTGCCTTCAAGTCATCTGAAATAGTGACTCCTAGATCCCTTTCCTCCTCTGTAGTTTCCATTATTGTACCCTTGATACTATATTTAGCCTTAGGGTTTTTGAGACCCAAGTACATGATTTTGCATTTTTTTTAGCATTAAACTGTAGTTGCCTTGTTACTAATCCATGCTCTGATCACTCTGTCATAACTGCATATTTGATTTTATCGATATTTCAACGTCTAGAACTCCTTGGCATCTTAACAAAACCCTTTTGAAAATCCCAAAACTTCAGGAAAAAATAGAACTCGCTCTTGCAGACTACTTCTCTACGAATGCATCAGACTCTTCTTGTACTCCATTGGTATGGGAGGAACATAAAGCTGTTACCTGTGGATACATAATCAGCTATGCTTCTTTCGGGGGTAGCGATAGCAGAGCCCAACTAACCTCCTTGACCGAGGAGGTTCTTCATTTAGAAACCTCTCATAAATGTCACCCCTCCCGTCTCCTAGTGCTCTTTTGGCCGAAAAAAATGAAAAATCCCTCTGCTGGCTTAACCAAAAATTTGATGAAAAAAGTAATAAAGCAGACACTCTACTAGCTAACAGATTGAAAGCTTGGAGGGCCCGGATTGCTATCCCATTCCTAAAAGATGCTCACGGCATCCATCAATACAACCCGACCATCATCAATTCACTATTCAAGACTTACTACGAACACCTCTACAACCTCTCCAAATCCTCTCCCACAGTCCCTGCCATCGACTCCTCAACTTCGGAATACCTGATTTCTTGCAACCTTCCTTGTCTTGCTCTTGCGACCTCCTTTGCTCTAGATGACCATATTTCTGCTGAAAAAATTCTTTCACCCCTTAAAACAAAAAAAACTCTCCAAAGCTCCTGGCCCCGATGGATTTCCAATGTCTTACTATAAGACTTTCCAGTCTTCTCTGGTACCCCACTTAACCACGACTTTCAACCATATCCTCGAAGGTGTTCCATTTCACTAAGACACGACTAAAGCCACTATAACGGTCCTCCCAAAACCTAACAAAGATCCCTTGTCCATATCCAATTATCTGCCCATTTCATTGCTCAACACTGACTTGAACATTTTTGCAAAAGTACTCGCAAACAGACTGAATCCATTTCTCCCTACCCTGGTCCACCCAGATCAAGTGGGCTTTGTCCCATCTAGACAAGCACTCGATAACACCAGATGCACAATTAACATTATTCACTACATCAATGTCCATAAACTTCCCTCCCTGGTGCTTGCCCTTGATGCGGAGAAAGCCTTTGATAGGGTATCCTGGCCATTCATGTTTCAGACGCTACACCAGTTTGGACTCCGGGGTAAATTCCTCAAGGCTATTCAAGTCACTCCTCCACAGTATAGGCTGGAGGATTACTTTCTGACCCGTTCCCAATCACTAACGGCACTAGGCAGGGTTGCCCCTTATCGCCCCTCATATTTGCTCTTGAGCCACTTGCTAATTGAATACGGGCTTACCCTGACATAGCCAGCATAGAAGTTAAACAGTCCCGTTATACCCTATCCCTATTTGCAGATGATATACTCCTCACACTAACAAAACCTCTTACGTCCCTTCCCAACCTTTTTCATGAACTCTCGCTCTACAATGATTTTTCAGGTTATAAAGTTAACCATACCAAATCTGAAGCGCTTCCTCTCCATCTTCCTGGGAACATGAAGACAATTCTACAATTTAATTTTGATTTTCTGTGAAGGAGAGAGAGATTAATTTAAATACTTTAGGGTTTTCATCACAAAATCCTACAGCTCCCTTTACAAATCCAACTACCCCCCACTTATTAGCTCCATTGACAAGGATCTACAGAAATGGCGCTCATACTTCCTCTCATGGATAGGTCGCATCAATGCCGTGAAAATGAACATCCTCCCCAAACTACTATATCTTTTAAGAAACTCCCAGTGCCCATCCTTTTACACACTTTAAATTTTATTCAATCCACACTTTGCAAATTTATCTGGAATAGTAAAAAACCACAAATCCGACAAGATATTCTCGCCGGGGGGGGGGTTAGGGCTACCCATCCTTCACTGATACCTCAGTGCCTCCCGATTGAGCCAAATGTTTGCTTGGCACTCCATCAGTTTACTGGGTCAGCCTAGAAAGCGACTTGGTAGATGTACAGTCGATCTCTCACCTACCAGGGTTACCTCGTAAACACAGACCCAAATCTGCTTTGTTACTTCCGACTATCTCTCTGACACTTAGCAACTGGGACTCTCTCAATAAAAAATTTGATCTCTCCTTGCATCCATCCCCCCTAACTCTTATTTGGAATAATCCTGCATTCCCACCAGGCCTCTCCCCTATTATGGCTTGTCCCTGGATTTCAGTCGGCATCAGCAGACTCCATCATATCTCTGGGAATTTTGCCCCCATGTCTTTTGCTGATATCCAAGAAAAATACAGGATCCCCAACTCACTCCACTATCAATACTTACAGATTCGCCACTTCACCACCTCATTTTTTCCTGCTCTCTCTTCATTCCCCCTTCTCCTTTAGAAAGATTCTGTATCTACAGTCCCAACGATAAAGGGGCCATTTCACATCTATACAACTTAGTTCTTGCATTGGAGTCTCCCCTTCTTGAGGCACACGGACAGGCGTGGGAATCAGATCTGGGCCTTTCCATCGGGGACGATGTTTGGGATACTATACGAACAGCCATCTCAAAATGTTCCATTAGCGTAGCCATTTGAGAGAATTCTTACAAAGTATATACCGAATGGTACCTAGTGCCAGAACACCTCCATCAAATTTACCCAAACACATCAAATCTATGCTGGAGATGTGATCAAATTGGAACATTTTTTCATATCTGGTGGACGTGTACACTAATCCTTCCTTTCTGGAACATGGTCCGTTCTCTACTGTCCCAAACTATTGACACCCCAACTTCTTTCTCCCCCACCAATCTACTACTTTCTGCCCTGATCAGCCAGGTTTCCAATACATAAAATAAACTGATTCTCCACATATCTTGCGCAGCGAAGTATCAAATAACCCAAAAGTGGAAAGTATCGCACACTCCCAGCCACCAGGAATTCTTACACAGGATATGGTTTATATCGAAAATGGAGTGTCTCACCAGTTTACAGAATAACACTGTATGGAAATTCCAATCTATCTAGAATCCATGATACTCCCATAATAATGTTCCTCTTCCAGAGCTCAGCTAACTGCCCTCAGAAAATTCCTCCCTCCTCCATCATTTTTTCTTTCTCCACTTAACTCGTTTCCCCATTTCTCCCTTTTCCCTCTCCCCCTATTCCTCCGGTAATTCGCCTCTCTAATCACTATTGTTACTGTTTATCTTTTTTGACCCATTATAGTCACCATGACTAAGGTTGTTTTTACTCTCTCATATGTGTCTATATTGTCCAATTGTTATATGCTCTATTTTTTTTTTACATTATCCATTTGTTCTTTCAGAACCACTGTTTACCACTGTATTACATGTCTATTATGTGGTATTTTCTATTGTACCCAAGAAACGAGTATGAAAAAAACTAGTCTACCTAGATCATACTTGCCTACCCTCCCGATTCGTCCAGGAGCCTCCTGAAAATCAGGTGCTGCTCACAGCCCCCTGGAAAGGAAGGCAAGCCTCCCGGCAGACGCCGACCCCTCTGGCCCGCATGGTTACAAAACAAACCCCTGCAGCAGGGGGGGGGGCAGGTGATGACGCGATTCACACTGATTTGCGTAATTTTGGCATGCCCCCTGCTTCACAATGCCAGTAATCTCAGCATTGTGTAGTGGGGCTGGGTCAAAATGATGCAATCTCATGGCCACGCCCCCGCTCTGCCCACAAATGCCAGGTAGGCCGGCCGGCTGGCCACGCCCCCCTATAACGACTATGCCCCCTGCTATGCCGATCTGGCTGCTACCTCCCGGAAGGGGTAGCCAGAATATCGGCAATCCTGACCGAGATCCTCCATTATTATCAAACCTTCTAGAGAGGTTAGGTGGAGACGTAGCAAAGTCTACCTGTCATTTTATAAAAATGTACTATATAATGTTAGTTAGCAGCTGATTGATTGCTATGTAAGACTTCTCCACTTGTCCTCCCACTAAGGGGTATATTTAGTGAGGGTTTTTAGAAGTGGAGGTGTTGCCCATAGCAACCAATCAGATTATACTTAACATTTAACATTCATCTAGCACCTTTTAGAAGATAATCAAGCTGTTTTTTAAATAAAATTGCAGTTTTTGCATAATTTTATGTATCGATCCTATGTACTAATGGTAAAATGCAGGAGATTTCACAGAAATCTCCGGCAAAGTGCTAATTAGCACTTTAGATTGCAGTCCCCATTATTATCAATGGGGACTATGATCTGACCCCTATGTTCTAAATTCCAAAAAACAAAGCTTTTCGGAGTTTACCACTGGTAGTTTACACCATCTTCAGATGGTGTAAACTACTGTTTGCCTATGGGGCTCCCAGTGCAGAAGAGAGATCTTTCGATCTCTCCCCCTGCAGCCCCCGGCCAGTCCAGGAAGCTGACACTGTGCGCATGCGCAGTGTCCACTTCCCCCGGGGAAGTCTTCCACTTCTGTGAAAAACTTCTCCTAAAAGCCGGGGATATAACTCACGGGGAGATAGGTTACCGCAACCGGTGTCCATGCGAGTTCCCTGTAGTACATAGCCGGGATTTTGTAACATTAATAATAACGGCAGTTCTCAAACTCGGTCCTCAGGACCCCACACAAGTCACGTTTTCCAGCTCACCCAGCAGGTGCACAGGTGTATTCATTACTCACTAACACATTTTAAAAGTTCCACAGGTGGAGCTAATTATTTCACTTGTGATTCTTGAGGAGATCTGGAAAACATGCTCTGTTTGGGGTCCTGAGGACCGAGTTTGAGAACCTGTGCTTTGAGATAACAGACAAACAATACTCTATGGAAGGATTTCTCAAACTCAGTTCTCAAGGCAGCCTTAAGGTGCGTATCCACTAGCAGATAGAGGAAAGACAACACGATTACAACATTGTAATCGTACAGTGGTTCCTCTTCCCCTGCAGTGCCTACACTGAACGATATGTTATTCAGTGCAGGCACCCTCCCTCATCCCGGGAGCGGGCATCGCTGATCGTTTTGACACTTTCATGCCCGATTCATGCACAATTAATGAACGATTGCACGATTACAATGTCGTAATCGTGCAATCGCTCATTAATATCTGCTAATAGATACGTGGCATAACAGTCCAGGTTTTAAGGATATCCATGCTTTTGCACAGATGGTATAATTAAACTGACTGATGTTCTGATTGTCACCTGTGTTTAGGAATGGATATCCTTTAAAAGCTGGAATGGTAAGGTGCCTTTAACACTGAGTTTGGGAATCACTTCTCTATGGTGACTTTACAAACAGAGGGCCTAATTCAGACCCGCGCAGCGCTCGCAAGCGGGTCGATGGTGCCCTAATGCGCATGCGCATGACGGAGGGAGCTCCGTCGTGCGCATGCGCGAGACCCGCATAGCGACAGCCAAGCTGTCATTATGGGTCTCGCACCAAAGGCTGTCGATGGTGACTGACAACACGCCCCCTTTGGTGGGCGTGCCGGGGGCGTAGCTGCCCAGACGGAGGCGTTCCCATGGGAACGCCTTCCTTCTGGAGCCGGCCCCACTGACATCACTAGTGATGTCAGTGGGAGTGCTTTTGGCTCTGATAGAGCCAAAAGCACTCCTGGGCTTGCGGCAGCGAGACCCTACCGCAGGGTCTCGTCTCAAGCCCGATGGTCGCAATGGTCTTGACCATCGCGACCATCTTTTTGGCCGCTCGCATAAGCTGTGGGTGGTCACCCACAGCTATGCCAGCGGCCAGGAGGCCGCTCCATTTTTAGGTAGGAGGACCCTGATTCAGAGCGAGCACTCTGGTCAGAGCGTCCGGCTCTGAATCAGGCCCAGAATTAATTACAACTTCTTACTGTATATACTAAATAGGTTTTACCATTTATCCCTTCATATATTTAAACGTACACAAATACTGTCCTGATGGAAATAAAAAAGGGTCTGTAGTTCATTGTGTAGCAAAATATATTATTTACATGTTGCACTGAGAGCATACAGTGTATATTATTTACATGTTGCACTGAGCGCATAGAGTCAGAGTCGTCACTAGGGTTGGTGTCACCTGGTGTGGTAGCTCATGGTGTCACCCCCCCCCCCCCCCTCTCACTTTCCATAGATGTTATATTACTGTGACCGTGGTATCCAGGGGTGACACAGATGGGCTGGATACAAGGGTCACAGTAATCTAACATCTATGGAAGGTGAGATATCGAGTGGTTTCCAGAATCTAAAACTTGAGGACTCCCTTGGTTGTTCATGCTGATACATAAGTGGTGTATTCCACTTAATAAAGGTACACCCCTATTCACACAGAGGGTGACCACATCTGGTGAAGGTTACCGATATGTAATAATATTGCACTAGGAGGCGCTCCTTATCCACCTTTTGTTTTGTAATATATATATATATATATATATATATATTTATATATATATATATACACAGCTACAAAAGACGGTGCACTCCACAAAAATTTATTTATTCAAATATGCACGTTGGACACCAACGTTTCGGGACCACCAAGTGTTACCTTGACAAAGGGACATTGTGGTCCCGAAATGTTGGTGTCTAACATGCTTATTTGAATACATCAATTTTTGTGGAAGCCTCTGAGTGCCGCCGTCTTTGTAGCTGCTTGTGGACTGTATTTACGTGGAGGGCACCAGAGCTGCTGAACGCTGCTCAGAGTGAGTGCCGATCCAAACAGGCTACACAATGCCCACAGTAGTGCCCCTTATACAATTATGACTGTAGTAGTGCCCCTTATGCAATGCCCACTGTAATAGTGCCCCTTATACACAATGCCCACAGTAGTGCTCCTTATACAATGACTGTAGTAGTTCCCCTTATACAATGATGACTGTAGTAGTGCCCCTTATGCAATGCCCCCAGTAGTAGTGCCCATTATGCAGTTCCCCTTGTAGTAGTGCCCTTTTATGCAATACCCCCTCTAGTTGTACCCAATATGCAATGCCCCTGAATTAGAGCCCATTATGCTGTAGCCCCAGTAGTGCCCCTTACAGTACCCCCAGTAGCACCCATTATACTGTACCACCAGT
The DNA here is from genome assembly GCA_031769625.1 of Taudactylus pleione. Classification (NCBI taxonomy): domain Eukaryota; kingdom Metazoa; phylum Chordata; class Amphibia; order Anura; family Myobatrachidae; genus Taudactylus; species Taudactylus pleione. The sequence continues at coordinate 6,568,051 of JAUIMM010000081.1, read as the reverse complement.
AGCTCCCCTTATGCAGTGCACCCAGTAAAGTCCCTTATGCAGTGCCCCCAGTAATGCCCCTTATGCAGTGGCCCCAAAAATGCCCCTTATGCAGTGGCCCAAAAAATGCCCCTTATTCAGTGGCCCCAGTAATGCCCCTTATTCAGTGGTCCCAGCAATGCCCCTTATTCAGTGACCCCAGTAATGCCCCTTATTCAGTGGTCCCAGTAATGCCCCTTATTCAGTGACCCCAGTAATGTCCCTTATTCTGTGGCCCCAGTAATACCTCTTATTCAGTGGCCCCAGTAATGCCCCTTATGCTGTGCCCCCTTCCCTGTGCACTGTCCACTACTTACCCTCTCTTCTTGACCTGGCCTGCACTCGAGGCCTGTCACTTGCTAAATAAATGGTCCTCTCTCTGGCAGCGCTCACAGTCGTAGTCCCTCCGGCTCCTTCTTCTTCTCCCGCAGACTCCCAGAAGCACAAGCGGAGCCAGCATGCAGCGCGCGATGACGTCATCGCGGCCGGCGGCAGCACCACACACAAGCACAGAGATTCTCTGTGCCTGTGTGTGTCTCTGGATGCCGGCGCGATGACAGAATTAGCTGAGCGCTGAAGGCGGCGGCGTGAAGGACCAGCGGCATCCAGCTCATGGAGTCGGCGGGGACCAAGTGCGGTGGAGATGTATCTGATAAGGGTGCGGCCCGCGGGTGTGAGTGCTGCTCTTCTTGGTGTCACCCCTTTGAAGGGTGACACTCGGTGCGGGCCGCACCCCCCGCACCTACCTAGTGACGCCACTGCATACAGTGTATATTATTTACATGTTGCACTGAGTGCACACAGTGTATATTATTTACATGTTGCACTGAGTGCATACAGTGTATATTATTTGCATGTTGCACTGAGTGCATACAGTGTATATTATTTACATGTCGCACTGAGTGCATACTAGGGGTGAGCCGGTTCGGATTTCTGAAATCCGAAACCCCCCGAGCCCCCCCGATCCGAGGCCGATCCGAGTCAGGCTCGACTTTTCCCACCTGACTCGGATCTGAAATCGAGGCAAAACGTCATCATCCCGCCTTCCGGGTCTCGCGGGTTTTGGATCCTATATAAGGTACCCGCGTCGGCGCCATTTTCTCACTCGGCTGTGGACAGTGAAGAGGGAGGGTGGGAGTTAGGGCTGGCTGGGCTGTGTAGTGTAGTGTAGTGCAGAGTAGTGTTGTGCTGTGCTGTGCTGCGCTGCTGTTGTTCATAGGGGCTGTGTCCACTACTTCAAAGTCCATAGGGGCTGTGTTGTGCTGTGCTGTGCTGCTGTTGTTAATAGGGGCTGTGTCCACTACTTCAAAGTCCATAGGGGCTGGCTGGACTGTGTTGTGCAGTCAGTTGTCCATAGGGGCTGTGTCCACTCCAAAGTCCTGTGCAGTGTCCCAGTCCTAAAGGGGTGCTGTAGTGTTGTCCAGGGGGTGCTCTGTCCGTCAGGGGTGCTCCCCCCAAGTGCTAGAAAAAAAAATATTTTTTTCTGTGTTTGTGAATTGTGTGCGCAGTAGCCGCACGTGCATCAACAAAGTAGTGCCAAGCATGCGCCTGTGTCATAAGTAAAGGGTCGGCTGGCTTGACCATTAAAGGGTGCTGTAACCCCCAAAGTACACTCCAGTCCAAACCAAATAAAAAAATATTTTCTGTGTTTGTGAATTGTGTGCGCAGTAGCCGCACGTGCATCAACAAAGTAGTGCCAAGCGTGCGCCTGTGTCATAAGTAAAGGGCCGGCTGGCTTGACCGTTAAAGGGTGCTGTAACCCCCAAAGTACACTCCAGTCCAAACCAAATAAAAAAATATTTTCTGTGTTTTGTGAATTGTGTGCGCAGTAGCCGCACGTGCATCAACAAAGTAGTGCCAAGCGTGCGCCTGTGTCATAAGTAAAGGGCCAGCTGGCTTGACCGTTAAAGGGTGCTGTAACCCCCAAAGTACACTCCAAACCAAATAAAAAAATATTTTCTGTGTTTGTGAATTGTGTGCGCAGTAGCCGCACGTGCATCAACAAAGTAGTGCCAAGCGTGCGCCTGTGTCATAAGTAAAGGGCCGGCTGGCTTGACCGTTAAAGGGTGCTGTAACCCCCAAAGTACACTCCAGTCCACACCAAATAAAAAAATATTTTCTGTGTTTGTGAATTGTGTGCGCAGTATCCGCACGTGCATCAACAAAGTAGTGCCAAGCGTGCGCCTGTGTCATAAGTAAAGGTGCCGGCTGGCTTGACCGTTAAAGGGTGCTGTAACCCCCAAAGTACACTCCAAACCAAATAAAAAAATATTTTCTGTGTTTGTGAATTGTGTGCGCAGTATCCGCACGTGCATCAACAAAGTAGTGCCAAGCGTGCGCCTGTGTCATAAGTAAAGGGCCGGCTGGCTTGACCGTTAAAGGGTGCTGTAACCCCCAAAGTACACTCCAAACCAAATAAAAAAATATCTTCTGTGTTTGTGAATTGTGTGCACTGTGGCTGCAAGTGCATCAACAAAGGAGCAGCGCCAAGCGTGCGCCTGTGTCCCATAAGTAAAGAGCCGGCTGGCTCATTTCTTAAAGGGTGGTGTAACCCACAAAGTGCTCTACTCTCCAGCAAAAATAAAAAAATATTTTCTGTGTTTGTGTGCGCCCTAGCCACACGTATATATCAATATAACATAAATGGAGGACCAAACTTTCTCCGATAAAAATAAAATAGGGAAAGATCAAGAACCACTTCCTCCTAGTGCTGTTGCTGCTGCTGGGAGTTGTTCATCATCCCAGAGAGGAAGTAGGAACACCACTACTTTTACTAAACAATTGACCCTCCAACAGTCCCTAGCGATGAGGATGAAGTACGACAGCAGTCATCCTGAAGCAAAACGTATAACTGAGGCCTTGACTGCTATGTTGGTGTTAGACGTGCGTCCGGTATCCGCCATTAGTGCAGTGGGATTTAGACAATTGATGGAGGTAGTGTGTCCCCGGTTCCAAATCCCGTCTAGATTCCACCTGCATCCTCAAAACAGCAGCGACAAGCGTGCGTCTGTCTGTTAAAGGGTGGTGTAACCCTCAAAGTGCGCTCCACAATCAATAAAAAAATTCTTATTTTTTTTTCTCTTTGTGAAATATGTGGGCTGTAGCAGCACCTGCATCCTTAAAGCAGCAGCGACAAGCATGCGTCTGTCTGTTAAATAGTGGTGTAACCCTCAAAGTGCGCTCCACAAACAATAAAAAAATTCTTCTTTTTTTTTCTGTCTTTGTGAATTGTGTGGGCTGTAGCCGCACTTGCATCCTCAAAGCAGCAGCGACAAGCGTGCGTCTGACTGTTAAAGGGTGGTGTAACCCTCAAAGTGCGCTCCACAAACAATAAAAATATTCTTCTTTTTTTTTCAGTCTTTGAAGAATGTGTGGGCTGTAGCAGCACCTGCATCCTTAAAGCAGCAGCGACAAGCGTGCGTCTGTCTGTTAAAGGGTGGTGTAACCCTCGAAGTGCTCCAAAAAAATAAAAAACTATTTTTTTATGTGTTTGTGACTTGTGTGCGATGTAGCCGCACGTGCATCAACATAGTAGCAGCGCCAAGCGTGCACCTGTGGCATAAGTCAAGGGCCGGTTTGGACATCTGGTCCGGACTGAAGGACGTACCAACAATTTCTGACAAGTCTACTGTCACTGCATATGATACTGTCCTCAAAGCAGCAGCGACAAGCGTGCGTCTGTCTGTTAAAGGGTGGTGTAACCCTCAAAGTGCGCTCCACAAACAATAAAAATATTCTTCTTTTTTTTCTCTTTGTGAAATGTGTGGACTGTAGCCGCACCTGCATCCTTAAAGCAGCAGCGACAAGCGTGCATCTGTCTGTTAAAGGGTGGTGTAACCCTCAAAGTGCGCTTCACAAACAATAAAAAAATTCTTTTTTTTCTGTCTTTGTAAATTGTGTGGGCTGTAGCCGCACTTGCATCCTCAAAGCAGCATCGACAAGCGTGCGTCTGTCTGTTAAAGGGTGGTGTAACCCTCAAAGTGCGCTCCACAAACAATAAAAAAATTCTTTTTTTTTCTGTCTTTGTGAAATGTGTGGGCTGTAGCCGCACCTGCATCCTTAAAGAAGCAGCAACAAGCGTGCGTCTGTCTGTTAAAGGATTACATCGGCAACAGCATCCAAGTAGGCATGTCAGACAGTCCGTACCTGTACTGGCAGGAAAAAGAAGCAATTTGGAGGTCCCGGTACAAACTGGCTCTATTTTACCTGAGTTGCCCCCCCTCCAGTGTGTACTCCGAAAGAGTGTTTAGTGCAGCCGGGAACCTTGTCAGCGAAAAGCGTAGGAGGTTGCTTCCACAAAATGTGGAGAAGATGATGTTCATAAAATGAATTATCAACTCTTCCAGGGAGACCAGCCTCCAGAACGTACAGAGGGACCTGTGGTTGTGGATTCCAGCGGGGACGAATTAATACTCTGTGAGGATGAGGATGTACACAACACTGAAGAGGGTGAGGAATCGGTGGATGAGGAGGATGAGGACGACATCTTGCCTCCGTAGAGCCAGTTTGTGCAGGGACAGATTAATTGCCATCTTGTTTTGTGGGGGCCCAAACGAACCAATCATTTCAGCCACAGTCGTGTGGCAGACCCTGGCGTTGAAATGTTTGGTTTGTTAAAGTGTGCATGTCCTGTTTATACAACATAAGGGTGGGTGGGAGGGCCCAAGGACAATTCCATCTTGCACCTCTTTTTTTTCTTTGAATTATGTACTGTTTGGGGCCTAGTTTTTCAAACTGCCATCCTGTCTGCCACTGCAGTGTCACTCCTAGATGGACCACGTGTTTATACCGCCCACTCGTATCTCTTAGCATAGTCATCCAGCTACCTCGGTGCAACCTTTTGGACATAAAAACACTATTGTGAGGTGTGAGGTGTTCAGAATAGACTGGAAATGAGTGGAAATTAAGGTTATTGAGGTTAATAATAGCATAGGAGCAGAAAAACCCACAAATTCTGTGATTTTAGCTGTTTTTATGCTTTTTTTAAAAAAAATACAGATCCAAAACACAAAACCCAGAACCCAAAACATGGAACGGTGGTTTTGGCAAAACCAATCCAGATCCAAAACACGAAGAAAGATCAAGATCCAAAACCAAAACAGAAAACACGAAAAGTGTCCGGTGCACACCCCTAGTGCATACAGTGTATATTATTTACATGTTGCACTGAGCGCATACAGTGTATATTATTTACATGTTGCACTGAGTGCATACAGTGTATATTATTTACATGTTGCACTGAGTGCATACAGTGTATATTATTTACATGTTGTACTGAGCGCATACAGTGTATATTAATTACATGTTGTACTGAGTGCATACAGTGTATATTATTTACATGTTGTGCTGAGCGCATACAGTGTATATTATTTACAAGTTGCACTATGTGCATACAGTGTATATTATTTACATGTTGCACTGAGCGCATACAGTGTATATTATTTACATGTTGTACTGAGAGCATACAGTGTATATTATTTACATGTTGCACTATGTGCATACAGTGTATATTATTTACATGTTGTACTGAGTGCATACAGTGTATATTATTTACATGTTGTACTGAGTGCATACAGTGTATATTATTTACATGTTGTGCTGAGAGCATACAGTGTATATTATTTACATGTTGTACTGAGAGCATACAGTATATATTATTTACATGTTGTACTGAGTGCATACAGTGTATATTATTTACATATTGTACTGAGAGCATACAGTGTATATTATTTACATGTTGTACTGAGAGCATACAGTGTATATTATTTACATGTTGCACTGAGCGCATACAGTGTATATTATTTACATGTCGTACTGAGAGCATACAGTGTATATTATTTACATGTTGTACCATACTTACCTACCTTTATAAATCTCTTCCCGGTAGAAGCCCGGGTAAGAGAAGAAGCAGGGGGCCGATGAGGGCGGGGCCTAACAATTCGCGTCATTAAGCCCCTCCCCCTCTCGGCAAAACTGCCGCGATTGGGTCAAATTTACATAGGGGGCGGGGCCAAATGATGTGATTCATGCAGAATCACATCTTAAGCCCCCCCCCCCCTTCACGGAGACCCGCGATCGCCGCGGGTATGCTCATCATTCTGCCCACTTCACTAGGAAGTGGGTAGAATGCGGGAGAAATGCCTACCCTTCCAGGGGTGCGGGGGGTTACCCGAAAAATCGGGAGCCTCCCGCGAAAACCGGGAGGGTAGGCATGTATGTGTTGTACTGAGCGCATACAGTGTATATTATTTACATGTTGTACTGAGTGCATACAGTGTATATTATTTACATGTTGTACTGAGTGCATACTGTGTATATTATTTACATGTTGCTCTGAGTGCATACAGTGTATATTATTTACATGCTGTACTGAGAGCATACAGTGTATATTATTTACATGTTGTACTGAGCGCATACAGTGTATATTAGTTACATGTTCTACTGAGTGCATACAGTGTATATTATTTACATGTTGTACTGAGAGCATACAGTGTATATTATTTACATGTTGTACTGAGTGCATACAGTGTATATTATTTGCATGTTGCACTAAGTGCATACAGTGTATATTATTTACATGTTGCACTGAGTGCATACAGTGTACATTATTTACATGTTGTACTGAGTGCATACAGTGTATATTTTTTACATGGTGCACTGAGCGCATACAGTGTATATTATTTACATGATGCACTGCGTGCATACAGTATATATTATTTACATGTTGTACTGAGTGCATACAGTGATTATTATTTACATGATGCACTGCGTGCATACAGTATATATTATTTACATGTTGTACTGAGTGCATACAGTGTATATTATTTACATGTTGTACTGAGTGCATACAGTGTATATTATTTACATGTTGTCCTGATTACATACAGTGTATATTAATTATATGTTGTACTGAGTGCATACAGTGTATATTATTTACATGTTGTACTGAGAGCATACAGTGTATATTATTTACATGTTGTACTGAGGGCATACAGTGTATATTATTTACATGTTGTACTGAGGGCATACAGTGTATATTATTTACATGTTGTACTGAGTGCATACAGTGTATATTATTTACATGTTGTACTGAGTGCATACAGTGTATATTATTTACATGTTGTACTGAGGGCATACAGTGTATATTATTTACATGTTGTACTGAGTGCATACAGTGTATATTATTTACATGTTGTACTGAGAGCATACAGTGTATATTATTTACATGTTGTACTGAGGGCATACAGTGTATATTATTTACATGTTGTCCTGATTACATATAGTGTATATTAATTACATGTTGTACTGAGAGCATACAGTGTATATTATTTACATGTTGCACTGAGTGCATACAGTGTACATTATTTACATGTTGTACTGAGTGCATACAGTGTATATTATTTACATGGTGCACTGAGCGCATACAGTGTATATTATTTACATGATGCACTGCGTGCATACAGTATATATTATTTACATGTTGTACTGAGTGCATACAGTGTTTATTATTTACATGATGCACTGCGTGCATACAGTATATATTATTTACATGTTGTACTGAGTGCATACAGTGTATATTATTTACATGTTGTACTGAGTGCATACAGTGTATATTATTTACATGTTGTCCTGATTACATACAGTGTATATTAATTACATGTTGTACTGAGTGCATACAGTGTATATTATTTACATGTTGTACTGAGAGCATACAGTGTATATTATTTACATGTTGTACTGAGGGCATACAGTGTATATTATTTACATGTTGTACTGAGGGCATACAGTGTATATTATTTACATGTTGTACTGAGTGCATACAGTGTATATTATTTACATGTTGTACTGAGTGTATACAGTGTATATTATTTACATGTTGTACTGAGGGCATACAGTGTATATTATTTACATGTTGTACTGAGTGCATACAGTGTATATTATTTACATGTTGTACTGAGAGCATACAGTGTATATTATTTACATGTTGTACTGAGGGCATACAGTGTATATTATTTACATGTTGTACTGAGCGCATACAGTGTATATTATTTACATGTTGTACTGAGGGCATACAGTGTATATTATTTACATGTTGTACTGAGGGCATACAGTGTATATTATTTACATGTTGTACTGAGCGCATACAGTGTATATTATTTACATGTTGTACTGAGTGCATACAGTGTATATTATTTACATGTTGTACTGAGTGCATACAGTGTATATTATTTACATGTTGTACTGAGTGCATACAGTGTATATTATTTACATGTTGTCCTGATTACATATAGTGTATATTAATTACATGTTGTACTGAGAGCATACAGTGTATGTTATTTACATGTTGTACTGAGGGCATACAGTGTATATTATTTACATGTTGTACTGAGTGCATACAGTGTATATTATTTTCATGTTGTACTGAGTGCATACAGTGTATATTATTTACATGTTGTACTGAGTGCATACAGTGTATATTATTTACATGTTGTCCTGATTACATACAGTGTAGATTAATTACATGTTGTACTGAGTGCATACAGTGTATATTATTTACATGTTGTACTGATTACATACAGTGTATATTATTTACATGTTGTCCTGATTACATACAGTGTATATTAATTACATGTTGCACTGAGTGCATACAGTGTATATTATTTACATGGTGCACTAAGTGCATACAGTGTATATTATTTACATGTTGTACAGAGTGCATACAGTGTGTATTATTTACATGTTGTCCTTATTACATACAGTGTATATTAATTACATGTTGTACTGAGCGCATACAGTGTATATTATTTACATGGTGCACTGAGTGCATACAGTGTGTATTATTTACATGTTGTCCTGATTACATACAGTGTATATTAATTACATGTTGTACTGAGCGCATACAGTGTATATTATTTACATGTTGTACTGAGTGCATACAGTGTGTATTATTTACATGTTGTCCTGATTACATACAGTGTATATTAATTACATGTTGTACTGAGCGCATACAGTGTATATTATTTACATGTTGCACTGAGTGCATACAGTGTGTATTATTTACATGTTGTCCTGATTACATACAGTGTATATTAATTACATGTTGTACTGAGCGCATACAGTGTATATTATTTACATGTTGTACTGAGTGCATACAGTGTGTATTATTTACATGTTGTCCTGATTACATACAGTGTATATTAATTACATGTTGTACTGAGCGCATACAGTGTACATTATTTACATGTTGCACTGAGAGCATACAGTGTATATTAATTACATGTTGCACTGAGAGCATACTGTGTATATTATTTACATGTTGTACTGAGAGCATACAGTGTATATTATTTACATGTTGTCCTGATTACATACAGTGTATATTAATTACATGTTGCACTGAGCGCATACAGTGTATATTATTTACATGGTGCACTGAGTGCATACAGTGTATATTATTTACATGTTGCACTGAGTGCATACAGTGTATATTATTTACATGGTGCACTGAGTGCATACAGTGTACATTATTTACATGTTGTCCTGATTACATACTGTGTATATTATTTACATGTTGTACTGAGCGCATACAGTGTATATTAATTACATGTTGTACTGAGTGCATACAGTGTATATTATTTACATATTGTACTGATTACATACAGTGTATATTAATTACATGTTGTACTGATTACATACAGTGTATATTAATTACATGTTGTACTGAATGCATACAGTGTATATTATTTACATGTTGTCCTGATTACATACAGTGTATATTAATTACATGTTGTACTGAGTGCATACAGTGTATATTATTTACATGTTGTACTGAGTGCATACAGTGTATATTATTTACATGTTGTACTGAGTGCATACAGTGTATATTATTTACATGTTGTACTGAGTGCATACAGTGTATATTATTTACATGTTGTACTGAGTGCATACAGTGTATATTATTTACATGTTGTACTGAGTGCATACAGTGTATATTATTTACATGTTGTACTGAGTGCATACAGTGTATATTATTTACATGTTGTCCTGATTACATACAGTGTATATTATTTACATGTTGTACTGAGGGCATACAGTGTATATTATTTACATGTTGTACTGAGTGCATACAGTGTATATTAATTACATGTTGTACTGAGTGCATACAGTGTATATTATTTACATGTTGTACTGAGTGCATACAGTGTATATTATTTACATGGTGCACTAAGTGCATACAGTGTATATTATTTACATGTTGTCCTGATTACATACAGTGTATATTATTTACATGTTGTCCTGATTACATACAGTGTATATTAATTACATGTTGCACTGAGCGCATACAGTGTATATTATTTACATGTTGTCCTGATTACATACAGTGTATATTAATTACATGTTGCACTGAGCGCATACAGTGTATATTATTTACATGTTGTCCTGATTACATACAGTGTATATTAATTACATGTTGCACTGAGCGCATACAGTGTATATTATTTACATGTTGTCCTGATTACATACAGTGTATATTAATTACATGTTGTACTGAGCGCATACAGTGTATATTATTTACATGGTGCACTGAGTGCATACAGTGTATATTATTTACATGGTGCACTGAGTGCATACAGTGTACATTATTTACATGTTGCACTGAGAGCATACAGTGTATATTATTTACATGTTGTACTGAGCGCATACAGTGTATATTAATTACATGTTGCACTGAGAGCATACAGTGTATATTAATTACATGTTGCACTATTTGCATACAGTGTATATTATTTACATGGTGCACTGAGTGCATACAGTGTATATTATTTACATGTTGTCCTGATTACATACAGTGTATATTAATTACATGTTGTACTGAGTGCATACAGTGTATATTATTTACATGTTGTCCTGATTACATACAGTGTATATTAATTACATGTTGTACTGATTACATACAGTGTATATTAATTACATGTTGTACTGAATGCATACAGTGTATATTATTTACATGTTGTCCTGATTACATACAGTGTATATTATTTACATGTTGTACTGATTACATACAGTGTATAATAATTACATGTTGTACTGAGTGCATACAGTGTATATTATTTACATGTTGTACTAAGCGCATAGAGAAATAGCCTTTTCTATTTATTAACGTGATGCCGTATGTTGAATGGTCTGGCATTTCAGGTAAATGTATACATCATTTGTATAACACTGGCCTTGAGAAAGACATATTTCATTGTTATTCACATCCTCAGAAGAAGCCAGCGCTTGACATGTAACCATTAATTTCTTTATACACAATATGCTTGCGCAGTGATATCACACAATGACAGGGAGCCATTAACCTTAAAGCTCTAAGCAAATCTTCATTGAACTACAGCAAAGTGCCATTTCTCCTATTGGCTGTTGGGATATTTAGTACTACTTATTTTTTCTTAGATTCCTTATCTTACTTCTTAAGATTTCTTGTCCCGCTGACTCCATAAGTGGAGATTCATGCCAGATCGACTTGTCGGAAAATCTCCTCCATATTTCTTTTTCTGAACAGATTGGTTGTCATTATGCTCATCTGAGCTTAGAGCTGGGCGGGGAGGGAAGAAGCATTTCACAGGAATATTCTCTGAGGCCACCGGAAAAGCAGCCTGCAGATATAAGTCTATCATTTTACAAATTAAGTTTGTTTTACTGCGAATGCATGCATGAACCAGCTGCAATGCACATACAGCACACAGACACAAATAGACACATACACACTGTCTAGCTATGTGCCAGTCTGCATTCGACACATGTAGGATGTATGGTGTGCCCATCAGTACAAATAATTCTGTTCATGCTTGAAAAATTAATTAAATAAAAAAATATTTATTTATCTCACTGTTGAATAAATAAAAGGATACAACTAGATATTGCTTGCTACAAAAAGAAAAGCTAAAGCCGCGTATCCACTTGCTGATTAAACAGTTACGACATCGTAGTCATTCAATCACTCATTAATCGTGCATAAATCGGGCAGTATAATGTCCGAGAAGACCAGCTATGCGCGCTTCCACTGGTCATTTCTGACATCAATCATCACTTGAAAATGACGGTCAATCTGCCGATAACGACAGATTGACCATGTTCGGGGATGAGTGAGGGTGCCTGCATTGAACGACATATTGTTCAGTGAAGGCACTATATGGGATGAGGAATGACTGTAGGATTACAATGTTGTAATCGTACTGTCGTTACCCTTTCGGCAAGTGGATACGCACCATTAGGAGCCAATCCAATTAAATGTGGCGGGAGTGAGTTGCCATTGCAACAGCGTTAAAACGTGGTCGTGTCAAAGGTGGGTGGTGCGGGGGCATGGTAGCGTGATCGTGTCATTGCGGTCACCTACTATACATTACTGAGCAAAGCAGGGGGCGGGGCTTTGATGGCACGATTCAGCATGAATCGCTCCATCGGCTCCTTCCACCCACTTTCAGGCGGTAAGCAGGGGGGGTGCGCAGGGAAGCAGGGGGGAGGTAGCCATACAGGAAGACTTGCCCTCTCCTGCGGAGAACCGGTAGCACCACCTGATTTTCGCGAGCCTCCCGTTCATTGCAGGAGAGTTGGTAAGTGACTTATATACAGTATAATTAGCTTTTTGTATGAAGTGATTCTCATAGTTTCATGTGCGTTACCTTAAATGAGAATTATAAAGCTAGCCCCATAGATGTAACAAAATAGAGAGAGAGAGAGAGAGAGAGAGAAAGGAGATCAGCAATTAATGGGAATATTAGGTTTACAGCTGTAAACCATGCTTTTACAGTGTATGCTCCAAAGTAATGCTAGGTAAGCACCTGAACGATTTCATTCACAATCCGACCAGCTTTATGATTATTAGCGTAATTAAACAATCTTGAGAAAATCAAATTTGAAGTGTACACACTAGTGATTTATCGTTTTAATCGAATAATTATCTATTCTAAGGTCATCACAAAGATGACGTTGTTGAATTATCAGCAGAAATGTTGGACAGATGATCAAAAATGTATATACACTAAAAAATGTGCATAATTTTGGAGATATGTTGTGCACAAGGTCAGATCTAATCATATGATCAGACTGCTTTTGGAATAATTGTCTGCAGGTCCGGCTTAAGGTCCTTTTTAGGTGAACAGCTACATAGAAGCGCTACCTCATATTGGGACTAGTGCAACATGGTGGTGTGACATCATAGGTAACGTCGCTGCATGTTGTCCCTGCTCTCGCGCAGTAAGTCACAGACACTGAGGCAGGCTGTGCATCTGCGGTGCTGATTGCTGAAGATGGTGATGAGGGGCTGAGGACAGTGATAAGGGGGTTAGGATGGTAATGATGGACTAGCTGAGATGCTGATGGAGGGGCTGAGGACAGTGATGAGGTGCTGAGGGCCCAGTTGAGGGAGGGAGTGGGACCAAGTTCCAACCCACTGGTCTGGTCTGTACTCTCTGGAGGGAGGCACTGACTGGTCTGGACTTTCTCAGTAGTAACTGGAGGCCCTCACTGATCTGTAGGCTGGTCTCCTGCACTTAGCTCTGCAGCGTGTGTGACAACCCAGCAGATGAGGTCACTCAGGGCCTGATTCAGCAAGCAACGCAAAGGAGAGAACGCATGCACTTGGCTGATGTTTTTGTACTGCGCATGTGTATGCATCGCACTGTGCATGTGCGAGCTTACTAGTGCTACCGGGTAAGCATACGCAGACTACACGCAGAGTGTACGCAGCCCCCTTGCGATATTAATTGACAGGAAGTGCCGTTTGTGGGTGGTGATGGGGGGTAGTCGGTCGAACGCAGGTGTGCCTGTACATTGGGATGCCATTTTAGGGGTGTCCATAATTAAACCAGGGTGGCGACGGACGCAGTGATGAGACTCTGTGCACACAGGAAGTTGCAAAGATCCTGCACGAGGTCTGGTCAACCACTATTATGCAAATGTGGTCGATGGCTCTCGATGATACTGATGTTTACGCTGACTTGAGTACTGATCAGGCTGTGAGTAAAGGGAGATGGGCGACTTAATATAGGGCTGGGCGTCTGCATCTTGTGCTGCTGTCTCCGTGCGTATGCATTGATTAGCATATTCTCGCAGCTGACGGGTGAGTGCTTTCTCTCCTGTGCATCCCTTGCTGAATAAGGCCCTCAGTCTTCTGTAGGGGACTGGGGGGCAATGAAAATAAATCAATGTTTGTTTTATATTATTTTTCTGGCTGTGGGTGCAAAGATTCTTTGTTTATTATCTGTGGAATAATTTGTTTAATTAAAGACTTGGAAATATTTTTTTCTGTTAATAAAAGTATTAATTATAGAAATAGTTGGATTGGATTTATGCAAAGCCTCCCAGTAGCTGTGACAGGTGGCTCTGAATAAACACAGCCAGATCTTGCTCCACTCCCATCATGACGGCTGGGGACGGCTGATCCCAAAGCTGAAGCCTCCAGGACCCAGCAGGAAATCCCAACCTCTCTGCACACAAAAATTGCTGTCTTGACCCCTCCCCCCATCTCCCCGCTGGTACTGCTACAAACAGAATAAGCCGCTGCTCTAATGCAAGTGGAGAAGGCAGACAGCCAACCAGCTCCTAACTGTCATTTTTCAAACACAGCCTGTGACATGACAGTTAGGAGCTGATTGGTTGCTACTATATCTCCGTTCACTTTATCTCCATCCAAGGCTTAGTAAATAGACCCCATAGTCACATACTTATCCACATATACCTATAGTGTCTCTCCTTCTCCTTCTTACCTTACATTATCACCTGAAGGGATGGAATATTGACTACCACCAATGGTAGGTGGTTCAGAGCTCTTGCCCGCCCCCCCCTACCACGAAGTGACCCCAGCTGCTTCTGTCTCCTCTCTCCTACGCTGCTGCTATCACTGACTGACACTGCACACAGTCACAGCACTGTGTAGCCTGCTTTGTCTCCACCCTCCCTCACCTTTTCAATTTGTAAAGCTTGTGGCACACTTTGCACTGCATCTGTAATCAAAACTGAGATGTCCCTGAGAGAGTGAGCCTCTGAGAGAAACATGCCCCTCTTAATCCTGCTCTGCCCATTTCCCGGTGTTTCTTCAGCACATCCCCCCATGTGTCCCCGTCCCATGCTTTCAGCACCATCCTCCCCTGTGTCTCTCCGACTCCAGCACCTCTCCCCACGTATCTCCAACCCACATCTACCTTCTGCTGAATACATTTCCTTGCTACTCCTCTGGCATCCAGCGGCGCAACATCATGGCATCACGCATGGTGTGCTGGGATTAACATGAAAAACTTTATTGTGTCCCGGCAGCTGGACAACCAGCAACCTGACTGGTCCGAGTGGGAGATGAACTGGACTCCCAAGATTCCTGAGAGGCCAGGGATGAATAGATAATATGTTATAGTAATGAAAAGACAAAATAGAGGAAGCTATACTATGATATGCTGTAAAGGGAATTGGTATGAAATACCGACGGCTGATTAGCTTCTGGTTCTCATACCGATGCAGGAAGCCTGACAGGAGGACAGGGGCACATAAGTACCCTAAACCACCCCTCTCCCCCCCCTAACACTAACCTTCCCTTGGTGGTGCCTAACACTAACCTCCCTGGGGGTGCCTAACCCTAAACCCCCCTCCTCACACCCTAAACCTAACCCTCCAGGGGGATGCCTAACTTCTCCCCAGGGGTGCCTAATCCTAACCCCCCCTTTCCCTAGCCTAACCCTAAATAACCCTGCAGGTCCCTAAACCTAACCCTCCCCCCTCCGCAGCTACAACCTACCTGTCCCTGGCTTACCTTGTTCGGAATGCCGGACGTCAGGATTATGGCGTGGGGCTAAAGATAGGCATCGGCATTTTGACACCTATCTTAAGTCATAGGTCTGCCTTCCACCGTCTGGATTCCGATGGCTGGCATTCCGGGCGTCGGTGAATTAACTGCATCCCACTGTATGGTGTACAACTATGAACTTGGAGAGAGGAAAACCTCTTGCTTAGAGTTACACCTTATGGCATTTGCTGCCTCTACAATGTACTGTACATCTGACGACAGTGAACACCTGCCCCTACCTTGTGTCATACTTCAACTACATTTCTGTGGTTGTATATTCATATTTTATATATTTCTATAATTAAATTTTTATTGCTTTCCTCATACATCTTATTTTTTATAAAATCATAAATGTTCCATTTCTATAGATAATTTTTCTGTTTTTACCTTATGTTAATCCAAAATATTAAAGCAACCAAAACTTTTTTTAGTTTGAGAAACAGCAATATGAATTATAAATGTGACAGGTTGTCAGCTTCTTGCAACATATGCTATTCTTTCCTACGCACTTTTTTATAAATTATACATTGTTTCCTCTTGTGATAATTTTTATTGCAACAGCGGACTTGGATAAAGTAAATGTTTCTTTTAAAGAGGACCTGTTACCAAGTTTCTTAACAGGTAGTCATAGAAGCCTTTCCAAATTATTACCTCCTCTACCATAATGTTCACTCAAAAGACCATTTGTGCTGGCATGCTAATTACTGTATGGTCATTGCCCTACTTCTCCATGTTAGAAGTGGAGTGCACTACTGCACTGTCTCCAACAAAACCGCTGCTCAAGGGACACTTCTGTTCCCTTACCAAGATGGCCACCAATACCAATGTTGCGCAAGTGTGGCACCATTTTGCTTCACTGTGTATGAACAATGCAGTGGAGGACAGCTGTCCTCCCTTTAGCTCCTTAGACCAGTAACCACTTATTTCCGCTGTTCCAGCGCCTGCAACGTTTTTCCAGTACATATGAAAGTCACCGACTGGTGAGCTGACTAATCTCGCTCTGTTACATGTCTTGGACAAAGCAGTGTAACAGTGAATACGGCTGTACACAACAAACTACACATCCTGGTTAAGTTCCACTGGACTAGTTGCCTAGGCTCTTTATTCATCTGCTGGCGTGTCCACAAATCTGCTAGACCACCAAGTTGCACACACATTTCCAACACTCCAATGTTACCATGGCTCCATTGTATGGGAACAGTGATAGCTGTGTTACAGCTTGATTAGTTGTGGAGTTTCTGCAAGGGTCATTTACTGGTGCATCTAGCACAAACAATATCACTAAGTATCAAGTCCTGTTGACCACATTTTAAAATACTGCTCAATTGTAAACCATGCATATCTTTTATTAATTATGAGAACGAGAGGACATCCTAACCATGATTATTACATGTGGCACTTTTTTATAGATGAACGTATTTATTATTTTACTCATTTAGATATATGAATGAACTTCCCATATAAAATGGGCCTTGATGGTTGAGTCATACAATGATTATTGGCACCTTCAGATTATTAGGTAATTATCGAAGGCTGAGTCATTCGGGAAGCCTCAAGCAGGGCCGTAGCTAGGGTGGTGCGGCCGGTGCCACCGCACAGAGCGCAACCCACCTGAGGGACGCTACAGGCAGCACTGCTGCAGTGATGCTGGCTGCAGGGCGCCGTTACATGCACCCTGCAGTCAGAAGAAGGGGCTGTGGGATGTCGACGGTGCCGCCCACAGAGCACTGCGCTCTGTGCGACCGCATCGGCCGCACACCCCTAACTGCAGCCCTGTTGCAGGGTTTTACATGGGAAAAACCAGTGAAACCCTGAATTGTAAATGGGTACCCTGGGTCATTCAACCCAGCTCCCGTTTACAGCATGGGGACTTCCGGCGTCGTCTCTAAACGCCGGGAAAAGTGTTTCACTGCCCCCATGTGCAGTGTGAATGGCGCCGATCTGGGAACAATCCTGATCGGCACCGCAGTAGAAAAGGTCTGTCCTCGGTCTGACCCATTTTTGAACTGTGGGGCCGATTCAGACCCAGACGCTAACCCGCGATCGTTCGCATCCAAAAGGGGCTAGCTATGCAAATTCTGCGATCGCACTGTCTGGCTTAAGGATGCCCTCCATGTCTTAGAGAGCGACGGCAGAGTGTGCGCACGCCGGTGTAAAGATGCCCACTTTTCTTTCTTAGCATACGTCATCTCCAGGAAGTGCATGATTAATCAGTAACATCGAGAGCCATCGGAGCAGCACGCAGCGCTTGAGGTAGACCCTACCCCGACGCAAGCACTGCTATCACTGCAGGCTGAAATACAACCAGGTGACGCTTCCATGCTAATTATGGACGCCCTTTAAATGCTGTTTTGATGCCCAGACACTCCCCCATTCACAAGCACCTTCCCGTTACCACCCACAAGTGACACTATCTGTCACTCACAGTAGCGCTCAGTCTGTGTACAATGAGCGCACAATTCCCGTTCGCAGTGACTGGCTTGCACACGTGCATTGCGACTAGGGATGTGCAGGCTTGGATAGGTTTGAGTTTGCACGTTGAGTTCGGATTTTTCCGTAAAAAAAAACGGAACTCAGAAAGAGGCAAAACGTCATCTTGCATGGACGATGATGGACGTTTTGCCTCTTTCTGAGTTCCGTTTTTTTGGAGGGAAAAGTCCGAACTCAACGTGCAAACTCGAACCTATTCGAGCCTGCACATCCCTAATTGCGACGCATACGCATGCGCAGACGGGCAACAATTGTCCATAGCAAGCGAATGCGGCTGAGCGTCCGGGTCTGAATCGGCCCCCTGTGTTCCAAATATTGGGTCAGATCCAGGATTTAGGTGTAAAAGCAATATGTGTCTGACCCACAAAATGGCTGTCTCCACTGTGCATGTGACAAGTGTATTTTAAACCGCTTCTCCTTCCCGTTCTGCATAAACAATATGTAACATCTAAAGCTCTTTCCACAGGACATTAGCTCTATTAACAAATCAGCTGTTGATCCATGAGCAATCAATGTTCACTAAAGTGCAAAAGTCATTAACTTGAAAGCTGTTAATGACCAATTACTGCTCTTACACCTAAAGATAATAGATCCCTAAATGAGACTGTGGAGCCTGTCCTGGCTTTTATCATTCCAAGTCGGATCTATTAAGAATGTCTGTATCCTGAATTCCAGTTAGGTTAGAAATGTGGTTTTGCTTTTTTTTTGTGCATCTTCTCTATTATTCCCCATTAATGGTGCATGCAGTGCATTATTTTCTGATAGATCTGCTGGCTTCACTATCACTGTACTCAATTAGGAGACAGTCACCACAAATGCCTTATCCCATTTATTAATACATTGTTTTTCTGCTTATTTGCACCCTTTAGACAGCCATATAACATAGCCTAGTTAATCTATCTCTGTTTAAGCATGCAATGCAGTCATCCTCTGTGATTTGGGAATCTCTGCCAGGATTAAGAATGAGAAAGGAAAATCAAAGGCAGTGAAGTGTAGACTGTGTGAAATAAGCGTCCTTTGCAGATTCAGAGGTAAACTTGAAAAGCTTTAAACCAAAAGAGTTATCACACCTATTGAAAGTCTCTAATCCTCACCATAAAGGAAACTGCAAAGAGTTTTCAAAGAGAAGGCTGCCAAAAAGTGCCTACATTACATCTTACACTATAAAGAACACACAAGAAACATAGGTTTTGAATTGACCAGTATTTGCTATAGTACATTCTTTTCTAAGCAGAAAGAAACACGTATACAGTAACAATAGATGACTATTGTAATACCCAAGTATAAGGCTAATTAAGAAGTATTTCTGCTTCAGAACATGACTAGCCCTTAATATGCATGCTGGGCCAGCTAAATGATTTCAATTCTTGTCTTTCCTGTGTCAGCACCCTCAGCTAAAGGGCAGCAGTTTTCATGTCTGGCTACCAGATCAGAGGAATATTTATACACATAAATTGTGATCAAGTAAGATGTATCAACTGCAGAAGCAGTTTAAGAGAGTAGTGTGCATGGTCTGATCTGGCCCCCTCCTCTCCGGCTGGGCAGCAGACTCTGGCATGCACAGGTCTCAGGGAACATGGCGCCCACCCCACGTTCCCGTGACATCTCTACTGCATATGCTCGAATCAACGGATAATGGCAGCGGTGGCCATTTTTGCAGTGTTTTCTGCAGCTCAGCAGCCAGCGCCGGGCCAACGGAGAGGTAAGTATATTTAAATGAGTGCAGGGTGTGTGGTGTGTGGGCCCCCCTGGACCTAAGGGCCTGCGGGCACCGCACATGTTGCACCTTTATAGATACGCCCCTGATGAACTGGCACATTAGAACCATAAACTACAGTAACTGCACCAGTTTGACAAGAGCCTCATGTCACTACTCTGAGGCACTTTTCCCGCTGACTAGCTTACAGTGGCCCATTTATTCATATTCCCTATGACAATAAGTATACTTACAGTATTGAGTGAGTATGGCAGCCGGCTGAGAGGTGTGGAGCAGGGTCACATCCCGCTGCTTATGTAATATAAGCAGGGCACACACTCCACCTTTTCTTTACCAGTATATAAATCTAATCAATCTCGCTCTCTATTATAAGTAGAGATGTGAGCCGACACCCATGTTTTGGTTTTGGATCCAGATTCATCTTTGTGTTTTGATTTAGCAAAACCACCCAAACATGTTTTGGTTTGGTTTTAAATCTGTATTATTAAAAAAAGAAATAAAAAAATTTGCTAAAATGATGCCATTTTGACCTGTTTACATGCAATCCAAAACCCAAGTTTGGTTTTAAAATTCGAGCACCGAACCACGGGAAGCTCCGAACTGGCACTCGGTTGGACTCAGTGCCTCACAGTGATTCTGAACTCAAAGTGCTACTATCAGTCATGTGTCATGCCAACAGTAAAGCATCCGGAGACCATTCATGTGTGCGGTTGCTTCTCAGCCAAGGGAGTGGGCTCACTCACAATTTTGTCTAAGAACACAGCCATGAATAAAGAATGGTACCAAAACATCCTCCAAGAACAACTTCTCCCAGCCATCCAAGAGCAGTTTGGTGATAAACAATGCCTTTTCCAGCATGATGGAGCACCTTGCCATGAGGCAAAAGTGATAACTAAGTGGCTCGGGGAACGAAACACCAAAATTTTGGTTCCATGGCCAGGAAACTCCCCAGACCTTAACCCCATTGAGAACTTGTGGTCAATCCTAAAGAAGCGGGTGGACAAACAAAATCCCACAAATCTTGACAAACTCCAAGCATTGATTAGGTAAGAATGGGCGGCCATCAGTCAGTATGTGGCCCAGAAGTTGATTGACAGCATGCCAGGGCGAATTGCAGAGGTCTTGAAAAAGAAGGGTCAACACTGCAAATATTGACTCTTTGCATAAACTTAATGTAATTGTCAATAAAAGCCTTTGACACTTATGAAATAGTTGTAATTTTACTTCAGTATACAATAGTGACATCTGACAAAAAGGTCTAAAAACACTGAAGCAGCAAATTTTACCTAGAAACCCACCCTGCCAGCTGCTCCATCGCCGCGCAGCTGAACTATTTTTTTATTTTTTTTAAAGAGAAGCCCAGGCTCCTGCCGAAGCTCAGGCAATTGTGCCTGCTGTTATACTGTGCTGGCTGTGGGGGGAGCTGTAGCAGCAGCGTTCAGCCCCTCCTAGGCAGTTCACATGGCAGCACCAGCATTGTGGGAGACTGAGAGCTGCTACTGGGTGACAGTGATCTGATCGTACTGCCGGCAGTATCTCCTGGACTTGAGCCGCACTGCAGGTCTGTGTATAACATGTGGGGTGCAATGATGCCAGAGCTGTACTGTATTTATTTGTGTTTTTAAGTGAGAGGTGTGTGTCAGTGTGTGTCTGGGTAGTCTTTGTCAGTGTGTGTGTGTCTGTGTCAGTGTGTGTGTCTGTGTAGTCTTTAGGAGCGTACACACTAGACAATATGCACCCTGAGCGGCAGGGTGTGCTCAATGTTGTTCAGGACATTGAGCACACCCGCTGAACGATATCATTAACGATATTGTTCAGCGCCGGGCTCTCTCCCCCATTCCCCAACATGCAGCAACCTCAGGTTGGCCTGCATGTTTACCCGATGAACGATAATGACGACTGACCCGCGGGAAAGCGCATCGTCATTATCGTTCATCGTTTTGGTGCTTAAAATGGGCGATAAAGTGGACAACTGAACAATATCGTTATCGTTCAGTCGTCCACTTTAATCCCCCAGTGTGTACACACCTTTTGTGTGTCAGTGTGTGTGTGTGTGTGTGTGTGTGTGTCTGTGTAGTCTTTGTCAGTGTGTATGTCAGTGTGGGTGTCTGTGTAGTCTTTGTCAGTGTGTGTGTGTGTGTGTGTCTGTTTCCAATGGAGGACTCAATGCCGCCTTTTTATTTCTTGGAGGGGCTGAAAAGCTCCACATGGTATTTTCCCTATAATGGAATTAATAGAGGGCACCCCCGAAACATATTCAATTCATCCTGAGTGCCCAACTATGCAATTTATATATTTATTATTATTTTCTTCCACTAAGGCATTGATGAAAGATGTAATAAATGGATTAGCAATCTTGGATTATTGAGTACCCGAGAAGTGCTGCCTGTATGTGTTTAGATTTTTTTGTCATTGGTTGTGTAACCTAGTATTTGGAAACCCCCCTTTACAAATCCTGCATTTGCCACTGGCCATGGCTGCTCCATCATGTTGGAAAAAGCATTGTTCGTCAACAAACTGTTCTTGGATGGTTGGGAGAATGTGCTCTTGGAGGCTGTTTTGGTACCATTCTTAATTCATGGCTGTGTTCTTAGACAAAATTGTGAGTAGAGATGAGTGGGTTCAGTTCTCAGAGAACCAAGGCCACCTGAATTTAGCATAACCAAGTCAAATCCAAGCAAGCTCGGAGGTTCCCGCTTTACTCGGTTCTCGAAACCGAGGCAAAATCATCGAGCCAGAAATCTTGCTGTTCACGAGCTTTCGTCTCTATGATCAATGTAGTATATAAGGGACCACGAGACAAATGCCATTTCCACTCCGGCTGTGTAAAGTGAACATGGAGGGTGGGTAGTGTAGGGCTGGGAGAGGTACTGGTGCTATCTGCTGTGTCCAGGGCAGGTGACTGCTGATCCATTCTGGTCTCTGGTCACGGTGCTGTCACTGTCATTGTGCTGTCTGCTGATCCATTCTGGTCACGGTGCTGTCATTAATCACTATCACTGTGCTGTCTGTGCTGATCAATTCTGGTCTCTGGTCACGGTGCTGTCTGGTGATCCATCTGGGCTGTCTGCGGTGTCCTGGGATTGTGCTGTGTCCATCTCTGGGCCCAAGTTCTAGACTCCAAAAAAAAAAAGTAAAAAAAAAAAAGTGTCTTTTTATATTTTTCTGTGTGTGCATACGTGTTAGGCTTAACCGCACAAGAGCCAGCCAGCAACGCACGTTTCACTTGCAACCTTGTGCTGCCCGACTCCAGTTGTTCTTAAAAAAAAAAACAATAAAAGTGTCACTGTCTTATATATTTTTTTCTTCTGTGTGTGCGTGGGTGTTAGGCTTAACCACATTAGCGCACAAGATACAGTGACTACAGTCGTGTTCAATAAAAGAAAAAAACAATACAAGTGTCTCTGTCTTATATATTTTTTTCTTCTGTGTGTGCATGGGTGTTAGGCTTAACGACATTGGCGCACAAGATCCAGCGACTACAGTCGTGTTCAATTAAAAAAAACAATGCAAGTGTCACTCTCATATATTTTTTTCTTCTGTGTGTGCGTGGCTGTTAGGCTTAACCACATTAGCGCACAAGATCAAGCGACTACAGTTGTGTTCAATCAAAAAAATACAATTAAAGTGTCATATTTTTTTCTTGTTTGTGTGGGTGGGTTTTCAGCTTAACCGTAGTAGTGGATAAGATCCAGAAAGTAATGTAAGTTGCAACCTTGTGCTGACAGACTCCAATCGTTCTTAAAACAAATACAATTAAAGTGTCATATTTTTTTCTTGTTTGTGTGGGTGGGTTTTCGGCTTAACCGTAGTAGTGGACAAGATCCAGGAAGTAATGCAAGTTGCAACCTTGTGCTGACAGACTACAATCGTTCGTAAAAAAAATACAATTAAAGTGTCATTTTTTTTCTTGTTTGTGTGGTGGGTTTTCGGCTTAACCGTAGTAGTGGACAAGATCCAGAAACTAATGCAAGTTGCAACCTTGTGCTGACAGACTCCAATCGTTCTTAAAAAAAAATACAATTAAAGTGTCATATTTTTTTCTTGTTTGTGTGGGTGGGTTTTCGGCTGAACCCTATTAGTGGACAAGATCCAGCCAGCAACGCAAGGTGCAACCTTCTGCTGCCAGACTCCAGTCGTGATCAATCATTACTCTGGAGCTGACAAAAAATTAAAATCATCATTTGTAATTTTTTCTAATATTTTTGTGTGTGCGCATGACTGCACGTGTGTTAGTTTGTAACCGCACCTTGACTACACTATTGGTGATTGTGACACTGCTTCTAGACTGCAGAAAAAATATGGAGGGCTGTCACATGAGAGGAGAGCAAGGCCAAGAACCACATGTTGTAGCTGCCGGCAGCAGTGCAAGGCCGTCAACTTCCTCGACCTCTAGGAAGGCCCATGCCCCAGAGCTTAAGTCACGCCATCGATATGGTAGTAATAGAAAAGCAGGTTTTACTGAAATTAAGAAAAAAAAAATTGAAAGGATATTTGACTTTAGATAAACAAACAATTGGCAATATACCATTCACTACACGAAGTGGCAAGGAAAGGATAAGGCCTTGGCCTTCTTACTTTATGAAGAAGACTGCTGATTCTGATAGGCATTCTGCTTGTAGTAGTAGTGGTGGTGGTCCAATTAAAAATGTGAAAGTTGTTAAGACAGCTCTGGAAAAACCAACTATGTGCCCTGAGAAATCACAATCACAAATCCCTGAGAGTGCAAGTATGTCCGCGGTTGCCATGTGTGAGCCCGACCTAAATACTAGTGTACTAGAGGACCCTCCAAGTTCCAACATTTGTGTGCCCTCTGTAAATGTGGGGAAGGGCAGTCAACATCTTGCACACGTAGTCATTGAGGATGCTTCTGTGGAATTGCACATGGAGGAGGAGGATATTTTGGCGGTTGAAGGTGCTAAGGATGATGAGGATGTTGGTGATAAGGATGTTGATGCCAAGGATGTCCTTTGTGTAAGTAAGGCAACAGCTGTTGCCCATTGTTTGAAAAAGCCGAAGCCCATTGTTGTCATGCCGGGACAAAAGACAGAAAAATCTACTTCTCACGTGTGGAATTATTTCCATCCCGATCCGGACAACAGTTGTCAAGCCATATGTGCCCGTTGCCATGCAAGAGTGAGTAGAGGAGGAACCTAAACCACCTAGGAACCTCCTTCTTGTTACGTCACTTGGAGCGCATTCAACAAATATCAAAGTGTACGTCGCCAAGTTCCAAAACTCAAAACGTAACAAGTCCAGTGTCACCTACCTGATCCCTCTCTGTGAGATCCAAGCGCCTTCGATCACCAACACCAACACCTGTATCATCAACATCCTCATTCATCATCGGGAGTATTCCTGCTGCATCCAATGTTGGTATTCCAAACATGATTGACTCCTCTCCTATCCGTGATTCCTTAGAAGGATCCTTGATGACTATGCCTGTTGCTGCTGCTGTGGCTGTCAGTGGATCTTCATCCCAGTAGGGGACCAGGAGGAAGACTACTTGTAGCTTATCCTCCAAACAGCAATTAACTGTTAAACAATTGTTTGAAAGGGCAAACAAGTTTGACAGCAATTACACAGTTGCACAGCAGATTACTGACGCCATAACAGCTATGCTGGTATTAGATGTGCATCCAGTATCCGCCATTACTGCAGTGGGTTTTCAACAGTTAATTAAGGTCCTGTGTCCTCGTTACCAGATCCCTTCTAGATTCCACATCGATAGAAGAGCAATTCCAAATCTGTACAAGGACATTAAAAAAAAACCTTATTAATGTCCTCAGAAATGCCGTTGTACCCACTGTCCACTTGACCACTGATATGTGGACAAGTGGGACAGGGCAAACTAAGGATTACATGACTGTGACAGCCCACTGGGTAGGTGTATTGCTTACAACAACAGCAGCAGCAACATCTCCCAAAGACAGCTGATACAGATGCAGGCTACTCTTTGTATAACTGGTTCCACTAAGAGGCAAACCACTGAGAACCTCTTAGAAAAAATCAGGGAAATCATTGCTAAATGGCTTACCCCACTTGGACTCTCCTCAGGATTTGTGATTTCAGACAATGCCACCAATATTGTGAGAGCATTACATCTGGGTGAATTCCAACATGTCTCATGTTTTGCTCACACAATTAATTCGGTGGTACAACATTTTTAAAAAAATGATAGGGGCAAGCAGGAGATGCTCTTGGTGGCACGCAAAATATCCAGACATTTTAGACATTCGGCGGCCAGGGGCTGCAACCAATGAATTGTTTTTTTTATTAATTTATGATCAATTTAACAGCCAGGGGCTGCAACCAATGAATTGTTGTTTTAATTAATTTATGATCAATTTAACAGCTAGGGGCTGCAACCTATGAATTGTTTTTTTAATTAATTTATGATCCATTTAACAATCAGGGACTGCAACCAATTAATTGTTTTTTAATTAATTTATGATCAATTTAACAGCCAGGGCTGCAACCAATGAATTGTTTTTTTAATTAATTTATGATCAATTTAACAGCTAGGGGCTGCAACCAATGAATTGTTTTTTTTAATTAATTTATGATCAATTTAACAGCCAGGGGCTGCAGCCAAATAATTGTTTTTTAATTAATTTATGATCAATTTAACAGCCAGGGGCTACAACCAATGAACTGTTTTTTACTTAATTTATTATCAATTAACAGCCAGGGGCTGCAACCAATGAATTGTTTTTTTTAAATTAATTTATGATCAATTTAACAGCATGGGGCTGCAACCAATGAATTGTTTTTTTTTATTAATTTATGATCAATTTAACAGCCAGGGGCTTCAACCAATTAATTGTTTTAATAATTAATTTATTATCAATTTAACAGCCACGGGCTGCAACCAATGAATTGTTTTTTAATTAATTTATTATCAATTTTACACCAGGCTGTCACTGTCATCAGTGTAGCTGCGCAGGGGTCCTGTGCTCATATCTGTCAAGGGGCTTCTGCCCAAAATAATAAATATTTTTTTATGTGCGTGTCAGCCACACCTGTCATTGGCATTGCTGCACAGGGGTGCTGTGCTGCTGTCTGGCAAGGGGCTGCATGAATATTGCAATGAAAACTTATTTTTTAAGTTATTGGGTTACAAAAAGTTGTTTAAAGTTATATGGTCTAATAAACTAAAGCCTATATTTATAATATTTGTAAAAAACTAAAGCCTAATTCTGCCAAAAGAGAGACTGACACCATGGCTAAACATAAGAGTCACCTTCTGGATGTGAATTGTCTCATTTGCATGGGGAAAACACAACCCTCAGATGAGATGGATCTCAGCCAGTGGACAACATTGAAATCACCATTAAAAAGTCACAATGGAAGACTACAGTGTGGAGAATCTTTCTTCACAGTCAGGAGAGGCCTCATAGAACATGAAAAAAGATGCTCTAGGTGCTGAACTTCAAAGGATTTCTCCATCATGTTCTGCAGTATGGAAAGGTTTCATTCACTTGTTTTCTATAAAGCAGTTCAAAGTTACAGCCTTCAAAGTGTCTGGTAATTCCTGGCAAAGGTAGGTGTTATAGATAGCCAAAGATTATTACAAGCAAAGGATTAATCTCTCCGGAATTTGTCTGGGAATTCATGTATCGTATTTGGCCTGAATGCACTAAGGCATCCAGTGATTCTGTCACTGTGTTCTGTAGCCCACTAGTTTACTCCTTACTGAATGGTAAAATGAAATACGGAATAGTAAGCACAGACAACATGGAGGCCTTTGTTATTCCGCTGCCTGCATGTCAACCAATACCTCCCAGACAACACCCACTGGGGGGACAAGGTCTTGATAATGACATTCCCCATCTGTTGCTAGGCCTTCTTCCAAACCATCCATGCTGGACTTACTGTACAAAAAGGGTAAGCAGGGTACAGAAAGAGGAGCTAGATGTCCCCAATTACATTTTTTTTCTTCTATCATAGATGATGTGGAGAGAATAAGAGCTTCAAATGTTTGACTTGGAACAGGGGCTCCCACCTATTTGGCTTCCGCCCAGAGAACAGAGCTCTGATCCTCAAGAACTGTCTATGCCTGAGCTGATAGGTAGGTAGTCTCTGTCTGTTGGTAAACAACCTTCAGGAGATGGCAACCCAGAATAACAACAACTATAATAATGTGTCCACTGATAACCAGCTTGATCCCTTAACAGCAACATACCCCATATGGCCAACTCATAACATGACACCCAGTTTGCAGCCTCCTCTTCCTTATGACACTAATTCAGTCGCCATGGTTGCTCCAGTCCAATACAATGGGAACAATGGCAATATGAAGGCCACTAACTAACTCTGTTTTTTTAAATGTCCCTTTACAGGTTGGGAAACAGAACAGAAGATTTATTTTTGGAAAGCATGCTTCCTGGTCCCCTTCTGGGATGAAAAAAAAATGGCAGCAAGCAGGCATGGCGCAGCCACACAACGTAATACTTAAACCTTAGGTCTGAAATTTTGCATTTGCTGCTCAGTTCCGCTTGTTCACAATATATCTCATATGGTTAAGTGGACAGTGGGAACAACGGCAGTTTGAGCTAACTATGATTTTTTTATGTCCCTCTACAGGTTCGGAAATGCCAGTTTATAGAAGATTTGCAAAGCATTATTTAAGTCATTTGTTTATTTATTTTTGGAAAGCACACTTCCTGGTCCCCTTGTGAGCTGTGAGGTGGTCAAAATTGACTGGAAACGAGTGGAAATAAATGCTATTGAGGTTATTAATACTCTACGAACAACAAAAGGCCCATTTTATGTGATTTTAGTTGTTTTTTTTATTTTTTAAGAAAAAATCCAGATCCAAAACCAAAACACGAAAACAAAACACAAAGGTGAGGTTTTGGCAAAACCAATCCAGATCCAAAACCAGGGGAGATCCAGATCCAAAACCAAAACATGGGGGTCAGCACACATCTCTAACTAATTGTGAGTGAGCCCACTCCCTTGGCTGAGAAGCTACCCCACACATGAATGGTCTCAGGATGCTTTACTGTTGGCATGACACAGGACAAAGAGCTCATTCAGCCCTGCTCTCAAGATGCGGCCGCTCGATTTAAAAAAGGGCCTGGATATTCAAATTCCACGCTCGCACTGCATGGCGTAAGGACACCCTCTATGTCTTAGCGAGCTAAGGCACTGAGCGCTCCCTAGTGGTAGTCCCCCCCAGCTGTGCCCCCAGTGGTAGTCCCCCCTCAGCAGTGCCCCCAGTGGTAACCCCCCCAGCAGTGCCCCCAGTAGTAGTCCCCCCCAGCAATGCCCCCAGTAGTAGTCACTCCCAGCAATGCCCCCAGTGGTAGTACCCCTCCAGCAATGCCCCCAGTAGTAGTCCCCCCCAGCAATGCCCCCAGTAGTAGTCCCCCCAGCAGTGTCCCCAGTGGTAGTCCCCCTCTATGGAGTCCCCATAGTAGTAGTAGTAAACACCCCCCCACCACCCCCAGACTGACAACCAAAAAAAAAAATCCACTTACCTTGATCCACACTCCGGCATCTGCTCCTCCGTCCAGCATCCTCACAGGCCAGCCCGCTCTGCATGATGGGAGAGATGTCATGACGTCTCTCCCATCACCCACTGCGGAAGCCGGAAGAGCCCGGCTCCGGCAGTGGGCGCAAGGCAAGCAGCCGATGAGAGTCTATCCGACTCTCATCAGCTGCAGAAAACAAACACACAGACGGCTGTGTGTTTGTTATACTAGTAGTGTAGTGCGAACTGCACTTGTGTGCAGTCCACACTACCGCCTTGCCTGGGTGACTAACTAGCATATGTCTCCTCCTAGGTGGCGGCCATTTTGGGAGGGCCATTTTCAGCAGACTTCATGCGGACGGCTAATTCCACATGGATCTGCAGCCACCGCGCCCCACAAGCCTCCGAGCCCCCAAGCCACTGTGGGGTCTGTGGGGGCTGTAGTTATGCCACTGTCCAGCGCAGATGTAGACCCCCTAACAATTGGATATGTACATTCAGCATCAGATGCACGTACATCTTTGAATCAGGCCCTCTCAGCATGAAGCGGAGCATACAAATCATCAGCCGGTATCTGTAGTGGGTAGTGGTGCTTCAATCATACATGCCTACCCTCCTGGTTTTCGCAGGAGGCTCCCAATTTTTTGGGTAACACCCCGCACCCCCGGAAGGGTAGGCATTTCTCCCGCATTCTGCCCACTTCCTAGTGAAGTGGGCAGAATTAGGAGAATTTCCGGGGCAATCACAGGTGTCCGTGCAGGGGGCGGGGCTTAATTACGCAATTGTACATGATTCGCGTCATTTGGCTCTGCCCCCTATTTAAATTTAATCCAATCGCGGGCATTTTACCGTGAGGGGGTGGGGCTTAATGACATTATTCATCAGGCCCCACCCCCATCGCCACCCATCTGCCTCTCCTCCCAGGGCTACTCCTGGGGAAGAGACAGCAAAGGTAGGCAACTATGGCGTGAATAGGTGGTAGCGGAATGCTGTGGGCCCGGCTATATCCCGGTATATAGCAGGGTCTCACAGAGTGGAACATGTCTGTGGACTTGATTCAGCAAGGAACACACGGATGCAGAGGCACGCACCCGGTTGCTGCGAGAATATGCTAATGAATGCATATGCACGACAATCGCAGCAGAATAAGCAGAAGCCCAGCATTACATAATAACACCTACTTCCCTTTACTTGTGTCCTCTATACCTGGCAATACAGCAGAAACATTGGTAACATCGAGAACCATCAGACCGATACACACAATAGTGGTTGACCTTAGAATCCCGCAGACATAGCGAGACTTCCTGTGTGCAACTAGACTTCAGGCTGTGTCTGCAGCCGCAAGGGCTTAATTATGCATACATCTGAAACGACGTCCAAACGCACAGGCATGCCTGTGTTTGCCCAACCACTCCCCTGTCACCATCCACAAACGGCACTTCCTGTCAATCAAATGTCCCCGGGGCTGCAGACTCCCTGCGTACGCATATTCCATCGCACTGGCCAGTCCGTGCACTGTTATGCATACGCATGCGCAGAGGAAAACCATTGACCGATTGCATGCGTTCCT
This sequence comes from Taudactylus pleione, assembly GCA_031769625.1. Taxonomy (NCBI): domain Eukaryota; kingdom Metazoa; phylum Chordata; class Amphibia; order Anura; family Myobatrachidae; genus Taudactylus; species Taudactylus pleione. The sequence continues at coordinate 6,536,949 of JAUIMM010000081.1, read as the reverse complement.
TGCTGAATCAGCCCCAGTGTCCCACTGTGCTGCTCATACACAATAACAAGATAGCGCTGCTCATACGCAGAAGTACAAAAGACAGCCATCTTGGTAAAGGTGATTGCTTCACCTTATGGGCAAAGATGGAAACATCAGCATAGCGCTCTCCATATTCCAACAAATGATTGATATATATTCAGTTTTGCCTTTCATACACTGATCTAACGCTGTTTATCCGGCAGGAAAACCTTGGTCATTACTACTGTGTGGAATACTGTGTGAGGGGACTACTTTGTGGCATAATGTGTCTAAGGGGTATTATGGTGTAGCATAATGTGAATAAGGGGCACTACTGTGTGGCAAAATGTGTATAAGGGGCTTTACTATATGGTATAACGTGTATAAGGGGTACTTTGGATTTAATATGAACATACACTACTGTGCGGTGTATTGTCAATAATGGACACTACTGTGCAGTGTAATGTGAATTGGTACTTTTGTGTGGCCAAATCCCTTCCCCAAGAGGTGCGGCTCCCCTTTATTTTTGGTGCACGTCTTCACTGCTCACTATCCCCGTTTAAAATATATGGGGGGGGGGCACCAATGCTTTATCTGGCACAGGGCACCAAAACGCCTAGTTACTGCTCTGCTCGCAGCCCATAGTGGTGCTGAAATAACCAGTCTTCGCTATTAATGTCAATTCAATGTATAAATATCATAAAGCAGTAATTTTATTTTAATTGTGTTTTTTTTTGTATTATTTCAATCTCTTGCTTTTTTACCCAACTTATACACCTTTTACACCGGAGCTAAAACCCGGGTTTTTGAAGGGTTAACCCGGGCAGCTCCCTGGTGTAAAAGGGGAGAGGGTTGGATCCTCGGGTCGAGTGACCCAGCAATCCAACCCAGGTAAATAGCAGGGCTTAACACAGGCGTAGCCCATGAAACCCTGCTGTGAGAACAGCGCACTCTGGGTCATGATGACCTGGCGTGAGCTGCAAGCCGGCCGATTGGTCCGGCTTCAGTGGTGCTTGGAGATGACGTCATCTCCAAGCGTCCCCTTTCACGCCGGGAGAGCCGGTTCTATGCAGACCCGACTCCGGTGTGAGTGGCGCCAACTCGGGAATATCCCGAGTCGGCGCCGGCTAAATTCCGGGTCTGATCCGGATAGGAACTCTGTTCCAACTCTGGGTCAGACCCCAATTTTGGTGGTAAAAGGGGTGTAACAGTCTTCAAAAATGGAAAATAGACAGGAGCAGCAGATTAATGAAACAAGAGGTGAGAGGAGCTGATTGATTGATTGATTGATTGATTGATTGATTGATTGATTGCAGTAAAAGAGAACTTTGGTGAATATGGAGATGGTAAAGGAACAGATGTATAATAAATGGCAGGTGTATAATAAGAAGCACATTACTAGAGATTATTATGTGCACTTCCCCTTTATGGAATGTAGAACATCAGTGAGGTCACTGCTGTAATGTCATAATGGTAACTCTGTATAACTCTGCAACTCTGCTGTTGCTGCCTCTCTCACAAACTCAGAACACTGACATAGTAGCATTATCATTGTTGTCATTAAAAAATCACTGTACATCTCTTGCAACCTGATATTTTCCTTAAATACACCCAGCGCCCTGAGGGAAAGATGCCCTGGGTAGGTAAGTAACTTGTCAAAGACAAAAGAGCCTCACTTTTATGTGTCTGCAGATTTGGAGCTTGACTACCCTAAAATATGACCTTGAGCTTATTTACTTCTACCATGTGAGGGTCTAGCAGGACAACGCAGCTATTGCTATATCTTAGCGATTGGGGTAAACTTGGTGCTTCTCAAAAGGAGGTGGCCTCTTCAGCAAATTGAGCAGCTTTGCGAGGAATGGGAATTGGGTAGTGTCAGGAGATGTGGACAAGAGCTATATTAATGATACACAAGACGACACAGAAAAAGCTAATAAGCGAAAAGCGACAAAATGAAGTTTGAAGACAAAAAAAAAAAAAGATATTAACGATTTTTTCAATAATTATGATTTTGTTTCTATTATTGTTTGATTTTATTATTTTATTATGTAATTAAGACAAAAACACAGTGATATCATCTACACTTCTTCGTATTTCACAATAAATATGTCAAAAACAATTAAACTTCTTGTTTTTGCATAAAAATGTATGTAACCCCCTTATAGGTAAATGTGATGTGGTAATTTTTTTAATATACTATTTCTTGATGTACACAGGAGTATAATTAAGAATATAAAAGTATTATTAAAAAAGCTTTCAATACTTTAAATTTTTCAGACCTGTGTTATTTGTTAGTTTTTGAATCTATAATTTTTTAAACCTATTCTACTAGTCTTGAGTCAGCTCACGCTCGGTTTCTCATAACTGTTGTGGTTTTAGAGACCTCTCTGGCTCCTCCTGTGGGCACTTCTCACTAGGAACAGCCATGTGGCCATCTTGGATATTTTCTAGGGACCCTTACATTCCATTTTTTCCCAGTATGGGCTTCTGACTAGAATCTCCCAACATTCTTGTTTGAGAAGTCCTAAAGAGAACATCACTTCTCTTATTACACTTACAGGGGCCCATGCAGAGTTTCATGCAAGCCGGTCGCAATTGCACTTGCATTGCATGCTTGAAACTACCTGAGGGTATTCTACCTCGTATGCCAAGGTGTTCACTCCTATGCAACCACACCATATGCTTGGTTTCATAGCTGTCATCATTATTAGCGTGCAATTGCACCAGCCCGATCCCTGGTGCAAGAGATAAATGTGAAATGAAATGGATTTCTATGTACATATAACTCGGTATAGCCATCAATTACATCTACACACCCTCAGCAAATGCCACATTGCCATCCAGTTACGCTTATTCAAGTGGAGATGGGTTTAAGAGGGTTGGGTATGGGATGCCAGCTCTCGGGATCCTGATGGTCAGAATACCTATGCTGGCACCCCGACAGGGTTAGGATACCGACAGCTGTCAGTAAGTATCTTACCCCTACCCTTACCCCTAAACCTAACCCTCTTTCCCCGCACCCTAAAACTAACCGTCTCCCCCCTAGTGCATAACCCTAACCTTTACCCCCTAGTGCCTAACCCTAACCCCTTACCATCCCCCTAACCCCACTACTTACTGTCAGGATGCCGGCTTTCGGGATGCCAGTTGTTGGGATGCCAGCATTGGCATTCTGAGTGCCGACATCCCGACCTCCGGATTATAAACTGCGTCCCGTGAAAAGGCCTCTGCAGAAGAGCAAAAATGACATTACAAATTGCAATTTACTTGGCTCCCTGCACTTCTGTGACCTGGTAACTGACCCTTATTAATTTAGAAAACCATTGAAAGTAACATATTAAAACACAAACAAGAGGAACAGAGCTAGAGAAAGTGTTGCAGTAAAAAGGGTAACATATTGTAAAGGTTAGTAAGCCACCAATCAATTTCTGTCTGTTAACGATCCCTGTAGGCATTTTACAGGGTTATTACCAGTTGGAGAAACAAAGGATAACTTTATAAATTAACTTTTGTAAGTATTTTCCCTTGCAGAATTTTAAAAGCAATATTTTCCTAATTAGCACACCCTTCCGCCCACATAATTAGTGCTTGACCTATGTGCATGGAACCTCAGCATGGGACTCATAACTCAGGGCACACAAAATGATAGGGTGATAGAGGCTGTAATCACAAGGGGGCTATTACTTCACAAATACTCTGCTTAAAAATTTATCCATTATAGTGATTATCTGTATCCACAGCCATGTCATCATATGCAGAAATAATGCTGATTTTATGGGTCTCCAACTGATCCTCTGACATCACCAGCACACTTCCCATGGAATAATCGCTGAGCTGGAAAATGCTTAAATGTATAAAGAGGGTGATTTAGTTGGTTCCTTAAACCAGTGTCTGTGGAAATTACTTTAGGTGGGTTCATGAATTTTGGCAAATGATTGAAGCCATTTTTTCTAAAAGGAAAATGATGGTAGTGTTTTTTTAATGAGATAATTTATTTTACATATATATGATATAATTTTTCGCTTTTAAGTAATTTCCGGGTCATAAAAATGAATGTGATGTGATTGCTGCCACTAACATATTTTAACATATTTATTATGTTGCCCAAAATGGTGCCCACAAAATGTACTGTAAGCTTACTGAAAAATAATATATAATATAATGATATAGTATACGTTCACTGCTTATTTGCATGTCTAAGTATTTGGGAACACATACTGCTTATATTCTTATGTTATCAGTGCTAAATGTAACATTTCTCTATATTTAGGGAAGAGTATAAAACCCCTTCAGTAGCCGTACCTGGAAGTGACGTAAGTAAGGGCGGAAGTGGAGGTTTCTGTCCATACTTTCCACGAAAATAAGAAAGTTGGCCCCTTGCAGGCTCGCTTCACTCACCACGCTGCGGGCACGGTGGCTCGCTTCACTTGCCACATGAATATATTCCCCCTCTACGCCCACTTGGATGGTAGGGAATGACATTGGACACTGGCAGATGACGTCATCGTACATCTACGGAAGGGGATCTATCTCTTCCCCTATATTTAGTGACAACCTTACATCTTCCATAGCTGTTCTCTGCTGCAATTTACATTTCTATTCTATTATTGGCTAAATATTGCCTAGTACTCTCCACCTAAAACGAATGCTCTGATTGGCTGTTCTTACAGCTCTCCCACTTCCTCTCCTGCACATGCCATTGCTTCTTTTTTCAACAGTGGCATACTTTGTCTCATGTATATTCGATGTCTAAAGGTGCATACACACTAGACGATATGCTCCCTGAGCGATATCGTCTAGTGTGTCCCCGGCAGGCTGTGCTCAATGTCGTTCATGACATTGAGCACAGCCGCTGAACAATATCATTAACGATATCGTTCAGCGCCGGGCTCTCTCCCCCATTCCCTGACATGCAGCAACCTGACGAGATCGTCAGGTTGGCCTGCATGTCAGCCCGATGAACGATGATGACGAACGACCCGCGGGAACGCGCGTCGTCGTCATCGTTCATCTTTTTGGGCTTAAAAATGGGCGATAAAGTGGACGACTGAGCCATAAGTGGTGCTTTCATTTTCTATTATCTATAAATAATAGAAATCTATAAAAGTGGAAAGTTTTATCAGCTCATCTTCCGTTCAAAACTTTTTTTTTTTAAACATATTTTATTGATGGGTTTGTACAGGATAGTAATTGAATTATTGGTACATATATAGCAATAGTACAACAAAGACAATTCCAGAAAACACAAAACAAACATTTTACATGTGTATAGGATTACAGTTATAATCAAAACTTTTGCCAGAGAGATGGCTCTAAGAAGGGGGGGGGGGGGGGCTTAACTGTGAAATTTACATTGAGGAGAATAGGAAAACATTCCATTCGCAATAAAATTGTTATCATTAGCACACAGAGTAGCAATAAGGGCTGACCAGAGTATAAAATATAATTACACTCAGAAAGGAACACCATTACTAAGAACGTCTAAGTTATACCATGAAGTGAGCTGAAGACATTTCCATATATCGTTTTTCAGCATGGTGGATGAATACGAATATATGGAAGTCAAGTGTCTAAAAATATCTCAACTAATCTTTATTTGAGGAGAGATGCCTCTGTCTAATCCATCATGGACAAAAAGGATATCCTAGGAAGTAATAATGCCATTGGCGGGGGATCCGATGCTATCCATTGTGATAAGATACTTTTTTTGGTGGCCGCAGCCAATTTAGTGAGTAAAAGACAATTGCCCTTAGTAAGTGTGACATAATTATTATGAGGATAGAGCTTCCAAAACGCCTATTCTTTGGAAATTTTAAACCTAATCTTCAAGGTATTAACAGTGGCGGACCTTACCTAGGGGCTGCAAGGGTGCTGCCCCCCCCCCCCCCCAGTAAAATAAGCCACTTAAGTGAGTCAGTGCAGTCCGTGACTGCACTGGCTTCAGAGTGACTGCAGGTGGCTGAAGACAGGCAGCCAGGGGGAGGTGTCCCTTCCCCCTGGGACTGCCAGTCCGGGCTGTGATCCGGGCTGCCAGTCCAGGCTGTGATCCGGGCTTCTCCGGGCTGCAACCAATGCAGCCCCAAGAAGCTGGTGTAATGTGTGCGCATGCGCGGCACCACCGTCGCTCATGCACATGCGCCGGTCCCGATGCCTGCCAGAATGATTGAGCAGGCGCCGGGACCCAGGCTAGCAGCAGCAGTAGCCCCCCTCAGGTAAGAGGGCAGGAGCCGCTGCTGATTATTAATGTAACCTTAAAGTTCTCGCCATAAGCAATGTAATATGTCCGCGTCTGAAGCATTACACTTGTAACAATTAGAAGTAGGGGCATCACCTATGAGAAATTTTAACTTCGGAGTAAAATATGCCCTGTGTGAAATTTTCAAGTGCATATCCATATAAGAAACAGAGACTAACTGTTTATTCATTTGAACATATGATGTTAAAATAGCTTTCATGGTTAGATCCGGAAAATCAGCCTGCCATCTCAGTAGCCCGGTATTACCTGAATGAATATTAAGCAGGGATCTGGAATTGGAATATATATTAGATATAGAGAAAGTACCCTGAGGTCTGTGACGGAGCGCACCATCCAGTAAACACTCCCAATCTCTGTCGGTCAACCCATGTAAGGTCGTTTGCACATAGCTTATTGCCTGTAAAAGCGAGAATAAAGGCATTTGTAATGCCGGAAGCATTTTATGAAGCTGGGATCATGTAAGTGGTTACAAATTTTGAGCGTCAAGAAATTGGTATATATACTGTACCTCAATCCACCCAGGAACCACAAACGAAAATGTGGGGATAGCCTATTTGAAGTAAATGAAGGATTGCCCAACAGTGGTTGAAACAGGGATGTTTGCCACGCCATACAAGTTGTATGCAACAATATATTATCCTTAAGCTCTTTAGGAAGATTCAAAGGATGAGTGTGTAAGAGGGAGACTAGATTTTGGTCTGGAATAAAAGCCTGCTCCATAGAACAAGTGGTGTAGGTATTAGCGCCACCTATTTCTGTTCCTACCTTAACCAACTTGTTTAGTTAGACCCTACACAGTTCATGTTTCCAGGTCACCCAGCAGGCACACAGGTGTATTCATTACTCACTGACACATTTTAAAAGATCCACAGCTGGAGCTATTTATGTCACTTGTGATTCTGTGAGGAGACCTAGATAACATCCACACACAGCAGCTTTGAAGGAGACCTAAGCAGCAGACACAATTTCTGTCAATTTAGCGTTAAATATTTAATACATAAGCAGTTTCCTTATTTGGGTGCCAACAAATATGCCTTCTTTAAGCTTTGCTTCACATCATTTCAGAAAATGTTCCTTCAGAAAACTGAAATCCTGGCTTTTTACACAATTAGGCCAATGTGAAGCGGAGGTAAAATTATTTTTTGCGGCTCAATCAATGGAGTGTACTTGACATTTTTCTCTCTAGCAGCATAGGTTTCTCTCTCTGGCCACTTCTTTGTGATATAGGGCTCAATTTATTAACATTATTTTTACTAAAATAAAGTGAAAAAGGGTGTTTTCACACCCTTTTCACATTATTTTAGTATCACCTTTAGTTATTACAGGGCAATTGGAGTAGAATTCCTAAAAATTCTACTCCAACCCCTAAGTATCACTTATTTTTAGTAAGCAGATCGCATTTCCCATAATTGTAATGGGAAATGTGATCCGACCAGAGTTACTAAAAATAAATTGTAAAAAAATTCCGGGGAAAGCCCTGTGATAATAACTCCACCTGGAGGTGGCATTATCCAGGGTCTCCCCCGGTTACCGGACTCCTGCCCTGCTCTAACGGGGAGAGCAGAGCCGGGAGTCGGCCCCAGTAATCAGCTGTGTGGTCTAAACAGACCACATGCTGATTCACAGTAAAAAAAAGAAAAAGAAAAAATTTTACTTACCCGACTCCAGGGACCGGTGGTCCAGGATCCGGGTGATGTCTCCCCTCCGGTCAGCTGGTCTCCCATGCTGCACTGTGTCCCGGTCATCAGGTGATCGGGTCCCAGTGCAGTATGAGATATCACCTGACTGGAGGACATGAAAGACATCACCGGAGCCCGGATCATGCAGGTAAGTGTAATTAAGGGAGAGGGGGGGTCCGCGATCGTGGGGGCGGGGCTTAGCGCCGGGGGTAGCAGCGACGGTCGGTCCGCGCATGCGTGGGGCACTGGTCACAGCATTTTTTTGTGAAAATACCGTGACTAGTGTGCGGAGGGGATTCGCAGGGACAGAGCTTTCTCGCAAGCTCTGTCCCTGCAAGGGATTTGTAGTAAATCCTTGTGATATTGCCTGAATTCGCAATGCGAATTCAGTCGGTAATATTACACTACAATCTGCATTACCAATGCGGATTGTAGTAAATAGAGCTCATAGTGATTTTTAGTGTCTCTACTGCCCCATAAACACAGAAAACAGCAGTACTTTGTGAATCTACCTAGCAAACCTAACAACAGATTCCCTCCAACAACACAGCCATACTGTCATAAGTTTCTTTCTGTATCTTCTGACTCGCTTTCCTCTGATGTCCCTAATTCACTGGAACACACACAAGGTATAGGAACAGGCAGTCCTTCTCCATGAGGCACAGGTTTTACAGCTGAAGACACATTGGGATATTTGATAGTGTGCTTAGTTCTACTGGAATCCCCAGCAATATTATTTAGACAAAAATAACAGTCAGTACAGTGGTCCTTAGGCTCACGCCATACCATTGGGACAGCAAACGGCATCATACAGCGATTTCCTTTCAACTATTCTGTAAGATTAGTTGCGCAGGTTTTGCAGGATATATGGGGTGCTCAGATTTTATCCTGACCACCAAGAGCACAGAGTCTAAGTATATTTTATAAGCCATCTTTATCAAGGCGCTAGTAGGCTTTCTCTGATGTCCTTGGTGTGAACTTACAGCCAGTAGTGTGAGGGATACATATCTCCTTATGGTGATGAGCAATCAGTCAAAGTGCTGGGACACAGAGACGGACGCTGATTCATGAAGCAGCCCACTGTAAGAACACACCTGGTTGCTGATGATCATGGTACACTTCGGGGAACTTCCTGCTTACTTTCCACTCTGCACACCAGCCGAGAGCCGCAACAGGAGCCAGTGAGCAACATTGCAGTCAGCACTAAGAGGAAGGTTCTGCCCCAGGACTAGCACATGGAGGAGAATGAGGATGATGAGAAGGGAGATTCTGATGACATAGAGGATGAGAGGTCTGGGCAGGATGCGTTCCCCATAGTGCAGGCAGAAAGGAGTCTTGCCAAGTACTTCCTGTCATTAAATACTTTGATATATTTAAATCAAATACCTTACATGATATCAAATTGCTGATGGTATATTTGCATTCTATGGACAAAATTACATTGGTATATATCATGTCAGCTAAAAGGGAGAGATCTATGCATACGATGTTGTCTTACCCAGGACCACATGCTGTAGTAAATATGAGATCAGCTTGCTATTTTTTTTCATACTTGTCTACTCTCCCGAAGTGTCCGGGAGACTCTCATATTTGGGAAAGCTTTCTTGGACTCCCAAGAGAGCAGGTCAGCCTCCCATAGCTTCCCATTTCCTCCAGAAAAGTGGATGGTCGGAATGCTCAACAACACAATACTAGGTGAATTGCTTTAATGTGGACCTGCTCCCACTGCACAACACCATAAATCAGGGAACCGTATAGCAGGGGGGAGGGGTGGGCCATGTTGATGTGATTCCAAGCACCACTCCTCCAAATCTTCCTGGCTTCTATCTCCACATTTTATTCTTCCATATTATTAGATAATCGTCTGTTGAAATTTCCAGCTCCCTAACATCATGTCTTCGAAATCTAGAAATTTTGAAGGCTGGAAGTATTGTTTTTTTTTTTCCATATACGGTAAGTCCATGTTTATATGTAGCAAGTCTTCTAAATTGCAATGGATTTTCCCTGTTAGTTTTCTATTTCATTTTGAATAAAAAAGAAACTTTAGGAATCAATGGAGAGATATCTACTAGAAGAGATTTTTTGAATCAAAAAGAAACTTTAGGAATCAATGGAGAGATATCTACTAGAAGAGATTAATGATTTGATTCTATCAATTCAGAAATGTAGTCAAACTTAACAAATTTGCTATTGGTGAATCCATTTGCCAGATAATCCTGATTTATAAAAAAAAATAGCTGAATAAATAACACCCAGTGGCCAATCAGGCCAATCACAGTGCATGGGACATGAAAAAGCAAATCAACACTCAACAAAAATATGTCACAAGTCTATAGAATTACAAAAAGAGCTTACAGTCTATATCATAATCTTTCTACCTGGACTGTATAGAGGAAAACAACCGTGAATGTTATATGTGACTGTAGCCCAGACAACTGAACATTTGTGTACACACTATATTTCCACATAGGTATGTAAACATTACTGTAGCATTGCCTGCCTTGCGACCATCACTGTAACACACTGACCACTGCAGAACACAATTGTTTTTTGTACTTGTCACTGAAGCCATACTTATCGAGCCAGCTTATTTATTTAGTGCTTAACACACATTTTTGTTGACACTTGACAATAACTGTAATATCTATCTACGTGTAGGAACAGGTAACTTACTGTCGGAGTTTATGTTATAAAGTTACAAAGGTAAAATGGGCATTATTTTTTGCACATGAAAGGGAATTAGTCCCAGTGCAGCACAAATCCGTCACTCGGTCATACAGTACGACAAAGCACAGCAACCCCATGTAAGTTGTAATAACAAAGGGCCTGATTCAGAGCCGCTCGTAAGCAGCAGTACGCTCGTTCCGAGCGATGTTCGCACTTCTGCGCATGCGCGAACCAGTCAGTGCGGCCGAAAATCGTTTGTTCGCTATATAGCGAATGCCTGCTACTTTGAGTGACAGGATGAGGCGTATGTGGGTGGTAACAGGGGAAGGTGCTTGAAAACGGGGAGTGGAATTAAGAATGCAGGAGTGCTTAAAGGTCAAAACGGGCGTTTCATGGGTGTGCATAATTAAAACAGCAGCGTCATTGACCACGTCACCTGGTTGTTTTATAGTCAAAACTGCTCGCAATATAGTGGTAGGAAAAACCAGCCACAAGAATAGCGAGCAGTTCATACGCTGATCGATGTACTCGATTAATCTAATAAATAGCGGACATGACGTATGATGCGAGCAGCCAGGGGGCGTTTTTTACAAAATAGCGGACGCAGGTTTTGTTCGCTCGTTCAGACATGGAGGCGTCAACAGACCGCAAAGAGCAAACGGTTCATTTGAATAGCCACCCCCTTTTCCTGAACGAACGTCCGCAAATTGCGAACGGCTCTGAATCAGGCCCAAAATTCAGTCATCTGTCACTAACTACCTGGAAAGGAAATATTTACTTACTGTACGATCCAAAACAGATTATGTGGAAGGAAATGTTACAGTATATTCTCTGAATGGCTGTGGTATATTATGTTGACATTCACAATGTCCACAACATAACTTTGACATGGTCTGAAATCTGAATGCATGCGTGCCGACATTCAGTTTCCTCCTTCCGGGTTGAATGTCTGTGCACAGCTTGGAGCGTGGCCGAGCGATGACGCGGTTTTATGGGCCCTCTTCATAATGCCGAAAATATTGGCATTGTGAAGCAGGGGGCGGAGCCAAGATGACGCGATTCAGCGCGAAACACATCATTGGGCCCACCGCTGCAGAGGTTTCTTGTAGTAGTTGGGGGGGGGGTCAGGCGGTAGCCGGGAGGCTTGCCTGCCTTTCCGGGGGGTCGGGAGCGACACTCGATATTCGGGAGGCTCCCGACCAAATCGGGGGGGTAGGCAAGGTTGTCTGAATGTTAACATTTTGGATGTCAACAATTTGAGTATGACAAAATTTAACATGTCAACATTCACAATGGTCACACTGACATAATGTCTACATTGCCAGAGTGTCACTGTTGTGAATATCGACAGTCAGAATTTCAACAATGGTATTTTAAAATAGAACTAACTCTAAACCTAACCCTAATTGTAGTCTAACCCTAACTCTAACCATAATCTAACTCTAACCCTAATCGCAGCCTAACCCTAATACTAACCCTAATCTAACCCTAACCCTAATCGCAGTCTAACCCTAACACTAACCCTAATCTAAAACTAACCCTAATCGTAGTCTAACCCTAACACTAACCCTAATTGCAGTCTAACCCTAACACTAACCCTAATCTAATGCTAACCCTAATCACAGTCTAACCCTAACACTAACCCTAACACTAACCCTAATACTAACCCTAATCTAACGCTAACCCTAATTGCAATCTAACTCTAACACTAACCCTAATCTAACGCTAACCCTAATCGCAGTCTAACCCTAACACTAACCCTAATCTAATGCTAACCCTAATCGTAGTCTAACCCTAACACTAACCCTAATCTAATGCTAACCCTAAACACAGTCTAACCATAACACTAACCCTAATATAACCCTAACCCTAATCGCAGTCTATCCCTAAAACTAACCCTAATCTAACGCTAAAACTAGTCACAGTCTAACCCTAACAATAACCCTATTCTATCACTAACCCTAATCACAGCCTAGCACCAGGGCCGCAACTAGGGGGGGGGGCTGGAGGTGCACGTTCACCGGGTGAGCCGCTGTACCTGGTGCCAGTGACCTCCAGCCCGGCGCTGCAGAGAGGCTCCAAGCCGGACGTCCGCTGGTAATATTTATTACCAGCGGGCGCCCGGCTCCTTCTCTGCAGTGACGCGGTGTAGCCGGAGCCGGAGGTTGGAGTTCTCTCCTGAACTCCAGCTTCCGGCTCTCCCCACGGGCACTATGGGGGAGACGTCATGACATCTCCCCCATAGTTCCAAGGAGCAGCCGGCGGACCGGACGCGACGCTGGATGCAGGAGCGGGGTTCAAGGTAAGTATTTTTTTTTAATAAGCTGCACTACAGGGGCATTATTATGGGGGCAGGGGCATTACCACAGGGGCATTACTATGGGTGCATAGGCAATAAGGGGCATTACTAATGAGGCATGAGCACTACACGGGCATTACTATTGGGGCATGGGCACTACAGGGGCATTACCACAGGGGCATTACTGTGGGGGCATGAGCACTACAGGGGCATTACTGTAAGGGCACTACAGGGATATTACTATGGGGCATGGGCAATACAGGGGCATTACCTCCTTGAAGAAGGCAGAGCCCCTGCCGAAACGCGTTGGAGACCCCCTACATTCTGACACCACAGCCAGCTTACACCAGAGCTCTTCATTCCTGCGGAGAACTCGGTCGAGCCTTGCTGCTTCCAGAACCCTCTCTACCCACCACCCGCAAGGCCGCGCTGGGCATCACACCTAGCAAAGCCCTTCGCACCCCTCTTGATCACCACTCAACCTGCTAGACCCAGGCGACCACGCACCGCCCCCTGGGAGCAACCAACACCAGCTCCACTCACAGCTGTTCATCCAGCAGCAATCCCTAAGCGATCCACACCAGCAGGCACTCACCAGGCAGCAGGAACAGAACGCCAGCAACGCGGTGCACCAAGCCCCACAGTGCACCAGCAAGCCACTACCACACACAGAGCTTGCTCCAACCGCTGACACTGCAACAGCCATCCAACACCGCATCTGCAAAAGGAAACTAACACCAGCTACCAGCAGCCCAAGCCTTTTTCACCAACAAATCCTACCGGTAGGTAAGTGACTCTGAGACTTATACACCTGCGCGGGACGCCGCCAGGGTGTACATCCACAACCGCCAGACCCGCTGCCAACCCACCACTCCCCTCCCCCCGAGACATCCTAAGACTGTTGACCAAAGGTCCAGCAGGGGTAACGTGCCGGTCTATTGAACTGCACGGAAAGGAGCCCCCTAAAAGGGTCCACTCACCTCCCCAGTCTCCACCCACACACACCCCCAAGTGGATCGCTCACCCCACCTGGGTGCCTGGGACCAAACAGGATTAGTACTTTTTTTCCAATAAACCCTTTGGCCCCCATTTCTGCCTCTGTCTTCATTTCCTCACCCACCACCTCCAGTCCATTAGACCCCCTTCCCTCCCTACACCCCATCACTCCACAAACAACATCGAACACAAAAGACCACAACACACTATTACTCCAGCATTACACCCATAGGGCGAGCGCACCCTCCTCACCCTCTACCCCATTATATCGTTACACAGGACCCGGTACTCCTGCTTTTAGGAAGGTGCAGCACCCCGACACAAACAATACATCTCACATCCCATCTGCCCATACAGCAGAGCGCAGTTCTAACCCATCATTTGCATTACTATGAAAGCATGGGCACTACAGGGGCATTAATATGGGAGCATGGGCACTACAGGGGCATTACTGTATGGTGGGCACTACAGGGGCATTACTATGGGGGTATTAACATATGGGCATTACTATGGGGGCATTACAATATGGGCACTACTGCAGGGGGAATTACATGGGGGGCGCCAAATTACTGTCTTGCCCCTGGTGACAAAAATCCTAGTTTCGGCCCTGCCTAGCACCAACTCTAATCTAACGCTAACCCTAATCGCAGCCTAATCCTAACCCTAATCGCAGTCTAACCCTAACACTAACCCTAATCAAATGCTAACTCTAGTCACAGTCTAACCCTAACAATAACCCTATTCTATCGCTAACCCTAATCACAGCCTATCACCAACCCTAATCTAATGCTAACCCTAATCGCAGCCTAATTCTAACACTAATCTAACGCTAACCCTAATCGCAGTCTAACCCTAACACTAACCCTAATCTGACTCTAACCCTAATCGTAATCTAACCCTAACACTAACCCTAATCTAACGCTAACCCTAGTCGCAGTCTAACCCTAACACTAACCCTAATCTAACGCTAACCCTAGTCGCAGTCTAACACTAACTCTAACCCTAATCTAACGCTAACCTTAGTCGCAGTCTAATCCTAACACTAATCCTATTCTAACACTAAGTATAAACTAACGCTAACCCTAATCACAGTCTAACCATAATCTAATGCTAACCCTAATCGCAGTCTAACCCTAACACTAAACCTATTCTAACACTAACTGTATTCTAACACTAACCCTATTCTAACGCTAACCCTAGTCGCAGTGTAACCATAACACTAACCCTATTCTAACACTAACCCTAATCTAACGCTAACCCTAATAGCAATCTAACGGTAATCTAATGCTAACCCTAATCGCAGTCTAACCCTAACACTAACCCTATTCTAACGCTAACCCTAGTCGCAGTGTAACCATAACACTAACCCTATTCTAACACTAACCGTAATCTAACGCTAACCCTAATAGCAATCTAACGGTAATCTAATGCTAACCCTAATCGCAGTCTAACCCTAACACTAACCCTATTCTAACGCTAACCCTAGTCGCAGCCTAACCCTAACCCTAATCTAACGCTAACCCTAATGTTAACCCTAATCTAAAGCTAACCCTATTTGCAGTCTAACCCTATCCCTAATTGAAGCCTGATCTTGGTGCTACCCCTAACCCATTCGGTCTATTGACATTCACAAAGTCAACATTCTGACAATACTGACATATCAGTGTCAACATTGTAAATGTCAACATTTAGACAATGTCAACATTATAAATGTTGACGAAGGGCCCGATTCTAAATCAAACGCAGAAGCGTCTATTGCTACATCCATGCAGCCGAATGTGCAAAATCTGAGACGCCCACTTTAGAATCCATGCATGCTATAATAATGATTGCTATGTCCTTACACTCCACCATTGGCTGCACCATCAAAACTTGCACCAGTCCTGTATCAGGTACAGGTTCTCTGACTGACCATGGCATTCTATGCCTACGGCTGTGCGTTAGTGTCATGTTTCAGCAGAAAGTTCTCTTAGTGGTCTATTTACAAAGCAGTGTTAGGAGACAGTTAGGAGCTGATTGGCTGGCACTTTATCACTTTTCACTCTGTCTCCAAACACTGCTTAGTAAATAGACCCCATAATCTGTTGACTTGAACCATTTATAATGCACAAAACTGCTTTTTCTGGTGATGTCACATGCCTTGACTTGCCTTGGTGCACCTAAATTTCTGCCAAAATGCATGGGCTTGTGGGGAGCTATTTCACCGACCAATGGGTGGAGTTGGGTAGATATCCTTGCTAAGTGTAAGTGCAGTACACAGGTTCACCTAGTTTTGCAACCCTGTACGAAAATTGTAATTCTTTCTGTGGTGCAAGATTATTAAAATAAGATAAAGGGGTGCACCTTTTTGTAAGGGATGTTCTTGCGTTGCAGAAAACACACAGCCATTATCTTACCACAACAATACTTACATTTTGAAAACTATCATACATCTGTCTTTATCAGAACCAAGAGTTGTGGCACTATGCAAAATAAAGACACAAAGGGGTATATTTACTAAGGTGCGGGTTATTAGAAGTGGTTTTGTTGCCCATAGCAACCAATCAGATTCTACTTAACATTTATCTAGCATCTTCTAGAAGGTAATAGCTAGAATCTGATTGGTTGCTATGGGCAACAAAACCACTTATAAAAACCCGCACCTTAGTAAATATACCCCAAAAAGTTAGTTCTGAATAAAAGATCACTCCTTCAACTTGATCATTTGGAGGTATGAATCCACAATTTCCCTTCTGGTCTATACTAATCACAAATAGAGTGGTAAATTCCATCGAGTCTCTAGTGCAATTTCTGAAAAAAAAAATATATTTTTCTTATCACAGAAAAACCCAAATTATAATTTAACATTTTACTAAACTGTATATGAACATTTATGCATTTCTTGAATTTTTATTCAAAAAACTTAATTGTTCCCCCTGGTGGCGAAAGTGACAATGATTCCCCAAAAGACTCAGGGTCTCATTCAGACCCGCTCGCGAGCGCTGAGCGCGTGCAAGCGGGTCGATGTTTCCCAAATGTCAGTGAGAGTGCTCTCGGCTCTGATAGAGCCGAAAGCACTCCAGGGCTTGCGGCAAGGAGACCCTACCGCAGGGTCTCGTCGCAAGCCCTATAGTCGCGATGGTCTTGACCATCGCGACCATCATCATGGATGCTCGCATAAGCTGTGGGTGGTCACCCACAGCTATGCGAGGGTCCAAGAGGCCGCTCCATTTTTATGTAGGAGGGCCCTGATTCAGAGCGAACGCTCTGGTCAGAGCGTCCGGCTCTGAATCAGGCCCTCAGTTTTATGTTGTTCTCTGTTATACAAAATTATATGGTACATTTTTAACTGTCATAAAAGACTTTTGAAAGTGCATTAACCCATCCACTACCAATGGGGATTAGACCCACAATGCATTGCAGGCCTGACCCAACCGCATGCGGTTAACTGGAGTGGCACGTATGTTGCCCTCCAACATTAATTAGTGTAGACAACTGGCTCCAGACCAAATATGCAAGTTTAGCCCACAGTCTTTAAATGAGATTGGAATTTCAAGGCATAAATTAGATGGTTGCACTGAAAACTCTAAATGGAGTTTTGTTTATTATATTTATATCTATGGATTGTCACAAACAAAAATATCATTCAAATAACTTATTAAAAAAAAATTGAGGTAATATTAAAAATATTGTGGCCACAGGCTTTTTGCCACATAGCATGCAAGCAGCTATTGATAGTACCTAGTTTAGATTTATAAATGGGTAGCAAGGTTATGCATTCAAATTCAGTTTATCACAGTGCTTTGAAAAGTATTTGAAAAGCAAATATGGAACATAATGTAGATCAATAGGGAAAATAAAACATTAAGTGCCGAACATTGTATATTACATGTCGGTTTCAGTTGTTAAGTGTTGCCTAAAGTCTTTCAAAACATGTTTGTATTTTTTGAGTTTGCAGAAAAAGACAAAAAACTTGAATATGAATTGAAGCGCACTGTGGTTTGACATAGATTCTTTCTAGCATTGGTAGAAAATGAAAACCCTTAAAACAGTGAGTTATTTAATTCAGGATTTTTGGTTATATACAAATGTCTTTCAACACACATTTCCTTGATCTCTGTAAGAGGGAGCTAAGCAGGATGTCTATAAAAGGTACATAATCTCTATTAATGATGACCTTACATGTCTACCCTGCAAAGAGTACAGTAGCTAACTTGTTGGAGCGACTATAAAAATAGCTAATCATGCACAAATGTCAGCATTTCTTTACAACAAAAATAGTAAGATCGTGTTGGAAGGATCCAAGACAGAGATAGCACTATGGACAAAATGAAATCTCTTTGGTACTAAGTAAACAAACCTAAATAAGCAAACTTATAATATTGGCCTTAAAGTAAACTGGAGGCTTGTTCTAATTATATGTATCTTGCTTGTGAGGCAAAGTAAGGACATTGCAGATGATACTGAACTATTAGTACCAGTTTACTTCGAATCGCTAGATTATAAAGAATGCAAATCCCACCTATCGCCACCCTCTGTGGTGTATGTCCCCATGGGATGTTTCATACATTCCCAGATATACAGTAGTCTGTATTGATATTGATATGATATATAATAATCAAGGGTGAAAAACAAAGGGGGTTGGAGAAAATACGCTGGAAAATAAAACATGGAGTTAAAGATATGGGGGATTTACTAAAACATCAAAGGAAAAGTGGGTTACTTATAGCAACCAATCAGTGAGTGCTGATGAAAATAAAGTGAGAGTAAATTGAAGATATGAAAACAAAGGGAATAACATGCAAACACAACGTAAACTCTGCAGAGGTCCACGTGGATACTGAGATGTTGTGTAAACATAGTAAAAGTGGGAAATTGAAATTGGTCTGTGAAATAGTTTATAGCTGACACCATGTATTACCATAATCCATCACTGATACATTGCCATCCAACTGGGCCCATTGAAATTATGGGGGAGATGTATCAAGCCTTAGAAAGAGATAGATTACCAACCAATCAGTTCCTGACATTTTTTAAACACAGCCTGTAAAGTGATAGTTTGTAGCTTGGAGAGAGATAAAGTGGAGAGAAATAAAGTACTAACCAATCAGCTTCTGTCACTTTACAGGCTGTGTTTAAAAAATGAGTTAGGAGCTGATTTGTTGGTACTTTAACTCTCTCCAAAGCTTGATAAATCTCCCATAATATTCTGTAGCAAAACTACAATGTCCGGTGTTCGAGAAGTTGTGGCTGCATAATATGGAAATCATGTGTTACTACTAGTAATTCATCCATCATGGTTTCATTGCCTTGTAATTCATTTGCCTAAGTGTTTGTTTCAATTGCTACAGCTGCACTCTATCACTTGTCCGTAAGACACAATCAGATTTGACCTGGTAAAGACATAACAAGTCTCTGATTGGCAAGCTAAGTATTGTGAGCTGTTTCTTTCCACCATAAAATTATTTTATATTAGGATACAGAGGTAAAGAAATCGCGTTGTTATGGAGAACTTACATAGCAGTCAGGAAAATCCATTAAAACGTATAAGCTGATGTAGTATTTCATTTGAGTTTTCACTGTAACAGAAATGTGACTACATTAGAATACGGCCATATGAGTTTTTACATTGTAACGTAAGTCATGATGTATTGTTTGGACTAGAGGTGTAACTATGAACAGATCTTCCCACAGTTATAATTGCAGATGCTGTATTGCACTACTTATGTGTGTTATTATTCTGTTTATAATGTATAACTGTAATAAAAGGTATGTCTTTATCAGCTAATTTCTCACTTGCCTCCAATTATACCAGTCTGTAAGAGGAAAACATAATGGTAGCAATGTCTTGCAGCTTTGATGTTCATTATATATGCACACAATGAATAAGAGACTTGGCCCAACGACAGTGTACACTGTAAATAATACACACCACAGTCCTAATTAAGTTTTTTCAGCGTGTGTCTATCAAAATATTCCATCATAATGTAAAGCTTCAAATAACCATTAGATTTTTCATTGCATCCAAGGCAAGTTTCAAATAGGGGCTTATGCAGAGTCCGTAGCAAAATGGGTGTAAATTACTGGGGAAAACAAATGCATAGTGCATAAGTTAGGCCGTACACATCTTGAGTCTCACCCACCACTGCAGTGGCAGCATATCTATCTAGATTACGAGATTATGACAAGTCTTCATGCTTCATGTTGGTTTGCACTGGCCCTGTACCAGGTTTATATGTCCTTATTGAACTTTGCGTCTAATAGAAAGCAGCAGTGAGCGTCAGACATGTGCAGGTCTGCATGGTGCATATGCTTGCGTGTGCTGTCTGAGTGAAATCACCCAGTATACTTTACATAAACTTGCACAGTACTCACCCTGCATCAGCCCTGAAGGATATACATAGATGTATAAACAGCATTAGCTCCTAACTACTACCTCACTAGCTTCTGTCATATAGCATATAACATAACTTATTAGATCCCACGTCCACAAAGATAATCCTCACAGTATTTTGTGAGTTGTTTAAGAGGAGGGCAAATACTTCCCAATTACGCGAAACTAATGACTAAAGCTGAGTACACACTTGACCCTATGTATCCCGGCACGCCTCCATCTCCACAGGATCCTTCTTCGTGGCTGCAGCCGGGCAGTGCAGCTGATGCTGGCATGTGGCTGCAGGGTCCAGAGATCAGTCGACAACTCTGGTCTTGGCAGCGTAAACACTTCCATATTGGTTGGCTGGTCAGCGGTTGGATCTCCTGATTTGTAAGTATGTTTATAAATTATTTGACCCGACCAGGCAGTACACACTTGTCAAATGTCTGACCACCTGGTCGGTTAGGGGTTGGATTGACCGCAGAATGGAAACAGTAGTTTGCAGGAATCTATGACCTGCAAACTTTCTTTGTTCTATGGAATAGGATTGTTACCTAGCAACAGCTGGTGGGTAGGTAGGCAAGCCTCCCGACTGCCGCTGGAGAAGGTAAAGTGAAAAGAATTTTCACTTACCTTTTCCACAGCTGGGGGAGTGGGTTGGTGCGGCTCCTGTCACGTGTGTATGCGCACGCTCGGCGTGCGCACGCACGTCACATGCACAGTCGCGTGGACGTGTGCGCACACGGACATAAGAGCTGATAGGCGCTTATGAGCCGGCAGGGCAGGCGCATGCACGCTGGTCACATGTGCGTGCGATGACCTGCGCTGTATAGCCTGCTCCCTGCAGATTTTATGGAAGCTTACGGATGGCAATCCTGAGGAGAACAATAGGTGGGAGGTGTGTAACCTTGAACTGTGCTAGCATACCAATAAGGACTGGAGACTAAGGGATGCAGAGTGAACAGTATTTAATAGTAGTCTTGGTAAACTTAGACAACCAGGAGTAGATGAAGAACTGACAAATGGAAGGAACTGTTTAAACCTAGGAAAAGTCTTAGAACCAGGAAATATAGGTAGATTTAAAGCTGACTTTTGGCAATCCAAGAACAACGGAGCTCGCCAGCGGGTCGATGGTGGGGTACTGCGCACGCGTGCCACGCGCATGCGCAAGCCCAGGAGCGAGAGAGAGATTCTCTTGCTCTGGGACTCACTACAAAAGGGGCGGCTGTTAATGTTGATCGACAGCTCACCCCGTTTTGTAGGCGGGGCGGGGGGGTTGGTTGCACAAACAGAGGCATTCCCAAAGGAATGCCTGCCTTTTGTGGGAGGCACCACTGACATCACCAGTGATGTCAGTGGAGAGCTTCCTGCTCTCTACCTACCCACCAAATGTTGCTAGGTGCAAGCCTCCCGACGAACAAATGTGTGTACACAGATTTGCTGCAAAGAAAATTTTTGGCTCTTGAAATGCAATATGTTTTTATAACTAGTTGGAGTAACCTTGTTGTGCCCTTACAGAGAACTGATACGTAGTGTATTGTACAGGCCATAAATGCAGATATGTAGTAACTGTGTTCCTCTTTATAAGATACTTTCATAGAATTTTTGGGGATAGTGTTTCTCCTCATCTCTATGGCACTGCATACAATGGCTCTATAAATACATAATTAAATTTATTAATGCTGCATATATTTTTGCCTATTTTTTTACATATATTTATCTATTTTTATTTTAAGAAAACCAAAATGATAAACCAAATTAAGTTGTTGCTAACTGAAAAAAACAATACATACTTTAAGCAATTTGGTCTTTGTAGATTTATTAACATTTCATTTTTAACATTTATAGCACCAGAATATTAATTAATAGGCACAGGTGGAAAATTTATTGTAGTTCCTCCATTTTTTTCCAATTCAAAAATCACTTTTCATAGTAGGGTGTGAAGAGATAATCTAAGGTGCACTGACAGACTCACTAAACTCAGTCCCTGAAATAGCCCCTTTGAGGTAAGGTGTTCCATTAATAAAGGACACATAGCTATTATACATTATCAGTAGCTGGCTGGTCCACAATTGAGATAATTGCCTCAAATTCACATCCCCCATTAAGAAGTGTTATCGCTGTTCAGGGCAAAATGCATTGGCCACCAGTTTACCTTCATTAATGTGCAGTAAGGGACATCAGGACTGTCTTTATTAAAGGTGTCAATTTTGTAAGCTTGAAGCATTTTACATTGGTTTAAGTGGGTTTAGAAATGCACATGGAAGGCACAATACAGGCCTGATGCTGAGTTTTATGCACCCATTTGTGGATCAAATGTTGCGTGTTTTCAAACCACGCATACTGCAGAACACAGCATACACAAGTATGGGTAATACACATTGGGCTGTAATCAGGCATTCTTCTGTAGGCAACGTTTGGAGAAGGTGCACTGATGGAACTGTAGTTTGTGCAGAGTTGGGGGGAAGACTAAGTAATCCCTAGCAGTATCATTTTCATAAAGTAGAGGCTGTATATTCTATGTAAATTGTTGTTGATGATGATGATAAATCCCTGATGATAATGACACATATTAAACCAAGCATACACATAGGTGGTGGGTGAAATGAAAAGATCTATACATCTCTGCATATGGGCAAATATACACATTTAGATCTGTGCGCGCAATGTGGGAGCAATTATGGCTGATTTGTGTTCTACTCTGCATCAGGCCATTATACATCTAATCCAATGTGCCTTGACTAGTGCACAAGTGTGATAGAGCGTGGACACTATGCAAGATAATGTGATCTAAGGGGCACTGCATACGGGTATAATGTGATTTAAGGGGCATTAAAGTGGCATAATTGGATTTGTAGGACACTACAATGTGGCATAATGTGATTTATAGAGTATTACAATGTGCCATAAAGGGATCTAAGGTCTTTGTAAAATGTCATTGTGTGTACTAAGTGCCCTAAAAAGTGGCATTATGTGTACTAAGGGCACTACAGAATGGCATTATGTGTACTAACGGCACTAGAAAGTGGCATTATCTGTAATGAGGACACTATGAAGTGGTATTATGTGTACTGAGGGCACTACAAAGTGGCATTATGTGTACTAAGGGCTCTAAAAAGTGGCATTATGTGTACTAAGGTTACTACAAAGTGGAATTATGTGTACTAAGGGCACTACAAAGTGGCATTATGTGTAATAAGGGCACTACAAAGTAGCATTATGAGTACTAAGGGCACTGCAAAGTGGCATTATGTGTACTAAGGGCACTACAAAGTGGCATTATGTGTACTAATGACACTACAAAGTGGCATTATGTGTACTAAGGGCACTAGAAAGTGGCAATATGTGTACAAAGGGCAGTACAAAGTGGCATTATGTGTACTAAGGGCACTACAAAGTGGAATTATGTGTACTAACGGCACTACAAAGTTGAATTATCTGTACTAAGGGCACTATGAAGTGGTATGTGTAATAAGGGCACTACAAAGTGGCATTATGTGTACTAAGGGCACTACAAAATGGCATAATGTGTACTAAGGGCACTAGAAAGTGGCATTATGTGCACTAAGGGCACTACAAGGTGGCATTAAGTGTACTAAGGGCACTAGCAAGTGGCATTATGTGTACTAAGGGCACTACAAGTTGGCATTATGTGTACTAATGGTACTAGAAAGTTGTATTATCTGTACTAAGGGCACTACAAAGTTTCATTATGTGTACTGAGGGCACTACAAAGTGGCATTATGTGTACTAAGGGCACTACAAAGTACCATTATGTGTACTAAGGGCACTACAAAGTGACATTATGTGTACTAAGGGCACTACAAAGTGACATTATGTGTACTAAGGGTAATAGATAGTGGCATTATCTATACTAAGGGCAATAGAAACTGGCATTATGTGTACTAAGGACACTACAAAGTGGCATTATGTGTACTGAAGGCATTACAAGTGGCATTATCTGTACTAAGTCCATTACAAAGTGGCATTACGTGTATTAAGGGCACTACAAAGTGGCATTATGTGAACTAAGGGCACTGCAAAGTGGCATTATGTGTAGTAGTAGTGGCACTAGAAAGTGGCATTATGTGTACTAAGGGCACTACAAAGTGGCATTATGTGTACTAAGGGCACTACAAAGAGGCATTATGTGTACTACTACTAATGGCACTAAAAAAGGGCATTATCTGTAATAAGGACATTATGAAGTCGCATTATGTGTACTGAGGGCACTACAAAGTGGCATTATATGTACTAAGGGCTCTACAAAGTGGCATTATGTGTACTAAGGGTACTACAAAGTGGCATTATGTGTACTAAGGGCACTACAAAGTGGCATTATGTGGACTAACAGCACTGCAAAGTGGCATTAGCTGAACTAAAGGCACTATGAAGTGGTATGTGTACTAAGGGCACTACAAGTTGGCATTATGTGTAATAATGGCACTAGAAAGTGGCATTATCTGTACTAAGGGCACTACAAAGTGGCATTATGTGTACTAAGGGCACTACAAAGTGGCATTATGTCTACTAAGGGCACTACAAAGTAGCATTATGTGTACTAAGGGCACTACAAAGTGACATTATGTGTACTAAGGGCACTAGAAAGTGGCATTATCTGTACTAAGGGCACTACAAACTGGCATTATGTATACTAAGAGCACTACAAGGTGGCATTATGTGTACTATAGGCACTACAAAGTGGCATTATCTGTACTAAGGACACTATGAAGTGGCATTATGTGTGCTAAGGGCAAAACAAAGTGGCATTATCTGTACTAATGGCACTATGAAGTGGTATGTGTAATAAGGGGACTACAAAGTGGCGCTATGTGTAGAAAGGGCACTACAAAGTGGCATTATGTGTACTAACGGCACTACAAAGTGGGATTATGTGTACTAAGGGCACTACAAGTAGCATTATATGTACTTTGGGCACTGCAAAGTTGCATTATGTGTACTAATGGCACTAGAAAGTAACATTATGCATACTAATGGCAATAAAAAGAAGTATTATGTGTACTTAGGTTACTGCAAAGTGGCATTATGTGTAGTAAGGGAATTAGAAAGTTGCATTATGTGTACTAAGTGCACTGCAAAGTGGCATTATGTCTACTAATGGCACTAGAAAGTAGCATTATGTGTACTAATGGCACTACAAAGTGGCATTATGTGTACTCAGGGCATTATGAAGTGGTATGTGTAATAAGGGCACTGCAAAGTGGCATTACGTGTACTAAGGGAACTAGAAAATGGCATATGTGTACTAAGGGCACTAGAAAGTGGCATTATGTGTACTAAGGGCACAAGCAAGTGGCATTATGTGTACTAAGGGCACTACAAGGTGGCATTATGTGTACTAAGCACTATAAAGTGTCATTATGTGTACAAAGGGCACTACAAAGTGGCATTATGTGTACAAAGGGCACTACAAAGTGGCATTATGTGTACTAAGGGCACTACAAAGTGGCATTATGTGTACTAAGGGTACTACAAAGTAGCATTATGTGAACTACGGGCACTACAAAGTGGCATTATGTGTACTAAAGGCACTACAAAGGGGCATTATGTGTACTAAAGGCACTACAAAGTGGCATTATCTGTACTAAGTCCACTACAAAGTGGCATTATATGTACTAAGGGTACAACAAAGTGGCATTATGTGTACAAAGGGCACTACAAAGAGGCATTATGTGTACTAACGGCACTAAAAAGTGGCATTATCTGTAATAAGGACATTATGAAGTCGCATTATGTGTACTGAGGGCACTACAAAGTGGCATATGTACTAAGGGCACTAAAAAGTGGCATTATGTGTACTAAGGGTACTACAAAGTGGCATTATGTGTACTAAGGGCACTACAAAGTGGCATTATGTGGACTAACAGCACTGCAAAGTGGCATTAGCTGAACTAAAGGCAGTATGAAGAGGTATGTGTAATAAGGGCACTACAAAGTGGCATTATGTGTACTAAGGGCACTACAAGGTGGCATTATGTGTACTAATGCACCACAAAATGGCATTATGTGTACTAAGGGCACTAGAAAGTGGCATTATGTGTACTAAGGGCACTAAAAGGTGGTATTATGTGTACTAAGGGCACTAGCAAGTGGCATTATGTGTACTAAGGGCACTACAAGTTGGCATTATGTGTAATAATGGCACTAGAAAGTGGCATTATCTGTACTAAGGGCACTACAAAGTGGCATTATGTGTACTAAGGGCACTACAAAGTGGCATTATGTCTACTAAGGACACTACAAAGTAGCATTATGTGTACTAAGGGCACTACAAAGTGACATTATATGTACTAAGGGGATTAGAAAGTGGCATAATCTGTACTAAGGGCACTACAAACTGGCATTATGTGTACTAAGTGCACTACAAGGTGGCATTATGTGTACTAAGGGCACTACAAAGTGGCATTATCTGTACTAAGGACACTATGAAGTGGCATTATGTATACTGAGGGCACTACAAAATGGCATTATGTGTGCAAAGGGCACAACAAAGTGGCATTATCTGTACTAAGGGCACTATGAAGTGGTATGTGTAATAAGTGCACTACAAAGTGGCATTATGTGTACTAAGGTCACTACAAAGTGGCGTTATGTGTACTAAGGGCACTACAAAGTGGCATTATGTGTACTAAGGGCACTACAACGTTGGATTATGTGTACTAAGGGCACTACAAAGTAGCATTATGTGTACTAAGGGCACTGCAAAGTGGCTTTATGAGTACTAATGGCACTAGAAAGTAACATTATGTGTACTAAGGGCACAGGAAAGAAGTATTATGTGTACTAAGGGCAGTAGAATGAAGTATTATGTGTACTTAGGGCACTGCAAAGTGGCATTATGTGTTCTAAGGGCACTACAAGGTGGCATTATGTGTACTAAGGGCACTAGAAAGTGGCATTATGTGTACTAAGGGCACTACAAAGTGGCATTATGTGTACTAAGGGTACTACAAAGTAGCATTATGTGTACTAAGGGCACTACAAAGTGGCATTATGTGTACTAAAGGCACTACAAAGTGGCATTATGTGTACTAAAGGCACTACAAAGTGGCATTATCTGTACTAAGTCCACTACAAAGTGGCATTATATGTACTAAGGGTACAACAAAGTGGCATTATGTGTACTAAGGGCACTACAAAGTGGCATTATGTGTATTAACGGCACTACAAAGTGGTATTATCTGTACTAAGGGCACTAGGAAGTGGTATGTGTAATAAGGGCCCTTCAAAGTTGCATTATGTGTACTAAGGGCACTACAAAGTAGCATTATGTCTACTAAGGGCACTACAAAGTGACATTATATGTACTAAGGGGATTAGAAAGTGGCATAATCTGTACTAAGGGCACTAAAAACTGGCATTATGTGTACTATGGGCACTACAAGGTGGCATTATGTGTACTAAGGGCACTACAAAGTGGCATTATCTGTACTAAGGACACTATGAAGTGGCATTATGTATACTGAGGGCACTACAAAGTGGCATTATGTGTGCTAAGGGCACAACAAAGTGGCATTATCTGTACAAAGGGCACTATGAAGTGGTATGTGTAATAAGGGCACTACAAAGTGGCATTATGTGTACTAAGGTCACTACAAAGTGGTGTTATGTGTACTAAGGGCACTACAAAGTGGCATTATGTGTACTAAGGGCACTACAACGTTGGATTATGTGAACTAAGGGCACTACAAAGTAGCATTATGTGTACTAAGGGCACTGCAAAGTGGCTTTATGCGTACTAATGGCACTAGAAAGTAACATTTTGTGTACTAAGGGCACAGGAAAGAAGTATTATGTGTACTAAGGGCAGTAGAATGAAGTATTTTGTGTACTTAGGGCACTGCAAAGTGGCATTATGTGTTCTAAGGGCACTACAAGGTGGCATTATGTGTACTAAGGGCACTAGAAAGTGGCATTATGTGTACTAAGGGCACTACAAGGTGGCATTATGTGTACTAAGGGCACTAGCATGTAGCATTATGTGTACTAAGGGCACTACAAGGTGGCATTATGTGTATTAAGCACTATAAAGTGGCATTATCTGTACAAAGGGCACAACAAAGTGGCATTATGTGTACTAAGGGCACTACAACGTGGCATTATGTGTACTAATGGCACTACAAAGTGGCATTATGTGTACTAAGGGCACTACTAAGTGACATTATGTGTACTAAGGGCACTAGAAAGTGGCATTATCTATAGTAAGGGCACTACAAACTGGCATTATATGTACTAAGGGCACTAGAAAGAAGCATTATGTGTACTTAGGGCACTGCAAAGTGGCAATATGTGTAGTAAGGGAATTAGAAAGCAGCATTATGTGTACTAAGGGCATTGCAAAGTGGCATGATGTGTAATAAGGGGACTAAAAGTGGCATTATGTGTATTAAGGGCACTACAAAGTGGTATTATGTGTACTAAGGGCACTACAAAGTGGCATTATGTGTACTAAGGGCACTTGAAAGAAGTATTATGTATACTTAGGGCACTAGAAAGTAGCACTATGTATACCAATGGCACTACAAAGTGGCAATATGTGTACTTATGGCACTACAAAGAGGCATTATGTGTTCTAAGGGCACTACAAGTTGGCATTATGTGTACTAATGGTACTAGAAAGTTGTATTATCTGTACTAAGGGCACTACAAAGTGGCATTATGTGTACTGAGGGCACTACAAAGTGGCATTATGTGTACTAAGGGCACTACAAAGTAGCATTATGTGTACTAAGGGCACTAGAAAGTGACATTATGTGTACTAAGGGCACTACAAAGTGACATTATGTGTACTAAGGGTACTAGATAGTGGCATTATCTATACTAAGGGCAATAGAAACTGGCATTATGTGTACTAACGGCACTACAAAGTGGTATTATGTGTACTGAAGGCATTACAAGTGGCATTATCTGTACTATGTCCATTACAAAGTGGCATTACGTGTATTAAGGGCACTACAAAGTGGCATTATGTGAAATAAGGGCACTGCAAAGTGGCATTATGTGTAGTAGTAGTAGTGGCACTAGAAAGTGGCATTATGTGTACTAAGGGCACTACAAAGTGGCATTATGTGTACTAGGGGCACTACAAAGAGGCATTATTTGTACTAACGGCATTAAAAAGTGGCATTATCTGTAATAAGGACATTATGAAGTCGCATTATGTGTACTGAGGGCACTACAAAGTGGCATTATGTGTACTAAGGGTACTACAAAGTGGCATTATGTGTACTAAGGGCACTACAAAGTGGCATTATGTGGACTAACAGCACTGCAAAGTGGCATTAGCTGAACTAAAGGCACTATGAAGTGGTATGAGTAATAAGGGCACTACAAAGTGGCATTATGTGTACTAAGGGTACTACAAAGTGGCATTATGTGTACTAATGCACCACAAAATGGCATTATGTGTACTAAGGGCACTAGAAAGTGGCATTATGTGTACTAAGGGCACTACAAGGTGGTATTATGTGTACTAAGGGCACTAGCAAGTGGCATTATGTGTACTAAGGGCACTACAAGTTGGCATTATGTGTAATAATGGCACTAGAAAGTGGCATTATCTGTACTAAGGGCACTACAAAGTGGCATTATGTGTACTAAGGGCACTATAAAGAGGCATTATGTCTACTAAGGGCACTACAAAGTAGCATTATGTGTACTAAGGACACTACAAAGTGACATTATGTGTACTAAGGGCACTAGAAAGTGGCATTATCTGTACTAAGGGCACTACAAACTGGCATTATGTGTACTAAGGGCACTACAAGGTGGCATTATGTGTACTATAGGCACTACAAAGTGGCATTATCTGTACTAAGGACACTATGAAGTGGCATTATGTGTGCTAAGGGCAAAACAAAGTGGCATTATCTGTACTAAGGGCACTATGAAGTGGTATGTGTAATAAGGGGACTACAAAGTGGCGCTATGTGTAGAAAGGGCACTACAAAGTGGCATTATGTGTACTAAGGGCACTACAAAGTGGGATTATATGTACTAAAGGCTCTACAAAGTAGCATTATATGTACTTAGGGCACTGCAAAGTTGCATTATGTGTACTAATGGCACTAGAAAGTAACATTATGCGTACTAATGGCAATAAAAAGAAGTATTATGTGTACTTAGGGTACTGCAAAGTGGCATTATGTGTAGTAAGGGAATTAGAAAGTTGCATTATGTGTAATAAGTGCACTGCAAAGTGGCATTATGTCTACTAATGGCACTAGAAAGTAGCATTATGTGTACTAATGGCACTACAAAGTGGCATTATGTGTACTCAGGGCATTATGAAGTGGTATGTGTAATAAGGGCACAGCAAAGTGGCATTACGTGTACTAAGGGAACTACAAAATGGCATATGTGTACTAAGGGCACTAGAAAGTGGCATTATGTGTACTAAGGGCACAAGCAAGTGGCATTATGTGTACTAAGGGCACTACAAGGTGGCATTATGTGTACTAAGCACTATAAAGTGTCATTATGTGTACAAAGGGAACTACCAAGTGGCATTATGTGTACAAAGGGCACTACAAAGTGGCATTATGTGTACTAAGGGCACTACAAAGTGGCATTATGTGTACTAAGGGTACTACAAAGTAGTATTATGTGTACTAAGGGCACTACAAAGTGGCATTATGTGTACTAAAGGCACTACAAAGTGGCATTATCTGTACTAAGTCCACTACAAAGTGGCATTATGTGTATTAAGGGAACTACAAAGTGGCATTATGTGTTCTAAGGGCACTGCAAAGTGGCATTATGTGTACTAATGGCACTAGATAGTGGAATTATGTGTACTATGGGCACTAGAAAGTGGCATTATGTGTACTAAGGGCACTATAAAGTGGCATTATGTGTACTAAGGGCACTAGAAAGTAGCATTATGTGTACTAAGGGCACTACAAAGTGGCATTAAGTGTACTAATGGCACTACAAAGTGGCATTATGTGTACTAAGGGCACTACAAAGTGGCATTATATGTACTAAGGGTACAACAAAGTGGCATTATGTGTATTAACGGCACTACAAAGTGGTATTATTTGTACTAAGGGCACTATGAAGTGGTATGTGTAATAAGGGCACTACAAAGTTGCATTATGTGTACTAAGGGCACTACAAAGTAGCATTATGTCTACTAAGGGCACTACAAAGTGACATTATATGTACTAAGGGGATTAGAAAGTGGCATAATCTGTACTAAGGGCACTACAAACTGGCATTATGTGTACTAAGGGCACTACAAGGTGGCATTATGTGTACTAAGGGCACTACAAAGTGGCATTATCTGTACAAAGGACCCTATGAAGTGCATTATGTATACTGAGGGTACTACAAAGTGGCATTATGTGTGCTAAGGGCACAACAAAGTGGCATTATCTGTACTAAGGGCACTATGAAGTGGTATGTGTAATAAGGGCACTAAAAAGTGGCATTATGTGTACTAAGGTCACTAAAAAGTGGCGGTATGTGTTCTAAGGGCACTACAAATTGGCATTATGTGTACTAATGGCACTACAACATTGGATTATGGGTACTAAGGGCAATACAAAGTAGCATTATGTGTACTAAGGGCACTGCAAAGTGGCTTTATGCGTACTAATGGCACTAGAAAGTAACATTATGTGTACTAAGGGCACAGGAAAGAAGTATTATGTGTACTAAGGGCACTAGAATGAAGTATTATGTGTACTTAGGGCACTGCAAAGTGGCATTATGTGTACTAAGGGCACTACAAAATGGCATTATGTGTACTAAGGCACTAGAAAGTGGCATTATGTGTACTAAGGGCACTACAAGGTGGCATTATGTGTACTAAGGGCACTAGCAAGTGGCATTATGTGTACTAAGGGCACTACAAGGTGGCATTATGTGTACTAAGCACTATAAAGTGGCATTATCTGTACAAAGGGCACAACAAAGTGGCATTATGTGTACTAAGGGCACTACAACGTGGCATTATGTGTACTAATGGCACTACAAAGTGGCATTATGTGTACTAAGGGCACTACTAAGTGACATTATGTGTACTAAGGGCACTTGAAAGTGGCATTATCTATAGTAAGGGCACTACAAACTGGCATTATATGTACTAAGGGCACTAGAAAGAAGCATTATGTGTACTTAGGGCACTGCAAAGTGGCATGATGTGTAATAAGGGGACTACAAAGTGGCATTATGTGTATTAAGGGCACTACAAAGTGGTATTATGTTTACTAAGGGCACTACAAAGTGGCATTATGTGTACTAAGGGCACTTGAAAGAAGTATTATGTGTACTTAGGGCGCTAGAAAGTAGCACTATGTATACCAATGGCACTACAAAGTGGCATTATGTGTACTTATGGCACTACAAAGTGGCATTATGTGTTCTAAGGGCACTACAAAGTGGCATTATGTGTACTAATGGCACTAAAAAGTAGCATTATGTGTACTAAGGGCACTACAAAGTGGCATTTTGTGTACTAAGGGCACAACAAGGTGGCATTATGTGTACTAAGGGGATTACAAAGTCGCATTATGCGTACTAAGGGCACTACAAAATGGCATTATGTGTACTAAGAGCACTAGAAAGTGGCATTATGTGTACTAAGGGGACTACAAGGTGGCATTATGTATACTACGGGCACTAGAAAGTGGCATTATCTGTACTAAGGGCCCTACAAAGTGATATTATGTGTACTAAGGGCACTGCAAAGTCGTATTATGTGCTATGGGCACTACAAAGTAGCATTATGTGTACTAAGGGTACTGCAAAGTGACATTATGTGTACTAAGGGCACTAGAAAGTGGCATTATCTGTACTAAGGGCACTACCAACTGGCATTATGTGTACTAAGTGCACTACAAGGTGGCATTATGTGTACTAAGGGTACTACAAACTGGCATTATGTGTACTAACTGCACTACAAAGTGGCATTATCTGTACTAAGGACACTAAGAAGTGGCATTATGTTTACTGAGGGCACTACAAAGTGGCATTATGTGTGCTAAGGGAACAACAAAGTGCCATTATATGTACTAAGGGTGCTATGAAGTGGTATGTTTAATAAGGGCACTACAAAGTGGCATTATGTGTACTAAGGTCACTACAAAGTGGCACTATGTGTACTAAGGGCACTACAAAGTGGCATTATGTGTACTAAGGGCTCTACAATGTGGGATTATGTGTACTAAGGGCAACACAAAGTAGCATTATGTGTACTAAGGGTACTGCATATTGGCATTATGTGTACTAATGGCACTAGAAAGAAGTATTATGTGTACTAAGGGCACTGCAAAGTGACATTATGTGTACTAATGGCACTAGAAAGTAGCATTATGTGTACTAATATCACTGCAAAGTGGCATTATGTGTACTAAGGGCACTACAAAGTGGAATTATGTGTACTAAGGGCACTATAAAATGGCATTATCTGTACTAAGGACACTACAACGTGGCATTATGTGTACTAAGGGCACTAGAAAGTGACATTATGTGTATTAAGGGCACTACAATGTAGCATTGTGTGTACTAAGGGCACTAGCAAGTGGCATTATGTGTACTAAGGGCACTACAAGGTGGCATTATGTGTACTAAGGGCACTAGAAAGTGCATTATCTGTACTAAGGGCACTACAAAGTGGCATTATGTGTACTAAGGGCAGTACAATGTGGCATTATGTGTACTAAAGGCACTACAAATTAGCATTATGTGTTCTAAGTGCACTACAAAGTGGCATTATGTGTACTAAGGGCACTACAAAGTGGCCTTATGTGTAGTAAGGGCAGTACAAAGTGGTATTATGTGTACTAAGGGCACTATAAAGTGGCATTATGTGTACTAAGGGCACTATAAAGTGGCATTATGTGTATTAAGGGCATGGCAAAGATAAGATCGTTCCTTAAAAAACTGATGGTGTGCCTTGAATATGTAACCATCTCATTCATGGTCTTATTCAAACCCGCTTGCGAGCGCCTGAGCACTCGCAAGCGGGTCGATGTTGGGTCCTTGTTGGGCTCTCGCAAGCGGATCGATGTTTGGCTCAGAGGGCCTGATTTAGAGCCAGACGCTATTTGCGGATGGTCGTTCCACAAAAGGGGCCGGCTATTTAAATTGAGCACTCGCTCATTGTGGTTTGTTGACGCCTCTATGTCTGAGCGAGCGAACGAAAAATGCACTCGCTATTTTGTAAAGACGCCCCTTTGCCGTTCGCATCACACGTCATCTCCGGTATTCATTTGATTAATCGGGTACATCGAAAGGCATCTGAACTGCTCGCAGTGCTTGTGGTAGGTTTATCCTACTGCTATCAGTGCGAGCAGTTCAGGCTAAAAGATAACCAAGTGACTTGGTCGATGACGCTCCTTTACTAATTATGCACTCCCATTAAACGGCCTTTTTACCATTAGGCACGCCTGCGTTCGGATCTCCACTCCCCCGTTTTCAAGCACCTTCCCCTGTTACCACCTACAAACGGTACATTCTGTTAATCAAATTAGCAGCCCCTCGTTGTTTTACGTGCGCACAATTTCCGACCACAATGACTGGTTGGCGCATGCGCATTACAACCCATACGCATGCACAGTTGTGCGAACATCGCTCATAGCGAACGAGCGTCCGCTTACGAGTGGCTCTGATTCAGGCCCAGAGTCCCCAGTGTGCTGTGAGTTGAAAAAGGTTGAAGGAAAATGAATTTTTCTGCATGGTGCCAATGGCCATGCATCTCTCTGCACAGCAATCAATGCCACTAAAGTCCAACTATCAACCCCTTTATAATTTATATAATTTCAAATCTTGCTCTGTAACCACAACCATCACTCCTCTTTCTTCCAGCAATTGTGTAGTATTGTATTGACAATGACGTGATTGATTCGCTGAGATCATGACAATCACTGATGGATCCCCACATGATATAATCATCCCCAAACAGCAATGTACCATATATGATACAAAGAAAATGAATCAAATGCGTTGATTTTTTTTGTGAAAAGGGCAAAAATTACTCATCAGACTCCAGTCATTATTCAGGGTTGGCTGCAAACTGCTTTACAAAAAGTTTGACAAGATTTGCTATTTAACATGGCTAAAAATACCACATAAGGATATATTCTAATTTTAATATGCAAAGAATATCTTATTTCTTTCACAGTCTCAAAGATAACTTGTCAGCTCCATAATGTTGGGATAAAATACAGGCTTCTACCACCTGTTCAAGATTCTCGCTGAGCAGCACAATTACATCTAGATGCCTTTGGGGTCTATTTACTAAGCAGTGTTAGGAGACAAAGTGAAAAGTGATAAGGTGCCAGCCAATCAGCTCCCAACTGTCATTTTTAAAACACAGCCTGTGAGATGGCAGTTAGGAGCTGATTGACTGCCACCTTATCATGTTTCACTCTGTCTTCTAATACTTATTATTACAACCGTTAGTGTGTCTGCATTATATATCAGTGCCTCCCCCCTCCTTGATTGTAGCAGCCTAGCAAGTCCCCCATCCCTTATAATACCTAATATTACACCCCTCAGCCAGCATTATATATCAGTGCCCCTCCCCTCCCCGATTGTCCCAGACAAGGCCCGAGCTCATATACATAACCTGCACTTTTAGATTATAATATCATATTGATATATATTTTCCAGTTAGTGTGTCCCACAAGTCCTCCACCCTCCACCCCCATAAACCAGGTGGGTACTGACACTGAATTTTAAATAACAATGCTCTCTCTACCACACCCCGCCCCACCTTCCCAGCATGAGAGCAGGCTGATCGTGTGAAATATAAAATGAACAGAAAAAAAGGCACTGGCAGAAGGAAGCACGCATGTACCTTAACATCTTATCCTGCCTCCTCTCTCCGTGCGGGTGACGTCATACGCGCGTGCATCATGACGTCACACGCACAGAACACAGGCAGTGGAGCAGGCACTTGGGCAGCTGCGCTGAGACCCTAGGACAGAGTCGGGAAAGAGGAGGAGCTCATCAGGAAGGAGGCGGAGCAGCAGAGGACAGTGAGTGTATGTATCTGCCGGGAGGGAGGGAGGCGGTGCTGCTCGGGCGGTCCTGTGGACAGCGGCTGCTAGACCGGCCCATATGGCCATCGGCCATTCTGGCATATGCCA
Source organism: Taudactylus pleione (assembly GCA_031769625.1). Classification (NCBI taxonomy): domain Eukaryota; kingdom Metazoa; phylum Chordata; class Amphibia; order Anura; family Myobatrachidae; genus Taudactylus; species Taudactylus pleione. The sequence continues at coordinate 6,500,579 of JAUIMM010000081.1, read as the reverse complement.
GAAGCGCCAGATGGCCAGTCCGGCCCTGACCACCAGGATGGTGACGACATCCCCTTTTAACTTTTGTTTTGTATAGTATTGTACATTGTTGTGGTGGTATAGTGATATTATGGGGTCTATTTACTAAACAGTGTTAGGAGACAAAATGAAATGTGATAAGGTACCAGCCAATGAGCTCCTAACTGCCACCTCACAGGCTCTGTGTGAAAAATGACAGTTGGGAGCTGATTGGCTGATACCTTATCTCCTTTCACTTTGTCTCCTAACACTGCTTAGTACATAGACCCCTTAATGTGTTAAATATCACTGTTATTACTTTTGAAGTCCCTTAAATGTCTTTTGTTGCAGAAAGTGGTGGCCAAACTTAATAGCATATCATCTTCCACCACCATTACAGCAGCTGAAGGCACATCCAACGCCTTTATAGCAGTATCCTCAGGGGTTTTTATTAGGGGTGAGCGGGTTCGGATTTCTGAAATCCGAACCCCCCCGAGCCCCCCCGATCCGAGGCCGATCCGAGTCATGCTCGACTTTTTCCGCCAGACTCGGATCTGATATCGAGGCAAAACGTCATCATCCCGCCTTCCGGGTCTCGCGGGTTTTGGATCCTATATAAGGTACCCACGTCGGCGCCATTTTCTCACTCGGCTGTGGACAGTGAAGAGGTAGGGTGGGAGTTAGGGCTGGCTGGGCTGTGTAGTGTAGTGTAGTGCAGAGTAGTGTTGTGCTGTGCTGTGCTGTGCTGTGCTGTGCTGTGCTGTGCTGCGCTGTGCTGCTGTTGTCCATAGGGGCTGTGTCCACTACTTCAAAGTCCATAGGGGCTGGCTGTGTTGTGCTGTGCTGCTGTTGTTAATAGGGGCTGTGTCCACTACTTCAAAGTCCATAGGGGCTGGCTGGACTGTGTTGTGCAGTTAGTTGTCCATAGGGGCTGTGTCCACTCCAAAGCAAAGTCCTGTGCAGTGTCCCAGTCCTAAAGGGGTGCTGTAGTGTTATCCAGGGGGTGTTCTGTCCATCAGGGGTGCTCCCCCCAAGTGCAAATTTTTTTTTAATTTTTTCTGTGTTTGTGAATTGTGTGCGCAGTAGCCGCACGTGCATCAACAAAGTAGTGCCAAGCGTGCGCCTGTGTCATAAGTAAAGGGCCGGCTGGCTTGACCATTAAAGGGTGCTGTAACCCCCAAAGTACACTCCAAACCAAATAAAAAAATATTTTCTGTGTTTGTGAATTGTGTGCACAGTAGCCGCACGTGCATCAACAAAGTAGTGCCAAGCGTGCGCCTGTGTCATAAGTAAAGGGCCGGCTGGCTTGACCGTTAAAGAGTGCTGTAACCCCCAAAGTACACTCCAGTCCAAACCAAATTAAAAAATATTTTCTGTGTTTGTGAATTGTGTGCGCATTAGCCGCACGTGCATCAACAAAGCAGTGCCAAGCGTGCGCCTGTGTCATAAGTAAAGGGCCAGGTGGCTTGACCGTTAAAGGGTGCTGTAACCCCCAAAGTACACTCCAAACCAAATAAAAAAATATTTTCTGTGTTTGTGAATTGTGTGCGCAGTAGCCGCACGTGCATCAACAAAGTAGTGCCAAGCGTGTGCCTGTGTCATAAGTAAAGGGCCGGCTGGCTTGACCGTTAAAGGGTGCTGTAACCCCCAAAGTACACTCCAAACCAAATTAAAAAATATTTTCTGTGTTTGTGAATTGTGTGCGCAGTAGCTGCACGTGCATCAACAAAGTAGTGCCAAGCGTGCGCCTGTGTCATAAGTAAAGGGCCGGCTGGCTTGACCGTTAAAGGGTGCTGTAACCCCCAAAGTACACTCCAAACCAAATAAAAAAATATTTTCTGTGTTTGTGAATTGTGTGCGCAGTAGCCGCACGTGCATCAACAAAGTAGTGCCAAGCGTGCGCCTGTGTCATAAGTAAAGGGCCGGCTGGCTTGACCGTTAAAGGGTGCTGTAACCCCCAAAGTACACTCCAAACCAAATAAAAAAATATTTTCTGTGTTTGTGAATTGTGCCGCACGTGCATCAACAAAGTAGTGCCAAGCGTGCGCCTGTGTCATAAGTAAAGGGCCGGCTGGCTTGACCGTTAAAGGGTGCTGTAACCCCCAAAGTACACTCCAAACCAAATAAAAAATATTTTCTGTGTTTGTGAATTGTGTGCGCAGTAGCTGCACGTGCATCAACAAAGTAGTGCCAAGCGTGTGCCTGTGTCATAAGTAAAGGGCTGGCTGGCTTGACCGTTAAAGGGTGCTGTAACCCCCAAAGTACACTCCAAACCAAATAAAAAAATATTTTCTGTGTTTGTGAATTGTGTGCGCAGTAGCCGCACGTGCATCAACAAAGTAGTGCCAAGCGTGCGCCTGTGTCATAAGTAAAGGGCCGGCTGGCTTGACCGTTAAAGGGTGCTGTAACCCCCAAAGTACACTCCAAACCAAATAAAAAATGTTTTTCTGTGTTTGTGAATTGTGTGCGCAGTAGCCACACGTGCATCAACAAAGGAGCAGCGCCAAGCGTGCGCCTGTGTCCCATAAGTAAAGAGCCGGCTGGCTCATTTCTTAAAGGGTGGTGTAACCCACAAAGTGCACTACTCTCCAGCAAAAATAAAAAAATATTTTCTGTGTTTGTGTGCGCCTTAGCCGCACGTATATATCAAATCGATATAACATAAATGGAGGACCAAACTTTCTCCGATAAAAATAAAATAGAGAAAGATCAGGAACCGCTTTCTCCTAGTGCTGAAGCTTCTGCCACTAGTCATGACATTGACGATAACATGCCATCAACGTCGTCTGCCAAGGCCGATGCCCAATGTCATAGTAGAGGGCACATACAATCCCAAATGGCAAAGTTCAGGAAAATGACCTTGAAAAAAACATTTAAATCATCTGAAGAGAAACGTAAACTTGCCAATATGCCATTTACAACACGGAGTGGCAAGGAATGGCTAAGGTCTTTCCCTATGTTCATGATTAGTGGTTCAGCTTCACATGACGATGGAAGCCCTCCTCCCACTAAAAAAATCAAAAGAGTTAAGCTGGCAAAAGCACAGCGAAGAACTGTGCGTTCTAAGAAGATATCACAAATCCCCAAGGAGAGTCCAAGTGTGGTGGTGGTTGCGATGCCTGACCTTCCCAGCACTGGACGGGAAGAGGTGGCTCTTTCCACCATTTGCACGCCCCCTGCAAGTGCTGAAAGGAGCACCCACAGTCCACTTGCTGATATGCAAATTGAAGATGTCACTGTTGAAGTACAACAGAATGAGGATACTGGTGTAGCTGGCGCTGAGGAGGAAGTTGGCGAGGAGGATTCTGATGGTGATGTGGTTTGTTTAAATCAGGCTCCGGGGGAGACAGTTGTTGTCCGTGGGATGAAAAAGCCCATCACGGTCATGCCTGGGCAGAAGACCAAACATTCCACCTCTTTGGTCTGGCAATATTTCTATCCAAATCCGGACAACTGTCTTGCCATATGTACCATATGTAAAGGTGAAATAAGTAGGGGTAGGGACATTAACCACCTAGGAACATCCTCCCTTATACGTTACCTGCAGCGCGTTCATAAAAAGTTACTGTCAAGTTCAGAAACTTTGGCTAAGACCGTAAGCAGTCCAGGGACACCTAAATCCCGTTGTCCTGTTGTATCCAAGCGCCTGCAAACCACACCGTCAACTCCCTCCTCGTCAATTTCCTCCTTAGTCAGGATCGGAAGTTGTCCTGCAGGCCATGTCACTGGCATGACTGACTCTCCTATCCGGGATTCCTCCGGAGGATCCTGCATTGCTACGCCTCCTGCTGCCGCTGCTGCTGTTGCTGCTGCTGGGAGTCGTTCATCATCCCAGAGAGGAAGTAGGAACACCACTACTTTTACTAAACAATTGACCCTCCAACAGTCCTTAGCGAGGAGGATGAAGTACGACAGCAGTCATCCTGAAGCAAAACGTATAACTGAGGCTTTGACTGCTATGTTGGTGTTAGACGTGCATCCGGTATCCGCCATTAGTGCAGTGGGATTTAGACAATTGATGGAGGTAGTGTGTCCCCGGTTCCAAATCCCGTCTAGATTCCACTCCACTAGGCAGGCGATACCGAGACTGTACAGAAACGTCAGAAAAAGTGTCCTCAGTGTCCTGAAAAATGCCGTTGTACACAAGGGCCCTCATTCAGAGCCGCTCGTTAGCGGCAGTACGCTCGTTCCGAGCGATGTTTGCACATCTGCGCATGCGTACGGTTTTTAGTACGCATGCGCGAACCAGTCAGTGCGGCCGAAAATCGTTGGTACGCAATATAGCGAGGGCCTGCTATTTTGAGTGACAGAATGAGGCGTATGTGGGTGGTAACAGGGGAAGGTGTTTGAAAATGGGGAGTGGAGATCCGAACGCAGGCGTGCTTAAAGGTCAAAACGGGCGTTTTATGGGTGTGCATATTTAAAACAGCAGCGTCATTGACCACGTCACTGGGTTATTTTATAGCCAGAACTGCTCGCAAATTTGTGGTAGCAAAAACCAACCACAAGAATAGCGAGCAGTTCATACGCTGGTCGATGTACTCGATTAATCTAATAAATAGCGGACATGACGTAGGATGCGAGCGGCCAGGGGGCGTTTTTAACAAATAAACGAGCGTATGTTTTGCTCGCTCGTTCAGACTTAGAGGTGTGAACAGACTGCAATGTGCGTACGGATCATTTGAATAGCCACCCCTTGTTTTTAAACGAGCGACCACAAATAGCGAACGGCTCTGAATCAGGCCCAATGTCCACTTAACCACGGACATGTGGACAAGTGGAACAGGGCAGACTAAGGACTATATGACTGTGACAGCCCACTGGGTAGATGTATCACCTTACGCAGCAACAGCAGCAGCGTCACCAGTAGCAGCATCTCAGAAACACCAGCTCGTTCCAAGGCAGGCTACGCTGTGTATCACCGGTTTCAGTAAGAGGCACACCGCCGACAACCTCTTAGAGAAACTGAGGGAAATCATCGCCCAGTGGCTTACCCCACTTAGACTCTCCTGGGGATTTGTGATATCTGACAACGCCACCAATATTGTGCGGGCATTACATCTGGGCAAATTCCAGCACGTCCCATGTTTTGCTCACACAATAAACTTGGTGGTGCAGAATTTTCTGAAAAGCGACAGGGGCGTGCAGGAGACGCTTTGGGTGGCCCGAAAAATTTCTGGCCTCTTTCGCCATTCAGCGACTACGTGCCAAAGACTGGAGCGCCAGCAAACACTCTTGAACCTGCCCCGCCATCACCTGAAGCAAGAGGTTGTGACGCGGTGGAACTCAACCCTCTATATGCTTCAGAGGATGGAGGAGCAGCAAAAGGCCATACAAGCCTATACATCCACCTATGACATAGGCAAAGGAGGGGGTATGCACCTGACTCAAGTGCAGTGGAGAATGATTTCCGTGTTGTGCAAGGTTCTCCAGCCCTTCGAACTTGCCACACGTGAAGTCAGTTCAGACACTGCCAGCTTGAGTCAGGTCATTCCCCTCATCAGGCTTTTGCAGAAGCAGCTGGAGAAAGTGAAGGAGGAGCTAAGACCGAGCGATTCCGCTCGGCATGTGGGACTTGTGGATGAAGCCCTTCATTCGCTTTGCCAGGATTCCAGGGTGGTCAATCTGTTGAAATCAGATCACTACATTTTGGCCACCGTGCTCGATCCTAGGTTTAAAGCATATGTGGTGTCTCTCTTTCCAGTCGACACAAGCCTGCAGAGGTGCAAAGACCTGCTGGTGAACACACTGTCAGCTGAAGCGGAACGTGACACGTCAACAGCTCCTTCTTCATTTTCTCCCGCAACTGGGGCTGCCAGGAAAAAACTTAGGTATCCTAAGCAACCCGCTGGCGGTGATGCAGGGCAGGCAGGACCAAGTTTGGACATCTTGTCCGAACTGAAGGACCTGGCAACAATTTCTGACATGTCTACTGTCATTACATATGATACTGTCACCATTGACAGAATGGTGGAGGATTACATTGGTGACAGCATCCAAGTAGGCATGTCAGACAGTCCATACCTGTACTGGCAGGAAAAAGAGGCAATTTGGAGGCCCCTGTACAAACTGGCTCTATTTTACCTGAGTTGCCCCCCCTCCAGTGTGTACTCCGAAAGAGTGTTTAGTGCAGCCGGGAACCTTGTCAGCGAAAGGCGTAGGAGGTTGCTTCCACAAAATGTGGAGAAGATGATGTTCATCAAAATGAATTATCAACTCTTCCAGGAAGACCAGCCTCCAGAACGTACAGAGGGACCTGTGGTGGTGGATTCCAGTGGGGACGAGTTAATACTCTGTGAGGATGAGGATGTACACAACACTGAAGAGGGTGAGGAATCGGTGGATGAGGAGGATGAGGATGACATCTTGCCTCCGTAGAGCCAGTTTGTGCATGGACAGATTAATTGCCAGCTTGTTTTGTGGGGGCCCAAACGAACCAATCATTTCAGCCACAGTCGTGTGGCAGACCCTGGCGCTGAAATGATTGGTTTGTTAAAGTGTGCATGTCCTGTTTATACAACATAAGGGTGGGTGGGAGGGCCCAAGGACAATTCCATCTTGCACCTCTTTTTTTTCTTTGCATTATGTACAGTTTGGGGCCTAGTTTTTCAAACTGCCATCCTGTCTGCCACTGCAGTGTCACTCCTAGATGGGTCACGTGTTTGTGCCTCCCACTCGTGTCGCTTAGCATAGTCATCCAGCTACCTCGGTGCAACCTTTTGGACATAAAAACACTATTGTGAGGTGTGAGGTGTTCAGAATAGACTGGAAATGAGTGGAAATTAAGGTTATTGAGGTTAATAATAGCATAGGAGCAGAAAAACCAACACATTCTGTGATTTTAGCTGTTTTTATGCTTTTTAAAAAAAAAATACAGATCCAAAACACAAAACCCAGACCCCAAAACACGGAAGGGTGGTTTTGGCAAAACCAATCCAGATCCAAAACACGAAGAAAGATCCAGATCCAAAACCAAAACACGAAAAGGGGCCGGTGCACACCCCTAGTTTTTATAGAGGTACAAATTCCCCAAATTCAATCAGTAAAGCTAATGTAACACTATCAGTAGGATTGGTTTCATAACCGTCATCACTGTCAGTGTGCACTTACTGTACACTGGAGGGCTATATTCGGTGCATAAGATCGGTCTACAACCAGGTGGATCTTTGCATACACACAACTCTGCATAGCCTGCGTGGCCATCTTGGACTCTGGTCCTGATTCAGAGCTGGTCGCTCTGACAGAGCGCTCACTCTGAATCAGGGCCGGTCTTTATTTTTTTAGAACGGCCTCCTGGCCACTCGCATTGCTGTGGGTGACCACCCACAGCTACAGCGAGCGGCCAGGAAGATGGTCGCGTTTGTCAAGACCATCGCGACCATCGGGCTTGCGACGAGACCCTTGTGGTAGGGTCTCGTTGCCGCAAGCCCCAGAGAAATTTTGGCTCTAACAGAGCCGAAATCTCTCCCACTGACATCACTCGTGATGTCAGTGGGGCCGCCCCCAAACGGAGGCGTTCACATGGGAACGCCTCTGTTTGGACAGCAATTCCCCCGGCCCGCCCACCAAAGGGGGCATGCTGTCACTCAACATCGACAGCACACCCCCTTTGGTACGAGGCCCGGAGCGACGGATTGCCCGTCGATATCCGGGTCTCACGCATGCTCACAACGGAGCTGGCTCCGTCGTGCGCATGCGCTCTGTGTCACCATCGACCCGGTTGCGAGCACTCAGCACTTGTGACCGGGTCTGAATCAGGCCCACTGTCACATGAGATCAGTTGTCCACTCAGAGCATGGTCTGTGGGTCTGCTGACTGCACCGACCTATCATCCGGAGTCCAGCCCTATAAATTCTTTCTTCGGACTGAACTCCTCTGCCAGTACAATGTCTCTTCCACTGAAGTAACAGCTCCTGTGCTGTGCGCCCTCCATTGCTATTCTGAATGGCGCAGTCCGTCCTATCGATTATCTTCAGTCAACACCACCATCGATTGTTGCAGTCCGGATTTGCCATTGGGAATTATTCTAATTTCTTCAGCTGCAGTCTGGATTTGCCATCGGTAATTATCTCTCCGAGATCGACCATTGGTGTTTTTTTGGGAATTTTCTCTCAATCAACATCGGTTCCAGCCGAGCATCTTTAAAGTCTTCATCAATTTCTACCTACATATGTTCCTACGGAGTATCTTTTATAAATTCATTATTGATTTCTACCAACATCGATTCCTACAGTACCAACCATCAATAATAAACTTATCATCAATTCCTTTCAAGTTCCAACATCGGTTCTTGCTGATCATCGTTACTAAAGTTATCATCAATTCCTATCAAGCATTCACCTCACTTCTCATCAACCATCAATATCAAGTTCTACCATCGGTCACTATCCAGTGCCAACATCGGTCCTTACCGATTGTCTATGCTGATCCAGTATATTCTTCTATGGACTTTTACTATGAATATCAAGTCATCTACTCTTGTGGACTATTATCATTGTCTAGTGGTTCCTTCATCGGTTCCTCCTGACATCACAATCATCACATCTACCTCCTGTTCCTCTATGAGAAAGACCTGGGTCCAGCCACCCAGGTTTGTGCATTCCTCTTCAGTTACCCATGCCTGCTCCCAGTCAGATCTAACCACAGGAGTGACAGTCGCAGATTAAGCACATTGATACATGACATGGTGCGGCAGGTTAAGCACAATGATACGTGACATACTGCGGCAGATTAAGCACAATGATATGATGATATGTGGCAGTGCGGTATATTAAGCACAATGATATGTGGCATGGTGCTGCAGATTAAGGGTCTGATTCAGAGCCGGACGCAAGTGGCCGTTCACTCGTCCGCCGTACGAGCGGAAATATTTAAATTCAAGCGTTCGGTCGTATGTTCTCTTGTAGCTAATTTTCCGCCCCATAGTCTCCCAACCCCTCCTCTAGCTAGCGAACGTTCAAAATAGCGACCATCCGTCTCCTCTTTGGTTGCAGGGAACGCTCGCACAAGTCACTTCCGGAAGTGGCCCTGACAGTTTTCGATTGCCTGCTATTTCATTCAGCAAACATACTTGAATCGATTAATGGCAATCACTATATTAATTACCTTAATTGTTATTCACATGTTTGCAATCCGTTTTTTTTTTCAATGTCAATAAACTTTATTATTGTTAGTGTGTGTCATTGCTTCCGCAGAATACGTACGGTTGGACTAAGGGGATGGTTGTTCAAAATTAAAAGTTTGTTTGAATGCTACTATTGTTTTGCATTTTTTTTTTAGGCCGATTTTACAACTTTATTTTTTATATTTAAATTAGCTTACGCATGTCACTGCATCAAGCCTATCATAACTCACATTATATTTGCGAGGGTGTAGGTCACATGACTCATACAATAACCAATAGAATGGTTCCTGTTAATTTACAAAGTACATTAGCCAATCAAAATTTTTCGAGGACCTTTATTAAAACTGTTTTGTGTAAAAAAAATCATTGCCATCATGAGAGCCTCCGCGTTTTGTAGGCGTGAGCTCCTGGTCCTCACTGAGGTGATGGACCAGAGAATCACCGACCATCCGCCCCCCATCACCAACCTCCGCAAGCGTCTGGCCTACACGGAGGTGCGCCGCCGCCTGCGTTCCATCGGCTATCGCAGAAACATCGGCCAACTGGAACGCAGGTGGTCGGATCTGAGGCGCAGATCCCCACACCTGTTGGCCAATTTGCGTCTGCAGATACATCAAAGTAAGTGGGTTTTTTTTGTACTTTTAAACTTTAAGCATACCTGCGTGTGCATGTTTACCGTATAGCCCTGTTTTTTTATTTTGGACCTACCTGTGTGTGCATGTTTAAACTTTACAGTATAGCCCTGTTTCTTTATTTTGGACCTACCTGCGTGTGCATGTTTACCGTATAGCCCTGTTTCTTTATTTTGGACCTACCTGCGTGTGCATGTTTACAGTATAGCCCTTTTTTAATTTTGGACCTACCTGCGTGTGCATGTTTACCGTATAGCCCTGTTTCTTTATTTTGGACCTACCTGCGTGTGCACGTTTACCGTATAGCCCTGTTTCTTTATTTTTATTTTTTTGTGTGTACAATTTTTGCACTAAAATTTAAAATTTAAATAAAAATATTTTTTTCTACATCATTTAGGGGCTGAGCGCAGACTACGATGGTGCAGACGTCGGGCTCGTCCCCTATCCCCCACTCCCACCCAAACATCCTCAGCCCACTCTTCTCCAAATTCCCCCTCCACCCCAGACCTGGCCGACCGTGAGTCCCCTCCCTCTCCTCACATTCACATCCCTCAAACTTCACCCTCCCCTCCACCACCCCCTCTCATTTCCTCACCCTCAACTTCCCCCCAAATTACCCCTCCTCTATCCGTTATCCACTGGCCCACCTCTGATGAGGAGGATTTCGGGGCTACAGGCCCAGTCAGCATTTTGACCGGTATGTTTCCCTTTTAAACTATGGTTGTTTTTTAATTATTTTAATTTTGGTTGATGTTGTCCTTTTGCCTGTGCAGTTCAAAATTGTAAAGTATTGTAATGATTTTTATATATATCTTTGTGAAACAATGTCCAGGATGTTTTCCCCTTACACATATGACACATGTCCAAACACTCATACTTGTGTCTTTCTTGTTTACGGTACCAGCAAATGACGTATTTTTGCGTAGTTGGAAATCTAGTTTTTTTTATTTTGTTTCTTATTTTTTGTCCATTTTTTTTTTAGAATATTTTCGTCTTGCCTTCCATTTGTTTTGGTCATGTTTTTGTTTTTTGTATAGTCTGATTTTTAAGTGGTTTTTAAACATCTAAATTAAGGTGTCATTTTAGTAATCTGCACATTTTTTAAACCCACAGAGGACCAGAGGCGTAATGCAAAAATATCTGCTGGCTTGGTGATTCTGAGGGGCCATGTCTTTGCCATGCTTGTGGCATTGGACCATATTTTGGTGCTCCTGCGCCACTAATTTCTTTTATTTAGGCCAAAAAATTATTAAAAAATAAAATGTATTTTGATTAATTTAAGTCTCATTCCTTGTCTGTAAATCTTAGATTGTTGAACCTTACATAAGTCTACTCTTTTGCCCTGAGTTTTTAAGAAATGTAAATTTGATTGTACAAAGCTCAAGTAAGTATGTAAGCTGGCACATTAAACACCTAACAATACCAATAGGTTTTTTAGAATTAACGGCAAAAATAGTTTTTTCTTTTTTGGGGGTAATGTAAAAATTAAAACAAACCTGCTTAGGCCTAGATTAGAAAACATACTGATTCACCATAATACCTTTGGTGTTTGTTTTTAGCCACAAAGCAGGGTAAAAACGTTTACAATTTAAGAAATTACAGGATTAGCCATTAAGCAAGTTTGCATTTTTTGGACCAGGTTACACTTGCTTGTAATTTACCAAGGAAATGTTTGTTTAACGTAAAAATAAAATTTAATGCACACAAATTATAAACACCAAGTGAATTGACACAATAAAATCAAACATTGGAAACACACACACAAGTCCAAACAACCCCAAAAACCCCAAAATTAAATCAAGAATCAGGAACTGTTTGAAGAAGTAGCATGCCAACATGAATCCACAAATGAGGAGAAGAAATCATTGTTCCCGAAGTTATATCCAATGTGTCCACATAAAGTCATTTGTGTTGATCAGGTAGTAGGCATGGATTTTTAGGGTCATTTGAGGGATTAAAACCAAACAAAAAAAAACAGTTAAAAGTGTACTTTAAAATATTACATGTCTACATTGTGCCAATAAAAAAAATTTGTGGAAATAATTACCTAAAAAATCTGGCCACAACTTCATCGCGTATGGCCCCCCCACATACTGACCTCCGACCAACCTCGGGGGGGGCGTCCTCAGGCAAGGCATCCTCTGGCTGCATTGGGACACAACTCCTTATGGCGATGTTGTGAAATATCCCACACAGGACCACAATTCTCGAAACCATAGCCTGCAAATACATGAGGTCGCCACCAGAGTGGTGGAGGCATCTGAATCGGCCTTTTAAAAGGCCGATACAGTGCTCCACCACTTACCTGGTGGCTGTAAGTGCGGATTTATACTGACTTTGTGGCCCTGGTGTGGGAGCCAAATAAGGAGTGAGCAGCCAGGGCATGCAAGGGTAACCACTGTCTCCTGTGAAAATATAAAAAAAAAACATCAGGACCATTGTGTAACAAGCTTTGCATTGGTTTCAACAGAAGGTGTCAACTTACCCAGAATCCACGCATCACCAGCTTGTAGGTTGTTTAATTTGTGCCAAATTCCTGATTGCCGGATGACGAAGGAATCATGTGCACTGCTGGGGAATTTGGCATTCAGGGACAGGATCTGGAGGGAGGCATCACATACCACCATTACATTCATCGAGTGAAAGTGCTTTCGGTTCCTAAATATAGCCTCCAGCCTTGCTGGAGGCTGAAGTGGTATGTGAGTGCCATCCACAACCCCTATGATGTGTGGGAAGCCAGCAATTTGGTAAAAATTAGCCTTCGCCACATTAAGGGAACCCATATCCAATGGCATTTTAATAAAATGATGGAGGTGTTTAAAAAGTGCCTCCATCACTGCCCTCAGGATCCTTGAAAAGGAGGATTGGGATATTCCAGCGACTATTCCCACAGTGGTTTGAAAGGATCCTGAGGCACAAAAATGTAACACCGACTTTAATTGCGTAAGTGGTGGTATTGCTGTAGGACTGTCAATTTGCCGTTCAAGATCACTCTCTATTAATGAGAGAGTGTCTATGATGAGTTGTGGCGGAAGACGGTATCACCTTAACACCTCATCATCTGGCATTCCAAAAAGGGTGACACATGTTCTATATATCTGGTGCCTTGCATGCCTACGAGGCCTATGCCTGGGACGAAGTTGAGGTTGGTCGGGTTCTGGAACCATGGCCAATATAATACGACCAACATCAACCTGAAATGTTAAGCCATGTAGTTATTGTTTTAGACAAATGTGTTAAGAAAAATATACTTATCTTTTCCAAGCAAACCAAAGATGCTTACAGGCCTGGGATGTGTCATGTGCAAACCAACCTACATTTCAAAAGTTGAAAATATTTTTAGGATTAATTTAATAAACTATGATTGAAAACAAATATCGTTTTCGAAAAAATAGAGAAGGGAGCACACATTAGTTCTCAAAATACTATGCTACATTTAGTGGTAAGACATGATTTTACACAGAAAAATTCTAAAAAAATGATTTTGCAAAATAGTACGTTAATTTTACAGTTAAAACCAAAAAAACATTAGTTCGCTAAATAGTAAGCTACTTTTACAGTTAAAACCACTAAAACATTAGTTCGCTAAATAGTATGCTACTTTTACAGTTAAAACCACTAAAACATTAGTTCGCTAAATAGTACGCTACTTTTACAGTTAAATAAGGACACATTAGTTCGCTAAATAGTACGCTACTTTTACAGTTAAATAAGGACACATTAGTTCGCTAATAGTACGCTACTTTTACAGTTAAAAAAACACATTAATTCGTTAAATAGTACGCTACTTTTACAGTTAAATAAGGACACATTAGTTCACTAAATAGTACGCTACTTTTACAGTTAAAAAAACACATTAATTCGCTAAATAGTACGCTACTTTTACAGTTAAAAAAACACATTAATTCGCTAAATAGTACGCTACATTTAGTGGTAAGACATGATTGTTCACAGAAAAAAAAACTACTTAGCGAAACATATGCTAAGACCAACACATCGAATTTGTAAATTCATGAAACCAAAAACACTTACCAAAAACAGACAAATATCCCAAAGTTATAAAACATCACTGGGTCACTGCCAAAATAACTGTAAAATAAAAAAAAATTAAAAAAATTCTGAAACTATTTACTATTATTTTATTAGGTGGATTTTTGAAAAACTTACTCAAAAATCCCCCCCAAAAAAGCCAAAAAATATACAAAAAAGCTAACGGAAACAAAACAAGTATGAAAAAAAGCAAAAGTATCAAAAAAAACAACTACTCCTTCTACACAACCACAAATCACCAACAATCCACTACTATGAAAAACCTCCAACAATCATAAAATGCCACCTCGACTCGAGTCCCACCAAGCCATAAATAGGCTTTATTTTCCTGCTCAAATTAAGGACGGACAATAGGAGCGCACAAGGAATGATGCAGCTGAATAATGCTGACGCATGTCTAAAAACATCACTGAAGGCCCAAATCGGTCTGCTACATTGAGGAAAAACAATGAGTACAGAGCAGCAAAGTACTAGCCAACAGGCACCATGTAAGTGTTTTGATTTTTGATGGGAAAATGCGTATGTTTAACATTACATTTTAAAACATTTTACTTAAATTTTTTTTTAACATTTTAAAAAAAAGGTGTGGAGGATGCCATGGAAGAGGCTGCTGGCCCTAGTAGGCAAACTAGGTCCAAAAAAAAAAGGCAGCCACAATTCACAAGGAAGGAGATGGAGGTTTTGGTGCAAATGTGCAATGACAACCTGGCATAGGCACCAAGGAATATGGGTGCAACCCAGAGATGGAAACTGTGGGACGACATAGCCAGTGCTGCCAATGGTGTGGGTGAGTTTGAACGTTCAACCCAGGAGGTCAAACGCCGGTATGTAAAAACTACATTTTAGTAAAAAGTGTTTACAGGTCAAAATACTGCCGGAGTAATGCCAAATTTTAAACCAACAGATGGAGCGACTTCAAATATCGGCTTAAACAAAAACTTGCTGATAGGGCTAGGCATGCAGGGAGGACAGGTGGGGGTCCCACCCCTGTGTCACTTGAGCTCACAGATTTGGAGGAGCTGGCCCAGGGGTGTGTGCAGGATGAGGAGGTGTTTGGCGTGTCGAACATGGATACCGACATGCCAGACTTTGCGGCTCCTCATGTTGCCCCAGGTAAATGTTGTAATGTTAACAACTCAGAACTGTGTTTTTGACAATATCTAGATTATAATTTTACTCTTTTCACTTTTTTCTCACAGAGACACAGGCGGATGAGTCTGCTCCAGAGGTGAGCTTTGGCCGCAGAATTTCTTCTGGCTCTGCAGGGGAGGAAGCAGTAGATCCGACTGGGGACCCTGTGGAAGACAGTCCAGGGCATTCCCCCTCGCAGGCAGTGGGCCTCCTCACTGATCTCAATGTTAAAACGGATCAGCAGACCAAGATTCTGCTGAGGATGGACGCCAATCTGCTACGGGTGGCGGACGCCTTGGAGCAGAGTGCTGCGGCCAACGTGACCATTGCTAAGGCCCTGGCGGAAAATACTGGGGCCAATGTGCGAATACCAAATGCCCTGGAGAAGCTCGTTTGCCAGCACATGTTGGAGCCGGCCTCCCTTCCTACCGGAACATCAGGACCCTCCACCTCTGGCACAACAACAGCCATCCCTCCAAATGTGCCTAGCCCTATGCCTAGTCCAGAGGCCACAACATCTGCCTCTGGCCATCCCAGCCGAAGGACTTCCCAGACCCGTTCAGGCTCCCTCCAACCCCCGGCCAAATGGCCTAAAAGGTGATGACAGCACTGGCTAATTTCCCCACAATCCATCTCTGTGTTTGCCCCATATTCCAGCTTGCCAAAAACCTCCCTCTCCTTTCTTGTGAATTGGTGTAGCATTTTAATCACAATGATATGTGGCATGTTGTAGCAGATGAAGCACAATGATACGTGGCATGGTGCGGCAGATTAAGCACAATGATACGTGACATGATGCGGCATATTAATCACAATGATATGTGGCATGATGCGGCAAATTAAGCACAATGATACGTGGCATGGTGCGGCAGATTAAGCACAATGATATGTGGCATGGTGCAGCAGATTAATCACAATGATATCTGGCATGATGCAGCAGATGAAGCACAATGATATGTGGCATGGTGTGGCAGATTAAGCACAATGATACATGACATGATGTGGCATATTAATCACAATGATACGTGGCATAGTGCAGCAGATGAAGCACAATGATACGTGGCATGGTGCAGCAAATTAAGCACTATGATATGTGGCATAGTGCAGCAGATTAAGCACAATGATATGTGGCATGGTGTGGCAGATTAAGCACAATGATATGTGGCTTGGTGTGGCAGATTAAGCACAATGATATGTGGCATGGTGCAGCAGATTAAGCACAATGATATGTGGCATGATGCAGCAGATTAATCACAATGATATGTGGCATGGTGTGGCAGATTAAACACAATGATATGTGGCATAGTGCAGCAGATTAAGCACAATGATATGTGGCATGGTGCGGCAGATTAAGCACAATGATATGTGGCATAGTGCAGCAGATGAAGCACGATACGTGGCATAGTGCAGTAGATTAAGCACAATGATATGTTGCATGGTGCAGCAGATTAAGCACAATGATATGTGGCATGGTGCAGCAGGTCAAGCACAATGATACGTGGCATGGTGTGGCAGATTAAGCACAATGATATGTGGCATAGTGCAACAGATTAAGCACAATGATAGTGGCATGGTGCAGCAGGTCAAGCACAATGATACGTGGCATGGTGTGGCAGATTAAGCACAATGATATGTGGCATAGTGCAGCAGAAGGAGCATAGTGCAACATTCAGCCCCCTGGAAGGAGGGGGCTGAATGTTGGCAAGTATGTGTAGGACCCTTTCCTCGTGGCGCCATTTCATCGCAAGTGAGGATGTCACAGGTTTCACGAGATTGAGTGTCCCAGAGCATCCATACAGTACCACAAGTAGGCTGTAAATGAAGAATGTGATTGGGATCATGCTGCAACATTGTTGGTCCAGTCTGGGTATTTAACTTCGTAACTGTTATGTTTGTATGCACCCTGACAAAAATATTAATCTCGCACCTGTCCCTTCTGATCTCATTTAAATATTGCACTTTAATTTGTCATTGTTTCAGACATCCAAAAATCAATCATACTCTGTGCATATATTAATAATAAATACACATTTATTATATATATTTATTTATAGACACACACATACACACATGCACACACATATACACATTAGGGATGTGCGCCGGAATATTTTTGCCGGATTTGGATTTGGTTCTAATTCGTCGTCCGGATTTGGATTTGCCAAACTGCGGTGACTGACTTTGGATTTGGATTTTTTTTTACAAAAAATTACAAAAAAAAGCTAAAATCCCATAAATTGGTCTTTTTTTTCTTCCTAGAGTATTATTAACCTCAATAACATAAATTTCCAGTCAATTTAGAACACCTCACAGCTTATAATATTGTTTTCAACATTATTGGCCAAAGGTTGCAGTGAGCTGTCTGATTACTAAGCGACAAAGCAGCGGCACAATGACACAGACACCACAGTATAAAGCACATCTATGACACATTGCCACACAGCAGTGGCAGAAATGAAAAGTAGTGCACCCACCCAGTGGGATACGGCCAGCAGAATCACAGTACTTGTTTACAAAGTGGGCTACGGCCCTAGGAGTCACAGTGCACAATCTTATTCACATTACACATCACATAGGGCCTGATTCAGACCCGCTCGCGAGCGCTGATTGCTCGCAAGCGGGTCAATGTTGCCCAAGTGCGCATGCGCACGACGAAGGCGGCTCTGTCGTGCGCATGTGCGAGACCCGAGTAACGACGGCCAAGCCGTCTTTATGTGTCTCGCACCAAAGGGGGCGTGCTGACGATGGTGATTGACAGCATGCCCCCTTTGGTGGGCGTGCCGGGGGCGTGGCTGCCCAGACCGTCTGGGGCCGGCCCCACTGACATCACTAGTGATGTCAGTGGGAGTGCTTTTGGCTCTGATAGAGCCAAAAGCACTCCAGGGCTTGCGGAAGCGAGACCCTACCGCAGGGTCTCGTCGCAAGCCCGATGGTCTTGACCATCGCGACCATAATTTTGGCCACTCGCTATAGCTGTGGGTGGTCACCCACAGCTATGCGAGCGGCCAGGAGGTTGCTCCGAAAAGGAGAAGGGACGGCCCTGATTCAGAGCGAGCGCTCTGTCAGTGCGTACAGCTCTGAATAAGGGACATAGTGCCCGATTCACATTACACCATAAAGTAGTGTCTCTTATTTATGTCACCACACACAGTAGTGACCCCTTTTACACAATGCCCACAGTAGTGACCCTTTTACACAATGCCCACAGTAGTAATGCCCCTTATACAATGCCCACAGTAGTAGTGCCACTTATACAATGCCCACAGCAATAGTGTCCCTTACACAATGCCCCCAGCAATAGTGTCCCTTACACAATGCCCCCAATAGTGGTGCCCCCTATGCAGTCCCCTTAGTAGTAGGGCGCCCTATGCAGTGCCGCCAGTAGTAGTATGCCCCCCAGTAGTATGCCCCCCAATAGCAGGCCCCCAGTAGTATGCCCTCCCCAGTAGTATGCCCCCCCAGTAGTATGCCCCCCATTAGCAGGCCCCCAGTAGTATGCCCCCACAAGCAGGCCCCCAGTAGTATGCCCCCCAGTAGTATGCCCCACCATTAGCAGGCCCCCAGTAGTATGCCCCCCCAGTAGCAGGCCCCCTGTAGTATGCCCCCCCAGTAGTAGGCCCCCCAGTGGTAGGCCCCCTGTAGTATGCCCCCCCCCAGTAGTAGGCCCCTCCATTAGCAGGCCCCCATACACACATAAAAAAAAAACTTATCTGTATCCCCGCTCCAGCCGCCGTCCACTCTGCTGCCACGCGACGAGGAGGGAGCCGGAAGATGGAGCTCATGAGTGAGCTCCAGCCGGCTCCCTCCGTACAGCAGCCAATGAGAGCCTGTGTGACTCTCATTGGCTGCTGTTACAAACACATAGCTGCCGCTGGTGGCTGTGTGATTGTTCTGTGTAGTGCAGACCGCTATCACAGCGGTCTGCCCTACACTCGAGGACCCCTGATGTCGGATTCTCTAGTGAGAATCCAACATCAGGCGGCCGCCATTCGGCCCCGAACGGGGATCCGAGTCAGGCGGGGAGCACCCGAACAGGGTTCGGGTGGACTCGGATCCCCTATGTTCGGAGCGGTTCGGATTCCACAGAATCCGAAACGCTCATCTCTAATACACATACACACACTAGAAATCAAGCAGCTGCACTCACAGGTCTGGAAAATAAGTATGACATCACACAGAGTAGTTTGTTCAAACAAACTACCCTGTGTGGTGCATACTTAATTTCAAGAACCGTGAGTGCCGCTGCTTGGTTCCTAGTACATATTGGGCGGAATTCAATTGTTTTCAGCCCCCTTCGTGCCCGACGAAGCTATTCAATTGCTGCTCCTGTCGGGTGCGATCAGCTGCCAGCACTCCATTTCAGCTCGCAGCCCCAGGGGGGGTGCGAGCTGAAATGGGCAAAAATTGACCTGTTTGGGCGCCCAAACAGCACTTTTAATGATCGTAGCCAGCTCTTTGGTCGGGAGTTGCCGATTGACGCGGCTAAACCTGACCACTTTAGCCTCGATCAGAGTGAAGAGCAGTGACAATTGAATAGCAGCCTGTGATCTCCAGTCACCTTAGACGGGAGATCCGGACCGCGAAAACAAATGAATACCACCCATAGTGTATTGTATATTTTTGAGTGCACCAGGGCAAGTTTAAACTTTGATTGTGAAGTGCGGGCTGTGTGTTGGTACACACATGTATATATTTACAGTATATATTACTCCAGCAATTGACGGCGGCACTCACAGGTCTTGTACCAGAAATCACAGAAAGATGTCTCTATTGTCAATGTATCGGTTTATTCAACCTATATCAAGAACAAGTACAACAAACAAAACATATACCTTATATACCGCAGCCCCACATGTGCACCCTGGTGTTATCCGTGGCGCAGGCCAAAGATGTCACGCGTGACCATGGCAACGTAGCCACAACCATGCATCCAGGTGCCATTGCCCACCGCAGCGCTACCTAGGACCAGCACCTCAGAAAAACCTTACAAAGCCGTAGCTTATATTACACAAACCTAAAAAGTGCTACTATAAAGCAGCCCTGCCTACAATATACAACTGTTGACATTTAACCCCCTAAAGTTTCTATATAGTACAGTACCT
This sequence comes from Taudactylus pleione, assembly GCA_031769625.1. Taxonomy (NCBI): domain Eukaryota; kingdom Metazoa; phylum Chordata; class Amphibia; order Anura; family Myobatrachidae; genus Taudactylus; species Taudactylus pleione. Next base: position 6,480,543 of record JAUIMM010000081.1, on the reverse strand, counting down.
GAATTAATGAATACTAAGTCATAATATATCAAAAGCTAGAACATTTAAAAACTCTGTTACAAGTATTGCATACGGAATCGGTATGATATCCCGGCTATCGCATGGCCGGGAGTTCGACTCCCGGCACCGGCAGCCCGACAAAACAGCAGAGCCCGGCAGCGGAAGCCCGACAGCGCTGGAAATCCCAATAGTGGTAAGGTAAGTATGAACTAATCTAACCTAACCCCCCTTACCCTCCTTAGGGGTGCCTAACCCTAACCTCCCCCCCTGTGCCTAACCCTAATCCCCCCTCTAAGTGCCTAACCCTAACCCCCCCTTCCCTGCTGCCTAAACCTAAGTCCCCTGGGGGGGTGCCTAACCCTAAGTCCCCCCCGAGGGTGCCTAACCCTAACCCTCCCTCCCCCTAGCCTGACTCTAACCCTCCTGGGGGGGTGCCTAACCCTAAAATCCCCACTGCTATGCTTGCCCGAACACTATATTGTCTGGGTACATGACCTGATTAAAGACCACTCAACTCCAAGCAAAACACTGCCCCAAACTTTTAAATCCCTATGAAATTACCTACAGTACAACAATATCCAATTTCAAATATAGTACTATAGAGCATAGTTATGCCACATAAATAAAGATGCTACAAGGTTCCTTATATATATATATATATATATATATATATATATATATTACAAAAATATATAGGGTTTCAGTCCAGCGCTGTCTAAGATGGTATAAAGGAAAGATTCTTATATCAAAAGCAGGGGCGTATCTACCCATTGGCCAGGATGGCACTCGCCAGGGGCGCCGGCCAAAGGGGGGCGCCACCTGGCAGTGCCACCGATAGTCAAGGGGTGGACAAGTCCCTCGGCCCCACAAGTGTAGAGCAGACCACAGTGAGAGAGGTCTGCCCTACACAGTTTACAAACACGCAGCCGCCAGCGGCAGCTGCGTGTTTGTAATAGCAGCCAGCTAATGAGAGTCTGCCCGACTCTCATTAGCTGCTGCGTCGGCCGCGGAGGGAGCCGGCTGGAGCTCACTAATGAGCTCTGTGATGGGAGAGACGTCATGACGTATGATGTCTCCCCCATGCAGAAGAGCGGGCGGGACTGAGCGGATAGCAGCGGTCGCGTCAGGAGCGAGGATCAGGTACGTTTTTTTTTTCTTTGTGTGTGTAGGGGGGGGGGCTCTGAAATAGGGGGTGGCCGCTACTGGGGGCAATTTATGGGGGGATGCCCACTACAGGGGGCTCTGTATAGGGGTGGCTACTACTGGGGGCACTTTATAGGGGTGGCCACTACTGGGGGCACTTTATGGGGGTGGCCACTACTGGGGGCACTTTATGGGGGGGTGCCTGCTACTGGGGGCTCTGTATATGGGTGGCCACTACTGGGGACAATTTAGGGGCCACTACTGGGGGCACTGTATAGGGGTGGCCACTACTGGGGGCACTGTATAGGGGTGGCCACTACTGGGGCAATGCAGCATAGGGGGATTGCTACTGGAGGGTTACTACTGGGGGCACTGCATAGGGGGGGGGCGCCAGTCCATTACATCGCTATGGGCGCTTGGATCCCTAGATACACCCCTGATCAAAAGCACTGATGAGGTATTCAGATGAAGTGTTCCCAAAGTTCAATATATTTCAATCTTTGTTCATCACTTGAAAGTATCTTTAAACCAGATTCTCAAAGAAGAAAAGAAGAAAAAATAGTGCAATATGTTCCACAAATATAACACAATTTTATTCCAAAATAATGCACTCACATTTGACAAAAAAACAACAGTCATATAGCATCACCAATTGGATGCACTCTCAAGGTGGGTTGTATAGGGAATACCGGTAAATCTTAGATGGAAAAAGTGCAGGGTTGATGTAATAATCTTTCCTTTATACCATCTGAGACAGTGCTGGACTGAAACCCTATATATTTTTGTATTATTTGTCATTAAGAGACGTGTAGGGAGTCTATAGGTATAAGTGACTGCAGCATCGACTGCGCATAGTGCAGAACTGTTTTTTTGCATACGTGTATATATATATATATATATATATATATATATATTAGGGGTGTGCACCGGCTACTTTTCGTGTTTTGTGTTTTGGTTTTGGATCTGTATCTTTCTTCGTGTTTTGGATCTGGATTGGTTTAGCCAAAACCACCCTTCCGTGTTTTGGGTTCTGGGTTTTATGTTTTGGATATGTATTTTTTTTTTAAAAAAGCATAAAAACAGCTAAGATCACAGAATTTGTGGTTTTTTCTGCTCCTATGCTATTATTAACCTCAATAACCTTAATTTCCACTAATTTCCAGTCTATTCTGAACACCTCACACCTCACAATAGTGTTTTTATGTCCAAAAGGTTGCATCGAGGTAGGTGGATGACTATGCTAAGCGATACGAGTGGGCGGCACAAACACGTGGCCCATCTAGGAGTGGCACTGCAGTTGCAGACAGGATGGCAGTTTGAAAAACTAGGCCCCAAACTGTACATAATGCAAATGCAAAGAAAAAAAAGAGGTGCAAGATGGAATTGTCCTTGGGCCCTCCCACTCACCCTTATGTTGTATAAACAGGACATGCACACTTTAACAAACCAATCATTTCAGCGCCAGGGTCTGCCACACGACTGTGGCTGAATTGATTGGTTCGTTTGGGCCCCCACAAAATAAGCTGGCAATTAATCTGGCCCTGCACAAACTGGCTCTACGGAGAATTAACTCGTCCACACTGGAATCCACCACCACAGGTCTCTCTGTACGTTGTGGAGGCTTGTCTCCCTGGAAGAGTTGATAATTAATTTTTATGAACATCATCTTCTCCACATTTTGTGGAAGCAACCTGCTACGCCTTTCGCTGACAAGGTTCCCGGCTGCACTAAACACTCTTTCGGAGTACACACTGGAGGGGGGGCAACTCAGGTAAAATAGAGCCAGTTTGTACAGGGGCCTCCAAATTGCCTCTTTTTCCTGCCAGTACAGGTATGGACTGTCTGACATGCCTACTTGGATGCTGTCACCGATGTAATCCTCCACCATTCTGTCAATGGTGACAGTATCATATGCAGTGACAGTAGACATGTCAGAAATTGTTGCCAGGTCCTTCAGTCCGGACCAGATGTCCAAACTTGGTCCTGCCTGTCCTGCATCACCGCCAGCGGGTTGCTTAGGATACCTAAGTTTTTTCCTAGCAGCCCCAGTTGCGGGAGAAAATGAAGAAGGAACTGTTGAAGTGTCACGTTCCGCTTCAGCTGACAGTGTTTTCACCAGTAGGTCTTTGCACCTCTGCAGGCTTGTGTTGGCCGGAAAGAGAGACACCACATAGGCTTTAAACCTAGGATCAAGCACGGTGGCCAAAATGTAGTGGTCTGATTTCAACAGATTGACCACCCTGGAATCCTGGCAAAGCGAATGAAGGGCTTCATCCACAAGTCCCACATGCCGAGCGGAATCGCTCGGTCTTAGCTCCTCCTTCACTTTCTCCAGCTGCTTCTGCAAAAGCCTGATGAGGGGAATGACCCGACTCAAGCTGGCAGTGTCTGAATTGACTTCACGTGTGGCAAGTTCGAAGGGCTGGACAAGCTTGCACAACACAGAAATCATTCTCCACTGCGCTTGAGTCAGGTGCATACCCCCTCCTTTGCCTATGTCATAGGTGGATGTATAGGCTTGAATGGCCTTTTGCTGCTCCTCCATCCTCTGAAGCATATAGAGGGTTGAGTTCCACCGCGTCACAACCTCTTGCTTCAGGTGATGGCGGGGCAGGTTCAAGAGTGTTTGCTAGTGCTCCAGTCTTTGGCACGCAGTTGCTGAAAGGCGAAAGTGGCCAGAAATTTTTCGGGCCACCCAAAGCGTCTCCTGCATGCCCCTGTCGCTTTTCAGAAAAGTCTGCACCACCAAGTTTATTGTGTGAGCAAAACATGGGACGTGCTGGAATTTGCCCAGATGTAATGCCCGCACAATATTGGTGGCGTTGTCAGATATCACAAATCCCCAGGAGAGTCTAAGTGGGGTAAGCCACTGGGCGATGGTTTCCCTCAGTTTCTCTAAGAGGTTGTCGGCGGTGTGCCTCTTACTGAACCAAGTGATACACTGCGTAGCCTGCCTTGGAATGAGCTGGTGTTTCTGAGATGCTGCTACTGGTGACGCTGCTGCTGTTGCTGCGTAAGGTGATACATCTACCCAGTGGGCTGTCACAGTCATATAGTCCTTAGTCTGCCCTGTTCCACTTGTCCACATGTCCGTGGTTAAGTGGACATTGGGTACAACGGCATTTTTCAGGACACTGAGGACACTTTTTCTGACGTTTCGGTATCGCCTGCCGTATGAAGTGGAATCTAGACGGGATTTGGAACCGGGGACACACTACCTCCATCAATTGTCTAAATCCCACTGCACTAATGGCGGATACCGGATGCACGTCTAACACCAACATAGCAGTCAAGGCCTCAGTTATACGTTTTGCTTCAGGATGACTGCTGTCGTACTTCATCCTCCTCGCTAAGGACTGTTGGAGGGTCAATTGTTTAGTAAAAGTAGTGGTGTTCCTACTTCCTCTCTGGGATGATGAACAACTCCCAGCAGCAGCAACAGCAGCAGGAGGCGTAGCAATGCAGGATCCTCCGGAGGTATCCGGATAGGAGAGTCAGTCATGCCAGTGACATGGCCTGCAGGACTACTTCCGATCCTGACTAAGGAGGAAATTGACAAAGAGGGAGTTGATGGTGTGGTTTGCAGGAACTTGGATACAACAGGACAAAGGGATTTAGGTGTCCCTGGACTGCTTACGGTCTTAGCCAAAGTTTCTGAACTTGACAGTAACTTTTTAAGAACGCACTGCAGGTGATGTATAAGGGAGGGTGTTTCTAGGTGGTTAATGTCCCTACCCCTACTTATTTTACCTTTACATATGGTACATATGGCAAGACAGTTGTTGTCCGGATTTGGATAGAAATATTGCCAGACCAAAGAGGTGGAATGTTTGGTCTTCTGCCCAGGTATGACCGTGATGGACTTTTTCATCCCACGGACAACAACTGTCTCCCCTGGAGCCTGATTTAAACAAACTACATCACCATCAAAATCCTCCTCACAACTTCCTCCTCAGCGCCAGCTACACCAGTATTCTCATCCTGTTGTACTTCAAAAGTGACATCTTCAATTTGCATATCAGCAAGTGGACTGTGGGTGCTCCTTTCAGCACTTGCAGGGGGCATGCAAATGGTGGAAAGAGCCACCTCTTCCCGTCCAGTGCTGGGAAGGTCAGGCATCGCAACCTCCACCACACTTGGACTCTCCTTGGGGATTTGTGATATCTTCTTAGAACACACAGTTCTTCGCTGTGCTTTTGCCACCTTAACTTGTTTGATTCTTTTAGTGGGAGGAGGGCTTCCATCGTCATGTGAAGCTGAACCACTAGTCATGAACATAGGGAAAGACCTTAGCCGTTCCTTGCCACTCCGTGTTGTAAATGGTGTATTGGCAAGTTTACGTTTCTCCTCAGATTATTTAAATGTTTTTTTTAAGGTCATTTTCCTGAACTTTGTCATATGGGAATGTATATGCCCTCTACTATGACATTGGGCATCGGCCTTGGCAGACGACGTTGATGGCATGTTATCGTCTATGTCATGACTAGTGGCAGCAGCTTCAGCACTAGGAGGAAGTGGTTCTTGATCTTTCCCTATTTTATTTTTAACGGAGAAAGTTTGGTCCTAGATTTAAGTTATATTGAGATATACGTGTGGCTAAGACGCACACAAACACAGAAAATAATTTTTTATTTTAATTGGAGACTAGGGCACTTTGTGGGTTACACCACCCTTTAAGAAGTGAGCCAGCTGGCTCTTTACTTATGGGACACAGGCGCACGCTTGGCGCTGCTCCTTTGTTGATGCACGTGCAGCCACAGTGCACACAATTCACAAACACAGAAAATTATTTTTTATTTTGTTTGGAGTGCACTTTGGGAGTTACACCACCCTTTAACAGACGAGCCAGCTGGCCCTTCACTTATGACACAGGCGCACGTTTGACGCCACTTTGTTGATGCACGTGCGGCTACTGTGCACCTAATTCACAAAGACAGAAAAAAAATATATATATTTTTTGTGGAGCGCACTTCGAGGGTTACACCACCCTTTAACAGACAAACGCATGATTGGCGCTGCTGCTTTGAGGATGCACGTACAGTGCAGACAATTTGCAAACACAGAAGAAAATGTTTTATTTTTGTTGGAGTGCACTTCGAGGGTTACACCCCCCTTTAACAGACAGATGCATGATTGGCGCTGCTGCTTTGTGGATGCACGTACAGTGCACACAATTCACAAACACCGAAAAAAAATGATATTTTTTGGAGTGCACTTTGGGGGTTACAGCACCCTTTAACGGACGAGCCAGCCGGCCCTTCACTTATGACACAGGGGCACGCTTGACGCTACTTTGTTGATGCACGTGCGGATACTGTGCACACAATTCACAAACCCCAAAAAATATATATATATATTTTTTTGGAGTGCACTTTGGGGTTACAGCACCCTTTAACGGACAAGCTTGCCGCCCCTTTACTTATGGGACACAGGCGCAAACTTGGCACTGCTCCTTTCTTGATGCACGTGCAGCCACAGTGCACACAATTCACAAACACAGAAAATAATTTCTTATTTTGTTTGGAGTGCACTTTAGGGGTTACAGCACCCTTTAACGGTCAAACCAGCCAGCCCTTTACTTAAGACACAGGAGCACGCTTGGCATTACTTTGTTGATGCACGTGCGGCTACTGCGCACACAATTCACAAACACAAAAAAAATAATATTTTTTTTGGAGTGCACTTTGGGGGAGCACACCTGATGCACAGATCACCCCCTGGACACTACAGCACCCCTCTAGGGCTACAGACTTTATGGGACACTGCACAACACAGTTCAGCCAGCCCATATAGACTTTGGAGTGGACGCAGCCCCTATGACAGCAGCACAATACAGCCCAGCCAGCCCCTATGGACAACAGCAGCACAACACAGCCCAGTCAACCCCTATGGACTGAGTGGTCACAGCCCCTATGGACAACAGCAGCACAACACAGCCCAGCCAGCCCTAGCTCCCACCCTCCCTCTTCACTGTCCACAGCCGGAGTGAGAAATGGCGCCGACGCGGGGACCTTTTATAGAATCCAAAACCCGCGAGACCCAGAAGGCGGGATGATGACGTTTTCCCTCGATTTCAGTTCCGAGTCAGGCGGGAAAAGTCGAGCCTGACTCGGATTCAACTCAGATAGGGGGGGCTAGGGGGGGTTCGGATTTCAGAAATCCGAACCCTATCATCCCTAATATATATATATATATATATATATATATATATATACACACAGTCAGATGCATAAATATTGGGACATTGACAGAATTTTCATATTTTGGCCTCTATTCACCACCACAATGGCTTTGAAATGATACAAACAAGATGTGCTTTAACTGCAGACTTTCAGATTTAATTTGAGGGTAATTACATCCAAATCAGGTGAACGGTGTAGGAATTACAACGGTTTCTATATGTGCCTCCCACTTTTCAAGGGGCCAAAAGTAATGGGACTATCAACTCAAAAGCTATTTCATGGACAGATGTGGACTATTCCCTCATTATTTCATTATCAATTAAGCAGGTAAAAGGTCTGGAGTTGATTCTAGGTGTGACAATTGCATTTGGAATCACTTGCTGTCAACTCTCAATATGAGATCCAAAGAGCTGTCACTATCAGTAAAGCAAGCCATCATTAGGCTGAAAAATCAAAACAAACCCATTGGAGAGATAGCAAAAACATTAGGTGTGGCCAAATCTGTTTGGAACATTCTTAAAAAGAAAGAACGCACCGGAGAGCTCAGCAACGCAAAAGACCCGGAAGACCACGGAAAACAACTGTGGTTGATGATAGAAGAATTATTTCCCTGGTGAAGATAAACCCCTTCACAACAGTTGGCCATATCAAGAACACTCTCCAGGAGGTAGGTGTATATGTGTCAAAGTCAACAATCAAGAGAACACTTCACAAGAGTGAAAATAGAGGGTTCACCACAAGATGTAAACCATTGGTGAGCCTCAAAAACAGGAAGACCAGATTAGAGTTTGCCAAACAACATCTAAAAAAGCCATTACAGTTCTGGAACAACATCCTATGGACAGATGAGACAAAGATCAACTTGTACCAGAGTGATGGGAAGAGAAGAGTATGGATAAGGAAAGGAACTGCTCATGATCCAAAACATACCACCTCATCAGTGAAGCATGGTAGTGGTAGTGTCATGGCGTGGGCATGTATGGCTGCCAATGGAACTGGTTCCCTTGTATTTATTGATAATGTGACTGCTGACAAAAGCAGCAGAATGAATTCTGAAGTGTTTTGGGCAATATTATATGCTCATATTCAGTCAAATGCTTCAGAACTCATTGGACGGCACTTCACAGTGCAAATGGACAATGACCCAAAGCATACTGCAAAAGCAACCAAAGAGTTTTTTTAAGGCTAAAAAGTGGAATGTTATGCAATGGCCAAGTCAATCCCCTGACCTGAATCCGATTGAGCATGCATTTCACTTGATGAAGACAAAACTGAAGGGAAAATGCCCCAAGAACAAGCAGGAACTGAAGACATTTGCAGTAGAGGCCTGGCAGAGCATCACCAGGGATGAAACCCAGCGTCTGGTGATGTCTATGCGTTCCAGACTTCAGGCTGTAATTGTCTGCAAAGGATTTGCAACAAAGTATTAAAAAGTGAAAGTTAGATTTAGGATTGTTTAGTTTGTCCCATTACTTTTGGCCCCTTAAAAAGTGGGAGGCACATATAGAAACTGTTGTAATTCCTACACCGTTCACCTGATTTGGATGCAATTACCCTCAAATTAAATCTGAAAGTCTGCAGTTAAAGCACATCTTGTTTGTTTCATTTCAAAGCCATTGTGGTGGTGAATAGAGGCCAATATATGAAAATTCTGTCAATGTCCCAATATTTATGCACCTGACTGTATATATATATATATATATATATATATATATAAATATATAAATATACACACAAACACACAGCATATATATATTGTGACACAGTCATATTAGGAGGTCCCTCTCCTGGGTAGGGGACTCCTTCCTTACACACACACACAGCAGCAGGGAAGCAGCACACCAGTCTGGAAGCGAGTACAAGCTGGTCAGCACCAGTCTTTATTGTACAATGTCAGAAATAACATAAAGAAAACATAAACATAAATCCTAGCCCTGTCGGGGCACTAACTTCACAGGTAGTTCCCTCACTACCAGAACCTGGCAGGGCCTAATGCCCTCACCAGCAACAAAAGCACAGCACAACACTTACAGTTAGGTTTTCAAGTGTCTCTGAGCAAACTCCCTGTCTGCTCTCCCAGGTGAGACAATCAGCCCTCAACACACTAGGCTTATATTGGCCACTCTCAGGTGGGAACCCAATCAAGCCTGTTCCCAGGCTGTGAGAACCAAAACCTGGAGTGGCCGTGGGTGGAGCCCTCCCTCTCCTCTCACCCACAACCCCCAGGTCCCAAACCGGCTTTTCAAAAAGCCGAAACTCAAGCCTGCTACAATGCAGACTTTCTCCTGGGGATTTTAAATACATAGGACAGGAATCTGGGATAAATGTCCCTGCCACAGGCCACTTTACCAGTGATCCTATCACAATATATATATATATATATATATATATATATATATATATATATTATACTCTAAATATATTCTGAATAAGCAGCCTGCCCTGCAATATGCATACTATTTATTCTACCTACTATCAGCAGCAGCGAGGCAGTCTGGCCAGCAGGACTGACCCACATCTCACCTCAGTCATGGCTCGGAGGATCAGACCCCACTAGCAGACTGCCTTCACGGAGCTGCTGTGTCTGCTGAGTCTCCTGGTGGACATGGCCGGGGCGGGCTGCTTCAAGTTCAGGCCAGGGTGCAGTGGTAGTGGAGGGCGGCATCTATGTGACGTCACACGCAGTGACGTAAGGTGGTGCGGAGGCGCCGGCACTGAGTCACTGTGAGACTGAGTTAGTGGTGCTGGGATGGCTAGAAGCCTTCCACTGCGCCGCCATCATATTTAACACATGTGCTGTCAGCTTTTGAACCTCCAGCGCCGCAGCCAAGGGGGGCTGGATGTCGGCCGGGAGGGGGGCAGGGCCTTGGTTGGCCACTGACTGGCAGGCTGCTATAGGAGGAAAACAAATTCCTGTCTACAGCAGCACACACAGTAAATACATCTGTGGGCCTATTCTGATAGTGGGCCTGGAGCTGAAGCTCCATCAGCCCCATTGTTAATCCGGCCCTGGCTAGAGCGTGCTCTGTCTTCCTGTGATGTTGATGACGCGCGCATGCTCTGTGGGCTATGCACGGACATATTTGTCTATAACAGAGTGTCAATGTGTTTAACTGTGGCGCTATTGATAACTTATTATCCACAGTTGCAGCTGTGGAGATAATGTCCCAGCTCTGTGGACGGCCATTTTGGGTATGATATCTGTACGGTTATTACCCTTTTGTAACCTCACATACTCCGCTGCTCAGCAGTTTATGTTTCCATGTTATGGAGGCAAAATCTCTCTCTAATTAAAATGTATGGCGCTTTACATGGTTATTCATACTATCTGTATGATCTTGCGCTGGGGGATTACACTGTTCTATGGATGTTGTGTTAAAGTGATCCTGTGCAGTTACAGTAATTGTATGTATTGTTATGAATGATTACGTTTTGATGGTGACCTCATCAGTTACTGTGTACTGTTTATTATCATATGTTTAGTGATTTGCTGCAGTATCAATTCGCATGAAAGATCGTACTAACTCGATTAATTACTAGTGTTGTATTCTCATGGAGTTTGGTGCTATTCTATGGGGATTCAAGTACTTAGGTTTTTTGGGGTCTTTTAGTTTTTAGAGTAATATCTTGGGGATCCAGTAATGATGTTACCTATGAAAATCAAAACACCTTAGTACAAAATGGGCTTGGGTTGACTTTAATTGACTTTAAACGAAGTGATACCAAGGGTGTCTATATTTAGGCCTTCTGGTTGAAGGGTCTTCATCTCGAAGATCCAACAACTTTCTACTTGATTAATCCTGTTGGATTTGTGGTCTCCCCCCTCCAGTTGGGCTCTACTGATTCTAACCCAATACATTTTAAGCCATCTGGTTTACCACTGTGCATGGTTCTAAAATGATCTGATACACTATGCCCAACAAAAGCCTTCCTGATGTTATTGATGTGTTCATTAATCCATTTATTATTTTGTTACTATAACAACACCTTGGATGCCTACTGGAGAAGGGGACCACTCAAGGTAATATAGGTGAGTATGTGTGAGTGTGTATGTATGTATTAAATTTATACTGTGTAAGGTGTGTGTGTTTCTTTTAACATTTCTTTACAGGTGAACTACAGGTCCCAGTGGGCCCTTAATGCCCTGCATGCTGATACTTGTGGTTCTCCAAGTACCGGCATGCAGGGGAGGCTTGCTGGGACCTGCAGTTCTACTGTAAAGACAATGTTTATATGAATCTATTTTTATACTACATTAACACAATCAACCCGCCACCCACCACCCAGGGGTGGCGGGGATAGCCCCGGGCTATCAGCCTAGGCTAGGGGTGCCCTAGAAAGGAAGACCCCTTTATTGGAGGGGTAACATCATTACTGGATCCCCAAGATATTACTCTAAAAACTAAAAGACCCCAAAGAACCTAAGTACTTGAATCCCCATAGAATAGCACCAAACTCTATGAGAATACAACACTAGTAATTAATCGAGTTAGTACGATCTTTCATGCAAATTGATACTGCAGCAAGTCACTAAACATATGATAACAAACAGTACACAGTAACTGATGAGGTCACCCTCAAAACGTAATCATTCATGACAATACATACAATTACTGTAACTGCACATGATCACTTTAACACAACATCCACAGAACAGTGTAATCCCCCAGCGCAAGATCATACAGATAGTATGTATAACCATGTAAAAGGCCATACGTTTTAATTAGAGAGAGATTTTGCCTCCGTAACATGGAAACTTAAACTGCTGAGCAGCGGAGTGTGTAAGATTACAAAAGTGTAATAACCATACACATATACCCAAAATGGCCACCCACAGAGCGGGGACATTATCTACACAGCTGCAACTGTGGATAATAGGTTATCAATAGCGTCACAGTTAAACACATTGACACTCTGTTATAGGCAAATATGTCTGTGCATAGCCCACAGAGCATGCGCGCGACATCAACATCACAGAAAGACAGAGCACGCTATAGCAGATGAAGCAGAGCACTCAGACGGCCCGGAAAATTGGAAGCAACGGGACCTGGACTTATTGGACTCAATTTATAAGGTATGTAAACCCCAGTCTGTGGTCACCACTTCACCTACCCTTGAAAAAGTCCCCACACATAAAAGAAACACGTTGGGAGACATAGCAACATCACATTTTAATTCTGTTTTTTGAACCTTTCACTATATTACTTATCAGACTATTTATGTCTGCATGTAGCTAATTTAATCTGCATGTGATTCTACCTGCATGTTTTTATCACACTATGTTACCACATTAAGCCACAGCAAGGCATGTGGACAGAGGAATAAATGTTAAATTGTGCCCTTCCATGTACCTAGTGTTTTTGCTAAGGTTGTATTGGACCTTCGTGTCCCCTGACCCTGATACCCACACACAACAACCACGCAGAGAGAGTGCATCTGGTGAACCAGCAGGATGGCGTCGGGACCTGGGTAAGTCGTAACAGTTTACCCATCTTCTGATACTTTGGTTTGTTTATGTGAATCCTTGAGGTGGAGTGGCAGTATACCGATGTATATACCAGTTGGAGAGGGGAAGATACTTCTACACTATGTTACTGCCCACCCGGGACTTAATTGACTATCACCTATTACAACCCATATATAAGGTACAGGTGAACATATGTGCCTAGAGTTTTTACAAACCAGTGACTGTTATCAAGAGTGTGATTTTAAGAACACCCACCCCACAGTCTACTTCTGGTGGTTTACACCAGGACTCTGGCAACAGATTTAGACAATAACTTAACACAAACAGTCACACCATACCAAACACACCAATCGCATAGCCCATAGACCAAATCCCTGCATTGGTAGAATAGGACCTCAGAGCGCGGACACCATACCCCATTCCCTACAATACTTAGGAAGGTTGAGATACCTTCCCAATGTGCAGCAGCCAGAGGTACTACAACTCAATAGCGCAAACCTGTAGACCAATCTATCTACTGTTGCATTAGTGATGTGAATGAGATGCATGTTTTGTGAAAATGTGTGTGGCGGGATACAAAGTGCAGTTTAGTGGCAAAATCTGTGGATATTTGGTGCATTTTGAGCATATGTGCATGAAGACACACTTGTAGTTACTCCCCTGCATCACATAGTGATGTTGCATACAACTTTGACTTGTGTATGATCAGTTCCAGAGTATGCGCAGTGTGAGATATGTCTGTCTTTCCATTCAACTCTGCTTTATTCCCAGTACACGTAGAAAAACATTTACTAAACATCACTCAGTTTAAGAATATGTTTAACCACTTACCTGGCGACGTCGCATGTGATTTGACTGGAGCCAGTTCTGCTTCACCTAGCAAGGTCGCATTACATATGATCATGCCACCCCACTCTGTGCACCGGCTGTAGAAGAGGAGCTCCATTCTGCATAAAGATCCCTAGGCAGTGAAGCGGCAGTTTGTGACCGCCGACCAGGGACATACTGGGGCTGTATATCAGCCCCGGCAATCCGCCCTGCACTAGGGTGTGAAGGGGGCATGGCTAATTCAAGAGGGCGTGCTGGGAGTCACGGGGGTTGGCCTCACGGCACACCCCTTTCTCTTCCTGGCCCAGCACAGCCGCCGACGGCATATACACGCCTCCACCCCTTCCGTCTCCATGATATCATAATGATTCCAGAGCCATTGGGTGGAGGGCAGGGGACTCTTCCTTTCTCCCTCCTCGAGCCTGTCATTAGGCCATCGGCCCTTCTGGCATATGCCAGAAGTGCACAACGGCCAGTCCAACCCTGCCGCCAACATAACTACCAGAATCGTGACCCAAATGGCACTCTGGAGTACATGCACCTTGGATCAAGGTGCGAAGAGGGGATCTTAGTTCCCCTCCAAAGTATTTTGGCTGTTCTCTGCATGTGCAGAGATCAGATACAGCAGTGGGGACTGCATGTGGGGTTGGTCATGGGGGTAACCCCCTCGGGGGAGATCTAGCATATGCAGGGGTGGGGGAGGGATAAAATAAAACCATATGACACTGGAGGAGGGGGGTAAAATAATAAGAAAAAATATGAAACTGGTCACGGGGTAGGAAGAAGGGGGCAAATAACGAGATTTTTACAGGGAGGGGGAAAGTTTTACAACAGTTTTTTTTTTTTTTTACTATTAAGGTGGTGTGGGGGAGGGTAATGTTATTGGGATTTATGACCACCAGGGGGTCCATTGTCAGTGGGGGGTGGGAACGTATTTTACAATAGGGTCCTATAAATATTGGGGGCTGGCGGGGGGGTGTGCAAAACACCCCATATATATATTTTGTTTTTAATAAAATATTTACATTTATATATTATTAAAAATACATTTAAAACTGTATTATTATTATTTTTTAAAGCAACAATTTCTAAACGGTTTCGTAGAATAAAAGTTGTCAGTTAAGTGGTTAAGGAGCATATAGTATAAAATATTAATGTAAATATGTTTACAGTATTGCAACATAACAAAAAACTATTATGCTGATTAAATCCATATGCCTGTCTGTACTCAGCTGAAGTACTTTTAGTCTGTACTTAATGGAGACATATTTTGTACTAAATGACTTATTTTGAAAATGTGCTCTTTTACAATGATTAACCAAATGGTTAAAGGCAATACTTTTAATGTTATTAAGATCATATGATCTAAATAATTTATTTTTAGCTCAAATGGAAAGTGTGTCCATATCACAAAGGAACGCTAGTTGTCTAAAGTTTCGGAAAATTTGTTACTTACTTCTAGGCCACAGGGACAAAATTAGTCTAATCAAACTCACCTCTGATTTCCGGTCATTTTCACAGCAAGCAACTTTATCAAGCTCACTGTTTGACATATGTTTGAAAGATAATTGAAACAATCACAATTCGGTTTGTAGTTGTAGTGGCAAATTAACTAAATTTTTTAAGCAAGTATTTTAGAACATTTGTACTACTACTACTACTACTGGTTCAAAAGATAGGCTTTAAGGATTTGAAAATTAATTAGTAAGTAAAATAGAAAAAAATATTTTAACTTCCACTTTTGATTGAAATGGTAGTGATTCTCATGGATGGATTTGACAACTGTAAAACTTATATTTATAAAACTTGAAATGTATCAAAATGTTTCGCAAACAGAGGACCAGTACAGGATTTTCAGAGGGTAACAAACCAACAAACAATGAGTTAGTGCAAAGTCTCAGCAGTAATAAGGCAGCGTGGACAGCCATTGATCGCCCTCAATAAAATTGCCAGTGTTCTCCACCTTTTTCCCCAACTTCTTGTGTCCATTTGACATGGAGCAGCAGGAATATTAGGCAGGTGCCTGCCGGGGTTTTCATTCTGACTGCTGAGTGAGCTAGAGGCAGAGGAATGTCCCTCAGCTGATTGGGTGGGGGGATGAGGGGCATCTGGGTTGTTACTGGCAGTTAGCAGACAACATTGGAGCACAAACAGCAACTGGATCGAGTCACAGTCAGTAACGGCCCATGGTCTACTTCAATACTATAAATACTGTAGCACTAAGACTCTCCATAGATGAAGAGTATGTTCAGAAATCTAGGTTTTGGCCACATATAATATTTTCTCATAATTTCCTCAAAAATTGATAACCATGTATAGTTAAAACCCACTCTTATCCAGTCATAGGTTAATTGTATGATGCATGAGCCAGATGAATGATAAGATCATCTCGTACAGGTAGCAATGCAAAGCATGAATGTCCACTTGTCCCTGGACTGCATTTGATTAACTTGGTCCAGGGACTGATTTAGCATTGAGGATAGTTGGCCTGTACCCAAAGACAGAAAAGAAATATGCCCGCGCTCGGTTTTACCCACATCATACATGGTACCAGCAGCATGGCAATATTAATGCCATAAATGTATACAAAACAAAAAAACTTTGCTATCGGCGCTAACAATAATATACTACAAATCTATATATGTGTGCAGCAAATAAAACAAAGAGGATTTTGTCATGATTTGATCAAAGCATTTAAGCCTGCAGCCCAGCATCAAGGGACCCCATTTTTCTGCAGGTCCTTAACACTAGCATATATGCCTAGCACATCATTACATTGCAGTTAAATGTACTCACCTCCTAGATACAGAGGGACACATCTATACAGGGGCTGGCTGTTAGCCACACCCAACTAGGCCCCTGTATAGATGTATCCCTCTGTATCTAGGAGGTGAGTACATTTAACTGCAATGTAATGATGTGCTAGGCATATATGCTAGTGTTAGGGACCTGCAGAAAAATGGGGTCCCTTGATGTTGGGCTGCAGGCTTAAATGCTTTGATCAAATCATGACAAAATCCCCTTTGTTTTATTTGCTGCACACATATATAGATTTGTAGTATATTACTGTACCCAAAGACATTATTCACTAGCAGGTGGCTTTCACCATTTACAATTTGTTGTAAACTTTTTCTTTTACTAGCAAAGAGACCTTACTGAAGAAGAGAGAGCATTAGTCATCCTCTCCACAACTTGATGTACTTTAGTACACCAATGTTCCTACACAAAGTTGATAGTGACGTGTGTGTACCTAAATTGCTCACCTGCCTGAACTTTAGGCAGTCATAAGATGGCCAGATGTCAACTTTGATAACACCATGACAGGTGCTTTAGGACATTGCCTTCATGTGACTAATATCACCCCTTTCTTTGACATGCAGTACATTGTTTTTGCGATTGTAGAACAATGCAGGGGCTTTCTCACCTCTGTAGTGAATATCAGCACCTTCACCCAAATCACTCTTGAATCTTCTGGGGAGTGTTTAGAAAAAACAGAAGAACGCCAGGGGGAGATTCTGGTAACTCCCTGCCCACCACTAAACACTGTGACACAACATTTGCTGCAGGAGTCAACCCACCATATTTATTAATAGACCAACTAAATGCAACTTTTGTGGATTCCTATAAGTAAATATATATTTAGCTCAGTGGTGCAAGTAGGTTCAACTTATTAGTGGTACTATGTGCGCACTACTTCAGTGTGTGCATGAAAATGGGTGCTGCCACATGTCACAAGTGGCGTGGCTACTCAAAATGGGGAGGGGAGTGCCTGTATGAATGTAGCATATATTCACCCTATACCAGGATATACATTCAGTACTAGTGCACTAATAAACCATAGGTTCTTTGTATCACCATATATGCAAAGCACTCAATATCTCTCAGTGTAGGGTAACTACTGTAGTGCACTAATATCATAGTTTCCTTATATACCCCATGCAATGCAGTCAGTATGCTCCATGCACATAGCAGCAGTCCTAGCATCACTTCTCCTCTCTATCATTTCTGCAATTACCCCCATGTAACAATGTGACCTCTACACCCAGAATAGCCCCAACACTGGCACTCACATCTCTGAAGTGGTTTCAGTGCTCAGCCATTGCTCGCCCTCAATAAAATTGCTGGTGTTCTCCACCTCTTTTCTGCCTTCTTGCATCTAGTCGATATGGAGCAGCAGGAATATTAGGCAGGTGCCAGCCAGGTTTTTCATCCTGACTGCTGGGCGAGCTGGAGGCAGAGGTTTGTCACTGAGCTGATGGGGGGAAATCTGGGCTGAGACTGGCAGTTAGCAGAGAGAATCAGAACACAGGCAGCAGCTGCATAGACTGGAACAGGATAGAGGGCATAATTCAGCGTGGATCGCAATTGCAACTGCGTACACGGATCGGCAGATTGTTGTGTACTGCACATGTGTATGCACCGCACTGCACATACACGGCAATGGCACTGGAATTACGGATGCACTGTGAAATCTATTGCAGAGTGAGTAACATGCCATGAGCATTGTGACAGGGAAGTGGTTGTGACAGTGAGCGGTGGCAGACAGAATATTTTCGCAGCTTCATTGCATGCGATTATGCAGCTGTGATCGCAGTTGTCATCAGTGCTGAATCAGGCCCAGAGTCACAGTCAGTGAGGGCCCAGGGTCTGTCCCACAATCACTGAGTAAGGTGTTTGCGGGACAGTAAGATGGTAAGGTGGTAGGGGGTATGACGTACCAGCTACTAAATTCATAATGGTACACCGTACTGGCCCATACCACCTTACTTGCTCCACTGATTTGACTTACAGTAAATAACACTGCAAATGAAAATAAATGGTATTTAAACAATACTAATGGTAAAAAATGGTCAGGCATTATGTTAGCAGATAAGCTATATAGGAGCAGCAGAAAGTATTATAAAACAAGAACTCTTTATGTATATTCAGGAAGAAACACATGCTAATAACTAGAGATGTGTGGTTCGGCTTTCCTGAAACAGATCTGAGTCACGGTTCTGATCTTCACGCGGTTCAGAGTTCGGATTTTAAATCAGAATTTCGGGCTTTGGATTGCAAAAATTACATGATTTTAGCTGCTTTCAACATGGAGGAAATGATAGAAGGAACACCTTCTATATCAGAGTCTATATGAACACACCCCCTAGCTACTTTCATTTTTATATCGCTAAGTGCATCTGTGTGTGTACAGAAGGATATGTCTGTGAACTACTGTACATCATTAGCCGTGCAGCACAGCCGATGTCTATATATCTTGTAGATATATTGGTACTTCTGCCTGTGTGTACTAGCAACCCACTGACCACCCATACACTGGCCGCAGGAACCGCTGTACTGTAACCACAGCATTTCTAATATTGTTTCATATACTGTAGCCTTGCCAGTGATTTCATGTAACAAGCTTATGTTTTAAACTCTACTAGTTAAGACTACTTTGCTCTGTGTAGATCTTCATTAGTTTGCCTATGTCTGGCTACCTTTTACCATGTGACAGGTCAAAGGGTTGAATCCTCCATTTTAGCACTGCAGTATTCTGTGTTTTACATGCAGACAGGCTGTGTAAGTCTTCTGAACCCCACAAGGCTTATATCTTCTTACCGCATGCAATAATTTGCAGTTTATTCTCTTATTTTGTTATCACAGGTACAGTGACCTTGTGATAAACACAGTTGTATTATATGGACAATCATTCCAGTCTATGTTAATAAATGTACAAAGTTCCAGAAAACTCATTGTCTGTGGATTAAGAGATTAACTTGGTTTAGCTATCTGAATACATTACACTGCTTACGTATAATGAGGGTCAGAATAGTAAGAAGATAACCTTTCTGTGGGCTCAAGCTATACAGACTTCAGCCAAGCTGGTGCAATCTCACTCATTACAGATCCACGATCCGGTGACTACGTCCATACAGCTGGAACTTCCCACAAGTTTGCTCCGGACTCATCGTCATGTGCAGGCGATCTCGGATCTAAGGCGTGTTGTTGCAGTCAGTTTCACCACACAGAAATCAAATAAGTGTGTTCAGCACCGCTCATATCCTGATAATCATCAGGCATACACCTGCAAACACCACGTCATGGCAGACTATAACTCTAATGTAGAAGCTGCTGCAAATGCAGATGATAAAATCCCTTCACAGCCCCAGTAGGTCCAAGATGGCACTAACCTATATGTACAGTAAAGCTATCTCAAAAGGCCAGGGATAATTACATCAGTGAGAGAGCTGAATACCAAGAAAGACTAGATAAAGCATGGGATAGAACTAAAACTGATTTGCTTAAAGTGACAAATGCAAGGAGTGTTCAGGAACAAATTCAAAATACTCTGGATCAACTCAGGTCCAGTTATATGACCTATAGATTGCAGTCAGAGAAATATTCCACCTTTTTAACCAAAACAAATGTGGAAGAATACTTGAAGAAATGTCATTCAGAGAGACATTGATCAGGGACATGACAGTCTTATATGTAATGCAATCACAGATGCTGAAACTAGATTTGACCGCTTGAGGGAAGTTCAGTCCCAATGCTCTAGTTCATCTAGGCATTATTCAAACAAATCAAGATCAATGCATTCCAGCATTTTCTCAATGAGTGCTGCCACCAACAAAGCACTTGCAGACGCTGATGCTGCAAAACCACGAGCCGCTTATGCAAAAATGGAGATCGCATTAAAGTTAGGAAAAAAGCATCTGGAAGCCAGTTTAGATGCACTGTCAAGAGAAAGAAGCAGTTGCTGTGGCTCAAGCTGAGGCCTTTGAAGCAGCCGTAAACCGAGATAACAGAGAGGATCTAAGTAGCCAAATTATGTCAGAAGACCCTGATAAACGCACCAGAGAATATGTACTAAGTCATACGAGTAAGCACAGCAGCTTACCCTGCTCTGACAATGAGGAACCAGTTGTAAATGCTGAACCTTTAAATATACAATCCGACAGGAACATTGGCAGTCTCTGCAGCGATTTGCAAACATTCTCACATACAAATTTACTTCACCATGCTCACATACAAAGTGTAGATAAGCCAGAGGATACACTATTTTGCTTTCAAGAACAAAAACCTTCTTACAGATTACAAATGCCTGATCAGCAGAAACTTGCCCCTCTCATCAGACAAAATAAGCAGAGTAATACATTAAATCACAACATCCTATATACACCTCATCATATGCAGTCTGTTAAATCAGAGGTGACAGACTTAGTTAAATACATGGTTCGCCGTGAGCTAGTTAACACAGGACTTACAAAGTTTGATGACCGTCCAGAGAACTACAGATTGTGGAGATCCAGCTTTATGAACTCAATCAATGACCTGAACATCACTGCAAGTGAAGAACTTGATCTGTTAGCAAAATGGTTGGGTGGCTAGTCTTCAGAACCCATGAAGACACTCAGGTCAGTCAATGTGAATAATCCCTCAACAAGACTCAAGCTAGTTTGGGAATGACTTGAAGAGTGTTACGGTAACCCAGCAGTTATTGTAGAAGCCCTTCTCAACAAAGTTAAATACTTTCCCAAAATTTCTAATACAGATTATCAGAAATTATGATAACTTGGAGATCTATTGCTAGAATTAGAATCAGCTAAAACGAATCCATTTTTATGAGGACTAAGCTATTTAGATACTGCTCAAGGGGTGAAACCCATTGTTGAGAAACTTCCATATAACATACAAGAAAAATGGACTTTCTAAGGCTCAAGGTACAAGGAAGAAAATAACCATTCTCTTTTCTAAATTCATTCAGAATTTAGCAAAAATAAGAAATGATTCAAGTTTTGCCCTTAAATCCCAAACTACAGCCAGTCTAGGTTATTCAAAGGGTGAAAGAACTGCAGAAAGGTACGAAAACTCCAAAATACCTATTTCAGTACACAAGACAGAGGTGAAAACACTTGCGACTTCTAATTTCACAATGAGTAAACAAGTAGAGGATCCAGATAGACAATGCCCTCTGCACAAGA
Organism: Taudactylus pleione; assembly: GCA_031769625.1. Taxonomy (NCBI): domain Eukaryota; kingdom Metazoa; phylum Chordata; class Amphibia; order Anura; family Myobatrachidae; genus Taudactylus; species Taudactylus pleione. The sequence goes on along the minus strand of JAUIMM010000081.1, from coordinate 6,458,959 downwards.
AACCACACCCTCTTAAGAAATTTCTTACTTTCAGAGAGAAACCTTTAGAAGAGAGAAAGAATTTATTTAAAAACTTTGGAATCTGTTTCTGATGCTGTTCTTCTACAAATCACCTCTCTAGAGACTGTAAATCTACAATTAAATGTTTGGAGTGTGACAGTGAGAAGCATGTAACTGCTTTCCACCCAGACACCTGTAACCCAAATTCTACCAACACCCTTGGCCCTGTATCAAAGGACGACGGGGAGAAGGAGAGTGAAAAGATGGAAACTTTAGTCACATCTACATGTACTGAGGTGTGCAAAGAAGGCGATAACAATCGATCCTGTTCAAAAATATGTTTGGTCAAGGTGTATCTCAAAGGACATTCAGAAACATCCATCAGAATGTATACCATTTTGGATGATCAAAGTAATAGATCTTTAGCTGAGTCAGGGTTCTTTGAACTATTCAACATAGGCGAGAACCCCACTCCATACACAGTAAACACATGTGCCGGGATGAAAGATACATTAGGAAGAAGAGCAAGTGGTTACATAATGGAGACTGTAGATGGAAGTCTAAAACTTTCTCTGCCTACACTTATAGAGTGTGATCAATTGCCAAACAACAGGAGTGAGATCCCTACTCCTGACATTGCATGTCATCACCCCCACTTAAGAGCTATTGGTGATCACATCCCACAATTGGATAATACCTAAAAAATTCTTCTTCTGCTTGGCAGAGACATACAGAGGGTACACAAAGTTCATCAACAACGCAATGGCCCTCACAACACACCCTATGCCCAAAGACTCAAGGGTATGGGTAATGTTTGCATTAACAAGGTGCACAGACCAGACAATGTCAATGTCTTCAAAACAAGTGTGCTGCAAAATGGTCATGTATCCCTATTTGAACCATGTCCTAATCACTTCTTTATAAAAGAATGTCTCACCAGAACAGCTCAACAAGGTCAAGTGACTGATACTGACAGAGAGCTTACTACATGGGAGAAAGGTGGTGAAGGTCTTGGTGATGCTGTGTTTCAGCCGACAAAGGATGACAATAAAATTGCACCCTCAATGGAAGATAAGGAATTTCTAAAAATTATGGATAAAGATTTCTTCAAAGATGAATCAAACAGTTGGGTTGCTCCACTCTCTTTTCGTTCAACTAGATGTTGTCTTCCTAACAATAAGGGACACGTTCTTGCAAGATTCAACTCGCTGAGGCATAACATGGAAAATAATTCAGAAATGAAAGAGCATTTTGTAGCCTTTATGAAAAGCATTTTTGACAATGGCCATGCAGAACAAGCTCCTCCACTTGAAAAGAGCAAATAATCTTGGTATCTCCCAATCTTCAGAGTGTACCATCCACGAAAGCCAGGCCAGATTTGGGTGGCATTTGACTCAAGTGCTACATTTCAAGGTACTTCAATGAACAACGTCCTCCTCACTGGATCAGATCTTACAAAAAACCACTTGGGGGTGTTACTTCGCTTCAGAAAAGAACATGTCACTATAACAGCAGATATCCAACAGATGTTTTACTGTTTCATTGTCAAAGAAGACAATATAAACTATTTAAGGTTCCTGTGGTACCGCAACAATGATGTACACAACAAAGTTAAATACAAAATGAAAGTGCATGTGTTTGTTAATAGTCCTTCACCTGCAGTGGCTACCTATGGACTTAGAAGGACAGCTCAAGAGGGAGAAATGGAATATGGTGCTGATACTAGGCAATTCATTGAAATGGACTTTTATGTGGATGATGGACTTAAATCCCTGCCTACCAAAGATGAAGCTATACATCTGCTCAAAAGAGCTCAAGCGATGTTAAATGTTGCTAATTTGAGACTTCACAAGATAGTTTCGAACAGCACCCGAGATATGAAAGTGTTCAACTCTGAAGATTATGTAAAGGAATTAAAGAACTTATATCTAGGTGTTGATACACTGCACTTTAGGAATAAGTTGGGATATAAAGACAGACACCTTTACATTCCAAGTGTCAAGGAAGAAAGACCATACACCCGAAGAGGTATTCTGTCAACTGTCAACAGTCTCTATGACCCTCTTGGTTTTGCAGCTCCAGTAACAGTACAAGGGAAGTCTTTGCTAAGGGAGCTTTCTGCAGATTCACAAGACTGGGACGCGCCACTACAGTCAGGAAGGAAAAAAGAGTGGGAGATGTGGAGAGATTCCTTACGTTCCCTAGAACAAATCCAAGTTCCACATTGCTACACCCCTGTGTCACTTATTGCAGCAAAACGCAAGGAGATTTGTGTTTTCTCAGATGCTTCAACAAAGGCCATAGCTGCAGATGGCCTAAGACAGATCCTAAGGGAGCATGCCATGTTGGATTCATTCTAGGTAAAGCTAAGTTGGCACCACAACCTCAACACACTATGCCAAGACTCGGACTGTGTGAAGCTGTACTAGCAGCAGAAATAGCAGAGCTTATATTAGCAGAATTAGACAACAAACAAGATGCAGTTAAATTCTACATTGATAGGTGGTTCTAGGTTAGATATATAACCAAACTCAAAGATTCCATGTGTATGTTGGTAACAGGGTGGAAAGGATCAGAAGATCTTACTTTCCAGAACAATGGAACTATGGACCTCATTCAGAGCCGGTCGCACAGAGCGTGCGGTCGGTCTGAATGAGGGGAGGACGTCTTGAATTTTCAACATCCACAGCCTTACGACCACCTAAGGTGATGGTCGCGATGGTCAAGACCATCGCGACCATCGGGGCTTATGACGAGACCCTAGGGTAGGGCCTCCCTTGTCGTAAGCCCCGGAGAGCTTTCGGCTCTGTCTAGTGATGTCAGTGGGGCCGCCCCCAAACGGTAGGTGTTCCCATGGGAACGCCCCCATTTGGGCTGCCACCCCCCCGGCCCGCCTTCCAAACGAGGCGAGCTGTCAATCAACATCAACAGCTCGCCCCCTTTGGATCGAGACCCGCTACGACCGGCGCTGTTGGTCATAGCGGGTCTCACGCATGCGCACGATGGCGCCATTGTGCGCATGCTCTGTGGGGGCCATCGACCCGGTCCGAGCGCATCGGCGCTAATGACCGGGTCTGAATGACCCCCTATGTGCCTACAGATAAAAACCCTGCAGATCATGCCACTAGGTCAGTTCCTGAAACAATTCTGATGAGTATTACTTGGTTAACAGGTCCAACATTCTTGTTACATCCAAAGGATGAATCACTCATTACCAGAGACTTTCGAAAAGATAAACCCTGAATCTGACACAGAGCTTCACCCACAAGTAACTTCGTTGTTCACTACTACTGTTACAACAGATCAGTTTGGTCTACATCGATTTGAATGGTTTTCATAGTGGATGACCCTCATAAGAGCTGTAGCATGACATTCATATTACACAGTGTTACCGCAATAGATCAGATAACGGAACAAAAAATTGTCGAGGGTGGCACATTTGTGAGACATCATGCGCTCCAAATCAACTCTATCAAGCAAGAACCTTTGTTCTCTGCTGCATCCAGCATTTAACTTATGCTAAAGAGATTAGGTGCATCAAAAAGCAAAAAGAAATCCCTAAGGATAGTCCTCTCAGAACATTAAATCCTAGACTTGATGAAAAGGACTTGTACAAACGACAGTGGAAACAGGTGCAGTGTCTTGCCAATACCTTTTGGAATCGTTGGAAGCATGAGTACCTGACTGCTCTAAAAAATCGATGCAAATGGCAATCTAATTGTACCAACTTACAAGAAAATGACCTTGTGCTACTTAAAGACAAGCAGGTTAATCAAAATGAGTGGCAAAAGGGACTAATTGTTACAACCTTTCCCAGTGGAGATGGAAAGTAGCAGTCAAGGTAATCAAAAATGGAACTGCTAAAACATTTGTCAGACCAATTACAGACTGTGCTTCTTATGTCTCATAAGGATCATGTGTAATTCTTATAATTTCATTATTATTACAGATGAGCGGGTTCGGTTCTTAGAGAACCAAGTCCACCCTAATTTTGCAGATCCAAGTTGGATCCAAGCAGGCTCTGGGTTTCCCGCCTGACTCGGATCTCGAAACCGAGGCAAAACCATAGAGTCGGAAATCTTGCGGTTTGTGAACTTACGTCTCTATGATCAATGTAGTATATAGGGAGCATGCGGCGGATGCCATTTCACTCCGGCTGTGGAGACTGAACAGGGAGGGTCAGTAGTGTAGGGCTGGGAGAGTGGTGCTGTGCTGTCTGCTGTGCCCTGTGTCCTGGGCTGGTGCACTGCTAATCCATTCTGGGCTGGTGCTCTGCTGTCTGCTGTGTCCTGGGGTGCTGCAGTGCTGATCCATTCTGGTGCAGAATACATCTGGGTTGATGCTGCATCCATCTAGGCCCAAGTTCTGGACTCCCCCCCCCCAAAAAAAAAATATTTAAAAAAAAAAGGGTCTTTTAGTGTAATATTTTCTGTGTGTGTGTGCATGTTAGGCTTAGCCACACAAGATCCAGCCAGCAATGCAAGCTGCAATGTAGTGCTGCCCGACTCCAGTTGTGATCAATCGGTGCTCTGGGCCCAAGTTCTGGAGCATAAAAAAATAAAAATAATTGTCTTTTTTTAATTTTTAACTTTGACTGTCTGTGTGTATGTGCGTGTATCCAGCCAGCAATGCAAGTTGCAACCTAGTGCTGCCCAACTCCAGTCGTGATCAAGCTGTGCTCTGGGCCCAAGTTCTGGAACTGAAAAAAATAAAAATATATATATTTTTTTTTGTCAAATTTTTTTTTGTCTGCGTGTCAGCCACACCTGGCTATCACTGTCATCGGCGTAGGTGCACAGGGGTGCTGTGCTCCTGTCTGTCGAGAGGCTGCTGCCCAAGATAATAAATAAACAATTTTATTTGTGTGCATGTTAGCCACACCTGCCATCGGCATAGCTGCGCAGGGGTGCTGTGCTGCTGTCTGTCAAGGGGCTGCATGAATATTGCAATGATAACTTTTTTTTTATGTTATTGGGTTATAAAAAGTTTTTTTTTTAATCTTAAACATAGCAGAAATATAATCCTAACAGTTTATAAAGTTATATGCTCTAAAAAACGAAAGCCTATATTTATTTACAAACCTATATAGAGTAGACTTCCTAAATTCTAAAACTGTTCTATTCCAAAATGTAAACAAAAGCAAAGATTATAAGTCTAGTGTGTTATAGTGTGTTATTAGAACAAGCGGAACAGAGAATTAAATGCAACATTTTATTTTAAGGTTTAAGTTTTATGTTGTGTCTGGAGATCATTTACAAAGCAGAAAAAGAGCCTCACCACAAGCGGCACATGACTAAACTCACACACAAAGGTTTAATAGAAATAGATACAACACCAGATCGGATGTTTACCCTGGAGGATCTGTCTGATTCATCATGGTGCCCCCAAGACCAAGATTGTGCAAATTCTGCCAAAAGAGAGAATGACACCACGGCTAAACATAAGAGTCACCTTCTGGATGTGAATTGTCTCATTTGCATGGGGGAAACCCAACCCTCAGATGAGATGGATCTCAGCCAGTGGACAACAATGAAATCACCATTAAAAAGTCACAATGGAAGACTACAGTGTGGAGAATCTTTCTTCACAGTCAGGAGAGGCCTCAGAGAACATGAAAAAAGATGCTCTAGGTGCTGAACTTCAAGGGATTTCTCCATCATGTTCTGCTTCTGTGGAAAGGTTTCATTCACATGTTTTCTATAAAGCAGTTCAAAGTTACAGCCTTCAAAGTAACTTTGTATAACACCCAAAGTAACTGGCTATAACACCCACCTTTGCCAGGAATTACCAAAGATTATTACAAGCAAAGGATTCATCTGTCCGGAATCTGTCTTGGAAGTCATGGATCGTATTTGGCCTGAATGCACTAAGACATCCAGTGATTCTGTAACTGTGTTCTGTAGCCAACTTTATTCCTACCTGAATCACAAACTGAAATACGGAATAGTAAGCACAGACAACATGGAGGCCTTTGTTATTCCGCTGCCTGCATGCCAACCAATACCTCCCAGACTACACCCACTGGGGGGACCAGGTCTTGATAATGACCATCCCCATCTGTTGCTAGGCCTTCTTCTTCCAAACCATCCATCCTGGACTTCCTGTCCAAAAAGGTTGAGCAGGGTACAGAAAGAGAAGCTAGATGTCCCCGATGACATTTTTTTTCATCTATAATAGATGATGTGAAGAGGTAAGAGCTTCAGATGTTGCAACAGGGGCTCCCACCTATTTGGCTTCCCTCCAGAGAACAGAGCTCTGTTCCTCAGGAAGTGTCTATTGCTGAGCTGATAGGTAGGTAGTCTCTGTCTGTTGGTAAACACCTTTCAGGAGATGGCAACCCAAAATAACAACAACTATAATTAATAATGTGTCCACTGATAACCAGCCTGATCCCTTAACAGCAACATACCCCATATGGCCAACTCATAACATGACACCCAATTTGCAGCCTCCTCTTCCTTATGACTAATCCAGTCGCCATGGTTGATCAATCAGCCATGTGTGGTCCACCCAATTTTTGGCCTTCTACATTCTAACATCATATTCACATATCTAAGAAGTGGACAGTGGGAACAATGGCAATTTGAAGGCCACTAACTAACTCTGTTTTTTAATGTCCTTGTACAGGTTGGAAAAATGCCTTTACAGAAGGTTTGCAAAGGATTATTTAAGTCAATTGTTTTTTGGAAGCACTCTTCATGGTCCACCTCTGGGATGAAAATCCACTCCTAGCCACAGAAGCAGGCACAGGATTCTCAAGAAAGACCTTAAATCAGTGGTAGCCAACCTCGGTCCTCGAAAGCTCACATTTTCCAGATGACCGAGCTGGTGCACAGGTGTATTCATTACTCACCAAAACATTTAGAAAGATCCACAGGTGGAGTTAATTATTATAGTTTTGATTCTGTGTGGAGACCTGAAAAATATGCACTGTTGGTAGCTGTCGAGGACCAGGGTTGGCTACCCCTGCCCTTAAATCATAAATCTTATGCTTGTCCACATATCTATGCTGGTAATTGGCACTTTGAGGCCACTAACTATGTTTTTTTTTATGTCCCTGTACAGGTTGGGAAATGCCTTTATGGAAGGTTTGCAAAGCATTATTTAAGTCAATTGTTTAGTTTTTTCTGGAAAGCACTCTTCCTGGTCCCCTTCTGGGATGATAAAATTAACTCCCAGCAGCAGCAGCCGTGCTCAAGGTTTCTTCTGTGGAAAGGACTGATGTAAATGTACGGTATCACATTTTTTTGTAAATGCCTCCTCCCTTCCCCTTCTCCCTCATAAATTTTCTTTGGAATCAAAAAACAAAATTAAATTTACTACCAATTAACCCTCCTGTCCCTGCCCTACCTTCAATTACATACATACTCCAACTCCCTCAGGCCTTTCTTGAATAATAAAAGTGTTTCCTGATGTGCCATGTTTGAAGTTGAACTGCCATGTGTTTGTGCCGCCCACTTAGCTTAGTCAGCCAGCTATCTTGGTGCAAATTTTGGGCCTAAACTAGGTGAACAAATCAATATTGTGAGCTGTGAGGTGGTCAAAATTGACTGGAAATGAGTGGAAATAAATGTTATTGAGCTTATTAATATTGTAGGAACAAAAAAATGACCATTTTATGTGATTTTAGCTGTTTTTTTTTAATTTTTTAAGAAAAAATCCAGATCCAAAATCAAAACCAAAACATGGAAACAAAACACGGAGGTGAGGTTTTGACAAAACCAATCCAGATCCAAAACCATGGAGATCCAGATCCAAAACCAAAACACAGGTGTCAGCGCACATCTCTAATTATTATGTTATTGTTCTTTTTCTTATGTGATACCTATATTGTTTCATATACTGAAGCCTTGCCAGTGATTTTATGTGACAAGCTTATGTTTTACACTCTACTAGTTAAGTATTCTCTGCTCTGTATAGATCCGCATTAGTTTGCCTATGTCTGGCTACTTTTTACCATGTGACAGGTCAAAGGGTTGAATCCTCCATTTTAGCACTGCAGTATTCTGTGTTTTACATGCAGACAGGCTGTGTAAGTCTTCTGAACCCCACAAGGCTTATATCTTCTTACCGCATGCAATCATTTGCAGTTTATTCTCTTATTTTGTTATCACAAGTACAGTGACCTACTCTGCAGAACCACAGTTGTATTATAAGGACAATCATTCCGATCTATGTTAATAAATGTACAAAGTTCCAGAAAACTCATTGTCTGTGGAGTAAGAGATGAATCTGGTTTAGCTATCTGAATAGTTACACACTGCTTACGTGTAATGAGGGTCAGAATAACCGTTGACACTGACACCACAACTAGATGGGCACATTTATATGCCCGCCCAGTTGTGATGTCTGGCCAGACATATCGAGCTGCTTATTAGTAAGTGTGTATAGCTTTCCAAATCGGCCGCTGGGTAGGCCAAGTCTGTACCCAGCATAACTTTAGCAGCAGCTAAACACTGGTGACAACTGCATGATCAATAAACACAGTTGAGAACAGTGGTTGCAATATCAAAATGACACATGTCTAAAACGTAGTGAACCAAATCGTGCACTGGGACAGGATGAAAATTTGATATAGCCAGAATTGATCCTTTGCAATCAATAATATCAACTTCAAATGTACAGTACATGCATGACAATATACAATATAAACAAGTACTTGTAGTTCCACAACTCTCAGCAGTATTAAGGCAGCATGGACTAAACAAATAATCAGTATACTCTTTCAGTCCTTCTGTCCTTAACTCTTCAATGGTCAAACACAGTCAAACATCCCACTTCAGCAATCCACTTCAGCAATCCACTATGTGTGAATTAACGGAATTTACCCATCTGCTCCAATGCCGGCCCTGGGACCTGATCCTGAGGTCTCCTCCAACTTGGCAGGTTTTCAGCAAATCCTTCCTCAGTGTAACACATAACCCGCTTCTAATCAGCTCCAAACAACACATTTTCCTGCTTTCACCACTTATCAGGGGCATAGACTCTCTCCCCGGTCAGATCCTTCTTTAACGCCCTCAGTAGCAGTGCCCTTTTGCTTTGGGTCACCTTCTATGGGTTTGGTCTCTTGCTTCTCTTAACAGACTCAGAATGCTGCCTTCATGGTGTCTGCCCTGCATCTGCACTCCTTGTGGCTCCAAATTCCTGTCCTCTCTAAGCTCTGCCACTTTTCTCAGCTGGATTCTGGGAAATGTAGTTTTCTATCCTGGGCTGGCAAAACACAATGTCCTTCTCTTCCTCCACTGTGGCAAAGCTTATTAATAGACCCTAGGTGCTTGGGGGCCTGATTCATAGTTGTAAGCAATCCCAATGGTTTGCATACAACTACGATGGTGGGAGGACTGTACACGATGGTTGTGATAGTGATCCGATGCTGCATCTTCAGATGCAGCACTCGGATCTGCAATGCCAGCTGCAGGTGTCTTTCTTCTTTAGACACCTCCTGCAGCATTACCATATAAATGCATTGCTGCTGCATCCAAAGACGTAACGGCGATGCCATCAACGTACAACTCAGAATCAACCCCTAAGTCCTGTAATGGCATGCTCAGGGGTTACACAAAAAAATTACAAAAGTGCAAAATTAGCACAAAGCAAAGTAGTATTCAATTTGTAGGGTAAATACCACTTTAAAATAAGTGTTAAAGCAAAGCTATGTAAATATCTTGCATGTAAAAATAATGTTTTGTTCTGATTTTGGACAACTTGTCAACTAGGCCAAATAAAATGCTCTAACCTAGTCATCATATAGTCTAGCCATCATATAGCCTAGCTATCATATAGCCTAGCCATCAAATAGCCTAGCCAGCATATAGCCTAGCTATCATATAACTTAAGTCAGCATATAGCCTAGCCATCATTTAACCTAGCCAGCATATAGCCTAGCCAGTATATAACCTAGCCACCATATAGCCTAGCCATCATATAGGCTAGCCAGCATATAGTCTAACCAGCATATACTGTAGCATAGCCATCATATATCCTAGCCAGCATATAACCTAGTCAGCATATAGCCTAGCCATCCTATAGCCTAGCCATCCTATAGCCTAACCAGCATATAGCCAAGCCAGCATAAAGCCTAGCCAGAATATAGCCTAACCAGCATGTAGCCTAGCCATCATATAGTCTAGACAGCCTAGCCAGCATATAGCCTAGCCAGCATATAGCCTAACTAGCATATAGCCTAGCCAGCATATAGCTTAGCCATCATATAGCCTAGCCATCATAGCCTAGCCATAATTTATACTAGTCATCATACAGCCTAGTTATCATATAGCCTAGCCATCATATAGCCTAACCAGCATATAGCATAGCCAACATATAGCCTAACCAGCATACAGCCTAGCCATCATATAGCCTATTCAGCATATAGCCTAGCCATCTTATAGCCTATCCAGCATATACTGTAGCCTAGCAATCATATAACCTAGTCATCAATACCCTAGCCATCATACAGCCTAGCCAATATATAGCCTAACCAGCATATAGGATAGCCAGCATATAGCCTAACCAGCATATAGCCTAGCCAGCATATAGCCTAACCAGCATATAGCCTAGCCAGCATATAGCCTAAGCAGCATATAGCCTAGCCATCATATAGCCTAATCAGCATATAGCCTAGCCAGCATATAGACTAACCAGCATATAGGATAGCCAGCATATAGCCTAGCCATCATATAGCTTAACCAGCATATAGTCTAACCAGCATATAGCCTAACCAGCATATAGCCTAGCCATCATATTGCCTAGTCATCATATAGCCTAGCCATCATACATCTAGCCGGCATATAGCCTAAGCAGTTAAGCAGCATATAGCCTAGCCATCATATAGCCTAGCCAGCATATAGCCTAGTCATCATATAGCCTAGCCAGCATATAGCCTAGCCAGCATATAGCCTAGTCAGCATATACTGTAGCCTAGCCAGCATATAGAGCCTACAGTCATTCCTTGTAATTGGAGCTACAGTGATTTGCGGAACACATCAAACTTGGATACAATTATCTGACCTTCTAGAATTCATCTTATTTTTTAAAATCCTTTTCATTTTTTCTGTACTAATTCATCAGATCTTTTCTCATAATGAAAGACGGCTGGTCTGCTCTTCTCTAATAACATCTCTAATTGCTATACATCACCAGCACTTTCTGCTGATCACTCTAAGGGACAAGCTAAATATATTTACATGTAATTTTCTGGAGAGAACAGACATTCTTACATTTCAGTAAGCTGGAAACAAATATAAAATTGATTTGACAAGTTACACAAATCCTATGTATCGGGACATTTATGTGTATAAGACATGGGAAGAGGATACTTGCTCTAATAAGGGGATTTTTAATGAGTTACATATACTGAGCTGTTGTTCAGGAGATTTTATTATATAAGGCAGTTAGGGTTATTTGCAAAGTGGACCTGTGCAAGCCAGTGTGATGTCCTGAAATGTTATTTGTTAGCCTTGTCATTAGATATGTGAACATGCTTTTGTATTTAGTGGTGGCTATTATTATTATTAGCCTTTATTTGTAAAGCACTGACATATTAAGCAGCGCTGTATTGTGCATTAAAACGATCATGACACAAACAAATTACATACAATTACATAATGTAGAGATCCCTTTCCCACATAAGCTTACATTCTAAAATGCTATCTCCTTCATTCAGTTGCAGAAAGAAAGCTCTGCTGATATCTTGTAGCATCACTATCATTTTAGCACTTCTTCTATACAGTAGATATGCAGAGACATAGCAAGTGGTGTCCCAACAAGGGTGTAAAGTTATAACTGACATGCTGTGATTTGTTATTTTAGCTTTTTGTCCTTTATAAGCTAATCAGCATCCTAATAGCCTTAAAATGCAAGCTTTTGGATGGGACTTTCATTAGTTGTGCTACAAAAGTAGGTGTAATCACAACTTCATAGGATTTCAGAATATAACTGAACAATGCACTTAACTTTCATGTATTCATATTTAGCCGAATAATCTTGAATGAATAAAATATTTTATGCTTAATCTATTAAAAACATCACTATCTATGGAAATCTGTTGTCTGTTACACAACTGATTACGTTGCTGACACCATAACTTAAAAACAATTTAGATTATATAATTTAAAAAAAAAAAATAATTAAAATCTTTGGGCGACAGATACATTTTAGCAGTACGTATTAGCAGTAAAAGTATTTTGAAATCATCTGAGAAGCCACAGCCATCACACCAGTTCTTATAAATATAGAGGAGACTCCCTGACTAAAATGGACTAATAGTATGTAGCCGTGTGTGTGGGTTGGAAAAGACGAGGACATTTTATTTCATACACAGACTATTGCAATTGATTCCCAGACCTAAATACATTTGGATTCCAGTGAATATAATTCTGAAAGTCGTTAACATTATGAAAAGCTGTTGTTTGCATTCCTGTCTCTAGCGAGACATCCTGTTAGTAGCTGTCCAGTCATTGTAATAAAAAGCACAGACAGAAGGAGAAAGATGTCTTGCAATTAGGAATAGGAATTTGATTTTGTGGGGGATATTCTGTTCTCGGCATCTCACAGATCTCTGCTGTTTACCATGTTCCATCCCCATCTCCCTCTCTACGCTTGCTAGCCATTAGTTCACCCTATAATAAGATGCTTGGAAGCAAATCCCTTGTTTTTACAGATACCAATGTTCCTGGATGAAATAGGAGGACAGATTTTTCTCTACGTACTCCTTTCAGATTATGTTCTCAACGCGCGTTGACAATATAGTGAACAATGTGGCAGGTGGGTGTGGAGGAGGAAGAGAAAACAGTTTGGAAGGGGGTGTTAAAGTATGGAATATCCACATGCAAATCAGTAAAGAAGGACAGGTTGTTGGGTTGCAAATACAAGCTAACAATTTAATGTCTGAATCCAGAATGTAAGTATGTGGATTGCTTTATAATAACGTAATAAATAAATAATGATGAACGTATATATACATAGTATACCAATGATTCTCAATAGTCCTCAATAATAAACTCACTGTATTACCTGTGGCACAATATGTTGTGGAAAAGGGACAGTAACTGACTCAAGTCAGATTCCGTGTTAGAACAAGTTCATATACAGATGTGCCCTCATACACTGTTGCTCGAGTCGCAGCTAATAGCCCTTTTTGGCGCACCAGGACCCAGGTGACTCGGCTGCGGCAAGCATCTTTCTTGCTCAAAATGTGCACCTTATTCACATAAATAAAGCAACTGGGAGCGACAAAACTACTTTGCTAGATTGCACTGATGAATTTCATGTGCGACATTTGTACATCTGTGTACGAATATTCCTGAACCTGTGCTCTTTTGGTGTCACCTCCTCCACCTTTTTTTTAAGCATATAGCAAATCATTAAAAAAAGGGTTTTTTTTAAGTAATCATGGGTACAACCATTATTACCTCTAATGGGGTAGCTGGCGCAGTTTTCAGTGGATTCATGCAGAGTGGACAACTAAAATAATCTGATTCAGAGTCAGGATTTATAGGTGTTTTTTTAAAAAGCACCTTTAGTAAAGCCTGCATAGGCCAGCCAGGTTCTAGCCTGGCCAGGCTTTAAATGTCTACCTCCGAGGTATCCACTGCTTTGCACCTCATATCACCTTCCATTGCCAAACAGGAAGATATAGGCCCTCATTCAGAGCCGCTCGTTAGCAGCAGTACGCTCGTAGCGTTCCGATGTTGTGCAACCACGCATGCGCCGGTGTTACACAGCGCATGTGCGTACGGCTGATTGCGATCTTTTTTTAAGTCGTTCGTCGAATAGCGAACAGGAAGTGACATGTCAAATGTGATTGACAGAACAGGCCGTTTTTGGGCGGTGATGGGGGTGGAGATGGGAAAACGCAGGCGTGTTGAGGCATTTTGTGGGAGTCCCTAAATTATCTCATGCGAACGGCAAATGTGATCGGAACGAGTCATACGTCACTGTCTGATCCACTTTCCGTTCAAACTGCTCGCACAGCTTGTGGTCTGGTATACTCTACCACAATGTCGATGGTCTCGTCCCCCTCCCCGTGCCTCTTCGATGTTTCATCGATGTTTCAATTTTAGCAAGAAAAGCAATCAACTTTGATTACAAAACTTGCTTGTAATGTGTTTAGCAACTAGTTTTTTTTTTGTAGCACAAAACCGTACACAGGTGAAATACTCAGCTGCTAATTTCATGATTAGACAATCAATTAGAGTACCATTTTTTTTTTTTTTTATTTCAGATTTTTTATTTAGGTTTTCTGTTATTGCAACGATATTGTCATCATGTTTGTGTTTTGGCCACATTTTTAATGTTCCCGGAAATTTCACATCCATTTTTTTATGGAAAAGTGTTCCTTTAAACTCCGAAATGGTTTTTAACCCTTTGGAATCTGTTGTTTTTTTTTTTGTTTTAGTTTTTTTGGGGCCGGCATTACCTAAAAAACATTTGTAGAATAATGTCACAATACAATGGAGAAGATTTTGAATTTTTAAAATTTTTTACACACATTTTTTGTTTTTCAAGGCCATTTGCCAGTTTGCAGGTCTGGATAACGTCAAAAAAAATTACATATTTAAATAAAAAGAGTGGCATTTAGCCAAAATAAAATAACACACATTAAAAACAATTCACAAGAAAGGAGAGGGCAGTTTTGGCCCTTAAGGAATATGGGACAAGCACAGAAGGATTGTGGGAAAATTAGCCAGTGCTGTCATCGCTTTTTGCCCCGTTTGGCTGGGGTAGGGTGGGAGCCTGACCATGTCCGGGATGTCCTTTGGCTGGCCTGTCCAGAGGCAGATGTTGTGGCCTCTGGACTAGGCAGAGGGCTAGGCACATTTGGAGGGATGGCTGTTGTTGTGCCAGAGGTGGAGGATCCTGATGTTCCGGCAGGAAGGGAGGCCGGCTCCACCATGTGCTGGCGAACGAGCTGCTCCAGGGCATTTGCAATTCGGATGTTGGCCCTGGTATTTTCCGCCAGGGCCTGACCAATGGTCACGTTGGCCGCAGCATTTTGCTCCATGGCCTCCGCCACCCGTAGCAGACTGGCGTCCATCCTCAGCAGAATCTCCGTGTGGTGATCCGATTTAAAATTGAGATCCGTGAGGAGGGCCACTGCCTACGAGGGGGATTGCCCTGGACTGGCTTCTGCAGGGTCCCCAGCCGGATCTACTGCTTCCTCCCCTGCAGAGCCAGCAGAAATTCTGCGGCCAAGGCTCCCCTCTGGAGCAGACTCATCCACCTGTGTCTCTGTGAGAAAAATGAGAAAAGAGGAACATTACAATCTACATATTGTCACAAACACATTTCTGAGTTGGTAACATAACAACATTTACCTGGGACAACATGAGGAGCCGCAAAGTCTGGCATGTCCGTATCCATGTTGGACACGCCAAACACCTCCTCATACTGCACACACCCCTGTGCCAGCTCTTCCAAGTCATTCAGCTCCAATGACACAGGGGTGGGACCCCCACTTGTCCCCCTTGCATGCCTAGCCCTCTCTGCCAGTTTTTGTTTCAGCCGATATTTATAATCGGTCCATCTGTGGGTGATAAAAAATGCATTATTCCTGCAGTATTTGGGCCTGTAACCACTTATATTAAAAATGTAGTTTTTACGTACCGGCGTTTGACACCCCGGGCTAGACGTTCAAACTCACCCACCCTATTGACAGCACTGGCTATCTCCTCCCACATTTTCCACTTCTGGCTTGAACCCATATTCCGATCTGCCTGTGGCAGGGTATCAACACACAGTTGTACCAAAACCTCCATCTCCTTTCTTGTGAATTGTGGCTGCCTTTTTTTTTGGTTTCTTTGGTTGGCCTACTCGGCCCAGCAGCCTCTTCCATGGCATCCTCCACACCTTTTTTAAAAAACATTTTTTTTCATTTACATGTCCAACCGTCTCTAAATTCGGGTTCTAATTAATCCTTTAATCAGAAAGAGACAAGTACTTACCGGGCGCCTCTTGGCCATCGTTTTGCTGGTCTGTAGCCATTTTGATCCAAACAACTTGAACTACACCAGACCGTTTTGGACTTTCCGTGACGTATTTATACATGCGTCCTTATTTTTGGTACGCATCATTGATTGTGCGCTCCTATGATCCGTCATTAATTTGAGTGGGAAAATAAAGACTATTTATGGCTATGGGCGACTCGAGTCGAGGTGGCGGGTGTTGATTGTTGGAGGTATCATGTGTAGTAGTGGATTGTTGGCGGGATTAGTGGTTGTGATGCGGTTTTTTGGAGGTGGAGTTGGTGATAGGTTTTTTTTGGCTATTTTCCGTTTGGTTTTTTTTCGTGCGGATATTTTGTTTGTTGTTTTTTTTTGGAGTAAGTATTTTTTTCAAGTCCTTTTAAAAAGAAGGGATCTACAAACCGAATTTCTTCATTTTTATATTTAATTTTGTTTTTTGCAGTTATTTTGGCTTAGCCCCATAGAAGTTTCTGGACTGTGACTTATTGTTCGACTTTTGGTAAGTTTGTATTTTTTCATTATTTGAAGAATTTGATGTGTTGGTCTTCGCATATATTTTGAACATTAATGTCTTATTTATATTTTTTGCTATCATGTATTGACACTAAATATAGCGTAAGTTATTGGCAAATATATTTCCTTGGTTTTTCAATGTCAAAATGCGAACTATTTAGCGCACTAATGTTTCCTTATTCTCCATGTCAAAATGCGAACTATTTAGCGCACTAATGTTTCCTTATTCTCCATGTCAAAATGCGAACTATTTAGCGCACTAATGTTTCCTTATTCTCCATGTCAAAATGCAAACTATTTAGCGCACTAATGTTTCCTTATTCTCCATGTCAAAATGCGAATTATTTAGCGCACTAATGTTTCCTTATTCTCCATGTCAAAATGCTAACTATTTAGCGCACTAATGTTTGTTTGGGTATAAATTTGCCCATTCTTGTTTGTCCTCTCAATGTAGGGTGCATTTTCTAAATAATGTGTGCTCCCCCCTATCTTTTCACGCATTTTTGGATTTTGAAAAGAATCAAATATGGCCCACAAAAAATCTAACCTGAATTTCAATTTTGGAAATGTAGGTTGGTGCACTCATGACAATACCCCGGCATGTAAGCATCTTTGGATTTTTCGCCTAAGGTAAGTATATTTTTGGCTTTATATTTTCAAAAAACATTAACTACCTGGCTTCCCATTTCAGGTTGATGTTGGTCATATTGTTTTGGCCATGCTTCCGGAACCTGACCAACCTCAATCTCGTCCCAGGCGTAGGCATCGTAGGCGTGCAAGGCCCAAGATATTTAGAACACGTGTCACCCTTTTTGGAATGCCCGATGATGAGGTTTTACGACGATACCGTCTTCCTCCACAAATCATCATAGACACTCTCTCATTAATAGAGAGTGATCTTGAGCGGCAAATTGACAGTCCTACAGCAATACCACCACTTACGCAATTAATGGCGGTATTACATTTCTGTGCCTCAGGATCCTTTCAAACCATGGTGGGAATAGTGGCCGGAATCTCCCAATTCTCATTTTCAAAGATCCTGAGGGCAGTGATGGAGGCCCTTTTCAAGCACCTCCATCATTTTATTAACATGCCATTGGATATGGGTTCCCTTAGTGTGGCGAAGGCCAATTTTTACCAAATAGCTGGCTTCCCACACATCATAGGGGTTGAGGATGGTACTCACATACCACTTCAGCCTCCAGCACGGCTGGAGGCCATTTTTAGGAACCGAAAGCACTATCACTCACTGAATGTAATGGTGGTATGTGATGCCTCCCTCCAGATCCTGTCCCTGAATGCAAAATTACCCAGGAGTGCACATGACTCATTCGTCATCCGGCAATCAGGGATTTGGCATAAATTAAACAACCTACAAGCTGGTGATGCATGGCTTCTGGGTAAGTGGAGACCTTTAGTTGTAACCAATGCAAAGCTTGATACACAGTGATCCTGATTGTTGGTTTTGTTTTTTCACAGGAGACAGTGGCTACCCTTGCACGCCCTGGCTGCTCACTCCTTATTTGGCTCCCACACCAGGGCCACAAAGTAAGTATAATTCCACACTTACAGCCACCAGGCAGGTGGTGGAGTGCTGTATCGGCCTTTTAAATGGCTGATTTAGATGCCTCCACCGCTCCGGTGGCGAACTCATGAATTTGCCGGCTATGGTTTTGAAAATTGTGGTCCTGTGTGGGATCTTTCACAACATCGCCATAAGGAGTGGTGTCCCAATGCAGCCCGAGGATGCCTTGCCTGAGGATGGCCCCCCCGAGGTTGGTCGGAGGTCAGTATGTGGGGGGGCCATACGCGATGATGTGGTGGCCCGTTTTTTCAGGTAATTATTGACAAACATTAACTTAATTGACACAATGTCGACATGTACCATTGTAATGTTCCTTTTTGAAATTAATTTAATATTTTTAACTTTTCTTGCCTTCCTTTACACACCTCGACAAAACGATGCCTACTACCTGCTCCACTAAATTGTGTACATGTGGTCACATTGGATCTTACTTTGGAAACAATTATTTCATCGCCTCATTTGTGGCTTTATGTTGTCCTGCTACTTATTTCATCAGTTCTTGATTGTTGATTTTTTGGGGGGATTTTGGTGTTGGGGTTTTTGGGGATTGTCTTTTCACTGTGTGAATTGCTTGACACAATTCACTTTCTGTATGTGTTTGGTGTGTATTATTTTTTTGTTTGCCATTAAAAAGACTGTTTTTCACTAAATTCTAGTCACGTGTAACCTGGCACAAAAAAGGCCAACTTTCGTAATGCCTAATCCTGTAATGTCTGAAATGTTTCCGTGTTTGAACCTGTTTTTTGACTTATCCAAAACCTCAAAGGTATTCTGTTGAATCAGTAGGTTTAAAAAACTAGGCCTAAGCTGTTTTTATGTTAAAAAAACATTACCCACCCAAAGAAAAACAAGAAAAAGTTTGATTTGGTAATAACCTATTGGTATGTTGAGGTGTTTAATGTGGCAGCTTACATACTTCCTAGCGCTTTGTACAATCTAATTTGCCTTACTTTAAAGAACATAATCAAATAGTGGACTTATGGAAGGCTAAACAATGTAATTGTTTCAGACAATGAATGAGACTCGTTAAAATACAACAAAATTTTATTTTACAAACAATAATTTTGCCCCAAAAAAAATGGAAAACAAAAAATTAGCGGCGAAGGGCCGCCGCCATGTGGTCAACGACCACTAACATGGCAATCATGTGGCCACGCAAGGCGGCCAATCCTTCCTGGATACAATGCATCCGCCTCTGGTCTCTGTTGGTAAAAACAAAGAGAAAAAAGCAAAAACCTTACATTAGAAGTGTAAAAAACCAATTCCGCCCAAATAAAAAGTGTAAACAAAGATCCAGTTGTACTGAAAAAAACAAAGTAATGGAAAATGCAAAGATGGCAGAAATACTAAATTACAAATGAACACACAAAAAGGCAACCACAAACAATAAGAAGTTGCCTTGTTAGGGTAAACAATAACTACACAAGTATGAGTGTTTGGACATGTGTGATATGTATCATGGCTAAAAAAAAAAAACATTGTCTAACAAAATAAAAAGGTCAACACGACAAATGGTTAAATTTAGAACAGGGAAACCTACCGGTCATCGGGATTTGGGGGTTGTAGGCCCAACATCCTCCTCTTCCTCGGAGGTGGAACAGTGATGTAGGCTCCATGGAGGGGAGATCTGTGAGCAGGTTGATGGCGATGAAAAGCGCCTGGGGGGGGGGGAGGGGAGGGTGAAGAAAAGAGAAGGGGGGGAGTGGAGTCGGGAATTTGTGGGGGGCTCCAAATTCCAGAGGGAGGTGCCTCAGGAAGTGGCCGGTCAGGGGTGTAGGGGGAATTGGGAGCAAATTGAGGAGTGTCTGCTGTGCTGGGTGTTGGACTGAGGGCCCGAGCCCCGCGTCTGTGCCTGCAGCGATGGCGGATTCTGCGTTCAGCCCCTAAATGAGTAGCAGAAAACGTTTGTAATTTATTTTGGGGTGGGGGGGTTGGGCCAAAAAATTAACAACTACACAAATGTTAGAACATTTTAAAAATTTAAAACATGCACACGCAGGCCTTTCAATAAAATTACAACAGGGCGAGAATGAAAACATGCACACGCAGGCCTTTCCAGAAAATTACAACAGGGCGAGAATGAAAACATGCACACGCAGGCCTTTCCAGAAAATCACAACAGGGCGAGAACGAAAACATGCACACGCAGGCCTTTCCAAAATATCACATGGCGAGAATGAAAACATGCACACGCAGGCCTTTCCAAAATATCACAACAGGGCGAGAATGAAAACATGCACACGCAGGCCTTTCCAAAATATCACAACAGGGCGAGAATGAAAACATGCACACGCAGAAAGGGCCGCAAAAAATAAAGGAAAACAAACAAAGAAATACTTACTTTCAGCTATCCGCTGTCTAAAACAGGCCAGCAAGCGTGGCGTGCGGCGGCGCAGATCCGACCACCTGCGCTCGAGCTGCCCGATCTGTCGGCGTGAGCCGAAGGAGCGCAGGCGGCGGTGAACCTCCGCATAGGTGGATCGCTTCTGGCGGTTGCTGATGGGGGGAGGCTGGCTGGTGATCCGCCGGTCCATCACCTCCGTTAGTACCAAAAGCTCCCGCCTGGTAAACGCGGAGGCTCTCATGATGGCAATGGTTAGTTTTTTAAAAAACAGTTTTAATAAAGGCCAGAGAAAAAATTTGATTGGCTAATGTAGTTGGTAAATTAACAGGAACCATTCTATTGGTTAGTGTATGAGTCATGTGTCCTCCAGGCTAAAAAATATAATGTGAGTTATGATAGGCTTGATGCTGTGACATTCGTAAGGTAATTTAAATAAAGAAATGTAAAAAGTAAAATCTGCCTAGCACAAACACAGGAAAACAAGAGGATCATTGGTTCAAACATGTATTTTTTAGAAAGTTACACATTGTTGAAACCGTACGTATTCTGCGGGAAAAATGACACACGGACAAGATTAAAGTTTATTGAAAATGAAAAAAAAAACGGATTGCAAACAGGTGAAGAACAATTAAGCTAATTAATATATTGATTGGCATGAAACGATTAAAGTAGGTATGCAGAATGAACGAGCAGGTAATCGAAATCTAACAGGCCCACTTCCGGTTTGTACTTGTGCGAGCGTTCCCTGCAACCAAATTGGGAGATGGACGGTCGCAATTTTGCTCACTCGTTAGCTAGAGGAGGTGTTGGTAGACTGTGGGGCGGAAGAATAGCTACGAGCGAACTTTCGAGTGAGCGCTGGAATTTACAATTTCTCGCTCGTTCGGTGAACGAGCGTACTGCCGCTAACGAGCGGCTCTGAATCAGGCCCATAGTCCCTGTGATAATGTGGGAAAACATAGGAGTACTATTTGTAAACATAATTTATTATGTAGGTACACAAAAAAAAACCCATAAGCATGACACTCTAAATGACAGAAAAGCCTTTATCCAGAAAACCGTGAGTCCCAATCGTTAATTAAGTAAATGCTCATCTGTGTTCAGTGTTTGAACTGTATGCTGTCAACCCAGCTCCCAAGCACCTGTTTGTATAGAAGAATGGCTTTACTTTAAGGGTATGTTAAAGATACAAGATACAACAGAAAACTTAGCTCCCCTAGGAGATGGTAGTGACAAACTTTGTATCCTGGTCTGCTGGATTAGACCTAGTAATACGCCTCTAATTCTGATCTTACCATAGCCATCTTCATTACTGTGCCTACAGGAAGCTAATGAGATGTGCTGCTTTGTATCTAGGGGTATTTTAATGAGCTATTTTCCTTATCTCTGGTGACAGATAAAAGATAGCATCACAGAAAATCTAACCTGATTCACTAACATTACAAGAGCGATATATTGTGACCTCGTTACGGTTAACATATTTATGAACACGTTTTTTGTTACTCTATTCATAACGAATGAGAGCATAGAAATCCTGCAATTAAATCTTTTAATGAGAAACTGACCCATAAAGTTATTATTTTGTATTTATCTTTTTAGCTTAACATTCTATACTTTCTTATGTTTGATGCACCTACAATATAGTCAGAACTTTACAGCCCATATACTGCAGGAATAGCTCTATCTACTGTCCAATTACAGTTTTAATGGTGTTTTTATAAATGGTTCCATGGTTAGGCTTTAAATATAATATATGGCATAAAAAAAAACTGTGTTAATGTTTGTTTTACCCAAGGACACATTTGTCGTCTTAAATAGTCGTTACCAAAGTTCCTTCTAAGATTCCTTAATTGTTAGAAGCTGAACAGCTATAACAAAATTCATTCTGCAGGGATGCACTGAACAGCAGATTCTCAATGT
The DNA here is from genome assembly GCA_031769625.1 of Taudactylus pleione. NCBI lineage: Eukaryota > Metazoa > Chordata > Amphibia > Anura > Myobatrachidae > Taudactylus > Taudactylus pleione. The sequence continues at coordinate 6,436,635 of JAUIMM010000081.1, read as the reverse complement.
AGACTTTTTAGATGGAGTTCTAATTAGATGACATATTTAACACTTTAATTTCCTAAATGTACAAAGCAAAGAGGCAACAATAAATCTGATTCACTCTGAGCAGGGCCAGATTAACAAAGGCTCATCTTCATGACAGCATTGCTATATTACATTGCATCAAGGGTCTCATTAAGCTTGAATCGTACGGCTGCGTTCGATTTTTGTGCTCTGCGCATTTGTATGCATCACAGTGTGCATGCGCGAAGTGGCTGCTGCGATCAGAAAGCGATCGCAGTGAGCACGAAGTCCAATCGCATAGTGATTGACATGAAGCTACCATTTGAGGGTGGAGAGGGGTGGTGGTCGGTGGAACATAGACGTGCCTGTGCGGTTGTAACGCTGTTACAGGGGCGTACATAATTAAGCCCCTGTGATTGCATACGCTGGCAGAGGTCTAGTTGGCGACACAAAGTTTAGCAGTTTGTGAGGTAGGGTCAGGTCTACCACAACTGTGCAAACGGTTCCGATGTTACTCGATGTTACCAATGTTTTCGCTGACTTGCGCATGCATGTTATGGGAAGTGGGCGGCTTTAAGCAGTGATGGGTGTCTTGGTATAGTGCTACGGTTGCCGTGCAATTGCATTCATTAGCATATTTTCGCAGCTAGTGGGTGCTTGAGAATGCCGCTGTGCGATTCAACCTGAATCAGGGCCTAAATCTGAATGATTTTATAGTTATGCTATCTGCTGTAAGATGGGTTTGAGGATATGAGATACCTTAGCTGCGCCCTCTTATCCACATGCTGACATTTTGCAGAAGAATCTTGGAAGTGACGCGCTAAAAGTTTTATTTATTGTACAATCTGTCCCAGATTATCTGATCATAGTTGGATGGAGACAATGGTGTAAGTAGAATAAACTTCTTAATGGTACTCTGGCTCTCCAACGCCAAATTGGTGTGGTCATGTGTCAAGAGGGGGATGTGATACCCCCCTGTTTTTAAGCACTCTGGGGCATGCCCAGCGGTCACTCACGGGCTGGCCAATGCACCGGGGTCTGTCTCACTGCAGAGCATACCGGCTACTAATTTCTTAATGGTACATCGTACCGACCCCTACAGCCTTACTGGCACCACTGGATGGAAAGTGATGTACATACCAGAGGTGTCATGCTCTTGTTAGAGGTGTACCTGAGTCACCTACTAGGCTGCTGTCAGGCAGTGCTGCAGTACCAGCGGAAGGAGGGCTGCAGCTACGCTTATAGCCAGTACACAGAGACTTGCTCCTATGTACTGCCAAGGAACAGAGCAGGCTCCTCTTCTTATAGTACAACCCCGCACCACTTGCCCCATGCATATGCGAGGGAGGTGCTGAATCTGTAAGGAGAAATGGGTTAGCCAAAAATGGTGCTGGAGGCAGGGTGATCTTGGGCTCCATGAGATTGAGATGGGGAATTGGGGGCCCCCAGTTGGAAGGTCTGAAAGATGTCTTTTATCATCTATACTCTGCACTACATCACTACACTACATCCTTGAAAATTCCATTTTCTGTATTTGGGAAGAGGATAGAGCCAGTACTTCATGGGTATGGGCACTCTATAGTACAGTGGTAATATTAGAATTCAAACCATAAAAAAAGGACTTACATCACATACATGGACATAAGATGGGTACACACTAGACGATGTTTGTAGCCAGTGATAGCACAACGTGGTATAGTGATATATCGTGTGCAGTATACACTGCATGGTCCGGTGTACTACCGCGCAATATATCGTTACGTGCTGTACTTAGCTGTATGGCATCGGTCATTGCATCATCCCATTTGCTGTGGAGCACAGCAGACGAGACGATAAGATGAACGACCACCATGCATGCGCAGTGGATCGCACACTCTATATGATTGCCACGATATATTGATATCACCATCGGAACAATATATTGTACGATATATCTTAACGTGTGTATCTGACTATATATTAGACAGAATAGAACAGGCATATGTTGCAAATATCATTATTTGTCTCCCAAATTGATTTGACCTAATTTAGGGAGATTAATCAGGTTGGGGGTATACAGCTGAATACTAGAACTATTTAGAATGTTTAAAGTTAAAAAGGGTAATTATGTTTCCAGGAAACCAACGGGGGAATTCATTTCCCTAATATTACCCACTATAATCATGTGGCCCTATTGCTTCAGGATTTGCTACATAACTCAGACAGATATACTGACTATGCTCTTAATAGTTGTTTTCCCCCTGGCTGGAGCTTAGTTTCCTTTCTGCATGTCCCAGACATGAAAAATAATCCTCTCAAAAGGAGAATCGGTATGTAATCCCGGCAACTGAATAGCCGCCGGATCAAGTACTGACAGTGGAAGACCGACTGATCAAACTCCCGACTGGGGCTGGTAAGCACCCCAACCTTCCCCTCTCCCTACCCTAACCCTAATCCTCCCTTAGTGGTGCCTAGCCCTAACCTCCCCCCTAGTGCCTAACCCTAACCTCCACCCGTTGGTGCCTAACCCTAACCCCCCTTCCGGCACCCTAAACCTAAGCCTCCCAGGGGGGTGCCTATCCCTAACCTCTCCCTAGTGGTGCCTAACCCTAACCCCCCATTTCCCTAGCCTAACCCTCCTGGGGGATTGTCTAACCCTAAGTCCCCCCGAGGGTTCCTAAACCTAACCCTCTCCCCCGCCGCTACAACATAAGACACCCGGTTTACCTTCGTTCGGTATGACGGGCATCTGTATTTTGTCGTGTGACTAATGATATGTGTCGGGATTTTGATGCCTGTCTTTAGTCCCATGTCAGGCTTCCAGTGTCGGGATTCCTGCGGCCGGGATCCTGGGTACATCCCTTTCCAACACGCACAGTGTGATCCAAAGGAGAGTGTGCGAGTATGGCATATTTTGAGGTACAAAACTCATTTAAATGCCCACAAATCTAACTTTTTCTCCTTTACACAAAACACTGACTTTCAATGTGGTCAGGCTGTTCACCCTTTTGTATCCTGGCCAGACAGCAGTATCGACTCTATAGGCTGTTTTCAAGACCTACCATTGTGGAGGCCTCTCATATTCCAACAAGTAGTGGAGAAGTATGAATTTCGCTCATGTTTTCCTTTTGCATACTACCAGGCTCATCATTACATTGGTCACGTTGTTTGACACTTCTCTGTCCAAGACTAGACTAACTCCTTTGATTCACTGTTAGCCTAAATAACACCCTCTTATCTTTCTATTCATTACACCTTTCTATGTGACACACTATATTATGGGGGGATTAGGACAGGGTTGCCCCTCTAGCTACATCATTTTCCAGAGTTAAAAACTGATAATTTACTAATAGCCCTGGCAGACTCATGCCACCTCATTCCTGCCAGTTCATATAGGGAGCTTTTTTTAAATATATATTTCACAGAACATATATTAGCCCTCACCAAGGTTTCCTGATGAGCTTGTCTTCCTCTCATATATGTCCCCATTGTCAGGAAGAAAATGCAGATTTGTTTAATTGTTTATGGGCTTGTCCTCTGGCAAGGTCCTTTTGGTTTCTTGTTAGACGTTTTGCCCTAGAACATTTGGTTCATTATTTACCTTTTACAACAGCCTGGGTCATATTGGGTATGCTGCCCATGGACAAATGGATTTCTAGCAGAGGCCGGAAACTGCTTCTTGCCCTGAGTGCGGCTGCCAAAAAAAAAAATCCTTCAAGTTTGGATTCAACCAGGAACACCTCCTTTTTCATTGTTTAAAGAAAAATTATTCTATCTATTTAGAATGGACTGGTAGGAAGCTTCTCTAGATACAGACACTAGAGTTGGTAATTTTTTTGTCAGATGGGAAAGTTACATCACTACTCTTCCCTCAATCAATGCTTTTCTTCCATTTCGTGGTATAAATGAAAAATTGTTGATAATGATCCTCCAATACTAGATGTAGGGTAAAATAGTCCATACAGCAGCAGATATTATTGCATGTATACCTGATCATTTTTATGTACCTATGTGTATATTTATACCTGGGCAGTAACTAGGTTGGTGTGACGTGCCATGGCACAGGGCACCACTGGACAGGGAGCGCTGTTTGGGACTGTCAATTTTCTGTTTATATTTATTCTAACTTGTAGCTTCCTCTTTTTTCCCCCTGGAATCTCCTGGCCACCCTTATCTCCTTCCTGGCCAACTCCCCCTTCCTTCTGGCCACCACCCCAAGCACCTTCAGTCACATACTCTTTTATTTAACACACGCATTTAAAAATACTGTCATACCCGGGACTCGAACCTATCACCTATCCAGTGGCGGACTGGGGCTTCAAGGGCCCACAGGGGAATGCAATGGCAGGGGCCCGCTGTAGGGGCATGACCAGCCATTGGGTAGGTGTGGCCATAATTTAGAGGGGCATGGCCATTCCACATTATTATAATAATATCAATAGTCGGGGTGCTGCCTTTTATTAAAATAGAGATAATCTGGGTCCTTTTTATTAAAATAGTAATAACCTGTGCCCCCTTTCATCAAAATATTATTTTGGGCCCTCTTTTATTAACATAGTAATATACTAGTAATAAGCTGTGCCCTTTTTTTATTAAAATAGCCATAACCTGTGCAGTTTTTAAATGTAAAGTGTCACCAACCTTATAATAATAAATGTAAGGTCCCCTTAAGTATATTTATCTATAATCTTTGCCACTTTTTTTCTTATTTCTATATTTCCACTTTTACAATAATAATAATAATAATAATAATAATAATAATAATGCCCCCCACCCCCATTTTCCCATCAGAACCCATAGGGTACATTACTTACCTTTCCAAAGTCCGGAGTCCCACCCTTGCATGCTGCAGCACGCACGCTACTCATACCTGTTTTTCTGTCTTCAGTCACTGCAGTCCACGTCTAGCTATTGGAATATAATAGAAAATAAAAATAATTAATGCCATTGGCCTTAAAGAGTATCTACAATGGAGCAGCTGCCCAATGGAGATTGTGTAATCTCCTAACCAAAAGTAAAAATAAGATAGAAAAAGAAGGTATTGGCTAAGCTCCAGTTGAGAAATTCAAGCTAAATGCACAAGTTTAATATATAGCAGCCAAGGATTTGCGGTGCAATGTACAGATTTAAGTGGCATATATATAGTATGTAATATGTGCATTATAATGTATGGCTGTATATGACATGTAATATGTGCATTAGTGCAGGGAGAGTGTAATGTATGTGGTGAATTACTGCAGGTAGAGGAAGTGTAGTGTATGTAGCATGAAGTATATAAAATGTGCATTTTTGAAGGCAGTGTAATGTATGGATGTATGTGTAGTATGTAATATGAATGTATGTAGTGTGTAATATGTGTATTAGAACATAGAGAGAGGCAGTGTAATGTATGGGTTATGTTGTATATACTGTATGTGCAGCATAAAAGTAATGTATTTGTATGTATATATACCAGGGGCAGCCTATGCACCGGGACACGGAGGGGTATGAGGTGCCTGGAGGGTAGAGGGTCTCCATACCAGAGGGAACTGGACACAAAGAGGCAGCTGGGTTGGATACTTACCGAGCTGTTTCCCCTAGCCGGGATGCAATCGGGAAGCCGGCTGACGTGATCCCGACAGCCGACTTCCCGACTGCTTTATCCTGGCGTGGGTTAAATGACAGGCGTCTATATCTAGACGCCTGTCATTTTCCCGACGCTGGGAGACAGGTGCCCGGCATCTCGATCAAAGGGATGCTGGGCGCCGCGAGCGGACGGCCGCGGAGGGGGAGGGTTAGGTTTAGCGCACCCGGGGGGGGATTTAGGGTTAGGCACCCCCCCCGGGAGGGTTAGGGTTAGGCTAGGGGGGGGGGGGGGAGCTAGGGTTAGGCACCTCCCGGGGGACTTAGGTTTAGGCAGCAGGGAAGGAGGGGGTTAGGGTTAGGCACTTACAAGGGGGATTAGGGTTAGGCGCTTGGGGGAGAGGTTAGGGTTAGGCACACATAAGGAGGGCTAGGGTTAGGGGGGTTAAGTTAGTTATTACTTACCTGAGGACAATCGGGATTTCCAGCGCTGTCGGGCTGCCGCTGCTGGGATCTGTTCATCTGTCGGGCTGCCGCTGCCGGGAATCGAACCGCCGGCCATGAAGCCGGCGGTATTTCATACCAATTCCCCCCTAGCCACCCGCGCTGCAGGTCCTTTGCCAGTCTCCACTTAACTGGCTTCGTCCTGTGCATGGTGGTGATGTCAGGTGGCCTCTCCCCGTCTGAGTTTGCAAGTCACCACCGGCTAGGGAGGGCGGGGGAGGACGGAGGTGTCAGACTGCAGGCACCATTTCACCCATGGCACAGACCGTGTCGGGTGAAGCAGGCAGTGGTTCCTGCTGCAGCGAACAAGAGAGCTAAATGAGTGAAAACGTTCATGAGTCCACGGGCCCGACGGTAACTCAGCGGCTCGTCTCCCTAAGGTAGTGGGCGTGTCCGCCAGGCAGGGAGACCCACCGGGGATTTCCCCGACCCCCCGGTGCGCCAGTCCGACACTGCACCTATCACATGGCAGTCAGACACTTTACACATGAATCTATCTGCCCCCCAATTTCTGATGGCAGCCCTGAACACAGCCACCGATTTACAACCAAGGTGTTACCAGCAGTAACAATGTTTTTGTAAAGAAGTGGAAAAGTGGGTAACAGCAAGTAAGGAATAAGACCATTTTATTGATTCTGTAAAAGCAGATACAGTGTATCACCCATATATGATATAATTATTATTGTCTTTCATGTGTCTCTTACTTACATACAAATAAAATGTTTCCCTCCCATTTCTTGACCACATGTCAGAAGCATTCATCCATTTTCAGCATTTCTCCATAAACGTCCTCAGTTTTATCATCCACAAATTGTATGCCTGTACCCATGCAATGTACTGTACTGTATCTAGCATAACTCATATGCTCATTTTATCAGCCTCACAACTACTGTATTATTTCCAATTATCCACTCTGATCTCACTAACCTTGCTAGACCTCACATTCTCTTCACCTTCTCAGAACTGCCATTCATAAAACAATCATCAAATTAAGCAAAATCTTTTTTTGAAATACATTTATTAAGAGGTTTTACCACAAGTAAAATCAACCTTTTTTTCTCTGCATTATAAACTAGGAAAGTATTGAGCAAGATTTGCTCTTACAAGCTTGCCCTATAAGAGAACAAAGCTGGTGGAAGACTCTTGACTCACAAACAGTCATCCTTCAGCACTCAGGAGAGGAAAAACCCCCTGTGGAGGAAACCTCTGGGGACCCTTGGCATGAAGGACTGCCCGTCCCTCTGGGCACTAGGAGGCTATGCAGAGTTACATTATCAAACTTAATCAAATATAAACATGTGAGATTGAAATATATAACACACCATACTAAGAGCTAACATTGGCTGATATCATTAATATAGCTCCTGTCCCCATCTCCTGACACTACCCAATTTACATTCCTCAGAAAGCTGCGCAATTTGCTGAAGAGGACGGTCATCCCCTTTTGAGAAGCACCAAATTTACTCCAATCGCAAAGATATAGTGATATCTGCGCTGTCCTGCTAGAACCTCACATGGTAGAAGTAAACAAGCTCAAGGTCATATTTTAGGGTAATCAAGCTCCTGGTCTGCAGGCACATCCAAGTGAGGCTCATTTGTCTTTGATGAGATACTTACCTCACCCGGGCATCTTTCCCTCAGGGCGCTGGCTGTATATGAGGAATATATCAGAGTGCAAGAGATGTTTAGTGAGTACGTTAATGACAGCAATGATAATGCTATGTCAGTGTCCTGGGTGTGTGACAGAGACAGCAACAGCAACAGCCAAGAGCTACCATTATGACATCACAGCATGACCTCACATGTGTCCTACATTCCATAAAGGAGAAATGCACATAATAATCTCTAGTGATATGTGATATGTTTATATTCTCCATCACCTCTGCTTCCCATGATACGCCTGCTATTTATTACACATCTGTCCCTTTGCCATCTCCTTATTCGCCAAAGTTCTCTTTTACTGCATCCACTCATTCAATCAATCAGCTCCTATCACGTCTTTCTTATTTCATTAATCTGCTGCTTCTGTCTACTTTCCATTTTTCAAGATGCTACTTGGTTAGAAAAATAGCAAGAGATTGAGATAATACTAAAAAAGCACAATGAAAATAAAAATACTGTATTATGCTGTTTATGTATACAATAAATTACCATTAATCGTTATTTCAGCACTGCTATGGGATGAGAGTAAAAACAAGTGAGGTTTTCCTGCCGGATAACCAGCGTTACATTAGTGTGCGAGGTTCTGACAGAAACTTGTTGCTAATTGAATCTTCCTCATAGTCTCTGTGCTCAGTATACAATATAGTTGGCCATGCTGAAGATATAGTCCCCAACTTGTCCATTATATAGTGGACCTTCATGATTAATATTCAGTTTAGCCCCATGCAACTTGACCAGTATACAGTATACAGTATCCCTATTATGCTTGGCCAGTATACAGAATAGAACCACTGTGCTAAGTATGTACTCTAGGGGGTCATGTAGAGTTGGATGTGAGGGCCTTTGTAGTGTGTAAAATGTAGTTTTTAGACCGCTCATGCACAAGAAAAATGGATAACCCCACTTCCCTTCTATGCTTTTTGTGTATCCCTGACTTTCGTATCCCGGAGTCTTGATAGCAGAATGAGGGAGGGAAGGGGCATGTAAGTGTAGGAAAGTGGGTTAAACTCCAGCACTGGAACATAAATCCAAAAATAAAGTAATGTAGAGTTTATTGTGGGCTTACATTCCAGCTCTGGAGAATAATCCTCTTTCCTAACATAACCCCAGTAACTATTTGGGAAGTTTGACTTTCTCTTGGATGCAGGATTTAAACAACCACTTACCTTGTGGTTATCACTCCAGTGATGTCAGTTAGAATGTTTATGCAGTACAGTAAATTGGTTACAGAGGGTTTTGGGAAGTGTTTAGTTCAATCAAATACCTTTACATTGTGTTCTTTTTAACATGATTTCTTCTGTGGCACTAAAGGTCCCAGCAGGTCCTGAATGATTTCTACAAGCACCAGCATGCTTGCATCAGTGGCGTAGCCAGCATTTGACATGAGGTGTACGAAGATGAAAAAATAGGTGCCTTAGGCCCATCTGAACTATTATATAATGAAGGTGCATCCTCAGTATAAAGCACAGGTGTTAGCCATACACGTCTTCACACCTTCTCACATGCCCTTTATAAGGTCCCGAACCATAGTGACACAAACATTTACATTTAGTATATGCGCACTAAATTATACATATTTTTGTCACAATGTTTAATTAATCCATATCAATGCTAACAATGCCGACATAATAAAATGGCTCTGTCTATGATTGTACTTACAAAGAATAGCAGATGGCGCTGCGGGAGACTGGTCCCACATGGAGGGGCAAGGGAACAGGGATCCCACTTTATGGTAGCTGCACACGCCCCTCCAGTACTTAATACAGCGATGACGAGATTGTCTAAAATGCTAAAGGTCTTTCTAAGGTTAACTACTTTGATAGTTGATTTGTCCTCTCTTATCGCTTTCTCTAACTCTCTCTATGGGCCGAATTCAATTCAGTGTGATGTTGAATAGCCGCGGGAGGGAGCTCCCACAGCTATTCAATACAACGCGCTGTTTGGGCGGGCTAAAGTATTTCTTCTCGCACCCCCCTGGGGATGCGAGGAGAAATCCAACAAATGTGCCGGGCGCGCAGCTGTTTGCCTGCTTAGCGTAGTGCTGAGAGCCGCGCGGCCGGCACATTACTCGGAGAATGCCGATTCTTGCGACTATACACCCATGTTAAGTCGCGAGAACCAGCATTCTCAGACTAAACCAATTCCCCACCAGGCAAACAGCGCAGTGTATTGAATAGCTGTGGGAGCTCCCTCCTTTGGCTATTTATCATCACATTGAATTTAATTCAGCCCTATGGTTCCTTTGCAAATATTTAGTAGTATCAGATAGCACATGGTATCCCAATTACAAAATCTCCAGTCATGACCATACAACAATGACGTGCGGGGGTCAGTTTGCCAGAATTTAAACTGGATTTCTAATGTTGAATATTGCTGGAAAAAAAGAATTATAAGAAATGATGATGGATTGATGAGAAAAAAAATACAGAGAGACCATGTCATATAACGTGCATGTCTGCATTTAAACTATGTACCCTACTGCAAGTGATAATAATGACTCAATTTATGGCCCTGCAGATTGCAATACATTAAAAGCTTTGCCTCTCAATTTTCTGCAACACAGCGTATTCCCACGAGGTCGCTTATTACAGATATCACTATCAATATCTCTTTCCAACAATAATTGAACATCCATATTAATTAACCCCAACCACCACAGACAAATGGGTGGTAATTACATTACATCTCTACTGTCATTGTGCAGTTCATACAACCTTGGATTCAATCTATTTATTATATATATTTAAATACATTCAAATGAACAATTCATTGTAAGATCAAAGAAGCATCATGTCGTCTTTAAATGGTGGGCTATTTTGGTCTCAATATTTATCGCACATTGGCCCTCATTCAGAGCCGCACGTTAACAACAGTACGCTCGTTGCGTTCCGATGTTGACTAACCGCGCATGCGTCGGTGTTACACTGCGCATGTGCGTACGGCAGATTGCGAGCTTTTTTTCTCTCGTTCCTAAAATAGCGTACAGGAAGTGACATGTCAAATGTGATTGACAGAACAGGGCGTTTTTGGGTGTTGACGGGGGTGGAGATGAAAAAACGCAGGCGTGGCGAGGCGTTTTTGGGGCGTACATACATTAGCAGATGCGAACGTCAAATGTGTTCGGACCGTCTCATACGTCACTGGAACATCCGCTTTCCCTTCAAAATGCTCGCACAGCTTAGGGTCAGGATTACTCGACCACATTGGCGATGGCCTTCTCCTCCGTCCCGGGACTCAACGATGGTGCTGCGATTAATCGCGGCTGGTCAGTAAAGTAATTAGTGTTGGATTGAAAACCGGCTTGGTATGTGTTTGGAAAGCAGTTTATTGGGATAGCAATAAACTGCGTACGCAGGTGGAAATCAGAGCTGCTAATGTCATGATTACACAATCAATTAGCGTACATTTTGGGTGTTTTATTTTGGCCACAATTTGTTGGTTATGGCCTATTGTAACAATAATGTCATCATGTTTTAATTAGCTCCCCTTTTTTTTGGTTTACTGTGGAATTTGCATCGCTATGTGATTTTTTAAACGTTCCTTAAAGAGGCCTTTTTTTTTTTTAAGAGGGTCAGTTTTTGCCTTTAGGGCCAGGATTAAATGTAACCCATTTGTACAATAATGTCACAATACAATGTCAGTTTTTTGTTTTAAATTTATTGTTTAAACACAAACAAATTGGCCTAATATTTTTTGGCCTTTTTTTTGTGGCAAAGATATTTGTTAAAATAAAAAAAAAAGCCATAACTGGTAACATAAACGTAAATACCAAATTTAAAAAAAATTCACAAGAAAGGAGAGGGAAGTTTTGACCAGAAAGGAATACGAGCCAAGCACAGAAGGAGTGTGGGCAAAGTCGCCATTGCTGTCACCGTTTTCTCGCCCGTTTGGCTGGGTGAGGGTGGGACCCAGACCGGGTCCCGGATGCCATCGGGCTGGCCTGTCCAGAGGCAGATGTTGTGGCCTCTGGACTAGGCACAGGGCTAGGCACATTTGGAGGATTGGCTGATGTTGTGCCAGAGGTGGAGGATCCGGATGTTCCGGCAGGAAGGGAGGTCGGCTCCACCATGTGCTGGCGAACGAGCTGCTCCAGGGCATCGGCGATGCGGATGTTGGCCCTGGTATTTTCTGCCAGGGCCTGACCAATGGTCACGTTGGCCGCAGCATTTTGCTCCAGGGCCTCAGCCACCCGTATCAGACTGGCGTCCATCCTCTGCAGAATCTCCGTATGGAAATCCGATTTAAAATTGAGTTCTGTGAGGAGGCCCACTGCCTGCGAGGGGGCACGCCCTGGACTGGCTTCTGCAGGGTCCTCAGCCGGATGTACTGGTTCCTCCCCTGCAGAGCCAGCAGAAATTCTGCGGCCAAGGCTCCCCTCTGGAGCAGACTCATCCGCCTCTGTCTCTGTTAGGAAAATTGCGAAAAGACTCACATTAGAATCTACATATTGGCACAATAGCATTTCAGAGTTGGTGACATCACAAGACTTACCTTGGCCAACATGAGGAGCCGCAAAGTCTGGCATGTCCGTATCCATGTTGGACACGCCAAACACCTCCACAGCCTGCACACACCCCTGTGCCAGCTCTTCTAAGTCTGTCAACTCCAATGACACAGGGGTGGGACCCCCACCTGTCCCCCTTGCATGCCTAGCCCTGTCGGCAAGTTTTTGCTTGAGACGATATTTGAAGTCTGCCCATCTGTGGAATGAAATTGGAACCATTATCCTTTGTTTTACAATGGGGTTTGTTTATAGGATGGGAAAGTGTTTACTTACCGCCGTTTGACATCCCGGGCTAGACGGACATAATCACCCACCCTATTGACAGCAACGGCGACCTACTCCCACATTCTCCACTTCTGGCTTTGGCTCATATTCCTGGCTGCCTGGGGCAGGATGTCAACGCACTTCTGGATCAAAACCTCCATCTCCTTGCTTGTGAAATGTGGCTGCCTTTTTTTTTTGGCAGCTTTGGCGGGTTGACTGGGGCCAGCAGTCTCTTCCATGTCATCCTCCTCACCTATTTGGGTAAATATGCAGATTTAGCCACTTCACAACTTGCACAATATTATGTTTTTAAAGAATCATTGAGACAAAATGCATGAAGGCCTTACCGCCGGATTTTTGGCCATTGTTTCCCTGGTCTGAAGCCATGTCTCTGCTTCCAGAATGAAATCAACCAGAAATTAAATGTGATTTCGTGACGTATTTATACATGCGTCCTTAGTTTGCGGCCGCATCATTGATTGTGCGTCCCTATGATTCATCCTTAATTTGTGCGGGAAAATAAACACTATTTATGGCTTGGTGTGTGTGGAGTCGAGGTTGCGTTGTTGGATTGTTGGCGGTTAAGTTGGTTGGATTTGGTTGTTTGCGGTTGGAGGATTTGGCGGAGTTTGTTTTTTTTTTGTTTTGCTACAGTTGTTTTGGTTTTCCGTTCGCATTTTTTTGGTTTATTTTTTTCCATCGTTTCCTGATTTGGTAAGTTTTGTGCAGTCTAATTTGTGGCCAATTGGTGTCTACTTCTGGTTTTTGGTTTTATATATTTTTTTTTACACTAATTTCATCTATTTTAGTTTGTTTTGGCTTTCGGACCCAAAGACCTTTTTTTGGAAATCTTATATATTCGAGTTGGGTAAGTCCATTTTTTTTCTTGCATTTGCGAACTAATTAACGCATTTTTGACTGTTGGTGTAGTGACTTGCATTTGCGAACTAATTAACGCATTTTTGACTGTTGGTGTAGTGACTTGCATTTGCGAACTAATTAACGCATTTTTGACTGTTGGTGTAGTGACTTGCATTTGCGAACTAATTAACGCATTTTTGACTGTTGGTGTAGTGACTTGCATTTGCGAACTAATTAACGCATTTTTGACTGTTGGTGTAGTGACTTGCATTTGCGAACTAATTAACGCATTTTTGACTGTTGGTGTAGTGACTTGCATTTGCGAACTTATTAACGCATTTTTGACTGTTGGTGTAGTGACTTGCATTTGCGAACTAATTAACGCATTTTTCGAGGCTTATTCATCATGTAAACCAGTTTTGCTTTTCCCTTTTCCATTTTTGGGGTCCATTTGACCCCTATTTGACGTACGGTGTGCAATGTCGTTTTCATCGATGGCCAAATGTGTGTTTCGCCTATTTTATGTGTTGGCTTGCACCAATTTGACAAACAAAAAAATCACCCTCTAAATTTTTGATGTCTCATTTTTGGCTTTTTTACAGTTTATACGTATCATGACAATACCCCGGCATGTAAGCAGCTATGGATGGTATCATAAAGCTAAGTTGTTTTATGTTACTTTTGGGGTGGCTCAAAAGCCTTACATTGTAAACTTTGAATTTCAGGTAGATCTGGGGCGAATTGTTCTGGCCCTGCTCCCGGAAGACGACCAACCTCAAACTCGTCCCAGGCGTAGGCATCGTAGGCATGCAAGGCCCCAGATATTTCGAACACGTGTCACCCTTTTTGGAATGCCCGATGATGAGGTTTTAAGACGCTACCGTCTACCTCCCAAAATCATCATAGACACTCTCTCATTAATAGAAAGTGATCTTGAGCGGCAAATTGACAGTCCAACAGCAATACCACCACTGACGCAATTTATGGCGGTGTTACATTTCTGTGCCTCAGGATCATTTCAAACAACGGTGGGAATAGTGGCGGGCATCTCCCAATCCTCCTTTTCCCGGATCCTGAGGGCAGTGATGGAGGCACTTTTCAAGCACCTCCATCATTTTATTAAAATGCCTTTGGATATGGGTGCCCTTAGTGTGGCCAAGGCCAATTTTTACCAAATAGCTGGCTTCCCACACATCATAGGGGTTGTGGATGGTACTCACATACCACTTCAGCCTCCAGCACGGCTGGAGGCAATATTTAGAAACCGTAAACACTATCACTCCCTGAATGTAATGGTGGTATGTGATGTCTCCCTCCAGATCCTGTCCCTGAATGCTAAATTACCCGGAAGTGCTCATGACTCCTTCGTCATCCGGCAATCAGGGATATGGCAGAAATTAACCAACCTACAAGCTGGTGATGCGTGGCTTCTGGGTAAGTGGAGACCTTTAGTACATAACAATGTTAAGCTTGATACACAGTGTTCCTGATGTTGGCTATTTTTTTTCACAGGAGACAGTGGATACCCTTGCATGTCCTGGCTGCTCACTCCTTATTTGGCTCCCACACCAGGGCCACAAAGTGCGTATAATTCCGCACTTACAGCCACCAGGCAAGTGGTGGAGCGCTGTATCGGCCTTTTAAAAGGCCGATTCAGATGCCTCCACCGCTCTGGTGGCGAGCTCATGTATGTGCCGGATATGGTGTCTAAAATTGTGGTCCTGTGTGGGATATTTCACAACATTGCCATAAGGAGTGGTGTCCCAATGCAGCCAGAGGATGCCTTACCTGAGGATGGCCCCCCCGAGGTTGGTCGGAGGTCAGTATGTGGGGGGGCCATACGCGATGATGTTGTGGCCAGATTTTTTAGGTAAGTTGTAACAAAACTACAGTGTTTATACCTAATGTGTTTGTGTTTGTTTGCGAACATCTAATTTTGTGTTTTTTTTCTCACCATCTTCTGTTTGTTCACATAATCTTTGGCACTCCAACGCTCACTACTTCCTGCTACCCTTACCAAACCTGGATCTGGTCCTTTTGGGCATATATTCTGGAACCCATATTGCAACACCATGTTTGTGGAATCATGTTGGCATGGTCCTTCGTCAACCAGTTCTTGATTTTTTGTTTTTATTTAATTTTTTCTTGGTATGTGTTGTATTTGAATTTATCACTGTGTTCTTTTTTTGGGAGTGACCACTTTGTTTTCTCTGTTATGTTGTGAATAAATGTTTGGAGAGTGAAATGGTCTTCCTTTTTTGGGACGTTAACAGCAAGTGTAACCAGGTTAACACAAGTTACATTTGACTAAGGGGTAATCCAGTACTGATGCCAGTTGAGCTAAACTGAAATATGTTTTCAGCTTCCCAACCCACACCAAAAGGAAGCCTGGCCCAACCTTGGGATTTGTAAGATTGGCCTAAGCAGCTTGCGCACCAACTAGGAACCTGTAAAATGTAGAAATATGTAATTGACACTACACCCAAAAAGGGAAATGACATTGTTACTGTTATGTGTTTCTTGTGTCTGTTTGACATACAAAGACAAAACACAATCTAACTTTTAAAAAAGGGAAATCCTTGCAGGAACAGTCTACTTATGTCATGCTAAACTATCTTGGTTTTGGATTTAAAAAATGAGCCAGAACGTATATTTGTCTGAATAAATTTATTTAGAAACGTTAACAAAAATAAAAAAACTACTGGCGAAGGAGGCCAGACAGCCGGTCGAGGGCCACCAGAATGCCGATTACATGTTGCCGCATCTGGCCAACACAATCCGCCACCTCTTGCCGACGCCTCTGTTCCTCTGTGGGTGAGAAAAGTGTGTGGGTTAATACAACAATAGGGAATCCACATTAAAAAAACAAAAACACAACGAAATCACTCCTAAACCTAAAAAAAAAAAAAAAAAAAAGGGGGTGCTGCCAAAAATACAAGGCCTATGTACAAATTCCCACAGGTGTGATATGTGTATGTTGAAATCACCAGGAAGAGGTAAAGGCAAACTGCAAAATCACCAAAAGTCAAGCCACAAAAACACGAAGAAAGGCACGACACATGATTACATACAAACAGTTTGTGCTTTAAAAAAAAAAAAAAAAAAAACATACCGGGAGCCAAAACGGGAGCTCCGGAAATGCCTCCATGATCCTCCTCGGAGGATCCGTCATTCCCCAAAGAATGGGGAGGAGTTATGATGGACTCCGGGGAGGGGGTAATTGGAAGAGGGGTGGGTGGAGGAGAGGGGGAAGTGGGACGGAGGGGAAGGAGGCCTGACATTTCCGGGAGAGGGTCTGGGAAGGATGGGGAGGAGTGGGGAATAGGGGAAAGATTTGGGGTGGAGTGTTGGCTGGGGGTTGGGGATAGTGGCCGGGAACGCCGTCTGGACGGACGGTGACGGCGGAGTCTTGGCTGTCCCCCTAAAATATGTCAAAGAAATTGCGGTTAGTTTATGGACAAATCCGGGGACCAAAACTAAAAAAAAAAAACAACCCAAAAAATAAGCCAAATAGGAGTAGAATGAATAAATCAGAAATAGAGGGAAAACATGCACCACGCAGATATGAGTACAAATAATAAATAGGACAGACAGGAAAACATGCACACGCAGATATGAGTACAAATAATAAATAGGACAGACAGGAAAACATGCACACGCAGATATGAGTACAAATAATAAATAGGACAGACAGGAAAACATGCACACGCAGATATGAGTACAAATAATAAATAGGACAGACAGGAAAACATGCACACGCAGATATGAGTACAAATAATAAATAGGACAGACAGGAAAACATGCACACGCAGATATGAGTACAAATAATAAATAGGACAGACAGGAAAACATGCACACGCAGTTTGCCCCACAAACACAAACATTAAAACCACAATACATAACACTTACTTTCCAGGATCTGCATGCGAAAGCATGCCAGCAAGCGGGGCGTTCGCCGTTGCAGGTCGGACCACCTGCGCTCCAGCTGCCCGATGTTGCGGCGTGAGCCGAAGGACCGCAGGCGGGTCCGTGCCTCCGCATACGCGGAGCGCTTCTGCCGGTTGGTCATGGGTTGAGGTTGGCTGGTGATCCGGCGATCCATGACCTCCGTAAGCACCAGCAGCTCGCGCCTGGTGAATGCGGAGGCTCTCATGATGGCAATGGTGTTTTTCTTAAAAATCATTTTTGATAAAGTGTGTAAAAATTTTATGATTGGCTAATGTATTTTGGAAATTAACAGGAGCAATTTTATTGGTTAGTGTATGAGTCATGTGTTCGACAGGGCCAGAAATCTCTGGAGAGTTATGATAGGCTTGATGCAGTGACATGCGTAAGCAAATTTAAATAAAGAAATGAACCCAGGGAAATATGCGGGGATCCACAGCAATAGAACAATTGTTTAATTGTGGTTCACATGTTTTTTGAACAATAAAAGCGAATGTTTCATCCGTACGTATTCTGCGGGTAAACACAAACACGGACAAGAGTAAAGTTTCTTGCATTGTGTTGAAAAAAAAAAACCAATTAAGCTAATTGATACATTGATTGGCATGATACGATTGAGGGAGGTAGGCAGAATAAAGGAGCAGGTAATCGACATCTGACAAGGCCACTTCCTGTTTATACTTGTGCGTGCGTTCCTTTCAAGCCATTTCGGGGATGTACGCTCGCTATTTCGTACGCTCGTTAGTTAGAGGAGGGGTCGTCAGAGTTTAGGGAGGAATTTTAGATGCGAACGAAAATACGAGCGAGCCATTGAATTTAAATATTTTTGTACGTACGCCTAACGTACGTGCGCCCGCTTGCGAGTGGGTCTGAATGAGGGCCATTGTTATGATACAAAAGAAAAAAATGTTTTTACATTTTCAAAAATATACTGATTATGTTTTATCAGGGTATTTTGCGTATACTGATTGTGTTGTGTGGGCATTTTTACACTCTTAATATATTCAGAATTTTTATTTAATTGAGCTGTGAATAATTAAATATGATTATTATGGAAACAGTAAAACAATGTCCCTTTCTTTATAATACTTAGAGTTGATAAACACATCATATGCCTTATCAGATTATGGGTTGGCACAGTTCTTGGCCCATATAGAATGGATGGAGGGGGGACCGCTAATAATAGTATAAAGCATCATAGCCTGGTTGTAGATCTTCCTATTTCTCCTGTGGGTCAATTTAGAAATGGAATGGGTATGTAATGCCGGCTGTCAGGATGCCTCCTGTCAGAATACCGACAGCAGCATCCTGATGGTTGGTATCCCGACAGGGGTTGGGTAAGTATACTTACCCTCCCCCTTAACCCTCCCTTCTGGTAGCCTAGCCCTAACCCTCCCCATTAGTTCCTGAACTTAAGTGCCTAAACCTAACCCTCCCCCCTTAGTGCCTAAACCTAACCCACCCCCAGTGGTGCCTGACTCTAACCCTCCCCCTTGAGGGTGCCTAACCCTAACCCCCTCCCAAAATCTAACGCTAACCCACCTCCCCTGCCCGCCGACTCCCACAGCCGCAAGAAACAAACATTCATCATCTGCATTCTGCACACAAACAGAGCACAGATGCAGCCACCCAGACTCTGCCCCACAGCACTGCTGCCCTCCTTACACTGTACCTACGTAAGTGCAAATGGTGTTAGTGTTACTGAATTGTTCTGTCACTTACCACCTTCCTTATGCTGGACCTACGTATGTCAATCTGTGTCCTGTTACTACCCACAGACCATCAACCTCTGCCTCCATCTGTCACCCTCTGCCCTTCACTCTTTGCCTCTCCCTGTCACTGTTTGTCTTACCGTCGCCCTCTGCCTCTCCCCGTCACCCTCTGTCCATCACTCTTTGCCTCTCCCTGTCACCCTCTGCCTCACCATCACCCTCTGCCCAGCACTCTTTTCCTCTCTCTCTCACCCTCTGCCTCACCATCACCCTCTGTCACTCCTCGTCACCCTCTGCTCATCTGTCTTTGCCTCTATCTGTCACCCTCTGCCTCTCCCGTTCACTCTCTCCCCGTCATCCACTGCCTGACACAAACTTATTTTGTGTAGCCACAACCCTTGTGACGCGTGACCACGCCCATTTTATTCACGCATGCCTTTGGTGCGCACTCATATTAGCATTAACGCTTTGTTTCTGCTTGCATCACTGCCACGACTTCTACATTTTCCATATCCCCGCTTCAAAGTTCCCACTTCGACCACTGATTTTATTTATTTTCTATGTGGTATGTTCAAATTAAACTCCTATTTAATTACTATACTATGGGAGCGCATATCTTTTATATCCAGATGAAAATACTGCACTAAGAGTCTATACTATTTGGGAGGAAATTTAGGGATCGGTTGAAAATGTAAGGTACAGTACATCCTGGCAACCCCCAGAGGGAAACAAATCTCTGAGGGAAGACCACGCCTGGTTCCATAAAGACCCATTGTGATGAGCGTATAAACGGTGTATAATCTACTAATTAGCGGTATGCATAATGCTTATCTCCTTATCTATATCATCTAATCTACTGCAATAGAGAGCACTTGATTCTTACCCTTTCTTAGAATTAATCAATTTTAAGAGAGGGCTGTTCTACTACTTTCTACAACCAGAGGAATCACACCAGGGAAGAAGAGAACACACTTTGATTAGACCCCTGAAGCCCATTAGATTAAGAAAAGACTGGGACTCTGGAGCTGGCAAAGATAACCATAGCTCAAAACTGACACCTGCCCCTGAGTAGGCACCAGTAAGTGTGTTTTGGATCTGGCATGTGATAGGTTGTAAAGCAAACTAGCATACTAGCATATCTCTTCTAGTAATGTAACAGAGGAGCAAAGTTTGGCCAAAGATGAGGCGCCGGTAAGTGTGTTTCGGATCGGGCATGTGAAAGGTTGTAGGGCAAATTAACTTACCAGCATATCTCTTCTAGTGATATAACAGAGGAGCAAAGTTAGGGCAAAGATTAAATTTTTTTTAAGTAGTGAAATGACTTAATAATTGTCAGCTTTGGGGATCAGACTGCTACTGAGAATTGTTCAGCATTTCCACAGGAGGCAGATTTAGTGAGCATTTATGCAACTGGAGTTCTTATGTTTCTGTATTTTATTGCAGTCTTATTTTAAAACTGTTTTGCATATATTTATGTATGTCAATATGTTATTTATTTTATTTAATAAGCACTTAATAATGTTCTGTATTTGTCTTCTTAAAGAAATCGTGTGTCAGATAGACTTGTCTTTTTTCTAGCATTAGAAATTATGCAGGGAATTATTTGTGTTACAGTAACTCTGTGATTGCATTTTTAGGTTAAGTCAGAAAGTACAGTAAAGATGATTTCCTAAGAGTAGCAACTGTTGACCTGCATCTTAGT
This sequence comes from Taudactylus pleione, assembly GCA_031769625.1. NCBI lineage: Eukaryota > Metazoa > Chordata > Amphibia > Anura > Myobatrachidae > Taudactylus > Taudactylus pleione. The sequence goes on along the minus strand of JAUIMM010000081.1, from coordinate 6,415,943 downwards.
GGTGGCAGGATTGGGTGTTGTGTTTTGGGGGTTATTCTATTTTAGACAGACCAAGGGGTTTTGTGCTGATTAACCATTTCAAATCCACATAAAACACATACCTAGGTGAAGAACCACACCATGTGGCACCACCTTTATACTGTAATTTCTATAGAATAATTTTCATAAATTGCCGCCAGTATAATATGAGACACTATGTAGTAATATAATTGAACAAAATAGGATAATTTTATTTTCTGTTTAACATAAATAAAGTTTGATGATTTTTGCATTCCAAGCCCATAAGTATCATTTCTGTCTAAAAAATACTTGAATGTTTATATTGAGTTGCAAGTATCCAAAGATAAAAATAAATAAATATTACGTATGCCCAACTGTAGGTTATTCCCTTTTATGTTTAATTATATTTATTTTACGAATAATAATTTTCTATAAGAATGTTTTCTGTGTTATTTCATTGCGTGTTGTATCGGTTATAGTAATATGTTCAGCTCTGCGCACATCACAAAGATATACAACATGATTTAGTGGAACATCATGATGCACTTTCTTATTTGGAATGGCACAATTATTTTCGATCCCTTTAGCCATAAAAATGGTAAGCCCCAGTCAAGGCCTATGATGTGGTTACAAATCATTGCATCCAATTACCAGTGCTTACTAAATCTGGCTGTTAAAATGAAAAGACCTTCTTAACACATACTGAACATGTAACCTAGTTCTAGATGGCCGAAGGATAGTTGTAAACTCTGCTGTGGGTGCTGAGGGGAGAAAAAAAAATCAATTCTTCTTTATTAATAGGACTTCCAAGATTATCTGATTTGACTCTGATGTGAACAGTAAAGGAATGGTTGTTCTTCTGATACCATGTGAGGACCATATCATTATTAGAAGTAGCTATAGACAACACTGGTGTCATGTTAATGGGTTTCTTGCTTGATGTGAACAACATGGAAGCCCGAGGCTTGTTCCTATTCATCCAGAAATTGATCTGATGTAATCTGTGTGCAAACCAGCAAGTATCCAATCTCACCTCCTGTTTAACATTTAATAAAATCTGCTCACTAGGGTCAGAGCTAAAAAGAAAAAGTACAAAATATAAATGATCACAAAATACCTTTTCTTTTTATTATTTTCTCCTCAGAAATAGCAGTGCTTTCTAATCCTGATAAAACCAATTATTAATAAAGTGATTATTGTACAACAACAAGCACGCAAAAGCTAGCAAAAGCTTGAGAGGAGATAAGCACCCTGTTTTTTATTGTAGAGTTACTGGATAAAACCTATCTTTTGTTGACATTTTCTAAGTGGTTGTTTTATTAAATCAGTCAAAATTGGTAGCCTATCAGTAGCTCTATGTAGGTGGGCTATCTTAGCTTATATTTAGGGCTGGAGGAGGAGTTAACTTCCTCTTTCCAGTTTGTGAATACTCCCACCCACCCGGCATTTTGATAATTGGTTTGAACCAATTTTATCGTTAGAAAGCAGTGCTCCTCGGTGGTTCAGTTTAACGCAGCAGAGCTTGGCTAGCAATACCCCTTTGAGAGAGGCGAGTCAGTCGCTGCCTTAGGGAAGTACCAGGTCTCCATCCTACGGAGGGATCAGCACTGTTCTAGTTAAGGGGAGGTGTACTACCCAAGATGGTTTTCACACAGGGTGGAAACTTCACCCCCATTTTAGAAATAAAATCATTATATGGGCTGTAGCTGAGATAGCACTACTTTTTTGCCACCATGCTGAATCAATTTAAATTCAATTTCAATTTGATTAAATACATTTGACTGTGACCTCCTTTTTTCCAATCTACTCAGTTGACAGTGGGCCTGATTCAGCAAGGAACGCAACTGCTAATACGCACGCAATTGGCCGATTGTTGTATACTGCGCATGTGCATTCATTGCAGTGCGTGTGTGGGAACCGGCCACTGCGATTGGGCTACGCAGACCCATTGCAGAGTGATTGTAGGAAGTGCCTTTTCTGGGTGGTGACAGGGTGGTGGTCGGGGAAACGCAGGCGTGCCAGTGCATTTGAACGCCGTTGCATGGGCGTGCATAAATTATCCTCCGCGATGTCCTACGCAGCCCAAGGCCTCATAACGTGCACTGAAGTTAGCAATTCCTGAGTATGTTCTGACCTTGTGCAAGTGTGCGTGAGGCTGCGATGGTACTCGATTGTACTGATGTCTTCGCAGTCTTGCTAAACATTACGGATGTGTGTAAGGTAAAGTGGGCGTCCTTATGTAGTGCTGCGGAGGCATAGCAATCGCAATGGATTAGAATACTATCGCAGTTGAACTGTGTGCGTAATCGCTATTGCATTCGCAGTTGCGATCTGTAATTAATCAGGTCCAGTGTCTTTATTTATTATTTATGTTTAAGTTTAAGTATCGTGAAAATAATAAAGCTATGGGTGACTTGTAAATGCTGAGACATAAACATAACAATAAATAAACAATAAGCAACTTATGTATATACTAAATACTAACAATAATTTAGCTGCTGTATTTATTGCAGATCATATATTGCACGGGAAGAGCATTATATCACTTTTGCTCCAAACACCCAGCGCCAACCAAGGACACTAAGGACGGAGCTAGTACAGGTCGGAGCTGGGTTTTCCCCCTTTTACACCAGTAGCTGGACCCAGGTTATTTCCTGGGTCCAGTAGTTCACACTGGAGCCAGGTCTTCCATGACCCAGGTCTTCCGGCGTTACAGTGGACGCTTGGAGATGATGTAATCTCCAAGCGCTACTGAAGCCAACCAATCCGCAGGTTTGAAGCATGACCCCGGTCATCGTGAGTATAGCCTGTAAACTGAAAGATTGAGCAACTAAGTATGCAAACACATCAGCGGAACGTGCACAACATGCCCGTAACACACCCAATAGTCTCTGCCCGGGAATGCCCAACACATTTCCATAGGATCTCTTATACCGTGCATCTCAATGGCAACAGCGTCTTTGTGCACACACTGAGTAAAGCATGCACCGTAGGAGTTTTTCAGGGATTTTAGCATACATGCAGTAGCATAAGAACGCTCAACTTTGCCAACATGGGCATACAGTAACATGCAACTCAAAATCAGGCGTGAAATCTCTATTAACACTATCACTGACATTTATATAAGCAGGGCTTATACTGATTCCATAAAAACAATGGTTCTTAACCTCAACCCACAAGTTTTCCCAACAGGTCATGTTTTGGGGATTTCTGCCTGAAGAAGTAGGTGGGATAATTACTGTCCAGATTAACTTACCTGTGCATGATTAAATATATCCTCAAAATATGACCCGCTGGTGGTACTTGAGGACTAGAGTTGACAACCCCTGCATTAGAAAATATCATTGATGTTGGAAAAATAATGATTTGTGCAGCCAAACACTGAGAACGCTGACATACTGTACACACTGTAACTGCACGTCATCGTAGCTCTGCCCCCTGCTTTACAATGCCGGAAATCTCAGCATAGCGTGTTGCCACGCCCCGCATTGCCCACCATTGATGCCCCCTGCAGTGCTGACCTCTCAGAGGGGGCAGCCAGAAAGTCGGCAAGCCTGACATAGACACTTGTGTGTAGTAGAATACATTATAAAATACAAATATTGCTGTTTTATTTTGTTATTACATCTAGAATGAGGCAGAAATGAGTAATGTAAACAATTACAGCCAGAACACTGGCATCTTTAAAATGAATTCCCACATTTTCCTGCCCCTAAAAACCCTCTGCCTGAGACAGCTGCCTCCGCCTGCATTGGTTATAGATACACCCTGGAATATACACAAATAGGTCAGAGAAATAAATGGTAAGCTCAGGAATCTTACTAAGAAATGTCACGCAGGCTAAAAAGAATGAGTCAGACTGGCACTGTGCTGGATTCAACACCATGGAAATGTAGGAAAATGTAGAGGAAGTTATCGTGTTACTGTATTTTAATGCAGAGATTTTTGAAATGTATCTCCAAATGGTACTGTACATCTTACATTAAGTTTCTTGTCCTGCCCAGATGTTTCTCTATGGCATCTGTCCAAGACCAGAGCTGAACGCCATAACTTTCTACGAGTTGTTTGCAGTCAGCGTCTGCCAAGTGGGATCTTTACAATACAGGACACAAAAGTTGTTCTACTAAAAAAAAAAAAAAAATCTGCTTCTCTGTCAATAATGACATTGTATCCTTGGAATCTTTCAGTGCAGCTGTTCAATGATTTTGTAATAAAATAATATATTCCTCTAGTCTAACACTATCTGAGCCAGCAAGACATTGTCCCTTAAGCAGCAGGAAGAATATATAATAACCTAATACAGTGTGAGCATGCCATAACTTAGTTGACGGTCCGTTCTCTTCTAGACACTGATGTTTAGACATTTACTGCACTGTGCAAAAAGTAATCAATCTATCTATCTATCTATCTATCTATCTATCTATCTATCTATCTATCTATCCATGTATTAATTACCTTTCATATTAACATATTATATGCATGATTCTGGTTTCTATAATTGATTTTGTCAAGTCTTTGTCTTTCCTCTATATTTTATTTTCCTTCTGTCCTTTCTCCCCTTCTCTTACCTACACTCTGTCTCTCTATCTCTACGGCACAGCACTCTGAATTTAATCGCCCCCCTGTCTCTCTCTCTCTCTATGGGGGAGATGTCTCAAATCTTGAAGATAGTTAAAGTTAAGAGAATATGTAAAATGACAGGAGCTGATTGGTTGGTGTTTTATCTCTCTCTCAAAGCTTTGATAAACATCCCCCTATATCTCTTACCTTCACTCTCTCTATCTCTTTGCATACTCTTTATATCCATCTCCCTATCCTATAGCACTCCTTTTCTCCCCTCTTGCCTTATCTACCTTGTTAATGTTTCTATAAATCACTATACATAATAAACAATAGAAAGTAAGGAACTGTTGTGGTCATTGTTGTATTTTGGTTACTGGCTACTCAGTAATGGGATGTTATGATGTTGATATTGTTGAAATGTTGTCATTGAACATGTCGGCACCTGCAAAATGTCAACATGTGAAATGTTGACATTCTGCATGGACCAGCAGCATGTAATGAATCTCTCCTGTATTTGCATAAGTCCCCTAGAGTCACTCTAGGCAGGGCTTCTGCCTATAGCAACCGCCTGTTTTTCCCATAGAGTATGCCGCCCTCACCGGTACTTAGGGTGCTGCCAGGTCTTAACCTCCAGACAGCAGGGGCTTATACAAGCAGCTGGAGTTCACAAGGTAAAACTGGGGTAGTAGTACAAAGGTAATATTAACCACGGAGCAGCCTGCAGCCATGAACACAAGCAAGATAGAATGCACACCAATAAACAGGTAGCGTGAATATCAGCAATACTAAGTACTAATATTACAGGGTAATTACTACAGAGCAGCGTGCTCTGTGGACAATAACAGAATATGATTGCATATAAAAACAATTACTTAAAATAGTGGTAATCACAACAGCAGATATATTGCAAGATGGTATAGCAATAAATTCAGATACACATGCAGCTGGCAGTATGGAATTGCAGCATAACATATGGAATAGCAATTTATATAAACCAATGTGTGTTTTGCAGAGTATTATAGCAGTGAGAGATGTGTGTATAAATTACAGGATGGAATAGCAACAGTACACAACACGAATGGCTTGCAGAGTGGATTTGCAGCACAATGAATGTTCCAGGTATACTTGTAACACATACAGGTAATTCAAGGCAGAGCTAGAACAGGAACCAGGAATACCACACAGCAGATACAGGAACAGGGACCAGAAAGTGCGATTTACACAAAAAAATATCTTTGACAAGGCAGGAATAGGCTGGTTACCCTATAACAGAAGTCAGAGCCAATCCTGTGTGATCAAATTAGACCAGCCTCTGGTTTATTACCACTATGAGCAGCTGAGTGCTGCATGTTCACAGGCTTCCTAGCTGGGAGCAATCAGCCTGGACCAAACCTCACTGTGGTTGTCTTTGCCTGTTAACCCTCTCAGCTCTGGCTGAATCTGCAGCAGATATGAGCTGTCACAATGGCTTGTAACACAGCAGATGGTTATGCATAGGGGTTAGGATTAGTAATACTCAAGTAAATCACCAGGGATATCTTTTTTAATATTCTAATCATGTCAACATTTACTCATGATGAATTTTGACATGGTCAATGTCGACATGTCAAACATGTGGACAGTACAACAATATTGGCATACTGAATGTCAACAAAATTTACCACACCCCTCAGAAACTGTATAAAATTACTGCTGGCCACATCACCCTTGGCTGTAAAGGACAAGGTGTGCCTTGGCTGCCATGAATCAATATAAAAAAGTTTAATATATGTATCATAATAAAGAAATACTAATGTGATTACATGTTCCCTCACTTATTTGTCTTCTTTGTAACTCCAGTGCTATGGATTCACCTGGTAGTTTATCTAGTGTAACAAGAAGAGGATGCCTGCTCTGGCTCCATTTTATGTTCAAATAAAATATAATTTTAAATGTTTTAAAGCAAGTCCAAATATACAAATATTAATTTGTTGTTTTAAAGATAAGTATGTGGTTCTATAGACGGTTCAAGCTAATTTAGAGTTAAACTCTGAGAATTCCTACACATATGCTTTCATTCATACTTGGTTTTTCCTGCCAGTCTTGAGAATCTTGGACATTACTTGGGCATGAGATATAGTCTCTGGGAAATTGTCAAGCAGAGATCATCAAATCTAATCTTTTTATATCTGATTGTGAGTCAGGCCAAGCCCAAGTGTAGACTGCCCAGCAATTTCAAAACTCTTGGCTGCTCTTGCAGTGTTTGTCAATACATTGCCAAGCAACGCTCTAATCTAAGACGTGCTTATTCTGTACACTATTCAGCTGTATATGTCTTATAGTTGATAAATGGCTAGCCTACACACAACTCAAAAATAACCTCAGTTATTAATTATTCATGAAAACAGATAAATACATTAGTCTTAGATCATTTTTGCCAAGTATCTTTTTCTTAGAGGCCAAGCAGCTGATAAGTTAAAATAGTATTACTCAAAAGTATTATCAGCAATGGTAGCCATCCAAAACATTACACGCTTTCTGGGCGAAAGTATCACTAATAAAATGGGCTTTATGACTGAGATGATCAGGGGGAGTTCTGCTTGGCAGATGGTCAATAACAGTTTAGATATTGCAGATATTTTCTAGGTTTTACAGATAAGGTCTTTATGGTAGCCATTTTGATATGGTACATGTTAAGTCATTCAAGCAGTCAAAGTTGAAGAGTAATCTGAGTTACAAGCTGAGATGAGGAACTTAATCAACTATTGGAACTTCGGCATTGCTAAAGCTGAGATAATTGGAAATATTTACATGTGGTTTTGGGAAGGACAGCTTCCTTCCTGTTTTAACAGTTCATGTGTCCCTCTTGTCAGTTCATGTGTCCCTCTGTCAGTTCATGTGTCCATCCAAAGGCCAGTAGTAGCAAACAGAATTCAATCCTCTAAGAACAAGCTCAGGGCCTGATTCAGAGCCGCTCGTAAGCAGCCGCTCGTTCGCTCCGAGCGATGTTCGCACATCTGGGCATGCGTATGGGTCATAATGCGCATGTGCCAACCAGTCAGTGCGGTCGGAAATCGAGCGCTCACAAAATAGCGAGTGCCTGCTAATTTGAGCGACAGGATGAGGCGTTTGTGGGTGGTAACAGGGGAAGGTGCTTGAAAACGGGGAGTGGAGATCTGAACGCAGGCGTGCCAAACGGTCAAAACGGGCGTTTTAAGGGTGTGCATAATTAACAAAGCAACGTCATCGGCCACGTTACTTGGTTGTCTCTTAGCCTGAACTGTTCGCATGACTGCGGTAGGAAAATCCAACCACAAGCACTGTGAGCAGTTCATATGCCTTTCGATGTACTCGATTCATCTAATAAATAGCGGAGATGACGTAGGATGCGAGCGGCCAGGGGGCGTCTTTACAAAATAGTGAGCGCATATTTCGTTCGCTCGCTCACACATAGAGGCGTCAACAGACCACAAAGAGTCAGCGCTCAATTTCTGAACGAGTGAGCGCAAATAGCGTCCGGCTCTGAATCCCTCAGTCCGAATATGTTGTTATAATAGTACTAGCTACGGGTAAGCTAAATGACTGGAATAATATTAAAGCCAGTAGTCCGTGTGATTTCAGTTCCAAGTCTGGTTACTCAAATCTCCAATTCCATCTGCACTCCAGTCTGGTTATTCCACTGAGACTTTTTTCTACCTACCACCATTAGTCGCATCCGATACCTACAAACATCGGTCCCATCCCATATCTCCAAATATCAGTCCCATCTGATATCTCCAAACATCGGTCTCAACTTATATCTCCAAACATCAGCCTCAAACCGATCCTTCTCATCTATTCAGCATCATCGGTCTCAAACCGATCCTTCTCATCAATTAGCATCATCGGTCTCAAACCGATCCATCTAATCAATTCAGCATCATCGGTCTCACTCTCAAACCAATCCTACTCATCAATTTGACACAATCGGTCTCAAACCGGTCCTACTCATCAATTCAGCATCATCGGTGCCAAACCGATTCTACTCATCTATTCAGTATCATCAATTCAAATTCTATTCTATTCAGCTCATCACCAGTTCCACATCATTAGTCCCATTCCGATATCATCATCTTCAATTCTCATTTTAACCTGCTGTATAATAAAGACATTCTATTTCTGTCCTCGCCTTCGGGCCCATCATCCACTGCCGTATCTCTACCTCCTCACATCAACACATGAGGAAGTCCTGGCCCAGATTCATTCACGCCTCCCAAGTCTCCTCTTCAGCCTCCCACACATGTTCCAACCAACCTCAACCCTCAGGCGTGACAATGCAGATTTTTTTCGGTATATTTTGAGATTAGTAATTGCATCCATGCATTAATTATTCTTCTCAACTGTACTGACGTTACTGGTATATCTATACTATTTTCATGTATGTTGTTACTTAATCTGTGGCACCGTATACAGATGTGTCCTCTTGCATCTTTGCCAATTTTATGGCAAATCGCGCCATGCATGATGAGATGCATAACTGCAAAGGGGTTACGCACGCTGCATTCGCAATCACGACTCCATAGGATTGCATGGTGCGAACGCAGCGCGCAGCATGGCATGGTGTACATGGCTAATAGCATGGCGCAATGCGTGCGCATGTTTGTAGCGAGATCGACAAAGATGCAAAAGGACACATCTGTAATAAATAAACAATGTTTTCGTTGACCATAATGATTTGTATAGAGTGCTGTCTTCTCACTGCATTTTCCATATAGTGTAACAACTAATGGCATTTTATCTAATGCATGTACTCTAACAGATTAATTGCACATAAATTGGTTGTAATATAAATACATATGTAACCTTCTGTCTCGGTACATGTGCTGTAAAGTTAAAGTGTACTATAGGTAGTGCACCTCCTCTCTGTCACATTCTTCTGCCCAGGCAAACCTGAGGCACACCTGTGGGTGTGGGCGCTTAGTGTACAAAAGGTCCTTGATCATGAGAGTTTTACAGTAAAGTCACTAATATGTAGACACAGGTGTTTGTACAGGTGTATGACCATACACTGTAGCACAATAGATTACATAATAATAAGTTGGGAGCTAGACCATCTCATATCTCAAAATAGACTCTTTATTTACACTTCCCCCAGCACATGCCATAGGTTACAACAGGACATTAAAATAGGTATTCATCACCTTTCCCCACTTTACCATATAACTTATAAGCTGGGCATCCACTATACAATTTTCTGTCAGATATCTGTCCAATCTGGCTGGTTGGAATGAAAACCTGGTAATGTACAGTATGGGAGCAAATGACAATCGTCCATTTGCTCAAAAACACTGGAAAACAGCCAAAAATGGTTGACCAGACAATTTGGTTAAAACACACAAATTTACCCAATTTAAAAAAAACATGTTGTCCTTTCTTCAGTGTTTAAAACCATATGATCGACTGTCATTTGCTCCCATACATTACAGGGTTTTCATTCCAACCAGCCAGATTGGACCAATATCTGACAGATAATTGTATAGTGGATGCCCAGCTATAGGGCTTGAACATGGTTTCTGGAAACTGTAGAAAAATGGGTAGCTGAATGTTTAATTAAGGATAAAGCAAGTTAAACTTTTGGGTGTTGACCTTGGTAGCAAAGGGGTTAACAAAATGTGTTTAAATGTACATAAGATGATGTATGGGTGATTGTGGGAGATTGTGGGAGTTGTATACTAGGCTATAGTAGTGAGTATCTTCTTGCTTCACTCTCTTTGATTTCTTGTCTCTGCACTCCCGCTCGCCCTTCATTGTTTCTTAGGTTAGTGGTTACTGTTTGGAGCGGTGAATGGATGGAATGTCGGTGATGGTTTGAAGTGACTCATTTTAGTTTAGCATTTATAAAGTTTTGGGTGAGCACTCCTTTAGTTTGGTGATAATGAAGGACCTGGACGGGCATAGTGACACCTTCCTTCCGGATAGGTATACCATAAGAGTCTTCTAAAGGAAGGTGTTTCACCAATGAATGTTGAATGGGTTTAATTAATATAAGCTATAAATGAGGCTAACTGAGCAGTATTTTATGAAACAATTGTAAAATGTATTTGATTAAAATGGCACCATCTACCATGGTAGTGTCACGACCGGCTGTATGGAATCCCCTGCTGAGGGGTGCAAGCTGAGGTTCAGGACTAAAGATCAAGTCTGAGATGTGGGGCCTGTACACAAGATCTCCTCATCCACGAGTGCCAGTCGTTGGCGAGACCTGACCTAATGTGCGGAGTCTAACCAGCCTGGAGATGTTCACCAGTGACCCCTCCAAGTGGGATATGGGTTTAGCTGCATCCAGCCGGCAGGTCGTGGGCGTTTGGTCAGGTGATTGGTACTCACAGGAATAGAGAATCTTGCTACAGAGGATGTTTCATACAAGCATTATGCTATACCAGAGGTTCCCAAACTCCGCCATTACAGTCCAGTATTTAAGGATATCCAAGCTTGAGTCCAGATAGTTAAATCAAATTGACTGAGGTACTAATTAAGTCACCTGTACTTAAGCATGGAAATCCATAAAACATGGACTGTAATGGCGGAGTTTGGGAACCTCTGTGCTATACCCTTGTATAGCTTCCAACATATACACCGGAGGACTGGAAGCTGTAGTGACAGCGGTACTGAGACTGGACGCTGTGGTGACAACGGTATTGAGGTTGGACACTGTAGTGACAGTGGTACTGGGGCTGGACGCTGTGGTGACAGTGGTATTGAGGCTGGACGCTGTGGTGACAGTGGTATTGAGGTTGGACACTGTAGTGACAGTGGTACTGGGGCTGGACGCTGTGGTGACAGCGGTATTGAGGCTGGGTATTGTAATGACAGTAGAACTGAGGCACTGATTCAGAGCCACTCACAAAAAGTGAACGCTCACTCTGAATCAGGGCGGCCGCTTTTTTAAAAAAAAACAGGCCTCCTGGCCGCTCACTAAGCTGTGGGTGACCACCCACAGCTTTTGTGAGTGGCCAGGTGATGGCCGTGATAGTCGCGACCATCTTGACCATCTGGGTTGCGACGAGACCCTTGTGGTAGTGTCTCGTCTGCCACCAGCCCCAGTGAGCTTCCGGCTCTAATAGAGCCGGAAGCTCACCTCTGACATCACTAGTGATATCAGTAGGGCCGCCCTCAAATGGCAGGCGTTCCTTTGGGAACGCCTCAGTTTGGCCAGCCACCCCCCTCCCCGCCTACAAAATGGGGTAAGCTGTCGATCAACATTGACAGCCACCCCGTTTGTAGAGAGCCCCGGAGAGAATTAATTTCTCACTCGCTCTGAGGCTTGTGCATGCGCATTGCGCATGCCGCGCATGAGCAGTGCCCCACTATTGACCCGCTTGCGAGCGGGTCTGAATCAGGCTCAGAGGCTGGACACTGTAGTGACAGTGGTACTGAGGTTGGACGCTGTGGTGACAGCGGTACTGAGGCCGGATGCTGTGGTGACAGCAGTACTGGGGCTGGACGCTGTGGTGACAGCGGTACTGAGGCTGGACGCTGTGGTAACAGCAGTACTGAGGCTGGGTGCTGTAGTGACAGCGGTACTGAAGCTGGACGCTGTAATGACAGCAGAACTGAGGCACAATGAAGTGGCAAGTAATTCGCAGACAGGCGACCTGGAAAAAGATCTTCGGTAGACACTGGAAAACGACAGCATTGCTCAGGCAACTTCCTGTGGTCCGCAGTCTGGCTTTATCCCCTGCAGTAGCAGATCATTGGTGGACAGCGTCAGCTGACCACCATCATGCTACCATTGGGTATAGAGTTGTCAGGTGATGCAAACCTTCATGGCCGCGTCCATGACGGCAACTGCAGAAACCAGGCACAGCGCAGTACAAGGCAGTTCACATGGCACTAGGTAGCATACTCAGCATGTACCCTCCGCTGCACCTGACGTCTGACCCCACGGGAGATCAGGGGAAGCTGGCGCAAAGGTGTGTAACGTCCGATCCTAGGCCGCAACTTGACAGGTAGGATGCTGCACTGAAATAGTATGTTTGCATGTTGCATGTCTGGTGAGATTTCTACCGCTCCTCACATTCTTGTACACTTGTGGAGGTGGCTATTTAATGTGGGAGAAGACAGGCTGATTATTGAGGTGCATCAAGTGCATATCTGGTTCACTTTGAAAATGACCTCATTTGCGTTTACAATTATGATTCACTCTTACTTGGCATAATTGATGTTGAAAACAGTTTTATTTTATGCAATGAAGGTACAAAACAAATCCAGGCTGTGCTCTTCAATTACAATATATCATGCAGAAATCTGAATGTTTCCAATGGATTTTGAAAACTACATTTAACAAACAAATATGTTTTCATTTATTTTAGTGTCCTGTTTTGGCTTTATGAAGGCGACAGACAAATGTTTATTTAGTGCGACACTGTATATACAGAACAGTACTTGTCATGTGATATTTAAGGGAAGTGCATCTGGATATTAAAAATTAAATTTTCCTGGGGAGAAAAATTTTTTACATTTCCAAGTCTTTCCTACATCATTTAAATCATAAAAAACATCAGGTCAGGTAATAAAATGTTGTTTTCACTAAATTAAAAGGTCCTAGCACTTATTTGTAAGAAAATGTTTTGGTGTATGGCTTACAGTATATTTTATGGGAAAAGTTTTCCATATCTGTCACAGCTATATCTGCATTTTACATGTAGATTTTAACCATGCCAACACTAACATATAATTATTAGATATTTTTTTAATCTTTACAAAATCTATTTAATTAAACCTGTGTTTAGAACATGAATGAAAGAGTTTTGAATTGAATCTTTGTAAATTAAATGTTTATTCTAATTCTCTAAATAATCTAGTATACTGAATTGTGGTGAACTGATCATCTCTACATGTAACAGGTCTTAATTTTTTTTCTGTGCATGGCATTTGAATCACTTTTACTGTATGTAGAACATAATAGAGAATATATTAACTCATTTTGGATATTCTGCTACATTTACTGGATGTTGGGTCCTATACAAATTTTTTTCAGTAGTTTGGGTCCCAGCAGTTGGGATGCTGGCGGTCAGAATGCAGAGAGTGGCATCCCGACAGTCGGAATCCCAATGCCTGAAGGTAAGTAGCCTAACCCTAACCTCTAACCCTCCCCCTAACCCTAACCCACCTTTCCCGCAGCCTAACCCTATACTACCAATATGCATTGCTTCCTCTCCCACAGCCTAACCCTAACCCCGCCCCCACTCGGACTAAACCTAACCCCCCCGTAGCCCAACCCTAACCACCACCCACCCGGCCTAACCCTACCCCTAGTGCCTAACCCCTAAACCTAACCCTCCCCCTAACCCTAATACTTACCAACGGGATGCTGGTGGTCAGGATTCTATCACCGGGATTCTGACTGCTGTTGGGATTCCAGCGCCGGTATTCTGAGCCCCGGCATCCTGACTGCCGGATTGGTGACTACATCCCGTTTCAATACATCATTACAAGAGGTGCACTTCATACTTACACTTATATGTTTATTCTGAAGTAACTTTTTACACATTGACAATGGTTTTATTTGTCAGGATGTTATAAGTCGCTGTTGACACATTTATTTATTTTTTTCTAAATTATATTTTACAGGATTCAGCAGTTTAAAATAAATACTTGGAAAAAAACTGTCTTGAAAATATTATGGGGGAAATTTATCAAACAGCAATTGCTAGTAATATTATGCTGCCATTTTACAAACCATAGGAAAATCTACAGAAAAATATCCCCCTGCTCCTAGGAATGCCAGTGTATGCTTTATATCAATGTCCCTTTTTGGTACTCCTGGAGGGTGCTCAATTTACCAAACCCTGCAAAGTTTAGCCCCAGTAGCCAATGCCAATTTTAGATGGCATTAGTCATTCTATGCTGTAGGCTACATTATCGCAATTTTTTAGAGAGGGATCCTTTGGATCCCACTCTGTCAGACACTACTTGTTCCTGTGTGGCACGATGGCTGCCCATGTGCATTCAGCATACCTGGTCTGTACCCAGAAGTAAGGTCATAGCATTAGCTATAACTCTACTTCACTCTTATCAGAGCCTGGGTCTCGACAAAAGATAAATGACACACAAACATTATATCTCATTGTGGCAAGCAATAGGTAATTATATTTAATGGGGGAAATTTTAACAATTAAAACATTAATAATATATTCATTAATATATGCAGCAGGCCCCCGATAATAAAGATTCCTTATCGCAGCAATTTGCAGCAATAAGGAATTCTTCTTCACCTAAATGTATAATCAGTCAGTAGCCAGGATAGGAGCTCCGATAGAAGTCCAATCTGGTGATCAATAGAAGTAAAGTGATTGCATTTGCGATCCTTTTACTATTTTTATTTCGGCCAGCAGCTGTGCTACTGTGCATGGGCCCACATCAGACGGCGCATGTGCGAGCGGACAGCAGTGGGGAGGGATCACATGGATCCCTTTTCCCAATAAGTTTTGCAAATGTAGCCCATAGGCTTCAATTGGCTAACACTGCCAGGGCTGAACTTGGTAATCCTGTCAGCCTAGCAGCCAGAGGCGGGCTGGGCTGGGGGGCAGAATGCAATCTGCCCCCTGGGCAGGTACAACCTTGACACTTTGGGGTTGCCCACTGTCCGTGGGCAGCCCCAAAGCCCCCTACCTTGCTGTCAGTCAGTAAGCATTCTCTGCCTGCTCCCTGGCTGGCGACAGTGATGACCCCACCTTGTGCCTGTGCCAGCCACTCGCTGCACTGAAGGGGCAGTATATCTCTGGTGGCACCAGCAGCGCTGTGTGCAGCAGGGACCCAGCTGTGAGTGTGACACTGACCTCGTGACATCACCTCATGCTCCCTGCCACAAAGAGGAGCCACCAGCCACCCAGGAGCAGACCAGCAACCAGAAGACCATTCAAATGATAAGACTCAGAGAGGGGGACAGAGTCTGTAAAGTCAGGAGGCTGTAAAGAGAGGGGGGCAGGAGGCTGGAAAGAGAGGGGGGCAGGAGGCTGGAAATACAAGGTGACAGGAGGCTGGAGTCATGAAGAGCTTGGCAGGGACTTGTTGGGGGAGGTGGAGGTTGGGGCACATGCGACAAAGAGAGAACGACAGGAGACATATGTGACATGGGGAGAATAAGTAGGGCACCTGTCACATTTATGAGGGCGTGAGCACAAGCCCTTTACAGATGACCCAGCTGCTCTTATGGTACTTGTACCACCAGTTAGCACAAATACCACTTCCACCCTTCTCAAGTGCTTAATATATTTTACTCCTGGTACAGTTGCAGGACGCTGGTTTTTGTCTGTTTCAGTGCTTATGTAATATCAAGCTGAGGTGTTATTACCACAAAGCATATCACGCTCTGGAAAGAGCTCTCTGTTTTTTCTGATGTCCCCGGTGGCCACGAAGCTGGCATTGATATTACCGGTGCTGGAATCCTGACACATATCACAATCCCAGCACCGACATCCCAACCGCCAAGATACCAAAGGTAAGTAGCGTGGTGGGGGGTAGGGCTAGGGTGCAGGGTTAGGGTTAGGCAATAGGTGGCAGGTTAGGGTTAGGCACTAAGATGGGAGGGTTAGGTTTAGGGTGCGAGGAGGGGGAGGTTAGGTTCAGGCACTAGGGGGGGAGGGGTTAAGGTTAGGCACCAAAAAGGGAGGGTTAGCATACCGATCAACAAGTGTCGGTATGCTAGCCCTGTCGGGATGCCGGTGTCAGGATTCTGACAGCCGGGATCCCAAGTGCGAGCATCCCATACCGATTCCGCTGGAAAGACAAGGGGGCAGGAGGCTGGAAAGACAAGGGGGCAGGAGGCTAGAAAAACAAGGGGCAGGAGGCTGGAAAGACAAGGGGGATGGAAAGACAAGGGGGATGGAAAGACAAGGGGGTGGAAGGCTGGAAAGACAAGGAGGTGGATGCTGGAAAGACAAGGGGGCAGAAGGCTGGAAAGACAAGGGGGCAGCAGGCTGGAAAGACAAGGGAGCTGGAAAAACAAGGGAGTGGAAGGATGGAAAGACAAGGGGGCAGGAGACTGGAGTGCCATAAGGCAAGAAGCCCAGGTGACATGGGGCAGGAGGTGACACAGGAATCAGGAGGCTAGAATGACATGGAGTAGTAAGCTTGAATGACATGGCAAGCTCGAGGTGAAACAGAGCTGGAGGCGACACAGGGCAAGGGGCAGGAGAGACATAGAAGGCTAGAGGGGATATGGGGCTGGAGATGACATAGGGAGCTGGAGGCAATATTGGATAGGAGGTTGGAGAGACAGGTGGATGGAGGGGACATGGGGCAGTACCTGACATAAGAGGCTGGAGGCTGAAAGAGACAGGGCAAGAAGCTGGAATGGCACAGGGATCTGGAGGTGACGTAGCAAGCAGTAGGATGAGGACACACAGGGCAGGGAGCTGGAATGGCGGGGATCTGGAGGAGACACAGGGCATGAAGACAGAATGTTGCAGGGATCTGAGGGTGACACGGAGCAGGAGACTGAAGATGACATGGGGCATGTAGGTGGAAAGTCACGGGGAGAGATGAGACACGGAGGAGGCCGGAGGGGACACAGGTGGCGATCTGGTTGAGCCTCTTTTGTATGATAATGACACTAATTATATTCCTACACAAATAGGCATCTTTTGGACAATGGGATTTCCAACATGAATAGTGAAGACACCGTCTGCCCAGGGAGGATACATTTCTTCAGAGGTTCACATAGAAACCACCATATACGTAAGGTCAGGTGTAATTTTATTTCGTATTCACATGCTGTGCCTGTGCCAAATATATTAGAACTGCACATAGTACATGTACCAGGGTTTTGAAAATGCAGAGAGAGAGTCCAATGAGCTGCAAATCAAAAGATGTATAAAAGCAATTCCACAGGTGACATCTTTTGTGTTGCAGATCATTGCTCTGTTCTCTCTCTACAATTCCAAAACCCCAGCACATGCACTGTGTGCAATTCTATTTGGCACAGGTGCTATGCAAACAGTCCAGTCACAGTAATCCCCCTCCAATCCCTTTCTCACTGCCCCCTTCTCATCTTGCCCAGTGCCCTCCCATCCAGCCCAGTGTCCCCCACCATCTCACTGACTTCCCCATTCCAGTGTCTACCCTCTTCCCTCCCCAACCAGCCCACTGCCTCCATTTAACTGCCCCTCAGCAAGAACCCCAGCCAGTCCAGTCACAGTGTCCTGCCATCATTCAGCCCAATGTACCCCTTCTCCAGCCTAGTGTTCGCTTCTACCACCCCCATCTCTGCTGTCTTTCCATCCAGCCTAGTGCCCCCCTATATACCACCCACTGCCTCTCTCCATTATCCTCTATTTGTCACCCACTGCCTTTCATGCTCTACCTGCGTCACCCACCACTTCTCCTTGTCACCCACTGCCTGTCACCCTATCCCTGGCATCACCCACTAACTCTCCCTGACACCATATCCCTGGCTTCACCCACTGCCTCTCTATGTCCCTCTCCCCGTCACTTACTGCTTCTGCCCGTCACCCTTTCCTGTCACCCACTGCCTCTCCGTCACCCATCTCTACTGTCACCCACTGCATCTCACCATTATCCTCTATGTTACCCACTGCCATCCCCTGGTGTCACTCTCTGACTCCCCCTGTCACCCATTCCCTGGCATCACCCACTGCCTCTCCCTGGCGTCACCCATTGCCTATCTAACAAGGGCGTGGCTTGTAGATACAGCATTTCCTTTGAGGCTATGCCCCTTGTTGCAAGGCCACACTTTCCTAGGGGCATGCACAAAAGTGCTCCCCCTTTCCTTCTTTGTGCCCCCTGTCATTTTGTTCTGGATTCGCCCCTGCAACCACCTGCTTCTGCAATTTCCTGGCCGCGCTGGCTGCCTGGGAGTGCGTGTGTCGATCCTTATCTCCTGATGCCAGTCACAGGAAGATGCCGAGCAGAGGAGCCATGCACATGATTGATCAATGCACAGCCCACCTTCTTACATGCTGCGGCGGGACCCAGATCTCCTTCCTCCATACTATGGTCACTACGAAGTTAAAGGGAGGATGTGGACCAAAGCAATGATTGGTAGAACCTTCCACATGGTACTAGTACGTACTAAGCTGGCAGATTTCAAGCGGTGTGCAGTAGCGCAAGGAATTAAGTCTTGAAACTGTACTGCACTGCAGAGGCAACGGTGGAGGTGACTGGAGAGAAGTGGGGTAGGGAGGTGTGTGTGTGTGTGTTTCTCTGTGGGGGGGATCAGATTTGAGGTATGAATTTTAATAATGGAGAAGGTAATATCTGGAGTCTGATTTTAAATGCGGAGGTCTCAGATCATAGGTCTAATGTACAGTAATAACACTAATAACAAAATAAAACCATTACGAATCATAGTTTATAAATTATTTTAACATTATTATCATTTTACTCTGAAACAGTTGGTGTATAAATAGTATATTATTAATATGTAAATAAATGTATTTATATATTTTTACATACATGTATAGTGTCAGTCTTTACCAACTACATTCATTAAGTATCAGTAGAAAATTAATACATTTATGTCTGATGAGAGTATTATCATCCAAACCATAGAAATGGTAAATTATAGAAGTCACCAAAAGCTGAATTAATACTGTCTAAATTTTTTATAAGTCACTAGAATGTTCTCTTTAATATGTATGGGTTACTTATAATGCTCTCTGTTTTGTATGTCGGTCACTAGAGTGGCCACTGTATTGTATATTGTTTCATAAATTGGTCACTGGAATGCGCCTTGTACTATATATATATATATATATTAGGGGTGAGCGGGTTCGGATTTCTGAAATCCGAACCCCCCCGAGCCCCCCCGATCCGAGTCCGATCCGAGTCAGGCTCGACTTTTCCCGCCTGACTCGGATTCTGAAATCGAGGCAAAACGTCATCTTCCCGCCTTCCGAGTCTCGCGGGTTTTGGATCCTATATAAGGTACCCACGTCGGCGCCATTTTCTCACTCGGCTGTGGACAGTGAAGAGGGAGGGTGGGAGTTAGGGCTGGCTGGGCTGTGTAGTGTAGTGTAGTGCAGAGTAGTGTTGTGCTGTGCTGTGCTGCGCTGTGCTGCTGTTGTCCACTACTTCATAGTCCATAGGGGCTGGCTGTGTTGTGCTGTGCTGCTGTTGTTAATAGGGGCTGTGTCCACTACTTCAAAGTCCATAGGGGCTGGCTGGACTGTGTTGTGCAGTCAGTTGTCCATAGGGGCTGTGTCCACTCCAAAGTCCTGTGCAGTGTCCCAGTCCTAAAGGGGTGCTGTAGTGTTGTCCAGGGGGTGCTCTGTCCATCAGGGGTGCTCCCCCCAAGTGCTAAAAAAATAATATTTTTTTTGTGTTTGTGAATTGTGTGCGCAGTAGCCGCACGTGCATCAACAAAGAAGTGCCAAGCGTGCAACTGTGTCATAAGTAAAGGGCCGGCTGGCTTGACCGTTAAAGGGTGCTGTAGCCCCCAAAGTACACTCCAGTCCAAACCAAAAAAAAAATTATTTTCTGTGTTTGTGAATTGTGTGCGCAGTAGCCGCACGTGCATCAACAAAGTAGTGCCAAGCGTGCGCCTGTGTCATAAGTAAAGGGCCAGCTGGCTTGACCATTAAAGGGTGCTGTAACCCCCAAAGTACACTCCAGTCCAAACCAAAAAAAAAATTATTTTCTGTGTTTGTGAATTGTGTGCGCAGTAGCCACACGTGCATCAACAAAGTAGTGCCAAGCGTGCGCCTGTGTCATAAGTAAAGGGCCGGCTGGCTTGACCGTTAAAGGGTGCTGTAACCCCCAAAGTACACTCCAGTCCAAACCAAAAAAAAAATTATTTTCTGTGTTTGTGAATTGTGTGCGCAGTAGCCACACGTGCATCAACAAAGTAGTGCCAAGCGTGCGCCTGTGTCATAAGTAAAGGGCCGGCTGGCTTGACCATTAAAGGGTGCTGTAACCCCCAAAGTACACTCCAGTCCAAACCAAAAAAAAAATTATTTTCTGTGTTTGTGAATTGTGTGCGCAGTAGCCACACGTGCATCAACAAAGTAGTGCCAAGCGTGCGCCTGTGTCATAAGTAAAGGGCTGGCTGGCTTGACCGTTAAAGGGTGCTGTATCCCCCAAAGTACACTCCAGTCCAAACCAAAATAAAAATTATTTTCTGTGTTTGTGAATTGTGTGCGCAGTAGCCACACGTGCATCAACAAAGTAGTGCCAAGCGTGCGCCTGTGTCATAAGTAAAGGGCCGGCTGGCTTGACCGTTAAAGGGTGCTGTAACCCCCAAAGTACACTCCAGTCCAAACCAAAAAAAAAAAAAATTTCTGTGTTTGTGAATTGTGTGCGCAGTAGCCGCACGTGCATCAACAAAGGAGCAGCGCCAAGCGTGCGCCTGTGTCCCATAAGTAAAGAGCCGGCTGGCTCATTTCTTAAAGGCTGGTGTAACCCACAAAGTGCACTACTCTCCAGCAAAAATAAAAAAACTATTTTCTGTGTTTAGCCGCACGTATATATCAAATCGATATAACATAAATGGAGGACCAAACTTTCTCCGATAAAAATAAAATAGAGAAAGATCAAGAACCACTTCCTCCTAGTGCTGAAGCTGCTGCCACTAGTCATGACATAGACGATAACATGCCATCAACGTCGTCTGCCAAGGCCGATGCCCAATGTCATAATAGAGGGCACATACAATCCCAAATGACAAAGTTCAGGAAAATGACCTTGAAAAAAACATTTAAATCAGCAGAAGAGAAACGTAAACTTGCCAATATGCCATTTACGACACCGAGTGGCAAGGAACGGCTAAGGTCGATCCCTAGTATGTTCATGACTAGTGGTTCAGCTTCACATGATGATGGAAGCCCTCCTCCCACTAAAAAAATCAAAAGATTTAAGCTGGCAAAAGCACAGCGAAGAACTGTGCTTTCTAAGAAGATATCACAAATCCCCAAGGAGAGTCCAAGTGTGGTGGTGGTTGCGATGCCTGAACTTCCCAGCACTGGACGGGAAGAGGTGGCTCTTTCCACCATTTGCACGCCCCCTGCAAGTGCTGAAAGGAGCACCCACAGTCCACTTGCTGATATGCCAATTGAAGATGTCACTGTTGAAGTACAACAGGATGAGGATACTGGTGTAGCTGGCGCTGAGGAGGAAGTTGGCGAGGAGGATTCTGATGGTGATGTGGTTTGTTTAAATCAGGCTCCGGGGGAGACAGTTGTTGTCCGTGGGATGAAAAAGCCCATCACGGTCATGCCTGGGCAGAAGACCAAACATTCCACCTCTTTGGTCTGGCAATATTTCTATCCAAATCCGGACAACAACTGTCTTGCCATATGTACCATATGTAAAGGTGAAATAAGTAGGGGTAGGGACGTTAACCACCTAGGAACATCCTCCCTTATACGGCACCTGCAGCGCGTTCATAAAAAGTTACTGTCAAGTTCAGAAACTTTGGCTAAGACCGTAAGCAGTCCAGGGACACCTAAATCCCGTTGTCCTGTTGTATCCAAGCGCCTGCAAACCACACCGTCAACTCCCTCCTCGTCAATTTCCTCCTTAGTCAGGATCGGAAGTAGTCCTGCAGGCCATGTCACTGGCATGACTGACTCTCCTATCTGGGATTCCTCCGGAGGATCCTGCATTGCTACGCCTCCTGCTGCTGCTGCTGCTGTTGCTGCTGCTGGGAGTCGTTCATCATCCCAGAGAGGAAGTAGGAACACCACTACTTTTACTAAACAATTGACCCTCCAACAGTCCTTAGCGAGGAGGATGAAGTACGACAGCAGTCATCCTGAAGCAAAACGTATAACTGAGGCCTTGACTGCTATGTTGGTGTTAGACGTGCGTCCGGTATCTGCCATTAGTGCAGTGGGATTTAGACAATTGATGGAGGTAGTGTGTCTCCGGTTCCAAATCCCGTCTAGATTCCACTTCACTAGGCAGGCGATACCGAGACTGTACAGAAACGTCAGAAAAAGTGTCCTGAAAAATGTCGTTGTACACAATGTCCACTTAACCACGGACATGTGGACAAGTGGAACAGGGCAGACTAAGGACTATATGACTCTGACAGCCCACTGGATAGATGTATCACCTTACGCAGCAACAGCAGCAGCGTCACCAGTAGCAGCATCTCAGAAATGCCAGCTCGTTCCAAGGCAGGCTACGCTGTGTATCACCGGTTTCAGTAAGAGGCACACCGCCGACAACCTCTTAGAGAAACTGAGGGAAATCATCGCCCAGTGGCTTACCCCACTTAGACTCTCCTGGGGATTTGTGATATCTGACAACGCCACCAATATTGTGCGGGCATTACATCTGGGCAAATTCCAGCACGTCCCATGTTTTGCTCACACAATAAACTTGGTGGTGCAGAATTTTCTGAAAAGCGACAGGGGCGTGCAGGAGATGCTTTGGGTGGCCCGAAAAATTTCTGGCCACTTTCGCCATTCAGCGACTGCGTGCCGAAGACTGGAGCGCCAGCAAACACTCTT
The DNA here is from genome assembly GCA_031769625.1 of Taudactylus pleione. Taxonomy (NCBI): domain Eukaryota; kingdom Metazoa; phylum Chordata; class Amphibia; order Anura; family Myobatrachidae; genus Taudactylus; species Taudactylus pleione. The sequence continues at coordinate 6,392,946 of JAUIMM010000081.1, read as the reverse complement.
GAACCTGCCCCGCCATCACCTGAAGCAAGAGGTTGTGACGCGGTGGAACTCAACCCTCTATATGCTTCAGAGGATGGAGGAGCAGCAAAAGGCCATACAAGCCTATACATCCACCTATGACATAGGCAAAGGAGGGGGTATGCACCTGACTCAAGCGCAGTGGAGAATGATTTCCGTGTTGTGCAAGGATCTCCAGCCCTTCGAACTTGCCACAGGTGAAGTCAGTTCAGACACTGCCAGCTTGAGTCAGGTCATTCCCCTCATCAGGCTTTTGCAGAAGCAGCTGGAGAAAGTGAAGGAGGAGCTAAGACGGAGCGATTCCGCTCGGCATGTGGGACTTGTGGATGAAGCCCTTCATTCGCTTTGCCAGGATTCCAGGGTGGTCAATCTGTTGAAATCAGACCACTACATTTTGGCCACAGTGCTCGATCCTAGGTTTAAAGCCTATGTGGTGTCTCTCTTTCCAGCCGACACAAGCCTGCAGAGGTGCAAAGACCTGCTGGTGAACACGCTGTCAGCTGAAGTGGAACGTGACACGTCAACAGCTCCTTCTTCATTTTCTCCCGCAACTGGGGCTGTCAGGAAAAAACTTAGGTATCCTAAGCAACCCGCTGGCGGTGATGCAGGGCAGGCAGGACCAAGTTTGGACATCTGGTCCGGACTGAAGGACCTGGCAACAATTTCTGACATGTCTACTGTCACTGCATATGATACTGTCACCATTGACAGAATGGTGGAGGATTATATCGATGACAGCATCCAAGTAGGCATGTCAGACAGTCCATACCTGTACTGGCAGGAAAAAGAGGCAATTTGGAGGCCCCTGTACAAACTGGCTCTATTTTACCTGAGTTGCCCCCCCTCCAGTGTGTACTCCGAAAGAGTGTTTAGTGCAGCCAGGAACCTTGTCAGCGAAAGGCGTAGGAGGTTGCTTCCACAGAATGTGGAGAAGATGATGTTCATCAAAATGAATTATCAGCTCTTCCAGGGAGACCAGCCTCCAGAACGTACAGAGGGACCTGTGGTGGTGGATTCAAGTGGGGACGAGTTAATACTTTGTGAGGATGAGGATGTACACACTGAAGAGGGTGAGGAATCGGTGGATGAGGAGGATGAGGATGACATCTTGCCTCCGTAGAGCCAGTTTGTGCAGGGATAGATTAATTGCCAGCTTGTTTTGTGGGTGCCCAAACGAACCAATCATTTGAGCCACAGTTGTATGGCAGACCCTGGCGCTGAAATGATTGGTTTGTTAAAGTGTGCATGTCCTGTTTATACAACATAAGGGTGGGTGGGAGGGCCCAAGGACAATTCCATCTTGCACCTCTTTTTTTTCTTTGCATTATGTACAGTTTGGGGCCTAGTTTTTCAAACTGCCATCCTGTCTGCCACTGCAGTATCACGCCTAGATGGGTCACGTGTTTGTGCCGCCCACTCGTGTCGCTTAGCATAGTCATCCAGCTACCTCGGTGCAACCTTTTGGACATAAAAACACTATTGTGAGGTGTTCAGAATAGACTGTAAATGAGTGGAAATTAAGGTTATTGAGGTTAATAATAGCATAGGAGCAGAAAAACCTACAAATTCTGTGATTTTAGCTGTTTTTATGCTTTTTTTTCAAGAAAATACAGATCCAAAACACAAAACCCAGAACCCAAAACACGGAAGGGTGGTTTTGGCAAAACCAATCCAGATCCAAAACACGAAGAAAGATCCAGATCCAAAACCAAAACACAAAACACGAAAAGTGGCCGGTGCACACCCCTAATATATATATATATATATATATATATATATATATATATATATAGTATATCTGTCACTAGAAAACTTTGTTTATTGTGTAGAGCTTATTGTAATGCTATCTGCAATTGTATAGAAGTCACTTGTAGAAAGGCTGGGGCCACTTGCTTGTGCTTGCGCCCCAGGATGAAACTTTCCAGCCAGCCCCTGTTTTCGGGGATATCCCAAAATACTAGTTGATAGATAGGCCCCTTAATGTGTTGGAAGTACAAAAATAATATTTGGATATTGTTTTTTATATTTGTACCAAAACTAACACTACAGGGTAAATTTACTAAAGTGAGAGTTTTTAGAAGTGGAGATGATGCCCATAGCAACCAATCAGATTCTACTTAACATTTAACTAGCACCTTCTAGAAGATAATAGCTAGAATCTGATTGGTTGCTATGGACAACATCTCCACTTCTAAAAACTCTCACTTTAGTAAATATACCCCCGTGTCTTTCTGTTTTAGATTTCACTTTTCTGGACCATATTTCCCCTTCAGTGTCATAATAGGGCGGCAGTGCGCCCTGTGCCGGACCTGTCCCCTGAACGCATGATGTCATGATGTTGTGTTGAAGGGGCGGGGCGACTAGGATGCTCTGGGTGACTGTACAGAGTACAGGGTGCATGCCTGGAGTTCTGGGCAGCACTGCAGCAGTGATACTGGTTGCAGGGTGCTGTTCCAATCACCCTGCTATCCATATGCAGGGGCCATGGGGCAGCGATGGTGATGCCCACAGAGCTGTGCGCACTGTGTGATGGCATCACTCGCACCCCCCTAGTTTCGGCCCTGTTCCCTTTAAGAAAAGTTGCCAGGTCAGCCATCCAGCACAGGGGAAAGTATCTTTGCTTGAATGGCTCTCTAGATACAACGCAACTTCCCATGAACCTGCATTGTCCTATTAGTAACTAGAGATGTGTGCTAACCCCCGTGTTTTGGTTTTGGATCTGGATCTTCCCTGGTTTTGGATCTGGATTGATTTTGCCAAAACCTCACCTCCGTGTTTTGTTTTTTGTTTTTGAATCTGGATTTTTTTTTAAAAAATCATAAAAACAGCTAAAATCACATAAAATTGACCTGTTTATTATTTAGTATTATTAATCTCAATAACATTTATTTCCACTCGTTTCCAGTCAATTTTGACCACCTCACAGCTCACTATATTGTTTTAATCCAGTTTAGGCCCAAAATTTGCACCAAGCTAGCTGGCTGACCAAGCTTGCTGCAGCAGTTGGTGGCACAAAAATGTGGCATTTCAACTGCCAACATGGCACATCAGGAAACAAATGTTTTTATTATTCAAGAGAGGCCTGAGGGAGTTGGAGTATGTATGTAGTTGAAGGCAGGGACAGGAAGGGTTTGGTAGTAAATTTATCTTCATTTTTTTATTCTAAAGTAAATTTATGAGGGAAAAGGGGAGGGGAGGAGGCATTTACAATAAAATATTTTACTCATTCACATCAGTCTTTGCCCCAGAAGAATCTTTGAGCGCCATGCCTGCTGCTGGGAGTGGATTTTCTCATCCCAGAAGGGGACCAGGAAGGCTTCTAGTAGTGCTTTCCACATGAAAAAGGATTCCCCAACATGTACAGGGACAGTAAAAAAACATTGGGCCTGATTCAGACCCTCTCGCGAGCGCATAGCGCTTGCAACAGGGTTGACGGGTGAGAAATCACTCGCTCAAGGGCTTGCTACAAGACGGGGTGGCTGTCGATGTTGATCGACATCTCGCCCCATTTTGTAGGCGAGATGTCTATTAGAACAGGAAGTTCACTATGGCTTGCGGTGGACGAGACCCTACCCCAAGGGTCTCGTCGCAAGGCCGATGGTCGCGATAATCGTGACCATCACCAGGCCGCCCGCACAAGCTGTGAGTGGTCACCCACAGCTATGCAAGCGGCTTGGAGGCTGATTATTTTTTTAAAAATATGCCTTGATTCAGAGCAAGCGCTCGCAAATAGTGAGCGCCTCTGAATCAGGACCATAGTTAGTTAGTGGCCCCAAACTGCCACTTAACCAGCACAAAGACATTAAGGGGTAAATTTAATTTAAGAGTTTTTAGAAGTGTGTTTTAGAAGTGATATTGCCCATAACAACCAATCAGATTCTACTTAAAATGACTTGCTAGAAGATAATAGCTAGAATCTGATTATTTTCTATGGGCAAGCAACATCACTTCTAAAAACTCTCACTTTAGTAAATTAAATTTACCCCTTAAGGTCTTACGTTGTGTCTTTCTTGAGAATCCTGCACCAACTTCTGCTGCTAGGAGTCTATTCGCATCCCAGAAGGGGACCAGGAAGACTGCTTTCCAAAACAATTGACTGTAAAATAATCCTTTGCAAAGCTTCCACATTGAACAATTTCCAACCTGTACAGGGACATTAAAAAAAACATACTTAGTTGCCTCAAAGTACCACTTAACCAGCACAGATATGTGGTCAAGTGTAAGATTTATGATTTAAGGCAGGGATAGCCAACCCTGGTCCTCGATAGCTACCAACAGTGCTACCAACAGTTTTCCAGGTCTCCTCACAGAATTACAACTGTAATAATTAACTCTACCTGTGGATCTTATCAAATGTGGTGCTGAGTAATGAATACACCTGTGCACCTGCTAGGTGGTCTGGAAAACGTGAACTGTTAGTAGCTCTCGAGGACTGAGGTTGGCTACCCTTGATTTAAGGCCTTACGTTGTGTCCATCTTGAGAATCCTGCACCTGTTTCTGTGGCTAGGAGTGGATTTTCATCCCAGAAGGGGACCAGGAAGAGGGCTTTCCAAAATAATTGACTGTTAAATAATCCTTTGCAAAACTTCAAGAAAAAGCATTACCCAACCTGTACAGGGACATTAAAAAAAACTTAGTTAGTTAGTGGCCTTCAGTTCAACTGCCATTGTACCCACTGTCCACTTAACTGGAGCAGATATTGTGGACAAGCAGAACAGAGTAGCAAATGCAACATTTAAGGTTTAAGTCTTACGTTGTGTCTTGAGCGCCATGCCTGCTGCTGGGAGTGGATTTTCATCCCAGTAGAAATTAAGACATTGTTTTTTCTTCCCAATGGACACAGATATGAAGAGATGTAAATAACTACTGACAGGAAAAAGCTAATTTGGAGGCCCTTACACAAAACTGCCTTTGCTTTACTTGAGCTGCCCACCTTCCAGTTTTCAGCACAGCCAGGAACTTTGTCAGTGATCAGCCTGAGACTACTTCCCCAAAATGTGGAAAAGATGATGCCCATCAAAATGAACTACAAATTCTGCGAGAAAGACCTTTACTGTCAATTACGTGAAAAAATTACAGAGGCACCTGTAATGGTGGATTCCAGCGGGGACAAATTAATATTGTGTGAAGAGGATGATGTATACATCACCCCTGATTATACCATCACCCAAGCCTATATCGTTATCCCATCCTGTGTTGTGTATAAATTACAGCTGCGCTCCCTGTTAGATTGGGGATTCATTGTCCACATTAGTGGATGTGAACTCCATTTTAGTCCATATCATTACCTCACCCCCTACACATCTTCTGACCTGGGCTACAAGAGGAGCAACTGCACTCTGGAATACAGTTGCATGGAGTTGCCCCTCTGCCTCGCTGAAATTCAGGTAGAGGGGCCAGGGTTAGGGAATGGGAGTAGGGATACTATAATAAGAGAATTCATTTTTAGCTCCTTTATTCCATTTTTTAAACCATATCCTCTATTTTCACCTTTGAAAATGTTTATGCAAATCTCAGCAGAGGCGTTTTGTGATGCCATGGCTAACACGCACACACACAAAAAAAACAGATCGATTGATTGAATTCGTTTTTGGGGGACACTTAGGAGGGAGTGCACCCAAATGAGGCAGCAGTCTCTTGATTAACAACACAGGCAGCACCCCTGATACACACACACAAAAAAAGATTGATTGACTGATTGAATTCATTAATTTTTCGGGGGCACTTGGGAGGGAGAGCACACAAACGAGGCAGCAGCCTCTTGATAAACGACATAGGCAGCACCCCTGACACACACACACAAAAAAAGATTGACTGAATTAATTTTGGGGGGGGCACTTGGGAGGGAGAGCACCCGAACGAGGCAGCAGCCTCTTCATAAAAGACACAGGCAGAACAGCACCCCTGCGCACCTATTTTACTGATAAATGTGGCTAACACGCACACACAAAAAAAATGTTTTTATTTTTTCACTTCTGGTGTGGCTAACATGCACACACAAATTTTTTTTTATTTTTTCCACTGCTGGTGTGGCTAAAAAACACACACAATAAATGTTTTTATTTTCTCACTGGTGGTGTGACTAATACACAATTACACACACACAAAAAAATGTTTTTATTTTCTCACTGGTGGTGTGGCTAACAACCACATGCTAACACAAACAAAATGTTTTTATTTTTTCACTGGTGGTGTGGCTAACATGCACACAAAAAAATTTATTAAATTTTTTTACCACTGGGGGTGAAGCGACCACTGAACGATGCAGCAGCTCCTTGATAAATGAGAGACAGGTAGCACAGCACCCCAGCACCCCTACATTGCTGATAAGTGTGGCTAACATGCTCGCACACACACAAAAATAAAAATAAAATACTTTATTTTTTTCACACTGAGAGTTAATAGCACCCCTGATGGACAGAGCACCTCCTGGACAACACAGCAGCACAGCCAACCCCTATAGAGAACAGCCATTACCTATGGAGTGGACAGGACAACAGCTAGCCAACCCCAGTATATGGATAACAGCCAGCCCCGCCCCCTATGGACATAAGCAGCCAGCCCCTGATACAACAGGAGCCTAGCCAGCCCCTATGCACATATGGACATAAGCAGCCAGCCCCTGACACAACAGTAGCCGGCCCCTATGCACAGCAGAACAGCGCAGCTCTCAGCTCCCTCAGCACCGCTCCCAGCTCCCTCCCTCATCAATCTCCACAGCCGGAATGAAAAATGGTGGTGATCGAGGGACCTTTATAAAATCCAAAACTCGTGAGAATCCGACAGTGGGATGATGATGTTTTGCCTCGTTTTCAGATCCGAGTCAGGCGGGAAAACCCTAGCCGACTCGGATCTGCCTCATATCTGCTAAGTTCGGGTGGGTTCGCATCTCTGAGATCCAAACCCGCTAATCTCTATTAGGGCTATATTTACTACAATCCGCATTGGGAATGCTGATTGTAGTGTGATATTAGCGACTGAATTCACATTGCGAATTCAGGCAATATGTCCACTTTTTTTTAGTAAAAATAATGATAATAAATAGAGCCCTTAGTAACATTACATGACAACATGCTCTGTACTGTCTAAGATGAAAAATCTAGAAAGATAAATTGTTGTAAGTATATTTGTTAAAAGGGACACAATAAAAATGAGACTACTTATCAAACATAATAGATCAACTGCACTTACTTATATAACAAAATATTTAGAAAACACAAATGTTTTCGATTACATACAGGTAGTTTAATAAGCGCACTGTATTGAGGGTATGTGGCTACTAATATTACTCATAAATAGTGGCTAAGCTCAGAAAACAACTGACTCCACTGTGTGTAAACTGTAGGAGTGTGCACCGGCCACTTTTCGTGTTTTGTGTTTTGGTTTTGGATCTGGATCTTTCTTCGTGTTTTGGATCTGGATTGGTTTTGCCAAAATCACCCTTCGGTGTTTTGGGTTCTGGGTTTTGTGTTTTGGATCTGTATTTTTTTTTAAAAAAGCATAAAAACAGCTAAAATCACAGAATGTGTTGATTTTTCTGCTCCTATGCTATTATTAACCTCAAAAACCTTAATTTCCACTCATTTCCAGTCTATTCTGAACACCTCACACCTCACAATAGTGTTTTTATGTCCAAAAGGTTGCACCGAGGTAGATGGATGACTATGCTAAGCGACACGAGTGGGCGGCACAAACACGTGGCCCATCTAGGAGTGACACTGCAGTGGCAGACAGGATGGCAGTTTGAAAAACTAGGCCCCAAACAGTACATAATTCAAAGAAAAAAAAGAGGTGCAAGATGGAATTGTCCTCCCACCCACCCTTATGTTGTATAAACAGGACATGCACACTTTAACAAACCAATCATTTCAGCACCAGGGTCTGCCACACGACTGTGGCTGAAATGATTGGTTCGTTTGGGCACCCACAAAACAAGCTGGCAATTAATCTGTCCCTGCACAAACTGGCTCTACGGAGGCAAGATGTCGTCCTCATCCTCATCCACCGATTCCTCACCCTCTTCAGTGTTGTGTACATCCTCATCCTCACAGAGTATTAACTCGTCCCCGCTGGAATCCACCACCACAGGTCTCTCTGTATGTTCTGGAGGCTGGTCTCCCTGGAAGAGTTGATAATTCATTTTTATGAACATCATCTTCTCCACATTTTGTGGAAGCAACCTCCTAGGCCTTTCGCTGACAAGGTTCCCGGCTGCACTAAACACTCTTTCGGAGTACACACTGGAGGGGGGGCAAACAGCCAGTTTGTACAGGGGCCTCCAAATTGCCTCTTTTTCCTGCCAGTACAGGTACGGACTGTCTGACATGCCTACTTGGATGCTGTCACCGATGTAATCCTCCACCATTCTGTCAATGGTGACAGTATCATATGCAGTGACAGTAGACATGTCAGAAATTGTTGCCAGGTCCTTCAGTCCGGACCAGATGTCCAAACTTGGTCCTGCCTGCCCTGCATCACCGCCAGCAGGTTGCTTAGGATACCTAAGTTTTTTCCTGGCAGCCCCAGTTGTGGGAGAAAATGAAGAAGGAGCTGTTGACGTGTCATGTTCCGCTTCAGCTGACAGTGTTTTCACCAGCAGGTCTTTGCACCTCTGCAGGCTTGTGTCGGCCGAAAAAAGAGAGACACCACATAGGCTTTAAACCTAGGATTGAGCACGGTGGCCAAAATGTAGTGGTCTGATTTCAACAGATTGACCACCCTGGAATCCTGGCAAAGCGAAAGAAGGGCTTCATCCACAAGTCCCACATGCCGAGCGGAATCGCTCTGTCTTAGCTCCTCCTTCGCCTTCTCCAGCTGCTTCTGCAAAAGCCTGATGAGGGGAATGACCTGACTCAAGCTGGCAGTGTCTGAACTGACTTCACGTGTGGCAAGTTCGAAGGGCTGGAGAACCTTGCACAATACGGAAATCATTGTCCACTGTGCTTGAGTCAGGAGCATACCCCCTCCTTTGCCTATGTCATAGGTGGATGTATAGGCTTGAATGGCCTTTTGCTGCTCCTCCATCCTCTGAAGCATATAGAGGGTTGAGTTCCACCGCGTCACAACCTCTTGCTTCAGATGATGGCGGGGCAGGTTCAAGAGTGTTTGCTGGCGCTCCAGTCTTCGGCACGCAGTCGCTGAATGGCGAAAGTGGGCAGAAATTTTTTGGGACACCCAAAGCGTCTCCTGCACGTCCCTGTCGCTTTTCAGAAAATTCTGCACCACAAAGTTTATTGTGTGAGCAAAACATGGGACGTGCTGGAATTTGCCCAGATGTAATACCCGCACAATATTGGTGGCGTTGTCAGATATCACAAATCCCCAGGAGAGTCTAAGTGGGGTAAGCCACTGGGCGATGATTTCCCTCAGATTCTCTAAGAGGTTGTCGGCGGTGTGCCTCTTACTGAAACCGGTGATACACAGCGTAGCCTGCCTTGGAACGAGCTGGCGTTTCTGAGATGCTGCTACTGGTGACGCTGCTGCTGTTGCTGCGTAAGGTGATACATCTACCCAGTGGGCTGTCACAGTCATATAGTCCTTAGTCTGCCCTGTTCCACTTGTCCACATGTCCGTGGTTAAGTGGACATTGGGTACAACGGCATTTTTCAGGACACTGAGGACACTTTTGTTGACGTTTCTGTACAGTCTCGGTATCGCCTGCATAGTGAAGTGGAATCTAGATGGAATTTGGAACCGGGGACACACTACCTTCATCAATTGTCTAAATCCCACTGCACTAATGGCGGATACCAGATGCATGTCTAACACCAACATAGCAGTCAAGGCCTCAGTTATATGTTTTGCTTCAGGATGACAGCTGTCGTACTTAAAGGACTGTTGGAGGGTCAATTGTTTAGTAAAAGTAGTGGTGTTCCTACTTCCTCTCTGGGATGATGAACGACTCCCAGCAGCAGCAACAGCAGCAGCGGCAGCAGTAGGCGTAGCAATGCAGGATACTCCAGAGGAATCCAGGATAGGAGAGTCAGTCATGCCAGTGACATGGCCTGCAGGACTACTTCCGATCCTGACTAAGGAGGAAATTGACGAGGAGGGAGTTGACGGTGTGGTTTGCAGGCACTTGTATACAACAGGACAACGTGATTTTGGTGTTCCTGGACTGCTTACGGTCTTCGCCAAAGTTTCTGAACTTGACAGTAACTTATTATGAACGCGCTGCAGGTGCCGTATAAGGGAGGATGTTCCTAGGCGGTTAACGTCCCTATCCCTACTTATTTCACCTTTACATATGGTACATATGGCAAGACAGTTGTTGTCCGGATTTGGATAGAAATATTGCCAGACCAAAGAGGTGGAATGTTTGGTCTTCTGCCCAGGCATGACCGTGATGGGCTTTTTCATCCCACGGACAACAACTGTCTCCCCCGGAGCCTGATTTAAACAAACCACATCACCATCAGAATCCTCCTCACCAACTTCCTCCTCAGTGCCAGATACACCAGTATCCTCATCCTGTTGTACTTTAATAGTGACATCTTCAATTTGCATATCAGCAAGTGGACTGTGGGTGCTCCTTTCAGCACTTACAGGGGGCGTGCAAATGGTGTAAATAGCCACCTCTTCCCGTCCAGTGCTGGGAAGGTCAGGCATCGCAACCGCCACCACACTTGGACTCTCCTTGGGGATTTGTGATATCTTCTTAGAATGCACAGTTCTTTGCTGTGCTTTTGCCAGCTTAACTCGTTTGATTTTTTTAGCGGGAGGAGGGCTTCCATCGTCATGTGAAGCTGAACCACTAGTCATGAACATAGGGAAAGACCTTAGCTGTTCCTTGCCACTCCGTGTCGTAAATGGCTTATTGGGAAGTTTACGTTTCTCTTCAGATGATTTAAATGTTTTTTTCAAGGTCATTTTCCTGAACTTTGTCATTTGGGATTGTATGTGCCCTCTACTATGACATTGGGCATCGGCCTTGGCAGACGACGTTGATGGCATGTTATCGTCTCTGTCATGACTAGTGATAGCAGCTTCAGCACTAGGAGGAAGTGGTTCTTGATCTTTCCCTATTTTATTTTTATCGGAGAAAGTTTGGTCCTCCATTTATGTTATATTGATATATACGTGCGGCTAAGGCGCACACAAACACAAAAAATTATTTTTTAGTTTTGTTGGAGACTAGTGCACTTTGTGGGTTACACCACCCTTTAAGAAATAAGCCAGCCGGCCCTTTACTTATGGGACACAGGCGCACGCTTGGCACTACTTTGTTGATGCACGTGCGGCTACTGCGCACACAATTCACAAACACAGAAAATATTTTTTTATTTGGTTTGGACTGGAGTGTACTTTGGGGGTTACAGCACCCTTTAACGGTCAAGCCAGGTGGTCCTTTACTTATGACACAGGCGCACGCTTGGCACTACTTTGTTGATGCACATGCGGCTAGTGCGCACACAATTCACAAACACAGAAAAACATTTTTTATTAGGTTTGGAGTGTACTTTGGGGGTTACAGCACCCTTTAACGGTCAAGACAGGTGGCCCTTTACTTATGACACAGGCGCACGCTTGGCACTACTTTGTTAATGCACATGCGGATACTGCGCACACAATTCATAAACACAGAAAATATTTTTTTATTTGGTTTGGAGTGTACTTTGGGGGTTACAGCACCCTTTAACGGTCAAGCCAGCCGGCCCTTTACTTATGACACAGGCGCACGCTTGGCACTACTTTGTTGATGCAAGTGCGGCTACTGCGCACACAATTCACAAACACAGAAAATATTTTTTTATTTGGTTTGGTCTGGAGTGTACTTTGGGGGTTACAGCACCCTTTAACGGTCAAGCCAGGCGGCCCTTTACTTATGACACAGGCGCACGCTTGGCACTACTTTGTTGATGCACGTGCGACTACTGCGCACACAATTCACAAACACAGAAAACATTTTTTTATTTGGTTTGGAGTGTACTTTGGGGGTTACAGCACCCTTTAACGGTCAAGCCAGCCGGCCCTTTACTTATGACACAGGCGCACGCTTGGCACTACTTTGTTGATGCACGTGCGGCTACTGCGCACACAATTCACAAACACAGAAAAAATTTTTTTATTTGGTTTGGAGTGTACTTTGGGGGTTACAGCACCCTTTAATGGTCAAGCCAGCCGGCCCTTTACTTATGACACAGGCGCACGCTTGGCACTACTTTGTTGATGCACGTGCGGCTACTGCGCACACAATTCACAAACACAGAAAAAATATTATTTTTTTTAGCACTTGGGGGGAGCACCCCTGACGAACAGAGCACCCCCTGGACAACACTACAGCACCCCTTTAGGACTGGGACACTGCACAGGACTTTGGAGTGGACACAGCCCCTATGGACAACTGACTGCACAACACAGTCCAGCCAGCTCCTCTGGACTTTGAAGTAGTGGACACAGCCCCTATTAACAACAGCAGCACAGCACAACACAGCCAGCCCCTATGGACTTTGAAGTAGTGGACACAGCCCCTATGGACAACAGCAGCACAGCGCAGCACAGCACAGCACAACACTACTCTGCACTACACTACACTACACTACACAGCCCAGCCAGCCCTAACTCCCACCCTCCCTCTTCACTGTCCACAGCCGAGTGAGAAAATGGCGCAGACGCGGGTACCTTATATAGGATCCAAAACCCGCGAGACTCGGAAGGCGGGATGATGACGTTTTGCCTCGATTTCAGAATCCGAGTCAGGCGGGAAAAGTCGAGCCTGACTCGGATCGGACTCGGATCGGGGGGGCTCGGGGGGGTTCGGATTTCAGAAATCGGAACCCGCTCACCCCTAGTAAACTGCCAGTGCATTTTAAATGGTGATATTAATCCATCATTATCAGACTAAGTCGGTATTGAGTGATAAATCGGATATCATCCATTTACGTTCCTGTTAATAATGTTCCCTGTAAATGTGCTGTTGACTCCCAATTTGTAGCCTTTGATATCATGTGATGTAGTCATTAGCACATCCAAACTTCAGTCATCTGTAATCTGAGAACACCCTTTTAAACCTGCATAAACCCTCCCACAGTAGTTTCAATATTGTACTCTGAGGTAAATGAATATTAGTTTAAAGTGTTAGCATGAGAACCTATTAGAATTATTTGTGATTTTAAAAGTATTTGATTAAATTTTAGCAGAATCCAAATTTGCAATAACCGAGGACTGTATGACTCTGTACTTCATCAGGCTGGACTTCATCTGGAGCCTAAAAAAAGGCATAAGTGACGAAACGCATTGAGGGCATAGCGTAACACCAATACTCTTTCCAACTTGGTGGTTAATACTGCATGTAAGAAGTTTCTACCCCATTTTTTTTTTATTGTTTATTTTATTTTTATTCATCTGGTTTTGTATATAATTTACTAATTTGTTCTGTGTGTAGTGTGTTAATAAAACTGCAAAGAAATACTTTATGATGGCATCACCTGTATTCATTGTACCCACATGGCTATAATACATTGAGTAATTAAATCAAATCAATTGTGAGACGCATAGGATTTGGGACACTAGGTACAACTTACTTTTTAGAGAGGCCCCAGACACAGAAGCTGGGACTCCCCCAATATACATGTTTTAGGAAACAAAACCACCCCCAAAAGACAAAGAGCCATAAGTACAGAGGAAGAAGAGGTGGGAAACAAAGGAAAAAGTTATCTAAGAAGACTATAGATAAAGGAACAGACCCCCCAAAAAATGTTTACAATATATCCTCTCAAACATTAACAAAGAATGAACTATCTCTTTTGAGTAAGGGCCTAAACTTTTCACCTACTTGTGAACCTAATATTTTCGACCTGTGCGTAGATCTTAACAGATGTGTTAGAACTCTATGCAGGAAAATATTTTTTGCTAACAAAAATTTGACTAAGTATGGTAGAGATGTAGCACCAATTCTCTTAGACAAGGATGATGATTCAATATTACATTCATTGGAAGAACTATGGGAAGAAAATTATACAGTAGATGACTCCATATTGGGAAGGGAAGAAAAATACAAACAAATGTATAATATGAATCAAGAATCAGATAGATTTAAAATAAAATCTGAATTATTTCCTGTCAGTGCTAAAAGTAGCAACACTGAAGCCTTCTATAGAGTTACAATGGAGGACTTAAAGAAATTATGTGCCAAGGACAGGAACAAAATTAAATATAATAACTTATCAAGGGAAGAAAAAAGAGCCCTAAAACGTCTTACACAAGACACTTCCTTGATTATCAAGTAATCGGACAAGGGAGGGGCCCTAGTAGTCATGAACAGGTGAGATTATATAAATGCGGTACATACTGTACTCAATTGAGAGACACTAGATTTTATAAAGTCTTGGATAAGGATCCTACTGTGGAGTATCTATCACTTCTGAAAATTAATCTAGATTTAGCAGTTTCGGTAGGTATCATATCCAGAGAGGTACGCAGGTTTTTAGTCATGTCTTTTCCCACTGTTCCCACTTTATATTGCCTACCCAAAATTCACAAGTCACTTACCTTACCCCCGGGGCAACAAATTGTTTCTGGTATTAATTCCCTTACATCTAATCTTTCATTTTATGTAGATACTTTTCTCCAGGCCAGGGTGTGCTCCCTGAGGTCACACATCAAGTATACCACTGATTTTTTAAATCAAGTGCAATCCATTCAGTGGAAGGAGTCATATGCCTTCCTGACACTGGATGTTACAGCATTGTATACCCACATCCCACATGGGAAGGGATGCGATATAATTCCTAGAAGACTTAGAGAGGATGGTGACCAGGGTTTTATAGTAGATCTCACACAAGTACTTTCTTTTCCTTGACAGCTATTATTTAGAGGTGATGGGAACCAGATTCGCGCCCAGCTATGCCAACCTCTACATGGGTGATTTTGAACAGGCCCATGTGTGGGGGGGGGCGGTTGTGGCACATCTCTGGTCTTCTATGGCCGTTACATAGATTATATTTTTATTATTTTGAATGGGGATCTGTCTTCTGCCATGTCTTTTGTCACTTCTCTTAACCTTAATGAATATAATTTACAATTCACTCACTGTTATCACAAGCCCTGTGTAAACTTTCAGGATGTGACTCTTGAAATTATGGAAAATAGCATCATTACATCTAATTTTGTTAAGAGCAGTGCTCGAAGTGTGCCGGTATGCAACGGTATAACATACCGGCACTTCCTTCAAGCACTGAATTTTTTTATTGTGTCAGGGCACTGGCTTCTCAGGCGGCCAATTAGCGACCGGAGGGGGAGGCTGCTGATTGGCCACCCGACATGCGGCAAGAAGCTCTAGTACAGAGGAGCCGGGCTGAGATGAGCAGGAGGAACCGAGGGGCAGAGCGATGCTGCAGCTGTATTACATGCTCTGGGAGATGGGAGCGAGGAGGCAGAGTATGTAATGTGCGGCTCTTTGCTGAAACTGCTGAACACCCGGCATAACGTCTGGCAGATGTTATGCCGGGTGTTCAACAGCTTCAGCACAGAGCCGCACGCCATGGCCAGTCTCTCAGTACTCAGACTCTGGCTGCACGCTGACAATGTGAAGTACAGTACTGTACTGTACTTCACTCTCCTCTTCATCAGCAGCACTGCCCCCGGGCCCCGGCCACATTCCTCTGATGAGCCAAATTGTTTTTAATGAACCGGAGCTGCCTGCAGTTAAGCACCGCCCCTCCCGATATTTGGCTCCGCCCCCTTTTCAAACAGCCACGAATTGGGACAATGAACTGGCCCTCCCCCTGAGTCCCCTCCTTCCTCCTCTCCTCCCCACCTGACCTGGCTCTCTTCCCCTCCCCATCTGACCTGGCTCTCCTCCCCACCTGACCTGGCACTCCCCCCCCACCTGACCTGCCTCTCTTCACCTAGCCACCTGACCTGGTTCTCCTCCCCACCTGACCTGGCTCTCCTCCCCTCCCCACTTTAACATGGCTCTCCTCCCCACCTGACCTGACACTCTTCCCCCACCCACACACACACCTGACCTGGCTCTCCTCCCCCCCCCCCACCTGACCTGGCTCTCCTTCCCTCCCCACCTGACCTGGCTCCCCCCCACCTGACCTGGCTCTTCTCCCCTCTCCACCTAACCTGGCTATCTTAATAAAGGCAGTCTCCAGTGCCGATGGCGTCCAGCCGAAGAGGAGAATTTGAAAAGGAGTGGAGAAAACAGAAGAAGCAAATAGTTGCAGAAAAAAGGTAAGTGTTTTATTTTAAATGTTTATAATGTATCTATTTAATAAGGTTATATGTGTATTCATTTAATAAATAATATATTTAATATTTTAAATGAAATATACACAGTGTCTATTTTTATTTAAAAATATTAAATATAGTATTTATTTAAAAATATTAAATATAATATTTATTATTGATGCAGTCATATTCCTGACTGTGGGGATTCTGGCGGTCAGAATGCCGTCGCTGGAATCCCGACACTTATCAGAATACCGGAGGTAAGTACTGGGGTGAGGGAGAAAGTTAGCTGTAGGCACTAAGGAGAGGGTTAGGTTTAGGCTGCGAGGGGGGTGATAGATTAGGTTTAGGCACTAGGGGGGTTAGGTGTAGGCTGCGGGGAGGGAGGGTTAGGGGCATGGCCGGCGCAACGTAATCAGCCGGCACTGTGCCTCAGGGAGGCGGCAGCCTGGAGAGGCACCGCCGCTGCCTACTCCATTTCCTGGGTGCCCGCTGAGATTTTGTTAGCAGCGGGCGCCCAGCAGCTCCTTCTCTGAAGCGGCAGCCGGAGGCTGGAGCTCACTCCTGAGCTCCGGCTTCCGCAGTGGGTGAAGGGAGATAAGTCATGACATCTCTCCCATATTGCCCAGCGCGAGGACTAAGGACAGAGTAGTTAGACAGTGGCGGCTGCAGGAGCGGGGCTTCAGTTAAGTATGTTTTGTGTGTGTGACTTTATGTGTAAGGGGCACTTTTACTGTGGGCACTGCGTAAGCGGCACTAATACTGGTGACACTGAGTAAGGGGCATAAACTAGGGGCACTGAGTAAGGGGTACTAATACTTGCTGGCACTGCATAAGGGGTACTACAGGGGGCATTGCATAGGGGACACTAACTATAGGGAGCATTGCAAAAGAGGCACTATTACGACAGGGGGGCATTGCGAAAGGGGCACCACTACTACTGTGGCCATTGCAAAAGGGGCACTACTAATGTGGGCATTACATAAGGGGCACTACTATGGGCATTGTGTATAAGGGGCACTACTGTGTGTCGTAACGGGAAAAAGGGACGCTACTGTGTGGTGTAATATGAATCAGGAGCACTATGTGCGATGTAATGTGAATAAGATTGTGCTACTGTGTGGTTTAATTTGAATTGGGGATACTATTGTGTGACCACGCCCCCTTTTTGTGAGACCACACCCCTTTGTGCCCAGAACGCCTACGGCACGCACTGTCCCTTTGGACTGGAAGGAAGGACGCAAATTTAATAGTTTGCAGGAGGGCGCCAAACACTCTAACACCGTTCCTGACAGTACAGCTCAGATGAGGCTGCTCTGTGTACTGTACTGTAGCAATGTGTGAGTGTATGGGGGGAGAGGGACGGCCTTTAGATATAAGACACGCAGCAAGATGTTCAATAGTTCTCATAAACTGGGATCATTACCCCTGTGGGAGACTACTCGGATTAATCCCTTGCTCAGCTGCACCTGTCCTGAAACACAATGTAAATGTGACCTCTTTATAGAGCAGGTGTCAGTGAGCTATGATTCTGCAGCAGAGCAAGAACCACAAGTCCCCCCACTCCCAACCGGCTTCCTTATTCCATGACAAGTATGTTTTGTACTTAGGGAGGAAAGGAATGCTCCCAGAGTTACAAGAAATGGGTGGCGTGTCATGTTGACACGCCCATTTAGAGTGGCCACACCCCTTTGGAATGCCCAATTTTTGCCGCGCCTTTGGCGCACACTCATTTTCATTTGGCCCTTTACTTATGGGACACAGGCGATCACTAGGCACTACTTTGTTGATGCACGTGCGGCTACTGCGCACACAATTCACAAACACAGAAAATATTTTTTTATTTGGTTTGGACTGGAGTGTACTTTGGGGGTTACAGCACCCTTTAACGGTCAAGCCAGGTGGCCCTTTACTTATGACACAGGCGCACGCTTGGCACTACTTTGTTGATGCAAGTGAGGCTACTGCGCACACAATTCACAAACACAGAAAAAAATTTTTATTTGGTTTGGAGTGTACTTTGGGGGTTAAAGCACCCTTTAACGGTCAAGCCAGCCGGCCCTTTACTTATGACACAGGCGCACGCTTGGCACTACTTTGTTGATGCACGTGCGGCTACTGCGCACACAATTCACAAACACAGAAAAAATATTTTTTTTTTAGCACTTGGGGGGAGCACCCCTGACGAACAGAGCACCCCCTGGACAACACTACAGCACCCCTTTAGGACTGGGACACTGCACAGGACTTTGGAGTGGACACAGCCCCTATAGACAACTGACTGCACAACACAGTCCAGCCAGCTCCTCTGGACTTTGAAGTAGTGGACACAGCCCCTATTAACAACAGCAGCACAGCACAACACAGCCAGCCCCTATGGACTTTGAAGTAGTGGACACAGCCCCTATGGACAACAGCAGCACAGCGCAGCACAGCACAGCACAACACTACTCTGCACTACACTACACTACACTACACAGCCCAGCCAGCCCTAACTCCCACCCTCCCTCTTCACTGTCCACAGCCGAGTGAGAAAATGGCGCCGACGCGGGTACCTTATATAGGATCCAAAACCCGCGAGACTCGGAAGGCGGGATGATGACGTTTTGCCTCAATTTCAGAATCCGAGTCAGGCGGGAAAAGTCGAGCCTGACTCGGATCGGACTCGGATCGGGGGGGCTCGGGGGGGTTCGGATTTCAGAAATCGGAACCCGCTCACCCCTAGTAAACTGCCAGTGCATTTTAAATGGTGATATTAATCCATCATTATCAGACTAAGTCGGTATTGAGTGATAAATCGGATATCATCCATTTACGTTCCTGTTAATAATGTTCCCTGTAAATGTGCTGTTGACTCCCAATTTGTAGCCTTTGATATCATGTGATGTAGTCATTAGCACATCCAAACTTCAGTCATCTGTAATCTGAGAACACCCTTTTAAACCTGCATAAACCCTCCCACAGTAGTTTCAATATTGTACTCTGAGGTAAATGAATATTAGTTTAAAGTGTTAGCATGAGAACCTATAAGAATTATTTGTGATTTTAAAAGTATTTGATAAAATTTTAGCAGAATCCAAATTTGCAATAACCGAGGACTGTATGACTCTGTACTTCATCAGGCTGGACTTCATCAGGAGCCTAAAAAAAGGCATAAGTGACGAAACGCGTTGAGGGCATAGCGTAACACCAATACTCTTTCCAACTTGGTGGTTAATACTGCATGTAAGAAGTTTCTACCCCGTTTTTTTTTTATTGTTTATTTTATTTTTATTCATCTGGTTTTGTATATAATTTACTAATTTGTTCTGTGTGTAGTGTGTTAATAAAACTGCAAAGAAATACTTTATGATGGCATCACCTGTATTCGTTGTACCCACATGGCTATAATACATTGAGTAATTAAATCAAATCAATTGTGAGACGCATAGGATTTGGGACACTAGGTACAACTTACTTTTTAGAGAGGCCCCAGACACAGAAGCTGGGACTCCCCCGATATACATGTTTTAGGAAACAAAACCACCCCCAAAAGACAAAGAGCCATAAGTACAGAGGAAGAAGAGGTGGGAAACAAAGGAAAAAGTTATCTAAGAAGACTATAGATAAAGGAACAGACCCCCCAAAAAATGTTTACAATATATCCTCTCAAACATTAACAAAGAATGAACTATCTCTTTTGAGTAAGGGCCTAAACTTTTCACCTACTTGTGAACCTAATATTTTCGACCTGTGCGTAGATCTTAACAGATGTGTTAGAACTCTATGCAGGAAAATATTTTTTGCTAACAAAAATTTGACTAAGTATGGTAGAGATGTAGCACCAATTCTCTTAGACAAGGATGATGATTCAATATTACATTCATTGGAAGAACTATGGGAAGAAAATTATACAGTAGATGACTCCATATTGGGAAGGGAAGAAAAATACAAACAAATGTATAATATGAATCAAGAATCAGATAGATTTAAAATAAAATCTGAATTATTTCCTGTCAGTGCTAAAAGTAGCAACACTGAAGCCTTCTATAGAGTTACAATGGAGGACTTAAAGAAATTATGTGCCAAGGACAGGAACAAAATTAAATATAATAACTTATCAAGGGAAGAAAAAAGAGCCCTAAAACGTCTTACACAAGACACTTCCTTGATTATCAAGTAATCGGACAAGGGAGGGGCCCTAGTAGTCATGAACAGGTGAGATTATATAAATGCGGTACATACTGTACTCAATTGAGAGACACTAGATTTTATAAATACTTGGATAAGGATCCTACTGTGGAGTATCTATCACTTCTGAAAATTAATCTAGATTTAGCAGTTTCGGTAGGTATCATATCCAGAGAGGTACGCAGGTTTTTAGTAATTTCTTTTCCCACTGTTCCCACTTTATATTGCCTACCCAAAATTCACAAGTCACTTACCTTACTCCCAGGGCAACAAATTGTTTCTGGTATTAATTCCCTTACATCTAATCTTTCATTTTATGTAGATACTTTTCTCCAGGCCAGGGTGTGCTCCCTGAGGTCACACATCAAGTATACCACTGATTTTTTAAATCAAGTGCAATCCATTCAGTGGAAGGAGTCATATGCCTTCCTGACACTGGATGTTACAGCATTGTATACCCACTTCCCACATGGGAAGGGATGCGATATAATTTTTAGAAGACTTAGAGAGGATGGTGACCAGGGTTTTATAGTAGATCTCACACAAGTACTTTCTTTTCCTTGACAGCTATTATTTAGAGGTGATGGGAACCAGATTCGCGCCCAGCTATGCCAACCTCTACATGGGTGATTTTGAACAGGCCCATGTGTGGGGGGGGCGGTTGTGGCACATCTCTGGTCTTCTATGGCCGTTACATAGATTATATTTTTATTATTTGGATGGGGATCTGTCTTCTGCCATGTCTTTTGTCACTTCTCTTAACCTTAATGAATATAATTTACAATTCACTCACTGTTATCACAAGCCCTGTGTAAACTTTCTGGATGTGACTCTTGAAATTATGGAAAATAACATCATTACATCTAATTTTGTTAAGAGCAGTGCTCGAAGTGTGCCGGTATGCAACGGTATAACATACCGGCACTTCCTTCAAGCACTGAATTTTTTTATTGTGTAAGGGCACTGGCTTCTCAGGCGGCCAATCAGCGACCGGAGGGGGAGGCTGCTGATTGGCCACCCGACATGCGGCAAGAAGCTCTAGTACTGAGGAGCCGGGCTGAGATGAGCAGGAGGAACCGATGGGCAGAGCGATGCTGCAGCTGTATTACATGCTCTGGGAGATGGGAGCGAGGAGGCAGAGTATGTAATGTGCGGCTCTTTGCTGAAACTGCTGAACACTCGGCATAACGTCTGGCAGATGTTATGCCGGGTGTTCAACAGCTTCAGCACAGAGCCGCACGCCAAGGCCAGTCTCTCAGTACCCAGACTCTGGCTGCACGCTGACAATGTGAAGTACAGTACTGTACTGTACTTCACTCTCCTCTTCATCAGCCGCACTGCCCCCGGGCCCCGGCCACATTCCTCTGATGAGCCAAATTGTTTTTATTGAACCGGAGCTGCCTGCAGTTAAGCCCCTCCCCTCCCGATATTTGGCTCCGCCCCCTTTTCAAACAGCCACGAATTGGGACAATGAACTGGCCCTCCCCCTGAGTCCCCTCCTTCCTCCTCTCCTCCCCACCTGACCTGGCTCTCTTCCCCTCCCCATCTGACCTGGCTCTCCTCCCCACCTGACCTAGCACTCCCCCCCCACCTGACCTGCCTCTCTTCACCTAGCCACCTGACCTGGTTCTCCTCCCCACCTGACCTGGCTCTCCTCCCCTCCCCACTTTAACATGGCTCTCCTCCCCACCTGACCTGACACTCTTCCCCCACCCACACACACACCTGACCTGGCTCTCCTCCTCTCCCCTCCTGACCTGGCTCTCTTCACCTCCCCACCTAACCTGGTTCTCCTCCTCTCCCCACCTGACCTGGCTCTCCTCCCCCCCCACCTGACCTGGCTCTCCTTCCCTCCCCACCTGACCTGGCTCCCCCCCACCTGACCTGGCTCTTCTCCCCTCTCCACCTAACCTGGCTATCTGAATAAAGGCAGTCTCCAGTGCCGATGGCGTCCAGCCGAAGAGGAGAATTTGAAAAGGAGTGGAGAAAACAGAAGAAGCAAATAGTTGCAGAAAAAAGGTAAGTGTTTTGTTTTAAATGTTTATAATGTATCTATTTAATAAGGTTATATGTGTATTCATTTAATAAATAATATATTTAATATTTTAAATGAAATATACACAGTGTATATTTATTTAAAAATATTAAATATAGTATTTATTATTGATGCAGTCATATTCCTGACTGTGGGGATTCTGGCAGTCAGAATGCCGTCGCTGGAATCCCGACACTTATCAGAATACCGGAGGTAAGTACTGGGGTGAGGGAGAAAGTTAGCTGTAGGCACTAAGGAGAGGGTTAGGTTTAGGCTGCGAGGGGGGTGATAGATTAGGTTTAGGCACTAGGGGGGTTAGGTGTAGGCTGCGGGGAGGGAGGGTTAGGGGCATGGCCGGCGCAATGTAATCAGCCGGCACTGTGCCTCAGGGAGGCGGCAGCCTGGAGAGGCACCGCCGCTGCCTACTCCATTTCCTGGGTGCCCGCTGAGATTTTGTTAGCAGCGGGCGCCCAGCAGCTCCTTCTCTGAAGCGGCAGCCGGAGGCTGGAGCTCACTCCTGAGCTCCGGCTTCCGCAGTGGGTGAAGGGAGATATGTCATGACATCTCTCCCATATTGCCCAGCGCGAGGACTAAGGACAGAGTAGTTAGACAGTGGCGGCTGCAGGAGCGGGGCTTCAGTTAAGTATGTTTTGTGTGTGTGACTTTATGTGTAAGGGGCACTTTTACTGTGGGCACTGCGTAAGCGGCACTAATACTGGTGACACTGAGTAAGGGGCATAAACTAGGGGCACTGAGTAAGGGGTACTAATACTTGCGGGCACTGCATAAGGGGTACTACAGGGGGCATTGCATAGGGGACACTAACTATAGGGAGCATTGCAAAAGAGGCACTATTACGACGGGGGCATTGCGAAAGGGGCACCACTACTACTGTGGCCATTGCAAAAGGGGCACTACTAATGTGGGCATTACATAAGGGGCACTACTATGGGCATTGTGTATAAGGGGCACTACTGTGTGTCGTAACGGGAAAAAGGGACGCTACTGTGTGGTGTAATGTGAATCAGGAGCACTATGTGCGATGTAATGTGAATAAGATTGTGCTACTGTGTGGTTTAATTTGAATTGGGGATACTATTGTGTGACCACGCCCCCTTTTTGTGAGACCACACCCCTTTGCGCCCAGAACGCCTACGGCACGCACTGTCCCTTTGGACTGGAAGGAAGGACGCAAATTTAATAGTTTGCAGGAGGTCGCCAAACACTCTAACACCGTTCCTGACAGTACAGCTCAGGTGAGGCTGCTCTGTGTACTGTACTGTAGCAATGTGTGAGTGTATGGGGGGAGAGGGACGGCCTTTAGATATAAGACACGCAGCAAGATGTTCAATAGTTCTCATAAACTGGGATCATTACCCCTGTGGGAGACTACTCTGATTAATCCCCTGCTCAGCTGCACCTGTCCTGAAACACAATGTAAATGTGACCTCTTTATAGAGCAGGTGTCAGTGAGCTATGATTCTGCAGCAGAGCAAGAACCACAAGTCCCCCCACTCCCAACCGGCTTCCTTATTCCATGACAAGTATGTTTTGTACTTAGGGAGGAAAGGAATGCTCCCAGAGTTACAAGAAATGGGTGGCGTGTCATGTTGACACGCCCATTTAGAGTGGCCACGCCCCTTGGGAATGCCCAATTTTTGCCGCGCCTTTGGCGCACACTCGTTTTCATTCTGACCCCTTCTAAATATTCCATACCCCCACTTCAAAATTCCCACTTCGACCACTGGTTAAGAGTGTAAAAACTTATTCATATTTAAATTATCAGAGTGCCCATTATGGACCTTGGAAACAAAATATTCCAAAGCGCAAACTCATGTGACTTAGTCGCAACTGTACAAAAGTTGAGACCTTTTGGTTACGAGCAGAAGATATGCTATATTCTTTCAAGAAGTGTGGATACCCGGATATTATCCTGACACAAGCCTATTCACAAGTCTTAGCTATGGACAGAGAAACACTTCTTCAATCCAAAACAAAAATATCTAGGGACAGGGAACAATTAGTTAAAAATAAAAAACATTTGGTCGTTGTATGTAAATATAATAACAAAGCAACAGAGATTAAGAATATCATAAGACATAATTATCCCATTTTGAAACAGGATCGCATTTTGGGGGATCTTATCCCGTCCGCTACGCAGATTGTTTATATCAAGAATAGATCCCTAAAAACTGTATTAGCACCCAGTCACCTTAAAACTATCAAAGAATCAGCTAAGAAAAATGAACGTACGGATTGGTTGGTTCAAAAACCAAAAGGTTTTTATAGATGCTTTAAGGATAGATGTCGCATGTGTACCCATATGGATAGAAAAACCGTCACCGTTCTTATACCAACACAAAAAGATCAATATGTTCTGAAAAACTTTATGAACTGCGAGACAAGGTATATCATCTATTTGCTCACATGCAGTTGTGGCCTATATTATGTAGATCACACTACTAGATCATTATGCACACATTTCATGGAACATAGAAGAAATGTTCTAAAACAATCTACGAATCATAGTGTTCCTAGACATTACAATAAGGCACATGCAAGTAATCCTAAATGTCTCTCAATTGTGGGCCTTGAATCGATTCCTTGCACACCTAGAGGGGGGGGACAGATTTAAAAACCTCTGTCGCCAAGAAGTATATTGGATTCTACAATTTAATTCAATGAACCCTGTTGGTCTCAACGAGACCATTGTATTCAATTCTATAGCTTAGGAGTATCCATTGGACCTTATAGATACAGATACCCTACCCGCCTTCCTCTGTCCATCCGAACTGGACAAACCTTTACAGAATTAAAATAACAACTGTAGCAGAATTGGTTATAAGATATAACAATAAATAAAAAGAATTCAGTGAGGTACGCAAATAAATGGACAAAAGGGGAAAGGGGGAAGGCAGGGGGGAATGCGTAAGTGGGAGGGGGAAAAAGGAAAAAGGAGGGTGGGATAGAGAGATTATTCATATATATTTGAGGTCATGGTACCAAGATACATATATCATATAGATAATTTGATGTATTATCTCTATATGTATAAGTAGGAGATATGACATGTGTTTAATAATATGACTGATACTCTATAATAATAAATATGCATATATTAATACCTAAATTTGAAATGAAATTACTGTATGAATTTGTTTATGCAGCATGTATATGTTTTTGTATATGTTTTTGTTGAATATATATATATATTAGGGGTGTGCACCGGCCACTTTTCGTGTTTTGTGTTTTGGTTTTGGATCTGGATCTTTCTTTGTGTTTTAGATCTGGATTGGTTTTTCCAAAACCACCCTTCGGTGTTTTGGGTTCTAGGTTTTGTGTTTTGTGTTTTGGATCTGTATTTTTTTTTAAAAAAGCATAAAAACAGCTAAAATCACATAATTTGTGGGTTTTTCTGCTCCTATGCTATTATTAACCTCAATAACCTTCATTTCCACTCATTTCCAGTCTATTCTGAACACTGAACACCTCACAATAGTGTTTTTATGTCCAAAAGGTTGCACCGAGGTAGCTGGATGACTATGCTAAGCGATACGAGTGGGCGGCACAAACACGTGGCCCATCTAGGAGTGACACTGCAGTGGCAGACAGGATGGCAGTTTGAAAAACTAGGCCCCAAACAGTACATAATGCAAAGAAAAAAAAGAGGTGCAAGATGGAATTGTCCTTGGGCCCTCTCACCCACCCTTATGTTATATAAACAGGACATGCACACTTTAACAAACCAATCATTTCAGCGCCAGGGTCTGCCACATGACTGTGGCTGAAATGATTGGTTTGTTTGGGCCCCCACAAAACAAGCTATCAATTAATCTGTCCCTGCACAAACTGGCTCTACGGAGGCAAGATGTCGTCCTCATCCTTCTGATCCACAGATTCCTTACCCTCTTCAGTGTTGTGTACATCCTCATTCTCACAGAGTATTAATTTGTCCCCGCTGGAATCCACCACCACAGGTCCCTCCGTACGTTCTGGAGGCTGGTCTCCCTGGAAGAGTTGATAATTCATTTTTATGAACATCATCTTCTCCACATTTTGTGGAAGCAACCTCCTACGCCTTTCGTTGACAAGGTTCCCGGCTGCACTAAACACTCTTTTGGAGTACACACTGGAGGGGGGGGCAACTCAGGTAAAATAGAGCCAGTTTGTACAGGGGCCTCCAAATTGCCTCTTTTTCCTGCCAGTACAGGTACGGACTGTCTGACATGCCTACTTGGATGCTGTCACCGATGTAATCCTTTAACAGACAGACGCACGCTTGTCGCTGCTGCTTTGAGGATGCAAGTGCGGCTACAGCCCACACAATTCACAAAGACAGAAAAAAAAAAAGAATATTTTTATTGTTTGTGGAGCGCACTTTGAGGGTTACACCACCCTTTAACAGACAGACGCACGCTTGTCGCTGCTGCTTTGAGGATGCAAGTGCGGCTACAGCCCACACAATTCACAAAGACAGAAAAAAGAAGAAGAATATTTTTATTGTTAGACATGTTAGAAATTGTTGCTAGGTCCTTCAGTCTGGACCAGATGTCCAAACTTGGTCCTGCCTGCCCTGCATCACTGCCAGTGGGTTGCATAGGATACCTAAGTTTTTTCCTGGCAGCCCCAGTTGCGGGAGAAAATGAAGAAGGAGCTTCAGCTGACAGTGTTTTCACCAGCAGGTCTTTGCACCTCTGCAGGCTTGTGTCAGCCGGAAAGAGAAACACCACATAGGCTTTAAACCTAGGATCGAGCACGGTGGCCAAAATGTAGTGGTCTGATTTCAACAGATTGACCACCCTGGAATCCTTGCAAAGCAAATGAAGGGCTTCATCCACAAGTCCCACATGCCGAGTGGAATCGCTCCGTCTTAGCTCCTCCTTCACTTTCTCCAGCTGCTTCTGCAAAAGCCTGATGAGGGAAATGACCTGACTCAAGCTGGCAGTGTCTGAACTGACTTCACGTGTGGCAAGTTCGAAGGGCTGGAGAACCTTGCACAACACGGAAATCATTCTCCAATGTGCTTGAGTCAGGTGTATACCCCCTCCTTTGCCTATGTCATAGGTGGATGCATAGGCTTGAATGGCCTTTTGCTGCTCCTCCATCATCTGAAGCATATAGAGGGTTGAGTTCCACCGCATCACAACCTCTTGC
The DNA here is from genome assembly GCA_031769625.1 of Taudactylus pleione. NCBI lineage: Eukaryota > Metazoa > Chordata > Amphibia > Anura > Myobatrachidae > Taudactylus > Taudactylus pleione. Next base: position 6,365,392 of record JAUIMM010000081.1, on the reverse strand, counting down.
ATCAGGTGATGGCAGGGCAGGTTCAAGAGTGTTTGCTGGCACTCCAGTCTTCGGCACGCAGTCGCTGAATGGCGAAAGTGGCCAGAAATTTTTCAGTCCACCCAAAGCGTCTCCTGCATGCCCCTGTCGCTTTTCAGAATATTCTGCACCACCAAGTTTATTGCGTGAGCAAAACATGGGACGTGCAGGAATTTGCCCAGATGTAATGCCCGCACAATATTGGTGGCATTGTCAGATATCACAAATCCCCAGGAGAGTCTAAGTGGGGTAAGCCACTGGGCGATGATTTCCCTCAGTTTCTCTAAGAGATCGGCGGCGGTGCTGGCGTTTCTGAGATGCTGCTACTGGTGATGCTGCTGTTGTTGCTGCGTAAGGTGATACATCTACCCAGTGGGCTGTCACAGTCATATAGTCCTTAGTCTGCCCTGTTCCACTTGTTCACATGTCCGTGGTTAAGTGGACATTGGGTACAACGGCATTTTTCAGGACACTTAGGACACTTTTTCTGACGTTTCTGTACAGTCTCGGTATCGCCTGCCTAATGAAGTGGAATCTAGACGGGATTTGGAACCGGGGACACACTACCTCCATCAATTGTCTAAATCCCACTGCACTAATGGCGGATACCGGACGCACATCTAACACCAACATAGCAATCAAGGCCTCAGTTATATGTTTTGCTTCAGGATGACTGCTGTCGTACTTCATCCTCCTCGCTAAGGACTGTTGGAGGGTCAATTGTTTAGTAAAAGTAGTGGTGTTCCTACTTCCTCTCTGGGATGATGAACGACTCCCAGCAGCAGAAACAGCAGCAGCAGTGGCAGCAGTAGGCGTAGCAATGCAGGATCCTCCGGAGGAATCCCAGATAGGAGAGTCAGTCATGCCAGAGACATGGCCTGCAGGACTACTTCTGATCCTGACTAAGGAGGAAATTGACAAGGAGGGAGTTGACGGTGTGGTTTGCAGGCGCTTGGATACAACAGGACAATGGGATTTCGGTGTCCCTGGACTGCTTAAGGTCTTAGCCAAAGTTTCTGAACTTGACAGTAACTTTTTATGAATGCGCTGCAGGTAACGTATAAGGGAGGATGTTCCTAGGTGGTTAACATCCCTACCCCTACTTATTTCACCTTTACATATGGTCCATATGGCAAGACAGTTGTTGTCCGGATTTGGATAGAAATATTGCCAGACCAAAGAGGTGGAATGTTTGGTCTTCTGCCCAGGCATGACCGTGATGGGCTTTTTCATCCCACGGACAACAACTGTCTCCCCCGGAGCCTGGTTTAAACAAACCACATCACCATCAGAATCCTCCTCACCAACTTCCTCCTCAGCGCCAGCTACACCAGTATCCTCACCCTGTTGTACTTCAACAGTGACATCTTCAATTTGCATATCAGCAAGTGGACTGTGGGTGCTCCTTTCAGCACTTGCAGGGGGCATGCAAATGGTGGAAAGAGCCACCTCTTCCCATCCAGTGCTGGGAAGGTCAGGCATCGCAACCACCACCACACTTGGACTCTCCTTGGGGATTTGTGATATCTTCTTAGAACACACAGTTCTTCGCTGTGCTTTTGCCAGCTTAACTCATTTGATTTTTTTTGCGGGAGTAGGGCTTCCATCGTCATGTGAAGCTGAACCACTAGTCTTGAACATAGGGAAAGACCTTAGCCGTTCCTTGCCACTCCGTGTCGTAAATGGCATATTGGCAAGTTTACGTTTCTCCTCATATGATTTAAATATTTTTTTAAGGTATTTTTTCTGAACTTTGTCATTTGGGATTGCATGTTCCCTCTACTATGACATTGGGCATCGACGTTGGCAGACGACGTTGATGGCATGTTATCATCTATGTCATGACTAGTGGCAGCAGCTTCAGCACTAGGAGGAAGTGGTTCTTGATCTTTCCCTATTTTATTTTTATCAGAGAAAGTTTGGTCCTCCATTTATGTTATATTGATATATACGTGCGGCTAAGGCGCACACAAACACAGAAAATAATTTTTTATTTTTGTTGGAGACTAGTGCACTTTGTGGGTTACACCACCCTTTAAGAAATGAGCCAGCTGGCTCTTTACTTATGGGACACAGGCTCACGCTTGGCACTGCTCCTTTGTTGATGCACGTGCAGCTACAGTGCACACAATTCACAAAGACAAAAAAAAAGGAATTTTTTATTTTTTGTGGAGCGCACTTTGAGGGTTACACCACCCTTTAACAGACAGAAGCACGCTTGGTGCTGCTGCTTTGAGGATGCACGTACAGTGCAGACAATTCACAAACACAGAAGAAAATGTTTTATTTTTGTTGGAGTGCACTTTGGGGGTTACACCACCCTTTAACAGACAGATGCACGCTTGGCGCTGCTGCTTTGAGGATGCACGTACAGTGCACACAATTCACAAACACAGAAAAAAAAATATTTTTTGGAGTGCACTTTGGGGGTTACAGCACCCTTTAACGGACGAGCCAACCTGCCCTTTACTTATGACACAGGCGCACGCTTGGCGCTACTTTGTTGTTGCACGTGCCGCTACTGCGCACACAATTCACAAACACAAAAAAAATAATTATTATTTTTTTTTTTGTAGTGCACTTTGGGGGTTACAGCACCCTTTAACGGTCAAGCCAGCCGGCCCTTCACTTATGTCACAGGCGCACGCTTGACGCTACTTTGTTGATGCACGTGCGGCTACTGCGCACACAATACACAAACACAAAAAAATTTAATTTTTTTTTTGGAGTGCATTTTGGGGGAGCACCCCTGATGCATAAATTATCCCCTGGACAACACTACAGCACCCCTCTAGGACTACTGCCTTTATAGGACACTGCACAACACAGTCCAGCCAGCCCCTATAGACTTTGGAGTGGACACAGCCCCTATGGACAACTGACTGCACAACACAGCCCAGCCAGCCCCTATGACAGCAGCACAACACTGCCCAGCCAGCCCCTATGGACAACAAGCAGCACAACACAGCCCAGTCAGTCCCTATGGACTGAGTGGTCACAGCCCCTATGGACAACAGCAGCACAACACAGCCCAGCCAGCCATAGCTCCCACCCTCCCACTTCACTGTCCACAGCCGGAGTGAGAAATGGCGCAGACGCGGGGACCTTTTATAGAATCCAAAACCCGCGAGATCTGGAAGGCGGGATGATGAAGTTTTGTCTCGATTTCAGTTTCAAGTCAGGCGGGAAAAGTTGAGCCTGAGTCGGATACGACTCGGATCGGGGGGGCTCGGGGGGGGGTTCGGATTTCAGAAATCCGAACCTGCTCATCCCTAATATATATATATATATCTGTATCTTTATAAAACATCTCATTTGAATATAGCTTTAACATTATTCAATTATATCCATTGAATGGGATCTTATATATAAGTAGTTTTATTGCCTGACTCTGGCATCCAAGTGACCGAACACCATTACAATAGAAAAGCATTACTTTTGGTTGTCGAGCAATGACAAATAGTATGGGTTACCGTATGATATGAAGTACCAATGATGTAAAGTGTTTACACCCTGGTTGACGAGGAACTTATTTAACCACTACTCGAGCCGCACGTCAATGCAAAACAGTCATGTGACTAGACATCTGTATAATCACGGAGATATACATAGCAATATTTTCGGTTTGGTCACTTAGTTAGGAGCTGAACAATGTTCAGGATAGGTCACTTGGAGCATGTGACCTTAGTATGATCACATGATCGGCAGTTATGCCGTTTTTATGGGGAATATAACCCTAATAAAGATATGTAAGTTTTGTAGTACTATCTATGTGATATAATTGTACAATATGTAAGATTGCCTCCACTAAATTTTTATAGTTGTAATTCATATTCACGGATGTATTTATTAAAAAAAACACAAACAGGTGTTTTGGATTCCTGCAATCTACAGGGTATAAAAAGAGCTCCTGTCTGTATTGAAGTTATGCTTCTGATGAAGCTGGATGGTGTTGATCCAGCGAAATGCGTTAAGCTACAACACCTGTAAGGATTGGAAAGTGACCTAACTTGGTGGCAACTGTCATGGACTTTGGACTTCTAAACAAGCCAAATCATGGACTTTGGACTTACAGCTACAAGTGGATTTCTCTGACAGCCCCGGATATTGCACATGATACGCTAAAGAGGACTGTACTACCACTATAACCAATTCTTGGTAATTATTGCTGTGTTCGTATATTCAGTCGTTGGGAGCAAGTCCTAATATCATCATTCCACACAAGAGGGACAATACAACCTACAGGATGTCATATGTTAATTAATTTTATACTGTTTTAAAGCCTTTTTATCCTATAAACAACTGTAATATTCCTGATACATCCATTTCTCTGATATATCTATTTGTTATACTGTAGATCATTTATGGTTAGCGCTAGTCCTTTTTATACATAGGACCCCAGAAATACCTATATTGTACATTGATGTGCACATATATCATCTGATTGCGGTATGCATATTACTTTATTTTCTCTACTGTCAATATAAAAGTTAATACACTCAATATAAAAGTTGATACACTAGGGGGTGTATACCTTTCACCCTTCTCCCTAGTAACCATCATTTTTGAGGCACAATAATTGATTCCTGGGAGAAAGTGTGAAGGGATAACTTCTCTGTTTCCAGAAAAAGCTATGTGTTTGATGAGCTTGATTTTCATCTAACTGCGGTATGCATATTACCTACATCATCCATTTACCACAAAGTTAGTACACTAGGGAGCGTCTTTTTCTCACCCTTTTTAGTAAAAAAGTCCAGGAAAGTTTGTCCATGCAAGATGACGTTTTGCCTCTTTCTGAGTCCCATTTTTTGAAGGGAAAAATCCGAACTCACATGTAGTACAGATGGGCCCAGCTAGTTTGTTGCTCATAGCGTGCCATTCAGGCCTCTGTGTCGGCCCATGGAATGTTACGTGATGGCTGGACTTTGGCATACCATGGTATTCTTCAACAAGAGATATGCTACTGCATGTAATACACCCCTTAACTGCTGGGTGGCAAGTGCTCCACTGATGTAGTTTGTACTGAATACCATACTGTTAAATTGGATAGATATCACATTCACGCAGTGTATTTGCATATTGTGTGTTCGCACAACCAATCTTTTTAATATCACATTAGCTCTTAGAACGGGATGCAAATCAGTACACATACTGTACATACAGTAGCTGTGCAGTAGTGTAATTGCCGTGTTCTTATGACGGTATAACCGATACTATACATTCATGAGACGCACGCACAGCTTTCAATGAGGCAGGATGAATTATTCTCTAATGGTGGGGTACTGTGTATATATGTACTACTAGTATAATATTTTGAAAGGAAGACATTTTATTATTATTAAAAACAGCAGCGGGTGGGTGGAGTGCACAAGGATGAGCCCGCTATTAATATTGTACACATTACCTGCACACTCAGTTTGTAATACAGAGATCCCTCTTTCAAACAGCCCGCTACTAGTTCCTAAAGTTATGAAATCACTATAGTGTTAAGTCTGGGATGCACTGTGTGTGACTCCTGACACACTGGGCATGCACAGTACTATGATCCTCCATACGCCATAGCATAGCGCGACTTGTGAATGGAGCGGCTCCACTGGGCATGCGCCAAAGATTCCATTGTAACTCCCCCAGAGCTGACAGCTTCCAAAATGCCGACAGCGCCGACATTGCCGCAACTGAATATATATTGGCCAGGCTGAGAACTTAGGTAACGGACTACAAGTCTTAGACTTTTGCTATACTGAATATACTGAATATATATTGGCCAGGCTGAGAACTTAGGTAATGGACTACAAGTCTCAGACTTTTGCTGATAAGCAATGTTATTTAGCATATCACTGCATAGTATATTAGTTTGATGTTTTTAGTTTCTTTGTTAGTTAGCTCATTGAGCCTGTTATTAGCCTAGTGGTATGTGCTGTGTGTTTGTTTAAATCAATTTATTGCTAGCCATATTAGTGGGAGGGTGCTGGGCTCCTAAGCAATCAGTAATTTAACATGCCAGGTCTCCTACATATTGGTCATTAGTAGGCTGGAATAGCCTGGCTGGAATTGCTCCATTCAAAAGTGCATTTTTAGATTAATACTAGCGTTACACCAGCGTTGAACCGAAGTGGAACAGAAGGGAAACAACCGATCTGCACTTCTAAAAACCTAATCTAGATTTGGAGAAAAACCATCAACAAAGGTGATTTTAAAATCTCACTGCTACAAACTCCTGCTGACTGCATAACCTGGACTTTCAACACTGAACTCTGGTTGCTACAAAAACTCTGGCCATCACTTGCTACTATTTGTGCTGCCTCTGTGCTTAACAGATAATCTTACTGAATACTGTTAATATCAGCTTAACTCTGTAATAATGTCTTTTTACATTAGCACTTTGGTCTAGTCTTACATGATCTAGCTACTGCTACTCTCTACTCTAATATTCAATTTCTGCTCCCTTCTTATCTCCACTTTTTCTAAACTCTATAATATATTTTTGTTGTGCTGACACTGTACCTCATCCTTACCATGACCATGTTGTCTCCTCCCTTCACTCAGTTTCTAACTAATCTTTTGTTCTGCCCTCTGACTCCACCTCTATCCTTACCCCCTGGTCTCCTCCACCTCCTCCTATCTCCTCTTCTCTCTCTGCCTTCCTCCCCCTCTTCTCCCATTACTCCATTTTCTTTCTCTTATACCCCCCAAGGATCCTACTACCCCACTGGTAATCTTTCCTCCCTTACTTATCTCCCTGTCACTTCGCCCCACTTTCATTCACGTCTCCTTAACTTCCCTCCCTGCCCACTTCCTACAGGGTCCCCTCCTAGCACAGGAGCACGCATGATCCCTACACTCTATTCATCTCGGTCTCCCAAAGTATTCTCATCTCCACGCTATTGCAACCCTGATAATCTCATTCACATCTCTCCTATCAACTCTGTCACTCTATCCTGTGCCCTCTGGAATGCCAGATCAGTCTGTAACAAACTGGCCCCCACCCATGACCTTTTCATCTCCAAATCCCTGAATCTCCTGGCCATTACTGAAACCTGGATTTTACCCTCTGACACCACTTCTCCTGCAGCTCTCTATTATGGGGGCCTCACCTTCTCCCAAACCCCAGGCCTGGGGGTTGCCATGGTGGTGGTGTTGGGGTCCTTCTATCTCATGGTTACTCATACCAACATATACCATCAGAACCATCCCTTACATTCTCCACATTTGAAGTTCATGCTATACGCCTCTTCCAACCAGTACACCTCAGAGTAGCTGTCATCTACCGTCCCCCTGGCCCTCCCTCCAAGTTCCTTGACAACTTTGCTTCCTGGCTCACTCACTTTCTCTCCTCAGACCTTCCCTCTATTATCCTCGGTGACTTCAATATTCCTGTTGATATCCCCACAGAATCTGCTACCTCCAAACTACTCACCCTCACTTCCTCATTTGGACTCTCCCAATGGACCTCCTCACCCTCACATGCGAGTGGGCATTTGCTTGATCTGGTATTCACTCACCGTTGTGATATTTCTGCTTACTCCAATTCCCCATTCCCCCTCTCTGACCATCACCGCCTCTCTTTTAACCTATCCCTCTCTCCTTCCCCTCCACTACCTCCAAAAGCCACCATCACTAAGCGTAACATTGAAGCCATCGACACTGCTTTCTTTTCTTCCCTACTTGACTCACTTCTCTCCCCTATCCTCTCTTTCTCCTGCGCTGAACAAGCTGCTTCCCTATACAATGCCTCCCTTACTTCTGCTCTTGACTCTGTTGCTCCGGCGATCACTACTCACCCTCGCAAATTCACACCTCAACCCTGGCATTCCAAATGCACCAGATACCTGCAAAAATGTTCACAAACCGCCGAGCGACAGTGGAGAAGATCACGCGCTCAGGCAGATTTTCTCCATTTCAAATTCATGCTGTCATCCTACAGTGCTGCCCTTTCCCTCTCTAAACTGTCATATTTCAATAATCTCATCTCCTCCCTGTCCTCAAATCCCCAGCGTCTCTTTTCCACCTTAAACTCCCTCCTCTGTCCACCCCCTCCTCGTCTCCCCTCCTTGCACTCTGCCACTGACTTTGCTACCTATTTCACATCTAAAATTGATTCCATACGTCAGGACATCATATCCAACCAGTCCCCCAGCTCTCCACCTCCTCCTTTCCCGGATCACCCCTCCCCATCCATTTTACAGACTCTGACATCCTTCTCCCCTGTAACTGGAGAGGAAGTTAAGGCCCTTATCCAGTCCTCCCCCCCTTCCACCTCTCCCCTCGACCCTATCCCCTCCCACCTCCTCCGCTACCTCTCTCCTTCTGCCTGCTCCCATCTTGCCCACCTCCTTAATCTCTCCCTCTCATCTGGCACTGTTCCTTCTGCATTCAAGCATGCCCGTGTTTCCCCCATTCTTAAAAAACCTAACCTTGATCCTAACATTCTCTCTAACTACCGTCCAATCTCTCTCCTCCCTTTTGCCTCCAAACTCCTTGAGCGTATTGTTTACAACCGCCTCACCACATTTCTTTCCTCCCACTCCCTCCTTGACCCTTTTCAGTCTGGCTTCCGTTCTCTCCACTCCACTGAAACTGCCCTCACAAAAGTCAGCAACGACCTCCTTGCTGCCAAATCCAAGGGCCACTACTCACTGCTCATTCTCCTTGATCTCTCTGCTGCTTTTGACACTGTGGACCACCCTCTACTGCTGCATATACTTCACTCCCTTGGTCTACGTGACACTGCTCTCTCCTGGCTGTCCTCCTACCTCTCTGTTCCTTCTCTGTTTCCTCTCATGGTGACTCCTCCCCCCCACAGCCTCTTACAGTAGGTGTTCCCCAAGGTTCTGTTCTTGGACCTCTCCTATTCTCTCTCTATACGTCTTCTCTAGGTAAACTCATCAGCTCTTTTGACCTCCATTATCATCTCTATGCTGATGATACTCAGATCTACCTTTCCTCAACTGATCTTTCCGCCACTCTATACTGACTCGTATCTCCAACTGTCTCTCTGCTATCTCTTCCTGGATGTCCCAGCGATTTCTCAAACTTAATATGTCTAAGACTGAGCTGATAGTCTTCCCACCCTCCCACATAACATCATGTCCCACTATTTCTTTATTAATAGATGGCATTACTATCTCATCTAGCCCCAAAGTGCGTTGTCTTGGAGTCATCCTGGACTCTTCCCTCTCCTTTAAACCACACATTCAGAACCTCTCACAGTCCTGTCGTTTCCATCTCAAGAATATTTCCAAGATCAGACCCTTTCTCACCCAGGATGCTACCAAAACCCTTGTACATTGATTGGTCATGTCCAGACTGGACTACTGTAACCTTCTCCTAGCTGGCCTCCCCAAATCCCATCTCTCTCCTCTCCAGTCTGTGCTCAATGCTGCTGCTCGGCTCATCTTCCTCTCCAAACGCTCTACATCTGCCTCCCCTCTTTTGCAAGCCCTCCACTGGCTCCCATTCCCTTTCAGAACCCAATTCAAGGCTCTTACATTCACTTACAAAGCCCTCACCATTCCTCTTCCATTTACATTTCTTATCTCATCTCCCTTCACTCTTCTGTCCGCCCTCTTCGTTCACTTAATACACGCCACCTTTTGTGCCAATTGATTACTTCCTCCCACTCCCGCCTCCAAGACTTTGCCCATGCTGCTCCTCATCTTTGGAACTCCCTCCCTCTCCCTATCAGACTCTGCACCTCTCTACCATCTTTCAAACGAGCTCTTAAGACCCACTACTTCATTAAAGCCTTCCAGCTCTCATCCTAACTTGCTGCTACATCTTCCTTTCTCCCGGCCCACCCCATTCTGTGTCACTCCTGTTTGTCTTCCCCTCCCTTAAAGAATGTAAGCTCTTTTGAGCAGGGCCCTCTACCCTCTTGTGCTTCTCCCTACTGTAATTTAAATTATCTCTTACTAGCCACTAGGGCAACTAACACTTGGCTGCTTATGCGGGCGTTAATTTAATGATGATTAATTGCTGCAGGTATTTAAACTGCAACTGCTCAGACTTGCAATGTTTCATTCACCTTGAAAAAGGCGTCAGAAGGACGCTGAAACGTATTGGTGCCTGTTACCGCTACACTCACCCGGATTTTGGTCCCTGGATTTTTATCACCAGTTCCCTCTGCACATTCATACATCATGCCTGGAAAACTCTGAGCTAGTGCCTCTACCAGCATACAGTGCCTCCTTCCCCACATCCATCTGGAACCCGGAGCCCTCTGTCTAATTTCCGTCTGATACGGTGCTTCAGAGCGGCGCAATTCTCCTTACCCAAGTCTCCCCGCCAGTCGGGTTGAGCCTGTGCACGCTGGTCAGGCAACCCATCCGTCCTCAGAGCACGGAGCTTATTGCTTCCCACCCCCCTGTGCCGGACCCGGCACATTAGAGCGGCCACCCACTCCCCTCTGCATCTCCATCGTCAGCTGGGTTGAGATCGGGAGGCCAGCCATCCTTGGTCTCGGCAACCACCATCCACACTGTGGTCAAGCACAAAGATCTGGGTCTGATCAGCCTGCACGGAAGGTAATATCAATACCACATTTATCACACTTTAACTTCATCACCGGATGATGAACTAAGTAACACCATTTGAAACACTTACATCTGTTTATGGAGGAGTTCCTTAGAGGGTTTCATTTAATGTCTATTTACTAGTCGGGGACTTTTTATTATTATTTCTCTTTTTTATATGTATTTTATTTATTTCATTATTTATATGTGTTTTTATTGCTTCAATTGATTTGTAAAGCATTGGTTGCTTTGTCTTAATAAATATACAATTGATTTTTATTATACACATTGTTGCTACTGGTTTGAGTGATCCTTATTTATGCTAACAGAATCTGTGGTTGCTTTATCTTCTATGCATTTTCTTATTCAGTGGGATTGACTACCCCTCACAACCACATTGAATGTGTTTAGTACATATTAACTCTACAGCGCCTGGGTTGTATCTTGTATTTTAGGAAAAGTTATAACTGGTGGACAAAAAGTTGTATTACACGTTATGACTTTTATTCAGTGCTACGCCACATTTGACCGAAATTGGGGGTGTGGCCTAATTTTCATAGGCCACACCTTCTACGTGATGTTATTTGGAGGCGTGCCCGCATGGCACATCTCCAAGCAACATCAGACTGGGGGGGAGCCTCACTAGCTGGACTTCCCCTAGCCCTCTTCCATCACTGAATGGATGCTGCGCGCATCCATTCAGACTCCGAGGTCCGGCACCGCCGCACAGCTGCGGCGGTAGGGGTTCCCAACCTCCCGATTTGACCACCCGTGAGCCACTTTGGCCCACGGGTGGAACAGTGGGACAGCACTGTCCTGCTGAAATCGGGATGTTGGGGAGGGGTGCACCCTCTATGGGTGGTGCCCCTGTTTGACTGCACTGGTCGGACACCTCTAGAGCCGGCCCTGGTCTGTGTGCTTATGTAGCTGGAAGGGAGTGCGGCACCTTCATCATGCCATGCATTCCTTCTGGCTCGGCTCCTGTCAGCTCCCCTACTTGACGTCTGATGTCAAACAATCACACAGCCCCTCTCTTTCTCTCAGGCACATGTGCAGTACATGCACACTATAGGTATCCCACTGCACTAAGGGCTTGCTGGGGCATCCCATTTTCGCTTCAGCTAACTTCAAATAAATATGGCGATAAAAAAATATGTGAAAAAAAAATTAAAAATTTTGTTTAGAGACAAATATGTTTATTAAATAGCCCCCTTCGTCTATTAAAATTGATTCAAATCGACCTCTAACAAATTTACCCCTAGGAGTCAAATAAACATGCAGCTTTCTTTAAGCAATCATTCTCTTGGTTATTTTCTTTCTAAATGGAGATCTAACTTATTGCACAAGCAATCAAACACCCTGTGTGGCTGAGAAATGCTGATGTGCCAAATTGCCTGGATGAGTTCTAAGAGACACTGCCAGAACACATGAACTAAAACCTCTTTGTTCCATCCTAATTCTGAAGATAGGATCCACAAATTACATGGTATTTTGAGCTAGGTTCATGGCTCCTTGTCTGAAATGTCAGAGACTACCAGCTGCTGAGGAGACTCATCTAGTTTCATCAACGATAATATTAAACGCCAAGATAAATGCAAAAAAGCTGAACAGGAGCACTCTTTTCCCAAAAGAGTGGCGCAAAGTTTTCACCTAATAAGGTGGTTATGAAGGCTGGTTTAAGCCGTCTGATACAAAATTCCTAGGTTGGAGTTCAACTTGAATTGACTGCTGGTTTACCAACCTCTGGATCACCAATACCATGAGGTGGAGGAATACACAGTTTAGACAGAGGTTAGGTTTCAGGAGTGTACACATTAAAGATGCAATTGAAATTGTGATGGCAGATGCAGGTCCCATGCAATTATTAAAGTCTTAAAAGAAATACATTTTTTGGTCTATTTATTTTTCGGAATCTCCTCTCAGCCATATACCGGTAGTTCCTGTAGATTTGTGAAAGATAGAGGAATGTGACATCAATCCATAGATTGTACATGCTGTCTGAGATCTTTCCAAAGGTGGGCTCGCTGGGACTCATCTAGAGATGTGAGGAAATTGGGCCTAAATTGTAATTGCAAATCTCTCCAATAAAAGCCTCCAAAAAGTCTCCAAAAAAGGCGCAAATATACAAGATGTGGCTAGCTCGTTGCTCAGCAAGGCTAGCATATGATCCAAGAGAGAACACTAATATATATGTTCCTTTTGTTATATTTGTAGAAGAAATCAAACAAATGACAGTCTTTATTAATTTTCAAATAGATCAAAACAGATGAATATTACAATGTAGAAAGCCCCCTCAGAATAGCCAGCAAGAGACATAAACAAAAAGTAGGTCTAGTATGAGTTCTTGCCACTCTAGGTGGATTTTGTGAAGCTGAGGTGAGTGCAGCTGGTGGTCAATATCCTGGCCACTCTCCCTGTCCTGAAATCTGAAACTGAAGGCAGAATGTACGAGGACCACCTTTAAAAAAAAAAAAAAAAAAATCCAAAGACCAAAACACTTGAGGGTGCCTTAGCAAAACCAAAACAAGAAGATGAAGCCAGATCCAAAACCAAAACACGGGGGTAGCTCTAAATGTATGTCAGATCCTTGTTTGACAGTATGACACCACGGGTAAGTCGTGTTCCAACTGCTGTCTGTGATCAGAATGTCCCGGTAATATGGTCTGCTTTTTCCCTGGCTCCAGTCAATGCATTTCAATTTTTTGGACCTTTTTCAAGACTGAGCTAATTCCCAGGAAAGAATTGTTTAATTACGTCTGTAATAATTCTGTAATTATATACCATAAAACATAACCAAAAAATAGTCACCATGAAATACAAGAACAAAAAGGGGCATACGGTATTTATCAAATTAATTTTGTGTGAAATCCCCTGAAAATAGCAGTCTTTGGGGAATACCAACAAAATTTCAGTATATCTAGAATTTAAGTAATAAGGGACCTATTTTGTTAACAAAAGCAGCCCCCAAAGATAACTATGGGTCCTATTTATCATAACTTAATTAAGGATTTTTACAAACTTTTCCCTACATATTGTAAAGTAAGGGAGCCATTCATTAAACTAGTAACGCAGTAGATATCACTGATATCTCCTGGTTACAATTCTGCCAGAATAGTTTCCACAGTCACCTTACTTTAGTATGGAGATGTAGAAATTATGTGATTCATCAATGTCCAAGGTTTCAGAACTTGACAGTGAAACTGCATGCCATCCTGTCCCGGGCAACATTGAGCTGCGAGGTGCCAATTTCGTGTGCTGTTGCAACTGCAACTCATCCCCCTCACTCCTTAGTGTAGCTTACCAACTGAAATATACAGTTGCACACTGCTTTTTAGATGGGGCAAATGCTACTATGTTTCCAACAGGAGCATACACAGGTACAGAATTGTTATGAATGACCGCTGGACCTAAGCTCGGTAGATTAAATACTGATGCCGGAAGGCCGGCACATGAAGATCCCGAATGAGGTAAGACCCCTAACCCTCCCCTCTCCCCCCCTAACCCTCCCTTAAGGGTGCCTAACCCCAACCTCCCCCCTATTGCCTAACCATAACCTCCCCCAGGGGTGCCTAAACCTAACCCCCCCTCCCCACACCCTAAACCTAACCCTCCTGGGGGTGCTTAAACCTATCCTCCCCTCGGTGGTGCCTGACGCTAATGCCCCCTTTCCCTAGCCTAACCCTAACCATCCCGGGAGGGTGTCTAACTCTAAGTCCCCCAGGGGGTCCCTAAACCAAACCCTCCTATTAGCTCCCTAAGCCAGGCTTACCTACATTCGATATGCCGGGCATTAGGATTTCGGCATGGGGCTTATGATAGGCGTCGGTATTCAGATGCCTATTATTAGTCCCATGCCAGGATTTCACTGTCGGGAAGCCGGCGGTCGGCATTTCGGCCACTGGCTTCCTGACTACATCCCACAGGTGCAAACCCTAGTTTACTTTTTGATGTTCATACACTCAGACACTGTTGTAGACCTATCGTCAGTGCCAGCAATGTTATTACCTCAAACTCCTGACTAAAACATTTTCCTTCTTTCTCCTAAATTGATGATTCCTCATTTTTAGTCTTGAATCATATTATTAATGAGACAACAGGACAATCTGTATGTCAAATGGCCAGTTATATATTTTAATGGGTTTTTTTTTGTGATTCCAAAAGGGTTCCACTTGCACCTGTTAAACTGGGAACATCTTCCAATGTGCAGTTTCCATCCCTTGAATTTTAGCAAAATATCATAACAAGCAAAATAAAATCTATTTTTCCCTTGTGATGCAGACTTTGGCACATTAGTATAACCATGGAATGCCTCGATATATCCATGAGTAAGGTAGTAAGAAATGGAGAGAGTTGTACTGAATATAAGGATTAAATGCTTTTAATAATTTGTGGAATGAAATGCCGGAACATTTGCACAGCATCTCTTCATTTCCTGAAGCAAATAATGAAGTTATAAGGCTTTGTGCCAACCATGAAAACATTGTTACAGTCAGTAAGGTTCAGGTCTGATGAGTGATAGCGCAATGTAATAGGTTGCAAAGATGAGACTAAACTTGGTACTACTCCCTGTCCTCCTATTATGTTGCAGCTCTTAGCAATGTTGGTATATTACAACCTTGATGTTTTTTGAGCCAATATGCTCCCACACACCGACGTGTATAATTTAAGCCGATCTGACCCCAGTATGCATGCTTTCTAATTTGAGTAGTCACTTGGGATAATTTCAAGTTTGTGAATAAATGTGGGTCTAATAAGCCACCTGTTTTCTTGTTTACACAGTGCTTTTTAATTAGTTGTTTTTTAACCAAGTAACATTTAGATCTCTAGAGATCTGCCCTTAGGAATTTGGTAATGTGTCTATTTTAATAATGGAATTCCTATGGCCAAAAACAACACCATCTTTTGGGTCCAAACTCTAAATATTACTGTCAGATTTTCCGTCAGAACAATGTAATGTGGTGCGTTACATGTTGCTGTTTGTATTTTTGTTCCTTTCGCTATATCTCAGCCACTTAAACCTCATGCCTGATGCCAACAAAAGGTTTAAAGCCTTATATTTTAATTTGATATTTTAATATTTGTATAGCATAATTCAAAAATGCATGTACCAAGCAAGTCACTAATGCTAATGCTTAGATCTAAGATTTTAAAAAGTTAAATAATAGAAACACACAACATGGACAGTTTAGCAAGACCTGTGGGGTCTTTTCTCAAATTCTATGTTTAATTCAAATGTTTTTATAAAATAACATTTTTATAATAAATTATTAAGCACAACCAGAATTGATGCAATAATAATTTTTTTTACCAATATGTGAATCTTTGATACAAATGGAGACAAAATACATTATAGATGGATACCAGTTGATGCAATTCGAAAAGGTTTCTGGTAACATTCACAAATACATATGTTAGTAAGTTCATATACTATAATTTACTATAATTTAACATACTTGGTATTGTGGGCTGGGTCAATGACAGAGTGGTGTAGGAAAATTGAGCTGAAAGCTGTAATTGTCTGCTTTTACCAATGAATGGGTCATCATATATCAGCTATGTGCAGCATGTGACTGGACAATGATAGCATTAGGCCAGTTATTATTCCTACATTTAGATAACAGCATCATAGTCTGTGGTGTTAAAGAATCAATGAAATTTAGAAGACACATAACTCCCTCCCCCAGTGGGGCTTACAATTTTTGTTAATTTACTATGGCACACAGACACCCACCTGCAGCACAGCCAATTTAATCAGAGACCAGTTAACCTGCTAGTATGTGATTAGACGTGGGAGGAAACTCGGACACCCTATGGAAATCCATGCGAACACTAACCAAGAACACCCAATAGATTGCTACATTGAGGCCAGAATCATCGCTAATTTTCCTCTACCCATTGAAGTATGCAGGAAAACTAGAGGTACTGCAAGTATCGCAATGGGCAAGTATATGCACAGTGTCACGGCTACAGACCCTTGAGACTCCTGGGAAGAGTCAGGCTTACTCGGTAGTATGAACTGAGGTGGTTTTAGGAAATACCTTTTCATGAAATATCACTAGCATGAAATAAAAGTAAATAGAATTTATTCAAGAACAAAAACTGTATGGCAAAGTTACACATTAAATTTCAATAACACAAAGTTCATGACATGCACTAACAGGTACAGGGGTATACCCCTGTGAGAAACAAAGTTCGAAGTACAAACTGAACTGGTGTGGGGTGCTAGGGCCTCAGGATAGAATGGAAGTCAATAACAGGGTTGAGCCCTGTATCGTGACGGAGGTCCGGAACAGGGTTGAGCCCTGAGTTGTAACAAGATCAGGAACAAGGTTAAGCCCTGAGACGTAATGAAGATATGGAACAGGGTTGAGCCCTGAGATGTGATGAGGGTCCTGAACTGGGTTGAGCCCTGAGACGTAATGAGGGTCTGGAACAAGGTTGAGCCCTGAGACGTGATGAGGGTACGGAACAGGGTTGAGCCCTGCGATGTGATGAAGGTCCTGAACAGGGTTGAGCCCTGCGATGTAATGATAGTCCGGAGCAGGGTTGAGCCCTGTGGCAGAATGACGGTCCGGAGCAGGGTTGAACCCTGCGGCGTAATGAAGGTCCAGAGCAGGGTTGTGACCTGCAATGTGATGGGGTTCTGATGAGGATAGACTGTAACGTTGCAGTTGACAACTGTAGAAGAAGTAACCCCAGTGTCCATATGAGTCAATTATAACAAGTAAACCAAATAGTATAGCGTAGAATGGAATAGCAGTAATAGAGCAGGATAACAATGGAAAGACAATGGCAATGCTGAGCTCTGTAGTGCAGCTGATAACCTGTATCAGAACTTGAACCGGAACACGAGCAGGAATGTAGCAATGTCCACAGCATACACCAGGCACAGGAGTCCAAGTAAGACCTGAAAGTAACGCTGCACAGACATTGAGGCATAGTTAGTAACAGGCTTTATACTAGAGGTCTGTGAGGAAGTTCAGAACATATGACCCAAATAAAATCAGGTTTGGCATAATAAGCAATCAAGGAATCCAACAACCTGACAACACCTAAGAAACAGATGATCACTTTAACTCTCTGCACATTGCATGTGATGAACGCAAGTAACCAGGATAGATCCGCCAACGATCACAATGAAACTTCGGCAAGACTAGTTTATCTTTATGTACTGAAACAGTCAAAGTCCTGACACGCAGTCCAACATTGCTGTTATGTTTCACGGCACTTTGCCTGCACCTGAATCGGCACTGCCTCCATCTGAATCGGCCTGCACCTGATTTGGCACTTTGCCTACAATTGAATCAGAACTTTGCCTGCACCTGACTTGGCACTTCACCTACAATTGAAACAGAACTTTGCCTACACCTAAATCAGAACTTTACCTGCACTTGCCTGCACCAGAATTTGCACTTTGCCTGCAGGAGCGTACCAGAATTTGCACTTTGCCTGCAGGAGCGTATTGGCCTAGATGGCCCTTGCCAGGGGCGACGGCTGAGGGCACTGTTTCAGCCCGACATCACTAGCATATGATCTCCTGTCTCCTCTGCTCTTAGCAGTGTCCCGCAGTGAGCTGCAGCAAAGATCCTTGGTCTCTTTCTGTCTCCTCTGCTCTTACCAGTGTTCTCCATTGAATGTTATTATATATTAGCCTTCTTATATGTCCCTTTATATCAGAAACATTTAAAATTAGGGAGAGTAATTTTTTTTATTTTTATCCCTAATATATCTCTTCCCCCACAATACCCAACACATACCAATCACCACTCACTAATTCCAATATGTCAACTGTGCAGGATAAGAGTGCAAGCACCACATCAATCACAAGGCTCTATTCGCTAGGTAATTTGCATATATGCAAATTATCTTGCCCACAATGCATCTTGTTTGTTATTGATGCCATCTTTTCCTGTGTTGTTGACATATAGAAATTAATAAACAGTGCTTTGCATTTATTAAGTGTTATAACGGGAAAAAAAATATATATATAATATAAAAAATATTTATATATTGTCTCCCTATTTCTACAGGCATGTAAATTGAACTACCCCCAGTGTAAGTGTAATAAGTTTATGTTTGCTTCATTTTGGGGGACTGGCTATGATCTTTTTAGGTGGTGGCTAACCCCGTGTTGGGAATAAGACATGATCCATATGGATTGTCTTTATTCTTATGTGGGAAAATATAAAAGATCTATCATCCCAGTAAATTAAAGGTGGAGTGTAGGTATCAGTTGTTAAAAAGTGTAATGCAATATAGATAGCCCAATTTGAATATATGTAAATTATGTTACCCATAATGCATTTTGTTTGATTTTGATTCAATGTTTGTAAGCTTTTCCTGTGTTTTTTTGCATAAATAAATTTATATGTAGTGGTTTGCAATGGAGTAAATTCTATAAAATATATATATATATATTACAAAAAGAAATAAAAATTGTACTCTCCCTATTTCTTCACATGTGTGAATTAAACTACCCCCAGTGTGTGTTACTTTTTTTTTTTTTTTTTAGTAGAAGCAGTCATTGAAGGGGGGCGCCAGTCCGTTAGTTTGCCAGGGGCGCTCGGACCCCTAGATACACCCCTGTTTGTCTGCACCTGAATCTGCACTTTGCTTGCACCTGAATTGGCACCTTTGACTTTCTATTCCCTGTATCATACCACAATGCCTTGATATTACACCCCATGCAAAATAAATGGAGGAAATTACAAAGAAACAAAGTGGTGTTTCCATTACATCGGCACAAAGTTATGTACAATGAGAGCATGCACTTACAGCACACAGGGCCTGATTCAGAGCCGCTCGCTGTTTGCGAGCGCTTGCTCTGAACAGGGTGGGGATTATATATTTTTTTTGGCCTCCAGGCCACTCGCTAAGCTGTGGGTGACCAAACCGCACATCTCTAAATCGGAGTATTACTTTTTTCTGATTTTTCAGTTAAGTAAATATTGTAAATTTACAGCATGAAGGAACAGGTAAAAGCATTTTCACATGCCTGTGGAGCTGAAAATTTGCAGCACTACTTGATGTGCAGAGTGGGAAAAACAGCCGGTGCCGTCGCACAGAGAGCTGGATGCCATGGGGAGGAACAGGCCGCCACCACAATCTGTATTTGCAGGGTGCCTGCTGTGATGCATGTTACGCAGCGGTACGCCCAAGCAGCCCCTTCTCTCTCTACGGAACTCCGCCTGTCCCGGCTCCTGCACTGTATGTGGGCATGACGTCTCTCCCCAAAGTGCATCCTACTCCCTGTACCGCCTCATTCTCCCTTCCTCCGCTAAGTGGAGTCTGTGCTGCTGCCTTCTCCTCCTCCCGGGCCGGCCCCACATGATTTCATCAGCCATGCAGTTTTCATGCATCCCCGGGCAACATATGTGTGGTCAATGTGGCCTGAACTTTCATAGGACGCTGGCCACTGCTCCAGCTTCCCGGCTCACACAAGCCCACAGACGCTGCCCCATAATGTGTCTATGACGACCAACAGGACCAGAAACAGGTACACCATCCCTCCTGACATCTGTAATGCTGGATGGGAGAACAGTAAGTACAAAGGGAAGGGAGAGAGGAAGCCTCTTAACTGAGGAGGGGTCAGTGCTATTACTTTATTAGTGTGGACGGGGTTAGTCATTAAATATAACCAGGGTGGGGGCTGGGATTGTTTTAGTATTGTGGAAGTTGCTCATTTATTTTAATGCTTAACCAGGGCCGGTGCAAGGAACCTCGGCACCCTAGGCAAATCTTCACCACACTGCCCCCCCCCCATTAACCACTATATACAATATATATATATATATATATATATATATATATATTTACATGCCTTACATCTGCAACGTATGTGGATAGGGTTTTACCCATAACACCATTATTGTATTGTACAACATAAGAGAATTGGCACAGGAGAATTTAGGTTAACACACTGTATGTATATACTATATATTAGGGGTGAGCGGGTTCGGATTTCTGAAATCCGAACCCCCCCGAGCCCCCCCGATCCGAGTCTGATCCGAGTCAGGCTCGACTTTTCCCGCCTGACTCGGATCTGAAATCGAGGCAAAACGTCATCATCCCGCCTTCCGAGTCTCGCGGGCTTTGGATCCTATATAAGGTACCCGCGTCGGCGCCATTTTCTCACTCGGCTGTGGACAGTGAAGAGGGAGGGTGGGAGTTAGGGCTGTGTAGTGTAGTGTAGTGTAGTGCTGCTGTTGTCCACTACTTCAAAGTCCATAGGGGCTGGCTGTGTTGTGCTGTGCTGCTGTTGTTAATAGGGGCTGTGTCCACTACTTCAAAGTCCATAGGGGCTGGCTGGACTGTGTTGTGCAGTCAGTTCTCCATAGGGACTGTGTCCACTCCAAAGTCCTGTGCAGTGTCCCAGTCCTAAAGGGGTGCTGTAGTGTTGTCCAGGTGCTCTGTCCATCAGGGGTGCTCCCCCCTAGTGCTAAAAAAATAATATATTTTCTGTGTTTGTGAATTGTGTGCGCAGTAGCCGCACGTGCATCAACAAAGTAGTGCCAAGCGTGCGCCTGTGTCATAAGTAAAGGGCCGGCTGGCTTGACCGTTAAGGGTGCTGTAACCTCCGAAAGTACACTCCAGTCCAAACCAAAAAAAAATTTATTTTCTGTGTTTGTGAATTGTGTGCGCAGTAGCCGCACATGCATCAACAAAGTAGTGCCAAGCGTGCGCCTGTGTCATAAGTAAAGGGCCGGCTGGCTTGACCGTTAAAGGGTGCTGTAACCCCCAAAGTACACTCCAGTCCAAACCAAAAAAAATATATATTTTCTGTGTTTGTGACTTGTGTGCACTGTGGCTGCACGTGCATCAACAAAGGAGCAGCGCCAAGCGTGCGCCTGTGTCCCATAAGTAAAGAGCCGGCTGGCTCATTTCTTAAAGGGTGGTGTAACCCACAAAGTGCACTACTCTCCAGCAAAAATAAAAAAATATTTTCTGTGTTTGTGTGCGCTTTAGCCGCACGTATATATCAATATAACATAAATGGAGGACCAAACTTTCTCTGATAAAAATAAAATAGGGAAAGATCAAGAACCACTTCCTCCTAGTGCTGTTGCTGCTGCTGGGAGTTGTTCATCATACCAGAGAGGAAGTAGGAACATCACTACTTTTACTAAACAATTGACCCTCCAACAGTCCCTAGCGATGAGGATGAAGTACGACAGCAGTCATCCTGAAGCAAAACGTATAACTGAGGCCATGACTGCTATGTTGGTGTTAGACGTGCGTCCGGTATCCGCCATTAGTGCAGTGGGATTTAGACAATTGATGGAGGTAGTGTGTCCTCGGTTCCAAATCCCGTCTAGATTCCACCAGCATCCTCAAAGCAGCAGCGACAAGCGTGCGTCTGTCTGTTAAAGGGTGGTGACACCCTCAAAGTGTGCTACACAAACAATTAAAATATTGTTCTTTTTTTTTCTGTCTTTGTGAAATGTGTGGGCTGTAGCCGCACCTGCATCCTTAAAGCAGCAGCGACAAGCGTGCGTCTGTCTGTTAAAGGGTGGTGACACCCTCAAAGTGTGCTACACAAACAATTAAAATATTGTTCTTTTTTTTTCTGTCTTTGTGAATTGTGTGGGCTGTAGCCGCACTTGCATCCTCAAAGCAGCAGCGACAAGCGTGCGTCTGTCTGTTAAAGGGTGTTGTAACTCTCAAAGTATTCCAAAAAATAAAATAAAAATTTTAATGTGTTTGTGACTTGTGTGCGATGTAGCCGCACTTGCATCCACAAAGCAGCAGCGACAAGCGTGCGTCTGTCTGTTAAAGGGTGGTGACACCCTCACAGTGTGCTACACAAACAAAAAAAATATTCTTCTTTTTTCTGTCTTTGTGAATTGTGTGGGCTGTAGCCGCACCTGCATCCTTAAAGCAGCAGCGACAAGCGTGCGTCTGTCTGTTAAAGGGTGGTGACACCCTCAAAGTGTGCTACACAAACAATAAAAATATTCTTCTTTTTCTGTCTTTGTGAATTGTGTGGGCTGTAGCCGCACTTGCATCCTCAAAGCAGCAGCGACAAGCGTGCGTCTGTCTGTTAAAGGGTGGTGTAACCCTCAAAGTGCGCTCCACAAACAATAAAAATATTCTTTTTTTTTTTCTGTCTTTGTGAATTGTGTGGGCTGTAGCCGCACTTGCATCCTCAAAGCAGCAGCGACAAGCGTGCGTCTGTCTGTTAAAGGGTGGTGACACCCTCAAAGTGTGCTACACAAACAATTAAAATATTGTTCTTTTTTTTTCGGTCTTTGTGAAATGTGTGGGATGTAGCCGCACCTGCATCCTTAAAGCAGCAGCGACAAGCGTGCGTCTGTCTGTTAAAGGGTGGTGACACCCTCAAAGTGTGCTACACAAACAATAAAAATATTCTTCTTCTTTTTTCTGTCTTTGTGAATTGTGTGGGCTGTAGCCGCACTTGCATCCTCAAAGCAGCAGCGACAAGCGTGCGTCTGTCTGTTAAAGGGTGGTGTAACCCTCAAAGTGCGCTCCACAAACAATAAAAATATTCTTTTTTTTTTTCTGTCTTTGTGAATTGTGTGGGCTGTAGCCGCACTTGCATCCTCAAAGCAGCAGCGACAAGCGTGCGTCTGTCTGTTAAAGGATTACATCGGTGACAGCATCCAAGTAGGCATGTCAGACAGTCCGTACCTGTACTGGCAGGAAAAAGAAGCAATTTGGAGGTCCCTGTACAAACTGGCTCTATTTTACCTGAGTTGCCCCCCCTCCAGTGTGTACTCCGAAAGAGTGTTTAGTGCAGCCGGGAACCTTGTCAGCGAAAGGCGTAGGAGGTTGCTTCCACAAAATGTGGAGAAGATGATGTTCATAAAATGAATTATCAACTCTTCCAGGGAGACCAGCCTCCAGAACGTACAGAGGGACCTGTGGCTAGAGCAGGGACGAATTAATACTCTGTGAGGATGAGGATGTACACACTGAAGAGGGTGAGGAATCGGTGGATGAGGAGGATGAGGATGACATCTTGCCTCCGTAGAGCCAGTTTGTGCAGGGACAGATTAATTGCCAGCTTGTTTTGTGGGGGCCCAAACGAACCAATCATTTCAGCCACAGTTGTGTGGCAGACCCTGGCGCTGAAATGATTGGTTTGTTAAAGTGTGCATGTCCTGTTTATACAACATAAGGGTGGGTGGGAGGGCCCAAGGACAATTCCATCTTGCACCTCTTTTTTTTCTTTGCATTATGTACAGTTTGGGGCCTAGTTTTTCAAACTGCCATCCTGTCTGCCACTGCAGTTTCACGCCTAGATGGGTCACGTGTTTGTGCCGCCCACTCGTGTCGCTTAGCATAGTCATCCAGCTACTTCGGTGCAACCTTTTGGACATAAAAACACTATTGTGAGGTGTGAGGTGTTCAGAATAGACTGGAAATGAGTGGAAATTAAGGTTATTGAGGTTAATAATAGCATAGGAGCAGAAAAACCAACAAATTCTGTGATTTTAGCTGTTTTTATGCTTTTTTTCAAAAAAATACAGATCCAAAACACAGAACCCAGAACCCAAAACACGGAAGGGTGGTTTTGGCAAAACCAATCCAGATCCAAAACACGAAGAAAGATCCAGATCCAAAACCAAAACACAAAACATGAAAAGTGGCCGGTGCACACCCCTACTATATATACACACATATACATATAATTAGGGGTGAGCGGGTTCGGATTTCTGAAATCCGAACCCCCCCGAGCCCCCCCGATCCGAGTCCGATCCGAGTCAGGCTCGACTTTTCCCGCCTGACTCGGATCTGAAATCGAGGCAAAACGTCATCTTCCCGCCTTCCGAGTCTCGCGGGTTTTGGATCCTATATAAGGTACACACGTCGGCGCCATTTTCTCACTCGGCTGTGGACAGTGAAGAGGGAGGGTGGGAGTTAGGGCTGTGTAGTGTAGTGTAGTGTAGTGCTGCTGTTGTCCACTACTTCAAAGTCCATAGGGGCTGGCTGTGTTGTGCTGTGCTGCTGTTGTTAATAGGGGCTGTGTCCACTACTTCAAAGTCCATAGGGGCTGGCTGGACTGTGTTGTGCAGTCAGTTCTCCATAGGGGCTGTGTCCACTCCAAAGTCCTGTGCAGTGTCCCAGTCCTAAAGGAGTGCTGTAGTGTTGTCCAGGGGGTGCTCTGTCCATCAGGGGTGCTCACCCAAGTGCTAAAAAAATAATATATTTTCTGTGTTTGTGAATTGTGTGCGCAGTAGCCGCACGTGCATCAACAAAGTAGTGCCAAGCGTGCGCCTGTGTCATAAGTAAAGGGCCGGCTGGCTTGACCGTTAAGGGTGCTGTAACCCCCGAAAGTACACTCCAGTCCAAACCAAAAAAAAAATTATTTTCTGTGTTTGTGAATTGTGTGCGCAGTAGCCGCACGTGCATCAACAAAGTAGTGCCAAGCGTGCGCCTGTGTCATAAGTAAAGGGCCGGCTGGCTTGACCGTTAAGGGTGCTGTAACCCCCGAAAGTACACTCCAGTCCAAACCAAAAAAAAAATTATTTTCTGTGTTTGTGAATTGTGTGCGCAGTAGCCGCACGTGCATCAACAAAGTAGTGCCAAGCGTGCGCCTGTGTCATAAGTAAAGGGCCGGCTGGCTTGACCGTTAAGGGTGCTGTAACCCCCGAAAGTACACTCCAGTCCAAACCAAAAAAAATATTATTTTCTGTGTTTGTGAATTGTGTGCGCAGTAGTCGCACGTGCATCAACAAAGTAGTGCCAAGCGTGCGCCT
Organism: Taudactylus pleione; assembly: GCA_031769625.1. Classification (NCBI taxonomy): domain Eukaryota; kingdom Metazoa; phylum Chordata; class Amphibia; order Anura; family Myobatrachidae; genus Taudactylus; species Taudactylus pleione. The sequence continues at coordinate 6,340,143 of JAUIMM010000081.1, read as the reverse complement.
GTGTCATAAGTAAAGGGCCGGCTGGCTTGACCGTTAAGGGTGCTGTAACCCCCGAAAGTACACTCCAGTCCAAACCAAAAAAAAAATTATTTTCTGTGTTTGTGAATTGTGTGCGCAGTAGCCGCACGTGCATCAACAAAGTAGTGCCAAGCGTGCGCCTGTGTCATAAGTAAAGGGCCGGCTGGCTTGACCGTTAAGGGTGCTGTAACCCCCGAAAGTACACTCCAGTCCAAACCAAAAAAAATATTATTTTCTGTGTTTGTGAATTGTGTGCGCAGTAGTCGCACGTGCATCAACAAAGTAGTGCCAAGCGTGCGCCTGTGTCATAAGTAAAGGGCCGGCTGGCTTGACCGTTAAAGGGTGCTGTAACCCCCAAGTACACTCCAGTCCAAACCAAAAAAAAAATTATTTTCTGTGTTTGTGAATTGTGTGCGCAGTAGCCGCACGTGCATCAACAAAGTAGTGCCAAGCGTGCGCCTGTGTCATAAGTAAAGGGCCGGCTGGCTTGACCGTTAAGGGTGCTGTAACCCCCGAAAGTACACTCCAGTCCAAACCAAAAAAAATATTATTTTCTGTGTTTGTGAATTGTGTGCGCAGTAGTCGCACGTGCATCAACAAAGTAGTGCCAAGCGTGCGCCTGTGTCATAAGTAAAGGGCCGGCTGGCTTGACCGTTAAAGGGTGCTGTAACCCCCAAGTACACTCCAGTCCAAACCAAAAAAAAAATTATTTTCTGTGTTTGTGAATTGTGTGCGCAGTAGCCGCACGTGCATCAACAAAGTAGTGCCAAGCGTGCGCCTGTGTCATAAGTAAAGGGCCGGCTGGCTTGACCGTTAAGGGTGCTGTAACCCCCGAAAGTACACTCCAGTCCAAACCAAAAAAAAAATTATTTTCTGTGTTTGTGAATTGTGTGCGCAGTAGCCGCACGTGCATCAACAAAGTAGTGCCAAGCGTGCGCCTGTGTCATAAGTAAAGGGCCGGCTGGCTTGACCGTTAAGGGTGCTGTAACCCCCGAAAGTACACTCCAGTCCAAACCAAAAAAAATATTATTTTCTGTGTTTGTGAATTGTGTGCGCAGTAGTCGCACGTGCATCAACAAAGTAGTGCCAAGCGTGCGCCTGTGTCATAAGTAAAGGGCCGGCTGGCTTGACCGTTAAAGGGTGCTGTAACCCCCAAGTACACTCCAGTCCAAACCAAAAAAAAATTTATTTTCTGTGTTTGTGAATTGTGTGCGCAGTAGCCGCACGTGCATCAACAAAGTAGTGCCAAGCGTGCGCCTGTGTCATAAGTAAAGGGCCGGCTGGCTTGACCGTTAAGGGTGCTGTAACCCCCGAAAGTACACTCCAGTCCAAACCAAAAAAAAAATTATTTTCTGTGTTTGTGAATTGTGTGCGCAGTAGCCGCACGTGCATCAACAAAGTAGTGCCAAGCGTGCGCCTGTGTCATAAGTAAAGGGCCGGCTGGCTTGACCGTTAAAGGGTGCTGTAACCCACAAAGTACACTCCAGTCCAAACCAAAAAAAAAATTATTTTCTGTGTTTAGCCGCACGTATATATCAAATCGATATAACATAAATGGAGGACCAAACTTTCTCCGATAAAAATAAAATAGAGAAAGATCAAGAACCACTTCCTCCTAGTGCTGAAGCTGCTGCCACTAGTCATGACATAGACGATAACATGCCATCAACGTCGTCTGCCAAGGCCGATGCCCAATGTCATAGTAGAGGGCACATACAATCCCAAATGGCAAAGTTCAGGAAAATGACCTTGAAAAAGACATTTAAATCAGCTGAAGAGAAACGTAAACTTGCCAATATGCCATTTACGACACGGAGTGGCAAGGAACGGCTAAGGTCGATCCCTAGTATGTTCATGACTAGTGGTTCAGCTTCACATGACGATGGAAGCCCTCCTCCCACTAAAAAAATCAAAAGAGTTAAGCTGGCAAAAGCACAGCGAAGAACTGTGCTTTCTAAGAAGATATCACAAATCCCCAAGGAGAGTCCAAGTGTGGTGGTGGTTGCGATGCCTGACCTTCCCAGCACTGGACGGGAAGAGGTGGCTCTTTCCACCATTTGCATGCCCCCTGCAAGTGCTGAAAGGAGCACCCACAGTCCACTTGCTGATATGCAAATTGAAGATGTCACTGTTGAAGTACAACAGGATGAGGATACTGGTGTAGCTGGCGCTGAGGAGGAAGTTGGCGAGGAGGATTCTGATGGTGATGTGGTTTGTTTAAATCAGGCTCCGGGGGAGACAGTTGTTGTCCGTGGGATGAAAAAGCCCATCACGGTCATGCCTGGGCAGAAGACCAAACATTCCACCTCTTTGGTCTGGCAATATTTCTATCCAAATCCGGACAACAACTGTCTTGCCATATGTACCACATGTAAAGGTGAAATAAGTAGGGGTAGGGACGTCAACCACCTAGGAACATCCTCCCTTATACGGCACCTGCAGCGCGTTCATAAAAAGTTACTGTCAAGTTCAGAAACTTTGGCTAAGACCGTAAGCAGTCCAGGGACACCTAAATCCCGTTGTCCTGTTGTATCCAAGCGCCTGCAAACCACACCGTCAACTCCCTCCTCGTCAATTTCCTCCTTAGTCAGGATCGGAAGTAGTCCTGCAGGCCATGTCACTGGCATGACTGACTCTCCTATCCGGGATTCCTCTGGAGGATCCTGCATTGCTACGCCTACTGCTGCCGCTGCTGCTGTTGCTGCTGCTGGGAGTCGTTCATCATCCCAGAGAGGAAGTAGGAACACCACTACTTTTACTAAACAATTGACCCTCCAACAGTCCTTAGCGAGGAGGATGAAGTACGACAGCAGTCATCCTGAAGCAAAACGTATAACTGAGGCCTTGACTGCTATGTTGGTGTTAGACGTGCGTCCGGTATCCGCCATTAGTGCAGTGGGATTTAGACAATTGATGGAGGTAGTGTGTCCCCGGTTCCAAATACCGTCTAGATTCCACTTCACTAGGCAGGCGATACCGAGACTGTACAGAAACGTCAGAAAAAGTGTCCTCAGTGTCCTGAAAAATGCCGTTGTACACAATGTCCACTTAACCACGGACATGTGGACAAGTGGAACAGGGCAGACTAAGGACTATATGACTGTGACAGCCCACTGGGTAGATGTATCACCTTACGCAGCAACAGCAGCAGCGTCACCAGTAGCAGCATCTCAGAAACGCCAGCTCGTTACAAGGCAGGCTACGCTGTGTATCACCGGTTTCAGTAAGAGGCACACCGCCGACAACCTCTTAGAGAAACTGAGGGAAATCATCGCCCAGTGGCTTACCCCACTTAGACTCTCCTGGGGATTTGTGATATCTGACAACGCCACCAATATTGTGCGGGCATTACATCTGGGCAAATTCCAGCACGTCCCATGTTTTGCTCACACAATAAACTTGGTGGTGCAGAATTTTCTGAAAAGCGACAGGGGCGTGCAGGAGACGCTTTGGGTGGCCCGAAAAATTTCTGGCCACTTTCGCCATTCAGCGACTGCGTGCCGAAGACTGGAGCGCCAGCAAACACTCTTGAACCTGCCCCGCCATCACCTGAAGCAAGAGGTTGTGACACGGTGGAACTCAACCCTCTATATGCTTCAGAGGATGGAGGAGCAGCAAAAGGCCATACAAGCCTATACATCCACCTATGACATAGGCAAAGGAGGGGGTATGCACCTGACTCAAGCGCAGTGGAGAATGATTTCCGTGTTGTGCAAGGTTCTCCAGCCCTTCGAACTTGCCACACGTGAAGTCAGTTCAGACACTGCCAGCTTGAGTCAGGTCATTCCCCTCATCAGGCTTTTGCAGAAGCAGCTGGAGAAAGTGAAGGAGGAGCTAAGACGGAGCGATTCCGCTCGGCATGTGGGACTTGTGGATGAAGCCCTTCATTCGCTTTGCCAGGATTCCAGGGTGGTCAATCTGTTGAAATCAGACCACTACATTTTGGCCACCGTGCTCGATCCTAGGTTTAAAGCCTATGTGGTGTCTCTCTTTCCGGCTGACACAAGCCTGCAGAGGTGCAAAGACCTGCTGGTGAACACACTGTCAGCTGAAGCGGAACGTGACACGTCAACAGCTCCTTCTTCATTTTCTCCTGCAACTGGGGCTGCCAGGAAAAAACTTAGGTATCCTAAGCAACCCGCTGGCGGTGATGCAGGACAGGCAGGACCAAGTTTGGACATCTGGTCCGGACTGAAGGACCTGGCAACAATTTCTGACATGTCTACTGTCACTGCATATGATACTGTCACCATTGACAGAATGGTGGAGGATTACATCGGTGACAGCATCCAAGTAGGCATGGCAGACAGTCCATACCTGTACTGGCAGGAAAAAGAGGCAATTTGGAGGCCCCTGTACAAACTGGCTCTATTTTACCTGAGTTGCCCCCCCTCCAGTGTGTACTCCGAAAGAGTGTTTAGTGCAGCCGGGAACCTTGTCAGCGAAAGGCGTAGGAGGTTGCTTCCACAGAATGTGGAGAAGATGATGTTCATCAAAATGAATTATCAGCTCTTCCAGGGAGACCAGCCTCCAGAAGGTACAGAGGGACCTGTGGTGGTGGATTCAAGTGGGGACGAGTTAATACTTTGTGAGGATGAGGATGTACACACTGAAGAGGGTGAGGAATCGGTGGATGAGGAGGATGAGGATGACATCTTGCCTCCATAGAGCCAGTTTGTGCAGGGACACATTAATTGCCAGCTTGTTTTGTGGGGGCCCAAACGAACCAATCATTTCAGCCACAGTTGTGTGGCAGACCCTGGCGCTGAAATGATTGGTTTGTTAAAGTGTGCATGTCCTGTTTATACAACATAAGGGTGGGTGGGAGGGCCCAAGGACAATTCCATCTTGCACCTCTTTTTTTTCTTTGCATTATGTACAGTTTGGGGCCTAGTTTTTCAAACTGCCATCCTGTCTGCCACTGCAGTTTCACGCCTAGATGGGTCACGTGTTTGTGCCGCCCACTCGTGTCGCTTAGCATAGTCATCCAGCTACCTCGGTGCAACGTTTTGGACATAAAAACACTATTGTGAGGTGTGAGGTGTTCAGAATAGACTGGAAATGAGTGGAAATTAAGGTTATTGAGGTTAATAATAGCATAGGAGCAGAAAAACCTACAAATTCTGTGATTTTAGCTGTTTTTATGCTTTTTTAAAAAAAAATACAGATCCAAAACACAAAACCCAGAACCCAAAACACGGAAGGGTGGTTTTGGCAAAACCAATCCAGATCCAAAACACGAAGAAAGATCCAGATCCAAAACCAAAACACAAAACACGAAAAGTGGCCGGTGCACACCCCTACATATAATATATATATATATATATATATGTATATATAATATATGTATGTGTGTATATATAGTTTTATATATATATATATATATATATATATATATATTATATATATATATATATATAACTATATATACACACATATACATATATTATGTGTATATATATATATATATAATATATATGTATATGTGTGTATATATAGTATATATATAAATACATATATATAATTACACAGTGTGAGGTTTTGATGCTACCTGGCAGCCTGCTCCTTCGCTTCCTCTCCAACTGAAAGTAGGGCAGTGGTGTCAAACTGGACGGAGAGTCTGGCTGGCACCTTGTATAAAGCACATGTCACCGGCATTGACAGGCTGGGTGCGGGGAAGCTGCATGCTGGCAGGGAGCTGGGGACCTTGCATTGGCAGTGAGTGAGAAGGAGAAGGCCCCCACACTGTTTTCACAGTGATTGTCAGAACTGTTACAGCCCTGCAGTGGGGTATGGCAGAGTGGCGTGTGCGGCTGAAGACCCGTGGCCGCTGTGAACACTAAAATGTAAGATAAACTTTTTTTTGTTGCTGAGGGGACTCTGAGGCGCCCCCTGGTGGTCGGCGCTCTAGGCATATGCCTAAAGCTGCCTAGTGGTAGCGCCGACCCTGTGCTTAACGCTTATAAGGACAGGCCACTCCTCATGGGCTAGTGGTCTGTGCTTGCCTCCAGGATAAAATGTGCCATCCAGCTCCTGGCCTGGGACACAGACTTGAGGATGCAGGTACTGGAGATGCAGATATGAGGGTGTGGGTGCTGGGGATGCAGACATGGAGGAGTGGCATAAGTTCCTTCCAGATGCCCGGAGGCAAGTTATAATTTGGTGCTCCCTACCCATCACAGCCGCTGACACTGTAATGTAGTAATTTGCATGCAGACAGGCTATAGATAGATGAAGGCAGCAGCTGATGGTCTGACATGGAGCTCTCCACTAGTGTATGGTGGTTTCTCAGGTGCCGGGAAGGGGTGCCATGTATTGGGCAGCCATGACGGTACATTACAGGTACATAGTTACAGTCCTAAGTGAGGTGAATATGTTGTGGACAATGGAGGAGGTGCCCCTTCAGAGCTGGAGCCCGGCAGCAGGCACCACCATTGTCTCCCATGGTTCTGCCCCTGCATGGAGGTATTGTTGCTGGGGAAGCAGACTTGAGGTTGTGGGTGCTGGGGATGCAGCTGAGGATACAAACATAAGGGTCATATGGACAAGTGTTGGTGTTTCCATGTGGGTAATATTGGTAGATTAGGTCTTCTGGGGTAATGTCTGTTTTTGTTGTTATTTGTATGCATTACAGGGAAGTACCACAAGACAACGCTCTTTAAAAAATGATGGGGAGGGGGCGCCAATGATCTTTCTGGCACAGGGCACCAAAATGTCTATCTATGGCTCTGTAGGAACCTATTCATCAATGGTGGCAGTGGGGCCTTGTAAATTATTATTTCTCGGTGCATATGACGGTGATAAGAAATGAGTTTTGTTGCTAATTTATAAAGCAACATTTCCTGTTATAGTGCCTCTGATTGGATCTGTCCTGGCAAAGAGGTTGGCAGTAAAGTGATAGCTTTCACTAACACTTTACTGTTCTGACACTGCGCATGCACATCCAGTCGGCCACACATGAGCAGTTTAATATTGCAGAAGTAGTCTGGATGTTGCTGGGCAGGCAGCCACTCATCCCTCTTCAGCAATGCTTTTCCCATAGGGATATAGCAGCTAACACCATCTGAAGATGTAGTTAGTCATTGGGGTCAAACTCCAAAATGCTAAGGTTCTCGGAGCTTGGTAAATTTCCCGGATCACTGTTCCCATTGACAGTAATGGGGACTGCATTCCGCAGAATTACTTTGCCTAATGCAGGAGATATCTACAGTATGATATTTCCTGCATTAGGCATTTCTGAAATTGACTCTGATCGTTACACCATACATAAAAAGCAGTTTCTGCATGGGTTTCCCTTAGTGAGATTACTTTTGGCCGTATCAAATATCCAAACTATGGGTCTGATTCAGCAGTGGATGGGGTTGCTATAGCAGTTGTTTACATGGTAGCAGCTGCAATAGCTGTAATATGGTAATGCAGTAGAAGGCGTCGTGCCTCCTGCATGCATTAATGATCAGAGTTGCGTTCTAAAATGTAATATCAGATCATCTGCGATACCATCGGCTGGTTAAGTGACCCTTGGGGTCACGCAAGCCGGCCGCCGCAGATGCTGAAAAGAGGCCAGGCAATGTCCGTCACGCGTCAGAAAATCCTGGCCTTATCATTACCCCACAACGGCGGCGACACGTCTTCATTTTGGGAAACGTAGCCTGTCGTTGTCCCCTCCCCAACAAGAAATGACAGCAGACTGTCAATCACTGACAATCTGCTCCCGAACATTGAGCAACATCGCAGACCCGTACTGCACATGCGCAGAATCCTGAACATCGGGAACCTGCGTGATAAAAAAGGTGTTCTCTGCTGAATCAGGCCTTATATCAGAATAAATAACCTTATCCAGTATAATCCCTCCAGGGGCGGGATGCATGACACATCGCATTCGGGATATCATGCATCCTGCCGGTCTTCACATGCCGGCATTGGTAATGGCGGTATGCACGACGAACACCATAAAGGACCGTTCTCTCTATAAGAGCAGTCCTTTGCGATGGAGGGACATCCGGGTCTTTGACCTAGAAGTCTACATGTGCTGCGGGGGTGCTGGGAGGGATCCTATTGGATCACCCTCACAGCACTCTCCCATAGAAGCCCATAGGCTTCTATGGGTAATGCCATCAAAAAGATAACGTTACCCACTGCAACCAAACCCTGGAGTGCATCGCATTCCGGGAAATGCGGTCAAACCCGCATTGCCGGGGTTTGACCACATTTCTCCCTTTGATGCATCCTGCCCCAGGTGTTGATGGGATTTCTGCTCATTTATGTTTATACAAATATTGTCCAAGTTATATTTCAAACCTATCTACCATTGTGCTGGAGATTACAGCAGACAAACTGATTTAAAAAAAAAAAACATATTCACAGGGCAAAACTTTTCAAGAATCCATGATTACTGTTTAGTTTTTTTGCAGGAATGTTATCATTCTGCAAACCAGATAAGCAGCAACATAGGGAGAAACCGATCAGTCTATAAATCTAGTCTTCAAATTTGCCAGCGGGAATATTGCTAAGAATGATTGCAAATAATTTTGTCATAATAATGTGCAAATATTTTAATTTTTAGTTTGTATCCTTAACAAAACCTTTTTTATATTTGAGATTTAAATAAAATGCATATATTCCTCTACGTGACAACTGAATTTTTTATTTTTTTATGTCATCCAAGATTGTGAACAGTGGAATATTTCAAAATAAGGACATTAAATTATATTTAAATGTAACTTAAAGTCAGGCAAATATACTGTACATTTATTTGAATATCCCTATTGTGCTGTCTACATATTCTTGATGAAGAGTATTTTTAAACTACATGTGCAGTCACCAAATTCAGTCTGTGTCACCAAGTCCTGAGGAACTGTACTAATTACAAGTTTGCAGACCAGTGTGCAACTTGTACCTTTAATTTAGTGTCCCATTAAGTGCTGTGCTGCACGTTATCTTGTGACCCTGGGTGCACTGATGTATTTAGTATATATTACTAAGCTGGATACATTTATTGCAGTCTTTTTTTATCAACATATATGATAAATATGCATTTTCTTTTTTTTTTCTGTATTACGTATCTCCATACCATGTATACAGTGATTTAAATGCAGTTTTCAGATATTATTTTATTTTTCCAAGCAATTTTACAGAGATCCAAAACTGGCATGAAGGTGGAAGAACTGAGATTACATTAGCACCGTGTTCAACAAAATAAACTAATACAAGGCATTTGCAAAAAGAAAAAAAAAGGAAAACATATAACTGAATAATACATGGCAGATTACCAAGGGCAGAGCTCCAAAGACTGCCATCTGGGGTATAAGGATGGAATGGAAGGCTGGGGGGGCGAGGGGAGTGAGTGGTGAGGAAGGGGGAAAGAGTGGGGGATTGATAACATTATGGAATGCTTGGCACTTGTAATTTGGAGTGCTCTATGAAATAAGAGACTGAGCTGCTAGGAGACCGCAAATCAACTGGTGCCGTCATTGGCAAAATTTGATGGCTATTAACCAGCGAGTCTAAATAAGTAAAGTTATTCATTATTCTTTTTAGATTCAAAATATATTGTATGTTGGACTCTGATAATCAATAGTATATGCATATCATTATACAGTAGATGTCTAAAGTGACTCTTTATAGTAAAGAACAGATATACAATTACAAACAAAGCGCACTGGCACAGTTACAAAATAGTTAATTTGGGCAATTGCAGAGCATATTGAGTATACAAAGAAACAAGTGCAGTGGCTGATGTTCCCACGCACCTCTTCATTATTGTGACGCTGGCAAATGCTCCAATTAGTTTATCATTTGGGCAGGTCCCTGCAGTGAAAGTCTTATACTTTGTCACAGTCACTTTTGGATTATGGTATGTTGGATAAGCTGCAGTGTCCCGCTTGCATTGATATTACAAATATCATGTTATTATTATTATAGGAAAATGTGCACCTGTTTCAGACAGTCTGCACCTGTCTAGCACAAATCCTTTCAGCTTTAAAGGATCTGACATATATTTTGGATTACTGAGTAAATAATCTGCATTATTACAACACATTGCATTATTGTAACTCCATATGCCCAGGAAGTACAGTATTGTTGCCACGTTGTCAGTGAGATACGATTTTCCCATACATGGAAATGAAGGCATATAATGTACAGTTGGCTGCAGCAGTAGGTTTACAGTGGCAGCATCCTGACACAGAAAGGATAATAAAAGTTGGTGAGTTTTTGCTCAGAGTTGATTAAGTTGAACAATATATTAATGACACCGATATTAATTATTTGTTTTCTGAACCAACATAAAAGCAGAGGGGACAAAATGGATCTCCAAAATGTCCAGTTTTTAAGTCTATTTTAGCATTTTGACCCATTTTTACATGGCTTAGGGGTAATTCTGTAAACCAAGTTCACACATGCACACTTACACTGCCTGTAAGTGTAACCGTTCACCGCTACTGGTACTAAACAGTAGAGAAAGAGCCAGTGCTAGTGATGCAGCACCGATGCAATACTGAGTTGCTATGGTGTATTAATATCAGTCACTTTCCTGGGGACTACCATCACAGGTCAACAAAATGCGTTCGGCTGCTATTACCTGACTGGGCTTTTTCGAATCAGCACTTTTTGTTCCATTGGTTCATCCGTCCATTTGGAGTGATCACTCATACTGTTTGGTTTCCATCCACCAGCTCAGGACCCGATTCAGATTTCTCAGCAAACCCAATGGTTTACGTACAAATCCATTGGTGGGTGCCCCCTAGGCTGCAGCCTGATTGACAGGCTGCGGCCATTTGGGAGAGGGGAGGTGGGCGGTGACTGGGTCTGTTCCACAAAACGGAGGTGTGTTGCCTCCATTTTGTGGGAGTGTCGAGGCTAGGGTCAGCATTTTCGGTTGCAGATGTTTTGGCCCTAGCAGCGTGAAAAGACCAGCAATCCTGAATAACCTGAGGGTTAACAGATGGCCAATGGTCATGCAGGTGATCCGATAGCTGCATCTTTGGGTTACAGAACAGTTGCATCACACAGACATACCCCCGGATTGACTCTTTGCTCGGCTCATCCCTGCCGTCTCCCACACGAGATTGCACGTAGCTGTATATGTACAATCAACATATATAAAGAGATGAATTAACAGGTCATTATATAACTTTTAGACTACTTGAGATCACCAGCGGTCCTTATGCACCCTTGCCTATGGCTCCTAAGACATAGTAGTCATGCCCCCTTTGACAGAAAAATGCCCTGGTATACATAGCAATGTATAGCTACAACCCACACACTTACCACACTCCTAAGCAACAGGGCCTGAGAGATGACTGTGGGGCTCTTGTAATTGTTTTCCTGTACATGTTATTGATGCATGATGCGTTGCAGACGGGATGTGATGCATTCCGCCGGTCTTCACATTCATGCCGGGGTTAGTAACGCCGGAATACATGATGATCACCACAAAGGACGGCTCTGTCGGTAAGAGCGGACCTTTGAGATGGAGAGACTTCCGGGTCTATGACCCAGAAGCCCGTCCGGCGTCCTTCTGCGCATGCGCAGAAGCACACGCGCACTACGGGGGATGCTGGGAGGGATCTGATTGGATCCCTCTATCAGCACTCTCTCAATAGAAGCCCACTGCAACCAAGCAGTGCATCGCACTCCGGGGCTTGGTGCATATGGGGTTTGACCGCATATCTCCCCTTCTAGCATCCCAACCATTATCACAATTACGTACTGTATATGGGTGTAAAAATACAAAGGAAACACGTATTGTAAACAGGTAGATTTGATAAATGCATACTGGCTGAACATTAAAAAACTTGTTCCATATCTAAAATGGGTCAGTGCTAGTGCAAATCCAAGAAACTTTTACACAAACTTTTTAGCTATTCAAACAGCAAGTAAAGGTGACATGCCAGAGAATAAAACGCGGCAATGAGCATATTAATTAATTTCCGAAAACCAAAACTCCCTGCCATGGAAAGAAAAAATTCTACTGACAATAAACAAAAGATCTATTCTGATGGGAATGTTGAAGAAGTTTCTATTTTCTCTGCAAATCATGGACATAAGTGGCGGGCAGGGTTGCTGAGATGGCGAGGTGGTACTAATTACCTGGGCCCGGGCTTGTTGGCGGTGGTACTAATTCTCCTCTGTCAGCATGATGTGTGGGGGAAAGGGGTTGAGCAATTGCCCTATTCTCCCAACCCCCCTCTGTAGGTACCCGGGCCCAGCTCCACTCTCCACAGCCCTGATGGTGGAAGCATCTCTGAATTGACCTGATCCATCTGATTGTGATCTGCTAGGCAGATGCTTAACATGCTAACAGAACTTCCAACTTTCCCATTAAATCACCTATTGTCAATATTCTATTGTACTGTTAATATAGATAACCCCACAGCAAACAATTAGCTTTGAGGTAACATTTATCACACACACCCACACTTGTGATTATTTAACTCCTGTGATTGTTTTTGCAGCAGATTTTACATCAGGGCCCTATGTGTATAACAAATTCAAAATTATCTCTGTAAATTTCTAGTGTTAGGCTTAGCCTAATAAAAAACTGTGCAAAGAGTATTAGAAAGCAGTGCGCTCCTGCACTGTCTCCTCACTGTGCATACATGCTGGGCACTAAGAGCCAGAGTATTCAGGAAGGTCCCACTTTCAACCTGATGTGCTCCTGCACATGTGATTGCAGCCATCTTAGTACTGCGTAGAATGACACGAACAGAGACAGTAGTCTTCTGCTTAGCTCCATGTGAGAGACCCCAGTATATACTTGCATAAAGCTGTTCCAGCATCCCTGTACCACTACCTAAAAGCAGCATACACTCACCGGCTGGTGAGATGCATAGGATCCCATTCCATTCAAGTTTTGCTCCATTACCAGTGCACATGTAACAGTGAGTACGTCTGTACCTGCTATCTATCAATAAACCAACACCACTGAATAAGTAACTGGGCTGTTCATAATTTGAGTCATCCTCTGGTATGTGTCTATATATTTGCAGTATCAACACCAGCTCTGAGCTCACACATCATTTCAAACACAGAGAATTATGTGGGGTTGCACCAGTGATTGCGCACAGCAGGAAAACAGTCACAGCTGTGCAATGTTATTCATTGTTCCTATTTTCAAGTTCATTAATGACCCCTTTTTTGTTCCTTGTTGACTTCTGTAAAAGAAAATGTTTTAGTAAGACTATCATTATTATTGTTTATTTTATTATTATTATTATTATTATTATAATTGTCACTCTTGCCTTCAAAACTGTGAACTCTGGCTATGAGAGTTAAATGCTTATAGGAGTACTCCAGGCAAGGTAGAGAATCCAGGACACTGGTAGATCTCGAGCTGATCACCACTGTCAGGATCAGTTAGGGGGAGAGATATATTATAGCCGCACTTATCGTGCCGCTATAAAGCTTCCTGCTTCGCCTCTTTACCGAGGAGAAGCAGGAAGCACTAACGATGCAATGTATTAACATCTTATCGGCCAGAGCGGGGGAGTGATAACTCCCCCCTCCGGCGATCCCTGCTACAGACCACAGCACATCAGTCTACTGCTGATGCGCTGTGTCTCAGTTCCGGCCGGCTCCACTGAACATGCGCGGGGTCTCGCAAGTATCGCAAGATCCCTCGTGCAGCCACAGCCTCCCTGCTGTAGAAATAGGGCATCGCCAGGCTGCAGCTGTCGATAGCGATAGCTGCAGCTGGTGGAACAGTCAGGCGAACTGACCGTTCATACATAGCCCTGCCGATCGGTGCTGCTAGAGGCGAGCTCAGGGAGGACAGAAACCTCCCGTGGAGCAGAAGGGCATTTACCGCCCAAACCCCCAATCATACATGGGGGAGAAGCGGTATCAGCGCACATAACATGCGCTGATGTCGCTTCAACAGTTAATACATCTACCCCAGGGTTGCTTCTCACATCTCCTTATTCATAAATGCAGCCAATGTACCTTCTCCAGGCTCTTTAGCTTGGAGAAGCCACCTTTACCATCATGGCCAGTGCTGACGTATGAAGTTGTTAGACTCCACTGCTATCCTCATCCCTAGAACTTATTTTTCTAACCCTTACAGCCTGATTAAAACTAAGGTCCTGATTTAGAGATTTGCGCAATGCCAATATTTCTGCAGATCGAGTGATTGTTCGCCATTGCGCATGCGAGATTTCTACACTGCACATGCACAACGATTGCATTAAATTACTCTCGCCAAGAAGATTGACTCACAAGTTGAGTGACAGGTAGTCAGTGTTTGGGGGAGGTAACCGGGGGGAAGGGTTACAAAAACACCGGCGTGTCTGACCTGTTACACACCGTATCAAGGACGTACATAAATTAGCGATTGCAATCTCCTTCGCAGCATGAGAGCTCTCTGTGTGTCAGGAGAACTGCAGTGTTTGAGGCAGGTCAGATGTGAATTACATGCTGTGTGGCTGTCCGATCTGCATCGATGTTGCCGATGTTTTCGGATGGATATGAGAAGGCAGCAGTGGGCGATTGCATTAGCGTAAATTTCAGAATCAGGCCCTAATAAAGGACAGGCCTGCAGACATTATCATGGAAAGAGATGTTTAGACCAAAGGCATTAGACAATAGGCTTATCAGAGGAAGTCTGTTATCACAAAAGTGCCTCCAACAGCATAAACTGGGGAGAATAATACTTCACATATGTGCTAAATCAAATAATGTTCCTGCAGATAAACATGATATATAACATTTAAAAAATTGGCTAACCAGAAAATAGTTCCTTGGAAGCTATACAGTATTTTATTTTGGAAGGGCCAAGGTCATATTTGAGAATTGGCTTGTAACTATCTGTTCAGGTCAAATTAGAGCAAATGAAGCCAATATAGGGCCGTATTCAATTAGCTGCGATAATTTCGCTGCCGGAATCTAGTTTCCGCGTGTTTTGGACGCGGAAACTTATCGGGCGCGCCCCCACTATTCGCCCTATTAAATTCCAAAAGACGCGTAGACGGGACCCGGCGAAACGCAAACAGGCAAAAAGTGCTGTCGGATTTGGGGAAATCAGCCTGACACCCCCTAAAAGATGCACCAAAAGTGGGGATCAATGTAGATGCCCCCGAATAGCCTTACTGAAGCTATTTGGGGTACTTAAATGCTCTCAATAGCTTCTAGTTAGCGTCTTTGCACGAGTGGTGATGAATAGCATTTAGCATTTTATTTGGGAAAAAATAACCAGTCCCAGAAAATTTGGGGTACATGAAAATGGGTGGAAGCATATTTAGATTTCGAAAAAGTGAAGTTTTAAAAACCTGCAATAGAAAAACACACCTCCCCCATACTTACAGAACCTCCGAAAGCTTATATCACTAGTTTTTAAGTTTGTACCCCAACTTTGGACTTTTCCACCCCCTTTTTCAAAGTCATTTTTTGGGGTGTTCTTTTTTTTAGGACTTTTTTGATTCAGTTATGCTTTGGGGGGCTGTCCCAAGGGTGCTGAGTGGTTTCCCGATGTTTGCACCCCAAAACCGCAATTCTGCACTTTTTTTCACCACATGTTTATAGGCAAATCTTTTTCACCTATTACATTGCATTTTCACATACGCAAAAACTATTTGGAATTGAATAAGGCGATACTTTTCCGCCTGACAAAATGACGTCGCCTGTGCTACTTTTCCACGGAAAACGGATTTTCACGTCTAATTGAATACGGCCCATAGTCAGGAGAGCCAAGAGGGAAGAGTGGGCAGATACAGGTTACCCAGGCACATGTCTCGGTGCCCTTGATGCGCTGTGCACCATATATCATTGTATACATGTATAGTCATGCCCCCTCCAAGCCCCTTGTCCCCATTCCCCCAGAACCCGGGCCTGCCCAAAGTCTCGGTATACACATAGGGCCTCATTCAGAGACAGACGTAATGATGATATTTACGCACACCGAGCGATTGTTTGCCAGTGCGCATGCATATAAGCCACAATGTGCACATGCCGTGATTGCTTTGTGATTACGTTCGCACGGGGGATCCACTCGCAAAGTGAGTTGTCACTCAAGTGGTCAGGTGGTCAGCATTTGTGGGTGGTAACCGCGGGTGGCAAGGAAGACACTGGCGTGCCTGACCGCTTCAACGCCGTTTCATGGGCGTGCATAATCTAGCCATTGTGATTTCATTCGCAGCATGAGAGCTCCCAGCATGCAAGGAGAGCTGCAGTGTTTGCGGCTGGTCAAACCTACCACAAAGGGCAAGATGGCTGCTCTATGTGAGTTGACATTACCGATATTTACGCACGTAAGCAACATTGTAAGCAGATGAGAAGGCAGCAGCGGGTGTCCCTTTGCACGGGTGAACCTTGCAACCATTAGTAGCTGCGTAATGTATGAAATCGCAGCTGCGATCGCATTAATATCCATCTCTGAATCAAGCCCATACAGTAGTTCAATATGCATGTTTCCCTGTCTATTCTTATGATTACTTTAATTTCTTTTAGTGCATAACATCCAATGTCTGCTTATGACATAGCAACTAAATATGTTTTTAGTGCATTAAGGGGGTATATTGTACATGCCAATCAGCTTTCCAGTGGCAAAAGCCCAGATCTGTTGTGTAAAAATACTCACAGCCCCTGTAGGATTACTTGTTCTTCTATTCCTGGCAAAACATACGACCAAACTAATTGTCACCGATTAAACTAATGTTCTCTCGTTACTTTCTGCTGCCTCTGAGCTCAGAACAACATTTCTGCTAACGGGTGAAACATTATTTTTTTTTTCCTTTTAAGCACGTCTTTTCAGGCTAGGCACAAATTACCTGTGTACAAGCTGTGAGTGTGGACGTGCTGTTGACAAGCGCTGTGCATGTTTGTTTGAAAGATATTCAATGCAGATTGAAAGCAGCGTTGCAAATCAGAGTACCTTTTCTTCATAATCATCATACTTCACTTACTTTCTTTAATTCCATCATTCTTCCCTCATCTCAGGAAGAAAATAGATTGTTATGCTCTGTAGTTGAAGAACATCAAGGACCACTTATTTTTGTACTATTTTGTGGCAATAGGATGCTACAACTGGTATTCCTATATTCCTTTGTTTCAGAATGAGGTGCTACTTATGTGCTATTTCTATCTGGGGGGAAACAATGGATCACCATGGAAACGCATCATTTTCTCTTGTACCAAGACAGGAGAAGTATGTATGGTATCTATATTAGTGAAGCTCCAGTTATCTCTGGTGATCAGTACCCCTAGGAGAGTGACAATACCAATTATGGCTGGCTATACATGTCTACTAGCTGACAGAGAATATTATAAAATATGGATACCAGTTATCCTGCTTGCCAATTTGTTCCAAACACCATCACCTTGGGTGCTAACAGCAAGTTTGGATTGTTTTATGTGTCTCTTGTTGTAATGTAGTTAAAAGGCTGTCTACGCACTGAAGAAATCAAGCTGCATCTTATTAAAAAGTTTCTCATTAAATCAAGTACATGTATGGAAAGAAAGGCATTTGTAAATTTGGAAACAAAATTGCAAACATTCACATTTAAGCTCGATGTGCAGCATATTTTTTTTCTTAATTTTTTGAAAATTGTGAACATTTCGTATTTAGGATTTGTTTTGTTTGTTATATTTAATCTTGTTTTTTTGTTTTGTTTTACTATATCCGAGCAATCTAGAATACCCAGCAAGTCTCATTGCACCCTTGTATATATTTTTACTGACACATCGTTATGTTATACCACCAACATTTCAACACAGTAATTTAGAGAACAGAATTGGATATAGGGATTGTGAGTAAGAGGTTCATTCATACACAGTCTAGAATACCTTTCTATAGAGATGTGTTATTACTTATAAAGCAAGGTGAAAGGCCAGTTTATTACTTTAAATATGAGCTGTTCCATATGTCCTCAGTAAGTAGACTGCACCCACTTTCAGGAAGGTATTACTCATTTTGAAAACATTCCATTGTGAAATGTAAGTGTTTAACAGCAATGACCAATTTGAATTTAAGTTACATTTTTGTAATGCAACTTAGACAATGATAGAAAACCAGGTTGCTATAAGAATAACATCTTCTTTATACAAGTTTTCCTAAATGTCCCCCAGTGAGTGGAAACACATGTAGGGGTCTATTCTATGGCCCCCAATTATTAAGTGTCCACCTCGCTGTAGGGGATACTTTTCACCCGATTAGAATACTTTTCACCAGATTAATTCAGTATTGCTCCGAAAAGCAGCTGTCCCCACGATCAGTGATACTGCTACTTCTGTAGCAGTATCACTTACCTCTCCTGTGACCTTCTTCTGCACATGTGTGACCTGAGGTGACGCATGTGCAAAGCCACTTGGGAGTCAGTGTGGAGGCGGCGGAGGGATCTGCACGGATCCCTCTTTGCATCCCCGGAACTCTTTCCCATAGGAAGGAGCGGGGCTCCCACAACAATAGTTATCTGAAGATGGCATTTGTTCTCACAGGCAAACTCAGAAAACTCTGAGTTTTCATAGTTTGCTGAATATCAGGTGGTCCTATCTAACCCCTGATGATGAATGGTCCGTTAGCTTAAATATGCGGAAACTACCGTTTCCTCATATGTAACAGACCATTAAGGGATGATGAATGAACCCCATATAGTGATCGTAGTAAAAATGTAGAAGTGGCGGTATGGTACAGTAGATGTAAGTGAATACTAATAGTAATAGTAAGTCATAGTCTTAAGTGTATATTTACAAAAATGTTGATTTTAAGCAATTTAAAATCAATCTAAATCGATCAACATCAATGTTTTTCTGGGGCTAAATCACACATTTACTAACACAATTTTTGATTTGATTTACTTGTTCTATCTATCTATCTATCTATCTATCTATCTATCTATCTATCTATCTATCTATCTATCTATCTATCTATCTATCTATCTATCTATCTATCTATCTATCTATCTATCTATCTATCTATCTATCTATCTATCCATCCATCTATCTATCTATCTATCTATCTATCTATCTATCTTTCTGTCTGTCTGTCTGTCTGTATATCTGTCTATCTATCTATATGTCTGTCTTTCTACTGTATATATATTTACTTACTTACAAAGAGTTTTTACTTACACATACTGTATCTTAAGAAGTATGCGATTCAAAATACAAAAACAGGGCCACAATATATTTCTGTTGCAGAGCACATACTAGATATATATTATATTTATATACATAAATACATGCATATATATATATATATATATATATATATATAGACACACATATATATTAACATTATATTTTACTAATATATTCCCTATAGCAGAATTTCAAAATGGTACCATACATCATTGCATGAAATCTCTCCACAGTGTGATTTGTATAATTACATTTCTCAGGTGGTTGAATTTCCTCAGTCTTGAATTTCACGCTTCATGCTATACCTGAAGCTAATCATAACACTGCAGTACAACACAGGTCTGATCATGCCCAGAAGCTATCATGACTGCAGCCTCTTTACAATGAGTACGTGAGAGAAATAGACAGGTTGGCTGTGAAACCACTAATGGTTCTGTGATACCAAGGGATTGGTTTTTTTTATTTTTTGGCTCATACCTGCAGATTTTGTACTTAGCCGGTGAAATCTCTACAGATTTTCTACAATGTCGTTCAGGTGACCTCAAGTAATGAAAATGTGAATAGAAGCCAGGAGCTTAGGGTCTGCCGGCTGTTTGCTTTACAACTGTCACCTGCATTATCCAGAATAATTGCATTCCACGTAGGTACTATTCTGCACTTATTCCAAAAATTCTTTAAACCATTTTATCTGTGTACTAAGGATATATTGTATCACATGGAAAGAAAAGAAAAGAATATTGTCACAATATATGGGCTGTCATTTGGCTACCTACCTGTACCAGAAGCAAAAGTATGTATCTGGCAACTGCTGGAAAAGACACTTTCACCAAATTGGCACAATTGGACTGTTACCGACTAAGCTTTCTTCTCCCCACTACTGTTTATGTGGATAAAAAAACTGTAATATAACATAAAAGGGGGAACATAACATAAAATAGAGATGAGCGTGGACCTGCCCGTTTTGGATCTGGTTCTAATTCATCATTGTGTTTTAGTTTTAGCAAAACCACCCTCAAGTGTCTTGGTTCCGACTCAGGACCTGATTCAGACCCGCTCGCTAGGATGCATTCGCTCGTAGCCGGGCAACCTTCGCATTGTGCGTATGCGCATGCATCGTAGTGCACGTGTGCGAACCAGTGCAAGAGATCGGAAAGCGTACGCTCGCCGTGCATATACAGCCCTGAAAAATGAGTGATAGGAGTGGCTGTTTATGGGTGATTACAGGGGCAGGTCACTAGAAATGGGGGAGTGGCGGTACGAATGCAGGCATGCATGAGCGTCTTAACACCGATTCAGAGGCGTGCATAATTAACAGGCAGCGTCATTGTACACGTCACCTGGTTGTATTTCACACTGAAGTGCCCGCAGTGCTTGCGGTAGGGTATAGAAAACCACAAGCGCTGCGTTCACTTCCGATTGTACCCGATGTACCAATGGTCGCATACACTTCCTGCAGATGACGTGTGCAAGTGGGCATCTTAAGACAGGTTGGTGGGCATCTGCATACACAGGGCAATCACACACCAAGACATAGTGGGCATGCTCATGTCTTGCTGTGCGATTGCCTGCCTTGCCGTCACTTGGCTGGATTTGCATACACAGCGGGCGAGCGATCGCATCTAGCGCGTGGGTCTGAATGAGCTCCTCAGTTTTGGTTTGGTTTTGGATTTCTTAAAAATCAATAAAAAACCATTTAAAAAATCAGTAAAAACGGCTAAAATCATGTAATTTGGACCAGTTTACATTAGGGATGTGCAGGCTCGGTTCTACTCGGTTCCGTTCGGTTCTTTTTACCGGATCTTATTAGGTTTCAGCTGTCACGAGTTTTGGATAGCCAATAAGATTCGGTAAAAAGAACCGAACGGAACCGAGTAGAACCGAGCCTGCACATCCCTAGTTTACATGCAATCCAAAACCAGAGTTTGATTTTTAAATCCGGTTTCCGAACTGACAGCAAAAGAACCGGGACTCAGTTCCTCTTGGAACCACAAAGTGATTCCGAAATGGGACCCGATTTGACGCGCAACCACTAAGTTCTGGTGTTGTCATATTTCAGGAAAACCGAAACACACATCTCTATTATATACATGCAATATTCATCAAAACAGTTCCTGTTGTATCCTTTTGGGTATAGTTTGATGATGGATCAACACTTCTCTATCTTCTACTGTCATTAAGACAGCAGTCCAACCTATACATCACTCCACTTTAGGTGGGCATGCACAAGTGCCAATATCAACAGTTCTATAATCATTTCTGTGGTCCCTGGACCCTCTGCTGGTGATATGATAAGATAAGGGCCACACACAATGTTATTTGACAGTTTTTTTTACCCATCTTAAAAAACATACACAATATTGCTCAATAGCAGAGATCTTCATTGGACCCATCTCTCCATTCTCTATTCTCTGAAGAGTGAAAGTAGAAATGAGCATAAACTGCTGCCTTAGAGGGTGCCCATGGGTTTAGTGCGGGTCTCTTACAGAATAGATTCAGGAACTTTTCATGGGGGGAACAAATCGGGTGAGTCGACCCATGGCTAATTGAATCTGCTCCTGAGACAGATAGAACCTCATGAGGTTGTAGGTTGTGTCTATTTTTTATCTCATATTCTTCATGCAGCACCACCTTCAATGTCTATAGTGAGGGTGGTTATATCCACAGGTCAGGGCATGACTAAAGGGGCCTATCCATTAGACGACTTTTTGAACGATCCGACCAAAACCAGGAGGTTTTGGTCAGAACGTTCAGAAAGTCGTCATAGGATAGCCGGCAAGGACCAGCGATGCGCGTGCACACTGGGTCCTTGCAGACGCCGACTATCTGTGGCACATGCTCGTCAACCTGACGACGAGCATCAGGTTCACATGTTCACAGATAGGAGGTCGGTCTCCTGCACTGAATGACGTTCAGTCAACGCCGTTCAGTGCGGGCACCACAACCGTCAACCTGAAGGACTGATCATTGGACGTTCAGTTTTTCAGGTCGCCTAATGGATAGGCCCCTTTTGTTTGTTGCCATTTTTTTCATAGTATATCAGGAGGTATATTATTATTATTATTACAGGTTGAGTCTCCCATATCCAAAATGCTTGGGACCAGGGGTATTTTGGATATCGGAATATTCCGTATTTTGAAATAATTGCATACCATATTAAAATGTCTTAGGTATAGGGCCCAAATCTAAACACATAATGCATTTATGATTTATATACACTTTATACACACAGCCTGAAGGTAATTTTATACAATATTTTCAATAATTTTGTGGCTCAAACAAAGTTTGTGTACATACATGAAATTTATTTATGTGTCATATACACCTTATACACACAGCCTATAGGTCAAGTTATACTTTATTTTTAATAATTTTGTGCCTTGAACAAAGTTTGTGTGCATTGAACCATCAAAAAATCAAAGTTTTCACTACTCAGTCATGCTAAAAATATTCCGTATTTCGGAATATTCCGTGTTTCGGAATATTTGGATATGGGATACTCAACCTGTATTATTATTATTATATATCTTTGTCCACAAAGTATTTATTTATTTATTAACAGTTTCTTATATAGCGCAGCATATTCCGTTGCGCTTTACAATTGGAAACATTGATAGAACAAAACAGGGTAATAACAGACAGACATAGAGGTAAGAGGGCCCTGCTTGCAAGCTTACAATCTATAGGGAAACAAAGTATCTACCCTAATTAAGGAAACATTGTTAAAGGTTTATTGAATAACTTCAAGACTGCAACAAGAAGCTATTTAGGGGCCTATTCATCATCACTTATTTTCTACAAAGGCAGGATGAAATGTAGAAATTAAGTTATCGGGCCATTCAGCAAGAAGGTAAAAACGGAGATATCACAGATATCTCCTGCTTACCTTCCTCTCACGGAATGGCTCGCTGTCCCCATACACTAGTATGGGGACAGAATTCATCAAGCTCCGAAAATACAATATTTTTGGAGCTTGACTGTGGGAGCATTCGCCATCTTCAGATGACATTTGCTCCCGCTTATGTGTCGCAACCCGCTCCTTCCCTATGATGAATTGCTCCGGCGCTCGCGGAGAGATGGAATGTTAATTATCGGGATAATTAACACAGCCTGTAACATGACAGTTAGGAGCTGAATGGTTGGTAGTTTATCACTCTCCACTTTATCACTTTCCAGAGCTTAATACATCTGCCCCATGTCTCTTACACTGTGTGCTTAGATACTATTGTGCAATGATAGCTCCTTAACACTACTTGCTATTGAGCTATTTTTATATATTTTATATGCTTAGTGATCAATGTATGTTTTTTATGTATAGTATATCATATTTTGAACATCATTAAAAAAAACTATATAATACTGTGGGATTGCGTAGGATTTTGAGTGCGCAGCCATTATTTTTTTTCCTAAAGATGGCATTTCCCACCGTATGTAAACCCCGAAATGTATCGCATTCCGGAACTTGGCGCTTATATAATTTTCACAGGTTTGATCGCAAATACCACAATGATGCATCCCTCCCATAAAAGGCCTAATTATGAGATGGATTAGCCACAAATAGTAAGTTTTAGCAAATTGCGCATGCGCAGAAGTGAAGTTACGCACATTTGTAAATGTAAAGTCTGACAGATCTTTGGCAGATCTCTCTCAGCATTTGTGGGTGGCCATTGGGTATGTGGATGGAGATGGGCTGCCTGTTTCAGACAGATCTCTTGCTCCCAGCAGGGGGATGGTGTATGTCCAGATATTAATGATGGCGGTTGCGGTATGGGCTTCACTATGCAGGTGCACTGATCTCCAGCATATACGGGCAAATTCTGGCGTTAGCATAAGATAGTAAGTACAGTAGGTAACAGTGGCCTCAGAATCAGGCCTAAAGTGCATAAAAATGCCAATACAAGAATATTGCACGATACAAACCAAGATAAACATTTTAGACAATTACTAAGCATTTATGCATAACTTATACTGTCACCCAGAATCAGTACTGGCTGACTCTGTGCCCTAGTTCAATATATCCCAACTCCAGACCTCAGGAGCCCCTAACAGTGCATGAGGGAAGAGCTAACAATCTCTAGGGTAAGGGCAGACAGACATGGATGACAGAGATGGGCAAGTCAGAGTACAAGGATAAAACATGGTGGGTTAGGATGAGAACGCTGTGTGCTGTCTCCTCTTATGAGCCACTATAACCCCCGTACAGCACAGAGGTGCGCTGATGTCACACGTGACTTCCAGCATGGTAGCCGTAATGCCCTACAGCCATTATGCGTGTCTTCTCACAGCAGAGGACATGCCCATGAGCGTCTCCTGTATGGAGACTGTATGTTGCAGCAAAGACTTTGGTTTTGTCACTGTACCGCCACCACTGACTATGTTATATGATCCACTGCCACCACTAGTTATATATGTAAAACACTGGTGAGTGCTTCACTACACTGCACACCACCTGCGGTAACTCCATTTGGTCCTGGCTGGATCTGTTGAACCAGTTGTAAGCCTCCGTTGCGTACCTACTGTATGCCAGCATTAACCCAGTCTTATCCTGCTATCTGTTCTGCCTTGTTAATAAAGCTGGTTGTTGTTCATTATGTGGATTGATCTCCATCACATGCCGCTGACACTAGTGGTAGAAGTGGGAATTTTGAAGTGGGGGTATGGAATATTTAGATTGGAATAAGGAAGCCGGCTGGGAGTGCTGGGACTTGTGGTTCCTGCTCTGCTGCAGAATCACAGCTCACTGTCACCTGCTTTATAAGGAGGTTACATTTGCTTCGTGTTCTGGGGCAGGTGCAGCCGAGCAGGGGTATGGCAGGGGAGTCTCTCACTGGGGTAAAGTTTCAAGTATATGAGAACCATGGAATGTCTTGCTTCGTGTCCCATCCGAACAGCACACGCTACTGTATATGTAATAGGGTAACATAGTAATAGTACATCCCTCTCCCCCTTACACACACATACTGCTACTGTACATGGAGCAGCCGTGCGCCCTCACCTGAGCCATACTTCACATCATGCAAGTGCAGCCGGACGTTATGCTGGGTATTCAGGGCCTGATTCAGACCCGCTCGTGGGTCGATGGTGGCCCAGTGTGCATTCGAGACCCGGATAGCGATGGGCAAACCGTCGCTCTGGGTCTCGTACCAAAGGGGGCGTGCTGTCGATGTTGAGTGACAGCCCGCCCACTTTGGTGGGCGGGCCGGGTCATGGCTTCCCAGACGGAGGCGTTCCCATGGGAACACCTACCGTCTGGGGCCGGCCCCACTGACATCACAAGTGATGTCAGTGGGAGAGCTTTCGGCTCTGTTAGAGCCGAAAGCTCTCTGTGGCTTGAGGCAATGAGACCCTACCACAAGGGTCTCGTCGCAAGCCCGACGGTCACGATGGTCTTGACCATCACGACCATCATCATGGCCGCTCGCTATAGCTGTGGGTGGTCACCCACAGCTATGTGAGCGGCCAGGAGGCCTTTTTTAAAAAAAAAATGTCCAGCCCTGATTCAGAGCGAGCACTCTGTCAGAGCGTCCAGCTCTGAATCAGGCCCTCAGTACGGAGCAGAACGTCACATACTCCGCCTCCTTGCTTCCATCTCACGGGCACTAGGAGTAGCATAGGCTGAGCCGCCGCTGCTGATTGGCCGCCAGACATACCAGTGCTCAAACCACACCTCCGCCCTCAGCCTGAGCAAACTGTAAATGAAGCACTTGATCGTAGAGCCGTTATGTCATACCATTTCATACCAGCACACTATGAGCAGTGGCTGACATGTATATCAGCACCTATAGGTTCTGCCAATAGTTACATCCTGAAGGTGGGAGTAAGAACTGGGAAGACATCATCAGGTGGATTGAAAGGCAGCGCCATTGTCTTTGTGGGCTTTTGCATGCATTGAGGGAAATGAGGTCAGAGATATTATGAGCAGAGAATTTGCTTAAGACTTTACTGGTGAGAGTGTAGAGTGCCAATGGGACTCTGTAGAGTAAGAGAAGCCAGCGTAGTTCCTGGTCCTACTCTCTGCTCCTGTCTGTCCCATCTCCAATACTGCAATTTGAGCGGTTGCATTCACTACGCATGACAGACACAGAACAGATCACCAATGAATATTATTTTGATTTATTGGACACAGGAGCTCATTCTGACCTGATCGCTAAGCAGCGGCCACTCGCTCTTGCCGATAATCGCACATCTGCGCATGCGTATGGTTCGCAATGTGCGTGCGCAAGCCAGTCTTAGTGATCGGGAATCGAGCGCTCGTTGCACACAGACTGGACGCTACTTTGAGTGACAGATAGAGCCGTTTGTGGGTGGTAACAGGGAAAGGTGCTTGTGAATGGGAGAGTGTATGTGCAAACGCAAGCATGTCTGGGCGTCAGAACGGAGTTTAATGGGTGTGCATAATTAGCAAAGTAGCATCATTGAACACGTCACTTGGTTGTTTTTTAGCCTGAACTGCTCGCAGTGCTTGCGGAAGGGTAGGGTCTATCACAAGCGCTGCGAGCAAACCCTGATGGGCCTCGATGTTTCAGATTAAATTCACACTTCCCAGAGATGACGTGTGCTGCGACTGACAGGTGGGAGGTTTTATAGTCCTCCGTACGCTCACTGCCATCGCTCTCTAGGACATAGAGGGCATCCTTACCCCGCAAAATGCGATCGCTTGATTTGCATACCCGGCCCCTTTTGCAAGCGAGCGGCCGCTGCTTAGCGTTCGGGTCTGAATGAGCTCCACAGTTTGAACACAGAGCCTGATTCAGCAAGGATCGCTGATGTGATTGCAGCTGAAATCGTGTATGCAGTTCTGCTGCGAAAGTATGCAAACACAAAACATCCGCACGGACAACATGCAGATGCCCACTTCCCCTCTCGCACATCCGAAATACATGGAAATCCATCCAAAACATTGGTAACATCGGAGCCTCTTGCAGAATTACAGCAGGTCAGACCTCACTTACAAATTGCTAACTTTCCTGTACACAGTGAGCACTCCAGCTGCATATGCCGTCGCAGGGAGCAATTGATGCACGCCCCTGTAACGGAGTTGAAAAACACTGGCACGCCTGCATTTCTCCGACCATCCCCCCACCCCGTCATCACCCCCAAATGCTCTCTGCCTGTCAATCACTCTGCGATTGCTCTGCATGATCTCCGTGATCGCAGTGAAGCATTCGCGCCCACGCACTGTGATGTGTATGCATGCGCAGTGCACAATAATCGTCTGTCTGTGTACGCAATTGCAATAGTGATCCTTACTGAATCAGGCCCACAGTTTTTTCAGACTATTCAAACACAAGATAAATGACCTCTATCATTGGTGAGTTTGTTACCATTTCAAACAATATGTTTCTGCATCTTATACCATTCTCATGCACTTTGTAATGTGGCAAAACCTTCAACCAATCACATGGTTATCCTACGCTTCCTCCTGTTGAAGACTAAAATACATTGTTATCTGATTATGTTTCCCAAAGTAGCAGCATGCATACCAGGCTATCATTCTTGCCGATGGTCCATGAATCATGCAGGATTTCATGTTTCCGGGTAAACGAGTATTTTTTATGAGAGATGGAATATAATTTGATATTCACAGTTCTGGTCACCAGCTTTACATTCCTTCCCTGTACATGATATATATATATATATAGTGAGAATGCTGTACTTTCTTTGCATCTTGCATATAGTGAAAGGGTTCAAATCGCCGCAACAAATTGGGGAACAAAAGTAGAGAAAAATAATGAGCAGAAAAATAAAATGTATTGCTGAACATGATTTGTATTATAGTACACATTTAAGTTGTGATAGTTTATTCAGTGGCGTTAAACCTTATATACCTAAATTGTAGGATGCATAGGGCATCTTAAAGTTGTTGTTGCTCAAGTTCTTTTTTAATCAGTCAGGACAGCACTGCAGTGGGAGCAGGCAGCCCATGCTGACCAGGGAATGGAGTTTGGATGGTCTGTCTGTGGGCTTGCTCCGGTTCTCCCCCCCCCCACCCTGGCAGCCCAGAAACAGAGCCAAATTAGTGCCCTAGGCATGATTTTGGGGGGTGCCCCCCTCCATGTGGGATCCTGAAAAGGGGTGTGGCCAGCACAGCACGGTTTCAGCACCCACCCTCACCCACCACCACTATGCAAGCAGAGCATCTCTCTCCCAGCAGTGAGACCACAGCACCCCAGCCCTCTCCCAGTTCCAAACTTACTTTACTTGAGCGCAGCCTGCAGAGCTGTCCAACTTAAGGTACAGCAAGCCGTGGGTGGCGTACCCACCTTTCCCATCTCTGGCTGGCATGCCGCAGCTGTGTGTGATGATTGCTGGAGGCGGAACTCAGAGTCATGAGGTGTGACTCACTACTCTGAGCTCAGCAAAGGCCCATGGTGCAGCAGCCCTCCCGCGTCCATTTACTGACAGTCCTGAATGAGCCTCTGCCCATGCGCAGAAGCTCATTCTGCTTGTGTGATGCCCCAGAGCCGGCCCGGCTCTAACCACAAGCCACCGTCCATGTGCTACGCCCCTGCAAACTGTTGCCAGCTGTTCCACTGCTGCCCACTCACTGTTTGTTGCTGCCAGGCCCAATCAGATCTGTCAGCTGAGCTCCGAATGTGGACGCTACGCAGCTGCAGTAGCAGCTGCCAGAGTCTCTGCCAAGCCGGCAGCAGGTGACTCAGCCGTGCCTGCACCAAACCTCCACCGGCCCTAGGCATGCTTGGATGCCCCTAGGCATTCCAAATGCCCATGGCATTTGCTTAGTTTGTCTATGCCTTGGGCCGGCTCTGCCCAGAAACATACAGTACTGGCTTATTTGGAAATTATGCCTTGTATGTTTGTGTGGAGAATTTAAGTAAGCTCAAGTGGGTCAGGAGATGATGTGATTCATTAATTAAATATGCTCTATAAAACACTGTGTAACGTTGATTCTATATGAATATAGGTTATTATTAGGGGTGAGCGGGTTCGGATTTCTGAAATCCGAACCCCCCCGAGCCCCCCCGATCCGAGTCCGATCCGAGTCAGGCTCGACTTTTCCCGCCTGACTCGGATCTGAAATCGAGGCAAAACGTCATCTTCCCGCCTTCCGAGTCTCGCGGGTTTTGGATCCTATATAAGGTACACACGTCGGCGCCATTTTCTCACTCGGCTGTGGACAGTGAAGAGGGAGGGTGGGAGTTAGGGCTGTGTAGTGTAGTGTAGTGTAGTGCTGCTGTTGTCCACTACTTCAAAGTCCATAGGGGCTGGCTGTGTTGTGCTGTGCTGCTGTTGTTAATAGGGGCTGTGTCCACTACTTCAAAGTCCATAGGGGCTGGCTGGACTGTGTTGTGCAGTCAGTTCTCCATAGGGGCTGTGTCCACTCCAAAGTCCTGTGCAGTGTCCCAGTCCTAAAGGAGTGCTGTAGTGTTGTCCAGGGGGTGCTCTGTCCATCAGGGGTGCTCCCCCCAAGTGCTAAAAAAATAATATATTTTCTGTGTTTGTGAATTGTGTGCGCAGTAGCCGCACGTGCATCAACAAAGTAGTGCCAAGCGTGCGCCTGTGTCATAAGTAAAGGGCCGGCTGGCTTGACCGTTAAGGGTGCTGTAACCCCCGAAAGTACACTCCAGTCCAAACCAAAAAAAAAATTATTTTCTGTGTTTGTGAATTGTGTGCGCAGTAGCCGCACGTGCATCAACAAAGTAGTGCCAAGCGTGCGCCTGTGTCATAAGTAAAGGGCCGGCTGGCTTGACCGTTAAGGGTGCTGTAACCCCCGAAAGTACACTCCAGTCCAAACCAAAAAAAAAATTATTTTCTGTGTTTGTGAATTGTGTGCGCAGTAGCCGCACGTGCATCAACAAAGTAGTGCCAAGCGTGCGCCTGTGTCATAAGTAAAGGGCCGGCTGGCTTGACCGTTAAGGGTGCTGTAACCCCCGAAAGTACACTCCAGTCCAAACCAAAAAAAATATTATTTTCTGTGTTTGTGAATTGTGTGCGCAGTAGTCGCACGTGCATCAACAAAGTAGTGCCAAGCGTGCGCCTGTGTCATAAGTAAAGGGCCGGCTGGCTTGACCGTTAAGGGTGCTGTAACCCCCGAAAGTACACTCCAGTCCAAACCAAAAAAAAAATTATTTTCTGTGTTTGTGAATTGTGTGCGCAGTAGCCGCACGTGCATCAACAAAGTAGTGCCAAGCGTGCGCCTGTGTCATAAGTAAAGGGCCGGCTGGCTTGACCGTTAAGGGTGCTGTAACCCCCGAAAGTACACTCCAGTCCAAACCAAAAAAAATATTATTTTCTGTGTTTGTGAATTGTGTGCGCAGTAGTCGCACGTGCATCAACAAAGTAGTGCCAAGCGTGCGCCTGTGTCATAAGTAAAGGGCCGGCTGGCTTGACCGTTAAAGGGTGCTGTAACCCCCAAGTACACTCCAGTCCAAACCAAAAAAAAAATTATTTTCTGTGTTTGTGAATTGTGTGCGCAGTAGCCGCACGTGCATCAACAAAGTAGTGCCAAGCGTGCGCCTGTGTCATAAGTAAAGGGCCGGCTGGCTTGACCGTTAAGGGTGCTGTAACCCCCGAAAGTACACTCCAGTCCAAACCAAAAAAAAAATTATTTTCTGTGTTTGTGAATTGTGTGCGCAGTAGCCGCACGTGCATCAACAAAGTAGTGCCAAGCGTGCGCCTGTGTCATAAGTAAAGGGCCGGCTGGCTTGACCGTTAAAGGGTGCTGTAACCCCCGAAAGTACACTCCAGTCCTAACCAAAAAAAAATTATTTTCTGTGTTTGTGAATTGTGTGCGCAGTAGCCGCACGTGCATCAACAAAGTAGTGCCAAGCGTGCGCCTGTGTCATAAGTAAAGGGCCGGCTGGCTTGACCGTTAAGGGTGCTGTAACCCCCGAAAGTACACTCCAGTCCAAACCAAAAAAAAAATTATTTTCTGTGTTTGTGAATTGTGTGCGCAGTAGCCGCACGTGCATCAACAAAGTAGTGCCAAGCGTGCGCCTGTGTCATAAGTAAAGGGCCGGCTGGCTTGACCGTTAAGGGTGCTGTAACCCCCGAAAGTACACTCCAGTCCAAACCAAAAAAAATATTATTTTCTGTGTTTGTGAATTGTGTGCGCAGTAGTCGCACGTGCATCAACAAAGTAGTGCCAAGCGTGCGCCTGTGTCATAAGTAAAGGGCCGGCTGGCTTGACCGTTAAGGGTGCTGTAACCCCCGAAAGTACACTCCAGTCCAAACCAAAAAAAAAATTATTTTCTGTGTTTGTGAATTGTGTGCGCAGTAGCCGCACGTGCATCAACAAAGTAGTGCCAAGCGTGCGCCTGTGTCATAAGTAAAGGGCCGGCTGGCTTGACCGTTAAGGGTGCTGTAACCCCCGAAAGTACACTCCAGTCCAAACCAAAAAAAATATTATTTTCTGTGTTTGTGAATTGTGTGCGCAGTAGCCGCACGTGCATCAACAAAGTAGTGCCAAGCGTGCGCCTGTGTCATAAGTAAAGGGCCGGCTGGCTTGACCGTTAAGGGTGCTGTAACCCCCGAAAGTACACTCCAGTCCAAACCAAAAAAAAAATTATTTTCTGTGTTTGTGAATTGTGTGCGCAGTAGCCGCACGTGCATCAACAAAGTAGTGCCAAGCGTGCGCCTGTGTCATAAGTAAAGGGCCGGCTGGCTTGACCGTTAAGGGTGCTGTAACCCCCGAAAGTACACTCCAGTCCAAACCAAAAAAAATATTATTTTCTGTGTTTGTGAATTGTGTGCGCAGTAGTCGCACGTGCATCAACAAAGTAGTGCCAAGCGTGCGCCTGTGTCATAAGTAAAGGGCCGGCTGGCTTGACCGTTAAGGGTGCTGTAACCCCCGAAAGTACACTCCAGTCCAAACCAAAAAAAAAATTATTTTCTGTGTTTGTGAATTGTGTGCGCAGTAGCCGCACGTGCATCAACAAAGTAGTGCCAAGCGTGCGCCTGTGTCATAAGTAAAGGGCCGGCTGGCTTGACCGTTAAGGGTGCTGTAACCCCCGAAAGTACACTCCAGTCCAAACCAAAAAAAAAATTATTTTCTGTGTTTGTGAATTGTGTGCGCAGTAGTCGCACGTGCATCAACAAAGTAGTGCCAAGCGTGCGCCTGTGTCATAAGTAAAGGGCCGGCTGGCTTGACCGTTAAAGGGTGCTGTAACCCCCAAGTACACTCCAGTCCAAACCAAAAAAAAAATTATTTTCTGTGTTTGTGAATTGTGTGCGCAGTAGCCGCACGTGCATCAACAAAGTAGTGCCAAGCGTGCGCCTGTGTCATAAGTAAAGGGCCGGCTGGCTTGACCGTTAAGGGTGCTGTAACCCCCGAAAGTACACTCCAGTCCAAACCAAAAAAAAAATTATTTTCTGTGTTTAGCCGCACGTATATATCAAATCGATATAACATAAATGGAGGACCAAACTTTCTCCGATAAAAATAAAATAGAGAAAGATCAAGAACCACTTCCTCCTAGTGCTGAAGCTGCTGCCACTAGTCATGACATAGACGATAACATGCCATCAACGTCGTCTGCCAAGGCCGATGCCCAATGTCATAGTAGAGGGCACATACAATCCCAAATGGCAAAGTTCAGGAAAATGACCTTGAAAAAGACATTTAAATCAGCTGAAGAGAAACGTAAACTTGCCAATATGCCATTTACGACACGGAGTGGCAAGGAACGGCTAAGGTCGATCCCTAGTATGTTCATGACTAGTGGTTCAGCTTCACATGACGATGGAAGCACTCCTCCCACTAAAAAAATCAAAAGAGTTAAGCTGGCAAAAGCACAGCGAAGAACTGTGCTTTCTAAGAAGATATCACAAATCCCCAAGGAGAGTCCAAGTGTGGTGGTGGTTGCGATGCCTGACCTTCCCAGCACTGGACGGGAAGAGGTGGCTCTTTCCACCATTTGCACGCCCCCTGCAAGTGCTGAAAGGAGCACCCACAGTCCACTTGCTGATATGCAAATTGAAGATGTCACTGTTGAAGTACAACAGGATGAGGATACTGGTGTAGCTGGCGCTGAGGAGGAAGTTGGCGAGGAGGATTCTGATGGTGATGTGGTTTGTTTAAATCAGGCTCCGGGGGAGACAGTTGTTGTCCGTGGGATGAAAAAGCCCATCACGGTCATGCCTGGGCAGAAGACCAAACATTCCACCTCTTTGGTCTGGCAATATTTCTATCCAAATCCGGACAACAACTGTCTTGCCATATGTACCATATGTAAAGGTGAAATAAGTAGGGGTAGGGACGTCAACCACCTAGGAACATCCTCCCTTATACGGCACCTGCAGCGCGTTCATAAAAAGTTACTGTCAAGTTCAGAAACTTTGGCTCAGACCGTAAGCAGTCCAGGGACACCTAAATCCCGTTGTCCTGTTGTATCCAAGCGCCTGCAAACCACACCGTCAACTCCCTCCTCGTCAATTTCCTCCTTAGTCAGGATCAGAAGTAGTCCTGCAGGCCATATCACTGGCATGACTGACTCTCCTATCCGGGATTCCTCCGGAGGATCCTGCATTGCTACGCCTACTGCTGCCGCTGCTGCTGTTGCTGCTGCTGCTGGGAGTCGTTCATCATCCCAGAGAGGAAGTAGGAACACCACTACTTTTACTAAACAATTGACCCTCCAACAGTCCTTAGCGAGGAGGATGAAGTACGACAGCAGTCATCCTGAAGCAAAACGTATAACTGAGGCCTTGACTGCTATGTTGGTGTTAGACGTGCGTCCGGTATCCGCCATTAGTGCAGTGGGATTTAGACAATTGATGGAGGTAGTGTGTCCCCGGTTCCAAATCCCGTCTAGATTCCACTTCACTAGGCAGGCGATACCGAGACTGTACAGAAACGTCAGAAAAAGTGTCCTCAGTGTCCTGAAAAATGCCGTTGTACACAATGTCCACTTAACCACGGACATGTGGACAAGTGGAACAGGGCAGACTAAGGACTATATGACTGTGACAGCCCACTGGGTAGATGTATCACCTTACGCAGCAACAGCAGCAGCGTCACCAGTAGCAGCATCTCAGAAACGCCAGCTCGTTACAAGGCAGGCTACGCTGTGTATCACCGGTTTCAGTAAGAGGCACACCGCCGACAACCTCTTAGAGAAACTGAGGGAAATCATCGCCCAGTGGCTTACCCCACTTAGACTCTCCTGGGGATTTGTGATATCTGACAACGCCACCAATATTGTGCGGGCATTACATCTGGGCAAATTCCAGCACGTCCCATGTTTTGCTCACACAATAAACTTGGTGGTGCAGAATTTTCTGAAAAGCGACAGGGGCGTGCAGGAGACGCTTTGGGTGGCCCGAAAAATTTCTGGCCACTTTCGCCATTCAGCGACTGCGTGCCGAAGACTGGAGCGCCAGCAAACACTCTTGAACCTGCCCCGCCATCACCTGAAGCAAGAGGTTGTGACGCGGTGGAACTCAACCCTCTATATGCTTCAGAGGATGGAGGAGCAGCAAAAGGCCATACAAGCCTATACATCCACCTATGACATAGGCAAAGGAGGGGGTATGCACCTGACTCAAGCGCAGTGGAGAATGATTTCCGTGTTGTGCAAGGTTCTTCAGCCCTTCGAACTTGCCACACGTGAAGTCAGTTCAGACACTGCCAGCTTGAGTCAGGTCATTCCCCTCATCAGGCTTTTGCAGAAGCAGCTGGAGAAAGTGAAGGAGGAGCTAAGACGGAGCGATTCCGCTCGGCATGTGGGACTTGTGGATGAAGCCCTTCATTCGCTTTGCCAGGATTCCAGGGTGGTCAATCTGTTGAAATCAGACCACTACATTTTGGCCACCGTGCTCGATCCTAGGTTTAAAGCCTATGTGGTGTCTCTCTTTCCGGCCGACACAAGCCTGCAGAGGTGCAAAGACCTGCTGGTGAACACACTGTCAGCTGAAGCGGAACGTGACACGTCAACGGCTCCTTCTTCATTTTCTCCCGCAACTGGGGCTGCCAGGAAAAAACTTAGGTATCCTAAGCAACCCGCTGGCGGTGATGCAGGGCAGGCAGGACCAAGTTTGGACATCTGGTCCGGACTGAAGGACCTGGCAACAATTTCTGACATGTCTACTGTCACTGCATATGATACTGTCACCATTGACAGAATGGTGGAGGATTACATCGGTGACAGCATCCAAGTAGGCATGTCAGACAGTCCATACCTGTACTGGCAGGAAAAAGAGGCAATTTGGAGGCCCCTGTACAAACTGGCTCTATTTTACCTGAGTTGCCCCCCCTCCAGTGTGTACTCCGAAAGAGTGTTTAGTGCAGCCGGGAACCTTGTCAGCGAAAGGCGTAGGAGGTTGCTTCCACAGAATGTGGAGAAGATGATGTTCATCAAAATGAATTATCAGCTCTTCCAGGGAGACCAGCCTCCAGAACGTACAGAGGGACCTGTGGTGGTGGATTCAAGTGGGGACGAGTTAATACTTTGTGAGGATGAGGATGTACACACTGAAGAGGGTGAGGAATCGGTGGATGAGGAGGATGAGGATGACATCTTGCCTCCGTAGAGCCAGTTTGTGCAGGGACACATTAATTGCCAGCTTGTTTTGTGGGGGCCCAAACGAACCAATCATTTCAGCCACAGTTGTGTGGCAGACCCTGGCGCTGAAATGATTGATTTGTTAAAGTGTGCATGTCCTGTTTATACAACATAAGGGTGGGTGGGAGGGCCCAAGGACAATTCCATCTTGCACCTCTTTTTTTCTTTGCATTATGTACAGTTTGGGGCCTAGTTTTTCTAACTGCCATCCTGTCTGCCACTGCAGTGTCACTCCTAGATGGGTCACGTGTTTGTGCCGCCCACTCGTGTCGCTTAGCATAGTCATCCAGCTACCTCGGTGCAACCTTTTGGACATAAAAACACTATTGTGAGGTGTGAGGTGTTCAGAATAGACTGGAAATGAGTGGAAATTAAGGTTATTGAGGTTAATAATAGCATAGGAGCAGAAAAACCTACAAATTCTGTGATTTTAGCTGTTTTTATGCTTTTTTTCAAAAAAATACAGATCCAAAACACAAAACCCAGAACCCAAAACACGGAAGGGTGGTTTTGGCAAAACCAATCCAGATCCAAAACACGAAGAAAGATCCAGATCCAAAACCAAAACACAAAACACGAAAAGTGGCCGGTGCACACCCCTAGTTATTATTATATTATATATATTATATAATGGTTTTTTTTATTGTACAGTTGTCTATTATATTACGTGGCTTCAGTCTCGGCCATGCCGAGGATCTTATTTGCTTAAAATGTGTAACTTATTTGCATAAATAAAACAACTGGAGTAACAAAACTGGAGTGCTAGTATACTCAGACCACTGGGGTCATTCTGTGCAAAAAGGACTCTGATGCGATCATCCATGGCTTTTCCTAACGCCAAGTTTCGTTGTATTTTATCTGCGACTTCGTACATGTATAAAACCAATTCATGTGTGCTGAAAGTCGCAGCCTAGCGTCTCTGGTACACTGCGAGTGGCTTTTTGCTGCGTCTGAGAAGAAAAATACAGTATTCTACTCATCTCGAAGGGTAAATACAGCAGTATTAGAAATTAGTAGAAAAGCAGTAAATACAAAGTATTTTTTCTTTCAATAATGGAACGAAACTCAATAAACAGTAAGTACAGGCTAAGGGAAAAAGGATAAGAAAACAGGGTTCATACATTACAGGTAAAGCAATAATGTGTTCCTGGAGACATGGGAACAACAAAACGATATAATAACAAAAAAAAATGAAATAAATCAGAAAACAAGAAAAGCTGGATGACACTTTCACAATGAGCTGAAAAATACTTCTTTCTGATGGAAAGACAGGAGAGAAGGTTAGGAACAAAGTGGCAAAATAACAGATGGAAAATGAGAACTATTTCCAGTAGAGATGTACGGTTCAGTTCTCCAGAAATCCGAATCTACCCGAATTTCATGCATCCGAACAGATCCAAGTCGCGGTTCTGATCGATCTGGACAGATCCGAGAAGCGGTTCTCATCTTCCCGCGGTTCAGAATTCGGATTTTAAATCCGAATTTCGGATTTTGGATAGCAAAAATTATATGATTTTAGCTGTTTTTTAAAAGTTTTTTATCAATTTAAAAAAAAAAAAAAACCCAGATCCAAAACACAAATATTAATCCAGATCCAAATCCAAACCCAGAAAATGGGGGTCAGCGCACATTTCTAATTTCCAGTGAGATGGACAAAGGTTGGAGGGAGTATCAGGGGACACAAAAGAGGCCAATCAGGAACAAGGAAATGTGACAATATACAAAGCTATGGGGAAGGAGTAGTAGTAAAGGGGTCATACAAAGCTGGTGTGGGGAAATATAAAGGGATCTGGTATAAGAAGTGCCATTCAGTATGCTCAGAAATCTTAAGGATCCGAGTCTGGGGTTATCAGGGTGTTTGCTCAAAGTATGCCCATTTTTTGTAAAATAAGATTGAATATGGAAGGTGCTGACCCGCCTATCAAAATATATAGCATCCGTGAGGGCAAATGTTACCATACCTATGGAAGGTGCAGAATAATAACAGATCTTTTGTAAATATTTTATAGTGTTGGTTAGGTAGACTCTCTAACAGAGTGTATTTAATATTACCTGGTTATGCAGAGACCTAAAAATACAAGAGAATGCCAAACTTGATCATAACATAATACTCTTATTGGTTTATCTATCAATGAGAATCTCCATAGCAGATGAATCTCGTTCATTATCACCACTGCATGAAGACATCAAAATCATTGATCCTCT
Source organism: Taudactylus pleione (assembly GCA_031769625.1). Lineage (NCBI taxonomy): Eukaryota > Metazoa > Chordata > Amphibia > Anura > Myobatrachidae > Taudactylus > Taudactylus pleione. The sequence goes on along the minus strand of JAUIMM010000081.1, from coordinate 6,302,332 downwards.
GGAACTTATTAACCTCAGGCAGACCTGTGACAATCACCAAAACAACCCTCCTCAGCATAATATTTTCTTCTCTTGCTGCAAGACAGAAGCGACAGTGAGAGGGAAGTCTCTTTGTCTCCTCCTGCTATTTTGTCTGAACAAGCATGGAGATAGGTCCGCACATGGTCATTGTATTTCACGAAGTGATTCCGCTAAGTATGTTGGACTTGTAGATCAAGTTCTTTATTTCTTTCACCAGGACAAAGGGTTTGAAACATTTTGCAATTGGATCATTACATTTTGACAACCATGCTTGATCCTACAGTAGGTTTAAGTTGAATGTAATGTTTTTCTTTCCAACTGGCAAGGATCTTAAAAGATGCAAAGAGCTCCTTACGAAACCCAAAATACCCATGTACAGTATCTTGTGGTGAAAATGGGTAAAAATAGTATTGTAAGCTGTGAGGTTGTCAAAATTGAGTGGAAATGACTGGAAATTAATGTTATTAAGGTTACTAATGCAGATCGAAAACCAAAACACTTGAGGGTGGTTTTGGCAAACCCAAAACACAGGGGTCTGCGCACTCTCTAGTCCTCATAGCGGTACACTGAAATAGCAAGGTACAATGGCACTTGATGGTCAGCTATAGAAATCTCAGAAGACTTCAGCTACAGAAATTGCAGTTTGGATCTTCTATTTACCACAATGTGTGGATAGTATAGATCCCATAGTAAATCAATCCCATATTGCTACAATTTAATAAAAACCACTTTGCAGGCAATAACAACCACCTTTTAATAAATATTCCCCTTAGTACAACTGTTTACAGTTGGAAAGAGTAGGAAAGAGCAAGTACAGTAACTGTGCATCTTGGTAAAACCATGTTGCCTTGCAGGTGGGTCAGATATAAAATGTGCAGAGAGATTTAGATTTGAGAAGGGTCCACTTTCGCATGCGGGTGCAGAGGGGCACGGGGGGCTGTGGCCATTCCGGGAGACTTACCTTCTCTAGTGGCGGGCCGGGAATGGCACCCGATTTTTGGGCGGCTCCCGGCAGTCCTGGGAGAGTAGGCAAGTATACAGTACTTCCAGAAAGTGAGCATGAAGACCAATAACAAGCCACAATATCTTCTACAGGCAATAATGTCTGCATAAAACAGCACCGAGCCTCTGGTTATGGAGAATCTAGGTTGTAGTGAACCCTGTGGGAAAATGTAATGGAGTGTGATTTGTTGGATTTGATGTTTTTTAGAATGTTTTGGGAAGTTGCAAACCATTGGATTTATTAAACTCTGGTGTGTGTGGGAGGGAAAAAAAATTACCCTGCACCTAGTGATATTGTGGTCTGTTTCCTGATTGGCTAAAGACCACCCCTGACTGACTTATGAAAAGCTGCCCCTGAGTGGCTGTTCATGCCATCATTTTAGGCATGGAGGTACTTGGCACCTGGTGCATCTGGTGGACATAACCAGTGTGTGCAGGTAGACCATAACTACAGCAGGGGAGTGTGGCTGCTGGTATGCAAGGCTCTGTTAGCCCTTCAGGGAATGTTATATCTCAGACTGCTTTTGATTGGCAGTCTGTTCCCCATTTTAACACCATTGTGCCAGCTAATAAGCCAGGCTGCGAGGCCAGCTCAGTCTCAGTAGACGGGGGGAGCTATAGATCTGCGGCACCTCATGAGACAGTTAGGGGGAGGGGCCTGATGTACAGGCATCATACTGTGATGCCTGGGATATCTGACATGACTAATACTCCTGCATCAATCAATGGATATGCAGCCAGGAAATTATGCTCAACCTGTAAGCTTCTCATACATCTTGTGGGAAAGGAAATGCATTCTGCTGCTCTCCAGAGATATGGTTTGGTGATCACTGTGGAGTGTTACTGTATCTCGAAACTGAAGGAAATAAGGCAACATTGCGTAACCTGTTAAAGTGAAATCTAGTAAAGTGCTTCAAGGTATCACACTCACCATGCTTCAGGTGTAATATCGCAATGGACATGATCTCACTCTGTTTTTCCAGGGTTGCTTTGGAACAGGTGGTTTTCTTGTTGATTTCTAAGTTGGTGTTCAAGGTGTCATCTGCAATGTGATTTGAAACAAAAAAAATTTAACAATAGTGCCCTCCGTTCTGGGAAAACTTGTTGTCTGGAGGAAAACTGGAGAAAAACTCACAAGTTTTTACTCACCTTTGAGTATGTCAGCATTAGCCAATCATTTCAAACCTGTTGGCTTTTGTACCAGATGTTTCTGAATGCCAGATAGTGGCCTTGCAGTAGTATTTGAATTTTATTTACCCAATATGGGAACAGTTAGTATATAAATGAAAATTATGTTGCTGGTATTGTTTTGAGAGAACATCTCAAAATGATCACCAAACCAAATCTCTGGAGAGCACCAGTGAGTGAGTTTATCCCCCCTGCCATTAATGCATCTACTTTTACTGCAGTGCAAATTGCACCTATAGTGAGGCAATTTTTTTACCTACTGCTACAGCCTCATTTGCTCCTATATCACCTGCACCATGTTTAGACAGTGATGCATCTACTCATGTTTCACTTTTTGCTCCTGTTACTTGGTCTTCTTTGGTCTCTCCTCTATATGTCCCTTTACCTTATTTTTCGGATTCAGAAGAGGACTCCTCCAGCTTTGAGGCTTTGGAACAAGGTGTCGATTCTTATCCTAATCTGTCATTTGGTGACCAGTATAGTAACTTAAACGGGTTCAATTTTTGTTGGATTATAGTTTGGGCAAAATTAGTTTATCTTCTTTGTCCTCCTCTTCTGATGCTGATGTTTATCGGCAAGTTAGGTGCTAGTTTCCATGAGGTTAGTCGCGGAATCGGTTTAGTTCCCCTTGTGGTTGCCCTGGCTCGGTATTAAGGGGTTGTTCAATGCAATAACACTGCAGTGTTGAGGTACTTTAGACTTAAATGCTGTGAAAGCATCCACAAAGGGCGCTATATGGATGTTGACTCCTGAATCCAAAAAGACTTGAAGACAGCTATGACTAAAGGCAATATTGGCATTGAGGTCTTTTGGTTTTACTCCAATGGGTTAGCAGATTTTTATGGTTTTTTTCCACTTGCTATCTGGAGACCCATCCTAACAAGCATTCCAAGTTTCGATCAGTTGTATGGACTTGGAGGTGTGACTGGAGGTCAGGCAGCATACAGCAATCAGCATACAAATTCTCTTTCTGATAATCTTGCATTGGTCTGGCACAAATCGGGTTTCATGACAGAATTTTCCAAAAGACAAGTGTCTTTCTTCAAATATTTGTCCTGTCTGCAAGGGTGTAGTTTTTGCTTGTGCTGTGGTGGAGCCCATCTGATCTCAATAATTTCAAGCTTAGTGCTACCACTTCTACTGGAAAAGCTCCCGGTCCCAGAAGCACTAAGTAAGAGTCCCACCCCAGTTCATTTGGTGGCCATTTACCCAAAAGGGGACAATGCTTATATTTTATTGGATGATTTTTCCTTTGGTTTCCAGTTTACAGTTTCGGGATGAGTTCTATTAATAGGGATCATGATAGTTCATTATTTTGATTACTTCCTTTGTTTTAACCCTGCCAATTATGCGAATGTCTGCTTTTTTCTCTTGGGACACTTTTTGCTTATTTTGGAGGGGATGTTGTTGGCATCCCGTCGTGCGGGATCCTGATGGTCTGAATACCGGCGCCAAAATCCTGACAAGTTGGGATCCTGGCACCAGTATTCCGACTGCTGGCATCCTTAAGGTAAGTTTCGGGGTGTTAGGCGGAGGTTAGTGTTAGGTAGCTGGGTTAGGGTTAGGCATTGAGGGGAGGGTTAGGGTTAAACACCGGATAGGGAGTGTTAGGTTTAGGCACTAGGTAGGGAAGTTAGGTTTAGGCACCGGGGAGAGGGTGTTAGGTTTAGGATGCAGGGAGGGGGAGGTTAGGTTTAGGCACTAGGGGGGAGGTTAGGGTTAAGCACCAGTGAGGGTGGGTTAGGGTTAGGGTAGGGGTTAGAAAAATACTAACTATACATTTCATACACAACCCTTTTGGAGTACCAATAGTGAATGAAAAGACTGAGGGTCCTATACATCTTCTGTCATATTTGGGTATTGAGATTGATCAACTAGGGGAAGGCCTTTTTATTTGGTGCTGACTAATAGGTTAAGCAGTTAACAGGGTCAAGTTAGCAGCAGCTCCTGATAAAACTCCTAAAAGCTTTATAGAAAAAAATAGATAATAAAAACAAATAAAGGAGCTGCACTCCACTTGACCTTAATATATTAAATATATATATATATATATATATATATATCCTTTAGGATGTATATTATGGAATCTGAGCAGGATTAATAAATAAAATAATAAATTTATTATATAAAAGTAAAACCATATATAAACCAACATGAAGAAATTTATATAACATCATCAGACCCTCAGTTGTATCGGATTATAATAACAATATCTCACAAAAAAAAACTAGATTTTGGAACAAGGGATGTGTAATAGCCCTTTATATTAAAATAGTGTTTGCCTGCAGCTTCACTTGCAGTTTTTCCTTCAGGGATTAACACAAAAAGATGCTTGGGGCTACTAACTTGTGAGCAAGCCAAGTAAAGATGCCCATTGGTGCACCATCTACTGGATTGATATGTATTCTGCAACTTCATGAGTCAAGATAAGATGCCTGATTAGTGCTTAATATATAGTTGGATTTACCTGCGCAAAATATATCTTGAGAATTTGAGATATATATCTATGTATTTCTATATGCTTACATATATACCTGTTTGCGTTTTGGGTGTGCAGTATATGCATATATTGTATATACAGTATACAATACAGTCCATAAAAGTATATTTGTCCCCAAAAATATATATTTATATACATCTAGTCATTTTTGGCTTGAGTAGCCTGCACACTGCACGTGTCCAGTCTCAAGCGTCTGTTTTTTCCTTTATTGCTCTTCTCCCTGATGCCACATTGAGATAATACAAACCTCAGTTTATTTCTAGTTCACTAAGCTATACAATATTAAAAACGCAATCCAAATTCATCCCGTAGTTTTTGCGTTATGACAGAACGAACAGACAGACAAGCAAAAAAAAATGCTGACATTTTGTTTTGGTCTCCATAGTTCATACATAGTCCGAAGGAGGAGCACATATGATACAATGTTGAAGGGAGTGAGAGCCAGCCGTATTGGTAAATAATGACAGGCACATCGAATATAGTGTTTCAGGAAGTGAGAGGAGGTGCTTTATGAAAACCAGGTGTATGTCCCCAAATGAAACACAGTAGCTATCACAGTAGTATTACCTCTCCTATATATTCTGCCTTAGGCTCCAGTACAATGACAGGGGATCACAAGCATGATAGTTCCATCAGACTGTATCTGTGATTGTAACCCAGCTGTATGCACCTGGTTAGACCATTAATTCACTCTTCCATGTTGTAACTCACCCAAAATGCCAGCTGATGATTTCAGCTGTGGCTGTGCCTGTCTCTGTAACAGTACTCCTAAATGTCCAGCTCCCAAGCCAACAAAATCTACTGTTTAGGATGTTTTGTTTTTGGACACCAGAAAGACCCTCTAGGTAATTGCAATATCCCATAATTTTGCTGATATTAGAGAGTTTTGGTTTGGGAGTGCCCTTTTGATATCCATTTGCTCCTGAAACTTCTTGAAAAGTTGTTCCAGTTGGCTTTTTCTATTGCCTATCATGGTGCAGTTTGTATCTCAGAGATGGTTGCCTCCTAGTAAGGGGTGGTGGTTGCTCTGGTTCATGATGATGTCCTCATTGGCAAGAGGTCCATACAGTACAGCATTCTAAAACTGTCCAACTTGGCAGATGTTGTTGATTTGCCCAGTATTGCTTTCACAATCTTATGCAGCTTGTCGGTCTGTTGAAGCTGGATCCTGACTGTGCTATGCCGATGGCCCTTCTTTACCAAAATATAAATTTGTTTGGGTTTTTAAGTGCTGTGGGCCTGATTCAGCAGTGGATGCTAATGTGATTGCAGCTGCAATATCACACAGAATGTAGCTACGAAAAATATGCTAATGACTGCCAATGCACAGCCGGCATAAAGACGCCAACTCCTGATAAGTTATAGTAAGCTCACCTTTTCAGGCATTCAGAAATACTCATGTAACCTCCATAGACTATTTTATCCAACTAGCTCCCGTTTATACAGTGTAAACATGATTTAACATATGTTTTCTATCCACACTCCCAAAAGCAACTAACTCCATGACAACATTGCTGTGCGACTGGATCATACAGCCCACCAAGAACCTCTTCAATCTGACTTGGCCATCTGCAATATGTAGCCATTATCCTTGTGTACAGTGGCAGAACTCCAGGAAGCAGTGAAGTCATTCACTTCCAGGTGCCAGCTGTCAGGGGGGCACCAAGGAACAAGTTCGGCAACAGGGGGGTGCAAGGGGCACACAGATAAATCCATCTATTAACGCTGCCTGTCTGCTGGAGAGACAGAAGGGAGCTGGCTGGAGAGACACTGGGAGGGCTGGAGAGACAGAAAGGGGCTGACTGAGGAGGCAGAATGGGGCTTCCTGGAGCAAGAGAGACAATGCAGGACTGGAGAGAAACTGGAGGGCTGGAACAAGCTGGAGCCCCAGGGAGGGGAGGGGCTCCACCGTTTATTTTGCTTCTGGGTGCCTAGCATGAACTTATGCCCCTGCTTGTGTATCAAATTCCTACTTTCTTATAGATTGCAAGCTTACCTCTATGTCTGCCTGCTATTGCTCAGTCTTGTTCAATTAATGTTTTGTGTCCAGTTGTGAAGTGCAAGAGAATATGCTGGTGCTATATAAATAACTTATTAGTTAATAGTATGTTAAGTTTATATATGTAATGGACACATGGGGCACCCTTCATATTATAGATTGTTTAAAAGAGAAGAAGGCAGTATATGCCTCAGGTGGATTGGCCCTGGTGCTGATTACATGACTACAAAATGGGTAGTCGAGTTTAGAAGGAGGAATCGGATACCCTGAGTTTGTGAGTTTGATGAAGGCACTCTGGGTAGTCTCCACCTGCAATAAATGTTGGTTCATTATTGTGTTGTGCATTGTTTGGGTTTTGCTGGAGTCTGGCAAATTTTCTGCCAAAATATACCGGTATACGTCTTGGAATATTTATTTTTATTTTGATAAGTATGTTAAGTTTATATATATGACGGGCACATGTGCAGCGCTTCAGCCGATCGCAGGTTTACAGCATTATGCAGTCAATCAATTTTCAGTAGTCAAGCGACATCCAAAAATAACCTGCACTCAAAATAGCCAGGAAAATGCATTTCTGCAGAACCAATTGTGAAGTTAACATAGCCTGTCCCAACGTTCCTTTCTGACCACAGCAGTAAAGTGAATCAATCTTCATGTAGATTAGCTGAATATTGGAGTTTAAATGATACTTTTATATCTAGTTGTTGTGGAAAGTTCAGATTAGAAGTTTTAAGGAAAGAGGGGTCTTCCCCATAAAAGCTGAGAACCAGAAGCTGATATGGATAATAAATGAATACATACATTTTCAACTAAAGATAATAAATAAATATTTCCATTTTCTACTATAGATTCTGAAAAAGAAAAGAAGATTCAAATTAACTGAATGATTCATGTGAATTGGAAATTAGACTTAAATAGATCATACTGGTAAACTATTGTATTTATCAAATTCTAACAGGTAAGCATTACCAATACTATAAATTGCTCACGTCTTTAATAACTGATTAAAATATTTTTATTTGATTTCAAACTGCATGATTTAGTCTTTGAGATTGTAAGCAATTAGGGCACATAATTACTTATAATATAGACATGAGAAGTTGCAAATGCAGGATCTCTACAGGGGGTTAACGGATGCCTGATTTTGGAACATAGCATAGAAACAGACACTTTTTATGCAGTTAAATTGTTTTACATAGATAACAAATGCGGTTGAGCCCAAGTGTTACCTATTCATACAGTCTTATCTGATAATATGCACATTAAAAGTAAATTTAAAATGGTAAAATTATTTTTATCTTCAGCTAAGTAGCTGCCTCTAGCACAGTGTATGTTTCAGGTACATTCAGTACTACAGTAAGTATGCAGAAAGATACATTTACCATAGAGACAGGCTGCGTCCACCATGTAAGTTAATGCCACTGACTTGCTATGGTTACTTAGGCCTGAATTCAGAGGTGGATGCAATAACAATATTTGCACAGTTGAGTGATTATTTAGTTAATGTGTGAAAAGTCCTGTAAACCCTACCGTGGCAAGAGTTTCCCTAACTGAAAGAAGAGCCCGCTGTTTTGTACAGAGGCGCTGGCATTAGAATCGGCAAGGCAAATCCATGGGTGTACCTTGGTGGTATCTGGGAGGTGGCCTGTAGTGAATGCAATAAAAGACCATCTCGTGGGCATTTTATTGGAGTGTCACGGCCGTGAACCCAGCCGCCTTCCCAAATGCAGAGCTGCAGCCACAGAGGCCAACTTTGGCTGGAATTCAGGAGACACTGCGGCAGCCATAGACGATGGTGCGATGATGGTGGAGTGTTCATAAGCACCTGCGGAGTTACACTGGCCATGGACATTAAGCAGGGCATCTCAGGGCTTGCACAGTCCAGCACACACTAGTGCACAAGGGGAAGGCTGAAACTAGGATTTCCATATTAACGCTGCCTCTGGGGCAGCCACGGTTACTGACATGCCCGTGACTTTTACATTAACACGCCGATGAAATGGCCTTTTTTTGCACACACTTCAGCCACCTCCCAGTCACCACCCAGGAATGCCCATGGTTTTGCCTGGCCGGTTATAATGCTAGTGTAGCCATACGCAATAGCAGACTCCGCGTACAGTCGGAGCAACGCATGTGCTGTAAGCTGGTGCAGATGGGGAGGAGAATCCTGCATCTAGCCACTGCAGAGAAGCCCAGACCACCCAGGCACTGAGCTTTGTGAGTACCGGTGGTCCACTTAACATACTGTAGGTTACTAGTCAGTATCTAACTGTAGAAACGCCATTAGGTTACTCTTCTTCTATGGCTGGCCTTTATTACCCCTCCATGGGAGTACTTTATTTGTGTACAGATCAGTGGTGTAACTAGGGTATTTGGAGCCCAGGGCAAATTGAAAAATGGACCACCCCCCCCCTATGTGAGGGTGTGTGACAAAAAATGGGAGTGGTCACATGCCACAAGGGGCGTGGTCACTGAAAAATGGGGCTTGTCAACATTACACACACCCCTTTCTCGTCACTCTGGGAACATTCCTTAATATTCCATATGCACCTTAATGTCCCGAGTAGTAGTGCCCATCTTGCAAAGCCCACTGTGGTAGTTCCCCTTATGCAATGTCCCCAGTAGCAGTGCCCCATGTAGTAGTGCCCTTTATACAGTGCCACAGTAGTGCACCCTTATACAGTGCCCCCAGTAGTGCCCTTTATACAGTGCCTCCAGTTGTGCTCCCTTAAACAGTGCTCCCCTATGCAGTGCCCCTTATACAGTCCCCCCTATGCAGTGCCCCTTATACAGTCCCCCCTTATGCAAGCCCCCAGCAGTGCCCTTTATACAGTGCTTCCAGGAGTGGTCCCCCTTATGCAGGCCCCCAGTAGTGCCCCTTATACAGTGCCCCATACAGTGCCCCCAGTAGTGATCCCCCCCCTATGCTGTGCCCCTTATACAGTGCCCCAGTAGTGGTCCCCTTTATGAAGGCACCCAGTAGTGATCCCCCCTATGAGTTGCCCCTTATACAGTGCCTTCCGTAGTGCATAAAACACATAGACAGACAGACATACACACATACACACACCCACACACACATAACACTGAATTGACATACTTGAATCGCCGCGCATGCCACTGTCTGCTCCTCCGTTCTCCCGCTCGGTCCCACCTTCTATTATTAGCAGTCACTTTAAAGAATTGTCTAGTCTCTTTAAAGCACTATATAAATAAAGGATGATAATAATAATAATAATAATACACACAAACAATATATATACATTTTTCAAGTAAGATGTCAAATTTCTACAAAACATATGGCTCAAATATAAAATGTGTATAAAATGTGTATAAAATCTGCATGACATACAATCTGTCTAATACTAACATGAAAAACTCATCACATCTGCATTAAAATATCTCAGACTCTGATTAGTCTTACTGCATTTTCTGTGAATGGAAAAATAAGCAACAGAAATGCAAGTCTGATTAAACCCAGCCAATAAACAATGCTGCTAATTATCCTTATGTCTGTGAGGGTGGAAAAAATCTTCATGGATCTTACTAGAACAGCAGTACGTGTAAATAGTAGAATGGATGATATGTACTGTATACCAAGGTCTTATGCACTGTTCTTTCAATCAACAATGCTTCATAAAGACAACATAAATTGTGTATGCAGCATGTTCATACCGCAGTGCCCAACACCCTTTACTTCCATATTTTAAGCAAACATAGATTAGTTATCTGAAATGATATAGAGGTATTTATCTCTTGCTCAGTGGCGTAACTATGGTATTTGGCTCCCAGGGCAAGATGAAAAATGGTGCCTCCCCAACTCTGTGGGCCAAATAAATGGCCATGGCCACATGCCACAAGGGGCATGGTCACTGTAAATTAGGGGTGAGCGGGTTCGGATTTCTGAAATCCGAACACCCCCAAGCCCCCCCGATCCGAGGCCGATCCGAGTCAGGCTCGACTTTTCCCGCCTGACTCGGATCTGAAATCGAGGCAAAACGTCATCATCCCGCCTTCCGGGTCTCGCGGGTTTTGGATCCTATATAAGGTACCCGCGTCGGCGCCATTTTCTCACTCGGCTGTGGACAGTGAAGAGGGAGGGTGGGAGTTAGGGCTGGCTGGGCTGTGTAGTGTAGTGTAGTGTAGTGCAGAGTAGTGTTGTGCTGTGCTGTGCTGCGCTGTGCTGCTGTTGTCCATAGGGGCTGTGTCCACTACTTCAAAGTCCATAGGGGCTGGCTGTGTTGTGCTGTGCTGCTGTTGTCAAAAGGAGCTGTGTCCACTACTTCAAAGTCCATAGGGGCTGGCTGGACAGTGTTGTGCAGTCAGTTGTCCATAGGGGCTGTGTCCACTCCAAAGTCCTGTGCAGTGTCCCAGTCCTAAAGGGGTGCTGTAGTGTTGTCCAGGGGGTGCTCTGTCCGTCAGGGGTGCTCCCCCCAAGTGCTAAAAAAAATAATATTTTTTCTGTGTTTGTGAATTGTGTGCGCAGTAGCCGCACGTGCATCAACAAAGTAGTGCCAAGTGTGTGCCTGTGTCATAAGTAAAGGGCCGGCTGGCTTGACCGTTAAAGGGTGCTGTAACCCCCAAAGAACACTCCAAACCAAATAAAAAAATATTTTCTGTGTTTGTGAATTGTGTGCGCAGTAGCCGCACGTGCATCAACAAAGTAGTGCCAAGCGTGCGCCTGTGTCATAAGTAAAGGGCCAGCTGACTTGACCGTTAAAGGGTGCTGTAACCCCCAAAGTACACTCCAAACCAAATAAAAAAATATTTTCTGTGTTTGTGAATTGTGTGCGCAGTAGCCGCACGTGCATCAACAAAGTAGTGCCAAGCGTGCGCCTGTGTCATAAGTAAAGGGCCGGCTGGCTTTACCGTTAAAGGGTGCTGTAACCCCCAAAGTACACTCCAAACCAAATAAAATATTTTTTTCTGTGTTTGTGAATTGTGTGCGCAGTAGCCGCACGTGCATCAACAAAGTAGTGCCAAGCGTGCGCCTGTGTCCCATAAGTAAAAGGCCGGCTGGCTTGTCCGTTAAAGGGTGCTGTAACCCCCAAAGGGCACTCCAAACAAAATAAAAATATATATTTTTTTGTGTTTGTGAATTGTGTGCGCAGTAGCCGCACATGCATCAACAAAGTAGTGCCAAGCGTGCGCCTGTGTCCCATAAATAAAGGGCCGGCTGGATTGACCGCTAAAGGGTGCTGTAACCCCCAAAGGGCACTCCAAACAAAATTAAAAAAAAATTTCTGTGTTTGTGAATTGTGTGCACTGTGAATTTGTGAATTGTGTGCACTGTGCATCAACAAAGAAGCAGCGCCAAGCGTGCGCCTGTGTCCCATAAGTAAAAGGCCGGCTGGCTTGTCCGTTAAAGGGTGCTGTAACCCCCAAAGGGCACTCCAAACAAAATAAAAAAATATATTTTTTTGTGTTTGTGAATTGTATGCGCAGTAGCCGCACGTGCATCAACAAAGTAGTGCCAAGCGTGCGCCTGTGTCCCATAAATAAAGGGCCGGCTGGGTTGACCACTAAAGGGTGCTGTAACCCCCAAAGGGCACTCCAAACAAAATAAAATAAAAATTTCTGTGTTTGTGAATTGTGTGGGCTGTAGCTGCACATGCATCAACAAAGGAGCAGCGCCAAACGTGCGCCTGTGTCCCATAAGTAAAGGGCCGGCTGGCTAATTTCTTAAAGGGTGGTGTAACCCACAAAGTGCACTAGTCTCCAACAAAAATAAAAAATTATTTTCTGTGTTTGTGTGCGCTTTAGCCGCACGTATATATCAATATAACATAAATGGAGGACCAAACTTTCTCCGATAAAAATAAAATAGGGAAAGATCAAGAACCACTTCCTCCTAGTGCTGGAGCTGCTGCCACTAGTCATGACATAGACGATAACATGCCATCAACGTCGTCTGCCAAGGCCGATGCCCAATGTCATAGTAGAGGGCACATACAATCCCAAATGACAAAGTTCAGGAAAATGACCTTGAAAAAAACATTTAAATCATCTGAAGAGAAACGTAAACTTGCCAATATGCCATTTACGACACGGAGTGGCAAGGAACGGCTAAGGTCTTTCCCTATGTTCATGACTAGTGGTTCAGCTTCACATGACGATGGAAGCCCTCCTCCCACTAAAAAAATCAAACGAGTTAAGCTGGCAAAAGCACAGCAAAGAACTGTGCGTTCTAAGAAGATATCACAAATCCCCAAGGAGAGTCCAAGTGTGGTGGCGGTTGCGATGCCTGACCTTCCCAGCACTGGATGGGAAGAGGTGGCTCTTTCCACCATTTGCACGCCCCCTGCAAGTGCTGAAAGGAGCACCCACAGTCCACTTGCTGATATGCAAATTGAAGATGTCACTGTTGAAGTACAACAGGATGAGGATACTGGTGTAGCTGGCACTGAGGAGGAAGTTGGCGAGGAGGATTCTGATGGTGATGTGGTTTGTTTAAATCAGCTCCGGGGGAGACAGTTGTTGTCCGTGGGATGAAAAAGCCCATCACGGTCATGCCTGGGCAGAAGACCAAACATTCCACCTCTTTGGTCTGGCAATATTTCTATCCAAATCCGGACAACAACTGTCTTGCCATATGTACCATATGTAAAGGTGAAATAAGTCGGGGTAGGGACGTTAACCACCTAGGAACATCCTCCCTTATACGGCACCTGCAGCGCATTCATAAAAAGTTACTGTCAAGTTCAGAAACTTTGGCTAAGACCGTAAGCAGTCCAGGGACACCTAAATCCCTTTTTCCTGTTTTATCCAAGGAATCGGTGGATGAGGAGGATGAGGACGACATCCTGCCTCCGTAGAGCCAGTTTATGCAGAGACACATTATTTGCAAGCTTGTTTTGTGGGGGCCCAAACGAACCAATCATTTCAGCCCCAGTCATGTGGCAGACCCTGGCGCTGAAATGATTGGTTTGTTAAAGTGTGCATGTCCTATTTATACAACATAAGGGTGGGTGGGAGGGCCCAAGGACAATTCCATCTTGCACCTCTTTTTTTTCTTTGCAGTTTGTACTGTTTGGGGCCTAGTTTTTCAAACTGCCATTCTGTCTGCCACTGCAGTGTCACTCCTAGATGGGCCACGTGTTTGTGCCGCCCACTCGTGTCGCTTAGCATAGTCATCCAGCTACCTCGGTGCAATCTTTTGGCCATAAAAACACTATTGTGAGGTGTGAGGTGTTCAGAATAGACTGGAAATGAGTGGAAATGAAGGTTATTGAGGTTAATAATAGCATAGGAGCAGAAAAACCCACAAATTCTGTGATTTTAGCTGTTTTTATGCTTTTTTTCCCAAAAATACAGATCCAAAACACAAAACCCAGAACTCAAAACACGAAGAAAGATCCAGATCCAAAACCAAAACACAAAACACGAAAAGTGGCCGGTGCACACCCCTACTGTAAATGGGGGCATGTCAACATGACACATAACCATTTCTCGTCACTCTGGGAACATTCCTTTACATTCCATATGCACCTTAATTCCCCCAGTAGTATTGCCCCTTATGCAGTGCCCCAATGGTAGTGCCCCTTATGCAGTGCCCCTTATACAGTGACCCCAGTAGTAGTGCCCCTTATACAGTGCCCCAAGTAGTACTGCCCCTTATACAGTGCCCCCAGTAGTAGTGCCACTTATGCAGTGCCCCAGTAGTAGTGCCCCTTATACAGTTCCCCCAGTAGTAGTGCCCCTTGTACTGTGCCCCATTAGTAGTACCCCTTATACAGTGCCCCCAATAGTAGTGCCCCTTCTGCAGTGCCCTTTATACAGTGCCCCTCTAGTATTGCCCCTTATACAGTGCCCCCAGGAGTAGTGGCCCTTATACAGTGCCCCCAGTATTAGTGCCCCTTACACAGTGCCCCCAGTAGTACTTCCCCTTATACAGTGCCCCCAGTAGTAGTGCCCCTTATGCAGTGCCCCATTAGTAGTACCCCTTATACAGTTCCCCCAGTAGTAGTGCCCCTTATGCAGTGCCCTTTATACAGTGCCCCCAGTAGTATTGCCCCTTATACAGTGCCCCCAGTAGTAGTGCCCCTTATGCAGTGCCCCTTATACAGTGCCCCAGTAGTAGTGCCCCTTATACAGTGCCCCCAGTAGTAGTGCCCCTTATGCAGTGCCCCTTATACAGTGCCCCAGTAGTAGTGCCCCTTATACAGTGCCCCCAGTAGCAGTGCCCCTTGTACTGTGCCCCATTAGTAGTACCCCTTATACAGTGCCCCCAGTAGTAGTGCCCCTTATGCAGTGCCCTCTATACAGTGCCCCCAGTAGTATTGCCCCTTATACAGTACCCCCAGTAGTAGTGCCCCTTATGCGGTGCCCCTTATACAGTGCCCCAGTAGTAGTGCCCCTTATACAGTGCCCCAGTAGTAGTGCCCCTTATACAGTGCCCCCAGTAGTAGAGCTCCTTGTACTGTGCCCCACTAGTAGTACCCCTTATACAGTGCCCCCAGTAGTAGTGCCCCTTATGCAGTGCCCTTTATACAGTGCCCCCAGTAGTATTGCCCCTTATACAGTGCCCCTTATACAGTGGCCCCAGTAGGAGTGCCCCTTACACAGTGCCCCCCGTAGTACTGCCCCTTATACAGTGCCCCCAGTAGTAGTGCCCCTTATGCAGTGCCCCTTATACAGTGCCCCAGTAGTAGTACCCCTTATACAGTGCCCCCAGTAGTACTGCCCCTTATACAGTGCCCCCAGTAGTAGTGCCCCTTACTCAGTGCCCCAGTAGTAGTGCCCCTTATACAGTTCCCCCAGTAGTAGTGCCCCTTATACAGTGCCCACTGTAGTATTGCCCCTTCTACTGTGCCCCAGTAGTAGTACCCCTTATACAGTGCCCCCAGTAGTAGTGCCCCTTATGCAGTACCCTTTATACAGTGCCCCAGTAGTATTGCTCCTTATACAGTGCCCCCAGTAGTAGTGCCCCTTATGCAATGCCCCTTATACAGTGCCCCAGTAGTAGTGCCCATTATACAGTTCCCCCAGTAGTAGTGCCCCTTGTACTGTGCCCCCATTAGTAGTGCCCCTTATACAGTGCCCCCAGTAGTAGTGCCCCTTGTACTGTTCCCCCATTAGTAGTGCCCCTTATACAGTGCCCACAGTAGTAGTGCCCCTTGTACTGTGCCCCAGTAGTAGTACCCCTTATACAGTGCCCCCAGTAGTAGTGCCCCTTATGCAGTGCCCTTTATACAGTGCCCCCAGTAGTATTGCCCCTTATACAGTTCCCCCAGTAGTAGTGCCCCTTATACAGTTCCCCCAGTAGTAGTGCCCCTTGTACTGTGCCCCCATTAGTAGTACCCCTTATACAGTGCCCCCAGTAGTAGTGCCCCTTGTACTGTGCCCCATTAGTAGTACCCCTTATACAGTGCCCCCAGTAGTAGTGCCCCTTATGCAGTGCCCTTTATACAGTGCCCGCAGTAGTATTGCCCCTTATACAATGCCCCAAGTAGTAGTGCCCCTTATGCAAAGCCCCTTATACAGTGCCCCAGTAGTAGTGCCCATTATACAGTTCCCCCAGTAGTTGTGCCCCTTGTACTGTGCCCCCATTAGTAGTGCCCCTTATACAGTGCCCCCAGTAGTAGTGCCCCTTGTACTGTTCCCCCATTAGTAGTGCCCCTTATACAGTGCCCACAGTAGTAGTGCCCCTTGTACTGTGCCCCAGTAGTAGTACCCCTTATACAGTGCCCCCAGTAGTAGTGCCCCTTATGCAGTGCCCTTTATACAGTGCCCCCAGTAGTATTGCCCCTTATACAGTGCCCCCAGTAGTAGGGCCCCTTATACAGTTCCCCCAGTAGTAGTGCCCCTTGTACTGTGCCCCCATTAGTAGTACCCCTTATACAGTGCCCCCAGTAGTAGTGCCCCTTGTTCTGTGCCCCATTAGTAGTACCCCTTATACAGTGCCCCCAGTAGTAGTGCCCTTTATACAGTGCCCACAGTAGTATTGCCCCTTATACAATGCCCCAAGTAGTAGTGCCCCTTATGCAGTGCCCCTTATACAGTGCCCCAGAAGCAGTGCCCCTTATACAGTTCCCCCAGTAGTAATGCCCCTTGTACTGTGCCCCCATTAGTAGTGCCCCTTATGCAGTACCCTTTATACAGTGCCCCCAGTAGTAGTGCCCCTTATACAGTGCCCTTTATACAGTGCCTCATTAGTAATGTCCCCTATAGAGTGCCCCCTTCCTCAATCCTCATGCTGAGCAATATGGGAGAGAAGTAATGAGGTCTCTCCCTTCACCCACTGCGGGAGCTGGAAGGAGGAGCTCAGGAGTGAGCTCCTGCCTGCGGTTGCCACTGCAGGGAAGGAGCTGCCGGGTGGCCGCTGGTAACAAAATCTCAGCCGGCGCCCGGCAAATGGAGTAAGCAGTGGCGGCACCTCTCCAGCCTGGCGCTGGCCATGGGTGAAGCAGCCAATAATATAATGATATGCCTGACTCTTATTGGCTGCTGCTCACTGCTCCCGGATGTCCACTGTGATAGACGAGTCACCTGTCCGCGGTTGATCGCAATCAACGTTTTGTACAGTGCACCGACCTGGACAGTGGCTGGAGGTGCATGCCCCACTCGACCCCCCCTGGTAATGCCACTGCTCTTGCTTCCTGAGTTTGTCAATTGTCTAACTGGTTTAGCAAATACAAAATGATAGCGCCAATTGTCTGACCCGGACCAAAGAGATACAAGCAAATTGATAAAATGCAATTTATTATGTATAATAAAAGAAAAAAACTGACATCTGATACATTCTACTAAACACCTGCTCCGGGACGGATTTAATTTCAATTGCCTACCCCGCACTCGTCCTCCTCCTTAGAGACTGTCTGGAGACCAGAGTGGAGAAGTGATCACTGTCGGCCCTTGGTCATCACACGTGGGCCGACTCCAGTGTTACATGTCTGGCGTCCCGGCACAGGGAGCTGGTGTGTATCGGCATCAGTCAAGGAGTATTTGCTATTCATTTTGGTATATGGGTGCTAGTGGACCCTTAGGATAGCTGCCTGACACTTTTCAGCTGTGAGCTTGGAGGGCGCCCTTTCATCTTTGGCTAACTGGTTTGCTTACTAAATGGTAGTTTGGATAATCTGCATCAAGGAACTCACTTAAGATTTAGGAAATCAAATTAGCATCTGAATGTCAGGATCATGAAGAGACATCAAAGCCTATTGTCTGTCTATCCCTAACTACCCTCTTGCAGTCTGGTTCCCAGCATTCATATTACTGTATATTGCTTAAGGGGCATTTATTTTATTGGGTTTCAGACCACAATAATCTATATATTAATAGCAAAAGGGTGATTTTTATGAGTGACATATTTCTAGGATGCTGTTGATTGAGCAGAGTCCATCATATACCAAATTAAAGGACTTGGTCTGTAGATTTACAGAAAAATATTGGCATAGTAATTGGTTGCTTCATTTTCGGAGTTATGTGGCAACATGTCGGCCCGCCATTTACAATGCATCACCATTGTGTTCTGAAAAATTTGACAGTTGGTGAACTCTCCCTATGCACCTGCTGGATGACCTAGAACATGTGACCTTCTGGGTGGTCTGAAAACTGTGTCAGTTACTGAACCCTCCCTGTGCATCTGCTGGGTAGTCTGGAGGCTACTGTGACAGTTATTTGCAACCACATATATGAGTGTGTCTTGCGGGGACCTCAATCATCGACTGCTGTGTTATTTCATTATTCACTTCACCAAGCATTGTTTACACCAAACATGCCAAAAGGCCGGCCTAAGGGACATCGACGTGTTGGAACCCTTACAGGTCACCCAGAGCGCACAGTTCAAAGGTCTTAAAAAATGTATAACAAGATCAACTAATATTGCCTTTGCATTGTACATGATATTTTCGCCACAATACTACTCTTTGGGGTATATTTACTAAAGTGCAAGTTTCAAGAAGTGGAGATGTTGCCCATAGCAACCAATAAGATTTATTTATTTATTAGCAGTTATTTATATAGCGCACTCATATTCTGCAGCGCTTTACAAATAATATTTGGCCATTCACATCAGTCCCTGCCTCAGTGAAGCTTACAATCTATATTCCCTATCACATGTACACACATTAGGGTTAATTTGTGTTGGGAGCCAACTAACCTACCAGTATATTTTTTTGGAGTGTGGGAGGAAACCAGAGTACCCGGAGGAAACCCCCGCAAGCACAGGGAGAATATACAAACTCCACACAGGTAGGGCTGTGGTGGGAATCGAACTCATGACCTCAGTGCTGTGAGGCAGTAATGCTAACCATTACCATACCTCCCAACATGACCCTCTCCAGGAGGGACACAATGCTCTGGTCCTGGACTTCCCTGGCAATCTATGATTGGTGGAGGCTCCAGGAGTGGGGCTGCAGTACAGTCCAAAATTCTAATAGGGGAGTCACACCAATTGCCTGTGAGTACCAGCCAGTGATGTTTGGCAGCGTGTGAAATGACAGTTGGTGTGACTCCCCTATTTGAATTTTGAACTGCGCTGCAGCCCCACCTCTTACCAGGGAAGTCCAGGACCAGAGCATTGTGTCCCTCCTGGAGAGGGTCATGTTGGGAGGTATGGCATTACACCGTCTGTGCCGCCCACACCGAGATTTTAGCTATTATCTTCTAGAAGGTACTAGATAGATGATAAGTTGAATCTGATTGGTTGCTATGAGCAAGCTTGACACTTCTGAAAACCCGCACTGTAGTAAATATACCCCTTTGTGTCCTATGGACGTACAATGTGTGAACTGTGGTGCCCTACACTTCTTGGTAGAAGAGAGCAACTGTCATTTTTCAGGCTGCTGTCACAATGGAAAAGTTTACTTGCCCCATATTTAGCAGATCTCTTTATGACAAAAGTATGGACATATTATCTCCATAATATCCTCAGTAACTGATATCCATAATATCCTGCATAACTAAGGCAGTTACCGCCGGGATTCCCTAGTTATATTATATTATTGCTGCTTATTGTGGCAATAAGAAATGATGTATCCCCTGAATGTAATAAAAGACACATGCAGGGACAGGGGCTCTGAAACATCCTGGATTGGGGTTCGACTGTGCTACTGTGCAGTCATCCAACCATGCATGTGGGAGCGGCCATTACTGCCATGGTCCAGATCTCTTTCTGCAGAAAGTAGCCCATACGGTAGGCTACAATAGGTAATGCCATTTAATTCTAAATATGGCATTAGCTACTGAACACTCCCTAAAACTGTGTTTTTGAGGGATATTGTGCAAATATGTTTGATAAATATTCCCCTAAGTGTTGCCCTTTTTTGTTTTTGACTGATTCTGCACTAGGAGATATGGAAAGCAAGCACACTGTTAGAGGTCACTGAGGACTGAGTTTGGGAAACACTGCTATAGACCTGTTGCAGTATAGAATTAACTACTGTCGCTGTTGTCCCGGGCACTTTCTATCTCTTTTTCTTCCTCCTTTTACTCCATCTCTCCTCATTACTCTCTCCTCCCTTCCATGTCTATTTCTCTTTCTCCTTTTGACAATATTTCCCGTCTTTTTATCCCTTTACTTTATTTCTTTATCTCCTGCTACTCTGCCTCTATTGTCTTGCTTTTTCCCCCTCGCTCTCCTGCCCCTCTATGCCTGAGTCTCCGTTTCTCTCTAGTCAATCTGTTTCTTGCTCTTCTCTCCCCTGTCTTTTTTTTACTTCGGTACCTCCTTCCTGGTCTAGTCTTCAGATCTTCCAATTAGTTCTCTGTTGTAGCGACATGCACGTGGCCAATGTGCAGTGTGTGCACCACGTGATGTCATTTTTATCAGCACTTTATTTCATTATATAGATCATCCTTAGCATTATTTTTTTCTTTGCATCTTTACTATTGTCCTTCTTTGTCTTGCTATTTCATCGGTGTGTATGGTCAAGTGTTTCTCTGTGTGCCTTTTTTCTTTTGTCTATACCATTGAAAGGCAGAGAGAACACAGAGAGAGTGTGTGTTACAGCCTAAGGGATATTAACCCCATTGAGGAGGGGTATGTTTTTAGTGCAAAAAACTACTCCAAGCTTTTAAATTTGCAGTATTTTAGTAAGCAGATCGCATTTCCCATACTTGTAATAGGAAATGTGATCTGCTCAAATTTACTAAAATAAAATTTTAAAGAAAATAATGGGGAGAGCCCTGAGAATATAGTGCCACTTGGAGATAACATTATAAGGGCTTTCCCAAGCTTCACAAACTCCAGCTCTGCTCTGACAGGCAGAGCAGAGCCTGGAGTCAGCTCCTGTGATCAGCCATGTGTGTCTAAATAGACCACAGACTGATCACTGTAAAAAAACAAATAAAGAAAAGAGAAACACTTACCTGCAACCAGGGACCAATGATCGGTGATCCAGTGTGCTCCTCTGTAACTGATCGCCAAGCTCCTGCACTGTGACCCCGGTCAGCTGCTCTGTGCTGTAAACTGAGATGCTCTGCACACTCCCCGTTCCCAAACGGCCACAACCTGTCAAACAGGCTGCGGCTTGGGGGAACAGTGAGAGATATCACAGAGGGAGACCTGCTTATGCAAAGTACATTTACAGACCTCTCACAATCGGAGTAGGTCACAAATTATTGGATTTAACTACTACTCTGAATCAAAATTTGTGCATGAATGTCAGAGACTGTGGGCTCAATCCTATTAGCCACGAGATTACTCGCAATGCGAGCAAGTGCAACTGTATGCCGCACTTGCAGATTTTTGTTTGCAGCCCCATAGCAAACTTAACTACACCTCCCTCCATAACACTACTTACCTGCCCACTACCACGGGAAGTTAGGCTCCTAGTCCCCAGCATAAGGCATTCATTCATGCAATCTGTAGTGCTGGGCTTGCTGGGAGCTAGCATCCCGGTCTCCAGCATTTGGCATGCAGCAGCTCTTTATGTACTGGGTGAACCTGCAGCAGCTGCTGGGGTCATCCAAGGCTCTGGCACAGCAACCACAACAAATAAAATACATATTTTTAAAATACACCACACCAGGCACCACTACTTTTTGAAATGTGCAGCAGCATGTGGGTTAACAACACCTTTAGTGCTTCAGCTGCCGTCTTAGTCATGTCGGGTAGCTGGCATCAGGACTTGGATCTGGCTATAAGGGGGGGTGACCCCTCCTCCAACAAACGGGTTATGCCCCTGACTATGGTCACATATAACGTGATGGAAGTCAGCTCTGCCTCCCTTTTAAGCAGTGCTGGGCTATATATAATAACTGAATATTACATATGGTGCTGCTCTACAACAAAAATGAAACACGAGGAACTGCTCCAATTTTAAATATCATATATTACATTTATCATGGGTGCAGACACAAAGGAGGAGATTTATCAAAGCTTGTATTAGAGATAAAGTGGAGAGAGATAGAGTACCAATCAATCAGCTTCTAACTGTCATTTTAAAGACAGGTTTGACAAATCTCTCCCAGAGTGTTCTATGTACTAAAGGATTTTTTTTCATTTATTCCTACAAACAGAGATGAAGTACAGGTACCTACTCTCTTCTTATTTTCTTACTATGCTTGTCCTATACTATACACTCACAAATCAATTGATACCTCCCACCTCTCTCCATTTCAATCTGTCATCAATGCTGCTGGCTGGCTCATCTTCCTCTCCAAATGTACATTGTTTGCCTACCTTTTCCTACAAATCCCTTCACTGGCTTCTTTTCCCCTTCAGAACCCAATTCTAACTCATCACACTCACTTACAAAGCCTTCACCCAATCCTCTCCTATTTACATCTCTGACCTCATCTCTCTGCACACTCCCGCTCCACAAATGAAAACCGCCTCTCCTCCCAATGATTACTTCTTCCCGCACCATGGCCCTCATTCAGAGGCAATATGAGTGGAACAGGTTAATAATAAGCAAATACTGCAGCCGATAAAAACTCAAAAGAATCCTTATAAATCCTTGTAAAAACAGTCTCAATAAAATAGAGTTCTGATCAGGCGCTGTGTATGTTCAAAATGAAAGGAAAAAATGTCTCTTACTGTCTGAATAGATGTATACCAAATATTGTTCCTGTGTTATATTTCCTTATAGTAGATCTTCATTTTATGGTTACTTTCTTCCTCCTTTTTTCTTTTCAGGGTTCATAGCCTTACTTTCCCTGAATATGATTCCTCATAAAGAAAGGGAGAAAGAAATATATAGTGTAACTCATTTAGAGGCACTTGCAAAAAGTGAGCGCTCACTCTGAATTAGGGCGGTGAATTAGATTAAAAAAAAATTTTCTTATCCCGGCCTCCTGGCCGCTCGCTAAGCTGTGGGTGACCACCCACAGCTTTTGCGAGTGGCAAGGTAATGGTCGCGATTATCGCGACCATCGGGCTTGCGACGAGACCCTTGTAGCAGCAGGGGAGGCTTGCTGGGACCTGAAGTTAAAAATATTTTTTTTTACACTACATTAACACAATCAACCCGCCACCCACCACCCAGGGGTGGCGGGGATAGACCCGGGCTATCAGCCTAGGCTAGGGGTGCCCTGGAGAGGGGGATCACTTTATTGGAGGGGTCCGAAACCCCCCTGGTATCCCTGGCCTGGGCTGACTAGCGGTCAGAGCTGATGCTGTGGCTGGGGAGCCCGATGATAGGGATCCCGTGGCTGTGGCATCAGTCCCCCACTAGAAAGGGTCCAGGGCTGGTTCTGTGAATTACAGGGAGACCCTATGCAAATTTTTCCCTGTAATTCCAGAACCAGGACTGGTTCCCATAGCCCAGTGCTGGTTGAACAAAGTACAGGAAGACCCTACGCAATTTTTTCCCTGTACTTAGTCATCCAGGACTGGGTTTGAAAAGTCCGGAGCTGGTTGTGTTTTGGGGGTGGACCTCACGTCAATTTTTTTTAACTTTCAACTATTTGTTTGCTTGTTACAGTCAGATACATGCAGGCATCTCATTGATGTCTGCATGTACAGTATCTGTGTGAGAACGAACTGCTCATGCTGAAAGTCAAAGCATGAAACAGTTCAATGCTGTCGGGGATTTGCAGTTCGGTTTGAAGTGGGATTTGCCGTTCGATTTGTACATGAAAAGAAAATTGAAGATTATTATTTTTCTTATTAAATTATGGAAACAATAGCTATGTAAATGGCAGTAAGATTTCATGGACAAATCTGCAATTTGGTGGGGATTTTTGGAAAAAATATATTTATCCAGTTAAGTGGTCATATAAATGTTAATACATACAGTATATAAGCTATTTTTAAAGGTCCACTAAAACTAATATATAAGTTGACATACAAAAAAGCAATACTAATGAAGCCTACTGTATAAAAATATAGAAAAAAAAAGTTTCAGGAGCTCATCATAATGGAAAATTAGGTAATGACATGTTGGGAGTTGTATTTCTTTATACATCAGCCAGATTCCACAAGCCATTTTATTGATTTTAAATAAAAATAGATGATAACGTAGAAAAATAGCTTACAGTTCACTCAACTGTAAATCTATAATGTGTAATATAATGTCAAACATATCAATGGAAACATATACATTTGTCAAAGTTTTCAGTAATGGTGGATACACACCTAGCAGATATATCTGTAGATGATGGTCGTTCGTATACACTGAACGACCATTATCTTCCAGGCAGCCACGTGTCCGTCCCCGTACACACTAGCCGATGGACAGAAGTGTCTGCAGATTTATCTGTCCATCGGCTGTGCAGCACAGCCGACAAGATATCTCTGTGAACGATGTCGTTCACAGACATATCCCTGGTAAGGCGCATATCCAATACACAATATAAATGAACGATTGAACGATAACGACATCATTATCATTCAATCGGTCATTAATCGTGCAGTGACTATGCCGGCAACGACAAGTGATACACGCTCCCGCTGGTCGTTGTCGGCATCTGTCATTGTCTGAACATACTGCCCAACCTGACGATATCATCAGGCTGTGCAGGTTCAGGAATGATGGAGGGTGCCTGCACTGAACGACATATCGTTCAGTGTGGGAAAATTAATCACTGCACAGTATAATGAACGATTGAACGATAATGATGTTGTTTAATCATTCATACATCATTTAGTGGATATGTCCCTGGCACCAGATATATGGACCCAGCTTAACTCTATATTTAACTCTCTTGTAACTTGTAAATTAGCTTTTGTGTACCGTTGTGTAACAGTTTTGGCAATAAAAATTCTATTTGAATATCTGTTGACATTAGCACAGTGGTAATCTTTGATCTTTCAAACTTTGTCACAATTCTAATAATAAAAAAACTTTCATACTGAAAATGTGTCAAACACAGCAACACACAAGTAAAAGTGTGATGGGGGTATCCACTTAGCGATTTTACCAAGCGATTGCACAATATTGACGTCGTTATCGTGCAATTGCTTGCAAATCGTGCTTACAAATCGCACATGCATCAGGCATGTTTTGGTTGGAAACGACCAGCGATGCGCGTGCCCCCTGGTCGTTTCTGACATCTATCATCGCCCGTACATGCTGGTCAACCTGACGATCCTGTCAGGTTCAGCATGTGCGGGGATGATGGATGTGCCTAGACTGAATGAGTGAACGTTCTGTCTAGGCACATCACTAGACATGGAAACGACAGCACGATTACAATGTCGTAATCGTGCTGTCGTTTCCATGTCTACTAGTGGATACGCGGCTTAACAATTCAACCAACCAACACATTTATTTCTTTGACAAAGAGAAAGCAAACAGAACAAACACAGTAAGTCAATTGTTAAACAATTGAGAATGTTTTGCAGGTCGGGAACCTGGGATAAACAGATTACATATAAAAAAGTAAATATTAGACCACACATCTGGTTCATCACTACAGTTTCGCTAAATCTAGGCACTAGATCTTTGTTCAAATTACAGACAAGGTCACCAGCTGGGACTTAACACTCAATTCAATTATTTTATATTGTACCTGCAGGCTCTATTCCAAAGTGACTCTAGAATAATCAGACTTTACTCAATAGGCAATCAAAATGAAATTATTTCTATAAGTACAACAAGGTTACAGACTTGGTAAAAGTCTGTAAAGCATAGATTTAAAAAAAAAAAAATCTTGTTTTTTTTCTCCTTCTATTAAAACTCATACATATTGAACACGGTTATTGAAAAATATTATGTATTATTTACATTTCCTGGCAGAATTTAGTGATACTCCAGGTTTTCTCTGCAGAACTGGAGGTATCATTATCAGCAGGGCTAGACGCCAAGCTTTGCCCCCCTGAATGAACATTTACTAATGGGGGCAAGCTGTGATTACATGAAGGATAGCTTTGGGATTAAAACTGTCAAATACAGTGTTTATAAAGACCATTAGAACTCATGAAAGGCATGCATAGCCATGATGTTCCATTGTTTCATAAAATTGTCATTGTTTCCTGAAAGATTCTCCTCACTTAAAGGTGTCACACAATTGTAGTTGCTAGACACAATAATTATCACCTGCACTGATGTCATAGTTTGTTTTTAGACTTAACTTCACGTTCAGGTTATTCTTAAAGCTGTTGTATGTTTAACTTTGTCTCTTTTAGAACCAAGTGACACGCATGTGCCTCTATACACAAAATTCAGGTGGCCAAGTGCATGCCCCTGTTTAACTAAAGTAATACTGTCCTGCTCAGTGTAACAAGAGCACATCCAAAGTGCACATGTGATTTTGATGCACTTTTCATTCAGTTTGGATATCCTTTTAATGTGTTAGGCAGGACTTAGATTGAATGGAGCCCTGCTGACTGGATGGAAAGTGCATCTAAAGTGCGTTAAAGAATGCATGTGCACTTGAATACAATGAATGGAGTCCTTCTCTTCACACAGTGAATCAAAAGTGCTTTTGTGCACTTTTCAAACCTTCAGCAGGGCTCCATTCTATTGACATCCTGCTGAATGCATGAAAAACACATTTCCCTGCTCATGCATAGTTCAGATGTGGCAGCACACAAATATCAGTGACCTGGAAATGATTACAATAGGTGCTGTAGCCCTAGTGTTACTTACCTAAAAAATATTTTGGATGTTTATGACACTGCAGTGTGTGGAATGTAATGACTGCATTGCCATGGTTGCCAGATTAGTTATTCAGAGTATATTTCATTCCATCTGCTTTCCTGTTGCCATAGCTGTGGACAAATCTACAATAACAGCCACCAATGCCCATATATAGTCAGACGATGGCAAACGATCAGAACACATGAGTTAGTGATGGGGCACAGGCAGGGGCTGGCTGGCAACTTTCAGCCAGGGGGCAGACACAAGCAAGTGGCCCAGTTTTTCTACTAGCAAATGCAATGTAAAATTTGGCGTGACATGGTTTCCGTAATGTGCATGTGGTTTAAATAGCAAATGAAGTATATGAGGGTAAAATTGTTATGACAAAGAGCTATAAATAAATACCATATATTGAGTGCATCTCATGGGGACTGGGTTGAGCAGCTGTGCCCGGCCCTTTATTCCGCCTTCCTCTAAAGCTCCGTCCCACAGTGTGTGTGTCTGACCCGGACAAAGCAGGGCGCAATTCATCAATCACAAAACGAGCAGGGTGCATTTCACAGTTAACAAAACGGGCAGGGCATAGTGCCCTGCTAAAAGTACCTAGTGGGAACACTAATATGTGCATACATACAGACACATTAAGTCCACACACATGCAGGGGAATTCAATTCAAAGCGATGTTGAATAGCCCTGGGAGGGAGCTCTCGAAACTATTCAACGCGATGTTTAGTCGGGCTAAAGGATTTCTTCTCGCACCCCCCTGGGGATGCGAGGAGAAATCTTACAAAAGTGCCGGCTGACACTTTAGTCGCAGAATGCTGGTTCTCGCGATTACATACCTAAGTTAGGTGGCGAGAACCGGCATTCTCCGACGTAACAGCGTGCTGAACTGAATAGCTCCGCGAGCTCCCTCCCGGTCCTATTCAGCATCGCAGTGAATTTAATGCCGCCCATGGACATTATAAAGTACAAAACAACACCCCCCACCTTACAAAGTTTATGCCACACTGACACATATAACTTGCCAGTGTATGATAGATAGATATGAGATAGGTAGATAGATAGATAGATAGATAGATAGACAAACACTGTATATAAGCCCCACCCTCCACTTACCTGGTTTCTAAAAGTGTAGAGAAGACAGGAAACAGGATCTCCTGCACTTTGGAGCACTCCTCACCTCTGCCCTCACTGTCTCTCTCCTCCCTGGGTGCCATAAAGCCTCTTATTCATCTCCGCTTCCCTGACAGACTCCCCGATAAGCCCCGACCCCTTTTTCCACTTTCCAGCCTCTATGGTTCCTGGGAATGTAAACCTGGCTCCCCATTGGTCGACAGTGGCCATTTCTTTGTAGCTTAGTATGGGGGCAGCCATTTTTTATTAGCCTCTGTAACTTAGATCTCACTCGCAGCGTAGCTGGTCAGCCCCTGTCAGATCTGAAGCATAGTCTGCCAGACATGACAGTACTCTCTTCCACAGCCAGGCGGCCATCAAATACTAACAATGTACCAGCCCGGGGGGCAGATGGCACCCTGCCCCCCGGCCCAGTATGCCACTGGGCACAGGATTTCTCTGGTAGGATTTGTGTGACATCATACCAGGCAGTTTAGGGCACTTATTGATTCGTATGCCTTCAATTTTTATGCATTCATAGAGAAGGAAGGGTAGGAGAAAATATACCTCAAGCATCATTTACTGTTAAAATTAAAAAAAAAACCCATTCTAAACCAGTGGTTCCCGAACTGTGCGCCACGGCAACCTGGGGTGCCTCGGGACACTTGCAGGGGTGCCTCCGGTTGGTGGTCCAGCACCATACCAATTCTTTATGGTCAATGTAATGTAAATATGTGGACAAACAGAAGCACAAACCTATCCACCACCATATAACTGAGCCTAAGGATAACAGGTAAGTACAATTTACTTCACTTTGCTACTTTACTACATTTTTTTTCTGAATTTCTCAATAACAAATATTTGGCTTAGGGGTGCTATGAAAACAATGCTGATACTCAAGGGTGCCGTGATTCAAAAAAGTTTGGGAACCACTGGTCTAAACCATAAAACCAAACACAAAAGAAAAAAAACAAAATTTTAGCAGATTATACAGTGTGACAATCAGGCAATTAGTCCAGCAATGCAGTGTGTGGCCTGATCATGGCACCTCTAAAACTAAACTTGATCAGCTCATTTTCAGACACGTAAACTGTGGAGTACACAGATTACTGCTCTTGGCCTGTGAGTCCTGTCATCTTACTGACACATTAACTGACCCCAACTATGCTCGTAGTGGTACAACCACTCAGCCCAAGGAATTGAACAGTGGGATCTTATCTAATTTGACCACCTACACAAATCAAACTGAACACTCATCCAGTTGCTTGACTCATGTACATTGTACATAATATGTTTTAAATACGATACTGGAAGGAGGCACAATAGCCAATAGCAGTACTGTATCTAGGAACCCAGGTGACCCAGCAAAGTGAGTGACTTGACTGAGCAACATTATAATGCACTTCTGGGCCACAACAACATGGAGGCTCCAGGAGCTAGTGGTAAATGGCAAGACTGGGATAAATTGCGGACAGCCTTTCCTGGTGTCAGACAGCACCAATTCTCTCTACCAGTGCCTCAGGAGAATGCTATCTTGGCCAAGAGGTAGTCACAAGATCAGCGTGGCAAACTTGTAAAGAGTAAAAGGAAGTATGAACAACTCCCATACACTGCTTTGAAAGTGTCAGCCAGCAAAAATATAATTTCTAAATTCACTGAATGCTTGAAATGACTGCATTGTATCTGTATGTCACAGCTTTAGAACCTGACAGAGAAGCAACAGCTTTAATACACCCACATTCTGATGGTAGAATTGTAAGACCTACACTATAAGACATCATTAATGACAGCCACGTTAATGGGCAGTTATGGTTAATTAAAGGTGATGCTTGTAATAACTTTTCCATACATTGGTAACAGAGAAGGTAATGAAGAATTTTATGTATAATATATATTCCCCACACTGCTAAATTAATTGGTGAGGGCAATATGCAATGGCTCTCTCTTTACAATATAAAATGCACAATTTGCAGCCAGCAAACTCATGGCCTGTAAATATTCAGCATGACCTCCACACTAAGCAAGCTGTTACAGTATGCCAACAGAGCTGTATTAAGAATTGTCAAAGAAGTCAAAATGCTTTGGTCTACAGCTTAGTACAATTAGTGGATATATATGTAAAACTGCAGGTACCTTCTGCTCTTGTATATACACTTCAGCTTCATGTGAAGTTCTTGAAATCTGGAGAGCACAACCTTTAAGACATCTATTATTTTATTGCAATTAAACCTTGATACAAACAATTAATCTAATTTATCACTAAAATATAACAATGACACCACTGCGATGATTAAAGGTCACAGCTTTTATTAATTGTAATGACCAAATTTTACCTGAAGAATGGTAGAAAAGAAGATGCTACCAAGAACCATCTCTAGCCAATTGATTATCTTAAAAAATTGGGGGTGTGACAAGAATCACATATACTGGGTAAAATCCAACAGATGTGTATTTGCTCACCACAGGCAGGAATACAGGACAGTGCAGTGTTCACAGACAAGATGTTACAGGATGGGACACAGAACCTTCCAAACAGCAATACATATCTTTTTAGTGGAGTCACAGGTCCAGGATCCCTAACACTAGTTACCCCCGGGCCTATAACCCGGGCGACTACTTCACCATCACGATCAGTTTCCCAGTGTCTCTGCAGTTCTTTTTTTACCAGCCTCACACAGGTGTCTGTAAGCAGCTGCCTTTCCAGACTCAAACTTACATACACAAACCCTGGCCTGGATCTGACAACCTGCAGTTTTACCACTATGTCAGATCTAAAACGCCCCCTTCCCTCTATAAAGGCATAACCCCCGCTGTGTAGGATTCACTACCCTTTACTATAACACAGTATGAAAGCTCCACAAAAAAAATGCCCTCTGTCCCTCCGCAGAGGTAGTACACACCCACTGTTCTTCAAAAGGGTAAGTGCCACACAATGTCCACTTATGCCACATGTGGCCGCTGGCTAGTAGTGCTTTCCCACCTTCTGAGCTGTGCTTAAAGTTATTAAAATAATTAGCAAGACAAACAGACAGATAATAACAGAGGCTTTGTGTTGGTAGGTGAGACTTTCAAACTGAAATGAGGCTGAACCAAATTCAAATCTCCCCTTAAATAGCCCCCTTAAAGGTATATGCCCCAAACAATTACAACAATTAACCAATCAAGAAAAATCAAAATAAGAATCTGCCAAGCAACAGGTTCCTAACCAATAACCAATTACAAAAAAATTAGGCCTATTATATATCCTCATGCCTATACAGCCCTCATGTTGCCCGGCTACATCTACACTTGCTGCAAGGTTTAAGGCCAACAAGACTGGTCAAGCATTAGCACTTCCCCTGATCACAGAACAAACAGGAAATGGATCTACATACTGTATTTTAGTCAAAGTATTGATAGACTCCATGGGCAAAATTTACTGAGTGGCGGGTTCTAAACACCGGCGGTTTGATGGCGGGTTCTAATCCCCCGGCTTTGGTGGTGAATTGGTGGCAGTTTCTAAATGACAGCCCTGTTCTATTCTATTCTAAAACTTGTTCTGACAGCTGTTTTGCAGCGGTTTTGGCCTTAGTAAATCTGGAGATAGCAAAACCGCTGCCAAACCGCCGGGGATTAGAGCCTGCCGCTTAGTAAATTTTGCCCTATATCCCCATCAAACCAAATAAGCAAGTTCTTCACACAGAGAGAAAGGTGGATAGGTTTCATATAGTTATAACTCCTATCCAAAAAGTCACCAATTCACAGTGCTTCAAATAAATACAATTATTTAATTGAAAAGTATACACTTAGACTTTATTCATGGCCTTAATGATTAGCAACTGGTTGGAAATGATTTATGGTCATGTTATGTATAGTAGCAAAATCTCTTTATTGCTGGGGCTGTGGGTTTATTTAAGGTGGGGGGGGGGGAGAATCCTGGAACATTTTCAAGATTTTCACTGGTTGCTTAGAAACAGCCTTAGTCTTGCTCCATTATAGCTGATAAAGTGAACGTTATGTATTTATGCATTAAACAAAATGTGTTGTGAGAGATCACATTGAGCCAGTAGAGCAACAACTTTTATTTTGGACATATATTTTTTTAAGCACACTCATCTTTAGGATCAGTAGGCTTAGAATATTGTAAAGTTATCTGAAAATCACAGTGTATATTTCTATACACTCAATTCTTATTATAGACTCTATAGATGAAGCCGTCTTTAAAACATCTATTACTCAGTTGTTCAATCACTAGATAACATCAGCTGTATACAGTAGATTATTATCACACTTTATCCACTAAAGTGAATGGGGATTAACAGTGGCAGTCACTGGCATGCATCATGATAAAGAGCAAGAACTGCAATTGTCTTCTCCATTTGTAATTGTGCTAAAGCTTTGTACAAGATTACATTGATAAACCTACAGTAAATGAGGAAAATGCTTGAGCCTGGATCCCTGCGACTAGCTACAAGTGTTAATATATTTCATTAAAGAAAAAAGTAAGATTGGAACGGTT
Source organism: Taudactylus pleione (assembly GCA_031769625.1). NCBI lineage: Eukaryota > Metazoa > Chordata > Amphibia > Anura > Myobatrachidae > Taudactylus > Taudactylus pleione. The sequence goes on along the minus strand of JAUIMM010000081.1, from coordinate 6,270,041 downwards.
GTATAATATAAGCATAGTTTATGTGCAGGGTGTGAAGTTTTGTAGAACTGGCATAGAATCACTTATTCATTGTTCTGTAACATATAATAACCAATTTCATCCAAAAAAAAATAATCTACAAAAATATGTACTGGAAGCAGTAAATGCAGCAAAAAAGAAAATAAATAAAACAAATGTCAATTAAACATCCACTGGTGTTCTTCATTCCAAACCAATGAGGCACCAAAATGAATAGCATATGTTGTGTTTATCCATATTGAATTATTGACTGCTGGCTTTCATTTTTCTAACCACACAGATACAATAAATGTAATGTACTGATGCAAAATTGGGCTGATGCTGCTCAAACTGGTTTTTGAAATTGTTTAGGAATGTTGAAATATTACACAATGGCCACTTTCGCTAACTTAAGCTAACAATATATAGGCGCAATGAATGAAAATTATAAAAAAATACATTGAAAAAAGATACTGAGCCAATAATCAACAGGTGCAGATTCTAGAATTGGTCTCATCTGTACAGTATGTGTCCAGACGAGACAGAAGAACAGGGTATCTCAGAATCTTCAGCAGTTCTGTCACAAAGCCTATAATTTATAACAAGGTCATTTATGTTTTAAGAGCCAACATTTATAAATATTTTGCATGCAAAAGCTTTTCACTAATTTTCTTGTCCTTCTGTTTCAGACACCAGGGGGAAGGTCCATATATATATATATATTAGGGATGTGCAGGCTCGGATAGGTTCGAGTTTGCACGTGGAGTTCGGATTTTTCCCTCCAAAAAAACGGTACTCAGAAAGAGGCAAAACGTCATCTTGCATGGACGAACATCATCATTCCTTGACAAAAGTCCAGGAATGATGATGTTCGTCCGTGCAAGATGACGATGGAAGCCCTCCTCCCACTAAAAAAATCAAACGAATTAAGCTGGCAAAAGCACAGCGAAGAACTTTGCGTTCTAAGAAGATATCACAAATCCCCAAGGAGAGTCCAAGTGTGGTGGTGGTTGCGATGCCTGACCTTCCCAGCACTGGACGGGAAGAGGTGGCTCTTTCCACCATTTGCACGCCCCCTGCAAGTGCTGAAAGGAGCACCCACAGTCCACTTGCTGATATGCAAATTGAAGATGTCACTGTTGAAGTACAACAGGATGAGGATACTGGTGTAGCTGGCGCTGAGGAGGAAGTTGGCGAGGAGGATTCTGATGGTCATGTGGTTTGTTTAAATCAGGCTCCGGGGGAGACAGTTGTTGTCCGTGGGATGAAAAAGCCCATCACTGTCATGCCTGGGCAGAAGACCAAACATTCCACCTCTTTGGTCTGGCAATATTTCTATCCAAATCCGGACAACAACTGTCTTGCCATATGTACCATATGTAAAGGTGGGATTAGTAGGGGTAGGGACGTTAACCACCTAGGAACATCATCCCTTATATGGCACCTGCAGTGCGTTCATAAAAAGTTACTGTCAAGTTCAGAAACTTTGGCTAAGACCGTAAGCAGTCCAGGGACACCTAAATCCCATTGTCCTGTTGTATCCAAGCGCCTGCAAACCACACCGTCAACTCCCTCCTCGTCAATTTCCTCCTTAGTCAGGATCGGAAGTAGTCCTGCAGGCCATGTCACTGGCATGACTGACTCTTCTATCCGGGATTCCTCCGGAGGATCCTGCATTGCTACGCCTCCTGCTGCCGCTGCTGCTGTTGCTGCTGCTGGGAGTCGTTCATCATCCCAGAGAGGAAGTAGGAACACCACTACTTTTACTAAACAATTGACCCTCCAACAGTCCTTAGCGAGGAGGATGAAGTACGACAGCAGTCATCCTGAAGCAAAACGTGTAACTGAGGCCTTGACTGCTATGTTGGTGTTAGACGTGCGTCCGGTATCCGCCATTAGTGCAGTGGGATTTAGACAATTGATGGAGGTAGTGTGTCCCCGGTTCCAAATCCCGTCTAGATTCCACTTCACTAGACAGGTGATACTTAGACTGTACAGAAACGTCAGAAAAAGTGTCCTCAGTGTCCTGAAAAATGCCGTTGTACCCAATGTCCACTTAACCACGGACATGTGGACAAGTGGAACAGGGCAGACTAAGGACCATATGACTGTGACAGCCCACTGGGTAGATGTATCACCTTACGCAGCAACAGCAGCAGCATCACCAGTAGCAGCATCTCAGAAACGCCAGCTTGTTCCAAGGCAGGCTATGCTGTGTATCACCGGTTTCAGTAAGAGGCACACCGCCGTCAACCTCTTAGAGAAACTGAGGGAAATCATCGTCCAGTGGCTTACCCCACTTAGACTCTCCTGGGGATTTGTGATATCTGACAACGCCACCAATATTGTGCGGGCATTACATCTCTGCAAATTCCAGCACGTCCCATGTTTTGCTCACACAATAAACTTGGTGGTGCAGAATTTTCTGAAAAGCGACAGGGGCGTGCAGGAGACGCTTTGGGTGGCCCGAAAAAATTTTCTGGCCACTTTCGCCATTCAGCGACTGCGTGCCGAAGACTGGAGCACCAGCAAACACTCTTGAACCTGCCCCGCCATCACCTGAAGCAAGAGGTTGTGACGCGGTGGAACTCAACCCTCTATATGCTTCAGAGGACGGAGGAGCAGCAAAAGGCCATTCAAGCCTATACATCCACCTATGACATAGGCAAAGGAGGGGGTATGCACCTGACTCAAGCGCAGTGGAGAATGATTTCCGTGTTGTGCAAGGTTCTCCAGCCCTTCGAACTTGCCACACGTGAAGTCAGTTCAGACACTGCCAGCTTGAGTCAGGTCATTCCCCTCATCAGGCTTTTGCAGAAGCAGCTGGAGAAAGTGAAGGAGGAGCTAAGATGGAGCGATTCCGCTCGGCATGTGGGACTTGTGGATGAAGCCCTTCATTCGCTTTGCCTGGATTCCATGGTGGTTAATCTGTTGAAATCAGACCACTACATTTTGGCCTCCATGCTCGATCCTAGGTTTAAAGCCTATGTGGTGTCTCTCTTTCCGGCCGACACAAGCCTGCAGAGGTGCAAAGACCTGCTGGTGAACACACTGTCAGCTGAAGCGGAACGTGACACGTCAACAGCTCCTTCTTCATTTTCTCCCGCAACTGGGGCTGCCAGGAAAAAACTTAGCTATCCTAAGCAACCCGCTGGCGGTGATGCAGGGCAGGCAGGACCAAGTTTGGACATCTGGTCCGGACTGAAGGACCTGGCAACAATTTCTGACATTACTACTGTCACTACATATGATACTGTCACCATTGACAGAATGGTGGAGGATTACATCGGTGACAGCATCCAAGTAGTCATGTCAGACAGTCAATACCTGTACTGGCAGGAAAAAGAGGCAATTTGGAGGCCCCTGTACAAACTGGCTCTATTTTACCTGAGTTGCCCCCCCTCCAGTGTGTACTCCGAAAGAGAGTTTAGTGCAGCCGTGAACCTTGTCAGCGAAAGGCGTAGGAGGTTGCTTCCACAAAATGTGGAGAAGATGATGTTCATAAAAATGAATTATCAACTCTTCCAGGGAGACCAGGCTCCAGAACGTACAGAGGGACCTGTGGTGGTGGATTCCAGTGGGTACGAGTTAATACTCTGTGAGGATGAGGATGTACACAACACTAAAGAGGGTGAGGAATCGGTGGATGAGGAGGATGAGGACTACATCTTGCCTCCGTAGAGCCAGTTTGTGCAGGGACAGATTAATTGCCAGCTTGTTTTGTGGGTGCCCAAACGAACCAATCATTTCAGTCACAGTTGTGTGGCAGACCCTGGCACTGAAATGATTGCTTAGTTAAAGTGTGCATGTCCTGTTTATACAACATAAGGGTGGGTGGGAGGGCCCAAGGACAATTCCATCTTGCACCTCTTTTTTTTCTTTGCATTATGTACAGTTTGGGGCCTAGTTTTTCAAACTGCCATCTTGTCTGCCACTGCAGTATCACTCCTAGATGGGTCACGTGTTTGTGCCGCCCACTCGTGTCACTTAGCATAGTCATCCAGCTACCTCGGTGCAACCTTTTGGACATAAAAACACTATTGTGAGGTGTGAGGTGTTCAGAATAGACTGGAAATTAGTGGAAATTAAGGTTATTGAGGTTAATAATAGCATAGGAGCAGAAAAACCAACACATTCTGTGATTTTAGCTGTTTTTATGCTTTTTTAAAAAAAAATACAGATCCAAAACACAAAACCCAGAACCCAAAACACGGAAGGGTGGTTTTGGCAAAACCAATCCAGATCCAAAACACGAAGAAAGATCCAGATCCAAAACCAAAACACAAAACACGAAAAGTGGCCGGTGCACACCCCTAATACACACACACAGGGGCGTAACTAGAACTTTTTGGGCCCCATAGCAACATTTTTAAGGGCCCCCCCAACTTAGGTCTTACACAATGCGCACAGTAGTAGTTCCCCTAAAACAGTAAATGCCCACTTGTACTGGTGCCCCTTATGCAATGCCCACTGTAATGGTGCCCCTGATGCAGTGCCCCCAGCAGTAATAATGCCCCCTGTGTTAATGCCCCTAAAAGTAATGCCCCCTGTAGTAGTGCTCCCTGCAGTGCCCCCAGTAGTAAAGGCCTCTGTATTGCCCCCAGTTGTAATGCCCTTGTAGTGCCCCCAGTAGTAAGGGCCCCTGTAGTGCCCCCAGTTGTAGTGCTCCCTATAGTGCCCACAGTAGTAAGGCCCCTGTAGTGCCCCCAGTAGTAAGGCCCCTGCAGTAAGGCCCCTGTAGTGTCCCCAGTAGTAAGGCCCCTGTAGTGCCCCCAGTAGTAAGGCCCCTGTAGTGCCCCCAGCAGTAAGATCACAGTAGTAAGGCCCCTGTGGTGTCCCCAATAGCAAGGCCCCTGTAGTGCCCCCATATGATGCCCCCAGTATTAAGGCCCCTGTAGTGCCCCCAGTAGTAAGGCCCCTGTAGTGCCCCTAGTAGTAAGGCCCCAGTAGTGCCCCCAGTAATAAGGCCCCTGTAGTGCCCCCAATAGTAAGGCCCCTGTAGTTCCCCCAGTAGTGTGGCTCCTGTAATGCCCCCTGTAGTGCGGCCCCTGTAATGCCGCCAGTAGTAAAGCCCCCCCCACGCACACACATACACACACACATTATAAAAAGCAACACTTATCTTAAACCCCGCTCCAGTGCCTGCTGCCATCCGTCCCCGGTGCCCGCTCCTCAGAACTATGGGAGTGACGTCATGACATCACTCCCATTGTGCACTGCGGGACCTGGAAGACGGAGCTTAGGAGTGAGCTCCGTGCTCCGCAGCCGCCGAGGGGGGGTTGGTCAGGAGGTGGCTGCCGTCGGAGGAGGGTAGAGAAGGAGCCGGGTGCTCTCTGTGGTAACACAGTCTCGGTGGGCACCTGGAAAATGGAGGGGTAATCGGATGGCCGGGCGCCCTCTAGTGGCCGGCTCACCTAGGAAGCTGCCTAAGCTTGCCTAGTGGAAGTGCCGGCCCTGTGGCCAGCACCACCCTTGTAGACTCTGGGCACTAGAGTGTGCCCAGAGTCTATAGCACATGCGCAGGTCACCGGGAAAATGGCCGTGGCGGCCATTTGTCAGCTGTTTTTACAGCGCAGACACCGGCGCCAACGTTCCAGAGAGTTAAGTATACTATGGGTGCAGGGTGTGTGGTGCTGGACCCCCTGGACCCAGGGGCCTGTGTACAATAAATACGCCCTTGTCATTTACGTTGTATAAGCCAGGGGTGCACTCCCTCCCTCCCACTGCTCTGCAAGAACTGCAACAACTGCCAGCAAACGGCTGGGTGAGATTATCAGCAGAGAAAGTCTGCTAACAGTGAGTCTATGGGCCTTCTTCAGAGATGTGCACTAATACGATGATCGCAGCTGCCAGGACCCAATCAGGCTGCGATAAGCTTCAGCTACTGCAGCCTAGCCAAAGGAGCGACCATCAGCTGCTATGGCTGAAATGGTGGGAGTGCAGATGTCTGTTTCCTACAAACACCATCGGCTGCATTTGCATTCGAGATGGCTGGAATTGCACAGCCCATCTCTGAATCAGGTTCTATATACGGGGGAGGTTGAGCAGAGCACAGAGCGGTATTCTCATCTTGAAATTACCTGCATCCCACAGTTTGTTGAATTTCTGCCACTTTATAATTAATTAAACAAAGGAACCTCGGTGTGCTATATAATAAGCATTTTTGGATGATCGGTGTGACTTTGCAGTTGCTATTTATTTGGATGAACTATTGGCATTAGTTATCCAACTGTAATTAAAAACTTGCTTTGGAACAAACAATTGCCCTAAAGTTGGAATTGCAAGTATAAATCTGACTGCAGAGATATTAGTTACTCTTAAGGAGCAGCATTTAATATAAACAGGAGAGAAGAGCTTTATATATATTTATATAAACATTGTTTCTAATGCTGGCCATACACGCTACAATTATCGGGACAATCCGCCCGATATCGGCAGATCTCTGCGATAATTGTAGCGTGTGGGGGGGCGACAGAGGGTTAAATATTGCTCGGTCGGGCATGCTGGATTGTCCAGCATGCCCGTCCGATGCGATATTTCCCGTTAAACTGTCGGCCGCATCGGGCAGTGTATGCCCAGCGCAGCCGACAGACAGACATTTCCTGTGTTCCTTCCTACAGAAGGAACAGGGAAATGTCTCCTCCCCCGGGGGCGGAGCACGGATGTCGGGCTAATACACTGTGAGATTTCTCTCACAGTGTATGGCGGCGACATCTGCGGCTGGCAGGCTGCCAGATAAAATGTCTGTCGGTCTGACAGACATTTTATCTGGCAGTGTATGCCCAGCATAAGTAAGTAATTTATTTACTGCACCTGAATTTTATTGTATGTACAGTACCTCTAAAGGAGGTATAGTGTTTGCCCTAATATACGAACCCTGGAATGTTGTGGGCTCCGAATGAGGGCAAAAGCAAATTACTTTAAAATAAATAACTACAGTATGTAGTTGCACAATTTTTTTGTGCGACAGAAAATACTGAAAAAACCACTATATGGCTATAAAACGGTAGTATTTATTTATCTCTACAAAATACTTCAGTTAACTGCTGTGTTCAATCATTCACTACAGCATTTACATGAATATTGTTTTTTGCTGCACTATTGTAAGATGTTAAACTATTCAACTATAACAAAGTTATATAAAGTGCAAGATAGTGTTTTAGCAATATAAAGATATAAAACACATAAAATGACACTTCTAAACCAATAAAATATTTAGCAACATCTGATACACAACAGCATAAACAATAAAATAAATGTGGAACTATCCAGCTAAAATCAGGACGGTTGAGAAGCATCCTTTCGACACAGTGCCTTAATAACCAATATTCATGTAAATACTGTGGCAGTCACCCAGTGGGCGTTTCTCACTGTTCGCATCAGATGTGACCCTGTCATGGAATGCCCAGCCTGGCGTACTGTAGTCACATCTGATGCGAGCACACCAGGCTGCAGGACTACCCATGCCTTACATGGTATATACTCTGAAGAAGCTAGTCAGACTCCCTTTTTCATGTATTAGTTAGTGTAAGAAACCGCAAAGATGTTGAAAAACCATTATTGAATCTTCATGGCATGGTTGAGCTGCTTAGATCTAGGAGAAAATATAGACCCATGCCACTTTAAAGGTGTCATACAGTATGAATATGATTTTTAAACTCCTTCACTGGATTATATAACTACTCAATGATACATTATTATTATTATTATTATTAATAAAGTAATTCACTGTCTTTAAGCTGCTGGAGCAAAGGCAGAATTGTATGTGGCCTAAACTTGATAGTATTACACCCCGACAGTGTCAGCGGCATCCTGATGGATGAAGATCCCGACAGGGTCGGTGTGTACCCCAACCCTCCCCCTGCCAACCCTCCCTTAGTGGTACCTAACCGTAATCTCACCCCAGTGGTGCCTAACCCTAACCTCCCCTCCTGTGGTGCCTAACCCTAACCCCCCCTTCTCGCACCCTAAACCTAACCATCCACAGGGCTGCCTAACCCTATCCTCCCCTTGGTGGTGCCTAACCCTAACCCCCCCTTCCCGTAGCCTAACCCTAACCCTCTCCGGGGGGGGGGCCTAACACTAATCTCCCCCCAAAGGTCCCTAAATCTAACCGTCCACCCCCAGCGGCTAACACCTAACATGTCCTGCTTACCTTCGTTCAGGATGACGGCTTTCAGGATTTCGGCATCGGGCTAAAGATAGGTGTCGGGATTTCAATGCCTATATTTAATACCGAGCCGGGCTTTCAACGCCAGGATTTCAACTGCCAGCATTCCGGCCGCCGGTAAATTAACTACATCCCCACCCAGTGGCATCTATTATTTCTCAGGATTATTCTTTGTTTTCCCCCATGGCTGTCTCCTTTTCCGATTTTTTTCTAGCCCAAATTAAAAGCAAACATGACTGTTCCTAACCTCCGGAGTAAAATTCCTTTATAAGTATGAACAAATCTGTCCACATTGAATGTCACTATTAAGCTTCACTGTCACAGTTAAGCTTGATTCCCACTGTGATACTGACACCTTCGAGATGACGCTCACACCGAAACTTTGGGTGCACAGTCTGTTTTATTAGTCTGGGTGGCAGACAACTTATACAAACAGTCTCTTTCTTGGAGATCCTTAGCAATAAGATTACATCGCCCATCTCATCAGACAGTTGGTCTGGAGTCGATCGTCAGCCCAAATCCAGCACTTTTTTAAATGTTAAGCACCACCTCAGCTCTATCCTAATTTGCTGTCATTAAGTCCATGTTTTTAATATCTTAAAGTTAACACTTCTCATTCTCTGTTTCCATATATAATTAAGTGCTAGGTGCTCTGTTTGGCTTGTATGACTGCTACTCATCCCTGTAGCCAGCAGTTAGAACTGATTCCACTCCAAAGGCATTCACTCTGTCACACTACCTCATAAAGGCTCATTCTTTACATGGTAAAGATGTATTAAATAGGGTTAGATGCAGGGCTTAAAGTGGTCCTGGAGAGGTGGGGGAGCTCATCTCCCCTGCCGTCTACTCCCCACCCCCCACCCTCACCACGCTAGTCTGACAGGCCAAAACAAGTGTGAAAACTGTTCTTTACACTAACACACACTATTATGTATAGGAAACTGTAAAGTGAATGGCGGGGGGCCTGGGGGCCGTCTAGGCCCCAGAAGCTTTTGGGGCTATGACAGTGTGAAATACACTTTAGATGCTTTTTTAGCACTCCTGCCATCAGCTGAGACTACAATGTTAGATCACTTAAAAATAACATAAAAAGTTCTATATCATCAGTGTTATTTTTCTGCCGAGCCTCTGAGTTTTTTTAGAGGTCCCCACAAACTAGTCTATGTCATTTGGATGCCTAATGTTTTTTTGCAACCCCTATGTATTGCCTTCGCTAGATTCTTTCCTTACCTATATGCTGGTTTCTCTGAAATGAGGGACCTCTGAAGAAATTAAGACTCCCTAGGCAGGCAGTGAGTGGCTCTCTTTTTGTAGAACTTCTGTGCAGGGACTTGGTGGAGGTGGAACTAGTGCCACCTACCATTAGACGTGACGGAACTCAGTTCCACCCCGTTCCTGCCCACTTTAACCCCTGGTTAGATGGAATGCTTGTTTATATAAAAAAATTTAGATGTTATTTATGGGTTTGATATGATATGTCGGCATTCATAATGTCGACATAGACCATGTTGACATTCATCAATAGACACTGATGAAATGTTGACATAATAGCATGTACCTTGTGGCCCAGTGGTCACTTACCCGGTCCAGTGGCAGCTATGTCTCCAGCGGCAACTTCCAGGTCTCAGCGGTCTTTTGACCATCAGTTCTGGTGCAGACCTGTACCAGTGTTTCGGTAAGTACTGTCCTCATAACCCTAATTCCTAACCCTAACCCTCCCTCTAGTGCCTAACCCTAACCTCCCCCCACAGCCTAACCCGACTGCCAACATTATAACAACTTTATGAGACTGTCGACATGTTGCCTGTTGACATTATAACAATGTTGACGTACCTGTCAACATTGTGGTGTCGCCAATAAGAATGTCGACATTCTTATTGTCGACCTAATCCCTATATCCCCTTATTTATCATGGGTTAGATACACTATTAGAATGTATCTTACAGCTCCTCTAATCTTACAGTTTAGAATAGATTTGCATAGAAATTCTTATGAACCACAGGAGAAAGATATGTTATCTACTATTGCAAAGCATAGAGAACTGGAAAATATACAGTAAAATACATAACTTTTATTTTGTTTAATAGCAGCCTACCAGCTGACCCATTTAAGTTGAATATAGGATAATCATATAATTTATGTTAGCACTGTGGGCCTCATTCTGAGTCGCCTGCAAGTCGTAAGGCGGATGCATCTTGTGGATAACAGCATCCAGCACATGTGCCATAGAAAGAGCTTAGCTTCTGCGCAGGCCTCTGGATCACGCAGACACACACGGACCGTGCAAAATGGTCTCCAGACACTAATGATGATGGCTGCGGACATAGAAACATTGGGCGGGATAGGCTTCCATATGCAGCCACTTGACGTTTTAATATACACGAGTGGATTCGCGCATTAGCTTAAGAAAATAAGCAGGCTACCATGGCCGAACGGAAAATTCCCCGCGGATGTGTCCTACTCATAATCAGGACCTGTGTGTAAATATTACTACCGGACCATACTGTACCCATCACAGATTCCTCGGTGCTGCGCTATAGTGTTGGAAATTACTATCTGTTATTAATGAAAATAAATGAGGTAGAAAACAAAAAAATCTAAGGTAAAACAGACACATTGCTCCCATCTGCAGTTTTATAACAAAGGTGTATGAATTATTTACATTTTCACTAGGATAAGCAGCATACATTTCATACATTTCTAACATCGCTTTCAAATACGTACTTTTGAATGTTATATTTTTCCAGACGGTGACGCACTGAGGCAGTAAGAAGAGTGTTTATTGGCACAATACAGTCAATGAGACACATAGTTTTTGTAACTCATAACTAAAATAATACTTACCTGAACATAGCATTGTGCTTCTAAGGGGCTCCCAGTACATATAATTCAGACACAGGGCCTAATTTACTAAGGATTGCAACTGCGATTGCAATAGTGATTACGCACGCAATCTCACTGCGATATATGCTAATCCTTTGCGATCGCTATGCCGCCACAGCCCTACATGAGGACGCCCACTTTACTATTTAGTGTGAGTTGAGGAATAGTGTATATGGACACATCTGCTCGGAAATGAAGTGTATCGCCTCATACAAGCCATTACAGACATTCATATTACTGATTCTATAATATATTCTCAGCTCTCCTGCAGCATCCCGTGCTGCCATTAAGCGCACAGAAACTTATTTGGCATATACTTAATGCCACAAAATTGTGGTACATTGGAAACAACAAACACCCTTCACTTATGTTGATTATTATTATACTAATATACAAAGTATAGTATATTGAGTATTCTCCATATTTCTCCAAATGGCTTCATGGATACCTGGCTCCCATGGGTGTCACATTTTGAGGACACTTCTAAACTGACATTATACTATAGACTTGACAGCGAATTATTAGCAACCTCAACTCACCATTCAGTTATTCACAGCAGCTTCAACGTTCTCAAGCAACTCCCTCTAGCCATTATCAGCTTGTCATATAGTGATACTCACTCTAGTGGGTGATACCCACACAATGAGGAATCAGTAGCGTATTTATAATGAGTGCAGGGTATGCAGTACACATGGGCCACTGAGTCCAGGGGGGCCACATCCTGCTCCCATTTTGTATTTTTACCGTTCCGGAGTTCCACGTCAGCGCTGCACAATTTGCTAGGAAAATGGTGCAGCCGACATTTACCCAGAGATTTGCTCATGTGCAGTACAGAACTCACTGGGAAAATGGCACAGATGCCATGATCCCTGAGACCGGGACATGCCAAAGTCTGCTTGCAACTTCACTGCGGTGCCAGAGTCTACTTGCAGCTCTACTGCCGAGAGAATAGGACCCGTGTGCAGCCTCTGCTCTCTTACTCTGCCCCTGTGAGGAACATTGGATTTGGATAAGGAAACTAAAGTGTTTATTTGTATCTGTTATAGACTTTCTTCTTCTCCACATCATTTACACCAGGTCATCGGGGCACATTTATCACAATCTGCATTTTCTAATGCGGATGTGATAATAAATTTACGTCTAAAATCGCAACGCGAAATCTGATATTTTCATGCAACTTTAGAAAGAAGCTCTTGCCGGGAGACAGACTTTGATAAGATCCTGTCCCGGAAAAGAGTTGGAAGCAGAGTGACAGCCTACGCTACTAGTCTGCTTGCTTCGGGTCTTCTATGGCTAATGCGTAGCCGTTAGCCAGTGCACACGTCATCAAGAGGCCAACTGAGAGGGCCTCTCCAAAACAATTACCAAGTAGCCTTTAAGCTACTATAGGCTGACGAAATCCTCTGATGTCATTTTATGCCGGGGTCAAGAAAATAAGTTGCTTTAAGATATTGCCCTTTATACATAAATATTCCAAAACCTTAATTCAACAGATATAGAAAATTCACAGAATGATGTTTCTGAAAGCTTTATGTGATTTTCTCTTTAGTACTATTGCCACAAAACACTAACAAGCAGAATTTTTGTTTAGACTTTGTTCACCAAAAAGTCATGTGAATCTGATGATTCAGGATGATGGAATAAGGTTCATTCTAAATAAGGAACAGACTTGACACCATTATCTGCTGACACAGGTACAGTTGTGCTCAGTGATGGAGAGACTACAAGAAAACATTTTATCCCTCCCAGAACCGTTATCTTGTCAGGCAGGATATGTCACCTCCATTATAGGATTACAGCTGCATTTCCCCAGCTAAGATTTCACTGTAGGAGAAAAAATATCTAATTCCCCATTAAAACTTTGGGATTTAAGTGGCATTTCCATTTCACAGAAGTCATGTTTTCCCAGTCTGTGTTTTTGCAACCAGTTTAAATATTGAGAATGCAATACCTCATTACCTAATTAAAACCAATCCAAATTGAAGTGGAATTTACACATTTGGAAATAATAACCTGAATAGACGTTCTGTTGAGGAAACATAACACACAAAAACCTAATTATATCAGTTATGCTGTAGTCTACTGTCAGAATATCAGCCTCCTCAAAATGACCAACAAGTTTGTATACTGGCCTGTGGCACATGAATGAAAAACATTCCAAACAATTTAAACCAGACTGAATCTATTTGATTATGTGTTTTAGGCGAATTACCCTTTGCAAAAGATATTTCACATAATGGGAGTAGTCCGAGAACAGTTCATTGACCTTTTATGAACCGTTTATACTACATAATTGTTTTGCGTTAAAGAGTCACATTTTCAAGCACCATTCTCTACAGGAGATTTACAAAAGAGGGAAAAGCTTGCCTTCAAATCTATTTGTTTCTATGCAGAAACCTTTCTTAATGACAGTATTCATTCGCCATTTCTTTCAGATGACAAAAAAGCATTGCTGAATAACCTCCTTGGAGATGGGGAGAGCTATGCAGATGCAGCCACTCACACTGCTTCAGTACAAGAATGTAAACAGCCTTATTTGCAATGTCCTTATTATGTCTACAGTGTGGTTATAATTTCCTATCTGAAGATGCTGCCAAATAGCAAAGAATGTGAAGACAACAGAGGCGGATCTGTCTGTTTTGCATGATGCTGTGAACACCATCAAGTGACCATGTATGTAACAAGATAGCAGGATGTTCTGTCCTCAGCTAATACATTACGCAAAAATGGAAACATGTGTAATTCATATACTGTACAAGAAATGTGGTAATTAACTACTATCCCAAGAGACTTACTACAGTATCTTACAGCCAAAGTTTTTTCAAGGTTTTTTTTTGTAGAGAATGTCAATGCAGAAAGCACCTTTTTAATTAGAAGCGTTTTTGTGAAGTTTTAGTAAACTTGCCTAAGCTAGGCTATACTGCCTGACCAAAAAACATAACACATTGACAAACTATTGCTGGACTTATTGAACAGTTAAGGGCTTGTCTGCCATTAGAAATCATGGAGACCAGTACAAACTAAACAGGCTTCCCCCCTCCATCTAGACCACTCTATCCTCCAGCTCAGCGGATGCGGTGGTGAAGCCCTGCCACTCAAAGCAAGTACATGTTGTGATGCCACCATCTCTCCATAGTATTGAAGGGTATCACATGCCCCATTGGGCTGCCAACAAGACCTCAAACTCTCCACATGCCATCAGACCTTCTCATATGCCCCTTACATGATTCTCAGACCTCCCCACATGCCATCATACTTCCCAAAGTGACCTATGTTTGTACATTAGACAACCCCACAAGCCATCAGATGTCCCCACAGCACACTTTAAAACTCCCCAGGCCTCTACACATGCCATCCAAATCTTTGTTAACATTTACAGACAGAGACTCCACCACCCGTTGTTACTGACTGCTCTAGTGAGGTGATGGCAATGATGTTATGTCACCATCACATAACTTCGACTTTCATTGGTGTGGGTGGGGTGAGCATTGTCTCTCCTCCCCCTGGCCTGGAGATTCCATTGCATGGGTCTTGTGGGCCTGCTGCCGCCCAGATGTGAATTAAGGCTTAGAGGACCTGTGGTCTAAAATTATATGTATATAGTGTTTGTTCAAGAAGAGAACACAGCACACACACAGTAGCAGGGACTGGGGGTCAAACACTACCCCGTCCTATGCTAATATCTTTATGGACCACTATGAGCAACACCATATTCTACCTAAATATGGCTCTAAAATTGCATATTACATACATTTACATACATTTCATTCTTAGTCAGAAACAGCAGTGATCTTAGTAGATATGATTGACTGTCTGAATTAGTTAGACAGTCCATTCAGCATTACATTCGATCTGCATAGAGAGCCAATGGATTTTCTTAATATAGCATTTTTAAGGAATCATGACAGATTATCTATTACAATATATTCTAAATCAACATTTTGGAATTCACCTAATCTCCTCCAGTCATCTGGTCCCAAAGAAAAATGTATCCATTTCTCAATTTATGAGGATTGTGCCGAAAAATTCTGATGAGATACTGGTGGAGAAACAACTGTAGATGAGACTAAAGATCTTTTTTCTAACACAGATACACCACGAATAGTATTGAGAGGTTCCTCACCGGGGCTCATTCTTGTTTCAATGGACAGAGATTGATTAATTCTGAACACAATACTATAGATAAACACATGTTACTAAATCTATTAAGAAAAACTGAACAATTGTCACCACTGATCAAGTCATTAAAATTGTTGGTTTGAAACCTCCACTTCTAAGCTGCATAGATGTCCTAATCTCAATAAACTACCTATGCACACTAATTGTAGACCTAAAAATGTGACAACACACATCTGACTACAGAATACATTTTTTTTAAAGGCTGCACTACCTGCAGAGTGATGTTAACAATTGGCAACTTTTTACATCCACATAGTGGCAAAAAGTGGGCAGCACAGACGGTGTAATGGTTAGCGTTACTGTCTCACAGCAATGAGGTCATGGGTTCAATTCCCACCATGGCCCTAACTGTGTGGAGTTTGTATATTCTCCCTGTGCTTGCGTGGGTTTCCCCCGGGTCCTCTGGTTTCCTCCCACACTCCAAAAATATACTGGTAGGTTAATAGGTTCCCCCCAAAAATTAACCCATGTGTGTGCGCATGTGGTAGGGAATATAGATTGTAAGCTCCACTGGGGCAGGGACTGAAGTGAATGGACAGATATTCTCTCTGTAAAGCGCTGCGGAATATGTGTGCGCTATATAAATAACTGGTAATAATAAATAATAATAAAAAGATATTGATAAAACTTAGACTGTGGGATATTTATCTGTGTCAGGGTGGTTGATTGAATGTTTAAATGCTATATTATATGATACAATGTCAGGAGCGCAAAATCGGAAGTTGTGCTTCTCTTCTGGTGGTTTTGCGTTCCAGTGTGTAGAGCAAACTATACAGTAGGTGATAGAGTTGCAGTCTTGTGACACTTTGTGTCACTTCTTATTGGTATATGATGTTACTTTTAACAAGGGTGGTGTCTGGTGCTAATTAACACAGGTATATATATATATATATATATATATATATATATTATCCTAGTGGTAGGTTACCTTGTTTGTTTTTCTGAGTTGGTCTTGGCAAAGTTCTTTGATGAGACCAAAAAGTTAACATGCTATACTTTTGTGATTTATTAAACTTTTTCATATGATGAGTGCCATCTAATTCTGTGACTATTATTGCATCCCTGTTTCTTGACTCGCTGAGGCCAGTTATACAGAAATAGTTGAAATTTGTACTATTATTGACACAACTAATTAAGTGAAATTACTACGACCATCACAACCAATTGTTTATTAACATGGGTATGCACGCTCCCGATTCCTGCACTATCCAATTAAAAAAAAACTGTGGGAAAAAAAGATGGAAATCAGCCTGTACCACTAGCAAACATTGGTTTGCATAAAAAAGTATACTATGGTACCAAAGAAAAATATTTTCAACTTTAAAAATTAAAAAAATGGCTGATAATTGCATTTTTTTTTTAAAGTAAAAACAAGTTATAAAGCAAACTTTTAAATACAAACAAAAATAAGAAAAAGTTGATAAAATGTAGAAGAAAAAGTGATTTGGAGGTAATTTGAGGGCACTTTTTATATAAAAGAAAAAAAAATCAATTATTGATTGTTTCATTAAATACTGTAATTAAATTTGGGGTGCATAAATTAACAAAAAACTTTATTTTGGCGCAATTTGAGGCCATTTTTTTCATACCATTAATGACATATAATTTCTGGTCTAATTAAGATCATTGTAAACTTCCAATTGCCTAATTAGTCATGGGGGGGGGGGGTATCCAAAGGTTCTGAAGCAAGTCCCAACATTTTTAACATAAAATAGGGATTTTTCTTAATTTTGCACCTGCTCTGAGGCTAATAAACTGTGTTAATCCCTATTGAAATTACTGCGGCTGAATTTCTTGCAGCCTATTGAAAAGGAGAAACCTCATGTCTGTGGGAAAATCCCTGTGCCACGGGGGAAAAAAATATTGCTCACACTTCAATATGCCCTTAGAGTGCTCTATATGAGTATAAATAAATATTTACATGAACAAAAGCAATTGCATGTCAGCCACCTTAAAGTCATACACTGTAGCCCAGACGGTGTAATGGTTAGCATTACTGCCTCACAGCACTGAGGTCTTGGGTTCAATTCCCACCATGGCCCTAACTGTGTGGAGTTTGTATATTCTCCCTGTGTTTGCGTGGGTTTCCTCCGGGTGCTCCGGTTTCCTCCCACATGCCAAAAATATACAGGTAGGCAAATTGGTTCCAACAAAATTAACCCTAGTGTGCATGTGGTAGGGAATTTAGGGGGCAGGGACAGGGACTGATGTGAATGGCCAAATATTCTCTGTAAAGTGCTGCAGAATATGTGTATAAATAAATGGTAATAAATACAGTAGTAATCATGTTTGTTCATTTTGTTATGTTTTCTTTATACTGTATCTCTGTTTTGTGTGATTTAGTGTGGGGCTGCGAACTCCAATTAACACAGTTTTATAGCCCAGGAGAACGTGCTCTGATAAGACTCTATGCTCAGATAGAACACTTACAGTGTGAAACAGCTGTTGGCAAAAGATCTACCTCTGTTTTGATAGTGTTGAAATACGTTAACTTTTTACAAATAAGAATGTTACACTTTGCTAGAGATTTATTTTGCCACATACTGTATAGAGCACATGGATAGTACATCAAAGGCAAGTGGTTGTGAATCTCAAATCCTTAACTATCTATCTGAAAGCTTAACTGTTAACCACATAGAGATATTGCGTAAATTAAAATCATATTGAAACTATGCAAAACTATTGACATCACTGTCAATAAAAGTACTATACATAGGTGTCCTCATACACTGTGGCTCAAGTCGCGCCAACAGACCCTCTTGGCATGCCAGGTCCTGCACAATTCGGTCATTCCAAGCGCCTTTATCGCTGAAAATGTGCCTCTTATTTGCATAATTAAAGCAACTGGAAGTGACACTGACCACTGGGGCTTGTGACATTTGTACATCTGTGTGCAATTGAGTCTGAATTTGTGTGAAAAGGGCACCAATGCAGCGGTTGTGTGTCACCTGCGACTTTGTATGTGTGTTATATCAATTCCTGTGTGATTAAATTTGCACAATGATAATAAGGCCACTCACAAAAACAGCTGCTTGTTTGAAAATAAAGGTAACAATATTTTTAATTCAATAATAATATGTATCTAAAACACCATAGGACCGAGAACTGTCAATCAATTGCAGTAAAAAGTTGATATAAAATGCTGTGGCCACAGACAAAATCAAGGACCAATATCAATTAATATTGCATGCGTAATATTGTTAGTGAGCAAGAATGCTTGAGATAGTCAATAGCAGCAAGGAGCTCAAGATAATCAATAGCAGCAATAGCAGGATGATTATAAAGAAATACTGGGGTAATATAGTCATTGTACCATGAATACTGAACTGGAACCGCCTTGTTAAGAAGATGATTATTCAGACTGCATTCCTGGATGCTTACGATCCTGGCCCACAAACTGAGGAGAAAGATGCTTACCATAAGCTCAGATGCCACACTCTTCCCTGTAGAACCGGCACCTGGGTCTGAGACAGAAAAGCTGTGTGACAGAGCAGGTTTCACACTAGGTGGCTATGGTGTGGCAGGTGGGGATGTACAATGCTGCTGTGCTCTACGAAAGCTGTGATCACTCACAGCTTCCAGGTTCCGACTTCTGCCTTGTATTCCCAATGCATGTCAATCACAGGATGTCACCTCACGCGTTTCTCTGACATAGAAAATGGAAGCCAGGAGTGAGTGAGAGCAGCTTTTGTAGAGCACAGCAGCATCTTGCATCCCCACCTGCCAAACCTGACCACTACCATAGCTAAATACTATATACTGTACATACAAATGGGCAGACAACTACGTGACACATTGAAAGAAAAGCAACCATACCGGGTAAATAAAGTAGGCACTGTGCTAGAACAGAACACAAAGGCATAGTAAGACATCAGTGGGCCTATGTGCAAGGCCCGCTAGTGTACTCCCCTGGCCTTTGGCTCAGGTCCATTGATTATGCCTGCACTACTCCAAGAGCACAATAATCTATTTTTATATGCTGGCTGTGAGCGGTCAATCAGTGACAGCTAAGTGCCTGCATATGATAGTAGTTTCTAGTGCTGTCCTCACTGCCTATACTCTCCCTTCATCAAGTTTTGCTATTGCCATATTCCTTGTTTAATGTCTTAAAGGGGGAGGGATGTGGAGGGATGGCCTGTCTCTGCTGACCAGAACTGTATTAGCAGACAGGTGTTGGAGGCAGGGCCAGATTAACAATGGGGCGGATGGAGCTGCAACTTCAGGCCTCCACATAAAAATAGGTCCAACATCATGACAGTGTGATGATGACCAGCAAACAGTTGGCCATACGGTTGGCTGTAAGTCAGAAGTATTAAATTGTATTTCCAAATGATGCAAGTTTTCTACTTTTACATAATTAGGGAAACATTGGAGCTGATGGGGTAGAGGGTGGACATGCCCATAAAGCTCTGGTCACACCCACACAGCACTGGCCACACCTCCTCCTCTGCTTCTCATAATAGGCCCTTGAACATTTTCAGCCCCAGGCCCATGTGTCCCTTAATCCGGCCCTGGAGGAAGGAGTCATGGATGTTGGGAATTGGTTACAATACAATATATGTGTGTGAGTCACATGTAAAATGATTATTTTGTCTGCTTCCTGAATAGCTGTGTTTGACTCTTCTTCTATACCACACTACTTTTAGGATTTAATAAGATTCTCTCATTAGACCAAGACAAATGAGAGCCTTCACAGAGACTTATAGCATTCTACCTTCTCATCCTACATAAAGGGATTATATTGTCCTGTTTCACCATAAGTGTCCCATTTTAATACAGCACTGTTGACAAAGGTAGGATTTACTCATATTCCCAGTGTGAACACTTTCTGCCTTCAACATGACTTATTAACGCACGCTTGTCCATAATACTCTTTAAATGATTTGCACTACTTAACTTTCTTGTTTCAAGGACTTGTGAATATACACCTCTGCCTTCTCTACAGTGGGTCGTCTATAATAAGTAGTGATTATAATGTTGTAGCTGACGTTAGTGTTGTTAATGTGGTATACAATACATTAACAGATCCCTGAGTTGAAAACTAAATCTCTTGAAGTCAAATATACATTATGGCTCCTTTTGTGTTCTGGAGTGAATGTACGGTAATTCTGTGCCACACAGGTTGTCTTTATCAAAGTTCTAATTACCAGGCAGCACTTGTGCTAATTGTATATGAAGGGACTTTGCATCTATAGTAATCTAAAACAAATGTACAGTATCAAATTACTGTAGTTTTTTCTTTGTCTTACTGATTGCAAACACACACCTTTTACAACCAAACTTAGTACAAGTCAGTGTAGGCAAGGCATTGAGGCTGGCTTATAGTGGAGACAGTGCCCCAGTAATTGTGGCTGGGGAAACAATGCCAGCTGTCTGATTTCATATCCATGGAGAACATATACTGCAGAGGGCATTTATGCAGGAACAGTGTTTAAGTCCTTGTTCACCACTCGCCATTGATAATCCTATATACATTTTCCAGATTACAAAACTAATATGCACAGTGACACACAATGCACATTTTGGTGGCATTATTGCAAACTGGTAGTTATAGAATTATTGAGTGGATATTCTCTTATACTACAAACAAATACAGCACACTAAAGCTGGGTACACACTGGAGTGATATCAGGCCGATATGCTGTTTCATAATTGCCTACATCGCAGAGTATGTACGCATGTTTGAACGCTCCCGTGGAAGCTAGCATCGGTCACCAGGTTAGATGTGCCGTACATCAAACCTAGCAATATCGCTAGCAGTCAGTGCATTGTTAATGAATGAGTGATCGTTACACTGTTAATTAAAGTCATTCAGTGTGGACGCACAATAATTTTTGACGGGCATTCGTTCCGACATTGTTGCTCCAGTGTGTACCTATCTTTAGATCACAGGTTCTCAACTCGGTCCTCAGGACCCCAAACAGTGGATGTTTTCCAGGTCTCCACATAGAATCACAAGTGAAATAATTAGCTCCATCTGTGGACCTTTTAAAATGTGTCAGTGAGTAATGATTACACCTGTGCACCTGCTGGGTGACATGCAAAACGTGACCTGTGTGGGGTCCTGAGTACCGAGTTTGGGAACCACTGCTTTAGATAGCATACTGTGCTCAATAAACATCCAGCACCTTACAGTCCAAATAACTGAATTATATAGTCCAACTGATGTAAAGTTTAAGCAATAAAATAACTAGTATTGGCAATGGAGATACATAATTACAAGGTGGTAAAGGGTGAGGAGATGTGGATGGTCTACAATGTTAGTGGGAATTATATGACATGCAAGCTGTGCTGTGTGTATACAAAGCCTGCATTTGTCTGGGAAAACAAATGTGTCCTATACAGATAAAAGAATAGCAGCTTCTAGAGTAGTTTAAGTTGAAATCTGGATAAATATGCAATGTGTGTCATTTTAGTGGATACTTCTAATATAGGAGATGTTTATATGTCATCTAAAGCTGCCAAAATCTCTTATCATGCAAGTGGGACATACTGTATCTTAAATTCAAGTTCTAATTGTTAAAAGTGGAGTGCGCTACTACGCAATCTCCATGCTACTCTTCCAGGAAGGCTTCAT
Source organism: Taudactylus pleione (assembly GCA_031769625.1). Lineage (NCBI taxonomy): Eukaryota > Metazoa > Chordata > Amphibia > Anura > Myobatrachidae > Taudactylus > Taudactylus pleione. The sequence goes on along the minus strand of JAUIMM010000081.1, from coordinate 6,248,235 downwards.
TCCCTGTTCTAAGATGGTCACTAACCTACAGTAAGTACTGCACATGCGCTGCACCATCTTGTCGCTGTGTTAGAGCACCACAGTGGGAGACAATAGTCTTCCATTTAGCTCCAGTGAGACCTGCAAATACCAGTGTTCCTGCACCGGCTGTTGAGCTATATGACACCCTGCTCCACTCAATCTCCGCTCCATCTACCATTATGTATAACAGTGAGTACGGCTGTACCTTCTTTACCTTCAATAAAACCACTCAACTGGTTAAGAAATTGGGCTGTTTGTTGTCTCAGGGCATCCGCTGTTTTGTACAGAAACTCTGCTACATTATCAAGCTTGTACACACATATTTCCAACACTAATGTACTCGTCGGAGCACCTGTTGCCACATTGAAGGATGTCCACATCCTGCCTGAGTGTAAGGAGATGGAAAGAAAGAAATATCTTGGTTTCCGTAACCATAAACTATGGTCTTGTATGGTTAAGGTCTTCAGGGCTACAGACATCGTAAGTCAGAGAAACTCTAACGCTCCATAATGTGACCTCGGAACAAAAGGCACTGTGCAAAGCTACCAATCCTTCTAAAATTATTTCAAATAAGGCATTTTATCTTATGTGTGCTGAAAACTAATGTATACCGCACCCTACCATAACAGTGCTTAGAGCTCTACTAAGCATGACAAAATGAAGTCTACATGGTCACCAATGCTACATTGCACCCTGATATTTCTTGTGGGGACTGATTGGTGGTACAATAATATATGTACTACAATGATATAGAGGTCCTTTGTAATAATACATTGTTCATACATTTAACAAACCTTTATAGCAGTTGTAGCCAATTTTCTAAATTGCTTCTACAGTATGAAAACAGAATATGGTGTGGACTCAGATTTCAATGTGTTTTTGTAATACTTTGACGTCATTGATTTAGTGTATCGGGGCAGACCTCTGAACTTGACTAAAACAAACCTGAGCGTAACTGATGGAACTGCTCATCTGGCATTTTATTAGGTGACCACGTAAATTTCAGCATCTGCAGCTTCTATTAATTTGTAAGCGCCCTTCATTAAATTAACATAATATCTAAGTTTGATTTCCTGTTTCACCCGGAGTATAAAATGAAACACATTGTGGAATAAAGGGGGTAATGATGATTTCCCTCTTCCTAGTGTCAGCCCTGAGTGTCATTTAATATCGGTTTGGTGCATACATCGAATGACCAACTAACTTCCCCAAAGTAAAAGTGTCATAATGACACCTGCAGACTGGTCAGAAAAAGATTACCCCATTTGTATGAGTTCAAACTCTCAAGCTTTGACAAAGCTACAGACAGAGCCAGAGCATGGCTATATAAATGCCCGGTGACTCTACCAAAGACACCCTTTCTATAGCCTACATTTGTACATGTTTGTAAACATTTAGATGCAAATTATGTGCAAGAACACCTATTTGTATGGCTGCATAGGGCCCAGGAGTGGCACGTGCCCATGTACTTTGTACCTGTCTCTCCTCTCAGCACCATTGCTTAATGGCTAATAATATGAACTTACTAATTGAACTATTTTAGGTAGTTTATTTTAATAGGAAATATGTACTGCAATCAAATCCCCATTCACAACCCCTAATTCATTTTAAACTTTATTTCTCCTGATTTTTCTTTGCCTTTCAATGCGGGCATTTTCTCAATTTTATATAACAGGCATTTTCTAAACACGGTATTGTTAGATATTGTACAGTACAAGCACTCTGTCGATTAGAGTGGGTTTGGTATAATTTGTCAACAATCATCATTGTCCCAATTCATAATATTTACATGAGAATGTGGACATGGTCATAATATAGACATCCAGGATGTCAACATTCATCATGTCGACACTGATGAAATGTCAACATGATCAGAATGTCTATAAAAAAAAGTGTGCCCTGGTGCAGAGCTCATTTATCTGCTAGCAAATCACAATCGGCTCTGGCGTTGCCTACTGGGTCTGGCAGTCAGGTGACGGTGAGTTGCAGCTGTGATCCAGTGGTTCCTGTGGTGACTAATGATAATCCTTAATCCTAACCATAATCCCTAACCCTATCCCTCTCTTCCTGCAGCCTAGCCCAAACCTTCACCCTAGTGATTAACCCTCCTCCTAGTGCCTAATGCTCCTTTCCCACAGCCTAACCCAAACCTTCCCCCTAGTGTCTAAACCTAACCCTCCACCCGCAGCCTAACCCTCCCCCTAGTGCTTAATCCTCCCCTCCCACAGCCTAATGCTAACCTTCCCCCTAGTGTCTAACCCTAACCCTCCCCTAACCCTAATGTCAGCATTCTGCAGATGTCAACATGTTCACATTAGAGTATTTAATTTTTATTTAATACAAAACTGACAAAACACTGTATATATAGGACTGCATATATTTGCTAATAAAAGTGATATTGTTATTTTATTTCCTCAAGGTAAAGTTTGAAAATACTATGAAGCTGCGATTTATCATGTAAAGTCCATTGTGTATAGGGTATCCGGTCTTTAGGACTACATAGTCTAGATAGACAGTGTTTAGATAGACAATGGAAGATAGACAGGCAATAGATAGACAGGGACTGAAGGTCGACAGGGTCTGAAGGTCGACAGGTACTGAAGGTCGACAGGCCATAGGTCGACAGGGACTGAAGTTGACAGGTACTGAAGGTCGACATGCAATAGGTCGACAGTGACTGAAGGTCGACAGGCAATAGGTCAACAGGGTCATTAGGTCGACACTCATATACGCTACATGCAAATGGTCGACACATGTTTTTGTTTGTTTTTGGTCTAATCTTTATTCCTAACCCTCCTCTTGGTGCCTAACCAAAAGTGCCTAATCCTAACCGTCGGGATAAGTGCCTAACCCTAACCGTTGGGGTAAGTGCCTAACCCTAACCATCAGAGTATGTGCCTAACCCTAACCGTCGGAGTAAGTGCCTAACCCTAACTGTCGGGGTAAGTGCCTAACCCTAGCCGTCGGGGTAATTGCCTAACCCTAACTGTCGGGGTAAGTGCCTAACCCTGACACTAACCTAACCCTGAACAAAAAAAAAAAAGTGTCGACCATTTGACTATATGAGTGTCGATCTACTGGCTGTCGACCTTCATACCTGTCGACCTTGTTACCAGTCGACCTTTAGTGTGTCGACCTTTTGACCCTGTTGACCTTCAGTCCCTGTCGACCTACTGCCTGTCAACATTCAGAACCTGTCGAACTATTGCCTGTCGACCGTCAGTACCTGTCGACATATTGCCTGTCGACCTTCAGTACCTGTCGACCTTGTCACCTGTCAACCTTTAGTGTGTCGACCTTCAGACCCTGTCGACCTTCAGTCCCTGTCAACCTATTGCCTGTCTATCTTCCATAGTCTACATAAACATTGTCTATCTAGACAATGTAGACCCAATGAACCACACCCTGTGTATAGTCATAATAAAAATCTGTTAAAAAAATAATACAGTGTGTCACTTGCAAATTGCATTATGCATTTTCCTTAAAGTTACTTGAAGTTTGTGGTATTTTAGTCTTTTTACTCATTTCATACTTTCCCAGATATTACCCCAAATTTTTCTGGTTACTTGAACATTGTAGGATGAAAAATTTACTATTTCTGTATATATTTTAGCATTTCATTTTGTCAGCGATACATGATGACTGTATCTCTTCTATTTTTGAAACAGTAATAAACACAAGAAACACAATAACTGAATTATATTTGTTACATTTTCAATCTGTCTTCAGTCTAATTGTATACATTGAAATGATCTTTTGTGATATTGCTACTATGAACAGACCATACAATAGTTAACTGAAATGTTCTGTTTCATAACGTCATCTCTCCCTAATTAGGAGACTTATTAGGAGAATTGCCAATTTACCTAATCCTTGCACATTACAGGTAATAAGCCTATAGTAAGCACAAACAGAGCTATTCATTTCCTGTAATTAGACTATCATTAAAAACCATCTCTTGATCTAGCCTACTAATGTCTCTATACTCCACTTTGCCTCCAAGCTACATGATCAGCTCATATTCATCTCAGACTGTAGCTTGTAACATTAACACTTAACAAAGACTCCAGGAACTAAAGTGGGCAGTGATCTACCCGTAAATCGATCTGAAGAGTACCTTGCCCTGAGTAATCCTGAGTCACTGTTGACAGTAATCCATTGCTTCCTTGTCATGTCTGTCTTCTTATTCACTTATCAGATTATTTTCTCCAACAACACATTGATGGAGCTTTATCAATGGTCTGATTCTAATTCTACCATTTCATCTGTACAAATTGCAATGGAAGTAGTCAGAGGGGTAACAGCCTCACTGTACAGATGTTTGAAAAATAATTTTAAAATAATGGATAGCCAACCTTAGGCACCTGAAAGGATGCAGCTTGGTGTCTTTACTCTTCTGCCATGTGGTGATTTAACATGTTTAGGCCTCATCTGTAAATTAACAGATCAGAAATGTTACTTGTATCATTTAGTTTGTCGGATATATTATTTAGAGATATGCGGTTCACACCTAAACTTTGGGGCTCCAAATAAAATTGGGTCACGGCTCAAATAACTTTTGAGGATCTGAATAGAACAGAAGCTCTGATTCAGAGCCGGACACTCTTTCAGAGCGCTCGCTCTGAATCAGGGCGGCTTTTTTTTTTTTGTGTGTCAGCCTCCTGGCCGCTCGCTAAGCTGTGGGTAACAACCCAAAGCTTTTGCGAGCAGCCAGGTGATGGTCGCGACCATCGCGACCATCAGGGCTTGCAACGAGACCCTTGTGGTAGGGTCTTGTTCCCGTAAGCCCCAGTGAGCTTCCTGCTCTAAATAGAGCAGGAAGCTCACCACTGACATCATTGGTGATGTCAGTGGTGCCTCCCATAAATGACAGGCGTTCTTTCGGGAACGCCACCGTTTGTGTAGCCACCCCCCCTGCCCGCCTCCAAAACGGGGCGAGCTGTCAATCACAATCGACAGCCGCTCCGTTTTGGTGCGAGACCTGTAGCGACGGAGCACTTGTTGCTGGCCGGGTCTCACGCATACGCATGCCGGAGGCGGCGCATGCGCAGGGGGCAAACATCGACCTGCTTGCGAGCGCATAGCGCTTGCGAGCCAGTCTAAATCAGCCCCACAGTCCTGGCTTGGTTGTGCTGTAAGTTCAGATCTCATGTTTAAAAACCAAATCTTGGGTTTTGGATTGCATTTAAACAGGCACAAATTACATAAATGTATCTGTTTTTATAAATTTGAAAGAAATTCAAAGCCAAAACAGAAAAGAACCAAAAAACGAGGCTAGTTTTGCCAAAACCAAAACCATAACATTTGCAGGGCTGGATGGGGTACAGGGGGTGCCGTGGGGTTACCAGATCACTGTGGTCAACAGTGATCGGGAAAAATTGGAGATGGAGCTGTGGGTGCATAAGGACCAGGAGGTCCCTCTGATATGGACGGCTGCTGGAAGTTAACTTCTGCCAGCCGCCTGGTAAATATGGTGCACTGATTGTAGTATAATGCTTATATTTCTACAGCTTTAATTAATTAGAAGATATATCTATCTATCTATCTATCTACCTATCTATCGGAACATCCACAAAATACATCCTTCACACACACACACCGTGATGCAAGTGATTCTGACCTCTTATCTTTTGCATATAACTGCAGGTAAATGATGCTTTTGTGCAGATGTAAAAATCTGTTTATGGAGCCCTCATGGTTCTGGCTACTCTAGTTATACACAGTGACAGCCAGAAGCAATTGTTTCTTGCTATCGCAGGAGAGCATGACACACGTAGCCACAGGGCTTCTTGTAATACTTCGTATTATCATGTATTCATTATCAAGCAATTAGAGGAGTCCTGCAGTGTAGCAGTTGTGATCTTCATCCATAGAGGGCAGAGCTGCTGGGATTTAAAGCCCTTGTGTACATGTGGAGTTTATATCCTGGGGCAATGACAGACACTCCTTCAGGCACATCATCATGAAAATATTTGAGCAAAACGAGGGCTTGGCCAGGGTGGCATATTTCCTCTGGGTTCATTCTATAATGGATACTTGTGTCCACCTTACGAGGGCCGGACACAGGTATAGTGGAACTGAACTTTTGCCCAGGCTCTCAAGGAAAGATGGGATTTTTCACCTCTTACATTGTTTTATTTTAATAGTAGGAGGGGTGCAGACTTGGTGGTATAGCCTTTTCTGCACATCCTGATGGCTGACCCTCTCTCTGGAACCTTATTGTAATTGTTGAGCCACTGATCAGCCCAACTATCCATTTCTCCCTCACTCAAGATCATCATCGGAGAGTAAAATGAGTCTTGCCTCTGCATTCAGTCCAGATTTTAGAGGGGAAAGCCAGTAGGGAAGAGCTTGCATTTTTCCTGGTGGGAGATGAATAGAGAATGTATGAATGTTTTGGTTACGGTTTTGGTGAGAAAGGAGTGTACAGTATTCTCGCAATATTCTGAAGGCGGAGGTTACAAGACTACATAAGGGGCTGAATGTGAGGAGTGAAGCTGAGGAGAGGGGGAAATATGATTATAGTAGTTCTGTTTTTTACATATCCAGTTTGAGGTAGTGTTGGGACATCCCGGTGTAGACAGCAAGTGGCACAGACACATGGGATAAGAGAGAAGGAGGGAGGTCAGAGGAAGAGAGGTAGATTTGAATATCATCTGAGTAGAGGTAGAAATGAAGGATGAAGGAGCATATGAGTTTGCAGATAGAAAATGTGTACAGAGAGAAAAGTAGAGGATCAGACAGAGGAAGAGGAGGGGCTCCCAAGACAGACATAGATATATTGAAGAAGTGATCAGAGAGGTAATAGGTGAACCTGGAGAGGACTGGAATGTGATGACAAAGATGTTGAATTGTAGTGAAGACTTGAACAGCAGAAACTCTTCAACACAGTTCCTCAAAGCAGATATAAGAAAAAAATGGGTAGTTTTGGCGCTTTATGAATGGTCATATATATTTCCATATACCGTATATACTCGAGTATAAGTCGACCCGAATATAAGCCGAGGTACCTACTTTTACCACAAAAAACTGGGAAAACTTATTGACTCGAGTATAGGCCTAGGGTGGGAACTGCAGCAGCTGGTAGTGCCCCCAGTAGTAATCCCCCCTGGTTGTCCCCCAGTAGTAATCCCCCCCGGTAGTTCCCCCAGTGGTAATCCCCCCTTTTAGTGCCCCCTGTAGTAATCCCCCCCTGGTAGTTCCCCCAGTGGTAATCCCCCCTTTTAGTGCCCCCTGTAGTAATCCCCCCTGGTAGTGCCCCTTTAGTAATTGCCCCCTGGTAGTGACCCCTGTAGTAATTGCCCCCTGGTAGTGACCCCTGTAGTAATCGCCCCCTGGTAGTGACCCCTGTAGTAATCACCCCCTGGTAGTGACTCATGTAGTAATTGCCCCCTGGTAGTGACCCCTGTAGTAATCACCCCCTGGTAGTGCCCCCAGTAGTCCCCCCCCCAGTAGAGAGAGACGTGATAAGAATTTAAAAAAAATCACTTACCTGAAACTCCCGCTAACGGCTGCTCCGGCCGCTTTGTATGGGAGAGACATCATTACTCATGACGTCTCTCCCATTACCCACTGCGAGAGCTGGAAGATGGCTCCCGCAGTGGGAGCAGCAGCAGCCGCTGAGAGTCTGACAGACTCTCAGCGGCTGCTGATTACAACAAACACACAGCTGCCAGCTCCGGCGGCTGTGTGTTTGTGCTGTGTAGCGCTGACCGAACTCCGTCCGGTCAGCGCTACACTTCACTCGAGTATAAGCCGAGGGGGTATTTTTTCAGCACAAAAAATGTGCTGAAAAACTCGGCTTATACTCGTGTATATACGGTAAATAGAAAAAAATATAAAAATATATAGTACATATTGTGGTATAAATTAGCATTTCATTTAAAAAAATATAAAATAAAAACTCACCCCTTTAGGATGATATACAGGTGTTGGACAGTTCTCACACCAATGTCCTTTGGTAGTTGTATAGGCAACAATCAGTAGTCATCCAAGATGTAAATACCGGCACTCAATTCGTCTCATCCATTTATTCAAAGATGTTTGGGAACTTCCTTCAGGATCCTCTTTCAATGTTATATGACTTATATGGGATGACAAAAGATTACCAGACATTGTGCATGTCAATTATAAGAGAAAGGACCAGAAGTGGTCTGAAACACTTTGGATAAGGAAGGAAGTGTGAAGAGCTTAAGGACCAGACCGAGCAGCATATTACCCGCGAAAACCCGTGAGGCGGCCGGCGTCTGCGGTAATTACATCCGCCGAGACATGCCTGAAGCTACCCTTTTGAGAAGGTACCATCGGTGGTAAGGTAGGGATAGCTTAGGTGGAGCCCAACACCACGGACTTGTGACATCTTTGGTCATTTTGTGGAACTATAGCCACCACTTCCATTTAGTCCTAAAAAAGACTATAAACATCAACCTAATTTTTATGTGTTTGTTTGTATGATTATTATGCATTATAGCGCTCATTTATACACACCTAATTATAAAGAATGCATTAGAAAACATTGTAATATTATAGCGCTTTGAACATTTATTTCAATATTTCAAATCCCAGAAGTCCGTCAGTTATTAGCAACAGAAATAGATCCAAGAAAATATATATTTTTTAAAAGATGTATGACTACTGCATAAATACTGCTTAAATAATAAAATAGTTTGTTTAAAAAAAAAATTAAATACATAGTAATGCACTATAATAAAATCAGTAAAAAGGAGTCCAAATTAGAGCAACCATTAAATACCAAAAGCTACGTGTTTCATGGAATATCCATCCGGTTCCTCAGGTCTCAGGACAATGATGGGATGAGTATTAAGGACAAGTGGGTAGTCCACAGTGCACATTCAACTTAGCTTAGAGTAGACAATTGGTCACTATACTGAGAGCATTCGCAGTGCAATAAAGAGGCTGGAAGCCAAACTTCAGAGGCTCGAGAAGAGAGTGAATAGATAGAATGGGTCAGGCTGTTCTAGACACACTTTTCATCTTTGAAAGCAAAGGGGAGTAAATGGGGCAGTAGTTGGAGAAAGGAGTAGGGTCGAGGGATTGTTTCTTGAGAAAAGTGATGAGTGCATGTTTAATGTCAGAGAGAAAGATTCTGATGAAGGGGGCAAGGTTAAAGATGCGAACTGTGCCTGAAAGTAGTACTGTACTTGAGGAAATGGACTGGAGCAGTTGGGAGGGAACAAGGTTGAGGGGCACATACAGGCATAACAGAATGAAAGGAGTGCGAAGGCCTCAGATCTAGTTACAGGAGAGAAAGAACAGAATGGAGGAAAGTTGGGGAGGGTGGTGAGGTGGAACTGGCTGGAGGAGATTTCATGCCAGCTGGTGCTAATTTTGACATTAAACTAGGCGGTAAAGTTATGAGTAGAGATGAGCGGTTGGGATTCTGTGGGATCCGAACCGCTCCGAACATTGGGGATCCGAGTCCACCCAAACACTGTTCAGGTGTTCCCCGCCTGACTCGGATTCCCGTTCCAGGCCGAGCCGCAGCTCCCTGACGTCGGATTCTCGCGAGAGAATCTGACGTCAGGGCTCCTCTAGTGTAGGGCAGACCACTGTGAAAGTGGTCTGCCCTACACAGACACAAACACACAGCCGCCAGCAGCAGCTGTGTGTTTGTAATAGCAGCCAATGAGAGTCAGGCAGACTCTCATTGGCTGCTGTACAGAAGGAGCTGGTTGGAGCTCACTCATGAGCTCCGTCTTCCGGCTCCCTCCTCAGAGCGTGACAGCAGAGCAGAGTGGACGGTGGCAGGAGTGGGGATTCAGGTAAGCTTTCTTTTTTTTTATTTTTTATGCATGTGTGTAAGGGGGCATTACTGGGGGGCATACAACTACTGGGGGCCTGCTAGTGGGGGGCATATTACTACTGGGGGTCTGCTAAGTGGGTGCCTGCTAATGGGGGTTATACTACTACTGGGGGCCTGCTACGTGGGGGCACTACTACTACTGAGGCCTGCTAGTGGGGGGCATATTACTACTGGGGCCTCCTAAGGGGGGGCATATTACTACTGGGGGCATGCCAAGGGGGGGCATATTACTACTGGGGCCTGCCAAGGGGGGGCATATTACTACTGGGGGCCTGCCAAGGAGGGGCATATTACTACTGGGGGCCTGCTACGTGGGGGCACTACTACTATTGGGGCCTGCTAGTGGAGGGCATATTACTACTGGGGGCCTCCTAAGGGGGGGCATATTACTACTGGGGGCATGCCAAGGGGGGCATATTACTACTGGGGGCCTGCCAAGGGGGGGCAGATTACTACTGGAGGCCTGCCAAAGGGGGGCATATTACTACTGGGAGCCTGCTAAGGGGGGTCATATTACTACTGAGGGCCTGCTAAGGGGGGGCATATTACTACTGGGTGCCTGCTAAGGGGGGCATATTACTACTGGTGGCCTGCTAGTGGGGGGCATATTACTACTGGGGGCCTGCTAAGGGGGGCATATTACTACTGGGGGCCTGCTAATGGGGGCACTACTACTACTGGGGACCTGCTAAGGGGGGGCATACTACTACTGGGGGCCTGCTACGGGGGGGCATACTACTACTGGGTGCCTGCTAAAGGGACGCATACCACTACTGGGGGCATGTTAATGGGGGCACTACCACTGGGGGCCTGCTAATGGGGGCACTACTACTGGGGGCCTGCTAATGGGGACACTGCTACTGGGGGGCATACTACTGGGGGGCATGCTAATGGGGGGCATATACTGGGGGCATACTACTACTACTAGGGGCACTGCATAAGGGGCCCTACTTCTAAGGGGACTGCATAGGGGGCACCACTACTGGGGCCATTGTGTAAGGGACACCACTGCTGGGAGCATTGTAAAGTGGCACTACTACTGTGGACATTGTATAAGGGGCATTACTACTGTGGGCTTTGGGTATAAGGGTCACTACTGTGGGCATTGTGTAAAAGGGTCATTACTGTGGGCATTGTGTAAAAGGGGCACTACTGTGGGCATTGTGTAAAAGGGGCACTGCTGTGTGTCGTAACATAAATAAGAGACACTACTTTATGGTGTAATGTGAATCAGGGCCTATGTGCGGTGTAATGTGAATAAGATTGTGCACTGTGACTCCTTGGGCCGTAGCCCACTATGTAACAAGTACTGTGATTCTGCTGGCCGTACCCCACTGGCTGGGTGCACTACTTTTAATTTCTGCCACTGCTGTGTGGCAATGTTTCATAGATGTGCTTTAAATTGTGGTGTTTGTGCCGTGCCGCTGCGCCGCTGCTTTGTCGCTTAGTAACCAGTCAGCTCACTGCAACCTTTGGCTAATAATGTTGAAAACAATATTATAAGCTGTGGGGTGGTCTAAATTGACTATAAAGGACTGGAAATTAATGTTATTGAGGTTAATGATACTCTAAGAAGAAAAAAAGTACCAATTTATGTGATTTTAGCTTTTTTTGTCAATTTTTGTAAAAAAAAATCCAAATCCAAATCCAAAGCCAGTCACCGCAGTTTGTCAAATCCAAATCCAAAGCTGGACGATGAATTAGAACCAAATCCAAATCCGGCAAAAATGGTCCGGCGCACATCCCTAGTTATGAGTAGGGAGGGAAGAAGGAGTGTGTGGAAATACTGTACCTCAATAAGAAATGCAATCATTACACTGATAGAAATATTAGCTGATGGTGGAAATAACATTATAATAGTTTACTCTGAGGAGTTGTTCCCAGGGCTTAAAGTGGGTTGGAAAGGGGTGGAATTTCATTGCGTCACTTCTATTTAGAGACGGAACCAGTTCTGCCTCCTCCGGCCCACCTAAGCCCAGCACTGCAGGGAAGCTCCATTTGCCAGAGCCCGCTGAGATTTTGTTACCAGCAGGCACCCGGCTCCGTGCCCGCAGCAGCAGCCGGAGGCTGAGCTTTCTCCTGAGTTCCGGCTTCCGGCTCCTGCAGTGTGCACTATGGGAAAGGTTTCAAGATGTCATGACGTCTCTCCCATAGTTCCAAGGAGCAGCAACGCGGACTGGATGGCAGCAGACACAGGAGTGGGGTTTAAAGGTAAGCAATATTTTTGTTTTTTTTGTTGTGTGTGTGTGGGACTACTACCGGGGGCGCTACCACAGGGGGCACTACCACAGGGGGCACTGCTACAGGGGACATTACTACAGAGGGCACTACTGCAGGGAGCATTACTGCAGGGGGCACTACTGCAGGGGGCATTACTACAGTGGGCATTACTGCAGATGGCACTATTACAGGGGCATTACTACAGGGGAATTTCTGCAGAGGGCATTACTGAAGGGGGCATTACTTCTACAGATGGAGTTACTTCTACAAGGGGCATTACTATAGGGGCATTACTTCTACAGAGGGCATTATTATTGGGGGCATTACTACAGGGGCCATTACTGTTGGGGGCATTACTGCAAGGGGCATTACCACTGGGTGCACTACTACAGGGGGAATTACTGCAGGGGACATTTCTATTGGGGGCGATACTACAGGGGGCACTACTTCTACAGGGGTCATTACTGCAGGGACCATTAGTATTGAGGGCATTACTGCAGGGGACATTACCACTGGGGGCATTACTACAGGTGGCATTACTGCAAGGGACATTACCACTGGGAGCATTACTGCAGAGGACATTTCTATTGGGAGCATTACTGTTGGGGGCATTACTACAGGGGGCATTACTATTGGGGCAATACTATTGGGGCAATACTATTGGGGGCATTACTACAGGGGGCATTACTATTGGGGGCATTACTACTGGGGCATTGCATAGGGGGCACCTCTCCTGGTGGCACTGCATAAGGGGCACCATTACTGTGGGCTCTTCATAAGGGGCACTACCACTATGGGCACTGCATAAGGGGCACTACCACTGTGGGCATTGTAAAAGGGGCACAACTACTGTGGGCATTGTGTATAAGGGGCACTGCTGTGTGTCTTAACATAAATAAGGGGCACTACTAATCAAGGGCACTATGTGTGGGTTAATGTGAATAAGATTGTGCTGCTGTGTGGTGTAATTTGAATTGGAAATACTATTGTGTGACCACACCCCTTTCTTTTGAGACCACACCCCTTATTCAGCGTGAACTGTCCCTTTATTAAGGAAGCACCAAAGGGGGGGGGGGGGAGTTCCACCACTTCTCTAGGACCACTTTAAGCACTGGTTGTTCCTATTGATAAATCTGTTACTACTCCTGACAATGAGTAGGAGAGCTCACCTACCCCTCCCCTCTACCCATGGGGTCTTCATTACTGGGTCATCTTCCACAGAATTCTACAGAGACAGTATGTGAAGCCTTAGGATTTTTCTTCTATGGGGAGCACACCAAAAGAGATATAGCTGAAATAATAGGAGAGGTGGTAGCCATGGAAAACCCTGAGGTGTTTAACACAGTAGGCACAAATGACTACTGGATTTTGGTAGCATACCACAAGTACAGCGCTTAGCATGCAATAGGGTTCACGGAAGTGTTAACACTGTTTGAACAAAGTATAGCGTGCAATGAGAGGCATGGATGTGTTGGCCCTATGTGAACAGCATGTAGTGTGCAATGAAATACACGGAGCATATTGCAATAAAACTGGATCTCCAAACAGACAGCAAGTGTTTCAGAGTAAACACACACAGATGATAAATGCAAACAGGTGGAATTGGTGCAGCCAAATACCCTAGTGTGGAGTCTAAGGGGTATATTTACTAAAGTGCGGGTTTATAAAAGTGGAGATGTTGCCCATAACAACCAATCAGATTCTACTTATCACTTATCTAGCACCTTCTAGAAGATAATATCTAGAATCTGATTGGTTGTTATGGGCAACATCTCCACTTCTATAAACTTTCTCTTTAGTAAATATACCCCTCAGAATCCCATTGGACTTCACCAGGAGTCCCCGCAAGAAGATATGGACTTTCCTTAGAGAGTGCCCAGATTGTCAACCCAGTTTAGTAGGTTCCTATCGTGAAAGCAACACAGGGCCTGATTCAGAGATGTACTCTAATGCATTCTCAGCTGCGATTCTTTCATGCGGCTGCTGTGTAAAATTATGCTAATGCTATAGCCGGCTGGTAAAGTATTAAGATTCAAGCAAGTGCATACAAATACGCAGCCACCATCACAGATCATCCGTTAATCAGCCGTCTGGGTATCCCTATGATCACTCAGAATGACTGTCTGGACTGAGTTGTTGGAACCACTTTATATGCATACGAGATCGCATGCTCAGGCTAAGACACATTCTGAAAATGGCTGTGACACACCTGCGTTTTTAGCCACCATTCCCAGTTACCTTCCCCAAACAGTTCCTGACTCTCAATCACTTTATGACGTAATCTTCACTGTGAGCAGCATCGCTAAGGTACTTTGGACCTCATTCAGAGACTGTCGTTAGATGCAAGCGGTCGCTCTGAATGAGGGCGGCCGCTTGCATCTTGTAGTGCCGCCTCTTGGTTGATCACTAAGCTGTGGGTTACCACTCACAGTTCTAGCAACTGACCAGGGTGATGGTCGCGATGGTCAAGACCATTGCGATCATCGGGGCTTGCGACGAGACCCTGAGGTTGGGTCTCGGCACTCGCAAGCCCCAGGGAGCTTCCTGCTCTGATCGAACAGGAAGCTCCCCACTGACATCACTGCTGATGTCAGTGGGGCCGCCCCCAAATGGCAAGCGTTCCTTCAGGAATGCCTCCGTTTGTCTGGCCACTCCCCCTGCCCAAACGGGGCGAGCTGTCACTCACCATCGATTGCTCGCCCCCTTTGGTGCGAGACCCCTAGCGACAGAGCGCCCGTCGCTAGCCAGGTCTCGCGCATGCGCACGTCGGAGCCGGCTCTGACGTACGCATGCCCAATGGGGGAACATCGACCCGGTTGCGAGCACTCAGCACTCGTGACCGTGTCTGAATGACCCCCTTTGTGCAGTCAGCCGTTAATCGCTTAACTGCATAAATATCAGAATAGCAGGCATCTCTGAATAAGGCCCACAGTACTCAGTTGGTATGACAACTCTGCCTGGAAACACCACAGATGGAAATGCAGGTATGGATGTACTGCGGTTGTCAAGGAACCTGAACACCAGAGTTTAAACAACACTGGAAGAAAACTATACTGGAGATTATAATTCGGGAGCAGGATCACCTATTATAGTGGCTGGCAGGTGGGTGATTTCAGCATCAGTGCTGGATGTTAGTGGTGATAGAGTTAAACTCTGAATATTGCTTTGTTCAAATGTATGCTGACAAGCAAAAATAGGAGTTCTCATCTAAGCCTTCTATGTGCTTATTGTTTGCAGTAGCAAAGATAAATACAATGTTGCAATGGAATTTCACTATTTGCACCTTCTCATGAACAAAGACTCTTTAATATTTAAAATATAGTAGGAAAGACCAGAAATCAGTAGTTATTTGCTTATTAATAATACAATGCTGTCCCCTGCCGTTAATACAAATAGAACTTACAGGGTGTACAGTTTGTGACCCTGATAAAAAAAATTGGCAAACATTGACGCATGCCCTGAATATGATATGATATGCAATGAAAAAGCTATATAAATCTCAGTTACGCATAATAAAAGAGAGTACTGTTTGAACACTATTGCTGTGTGCTCACTTAAGGTGGCCACACACTAGACCAACTTACATCCAACCAGTCAACTTGTTGATTGGTTGGAATGAAAATCTGTTAACATATGGGAGTAAATGATGATCAGCAATTTGCTCCTAAATGCCAGAAAACAGATGAAAATGGCCGTTCAGACAAGTTTGTTAAAAACAAGCCGTTCAGACAAGTTTGGACAAAAACTGTTGTTTGAACAAATTGTTTAGATCAAACAACAGTTTTTGTCCATTTTCCGGCGTTTGGGAGCAAATTGCTGATTTTCATTTGCTTTCATACCTTACCAGGTTTTCATTCCAACCATTCAACTAGTTGGATGGTTGGATGAAAGTTGGTCTAATGTGTGGCCAGCTTTACTCTCCTGTCGTGATCCTTTTGGACAACTTGCCTTTATCAGTGGTAACACCTAAGAGAGATGTTAGGTCATTTTTAGTCTAAGGCTGGGCCCAGCTGAGTATTGTTAAGGATTTTTATTGAAGAGGAAAGCAATCAGTGACCTGCTGAGTGTTGGAGGCAGGCCAGTGGTGCCCATGACTGCCGGTACTGACACAGTTAATGTTTTGTGGGGAATTATTATTATATTGTCAGGACTGAGTGAGGATATAGAGGATGGTGGAGGTTTAATATTATGTGGACTTGTGTGGGGAAGATTATTGTTAATTGGGAACTGGTGTAATGGTTAATATTATCTGGGAACTTTATTGGTGTAATGAGTAGTGAGCACATTGTGATCCTCCTCCTCCTCATTTTTCCCAGTTGTTGTTCTTTCTGGTGTTAGAATAGAGAATGAGAGATTTGTAGGGAGGTCTAGTGCTAGACACACTTCCTGTACAACATGGTTATTCATCCTCTGCTGCTGGGAAACAGTAGTTCACACACTTGCAGTGGCGGAGTCGGGGGCACTGGGGTATTTGCCCCGCTATTGTTTTTTTTTCTTAAATTTGTTTAAACAGCTACTTGGAGTTGTGGCTATAAGACAAGGAGATCTAGACTTAACTGTCTGCAATAGCCTACTTCCGCCACCAGCAAAGACAAGGACTTACTGTAGTCCAGTGTTTCCACTATCAAACTGTCAGATTTCCTCATCACTATCATTTTTTCATGGTCTTCTTGGAAAAATTCCCTGTCAAATTTTTGTACTTAAAATGCTGTGCCCACAATGTATAGCTCTGCCCCTCTTTGATGCTGCAATATATTGCATATTTGTTGCTAATCTTATGCCGCTATTACATTTTTCCTTCAAATTTGTAAACATAGTTCTCTCACATGTGCCCATAATCCTATTTGCATTTTCTCCTGGCAATCTGTCTCCTTCAACAATAAGATTAATTAAACTCTTTTACAATAGCCATAAGCAGAATACTTGATAAATTGCGTAACAACATCAATTTCATGGATTCACTACCAGACAGTTTTTCTGCAGTGAACAATTCAAGATATGGAAATAATGGCATTATTCTATTAGGTATTTACTTGTATTTTAATTTTGTGTATATTAATTCAAGCCTAGAAAGTTTGTTAAACTTTTTAAGTCTGTGGAGCTGATGCAGAGTTTAATGAAGTCTATTAGTGGAACGCATTTTGCGTGTTTTTGTGTTGCACATGCTCCGTCAGGGTTCTAAGCATCTCAGTATCTCACTATTTATAAATGAGTAGGCCAAGTTCTGAAAGGGCGTTGATGGAATTGTAGGGTGATTGTATTCACTTGCTTGGAGTGTTATAATTATAATAGGATTATACCACTGAATATCCTTACAACTATAGCACCAATAAACTGTTTAGTATTAACATACAGTACATGGGTTTCTTCTGCTAAAAAACTTGAGAATTTAAGTTAGAAATTAAATTACTAAATTACCTCTTCCTACTATATACATAATAACATTGTCAAACTTATTTCATTTTCAAAGTTACGTGAGCAGACATGCCAACCTGGACAAAATCAATCAATCAATTAGATAACCTGTCTTATGTTCCAAAGGGTAACCAATATGCCCTCATACAGCCAATACGCCCACATACTACCATATGTCCCCATATAGTGTGTACATATTTGAAGCAATAAAATAGATGTTATATCCCCATTCGTTCTTTCCACAGATTTGGGGTGAAAAACTGCACCATAGTCTGTGTAACAATATGACCATTTCTGTTTGTTTATCTTCGTTGTTTCAATATGGCTGACCAGTGGATACACGCATCCTACTTGATAAAGTTTTGGTGAATGAATACATAACATTTCTTGACATTATGCCATAAGGGCTGATGCAGTCTTTTTATGGGTGTCTTTTGGGGAAAATCAAAAAGTATAGGCTGCCTTTTATTCCCTAAATGTGGGCCCTTAATGAGGGATGTGTTTATCTAAAGCTCAGTTACTGGGATTGGAGACACCTTTTAGGGCAGTCGTGGGTCAAAAGACCATAATGTGTGTAGCAGTGGCCAGCAGTGGCAGGTGTGGCAAATATTACTTATTTCGATTCTACCATGTTACTGCAGCAAAAAGCCAGGTTTTCGCTGTAGCTGGATCACTACTTTCTCAGGAGTTTTAAGGCTCTCCTATTCGTCTAGAAGCTGTGGTCTACTTGGCAACACCACCCAAGATCATCTTCTTAAGCACACTCAATAGCCTCACAGTGGACAATCACAAACAGAGCATTAACAAGACATTTTAGTGCCCTGGTCAAGAGAGAACACCAGTACTGCCCATCTTCCATTTTGGTGGGAGCAATAGTACCCACTCTTGGTGATGGTACATATCAAACCACCTTAGCGACAGCTTTGTATATATGTGGCATCCAGAATGCCTTCAGTTAAACAGAGCATGCATTAATGAACGAATAATAGCTGGACATGACCTTTGCATACTAACTTTTCTCAAACATGCCCCAGTGACCACTAACTTTCCTAAAACATGCTCTCCTGCACACCAAATTAGTCTCCACATTACGCTTTTCCCTTACATGATTTTCCTGCAGTAATGTCAGCAGTCAGGCACACAGGGCTTGGAACAGAAGCCCACCCTCAGCAGTCACACATGCCTACTCTCCCAGAATGTCCAGGGGACTTCTGAATTTTTGAGAAATCCCTTGGACTTCCAGAAGAATAGATTACCCTCCCACATATGGCCCATCACTAGCGAAATTAGCAGAATGGGGAAAGGGGTGCGATGACGTGATGCTCAGAGAATTGTGTTATCTGGCCACTCCCCCTCTTCATAAACCTACAATGAGCAGGGTTTAATGTTGATCAGTGCCCAACCCCTACACAGACAGAAGGATCAGGATCTGGTACTCAGCCAGGCTAACATACCGTGTGTATACTGTGTGACTGCAGCAGTCACATAACATGATGCAGGCAGTATCTGAAGGGGATCTAACCACCTTGCTGAGCAGAGAGCTGGGATCAAGGCCTCAATGGTGGGAAGCCTTAGGACCCAGCATCACTTCTTATTTGTAAACAGAGTCGTAACAAGGGAGTTTCCACTACAATACCGGGACAGGAAGCAAAAACACATTGCTGCAGGTGACGGAGGGTTTCACAATTTAAACATGAAACATATACATTTATTCAATAAAACATGAAATAAAACATGAGTAAAAAATGGATCACAATCACATTAGGACACGAATGAGTCCAAATTATACAATGCAGTAATCGTGGGTCACAATCACATTAGGACACACAATAAATGAGTCCAAATTATACAATGCAGTATTCAATTGTCAAGGGAAGACAGGGCGGTTAACCCGCATAGGGTTTGAATTCCCAAAAATAAAAATATACTTGGTGTGTAAAATACTAGGTGAGCTTGGGGTCCAGGAGATGACACAGGTGCATGGCGACCTGCACCTGTGTCATCTCCTGGACCCCAAGCTCACCTACCGGATTTCCTCCCCGTTTGGGGATAAGCTATCGAAGCCACTGCAGGGCAACCCAGGTATCCTGCTACCAACACCCGCTGGCTCCCTACTTCTCCTCGGGTAGGATTTCCTAATATATGAACTCATTTCATTGCACCTACTATTGATGGTGTTTTCACCTGTATATACACTGCAAGCATTTTACACACCAAGTATATTTTTATTTTTGGGAATTCAAAATGGTTCATATTGGTTGTACCCGAGTAGCACCTAGAGTAAGGCAATATCCATTTCTTCCACAAATAATTTGGTTTTCACTAGGGAAAACCACTTACCTACACGGCCCGCTTACACTCAGGAGCGCCCGGTTTCACATATACACTATATTTTCCACATTGCTGCAGGTGTCTCCTCAAGTGTGTTGAGAGCCAAATCTGACTGGAAGGCATAAGAAACTCTACATTGCAGATTCCTTGTTTATCAACGTGGGTTGTTACAGACAGTACATGCCGACAGTGTCCATCTGTAAAGTGTGTATAGAGATGAGCAAAGCAGCAAAGAAATTAAGGCAAAATCAAATTTCACTGCAAATCAGCTGCCACACAATCTTTAAGTTATGCTTTGTATTCCACACTAAATTTATAAATTCTGCATTTCAAATCATATATATTCTAGAAATAGAGCTACAATGATGATTGTGTGAATTGTATTCTGCTCTATGATGGTGGTTGGGGTAGAATTTGGAAATTCTTCTTTGAAGTCATAAATTAAAATTCTGCTGAAGAAACATGGAAATCCCATGACTAATAATTGCATTATCTGCGCTAATTAGGATAAAAAGAAGACCTGACAGAAAATATAACACAATATAATTTATATTGTGTTTTATTTTCAGTCAGGTCTTCTTTTCATCTTAATTAGCGCAGATAATACAATTATTAGTTTTGTGTTTCACCTGTTTTTCAGGTATGCATTGTGCCTTCACAAGCACAAATTGTTTTCTGCTGCTGTATTCAATTTATTCTATATGTACATTCTTATTTTTCATTACTGTTTAAATTAAGTATTTTTATGTTTATTAGCACTTGGGTATTTTTTGTTTCAATTAATACTATGGAAATCCCATGCCCAAGTGTAGAATGAGGTCCTAATTCTGCGGAACAACTTGGAAAATGTTGTTAATCTATATGAGTTCCTTATGACACATTACTGGCATAAGAAATTCTCAATATGTAGCTCTCGCAGATGAGAGCCTTGTAATTAAGCAGATTATTTACACCTCTCTCCCAGGTGACAGCCGGGACAAACTTCAGCCATGTGTAAAACTGTATGATAGCAATATAAACAGTTTCTGTTTTATTGCTCTGGAACCCTGTCTTAATATCTGTGCAATTTATTACAAGCATAGAATATTAATAGTCTTCTACATAAGCTATTTACAAGCACAGAATGTAATACTACTCCCCATACTGATCTGTATTCCATCTATTAGGGCAGCTTATATCTAATTTGAACTTGAAGAATCTTCACACTGTGCAGTATGTGAAATAATGCAACCACTTTATAACAGTAAAGAAATACAGTGCTCGCTACTTATTACTTACAACCAAAGCGAAGTTGCTGAAAGTCTTATATATGTTATGTTGACTACAAGCAAAATTAACCACCACCGTTTCAAATGTATAATTCATATTAGCATTTATTTGTATGATGCCACCATATTACGCAATGCTGTACAAAGATAATTTTTGTCACTCACCTCCGTCCCTGCCCTATTCGATCTACACACACACATGCACTCATGTACAAACACACGCATAAAAAATAGGGCCCATTTTTTGCCCAGAAACCAACTAAGCTACCTTTCTGGGGTATGGAGGAAGCCAATGGAAAAATTGGGAGAACATACAAACTCCACACATGTAAGGCTCAGGTTGTGAATCAAACCCATGTCCCCAGCACTGTGAGAAAGAAATGCTGACCACTTTGCTACCATACTGCTCTAGTATTATAAAATTAGATTTTCTACTAACAGATGTTTTTTTAATTCTGGGCTTCAACTTTGCGCAGAGGATAGCTTACAATACTGTATTAAGGCAGCAGTGAAAAAAGGCTAGTGGGTAAATTTACTAAGAATCGAGTCTGGGAGAGTTTGCTTTTTTTTTCAACTCGATTCGTTACGCCAAAACTCAGGTGATTTGAGGCTCCTGAGACTCTCAAATTTACCAAGAAGTGAGTTTAGCTGAGAGTGAGATGTCCGATGGTGAGTCAGAACAAGATTTCTCTCCTGAGTAGCAGGAGATTACTCACCCAAGATTGCAGTGTCTTCTCTCTGCAAAACTCTCCCGAGCAAGCAGCCAGCACATATCAGTGAGATATGTGAAGGCTGCTTGTGTTCTAGCCTGTAAAAAACAGGTTAAAAGTTTTTTTTTAAATTACATAGGCCCCCCCTAAAGCTTAACCAGCTCCGGTCTTGCCAGCTAGTCCTGGTTTCTAAAATTACGTGGAACAAAATGAGTAGGGTTACACCGTAATTTAGAAACCAAAACCAGGTGGCAGGGCCAGTCCTGGTTTTAAATATTGGGGAAAAAATTGTGTAGGGTACCCCCTATATTTAAAACCAGGGGTGCGGGGAAGAGCCCCAGGCTTCAGTCCAAGCCTGGGTTTTCAGGGGGGGAACCCCTTCTTGGGGGGTCCCCACTTCCCCTGAGATCCCGGCTTGGCCAGAGCGGCTTGGGCTGATAATGCTTTGGCCCTGGAGACCCGTAATAGAGTCTCTGGGCTGTGGCATTACAGCCTAGCCATTTTGGGTCTGGTGCTGGTTTTAAATATAGAGGGTATCTTACGCAATTTTTTTCCCCCTATATTTAAAACCGAGACTGGCCCTGCAGCCTGGTGTTGGTCTCTAAATTATGGTCGAGCCCTACTCATTTTGTTCCCCATAATTTTAGAAACCAGGACTGGCTGGCAAGACCGGGGCTGGTTAAGCTTTAGGAGGGGGACCCTATGTCTTTTTTTTTTTTCACTTTTAACCTGTTTTTCACAATTTACAGGCAGAAACATACATGGATCACAGTGATCTGTGTATGTTGATGCCAAACTCACAGATCATAGGCAGGTGTATTTATTTCATGAGTTTTTACAGGAGAGTTTTTCCATCTCATGAGAGTTTAGAAACTCTCTGCTTGGTAAATCCCGAATCCTATCTTCACTAGTGAAAAGGTTCTCAAGTTTTGCCGATGGTGAATTGAAAAGAGTTTGCTAACTCTCCAGTATTTTCCTGTAGCAAAGGAGATCTCTTTCCCGAGTTTGACATTAGTAAGTTTGAGAGTGGGAACAAATTACCAAACTCTCCAGAGTTTGCAAAATCTCCCAAACTCTCACTTTAGTAAATTTATCCCTAGGACTTCAATGATAGAGATTCACTTGTGGTTAGTGCTTGTAGTTAGTGCTATCCTGGCTGTAATCAAACATAATGGTTTCAGTGAGATGGTAAAGTGTACTTACCTTTTCGGTCTCCAGTCACAGTCACATGCTGCAGGTGGGGCAGATTTAAAATGTTCAGAGAGATTTAGATTTGGGGGGAGTGTGTACAAACTAATATCTAAATTGCAGTGTAAAAATAATTCTGACCAGCATTTGTGGGTTACATGCAAAAGCTGTCAGTATTTACCCCACATGCAAAGAGAAAAAATTATGCATTTGTAACCCTTGCATTGCAGCATGGTTTGTCCAGGTACATAGTTACTTGCTCTATCTTACTCTATTCCCAAATCTGAATCAAACCCAAAGTCTTCAAGCTGATATTAGAACAGATGGAGTCCCAACTGATAGGCTGGGAGCACACTGCATGGTGATATCATCACTGCATGGTGCTCTCCCAGCCAATTAGTGACTGAGAGCTGCTGCATCACAAGATTCCAGTGCTTCTATTGCAGCTGGGACTGGGAGAGGACCAGACAACAAGCCCGCTAACAAGAAAAGAGCCTTCTGAGTCAGCATGTGAATAAGGTAAGTGAAAAGGGTGGGGGAGAGGGATGCCAGGAGAGACAAGGGAGAAGGATAGCTGGAGGGAAGAGAAAGAAGGATAGAAGGGTGGGAAGGATATGAGGTGACACAGAGCTGGGAAGGTTTGCATGGAGGACAGGAAGGGGGAGATGAATGGTAGAGAGGACAAGAGGGGGAGATGAATGGCAGAGAGGTAAGAGGGGCAGATGGATAGAAGAGAGGACTGGAGGTGAAGATAGATGGCAGATAGGACAGGAGGTAGAGATGGATGAACTGGTGTAAGGGTTAATATTATCAGGGGACTCTATGGCTGTAATGAGTAGTGAGCACATTGTAATCCTCGACCCTACTTTTTCTAGTCCAAACAGCAATCATTTTAGCTCAATCAGTGTATAGAGCCCTTTTGACCAATATTAGTGTTATATAGATAACTCCTTAATCCACTTTCCTTGAGTGTAGGCACTATTGCTTCAGTATCACTATTATCAGTTCATGATTGAAACAACCTTTGAAGGCACACATTTTCAAAAACAAGTTCCACATGCTTTGAATGCCTGTGCCTTCTTTTGCCTTGTTCCTGTCTATAGCAAATAGAGAGGAGCCCTGGTCATTTTGTCCCTGTATTTCCGAAACCAGAACCACTCCCTTAGCCCAGTGCTGTTGTGCTAAACACAGGAGACCCCTATGTCTTTTATCACCTGTATTTTCACAACCAGGACTGGCTCTGAAAATTCCAGGGCTGACTGTGCTTTTAGGGGGTGTTATATCCTGATTAAACCATGGTATAATCCTGCCTATACGTTCTAAATCCTGCCTATACCTTCTAGAATTGTCGCAATATAGCGTAATGAGTCGCACAGTAAATAAATGCCTTCAGACTTTGAATGTGTTTCCAAAGCACAAAAAGTTATTATTCAACATAAAAACAGATAGTTACACGCTGTGATCCAAAGACAATTAGCGCAAATAAATCATACAGACCCAAGGTACAGTTGTTATATATGCACGCACTCTGGCCCAGATACCGGCATCAGCAAGAAACCTCCGTCAACAGCATCAGCAAGAAGACTCACGCCTGGGGTCAAAGAGCGCATATATATTCCCTTGCAGGGATTTGGAAATACAATAGATAAGTTTGGCATGATTCCATTGGTTCTTCTTAAAGGTGTCTGGGTTACAGGATCGTTTATTGGACAATTTCAAATGGACACAACGGCCTCCAACCGCCCATTGTATCCTTTTTCCCCCTGCATGCAAATCTAAGCTGCTAACATTACAGAGTACATTTTTAATGTTTTAACTCTCTATAGTCCATAGTTTGCAGACGCAGGTTCCGATCTTCTCACCAATGGTACCAGAAATCTGTGTAGACACAGTGGATCAGTACAACACCAGATACAGTCTGCTTACCATGTACTAAACCTTAGTTATCAAATAACCTTTATTATACAACATTAATAATCACTGAATAAACCTTGAATATTACACTTTAATACTAGAGAACCTTTCATGTAATTTGTGTATGTGTAAGTGTAAGAGAATATTGCATAAAGTTGCTAATATGCGTGGTGCGTTTATTTGTAGAGTGAAACAGCGCAACTGTGCGTAATGTGCGGTATTTATGCATGTGAGTCTATGTGTGTGTGTGTTTTATGCATGTAAGTCTATTTATGATGGATTTAATATATATATATATATATATTATCCCTTACTAACATATTTTAAAATCTATAATGCAAGGTGTTACAAACAGCTAGGTTCACATTCAAGCAGGGTGGGGACCCCCAGCTGATTGTTGTTGCCACTGTGTCTGCTAAGCAAAACCTCTGACCATTGTTAACTCAGACAAATTCAAATGTGCATATCACTGTGGGTTATATTTCAATTGCCACAGCCATACTTGTCTATATACAGGGCTTCCCAATGTATATGTAAAACACTCACAGTATCCTGATGTATTGTTTTTTTAATTACTTTTCTCAGACATGTATACAGAAGCTGTCTCTTGTTACTAACTAAACCCTGCATGAATATTGTGTTTGTCAGTGTGAGAGTGTTGTATATTATTCACTATTTAGTGTTGTGCAAATGTGTGGATACGTGCACACACTGGGTGCGTGCGCACGCAATGTTACATCATGGATTGTACCAACATAAATCTGGCAGCGGTAACAGTTGAATTGCGGTCGCATGCAATCATTCAACTTCGACAGTCCACCCTTTGATAGCAAACAACATGCTATCATACTCTGATTTTAAAATTAATTTAGGCTTACATTATGACATATTTTAATGTTATATTATGGGATGGCACAAGGTGGTTCTTAATCCATCAATGATGTGTCTCCAAGAGGGGACATAAAACTACCATTATATGCACACCGAGGATCTTGGGAGATCATGGGAAAGATGTGGGGATGCACCAATCCTATAAAGGAAGTCTTGAGGGGAAATAGGGACTTACATTATTTGAGATGTTTTAAAATAACATTTTAACAATACATTTTATGCATGTCTAAGTATAATACATTATACGATGGTATTTCTAGATCAGGGTTGTAGTGCAGTTCTACATTTACCTCAGCATTCATATTGTCACTACTGACCACTATCATAATTTTGTTCTTCCGGTTTACCTTATCTTTACATTTTCCACACTGCAAACACAGTAGGAACACACCTGACACATATGCCAATTACTATAATGACAACCAGTATGAGGATCAGGAGTTTACCTATGCTTACGATCATTTCCTGGACCCACTCTCCTAGATCTGAGAACCATTTCACTGGTTTCAACCATGAAATCCATTCCTCTACCTTCTCCTCTAATTCAGCCACTGAAGCATTATGGTTCTTTTGAAACTCACATTTTAGCTGCAGAATTTCATCCATCTTGTGGTCTATTACCTCCTTAGGGTCGCTGGTATCATTTGTAATATAAGTGCAACACTTTATTCCAAATTGGGTGGCCAAAGTTACGCAATACCCTCCAGTGACAGCTGTTAAATAATTTAACACTAGTCTGTGTTTCACTAGTTCTTTCTTGTACGGTTGCAACTCCCTACCTGTATACCTGAATGTGTTATCATACATCTTGGTGATATTATCTATTAATTTAGCAAGATCTTGGATATATCTAAAATTTAGAGTACCCCGAGCGATCCTGGTGGGATACAAAGCTACTAAAACTTGAAAGCCAGTTGTCTCACTAATTAACTGAGTGGCTTTATGCACATCACCAGGTATCATATTTCTTTTGTTCAGTGTTCATACTCTGTGTGAAGATATGGTGATGGTGTGTTTTTATGAATACCAAACATTTCAACATGTGTGAGGGTCATAATCTCTGGGAGTATTCTTCCCAAATAACATAAACAATTACTGTACTGAGTTTGGTCAGATACTCCCCTGATTGGCATAGCACTCCTCCTTTCAACTCTACTCCATCAATTCTGCCATCAGCTCCCATCTCCTCTATCGCTACCCTGTCACAGAAACCAGAAATCCCAGAACAAACCAGGATGATGGAAACTCTGGAAGAGAATATAAAAATGAACACAGCAGACCAGTCCATCGCCGCAGCAAGGACCTGCAATTTTCTTTAGCTCAGGTATCTCACTTCAGCCTTTTAACCCTCCCGGAACAAGCTCGCGATCGACAGGTGCACTTTATCAGCCTCGTCTCCGCCTTGTTTCTCCACCGGTTGGTTGACCTTTTTGCAGTGAGTGGAATGGACCCAGGTATCTCTCTCGGCCACCTTCAAAGATGTGGTACTCGTCAGCAACACCTGATACGGACCCTTCCAACGATCAGTCAAACAACCTGAATGCAAGAAATTTCTGATCATAACATATTCTCCAGGTTCAACATCATGACAGTTTGTTTCAGGCATATCATGGGACAACAATTTCAGTTTCTGCTGTTGCTGTTTTTACTGTTAACTCATTGATATAAGATACTTTACAGTTACCTCGTTGTTACCTTTCAAATCTTCCTGCGGACTTATAATCAAATGAGATTGTCTACCAAACAGTATTTCAAAGGGGGACAGATTTAGAGGGGGTCTAGGAGTGGTCCTTATGCTATGTAGGACCAACGGTATTGCTTCTGGCCATCCTAGTCCAGTCTCTGCCATGATTTTACTTATTTTGTTTTTAATAGTTCCGTTCATCCTCTCCACCTTGGAACTGGCTTGCGGTCGGTAGGGGGTGTGAAGTCTACTATTAATACCCATCAGCTTACACATATTTTGAAAAACATCACCTGTGAAATGAGTACCCCTATCACTCTTGATAATTTTAGGGATACTGTAATTACACACAAACTCCTGAACAATTCTTTTCGCAGTGAACGCAGCATTATTAGTGGCAGCTGGGTATGCCTCAACCCAATTGGAAAACACGTCAGTGCACACTAATACATACTTGAGATTACTGCAGGGTGGTAATTGGATGAAATCAATTTGTATTACCTGGAAAGGTCCGTCAGTCAGAGGAATGTGAGATCGTTTGGTAGGGATCGTTTTCCCAATGTTTTTCCTCAAGCAGGTCAGACAGGACAATGCTCTCTTTTCCGCTTGAGAAGAGAAACCCGGTGCGCACCAGTATGCTCTCACCAATTTGCACATACTTTGCTTTCCCAGATGAGTCAGACCGTGCGCTGCCTCAGCCAGGCTGGGGTAGTATGCCTTGGGAGCCACTGGCTTACCTTGTCCATCCCTCCAGAGTCCAGAGGACTCTTGCTCACATCCCTTGGACCTCCAGACTGACTTATTCTAGGTAGAACACAAATTTTGCATCTCAATTAATTTCAGCATATCAATTGTTTGGAAAGTCATGATTTGTTCAGTTGGTACATTCATTTTTAACCCTGCTGCCCATTTTGCAGCTTCGTCTGCCCTGTTGTTGCCCAGTGACACCGGATCATCTTCACATGTATGGGCTTAACACTTAATTACTGCCACTGTCTTTGACAATTGGATTGCTGTTAGTGGTCCTTTTATATGTTTGGAATGTGCTATTGGTGTGCCTGCTGCAGTCATAAATTTTCTCAGACGCCATAAGGCACCAAACTCGTGTACTACTCCGAAGGCGTACCTAGAGTAAGTATAGATATTAGCAGATTTACCTTTCTCTAATTCACACGCTCTCCTTAGTGCCACCAGTTCCGCCACTTGGGCCGAGTGAGGTGGTCCTAAAGGTTCAGCTTCTATGATGTCTTCGTCATTTACAACAGCATAACCTGTACATAATTCTCCAGTGTCAGTCTGTCTATGACAACTCCCATCTGTGTAAAATGTCACATCTACATTTTCTAAAGGTGTATCCCGTATGTCAGGTCTTGCAGTAAAAGTCTGATTCAGATATTCCATACAATAATGTGCATCAATATACCTGCAGAACTCACCTGCTGCCAATGGCTCACCTCTCTCCACCTTTTGTGCATCATGTTGCACATAAGGTAAATACGTAGCTGGATTTAATGTACTGCACCTTTTGATGGTGTTGTGTGCAGGTGCTTTTAAGGCTAGTTTCCATTTTGTGAACCTAGCTGAGGAGACATGTCTGGTTTGGGCAGAGTTTAGCAAAGCAGATACAGCATGGGGAGTATAGACAATCATATCATGGCCTAGTACTCCATCCTCACTCATACTGACCAATAGAGCAGTTGCTGCTACACTTCTTAAACACGTTGGGAGTGATCTTGCCACAGTGTCCAACTGTGCACTGTAGTATGCTATGGGCCTACTGGCATCACCATGTTTTTGTGTGAGGACGCCTGCTGCACACCCATCAGCTTCCATACAATACAAATCAAAAGATTTTTCATAATCAGGTATTCCCAATGCAGGTGCTTTTGTCAGACTCTCCTTAAGATTAAGGAAAGCCTGCTCTGATTCCTCTGTGTGTATGACACAATCGGGCTTTGAGGAAGAGACTAAGGCCTTCATTCAGAGGCGGCCGTACAGTCTACGACCGCATGGCCGCCTCGATGTTTGTCTAGTGCGCATGCGCATGAGGAAGCCGGCTCCTTCGTGCGCAAGCGTGAGACCTGCTACGACTGACAGCGCCGGTCGTAGTGGGTCTCTTTCCAAAAGGGGCGAGCTGTCGATGTTGATTGACAGCTCGCCCCGTTTGGAAGGCGGGCCGGGGGGGGTGGCAGCCCAAACAGAGGCATTCCCATGGGAATGCCTACCGTTTGGGGGAGGCCCCACTGACATCACTAGTGATGTCAGTGGAGTGCTTCCGGCTCTGACAGAGCTAGAAGCTCTCCGGGGCTTATGACAAGTGAGAACCTACCCTAGGGTCTCGTCGTAAGCCCCGATGGTCACCCTAGCGGTCATTAGAGCCTAACGACCAAAACAGAGGCGGGCGGTCAGGATGCAAGCGGCCGCCCAGTTTCTGAGCTGTTGGTTTTGTGGCAGTGTCATGTTCTGAATGGCCTAGATTCTGTCATTTGTGAGATGTCATAACCCCTGAGTTAGGCAGTGTCCCAAATATTTAGCCCTGGACTGGCATGGCTGTAGTTTGTCCTTGGCAACCTTGTGTCCTGTTTGCGAGAGATGAAGCAGCAAAAGTTTAGTATCATTTAAAAATGTCATAAATGAATCAGAACATAACAATAAATTGTCCACATATTGTATTAGAACAGATCCATTGGCAGGTTGAAAAGATTGTAAATAGTCGTATAAGACCTGGGAAAAGATACTGGGCCTGTCTATGAAACCTTGGGGCAATCGTGTCCATGTGTATTGTCAGGATGAAGAGGCACAGAGAAGAAAACAGAACAGAGGTCAATGACAGTGAAATGGGTTGCATTTGGTGGGATCTGCATGAAT
The DNA here is from genome assembly GCA_031769625.1 of Taudactylus pleione. Classification (NCBI taxonomy): domain Eukaryota; kingdom Metazoa; phylum Chordata; class Amphibia; order Anura; family Myobatrachidae; genus Taudactylus; species Taudactylus pleione. Next base: position 6,217,902 of record JAUIMM010000081.1, on the reverse strand, counting down.
ATGACAGCTGGATTTGGCACTATGGGAAATTGGCTCTCTACCACCTTATTAACCCCTCTAAGGTCTTGTACCAGCCTATAACCCCTCCCACCACTCTTCTTTACAGGAAAGATGGGACTGTTGGCTATACTAGCTGTACGAACTAAAATTCCATGCTGTAACAATCGCTCAATTATAGGATAAACCCCTAATTTTCCCTTCTGTTTTAATGGGTACTGGGGAATTTTTGGAGCTTGCCTACTGCTTTTTAAATTTATCATTATGGGACATTGCCATTAATCCAGTGTCCTGTCCATCCTTGGTCCAAAGTGAATCTGGAATTTGGGACAACATTTGATCTACCTGAGATGGATTCTCACTTAAACTGGTAGATTGATACATTATCCTTTGGGGAGTGTCCAGCATATCCCTCACCTCATGCGCAACTCTCTCTGGGATATCTAAAAATACACCATCAGAGGTACAATATATGACACATCCCATCTTACATAACAAATCCCTTCCCAGTATGTTAGTAGGAGTTGCTGCTGCCAGGAGAAAAATATGTCTGGTATGCAATGGCCTGATAGTGACCTCTGTGGATTTTGTTAAAGGATAATGTTGCACTTTACCAGTTACATCCATTGCTGGTACTGTCTCGTTGGTTACCTGTAGATTAACGGGAGATTTTATCACTGACCTGGTCGCCCCTGTGTCTACAAGAAAAGCATATTTAGTACCAGCTACATCAACCATCATTACCAGTTCTTCCCTAGTACTTCCCGATAATCTGACTATCTGTAGCCTACAGGTATGACCTGACCCCTAGCGTTGACTCCCACTCTCCAATAAAGCATTAACGGCCACAAATGGAGCTGGTGCCTGTTGAACATTTGCTGGTCTCTGTGTATATCCCTTATGGGGATATCCAAGTACTCCCTGGTTCGGGGGTCCTACCCTCTTCACTGTACAGTTCCTACTTACATGTCCTGGCTGGTTGCAATTAAAGCACTTTTGTGAGTGGGGTGGGTGAAAGGATTGTTGTGTGGGTTGAGCAGGAGGGAAAGGTGGTGGGTATGGGTAAGGATATTGAGGGAGATATGGGGGTTGTGGATAGTATAGGAGTTGTGGTTGGTGTGTGATAAGTAGGGTAGGGCTGTGTTTGCGGTGGTGTAGGATTAGTGAGGACATGTAGCTGTTCAGGTGCAGGTGTGTCTGCTGGCTGTGATGTTACCGTTATTCCTTCTAGAGCTTGAATACTAACAGACATTAGTTTCTCGCTCTGGATCTCTCTCTTTTTAGAGATGTTCTTATCATGTTTGATTATATGAGGGTGTCTACAATGAATCCCCTCCACCCAGGCTGTGAGGTCTGAAACTTTGTCTTTAGGTTCTCTTTAAGACCATCCATGAGTACAGTAACAATCATTCCCCTGTGGTGAGTGCTATCTTTAATATATTCTAACCCAGTGTACTGGGTGATAGCCTGCAGAGCCCGGTTACAATAATCTTCTGCAGATTCACTCTTTCTGTTTTATAGTGAAAATTTTGCTCCAGTTAACTACTACTGGAAAATATACTCCCAATTGAGTTACAATGCGGGAAATGTTACCTTGGTTAATTTCGTCTGTTAAGGGAACATCACCATCCAATACACAATCCGTGATAAATTTTGTCACGCCGGTATTGCGTGGATGACAAGCCCTTAACACCACTCACCAATCTTTGTTGGTTGGCTCGTGAGAACTACCCAAATTTTTCAGAAATCTTTGACATTGGGCTAATTCCTTTTTGGGATCGGGGAAATCATTCATTATGGAATTTAGCTCTGCTCTTGTCCAAGGACAATGCATTGCTACTTCCCTTGTGGGCACTACACCGTTTGCATCCGCATTCCCATTCGGAACAGTTTTTGTCCGGATGGGATGCAGACCAGCCGCACTGATACTTTTGACCTTATTAGCTGGCTGGGGTTTTAGTCTGTTACTGCTATGTATAGGGTTAACAACTTCCTCTACAGGTGCAGTGGATGTTAACACTTCCTGTAGTATCACTGATGGAGATGGCGGCACCACTTGTGCTTGCCGTGGTGGAGCATCTAACATGTGTACAGCTTGGGAAATGGCAGACATAGCTGATACGACCACTCAGAGAAACACAGTGGACGGCTTGCTGGAAGTTAACTTCCAGCAGCCGCCCATCTCAGAGGGACCTGCCAGTCCCTCTACACCTGCGCCTCCTCCTCCTGTGCTGGCCACAGTGATCGAGGCCCAGCGGCACCCCCCTAGAAGCAGAAGCCATGGCTCATGTAGCCGCTGCTGCTGCTTCTGTGACCCGATCTCTGTGGCCAGCAGTGATCGGGCAGCCATTTCAATAATAGGCAGTATTGGCGGCTCTGGTAGCCGCCGCTGCTGTTATGTAGTGGAGCCACTAGCGGGACACCCTCCCGCTGCGGCTCTGGATCACAGTGATCAGTGAGATCACTGTGTGAGAGAAGCAGCAGCAGCGGCTCTGGCAGCCGCCGCTGCTGTTATGTAGTGGAGCCACTAGCGGGACACCTTCCCGCTGCGGCTCCGGATCACAGTGATCAATGAGATCACTGTATAGACAGCAGCAGCGGCTCTGGTAGCCGCCACTGCTGCTATGTAGCCGGGCTGCTAGCGGGACACCCTCCCGCTGCGGCTCCGGGTCACAGTGATCAGCGAGATCACTGTGTAGTCAGCAGCAGCGGCTCTGGTAGCAGCCGCTGCTGCTATGTACCCCGGCAGCACCTCCCACTACTTTCCGGCCTCAGCTCCTCCTCCCCAAGTCCCCATGTGTCCCGATCACTGCTGGCCACAGTGATCGGGCCAAATTTTAAATAGTTATAAAATTTGTGTATACATATATATGTACATATATATGTATATATGTATGTGTATATATATACATATACATACATATGTGTGTGTAAGCAGGAGCAGTATATATATATATATATATATATGTTCGATATAGATAGATATGTTTAATACATATATATATATATATATATATATATATGTATATATATAGATATTTAAATATATATTCGATATATATATATATATATATATATATATATATCTCTCTATATCGAACATATATATATAATATATATCTATATCGAATATATCTATCTATCTATCTATCTATCCATCTATATATATATATATTTATATATATATATATATATATATTAGGGGTGGGCGGGTTTGGATTTCTGAAATCCGAACCCCCCCCGAGCCCCCCCGATCCGAGGCCGATCCTAGTCAGGCTCGACTTTTCCCGCCTGACTCGGATCTGAAATCGAGGCAAAACATCATCATCCCGACTTCCGGGTCTCGCAGGTTTTGGATCCTATATAAGGTACCCGCGTCAGCACCATTTTCTCACTCGGCTGTGGACAGTGAAGAGGGAGTGTGGGAGTTAGGGCTGGCTGGGCTGTGTAGTGTAGTGTAGTGTAGTGCAGTGTAGTGTTGTGCTGTGCTGTGCTGCGCTGTGCTGCTGTTGTCCATAGGGTCTGTGTCCACTCCTTCAAAGTCCATAGGGGCTGGCTGGACTGTGTTGTGCAGTCAGTTGTCCATAGGGGCTGTGTCCACTCCAAAGTCCTGTTCAGTGTCCCAGTCCTAAAGGGGTGCTGTAGTGTTGTCCAGGGGGTGCTCTGTCCATCAGGGGTGCTCCAACCCAAGTGCAAAAATAAATAATATTTTTTCTGTGTTTGTGAATTGTGTGCGCAGTAGCCGCACGTGCATCAACAAAGTAGTGCCAAGCGTGCGCCTGTGTCATAAGTAAAGGGCCGGCTGGCTTGTCCGTTAAAGGGTGCTGTAACCCCCATAGTACACTCCAAACAAAATAAAAAAATATTTTCTGTGTTTGTGAATTGTGTGCGCAGTAGCCGCACGTGCATCAACAAAGTAGTGCCAAGCGTGCGCCTGTGTCATAAGTAAAGGGCCAGCTGGCTTGTCCGTTAAAGGGAGCTGTAACCCCCAAAGTACACTCCAAACAAAATAAAAAAATATTTTCTGTGTTTGTGAATTGTGTGCGCAGTAGCCGCACGTGCATCAACAAATTAGCAGCGCCAAGCGTGCGCCTGTGTCATAAGTAAAGGGCCAACTGGCTTGACCGTTAAAGGGTGCTATAACCCCCAAAGTACACTCCAAACAAAATAAAAATATATTTTCTGTGTTTGTGAATTGTGTGCACTGTGGCTGCACGTGCATCAACAAAGGAGCAGCACCAAGCGTGCGCCTCTGTCCCATAAGTAAAGAGCCTACTGGCTCATTTCTTACAGGGTGGTGTAACCCACAAAGTGCACTACTCTCCAGCAAAAATAAAAAAATATTTTCTGTGTTTGTGTGCGCCTTAGCCGCACGTATATATCAATATAACATAAATGGAGGACCAAACTTTCTCCGATAAAAATAAAATAGGGAAAGATCAAGAACCACTTCCTCCTAGTGCTGTTGCTGCTGTTGGGAGTTGTTCATCATCCCAGAGAGGAGGTAGGAACACCACTACTTTTACTAAACAATTGACCCTCCAACTGTCCCTAGCGAGGAGGATGAAGTACGACAGCAGTCATCCTGAAGCAAAACGTATAACTGAGGCTTTGACTGCGATGTTGGTGTTAGACGTGCGTCCGGTATCCGCCATTAGTGCAGTGGGATTTAGACAATTGATGGAGGTAGTATGTCCCCGGTTCCAAATGGGCTCTAGATTCCACCTGCATCCTCAAAGCAGCAGCGACAAGCGTGCATCTGTCTGTTAAAGGGTGATGTAACCCTCAAAGTGCGCTCCACAAACAATAAAAAAATTCTTCTTTTTTTTCTCTTTGTGAAATGTGTGGGCTGTAGCCGCACCTGCATCCTTAAAGTAGCAGCGACAAGCGTGCGTCTGTCTGTTAAAAGGTGGTGTAACCCTCAAAGTGCGATCCACAAACAATGAAAAAATTCTTAGTTTTTCTCTGTCTTTGTGAATTGTGTGGGCTGTAGCCGCACTTGCATCCTCAAAGCAGCAGCGCCAAGCGTGCGTCTGTCTGTTAAAGGGTGGTGTAACCCTCAAAGTGCTCCAAAAAATAAAAAACTATTTTTTTATGTGTTTGTGACTTGTGTACGATGTAGCCGCACATGCATCAACACAGTAGCAGCGCCAAGCATGCACCTGTGTCATAAGTCAAGGGCCGGTTTGGACATCTGGTCCGGACTGAAGGACGTGCCAACAATTTCTGACAAGTCTACTGTCACTGCATATGATACTGTCCTCAAAGCAGCAGTGACAAGTGTGCGTCTGTCTGTTAAAGGGTGGTGTAACCCTCAAAGTGCACACCACAAACAATAAAAAAATTCTTCTTTTTTTTCTGTCTCTGTGAAATGTGTGGGCTGTAGCCGCACCTGCATCCTTAAAGCAACAGCGACAAGCGTGCGTCTGTCTGTTAAAGGGTGATGACACCCTCAAAGTGTGCTCCACAAACAATAAAAAAATTCTTCTTTTTTTTCCTGTCTTTGTGAATTGTGTGGGCTGTAGCCACACCTGCATCCTTAAAGCAGCAGCGACAAGCGTGCGTCTGTCTGTTAAAGGGTGGTGTAACCCTCAAAGTGCGCTCCACAAACATTAAAAAAATTCTTCTTTTTTTTCTGTCTTTGTGAAATGTGTGGGCTGTAGCCGCACCTACATCCTTAAAGCAGCAGCGACAAGCGTGCGTCTGTCTGTTAAAGGGTGGTGTAACCCTCAAAGTGCGCTCCACAAACAATAAAAAAATTCTTCTTTTTTTTCCTGTCTTTGTGAATTGTGTGGGCTGTAGCCGCACCTGCATCCTCAAAGCAGCAGCGACAAGCGTGCGTCTGTCTGTTAAAGGATTACATCGGTGACAGCATCCAAGTAGGCATGTCAGACAGTCCGTACATGTACTGGCAGGAAAAAGAGGCAATTTGGAGGCCCTGTACAAACTGGCTCTATTTTACCTGAGTTGCCCCCCCTCCAGTGTGCACTCCGAAAGAGCAGTGCAGCCGGGAACCTTGTCAGCAAAAGGCGTAGGAGGTTGCTTCCACAAAATGTGGAGAAGACGATGTTCATAAAAATGAATTATCAACTTTTCCAGGGAGACCAGCCTCCAGAACGTACAGAGGGACCTGTGGTAGTGGATTCCAGCGGGGACGAATTAATACTCTGTGAGGATGAGGATGTACACAACACTGAAGAGGGTGAGGAATCAGTGAATGAGGAGGATGAGGACGACATCTTGCCTCCGTAGAGCCAGTTTGTGCAGGTCCAGATTAATTGCCAGCTTGTTTTGTGGGGGCCCAAACGAACCAATCATTTCAGCCACAGTCGTGTGGCAGACCCTGGCGCTGAAATGATTGGTTTGTTAAAGTGTGCATGTCCTGTTTATACAACTTAAGGGTGGGTGGGAGGTCCCAAGGACAATTCCATCTTGCACCTCTTTTTTTTCTGTGCATTATGTACTGTTTGGGGCCTAGTTTTTCAAACTGCCATCCTGTCTGCCACTGCAGTGTCACTCCTAGATGGGCCACGTGTTTGTGCCACCCACTCGTGTGGCATAGCATAGTCATCCATCTACCTCGGTGCAACCTTTTGGACATAAAAACACTATTGTGAGGTGTGAGGTGTTCAGAATAAACTGGAAATGAGTGGAAATTAAGGTTTTTGAGGTTAATAATAGCATAGGAGCAGAAAAATCAACACATTCTGTGATTTTAGCTGTGTTTATGCTTTTTAAAAAAAAAATTCAGATCCAAAACACAAAACCCAGAACGCAAAACACCGAAGGGTGGTTTTGGCCAAACCAATCCAGATCCAAAATACGAAGAAAGATCCAGATCCAAAACCAAAACACAAAAAGTGGCCGGTGCACACCCGTGATATATATATATATATATATATATATATATTGTGACACAGTTAGGTTAGTAGGGGGTCCCTCTCCTGGGTAGAGGACTCCATCCTTTCACACACAGCAGCTGGGAAACAGTACGCCAGACTGGATGCAAGTACAAGCTGGTCGGCGCCAGTCTTTATTGTACAATGACAGAAACAACATAAAGAAAACATAAACATAAATCCTAGCCCTGTCGGGGCACTAACTTCACAGGTAGTTCCCTCACTACCAGAACCTGGCAGGGCCTAATGCCCTCACCAGCAACAAAAGCACAGCACAACACTTACAGTTAGATTTTCAAGTGTCTCTGAGCAAACTCCCTGTCTGCTCTCCCAGGTGAGACAATCAGCCCTAAACACACTAGGCTTATATTGGCCACTCTCAGGTGGAAACCCTAACAAGCCTGTTACCAGGCTGCAAGGCCCAAAACCTGGAGTGGCCGTGGGTGGAGCCCTCCCTCTCCTCTCACCCACAACCCCCAGGTCCCAAACCGGCTTTTCAAAAAAACGAAACTCAAGCCTGCTACACTGCAGACTTTCTCCTGGGGGTTTAAAACACATAAGACAGGAATCTGGGACAAATGTACCTGCCACAGACCACTTTACCAATGATCCTATCACATATCCCCCCCCTTTGTTTCGACCTGTGGGGCGGAACAACTGAAGCCCCCAAACAATGAACGCGTGACAACGCGTCAGCATTGGCCAGCTGGCTTCCAGGCCTGTGTTCCACTGAAAATTTAAAAGTTTGTAATGCCAAGAACCATCTCGTAATTCTCGCATTACTGTCCTTATTTTCGGACATCCACTTCAAAGGGGCATGGTCAGTGATCAATTTGTACTTTCTTCCAACCAAGTAGTACCTGAGAGCCTCTAACGCCCATTTTATGGCCAACGCCTCCTTCTCCACTGTGGCATAGTTTCTCTCATGTACATTCAACTTTCTGCTAAGATAGAAAATAGGGTGTTCCTCACCCTGCTTGTTCTGGGACAGGACAGCTCCTATAACTACTTCTGATGCATCGGTTTGTACTATGAATTCCCTTTCAAAATTAGGAGTCATCATGACTGGTTGGGAACACAACACTACTTTCAACTCCTGAAAAGCTTTCTCTGCCTCAGGACTCCATTCTACCATGACTTTTTGTTTGCCTTTGGTCAGGTCAGTCAGTGGGACTGCCATGGTGGCAAAGTTGGGTATAAACCTCCTGTAGTACCCCGTAATTCCCAAGAAGGCTCTCACCTGCTTCTTATTCAGAGGCCGTGGCCAGTTTTGTATGGCATCAACTTTATTGAGCTGAGGCTTTATCAGGCCTCTGCCAATGGTGTATCCCAGATATTTTACTTCCTCCATGCCTAGACAACACTTTTTTGGGTTGGCTGTCAAACCTGCCTTATAGATGGAGTCCAACACTGCTTGTACCCTGGGTAAGTGAGACTGCCAATCAGGACTATGAATGACCACGTCATCCAGATAAGCAGCCGCATACTGTCTATGGGGCCTTAGAATCCTGTCCATCATTCTTTGGATGGTAGCAGGTGCCCCATGTAGCCCGAAGGGCAACATCTTGTACTGAAACAAGCCCTCTGGCGATGAAAAAGCTGTCTTTTGTTTGGCGCTCTCGGTTAACGGTACTTGCCAATACCCTTTGGTTAGGTCAAGAGTGGTTAAATACCTTGCCGTCCCTAGTCTCTCCATCAGTTCATCCACTCTTGGCATCGGGTAGGCATCGAATTTTGAAACACTGTTCAACTTTTGGAAGTCATTGCAGAAATGCACACTCCCGTCGGGCTTTGGAATCAACACAATGGGACTTGACCATTCACTATGTGATTCTTCAATAACCCCTAACTCTAGCATATTTTTAATTTCTTTCGACACCGATTCTCTTTGTGCTTCTGGTAACCTATAGGGCTTTAGATTAACTTTAACCCCTGGGTCAGTGATGATGTCATGTTTAATGACCGAGGTTTTCCCAGGTACGTCAGAGAACAGCACCCTATTTCTGATCAGAAACTCCTTGACCTCTTGTTGTTGAATTGCCGACAGGGTTATTGCCACTGTCACTTCTGGAACTAAGGGCCCTGGATTAACTGGAGGGGCTTGGACGGCCGACAGTACCGTTCTATCTTTCCAGGGCTTTAACAGATTTATATGGTATATCTGTTCCGGCTTTCTTTTCCCCGGCTGGTAAACTTTATAATTGACCTGCCCCACTCTTTCTAAGATATCAAAGGGCCCTTGCCATTTAGCCAAAAGTTTATTTTCCACAGTGGGAACCAATACTAACACTCTGTCCCCAGGAGCAAAGCTGCGTAACCGAGCATTGCGGTTGTATACCCTCTGCTGTGCCTGTTGAGCCTGTTCCAGGTGCTCTCTCACTATCGGCAGTACCGCAGCAATTCTCTCCTGCATTTGAGAATCATACTCAATCACCGTTTTGTAAGGACTAGACTGCCCCTCCCATGTCTCTTTGGCAATGTCTAGTAACCCCCTTGGGTGTCTCCCATACAACAAGTCGAAGGGTGAAAACCCGGTGGAGGACTGGGGAACTTCTCTTATGGCCAACAATAAATACGGCAATAAGTAATCCCAATCCCTACCATCCTTGTCGACCACTTTCCTAAGCATGTGTTTTAACGTCTTGTTAAACCTCTCAACCAGCCCATCGCTTTGGGTGTGATAAACCGAAGTTCTTAACTGTTCGATTTTGAACAGGCGGCATAACTCTTTCATGACTTTTGACATAAATGGTGTACCCTAGTCAGTTAGTATCTCCTTGGGTATACCCAGCCTGCTAAAGACATGAACTAGCTCTCTGGCAATGGTCTTGGTTGACGTATTGCGCAACGGGATCGCTTCCGGGTACCTGGTAGCGTAATCCATTATGACCAGAATATACTGGTGTCCCCTGGCAGACTTCATTAAGGGTCCAACCAAATCCATCGCTATTCTTTCAAACGGCACCTCTATAATAGGCAATGGAACTAGTGGACCCTTAAAATGTGGCCTGGGAGCATGATACTGACACTCAGGGCAGGATGCGCAAAAGTCAGACACCTCTTTATGAAGCCCGGGCCAGAAAAACCTCTGCATTATTCGCTCAGTGGTTTTCTCTACCCCTAGATGGCCAGACCGTTATATGACCATGGGCCAGATCCAATACTGTTCTTCTGTAGGCTTTGGGAACTATTAGTTGTTCCACAATATCTTCCCCCTTCTTAGTCACCTGATATAACAAATCCTGACACATTGCCATGTGGGGATAGGACAAAGGACTATCAGGGTCTACGGGTTTACCATCAACTACTTTTACATTCTCCCTGGCTTTTACCAAAGTAGGGTCATTCAACTGCTCCACGGCAAAGACCTCTCTTCTGACCTCTAAATCAGGCAGACGATCACCTGGCCCAACAACACTTCCCACCTCAATGGGAGGCACATCAGTTGGCGGGCCACCGTCACGTTCCGCATTCTCTAGTTCACCAACCATAGTAGAAAAAGGGAATAACTCTGACTCAGAAGAAACTCCCTCCTCCACTACATCGACAACCTTCTCAAATGGATCGGGGTTGTTCACCTCTGGAACAAAACGGCTTTCCCACAACTTCCAGAAGTGAGCAAAGTCTCTCCCCAATATTGCATCGTACACCAGACCATGCACCAAACCCACAGAAACTATAGCAGAGCCACATGGTGTCTCGATGTTCACCTCGGCCGTAACATAATATCGAGTATCCCCATGTATGCAGGTCACACCAACAGTTTTCCCTGTATGCCTCAAGGGGTTCACCAGCTCAGCTTTTATAAGTGTCACCAAGCTACCAGAGTCTAACAGTGCCTCTACTCGGTTGCCATCTACAGTGAGTACACACATGTGCTTATCAGTCTCAGCCTGCCAGTCAGCCGTACAGGCTGTCTGTGCAAAGAAAGACCCCCTGCGGTAGACATGAGCAGTATCACATTGCATAGGTTCAGTTGTAAGTGAACAATTAGCGGCAATATGGCCGAAGCCACCACATCGGAAACACTGAGTCATATTAATGTCTAGTCGTTTACGGGGCAAGAACCTTCCTGGCCTGGCAGGCCTGTCTCCAGGTTCTACACCCTCAGTCTTAGGTACATTCCACCGCCCAGCACCCTTCTCCCCTGGAACAGTCTTACCAGTGTCTGTGGGAGTTCGCCGGTGCACCATCGGGGCTCGGTGGGGCATACTCATCAGCTCCTCAGCCGCCACGTACCTCTCCACCAGCTCAACCAACTGGTCCGCGGACTTAGGGTCTGCATGGCTCACCCACTTGCGCAGAGTCACAGGTAATGATCGCAGGTACCGGTCAATCACGACCCTTTCCACGATCTGTGGTCCCGTCAGCATCTCGGGCTGTAGCCATTTTGAGGACAGATGGCCGAGGTCATGCATCTGTGAACGTGGAGGCTTGTCCCTATGGAACTCCCAGCGGTGGACCCGTTGGGCACGAACAAAGGTGGTGACTCCCAATGTGTTATGATCTCCTGTTTTAGTTTTTTATAGTCCTTGGCATCAGCCAGGCATAAGTCGAAATAGGCTTTTTGTGGCTCCCCAAACAAAAAAGGTGCCACCAGACTTGCCCACTGCTCCTTGGGCCAACTCTCCCTTTCGGCCGTTCTTTCAAACGCGGTGAGATAGGCCTCCACATCATCGCCCGAAGTCATCTTTTGGAGGAAGTGACTGGCTCGTACGGAGTGAGTGGGGGTGGGAGGACCAGTAGTAACCTCTCTGGGCCGGGCGACCAGGTGCTGTACAACCTCTCTTATGGCCTGGCTGTTTTCCTTAATGGAGACCTGTTGAAGTCTGTTAGTCTCCTGCTGAGCTGCTGTAGCTTCCTGCTGAGCCCTGGTAGCTTGGAGCAAGGCCTTAATAATGTCCTCCATTTTGTCCTGGGGTGTAGGTTGGAAGCTGAACCTTGCCTCTCTGAGCATTGGCTGACACCTCCTCTATGGGACTCCAAGGACACAGTGTTATTTCCACACTCACAAATTGGGTGTCTGTCCCTTTAATTTTTAAACGGAAAGTTTTCCTCTTGCTGCTGTGTGGGTGCCTGCATTCTCCACCATATTGTGACACAGTTAGGTTAGGGGGTCCCTCTCCTGGGTAGAGGACTCCTTCCTTTCACACACAGCAGCTGGGAAACAGTACGCCAGACTGGATGCAAGTACAAGCTGGTCGGCGCCAGTCTTTGTTGTACAATGACAGAAACAACATAAAGAAAACATAAACATAAATCCTAGCCCTGTCGGGGCACTAACTTCACAGGTAGTTCCCTCACTACCAGAACCTGGCAGGGCCTAATGCCCTTACCAGCAACAAAAGCACAGCACAACACTTACAGTTAGGTTTTCAAGTGTCTCTGAGCAAACTCCCTGTCTGCTCTCCCAGGTGAGACAATCAGCCCTAAACACACTAGGCTTATATTGGCCACTCTCAGGTGGAAACCCTAACAAGCCTGTTACCAGGCTGCAAGGCCCAAAACCTGGAGTGGCCATGGGTGGAGCCCTCCCTCTCCTCTCACCCACAACCCCCAGGTCCCAAAGCGGCTTTTAAAAAAACCGAAACTCAAGCCTGCTACACTGCAGACTTTCTCCTGGGGGTTTAAAACACATAAGACAGGAATCTGGGACAAATGTACCTGCCACAGACCACTTTACCAATGATCCTATCACAATATATATATATATAGATATATATGAATATATCTATAAATATATATATAGATAGATATATATATATAGATATGTATCAATAGATATCGCAGGGATGGCAACCGACCATCGATGGTTTGCAAACATCGATGGCCTGACTGAAAACAAGTGGTTTACCATTGCTGGTGGCCATCAATGTTGCACCATCGATGGTAGCCCTCAATCGATGTTTAGGAAACATCGACAGTTGCGGTCTACACAGATCTTGCCCAATCGCTAAACAATTGATGGCTTCTAACGATGGTTGAACCATCGATGGTACAGGTGTCAATGGCCATCACTACAGTATAACATAAAAATTGCTATTTTTATGGTATACTGGGTTTTAAAAAAAATATTTTTTTCAAATAAAATAGTGATGGATAAGTTTAAAATGTTCTTGACCTAATTCAATCATAAAAGAAACCGACAATTTTGTAGCGGTTTTTGGAAAATGAATTCGTCAGTTAAAGTGGTTAAGAGAGGGTACAAATTACTTGTTTCATTTTTATGGTTTTTTTTTCAACAACTGTACCTGCATCCCCGTCAGCATAGGGCGGCGGTGGTGCGCGTGAACCACTGGCAATACCTTCCACAATGCTACCTTGCTGCACGTGCACGCCATCTCGCGGCTCGCACGCACTGCAATTTAGCGCTGCAGGTGTACTTTCCGGTAACGTGCTCACTACGCTAGTTTGCATCGCTTCCACACCCTTAAGCCACATATCATATTTTACCTTTTTCACTCGAGAACGCACCAGACTGATGTGATCTCAGACATTGTTCAATACATCCTTATCAAAGCTACCAATTCTGGGAAATGGTCTAACACTCTTCATCGTCATCTTAAACCATACATCACAGTACCTAATTGCATAAGCACCGTACTTAGTATGCATAGTATGGCGTGCCGACCCAAGAGGCGCCTCCATTAGCAGCACATCATTGTCTAACATATCTACTGTTTGCGTGGCTCCCATCCTGGGACAACCCCTACATTTTTCAATAAAGATTTAAACCAGCGAAAGACTCTCAAGACACTTTCACTTACCTGTGGACGTCTTTGAAAAAGGGTGTAGCCACAAACCCTATGGAAGACCTTTAGGCACCTCTGTCACGGCCAGGGTATTTCAATATGGCGCTAGGCGAGTGTTACCTTTGAGGTCATTGTGGCGCGGGCTGTCTGGTGGCGGAGCTGGTGTCTGGTGGGGGACTTTGGCTGCGCGCGTTGTTGTGCGAGCCTGTTCTCACTCTGCGCTGGTAAGGCCTGTCGGTGTCTCAATTGCGTTTGGCATGGGCACCGCCATGTTGCCTTCTGGCCATGTGATGCGGCTGGCCAATCCTGGTGAGTCACATGTTCCCTCCGTCCAGTAACAGCACGGCATGGGGTATTTAGGAAGGGTCAGTGCCTTCCTTCTTTGCCAGTGCAACGTGTATCTCAGCCTAGCTGAGAGGGGGTTCTCTGTGCTTATCCTGTTCCTGTGAATTCGTTGTCTGCCAGTCTGCCTGTCAGCTCCTAGCTCCCACTGGACTACCCCGCTTCCTCCATCACCCTTGCCCATACCTGAGTGCCTGAGTCTGCTGACATCCTGCGCTTCAGTTCACTACCTGTATACCTGGCTTGTTTATTTTCAGTTCACTACCTGCATACCTGGTTTGATTATTTTCAGTTTCACTACCTGCACACCTGGACAGCTCTAATTGTTTCTACTTGGACATTAACCCTTTTACTCCCACCACAGAACTCTTGTGCACATTTATATATTCCTGTACTTTTATTTACTGCCATTATATGTCTACTCAAGCACTTATTAAAAATCCTAGTTTTATTTTCAAATCTGCTTCTGTGATCGCTCCTGCTACCACCCCGGGTCCACAAACAACCCAGAACATAACAGCCTCCACTCACCTATGGAAGAAAAGCTGCTTCCACACAAAAATCCCTTTTTGACTACCTTTCAACTGCTAGGGGGTAATACTTACCCTTTGTTTTCCAGTTGATTTCGTCCACCTCTCATCAGTTCACAATCATAATTAGCCAAAACTATGCGGTTCAATTACAGTGCTCAAATAAGCCTAACCGATTACTGAATACTGAGAGGCGAACCCTAACAAAAATAACAACCCATACACCTGCCTTGTGTATAGTAAACGGTAAGCTGCTACCGAGTCACTAGGACGCTCCTTACGCCTAGCACTTAAGGGTCCTACGGTACCCTTAACATTTAGGAACCGTGTTACACCCTAAACAAATACTCACTGTTACACACTTCTTTCCTGCGCAGAAAATACATAAATAACCCAGCTATTGGCAACACTTGAAAATGCAATTCAACGGCTTTGTTTAAAACACGTGGCAGCAAGACCAGAAATACGTATACGCTATTGTGCGACTAGTCGCATACACAATAATGCGACTACTACATGACACGTATTATGACTCTTACGCTATAATGTGGCTTAGCCGCATACACAATAATGCGACTTCCCCTTTTTAACACACAAAACAAAATACAAAGAAAAACCTATCGATGAAGGAAAACAAACTTTTTCCTCCCTCGTCCCTGGATTCTGATCAGCACTCCTTTTACACAATAACCGACAGTGCACTCTCAGCAACAAAATGGTAACAGGCGACAGCTAAATGCGTCTCCTGTCATGGCGCCTCCACTCTTTTGCTGGGAGAGAACAACTGACCGAGTGTTACCGTGTATCAGATAGTATGATTCACTCAGCAGAGCCCCCAACTGTTATATCCTGATTAAACCTTGGTACAATTCTGCCTATACCTTCTAAATCCTGCCTATACCTTCTAAATCCTGCCTATACCTTCTAGAATTGTCGCAATTTTAGCGTAATGAGTCGCACAGTAAATAAATGCCTTCAGACTTTGAATGTGTTTCCAAAGCACAAAAAGTTATTATTCAACATAAAAACAGATGGTTACACGCTGTGATCTAAAGACAATTTTTGCAAATAAATCATACAGACCCAAGGTACGGTTGTTATATACGCACGCGCTCTGGCCAGATACCAGCACCAGCAAGAAACCTCCGTCAACAGCATCAGCAAGAAGACTCACGACTGGGGTCAGAGAATGCACATATATTCCCTTGCAGGGATTTGGAAATACAATAGATAAGTTTGGCATGATTCCATTGGTTCTTCTTAAAGGTGTCTTGGTTACAGGATCGTTTATTGGACAATTTCAAATGGACACAACGGCCTCCAACCGCCCTTTGTATCCTTTTTCCCCCTGCATGCAAATCTAAGCTGCTAACATTACAGAGTACATTTTTAATGTTTTAACTCTCTATAGTCCATAGTTTGCAGACGCAGGTTCCGATCTTCTCACCGATGGTACCGGAAATCTGTGGAGACACAGTGGATCAGTACAACACCAGATACGGTCTGTTTACCATGTACTAAACCTTAGATATCAAATAACCTTTATTACACAACATTAATAATCACTGAATAAACCTTGAATATTACACTTTAATTCTAGGGAACCTTTCATGTAATTTGTGTATGTGTAAGTGTAAGAGAATATTGCATAAAGTTGCTAATATGCGTGGTGCATTTATTTGTAGAGTGAAACAGCGCAACTGTGCGTAATGTGCGGTGTTTATGCATGTGACTCTATGTGTGTTTTATCCATGTAAGTCTATTTATTATGGATTTGATATATATATATATATATTTATATATATATACTGCACCAACAACATAGGCGGCACTTGGAGACTGATAAACAATGTCACCCCCTCGGCAGAGGGACTTTATTGGGTCGACGTTTCGGGGTCTTCCGCCCCTTCCTCAGGACAACAATGTTTTATATATATATATATATATTTTATCCCTTTCTAACATATTTTTAAATCTATAATGCAAGGTGTTACAAACAGCTAGGTTCACTTTCAAGCAGGGTGGGGACCCCCAGCTGATTGTCGTTGCCACTGTGTCTGGTAAGCAAAACCCTCTGACCATTGTTAACTCAGACAAATTCAATTGTGCATATCACTTTCAATTGCCACAGCCATACTTGTCTATATATACAGGACTTCCCAATGTATATGTAAAACACTCACAGTATCCTGGTGTATTGTTTTTTTAATTACTTTTCTCAGACATGTATACAGAAGCTGTCTCTTGTTACTAACTAAACCCTGCATGAATATTGTGTTTGTCAGTGTGAGAGTATTGTTTATTATTCACTATTTAGTATTGTGCGAATGTTTGGATACGTGCACACACTGGGTGCGTGCGCATGCAATGTTACATCGTGGATTGTACCAACATAAATCGGACAGCGGACGACCAAGTCGTCCGATAACAGTTGAATTGCGGTCGCATGCAATCATTCGACTTCGACAGGGGGGGGGCACATCATTTGTTTTTAAAATTGTAACACTTTTGAAGATTTCTACACACAAATGCATGCACGAATCTCACTAATCTGTGCATGCATCTGTGTCAATCAAACCTGCTCATGCTAAAATCGAAAGCATGAAGCAGGTCTATTAATTTGGGCATTTGAAGTTGGATTTGAAGTTCGATTTTGTGTTTGATTTCAAATCGAATATTAGTAAATAAGGGATTTGAGTTTTGGTCTTCTGTATATAAAAGTACCTGTATTTTTCCGATGTTCGATTTTGAGTGGAATTTGAGTGACATTCGGTTTTATGTTCAATTTGACATTCGATTTTGCCTTTAGTAAATCTCTAAATGCAAAATCGAATTTAAAATTGAATGTCAAGTTACACTAACATCAAAATCAAACATTAGTAAATATGCCCCTCTGTATATTTAAGAGAGTCATACTGGATCCAGGCACCAAACACACTCTAAGGATTTAAATCAATCCACTGAAATTGATTTGGATTAGATTTTTGATCTTTTATTCTGGAGTCTACAAAATTTAAGAATTATAAACTGCAACTGCCCAGGGAGAGTGACCTGAGTACGTAAGATATTTTAGAGTATTTGTCAACAAACAGCAAAGTTGATTTCACTACTGTACATCTTTTCTGGAGCTCTGCTTCACTGCTACTTTAATGGACTGCTGCTACATACCTGGCTCCCTGGGGAAATCTGCTGCTGATCCATGCGGTGCCCGATTGTGGAAGCTGCCTGCGGAACTCTTTCTCCGGGTTCTGCTGCATTCCTGCCTCAGGAATGGTGCTCCACTTGGACCCACTGAGGCCATCTTGGAAGCCCCCTACCATCTCTCGTGGGGACCCTCATATCCACTGTAACTACTCTTGGAGCCGCTGAGTGTGGTAGTGGCCTTTTGCTCTTCTCCATGCAACTCTAGGCCATTCCCTCCTGGGGATGGAGCTCCTATTGGTGCCGTCTTCCTCTGGCCTCCTGCCTGCCAGCTCTCACAGTGCAGCCTGCCTCTGGTGCTTCAGGAAGCCTCTCCAGCTGACTGCTTACATGCTGTATGAAGCATTGCTTCACTGTGCCTTGCCATCCGGCCCTGATCTTGCCCTGTTTGGATGTAGAGCTCCACATACAGATGTGTCTTCATGCATCATTACTCACATCAAACAGCCTCTCTTGGCATGCCCATTCCGTGCTTCTCTGGTATTGCCGGGCATCTTTGTTGCATGGTTTTTGGGCGAAAATAATTTTATTCACAATGTAAAGACACACCAGGAGACTGTGCTAATTAATATGATATGCAAAAGTGCTACCAGGCAGTTTTTGCCACGCCAAGTTCTGTTGTGCTTCGTATACAGACTTAGTTGCACACTTATATATACAAGTTTTGCATATCAAATTAATCAGCACAGTTTTCTGGTGCATCCTTGTCCCATTGCATTGCAACTACAGTAAGACACATTTTTGACAAAATAAGATGCCTGGTGCTTGCAGAGTCACACGGGACCTGGTGGTCCACTCGAGCCAGGCATCTCATGCCACGTGTATGTATTGAGGCTAGATGTATGAAGACACATCTCCAGCGCTGCCCTACTACTGCAGTCAAGCTTGCTCCATTCTTCTGTTCTGCTTATTACTGGTGCTTGTCCCAGGGGTCAGTGAGGATGCCTGGAAGCCCAGGTGCATCTGCGCCATTACATTATTTCTCTAGCTGGGAGTGGCTTACTGGACACTGCCTCCACAGCAATGGGTTCCTGTAGCTTATTTGGCAACCTACTAAGAGTGGGGAGAGCAACCTCTCAGAACCTTTAGTCTCCAATTCCCAGGGAGGGGAGGGGACCTGTCCTGCTCTGCCCACCAGAAGACCTCCTTCTCATATAGACTTTTGAAGTACCTGGGAGTGACACATATGACACTGGATGAACTGGCCGATTTCTTCTAACATGCCATCTCTTTAAGACCTGCATGGGGGGCTGATGGTGTGCACACTGATGCCGGGATCTGGTCCTAATGCCCATGCTGATGTCACTGGTTAACAAAATGTTTCTTATGTTTTCTCACAAGAGTGAATAAAGGTGAAACAAATAGTATTTTCTGTAGTGGTTTTTAGATGCCATCAAATTCTATCTTTCAAATTCTATTAAATTTGGAGTCTATAGAATTTGGAGGCAGCAACATCCAAATATTTCAAGACCTTTCCTGGTGCACATTACATCAAAGACGTCTTCTCAAACCTTTTTGTCAGAGCTTCAGAAGAAGGATATCAATTACTAATGGGGCATTCCTTTTAGCCTTAATGTGCAAAAAGATGGAAAGCTCCAACTGCTGAAATCTCTGTCTAACTTGCTGGATGAATACTCTGCTCTTGACATCTAGATGGTGCTTCTCCCAGACTGGTCAGCGTTTTCTTCTTTTCTGGAGGTTCCTAAATTGTCCTCCTCTGAGCAATGGAAAATGTTTTCAAGATCACAACATCAAAAGAAATGTTTCAGACCTCATTCTGTCAGCTCGGGCTCAAAGGACCCTGGGTAACTTATTTTCGTATCTTTGTGTTGAAATGTCTCTTTTTGTGCTTCTATTCTCCATGTTGCCTTTTCTCCTGTTTTAGCTGTTCTGATATTTCCAATACTACTCTACTAATCTCTTGGCTGAGCCCATAAGGAGCAATGGTTTATTATTTTTCTTAATGTTGATCATTATACTGTCTTTTGCGATTTCTCATTATCTCTGTTCTTTTCCTTGTTATATGGTGTGATAATTATATTATCAGTTTGTGATAGTTGTGGGATATTTTGGTCTTGGGTGGTATGGTGGAGAGCATGGGTTGGCCCCCTGCAGTGCTTATGCTGTTATCAATGTTTCTTTTTGGGTTTTGCTCTAATTTACAGGTGGGCTTATGCTGTTATCAGTGTTTGTTTTTGGGAGTTGCTCTAATTTACCGGTGTTAGTTTCTCTAGTGACTGCTCTTTACTTTCGCTGTGATTGTTTAGCTTTATGCTATTTTATCTCCTTTTTATGTTGTTTTTGGTATGTTACCCTTTTTCCCCTTTCTGTTTCCCCTCTCCCTTTGATGCCTATGTGTGGGTCCTTTACCCAGTTTCATTGTGGACTTCCTCTCCTTGCTGCAGTTGTCATGAGGACACCTCTCTTATTGACCTATGCACCTTCCACATGAGATTCTGACAACTATTTCTATTGAAGCAAAGGAGTTGAACACTCCTAAGAAGCGCTCAAATCTCTGCACGTTTTTTCTCAGAACAAGCTGACATAGTTTTTGTTAACTTTTGCTCCATCTCTGCCCCTAACTATTCCAGTTATTACTATTATTCAAATTTAAATAGTGACAATAGTGTAGCTAAATCTAAGGGTATGCAGTCAGGAAGCCGACGATCGAAATGCCGACCGCTGGCTTCCCCACTTCATATCCCGGTAATGTACTGATGAAAGGCGGCAAAATCCAGATGCCTATCATTAGCCCTATGCTGCGAGACTGACGACTAACATACCGAACGAAGGTAAGCTGGGCGGTGGTAGCAGACAGCCGCTTGGGGAGAGGGTTAGGTTAGGGGCTCCCTGGGGGGACTTAGGGTTAGGCACCCCCCTGGAGGCTTAGGGTTAGGCTAGGGAAAGGGGGGCTTAGGGTTATGCAGCCCCAGGGAAGGTTAGGTTTAGGCACCCCCCAGGGAGGCTTAGATTTGTGGTGCGGGGAGGGGGGGTTAGGTTTAGGCACTCCAGGGGGGAGGTTAGGGTTAGGCACTTGGGGGGGAGGTTAGGGTTAGACACCCCTAAAGGAGGGTTAGGGTTGGGGGGGAAGGTTAGGGTTAGATGAGATACTTACTTTGTTGGGATCTAGTCCTGTCGAGCTTCCGGCGTCGGTATAACAGCTGTCGGGATGATGTCCGGCAGGATTTCATACAATCCCAATCTAAGGGTGTTGCTGTACATTTAGCCCATTTCAGAGATGTCTACTACCCATCTAAGAGAGGGGAAAGGGCTTCTGGTTAAATATTAAATGTTTTCTCAAGAATTTACTGTGGTCTTCATTTATGCCTCCAATGTAGGACAACTTGCCTTTTTCACTCAAATTAGAAAAGATAGTCACTTTGCAATAGGGTATTTTAATACTGGGTGAAGATTTCAATTGGCCAATGAACCTTCTCGAAGATACCTCTAAAGGTCATTCTCGCACCTTCTTTCGTATCTACCATAGGATGCATTGTTTATTTTTAGACCGTTGCTGATTGATCCATGGCACCCATTGAACCAAGACTACACTTTCTTCTCTGCTCCTCATATAAATTATAGCAGACTTGATTATTTTTTTTTATCCCACATAGATTCCTCTCTCTTGTTCAACTGGTTCAGCAACTTGGTCAGACCATTCCTCATTGTCTGTCTCAGTTTATATCCCTCATTCTACTCCTTGTAGCTTGTCCTGGAGGCTCAATGAGTTCATTCTGCAGGACCCCATTTGCAAGGGTGTATTGGTGGCCACCTTGGATGAGTACATCCTTCATAATTCTACCCCAGAGGTCTCTAAGACTATTATTTGGGAACCCATAAATGTGTACTGAGAGGTCAACTCAGTTAAATCTCTAGAATTGCATCATAAATGATCCCGTGCTCTGGCTGTTTAGCTAGAATTATCATGTGCCCACTGGCACTTAATACACTCCTTAATGATAAAGTTAAGCAGGAGATGCAGATACAAGTAATTTTGGTGTGGTGAAAAAGTAGTAGACTTCGGGCTCATTCTCTCTGGAAAGAGCGATCTGCCCTTTTCATCCCTAAGATGAAGTTGGATCAGGGATTGATTGTGCGCTCTTATGAGATTGCATTATTGTTCCAACCATATTATAGCAAGCTTTACAAGTAGACACCCGTTTTCTCCTGATAGATCCCATCTTTCCATCTAAATCTGGTCTTATTTAGTGAAAGCTTATTTCCCCAAACTTTTGGAGGAGATGATTACTTCCCTGGAGAGTCACTTTATGGGAAATTAGGTGGCCAAGGCAATCAAGTATTCCCCAACGGGCAACAGTCCTAGAACAGATGGATTCACTATTTCATATTACAAATGCTTCCTGTGGGAATGGGTATATAATGCCGGCTGTTGGGATGCCTCCTGTCACAATACCGACAGTGGTATCCCGATGGATGGTATCCCGACAGGGGTCAAGTAAGTATACTTAGCCTCCCCCCTACTCCCCCTCACATTTGCAAACTGTGCGAAATCACAGCTGCGATTGCAGTAGCATCCATCTCTCAATCAGGACCTCAGTTCGGGTGGAAGTTGCACAGGACCTGATTGCTCACTTGTGCTAAACATCTCACAACACATGGTGTATTCAGGCTAGATGTATGAGGACAGATCTGTATAAAAACAAAAAAAATCTCAATTGTCCATTCAATAATATGAGTATGAGTATGTGTGAATGGGTAGGTGTGTGTAATAAAGTTCTACTTTGCACGGTGTGTGTGTTTTGTGTTTATTTAACTATTTATTTTACAATGGGGATACAGGTCCGCCCGTCTGCTGGCACTTATAGTTCCAGAAGTGCCAAAGGCCAGGCATGCTGGCACCTGTAGTCCCACTGTAAAATACAATAGTTTACTTAAATATCCCAACTTTATTACCCCCATACCCAACGCTCCAGGGGTGCGGGGAAGAGCTCCAGGCTTCAGGCCAAGCCTGGGGTTAAGGGAGAGGGGGGACCCCTTTTCTGAGGGGTCCCCACCTCCCCTGAGATCCCCAGCTGAGTCATCTCCTGCAAAACCAGCTACTCGGGGGAGAAATCTCCTGCAAACCCTGCTACTCGGCAGAGAAATCTCGTTCTGCTTCACCATTGGCCATCTCACTCTCAGCTAAACTCCCTTCTTTCTAAATTTGAGAGTCTCAGGAGCTTCAAATCACCCGAGTTTAAGTGAAGCTAATCGAGTTGAAAAAAAATCAATCTCTCCCATACTCGATTCTTAGTAAATTTACCCCTTAGTCATTTTGATATGTGTATAATTTCAATTTGCAATAATAAACCAATAAATACAATATAGAGTATTTTGTTCTGTTAGAAACATTTGTTTTAATATGTACACAAATTTCTTACTCTGTGAGCATGAAAGGTGTATTGGAAGACACGGTGGTTATTATTCACATAATTGGTTTACAAAGAATAACAGTGATGTTACAGCAACTATGTTCGATTTAGAGACAAAATAACCTCTACATTCGCTGAATGATATCTTCCCAAATCAATGGAGAGATTAAACTACAGTATATAATAATGGAAATTTTCATATAAATTTTATAATGAGATAACTATTCTTAGAGATAGTGAAAAGTGTATGGTACACCAACACAGAAAGATCTATACTATAATTAGTCATCAACCTGAATGAAAGTTCACGTAGCTGAGTGGTAAAGGGTTACATATACGAGGGGAAGGAGTTTTAGTGCTATGCACATCTTTTCATTCCTTCTTGGTAAACACTAGATAATAAGAATAGCATATCCTACCATGTAAAAACAAAGGCTCTAATGTCCTTACACTTATGGTTTTTGCTCTGTATGGGGTCTATGTGCTAAGCCTTGGAAAGAGATAAATTGGATGGCGATAAAGTACCAACCAATCAGCTCCTATCACTTTACAGGCTGTGTTTAAAAATGACACATGTACTGCGAGATTTATCTGTCATTTTTCAAACACGGCCTGTAAAATTACAGTTAGGAACTGATTGGTTGGTACTTTATCTCTCTCTCCAAGGCTTAGTACGTCTACTGTACCCCTATCAGAGAAAGCTATGTTCAGTCCTGAATATAACTTTTCTTTTTGGAGCAAACCAAATACAGGTGTAATATGAAATGTAGCTATTTTTTTATTATTTGAGTAATTCTATATCTTTATTGTAATGCTATTAACCTTTAGTTTTATGTTATTTATGGAGGGAGCAGGTTGCACTATCAGAAAGTTAAGCTTTTGTGTTGACAATAATTCTTATTTGCTACCTCCTCCCAACTCGTCTGGTCCAAATCCATCGAAAAGGGAGATCTCCATCATGGCTCGACTCCCGAAACCCTCTTTACCCCATATACTTTGGATGGGAGTCATCTATCCTCCCCTCGCCAATGAATATACTTCACATGTAAAAATATTCGAATGCTTGAATAAGCTTGAGAAGATATAAGCACACTGTTTTTTATTTTCTACAGTACTAGTTAGAGTTGTTTTTTGTTGATAGTTTATAATTGGTAGAGGTCAGTTGCCAATCATTATCTGTTAGCCTATTAGCTGCCCCGTCGAGGCGGGGTTGAGCAGTAGTATGTTAGGGCTGGAGGAGGAGTCAACTTCCTCCTTCCAGTTTGTGATCCCACCCACCCGGCATATTGAGAAATTGGTTTGTACCAATATTTATTCATTGTGAGAAATTGGTTTGTACTAATATTTATTATTTGGAATATATTATGTTCTTTTTTCCAGCAGGTGAGGCAGTAGGCGGAAAGCAGTGCTCCTCGGCAGCTCAATTTAGCGCAGCAGAGCTTGTCTAGCATTCCCCCTTTGAGAGAGGCGAGTCGGTTACTACTTTAGGGGAGAACCAGGTCTTCATCCTAGGGAGGGACCAGCACTGTGCTAGTTATGGGGAGGTGGTGCTACCCAGGATGGCTTGCGCATGGGGCAGAAAACTCCACCCCATTTTTGGTAAAGCAAACAATTATTATGGGCTGTAGAACGAGGTAGCACTGCGTTTTCTCCACCAGGACTAATTAATTCAATTCTAATCCGACCGAAATAAATTTGGCTGTAACCTCTTTTTTCCAATTCTATACAGTTGTCTGTATCTTATTTATTAGTTAAGTTAAGCTTAAGAATGGTGTTTAAAATAATAAAACTATGGGTGACTTAATAGAAACTATAGAAGAAATATATTTTATTTATCAACAATTCAATTTCCGGTGTAGTCAACAATATTAACATATTATTATAATAACGTAACTAAAATACCATTAAACAGAACATTATCTGACAAGCAATAATTACTTATTTTTAATTAATTCTGATATCATAATAGAATTTGTGAGTTATCATAAACCATTTATACACTATTATAATAATTCTGTTTCCCAATTTTGGACAATCATTTTTACAGCCACACTGCTACTATTCTTAACCAGTGGTGTCACAAGGGGGTTGCGGGCCACACCCGGGTGTCACCCGCCGAGGGGTGACACCAAGGTGCAGGCTCCCCCTTAGTGACAGGAGCCGGGTGCTGCACTGTAGCATTAAGTGCAGTACTCGGCTCCTGTCACAGTGAGGGAGCCGGCACTCTATGCCTCTGCCCCCACCTCCCCAGTGATAACCTAACCACGAGCCGGGGTTCGGGCCACTAGGCCACACCCCTTCTGTGAGGCCACATCCCCTGCATGCAAGGCCACACATCCTTTTTCGCTGGCACCGCACGCATGGCATCCCTCCCCGCACCGGGTGTCACCACGGGGAGGGATGCCACTGTTCTTCACTAGCCTCTAATCATCATATATCTTTATTGCAAAAGTGGTAACAGTTCCTCAATAAATATTCACTTCACTCATAGGGCTCTATTTACTACAATCTGCATTAAAATGCAGATTGTAGTGTGATATTACCGACTGAATTCACATTGCGAATTCAGGCAATATCACAGGGATTTATTAAAAATCCCTTAAGGGACAGAGCTTGTGATAAAGCTCTGTCCCTGCGAATCCCCTCCTCAGCCTTATCACTGTATTTTTTGGAAAAAATACACTGGCAAGGCGTCGGCGGCGCTACCCCCCTGCCTCGATCGCTAATTTTTATGAATTCTACTCCAATTGTCCTTTAGTAAATTTAGATGATACTAAAATAATGTGAAATGGGTGTGAAAACACCCTTTTTCACTTTATTTTAGTAAAAATAATGTTAATAAATACAGCCCATACACATTAATCTGGCTAAATATCTTATACCAAAAGTTACAGGTGCATCACTTTGGTGCACTTAGCTTTAGTTATTGCACCAGTAACCAGGTGCACCGAGAGGGGCTGTTTGGCACGACTGCAGCAAAGACGAATGAGGACACATCTGTAACATATAAAGACAATAGATGAGTAATATATATATATATATATATATATATATTTATACAGTCAGGTCCATAAATATTGGTACATTGACAGAATTTTCAGATTTTGGCCTCTATTCACCACCACAATGGCTTTGAAATGAAACAAACAAGATGTGATTTAACTGCAGACTTTCAGATTTAATTCGAGGATAATTACATCCAAATCAGGTGAACAGTGTAGAAATTACAATGGTTTCTATATGTGCCTCCCACTTTTTAAGGGGCCAAAAGTAATGGGACAAACTAAACAATCCTAAATCTAACATTCACTTTTTAATACTTTGTTGCAAATCCTTTGCAGGCAATTACAGCCTGAAGTCTGGAATGCATAGACATCACCAGACGCTGGGTTTCATCCCTGGTGATGCTCTGCCAGGCCTCTACTGCAAATGTCTTCAGTTCCTGCTTGTTTTTGGGGCATTTTCCCTTCAGTTTTGGCTTCATCAAGTGAAATGCATGCTCAATCGGATTCAGGTCAGGTGATTGACTTGGCCATTGCATAACATTCCACTTTTTAGCCTTAAAAAACTCTTTGGTTGCTTTTGCAGTATGCTTCGGGTCATTGTCCATCTGCACTGTGAAGCGCCGTCCAATGAGTTCTGAAGCATTTGACTGAATATGAGCATATAATATTGCCTGAAACACTTCAGAATTCATTCTGCTGCTTTTGGCAGCAGTCACATCATCAATAAATACAAGGGAACCAGTTCCATTGGCAGCCATACATGCCCACGCCATGACACTACCACCACCATGCTTCACTGATGAGGTGGTATGTTTTGGATCATGAGCAGTTCCTTTCCTTCTCTTCTCTTCCCATCACTCTGGTACAAGTTGATCTTTGTCTCATCTGTCCATAGGATATTGTTCCAGAACTGTAATGGCTTTTTTAGATGTTGTTTGGCAAACTCTAATCTGGTCTTCCTGTTTTTGTGGCTCACCAATGGTTTGCATCTTGTGGTGAACCCTCTATATTCACTCTTGTGAAGTCTTCTCTTCATCAATCAAGAGTGTTCTTGATTTGGCCAACTGTCGTGAAGGGGTTTTTCTTCACCAGAGAAATAATTATTTTGTCATCCACCACAGTTGTTTTCCATGGTCTTCCGGGTCTTTTGGTGTTGCAGAGCTCTCCGGTGCATTCTTTCTTTTTAAGAATGTTCCAAACAGTTGATTTGGCCACACCTAATGTTTTTGCTATCTCTCTGATGGGTTTGTTTTGATTTTTCAGCCTAATGATTGCTTGCTTCACTGATAGTGACAGCTCTTTGGATCTCATATTGAGAGTCGACAGCAACTGATTCCAAAAGCAAATGTCACATCTAGAATCAACTCCAGACCTTTTACCTGCTTAATTGATAATGAAATAACGAGGGAATAGCCCACACCTGTCCATGAAATAGCTTTTGAGATGATAGTCCCATTACTTTTGGCCCCTTAAAAAGTGGGAGGCACATATTGAAACTGTTGTAATTCCTACACCGTTCACCCGATTTTGATGTAATTACCCTCAAATTAAATCTGAAAGTCTGCAGTTAAAGCACATCTTGTTTGTTTCATTTCAAAGCCATTGTGGTGGTGAATAGAGACCAAAATCTGAAAATTCTGTCAATGTCCCAATATTTATGGACCTGACTGTATATATCTATATATATATATATATATATATATATGTATATATATATATATATATATATATAGGTGGCATTGGCAACAATTGTACCATGTTTTTTGGCACACAGGACCTCATTTAAATTTGGCTGGAAAAATTGTGGGCCAGACATATATGTAAATATTTGAAGAATGGGGGTGTATCTGCGCTTTCTCCTTAATTGTGTGGGGGAGCAGAGGGAGGGGAAAGAAGTAAGAAGGGTGGGAGAAAACAATAATAGGGTAGGTGTATCTCTAAGGCTGCCATAGACCTCTGTGATTCCTTTCTAGATCACTAGGGTATTTGAAATAGTTTGTGGATTGGGTTTTGTAGGGCGCACAGATGGTGTGGTCTACCAAAACGGTGGTGTGGTATATATAAAATAAATAATTGTTACATGAATGATTGGATTATACATGTTTAATATGTTTTGGATAGAATAAAATAGAGTAAAAGGTTCACATTAATACACAAATTAACATAAAAACATGGTTAAGTATACACTGGAAATGTGAATAGCAGCAATATAGCAATTGGACGCTACGTATGTATAAATGCGTCCAATAGTAACTCGTTGTGATGTAGACCAAATGCCAATATAAATAGTGATACACAGAGTATACTACAATGTTCAATGGGAAAAAAACCTGGAAATAACTTAAGATTTGTTTGCAAATATATATATAGTTCTATTATAAACAGATAATGTCAAAATGGTTTGTAGTTTCCACAGAAAAACGGTAACTAATGAGTTAATAAACTAGAATGCCATTAAAAAGAAAGGCCTCTGGATGTCACAAGTCATATATGATTGCAGGTTAAAAAAGGTGGTAAACGGCAATAGAAAAAATATAAAAAAAGGGGGGGGAATGTAAAAGAAAAAATGAAAAAAAAAAGGGGGTTTAAAATTGGAAAAAAACAAAATAAGGTTCTTCTAGCAAAAAAATTGTCCTGGGGTGCGCGCACCTCCTACCTTGCTCCGTATTTATTAATCCAGCAAGTAAGGGGAATGTTTTCAATGGTCAGATGAGGACCCGATCGTCATACCGCTGCTGCAGTTGATCCTCATACTGTGTCTCCCGTGCTGGTGAGTTCCTGCGTTCAGTGACTGATATCCATGTCAGAAGTGCAGGCGGCTTGTAGCGGCAGGGGGTTGGTATCGGCGGCTAAGCTGTAGAGGCAGTCCCGTCAGGCAGAGCTCTTGCCTTGCGGCTGTCCTCTCTGCTTCCGCAGTATCTCGTTTGGTCTCTAGTTCAGTGGTGAGGTGAGAACAAATGCTGAGTAGGTGTGCAGTGGGTGTGCCCAACGCGTTTCTCCCGGTCGGGCTTCATCAGGGACAGTGATTCATGCTGTGGGTTCCTGTTGTTCATTTAAATGGTTGTTTTAAATTGCATCCAGCTGGTAGTCATTGGCTCCTAATTAAGAGAGCCTGATCTTAGTATTACTGCAGTTCCTGAAAATGAGTATTTGTTTAAAAAAACTTGATTCCAGCTAGTAATCTTTGGCTCCTAATTAAAGGAGGCTAGTATTTGTGTTACTAAAAAATGAGTGTACTTTATAAGTTTCTACCTAAAGAAAGGACACCTAAAATGGAATTGGTCAAAGAAACAATAAAAAAAAAGTGTATATATTTGGCTTATAGCAAGTCATATAAGTATACATTATTCTTAATGTTAAAAGTTAAGACAGGGGGAGAAAGTTTGCGGTAGGAAGGTAAACAGAAAAATAGATTTAAACACTATAAGAGTTCTTTTGTCTCCATGTTAATTGTAAAAAGAAAGCACAGGTGCCCTTAGAATGTATTGAACATGTTTTGAATAAAAAAAAGGGGGAAGAAGAGAATGCCCTTATTAAATTATTATTATTTTTTTGAAACTGTCTGAAGTAATGTTTATAATTGAACACATGGTGTGTGTGAATAGTTTGACATGAAAAGATTTTGTGCTTATAGATAATAGGGAGGTATGTCACTAATATAGGTCTTCAATCTAAAGGAAGGGCTCTTATTTAATCATGAGGATTATTGCTTATTGCATTACATTGTCAAATAATTTCTTGTTAGTTGCCCAAAATCTGAAGTTGGGATCCCAAAGTGTCATTCCGGAGGGTCAGGGCGGCAGGTCCGCATGTGTCTGCTCCGGATGGTGGAGAGATGTTGTTCCTTAATATTGTGGATGTAAATGTATATTTTTAGTTCTACATGTCTCACGATACATGCAACTTAAGCGTAACATCTTTTATCCACACAAAGATATTACTGTCATCATCAATATTGAAAATGATACCATGCCTATGCGATGTGCCAAAATACACATCTAAGCAGGTATATCTTAAGTGCATGTGTAAGTCAAAATCGTACCTGAAAGAGGCAAGGTTGACTGGCATCTCCATGCTCTTCCTGTATTCAACTTACATACAAACATCCCTAAAATGTCTCACAGACTGCCAGGGGCCACAAGTCTTTTAGGGTCAATTATCAATGCATACACATTTTTGCACAAAAATGTATTATGGAAATGCTTATTTTTACAATCTGAAAATAAACTTTCATACAACTTTAAATTAGCCCTATAAAGTGAAAAGAGTCGAGTACTGAACAGTATTTATTTATTTTATATATTTATTAGCAGTTATATATTTATCTAGTGCACATATATTCTGCAGCGGCTTACAGAGAATATTTGGCCATTCACATCAGTAACTGCCCCAGTCGAGGTTACGATCAAAATTCTCTAAAATGGGTGTGGTATAAGAGATCAACAGACAAAAAGTTGTAAATGCAGGTCGACACCAAAAGGTTGACAGGCAATAGGTCGATAGGGACAAAAGGTCGATAGGTACAAAAGGTTGACTGACAAAAGGTGACAAAACATGGTTGACATGGTGTTTTTTGTATTTTAAGCCTAACCCTAACCCTCCTCCAAGTGTCTAAACCTAACCATAGTCTAACCCTCCCTAGTGCCTAACCATAACCATCCCCCAAGTGTCAACAAACAAAATAATGTGTCAACCTTTTTTGTATTGACCATTGGTCTGTTGACCAATTGAACCAGTCGACCTTTGCACTGTTGACCTTTCTAAAGTAAATTTTTTGTACCTGTCAAGCTTTTGTTCTAGTGACCTATTGCCTCTCGTTGATTATTTGGTGTTGACCTATATATTGTTGTCCTTTAGTCTGTCAACCGTTCATCCAGATACCCCCTAAAATATGTAAACACACATATTATTATTATAATTTATTTATATGGTGCCACAAAGGTTCTGCAGCGCCTTACACAGTACATAAATGAGCACACAAGAAAAACAGTTATTAGCAATACAAAACAATGCAGGACAAGGACATGGTTTATAAACAGATGCATAACACAAGCAGCAGGGCATCAGTAACCGCATGTTAGGTGCCAATTGGGGAGTTAGGGGTACATGATAGTATTAGTAGGGGAAGGAGATGCACGTGAGGGACAAGGGCCCTGCTCGTGAGAGCTTACTAAAGGGTAGGGGCAGACAAACAGGTGTGACACAGATGGGGTAGATAGTGTGAAAGATACACACTAGGGTTAACTTTTGTCAGGAGCCAATTAACTTATCTGGATATTTTTGGATTATGGGAGGAAACCGGAAAAACCGAAGGAAACTCACTGAACCTTGGGGGGACCATGCAAACACTACGCTCTTAGCGTCATGGTAGGAATCAAATCCAAGACCTCAGTAGTCAAAAGTATATGCACACCAGATCATCACACCCATATGTTCTTATTAAACATCTCATTGCAAAACCATGGGCATCAATAAGGATTTGGTCCTCCCTTTGCTGCTATAACAGACTCCAGTTTTCTGTGAAGGTTTTCCACAAAAGTGTAATTTGTCACCCCAGAGAATGCATTTCAGCTGTGCCAGGGAAATGTATCAGGGAACCTTCCATTATAATTATAATAATGAATTTGTTTTTCTGGTTTTGTTTTTTTGTTTTACTTGATGGAATAATTGAATACATTCTTGGAGCTGATATCCAGGAACACATAGTTTTAGTAAATTCAGGAATCAATCCAAATATAAAAATGATTGCACGGTATCACTGGAGGTGAAAAACAGCCAACCAAGTAATTCAAACAGAATTTGTTTTGAAGATGATAAGGATTCAGCACAGTTTACATGTTGGCTAAAGATATAAGAAATGCCGTCATTTGTTTCATATTTATGTTCACTCTTTTGAAATAAATATGTACATAAATTCATGACATTAATCCCTCCTATACCTCCCCTCCCTCCTATCTGCATATTTTTGTTTCTTTATTATATCCTTAATGCTGCAATTTCCTTAACTTTTTTGGAGATACTCATCCAATTAATTCTTACAATATATTCTCCCTACTATACACATTAAGGGGTCTGTGAACAGTGATAAGGTACCAGCCAATCAGATCCTAACTGCCATGTCAAATGTCAGTTAGGAACTGATTGGCTGGTACCTTATCACCGTTCGCTTTATCTCCCAACAAAGCTTAGTAAACAGACCCTTCAAGCTTTATTTTACCTTTATAGTCATACCAACCTATTGAATTCACCCTGTGCAATACTTAAGTGGGTTGGATTTTTGTATAAAGATCTGTGAAATACATTCATGCCTCTGGAAACCTCTGACATCAGTAGTCATCCAAGATAATCATCATCGTCATCATCACATCTTCATGACAGTGGCCATGTTAGAACATCTATTCCATGCTAGAAAATGGCAACCATAATATACTTCACATTTGTTACTATACTTTACTTATTACTCACTATACATCTTTATTCAAATACTTTCCATTCAATGTCAACCCAAATCTATTATACTAATCCAAGAACTCAGAGCAAAAAGAGTGCCTCTGAATCACAAATGTATTTTTCAGACATAAAAATAAAGAGCGAATATGAACATCGCTACATGATAAGGGTGATGCACTAACACAATGAAAACCTTGAACAAGTTTTACGTAATATTTCAACGACAAACACAATTTGTTTATGTATAAAAAAAATGTAAACCAATAAGATTGTTTCATTAATTAGTCCCATTTGCAGATGAATGATGAAAGCAGTAATTTAATTGCTTAGCAAAACATTTCCTTTCTGCTGATCAGGAAGTTCCTATAATGGGCAAAACTGAAGCAGCTGTTTTGGAGGAAGCAAAATGTATGGAATTCAAGTTCAATTTTAATTATCTTTCAGTCAATTTGGAGTGAAAGCCTTTGGTATATATCTATTACTAGTAAAGTGACAATATATATAGCTTATGAATGATGTGCAAATGGGTCCTGAATCAGAGTAGCCATTTTAACGATTTTGGCCGCTACCCATGCTTTGATATGAAAGCACATTTCTGCTTATATTCAGAGTTGGGCGTACCCATGCGAGCACACTGCCCCCATCATCAGTAACAGTAGTCCTCATCATCACCAGCCAGCATTTCACCAGCTCTATCTTTGGAGCTAAAGATCTTCCTGAAGTCAGATGGGTCTCTAAATATGCTCCCCTTCTGAATAGTTAGCAATTCCATCTACATGACATGACATACCAATGGAACACTAAGCCTAGACATACTTGCTTACTCTCCTGGAAAATGCAGGAAACTCCTTATTTTTCGGTAGCCCCCCCCGCACCCCCGGAAGTGTGAAAGGATCTACCGCATCCCACCCACTTCCTAGTGCAGTGAAGAAGATGAGGAGATAATTACAGGGAATTGGAGGAGGCAGGGCTAAAATGAAGTGACTGCATCATTTTAGCTCCTCATGGACCCGCGAGTTACAGTATTTTGTTATGACAGTAGCACAGTATTAATGACATAAAGGCTCCAGCCCCGTCCCCTAAATTTTGAGCTGCATCTCCTCCGTGAGCTTCTCCCAAAGAGGAGATTTAAAATGTCAGCAAGTATGATTCTACAAGGGAATGCCCGGTTGCTGCCAATCACAACCAACAAGTCACAAGTGAAGATAAGACAACCCCAAATTGTCCATACTTGCTTTAAGTTGCTTATGCAAGCACTAATACATGTGCAGCTTGCTTAGAACTGCAAGATCGGTCCATGATGTGCAAATGTTAATAATTTTTTTTCATATTTAAAGGACTACATGTAGAGGTCTGCAATAACCATACAATTTAATTTTTGTAGATATTTGCATCATTTAAAAGTAATTACAGCTTCAGAACATCAGGGGTAGGAAACCTGGGGAGGCAATCGGGAAGCCGACTGCCTAAATACCGGCAGCCGGCTTCCCGACTGTCTTATCCCGGCAAGGGTGAAATGCCGGGCGTCTAGATGTAGATGCCCACATTTCCCCGACGCCGGGAGACCGGCACCCGGCATTACGATCGTAGTGATGCCGGGCGCCACGAGCGGACAACCGCGGGGGGGAGGGTTAGGTTTAGGGCTCCCGGGGGGGACTTAGGGTTAGGCACCCACCCGGGAGGGTTAGGCTAGGGGGAGGGAGGGTTAGGCACCCTGGGGGGGAGACTTAGGGTTAGGCACCCCCCCGGGGGAAATAGGTTTAGGCAGCGGGAAAGGGGGTGGTTAGGCACTTAGAGGGGGATTAGAGTTAGGCACTTGGGGGGAAGTTAGGGTTAGGCACCCCTAAGGAGGGTTAGGGTTAGGGGGGTTAGGTTAGGTTAGTGGATACTTACCTACCCACGATCGGGATTTCCAGCGCTGTCGGGCTTCCGCTGCATCGCACTCTGCTTCTGTCGGGCTGCCGCTGACGGGAATCGAACCGCCGGCCATGCGGCCGACGGTATTTCATACCAATTCCGGAAACCTGTGGCACTCCAACTGCTGTGGAACTACATATCCCTGCATGCCCTGCCACAGCTTCGCTGTTAGGGCATACTAAAACTGAGGACAGGCATGCTGGTATGTGCAGTTCTACAGCAGTTAGAGTGCAAAAGGTTGCCTACCCCTGAGCTAAGTTATGTTCTAGGACTAAATTAATACCCATATTTTACATATAATAAATTCATAAAAGCTTATTATTTATTGCTAGTCCTTATTTACCCCCTCGTTAAATACAAACTCCCTTACCTGTATCTCCTGTTTACTCATTTAGATTCTGCTTTACACAATGGGTAAATAAACCCCTCAGAAAAATAATACATTTGAATACAGCAATTAGTGTGTTCCTGACCTCAGTAACTGCAGAAAAATATCTGTAGAATATCAAATAACAGAATATTAATTTATGGATAGGAAATAATGAAAAACATTTTTAAAGGAGGCACAAAGACAACATTCCCATTTTTAATTATTTTGTTAACATTTTAAAGCAAACTATAAGTTGTGGACTGAATTGTGCTTCCCATGTCACAATTAATTAATTTTTGTTGGTTTTGATTATAATTCATTGGTCGGTGTTGGTTTGGCCTAACCACCATGACAGGTTTTGGATTTTTTGTTCCTCGAGTATTATTAACCTCAATAACATTAAGTTTCACTAATTTCCAGTCAATTTTGACCACCTCACAGCTCTCAATACTGTTTACATCCAGTTTAGGCCAAAAGGTTGCACCGAGCTAGCTGGCTGACTAGGAAAAGCGACAACAGTGGGTGGCACAAACACGTGGCAGTTCAACTTCCAACATGGCGCATCAGGAAACAAATGTTTTCATTAATCAAGAGGCCTGAAGGAGATGGAGTATTTATATAGTTGAAGGCAGGGAAAGGAAGGCAGGATTAGTTAGCAAATTTAATTACATTTTTTGATTCCGAAGCAAATTTATGAGGGAAAAGGGGAGAGCATGGGTGAACAACATGTCCCATGTTTTGCCCACAAAAACAACTTGATGGTTCAGAATATTTTTTTTTAAATGAAAGGGACATGCAGGAGATGCTGTCTGTGGCCATAAACATTTTTGGACATTTTCGGCACTCTGCAACCGCATGTAGAAGATTTCAGTGGCTGTGGCAGTTCAACTTCCAACATGGCACATCTAGGAAACAAGATTATTACTGCAGTGACACACAGGATTGCAATTTAATAAACTATAAAAATGTTTGTCATCTATGCAAAAAGACAGTCAGCAATGCCATAATCAGCGCATAATGCAAACAAAAGAGGTGAAAGATGGAATTGTCCTTGGGCCTTCCCACCGATCCTTCTGTTGTATTTATTAAACAGGACATGCACAGTTTAACAAACCAATCACTTCAGCAACAAGGACTGCCACTTGTGGCTAAAGTGATTGGTTTGTTTGGACCCCCACAAAACAAGCTAGCAGTGGGCATAAGGCAGCTAACATTGTTGTTAATCCTCTCTACAGTTGAAAGAGGTCATTCTCCTCACCTGATTTCTCACCCTCATCAGTGTGTACATCATCCTCACACAATATTAATTAATTCCCACTGTAATCCACCATTACAAGTACCTCTGTATTTTTTTGACAGTAATGGCGGTAAAGGTCTTTCTCGTGGAATTTTCAGTTCATTTTGATGAACATCATCTTTTCCGCATTTTGAGGAAGTAGCCTCCTACACCAATCACTGATAAGGTTCCCAGCTGTGCTGAAAACTCTTTCTGAGTACACACTGGAGGGTGGGCAGCTTAAGTAATGCAAAGTCAGTCTGTACAAGGGCCTCCAAATTGCGTTTTTTTCTTTCCAGTAGTCAAAGGGACTCTGGGCCTGATTCAGGTCCAGTAGCACACAACCATCCGAACCCAAAGTATGCAAATCCAGCGATTGCAAGCCCACTATGTTTTGCTGTGTGATCGCAGTATGAAAGTAGATACCTACCAGACTGACACAAGACGCCCACTATCCCTTAGTAACATACGTCATCTCCAGGAAGTGTATTAAACAATTGGTAACATCAGCTGACATTGGACCCATATGCACCACTTGTGGCTGACCATACCCTACCGCAAGCACTGCGAGTGCTGCTGTGTTTAATTCAGCCATGTGATGTGTATGCTGACGATGCATCTAAATTATGCATGGCCCTGAAATAGTGTTCCAATGCACAGACATGCCTGTGTTCGCACCACCACACTCCCATTACCATCGACC
Source organism: Taudactylus pleione (assembly GCA_031769625.1). Taxonomy (NCBI): domain Eukaryota; kingdom Metazoa; phylum Chordata; class Amphibia; order Anura; family Myobatrachidae; genus Taudactylus; species Taudactylus pleione. Next base: position 6,181,088 of record JAUIMM010000081.1, on the reverse strand, counting down.
ACCCCCTGTCACCACCCACAAATGGCACATCCTGTCACTCATGCTTGTAGAGCATCTGTGTACTGGGTGCGATTGCTCCCCGATCTAAGTGACTGGTTCGTGCATGCACACTACATCTTGTACGCATGCGCAGATTGCAAACATCAGACTGCATGCAACCTTGCGAACGGGTCTGAACCGGGCCTTCTGTTACATGTGTATGGTGTCAGGAAAATAATCCTCCTACCAGATGGAGTCATGATAGAGGTGTCACTAATTTTTGCCAATTCTTTTAGACCCTACCTCATGTCACAATGTTGTGTTGATTCCTCTGCAGCACCACTGGATCTTTTGGGAAAGCTGAATTTTTCTTGGCAGCTGCCGAAGAAACAGAAGGAGGAGATGTCGTCGTGTTGTACACCATTTGAGCTGCCAACTTACTCACCAGGAGCTCTTTGCATCTCTTAAGATCAGGGTCAGTTGGAAAGAAAGACACGATGTATGACTTGAACCTAGGATCAAGCACAGTCACCAAAATTTAGTGATCCGATTTCAAAATATTGGTAACCCTTGTATCCTGGCGAAGCGAACAAAGGACTTAATTTAATTGTCCGACATACTTAGTGGAATCACTTTGTTTCATCATCTCCTTCAATTTCTCTATCGGATTTTCAAAAAGCCTAATTAGGGGAATCACCTGACTCAAGCTAGCAGTGTCTGAACTCACTTCACAGCTGGCTACTTTGAAGGCTTTGAGCACCTTGCACAAGACAGAAAGCATTCTCTACTGCGCTGGACTAAGGAACACTTCCCCTCCTCTCCCAATGTCATGGCTTCTTGTATAGCTGTGGAAGGATTCATGCTGTTCATCCATCCACTGAAGCATATAAAGGGAGGAATTCCACTGTTACAACCTCTTGCTTCAGTTGGTGGCAGGGCAAATTCAACTGTTCTTGCAGCTGCTGCAATCTCCTGCGTGCTGTGGCTGAATGGCAAAAATGTCCTAAAATTTTACAGACCACAGACAGCATCTCCTGCACAACCCTGTCATTAAAAAAAAAAAAACTCTGTACCACCAAGTTGATTGTGTGAGCAAAACATGGGACATGCTGGAATTAACCCAGCTGTAATGCTGTCACAATATTGGTGGCATTGTCAGAAGGCACAAATGCTTATGAGAGTCCAAGTGGGGTAAGCCATTTTGCTATGACATACCTTAATTTTTCTAAGAGGTTGTCAGTGGTTTGCCTAGTGGAGCCAGTGATACACACAGTAGCCTGCCTCTGAATAAGCTGGCGTTGAGCTGCTGCTAAAGATGAATCAACCACCCGGTGGGCTGTCACAGTCATGTAATGTTTAGTTTGCCCACTACCACTTGTCCACTTATCTGTGGTTAGGTGGACAGTGGGTACATTGGCATTTTTTAGGCCAATAATTAGGGGGTTTTTTTACATCCTGGTACAGCCTACAAATGGCTTTTCTGGTAAAATGCAACCGAGATGGAATTTTAATGAACTGTGTGAAACCCATTGCATTAATGCCGGATTTTAGATGCAGATCTAATACTAGCATAGCCGTGATGGCATCAGTGATCTGCTGTGTGACTGGGTGAGAGCTGCCATACTTGCTTCACCTTGCAAAGGATTGTTTCACAGTTATTTTTTAAAAATACTAGTCTTCTTCTTGGTCCCCTTCTGGAATTAAGATCCATCCCCAGCAGCAGTAGCAGGCCTAGCGCTGAAGGATTCTTCTTCAGGAAACCTGGAAAGGGGAGGAGTCACCTAGCCTTAACAAATTAGATGCAGGACTACCTCCGTTCATTACTGTGGATATTGAGGATTAAGTTGTTGGTGAAAGAGATTGCAGGTGGTGGGATCTAGCTGAACTTGAGGGAAGGGAGCTACTGTAGCTGATGCTGGACTGCTTCACTATTTTTGTGACACCAGTTGATGTTGTCAAAAACTTTTCATGAGTTCTCTGCAAATGATGTAACAGGAAGGAGATTCCAAGATGGTTAACTTCCCTACCTCTACTTAACGTGGTTTTTATGGGTAAAAATAATTCCACACTTAAGAGGTGCATTTGTTGGTCCTATGCCCAGACATGACAAAGCCTTCCTCTTATCATGGCCAAGAGCAGCTTTCACTGGTGCCTGACTTACAAAAACAAAATCCTCATCATCAACATCCTCATTAGCGCCGGCATCAGCTACACAAATATCCCCCTCATCCTCTTGCACTTCCCTGGTTGCATCCTTAATTTCTATGTCATCAGCTATAATTGTGCCGCTCATCCCCACATTTGCAGAGTAAGCAGAAATGGTGGAAGATGGCTTCTCTGAAAGTACAACAGTATCAGAAGAGTCAGGCTCACACATAGCACTCATGGACACACTTAGATTCTACTCAGGAATTTGTGACATTTCTGTTTCTAAAAAGTTTGTTCTGCTGCGTTAATGGTTTTAATTTATTTTAAACCTATTCTACACATTGTATCATCATGAGAGGCAGAGGAAAATGCCTCACTGACATTTGCAGAACCACCACTAATAAATGAAGGTGAAGGCCTCAATCTTTCCTTGCCACTATGTGTAGTGAATGGCATGTTGGCATTTTGTTTTCTGCACCACACTTTCCCTTTACTAGATATTTTTTTTCTTTAGAACTGTATATTGTTTTTTTTATTTTAGTTGCCCTCACTTAGACCCTCTATGTCCTTGAGCATTGGCTTTAGTAGAATAACGTCATCATGACTGGTGGTAGCAGCTGCAGCAACAGTATTTGTTTGCTTTTCTCTAAACTGACCATTATGCATTTTTCAATTCGTACTGCATGGAGTCACATGGCTTATATATGCACATGAACAAAGCACACTAGGGTAAAGCGCACCAAACAGTACAAACATTAGAACTTAACTATATAAATACTGTATATATTTTTTTGCAATCATAGCTCAATTCAAACTGTGTGGAGACAGAGGTCTTATATATGTATGTGAATAAAGTGCACTAATGTAAAGTGCTCCAAACAGTGCGAACAATTGAAATTAAACTATATATTTTTTTTTATTTAGATTTTTTGAGGTTGCAGCTCAATGCAAACCAAGTGGAGTCACAGGGCTTATATTCATATGAACAAAGTGCACTAAGGTAAAGTGCACCAAACAGTACACATAATGGTACTTAACTATATACTGTATAGTGATGATATTAAAATTGAACCTCTATATACCCCTGCCTGTACCTTCTAAAATCCTTCCTATAAACCTCTAAGGATGACGCTAATTTGCGTACGCAGTCATACAGTAAATAAAGACTTAGACCTGGAATCTGTGGTTCCAAAGCACAAGTGTTATTCAAGTAAAAGTTCAGACAGTTACACGCAATTGATCCAGATACAATTTAGGTGCAAAAGGAATTATACAGACCCAAGTACAGTATACATATGCAGCGCTTCCGGTACTAGATGTTAGGCATCAGCAAGAAACACCTCAGTCAGCATTCAGCAAGAAGACTAAAGACCCAGTGTTGGAGCACACATATTTATACCCCCCCAGAATAGACAGGACAATAGAGAAGTTTGCTGCTGATGTCATTGGTTCCCAGGGAAGAAGCATCTGTTACAAAGCATTTAACAGCCTGGTTCAAATAGACTCTCCCTGCCTCTAACAGCTGGGTGTCTTTCCCTTTCCGCCCCCTGTAACATCCTAACAGTTGTTCATGAAATATACATTTTGTTGCTTGTAGCCTCTGTGATCCATAACTCGAGAATGCATGATGCGACCTCCCCACCGATAACACCGGAATACTGTAAAAAGAGTACGCATCAGTACAAAACCAAACACGACTTGTTTAGCATGTATAAAACCTTAGTTATCAAATATCTTTATTTCACAGCGTTTATATTAACTGAATAAACTTAATTCTTATATCTTAAAGCTAATGGAACCTTGTAAGTGAATATGTAATGTGTGAGTGTACGGGGTTTGATATGAAGATGCTAGTTAACTGGGGACAGATGCGTGCGCATTTAGCTAGTAAACGGTGTTTTCATTCGGGGTCTTAAGCATAATGTGTGTATGTGAAATGGTGAAAGATGCAATCGCATGATGCTAATAATTGTGCATTCGCTACTGGGCATCATGTTAGCAGCTCAATGGTGCGTAATGTGCGGTGTTTATGCATGAGATTCCATCTATGATGGACTTAACATATATATATATATATATATACACATACATACATACACATATCATTCCTCACTCACAGTTTCAGACTGCATTGTAAATGTGACTTCCAGCTGTGAAACTAAACCATCCTGTCTGGGTATGAAACCAAAACCTGTTTGGATTCAGACAAATCCAATTGTGTAGATCAATGCCTGGATTATATTACAATTGCCAACAGGGATTCCCAATTTGTATGTAATCACTCACAGTTTCTGGTGCATTGTCTATTCTATTTAGATTATCAAAAACATTGCCATCTGTTCTTAGCTTATGAGTTGTAGCTTAAAGTGATGCTGGTCGCACAATGGCGTCTTGCAGTTTCTTGTTTCTAAAATGGAGTCTAGCTGCCATTCACAAGATGGCATCGCGCACGCTTCAAATTTAAACTGATCTTGTCCCAGCCAATTATCCAGCTTTGACAGTCCACCCTTTGATAGCGAACAACATGCTATCACAATCTGCTATTAGAATTTAATTTAGGCTTACATTTACATATTATTTAGTGTTATTATGGGATGGCACAAGGTGGTTCTTAATCCATCAATAATGTGTCCCTGGGTGGGGACATAAAACTACTATTATACGCACACCGCGGATCTTGGAAGATCATGTGAAAGGTGTTTGAATGCACCAGTCTTATAAAAGCATATATAGGAAAAAGAGTTTACTGTGCTCCAATAATGTTGCAGGGACACAGGCAAAACACAAATCATGTGAGTGTTCAAAGTTTAATTGAAGAACTGTAATAAACACAATAGCAATAAGAATATGAATAAATCGATATGACAATGCGCTTCAATGATTATTGGTTATAAAAATAAGTAAAATGAAACATGAAAAAATATAAAAACAATAATATCAAACATAAATTCACCAAAAAGGGAGAACAAAAGGAGTTGATCAGGCTCCAATATTATGTCCCCAATAACACCTGTAAAAATTAGAATCCACTTAAAAACAATTGATTAGCTGGAGAATCGATGCTATAATGAATGTGTACTATAAACCAGGTTAATACAAAGAGAAACCTGATATATGTGCACACTCTCCCTCTATATAGATAGACCTCAGTGCTACTAGCCCTTCATTGAAATGAGCCACCAGATATATCCAGTTCACATATAGTGTTTTCAGCTATATATACAGCTGCTAATACAATCTGATATTCTGTAATGGGGTGTAAATGCTGATCCTTTTATAGTAAATTGAATAGCACAAATGTTATTGTACAAAGATGATAGCAAAGCCAGTAGTGTGCTTGTAAAGAATGAGTGAAATAGCACAGTCTCTGAGCATCAGAGAAAATGTACCTTTGGGTAGCTCAGCGTGATGAGCTATTAGCTGATATCCAGCAACAGTGTAACAAGAAAATTATCCTCTCTAATTAGCGTTATTCACCGTCTGGAGAACAGATGTAACGACAATGCTGACCAATATGGGGCTGATGTCTCCTTTTATCAGACAATGCTGTGGACGGAGACCCCGGCTGACAATGGTTGTATGTAGACTCTCGTCTCAATGAAGCCAGCAGTGGAAGAAATGAACCGCGTAGTTGTATACTAGCGGTGTACACTATTACCTTCCGTCTCCTATGTTAGAGTAGATCGTGGAAGCCGCTTGCAAAGGTGTCAGCTGGCGGCGGGGAAATTACCTCTCATTCATAAAAGCCAGCAAGGACACTGACAGCGTAGCCGCCAGCCGGCGGTGAAGATGATAGCTCCCGTATGTCAGGACCAGTGGTGCGGGCTGTATATGGTGTAATTCAGTAGCCGCATAGGATAGATGACAGCGACAGCCCAGAAACTTGAATGACCAAAGGTTCCAAAAACGGCTTGCAGTGATCAGCAGCAGAGGGTCTTCATATAGGGAGAGACTCCAGTGACTATAGAGAGCAGCAACGCATTTCGGATACTCCTGTATCCTTTTTCAAGCTGTGAAATCATGTCATTGCAGGAAGCTTGCTAATGTAGGTGTGTATTCGAGCCAGACCACCTGTCCTGTAGTCATTTGCTTTATTCAGCTAATGCAATCAATTTTGGCATACTGTAAAGTCATTTCTGAAATATATCCTTTTTAATACGTAAAGTCATGAAATAGGCTTCTTGTGAATCGCCGTAACTTGCTAATAGTATTATCGCCACATGTACTAAAGTGTGAGTTAATCTGAAATGGCGCTTAGGCGGCCATCTCGCAAAATGGCATCTTGTGGCCAGTCGCAAGATGGTGTCGCTGTGTTTCAATTTTAAACTGATCTTGTCTCAGCCAATAATCTAGTTTCGACAGTCCACCCTTTGATAGTGTACAACATGCTATCACAATCTGCTATTAGAATTTAATTTAGGCGTACATTTACATATTATTTGGTGTTATTATGGGATGGGACAAGGTGGTTCTTAATCCATCAATAATGTGTCACTGAGTGGGGACATAAAACTACTATTATACGCACACCGCGGATTTTGGAAGATCATGTGAAAGGTGTGGGGATGCACCAGTCTTATAAAAGCAGTCTTGAAGGGGAATTTAGACTTTACATTATCTGAGGTGTTTTAAAAATAACATTTCAATAATACATTCTATGCATGGCTAAATATAATACATTAAATGGTGGTATTTCCTAGCTCAGGGTTGTAATGCAGTTCTGTATTTACCTCGGTATTCATACTGGCCACCATCATAATTTCATTCTTTCGTTTTACTCTATTTTTACATTTTCCACACTTCAACACAATAGGAACACACCGGATGCATATGCCAATTATTATGATGACAATCAGTATAAGGATCGAGAATTTGCCTATGCTGGCGATCACTTCCTGGACCCATTCCCCTAGACCTGAGAACCATTTCACTGGGTTCAGCCATGACACCCATCCTTCTATCTTTTCCCCTACTTCAGCCACTGAAGCATTATGGTTCTTACGAAATTCCCATTTTAGCTGCAGAATTTCATCCATCCTCCAGTCTATCACCTCCTTGGGATCGCTGGTATCATTGGTGACATAGGTGCAACATTTTACTCCGAACTGGGTGGCTAATGTTACGCAATACCCTCCAGTAACAGCAGTTAAATAATTCAGCACTAGTCTGTGTTGCACCAGTTCTTTCTTGTACGCTTGCAATTCTCTCCCTGTATACCTGAATGTGTCATCGTACATCTCGGTGATATTATCTATCAATTTAGCAAGTTCCTGAATATATCTAAAATTTAATGTACCCCGAGCAATCCTGGTGGGATCCAATGCGACTAAAACTTGAAAGCCAGTTGTCTCACTGATTAACTGAGCGGCTTTATGCACATCACCAGGTATCATGTTTCTTTTGCCTCTGTGTTCATATTGCGTGTGAAGATATGGTGATGGTGTGTTTTTATGTATACCAAGCATTTCAACTGTGAGGGTCATAACTTCTGGAAGTATTCTTCCCAAATAACATAACAATTACAATACTAAAATTGGTCAGACACTCCCCTGATTGGCATTGCACTCCTCCTGACTCCACTCCATCAGCACTGCCATCAGCTCCCATTTCCTCAATTGGTCCTCCGTCACAGACACTGAGTATCACCAAACAGATCATCATGACAAAAACTCTGGAGAGAAAAAAAAAAGAACTAGGATGACCACAGCAGACCACTCCATTGCTAGAAGCACTGATCTACACATTTCTTTAGCTCAGATATCTCACCATCACCTTTTTAATCCTTCCGGCACAAGCTCGCAATCGACAGGTCCACGTTATCGGCCTTGTCTCCGCCTTGTATCTCCACTGGTTGGTTAACCTCCCTATAGTGAGTGGAATGGACCCACGTATCTTCCTCGGCCACCCTTTGTGGATGTTGTATCGTCAGATACGGACCTTTCCACCGATCAGTCAAACAACCGTAGCTAAAAAAATTTGGATCATAACAAATTCTCCAGATTTGACATCATGACAGTTTGCATTAAATATGTTAGTTAAGAACACTTTCAATTTCTGTTATTCGCATTCATCTTCGTGAGACCCTGTACAGTAACCTCATTATCATATTTTCACATGAGGCTGCCTGTTTGAACAGTATCTCAAAAAGGGGCAAATAATGGAAAAGACAGTCTGGGATAATCTTAGTGTTGTTACCCATCACCTTACACATGTTCTTGGAAACGTCACCTGTAAAATAAGTCCCCCTATCATTTTTAATAATTCTAGGGATATAGTATCTGCATACAGGTTCCTGCAATTAAATTTTGTTATTAATAGCTACTTCTCTAAATAATGCCTGGACCACTGGGTTGGATAATATTCTGAGTAGTCGACCTTAGCCTGGCATGGCTGCCGTTATCCTTATCAACCTTGTGTCCTGTGAGTGGGAGACAAAGCACAACAGTTTAATATCATTTAAACATAACCTAAATACAACAATAAATCGTCCACATTCTACACTAGAACAGATCCATCGGCAGGTTGAAAAGATTGTAAACAGTCATATAAGGCTTGGGAGAAGATACTGGGGTTGCCTATGAACCCATGGGAAACTCGTATTCCTGTGTGGTGTTCTTTACTTTGCAGTACTTACTTATGTGTCCCGCTTGGTTGCAGTTAAAACATGTTTTTGAACGGTTTGGATGAAAGGATTGTGGTGGGAGTTGAGCAAGAGGGAAAGGTGGTGGGTATGGGTAAGGATGTGGAGGATAAGGGTATGGTGGGAGGTATGAAGTTTCTGGGTAGTATGAGGCCTGTGGTTGTGTATGATATGTGGGGTAAGGATGTGTTTGCATTGGTGTGGGATTGGTGAGGATGTGCAACTGTTCAGGTGCAGGTGTGTGTTTGGGTGCAGATGTGTCTGTTGGCTGTGATGTTATTGTCATTCCCTCCAGAGCTTGGATACTGACAGCCATTAGTGTTTCAATCTGGGTCTCTCTCTCTTCTTTGTGATATTTTTATCATGTTCTATGGCAGACTCTATGAAGTTATCTATTGTGACTCCCCTCCAGCCAGGTTGTGCGGTCTAAAACCGGGTTTTTAAACTCTCCTTCTGCTTAATGGTGAAAATTTTGTTCCAGTTAACTACTACTGGAAAATATATACCCAATTGAGTTATAATGCGGGAAATGTTACCTTGGTTTACTTGGTCTGTTAAGGGAACGTCACCATCCAATACACAATCCGTGATAAATTTTGTCACGTCGGTATTGCGTGGTAGACATGCCCTTAACACCACACGCCAATCTTTATTAGTTGGCTCATGAGAACTACCCAAATTTCTCAAAAATCTTTGACATTTGGCTAATTCCTTTTTGGGATCGGGGAAATCATTTATGATGTAATTTAGTTCTGCTCTTGTCCAAGGACAATGCATTACTACTTCCCTCGTGGGCACTATACCGTTCGCATCTGCATTTCCATTTGGAACAGTTATTGTCCGAATGGGATACAGACCGGTAGCGCTGCTACCTTTGACCTGGTTACCTGGCTGGGGGTTTAGTCTGCTGCTGCTGCGTATGGTATGAACAACTTCCTCTATGGGTGCAGAGGGCATTAACACTTCCCTTGCTGTTACCGATGGAGATGGCGGCACCACTCGTGATTGTGGTGATGCAGCATCTATCATTTGTACAGCATGGGAAATGGTAGACATTACAATAGGCTCATCATCCACATCATGAACATTTTCTTTATAGTTGCTTAAGAGAGGGTACAAGTTGCTTGTTACATTTTTATGGGTATTTTTGGTAACTGTACTTGCACCTCCATCCACATAAGGTGGGGGAGGTGAGTGTGAATTGCTGGCAATACTCTCCATGATGCTACCTTGCCGTACGGACGCACCATTTTGCGGCTCGCCCGTATTGCAATTCAGCATCGCGGATGTATTTTCTGGCAATGTGCTCACAACGCTAGTTTGCGTCGTTTGCACATTCTTAAGCCACGCATCCCCTTCATGCTGCCACAGTTTTAAACATTCAAAATATTTAACCTTTTTCTCTCGGGAGCGCATCAGACCGATGTGATCCCGGACATTATCTAACACATTTTTATCAAAACCACCAATTCTGGGAAACGGTGTAACACTCTTCATCGTCATTTTAAACCATACATCACAATACCTTATTGCATAAGTACCGTACTTAGTATGCATAATACAACGGGCCGATCCAATCGGAGCTTTCATTAGCAGCACATCATTGTCTAACATCTCTACTGTTTGCATGGCTCCCATTCTGAGACAAAATCCTACGCTTTTAAATAAAGATTTAAACTGGTGAAAGACAATCAAGATACTTTCACTTACCTGTGGACGATTTAAGTCGGTGGCGCCCACACACCTGGATAATATTTGAAAAAGGCAACTTCCACACCCGGATAAGATTTAGTAAGGCAACTTCCACACCTATGAGAGTTTATATGTCGGCTACTCCCACACACCTCTCTACAACAAAGACAACATGTACACCTGCTACTGTGTATAGAACGGTAAAGCTACTTACTGAGCGGCTAGACTAACCCTTGCACCTAGCCCTTAAGGATCATATGATACCCTTAACTTTGTTCAACAAATATTCACTGTTACACACTTTTTTCCTGCGCAGAAAAATAAACGTTAACCCAGATATTGGTAACAATTGAAAAAAATGTAAACCTCAACGGCTTTGTTTAAACACCATGGCAGCACAACCGGAAGTACGTATACGCTATTGTGCGACCAGCCACATAAAATAATGTGACTACCACACAACCGTATAATGACTTTTTAACTGCGTACACAAAAGTGCGTCTTTTCTGTGCGCAAAACTGCGACTCAGCCACATACTCAATACTGCGGCACCCCTTTAAACTCTAGGTTCTAACAACAAAGGAAAACAAACTTTTTCCATTCTTGTCCCTGGATTCTATTCAGCTTCCTTTGCTCACACAAAAATGGACAGCGATTTTTCAGCACAAAGCGGTTGCAGGAAAACCCTGCATGTGGCCACTCCACCCTTTTTCTGAGATATTGATAGCCGTATGTGCCATGTGAGTAGGTAAGTGACTTCACTCGATGAGCCCCCATATGATGATATTAAAATTGAACCTCTATATAGCCCTGCCTGTACCTTCTAAAATCCTTCCTATAAACCTCTAAGGATGACGCTAATTTGCGTATGTAGTCATACAGTAAATAAAGACTTAGACCTGGAATCTGTGGTTCCAAAGCACAAGTGTTATTCAAGTAAAAGTTCAGACAGTTACACGCAATTGATCCAGACACAATTTAGGCGCAAAAGAAATTATATAGACCCAAGTATAGTATACATATGCAGCGCTTCCAGTACCAGATGTTAGGCATCAGCAAGAAACACCTCAGTCAGCATTCAGCAAGAAGACTAAAGACCCACTGTTGGAGCACACATATTTATACCCCCCCAGAATAGACAGGACAATAGAGAAGTTTGCTGCTGATGTCATTGGTTCCCAGGGGAGAAGCATTAGTTACAAAGCATTTAACAGCCTGGTTCAAATAGACTCTCCCTGCCTCTAACAGCTGGGTGTCTTTTCCTTCCTGCCCCCTGTAACATCCTAACAGTTGTTCATGAAATATACATTTTGTTGCTTGTAGCCTCTGCGATCCATAACTCGAGAATGCATGATGCGACCTCCCCACCGATAACACCGGAATACTGTAAAAAGAGTACGCATCAGTACAAAACCAAACACGACTTGTTTAGCATGTATAAAACCTTAGTTATCAAATATGTTTATTTCACAGCGTTTATATTAACTGAATAAACTTAAATCTTATATCTTAAAGCTAATGGAACCTTGTAAGTGAATATGTAATGTGTGAGTGTACGGGGTTTGATATGAAGACGCTAGTTAACTGGGGAAAAATGCGTGCGCATTTAGCTACTAAACAGTGTTTTCATTTGGGGTTTTAAGCATAACGTGTGTATGTGAAATGGTGAAAGATGCAATCGCATGACGCTAATAATTGTGCATTCGCTACTGGGCGTCATGTTAGCAGCTCAATTGTGCGTAATGTGCGGTGTTTATGCATGAAATTCCATCTATGATGGACTTAATATATATATATATATATATATATATAAATATATATACATACACACACATATCATTCCTCACTCACAGTTTCAGACTGCAATGCAAATGTGACTTCCAGCTGTGAAACTAAACCATCCTGTCTGGGTATGAAACTAAAACCTGTTTGGATTCAGACAAATCCAATTGTGTAGATCAATGCCTGGATTATATTACAGTTGCCAACAGGGATTCCCAATTTGTATGTAAATCACTCACAGTTTCTGGTGCATTGTCTATTCTATTTAGATTATCAAAAACATTGCCATCTGTTCTTAGCTCGTGAGTTGTAACTTAAAGTGACGCTGGTCGCAAAATGGCGTCTTGCAGATTCTTGTTTCTAAAATGGAGTCTAGCTGCCATTCGCAAGATGGCGTCGCACACGCTTCAATTTTAAACTGATCTTGTCTCAGCCAATTATCCAGCTTTGACAATAGATTTTTTTATTTAGATTTTTTTAGGTCGCAGCTCAATTCAAACTGTGCGGAATCACAGGGCTTATATATGCATGTGAAAAAGCACACTAGGGTAAAGCGCACCAAACAGTACAAACAATAGAACTTAACTATATTTGTTTTTGAGGTTGCAGTTAAATTCAAACTACGTGGAGCCACAGGGCTTATATATGCAATGTGAACATCTTTAGATGGACACAGCACAGCCAATTTACAGCAGAGTACAGGGCAGCAAGCAGCAGTGTGCCCCTATATACACTAAGAGCAACACAGCCACTTTTGAGTTTTGACATAGTACAGCCTATACAGCAGAGTACAGCCCAGCATACACCAACGTGCCTCCCTATACACATTGACTAAGAGCAGTACAGCCATTTGTGAATCTGGACACAGCAAAGCCTATACAGCAGAGTACAGCACAGCATACAGCAGCATGCCAGACAGGGAAATGGCACAGAGTCCTGGCCGCTGCACCTTGAATCCAAAACTCACGAGAATCTGACACCGCGAGGATGACATTTTGTCATGAAGTGGACTCAGAGTCAGGCAAAAAGACCCGAGCCGACCGCTTGGATTGACTCAGATGTCGGAAGTTTGGGCGGGTTCGGATTGCATTCAATCTGAACCGCTTGTCTCTAATTATACTGTAGATATTTTTTCTGTCTCCAGTTTATGTCTGTGGTGTCATAAAAGTTGTTTCTAATCACATCAGACTAAAGAACAGTAAGAACAATATAAATAAAAGCACTATGCTAATACCACATGAGATATATAAGACAGAATAATTGTTTTTCAATTCTTCATGGAGCAAATTTATTCTGTATGTAGTATATACTGTATGTTACAGATATTGTAAAAAATGTGAATAGTATTGACATTATCCACATACAGACAGATAATGTTAAGTATAATTTCAGCATTACTTTCCCAATGTGGTTTTTCTATTGTTCAAATATAACATTAGAAGTAAAAAATATCTGTCACAGGTGAAAAGAAACTGCACAGATGAGGATACCTTTTACATACAATGCCAAGAATTAAAAAAGAAATTCAAGGAAAAAGGCTATAAAGATGAATTCTTACAAGATCAAATCTATAAAGTAACAGAGATGAACAGAATGATTCGTATACAATATATCTACCAACTACAATAAATGAAGAATTCCAACTGGCTTTTGTCACACAATTCAATGGAAACCATAAAGTAATAGAAGAAATATTCCAAACACCCTGGCATATCCTACCTCTTGATGGAGAACTAAAAACAATAATCCCATCGTAACCTAAAATTATCCACAAAAAAGCAAATAATCTAAAATGGGAACAAACATCAAGTTATAGCCCAATAGAAATCCAACAAGAAAAAGAGAAACTTAAAGGACATAATGTTTGCTTAAATTGCAAAGGTTGTAAGAACAATGGAGAGATCAGGACTAAACCTATTGAAGAAATTTTAGCCAACCATACAAAAAATTAATGATCAAGTTAAGGAACAAATTACCTGCAATGCAGAAGGAATAATATATCTTCTAGTGTCCATGTGGACAACAATTGTGGAACAAAGAGAAAACAGATCTACAATATAAAAAAAGGACTTAACACACACAGTGTAAATCAACATTTTGCAGAAAATCACAAAAATAGAAGTGACCTACTTGAAATTCATGGGCATACAAAAAGTGATCCCACACTGGAGAGGTGGAGACTTGGTAACCTCTCTAAACCTGGGTACACACTTAATGATGTGTGTACCCAACGATGTGACGCCCGACAAACTGACATATCAGACGGCCAGTACACATTTGCAGATCCGAAGCCCGACCTCCCTATATATTGGGCACCGGCTCCATTCACCTGCCTGATGTCATTCATCACATTGAAAGCTTGATGAGCATGTACTGCAGGTCTATTGATGCAATGAACGACCCTGCGGGTATGCGCAAGGGCCAACATAGTGGGTACGCATTTGCCGATGTGCACGATATGTCGGCCCGATCTGCCTAATATGTACCCCCCTTAAGAAAGTAAGAAACAAAATGGATATATACCATACAAACATTAAAATCATGTGGATTAAACATAGGTATAGAACTAAATGCCCTTGTATAACTTTATTTACATATTCTTTAACTTACACATAAAGGGTGAGGAAGCGGGCAAATAATGTCGCAAGAGATCAGTCACATCCTGGTTGTTCCCTGTTTCAACTGCTTCTGTCAGGCAGGCGCTATAGAGCACTGCCTGCAAAAACCTCTAGACATCAAAACAGTTTCTTTCTGCAGGCCATTCGCTTGTTGAAAAAGTGACGGAACAGTCTGCTTAGTCTAGTAGTATTGTTTTAAAAATAGGAGACATTTCTTTTATTGTTTGTTATTATTTATGTATTGTCTTATGTATTGTGATTGGAATGTGAGTTGTTTATTTGTGAGTTTCTGGCGTGCAGTAAATTCCTGGTATATACGGCTGTATTCTTGGCCAATAAAGATGATTCTGATTCTGATTCTGAAAACCAAACATCATGTAAATAAGGCACTAAGGGGGAGATTTAATACAGCTTGGAGAGAGATAAAATTGGAGATAAATAGCACCAACCAATCAGTTCCTAACTGTCATTTTTCAAACACAGCCTGTAAAGTGACATTTAAGAGCTGATTCGTTGGTGCTATTTATCTCCAATTTTATCTCTCTCCAAGCTTTATTAAATCTCCCCCTAAATACAATTTTTTTTTCAATTGGTACTTTAAGTAATTAAAAAACATGTTTTAAATATAAATAAAAATATATTTTTATACAGAATAATTTCAAGGACTTCCTGGTTTTTGAATTAGTACAATAATGTTTTTTTTAGTACTGTATATAAAGGGGACTTTACTGGTCAGGAGAAATCCTTTCTACAGTACATTTTGTATGAAACGTTGGATGGCCAGCAGGGTACCAGAAATTAGCAGCGCAAAGCAGAGTCACTTTACCACCGACCATGAGGAAACAGCCTGAGAACATCTTACCAGCCAAAGGATAAGGTAGGGAGAGTCAGGACTAGTTAGGCTCTACCACAGGCATTGCTGTACAAATCTAACTCACTTCTGTCTCCCAGCATGTCACTGACATGCAGTATAGAGGAAAAGATTAAATGGCTGCAGTCACATGTGCAGGAGCACATCACATTAGAGGACGACTCTGGGTCCTAGTGCCCAGTATGTATGCACAGTGAGGTACAAAGTGCAAGAGCGCACTGCTTTCTAGCATTTATAAATGACAACTCTAGACAGGTAGAAACATTTTCCTAGTGTACATTTAATTAATTTATAGATTTTTTTAAGTTTTTTAAATTACATTTTAAAAACAATTTTAAGAGGCAATTTTATTCATGGCACCCACAAACACATTGGCTATTGCATAAAAACTCGAAATATGTCAACATTTTTCACTAATTTAGGATCATTAAAGTATTTGAATTGTGAACAAGGTCAGATTTAACTGATAGGTTGACAGCTGCTCCCCTAGTCTACTCTTCAAGGCAGGGCCATGACTTGGGATGTGCGAGCAATGCCGTCGCCCACTATGCAGGGTCTTTGGAATCTTTTGCTGCTTTTGGATGCTCCGGATACGCACCCTACAACTCTTCCTGCCACCCAGAGCATCCAGTGCTGTACTTCCTGGTGCTGGTGGCACTGTGCTGGTGACACTGCTCGTTATGAATGACATCATGATGTAACATGACTGAGGGTTGGAGGCGGTGCCCGGCAGCAGCACTGCTTTATGGTACAGGGAAAGTAGGGAATGTTACAGAGAATTGAAATGTTACTTGAACATTTGATATTTTGTTACAAAATTATCAAAAAAAACCTAGGAGAAAATAAGTCACAGGTTCATTTTCTAGGAAAGGAGCCATTTTAAAACATCAAAAAAAAAAAAAAAAACATACAAAAAAACAAATAAATATGTCCTGTATTCTGCATCTCTGACTCTTAAATATTGATTGCACACAGTATTGTAAAAAACGGATGAACCCAGTACTCTGTTTAATATATGACACAGGAAAAACACATCATTTGAACAGCAGACTGAAATAGCTGCATTTAATCTCTCAAAGCTGAGCATTTGTTGTAGAAGAGGAGCCATAAATTCTGGCTATTGCAGTCTTTAAAAAAGTTTAAATTCTTTATC
Source organism: Taudactylus pleione (assembly GCA_031769625.1). Taxonomy (NCBI): domain Eukaryota; kingdom Metazoa; phylum Chordata; class Amphibia; order Anura; family Myobatrachidae; genus Taudactylus; species Taudactylus pleione. The sequence continues at coordinate 6,164,205 of JAUIMM010000081.1, read as the reverse complement.
AAACATATAGGAATAGATCGGATAAAGCAAGGCAAGTATTACGACAAGGTATTTTTTTAAAGGGGCTGTATGCACCCTTTAATGTGGGAAAGTGAAATTCTCCCTTAGAGATAAAACCGATGGGACATGAATCCAAATTTGTATTATTTGCCCCTGTAGGACAAATTTACAATGTCTCACCTAAGCGCCATAATGCTGTTTTAGAATAAAAATAATGAAATTATTTTTAAGGGGAAGCATGGTAGGCCTACTATTAGTGAGGAGGTCTCTGTTTGGGATATAACCACCTAATTCAGCAAGGATCGCAGTTCCTTATACGCACGCAATTGGCCAATTGTTGCGTACTGTGCATGCATATGCGATCGCAGTAACCACGCATACCTATCGCAGAGTGATTGACAGGAAGTGCCATTTGTGGGTGGTGACGGGTGGGTGGTTGGCCGGGATGCAGTTTATATACCAGCACTCGGAATGCTGCATGTAAGAATCCTGATGCTGGAAGCCCGATTCTGTTCTAAAGATAGATGCATAAACACCGACGCCTATCTTTAGCCAGACGCCGAAATCCCGATGCCCAGCATCCCAAACAAAGGTAAGCAGGGACAGTTTGCCGTTAGCCGTGGGGGGGGGGAGGGTTAGTTTTAAGCACCCCTGGGAGGGTTAGGGACAGCCTAGGGGAAGGGGGGGTTAAGGTTAGGCACCCCACTGGGGGGAGGTTAGGGTCAGGCACCACCCCGGGAGGGTTAGGGTGCGGGAAGGAGGGTTAGGGTTAGTCATCACCTGGGGGAGGATAGGGTTAGGCACCACCAGGGTGAGATTAGGGTTAGGCACCACTAATGGAGGGGTAGGGTTAGGGGACGAGAGTGGAGGGTTAGGTTTCTTACCAGCCCCAGTCAGGATCCTAATGGTTCGAGCTTCCAGCGTTTGTATTTAGTCTGCCGGCAATACATCTGGCGGCATTACATAAAGATTCCAGTTGGCCGAACGCAGGAATGCCAGTGTGTTTCAACGCCGTTGCATGGGCGTGCATAAATTATCCGCTGTGATACCATACGCAGCCATATAGCGTGCACTGAAGAAAGCAATTCCTGAGTGAGGTCTGACCTGCCTTAACTGTGCATATGGGTCCAAAGTTACTCGATGTTACCAATCATTTTGCTATGTTGCCCAAGTATACGGATGTGAGTAAGGGTAAGTGGGCGTCCTTATGTTAGGCTGTGATCGCAATGCTAAGATAAAAAATACCAGGTGCTAAGAAAGCACTAATCAAGTGAAAAATTGTATGTGTGGGCTGCTGCCTTTTGAGAAAGCTGCTGACTGTGGTGAAAGAAATTAAGGATGAGCTGTTGTACCCTCACCGTCACATACCCACACCTCCGTATTTACCTCCAGTCACCTTGTGGAGATCACACATCACAAGTGCTATTTTGCTCATCGAGCCACTCTGCTCAGTGGGTCAGCCACGCGGCCACTACACCCCTGAATCTCCCTCCCCCTGCTGCAGCCAAGTTTCAGAATGAGGAAGGGGGAGGAAGACTAAGTTGAGGGCTTTGTGCTTTTGTGCCTGTCAGTCCAGGGGCACACCACTCATATTTTAGTGGCACAGGGAGGGCTATGTGAGTTCTCCCAGGCTATACGATAATATATCTATTTTTTTAATGTATATACTGTGGGCTGTCATGCACCCTGTAATTTCTTGGGGTACCACATTCATTCCCGCTTGAATGATGCGTGTCCTCACGCATTTGTGGCTCCCTGATAAAGTCCATTACTTCACAACAGCAATAAATTTACCAGCATGAAATACCTTCATTTACAAGTACTAAACAATTTAGGTGTTAATCATCAATGCACTTTGCAACAACATTCATTAGCTCATGTTCAATCACATGTAATTCTACCTATCATAACTAGTCAACATATTTGCTCACTTAATGGAGTTGCAATTCTGGAACACGCTATTGTCTTAATCTTACTGGCAAAGTCCCTCTTGTGCTCCTTGCCGAGCGCCTTATCACAGAATTTGAAGGAGTTTCTTCCAATCGATCATCCACATCATGGGTTTCCACCTGCCTGCCTTGCTCCGGGTATGTAAAAATGGATACAGCTGGCCAGTATATACTCATCACTAGATCCAAGGGGTTATGCGGCATCCCTGCTGTTCCTTGGTCGTCTTGATCCAAGTTCCGTGTTTGATGCCTCTGTGTCACTTCGATCTCCTCACGATGGTTGGGGTATAATTTAAGTTGGTCCCGATGAATCAGCTTCTTGTGGCTGCCATCCTCCCGCTCTATGCGGTAGATGGCCACCTCAGTCATAGGAACCGCTGTAATTATGTATGGAGTAGGTTCCCATTGGGAGTCTAATTTGCTATGTCGCTGGTTGTTTTTCTTCAGCACCTTACTGCCCACAGCCAATGGACTAGCATGAGCATCAACATCATAATCCCTTTTCTGCTGCTCCCATACAGTATACATTCGTTGACTGACTATGGTTTGTGCCTCCTTCAGTCTGTTCTGGTGTTCTTGTACTCATGTTATCTCCGGGCAGAACTGATGAAGTGTCTCCCGGTATGTCCAGCTGGATGTCGGCAGGGAGTTTCCCCTGATGTCCAAAGAGTAAGTAGTAGGGAGTATATCCCGTCGAACTATGTGTCGTGTTGTTGTATATGAAGATCAATTCCGCCAGCAAGGTAGGCCATTCAAGTCTCTGTGCAGGTGGTACGGCCCTAAGCATATTTATCAGAGTCTGGTTCATTCTTTCACGGGCCCCATTCCCCTGAGGGTGATATGCAGTTGTGCGTAGTTTTTTACAGCCATATAGGGCACACAGATCCTGGAAGAGTAGGGATTCAAAGGATGGGCACTGGTCTGTGAGAATGCTGGTTGGATACCCATAAGGCCCGACAAACGCCCGCCAGAAGATTTCAGCTGTTGTCTTGGCTGTTAGGTCTCGGACTGGCAAGGCAACGGCAAACTTCATATAGTGGTCTATGATGGTTATGGCGTAAGTGTACCCAGTACGACTTGGCTCCAATTTAACATGGTCGATAGAGATGATTTCCAAAGGTAGCTGACTAATAATGGGATGGAGCCGTGCCTTCTGTCCATGCAGCACAAGTCAGACAGGCTTTACACCAGTCTTCCACATCTTGGCGCAGGTGGTTTCCAGTAGAATCTTTTCCTAAGATTGGTTTCCGTCTTCTGGCAGCCGAAATGACCAGACTGGTCATGGTAAGCCCTTAAAATGGTGTCAACTCTTGTCCAAGGTACCACTAGTTGTTTGACAGGTAGGTGGGTCTTTGGATCCGTACTGTGCCGCAGGAGCAGGTCTCCCTGCAGTTCAAGTCCATCCCGCTGCCGCCACAGGTGAACCAACTCTGGGGCTGCCGTTTGCCGCTCTGTCCGAGATAACCCCCGGTGGGTAATCAATCTCTCTTTCAGTTGTCGCAGACATGGACTTTCATTCTGCCAGTGAATCCACTCGTCCTCGGTTCCCCCTCCTTGGTCACCGCACCTCTTGGTTGTAGTTGAAGCCACAAAATGTTGCTTGGGTGTCTTGGTGCGGGGGCTGAAATCTCCACTTGTTCCCACTGATCAGCCTCCTCTGAGCCTTCCTCAACCATGGGTAGTCAGGACAGGGCACCTGCATTGGCGTTGCTGCGGCCACTCCTATATTCTATCTTGAACCGGTAATTGGCCAACCATGATGACCATCGCTGTTCTAGCGCTCCCAAACTTGGGCCAGTGGGTTACAATCAGTGAAGGCAACAAAAGTGGTAGCAGCAAGATAGTCCCTGAATTTCTCCGTCACAGCCCACACCAAAGCTACAAACTCCAGCTTGAAAGCGCTGTAGTTAGCATCGTTTCTTTCGGTTTTACGAAGACTCCGACTGGCATAAGCTACAACATGTTCCTGACCGTCCTGAACTTCAGCGAGGACTGCCCCTAGGCCCTGCTTACTGGCGTCTGTATACAGGCGAAAAGGTTCACTATAGTCCGGGTAAGCCAGTATTGGTGCTTCTGTCAAAATCCCTTTTAGTCGGTCGAAGGCCATCTGGCGTTCCGCTGTCCACTCGATGAGTATTCTTTTACTATATCCATCTTTGGGGATCCCTCGGAGTAACTCCATTAACGGGGTAGCTATTCTGGCAAAATCCTTAATGAAGCTTCGATAGTATCCCACGAAGCCTAAAAAACGTCGGACGTCCTTTAACGGTCTGTGGGATGGGCCAGTCTAGCACTGCTCTGATCTTCTCCGGGTCGGGTGTGACGCCTTCAGAGCTTACAATGTGGCCCAGGTACTGAACTTTGGGCTTCGGTAAATGGCACTTGGAGGGCTTCAATTTGAGTCCATACTTGGCCAAGTGCTGAAAGACCTCTTGTATGTGTTGAAGGTGTTCAGAGTACATCTTTGAAAAGATGATAATATCATCTAGATAGAGGAGAACGGTTTAAAAATTCCTGTGCCCCAGACAGTGTTTCATCAGCTTTTGGAAGGTTGCAGGCGCGTTACACATTCCAAATGGCATACAAGTAAATTCATATAATCCCATTGGGGTGGTGAAAGCGGTCTTCTCTCAGTCGGCGGTGGCCATTGGTACTTGCCAGTATCCGCTTGTCAAATCCAAGGTTGAAAAGTAGTTAGCAGACTTGAGTGCGGTGAGAGACTCCTCGATCATGGGTAGGGGATATGCATCTTTGTGGGTAATGTTATTCAGCTTCCTATAGTCTACACAGAATCGTAGTTGTCCATATTTTTTCCGAACCAATACCATGGGTGCCGCCCATGGGCTATGACTCTCCTGGATGATCCCATTGGCCTTCATGTCCTCCAACATCTGACGCACTGGCTGGTATAATGCTGGGGCTAGTGGACGATGTTTTTCTTTGATAGGGGGTGCATCCCCAGTGAGGATCCGATGCTGTATATCTTCGACGACACCCAGATACGTTGGACTCTGGCTGAAAGTCTCCGCATTTTCCTCTACTACTTGGAGAGCCCCTCGCCTGTGTTCCTCTGAAATATTGGCATCCCCAATTTTAATCTCCTTCCACCACTCAGCCTTCTGTTCACCCACCAGGTCAGTCTTTGTGGTGATGTTAAGTTGATCAGCTTGGATGGTTGGGTGCAAAACATCCTGGAACGTGGTCCAGAGTAACTTGGCCAGCGGTTGATTCCAATACAACTTAACTGACCGGTTATGGGGGTTAAGTATTCGCACTGGGACCCTTCCATTTTCAACTGTTACTAAGGTGCTTGCCACCACTACATCATGTTTAGCTGGGATCAGGCATGATTCTATCAGAGCTTCATAGTTCTGCCCATTTGGGCCATAGCGAGTTTTACCCCAGAGGATGGTCTCGGAATTTGGCTGCAGTTTGATAGGTTTACCATCTGATAGCCGCACCTTCCTGACTTCACCATTACTCACAAATTTTTGATGTGCTTGTAGCACCTTGATAGTTTTCTGCAAGACACGTTGTCCCTGCGAAGCCACTCTAGACAACTCTCCTCTCACAGTGGACACCAATTCTTCAGGACACTTCTGTAGGATGTTCATTCCTAAAATTATAGGAGCCACCTTGGCATCGCTTGTTTCGGTCACCAAGCGCCCCTGCCGTAGCTGAAGAGTCTCTCCAATTTTTACATCTGCTTCCCAGTAACCAATGCAGGAAATTCCCAGGCCGTTACTAGCTATAAGTTGCAGCCAAGTTGGTGGAGATAATAGTAGTTGTCTGTCACCCCAGTGTTGTCAGAAGGCTGAGAGTTGTATTGTAGTAATCTATGACCCAGTATCTAACATTGCTAGTATCTCTATGCCATCGATGAGTATTGGAATCGTCGGGCACTGTCCAATATACTGGGGCCACCATTTTCAGGGTCTGGGTCTACTTCCTCTGCATCGACAGCCTGTATTGCTCCTATGGCTTCCTGTAAGTTCAATGCGTAGTCATGGAGGGTTTCTCCCGATCGTTGCGTAAGAGCATAAAATTTCATTTTTAGTTCAGGGAGTGTTCGTGTTTCGAAGGTAGTGACTAGCCTTTTCAACACCTGATCTACATTTTTCCTCTCATCCAATGGCCACAAGTTCACTTCCCTAAGGGCTGATCCTTTTAATTGGCCTATCAATATCTCTACCTGTTGTTGGTCACTTAGGGGATACAGCCGAAACATAGATTTAATTTTATTTTTAAATTCAATTAAGGTGTTTCCTACTGGGCTGTGGACATCCCCACTGTATGTTGGGAGCCATGGGGCTCCAAAGTAGTATGGCAGGGTGATTGGATTCATTTGTGCCGTTGCAGGTGTAGCTTGTTTTGATCTGTTGTGTTCGCCGCTGGACTCCCCCCCTTGAGGGAGGTTGTTTTGTCAACATGTTTTTCAATGGTCGTTGATTTCCTAACTTTGGACTCCGAATCCTGTTCAGTTGACTCCAAATGTTATATCCCCCAGGTACTTATGTATCTAGGTGTGTCACAGTGTTAGTATGCACGGCAGTTATGTTTCTTTTTACCTGACAGCCGAGCTCGGGTTCCCGATTTGAGGTTCGATTAGGCTACTTCAGAGAGGTAAGGAATACAGGTCCAGACCACTGAGAGCTCAGGGAGCAGTCTCAAGTTCTGGCTAGATTAGTGGAACTAGTGGGTATAGTACATCAATAACTTATAGATTCAAGGTACATTACTGTAAATTAAAATCTCATTATAAGCAAATATTTTTCACTCAATAAACAACTTTAAGGGCAAAAAAAATGGTTTATTGTACAGGAACTGTGGGACCCAACGTCATCTGTCACGGTTAATTAGACGCAATTATTTGACAAGGTTACATGACATCAATTTGCTAAATCACACACTTATGAACAACTTACCAACAATGCGCCTATACTCAAGTATACACTTCAGTTGTCAGGTTAACTTGTGGAAACACTTGACATATGTGAATATGTGAAAATGACTGAATAACTCAATACTCTTACTTAATTTCTCTTACTCAAGAAAATAATATATTCAGTAAATCAACATTAACTCAGAGCATGTCCATGTACCTGTGCACAGGTTTGGAGTCCCTCTTTTATGTGTACCGATATGGATATATATGCATATATATTTAATTTTAAATGCGTCACTGTAGTGGGGGTAAGTTCCTGGCAGTGGGCATGCTGAGTGGAGAAGGTTATTCCAGAGACACGGTATATTAACTGTGTATATTTCCGCTACTCTGGGGTGATACACTATTCTTTGAGTCCAAGAGGTAATCTATCACAGCTGTTATTCAGAGTAAGGCTCAGTACAATTATCCAACATGCAGTCCTAGTTTTGTCTGCTAGGTGGTACTAACCTCCACACTTTTCTTACATCACTCTTTCTAGCACAATTTTAGAGCACCGTTCTTCAAAAACATGGAGTGACTCCTGGCCAGTTATCACACTGTCTGTCCTCAACTGTATATATACATAAGATGCAATGCCGTTGAAAGAGAGTTTGTATGTTTTAGCTTCCCTGCCACTGCTGGGTTTACAGTGCTCATGTGAATTCGTACAGGTTTCTCCTGCTGGTCTAACTCCAAAAGATCACTGATCTGGAGGGTGTCACAGGCAGACAAGGATTGTACTGGAGTTGGTCTATTCCTTTACTAAGGTTGGGTGCTGGGACATAGCAGAAGAATATTACTGGCTGACAATAAGCTACCCTGTGCCTTAGAGTAAAATGAGAGCTTTCTACTCTCCAGAACAATTCAACTGAGGTGTGTGTAAGAGATCCATGAATAGTGTCCCTTCTTACTTGTATAGGATTTTCCTTGGAAGCATGCCAACCCACCTCCCAGGGTTGTCACAGGCTGCTGAAAACACTGTGCTGTCTCTGTATTTGTTTCTTCCCCTCTCAGGGCTCTCTCTTGCTGCAACTGCCCCTAGTCCTCCATATATGGGCAGCAGGGTGTCACTGGTAATGGGGAAGCTTTACTCTGGCTGCTCTGCCTGTTTCCTCTTAATGGGGGATTTCTCTCCTGTGTCTGCCCAGGTCTCTGCAATATCACTGAAGAAATCAGCACACTTCAGTCTGCAGCCTGCTTTTCTTGCTGCTGGGATCACTGCTGCTCTCACTGCACAGAACAGACCAGCAATGGCTGCTCTTCCCAGTCTGCCTCAGCGTTCTCTTTCCTGTCTCTGCTGTTGCTCCATCCAATCAGGTGAGGAGTGCTGGCTGTTCCCTCATTTACACCTCCCCCTGCTGCAGCCAAGTTTTCCAATAAGGAGGGGGAGGAAGACTAAAGCTGTCCACACATCTAAACATTATCTGTCCAACCAGCCAACTAGTTGATTGGTTGGAATGAAAATCTGGTAAGGTATACAGTCAGCAATTTTCTCCCAAACGCTGGAAAATGGACCAAAACTACTGTTTGAACAAATAGTTAGATCAAACATTTAACAAACTTGTCTGAATGACCATTTTCATCTGTTTTCTGGCATTTAGGAGCAAATTGCTGATCATCATTTACTCCCATTCCTTACCAGATTTTCATTCCAACCAATCAACAAGTTGGCTGGTTGGATGTAAGTTGGTCTAGTGTGTGGCCAGCTTTAGTTGAGGGCTTTGTGCTTGTGTGCCTGTCAGTCCAGGGGCACACCACTCATATTTTAATGGCACAGGGAGGGCTATGTGAGTTCTCCCAGGCTATAGGATAATATATCTATTTTTTTTATGTATATACTGTGGGCTAAAATGCACCCTGTAATTTCTGGGGGTACCACACTAACTGTACCTTTAAACTTGTTTTAAATTTTGCCGGGTCTCTGCCAAGAAGGTAAGCTCCTCAGGGATCAGTGCCATGTATCACATCCGCTGCAGCCGGGACACAGCAATCAGTGCATCCCTCCTGTATCTGCCTGCCCATCACACTCCCCCATTGGCTAGTTCAGGGGTGGACAACCAGTCAGAGACAAAGAGCCAAAAAATATCTGTAGTCAAGATAAAGAGCCGTTATTATGTGCGCCATAGGCCATGCCTCATTTTTGTGCCTACGCCTTTAGTATGATGTCTGTAAGAAACCAGATCCGCATAAAATACTTTTTGAAATCCATAACCACATAAAATACATTGAAAAAGCCAGAGCCACATAAAATATGTCTTAAAAACAACATCCACATAAAATACATTTTGAAATCTAGAACCACATAAAATACATTGAAAAAGCAAAATTCACATAATACACACTTCAGTACCTCCTTGTGTCACACCAGCCCCCTCCAATGCCATTCCAGCCCACATTCCAGCCCCCCCATGCCATTGCAGTGGCCTCTCATGTGTCACTCCAGCCACCTAGCCACCAATCCCCACCCCTGCCGGAGTTATTTAAACAACCCCTCTCTACCCCCATAAGCATGAAGGCCAAAGATCTATATGGGCTTGCCAGGCCCAAGCTTTCTATAAAATTAATTTAATTTTAACTGAATTATATAGATATAATATGGCACCACTCAGGCTGTACCCCCCCTCAGCTCTCAGGCAGCATCCCCTCAGCTCTCAGGCAGCCCACCACTCAGACAGTCCTTCCAGCTCTGAGGCAGCCACCACACAGGCAGCACCCCCGCCGCCATACAGCTCTTGCCTTCTGAAGGCAGTACCTCCCATCTTTTGGGGTCTGCAACCGTGTGCTCCATGTGGCTGTCGCTGCTGCTAGCTATGCCTATCATTATGCAATGTGACGTCTTGAAGTCATGAAGCGAACAGAGCGGAGGCATTCGCCTCCCAGATACAAGTGAAACCTCCTCTGAACAGCTGCAGGCTGTCAGTGTTGGGAGCAATGCCGGGAGCCGAGCTGCATCGCAACAAGGAAGGAGCCGCACGCGGCTCGGCCACCCCTGGGCTAGTTACACAGGAGCCTGGGGGAGGGCAGTGGAAATGTCAATAGAAATAAAACAAAATACCGTTATCTGTAGGTTGGGTTCCCTTTGAAGGAATACAGATTAGATTTTTCCCATCTCTATGTGGCTACTGAACAGATACTGTGGATATACATATAATTAAATTGTTGTTTGATGTTTATTTAGACCTCAAAATACTGTAAGACAGTTACACAAAACATCTAGTTATTGTCACATTCTGGTTATGGTGGTCCTCTGTAGAGGGATTGGAAGACATGGACCCAGGTTGAGAAAGGAATCGGAGGTGAGGGGCTTGGATATATGCCTTACTCATCCACAAGTACCAGATGTTGACTAGACATGACCAAAGGTGCGGAGTCTAACTTACTGGGAGGTGTTCGCAAGTGACCCCTCCAAGCGGGATTTGAGTTAAATCTGCACCCAGCAAGCAGGTCACAGTCCTATGGTTAAGTATCCGGCACAAGTGGGAAATGGAAGAACACTATCACAGGGAAAGCACAGGAGAATGATACTGGAAGTTTTGCACTGATGTACTGGGTACACACTGTAGTCCCAGACGCAGAACTGGCACAGGAGAATGGCACTAGGAGGTTGTATTTGAAAGATGTACAAAGTACATACACTGTGATTCCAGACACAGAACTGGCACAGGATGATGACACTAGGAGATTGTACTCGGATGAAGTACTGTGGGCCTGATTCAGAGCCGGACGCTCTGACAGAGCGCTCGCTCTGAATCAGGGCCGGCCTTCTTGTTTTTTAGAGCGGCCTTCTGGCCACTCGCATAGCTGTGGGTGACCACCCACAGCTATAGCGAGCAGCCAGGAAGATGGCTTGCAATGAGACCCTTGTGGTAGGGTCTCATTGCCGCAAGCCCCAGAGAACTTTCGGCTCTAACAGAGCCGAAAGCTCTTCCACTGACATCACTTGTGATGTCAGTGGGGGGCCCGACCCAGATGGTAGGCGTTCCCATGGGAACGCCTCTGTCTGGGCAGCAACGCCCCGGGCCCGGCCACCAAAGGGGGCGTGCTGTTACTCAACATCGACAGCACGCCCCCTTTGGTACGAGACCTGGAGCGACGGTTTGCCTGTCGCTATCCGGGTCTCGCCCATGCGCACGACAGAGCCGGCTCCGTCATGCGCATGTGCACTGGGCCACCATCGTATGCGCTCGCAAGTGGGTCTGAATCAGGCCATGAGTACACACACTGTGGCTCCAGGCGAAGAACTGGCACAGGAGGATGGCACTGGAGATAGTACTTAGGTAACGTACTGAGGGCCCGATTCAGACCTGGTCGCAATCACTGACCGCTCGCAACTGGGTCGATGGTGGCCCAGAGCACATGCGCACGATGGAGCCGGCTCCGTCGTGTGCATGTGCGAGACCCGGATAGCGACGGGCAATCCGTCGCTCCGGGTCTCACACCAAAGGGGGCGTGCTGTTGATGTTGAGTGACAGCACGCCCCCTTTGGTGGGCGGGCAGGGGGAGTGGCTGCCCAGATGTAGGCATTCCCATGAGAACGCCTACCATCTGGGGGCGGCCCCACTGACATCACAAGTGATGTCAGTGGGAGAGCTTTCGGCTCTGTTAGAGCCGAAAGCTCTCTGGGGCTTGCGGAAACGAGATTCTACCACAAGGGTCTCATCGCAAGCCCGATGGTCGCAATGGTCTTGACCATCGTGACCATTATCCTGGCCGCTCGCATTAGCTGTGGGTGGCAACCCACAGCAATGCGAGCGGCCAGGAGGCCACTCCATAAAAAAAAAAATCGCCCTGATTCAGAGCGAGCGCTCTGTCAGAGCGTCCAGCTCTGAATCAGGGCCTGAGTACACACTCACACCATGGGTGTACACTAGGAGAGTATCGCTGGAAGAAAGGAACTCGGAACCTGGTACTCAGCAACAGCTAGTGTACACTGGAAGTAACGACATTGTAAAGGCAACTTCCTGTTGTCTATAGGTTTTACATCCAGTATTCTTAAAATTATCTATTTACTCCACAGTGTAGCTAATGGTAGTTTAAATAAAACTGCTGCAGTTATATATATATATATATATATATATATATATATATAAATATATATATATATATATATATGATGAAAATGATCACAAAAGGTTAATTAAAAATCAACCGCATAAACATAAACATATTTAGACATCATTGTGAGTGTTTGGACATGGTGAGTGCTGGGTTTTCTGTTTCTATTTATTTAGGCAAATGTGGTCACAGGCCACTTGCACCCCAGTCCTGGGAATGGCGAGTGCAGGTCTGCACCGCAAATCTGGGACTGGCGAGTGCAGTGGGTTTCTGACTTTGTTTATGCGGTTGATTTTTAATTAACCCTTTGTGATCATAGCTTTCCCATGCACCCCATGTGCAAACTCGTTTATATTAACCTGTGTCAGCTGTTCTTTTGGTAGTATGATAGAAGCTATGTTAGGTGACTGCCTTACCTTTAAAAGCCAGTAGCTGGCAGGTGAGCTTTAAACCAGGTAACATTTTTTCAGTTTAAACTATGTGATAACAGCTACCAGGTTTCCATTAGTGTGACGGATAGTGTAGGACCTGCAGAGAAGTGGGGTCCCGTGATGTGGGCTGCAGGCTTAAAATGCATTGATCAATCCATGAACCAAATCCCCATTATTTAATTATTTATTTAGACATCATTGTGAGTGTTTGGACATGGTGAGTGCTGGGTTTTCTGTTTTTATTTATTTAGGTAATGTGGTCACAGGCCACTTGCACCCCAGTCCTGGTAGTGGTGAGTGCAGGCCTGCACCCCAAATCTGGGACTGGCGAGTGCAGTGGGTTTCTGATTATATATATACAGTCAGGTCCATAAATATTGGGACATTGACAGAATTGTCATATTTTGTCCTCTATTCACCACCACAATGGCTTTGAAATGAAACAAACAAGATGTGATTTAACTGCAGACTTTCAGATTTAATTTGAGGGTAATTACATCCAAATCAGGTGAACGGTGTAGGAATTACAACGGTTTCTATATGTGCCTCCCACTTTTTAAGGGGCCAAAAGTAATGGGACAAACTAAACAATCCTAAATCTAACTTTCACTTTTTAATACTTTGTTGCAAATACTTTGCAGGCAATTACAGCCTGAAGTCTGGAACGCATAGACATCACCAGACGCTGGGTTTCATCCCTGGTGATGCTCTGCCAGGCCTCTACTGCAAATGTCTTCAGTTCCTGCTTGTTCTTGGGGCATTTTCCCTTCAGTTTTGTCTTCATCAAGTGAAATGCATGCTCAATCGGATTCAGGTCAGGGGATTGACTTGGCCATTGCATAACATTCCACTTTTTAGCCTTAAAAAACTCTTTGGTTACTTTTGCAGTATGCTTCGGGTCATTGTCCATCTGCACTGTGAAGCGCCGTCCAATGAGTTCTGAAGCATTTGACTGAATATGAGCATATAATATTGCCCGAAACACTTCAGAATTCATTCTATTGCTTTTGTCAGCAATCACATCATCAATAAATACAAGGGAACCAGTTCCATTGGCAGCCATACATGCCCACGCCATGACACTACCACCACCATGCTTCACTGATGAGGTGGTATGTTTTGGATCATGAGCAGTTCCTTTACTTCTCTTCTCTTCCCATCACTCTGGTACAAGTTGATCTTTGTCTCATCTGTCAATAGGATGTTGTTCCAGAACTGTAATGGCTTTTTTAGATGTTGTTTGGCAAACTCTAATCTGGTCTTCCTGTTTTTGTGGCTCACCAATGGTTTGCATCTTGTGGTGAACCTTCTATATTCACTCTTGTGAAGTCTTCTCTTGATTGTTGACTTTGACACATATACATCTACCTCCTGGAGAGTGTTCTTGATTTGGCCAACTGTTGTGAAGGGGTTTTTCTTCACCAGGGAAATAATTCTTTTGTCATCCACCACAGTTGTTTTCCGTGGTCTTCCGGGTCTTTTGGTGTTGCTGAGCTCTCCGATGCGTTCTTTCTTTTTAAGAATGTTCCAAACAGTTGATTTGGCCACACCTAATGTTTTTGCTATCTCTCTGATGGGTTTGTTTTGATTTTTCAGCCTAATGATGGCTTGCTTCACTGATAGTGACAGCTCTTTGGATCTTATATTGAGAGTTGACAGCAACTGATTCGAAATGCAAATGTCACACCTAGAATCAACTCCAGACCTTTTACCTGCTTAATTGATAATGAAATAACGAGGGAATAGCCCACACCTGTCCATGAAATAGCTTTTGAGTTGATAGTCCCATTACTTTTGGCCCCTTAAAAAGTGGGAGGCACATATTGAAACTGTTGTAATTCCTACACCATTCACCCGATTTGGATGTAATTACCCTCAAATTAAATCTGAAAGTCTGCAGTTAAAGCACATCTTGTTTGTTTCATTTCAAAACCATTGTGGTGGTGAATAGAGGCCAAAATCTGAAAATTCTGTCAATGTCCCAATATTTATGGACCTGGCTGTATATATATATATATATATATATATATATATATATATGTACACACACATATATATATCCCTCTAGATTGTAAGCTCCTAGGAGCAGGGTCCTCCTCCCTACTGTCTCACAGCTCTCTTCTCAAGCCCACCTTCTGAGGAAACCGGGAGTGCTGTCCCGGAGAAACGCGTTAAGGCAGTTTGGGCTGTACACTGCTGCTTATACACCAGCCTATTTTGATGTCCATTCCTGATTTGGAGAGTCCCAGCCGAGAGGAGACTTGTTTGACACTACGTCGATATCAAGCTTTAATATAAAGCAGCCGCTTCATACAGGCCCCATCGACGGCTGGACGTACCTTCTGTTCACAGTCTGAGTACTCACAGTGCTGATTTTTTCAATCACTCGTTGAGCTGGGCTCCCACATGCACTGTCAGCGGCTGTGACTTCCAGCTCTATTCACAGCAGCCGTGGTCAGCGTGTATGGACCGAGCGCTCACAGCTGATGTCCTCACATCACAGACCGATTCCCGTGCAGGTACCGGGGCATATGTACATGGCTTGTGTGTATCAACTGAAGGTTGGACACATTCTCAGGCTTAGGTGAGCCGCTTATTCATTTCATTTCACAGCTACAACTTCATCAACCTTTTTTGAGACTTATCTCACCAGCCTGTCGTTTGGTGTATACACTCATCATTATATATCAGTTTATATTGGATCTATTGAGTGACATTGACTATCTTTCATTCATCCAATAGAGAGATATACATCTCCAACCCACCTCCTATTTAGGGATTGCAGTGTACTCTTTTATTGTTACAGATTTAATGTTTTTATTGATTGTACATTTGTCATTAAATTGTTTGTATTTTTTGTTCTACAAGCGCTACACTTGTCTCTTTTCACTTCAATAACAGTCTTCACCTTCCCAGCTGTATTGTGTATGGAGAATTGTGTTGTTTGCTGCTTGTACTCTGTTTATATTTTGGTTACTGTATTGTAATGTAATGTCCTGTGCACCCTGTACCGTATGTACGGCGCTGTGGACCACTTGTGGTGCCCTGTAAATAAACTGTAATAATAATAATTATATATATATATATATATATACACATACATACGTATATATATATATATATATATATATATATATATGATGTATTATTGAAAAGAAGAACTGCAAATATAGTTGAAGACTATGTTATACCAGTTGCAGGCACTGTGTCTTTAAGAGTGAATTAAAAGTAATATAAATTACAGCATTACTGTAAATAAAACCCATAGGTGTTGAAACATTTCTCTACGTAGCCCATAAGTTCAAGGATCCAATTATAAATGTACAGTTGCTAATGCCAACAGCTGGGCATGGTGTTATATATCACTGTATAATATTATTACATTACCAATGAATTCTACACAAAGTCTACAATTTTATGAGTTATACCAAGTTACGGCTGTAGCTAAAAGAAAGAATTATATCTAAGCACACAGTAATATGTTCAGTTTAATTTTTCTGCTGTATTAAATCAGTTTGGTTTTGGTACCCGTCAAACTCAAATGGATGTTCTACATTTATATATATAAAGTATATCAAGTGGCAGAGCATGCTGCTATTTGCTACTGTTTGTGTTCTGTATTACACAGTATGTACCGTATTTGAAACTGCATAGTTTCCAAATATATTTGCATCTCATATACATTTATGGAACCTTTTTTGCTGGAATACCACAAGCAATGATTATTCTCCACTACATAACATAGATTGCCTGTTAGTATCAGAATATTTATGGAAATATTCTTAACGTGTTCCAACTCTACACACATCTTTTTTCCAGTATTATAAGTAAATATCTTTTTTCCAGTCTAATAAATACACTAATAAGAGGTTCTATTTACATTCTACTAATATCGACAGAACTATATGTTCTCCAACACTATGGGCTCTATTTATTAACATTATTTTTACAAAAATAAAGTGAAAAAGGGTGTTTTCACACCCTTTTCACATTATTTTAGTTTCACCTACAGTTACTATAGGGCAATTGGAGTAGAATTCGTAAAATTCTACTGCAACCCCTAAGTATCACTTATTTTTAGTAATCAGATCGCATTTCCCATCATTGTAATGGGAAATGTGATCCGACCAAAGTTACTAAAAATAAATTGTAAAAAAATACCAGGGAAAGCCCTGTGATAATAACGCCACCTGGAGGTGGTGTTATCCAGGGTCTCCCCCGGTTACCGGGCTCCTACTCTGCCCTAAAAGGCAGAGCAGAGTCGGGAGCCGGGAGCCGGCCCCAGTGATCAGCTGTGTGGTCTAAACAGACCACACGCTGATACACTGAAAAAAAAAAATTTACTTACCTGACTCCATGGACTGGTGACCGGGGCTTCGGTGATAACTCCCCTCCAGTCAGGTGGTCTCCCATGCTGCACTGCAACCCGGTCATCAGCTGACTTGGTCATGGTGCAGGATGGGAGATCAGGTGACTGGAGGACATGGAAGACATCACCGGAGGCCGGATCATGCAGGTAAGTGTAATTAAGGGAGAGGGGGGGTCGTGGGGGGGTCCGCGATCACGGGGGCACGGCTTAACAACGGGGGCGGGGCTTAGCGCCGAGGGGGGTAGCAGCAGCGGCCGGTCGGCGCATGCGCGGGGCACTGGTCACAGAATTTTTTTGCGAAAATACCGTGACTAGTGTGTGTAGGAGATTCGCAGGGACATAGCTTTCTCGCACGCTCTGTCCCTGCAAGGGATTTGTAGCAAATCCCTGTGATATTGGTTATATCACACTACAATCTGCATTAATAATGTGGATTGTAGTAAATAGAGCCCTAAGACACTTTTTTTTACTGTTGCAATTTACATTTTACCAATTGTGATACATAGAAAATTGACTCTTTACAAAGTTTTCTAATATCCTTTAAAAAAAAAAATGAACGCAGTGCAAATTGCTTCTTATTTTAATCATTCACATTATGCAAATTGTGTCATAATCTTATCTGTCCACCAACAGGTAAATTTATTAAAGTGAGGGTTTACAAAAGTGGAGCTGTTGCCTTAAGCAACTAATCAGATTCTGTTTACCATTTATCTGGCACATTCTATAAAATTATAGGTAGAATATGTTGGTTGCTATGGGCAGCTGCTCCATTTTTTGTAAACACACACTTTTTGTAAATTTGACCCAAAATTTTTTAAACACATTTCATAGCTAATAACATTTAACCAAAAAAAAATTCTAAACAAAAAATTCCCTAATGAATCAACAAATTTTCAAAAACTAAAAGGATTCTTAGCTCCACTCAAATTAGTCACAGCAAAAAGATGCCAAAATGGCTCTAGAATGGGTAAATTAAGTTGGACATATGCTAGACTTTCATCTAGCCATCCATCTAATTGGTTGTTTGGATTGAAGTCTGGTAATGTATTGGCACAATGACAATCAGCAATTTGCTCCCAAAACCCAGAAAACAGATGAAAACTGTCATTCAGACAAGTTGTTTAAATCTTGTCTGAACAACATTTTTTGTCCTTTTTCTAGTGTTTGGGAGCAAATGGCTGATTGTCATTTTCTCCAATACCCAGGACAGAAACTAGGATTTTTGTCACCCGGGCAAGACAGTAATTTGGCGCCCTCACTGGTAATTTCCCATAGTAATGCCCCCTGCATCAGTGCCCCTATAGTAATGCCCCCTTCAGCAGTGCACCTATAGTAATGCCCCCTGAGGTAATGCCCCTGTAGTAGTGTCCATATAGTAATGACCCCATAGTAATCCCCCTGTAGTAGTGCCCATATAGTAATGTCCCTGTAGTAGTGCCATATGGTAATGCCCCCATAGTAATGTCCCTGTAGTAGTGCCCATATAGTAATGCCCCTGTAGTAGTGCCCATATAGTAATGCCCCTGTGGTAGTGCCCATATTGTAATGCCCACTTAGTAATGCCCCTGTAGTAGTGCCCGTATAGTAATGCCCCCATAGTAATGACCCTGTAGTAGTGCCCATATGTTAATGCCCCCATAGTAATTCCCCTGTAGTAGTGCACATATGGTAATGCCCCCATAGTAATGGCCCTTTAGTGCCGCTTACACAAAAATAAAACAATACTTATCTTAAACCCGTCTCCTAAGTCCTCCGCCATCCAGTCCACCCAGCTGCTCCTCGGAACTATGGGAGAGACATCATGATGTCTCTCCCATAGTGTCCACGGGGAGAGTCGGAAGCTGGAGTTCAGCAGAGAACTCCAGCCTTCGGCTACCACGGCGCTGCAGGGAAGGAGCAGGGCGCCCGCTGGTAATAAAATCTCAGCGGACGTCCGGCTTGGAGCCCCCCTGTTGCACCAGCCTGGAGGACACTGGCGGCGGGTGCAGCGGCGCACCAGGTGCACATGCACCTCCAGCCCCCCCCCCCTAGTTGCCGGCCTGCAATACCTTCCCAGATTTTCATTCCAACCAACTAGATATAAAGCTGATCTAGTGTATAGCCAGCTTAAGTTAGCTAGAATGGAAACAAAATGTTAATGTCACAGAGCGCTGGGACCCTGTCACAGCTCGTTAGGACCCAGAGTTTTACTTACCAGGTCCGGTGGTGCTGGTCTCCCCAGGCTGCTGTGCTTCCGCTGTGGGTATGATGTTCAGAGGCATGATGTGATGGCAGACACATTTCCTCCTGCTATTTTTCCCCGGATGTAGTATAGATGGCCACGGTTACCATAGGGAGCACGTGCCAACCTAATAGCTTTTTTAAAGGGGATTACATCATGTTCATGACATCACGTTCAGCGCCAAATTTGAATCTGCTCCCTGTAAAAGGGAGACTCTGAGCACTGACAGGTCCCAGACAATTAGCTCTTATTCCTATTTTCAGCGTACCTGCTACTAGCTTGCTATTGTTCATATTAACCTGTCCCTGACCTTTCCTGCATCAGTTGTTGTTATCATGAACGTCTCCAGTCGCATTCAGTCTTCTACCAGTGCCTACCATTTCCATACGGGGAACACAAGCAGAGGACCAAGACCTGTGACCTGTGTGTCGGGTGCTGTGAAGTTCAAACAAATCATGTTGCAATGTAAGGGGTGCAAATACATTTTTTTTGCATGCACACATGGTACATACTGGCTGCTGGAGCCCACAAATGCTGGACAGCTTTATTTTTACACTGCAATTTAGATTCTATTTTGGACACACCCCTATCAGATCTAAATCTTTCTGCACATTTTACATCTGCCTCATCTGAAGTGCAACATAGTTTTACTAGTTCTTTTATTAGCTTTACTCTCAATGCAGAATAAGGACCTGAGTCTTGTTTCCAGTGACCTCAAACTGCTCTTTTTTCTACTTAATGACAGAAATGAGTGAAGTGTTGAACAATATTGCGGACTAAAATAATTTAGTTGAGACACAAACCAGTCACAAACTAACGGGGGAATTCCATTGCTGTTTTGGCGTCCAGATTTCTGCTCGCACCCTCTTTAGGTGATAAGCAGAATTCCATAAAAAGTCAGACTTCTGAGTGCCCAAACGATCATTTTGGTGCTCTTACCAGGACTTTAAACAGGTTTAGTCACTTTATATAGCGGTACGTTTTGGAATGACAAGTGTGATAAGTAATGGGCATCCGTGGCACTATTGCCGGATCAGAGCAACAATTGAATTGCTACATTGGGCACCCATTACTTATGGGCTTGCAAAAAATAATTTAATTCCCCAAAAAATGTTTTGAGGTCTGATAACGGAGGAGACTATCTTAACAAAGCTGATAAAATATTCCTGAAAAAGCATGGTATTGAGCATCAGTTGACCATAGCAATTCGCCAAAACAGAATGGTGTGAGTGAGCATGCAAATTGTAATTTAGTGGAGAGAGCTAGATTTATCCTGAAAGAGTTAGGTGTAAGCAAGTGTTTTTAAGTGGAAGCAGTGTTTACAGTGGTCTATTTAAAGAATCGTGCTCCCAAAGTTGCCCTGAAGGAATAGACACCAATAGAGATGTAGCCTACAAGGAAACCTAGTATTATACATCTCAGAGTTTTTAAGTGTACTTCCTATGAACACATACCCAAAAAGGTGTAAGCTGGATTCAAAATCCATTAAGTGTATCATGCTTAGATATTGCCAAGAGAGTAACGGTTACAGACTCTGGAATCCAAAGACCAAAAAACTTGTCATGGGATATTATAAACTTGGGATATTATATTCAGAGCGACTGCACCATATAGTGAAAAGGTGGAATTAGAATTGCAGAAAAAGTATGTGTCACTTGATATACCAGCAGCTGGAGATGTACCTGCACTAGAGGCTACGAGCGTGGACATCCAACCACAGAAAAGAACCTCTGCAAGGTCAAATAGTGGAAAGCCACTAAAGAGATATTATGAAGAGTTTGCAAATATTAAATTATGTGAGAGTCAAGATATCCAAGAGGCAAAGTCAAGAAATGAAAGATGGAATCACTAAATGATAATGGTATTGTGGACTGTAGTTGAGAGACCAAGGCAACGCAAAACAAGTAAGTGAAAGTGGGTATTTTGCAGAAAAATTAAGGCAGATGAAATAATCACCTGCTACAAGACCCGCCTTGTTGCAATGGGCTACATGCAGAAATCTGGTATTGACTAAACATTGGTTCACATACATATCCAATTGTTGTGGGTCTGCACATGCACCATTCTGCGCATATGCAGAATGGGTGCTGTGTGATTGCTTGCTGTCCCCCCTTAGCCGCAACATGATTGACATGCTGCAGCGTTTGGGGGGCAGTAACTGGGACCATTGTACAAAATGGGGGAGTGTCATCTTGTTTAGTAGGTGAGCCAAGTCCAGGGTCTGCATCATTGGACACAGACTTCCTGGACCTTGCAGAGGTGTTCCAATGGCCAGGCCATGTAGGCTTTGTCTTACATAGCATGGCCAAGGGCGGTGACCATGGTTGCGATGGTGATCCAAACCAGTGTCAATGGACACTGCACTCTGGGGGTCATTCAGACCCGTTCACGATCAAAGGACGCTAGCAAATGGGTCGATGTTGCCCCACTGTGCATGCGCACGACGGAGGGAGCTCTCCGTCACTCCGAGTCTCGCACCAAAGGGGGTGTGCTGTCAATGTTGATTGACAGCACGCCCCCTTTGGTGGGCATGCCGGGGACGTGACTGCCAGATGGAGGCGTTCCCAGGGGGCCGCGACCTGTTTGTTGGGTGCTGCGAAGACCATATCGAAATTGGAGGGGTCACTGGTGAAAACCATCTGCAAGTTAGACCCCGTGGCTCTGGTCAGTTCTTGCCAACACCCAGAATTAGCTGAGGAGGAAGACCTTCAAACTTCTTCCTTGTTTGCTGCTCCCTCCTTACCCGGTAGCCCCGGCTCTCAGTCCTCCGAATGAAGATCTCAAGGGCCAGATCGTGACAGTTTGTTCAAGCCAAATCAATGCCGAGGGTTCCCAGGGTACAGGGGCAATGCTGAATCTTGCCTCTCGTATGGAGATTCAACAAGCAGCTCAGTAACAGGCAGGCATATTATCTTCAAGAGTTTTCAACTCAACTGCTTATCATTCAGTCTACCCTAGCCTCCGTGGTTCCAGCTCCCCTCTGAAGTCTCATCTTCAGTTACCTACTTCTAAGTGTTTTGATGGGAACCCTAAACTCTGCTGTGGTTTCATTAGCCAGAGTGAAATTCAACTATCTTGTCCTGCTAAAGGGATTTTTCCTGAGTATTCAAGCCATACTCTCAATTGTTCTCAGACTCCCCAGTTCCCTATCACCTTTAAACCTGTACACCTAACTACTCTTTCCATCAACTATTGTAACAGTTACAATACCTTCTCACCAATATTTTTTATGATTATTCCCAAGTTTTTTGGTGTTACCCCTGACTCAACTAAGACTTCTGCTCCACATTGCGAGTCTGAAGAGGCTTCTGTCTCAGACTTCCCAAGAACTAAGACATCTTCCATGCAAAGTAAAGTGAGAAACAAGAGTTACCCATGCTCCAAGCGCTCTGAGGCTGAATACCAGCAGCGCAAGGAGTTACATCTCTACTGTGGGAATTCAGACCATTTCATTAAAGACTGTTTTCTTCACAAATCAAGGAGGGATGGCAAGTGTCAGCGTCACAGTGTCCATTCCTTCAGTTCTTCTCGTCAGCCATCTGCAGTTCCAGGTTCCTCAGCCCAGGGCAAGGAGGTAATGTCTGCCTTTCAAAAGAAGGTTCAAGTTTATGATTGGGGCCCCAAAACAAAATGTTCCTACTCTACATTTGGGAACCAAGGCAGAAAGTCCAAACCTCTCATAGCTAGAGAGACACTTAATTTGCAAATTTCAGGATAGGCATCTGATTTGCCTACCCCAAGAATGGTATCAATGGCCTGTTCTGGTTGAAGCAGAGATTCTGCTTGTTCCAATTTAAGCCCAGATTCTACCTATTCCGGTCTCAGCCCAGATTCCTATTATAGGTCAAGCCTGGATTCTGCCTGTTGTGGTCCCAGCCTGGATTCTGCATGTTCCAGTCAAAGCACAGATTCTGCCTGTTCCAGTCCCAGCCCAAATTCTGCCTGTTCCAATCCCAGCCCGGATTCTTCCTGTTCTGGTTCCAGCCAGGATTCTACCCATTGCGGTTCTTGCCTGGATTCTATTCATTCCAGTAAAGGACTCCAGTCTGTCGCCCCAGGTGGGATTTGACTCCGCAACCCCAGGAGGGGCATCTGTGTTGTTAACCTCAGAAGAAAAATCTGATGTTTTAACCCCATGTGGGTTATCGGATATTCCAGAAGAGGCATTTGAGCATTTAATTCCAGGAGGAAAATCTGATCAGCCAACCCCAGGAGGAATATCTGAGTTCTCAGCCCCAGCAGGCGTACTTAGCACCAAGATTCCAAGTGAGATTCATAGTGCCATGGAGGTAGTCATGGACTCCTATCAGCCACTTCCTGAGAGTGCCACTATGCTGACTACCAGCATGGTTCAGGTTCAAGAAAGACCATCTGAACATTTGGATTCCGCCTCATCTTCCGGTTCTAGCTAGATTCAGCCTCCTTTGGTTTCAACCGATTCTAGCATTTCCTTGCCCAATCCATTTCCACTCAGTGGTCCGAGTAGGCCAGAAGGGGCATCAGAGTCCTCAACTTCCAGAGAAAATTTTAACCTACTAACTCCAGAGAGGGTTGTCAGAGTCCCAGCCTCAGGAGGGGCCTTCAGTACCATAGATTCAGATATTGATTCCTGTCAATCATCTCCTGAGAATATCATCCCAGTAGACAACAGTCTGTGTAACATTTTTTTGACTCTGTCTTTGGATTCTAGCCATTCTGGTACCAGCCAGAGTCCTCCTCTTTCAGTTCCAACAGGCTCAACTGTTCCCAGACTTAATCCAACTCCACCAGCCAGTTCAAGGGTTTCCTCAGTTGTAACTGGCTCCAGTTCTTCTGGACTATATCAGTCAGTTTCAGTCATTACATCTTCTCAGCAGTCTGAGGTTCCTCAAATTAACTCCATTCCTGCTCCTGAGGGTGCTTCACAAGCTTCAATCACCCAGAAATTGTCGGGTGCTCCAGTGCCCATTTACTTTGATGGAGATATGGCACAATATTTTGCATTACTTAAACAATACTCTGCCATCATGGAATCTGGTTTATCATGTGGTATCAATCCCGCCAATATTGTTAAAATTATTTTCTTGTCCATTCCCGGGTGAGGCTTTAGAATGGGCTACTTCACTCATTGAGTCCAAGGATCAAATGCTTCAGAATTTAGTAACCTTCAGTGAAGCTGTAATTAAAAAAAGTAGTCATAAGAAGGTGGAACTAAATCCTATTAAAAACACCTTCTCTGATGAAGTTATTGCACACGCATTCTACTGGTCCTACCAAGAATCCAACTATTGCTTGGTTCTCCATTCTTTTGCAGTCTGAGCAAAATCAAGCTTTTTAGGGCCAGCATACTAAGGACTTTCAAGCCTCCAAGAAAATCATCACTTCAGAATCTGCACCCATGGACATGACACTTGGGTAGACTTCTTTGTCTCCTTCCTACAGCACTTCCAAGCAAGATCAAGCTTTTTTAGATTAATACATCGGGAATAGGAATACTCTAAAAACAGTTCAAAGACAACAGCCTGTTGATCTCAGAGTTGGCTATCTTTCCCTCAGCTCATCTTCTGATGCCTTTGGGTATTCAATTCATATGGACACTTCATCCAATTTAGCCTCTACTGTTTCCAGAAAAAAGTATCCAATACTTGCTTTGTATATGGATTCAGATCCTGTTTGTCACAGATATGGAGTTTTGGGACTGTGGGTCTCATTCAGAGGCGGTCGGAGGATGCCAGCGGTTGCTCAGAAACTGGGCGGCCACTTGCATCCTGACCACCCGCCTCTGTTGCAGTCATTAGGCTGTGGGTTAACACCCACAGCTCTAATGACCGCTCGGGTGATGGTCGCGATGGTCAGAGACCATCGTGACCATCGGGGCTTACGACGAGACCCTAGGGTAGGGTCTCACTTGTCATAAGCCTCGGAGAGCTTCTGGCTCTGTCAGAGCCAGAAGCTTTCCACTGACATCACTAGTGATGTCAATGGGGCCTCCCCCAAATGGCAGGCA
Organism: Taudactylus pleione; assembly: GCA_031769625.1. Taxonomy (NCBI): domain Eukaryota; kingdom Metazoa; phylum Chordata; class Amphibia; order Anura; family Myobatrachidae; genus Taudactylus; species Taudactylus pleione. The sequence goes on along the minus strand of JAUIMM010000081.1, from coordinate 6,139,267 downwards.
TTCCAATGGGAACGCCTCGGTTTTGGCTGCCACCCCCCCGGCCCGCCTTCCAAATGGGGCGAGCTCGCCACCCTTTGGAAAGAGACCCACTACGACCGATGCTGTCAATCATAGCGGGTCTCATGCATGCGCACGAGGGAGCCGGCTCCCTTGTGCGCATGCGCACTGGCAAAACATCGAGGTGGCCGTGCGGTCGTAGACCATACGGCCACCTCTGAATAAGGTCCTGTGTTCCCAGGCTGGGTCTAGGACTTGTATTATTCGACTTGGATGTTCTCTGGAGGAGACTTGGTTTGATTAAGTTTCTCCACATGAGAGGGTATATAAGCTGAAGGGATGTATGAGTGTGTGTGAAGAGCTGGTAGAGAGCTGGTAACAACACAGGAGCTACTTGGTTTGGCTGGGTAGCCATAAGGTGATTGGTGGTAGCACGGGAGCTGCTTGATGCGGCTGGGAAACCGTATGGAGAATGGTGGTAGCACAGGAGCTACTTGATGCAGCTGGGTAGCCATAAGGTGATTGGTGGTAGCACAGAAGCTGCTTGATGCAGCTGGATAGCCATAAGGTGATTGGTGGTAGCACAGAAGCTACTTGATGCAGCAGGGGAGCCGTATGGAGAATGGTGGGAGCTGTATGAGGAATGGTGACAGCACGGGCTGCTTGGTGCAGCTAGGAAGCTGTATGAGAAGTGGTGGCAGCACAATTATTTTTTTATTTGATCATTGTCACTATTTACAGGTACTTGGGATGGCGATGGGAACCAGATTTGCACCAAGTTTTGCAAACCTCTACATGGGTCGCCTTGAAGATGAGCTTGTGCAATATTGATGATTTGTTTTTCATTTGGAATGGTGATGATATTTCAGTTGCACACTTCATTAGTTATTTAAACACAAATTCGTATGGATTATTCTTCATGCATGTTTTTCATCCTAGTCACATTAATTATTTGGATATTTCTTTGGAGGTGGTAGAAGAAGTCATTTTAGTCTCAACTTACAAAAAATCGGTTGATGTTAGCAATTTTATTCCCTACTCAAGTAATTATAATAAAAAATGGCTTAATAATGTCCCTAGAAGTCAATTCTACTGCATAGGCAGGAACTGAACATCTATAGATACTTTTAGGGACCAAGCCATAAAACAAAAGAATGACTTTAAAGAACGCAACTATCCAGATTCAGTTTTGGATCAAGCACTCGAGTTTTCCTCATTTTTAGATAGACGGGAGATATTTAATAGGGGCAATATAAAGAAGAATAATAACTATCATAAAGAAGCTAACCTTTCCTTTACTTCTAGATACAATATGGAGCTCATTCAGACCTGCTCGCAAGATGCGGCCGCTCGCTGGCAAAAAGGGGCTGGATATTTAAATTAAATGCTTGCACTGTGTGGCGTAAGGACGCCCTCTATGTCTTAGCGAGCTACGGCACTGAGTGCTCACTAGTGTATAAAGACGCCGACTTTCCCCTCACAATACACGTCATCTCCTGGAATTGTTTGATTAATCGGTAACATCGAGAACCATCGGAGCTGCTCGCAGCCCTTGGGGTTGCCTTTCCCCGCCACAAGCACTGCGATCAATGCTGGCTGAAATACAACTCAGTCACGTGTGTAATGATGCTACTTTGTTAATTATGCACACCCTGACATGCCTGCGTCTGCAACTCCACTCCCCTGTTCACAAGCACCTTCCCCTGTTACCACCCACAAACGGCACTGTCAATCAAAGTAGTGGGCAGTCTGTGTGCTACGAGCGCATGATTCCTCATCGCTAAGACTGGCTTGCGCATGCGCACTGCGAATTAAACGCATGCGCACTGAGCAACTATCGCCCGGCAGCGAGTGATCGCACCTTAGTGAACGGGTCTGAATCAGGTCCAATGTCCACTAATAAAATCATTAGGATTTTGAAACATAATTATAAGTTATTTTTTACTGATCCTGTCTTGAAATTACATTTAGATAATAAACCTTCGGTCATTTTCAAGAAAGCTAAGAATCTTAAAAATATGTTAGCCCAGTTTTTTTCAAAATCAATCGGATTTAGATCCAGAATTAACACAGAGGACCATCGTAGGGCCTAAAATTGTTGGTTTTTATAGATGTAATCATAATAAATGTATAACTTGCTCTCATATTGTTAACAAAACACAGCTAGTTTGTTATCCAATCTCAAATAAAGAATTTTAAATTAACTCATTTATTAATTGTAATTCACAATATGTTATTTATTTGCACTGTCCATGTAATTTGTTGTATATTGGATGGACCATATGTCCACTGAAAAGTGGATTTTTGGGACACCGCAAAAACATTATTAATAAATGTGTTATCCATAGTATTCCGAGACATTTTTCAGAACACCATGCTAGTAACCCTTGCTTAGTGGGGGTGTTACAGATTCCCAAGCGGTGCACAGGAGGTGATCGTTATCGCAGACTCTGCAAACAAGTAGCAGTATGGATCTGTAAAATGCATACACTCAGGGCATGATTCAGCAAGCAACGCAAAGGAGAACGCATGCACTTGGCCGATGTTTTTGTACTTTGCATGCGTATGCATGGCACTGCGCGTGCGCGAACTAGCCAGTGCGATTGGGTAATGGTACGCTGACAACACGCTGAGTGTACGCAGACCCCTTCTGATATTGATTGAAAGGAATTGCCATTTGTGGGTGGTGACGGGGGGTGGTCGGGCGAATGTAGGCGTACCTGTGCATTGGGTTGCCATTTCAGGGGCATACATAATTAAGCCAGTGTGTTGCGATGGATGCAGTGATGAGACTCCGTGCACACAGGAAGTTGCCAAGATCCTGTGCAAGGTCTGGTCAACTATTAAAATGAAAATGTTGTTGATGGTTCTCGATGTTACCGATGTTTATGCTACCTTGCGTACTGACCAGGCTTTGCGTAAAGGGAGATGGGCGGTTTAATATAGGGCTGGGCGTCTGCATCTTGTGCTGCTGTTTCCGTGTGTATGCATTGATTAGCATATTCTCACGGCAGATGGGTGCGTGCACTCTCTCCTTTGCGTTCCTTGCTGAATCAGGCCCTCAGTCCGCAGGGCCCTAATGAAACTATCGACTTGGAATTTATTTCGTTTTATTTTGTTTGGCATTTAGCGTCTTTGTATAAGGGCTCATTCTATTCATATTTTCCTTTGTATCCTCTTCTTCTTCTTCTCTTTTCTTATTAGATATAACTATCTTTTTTACTATTAAAGTCTAAGAGGGGTATTCAATATGAAACGTTAACTTCACTGTCGAAGTTAACGTTTCATATCAGAGTTTTTACCTGCGTTAAAGTATCCCAGTGTTCAATAAAAAATTATCGAAAACGGGAAACTCCGAAGTTGGATTTGCGTAAAGTTACGAATTTTTCCTTAAAAAAATTGTAAGACCCCCTAAAGTTGTAAAAACATGGGGGATCACTATGGGTACCCCCGTTTTAGCCTTTAATTGAAAGTCGGGGATTTAAATAGCCGCAGCAGGTGTTTTTTTTCCGACATTGAAGAAGTGTTGCAGAAGAGCAATTAGGTTACTTTTTTTGTTTTTTTAAGTGGTCCCATCAAATTTGGGGTACATGAAAATGGGTACTAGCATATTTTTATGTCCCTAAAGTAAGTTTTTAAAAATTCTGCATTTGTGCACCTGCCGCTATAAATCTATTCTAGAAAACACCTGCCACATACTTGCAGAATAGCCCTGAACCTATTTCCCTATTCTTAAACAATTTTTTCCCATTTTTTTTTTTTCACCCCAATTTTTAAATTAATTTTTTGGGGTGTCCCTTTTTTTTTTTTTCTTTTTTGACACAGTTCTTTTTTAAATGTCATTCCCAGGGGTGCAGGCTATTTTTTTTAAGCCTGCACCCCTAAACCCCAATTATGCACTTTTTTTCGACACCTATTCAATGGTGAAAAGTTATCCCCGTTTTTTATCAAAGACTTTTCAAAACTGCGATAAGTCTTTGAAATTGAATACTGAGTAAAGGTAAAACCTGCGATAATGACGTCATACCTCCGATATTAACGCAAAAACGATGTTTTCGCTCCCATATTGAATACCCCTGTAAGGGTGTAGCACGTCATAATTCTTAGGATAACAATAGAGTGTAATAGTCTCCGAGTAATATAACAGTATATTTCTATTTTAAGTGGCTTTTATAATAATGTTAGATATAGTAATGTGTTTTTATTTTCTTCCTAACATCAGGGTTCACTGGATATAGCTACATTGTATCAATGTGTGTTTTAATGTAAGCATAAATAACAAATGCTAAGTAACAATTGCTGATTATAGCAATTGTATAGCAATAAGCCTAATACATAAACATAAACTAAATAAAACTGTATTTGCAAAGGAGGTTATATATCGGCCCCTGCATACAGATTACCACTTCTGCCTTTTGATAAAGCCTCTATTGAGGTGAAACGCGTTAAGGATATGGACGTGGACAGATTGGGAGAATAAACACTTATTGTTGTTCTCATCCACACATGGTATAGTGGGCCTGATTCAAACCCGCTCGCTAATGCATTCACTAGATGCGTATGCAAATGTGGCAAGGCAAGCGATCGCACTGCAAGGCATTAACACACCCACTATGTCTTAGAATGTGATCGCATTGTGTATACAGACGCTCACAAGCCCGTCTTAAGATGCACACCTGCGCATGTCATCTCCAGGAAGTGTATGCAACCATCGGTAATATCGAGTACAATTGGAAGCGATCGCAGCGCTTGTGGCTGACCATACCCTACCGCAAGCACTGCGAGTGATTCACTGTTCATCCATCTGCTGACGCATATAAAGGGTGGAATTACCTCTTGCTTCAGTTGGTGGCAGGGCAATTTCAACTGTCATTGCAGCTGCTACAATCTCCTGCATACTGTGGCTGAATGGCGAAAATTTCCCAATTTTTTTCGGGCCACAGACAGCATCTCCTGCATGCCCCTGTAATTTAAAAAAAAAAACCTGTGTCATCAAGTTGATTGTGTGAGCAAAATATGGGACTTGTGGGAATTCACCCAGCTGTAATGCTCTCACAATATTGGTGGCATTGTCAGAAGTCACAAATCCTGAGGACAGTCCAAGTGGGGTAAGCCATTTTGCTATTACATACCTTAGTTTTTCTTAGAGGTTGTCAGCGGTTTGCATCTTAGTGAACCCGGTGATACACACAGTAGCCTGCCTCTGAATGTGCTGGCTTTGGTTGTTAGATACTGCTGCTGCTAAAGATGAATCACCCACCCAGTTGGCTGTCACAGTCATGTAATCTTTAGTTTGCCTACTACTGCTTGTCTTAATATCTGTGGTTAGGTGGACAGTGAGTACATTGACATTTTGTAGGCCAATAATAGGTTTTCTAATGTCCTGGTACAAACGAGGAATGGCTTTTTGTGTAAAATGGAACTGAGATGGAATTTGGTAAAGGGACACAGAACCTTTATTACCTGTGTGAAACCCATTGCATTAATGGCAGATATTGGACGCAGATATAATACTAACATAGCCGTGATTGCATCAGTGATCCGCTGTGCGACTGGGTGAGAGCTAGCATATTTGCTTCCCTTTGCAAAGTATTGTTTCACAGTCAGTTGTTTTTTTAAAATACCAGTCTTCTTGGTCCCCTTCATCCCCAGCAGCAGAAGCAGGCCTAGCGCTCAAGGACTCGTATGAGGAATCCTGGATAGGGAAGGAGTCACCTAGCCTTAACAAATTGGATTCAGGACTACCTCCGATTATTATTGTGGATATTGAGGATGAAGGTGTTGGCAGTAGAGATTGCAGGTTATGGGATCTAGTTGAGAGAAGGGAGCTAACTGATGCTGGACTGCTCATTGTTATCTTTTTAGCACCAGTTTCTGATGTTGCCAAAAACATTTCCTGAGTTTGCTGCAAATGACGAAACAGTTAGGAGGTTCCTAGATGGTTAACTTCCCTACCTCTACTTAGTGTGGTTTTACAAATGCTACAGAAGGCTTGACAATTGTTGTTAGTATTTGGGTAAAAATAATTCCACACATAAGAGGTGCATTTGTTGGTCCTACAGTATGCTCAGGCATGACAATAGCCTTCCTCTTATCATGGTCAAGACCTGAATCCACTAGTACCTCACTTACACAAACAACATCCTCATACTCAACATCCTCATTAATGCTGGCATTAGCCACACAATTATCCCCAAACTCATCTTGTACTGCCTTTGTGGCATCCTCAATTTCTATGTCATCAACTGTACTTCTGCTGCTCATCCACACATTTACAGAGGAGCACAAATGGTGGAAGGTGGCTTCTCTGCAAGTACAACAGTACAGGTCAGAAAGATCAGGCTCACACATCGCACTCGTGGACACACTCAGACTCTCCTCAGGGATTTGTGACATTTCTGTTTCTGAATGCACAGTTTGTTCCACAGCCTTAGTGGTTTTCATTGTTTTTACACCTCTTCTACACTCTGGCCCTGATTCAGAGCCACTCGCAAAATCGGGGAGGATGCTTTTTTTAAAAAACTGGCCTCCTGACCATTGCGACCATCTGGCTTGCGACGAGACCCTTGTGGTAGGGTCTCATCTGCCGCAAGCCCTAGTGAGCTTCCTGCTCTAATAGAGTAGGGCCGCCCTAAAACGGCAGGCGTTCCTTCGGGAATGCCTCCGTTTGGCCAGCCACCCCTCCCCCCGACCCGCCTACAAAGTGGGGCGAGATGTCGATCAACATCGACAGCCACCCCGTTTGTAGTAAGCCGTGGAGCAAGTAAATTTCTTACTTGCTCCGGGGCTCGCGCGTGCGCTGTGCCTGGCCATCGACCCGCTTCCAAGCACATAACGCTTGAGAGCGGGTCTGAATCAGGCCCTCTGAGTGATAAGGTCTTACAATGTCATGAAAAGCAGAGGAAAAGGGCCTCACTGACACTTGCAGAACCACCACTCATAAATAAAGGCCAAGGCCTCAGTCTTTCCTTGCCACTGCATGTTGGCATTTTATGTTTTTCTGCACCACACTGTCCCTTTATATGTTGTTATTTGAGAAAGCTGTCTAAGACAGGGAAACGCATCTGGTATATCACCAGAGGACCCCCTTATATTGGATATTTCACTGGATTGAGGATTCCTCCTATGCTTCTGGACTTACCTTTTTGCCACATTGTATCAACCAAATGACTCATATTACAGCCACTCTGGAACAATCTGCATGTGAGAGCAGTCACTGAAAAACCAAGGGACTGCACAGGCTGCAGAATATTATTACCCTGCTGGATACTGCTATCTCTTCTTCATCTATAGAGTGGTACCAGCAAATATGTGTGCTATATGTAATTAAAATATAAACATTACACAGTGATTATAACCATTTTGTGGAACCTTGGGCAAAATTCAGAGGCGGCCGTACGGTCTACAACCGCACGGCGACCATCGCCCTAGCGGTCGTTAGAGCTGTGGGTGTAAACCCACAACCTAGCGACCGAAACAGAGGCAGCCAGTCAGGATGCAAGCGGCCGCACAGTTTCTGAGCGACCACTTGCATCCTCTGACCGCCTCTGAATGAGGGCCTTTATTCTTTGGTGAACATGATTACCAAGTTATGTCTAATAGACAATGCTAGTTATTAGATACATGTTTATTGATATGTGATAGATCATATATATATTTTTATTGGTTATTAAACTTGTAATTATTTTATCAAAAGGTACTCACATGGCTCTCTTTTTACAGTATATTATTACATATTTGTGGGAGTATACCATTAGTTGACCAGATGCAATATATGCGCCATTTGCACTTTTTGTATCCTTTATCAAATGTGTTTTCTTCTTTAACACTGTATATTGTTATTTTTATTTTAGATGCCCTGACTTAGACCCTCTATACCCTTGAGCATCGTTTTTAGCAGATGACATTGAAGGACTAGCATCGTCATCATTACTGGTGGCAGCAGCTGCAGCGACAGTATTTGGCTGCTCTTCTCTAAACGGAACATTATCCATTTTTCAATTCACAGATCACTACATGGCTTATATATGCATGTGAACAAAGTGCACCAAACAGTACAAATAATAAAATTTATTTTTATGATGTCACAGCTCTATTCCTACGTGAACTGGAGCCACAGGGCTTGCCTTATATATGCACGTGAACAAAGCGCACCAAGCAGTACAATTATTTAATTTATTTTTATGATGTCACAGCTCTATTCCTGCGTGGACTGGAGCCACAGGGCTTGCCTTATATATGCACGTGAACAAAGCGCACCAAGCAGTACAATTATTTAATTTATTTTTATGATGTCACAGCTCTATTCCTGCGTGGACTGGAGCCACAGGGCTTGCCTTATATATGCACGTGAACAAAGCGCACCAAGCAGTACAATTATTTAATTTATTTTTATGATGTCACAGCTCTATTCCTGCGTGGACTGGAGCCACAGGGCTTGCCTTATATATGCAAGTGAACAAAGCTCACCAAACAGTACAATTATTTAATTAATTTTTTTTATGTCACAGCTCTCTTCCTGCGTGGACTGAAGCCACAGAGCTTATACATATGCACGTGAACAAAGCACACCAAAGAGTGCAAACAATATAATTTTTTTTTCATGTCACAGCTCTATTCCTGCGTGGACTGGAAACACAGGGCTTAAATATAGGCATGGGAACAAAGCGTACCAAACAATACAACAACAAGCACAGCCTCTTGTTGTGACTTGTGAGTCTGGACACAGACTATACAGCAGAGTACAGCACAGCATACAGAAGTCTGCACCCCCCCACTATACACATTCATTTAACAGCACAACCACTTGTGAGTATGGAGTCTAGACACAGCATAGCCTATACAGCAGAGTACAGCACAGCATAAAGAAACATGCACCACCCCTTTATACACATTCACTAAGCAACACAGTCACTTGTGAGTATGGACACAGCACAGCCTATACAGCAGAGTTAAGCATAGTATACATCAGCGTGCCTGACAAAATTCATGAGAATCCTACACTGCGAGGTTGTCGTTTTGTCTTAAAGTGGAATCCAAGTCAGACATGAAGACCTGAACCGCTGCTTGGATTGACTCGGATTCCCAATTCCCGTTCATCTCTATTATAAAGGAAAGAAGACTATAAATAAAAAAAAATCTGAAAAATCAAGGTGATTAGAGCTATTTGTATAACAACATTTGTTTGCAAAACATATTTGGTTTGAATATGTATAGAGTGAAAATCAATACAATAATGTATGAAGACTAGATAGGTTAATATATAAAAATACATTAGAAATACAAACATATAAAATACCTAAAAAAAAATATGTGGATCTCTTAAAGGAAAATTTAAATTCTAAAATAAAAACTGGTCTACATTTAGCTACATACACATTTAAATATATACCTTTACATAAGCCAAAATTAATGTCTGCTGAGGGATAACGGATGATTACTTTAAGGAAAATAAACTGCCTGAAGACCTAATTTGTGGGGAATATTAGCATAAAGTGAATGACCGTATATTGTGATTACTGTATAATTGGATTGCCAGTGAACTGTGTGTAGGAGTTGAAGGACAGGTAAAGTATTTTGTAAATAAGAGGAAAGTAAAGTGACTAAAGTTTTTAAAAATAAATCAATATATAAGTATAGTCATGTATCGAGGTAACCAATGCCAGAGACAATGGGATGGCCTGTGGGTTTGCATCTGTGTGGACTTTTGGTCGATATCAAATAGAACAGTAACAATCTGTTCACCTCCTAATTGTCACACATCAGAGTCTTAAGCTGTGTACACATCAGCAAACGATGCAATGGTCGTTCAGATTTCTCTTGAACTCCCTGACAAATGATATAGTGCATACACATTGTGCAATCTTCCAAATGACCAAACAATAAATCTTGCATTGTTTTGGTGGTTAGATCGTTAACTATATAATGTTAACATACCGCCTGGTCATCTGGTAGTGCATACACACAACATCATTTGTTACCGAGATAGTCAGATTGAGCTGCATGTAGGGGCGACCTGAAAATGCGATGGACGACGACGTGGGAGCGCGCATAGGACCTGATTCAGACCCGCTCGCTAGGATGCGTTCGCACACAGCCAGCCGATTGTTTGCATTCTGCACATGCGTACGCATCGCATTGGGCGTGTGCGAACTAGTGCGAGCGATCGGTAAGCATATGTTCGCCGCCCATAGACAGCCCTGCAGAATGAGTGACAGGAAAAGCTGTTTGTGGGTGGTGACAGGGGCTGGCCGCTAGAAACGGGGGAGAGGAGGTGCGAAGGCAGACATGCCTGGGCCTCTTAAAGCCGTTTCAGAGGCGTGTATCATTAAGAGGCAGCATCATAGTACACGTCACTTGGTTGTATTTCACACTGAAGCACTCGCAGTGCTTGCGGTAGGTCAGCCACAAGCACTGCGTTCGCTTCTGATGGTACTCGATGTACCGATGGTTGCATACACTTCCTGGAGATGACGTGCGCAAGTGGGCGTCTTAAAACAGGCTGGTGGGCGTCTCCATACACAGATCGATCGCACGCCAAGACATAGTAGGCATACTAATGCCTTGCCATGCGATCTCTTGCCTTGCCGATATTTGCATATGCATCTAGCGCATGCATCTAGCGAGCGGTTCTGAATCGAGCCCAGAGTGCATACACACTTGATGATTTGAACGATTTGTCGTCCAATCTTCTGGAATGCAAATTTGGGAAGGCAGGCGATCGCACGGCAAGGTATTAACACTCCCACTATGTCTTGGCGTGCGATTGCTTTGTATATGCAGACGCCCACCAGCCTGTCTTAAGACGCCCACTCGTGCACGTCATTTCCAGGAAGTGTATGCAAACATCGGTATCATCAAGTACCATCGGATGCGATCGCAGCACTTGTGGCTGACCATACCCTACCGCAAGCACTGCGAGCACTTCAGTGTAAAAACCAGCCAGGTGACATGTACTATGATGCTGTCTCTAAATTTTGCATGCCTCCGAAACGGTGTTGAGACACTCAGGCACGCCTGCATTCACAACTCCGCTCACCCATTTTTAATGGCCAGCCCCTGTCACCACCCACAAACGGCTTCTCCTATCACTCACTCTGCTGGCCTGTCTTTGTGCAGCGTGCGAATGCTTCCCAATCTCTGGTTTGCGCACGCGCACTGCGATGCATACGTATGTGCACAATTTGAAAATCAGTTTTCTACGCAGGAAAGCAGTGAGCGGGTCTGAATTAAGGGCCTGATTCAGAGCCACTCGTAAGCGGCCGCTCGTTCGCTCTGAGCGATGATCGCACAACTACGCATTTGTATGGGTCGAAATGCGCATGCGCAAACCAGTCATTGCGGTCGGAAATCGTGCACTCGTAAAACAGCGAGGGGCTGCTAATTTGATTGATAGAATGTACCGTTTGTGGGTGGTAACAGGGAAAGGTGCTTGAAAACGGGGGAGTGGAGATCCGAACGCAGGCGTGCCTAACAGTAAAAAGGGCGTTTAATGGGAGTGCATAATTAGTAAAGGAGCGTCATCGACCACGTCACTTGAATGTATTTTAGCCTTAACTGCTCGTAGTGATAGCCGGAAGAAAATCCTACCACAAGCACTGCGAGCAGTTCAGGTGCCTTTCGATGTTCCCGATTAATCTAATAAATACCGGAGATGACGTGAGATGCGAATGGCAAAGGGGCGTCTTTAAAAAATAGCGAGCGCATTTTTCGGACGCTCGCTCAGACATAGAGGCGTCAACACACCGCAAAGAGCGAGCGCTCAATTTAAATATCCCGCCCCTTTTTAAGAACGAGCATCTGCAAATAGCGTCCGGGTCTGAATCAGGCCCTAAGTCCTAAGCTCGATAATAGCATTTATTTTGTTATTAATTTAAATGAGAGATTTTAGGAGTTTAGGGCCTGATTCAGACCCACTCGCGAGTGGCTGTCCGCTCGCAAGTGGGTCGATGTTCTGGACTGAGCATGCGCACGACGGAGGGAGCTCCGTCGTGCGCAAGCGCCAGACGCGACGAGCGAAGGAAAGTCCTTCGCTCGTTGTGTCCGATCAAAGGGGGCGTGCTGTCAATGTTGATTGACAGCACGCCCCCTTTGGTAGGCGTGCCGGGGGCGTGCCTCCCTGACGGGGGCGTTCCCACGGGAACGCTTCCCGTCAAAAGCCGGCCCACTGACATCACTAGTGATGTCAGTGGGAGTGATTTTGGCTCTGATAGAGCCAAAATCACTCTGGAGCTTGCGGTTGAAAACCTCAACCGCAGGCTCCGGCTCGCAATTTCGATGGTCGCGATGGTCACGACCATCGTGGCCATCAAAATGCACGCTCGTATAGCCTGTGGGTGGTGACCCACAGCTATACGAGCGTCCAGGAGGACGCTCCATTTTCATGGAGCCCGGCCCTCATTCAGAGCGTGCGCTCTGCTCAGAGCGTACGGCTCTGAATGAGGGCCTTAGTCTTTTATCAGAACTTGACTAAATCCTGTTCAAACTACCTGCAAACATTTCAATGAAATGGCCAGTGGCAAAATGAGGATATATAAAATTTAGCTTTTGCAATTGATCAATGACAGAACTAGATAAATATATACTGTATCTTGAATCAATAAAATAAAAAACACCAACAAAAGTGATGAGAATAAGCAAAACAAAAATACTGCATTATAAATAAATCCATAACAAAACAACAAACATGAGTACAAAGGCCCTCATTCAGAGCCGTACGCTCTGAGCAGAGCGCACGCTCTGAATGAGGGCCGGGCTCCATTTTCATGGAGCGTCCTCCTGGACGCTCGTATAGCTGTGTGTCACCACCCACAGGCTATACGAGCGTGCATTGTGATGGCCGCGATGGTCGAGACCATCGCGACCATCGAAATTGCGAGTCGGAGCCTGCGGTTGAGGTTTTCAACCGCAAGCTCCGGAGTGATTTTGGCTCTATCAGAGCCAAAATCACTCCCACTGACATCACTAGTGATGTCAGTGGGCCGGCTTCTGACGGGAGGCGTTCCCGTGGGAACGCCCCCGTCAGGGAGGCACGCCCCCGGCACGCCCACCAAAGGGGGCGTGCTGTCAATCAACATTGACAGCACGCCCCCTTTGATCGGACACAGCGAGCGAAGGACTTTCCTTCGCTCGTCGCGTCTGGCGCATGCGCACGACGGAGCTCCCTCCGTCGTGCGCATGCTCAGTCCATAACATCGACCCACTTGCGAGCGGACAGCCGCTCGCGAGTGGGTCTGAATCAGGCCCAAAGTCAGACTAGATTTGAAAAAAATCTAACATCAGTTTTACTATGCCAAAATATATTACCAACTACAACAAAGTATCCAAACTTATTTATAAAAACTATACAATATTGTCCTGTGTTATTAGGTCAACCATAAAAAAACACACCATTTTAAGAGTGGTCTATTTAATTCTTATCCAACAAGATTTTTAAAAGTAAAAAAAAAATGTAAACACTTGACAATAACAATGATTTTTACTATATCGGTCATCAATATATCAGACTATCGATGTTTGGAACCTGTAAAACAGAAAAAAAAAGAAAAGAAAAAAACAATAGGGCAATGCAAAGTATAATGAAAAAAAAACAGTTTAATCCAGTGAGGTTTCAAGACATTTTCTTTATTGACACCAAGAGGGGGGGATAGCGGACACCAATTACCTGGGCCCGGACTTGATGGTAATCTGCCGCACTTGCACCTCTCCCCCATACCTGTCAGTGGCAGTGTCTTACCAACTACCCGCTATACTGTTATTTTTATAATAACATGCCTCCTTACATTAGGCCAAGCCCCTTGGCAGTACTCGGACCCAGCCAAGCTCTCTACGGCCCTTCCAGAAAGTCATTCATTTTTACATAATCACCTTTGCTATGATCCATATACGAGTATTAGGTATGTTATAACCAATGAGGGGTATGGGTTAGGAGAGAAAAGAATGTGGTGGTTAAGCAGGTCCTATTGTAGTATGAAAAACTTATTTAAGACTCTAAAAACTTATTTAAGACTCTAAAAATTCAGAAAGGCCTAGTTCAGATTATGCTTACATAGTAAGTGACAAATACAAAGCACAGTAGTATAATCTCGAACATAATTGACAGAAACAACAAATTTTTAGTCAGCAGCCTCCTAGCATGTGACCTTCATAATTGTACATCAAATCAGAATATTATAATAAATTGGCATTTAGTGGGTAGATTGCCTACTAACCAAATTGCAATGTTATTACATTATATTACACACCTTTTCCTTGCTTCACAGTTATGGATTTCTATGTAGGAACTCCTCTTGGGAAGGTTTAGTACATTCCTGACTAGAAGTTTTTCCTATAAGCATCACTTATACTGTTTTGTGTCTTCAAGAGTAAAAAAAACCAACTTTTATTCTCTTTGTGTCAAATTCAATTAACATAGAGGGTCAATGATGGCTCCTGGTTCAACATTCGGACACAAAAAATACTCAATTTCTCAGCAGACTGATTAACAATTTTAACTGGGATCTCCTTTTTGAGGTGGGCACAAACAGGCTGTAAAAAGTAGTGAAGTAAGCCAGTAGAGTAGTTGCCAATAGCAATCAATCGGCTTCTACCTGTCATGTTATAGACTGTACTTGGTATACTGTATGCTACCTCAAAGCTGATTGGTTGCTATGGGCAACTTCTCCACTGGTCCACTTCTGCGCTTTTTTCACTGCTTGATACTGTACCCCTTAGTCACTTCATCTAAAATGGCCACTTGACAATGTTAAATCTCATGTGGATGGACAAACTGGGTGAGATCTGGCCACTCAGCACCTGTTAGTGTGGTTTGGAAATAGCTTCATACACATAAAGTCCACTACAGACAACAGATATGTTTGACAATGTTTCAATATTAAATAGATGAATAATGAACATATTGCACATGCACGTTGTTATATAAGGCCAATTACCTAATATTGCCAATGATATCAAAGCATGTCTATCCAGCTTAAGCACTATCTGCAGTCTGAACACATGTTAGCAGGAGTACTGGAAGCAATTGTCATAACTCCCGGAGGTAAAGATGACATTCACCTCCTGGCTAAGCAAGAGGGCAGGGCCAGTTCAGAATACCGGGTCCCACAATCTACGGACCTGGGTTGTGGTCTAGCATCTTTGTAGTATGTGCCCTACACTGCCTGTAGTATTGGAGAGGCTACACATAGCCATTCACACAGGCTGGACTGCTTAGTGTGCGTCTGAGCATACCCACCTCCTCCTCCACTTTCATGCGTGCTTCTTCCTACAAAGACAGTTGGAAGCCTCAACAGAAACCATGCACAGGATAAACCGTAGTCTGGTGGGACTGCTATCTGCAAACCAGTCAGGATCAGGGAGTGGAGGGATCTTGATTCCAGGTGAGGAGTCTGAAGTTCCGCCACTGTTTTGCAGACTGCACAAAAGTACAAAAATAATTTCACACTAATGGATACCCAATATCTAGGTTGGTTACGGAATGCCGGCGTTCGGGAACCCAGTAGTCAAAATTTTGATGCCGGCATCCTAACAGGGTTAGGATATCGGCATCTGTCCGTAGGTATCCTAACCCTTCTCCTACCCCTAACCCTCCCTCCCGGTGTCTAAACATAACCTCACCACCTACTGCTTTAACATAACCTCCTTTCTCCCCGCACCCTAACTCTCACCCCCTAGTGCCTAACCCTAACCCTCCCCCTAGTGCCTAACCCTAAGCCCTAACTCTAACCTTCCCCTCTAACTTCACTACTTACCTTCAGTATGGTGGCAGTCAGGATGCTGCCACCGGGATTCTGACAGGTACCGGGATTCTGGCACTGGTACTCTAAGCGCCGACATCCCCTTTGCTGGGATTTTGACCAAATCCCCAATGTCTTTAGTCCAGAAAACATTATGGCATCTCTATGCTTGCAATGAAATTGTCTCATTTTACAAAGCAAACTGAACATCTCCAGGTACAAAATACACCCAAATGGAAAATATGCTCATAACCAAATACTCATATAGCAGTGATTTCTATCCATTTATTTACTGTACTACTAGCACCTCCAACATAATGTATATTTTGCAGCATTTTGTAATTGATTTTCACCATCCTCCATACTTTTTGCAGTTTTCTTCACAGCGCACATTTTCCAGATTTAGGTCGCCCACAACATCATGTTTTTCATGGTTGTGAATGCCACCAAGTGCAGCTCATTGCTGCAATTATGACATTAGTTTACATTCAACTCCCATCCTTTCAATTTATGCAAAGCTGTAAGCTACTGTGAAGACGGAATTTTCATAACATAAACACCCTTGACAAGTAGCAAAAATATTGGTAAGCAAGAAATTGGCTGACACTGTATGTTGACGCCTGAGGTATTTTAAACCTGAGAACTAGCTGAATATAGAGCTGTAGATTCTACCTCTGCCTCAGTAATGTAAATAAGGGAATAATTAGAATAAAATAATTTTTCACTGCTTAAAAGTCATACTCTAAGATTAAGACCAGGCACAGAGTTTTATGACATGAGGCCAAGAAATAGTGAATTAAGGGCCTGATTCATTATGCACGCAAATGTCCAATTGTTGCGTACTGTGCATGAATTGCAGTGCGCGTGCGCGAACTAGCTATTGGAATCGGGACTGCAATCGCAGTGACTACACAGACCTATTGCAGAGTGATTGACAGGAAGTGAGCGTTTGGGAATGTTGACGGGGGGGCAAAACGCAGACATGTCAGTGCATTTGAACGACATTACAGGGGTCTGCATAAATTAGTCACTGCGATGGCATGTGCAGCTTGAGCTCTTACTGCGTGCGATGAGGTTAGAGAATTCAGACCTATTGTAAGGGGAAGTGGGCGTCTTTATGTTGGTCTGCGGCGGCCAGCATATTGATCGCAATCATTACCATATTTTCACAGAGGGTCTGCGTGTTTAATCGCAGTTGCGATCGCAATAGAGATCCGTAGTGAATCAGGCCCTAAGTCAAAAAGATCTGAAAACCAGAGAGAAAAATAGATGAGAGCGAGGAGGGAGAGAGAGACAGGTATGTAGAGAACTCTCTCTGTACTATAGCATGTTCCTATAACCAGAACGGCAAATATGAATAACATCGGAATTGCGCCTGTGCATAATTCAAGACATTTTCAGGTTGATTTTAGGCTCAAGTGAGATTTGAAAAGAACTAGCAGGGGACAAAGCATTAAGTAGTTGGCTGTTTAGAAATTGACCATCTAGACGCAATGTGCAGTTCCGGAAAGGCACCTCGTGTCCATCGGCACCGCAAGTTTTCCCTTGCAGCCCATAGAGGTGGGTAGGGAGACTTGGGAAGTTGGCATTGCTGTCCCTGGCATATATGAACACAACCTCATGATTACCTGTAAAATTCCGAGTAAAAATAAACAGTTAAATTTATAAACCAATTGTAAGCTTCATCTACTTTCCAGTTTGAAGGCAAACTGAGACTAACGTCAGGCAAAAGTGACCCTGTAATTGCCAGGTGCATGGCATAAATGTTGACATAAAAGTTTCTATATTGGTAAATATCAGTTATTTTGATTGTGATTAATGTGAATGTAAGGGTTGATGATATAGATATTGGGAAACATAGACACTGGGAAATTTAGCAAAAAAGCTCAAAATTAATGTAAAAGATGTTTAACACCAGTTATTTAATACAGACCAGATATTTATCATTGTAAAATAAATTGGACAAACAAGAGCAGGATATATTTGTTGAAGAATATGCCTCTTTATTCGAGCATCAAACAAGCAGTGAAATACTGTGGAAAAAAAAAGTAACTGTGACCAGCACATGTAAACTTCCAAACATGGAAGATTAACAAAAAGATTGTAGAGAGCACACTATTATAACAAACAGACTACACAGTGGCAATTTAAGATACAGCGCCACCTACTGTCCCTCCAGTATAACATCTCAGGTAATACTTAGCCAATAGCTGTTGTTTTACTCCAACAATCTTCTTGTAGAAAAAAATGACTCATGTTAGAAAGAATGCAGCTATTGTAACTACTGTATACAGTATAACTGTCTAGGGTACACTATCCCTTTACTTCTTCCATGGACATTGTAAAACCCACAAAATACTTTCTATACTTCCTTTAAATATGATAACACATGGAAGTGTTCAAAAAGAGTCCCTACCTGTATATTAAAAAGACAAGAGAAACCTCATTTATAAGATTTGGAGAAAGAGTGATCACCTCTTTCATCCACAATCTCAGAAATCAATTATAGATCAAATGTTTGCACATTATAGTTATGATTGAGGGGTGCTGGTGATATGTTTCACAAAGAGACAGGTTATACTTCGTAGAACAGTGATGTCCATGTTTCCACAGTGTCAGCGTTCCATTGTATTGACAACTCAAAGGAGGCAGTTCTCAGTTAAATCTATTGTTCATCTGATTATCAAAAACGAAAAACACGTTCTGGGACTACCACTTGCAGTCAAAACTGAGAGGTTTTGTATGGTTCTCCCACTGCTGACTGTGACGCTTCCTCTGCAATGTCACAGTCAAATGGTGGTACGATTTTTGCTGGCAAAATTTATAGCATGGTTTTAGAATCTTGGGCATGGCTTTAAGATATGAGTAAGGTATGGGGATTAGCCTTAGGCAGATAGTATCTTCAACTGTAACATTTTCTATTTGTGAAGTAAGTAAAAATGTACCGCAGTCTCAAGCGACAGTTCACAGGACAGTAGCAAAGCTCTAAAGCTTTATTTAAAACAAACTGATGACTCAAAGTTTATACAGTATGTGTAAAATTCTAGCAGACGTAACTTGCAAATATAGAAGTCCACTACTGGTATGTGCCACATTTGAAGAGAGAAACATGTCCTACTGTAACTGGTTTTAAGTGTGGTGGCTGTTTTTCAGCGTCCATCCATAAGCAATGTAATCTACAAACTGTCCAAATGTCAAATTCATGATCCATCACCTATTCTTATGTCCCTAGTTAAAAATTGGGAGGGGGACGCCAATTCTCTCTCTGGCACAGGACACCAAAAGTCTAGTTACGGCTCTGATCTTTATTAATTTATTTTGGAAAGTCTTGCTATGTAAATCTAGCATAGGCTACAGTGTTGAGTTCTTCCACAAAACAAGAGAGACCAACCCAACTTTAACCAGAACATAAAGATCACACTTATGGATTCAGTTGATCATTGATATTATTATCCTTTATTTATATAGCATCACAAGGATTCTGCAGTGCCTCGCAAACTACATAAACAAATTAGCAAACAAGAAAGCGGCAACTTACAGTACAAAACAATGCAGGACAAGGACACAGTTTATAGACATTGCTGCAATAGCGATCATAACACTCAAAAAAGCAGCAGGGCATCAGCATCAGCAACCAAGTGTTAAGTGCCCTTGTGGGGAGATTGGAGTAGATGATCATATGAGTGAGGGAAGGAGAAGCACGTGAGGGAAGAGGGCCCTGCTCGTGAAAGCTTACATTCTAAAGGGGAGGGGCAGACAGACAAGGGTGACACAGATGGGGTAGACAGTGAGGAAGAAGCATGGAGCAGCAGGTTAGGATGAGATCATTACATACTGTAGTACTGTTTTAATTATGTTATGTAGTAAACTATAATAGAAAATCAATTGAACATTATATACCTTTAGCCCAACTGTCACCACTAGAAGAAACCATTTTACAATTTATTTTTTGTTAAGGGACAAAAATCTATATTAGTTCCATTGAGATTTCTCTGCACCATTTTCAAAGGAAATTAAAAGAAAAACCTGTTGCATATAAATGCATCTAACAGAAATCAGAATATACAATGTATTGCTCTTAACACTGTAATGTTATGTAAATAAATAGATACCTGCTGACTTTATCGGAAAAGCAGCAAATTACTTCTGGATCTATTCTTAAGGCAACTTCAGCTTACCTCATCCGTGCTGGATTGTTCTCCAGCACTAGAAGCATAAACGTGTAATTACCAAGAGAAATATCTCAATTTGCACAAGCGAATAATATCTTTCCAATAGTAACTTTTTGAAAGGTCATCATTCTCCACGCCGAGATGCCTGACTTTAAAGTCCTATAGTCTTGTTTTTTTTTTCCCTAAGTCACAGCTGCTTCCTGTAATGTAAGAGACAAATGGTCGTACTGTTTAGGTTACTCTGAGAGGAGACACAAAGCTTAGAAATATGCAGCGTGAAAGACCCATTTGATTTTCAATTCAATTAGATGCGAGCCATCCACATCAGAGGCCACGTGAATAAAACGTGTCAGCAGGGGTTCTGCAAAGCTAAAGGTTAACATTAACAGGACAATCTCTGTTTAGAAATGAGCTAATGACAGGTGTTTTCTTACAGTCATTATTTGTATACTGGAAGAAAACAGCCCTATTTTCACAAAATGTGGGAGATACTTTGAATGAATACTATTAAAGAATCAGGAGCCTATTCATCATTGAAGGATGTATGGCCTCCGATGATGAAGTTTTAAACTCGCTGCGAGGGATACTTAAGTATCCAACTCGCGGCGGGGGAAAAGTGACACCGGAGCAATTCATTGCTCCGGTGAGGGGACAACTGCTCCGAAAAGCAGTTATCCCCGTGGTTATAATCTCAGCTACTTCTGTAGCTGCGTTACTTACCTGCTCCCTGTCGTGCTGGCAAAGCCGCCGGGGAGCTAGTGAGGAGGCAGCGGAAGGATCCGCTCGGTTCCCTCTTCGCATCCCCGGAACTCCTTCCAATATGAAGGAGCGGGATCCGAGAACAAGCGCCATCTGAAGATGGTGCTTGTTCTCGGCAGCAAACTCCAAAAAATTTCAGTTTCCTATCGGAACCCTCATGATGAATGGCCCGGTAATTTAAATATGCAGAAACTAGCGTTTCCGCATGGTTACCGGGCCATTTATCGTTTGATGAATAGGCCCCTCAATGAGGACGATATTGGTAAACAAGGCACATGCCTAAAGATGACCACACATCTAAAAACAGCCAACTGCAGTAGTTGGTGTTGGAAGGAAAATGAGGTAATGTATTACAACAAACGATTATCAGCTTTTTGCTCACAAACGCAGGAAAAGGGACAAAAACAGTCAATCACACAAGTTGGTTAATTTAAAAGGGTTTTAATCTGAGCCGTTTTCATCTATTTTCTGGTGTTTGTGAGCAAATGGATGATTGTCATTTGCTCACATACATCACCAGATTTTCATTCCAACCGCCATCTACAGTAGTTGATCGGTTGAGAAGAAAACCCTTATATGTATAACCAGCTTATAATATTACTTTCAGGATTAGCTTTTCAAATTGTTAAAATGGTGGGGTCCAATGCAAGGGATTACAGCTGTTGTTATATGGGGGTGGGTGGGATTAGTTGCCGGTTTGTAAAACAAAATATCGTTTTGAGTTATCTTAATTTTAAATATTGGTTCACAAGTGCATTTCGTACTTGGTGCTAATCAACCACTTATTACTTCCGAGCCAGTAAACATAACGTGGTGAGCACAATTACTAGTTTGTGAATTTTCATTCATAATACCTTAGAAACTGAGCTCTAAATACGGCTTTAGGAACAATTAGGGATAAACAAAGCCATCCATTCATTTTTGCATTTTCTCTGATTTTGGATCATTTGGTAAATTTAAATGAATTAGCAGGGAAACACAAGACATTGGACGTATATACAATTCATCATAATGGGATCTGGATTGCATACTAACTAGCAGAAAGGAGTCTGTGTGATATACCAGCCACCAGAATTGGCTATTCATTGTATATTAACTACAAGAATGGGGTCTGCTTTGCACACAAGCCACCAGAAGAATGGATGCTTTGTATATTGGTCACTAGAATAGTGGCAGACTGCATAGCACCCTGATTCTTCACCTAGAGGTTGCTGCTTTCTCCTGATACGTTTTCAGAATTGTTGAAAACTTTGAACTGAGGGCCTGATTCAGAGCCGGACGCTATTTGTGGACAGTCGTTCCAAAAAAGGGGCCGGCTATTTAAATTGAGCGCTCGCTCTTTGCGGTCTGTTGACGCCTCTATGTCTGAGCGAGCGAACTAAACATGCGCTCGCTATTTTGTAAAGACGCCCCCTGGCCGCTCGCATCCTACATCATCTCCGCTATTTATTTGATTAATCGAGTACATCGAAAGGCGTCTGAACTGCTCGCAGTGCTTGTGGTTGGATTTTCCTACCGCAATCATGCGAACAGTTCATGCTAAGAAACAACCAAGTGACGTGGTCGATGACGCTGCTTTGTTAATTATGCACACCCTTAAAACGCCCATTTTGACCGTTTGGCACGCCTGCGTTCGGATCTCCACTCCCCGTTTTCAAGCACCTTCCCCTGTTACCACCCACAAACGCCTCATCCTGTTACTCAAATTAGCAGGCACTCGCTATTTTGCGAGCGCTCGATTTCCGACCGCAATGACTGGTTGGCGCATGCGCATTACAAGCCATAAGCATGCGCAGTTCGGCGAACATTGCTCAGAGCGAACAAGCGGCCGCTTACGAGCGGCTCTGAATAAGGCCCTGAGTATATAATTGTGTATGCTGTTCGTGGGTGTCCCATTTAATAAAACAATTAGCTATTTTATCATAAATCAGTATAGGTGGCGTACTTTTTTCTATGTATATGGTTTATGCTGAAATTTTTAATAACTGGCAAAACGAGGTTAGTGTATATTTTTGTTAAATATATACTAAAGACGTAATTCTATATTTTTGAAGACAATTGTGTTACCTGCTGGTCAATACTACAAATATGTGGGCACTGGTTTTGATATGTTGATCACTGCTGGTAGTAATATGATAATTACTGTATTATGCACTGAGCACAACTGGAAATACTATTGAGGTTGTCATATGCCAGGGTTACTAAGAACATGAGCCAGATGTGGACGCTACAGTGATTGGTGCTGCATCCTCGGTAGCAGCGAATCTGGGAAGGTATGTTAATGATACCGGTGCTGTCTTTTTAAATGAGATGCCCACCAGTGGCTTCTCAAACCCGCAGCATGTGTCCAAAGTCGTAGCATCAAATCAACATCGGAAACTTCAGGTGGACCATCGGACATCTGATTAACCAGTGACATCACAAGGGGGGTGCGGTCGGCACACGGTTGTCACCCGCAAAGGGGTGACACCAAGGTGCAGACTCCCCCTCACTGACAGAAGTCGGGCACTGCACTGTAGCATTAAGTGCAGCACTCGGCTCCTGTCACTGAGGGAGCCGGCAAGCACTCCACACAGGGACCTCCTGCACCCCTCTTTCCCCTCCAAGTAATAGGCTGCACTTCTCACGTGGCCATGCCCTCTTTACTCACAGTGGCGTACTTCACCGGGTGACACCGCGGGGAGGGACGCCACTGTGAGTAACTCTAAGCTTACTCAGAATGTCCACCGCATCTAAGCTGGAAAGGCCTGTGAATCTGCGGCAGAAGATACAGTCGCTGGCCTCAGCATGCCTCCCAAGTGGGCTGACATGCCCCCATTTACTAAAGCGCTCCCCCTCCCCACCACCAAATGGCTCCAGTGTGTCAATCAAAATGCGAGGGAGTGCACAGTGTGACCAGATCCGCAACGCCTTTGCTGCACATACGCACTGCAGCTAATACTGTGCAAATAAAAACATTGGTAAATTGTGAATGTATCCAAATAGCATTCACCATTGAATCTGTCCCTTAGGGGTCAATCCAGCTAGGTGCGAATTGCGAGTAGTGAGTTTGTTTCATAAAACTCGACAACTTCGCACAAATGCGCGCACCCAGTAATTTTCCAATCTAATTAAAAATGTCTATTCGCTGTACTTGAACTGACAGCAAACTGTGATGTGAGAGAAGTGCATGAAAAAGTGGGGAGACCATCCTGGGCCCCCACCCAAAATTGATAATTTCGTTAGCAGGACCGTATAGAAGGCTGTTTGTGGGCATTAGGAAAGTACTGAAGGTTTTGTAAATGGTGTCAAATGGCTGATTTGTGCTTTTTTTTTTAAATGCAAAAAAATGCTAAAAAGCAAACTTTTCATTTTAATCTCAAACAAATTAAATGAAAAAGTAGGGAAAAGTGATTTTTGGGGTACTTTGAGGGCATATGGTTATTAAATTTGGGGTGCCTAAACTAACAAAAAAATAGATTTTGGGGTAATTTGATGCAATTTTTTTAACCTTCAAAAATTATATGTAACTGTTGGACTAATTAAGCTAATTGGACACTTCCAATTGCCTAATTAATAATTAGGGGGAGTGTCCAAGGGGTTTCAGCACAGTGGGTCACATTCAGACCCGCTCGCGAGCGCAGGACGCTCGCAAGCGGGTCGATGGTACCCAAATACGCATGTGGAGGGAGCCCCGTCGTGCGCATGCGCGAGACCCGGATAGTGACAGCCAAGCTGTCGCTCCGGGTCTCGCACCAAAGGGGGCGTGCTGTCGATGGTGAGTGACAGCACGCCCCCTTTGGTGGGCGTGCCGGGGGCGTGGCTGCCAGACGGAGGCGTTCCCATGGGAACGCCTACCGTCTGGGTCCGGCCCCACTGACATCACTAGTGATGTCAGTGGGAGTGATTTTGGCTCTGATAGAGCCAAAATCACTCCAGGGCTTGCGGCAGCGAGACCCTACCGCAGGGTCTCAACGCAAGCCCGATGGTAGCGATGGTCTTGACCATCGCGACCATCATCATGGACGCTCACCCACAGCTATGCGAGCGTCCAAGAGGCCGCTCCATTTTTAAGTAGGAGGGCCCTGATTCAGAGCGAGCGCTCTGGTCAGAGTGTCCGGCTCTGAATCAGGCCCTGTGTCCCAACATTTTAACCTTAAAATAAAGATTTTTCCTTTCCATCTCATATATATATATATATATATATATATATATATATATATATGCATGTATATATATATATATATATATACACGTATATAGATGGCAGCCCCCAACCGATGTTAAGGAAACATTGGTAGCTGTGGTCACAATCAATGTTTCTATCGATGGCCAACTGTACTTTATAGCATAAAAATTGCCATTTTTATGGTATACAGTGCTTAAAAATTTTTTTTTTTATAGAAAATCGTGTTGGATAAGTTTTAAAAACCTGTTCCTGACCTAATTCAATCATAAAAAAAAACGACAATTTCGGAGCGGTTTTTGGAGAGAGAATTCGTCAGTTAAGTGGTTAAGAGGTCACAGCCAGTATTTATTGATCAAATTGAAATTCTAGAATAGGTGGCAACAAGAACGCAGTGCTCCGAGGCCACTGCCCGATGGATACTAATAGTAAATAATAGGGGCGGATTCCCGCCCTGCGCAGCCTGACCTGGGGCAGTACCATTCTCCCATAATTGGCATAGCCTTTGCCCCTCCCTTGGAACGTAGACCAGGTCCCCCCTTTAGGCGGTGACCAAATTTGCCACTCTCAAAGGAAAGATGCTACCACAGGCACGCGATAATAATAGGCCACCAAGGAGCACTGTTTCCCGCCAAAGCCCGGTTCGCAGAACCAGGCCCGCCACCAAACTGTGACACTCATAAAGGAAACTGCAGAGGTCGCTGATGAACAGCTGTAGCCGCGCGCCCGTGAGGTGTACCCCATTGGGCCCACAAAAACTCTCTGCCCAGAACGACAAAAAAAACTCAGGTGTTGTATGACGCGTCCGACAACGCTACTGACAAACGTGCAATGGCCAATATCAGCTCAATACCCACACACGTGCCCACATCATTGCCTCCCCAGTAAATGACCACCCGGCCAGGGGCCCCAACTACTCCTCTGCCACCCATAGGGCATCAATCAGGCGCTTCCAGAGCATTTAACGGAATCCCAACCAATGCAAATTACTTGCTCTCCACAAATATTGGGCCTGTAACGCGAAAGGGTGCTGGCTAGCCCAGTAAATATAGGAATGCCCCCTAAACCACACCCGACAGTTAGCACTCCCAGACAACCCTGTCCAAAAGTTCACCTACACTGAAATTGGAATTTATATAGACAGAAATTGGATATAAACAGAAATTGGCATTTATATAGGAAGACATTGGCATTTATATAGACAGAAATTGGCATATAACAACAAGCCACCAAGGGAAGGGAAACAAATAGTTGGGTGACCCATCTGAAGGTGAAAAACAGCAAACTTCTTTGAGGGCAAATCTGAAAAGCCCTTCAAACTCCATAGCGGCAGTAGGCATTAGGCACTTGGGTTCCCCAACAAACTCGCAAGAAGCGCAGCTACCTATGCTACTGATCCCCCTTTAAATACAACTTCCACCGCCCTGTTTTAATAAGTTGACTGAAAACACCTGCAACCACTGCGCCAGTTGCTACCCCTATACTAAATTAATGAGTTCCACAAAGCTCTGTAAGTAACCTAAAGCAAATAAGACAATTGTGAAAACACCTTCCTAAACTGCTACCTGGACAAAAGGGTTAGATTAGCATGGATAAACCACTGCCCGCCACCTGGAGGGCGAACATTATTAAAGCCCCTTGCATGAGCAACTGTATCAATCACGGGATCTGCATGTGCCTAAATAGAAATCCCTTGCCCCCTGGCCAGTTAATCTGACTTAAACCTATGTAGTTAGCATAAGATCAATACCATCTTAACAACCACATTATTTAACATAAATCTGATAGCGCAGAATTTTATTAACAGCATCTAGCTTGCCCATTATAACAGCCCTAAAGTAAGCTAAGGAAAAGTCTAAACTAAAAAGGGGGGGGGGGGGCAGTTAATACTTGCACAAAGCAACCCCATTTACTCTCCCAATCAAATCATGTAATAGAGTAGAGTTGATGGGGCTCCACGTAATGCCTGTGCTATGATGCTCATCTGCCCACCCTGTTAATGCCTTGATTAGTACAAATTATTTGGCTTGATTCGCCAAAAGCGCAACTTGGAAAAATTAGAGATACCTGATAACGCTGAAGACAAGCCACCTTGGAATGACCCCCTTCATGGCAGCTCTAGACAAAACTCTGCCATAAAATCATCAACCGTCCTACCTCACCCGCTCTTGGAGGCTAAGAACCCTGCCAATTCTACCAAACCGCTGTGTAGGTCTTTAAAGTACTAGGTGCCAATGACTTCAGTGGGAGACAGTTTGTGCCAGCACTATGATCTGCCAGGCAAGGAAGGGAAAGGTTAAACCATGTGAACTAGCGAGAGGCACGCGCGTGCGAATGAAACCTGTCACACTCCAAGCGATGCAAGGCGTCCGCTATCTTGTTTGCGACATCCGAAACTTGCCGAGCCCTAAACCTAATATTCCTTACCCACATAGCAATGCCAAATGGCTCAACAACCCTGAGGCCGGATCTATTTCCATCCCTGATTAGTGCCGGCCTATACCACTCCTAAGGTATCACCAAAAAGGATTCGCCTATTGCAAATCTTGCTATCCCACAGCTCAACCGCCCCTACAATTGGTAAATTATCTAAAAGAAGGATGATCTTGGTTAGGCCCTGAACTTGACAAGTATCCGGCCCCGGCTCCGTGCACAACGCCCTTGAAAATTGCACCACAGCTCAAGGAACCGCACAAATCTGTAAACATTGAAGTTCAGAATTGGCTACAGGTGCCGGAGGCCATATCTGTATGCCATTGAATTCTGGCATAAAAACCAGCCAAACGAGCAGAACCTAACTCAGCTCCAAAGAGATGCAGAATGAGGTGATGAGGCTTCCCAACCCCCACTGTGGCTCTCCCAAGCCATCTACTACAAAACCAACCCTTATGTATGCTCTAAACGTGATACTGAGGAGACCCAAAAGCGATTGCAACTGTATTAGCAGAACCCTCTTTTTGCCAAAACTAATGCTTCTAGCAATGCCTCCCAAAATGCCACGCCTTCTCCATAGGCAAGCGGCATGACCCTAACAAGGTATCGATGTCTATACCCAAGTAGGATATGAGCATAACTAGACCCTACGTCTTGTCACTAACCTCCGGGGCACTCATAATGACGAACAAGTCCTGCAAGGAAAAAAGTAAATCCTCGCAAACTCAGGCATCTACTTGCCCTCCTAACAGAAAATCATCCAGGTAGTGGGACACACCAGTATGTCCTATACCCACCTGGATGCACCACTACAAAAAGTAACGAAAAGTACTCCAAAAAAGTACCCGAAATGAAACAGCCATCCGCAGACATCTGTCTCGGTAATAGAGCCTGCTATTTGAATTTATATAATGGACTCGGGGCAAATGGGCAGCAGTCGGAAAGCAAATTTGATATCCGCCTTAGCTAGTAGAGCCCTCCCCCCGAAGCCTTGTACTATCTCCAGGGCATGTTTGACAGATTGGTAAACAACACGACAATCTGATGGATATAATGCGTAGGTGTCCAACTAAATTTTCCCAAAAGGGGGGGAGCAAAAGGGGGCCGCACATGTGCCCCAACTTGTCTTCCGCCTCCACTTTACACCTAACGACATCTGGATGGTCGCTCGCCAATTTCAGAACCCTCCTAGAACCCCCAGTTATCACCCGTGTCAAAGGTGAATGCAAACCCCACATTGCATTGTTCTCCTCGACCTGCTCTTGCGCCGCAGACCCGCCTGCACTCCTTGGCTAGGTGTCCGCTCACGCAGAGCATGCAGATATGCCTGTATCCACAGCCTGTTCCATATGACACTGCGTGTCATTACACGCATAGCACTACCCACGACTGATGCCCGCAGATCCGGGGCGGGTCCAAAATGACTGCTTCAGACCAGCAGAGGAATCCACAGGCGGCGTCGGCAGTTGATCGACTGTAAGCCAAACCTTGACATCCTTGAGACCTAATTGAAACACTGCCTGCCTCCCAGGCTGTGCCCTAAATGTCCTGACTTATTGACGCCAAGCGGTTCCTTCAGAGGATGAGTGCATGCTGTGTTCCATGTGTGTGTATTTTAGCACATTCAAATAATCCCCACGCCTGGACTCAAGATAGTGCTCGGCAATACGCACTTACCTGCCATTTAATTCTGGTATGAATTAAACGTCCGCAACTATCCCAGCTGACTTAGCCTGATCAAAACCCTATTAGCATTGGCCGAAATCACCAACATATCCACAATTTTACCCTTCCTGATCCTCTCTAACTTTAGATCTTAAGCCCTTAAGGATAGCCGTAATCGCGTAGTGAACCTTACCTCGCTGCATCTGGCACCTTAGTTGCTGACACTATGATAGACCTCTTAGGGCTCCCCTGCTTCACTTTAATTTTGTGCGCTAAGTAACGCATGAGCTTGTGCGGCCTTTCAGATGAGTTGGAAGAATTGCTAGTAACAGTGTATGTGTGAAGCACGCTGCGTGATGGAGTAACACCATGCTCACCAGATCCTGACACTGAAGTACCAGAAACTTCCTACTGTGTGTTCGCCAACAGTCCCTCGCTGCGCAGTGCGCCCACCATGACTTGAGTCAACGTTATCACCGTACCCTTCAACTGCAGGACATCGAAAATGAGCCTGGAACGCTCTGAAACTGTGACCTGGAGGCTCAAGACAATAACCGGTGAGCCCAACGTAACAGCAACGCCTGCCGCAGTTGGAGGGGGTGGGGATGCTGCAGGTGGCAGGGGTATGGGGACAGGGGATGGTGGGGCGGGCGGCAGGGGGGAGTGGGGGTTGTGTCATGTGGGTGGTTTTGGAATATGCGGCTGTGGTGGCATGCAGCCGAGGAAGAGGCAGCCTCTGTGCCTGGTAGTAAGGCGCGAACCCCTGGCAAAGGGGGTCAGGGCCCATGGGTGCAGCGGGGGAGATGTAATGGACCAGAGTAGGGGAGGATGGTGGCTGGTGGTACTGGGGGGGGCACAGGATAAGGGGGGGAATTGTAACGGGGGTGTGTGCGGGGGCACGGTGGCAGGGAATTAAGGAGACCAACCGGGTTGCACTGCAATTAAAATATATTGCAAGGCAGGCATTACGTGCTGCGTGCCAAATGCCCCCAGAGATGAGGGGGTGTAACCCCCTCCCATGGCAGCGGGGGAACAGGGGTTGCAATATGCTGGGTGGTGAGCTTAGGGCCCCGGTGATGTGGAACCCCCCATGGGGCGCTGCACTAAGGGGGGGGCTCTGGGACTGGAGAGCAGCAGTGAGGTTGTGCAGGGAGGGACTCCGCTGCTGCCAAAGCAGTGGCGGCGCAGGGGGCTGAGCAGGATGCCATGCTAAGGCTGGTCGCTGCTTAAAATGGCCACCACGACCCTGTGGGCGGGGCCAACTGCCGATGCAGGGCTGGCTATTATCTGAGGAAGGGGAGCCGGGTAGCGGGAGCCGCCTGGGCTGCTTGCAGTGCTGCCGGAGAACCAAGCGGCCAGGTAAGATAGGGAAGCCGCGGGAGTGCCCGGCACACGGGGGCAGGAAGCAGGGCCTCGGGGAGGCGTAGCATCATGGCCTGCAGTGGGCCGTGACCCTGGTTTGGCTGAGGGATAAGGCGCAGGGTTGAGGGCCTGTCGCCTCCATTAAGTGACAGGGAGATGTTGGACGCCGGTAACAGCTAGATGCCCTTCCGTAGATTGATCATGATGTCATCAGCAGTGTCCAACGTCATTCCCTACAATCCAAGTGGGCATAGAGGGGGAATATAACCATGTGGCGAGAGTAGCGAGCCACCGTGCCCGAAGCATGGCGAGCGAAGCGAGCCCGCAAGGGGTTAGCTTTCTTATTTTGGTGCACTGTGTGGGCAGGAAACTACACTTTCAACCTCAGTGCACGTCACTTCCAGATACAATAACTGAAGTGGAACTAGTCTTTACCGTTGGACGCCGGGGCCGGGGCATGCTGTCACTTGCCAGGAGGAAGGGGGGGCTGGCAGATAACAGAGAATAGGACGATAGCAGAAACAGGAGGGGGAGGAAAAAGGTGCTGACAGAAAGGGGAGACAGAGAGGGTGGTAGGAAAGATGAAAGATGGAATGACATGGGAATGAAACAAGAGAAAGACAGGCAGAAAAAACTGCAATGTCTATTAACCCTTAACTTACGTAACAAAACTACATATCAGACAGGGTGCTTATCTATTCTCAAACTTATTCAAGTATTTGGATGCATTCATTTGGTGAAGTGAAATGAGAAAAATATGTATAAAAAAAAATCTTTATAAATAAAATTGTGAAAATTGGCATGTGCATATGTAATCACCCCCTTTGCTATGAAGCCCCTCAAAAGTTCTGGTGCAACCAATTACCTTCAGAAGTCACATAATTAGTGAAATGAAATCCAACTGTGTGAAATCTAAGTGTCACATGATCTGTCAGTATAAACACACCTTTTCTGAAAGGCTGCAACACCACTAAGCAAGAGGCTTCACACCATGAAGACCAAGGAGCTCTCCCAACAAGTAAGGGACAAAGTTGTTGAGAAGTACAATTCTGGGTTGGGTTATAAAAAAATATCCAAATCTTTGATGATCCCCCGGAGCACCATCAAATCCATCATCATCAAATGGAAAGAACATGGTACCACAACAAACCTGCCAAGAGAGGGCCGCCCACCAAAAATCACAGACTCACAGACCAGGCAAGGAGGGCATTAATCAGAGAGGTAGCACAGAGACCAAAGGTAACCCTGAAGGAGCTGCAGAGTTCCACAGCAGAGACTGGTGTATCTGTGCATGTGACCATAATAAGCGGTACACTCCATAGAGCTAGGCATTATGGAAGAGTGGCCAGAAAAAAGCCCTTAGTGATAAAAAATAAGAAGACACGATTTGAGTTTGGCAAAAGGCATGTGGGCAACTCCCCAAATGTATGGAGGAAGGTGCTCTTGTCAGATGAGACTAAAATTTACCTTTTCAGCTACCAAGGAAAACGCTATGTCTGGCACAAATCCAACACATCCCATGACCCCAAGAACACCATCCCCACAGTGAAACATGGTGGTGGCAGCATCATGCTGTGGGGATGTTTTTCAGCAGCAGGGACTGGGAAACTCTTTCGAGTCGAGGGAAAGATGGATGGTGCTAAATACAGGGATATTCTTGAGTAAAACCTGTTTCAGTCTGCCTGTGATTTGAGACTGGGGTTCACCTTCCAGCAAGACAATGACCCGAAGCATACTGCTAAAGCAACACTCGAGTGGTTTAAGGGGAAACATTTAAATGTGTTGGAATGGCCTAGTCAAAGCCCAGATCTCAATCCAATTGAGAATCTGTGGTCAGACTTGAAGATTGTTGTTCACAAGCGTAAACAATCCAACATGAAGGAGCTGGAGCAGTTTTGCCTTGAGGAATGGGCAAAAATCCCAGGGGCAAGACGTGGCGAGCTCATAGAGACTTATCCAAAGCGACTTGCAGCTGTAATTGCCGCAAAAGGTGGCTCGACAAAGTACTGACTTTAGGGGGGTGAATAGTTATGCACGCTGAAGTTTTTTGTTATGTAGTCCTAAATGTTGTTTGATTCACGATATAAAAAAAGGAAAAAACACAACTTCACAGTTGTAGGCATGTTCTGTGAATTAAATGATGCACACCTTTAAACAATCCATTTTAATTCCAGGTTGTGAGGCAACAAAACATGAAAAATGCAAAGGGGGTGAATACTTTTGCAAGGCACTGTATAACTTCTCATTAAAAATATATAACGCTGCTGACAAAATTTTACAGAGTAAGAGTAAGATATGGACAGCCTCAAACACGAAAATAAAAATATTAGTTACAATCAGTAGCAGACTGTTTCAAAATAATATCAATTTGTCAGTGATCTCACCATACAAAATAACACACTATGGAGTCCAGATAGTTAAGTGCTGGATGGATGAACAAGTCCTCCTATTACGCACATCCAGGCCAGGCAACAGGGGGGGACTAGGGGCACAGTCATACCGGGCCCCAAGATTACAGGGGCCCCAGAGGGACCCAGAGACAAATGCAGCTGTCACTGCTGCCTGCTCTGCTGCAATGCACCGGTAATGAGGGTTCCCGCAGGTGCATTAACACCAGTACTGTAATAAGTCAGAGTGACTCGTTACTGTACATTGCTGATGTAGCGTGTTGATACAGTGTGTCCGGGGCCCTTATTGGATTGCTGCAGAGAACATCGTGGGACAAAAGGTGAGTATTGGATCTTTTTTTCAGGTACTTCCATAGGATACTTTATGTTGAGAAGGGGATGTGAACGTCTGGGAGCAGGTGAATATGTGTGAGTGTGTATGTATGGATGTAATAAATCTTTATTTTCACGGTGTGTGTGTCTTGTGTTTTTTACACATTTCTTTACAGGTGAACTACACGTACAAGCGACCCCTTAATGCCCCGCATGCTAGTACTTGTGGTTCTCCAAGTACCAGCATGCGGGGGAGGCTTGCTGGGACCTGCAATTCTACTGTAAAGACAATGTTGTTAATTCTATTTTTAACACTACACCTACACTATCAACCTGCCACCCACCGCCCAGGGGTGTCGGGGATAGCCCCGGGCTATCAGCCTAGGACAGGGGTGCCCCCTTATTGGGGGTCCCCAACTCCCAGGGATCCCGGGCCTTTGCTGACTAGCGGTCAGGGCTGATGCTGCGCCTGGGGGGCCTGGTGAAAGGGCACCTCTGGTGTGGCATCAGTCCCCTACTAGAAAGGGTAAAGAGCTGGTTTTACATATAAAGGGAAGCTCAGGCAAAATTTTTCTCCCTATATTTTAAAACCAGGTCTGGCCCTGCTGCCTGGTACTGATTCTTAAATTACTGTGGAACGCTACACATTTTGTTCCTTGTCATTTTAAGAACCAGAACTGGCTCGCAAGTCCGGGGCTGGTTAGGCTTTAGGGGGGGACTCTATGTAAATTATTTTTTTTACTTTTAACCTGTTTTTGTTACAACCTAGAACACAAGCAGCTTACACATATCTCACTGATATGTGCAGGCTGCTTGCTCGGGAGAGTTTTGCAAAGAGAAGACAATGCAATCTAAGGTGAGTAATCTCCTGCAAAACCTGCTACTCGGGAGAGAAATCTCGTTCTGTTTCACCATCCGCCATCTCACTCTCAGCTAAACTCACTTCTTGGTAAATTTGAGAGTCTCAGGAGCCTCAAATCTCCAGAGTTTCGGCGTAGCTAATCGAGTTGAAAAAAAAGCAAACTCTCCCAGACTCTATTCTTAGTAAATTTACCCCTAACTCTGCAAAATTTCATCAGCAGCGTTATATATTTTTAATGAGAAATTATATATGTTTAGTTTTTAGATATCGATGTATACGTTTTTATAATATAAAATGGATTGATTTAAATATATGGTGTTCTGAATTCTTGTTTCTGCCATATTGGGAACAGTACCCTTTTTGATTAGCGCATCACCATTTTTTGTTTTAATTTATTGCTGTTGATGTAAGCCCTCACAAGCTCTTTGGGTGTATTGCTGCTTTAATAATTTAATTACTATTATTAGCGCCAGGTTTTGGGGGATAGTGGTTAGTAAATTTACCCCTCAGGGAGGTGCGAATGGAAAAATGTGAATTCACTCTGACTGGTTCAGTGCAAGTTGCTAATTGGATTGCAAAATGAATTTGCTGTACGAATTCGAAGAGAAAACAGCAACTCGCACCTCGTACCTAATTGGATTAACCCCAAAGTGTGATATGCTGGGAACTATTGCTATTGCTATGCTGGTTGTTCATGTTTCTGTTATGTTGGGTATGGCATGCTGTTTAGCATCTGTTAGCTACTAAGATTTATACAAATTTTCATTTGTGATTAAAACAATGCATTAATTTGCTCCACATGTTGTTGGGGCATTTTTAATTTTGATTCTGTATTTATTGATACTACATAATTACACTTCTCTTGTTCTTATATGCTGGGATATATGCCTTAATGCCTGGCTATGGACACATGTTCATTGTCACAGTTGTTACATTTAATATTTATTCTATTAAGCCACACCCAGCATTACACATAGATGCATGCACTAATACATGCAAAGTCATGCCCAGTATTTACTGCTCACCTTTGTCCCTGTTATAGTCCTGACATTCACCATTATATAACCAGCAAATGCCTCCTCCCATGTGGAGAGAAAAATAAATATTGTATGTTGGTAACAGCAGACACGCTATCGGCTATTACTGGTCTTACTGATTTGTATCTTGTATTAGCTGTTTAGTGACAAACATTTATATGAATGCAAAAAATAAAGAAAGAAAAGGTTATCTGAGCTCTTATAAGTGCGAATGAAGATGCTCAGCCATCATCAACAGCCGCCAGGACTGCAGTACATCTACCAGCGCCGAACTGACCGGGGAGGATGGAAGCACCAGTCTGAAGAACCTGCATTTAGGTAGGGTAAGCATAGGGAAAGACCTCCAATAGTATCTGGCATCTAACACAGGCTGGAGCCCAATAATATTATTTAAAAGAACATAAACATTATACATGTTATTAGTGCTTCCTTTTATTCTATTTTATTTTATTGTCTTTTGGTACACTTATCGACACCACTGCGATCCAATACATGATGCACACACACCAGTGCACAGTATTATTATTATGAATGTAAAAAATATGTTTTTGTTTTTTTTTAAATATCAATACCTCAATGATTATGTAAAATTACAGGGCACATTTCCTATAAAACTTTTTCCTGAGTATTTGCGCAACCACGTAGAGAAATCACTGGCATAATGCCAAAGTTGACTTGTCAACTGCATTGGCGAGTGAGAGTGGGCCCACACAAGCTCCTGTCTCTTTCAAACTGCCTCTGGGTATGGAGAAGGGCAGAGTAACACCGCTCCAATGACTTGTCCTATCGGTGAGGAGTGGGGCAGAGTGATACCCCTCTGGTCACTTATTCTTGCAATGAGGAGAAAGGCAGAATGATACCGCTCTGGTGATTTGTTCTGTCACTGAGGAGAGGGGCGGAGTGATAAAGCTCTGGTGATTTGCTCTGTCACTGAGGAAAGGGACACAGTTATACCGCTCTGGTGATTTATTCTTTCACTGAGGAAAGGGGCACAGTTATACTGCTCTGGTGATTTATCCTTTCACTGAGGAAAGGGGCACAGTTATACTGCTCTGGTGATTTGTTCTGTCACTGAAGGGATGGTCGGAGTGTTATCTCTCTGGTGATTTCTTCTGTCAGTGTGGCAAGGGGCACAGTTATACCTCTCTGCTGATTTCTTCTGTCACTGAGGAGAGGGGCGGATTGATAATGCTCTGGTGATTTGTTCTGACAGTGAAGAGAATGGCACAGTGTATTATCGCTCTGGTGATTTGTTATGTCTGTTTAGAGGGGCACAGTTATACTGCTCTGGTGATTGCTCTGTCACTGAGGTCAGTCGCACATTTATACTGCTCTGGTGATTTGTTCTGTCACTGAGTAAAAGGACACAGTTATACTGCTCTGGTGATTTGGTCTGTCACTGAGGAAAGGGGCACAATTATACTGCTCTGGTGATTTGCTTTGTCACTGAGGAAAGGGGCGGGGTAATAACTCTGGTGATTGTTCTGACAGTGAGGAGAGTGGCGGAGTGATAACATTGTGGTGATTTGTTCTGTCAGTGTGGAGAGGGGCACAGTTATACTCCTCTGGTGATTTGTTCTGTCACTGAGTAAAGGAGCGGAGTAATAACTCTGGTGATTGTTCTGACAGTGAGGAAAGTGGCACAGTTATACTGCTCTGGTGATTTGTTCTGAGAGTGAGAGGAGGACATTACAGCCGAAGGTGGAGGGTGGGGAAGGTCATTCCAAAAAGGTAGAGCTAGGCAAAGATGAGCAGGCTGCATGGGGGGCGGGCCCCAAACAGTAGGACCCCAAACCTTAGGGCCCCATAGCAATGGCATCCTCTGTACCCACTAAAGTTATGCCGCTGAGCAAACCCATTGCTGTACAAATGTGTGTATCTTAATCACTTAACAGAGATCTGGAAACTATAAAGCAATCTGTACAATAACACTAACAAGACCTCTCTATTGAAAAAATCTCAGCGCAATTACAGTAGCAAAAAGCTGTGTTCATGTCTCTTGGCACCTTTCTGCTGTCTTTATAGTAAAATAATGTAACATACATCAAAGTGCATTGGGGGAGCCTGCTATCTGAGCTTGACTGTGTAAGTAATCTCTGTTTATGTGAAGACATTCTTTAGATATTTTATGTTCATTTTGTAAAAACACTTTCGGTTTAAGCAATTTTCCTCTCCTCTTACAAGCCAAGACGATGTGTTACATCTGGAGAAAGGAAGTTCCTCTGCAAGACAGCTGGGTTTTATCGCTTTCAGAGGCCCCACTGTGTGCTGTTCTTCTGAACACAAGCACAGGGTCATTGGATGATTGCTTATCTTAAGGATGAGTTGTGGCTTGATATACTTCTTAGTGGAAGTATGCTTATGGGAATCTTGTTGGATTTTTTCACATCTCATTTCCAGTTGTATGGTGATGGCTGCACTGTATAAAATGTGGTACCATTTGCGTTCTGCAATTGTTTGTTGATGCTGCAGTACTATTCTATATTCTATGTTATAACAAGAACTCAACTCTTAAGAAACTATATCTTACATGGCTGGTTTGAAATGCAGTTAGCAAATGTATAATGCTATAAAAAGAGATTTAGGCTGTAGAAAGGTGTAATATTAGAAGGCAAACTCATTCGAGTATGGCTATATTTGCCTTCTGTTTCATGTAATTGTAATTTGGTTGTATAATGGTAGGAGTCAGGGAAGACAATTGTATACAGAGCCATAACTAGACTTTTTGGTGCCCTGTCCCAGAAAGAGCATTGGCGCCCCCCTCATTTTTCAAAGGGACATAATGCACTCAAAAAAGGGCCATGGCTTTATGGGGAAGGGCCAGAGAAGAGATAGGAGAGGTCAGGAGATGCTGGGGATGAAATAAGAGGAAGCTACAAGCAAGAATTATAATAAACAGAAATTTGACAGGCCCAAACAGCGCCCCCTGTCCTGTGGTGCCCTGTACGATGGCACCGGCCGCACTACCCTAGCTACGGCCCTGATTGTACATAAATGTTTTTCCCACTAGTGAACCCCATACTGCCAGAATATCAGGCTATAAGGGATAAAAATGATTCTCAATGCAGAGAAGCAATTGACAGGGACATACTTCCCCTGTGTGCACAGGACATGGGATGCTTATGGGAAGGGCTTCTTAAACGATCAACTCAACAACCTGTAGGCTCCAGATTAGCTAACTTACTCCCCAAATACAGTCTCTGACTTCCATACACATTGATTTCTAACAGCACCTACTGGAAGAGGGCAATTGGATCCAAAACATTTAGTTACACAAATGTACCCACTGTTACACAACATGCTCTTTGTAAGTTGACAGTGAAGACACCATCATTCATAGGGTTAATATAGCTTTTTTTGACATTCAAAGAATTAAGACAGTCAAGCTTATATAACAAGGTTACCATGGTCAAATGCTAATTCTCTTCATAAGAGCCTTGCCTATATATTTCTTTATAGTAACAAGGACACACTTATTAGATTTAGAACTAATACAACAAGGTGCAGGATATGGGACATAATAACCAGACATAGGCAGGTATTTTTTGCGGGAAGAATTCCGGTGGGCTGAATGGTCGTAGGGCCACTTTTCTGTGAGGCCCCGCCCCCTTATTTACGTTACTCGCTGGGCTTTCACAGACTTTCACAGGCACCCGGCTGCCTGTCAGCTTTGTCTGGCCCCTGCCTTAGCCTCTCTCTCTCGCGAGAAGAGAGGCCAGCGGCAGCCTATTTAAACCCCACCCAACATGCTGTCGGTGTCACACGCCACGGATGATTCAAGAGGAAGGTGGCATAGACCCGCGGCCAGCGGCGGGACATCAAGGGAGGTAAGTTGCGGCGGAGTTGGGGGCTGCCCAGGCAGTCTGTTAGCCTGATCGTCTCCTCTCCACTCTTCCATCCCCAGGCTGTGAAGTGTAAAGATTCATTTCACATCCTGGGAGAGGGCAGAGCAGAGAGGAGACAATCTGGCTAGCTGCAGTAGTGGCCAGGGGCAGGCAATGGGGCTGCGGGTGACAGCGGCGTCAGCACCGGCGGATCTAAGGGGGGGGCAATAAGGGCGATCGCCGCCCTGCTCCCGTACACACAGGCCCAATTGCAAAAAGTCCCGCCCACTTATTGTGTGCTGCTGCCTGTCAACTGCTACCTGGGGGCACTGTATAAAGGGGGCTGCTACCTGGGGGCACTGTATAAGGGGGCTGCTACTTGGAGACACTGTATAAGGGGGCTGCTACCTGGGGGCAATGTATAAAGGGGGCTGCTACCTGGGGGCACTGTATAAGGGGGCTGCTACCTGGGGACACTGTATAAGGGGGCTTCTACCTGGGGACACTGTATAAGGGGGCTGCTACTTGGGGACACTGTATAAGGGGGCTGCTACTTGGGGACACTGTGTAAGGGGGCTGCTACCTGGAGACACTGTGTAAGTGGGCTAGCCACCAGAGGTCAGGGGTTTATTTGGCTGGGGAAGAACAATGGCAGTAGCCATTGCCAATGGGGCTGGGCTGGCTGCTGGAAGGACTGAGAGACCATGCACTGCATGCATGCTGTCAGGTGACATGACATGACAGGTTGGGCTGGGCTGATCATAGGGAGATGGAGTCTTGAGAGAGCTGTGCTATGAGGAGCTGAGCAGTAAAGGGGCTGTCATATGAGGGAGATTGTGCTGAGGAGGGCTGTGTTGCGAGGGGCTGTGTTGACGGAAGCTGTGCTGTGAGGCGCTGTGATGTTAAGGGGGCTGTCATATGAGGGAGACTGTGCTGAAGGTGGGTGTGTGGAGTGCTGTGAGGGCAGAGGGTTTTGATGGGGGCACAGAGGAAATGGTGCTGGGGCAAATAGGAGCTGGAGCTGGACAGTGGGATGTATTGGAGAGACCCAGGTGGATGGTATTGGAGAGTGACAGGGGGATGGTGCTGTTGAGATACAGGGGGATGGTACTGATGAGAACCTCTGTTGCATGTTGATGACATTGGCTTTATTCTTACACTAACAGGCGGCTTCCGGATCATGTGATTTCCAGCATGAATAGTGAATACTGACTCAAGACACTGCCTGTCCAGGTTCCTTGTTGCAAAGAAATCATATAGGTAAGAAAATATTTATTCACATGCTGTGATTGGGGAGTGGATTGGGGGCATATCCATCAGCTCCCGGGGCGGTGGGCATGCCCCCAGCATGATGAAAATAGGGGAGTAGCTTGCAGGCATAGCATTTAAGATGCGGCTACATGCCTTCGGCACGCGCATAGGGCCACTTTCCGTATTTTTTCCAGGGCCACTTTCAATTCCCAATCCGTCTCTGGACATAGGACGTGATTCACTGCCGACCGCAACTGCAACTGCAATAGGAATTACGCACACAGTTCAACTGCAATAGTATGCTAATTCATTGCGATCACTATGCCACCGCAGCACTATTTAAGGAAGTCAACTTTACCTTACACACATCCGTAATGTTTAGCAACACTGTGAAACCATCGGTACAATCGAGTACCATCGCAGCCTCACGCACACTTGCACAAGGTCAGACCTTACTCAGAAATTGCTAACTTCAGCGCACGCTATGTGTCCTCCAGCATAGGGCATCGGAGTGGATAATTTGTGCACGCCCCTGCAACGGTGTTCAAACATAATGGCACGCCTGTGTTTCGCTGACCAGCCCCCTGTCACCTTCCCCAGATGCTACTTCCTGTCAATGACCCTGTGATTGGTCTGTGTAGTCACTGTGATTGCAGTCCCTATCGCAGTGGCTAGTTCAGGTACTTGTACTGCGATGCATACGCATGCGCAGTATGCAACAATTGGCCAATTGCGTGCGTATTAGCAACTGCGATCCAAGTTGAATTAGGCCCATACAGTATAACAAATGACATACAAAAGTTTACATACAGTCCTAAGAAAAAAAGATAAAACACTTATGCAATATAATCTGTTTGATCTGAACCAGGCATAATGAAATGGACAGTCTTTCAATTTGATTAAGTCCCCAGTGTTAACAATTTATCCTGGATATATGTATTTTTGTTTAAAAAAATGTGTCTATTGAACAAATTAAGAAATATTTTTCAAAACTCACATTATGATATAGATGATGATGTTCCTTCACTTTCATTTTAGTTTTGAGAGTAGGAGACTCATTACAGGGCCGGCTCCAGGGGTAGCCATGCCCTGTGCCATGCTGGGTATACTGCGCCTTCTAGTCGCCACAAGCGATGAAAATGGAGGCATGGCCCGTATGACACGCCTCCTGTATAACATCAGGCCGGGGGCGAGCCCAGCACGCCGTTACTAGCCGGGCTTGCCCCAGCCCTCTCCCTGCACAGAATGGATGCCACGTGCATGTGCGCAGCATTCATTCAGCTACTCTGGGGGTCCGGCACTGCCGCGGTGGGGGTGCCCTACCTCTCAACCAGACAACCCACGGGACACTTCGGCCCACGAGTGGAACAGCAGGACAGTGCTGTCCCGCTGAAATCAGGATGTGGGATGGGTGCGCCCTCTATGGGGTGGCACCCCTGTTCGACCACCCTGGTCGAACACCCCAAGAGCCGGCCCTAACTCATTATATGCTTTGACAGGAGTAAAAAGCTGGTCACCTTTCTGGAAGTTAAAGAAGCCTTTGTGTTTCTTTAATTTAATACAGTATGTACTAGGGGTGAGCGGGTTCGGATTTCTGAAATCCGAATCCCCCCGAGTCCCCCCGATCCGAGGCCAATCCGAGTCAGGTTCGACTTTTCCCGCCTGACTCGGATCTGAAATCGAGGCAAAACGTCATCATCCCGCCTTCCGGGTCTCGCGGGTTTTGGATCCTATATAAGGTACCATTTTCTCACTCGGCTGTGGACAGTGAAGAGGGAGGGTGGGAGTTAGGGCTGACTGGGTTGTGTAGTGTAGTGTAGTGCAGTGTAGTGTTGTGCTGTGCTGTGCTGTGCTGCGCTGTGCTGCTGTTGTCCATAGGGGCTGTGTCCACTCCTCCAAAGTCCATAGGGGCTGGCTGGACTGTGTTGTGCAGTCAGTTGTCCATAGGGGCTGTGTCCACTCCAAAGTCCTGTGCAGTGTCCCAGTCCTAAAGGGGTGCTGTAGTGTTGTCCAGGGGGTGCTCTGTCCATCAGGGGTGCTCCCCCAAGTGCAAAAAAATATATATTTTTTCTTTGTTTGTGAATTGCGTGCACAGTAGCCGCACCTGCATCAACAAAGTAGTGCCAAGCGTGCGACTGTGTCATAAGTAAAGGGCCTTCTGGCTTGACCGTTAAAGGGTGCTGTGACCCCCAAAGTACACTCCAAACACAATAAAAAAATATTTTCTGTGTTTGTGAATTGTGTG
The DNA here is from genome assembly GCA_031769625.1 of Taudactylus pleione. NCBI lineage: Eukaryota > Metazoa > Chordata > Amphibia > Anura > Myobatrachidae > Taudactylus > Taudactylus pleione. The sequence goes on along the minus strand of JAUIMM010000081.1, from coordinate 6,097,041 downwards.
CACTGTGGCTGCACGTGCATCAACAAAGGAGCAGCGCCAAGCGTGCGCCTGTGTCCCATAAGTAAAGGGCCGGCTGGCTCATTTCTTAAAGGGTGGTGTAACCCACAAAGTGCACTAGTCTCCAACAAAAATAAAAAATAATTTTCTGTGTTTGTGTGCGCCTTAGCCGCACGTATATATCAATATAACATAAATGAAGGACCAAACTTTCTCCGATAAAAATAAAATAGGGAAAGATCAAGAACCACTTCCTCCTAGTGCTGTTGCTGCTGCTGGGAGTTGTTCATCATCCCAGAGAGGAAGTAGGAACACCACTACTTTTACTAAACAATTGAGCCTCCAACAGTCCTTAGCGAGGAGGATGAAGTACGACAGCAGTCATCCTGAAGCAAAACGTATAACTGAGGCCTTAACTGCTATGTTGGTGTTAGACGTACATCCGGTATCCGCCATTAGTGCAGTGGGATTTAGACAATTGATGGAGGTAGTGTGTCCCTGGTTCCAAATCCCATCTAAATTCCACCTGCATCCTCACAGCAGCAGCGACAAGCGTGTGTCTGTCTGTTAAAGGGTGGTGTAACCCTCAAAGTGCGCTCCACAAACAATAAAAAAATTCTTCTTTTTTTTCTGTCTTTGTGAATTGTGTGGGCTGTAGCCGCACCTGCATCCTCAAAGCAGCAGCGACAAGCGTGCGTCTGTCTGTTAAAGGATTACATCGGTGACAGCATCCAAGTAGGCATGTCAGACAGTCCGTATATGTACTGGCAGGAAAAAGAGGCAATTTGGAGGCGCCTGTACAAACTGGCTCTATTTTACCTGAGTTGCCCCCCTCCAGTGTGTACTCCGAAAGAGTGTTTAGTGCAGCCGGTATCCGCCATTAGTGCAGTGGGATTTAGACAATTGATGGAGGTAGTGTGTCCCTGGTTCCAAATCCTGTCTAGATTCCACCTGCATCCTCACAGCAGCAGCGACAAGCGTGCGTCTGTCTGTTAAAGGGTGGTGTAACCCTCAAAGTGCGCTCCACAAACAATAAAAAAATTCTTCTTTTTTTTCTGTCTTTGTGAATTGTGTGGGCTGTAGCCGCACCTGCATCCTCAAAGCAGCAGCGACAAGCGTGCGTCTGTCTGTTAAAGGATTACATCGGTGACAGCATCCAAGTAGGCATGTCAGACAGTCCGTATATGTAATGGCAGGAAAAAGAGGCAATTTGGAGGCCCCTGTACAAACTGGCTCTATTTTACCTGAGTTGCCCCCCCTCCAGTGTGTACTCCGAAAGAGTGTTTAGTGCAGCCGGGAACCTTGTCAGCAAAAGGCGTAGGAGGTTGCTTCCACAAAATGTGGAGAAGATGATGTTCATAAAAATGAATTATCAACTCTTCCAGGGAGACCAGCTTCCATAACGTACAGAGGGACCTGTGGTGGTGGATTCCAGCGGGGACGAATTAATACTTTGTGAGGATGAGGATGTACACAACACTGAAGAGGGTGAGGAATCGGTGAATGAGGAGGAAGAGGACGACATCTTGCCTTTGTAGAGCCAGTTTGTGCAGGGACAGATTAATTGCCAGCTTGTTTTGTGGGGTCCAAACAAACCAATCGTTTCAGCCACAGTCGTGTGGAAGACCCTGGCGCTGAAATGATTGGGTTGTTAAAGTGTGCATGTCCTGTTTATACAACATAATGGTGGGTGCGAGGGCCCAAGGACAATTCCATCTTTCACCTCTTTTTTTTCTTTGCATTATGTACTGTTTGGGGCCTAGTTTTTCAAACTGCCATCCTGTCTGCCACTGCAGTGTTACTCCTAGATGGGCCACATGTTTGTGCCGCCCACTCGTGTCGCTTAGCATAGTCATCCAGCTACTTCAGTGCAACCTTTTGGAAATAAAAAAACTAGTGTGAGGTGTTCAGAATAGACTGGAAATGAGTGGAAATTAAGGTTATTGAGGTTAATAATAGCATAGGAGCAGAAAACCCCACAAATTCTGTGAATTTAGCTGTTTTTATGCTTTTTTTCAAAAAAATACAGATCCAAAACACAAAACCCAGAACCCAAAACACGGAAGGTTGGTTTTTGCAAAACCAATCCAGATCCAAAACACGAAGGAAGATCCAGATCCAAAACCAAAACACAAAACACGAAAAGTGGCCGGTGCACACCCCTAGTATGTACCGTATTGACAGACCTACCGCCTAGTCAATTGAAAACACTGCACTGCACATTGAGCATAACACTGTTTCATTGTCATGCTCTTTAAATTTCATAACAAAATAAAGTCATTACCCAATTTATCAGTTATCTGACATTTTCTCTTTGGTGGTGGCATTCTTAAATTAGAACTATGAGCTTATATGCAAAATAGTATTTAATATAAATTATGGGAAGCAGTCATTTGAGTCAAAAGATCCAAGACCAAGTTCAAATACAAAAAAAAAAAAACAGTCACAGCCTATATGCTCTATGGACCTGATTCAGAGCCGGACGCTATTTGTGCTCGCTCGTTCAGAAAAAGGGGCCGGATATTTTAATAGAGCGCTCGCTCTTTGCGGTCTGTTGACGCCTCTATGTCTGAGCGAGCGAACGAAATATGCGATCGCTATTTTGTAAAGATGCCCTCTGGCCGTTCGCATCATACGTCATCTCCTCTATTTATTAGATTAATCGAGTACATCGAAAGGCGTCTGAACTGCTCGCAGTGCTTGTGGTTGGATTTTCCTACCGCAATCATGCGAACAGTTCAGGCTAAGAGACAACCAAGTGACGTGGCCGATGATGCTGCTTTGTTAATTATGTATACGCTTAAAACGCCCGTTTTGAATGTTTGGCACGCCTGCGTTTGGATCTCCACTCCCGTTTTCAAGCACCTTCCCCTGTTACCACCCACAAACGCCTCATTCTGTCTCTCAAATTAGCAGGCCCTCGCTGTTTTGCGAGTGCACAATATCCGACCGCAATGACTGGCTGGCGCATGCGCATTACGACCCATACGCATGCGCAGATGTTCGAACATCGTTCGGAGCGAACGAGCGGCCGCTTACGAGCGGCTCTGAATCAGGCCCTGTCTGTCTGTCTATCTATGCACTCTGGGCCTGATTCAGAGCCGGACGCTCTTTAAGAGTGCTCGCTCTGAATCAGGGTGTTTTTTTTTTTGTTGCGGCCTCCAGGCCGCTCGCTAAGCTGTGGGTCGTCGTGACCATCGCGACCATCGAGGCTTGCGACGAGACCCTTGTGGTAGGGTCTCTTCCGTCACAAGCCCCACTGAGCTTCCTGCTCTAACTGAGCAGGAAGCTCTCCACTGACATCACTGGTGATGTCAGTGGTGCCTCCCACAAATGGCAGGCGCTCCTTCGGGAACGCCTCAGTTTGTGTAGCCACCCCCCTGCCCGCCTACAAAACGGGGCGAGCTGTTGATGAACATCGACAGCCTCCCCTTTTGTAGTGAGTCCCTGAGCGAGAGAATTTCTCTCTCGCTACGGGGCTCGCGCCGCGCATGTGCAGTACCCCACCATCGACCCGCTTGTGAGCACTATGCGGGTCTGAATCAGGCTCTCTGTCTTATCTATGCTCTCTGTCTATCTATGCTTTACCTATCTATCTATGCTCTCTGTCTATCATTGCTCTCTATCCATATACATTTCCAGATCTTAGATAGAACGGTCACACATGGTGAGCTCTCCACTAGGGGACCAGCATCTCCCATGGACTGGGCCCCCGAGATCATCTGGAGTCGCCTGGTTGGCTGCTCTCACTCATCTACCACATTCACCCATCTACCACGACCAGGGGCGCCGAGAGGGGGGGGAGCGGGTACAGATTACCCGGACCTGGGCTTCCTGAAGGTCCGGTATGGGCCTGGTTCCGACGCTGCCCCCCGCCCTCCATCACAGAAGCCCAGCACACAGCGTGTCCTGAGCTGCAGAGGGAGACTGCTCATGCAGCAGTCTCCTATGCTTGTGGGGGCGAGCGATCACAATGATCGTGCCCCCCCTGGCTTTGCGGCGTTGAAAATATATATTTTTTCCCCAAAGGGGGTTTGACCAAGCCTTCCGCGATTAGGCAACGCTCCCTGTTACCCGGGTCCGCCGTGGCTCTTGGCAGGCCTGACCGTGACCTACAGTGCTGTGCAGTGCTAATGGCTTTCCACACTTTGTGGTCGCCTCTTTGCACGTGACGGCTGGTGGCAACATGGAGCAAAGACACATTGTCTTCTGGAAAATACCACCAAGCTTAGGCCCCCTAATCAGATCCCCACAGCCAACCAGAATGCAAGAGAAGCGCCTCCTCATGCCTGCCAGGGGAACTTGCTTTCTCCCATAGATGTGAAATCCCCCAACCTGGTCTCGGCATGGCCACAAGTGCGGCACACAGTGCTCGTGGCCTACTCTTCCAGCTGCAGCCACGGCCTTGTGTTGCTGGCCACTGTTGACTGACTCCTGTGTTTACCAGAGACACCTTCCATCAGCACTCAGCCTCCACAAATACCCTGTGGCCTCTTCTTACCTCTGCCTTAGAACACAGGGACCAGGCCTACCCCCTCCAGGTGAGAACATGAGGACTACCCCGGTGCCTGCCCCTCAATGTGAGCAGGAAGCTGAGAGGGGAGAATCACCAGAATGGTCCTCTGAGGAAGGGGAAGAACACCGAGACCCTAGCCTCAGCAGAGACATTTCTAGAGGGATCCCCCCATTTCTTACACCTGCACGTACCATTCCCATGAGACCAATACATTTTATATCATTTTAAGCTCTGTCTGTCTATTACATGCTAATGTGTTTTCACCATTGTACTCTCTCCTTACTCCCACATCATGGTCTCCACTTCAACTGTTCTTTTTCTTTCTTTCTCTGTAATATTCCACTGCATTTTGCACTTCTGTGAGTTGCTTGTCCTGCCCAATGTAACCTATGTACAGTAGTGAACCATAGATAGCTGTCTCACCTGATACGATGAAGTGCAGGAAGAACAACCCACTGAGGTGTTGATGCAGGGGTATCTTGTTCGCTCTCTGTTCATTTTATCCTTTTATCCTTGCATGTCTCATTTCATGTGTTGCTTATTTACACATTGCAACCAATGTAGTGCGTGCAACAGGGCTGCCTCACCTGGTGCTCGGTGTAGAATGGAAACTACATGGTTCTGATGAACTTGCAAAGATCTCGCCTACTACTTCAATCTCTCCCATTATATGTCATTGATTCCAGTCATTACCTATTCTGCCCAGTGTAATCTATGTAGTGCGCCTAACATGGTTGCCTCTCCTGGATCCTCTATAGGTAGGATGAATAATCCTGCAATTGATAACCCAAAATGGCTGCCATGCCTCTTGACTTATCTACATGGCCTCCCCTGCTTTTCATGCAAATTCAAACCTCCTAAATATTTCATCGTTTCTATTTTGATTTGAAAAATGTAAACCTCTGTATCATGTGCTTACCACCTGTTAAGCGCCTTGAGTCCTATTGGAAAAAGAGTTCTATATAAATAAAATTATTATTAGAAAATGAAGGTTGCCTAAACATGAATGAAATAAGAATCCTGGGATTTTTGCTGATTGGCTGTCTTGACAGCCTTGTTACTAGGCAGATTAAATGGGTTAAGGGGGTCAGGTGGTTATGAGCTGGCCAATGATTGCATTTGTGGGTGTTCCTACAATAAAGGTATGAAAGAGGTGAAGTGCAAAGTATCTGCCTCTTTGGTGATTCTGGAGCCCACCCTCCCGCCCAAAACTTTGCTGTTTGTATTTTGTTGTGTTGTTTTTTCCTATTTAGGGAAGGCGCAGCATGGCGGGAGAACGCTGCATCTCAGTGGCTTTATTGTGGAGCAAAAGAGCGTTGTGGGGGCGCTGCACTTCGATGTAACATGACGAGTCTGTCCTTCTCGTACGAGGGGACCCGAGCGCTTTTGTACGGAAGCGCTCGGAGTAGGCTGGCCCAGGAGGGAGGCGAGACCTTCACAGCGTAAGTGCGTCTTTAGGGGGAATGTTTTAGTCGTTCCCCGTCTGTGTCAGTTTGAAAGCTAGAACTGAGTATGCAGCGTCTCCTAGCCACCATGGTTAGGTGAATTCATTAATTATTTAATTCGGAAATAAAAGCTGTGACCTTTTATCCAAGCTGTTATGGTGTCCGTCTCTTTATTTATTAGATAAATTAAGTGCTAAGTAAGGTTGTTGAGATATTTGATTAGCAATAAGCCAATGGAGGTCTTATATTTTCTATGCTCTCTACCTATCAATGCACTCTGTCTGCAGTATCTATAATCTCTACCTGTCTATGCTGTCTGTATATCTATGCAGTCTGTCTACAGTATCTATACTCTGTTCCAGAGGCGTCACTAGTGTTGGTGTCACCCGGTGCTATAACTCATGGTGACACCCCCCCCCACCAAAAAAAATAAATAAAATTGATCCGCAAACTCTCCCCAAATACCAGTCCAGCAGACACATTTACACAATGCCCCCAGTAGTGGTGTCCCGTATGTAGTGCCCACAGTAGTGGTGCCCCTTATGCAGTGCCCCTATGCAATGTCCCCAGTGGTAATGCCCCCTAATAGTGCCCCCAGCGGTAGTGGTAATGCCCCTTATAGTAGTGTCCTCTATAGTATTAGTGCCCCCTATAGTAGTGACCCCAGTATTAATGCCCTTAGTAGAAATGCCCCTAGTAGTAATGCCCCCATTAGTAGTGCCCCTAGTAGTAATGCCTTCAGTAGTAATGCCTCCTGTAGTAGTGCCATCAAAAGTAATGCTCCCTGTAGTAGTGCCCCCATTAGTAATGCCCCCTAATAGTGCCCACAATGGCAGCGGTAATGCCCCCTATAATATTACCCCCAGAAGTAATGACCCCTATTGTATTGCATAGAGTGTAACAGTGACTGCCAGATAATGCAGAGAGCGTCATGGTAACCGCCAGATAATGCAGAGAGCGTCATGGTAACCGCCAGATAATGCATAGAGCGTCATGGTAACCGCCGGATAATGCAGAGAGCATCGTAGTAACCGCCAAATAATACAGAGAGCATCGTAGTAACCGCCAGATAATACAGAGAGCATCGTAGTAACCGCCAGATAATACAGAGGGCATCGTAGTAACCGCCAGATAATGCAGAGAGCGTCATGGTAACCGCCAGATAATACAGAGAGCATTGTAGTAACCGCCAGATAATACAGAGAGCATTGTAGTAACCGCCAAATAATTCAGAGAGCATTGTAGTAACCGCCAGATAATACAGAGAGCATTGTAGTAACCGCCAAATAATTCAGAGAGCATTGTAGTAACCGCCAGATAATACAGAGAGCATCGTAGTAACCGCCAGATAATAAAGAGAGCATCGTAGTAACCGCCAGATAATACAGAGAGCATCGTAGTAACCGCCAGAAAATACAGAGAGCATTGTAGTAACCGCCAGATAATACAGAGAGCATCGTAGTAACCGCCAGATAATACAGAGAGCATCGTAGTAACCGCCAGATAATACAGAGAGCATCGTAGTAACCGCCAGATAATACAGAGAGCATCGTAGTAACCGCCAGATTATACAGAGAGCATCGTAGTAACCGCCTGATAATACAGAGAGCATCGTAGTAACCGCCAGATAATACAGAGAGCATCATAGTAACCGCCAGATAATACAGAGAGCATCGTAGTAACCGCCAGATAATACAGAGGGCATCGTAGTAACCGCCAGATAATGCAGAGAGCGTCATGGTAACCGCCAGATAATACAGAGAGCGTCGTAGTAACCGCCAGATTATTCAGAGAGCATTGTAGTAACCACCAGATAATACAGAGAGCATCGTAGTAACCGCCAGATAATACAGAGAGCATCGTAGTAACCGCCAGATAATACAGAGAGCATCGTAGTAACCGCCAGATAATACAGAGAGCATTGTAGTAGCCGCCAAATAATACAGAGAGCATTGTAGTAACCGCCAGATAATACAGAGAGCATTGTAGTAACCGCCAGATAATACAGAGAGCATCGTAGTAACCGCCAGATAATATAGAGAGCATCGTAGTAACCGCCAGATAATACAGAGAGCATTGTAGTAACTGCCAGATAATACAGAGAGCATCGCAGTAACCGCCAGATAATGCAGAGAGCATCGTAGTAACCGCCAGATAATGCAGAGACCATCATTGACCCACATATAACCCATAACATGAATACACCCCTTATACACACAGAAACACAATGAGTATACCCATGCACATACATTAATACACCATCCCCAGCATAGACACTCTCTCCTCACTGAATTAGTTACTTCCCACATTACACCTACTGTATACATTAGACCATAGTCACTGTGCTGGCTGCTCGCTGTCTCCCAGCTCCTTCTCATCCTCTCTGACTGGGAGGTCAGAGGGTCACGCTGGGAAGAAGCAGGGACAGTGTACAAACTACTTGTCAGTATTCAAGTGTAATCAACAGTATTTGAATTAGGGGTGAGCGGGTTTGGATTTCTGAAATCCGAACCCCCCCGAGCCCCCCCGATCCGAGTCCGATCCGAATCAGGCTCGACTTTTCCCGCCTGACTCGGATCTGAAATCGAGGCAAAACGTCATCATCCCGCCTTCCGAGTCTCGCGGGTTTTGGATCCTATATAAGGTACCCGCGTCGGCGCCATTTTCTCACTCGGCTGTGGACAGTGAAGAGGGAGGGTGGGAGTTAGGGCTGTGTAGTGTAGTGTAGTGTAGTGCTGCTGTTGTCCACTACTTCAAAGTCCATAGGGGCTGGCTGTGTTGTGCTGTGCTGCTGTTGTTAATAGGGGCTGTGTCCACTACTTCAAAGTCCATAGGGGCTGGCTGGACTGTGTTGTGCAGTCAGTTCTCCATAGGGGCTGTGTCCACTCCAAAGTCCTGTGCAGTGTCCCAGTCCTAAAGGAGTGCTGTAGTGTTGTCCAGGGGGTGCTCTGTCCATCAGGGGTGCTCCCCCCAAGTGCTAAAAAAATAATATATTTTCTGTGTTTGTGAATTGTGTGCGCAGTAGCCGCACGTGCATCAACAAAGTAGTGCCAAGCGTGCGCCTGTGTCATAAGTAAAGGGCCGGCTGGCTTGACCGTTAAAGGGTGCTGTAACCCCCGAAAGTACACTCCAGTTCAAACCAAAAAAAAATTATTTTCTGTGTTTGTGAATTGTGTGCGCAGTAGCCGCACGTGCATCAACAAAGTAGTGCCAAGCGTGCGCCTGTGTCATAAGTAAAGGGCCGGCTGGCTTGACCGTTAAGGGTGCTGTAACCCCCGAAAGTACACTCCAGTCCAAACCAAAAAAAAAATTATTTTCTGTGTTTGTGAATTGTGTGCGCAGTAGCCGCACGTGCATCAACAAAGTAGTGCCAAGCGTGCGCCTGTGTCATAAGTAAAGGGCCGGCTGGCTTGACCGTTAAGGGTGCTGTAACCCCTGAAAGTACACTCCAGTCCAAACCAAAAAAAAAATTATTTTCTGTGTTTGTGAATTGTGTGCGCAGTAGCCGCACGTGCATCAACAAAGTAGTGCCAAGCGTGCGCCTGTGTCATAAGTAAAGGGCCGGCTGGCTTGACCGTTAAGGGTGCTGTAACCCCTGAAAGTACACTCCAGTCCAAACCAAAAAAAAAATAATATATTTTCTGTGTTTGTGAATTGTGTGCGCAGTAGCCGCACGTGCATCAACAAAGTAGTGCCAAGCGTGCGCCTGTGTCATAAGTAAAGGGCCGGCTGGCTTGACCGTTAAGGGTGCTGTAACCCCCGAAAGTACACTTCAGTCCAAACCAAAAAAAAAATAATTTTCTGTGTTTGTGAATTGTGTGCGCAGTAGCCGCACGTGCATCAACAAAGTAGTGCCAAGCGTGCGCCTGTGTCATAAGTAAAGAGCCGGCTGGCTTGACCGTTAAAGGGTGCTGTAACCCCGAAAGTACACTCCAGTCCAAACCAAAAAAAAAATTATTTTCTGTGTTTGTGAATTGTGTGCGCAGTAGCCGCACGTGCATCAACAAAGTAGTGCCAAGCGTGCGCCTGTGTCATAAGTAAAGGGCCGGCTGGCTTGACCGTTAAGGGTGCTGTAACCCCCGAAAGTACACTCCAGTCCAAACCAAAAAAAAAATTATTTTCTGTGTTTGTGAATTGTGTGCGCAGTAGCCGCACGTGCATCAACAAAGTAGTGCCAAGCGTGCGCCTGTGTCATAAGTAAAGGGCCGGCTGGCTTGACCGTTAAGGGTGCTGTAACCCCCGAAAGTACACTCCAGTCCAAACAAAAAAAAAAATTATTTTCTGTGTTTGTGAATTGTGTGCGCAGTAGCCGCACGTGCATCAACAAAGTAGTGCCAAGCGTGCGCCTGTGTCATAAGTAAAGGGCCGGCTGGCTTGACCGTTAAAGGGTGCTGTAACCCCCAAAGTACACTCCAGTCCAAACCAAAAAAAAAATTATTTTCTGTGTTTGTGAATTGTGTGCGCAGTAGCCGCACGTGCATCAACAAAGTAGTGCCAAGCGTGCGCCTGTGTCATAAGTAAAGGGCCGGCTGGCTTGACCGTTAAGGGTGCTGTAACCCCCGAAAGTACACTCCAGTCCAAACCAAAAAAAAAATTATTTTCTGTGTTTGTGAATTGTGTGCGCAGTAGCCGCACGTGCATCAACAAAGTAGTGCCAAGCGTGCGCCTGTGTCATAAGTAAAGGGCCGGCTGGCTTGACCGTTAAGGGTGCTGTAACCCCCGAAAGTACACTCCAGTCCAAACAAAAAAAAAAATTATTTTCTGTGTTTGTGAATTGTGTGCGCAGTAGCCGCACGTGCATCAACAAAGTAGTGCCAAGCGTGCGCCTGTGTCATAAGTAAAGGGCCGGCTGGCTTGACCGTTAAGGGTGCTGTAACCCCCGAAAGTACACTCCAGTCCAAACCTAAAAAAAAAATATTTTCTGTGTTTGTGAATTGTGTGCGCAGTAGCCGCACGTGCATCAACAAAGTAGTGCCAAGCGTGCGCCTGTGTCATAAGTAAAGGGCCGGCTGGCTTGACCGTTAAAGGGTGCTGTAACCCCCGAAAGTACACTCCAGTCCAAACCAAAAAAAAATTATTTTCTGTGTTTGTGAATTGTGTGCGCAGTAGCCGCACGTGCATCAACAAAGTAGTGCCAAGTGTGCGCCTGTGTCCCATAAGTAAAGAGCCGGCTGGCTCATTTCTTAAAGGGTGGTGTAACCCACAAAGTGCACTACTCTCCAGCCAAAATAAAATAATATTTTCTGTGTTTGTGTGCGCTTTAGCCGCACGTATATATATCAATATAACATAAATGGAGGACCAAACTTTCTCCGATAAAAATAAAATAGGGAAAGATCAAGAACCTCTTCCTCCTAGTGCTGTTGCTGCTGCTGGGAGTTGTTCATCATCCCAGAGAGGAATTAGGAACATCAATACTTTTACTAAACAATTGACCCTCCAACAGTCCCTAGCGATGAGGATGAAGTACGACAGCAGTCATCCTGAAGCAAAACGTATAACTGAGGCCTTGACTGCTATGTTGGTGTTAGACGTGCGTCCGGTATCCGACATTAGTGCAGTGGGATTTAGACAATTGATGGAGGTAGTGTGTCCTCGGTTCCAAATCCCGTCTAGATTCCACCTGCATCCTCAAAGCAGCAGCGACAAGCGTGCGTCTGTCTGTTAAAGGGTGGTGACACCCTCAAAGTGTGCTACACAAACAATAAAAATATTGTTCTTTTTTTTTCTGTCTTTGTGAATTGTGTGGGCTGTAGCCGAACCTGCATCCTTAAAGCAGCAGCGACAAGCGTGCGTCTGTCTGTTAAAGGGTGGTGACACCCTCAAAGTGTGCTACACAAACAATTAAAATATTGTTCTTTTTTCTGTCTTTGTGAATTGTGTGGGCTGTAGCCGCACCTGCATCCTTAAAGCAGCAGCGACAAGCGTGCGTCTGTCTGTTAAAGGGTGGTGACACCCTCAAAGTGTGCTACACAAACAATTAAAATATTGTTCTTTTTTCTGTCTTTGTGAATTGTGTGGGCTGTAGCTGCACCTGCATCCTTAAAGCAGCAGCGACAAGCGTGCGTCTGTCTGTTAAAGGGTGGTGACACCCTCAAAGTGTGCGACACAAACAATTAAAATATTGTTCTTTTTTCTGTCTTTGTGAATTGTGTGGGCTGTAGCCGCACCTGCATCCTTAAAGCAGCAGCGACAAGCGTGCGTCTGTCTGTTAAAGGGTGGTGACACCCTCAAAGTGTGCTACACAAACAATTAAAATATTGTTCTTTTTTCTGTCTTTGTGAATTGTGTGGGCTGTAGCCGCACCTGCATCCTTAAAGCAGCAGCGACAAGCGTGCGTCTGTCTGTTAAAGGGTGGTGACACCCTCAAAGTGTGCTACACAAACAATTAAAATATTGTTCTTTTTTTTTTGGTCTTTGTGAAATGTGTGGGCTGTAGCCGCACCTGCATCCTTAAAGCAGCAGCGACAAGCGTGCGTCTGTCTGTTAAAGGGTGGTGACACCCTCAAAGTGTTCTACACAAACAATTAAAATATTGTTCTTTTTTTTTTGGTCTTTGTGAAATGTGTGGGCTGTAGCCGCACCTGCATCCTTAAAGCAGCAGCGACAAGCGTGCGTCTGTCTGTTAAAGGGTGGTGTAACTCTCAAAGTGTTCCAAAAAATAAAAAACTATTTTTTTAATGTGTTTGTGACTTCTGTGCGATGTAGCCACACTTGCATCCTCAAAGCAGCAGCGACAAGCGTGCGTCTGTCTGTTAAAGGGTGGTGACACCCTCAAAGTGTGCTACACAAACAATTAAAATATTGTTCTTTTTTTTTTGGTCTTTGTGAAATGTGTGGGCTGTAGCCACACCTGCATCCTTAAAGCAGCAGCGACAAGCGTGCGTCTGTCTGTTAAAGGGTGGTGACACCCTCAAAGTGTGCTACACAAACAATTAAAATATTGTTCTTTTTTCTGTCTTTGTGAATTGTGTGGGCTGTAGCCGCACCTGCATCCTTAAAGCAGCAGCGACAAGCGTGCGTCTGTCTGTTAAAGGGTGGTGACACCCTCAAAGTGTGCTACACAAACAATTAAAATATTGTTCTTTTTTCTGTCTTTGTGAATTGTGTGGGCTGTAGCCGCACCTGCATCCTTAAAGCAGCAGCGACAAGCGTGCGTCTGTCTGTTAAAGGGTGGTGACACCCTCAAAGTGTGCTACACAAACAATTCAAATATTGTTCTTTTTTTTTTGGTCTTTGTGAAATGTGTGGGCTGTAGCCGCACCTGCATCCTTAAAGCAGCAGCGACAAGCGTGCGTCTGTCTGTTAAAGGGTGGTGACACCCTCAAAGTGTTCTACACAAACAATTAAAATATTGTTCTTTTTTTTTCGGTCTTTGTGAAATGTGTGGGCTGTAGCCGCACCTGCATCCTTAAAGCAGCAGCGACAAGCGTGCGTCTGTCTGTTAAAGGGTGGTGTAACCCTCAAAGTGTGCTCCACAAACAATAAAAATATTCTTTTTTTTTTTCTGTCTTTGTGAATTGTGTGGGCTGTAGCCGCACTTGAATCCTCAAAGCAGCAGCGACAAGCGTGCGTCTGTCTGTTAAAGGATTACATCGGTGACAGCATCCAAGTAGGCATGTCAGACAGTCCGTACCTGTACTGGCAGGAAAAAGAAGCAATTTGGAGGTCCCTGTACAAACTGGCTCTATTTTACCTGAGTTGCCCCCCCTCCAGTGTGTACTCCGAAAGAGTGTTTAGTGCAGCCGGGAACCTTGTCAGCGAAAGGCGTAGGAGGTTGCTTCCACAAAATGTGGAGAAGATGATGTTCATAAAATGAATTATCAACTCTTCCAGGGAGACCAGCCTCCAGAACGTACAGAGGGACCTGTGGTTCCAGCAGGGATGAATTAATACTCTGTGAGGATGAGGATGTACACACTGAAGAGGGTGAGGAATCGGTGGATGAGGAGGATGAGGATGACATCTTGCCTCCGTAGAGCCAGTTTGTGCAGGGACACATTAATTGCCAGCTTGTTTTGTGGGGGCCCAAACGAACCAATCATTTCAGCCACAGTTGTGTGGCAGACCCTGGCGCTGAAATGATTGATTTGTTAAAGTGTGCATGTCCTGTTTATACAACATAAGGGTGGGTGGGAGGGCCCAAGGACAATTCCATCTTGCACTTCTTTTTTTTCTTTGCATTATGTACAGTTTGGGGCCTAGTTTTTCTAACTGCCATCCTGTCTGCCACTGCAGTGTCACTCCTAGATGGGTCACGTGTTTGTGCCGCCCACTCGTGTCGCTTAGCATAGTCATCCAGCTACCTCGGTGCAACCTTTTGGACATGAAAACACTATTGTGAGGTGTGAGGTGTTCAGAATAGACTGGAAATGAGTGGAAATTAAGGTTATTGAGGTTAATAATAGCATAGGAGCAGAGAAACCAACAAATTCTGTGATTTTAGCTGTTTTTATGCTTTTTAAAAAAAAAATACAGATCCAAAACACAAAACCCAGAACCCAAAACACGGAAGGGTGGTTTTGGCAAAACCAATCCAGATCCAAAACACGAAGAAAGATCCAGATCCAAAACCAAAACACAAAACACGAAAAGTGGCCGGTGCACACCCCTAATTTGAATACACTTGTAAACTGGCAAATGTTTTGTAGACTGTCCCTGCCTGCTCCCAGCGTGACGATCTGTAAGGCAGGGAGTGAGCTGATTCATTGAAGAGAGGAGGAGCAGGAGCTCAGCTGCCATGATCCACCCCGGCGGCGGCTTCAGTCAGGCTGATCGTCTTTACACTGACAGCAGGTAATCAGCCCTGTGCCTCTAGCACTCCCCCCCCACATGTAGGGGAGTGTATGAAGAGCACAGCCGCACTTGCCACTTACTGTATAGTAGGCTGCCGCTGGCTGTCTCAGTGTGACAGGCGCAGCGGCAGCCGGCAGAATTTAAAGCTGTCTCAGCAGCTGCTGCAGGGAGAGCGCCTCTCCAGCCTGGCGTCTCCCTGCAGTGCAGGCTCTGCTGAGCGGGGGGCGGGGATGAGTCAGATTTTGGTGTCACCCCCTTGGAGGGTGACACTCGGTGCAGCCCGCACCCACCGCACCCCCCTTGTGACGCCACTGCTCTCTTCCAAGCTTGTAGGTCACATTGTCTGGAAGATGCCTGTTTGTGTAGGAATATTAACAAGGTCAACATCTTACAACAGTGGTTCAACCAGACTCATTCCCCCTCTGCTTGGAAATTGGTCTTTGAGATTAGCATTCCATTAACTCTGGTTCCTCGAGTAGGGCTAAAAGAATCTTTATGTTACCGTAGCTCAGGTTTACTGTCTCTGTATTAAAGGTACAGTATTCTGGTTAACTTGAAAACAGTCTCTAAACCAATCTCTTGTCTATTTGTTTTGATGCTTGTTTTTAATTCCTCCAGCCAAGCCTCAAATGTGTATTGAGTATTTACCTTCCTAAAGTGGACAGGTACAACTCAGCAGGTAAGTTAGAACCCCGCCACCTCCCCCTTAAAGAGAACCCTGTCTTTATTTTATAGCTGTTTTTACATTAAGGGGTATATTTACTAAAGTTGGTACGATTTGGCTGCTCTATTGTACCCTGCAGAGCGCGCACCCGTGGGGTCGTACAGCGCACCCCCAGATATTACTGCAGGTTCAGTTGATCTGGGGATGCTATGTGCGATCCCATGCAGCACTATGCAGGTGGGGGAGGGTGAGCCGACATATCGGGCAGTCGGCCACCCGATCGCACCATGTGTGGGGACCACCCAATATGTCAAACATCGGATCCCCCATCGTGTTGCCCTGACCCCTGCCCCTTAAATAGAACCTTGCCTTTATTTTATGGCTGTTTTTACTTTAAGGGGTATATTTACTAAAGTGCAGGTTTTTTGAGGTGGAGTTGTTGCCCATAGCAACCAATCAGATTCTAGCTATTAGAAAGTGCTAGATAAATGACAAGTAGAATCTGATTTGTAGCTATGGGCAACAACTTCACTTCTAAAAACCCATACATTAGTAAATATACCCCTATAGCTGGCCATAAACGGTGCGATATGCACCGTGCGACGCGATGGGGGAGCTGACGTCCAACATATCGGGCGGTCCCCACACACGGTGCGATCGAGTGCCGACCGCCCGATATGCAGGCTCCCCCACCAGCTTAGCGCTGCATGGGATTGCACATCTCATCCCCAGATCGACTGAACCTGCAGTAAGATCTGGAGGTGTAATGTACGACCCCACAGGTGCGCGCTCTGTCCGATATCATGCCCATACACGGTACGATAGAACAGCCAAATTGTACCAATCCTTCGGATCGGCTGCTTTATCGCACCATGTATGGGCACCTTAAGTGTCAGATATGCCTCCTGGTTGAACATATGCCTAACATATTACCATTACATTAATCATCACACAGAAATGGTTTAAAATTTTATTAAACTGGATCCACTCTTCCTCCAAAGGTCAGAGACCGGCTTAATCATAGACCAGGGTACAGTATATGGTGACATACATCTCAGGTTTTGTTCTGCAATGATATTACTTAATACTTTCCAGGGGTTTATAATCACATGCAGGTTTCAATATGCGGCAACCAAATTTGATGAAGATTGTAAAATATATCAACAACTTGTATCCTCCAAAGTGATTTACTCTCTTAAACTAGGAATTGTAAACTGAGGATAATCTGTACTGGTATTATACTGCCTCAGTCTATTGTCAGGCTATTCAGGTGTACCAGTATATGGTGCAATGTTCAAGAAACTACAGACATGATCCCAGGTTACTAGTGTGATCAACTCTCTTCTGCAGGACCACTTGGGTTGAACAGCTCCGCTCAGCTCCATACCTGTCTTTTCTGCCATGTTCAGGAGCTATAGCCACTGTCTCTGCCTCTGACGCTGCCTGAGGGGAACGATATTCTGCCTTGTTCCACCTCTCCAGCCTGGGCTGATGTAACACGAAATCAGAAACTCAGGCGATTAACCTATTTGGGCAATCAGTTATAATTAGATAACTGTCAGCAGCCACTATACAAGCTGGGAAATACTGGAAACCCCAACACAAAATATATATAAACAATCTAAAAGGATAGAGCGCTATTCAGTTAGCTAATTTATTTAAAACAGAAACATACATATCATAAAATAGGACACTTAAAAAGGTTCCCTAACGGATAATATAGCACTATGCAATATAACTGCACCTAAATACACATTTTTGTTTAATAAGCAGTATCAAAATAGATAATTTATAGTCAAAGGATTTTCAACTGTAGCTCAGCAGATTAGTATCATTCCGCTGCTAGCATCACGTGCAACACAAGCAAACAAGTTAGATTTATCTAATCAGTAATAATGGTTGTATTCAGGTATCACTCCAGATACTAGTCACCCATTAGTTGAAAAATGAAAAGGGTGTATTAGTAATAATACAGTTTGTTCGTTAGTGAGCAGTCTCTACCAATGGTTAATACATAATATGGTAGCAAGGAAGCTGTATGTACAGTGAAGCAAGCTGTATTAAGCAGACTGAAAGGTATAAGTCAAACAAGCCAGCAGTATACACAGACAGTGTTTAGGGAGAGTATGGGCAGAAAAAAAAGGCATGCATGCATTAGAAAGCGCCACTATACTGTTACTCAATCCCCTTTGGGCTTACCCCACTTGAGTTTTTCAATTCCAAATATTCTGCTCTGGGAACCTCTGTTATCTCAGAATGGAGAGCAGATCTGATCCGCAAAGGGATTCCAAAATATTTCCGCGTGTCTTGGGATCCACGCTTTTCAGCTGCTGTCATGAATCCTCACTGTAGAAAGGCACTCTCATTCAACGCGTTTCTCCGCCTTAGTAGCCCATCGGCGGCTTCATCAGGAAGGGGCGCCGAGAGAAGGTGGAAGCGGGTACAAATTACCCAGGCCCGAGCTTGCTGGAGGGGCCCGGTGGGGGCCAGGTCTGGCACCGCTCCCCCCCCTCTTTCATCACAGCAGCCCAGAACACACCAGAGTAATGGAACATTTCAGTTAAGCATTTTTACGGCAATTGCCTATACACTGCATAATCAGGTGTTTCTTGGTTTGGGTATGTTGGTGCGGTACTGTAGTAATTGGACCCTCTATATTGGCCATATGGTTGTTCTGGGTAGGCTGGGGCCTGAGGTATATGTTGTGTCTGAGGTATATGCTGTGTCTGAGGTATATACTGTGTCTGGTTCCCTAAAGCACGACCAAACATACATTCAAATAACAAGATTTGTTTGTCCTCCATTTCCAGAGGCTGCGACATTAAGGCTGATGCATCTGCCTTTCAGATTCCAGAAATCTCTCCATTTGAGCATCCTCCTGCACCTGCATGTCAGAGTCTAGTTGACAGAGATGCTCGACAATTACAGTTGTCATGGCGCTTGCAGCTTGCTCTAATTTGTTTGACTTTTTCTTCCGTGGCGGTACATTGTAGACTGCAAGGAGGAGAAACCAAAAAGAAAAACAAATGACAGTAAGCAGTAAGTGTATATAAATATAGCAGTTGTGTTTGCGGACATGTGCTTGTGGTCTTCCCTCGCCTGTACGCTAGCAACACTCTGCAACAGCTACTTTTTGTATTTTAGTGAACTTAATGTGTGTGATGGGCATTTTCATGTGCTTTTAATATATCATACTTATGTACTTATGTATTTATTGAACTTGTACTAAGGCTAGTTTTTAAATATTTATTAGCACTTTGCACATTGTGAGATACACCTGTTGCACCTACCTAGACATAAAAGGTCATTGCTAGAGCTCCTTGAAAATACGCACAGGCTCAGCAGTCTATAACATGTCTGTTTGTATGTTATATTTAATAAATTATTATATATATATTTTTTACACATATGCTCTTATATGATTTATGAAGCACCTTGATGATACACTTGTGTCTTGTAACACATATTAGTTTGTATTATATACGGCAGTCGCTAAAGACCTTGTACACCAACACAAACTGCACTAAGGGGCAATCCCAAATGCCCTATTATATTTGGTCCAGCTGACACCCTTGACATATAGGTAGAACACAATTATATTCACCTCCTAACTAGTATCCTTATCTAAGTTGGTGCCGGTACCTCTTTTTGTATCTGTTATATATAACAGCTTCATAAAGGGGGTAAGGTGAATTTAGGGGCTCTTCACGGAGATTGCTACTGTTTCAGGGAGTCTCCCTGACAATCAGGGAGCGCTGGCAAGTATGAAATAGGGTTTTCAATAAGATGTATGTCACTGGTTCCCAAACTGCGTCCCCAAGGCAGCCTAACAGACCAGGTTTATGGGTGTAAAGTCTTATGTAACCTTGGGCCTGATTCAGACCCACTCGCGAGCAGCTGTCCGCTCGCAAGTGGGTCGATGTTCTGCACTGAGCATGCGCACGACGGAGGGAGCTCCGTCGTGCACATGCGCCAGACGTGACGAGCGAAGGAAAGTCCTTCGCTCGTTGTGTCTGATGAAAGGGGGCGTGCTGTCGATGTTGATTGACAGCACGCCCCCTTTGGTGGGCGTGCTGGGGGCGTGCCTCCCTGACGGGGGCGTTCCTAAGGGAATGCCTACCGTCAGAAGCCGGTCCACTGACATCACTAGTGATGTCAGTGGGAGTGATTTTGGCTCTGATAGAGCCAAAATCACTCCGGGCCTTGCGGTTGAAAACCTCAACCGCAGGCTCTGGCTCGCAGTTTCGATGGTCGCGATGGTCACGACCATCGCGGCCATCAAACTGTACGCTCGTATAGGCTGTGGGTGGTGACCCACAGCTATACGAGCATCCAGGAGGACGCTCCATAGTTATGGAGGCCGGCCCTCATTCAGAGCGTGCGCTCTGCTCAGAGCGTACGGCTCTGAATGAGGGCCCTTGTCTGTTAAGTTGCCTTATGGGCCCAGTTTGGCTAACCCTTGGAATACACCTTTACTGTGTAATCCTTTTTCTTACTGGGTCAATAAAATGTGCCTCCACCCAAGCTTAATTATATGTGTGTATAATACCTAGGCTCGCTTGGGTAAGCCTGATTAAACTTAAGTGTATTTTGCAATGTGGTGCACACAATAATTATCACAATAAATCACCTACTTCTTTCTCCCTTTTGAATCCTATAGGTACAGATGAAATGGGACCTTCTTGATGCTCTTCCAGGTAAGTGAACACACGTTATTATAGACTTTTGTTATTTTATGTTAACAGATGTGAAAGAATGAGAGCAAACACATTAACAACACATCGTAGTTTTCAGCATATATTTAGGGAACATGCATAAATACCAATATACATTACTGTGTTCAAGAATAACAAAGTTACACTTTCCTCTAACACTAATGTCTCTTTGATGAACATACAAATTGATGAAGTCCTCTATCAATTGTGTATATAGACATCCTTGTTAACATCCACCGTGTATTGGTCAGCTTTCAATGTCTTTGAAACATTCAAATATGAATTCATGTATTACCAATAGTTTCTTAAACTAACATAAATAGCACAATAAGGGCGGAGCGAAACAGGAGTCAATGAAGGAGGTTTGTGTATCTCTAGCAATTTATCACTCCTCTGTAACATAAATAGCACAATAAAGGCGGGAGAAATAGGAGTCAATGAAGGAGGTTTATGTATCTCTAGCTATTTATCACTTCTCTGTAACATAAATATCACAATAAGGGCGGGCGACACAGGAGTCAATGAAGGAGGTTTCTGTATCTCTAGCTATTTATCACTCCTCTGTAACATAAATATCACAATAAGGGCGGGCGACACAGGAGTCAATGAAGGAGGTTTGTGTATCTCTAGCTATTTATCACTCCTCTGTAACATAAATATCACAATAAGGGCGGGCGACACAGGAGTCAATGAAGGAGGTTTGTGTATCTCTAACTATTTATCACTCCTCTGTAACATATATATCACAATAAGGGCGGGCAACACAGGAGTCAATGAAGGAGGTTTATGTATCTCTAGCTATTTATCACTCCTCTGTAACATAAATATCACAATAAGGGTGGGCAACACAGGAGTCAATGAAGGAGGTTTGTGTATCTCTAGCTATTTATCACTCCTCTGTAACATAAATAGCACAATAAGGGCGGGCGACACAGGAGTCAATGAAGGAGGTTTATGTATCTCTAGCTATTTATCACTCCTCTGTAACATAAATATCACAATAAGAGCAGGCGAAACAGGAGTCAATGAAGGAGGTTTATGTATCTCTAGTTATTTATCACTCTTCTGTAACATAAATATCACAATAAGGGCAGGCGAAACAGGAGTCAATGAAGGAGGTTTATGTATCTCTAGCTATTTATCACTCCTCTGTAGCATAAATATCACAATAAGGGCGGGCGACACAGGAGTCAATGAAGGAGGTTTATGTATCTCTAGCTATTTATCACTTCTCTGTAACATAAATATCACAATAAGGGCGGGCGACACAGGAGTCAATGAAGGAGGTTTCTGTATCTCTAGCTATTTATCACCCCTCTGTAACATAAATATCACAATAAGGGCGGGCGACACAGGAGTCAATGAAGGAGGTTTATGTATCTCTAGCTATTTATCACTCCTCTGTAACATAAATAGCACAATAAGGGTGGGCGACACAGGAGTCAATGAAGGAGGTTTATGTATCTCTAGCTATTTATCACTCCTCTGTAACATAAATATCACAATAAGGGCAGGCGACACAGGAGTCAATGAAGGAGGTTTGTGTATCTCTAGCTATTTATCACTCCTCTGTAACATATATATCACAATAAGGGCGGGCAACACAGGAGTCAATGAAGGAGGTTTATGTATCTCTAGCTATTTATCACTCCTCTGTAACATAAATATCACAATAAGGGCGGGCAACACAGGAGTCAATGAAGGAGGTTTGTGTATCTCTAGCTATTTATCACTCCTCTGTAACATAAATAGCACAATAAGGGCGGCGACACATGAGTCAATGAAGGAGGTTTATGTATCTCTAGCTATTTATCACTCCTCTGTAACATAAATATCACAATAAGGGCAGGCGAAACAGGAGTCAATGAAGGAGGTTTATGTATCTCTAGCTATTTATCACTCCTCTGTAGCATAAATATCACAATAAGGGCGGGCGACACAGGAGTCAATGAAGGAGGTTTATGTATCTCTAGCTATTTATCACTTCTCTGTAACATAAATATCACAATAAGGGTGGGCGACACAGGAGTCAATGAAGGAGGTTTATGTATCTCTAGCTATTTATCACTCCTCTGTAACATAAATATCACAATAAGGGCGGGCGACACAGGAGTCAATGAAGGAGGTTTATGTATCTCTAGCTATTTATCACTCCACTGTAACATAAATATCACAATAAGGGCAGGCGACACAGGAGTCAATGATGGAGGTTTATGTATCTCTAGCTATTTATCACTCCTCTGTAACGTAAATATCACAATAAGGGCGGGCGACACAGGAGTCAATGAAGGAGGTTTCAGTATCTCTAGCTATTTATCACTCCTCTGTAACATAAATATCACAATAAGGGCGGGCGACACAGGAGTCAATGAAGGAGGTTTATGTATCTCTAGCTATTTATCACTCCTCTGTAACATAAATATCACAATAAGGGCGGGCGACACAGGAGTCAATGAAGGAGGTTTATGTATCTCTAGCTATTTATCACTCCTCTGTAACGTAAATATCACAATAAGGGCGGGCAACACAGGAGTCAATGAAGGAGGTTTATGTATCTCTAGCTATTTATCACTCCTCTGTAACATAAATATCACAATAAGGGCGGGCAACACAGGAGTCAATGAAGGAGGTTTATGTATCTCTAGCTATTTATCACTCCTCTGTAACATAAATATCACAATAAGGGCGGGCGACACAGGAGTCAATGGATGAGGTTTATGTATCTCTAGCTATTTATCACTCCTCTGTAACATAAATATCACAATAAGGGCGGGCGACACAGGAGTCAATGAAGGAGGTTTATGTATCTCTAGCTATTTATCACTCCTCTGTAACATAAATATCACAATAAGGGCGGGCGACACAGGAGTCAATGAAGGAGGTTTATGTATCTCTAGCTATTTATCACTCCTCTGTAACATAAATATCACAATAAGGGCAGGCGAAACAGGAGTCAATGAAGGAGGTTTATGTATCTCTAGCTATTTATCACTCCTCTGTAACATAAATATCACAATAAGGGCATGCGAAACAGGAGTCAATGAAGGAGGTTTATGTATCTCTAGCTATTTATCACTCCTCTGTAACATAAATAGCACAATAAGGGCGGGCGACACAGGAGTCAATGAAGGAGGTTTCTGTATCTCTAGCTATTTATCACTCCTCTGTAACGTAAATATCACAATAAGGGCGGGCGACACTGGAGTCAATGAAGTAGGTTTCTGTATCTCTAGCTATTTATCACTCCTCTGTAACATAAATATCACAATAAGGGCGGGCGACACAGGAGTCAATGAAGTAGGTTTATGTATCTCTAGCTATTTATCACTCCTCTGTAACATAAATATCACAATAAGGGCGGGCGACACAGGAGTCAATGAAGGAGGTTTATGTATCTCTAGCTATTTATCACTCCTCTGTAACATAAATATCACAATAAGGGCGGAGCGAAACAGGAGTCAATGAAGAAGGTTTATGTATCTCTAGCTATTTATCAATCCTCTGTAAAATAAGTTCTGAAAAGAGTTTGTAGCAGTATCCCAATTAAGCCATATATAAGTCCTCCAGAAGTGGGGATGTTATTGATATAATATTATCCTTATACTTTGTATCAATGTCCCCAATTATTGATGAGATCAATCAGTACTTATACTTTAGATAATTTGAAGGTCGCTGCTTGCCCAAAACCTCAGGATAAATCAGTACTCCAGGTGCTCTTCTCTCCTCAGGATTATCTCCCTAGTACTTTTTCTCCTATTTTGCTATATGTTTGACTAGGATTCCAAATAATAATGTTAGTATAAGTCTCATGGTGACTTCTGGGGTAGAATAACTCCTATCTGTGCTGGTTACATTTAGGGTCAATTATTAATGCTGTTTAAGAGATCCAGTTGAGTGTGTTAGTGGTGTAATAGTAGTCACTGTAGATACAGCGCTGCTGCTGTTCACACTGCCACTAGTTAGCTTCACTCACTTCTGCTACCAGACTAGCTGTCAGCTGCCTGTATAATGCAGGCTCTCCCTGCCTTGGTATCGGTAGCTGGGACTCAGGCACGGCTGTCAGCTGTCCCAATATGGGCGGTCTCTCTTACTGACTGGCCCCGACTCTGACGCGACTGTACTCTTCACCTCTGGCCTCCTTCTACTGGAACAGCCACTGGGAACTGTGATCACCTCTGACCAATTCGCTACCCATCCAGCCTCACTCTGGCCCTGCGCAAGCTCACACTCCCGGACGCTGATAGGCTCTCCCTTCACACAGCGCCGGTGGAGTGATGAGTGGCAGCCTCTGGTGAGGGGAACTCCCGACTGTCAGCTGCTGCTAACAGCTCTTATCTACCACTCTCTAAACGGATCCTCTTTTCCTGACTGAAACCAAATCACTCCCACCTATATTACTCCGCCCTTGCTCTGCATGCTTATGTTCCAACATTAACCCCTGCCAGTCCCGCCCTTTTACAATCAAAAATAACATTTTACAAAGATTCATCTCTATATTTAATCTTATACACTAAAAGAACTTTCCCTAATAAATTGTGATATATCGTACCTCAGAGATCTGTCACAATATCCCTATACTCCCTGTATAACAAACTCTAGGCATATATCAATATGGCTACAACTGTCACATTTTTCTATGTGTGTTTTAAATGTTTACAAGCAGCAATTGCACTACAGAGGCAGAAGAGATGCGCCAAACAGTATTATTATACTGCGCCCTTTTCTACTTTGTTAATATGTGTACAAGCACTTTTATAATCTTTTATACTGTACAATGCACCATTGTATATTGTTATATAATGTTGTGTGATATGTTTTTATAGTTTGTAATCTTGCTGTTTGTACTATGCATGATAGTGTTCCTTCTAGGTGCATGATGCTGATAGTGAGGAGGACATTTTTAATTCTGTTGGGCCTAATTATAGACAGTACGTGTCAATACAGGTACCAAAGATGTGATATTTGTGGCTTCGAAATAAAATTATGTCCTCCCCACAATCAGCAACCTGTACCTACAGTGAACACTACATGTTATCAGGCTATTATTATGTAAATTTCTACTGTTAACTATTTTTAAAAAAGACAACAATCTTAGATTTGGGTAAACAAAAATGTATATTAACTAGAGATGAGCGGGTCCGGTTCTTCGATACGAGATGAGAACCGAGCTTGGCTTGGGTTTTCCCGCCTGACTTGGATATCTAAACAAGGCAAAACATCATCTGCCCGCTGTCGGATTGTCGCATGTTTTGGATATTATAAAGGTACCGGTCATCGGTGCCATGTCACTCCATCCGTGGAGAGTGTAGTGAACAGATGTGCTATGTCCATCCAAGAGCTGCTGTATCTGTCCAGGGTAGTGGCTGCTATGTCTATCCAGGGGTTGCTGTGTCCAACCAGGGCAGGGACTGCTGTGTCCATCCAGGGGTTTCTGTGTCCATTCAGGGGCAGTGGCTGCTGTGTCCATCCAGGTGCTGCTGTGTCCATCCAGGGCAGGGGCTGCTGTTCCAATACAGGGGATGCTGTGTCCATCCAGGGGAAGTGGCTGCTGTGTCCATCCAGAAGCTGCAGTGTCCATCCAGGGGCTGCTGTGTCCATCAAGGGCAGGGTCTTCTGTGTCCATCCAGGGTCTGCTGTGTCCATCCATGGGTTGCTGTGTCTGCTGTGTCCATCCATGGGCAGTGGCTGCTATGTCCATCCAGGGGTTTCTGTGTCCATCTAGAACAGGGGCTGCTGTGTCCATCCAAGGCATGGGCTGCTGTGTCCATCCAGGGGCTGCTGTGTCTTTCCAAGGGTTTCTGTGTCCATCCAATATTGTGACACTGAAAGTGGAAAATGCAGTGTATTCATTAATAATATTGTGACACTGTTAGTGGAAATGTAATGTATTCATAAAAAATATTTGTGACACTGTAAGTGGAAAATGCAGGGTATTCATAAAAAATATTGTGACACTGTTAGTGGAAATGCAGTGTATTGTAAAAAATATTATGACACTGTTAGTGGAAATGCAGTGTATTTACAAAAAATAGTGTGAGACTGTAAGTGGAAAATGCAGTGTATTTTTAAAAAATATTGTGACACTGTAAGTGGAAAACACAGTGTATCATTAAAAATATTGTGACACTGTTAGTTGAAATGCAGTGGGACAGGTCAAACTAAAGATTACATGACTGTGACAGCCCACTGAGTAGGTATAGTGCCTCCAACATTGCAAACAGCAGCAGCATCTAACAAATGCCAGCTCATTCAGAGGCAGGCTACCACGTGTATCACCATTTTCACTAAGAGGCATACTCTTAGAAAAACTCAGGGAAATCATTGCAAAATGGCCTTCCCCGCTTGGACTCTCCTCGGGATTTGTGATTCTGACAATGCCACCAATATTGTGTGAGCATTGCATGTGGGCAAATTCGAACACGTCCCATGTTTTGCTCACACAATTAATTTAGTGGTGCAACATATTAAAAAAAAATTACAGGGGCGTGCAGGAGATGCTTTTGATGGCTCAAAAGATTTCAGGACATTTTCGACATTCAGCGACTGCGTGTCAAAGTTTGCAGTACCACCAAGTACTGTTGAATTTACCCTGCCATCAGCTGAAGCAAGAAGTAGCAACTAGGTGGAATTCTACCCTCTATATAATTCAGCGAGTGGAGTAACAGCAAAAGGCCATCCAAGGCTACATAACAACCTATGACATAGGGAAAGCAGTGGAGAATAATTTCCATGTTGTGCAAGGTTCTCAAACCCTTTGAACTTACCACATGTGAAGTTAGTTCAGACACTGCCAGCTAGAGTCAGGTCATTCCCCTAATCAAACCTTTGCAAAAGCAGCTGGAGAAACTGAAGGAGGAGCTGAAATGGAGTGATTCCACTAAGTATGTGGTACTTGTATATCAAGCCCTTCATTTGCTTTGCCAGGATCCAAGGGTCGTCAATCTCTTTAAATCAGATCACTATATTTTGGCGACCATACTTGATCCTAGGTCCGAAAGACATAAATCTGAAGAGATGCAAAGAGCTGTTGGTGAAAAAATTGTCAGCTCAAGCGACACGTGACACAACAGCATCTCTTCCTTTAGTTTCTGTGGCTGCCAGGAAAAAAGTAAATTTTCTTAAGAGACCCACTACTGGTGATGCAGATCAGTCAGCAAAACCTAATGACATCTGGTTGGGTCTGAAAGAACTGCCTACAAATAGTGACATGTCTACTGTGACTTTACTGATACAGTCACCATTCAGAGAATAGTGGATGATTATTTTAGGAATAGCATCCAAATCGGCATGGCAGATAATCCGTTTCACTACTGGCAGAAAAAATAGGCTATTTGGAGTCCCATACACAAACTGGCTTTGCTGTACTTAAGCTGCCCACCCTCCAGTGTGTACTCTGAAAGAGTTTTCAGTGCTGCCGGGAACCTTGTCAGTGATTGTCGTAGGACATTACTTCCCCAAAATGTGGAAAAGATGATGTTCATCAAAATGAATTACAATTTCCATGAGGAAGACCTTTACCAACAATTAAGTAAAAAAAATACAGAGGCGCCTGTAATGGTGGATTCCAGCGTGGATGAATTAATATTGTGTGAAGAAGAGGATGTACCCACTGATGGGGATGATGATGATGATGATGATGATGATGATGACATCTAATCTTACCTATGTTGTAAAGCCAGTTTGTGATCATTGACACCAATGTTCACTGTGCATTGGCAGCTTGTTTTGTCGAGGCCCAAACAAACCAATAATTTCAGCCACAAGTGGCAGTCTCTGTTACTGAAGTGACATTTTGGTGGAAAATGGGTATTACCTTATAGACGGGCTGCTCGATAGTCTTTATCGCTCTGTTAACTAGGTATGCAGCAGCTCCACCCAATTCTCTCTCACATACTGCTGTTGGCACAGTGCAATGTAGCCCTGTCCACTGCTCGGCCCCCACTTCCCTCTTCTCTTCTCCAGCTCACAAATCAGTTCCTGCTCTGCACTGCAGCTATGATTAATGTATGGGGGAGAGGGGGGCCCAGGAGAGAGGGGAGCCCAGGAGAGGAGCCTTCTGTGCCCCTGATGCTGCCCTTCTACCCATTAATCCGGCACTGTGGCTGTAGGCTGGGAGGCATGAAAAGAATGCTGCCCGGCTGCACTGATTGTGTGTAATTCACAATCAGAGCAAACAGAGAGCATCTTTCTCTGTCTCTTAGCTGGTGACCTAGGCACCCCGAATGTTTTCACTGCTCCTCTAGGAGTTTAGGTCCCCATCGGGAGAGAAAGGTAAGCAGGAGATATCTGTGATATCTCCTGTGTTACTTTTATGATGAATGGCCCCAAAACTCAATTTCTCCAAAAGTAGGTGAAAATTTTAATTTTCACCTGCTTTTGTAGAAATGAAGTGATAATAAATAGACGCCTAAATGTAGGTTTGATACCTATTGTGGTTTCTACCTCTACCTATAGTACTCATCATTTCAAATAGCAAAATCAGGGCCAGGTGTTCCAGCACTATGCGAGAAACGTTGGAGTGCCCCCCCCCGAGTGTCTAAACCTAATACCCTAAACCCCCCCTCCCTGCACCCTAAATCTAACCCCACCCCTAAAGCCTAACCCCTAACCTTCCCCCTAACACCCAATACTTAACTTGCCGGCGGCCGGGATTCTGGTGCCGAGATCCTGATGCTGTCGGGATTTTGGCCATCAGCATCCCACATGCCGAGATGCTGACTACACCCCCTTCAGCCACCCCCACTCAGTTCAGCAAATGACCACTGAAATGTGAAGTCACGTATACACAGTGCTCCTCCTCAGCCAGAACTCAGTCCCCCTCCCCCCTACAGCCACTGTTAAGTCCCCAGCACCAACAGCTCAGCAAATGCACTTAAGTCAATATCTCTATCAGAGGCACAGCTCCTTAACTAGCCCCCCTCCCCACCTCAGACTCAGCACCTGCTGCAACCCATACTACATACTACTCTCTCCAGTCCTTGCTTAGTTATTATTACCATCTCTGCTCTGGCTCTGCCACACTGTTCATTAATCCCGGATTTCCCCCCCACCCCACACCCCCATGATCTCTCAGCAGCAGCACTGCCACCTGCGTGCTCACTGTCTGCATGCTGCTGAGCTGAGTGACTAGCTTGCTCCTCTTCTAAGTTCTACCATACCAGACCACTGAGACCAATAGCACACCCACCCCGCCCACCCGCCACCACCTCCACACTGTCACACACTCCCACCACACCCCATCTCTCAGCACCGCCACCGACTCACTGTCTGTGAATGACTAGCTCACTCCTCTTCTTCTTCTACCATACCCAGAAGCAGCACCCCACCACATTCACAGCCTCCCTGCCAGTGCCTGCTGCCAGCAGCCAGCCCATGAGTAAAAAATCAGTGAAGTGTGTGGGCTGGCTGCTGGCAGCAGGCACTGACAGGCAGGCTGTGAATGTGACGCTGCAGCACAGTCACTCACCGAGTCTCTCTGAGACAAACTGAGTCACTCACCGGGGTCCGGGTCCGTGGTTCGTCTCCTCAGCACAGCCAAGTCAGTCGACGTCTCCTCTCCGGGCCTCCGGCATTCACCCAGTGCTCACTGCAGACATGCTGAGCCTCACGCTGGTCCCGTGGCCGGTGACCCGCTAGCACTGCAGCAGTCAGTAACTATGCTGCGCTGCCAGTGCCCATCCAGTACGTTGTCCACCACCGCCGGCCGCCGGAATCAGAGACTGCATGGGCAGGGATGGCGTGTGACGTCACACCCGACCCACCCAGCCCAGCACTGCCCAATCTTGGAGGAGGGACTGGCTGGTGGTTTATGATAGAGCAGCTGCAGGACCATGGGTGTGTCCAAAGCCAAGCGAGGGGCAGCCACAGGACCATGAGTGTGTCCAAAGCCAAGCGTGGTGCCACAGGGTGGGTGGGCAGCCCGGCCGGAATTCTTAGACACAGTGACAGCACAGCCAGACAGTGACAGGGCCTGCCAGGGAAAATGGCAGCAGAAAATCTGCGCGCCCACTGTAGGTGGCGCCCTTGTGCAGCCGGTCAAGTGGAACATGCCTAGAGCCGGACCTGAACAAAAGAGATTATTTTCCTACTGCGCATGTTTAACGGTCTACAAACATCAGACAATGTAAAGACAACAAATTTATTGTGCAAAAAATTAGACACATAATTTGGAAAAAAATAATATCAAATGAAATGATACAAAATAGGCAGGCACATCAATTCAATCTACTGTATCAAAAAATAATTACAATGGATGAGATACTTCTTTTATTGTTTTAATATGCTGTACTGAACCGCTATTACTTGCTGTGCATTCTAATGGATTTGGCACAAGTTTATCATGTGTTTTAATGAACGTGGGACATTGAGATTACTGTGTCATGTGTTTTCAACTGTATTTTTATTAGGGATGTGCAGGCTCGGATAGGTTCGAGTTTGCACGTGGAGTTCGGATTTGGAAAAATCCGAACTCCACGTGCAAACTCGAACCTATCCGAGCCTGCACATCCCTAATTTTTATAGACTTTGCAGACCATTAAATAGAGACAAAGAAAAGCATAAGACTCATCTTCAACTACAGTAATCTATGGGACATAAGAATCCAATGTAATGACTTAGAGTGGGCGGAGCATCGTGCATGGCCACATCTTACCAGAGCTACTCTAAACAGGACTAAGGGCCTGATTCACTACGGATCGCTATTGCGATCACAGCTCCGTAATCGCACACAGGTCTGCTGTGAAAATATGCTAATGAATGCTATCGCAATGCCGTCGCACTGCCAGTATTAAGACGCCAATTGCCTCCCTCTCCCATTATCTTATATCCGTAATACCTTGCAGTCCTGCTCATACATCGAAAACATCAAGTAGCATCGGCCCCTCACACAAAATTATAGCAGCCCTGAGCTTACTTAGAAATTGCTAACCTCGTTGCATGTAGTAAGTACTCAAGCTGCATATGGCGTTGCAGTGGCTAATTTATGCACGCCCATGTAACGGCATTCAAATGGACAGACACGCCTGCGTTTCCCCGACCCCTCCCCCGTCACCACCCCAAATCACTCTGCAATGGCTTACTGTGCTCTGTGTAATCGCAGGGCAACCGCAGTGTAGCCTTCGCGCATGCGTACTGCGATGCATACACATGCACAGTATGCAACAATCGACCAACTGCGTACGTTGTTGTAGCTGTGATCCATAATGAATCAGGCCCTAAATCTGCAGTCATACAGCTTATATACGTTCTCAAATTTCCTGGATATTGTGACAGTTTAACTACTGGTGCACAATAGGTACTGTATACAACTGATGATTGTTTATCCTGAAAGAGACCTCTATTATTCGCTGAAGTCCAGCCTCCTTTGACAAAGCACTATTCGGGCAAAATTTACTAAGCGGTGGTTTGATGACGGTTTCTATTCTATTCTAAACCCTGGCAGTTTGGTGGGGGTTTCTATTCTATTCTAAACCCCGGGGGTTTGGTGGCGGTTTTGCAGTGGTTTCTAAATTACAGCCCTGTTCTATTCTATTCTAAAATGTGTTTTGACTGTGGTTTGGCGGCGGTTTTGCTATCTGCAGATTTACTAAGTCCAAAACCGCTGCACAACTGACATCAAAACACATTTTAGAGTAGAATAGAACAGGGCTGTCATTTAGAAGCCGCTGCAAAACCGCCACCAAACCCCCGGGGTTTAGAATAGAATAGAACCCGCCACCAAACCGCTGGGGTTTAGGATAGAATAGAACCCGCCGCTTTGTAAATTTTGCCCTTCATCTCTAGTACTTGGTGTGAAATGGAGCTGTGGTCCCTCCTGACAGCTGAATTATTTGTTGTTCCTGCCCAAAAAACTACCTTTCTTTGGTTTTGTTATTGGATCTTGCCAATACTTTTGAACTCATTCACAGCAATCCTGTTCATCGCACGCCTTACTGAAGTGTGTTTGCTAGGCCAATTTTGAGGCTATGGAATCTGCAAATCAACTCTATCATCTGACAGATTATGTATTTTGTGCAGTTTTTAAAGTTGAGTTGGATTACAGTAACATTATGGAAGAGGGAGAATCAGTGGTGGGAAATAAACAGCCATTATATTACTTTACTTTTGGACTTCGGTATTTTAACTATTCTGGTCCCTGGATTGTAATTACCCATGACAGTTGATGCAACTAAATATCATGTTTCACACAAATAGCTGCTACCCAGCACATACAATCAATCCCCAAATGACCTATGTTTATATATCATTAACAAAAGATAAGATCTTTTCAGACAACCAATCCCAGTGGTGAGTTTTTGGAAGAGTAACCCTGATTACAAGCTGATTGCTCATTCAAACTTGACAAGAGATAAAGTGAGTTTTGAGGCTGAAAGGTT
Source organism: Taudactylus pleione (assembly GCA_031769625.1). Classification (NCBI taxonomy): domain Eukaryota; kingdom Metazoa; phylum Chordata; class Amphibia; order Anura; family Myobatrachidae; genus Taudactylus; species Taudactylus pleione. The sequence goes on along the minus strand of JAUIMM010000081.1, from coordinate 6,064,534 downwards.
ACTTAATATTTAAATAACACTGGGAGGATACTTGTAATACTTGGCGCACAAGGTTGCTTGGCTATATCAATAGTACATTTGGGGTAACCCAGAATGGATATTAGTGGCTTACTAGTCATGCAGTGGATAACCTGGCCCTGTACATTATTTGAGTTTTATCCAGGGCCAATAGTAGTATTCCAAACTCCATTGAGCTCTAATTTCCAGGAGGAAAGGTTTAAATGATCCATTGTAGTATTTTATTAAATAACATTTCTTTACAATTACAGAGCAGAGCAGGATCAAGCAGGTACAGCAGAATAACAGGAAAATTTCTGTAGAACGGTCTCTGGGCCTGATTCAGAGCCGCTCGTAAGTAGCCGCTCGTTCATTCCTACCGATGTTCACACAACTGCACATGCGTATGGATTTTAATACGCATGCGCGAACCAGTCAGTGCGGCCGAAAATCGTGTGCTCGCTAAATAGCGAATGCCTGCTATTTTGAGTGACAGAATGAGGTGTTTGTGGGTGGTAACAGGGGAAGGTGCTTGAAAACGGGGAGTGGAGATCCGAACGCAGGCGTGCTTAAAGGTAAAAACGGGCGTTTGAAGGGTGTGCATAATTAACAAAGCAGCGTCATTGACCACGTCACTTGGTTGTTTTATAGTCAGAACTGCTCGCATGATTGTGGTAGGAAAAACCAACCACAAGAATAGCGAGCAGTTCAGACGCCTTTCGATGTACTCGATTAATCTAATAAATAGCGGACATGACGTATGATGCAAGCGGCCAGGGGGCGTTTTTTTAAAAATTACGTTTGCATGTTTTGTTTGCTCGTTCAGACATAGAGGCGTGAACAGACCGCAAAGAGCGAACGGTTCATTTAAATAGCCAGCCCCTTTTTCTGAACGAGCGAGCGCAAATAGCGTCCGGCTCTGAATCAGGCCCTCTTTCCCTACTCAATGATGCACGGGTCTGACTGTGCTACTGCATGGAGGAGAAAAATGCAGGGGGCGTTGTGCCATTACTGTGCCTTCTATTTGTTTTTTAACCACTTAACTGCAGTGGTCGCATGGTATGCGAATGCAACCAACTGTGCTTCAGCTGACAGGGTGCAGCCGCACCGCCCCGCTGTGTTTTTGAAGAGGAAATCCATTCTACACGTATGCAGAACGGATCTCCTCTGACTGCCCAGAATCTCCTGCGGACCCGCCAATTTCTGACCGGTTTAGCAGGAAAAAATCGTCATTAAGTGGATAACTGTAAAATATCAGAAAATGTAAGATGGAGTCAGATGCAGTGGCGTAACTAGGGTATTTGAAGCCCAGAGAAAAATTGAGCCCCCGCTATGTGCGTGTGGTGTAAAAATGGGAGTGGTCACAAGGGGCATGGTCACTGAAAAATGGCACACGTCAACATGACACACACCCCTTTCTCGTTATTTTGGGAACAGTCCTTTCCATTCCATATGCACCTTAATGCAGTCCCCCCTATGCTGTGCCCCTAGTAGTGGTCCCTCTTATGGCGGCCCCCGGTAGTTCCCCTTATACAGTACCCCCGGTAGTGGTCCCCCTTATGCAGCCCCCCCATTAGTTCCCCTTATACAGTGCCCCCAGTAGTGATCTCCCTTATGCAGGCCCCCAGTAGTGCCTTTTATACAGTGCCCCCAGTAGTGGTCCCCCTTATGCAGGCCCCTAGTAGTGGTCCCCCTTATGCAGGCCCTCAGTAGTGATCCCCCCTATGCAGTGCCCCCAGGAGTGGTCCCCCTTATGCAGGCCCCTAGTTGTGCCATTTATACAGTGCCCCCGGTAGTGGTCCCCCTTATGCAGGTACCCAGTAGTGATCCCCCCTATGCAGTATCCCCAGGAGTGGTCCCCCTTATGCAGGCCCCCAGTAGTGCCCCTTATACAGTGCCCCCAGTAGTGCTCCCCCTTATGCAGGCCCCCAGTAGTGCTCCCTTTTATGTAGGCCCCAATTAGTGTACCCTTATATGGTGCCTTCAGTAGTGGTCCCCCTTATGCAGGCCCACAGTAGTGCCCTTTATACAGTTCCATGCCGCTAGTAGTGGTCCCCCCTATGCAGTGCCCCAGGAGTAGTCCTCCTTATGCAGGCCCCCAGTAGTGTCCTTTATACAGTGCCCCCAGTAGTTGTCACCCATATGCAGGTCCCCAGTAGTGATCCCCCCTACGCAGTGCCCCTTATACAGTGCCCCCAGTAGTGGTCCCCCCTGTGCAGTGCCCCTTGTGCCCCCAGTAGTAAGCCCATTATATAGTGCCCCCAGTAGTAGTCCCACCAGTAGTGGTTCCCCCTATGCAGTGCCCCTTATATAGTGCCCTCAGTATTAGCCCCCCTATGCAGTGCCCCCCTATGTAGTGCCCTTTATATAGTGCCCCCATTAGCAGGCCCCCAGTAGTAGTATGCCCCCCAGTAGTAGTGCCCCCATTAGCAGGCCCCCAGTAGTAGTGCCCCCATTGGCAGGCCCCCAGTAGTAGTATGCCCCCCAGTAGTAGTATTGCCCCCATTAGCATGCCCCCAGTAGTATGCCCCCCAGTAGTATGCCCCCCCATAGCAGGCCCCCCAGTAGTAGTTCCTCCATTACCATGCCCCTACTAGTAGTATGTCCCCCAGTAGCAGCACCCCATTAGCATGCCCCCCAGTAGTATGCCCCAGTAGCAGTGCCCCCAGTAACATGCCCCCCAGTAGTATGCCTCCAGTAGTAGTGCTCCATTAGCATGCCCCCAGTAGTAGTATGCCCTCCCAGTAGTAGTGCCCCCAGTAGCATGCCCCCCAGTAGCAGTGCCCCCAGTAGCAGGTCCCCAGTAGTAATGCCCCCATTAGCAGGCCCCCAGTAGTAGTGCCCCCATTAGCAGGCCCCCAATAGTAGAATGCCCCCCAGTAGCAGTGCCCCCATTAGCATGCCCCCAGTAGCATGCTAAACACACATATTAAAAAAAAAAAAAAAACTTACCTGAATCCTTGCTCCTGCCGCCGTCCGCTCTGCTCTGTTGTATTACGCCGGGAGGGAGACGGAAGACGGAGCTCCAACCGGCTCCCTCCGTGCAGCAGCCAATGAGAGCTGCATGACTCTCATTGGCTGCTATTACAAACACAAAGCTGTGTGTTTGTTTCTGTGTAGAGCAGACCGCTATCACAGCGGTCTGCCCTACACTAGAGGAGCCCTGATGTCGGATTCTCTCGTGAGTCAGGGATCCGAGTCAGGTGGGGAACACCCGAACAGGGTTCGGGTAGACTCGGATTCTCTGTGTTCGGAGAAGTTCGCATTCCACAGAATCCGAAATGCTCATCTCTAATAAATACTGCTGTTAACCCCTGCAATACCGCTATTCTGCTTACGGCTGTTATTCCTGTGTTACTGCTGTTACCTGTTAATATCAATAAAGCCAGCATTCAGAGTCGGTCGTTGCGGCCGCACGGTCGTAAGGTAAAAGGGACCGGATATGCAAATGAAGCGCTTGCAAGTTGCGTCGTTAAGATGGGATCATTAGCTGGACGAGCGAGGGCAGGATGCGGCCGTAAGACCAAAAATACGCTGCCTTCTCGTACGCATTACACATCATCTCCAGGCATATAAAGATTCATCGAGACCATCGGGAACCATCGGAGCTGGTCGTAGACCTTAAGGTTGACCATACCCTCTCTTAAGCACTACGATCAAGTCAGTGTAAAAACCTCCCATGTCACATGTGCCATGACACTACTTACTTAATTATGCACTCCCATAAAATGCCGTTTGCATAGTCAGGCACGTCTGCGTTCAGATCTCCACTCCCCCGTTCACAAGCACTTTCCCCTGTTACCACCCACAAACGCCTCATCCTGTCACTCAAACGAACGACCTGGCTATGTTCAAGTAGAGAGCAATTTCTCATCGTAATAGCTAGTGTGCGCACGCTCATTGCGAATTTTACGCATGCGCAGTTTAGCGAACATCGGTGGCGTGCGACCGAGCGGCCGCAACGACCGACTCTGAATGAGGTTCTTTGTGTGACCTAACAGTCACTTTCACATTCCACCTGACACTTATTCTGACCTCAACCCCAATAAGCTATATAAATATTAAAAAGGTCCACAGAAGATATGAGGCAGCAATGTGCCCATATGCATCAAGCGTTGGAAAGAGTATCTTTGAGCATGAGCCCGATAGGCAACACCGGTGTGCATATGAATAGGGGTGGGATATATCACAACCTCATTGCTATATATTATACATCCCGGTCTGAAATAATATGAGGAGGGAGTCTGCATGTGAACTCATGTTGGTGCTGCATTTGTGCTGCATGTGATAACAGATGCTAATGCAGGGTACACATTGGCCGATATATTGGCCGATCAATTGATTGCCCTATATATTGTTCCCCCATTGGCCAGTGTGTACAGACGATATGTCTGTGAACGACGTCGTTCACCGACATATCGCATTGGCTGTGCTGCACAGCCAATGAACAGATATGTCTGCAGACACATCTGTCCATCGGCAAGTGTGTACGGGCGATCAGCATAAAAACAGCTAAAATCACAGAATGTGTTGATTTTTCTGCTCCTATGCTATTATTAACCTCAAAAACCTTAATTTCCACTCATTTCCAGTTTATTCTGAACACCTCACACCTCACAATAGTGTTTTTATGTCCAAAAGGTTGCACCGAGGTAGATGGATGACTATGCTAAGCAACACGAGTGGGCGGCACAAACACGTGGCCCATCTAGGAGTGACACTGCAGTGGCAGACAGGATGGCAGTTTGAAAAACTAGGCCCCAAACAGTACATAATGCAAAGAAAAAAAAGAGGTGCAAGATGGAATTGTCCTTGGGCCCTCCCACCCACCCTTATGTTGTATAAACAGAATATGCACACTTTAACAACCCAATCATTTCAGCGCCAGGGTCTGCCACACGACTGTGGCTGAAAAGATTGGTTCGTTTGGGCCCCCACAAAACAAGCTGGCAATTAATCTGGCCCTGCACAAACTGGCTCTACGGAGGCAAGATGTCATCTTCATCCTCCTCATTCACCGATTCCTCACCCTCTTCAGTGTTGTGTACATCCTCATCCTCACAGAGTATTAATTCGTCCCCGCTGGAATCCACCACCACAGGTCCCTCTGTACGTTCTGGAGGCTGGTCTACCTGGAAAAGTTGATAATTAATTTTTATGAACATCATCTTCTCCACATCTTCTCCACAACGCCTTTTGCTGACAAGGTTCCCGGCTGCACTAAACACTCTTTGGGAGTGCACACTGGAGGGGGGGCAACTCAGGTAAAATAGAGCCAGTTTGTACAGGGGCCTCCAAATTGCCTCTTTTTCCTGCCAGTACATGTACGGACTGTCTGACATGCCTACTTGGATGCTGTCACCGATGTAATCCTTTAACAGACAGATGTACGCTTGTCGCTGCTGCTTTGAGGTTGCAGGTGCGGTTACAGCCCACACAATTCACAAAGACAGGGAAAAAAAGAAGAATTTTTTTATTGTTTGTGGAGCGCACTTTGAGGGTTACACCACCCTTTAACAGACAGACGCACGCTTGACGCTGCTGCTTTAAGGATGCAGGTGTGGCTACAGCCCACACATTTCACAAAGACAGAAAAAAAAGAAGAATTTTTTATTGTTTGTGGAGCACACTTTGAGGGTTAGACCACCCTTTAACAGACAGACACACGCTTGTCGCTGCTGCTTTAAGGATGCAGGTGCGGCTACAGCCCACACATTTCACAAAGACAGAAAAAAAAAGAATTTTTTTATTGTTTGTGGAGCACACTTTGAGGGTGTCACCACCCTTTAACAGACAGACGCATGCTTGTCGCTGCTGCTTTAAGGATGCAGGTGCGGCTACAGCCCACACATTTCACAAAGACAGAAAAAAAAAGAAGAATTTTTTTATTGTTTGTGGAGCGCACTTTGAGGGTTACACCACCATTTAACAGACAGACGCATGCTTGTCGCTGCTGCTTTAAGGATGCAGGTGCGGCTACAGCCCACACAATTCACAAAGACAGAAAAAAAAAAAGAATTTTAGTATTGTTTGTGGAGCGCACTTGAGGGTTACACCACCCTTTAACAGACAGACGCACGCTTGTCGCTGCTGCTTTAAGGATGCAGGTGCGGCTACAGCCCACACATTTCACAAGGACAGAAAAAAAAAGAATTTTTTTATTGTTTGTGGAGCACACTTTGAGGGTGTCACCACCCTTTAACAGACAGACGCACGCTTGTCGCTGCTGCTTTAAGGATGTAGGTGCGGCTACAGCCCACACATTTCACAAAGAGAAAAAAAAATTTTTTTTTTATTGTTTGTGGAGCGCACTTTGAGGGTTACATCACCCTTTAACAGACAGATGCACGCTTGTCACTGCTGCTTTGAGGATACAGGTGGAATCTAGACGGGATATGGAACCGGGGACATACTACCTCTATCAATTGTCTAAATCCCACTGCACTAATGGCGGATACCGGACGCACGTCTAACACCAACATAGCAGTCATGGCCTCAGTTTTATGTTTTGCTTCAGGATGACTGCTGTCGTACTTCATCCTCCTCACTAGGGACTGTTGGAGGGTCAATTGTTTAGTAAAAGTAGTGGTGTTCCTACTTCCTCTCTGGGATGATGAACAACTCCCAGCAGCAGCAACAGCACTAGGAGGAAGTGGTTCTTGATCTTTCCCTATTTTATTTTTATCGGAGAAAGTTTGGTCCTCCATTAATGTTATATTGATATATACGTGCGGCTAAGGCGCACACAAACACAGAAAATATTTTTTTATTTTTGCTGGAGAGTAGTGCACTTTGTGGGTTACACCACCCTTTAAGAAATAAGCCAGCCAGCTCTTTACTTATGGGACACAGGCTCACGCTTGGCGCTGTTCCTTTGTTGATGCACGTGCGGCTACAGTGCACACAATTCACAAACACAGAAAATATTTTTTTATTTTGTTTGGAGTGTACTTTGGGGGTTACAGCACCCTTTAATGGACAAGCCAGCCGGCCCTTTACTTATGGGACACAGGCGCACGCTTGGCGCTGCACCTTTGTTGATGCACGTGCGGCTACAGTGCACACAATTCACAAACACAGAAAATATATATTTTTTTTGTTTGGAGTGTACTTTGGGGATTACAGCACCCTTTAACGGACAAGCCATCCGGCCCTTTACTAATGGGACACAGGCGCACACTTGGCGCTGCTCCTTTGTTGATGCACGTGCTGCCACAGTGAACACAGGGCCTGATTCAGACCCACTCGCGAGCGGCTGTTCGCTCGCAAGTGGGTCGATGGTTGGCACTGAGCATGTGCACGATGGAGGGAGCTCCGTCGTGCGCATGCGCCAGACGCGACGATCGAAGGAAAGTCCTTCGCTCGTTGTGTCTGATCAAAGGGGGCGTGCTGTCGATGTTGATTGACAGCACGCCCCCTTTGGTTGGCGTGCCGGGGGCGTGCCTCCCTGACGGGGGCGTTCCCAAGGGAAAGCCTTCCATCAGAAGCTGGCCCACTGACATCACTAGTGATGTCAGTGGGAGTGATTTTGGCTCTGATAGAGCCAAAATCACTCCGGGCCTTGCGGTTGAAAACCTCAACCGCAGGCTCCGGCTCGCAGTTTCGATGGTCGCGATGGGTGGTGAACCACAGCTATACGAGCATCCAGGAGGACGCTCCATTTTTATGGAGGGCGGCCCTCATTCAGAGCGTGCGCTCTGCTCAGAGCGTACTGCTCTGAATGAGGGCAACAATTCACAAACACAGAAAAAACATTTTTATTTTGTTTGGAGTGCCCTTTGGGGGTTACAGTACCCTTTAGTGGTCAATCCAGCCGGGCCTTTATTTATGGGACACAGGCGCACGCTTGGCACTACTTTGTTGATGCACGTGTGGCTACTGCGCACACAATTCACAAACACAAAAAAATATATTTTTTTATTTTGTTTGGAGTGCCCTTTGGGGGTTACAGCACCCTTTAGCGGTCAATCCAGCCAGCCCTTTATTTATGGGACACAGGCACACGCTTGGCACTACTTTGTTGATGCACGTGCGGCTACTGCGCACACAATTCACAAACACAAAAAAATATTTTTTTTATTTTGTTTGGAGTGTCCTTTGGGGGTTACAGCACCCTTTAGCGGTCAATCCAGCCGGCCCTTTATTTATGGGACACAGGCACACGCTTGCCACTACTTTGTTGATGCATGTGCGGCTACTGCGCACGCAATTCACAAACACAAAAAAATATATATTTTTATTTTGTTTGGAGTGCCCTTTGGGGGTTACAGCACCCTTTAGTGGTCAATCCAGCCGGCCCTTTATTTATGGGACACAGGCGCACGCTTGCCATTACTTTGTTGATGCACATGCGGCTACTGCGCACACAATTCACAAACACAAAAAAATATATTTTTTATTTTGTTTGGAGTGCCCTTTGGGGGTTACAGCACCCTTTAACGGACAAGCCACCCGGCCTTTTACTTATGGGACACAGGCTCACGCTTGGCGCTGCTCCTTTGTTGATGCACGTGCAGCCACAGTGCACACAATTCACAAACACAGAAAATATATATATTTTTTTTGCACTTGGGAGGAGCACCCCTGATGGACAGAGCACCCCCTGGACAACACTACAGCACCCCTTTAGGACTGGGACACTGCACAGGACTTTGGAGTGGACACAGCCCCTATGGACAACTGACTACACAACACAGTCCAGCCAGCCCCTATGGACTTTAATGTAGTGGACACAGCCCCTATGGACAACAGCAGCACAGCGCAGCACAGCACAGCAAAACACTACACTGCACTACACTACACTAAACTACAACACTACACTACACAGCCCAGCCAGCCCTAACTCCCACCCTCCCTCTTCACTGTCCACAGTCGAGTGAGAAAATGGCGCCGACGCGGGTACCTTATATAGGATCCAAAACCCGCGAGACCTGGAAGGCGGGATGATGACGTTTTGCCTCGATTTCAGATCCGAGTCAGGAGGGAAAAGTCGAGCCTGACTCAGATCGGTCTCGGATCTGGGGGGACCGGGGGTGTTCGGATTTCAGAAATCCGAACCCGCTCACACCTAATTTCCATATAATGTTTTGCAACCCAAGAACCCAAGTATTGTGCTAGAGTGGAGAAGGTGTGTAAATAGAATTCTATGTAAAAAATAGAGATAGTCTAGCATCCAAATTATATTCCCATGTGGACAAAATATTTTCCGTACAACCTGTATGCTGGGACCCCTTTGTCACTTATTATTGCCCAAACCCATGAACTAGCCAGGGCATTGGAAGCAGAAGAGAGGAGGTGCACTACCTACCCAGGTACCTAATACCAGAGGAGTAGCGTGAAACCATGGCGCCCGGAGAAAGTGCATGTCATAGAGCCCCACCCCCTCCCTGTACTGAACTGTGCCAGTGGGGTATGGCCAGCCTGCGGGGGAATACTGAAGTGAAGAGAAAACAGCAAACAGTGACAGTATCACGCTGGGCATTGAGGTCCCATTATGGGAATAGAATGCTTACAGTGATACACTATCTGATATTAAAGGGATGCTCCTTTGGCGCTGCTTTATTTATGTATAGCACCTAGGATCTGACTTTTATCTTCTTTGTATCATTGTTATTAGTCAATAGAGGAAATTGTATTATATATTCTGATCATTTAACTTAAACTGACAGAGGGGGTCATTCAGACCCGCTCGTGAGCGGCAGTACGCTCGCAAGCGGGTCGATGTTCCCCCACTGCGCATACGCACGACGGAGGGAGCTCCGTCATGTGCATGCGCGAGACCCGGCGAGCGACGGGCTCTCTATCGCTCCGGGTCTCGCACCAAAGGGGGCGTGCTGTTGATGTTGATTGACAGCACGCCCCCTTTGGTGGGCGTGCCGGGAGCGTGCCTGCCAGACGGAGGCGTTCCCATGGGAACACCTACCATCTCAAGCCGGCCCCACTGACATCACTAGTGATGTCAGTGGGAGTGATTTTGGCTCTGATAGAGCCAAAATCACTCCAGGGCTTGCGGCAGCGAGACCCTACCGCAGGGTCTCCGTCGCAAGCCTGATGGTCGTGATGGTCAAGACCATCGCGACCATCATCATGTTCGCTCGCTATAGCTGTGGGTGGTAACCCACAGCTATGCGAGCGTCCATGAGGACGCTCCAAAAAAAGGTAGGAGGGCCCTGATTCAGAGCGAGCGCTCTGGTCAGAGCGTTCAGCTCTGAATCAGGCCCAGAGTACATGTGCTAGAGTAAGATTCCACAGGGTGCACAGCTTATTACTGCAATTACTGCCCCAAGCAGCTATTACTGGAGTGGGAACACCTATAGGAAGCTCCATTCTCAGCTATGCTTATACTTAGCAAATATACATTGCACCTATATTAATGTGAGTACTACTAATCATGTTCTATCTACCACCATTATTTAAGGTCTCCTAATAGTGTTATTTGAAAGGTCTTTTAAAAATACTGCGTGTGGTCATGCTTGGGAATATCTCATTACTTTAAAAAGCAAAGCAGTGACTTTTTTTTAAACTCATACCTGCCAATAAGAAAAGGAGAGGAGAGGGGTGGTGACAGGAGCCAATTAGAAAAGGAGAGGAAAGGGGTGGTGACAGAAGCCAATAAGAAAAGGAGAGGAGAGGGGTGGTGACAGGAGCCAATAAGAAAAGGAGAGGAGAGGGGTGGTGACAGAAGTCAATAAGAAGAAGAGAGGGGAAGGGACAAAGAGCCGATCAGAGAGGGGTGGTGACAGAGGCCAATAAGAAAAGGAGAGGAGAGGGGTGGTGACAGAAGCCAATAAGAAAGGAGAGGGGAGGGGCAAAGAGCTGATCAGAGAGGGGTGGTGACAGAAGCCAATAAGAAAAGGAGAGGAGAGGGGTGGTGACAGAGGCCAATAAGAAAGGAGAGGGGAGGGACAAAGAGCCGATCCCATGGTAGATAGGGGAGGGAATTAAAGAGTTGAGAAGTGAATGCAATAAATCTGACAGGAAAGGGGAGGTGACAGAAGATGATCACAGAGGAGGGAGGGAGACAATTTGGGCAGCTTGAGGGAGCATGAAATGTAGAAACAGATCTCAGATCCATAACTTATTTAGGATATAGAGCAAACAAACTGAGATAAAACAAACAAGCAGCTGTCTTACTGTGCAGCACCCCATGAATTCGGGAACCCTGGATGGAGCCCTCTGTCCATTTTGGCGCCCGGAGCTCATGCTCCACTAGAACCACCCTCGCTACACCCCTGCCTAATACCACCTACACAGTGACAGAGGATAACAATTAATAAGTATAAAATACAGGTACAGGCTTCTTACATGGGCTGAACATCTACAGCTTAAAGGAGAGAAGGACAGAAGTGACTTGTTAGAAGTACTCAAATATATGAAATATAATGAAGAGACATCAGTAAGGCAGTGTGGTAAAAATGGGTAAATAGATATAAAAACAGAACTTTGAGGTGGGAAACTGAAAGGTAAGACAAGGAAATGTTTTACAGATAGAGTCATGACATAGGACCTGATCTAGAGTTGAGCGCAGTCCATGTGCAGCTGCGATTTCTCATGGATACGCAAGTGCAAAAATATGCAAATGTCAACTTGAGCATTTCTCCCATGTATTTCCCAGTGACAGACTAAGCAAACCCTGAGATGCCCACTTTGCATATCTGAGCAGTGCTCAACTGTGCTAATGCATGCCGAAACACGCCCATGAAGCTCCCATTAAAACACGCCCATGCAACCTCCTCTTTTTGCGATCAATTTAGGTCACTTTAGATCACCTACCAGTCTACAGCCTGAAACACCCATGGATCGCAAATGCCATCTGATGTCATAGCAATGTCGTATGCAAATGCGTGTCACACACATTGGTTTGCATGTACACAGTCAGGGTTTCCTAGAGTTTTTGCGAATGTGCAGTACCAAAAAAAATGCTTAACTGCGCAAACATTGGTACTGCATGCACCTCTGAATCAGGCCCATAGTCTAACCAGCAGTTGTAGTCTATTGAAATTATTTAGGCGCTTAATGTACGCCTTTTTGCAGAGCATACAGTATACTGTATATCTTGTGTGTCTTCACTCCAGTAATGCTCCGAAACTCTCGGGGCCTCATGTACCAACAAGTTTTGTCATTCACGAGTGATAAAACTTGTTGTGCATGATAACGGTGCAGCCAATCAGCTCCCAACTGACATTTTTCAAATAGATGACAGTTGGGAGCTGATTGGCTGGAGCACCATTATCATTTGCAATTTTATCACTTGTTGTGAATGATAAAACTTGTTGATAAATAAGGCCCCAAGTCTCCACAAGTACACGTGATGTAGATTCGTACACAGGACCTGATTCGGAGATGAACGCTAATGCGATCGCAGCTGCGATTTCGTATGCAAAGAAGCTGCAAAAATATGAAAATGTTAGAAAACACCACCCAAGCATAAAGACGCCCACTGCTGCCTTCTTACCTGCATGCGGCAACGCATACATGCGTAAATATTGGTAACATCGCCGCACATCAATGCCCATCTTGGCCTTGTGGCAGGCCTGCGTTTTTCTGACCACACCCCATCACCACCCCCAAACGCTGAGAACCTGTCACTCACTTTGTGGTGGATCCTATGTGCGTCCATGAGGGCAATGCGATCACTGCGCACCGCAGTGTGGCTTATACACCCATGCATTGACAAACAATCGCTTGATTGCGTGCGTAATCGCCTTTGCGTCCATCTCTGAATCAGGCCCACAGTTTGGGCTCATTTTCATCTACTGGTCTGCAACAAGGCAACGTTCAGTGAAGGCATGTTGACTAAATTATGGGTTATGGAGAGTTGGCTAGAAGCGTAAATGTGATTGTTTTCAGATATATCTTTTGCACCAGGGATAGGTTTGATAATGATGATGGGTATAAAAACAAGCATACAGATAGGGGTGGTCTGGGCACAGAGATGCGTACAACTAGTTATTATATGGAATGCAGGAGCAATTATGGTTGACTTGCGTTCAACTCTGCATTGACCCCTTAGATAGGAGGTATTAGGGTAAAAAAACACACACTCCCTCAAAAAGCTAAATATCAGACACTATCCCCTTATACACACTATACACACACACAAAGGAGGGCAGATAGATGGACCTGTAGGTTATTTTTTTGCCATTAAATTCTTATTTCTGCTCTCCTAAGGCAGTCTTTATCTGCTTCAGCCAAGCTGCATAATACACTAAGGTAATAAATTCATACTGAAGTGATGGATAGTTTCCTCTTTGTTTCTGCATTTTTGCAATCATTCTCTAAGATAAAATTATCCACTTTCTTAATTGTCTTTGAGAATTCACAAATTGTTGAAAATGTGTGTCTTCTGGGATATCCAGAACTGCCTATAGCATGTTTACATCATAGAGATTAATACACCATCCTCTCTCAGATTCACACAGCCAGCTCCCTCTCATATAAATATTCACCAACAAGGCATTAGAGATTTATTTTCATAGGATTTCAAGTCATTTAATCAAATTTACAAATGGGCACAAGTGAAGCATGAGAGAATGATTAACTAGAAATAAAATATTCTAACAGTGTAAAGATTTCTTATTTTTTCGTATAGGTTAATTTTCTCTAATTATCTCTACTTTTATAGTACCTTAAAAATAGCTTTAAAATGCATAAAAAAACAGAATTAAAGTATAGTAGTAGCAGTAGTAATAATAATAATTCCATTGTTAATAATAATAATAATAATACATATAATAATAATACAAATGATTACTATTATTATTATTATTATTATTATTATTATTATTATTATTATTATTATTATTGTCATAATAATACAATGGTCATGTTTAAAAATAATAATTTGCCTTAATTGCAACAATTCTAGTGTGGCAATTTACAAAAAAAACTATTTATATAAAATATACAGAAATCTATCTTTTTTATTGTTCTTTAATGAATACATCAGGAATCCATTTAAAAATCCCCCCCCCCACCCCCACCCCCTAAACATCAGTCCTCCATTACACAGCTATGAGTGCCTTCTGGAAAATGTGGCTTGCTATAGTTCTATTGTTTGTGTAAGATTGGTTGTTGTGGAGGCTTTTTTTTTACATGAAAAACTAGTCTTTGCTTGCTTTGTCTTTCACCACTAATTGTTATTATATCTGTTCTTAGCACAATTAAACTGATATTGGGATGCAATCGGGAAACCGGCTGTCTTAATCCCGACAGCCGGCTTCCCGTCTGCTTTATCCCAGCGAGGGTTAAATGACAGCCTGTCATTTTCCTGACGCCGGGAGACAGGCGCCCGGCATCCCGATCAAAGGGATGCCGGGCGCCGCGAGCGGATAGGGGGAGGATTAGGTTTAGGGCCCCCGGGGGGGACTTAGGGCTAGGCACCCCTCCCCGGGAGGGTTGGGGTTAGGCTAGGGGGAGGGAGGGTTAGGCACCCCCGGGGGTTACTTAGGGTTAGGCACCCCCCTGGGGGACTTAGGTTTAGGCAGCGGGGAAGGGGGTGTTAGGGTTAGGCACTTTCAGGGGGGATTAGGCTTAGGCACTTGGGGGGGAGGTTAGGGTTAGGCACCCCTAAGGAGGGTTAGGGGGTTAGGTTTGGTTAGTTTTTACTTACCTGCGGACGATCGGGATTTCCAGCGCTGTCGGGCTTCCGCTGCCGAGATCTCTGTTTCTGTTGGCCTGCCGCGCCCGGGATTCGAACTGCCGGCCTGAGGGACGGCGGTATTTCATACCGATTCCCTGATATTATGTTATTTTGTGTACAAGCATAATCCAGATCAGTTTCTTTCTTCGATAGGTGAATACTCAAGATGCCAGCAGGTTTTCTTGGACAAACAATTAAACAAACTGTATTCGTCCTGTTGCTCTAAAAAATGTTGTGAACAAATACAGCAGGTGAGATCAGTACTGATTAAATCTCGGCTGAGGGGTGTCCTCCGAACCAGTCCCACGGAATAATATCTGAACAATGACTAACATTAATAACTTAACACTAAAATAAAAACATGACACATAACTTGGTGTTTAAAATGGTCAGCTATTTATTTATAGTTAAACTAATGAAATGTATGGTGACAAAGAAAGGACAACCAGAACACAGCAAAACCATACAATGCACAACTAACCACAACAAAAACACGCATTGCAGATGGAGACTGCCAAGATGCTCCAACCACAAGAATACACCACCCTGTGTGGGAAGTGTTGCTGCCCCTGTAATGTTGGTGCAGCTTGCAACATAAAGTAGTTATGAAGGTGGAAGGAAAATGGTGGAAGGAGAGTGGGAGAGAAGATGTGGAGCAGAACAAAAGGAACATGTAAGTGAACTCATTGAGAGGTAAAAAAAAAAAAAAAAAATGTCCTGAGGGATATTAGAGACAATTCTGTACATCTAGTGAGGAAAAAGTGAGGAAAAATTAAAAAACACCTACCGAAATTAGCCAGACAGAGAGCTCCGAGGAGGCAAAGAAGACAAAGCAAACAAATACGGACAAAACTAGATGGGAAGGGGGGTAAAACAGAACACTCATATAACAAAAAACAGCCTCTCCTCACATACACAACAATGAAATAAACAGAGCATGGCAACAATATTCACAACCGCTGGCATATGTGCCGCTGTAAACTAGGGATGTGCGCCGACCCCCGTGTTTTGGTTTTGCTTTCGGTTTTGGATCTGTATCTCCTTCATGTTTTGGATCTGGAACTGGTTTTGCAAAACCACCCTTGCTTGTTTTGGTTTTGGATCTAGATCTTTTTTCTAAAAATAATAAAAACAGGTAAAACCACATAATTTGGACCTGTTTTTGTTCCTACAGCATTATTAACCTTAATAACATTTATTCCCAGTCATTTGCAGTCAATTTTGACCACCTCACAGCTTACAATATTGATTTTTCCATCTGGGTAAGGCCTAGGGCCAAAATGTTGCATCCAGCTAGCTAGCTGACTAAACTAAGCAAGTGAGCGGCACTAACATGTGGCCATTTTTAAAAAATGAAAGGGGCATACAGGAGATGCTGAGTGTGGCCATTACAATTTGTGGACATTCATAAACAATCAAATTCAAAATGTCAGGCATAAATGCCCTAAACAGCACATAATGCAGAGAAAAGAGGCGCAAGATGGAATAGTCCTTGGGCCCTCCCACCCACCCTTATGTTGTATATGAAACAGGACATTCACAGTTTAACAAACCAATCATTTCAGCAACAGGGACTGCCAGCTGTGGCTAAAATGATTGGTTTGTTTGGACCCCCATAAAACAAGCTGCCAATGTGCATTGGACATGGGTATGATAACATACACAAACTGGCTTTACATTACAACATCAGATGTTATTGTCATCCTCGTCATCCACATCAGTGTGTATATCCTCTTCTTCACACAATATTAATTCTTCTCCACTACGCTTGAGTAAGATTGCATTCCCGCTCCACGGCCTATGACATAGGCCATTGTGTAGCCCTGGATGGCCCAATGTTGCTCCTCCACCCGCTGAAGTATATAGAGGGTAGAATTCCACCTAGTTACTACCTCTTGCTTCAGCTGATGGCAGGGCAAATTCAACAGTATCTGCTGGTCTTGCAATCTTCAACAAGCAGTTCCCGAATGTCTAAAATGACCTGAAATTTTCTGGGCCACCAAGAGCATCTCCTGCACGCCCCTGTCATTTTTTAAAAAATGTTGCACCACCAAATTAATTGTGTGAGCAAAACATGGGATATGTTGGAATTCGCCCACTTGTAATGCTCTCACAATATTGCTGGCATTGTCAGAAATCACAAATCCCAAGGAGAGACCAAGTGGGGTAAGCCATTTTGCAATGATTTCCCTGAGGTTCTCAGTGGTATGCCTCTTAGTGAAACCAGTTATACAAAGAGTAGCCTGCTGCTGAATCGCATTTGGTAGATGCTGCTGCTGCTGTTGTAGGCAATACACCTACCCAATGGGCTCTCACAGTCATGTAATCTTTAGTTTGCCCTGTCCCACTTGTCCACATATCAGTGGTCAAGTGGACAGTGGGTACAACGGCATTTCGGAGGACATTAATAAGGTTTTTTTTAATGTCCTTGTACAGACTGGGAATTGCTGTTCTAGTGTAGTGGAATCGAGAAGGGATCTGGTAGCGGGGACACAGGACCTCAATCAACTCTCAAAAACCCACTGCATTAATGGCGGACTCTGGATGCACATCTAATACCAGCATAGCTGTTATGGCATCAGTAATACGCTGTGCAACTGGGTGACTGCTGTCATACTTGTTCGCCCCTTGCAAAGGATTGTTTGACAGTTAATTGTTTGGTTACAGTACTACAAGTAGTCTTCCTCCTGGTCCCCTTCTGGGATCTACATCCACTCACAGCAACATGCTTATAACATTGGATGCAGCAGGACTCCTTCCAATGACGAATGAGGATGTTGATGATGCAGGTGTTGGTGGTGGAGATCGAAGACACTTGGATCCCACAGAGAGGGAGCAGGTAGGTGACACTGGACTGATTGTTACGTTTTTAGTTTTGGAACATGGCGGCATACACTTTGGATTTTGATGAATGCGCTCCAAGTGACGTAACAAGGAGGAGGTTCCTAGATGTTTAAGGTCCTTACCTCTACTCACTCTTGCTTGGCATCGGTTACAGATGGCTTGACAACTGTTGTTCGGATTTGGGTGGAAATAATTCCACACATAAGAAGTGGATTTTTTTGTCTTTTGCCCCAGCATGACAACATCAATTAGCTTTTTCATACCATGGGCAACAACTGTTGCCTGACTTACACAAACGACATCCTCAGCATCAGCATCCTCATCATCAACATCCTCATCATCCTTAGCGGCAACTACTGAAATATCCTCCTCATCCTCCATGTGCAATTCCACAGAAGCATCCTCGATGACTACGTCAGCAATATGTTGACTGCCCTTCCCCACATTTACAGAGGGCACACAAATGTTGGAAAGAGGATCCTCAAGTACACTATTTGAAAGGTCTGGCGCACACATGGCAACCACGGACACACTTGCACTCTCCTCGGGGATTTGTGATTTTGATTTCTCGGAGCACACAGTTGGTTCTTCCAGAGCTGTCTTACTCGTCTTCTTCTTAACAACTTATTTTATAGTATTACCACTACTACAACAAGCAGAAGGGCTATCATCACTAGAACCACTAGTCATAAATAAAGGCCACGGCCTTATCCTTTCCTTGCCACTTCGTGTAGTGAATGGCATATTGCCAACTTGGCTTTAGATTTTTTTTTCTTTAATAAAGTAAAAGAAGTTGCTTTTCCATGTCCATGGCCTGACTTAAGTCCTGGGGCATCGGCCTTCATAGAGGATGAAGACGTTGACGGTCTTGCATCATCATGACTGCTGCCGGCAGCTACAACATGTGGTTCTTGCTCTCCTGTCACATGACTGCCCTCCATATTCACTGCGGTCTTGCAGCAGAGTCACCAAGCAAGCAACAATAGTGTTGCCAAGTTGCGGCTAACGTACACGCACACACACACACAAAAAATACACTTTTTAATTATATAGATTTTTTTTTTTTACCCACAACTTGGGGCCTGGAGCACCCCTGACTGAGGCAGCAGTGACTGATGACACAGGCAGCACTAGGTTACTGTTTGAATAAGTGCGGCTAACGCACATGCACAAAAAAATACACTTTTTAATTATTATATTTTTTATTTTTTTTGCTTACAACTTGGGGCCTGGAGCACCCCTGACCGAGGCAGCAGCGATTGACGACACAGGCAGCACTATGTTGCTGTCTGAATAAGTGCGGCTAACGCACACGTACACACACACGAATGAGGATGTAGATGATGATGCAGGTGTTGGTGTTGGAGATCAAAGGCTCTTGGATCTCACAGAGAGGGAGCAGGTAGGTGACACTGGACTTGTTACATTTTGAGTTTTGGAACTTGGCGACATACACTTTGATATTTGATGAATGCGCTCCAAGTGATGTAACAAGGAGGAGGTTCCTATGTGGTTTAGGTCCCTCCCTCTACTCACTCTTGCATAGCAATGGGCACATATGGCTTGACAACTGTTGTCCGGATCGGGTTGGAAATAATTCCACACGTGAGAAGTAGATTTTTTTGTCTTTTGTCATGGCATGACAACAATGGGCTTTGGCTTTTACAAACCATGGGCAACAGCTGTGGCCTTACTTACACAAAGGACATCCTCGGCATGAACATCCTCATCACCAACACCAACATCTTCATCATCAACATCCTCATTATCCACCAAAATATCCTCCTCCTCCATGTGCAATTCCACAGAAGCATCCTCAATGACTACGTGTGCAAGATGTTGATTGCCCTTCCCCACATTTAAAGAGGGCACACAAATGTTGGAACTTGGAGGATCCTCCAGTACACTAGTATTTAGGTCGGCTCACACATGGCAACTGCGGACACACTTGCACTCTCCTCTGGGATTTGTGATTTTGATTTCTCAGGGCACACAGTTGGTTTTTCCGGAGCTGTCTTAACAACTTTCACATTTATAGTTGGACCACCACCACTACTACTACAAGCAGAAGGGCTATTAGAATCAGCCGTCTACTTCATAAAGTAAGAAGGCCAAGGCCTTATCCTTTCCTTGCCACTTTGTGTAGTGAATGGCATATTGCCAATTTTTTGTTTATCTAAAGTCAAATAACCTTTCAATTTTTTTTCCTTAATTTCAGTAAAACCTGCTTTACCATATCGATGACGTGACTTAAGCCCTGGGGCATGTGCCTTCCTAAAGGTCCATGGTTCCAGTCAAGTCAGTATCCACTGAATTCAGTTCAACACCTGAGTCAGGTAACTCTCATGCACCAACCATGACAGTATGTTCAGGCCAACCGATGGTGGCGGATCAAGCACATAATATTGGACCAAATGCTTTCCATAACCTGGTCGCTCGCTTGGATTCACAGGAGGCGGTACAGCATCAAGTACTACAGTTTTTGCAAATTCTGACTAGTCAGCTAGATGACATTCAAGTCACACCTGAACCCCTAACTACCTTCCATCAACTGCTGGAACAGCTACATGCTCTACTCCTCAAAATTTTCATTCCTGAGTTTCTTAGTACTACCCCTGACTCAACTAAACCTCTGCCACAAAATCCCTAATAACCAAAGATTCTTCCATACCAAATAAAGTGAGACATCTAAGTCTCCCGTGCCCCAAGCTCCCTGTGGCTGAACGCCAGCGGCACAAAGATTTACATCTCTATCTCTATTGTGGAGGTCCTGACCACTTCATTAAAAACTGTTCCCTTTGCAATTCCAACAGTAATTCCAAGTGTCAACGTCCCAGTGCCCGTTCCGGTTCCAGCCCCGATTCTGCCTGTTCCGGTCCCGTCCCGGATTCTGCCTGTTCCGGTCCCATCCCGGATTCTGCCTCTTCTGGTCCCGTCCCGGATTCTGCCGTTGCAAGCCGAATGAAGCTTCTTCAAGTTTCGCACCCCAGGAGGGGATCTCAAGTTTTGTTCCCCAGGAGGGGATTTCAAGTTTTGTTCCCCAGGAGGGGATTTCAAGTTTGGTACCCCAGGAAGGGGTTTCAAGTCTCATACGCCAGGAGTGGGTTTCAGGTTCCAGTTCCCAGGGAGGAGTGTCGTGTACTACTAATTCTAATCATGGTTCCTGTTCAGCATCTCCTGTGAATATCGTTCCAGTGGACGACAATCTCTGTAGTCTGTCCCAAGCTTTGATTGTTGATGCTACTGTCTCTAGCTCCTCTGGACCCCTTCAAGTTCCATCAAGTGGTCCAAATACTAGCGTTCCCGCTAGGCTGTTTTAGCAGGGTGCGGCACCCTGCCCTCCTTCTGGAGGGCAAAAAGCACCCTGCCCTCCAGAAGGAGGGCAAAAAGCACCCTGCCCTCACAGGTCGCGGGTGCAGTCTTCACCCGCGGGACGCAGTGTCCCGCGGGTGGAGAAATGTGCGGTGACCCGGTCACCGCCGGAGAATAAACGCTGGGCGCATGCGCCCGGCATCTATTCTCCCTGTTTGCAGCGCTTGGGGGCTGCCCGGCATGTCCGTAAGTGCCGGGCATGCCCCCAAGTATGATGAAAAAGGGGACGCGTCTTATAGACACGCCCCCTTTTATGGCCACGCCCCCTTTTCGCCCACTCGCACAAAGTTGCCCTCTCTAGCTCCAGCACCCTGCCTGCCGCCGGAGCTAGAGTGAACACTAAAATACTGAACATCTATCAGCTTCAGTTATATCGACTCCCCGTCAAACGGAGCATCCTGCTGGTTCCCAGACCAGTTCATTCAGCAATCCTGCTAATAGCCATACCTGGCACATCTGGAAATTCTACTAGTTCACAGTCCAATTAAGCAAGTCTATCGTCTGGTTCTCTGTCTAATTCTGTACCTACTGGTACTCCGTCCAGCTCAGAAAGCCTTCCTGCCGGTCCCAGTCTGGTTCCTCCAAGTTATCTACTGGTTCTCAGTCCAATTCTGCAAGCCCACCTACTGGTACCCCGTCCAGCTCAGCAAGCCTTCCTGCCGGTCCAAGTCCGGTTCCTCCAAGTTTTTTACTGCTTCCACTCCAACGTTACAAGTTTCCTGTTCCTGTCATTTATCATCAAAGGCAGTTCTAACTGCCATACAATTCATATGCAAATAGAGCTAATTACATCATCCATGGTTCCAGTCAAGCCAGTCTCCAATGAATCCAGTTCAACACCTGAGTCAGGTAACTCTCAAGCATCAACTGCAACAGCAGCCACAGCATGCCATATAATCAGGACCGGATAAAGGCCTGTGGGGGCCGTTGGGCAACAAACGTGTGGGGGCCCCTGTCATTAAAAGTTGAAATATATAGATATATATATATATATATATATATATATAGTCCAGTTGTTTGAGAATGGCACTCACAAAAACCAAAGAGTCAGCTTGTTGGGGTGCATATCTCAGGTCGCCTAACAGAATCCATCCATAGGCAGCCACATATAGATGCAAAGGAAGAGAGAGCACTCACCAATCTTCATACAAGTGGGCAGGCAACTTTAATTGTTCATTATATCACCTTAGACAATATGAAAACAGTCGATGTTTCGGGCCCCTCGGTGCCCTTTGTCAAGACCAGAATATCACGTCCCACATCATCCAAGTAGCAAGTCCCACCACCAGAACAAATGAATCAATATATACCCCAGAATTCTAATAGATAGACACACCCCCAATTAAGTAAGTCAAATAGCATCGCTATCAAGAGGTGTCCACCAGTAACCTGACGGTCAATCATACAACTAATAATACATAAATATTTACCTGTGAATTAATATTGCGCCTTAACGCACATAGGCCCTCATTCAGAGCCGCTCGTTAGCGGCAGTACGCTCGTTCCGAGCGATGTTTGCACATCTGCGCATGCGTACGGTTTTTAGTACGCATGCGCGAACCAGTCAGTGCGGCCGAAAATCGTTTGTACGCTATATAGCGAGTGCCTGCTATTTTGAGTGACAGAATGAGGCGTATGTGGGTGGTAACAGGGGAAGGTGCTTGAAAATGGGGAGTGGAGATCCGAACGCAGGCGTGCTTAAAGGTCAAAACGGGCGTTTTATGGGTGTGTATATTTAAAACAGCAGCGTCATTGTCCACGTCACTGGGTTATTTTATAGCCAGAACTGCTCGCAAATTTGTGGTAGCAAACACCAACCACAAGAATAGCGAGTAGTTCATACGCTGGTCGATGTACTCGATTAATCAAATAAATAGCGGACATGACGTATGGTGTGAGCGGCCAGGGGGCGTTTTTAACAAATAAACGAGCGTATGTTTTGCTCGCTCGTTCAGACTTAGAGGTGTGAACAGACTGCAATGTGCGTACGGATCATTTGAATAGCCACCCCTTGTTTTTAAACGAACGACCGCAAATAGCGAACGGCTCTGAATGAGGGCCATAGTCAGAAAAGTCCAGCTGCATAAAGTACGGTCCATGTGTCTGGACAGCTCTCCGGTGTGCGTGTCACCAGCTGGAACGCAAACCGGAAGTAACCTCATAACCATATGGAAGCTGAGTGAGTCAAACCAGTGCTTAGGCAAACGCATAGATCGCAAGTGTTAGGACAGATGGAATAGCCGCGTCAAACTGTAGAGGCAATACGAATAAGACAGCATACATTCATGCATGCCAATGCATCTTAAACACTGATGTGTAGCCAAATAAATCTCAAGCAGCCAATTGATCAGCCTATAACTATTCAAGAGAGGCGCCCACGTTGCCATGGTGACCAGAACGCCCCCTACAACTTAACTTCATCCGGATTACCTATGGACACCTCATAATAGCCGCTATCATAGCATTCTAGACACCTTAATATTAAAAACATAATCCTCAAAGTTCTTAAGGTGAGCATTAGCAAGATCAGGGTACAAGTGCACCTAGATCACAGTGCATATATAAAAACCAACATCAAAACACCGATAAATCAACAATAAAAAGACATTACACATTATTAACAAAAAGGAACACATTGGTACTGAACACACTTGCACAGATAATCCTAGATCTATTTAGTTGCCTCAATTGAGTATCATTTATTGCTATGGTTAACTCCAGCAGCAGAAGACCCAAACAGAATACGGGGGAACACATAAAAAGACTTTATTACCCCATGGATCAAATAAAGATATTTAGAGGATTCATTTCATTAAGTCCCTTGGGGGCCACAGTGTCCAACTGGTGGATCCATCTTGCTTCCCGCTTTAGAAGTTGTAGACCTCTGTCACCACCGTGGATCAGCGGTGGAATCCAGTCTATGATCATATATCTCAGAGTACTCAATTGATGATGTTCCTTTAAAAAATGTAATGCCACTGGTTTATCTGTAGTGCCTGTGGCATAAGCCAGACGTATAGAAGAGCGGTGTTGCGTCATTCGCTCCTTAAATGTGCGTATCGTTTTCCCCACATACATTAGCCCACAGGGGCATATGAGGAAGTACACGACATGATCCAAATTGCACATCAATCTGTGCTTCAGATAAATCTTTTGTCCATTTTGAGGATGACAAAAAAATTGTCCAGTTATAAGGGATCTGCATGTCATGCATCCCAAACATTGATGGCAGCCTTTACTCATGGACAGCCAATTATCTCTGTTAGATTTGCTAGGATGTAGATCAGGTCTAAGTAATATGTCCTTCAAATTACGGCCCCTACTCACGCTTAAAAGAGGAGAGACTTGATTCAAACTCTTAAACGCAGGGTCAGAGGAAATTAGTGGCCAATGTCTCTTGATCAATTTCTTTGTGGCCTTCAAATTGGTATCACATTGTAATCCAAGTATAATCTTATCAGGATTTTCACTTGGAGGCCTATGTTGCCCATTGCCCACAATAGCTTTCGCTCTAGTGAGGCATCTTTCAATGTCGTTATTACAGTAACCCCGTTCAGAAAACCTGTTACTGCATTCCACTAATTGCTCATCAGCCCTTTTTGGGTCTGAATTGTTCCTAAGCACCCTTACAAATTGGGAAACTGGTAAATTTGATTTCAAAGAGTCGGGATGATGACTCGAGGCCCACAAAAGAGTGTTTCTATCAGTCTCTTTTCTATACAGAGTATATCCTATAGCTGATTCACGTCTAAAGACAGTCACATCCAAAAAGTTCATTTGAAGATCGTCAGCTGCTGCCGTAAAGCGAATAGGAGAGTCTAGATCATTCAAAAACTTGGCCATTTCGAAAAAAGAATCCTTATCACCCTTCCAAACAACAAAAATGTCATCAATAAATCTCTTGAAAAAGACTAGTCTATCTGCAAAGTGTTCTAAAATGTGTTTCTGCTCATATTGGTTCATAAAAATATTGGCGTACGATGGCGCTAGGTTAGAGCCCTTTGCGGTGCCCGCCAGCTGTATAAACCAATCACCTTGGTACATAAAATGGTTCAAACCTAGCACCACCCGCACCAATGACAACAAAAATTCAATGGGAGGTCCATCATAGGGACCCCTAAGCAATGCTTCCTCCACCGCTTGTATCCCCCCTTTATGAGGGATCATGGTGTACAAAGATGATACATCTAATGTTCCTAGTATACAATCAGAAGGAATAAGTCCCAGCAGCCTCAACTCACTCAAAAAATGCCCCGTATCTTTCAAGTAAGATTGATTAGATTTAACAACAGGCTGTAAGAAGTGATCGACAAATCTCGCCAATGGCTGGAGCAAAGAGCCCCTGGCCGAGATAATAGGTCACCCGGGAGGATCAGTGAGAGACTTATGGTTCTTAGGTGAAGTATATAGTATAGGGCAAATAGGAAAATCCACAGTCAAATAATCCAAAGTCTCCTCACTGATCCACCCCTGGCTCACACCAAAGCTCAGTAGTTCATCCACCTGCTTTTTAAAACCATATATAGGGTCTTTCTCCACCCTTTTATACGTACCACTGTCAGATAATTGCCTTCTGATCTCATGATCATATTGTTCAAAGTCTTGGAGTACCACAGCACCCCCCTTATCTGCATTACGGATTTCTACTGATGTATCATTCTTTAGGGCTTTCAAAGCCCTTTTTTCAGCCAAATTCAAATTGTCATACGGCTGGTGTTTACCCGCCTCCTGTTTGCATTCTAAATCCACAACCCTCAAAAAGGTTTTTAAACTGGCATTGTTAGATACAGGGTCAAACATGCTAGGACGTTTAAATAATGGCTTAGAATGACACAGTTCAATCCTACTCCGATTGTCAAAAAATTCCCTCAAGCGTAATTTCCTGCCCATCCTGAAGTGATCAATAGACCAATTAAAAGAATCAAAATGATTAGTCGGTATAAAGGATAGACCCTTAGATAATAAAGAATGTTCCGCAGGGTCTAAAGGGCGTGAAGATAAATTGAAAATTAATATCTCTGACCTTGTCTGTTTCTGGGACGCTCTCTTCCTCTTTCCATGACCCCTCCTGGGATGTGGCCTTGTGTTCTTGGGCCTAATCCACTCCTGGTGACCCTAGGATGTGGTCCTAAAAAATCTGCACCAGAAGGGGGTAGGCTTTCAGATGATTCTGCCTCGGAAGAGGAATTGGAGGAAAATTCTCCCTCCCCTCTATAAGCCCACTGGCACCCCCTCTGTGGGTTAAAAGAACCTCTGGACCTACTATTGTCACCCACCAACAATTTATACACCATATGTCTCTGATAATCAGATTCCACGGTCTCTAACTTCTTCCTCTTGAACGAAATCAGATCCAGTCTATATTTTTCCAACTGGGTCTGTAACCATTCCACCCAATTTTCAGTCTTATCTGCCTTCAGTGTGGGCAAAAACTCTTTCTCACAGTTTTTAATTTCAACCCTAACTTTGGCTAGTTCAACTCCAACCTCTTCAATAACTAGGGCAATTAAATCGAATGAACATTTGTTCAACACCCCACACCATTTGACGCAGAATCCAGGATTTTTGCGGCCAATGGTGGGGGTGTTGTTCACTCTAAAACCCCGGGGAATACGCTTCTTGTGATAGTATTCAGAAAGAAACTGACTGTGTAGAGTCAGGTCAGTTTCACGTTTTCTGAGACGATTCAGTTTATGAAAGAGGTCCAGCGGAGTCTCAGAGGGTAACTGCTCAAATTCCAACTCATTAAACAAAACCTTATCAATCTCATCGTCTGTCAAACTAATCTGGCGGTTCTCAGCATCGCTAAGTGCTACTTCATCTAATACAGCAAAGCTCATAGTGATACGTGGCCTGAACAATGATAATAATTAGAAGAATGATTTAAACAAATCACCAATATGCGCAGAAAAACAAGTACCATGTGTTCCACAAAAATATTCTAAACAACCCCCTTACAAAATACACATTAAGAGACCCATCAGTTTAAACCTTTTAAACCAACAGACAGAAAAAATGAAAAAAATGTTTTAAAAAAATTCCTAATGCAAAAAAACTTTTCAATGCAAAAAATTGCAAAAAAAATTTTCTTGTGATGAAAATTGCATTCCCTGGAAAAAAGGGACAATGGTATCTAGCAGCATCAAAAATAGTCAATTGTTGCAATTGATCCAATAGATATTCTCCATCAAATAAACAGTAGAAAACATCACATCCACAGGTGCACATTCAAAGGATCACCGAAGTCATCCTTATATAAAGTCCAGTTGTGTAAGAACGGCACTCACAAAAACCAAAGAGTCAGCTTGTTGGGGTGCATATCTCAGGTCGCCTAACAGAATCCATCCATAGGCAGCCACATATAGATGCAAAGGAAGAGAGAGCACTCACCAATCTTCATACAAGTGGGCAGGCAACTTTACTTGTTCATTATATCACCTTAGACAATATGAAAACAGTCGACGTTTCGGGCCCCTCGGTGCCCTTTGTCAAGACCAGAATATCACGTCCCACATCATCCAAGTAGCAAGTCCCACCACCAGAACAAATGAATCAATATATACCCCAGAATTCTAATAGATAGACACACCCCCAATTAAGTAAGTCAAATAGCATCGCTATCAAGAGGTGTCCACCAGTAACCTGACGGTCAATCATACAACTAATAATAATAAATATTTACCTGTGAATTAATATCGCGCCTTAACGCACATAGTCAGAAAAGACCAGCTGCATAAAATACGGTCCATGTGTCTGGACGGCTCTCCGGCATGCGTGTCACCAGCTGGAACGCAAACCGGAAGTAACCTCATAACCATATGGAAGCCGAGTGAATCAAACCAGCGCTCAGGCAAACGCATAGATCGCAAGTGTTAGGACAGATGGAATAGCCGCATCAAACTGTAGAGGCAATACGAATAAGACAGCATACATTCATGCATGCCAATGCATCTTAAACACTGATGTGTAGCCAAATAAATCTCAAGCAGCCAATTGATCAGCCTATAACTATTCAAGAGAGGCGCCCACGTTGCCATGGTGACCAGAACGCCCCCTACAACTTAACTTCAGTTAACCATAACAATAAATGATACTCAATTGAGGCGACTAAATAGATCTAGGATTATCTGTGCAAGTGTGTTCAGTACCAATGTGTTCCTTTTTGTTAATAATGTGTAATGTCTTTTTATTGTTGTTTTATCTGTGTTTTGATGTTGGTTCTTTATATATGCACTGTGATCTAGGTGCACTTGTACCCTGATCTTGCTAATGCTCACCTAAAGGACTTTGAGGATTATGTTTTTAATATTAAGGTGTCTAGAATGCTCTGATAGCGGCTATTATGAGGTGTCCATAGGTAATCCGGATGAAGTTAAGTTGTAGGGGGCATTCTGGTCACCATGGCAACGTGGGTGCTTCTCTTGAATAGTTATAGGCTGATCAATTCCCTGCTTGAGATTCATTTGGCTACACATCAGTGTTTAAGATGCGTTGGCATTTTTTAAAAAAACAATATATAGTCAAAAAAAAAATCAATCAACTTGTGTTTTATATTTTTCTGTGTGTGTGTGTGTGTGTGCGTGCGTGCGTGTTAGGCTTAACCGCAGTACCGCACAAGATCCAGCCAGCAATGCCAGTTGCAACCTAATGCTGCCCGACTCCAGTCGTGCTAAAAAAAAAAATCAATAAAAGTGTCTATTATATTTTTCTGTGTGTGTGCGTGCGTGTCAGGCTTAACTGCAGTACCGCACAAGATCCAGCCAGCAACCTAGTGCTGCCCGACTCCAGTCATGATTAATCTGTGCTCTGGGCCCAAGTTCTGGAGCTGAAAAAAAAAATATATATATTCTTTTTTTTTGTCAATTTTTTTTTGTGTGCGTGTCAGCCACACCTGGCTGTCACTGTCATCGGCGTAGGTGTGCAGGGGTGCTGTGCTGCTGTCTGTCAAGGGGCTGTATGAATATTGCAATGAAAACATTTTTTTAAGTTATTGGGTTACAAAAAGTTTTTTTTTTATCTTAAACATAGCAGAAATGTTATCCTAACAGCTTATAAAGTTATACGCTCTAAAAAATAAAGCCTATATTTATTTACAAACCTATATAGAGGAGACATCCTAAATTATAAAACTGTTCTATTCAAAAACGTATACAAAAGTCAGGAGAGGCCTCAAAGAACATGAAAAAAGATGCTCTAGGTGCTGAACTTCAAGGGATTTCTCCATCATGTTCTGCAGTGTGGAAAGGTTTCATTCACATGTTTTCTATAAAGCAGTTCAAAGTTACAGCCTTCAAAGTGTCTGGCTATAACACCCACCTTTGCCAGGAATTACCAAAGATTATTACAAGCAAAGGATTCATCTGTCCGGAATCTGTCTGGGAATTCATGGATCATATTTGGCCTGAATGCACTAAGACATCCAGTGATTCTGTTACTGTGTTCTGTAGCTGACTTTATTCCTACCTGAATCGCAAACTGAAATACGGAAAAGTAAGCAGAGACAACATGGAGGCCTTTGTTATTCTGCTGCCTGCATGCCAACCAATACCTCCCAGACTACACCCACTGGGGGGACCAGGTCTTGATAATGACCACCCCAACCACCCCAAACCATCCTGGACTTCCTGTCCAAAAAGTGTGAGCAGGGTACAGAAAGAGGAGTTAGATGTCCCCGATGACATTTTTTTTTCATCTATAATAGATGATGTGGAGAAATAAGAGCTTCAGATGTTGGAACAGGGGCTCCCACCTATTTGGCTTCCCTCCAGAGAACAGAGCTCTGTTCCTCAGGAAGTGTCTATGCCTGAGCTGAGAGGTAGGTAGTCTCTGTCTGTTGGTAAACACCCTTCAGGAGATGGCAACCCTAAATAACAACAACTATAATAATGTGTCCACTGATAACCAGCCTGATCCCTTAACAGCAACATACCTATATGGCCAACTCATAACATGACACCCAGTTTGCAGCCTCATCTTCCTTATGACACTAATCCAGTCACCATGGTTGATCAATCAGCCATGTGTGGTCCACCCACTTTTTGTCCTTCTACATTCTAACATATTCACATATCTAAGAAGTGGACAGTGGGAACAATGGCAATTTGAAGACCACTAACTAACTCAGTTTTTTTTTAATGTCCCTGTACAGGTTGGGAAATTCTGTTACAGAACAGAAGGTTTGCAAAGGATTATTTAAGTCAATTGTTTATTTATTTTTGGAAAGCACGCTTCCTGGTCCCCTTCTGGGATGAAAAAACTCCACTCCCAGCAAGCAGGCATGGTGCTCAAGAAATAATTCCGAAGAAAGACACAACGTAAGACTTAAACCTTATATCTGAATTGTTGCATTTGCTGCTCTGTTCTACTTGTTCACATATCTCTTATGGTTAAGTGGACAGTGGGAACAACAGCAGTTTGAAGGCCACTAACTAACTATGTATTTTTTATGTCCCTGTACAGGTTGGGAAATGCCTTTATAGAAGATTTGCAAACCATTATTTAAGTAAATTGTTTCATTTTTTTGGAAAGCACTGGTATCCTTCTGGGATGAGAAAATCAACTCAGAGCAGCAGTAGCGATGCTCAGGGATTCTTCTGTGGCAAGGACTGATGTAAATGTACTGTTTAAATTTTTTTTTGCAAATGCCTCCTCCCCTTATCCCTCATAAATTTTGTTTTGAATCAAAAGACGAAATTAAATTTACTACCAATCAACCCTTCCTGTCCCTGCCCTACCTTCAACTACATACATACTCCAACTTCCTCAGGCCTCTCTTGAATAATAAAAGTATTTCCTGATGTGCCATGTTTGAAGTTGAACTGCCATGTGTTTGTGTCGCTCACTGCTGCAGCTTAGCTTACTCAGCCAGCTACAATCAGGTGCATAAATATTGGGACATTGACAGAATTTTCATATTTTGGCCTCTATTCACCACCACAATGGCTTTGAAATGAAACAAACAAGATGTGCTTTAACTGCAGACTTTCAGATTTAATTTGAGGGTAATTACATCCCAATCAGGTGAACGGTGTAGGAATTACAACGGTTTCTATATGTGCCTCCCACTTTTTAAGGGGCCAAAAGTAATGGGACAAACTAAACAATCCTAAATCTAACTTTCACTTTTTAATACTTTGTTGCAAATCCTTTGCAGGCAATTACAGCCTGAAGTCTGGAACGCATAGACATCACCAGACGCTGGGTTTAATCCCTGGTGATACTCTGCCAGGCCTCTACTGCAAATGTCTTCAGTTCCTGCTTGTTCTTGGGGCATTTTCCCTTCAGTTTTGTCTTCATCACGTGAACTGCATGCTCAATCGGATTCATGTCAGGGGATTGACTTGGCCATTGCATAACATTCCACTTTTTAGCCTTAAAAAACTCTGTGGTTGCTTTTGCAGTATGCTTTGGGTCATTGTGCATCTGCACTGTGAAGCACCGTCCAATGAGTTCTGAAGCATTTGACTGAATATGAGCATATAATATTGCCCGAAACACTTCAGAATTCATTCTGCTGCTTTTGTCAGCAGTCACATCATCAATAAATACAGGGGAACCAGTTCCATTGGCAGCCATACATGCCCACGTCATGACACTACCACCACCATGCTTCACTGATGAGGTTATATGCTTTGGATCATGAGCAGTTCCTTTCCTTCTCCATACTATTCTCTTCCCATCACTCTGGTACAAGTTGATCTTTGTCTCATCTGTCCATAGGATGTTGTTCCAGAACTGTAATGGCTTTTCTAGATGTTGTTTGGCAAACTCTAATCTGGTCTTCCTGTTTTTGTGGCTCACCAATGGTTTACATCTTGTGGTGAACCCTCTATATTCACTCTTGTGAAGTCATCTCTTGATTGTTGACTTTGACACATATACACCTACCTCCTGGAGAGTGTTCTTGATTTGGCCAACTGTTGTGAGGGAGTTTTTCTTCACCAGGGAAATAATTCTTCTGTCATCCACCACAGTTGTTTTCTGTGGTCTTCCGGGTCTTTTGGTGTTGCTGAGCTCTCTGGTGCACTCTTTCTTTTTAAGAATGTTCCAAACTGTTGATTTGGCCACACCTAATGTTTTTGCTATCTCTCTGATGGGTTTGTTTTGATTTTTCAGCCTAATGATGGCTTGCTTCACTGATAGTGACAGCTCTTTGGATCTCATATTGAGAGTCGACAGCAACTGATTCCAAATGCAAATGTCACACCTAGAATCAACTCCAGACCTTTTACCTGCTTAATTGATAATGAAATAACGAGGGAATAGCCCACACCTGGCCATGAAATAGCTTTTGAGTTGATAGTCCCATTACTTTTGGCCCCTTAAAAAGTAGGAGGCACATATAGAAACCGTTGTAATTCCTACATCGTTCACCTGATTTGGATGTAATTACCCTCAAATTAAATCTGAAAGTCTGCAGTTAAAGCACATCTTGTTTGTTTCATTTCAAAGCCATTGTGGTGGTGAATAGAGGCCAAAATCTGAAAATTCTGTCAATGTCCCAATATTTATGCACCTGACTGTATCTTGGTGCAAATTTTGGGCCTAAACAACTGACTGGAAACAAGTGGAAATAAATGTTATTGAGGTTATTAAAACTGTAGGAACAAAAAAAGGCCCATTTTATGTGATTTTAGCTGTTTTTTTTATTTTTTAAGAAAAAATCCAGATCCACAACCAAAACACGAAAACAAAACATGGAGGTGAGGTTTTGGCAAAAACAATCCAGATCCAAAACCAAAACACGGGGGTCGACACACATATCTAATATATATATATATATATATATATATATATCTTAACACACATTTCTCTATATGTATATATGTATATATATTTTAAGCACTCACACATATATACCCAGTAACTCCCCTCAGTCACCAATTACTTACCTCCTCTGTCATTCACCAATGACACCCCAGCAGCACCCAATCACACATTCATCACCAACACACAGTCCAGACACAACCCTCATCATTCACTATCAACACCCCTGCAGCACCCACCATCATATACTACTAATACATCTGCTGCACCCAGACAACCCCTTATTCACTACCAACACCATAGCAGCACCCAGACATACCCCTTTATTTACTATCATCACCCCAAAAGTACTCAGATTTTTCCCCATACCCTACCAACACCCAGACACACTTCACATACACTACAATCACCCAGGCACCCCCCTCCTACACTACCAGCACCCAGGCAACCCCTCCTACACTACAGTAACCCAGGGATCCCCTCTTACACTACCATCAATCACCCAGACACTTCCTCCTATACTACCAGCACCCAGACACCCCCCTCCTACACTACCATCACCCAGACACCCCCTCCTACACTACCAGCACCCAGACACCCCCTCCTACACTACCAGCACCCAGGCACTCCCTCCTACACTACCGACACCCAGGCACCACCCCCGTCCTACACTGCCAGCAGCCAGACACCCTCCTACTACACTACCAACACCAAGACACCCCCTTCCTACTCTACCAGCACCAAGGCACCCCCTCCTACACTACCAAAACCTAAAAACCTCCCTCCTACACTACCAGCACCCAGGCACCCCCCTACTACACTACCAACACACAGGCACCCCCTCCTAAGCAACCAGCACCCAGGCACCACCCCGACCTACACTGCTAGCACCCAGATACCCCCCTCTTACACTTGCAGCACCCAGACACCCCCTCCTACACTACCAACAAAAAGACATCCTGTCCCCTTCACCCTCACTCATTGCCTGTTTCTGAACAAGTATCTGGTCTTCCGGCTGCAGTGTGCTGCTACATGGTGATCACTGCACCCACCAACCATAGCAGTGGAAGCAGGTCCCAGCCACCTTGTGTAACAGGTGGGTGGAGGAGGAGCCGATAAAGGAGGCAGGGACATGCACTTCAGCTCAGCATGCCCACAGCCCCATCTTTCTCTGCTGCCTGCACACCCGGTCAGTTTGAAGAGGAACAGAGCTAAATGGTGGGAGGGGTGGGGCTTAATAGTGGGCAGGCGGCACTGTTGAAAGATTAAAAAAATGATTCATTAGGGGGATGTGGCCAGTGGACAGGTTAAGTGTGTGGTGGTCCCCTATGTGTGGGGGCCCCGGAACGACCACCCCTGTCGCCCTGCCTATAATCCGGCCCTGCGTATAATTGACAGAACTGAGGGCCTGATTCAGAGCCGCTCGCAAGCGGCCGCTCATTCGCTATGAGCGATGTTCGCACAAGTGCGCATGCATATGGGTCGTAATGCGCATGCGCAAACCAGTCATTGCAGTCGGAAGTCATGCGCTCGCAAAACAGCGAGGGGCTGCTAATTTGATTGACAGAATGTACCGTTTGTGGGTGGTAACAGGGGAAGGTTCTTGAAAACGGGGGAGTGGAGATCCGAACGCAGGCGTGCGTAACGGTTTAATGGGAGTGCTTAATTAGTAAAGGAGCGTCATCGACCTCGTCACTTGGTTGTCTTTTAGCCTGAACTGCTCGAAGTGATAGCGGTAAGAAAAACCTACCACAAGCACTGCGAGCAGTTCAGATGCCTTTCGATGTACCCGATTGATCTAATAAATACCGGAGATGACGTGTGATGCGAACGGCAAAGGGGCGTCTTTACAAAATAGCGAGTGCATTTTTCGATCGCTCGCTCAGACATAGAGGCGTCAACAAACCGCAAAGAGCGAGCGCTCAATTTAAATAGCCGGTCCCATTTTTGGAACGACTGTCCGCAAATAGCGTCCGGCTCTGAATCAGGCCCAGAGTTTCTGCACATACACAGTGGCAGAAGCTTCTCTTATGAAGTCTGCTTTGTACGGATCTGAGTGCTCAAGCAGCGCAGTGAATGAGAGAATTCACAGATCAGTTGCCACTGTTATGGGCATACCTGCCGACAATCAGCTCCAGCCTTCCGGGAGGGAGCTGATTGTCGGCTAACAGCGGGGGGGGCGGGGGCAGTCATTGGGGCGGAGCCGGGGGCGGGCAAGCCAGTTGGTGGTACATTGGGGGTGGAGCCGGGGGCGGAGCCGCACGATCGCATCATCGTGGCTCCGCCCCTCTTCACAATGCCGTTATTTTCGGCAGTGTGAAGCAGGGGGCGGGGCCACGATGACGCGATTCAGCGTGAATCGCGTCACCGGCTCCCCCGCTGCGGGGGTTTCTAATTTTTTCAGGGGGGAGGACGGGATGGTCGGAGGCTTCCGGGAGGCTTGCCTGCCTTTCCGGGGGGCCGGGAGCGGCACCCGAAAATCGGGAGGCTCCCGGCCAAATCGGGAGGGTAAGCAAGCCTGGTTATGGGTCCCTGAGGACTGAGTTTGGGAAACACTGTTATAGACATCTAGGGGTATATTTACTAAAGTGCAGATTTTTAGAAGTGGCGTTGTTGCCTATTGCAACCAATCAGATTCTACTTATCATTTATCTAGCACTTCCTAGAAAATAATAGCTGCAATCTGATTGGTTACTATGGGCAAAAACTCCACTTATAAAAACCTGCATTTTAGTAAATATACCCCTTATAGTGTTCATTATAATTACTGTATTATATACAGTACATTACAATACATTATCCAGTGTATAAGGAAACCAATGTGAACATATATGTCCAGATTCAGTGCTAGGTTTTTCTGTTGTTTCATCAGACTGCAATGAGACATGGAGCAGGAGACATGGATATTGGAAAGGAAAAAAAACATTCAGCTCAGATGGGCTGGCAATATTGCTGCATTTAACAGCTTACAGTGATTGCAGGCCCTGTGTATGTCTGCAGTATTACATACAGTGCACTATGTATGAAGGGCTGATTATTATGCCCTCTCCATGCACTGGTCACACACCCTAAATTCAAGCATGTGGAAATCCCCCTTTAGAAATCCTGTATATGCCCCTGGACCTGTATCATATGTATTTAAGACACTGTCCGAAAGTTGGTTATACTTGACGTAAAATGCCTGTAAAACAGTGTGGGGAGGTAATACTATTGTAATCTCTTTAGAGGAAGAGCAGTGGGATGTCAGATTGACATGTAACTAGTGTATGTATGTTTCTGTCCTGCTTCACATGCAAAAAAAAATGTTTTTGTTTTTGAGTTTTTAGAGTTCTTTAATATTTAATGATACTTAAGGTTAATTCGGAGTTCTGTAAGCTGAGAATCCAGATCAAGTATAAGAAGTAACATAATTTTACTTGAAAATATCACAAGCAAACAATCTTGTCAGCACTTGGCTCATCAATAATCTTCACCTCGTACAATGTGTCTTTGCCCCTAAAATAGATGCAGGGCTGGAGCCAAAATATGGAGTCTGTTAAAATTTTCTTAAAATTAAGTTGTTTAAAAATAGTTGCAAACTGTATACAAGAGGCTTATTCGACCCAGACACCTACAGCCAAAACCAAATTATAACCTAGAATGCACTTTCCTTTTGGTTTTGGACAAATAAGGACTGTTTAATAATCTTAGACTGAGTTCACATGGAAACCCCATTCCCTGTAGCCCAAGGCGTTGAACATCTATTCATTTTTATAAACAACTCCAATTGATACTGTATGTTTTTAACACTTTAGGGAATTGGAGGATTGATATCATGACATGAAGAACTTTACAAGTCTTTCTTTTTGCATAGCTTTATATATTAAAGATAATTAAAACACTGCACTATTTATTTACTAATTCTATCAATTGCAAATCTGAATGATATTAATCGTTTCATAATTATTAAACACACCATAACTTTCCTGCTAGCGGCAGAACATCTGCAGCTACAGAATTGCAGAGGCTAAGCAGCTGGAGCAGAGGCGTCCCAGCAATTCTTCTATTCTATTCTTTGAATTCTGGGCACCCAGTCAGGGCTGTTTGGTGTATGCACTGGACCCACAGATGCTCTGACAGCAGACTGGAAGTCTGTGAAGTTGGAGCTGCATCCCTAGTTACTCTCCAACCTATTGCCATGGGACAGTGCGATGCAGTCTTCTCCCTCTGCTTCCTGCATCAGTGTGACAGTAGCCATGGCTATAACTAGCAGTACAGCAGGGGTATAAGCTGCTGCAGGATATATTTCCTTCTGTTGTATCTGGGACAGCAGAGATATTAATGAAACCCTTGTTGATTGACCACTGACCATGCAAGGGATTCAGTTAGTTTAGAAGAGCACAAAACTTAGGTGGTGCAGCAGCAGTGGAGAACGACGAGGTGGCCGGCAGGCTCATTAAGTGGAGCCCCAGAAAGTTTAGGGGTCCCATCAAAAATGTTTTCACCAAAGTTCTAGTCTGAAGTATTTTTACACACAATTTCTGCATTTAAAGTACAAGGGGGAGATTTATTAAACCTTGGAGAGCTAAAGTACCAACCAATCAGCTTCTAACTGTCATTTTACAGACTGTGCTAGACAAATGACAGAAGCTGATTGCTATGAGCAACTTCTCAAATTTACAGTATCTCTCTCCAAGACTTTATAAATCTCTCCCCCAAATCTCAAACTTATGTATAGTACACTTAGCAAACATTGTCAATGCTAATAGCAGCTTTTTGTTCTTGCTGAAATTCTTTATCACAATCAATTACTCATTTATACTTAGCCTATCTTGACCTAGAAAGCATCCAAGGGCATATAGCTTTCTCAATCTTTTTTTTGTTAATCTAAAATAAACATGCATTATATTTTATTTCGCCACTGCTCCCACGGAGCAAAAAATTAAGCAGATTGAGTAATTTTCAAGGTAGAATTGAAATGAATGTCCATTCTGGTGTTGAAATAAATCAAATATATCAAAATGGCAATTATCATTACTCCTGAAAACTATCTTCCAAACTGGTAAGCGCAGGACTTCCTAGAGATAACTTGCCCACAAAGACTGTGTTTATATACATGTGTGCCTACCCAGCCATTGACCTCACCACACGTCACTGCAAGCAACGCAATGTGGAAGATACGTTCTGTCCAGGCAGTACTTGTGTATACTATAGTAGATATCAAATGGCTTAACAGGCAGTATTCCAGTATTTATATTTTGTACAATTCGAAATTTTAAGTTGACTAATTAAAATGGTAGAATCTTTTATAACTGTAATAATAAAATAGATGATGCATGTAAATAACTACCTGTTCTTTCTGGGAAAAGTTCAGCACATGTGATGTCAAAAAATGAAATATTACTGTAATGCAAAAGTTTTAATGTTTTTAAGTTTATAGTTTATAGTTTCATTTATTTATTCTTACTGGGGTTATTTAATATAGTGCGATAACTGGTCTTAAATTTAAATTAAGATGTACTAAGCTCTGAAAAGTGTTAAACTGGAGAGTGATAAACCACCAGCCAATCAGCTCCCAACTGTCATTTTTCAAACACAGCCTGTAACATGACAGTTGGGAGCTGATTGGCTGGTCGTTTATCACTCTCCACTTTATCACTTTTCAGAGCTTAGTACATCTCCCCCTAAGTAATTAAGGGAATTTATAGACTGCCCTCAATGATATAGGGGTCTATTTACTAAGCAGTATTAGGAGACTGAGTGAAAAGTGATAAGGTGCCAGCCAATCAGCTCCTAACTGCCATCTCACAGGCTGTGTTTGAAAAATGACAGTTGGGAGCTGATTGGCTGACACCTTATCACTTTTCACTCTGTCTCCTAACACTGCTTAGTAAATAGACCCCATAATTTATTATGTGCTTTCTTTTTCCTTTTTAATAAAACATACATTTCAC
Source organism: Taudactylus pleione (assembly GCA_031769625.1). Lineage (NCBI taxonomy): Eukaryota > Metazoa > Chordata > Amphibia > Anura > Myobatrachidae > Taudactylus > Taudactylus pleione. Next base: position 6,025,981 of record JAUIMM010000081.1, on the reverse strand, counting down.
ACTTGTACAGTGTATTGTAACACTATATGCTTTTATGATCTTTGTGAATCACATTATTGATTAACAATCAATAACGTGCAGAAAACATTCACACAAATTTAAATTATATGTATGCTAAATTTTATATTCAAAATGTCCTCTTGCTGTAGCCTGCTGCTCCCCAAGATTGTGGCCCATCCTCCTTAGCCTATACATGTCAGAGCTTGATAGGAAAGTATGGAGGTTTCTGGCAGGCTTGGATCTATCCTTTCAGACTGACCAGATTATGAAGTTGTTGTTGTACCCACTTAAAATCTAATTGTTCTGCTACATATTCTCTAGGACCATCAACAACTACAGGTGGAGAGATGTGTTGTTATGAATCCTCTATTGAACATACACCGTAAAGCTAATGAATCCGCAGAGCCTCCTTTCTATTAAACAGAGTCATTAAAGCTCATGATCTAACTCTCTTCCCCTACTGCTGCACGTCCCAGACTAAAAGTGTCCACCAGTGTCAGGTCCAGGTTCTACCTGTCATTTCTTCACTGCTATTATGGATGATAAGCAGCAGAGCCTGAAGGGTGTATATATATATATATATATATATATATATATATATATATATATAAATAAATATATATATATATATATATATATATATTGTGACACAGTTAGATTAGGGGGTCCCTCTCCTGGGTAGAGGACTCCTTCCTTACACACACACACAGCAGCAGGGAAGCAGCACACCAGTCTGGATGCAAGTACAAGCTGGTCGGCGCCAATCTTTATTGTACAATGACAGAAATATAAAGAAAACATAAATGTAAATCCTAGCCCTGTCGGGGCACTAACTTCACAGGTAGTTCCCTCACTACCAGAACCTGGCACGGCCTAATGCCCTCACCAGCAACAAAGCACAGCACAGTACTCACAGATAGGTTTTCCAAGTGTCTCTGAGCAAACTCCCTGTCTGCTCTCCCAGGTGAGACAATCAGCCCTAAACAAACTAGGCTTATATTGGCCACTCTCAGGTGGAAAACTAACAATCCTGTTACCAGGCTGTGAGAACCAAAACCTGGAGTGGCCGTGGGTGGAGCCCTCCCTCTCCTCTCACCCACAACCCCCAGGTCCCAAACCGGCTTTTCAAAAAGCCGAAACTCAAGCCTGCTACACTGCAGACTTTCTCCTGGGGGCTTAAAACACAAAAGACAGGAATCTGGGACAAATGTACCTGCCACAGACCACTTTACTAGTGATCCTATCACATATCCCCCCCCTTTGTGTCGACCTGTGGGGCGGAACAACTGAAGCCCCCAAACAATAAACGCGTGACAACGCGTCAGCATTGGCCAGCTGGCTTCCTGGCCTGTGTTCCACTGAAAATGTAAAAGTTTGTAACGCCAAGAACCATCTTGTAATTCTCGCATTACTGTCCTTATTTTCAGACATCCACTTCAGAGGGGCATGGTCAGTGATCAATTTGAACTTTCTTCCGACCAAGTAGTACCTGAGAGCCTCTAACGCCCACTTTATGGCCAACGCCTCCTTCTCCACTGTGGCATAGTTTCTCTCATGTATTTTCAACTTTCTGCTAAGATAGAAAATAGGGTGTTCCTCACCCTCCTTGTTCTGGGACAGGACCACTCCTATACCTACTTCTGATGCATCGGTTTGTACTATGAATTCCCTTTCAAAATTAGGAGTCATCAGGACTGGTTGGGAACACAACGCTACTTTCAACTCCTGAAAAGCTTTCTCTGCCTCAGGACTCCATTCTACCATGACTTTTTGTTTGCCTTTGGTCAGGTCAGTCAGTGGGACTGCCATGGTGGCAAAGTTGGATATAAACCTCCTGTAGTACCCCGTAATTCCCAAGAAGGCTCTCACCTGCTTCTTATTCAGAGGCCGTGGCCAGTTTTGTATGGCATCAACTTTATTGAGCTGAGGCTTTATCAGGCCTCTGCCAATGGTGTATCCCAGATATTTTACTTCCTCCATGCCTAGGCAACACTTTTTTGGGTTGGCTGTCAAACCTGCCTTATAGATGGAGTCCAACACTGCTTGTACCCTGGGTAAGTGAGTTTGCCAATCAGGACTATGAACGACCACATCATCCAGATAAGCAGCCGCATACCGTCTATGGGACCTTAGAATCCTGTCCATCATTCTTTGGAAGGTAGCAGGTGCCCCATGTAGCCCGAAGGGCAACATCTTGTACTGAAACAAGCCCTCTGGCGCTGAAAAAGCTGTCTTTTGTTTGGCGCTCTCGGTTAACGGTACTTGCCAATACCCTTAGGTTAGGTCAAGAGTGGTTAAATACCTTGCCGTCCCTAGTCTCTCAATCAGTTCATCCACTCTTGGCATCGGGTAGGCATCGAATTTTGAAACACTGTTCAACTTTCGGAAGTCATTGCAGAAACGCACACTCCCGTCGGGCTTTGGAATCAACACAATGGGACTTGACCATTCACTATGTGATTCTTCAATAACCCCTTACTCTAGCATATTTTTAATTTCTTTCGACACCGATTCTCTTTGTGCTTCTGGTAACCTATAGGGCTTTAGATTAACTTTAACCCCTGGGTCAGTGATGATGTCATGTTTAATGACCGAGGTTTTCCCAGGTACGTCAGAGAACAGCACCCTATTTCTAATCAGAAACTCCTTGACCTCTTGTTGTTGAATTGCCGACAGGGTTTTTGCCACTGTAACTTCAGGAACTAAGGGCCCTGGACTTACTGGAGGGTCTCGGACGGCCAACAGTACCGTTCTATCTTTCCAGAGCTTTAACAGATTTATATGGTATATCTGTTCCGGCTTTCTTTTCCCCGGCTGGTAAACTTTGTAATTGACCTGCCCCACTCTTTCTAAGATTTCAAAGGGCCCTTGCCATTTAGCCAAAAGTTTATTTTCCACAGTGGGAACCAATACTAACACTCTGTCCCCAGGAGCAAAGCAGCGTAACCGAGCATTGCGGTTGTATACCCTCTGCTGTGCCTGTTGAGCCTGTTCCAGGTGCTCTCTCACTATCGGCACTACCGCAGCAATTCTCTCCTGCATTTGAGAAACATACTCAATCACCGTTTTGTAAGGACTAGACTGCCCCTCCCATGTCTCTTTGGCAATGTCTAGTAACCCCCTTGGGTGTCTCCCATACAACAAGTCGAATGGTGAAAACCCAGTGGAGGACTGGGGAACTTCTCTTATGGCCAACAATAAATACGGCAATAAGTAGTCCCAATCCCTACCATCCTTGTCGACCACTTTCCTAAGCATGTGTTTTAACGTCTTGTTAAACCTCTCGACCAGCCCATCGGTTTGGGGGTGATAAACCGAAGTTCTTAACTGTTCGATTTTGAACAGGCGGCATAACTCTTTCATGACTTTGGACATAAACTGTGTACCCTGGTCAGTTAGTATCTCCTTAGGTATACCCAGCCTGCTAAAGACATGAACTAGCTCTCTGGCAATGGTCTTGGTTGACGTATTGTGCAACGGGATCGCTTCCGGGTACCTGGTAGCGTAATCCATTATGACCAGAATATACTGGTGTCCCCTGGTGGACTTCATTAAGGGTCCTACCAAATCCATCGCTATTCTTTCAAACGGCACCTCTATGATAGGCAATGGAACTAGCGGACCCTTAAAATGTGGCCTGGGAGCATGATACTGACACTCAGGGCAGGATGCGCAAAAGTCAGATACCTCTTTATGAAGCCCGGGCCAGAAAAACCTCTGCATTATTCGCTCAGTGGTTTTCTCTACCCCTAGATGGCCTGCCATTATATGACCATGGGCCAGATCCAAAACTGTTCTTCTGTAGGCTTTGGGAACTATTAGTTGTTCCACAACATCTTCCCCCTTCTTAGTCACCTGATATAACAAATCCTGACACATTGCCATGTGGGGATAGGACAAAGGACTATCAGGGTCTACGGGTTTACCATCAACTACTTTTACATTCTCCCTGGCTTTTACCAAAGTAGGGTCATTCAACTGCTCCACGGCAAAGACCTCTCTTCTGACCTCTAAATCAGGCAGATGATCACCATCACAACAACACTTCCCACCTCAATGGGAGGCACATCAGTTGGCGGGCCACCGTCACGTTCCGCATTCTCTAGTTCGCCAACCATAGTAGAAAAAGGGAATAACTCTGACTCAGAAGAAACTCCATCCTCCACTACATCGACAACATTCTCAAATGGATCGGGGTTGTTCACCTCTGGAACAAAATGGCTTTCCCACAACTTCCAGAAGTGAGCAAAGTCTCTCCCCAATATTGCATCGTACACCAGACCATGCACCAAACCCACAGAAACTATAGCAGAGCCACATGGTGTCTCGATGTTCACCTCGGCCGTAACATAATATCGAGTATCCCCATGTATGCAGGTCACACCAACAGTTTTCCCTGTATGCCTCAAGGGGTTCACCAGCTCAGCTTTTATAAGTGTCACCAAGCTACCAGAGTCTAACAGTGCCTCTACTCGGTTGCCATCTACAATGAGTACACACATGTGCTTATCAGTCTCAGCCTGCCGGTCAGCCGTACAGGCTATCTGTGCAAAGAAAGACCCCCTGCGGTAGACATGAGCAGTATCACATTGCATAGGTTCAGTTGTAAGTGCACAATTAGCGGCAATATGGCCGAAGCCACCACATCGGAAACACTGAGTCATATTAATGTCTAGTCGTTTACGGGGCAAGAACCTTCCCGGCCTGGCAGGCCTGTCTCCAGGTTCAACACCCTCAGTCTTAGATACATTCCACCGCCCAGCACCCTTCTCCCTTGGAACAGTCTTACCAGTGTCTCTGGGAGTTCGCCGGTGCGCCATCGGGGCTCGGTGGGGCATACTCATCAGCTCCTCAGCCGCCACGTACCTCTCCACCAGCTCGACCAACTGGTCCGCGGACTTAGGGTCTGCATGGCTCACCCACTTGCGCAGAGTCACAGGTAATGATCGCAGGTACCGGTCCATCACGACCCTTTCCACGATCTGTGGTCCCGTCAGCGTCTCGGGCTGTAGCCATTTTGAGGACAGATGGACGAGGTCATGCATCTGTGAACGTGGAGGCTTGTCCTTATGGAACTCCCAGCGGTGGACCCGTTGGGCACGAACAAAGGTGGTGACTCCCAAGCGAGTTAGGATCTCCTGTTTTAGTTTTTTATAGTCCTTGGCATCAGCCAGGCATAAGTCGAAATATGCTTTTTGTGGCTCCCCAGACAAAAAAGGTGCCACCAGACTTGCCCACTGCTCCTTGGGCCAACTCTCCCTTTCGGCCGTTCTTTCAAATGCGGCGAGATAGGCCTCCACATCATCGCCCGAAGTCATCTTTTGGAGGAAGTGACTGGCTCGTACGGAGTGAGTGGAGGTGGTGGGAGGACCAGTATTAACATCTCTGGGCCGGGCGACCAGGTGCTGTACCACCTCTCTTATGGCCTGGCTGTTTTCCGCTAAGGCCTGGCGGGTTTCCTCAATGGCGACCTGTTGTTGCCTCTGGGCTGTCTCCAAGGCCAAGAGTTGCACCCTGGTGGATTCCTGCTGAGCTGCTGTAGCTTCCTGCTGAAGTTTGTTTGTCTCCTGCTGAGCTGCTGTAGCTTGGAGCAAGGCCTTAATAATTTCCTCCATTTTGTTCTGGGGTGTAGGTTGGAAGCTGAACCTTGCCTCTCTGAGTATTGGCTAACGCCTCCTCTATGGGACTTCAAGGACACAGTGTTATTTCCACACTCACAAATTGGGTGTCTGTCCCTTTAATTTTTAAACGGAAACTTTTCCTCTCGCTGCAACTTCAGTGTGTGTGGTTGCCCGCATTCTCCACCATATTGTGACACAGTTAGGTTAGGGGGTCCCTCTCCTGGGTAGAGGACTCCTTCCTTACACACACACACAGCAGCAGGGCAGCAGCACACCAGTCTGGATGCAAGTACAAGCTGGTCGGCGCCAGTCTTTATAGTACAATGACAGAAATATAAAGAAAACATAAATGTAAATCCTAGCTCTGTCGGGGCACTAACTTCACAGGTAGTTCCCTCACTACCAGAACCTGGCAGGGCCTAATGCCCTCGCCAGCAAAAAAGCACAGCACAGTACTCACAGATAGGTTTTCCAAGTGTCTCTGAGCAAACTCCCTGTCTGCTCTCCCAGGTGAGACAATCACCCCTAAACAAACTAGGCTTATATTGGCCACTCTCAGGTGGAAAACTAACAATCCTGTTACCAGGCTGTGAGAACCAAAACCTGGAGTGCCCGTGGGTGGAGCCCTCCCTCTCCTCTCACCCACAACCCCCAGGTCCCAAACCGGCTTTTCAAAAAGCCGAAACTCAAGCCTGCTACACTGCAGACTTTCTCCTCGGGATTTAAAACACAAAAGACAGGAATCTGGGACAAATGTACCTGCCACCGACCACTTTACCAGTGATCCTATCACAATATATATATATATTATATATATATATATATCACAACATTGATAATGAGAGGTAAGCTTACGCTGCTCACCAGAATGGTTCTGTTATATGGTAGACAAGTAACGTGAATGGGACCGTGCCTTGTACGAGTATAATGGTCACCAAAATGTATATATATGGTAAACAAGAAACAAAAATGAGACTGCACGGAATAAGGTCTTATATTGTCTCTCCAATATTGGCTGTCTTCCCCCTTACTCTGTCCTCTGCCATTTGTGCAGCTGGACATACCCCATCATGGAAGACATCCAGTATCACTAGCTACAACGATCTGCAAACTGTGGTATATAGTAAAAGGATTATCACACTTGAATAAGGCTGAGAGGGTGGCATTAGGAAGAAAAAAGGGCATATGAGATAATGAGACTAAGGGGCCAGTTCATCAACACTAAATGGCCCAGTAAGCATGCGAAAATGCTAGTTTCTGCATATTTTAGTTACCGGGCATTCATTATCAGGGTCCGAAAAGGACCCCCTGATATTCAGCAAACTCCAAAAACTGAAAGTTTTCGGAGTTTGCTTCCGAGAACAAGTGCCATGTTCAGACGGCACTTGTTCTCGGATCCCTGCTCCTTCCTATAGGAAGGAATTCCGGGGATGCGAAGAGGGATCCGAGCGGATTCCTCCGCCGCCTCCTCACTACCTCTCCGATGGCTGTGCGCATGCGTGACCTCACATGCGTAGCCAGACGACAGCGAGGAGGTAAGTAATGCAGCTATATCTGTAGCTGCAATAATAACCGATAGGACAGCTGCTTATCGGAGTAGCTGTCTCCTCACTGAAGCAATGATGAAATGCTCCAGTGTCACGGTACCCCCGCTGCAAGTTGGATACTTAAGTATCCCTCACAGCGAGTTCAATACTTCATAATCGGGGGCCATACGGCCTCCGATAATGAATAGGCCCCAGAAAGAGAAAACTCTGAGCCAGCAGATTTAGTAAAAATTCGATAAGAGGTGGCTCAAGTCCTAAAAAAGGAATATTATCATACATTTGTCTCTTAATATTTGTACTACACAAAACACGTAAATAAACAGTGTTATGCTCAGGGCCAGCAACAGAAATCCTGGGGCCCGGTACACTCATTTTATTGTGGCCCCCTATCTCCTACCAGTACATATATACAGGTTGGCCATTGGCTCATCCCCTGTGTCTCTCAGCCTATGTTGCACCAGCCTCATCCTACCCGGTGTTGCTATAACTCCATCCCTGTCTACAGCTTTATCCCCATGTCTCTCCATCTCCAGCCATCCACTCATCTCCCCATTGTCTCTCAGCTTAATCATCCCCCAGACCCTCTGTCTCTCACCTTAATCATCCCCCAGACCCTCTGTCTCTCACCTTAATCATCCCCCAGACCCTCTGTCTCTCACCTTAATCATCCCCCAGACCCTCTGTTTCTCACCTTAATCATCCACCAAACCCTCTATCTCTCAGTTTAATCACCCCCCAGCCCCTGTCTCTCAGTGTAATCATCCCCCAGCACCTGTTTCTCAGTTTAATCATCCCCCAGCACCTGTGTGTCTCCCCAGGCCCATTCCCCAGCCTGTGTCACCCCAGTCCCTGTGTCTCTCAGCCTTATTTCCTCAGCTCCATCCCCCACTACATCATCTACAGGCCACCACCGCCCTCCCATGTTTCTCTATCTCAGCCCACACTTACCTGCTGCGGCTGCCTGCCCTGCTGTGCTGTTCTGTTCTTTTTCCCGGGCAGTCAGCTCAGACCTTTCCCTGACTCCTCTATATTCCAGCGGCGTGACGTTAAGACGTCATGCGCACTGCGCCGAGCTGACCCGCCCATTGGCCCCGGCTTCTCGGCTCTGCACCGGGCTGCTGGCCCCGGCTTCTTTGTGCTGGTGCCCGCTTACAGCAGTTGCCAGCGGCAGAGGCAAGGGACGTGGGAACACATGAATGAGGCCCCTCAGTGTCTTGGGGACTGGTGCAAGTGTCCTTTTTGTACCCCCCTGTCGCCAGGCCTGGTTATGCTGGGTACACATTGTGCAATATATCTTTCAGTGCATCGGCAGGTGTGAATACACAACATATCTGTGACCGACGTTGGCAGTGCTGCATGGCAGATGCGATATATCTTACAGATATATCGTGCACAGTTGTTGGTGTGTACCAGCGAGCAATTGACTGTTATGCTGGCTACAGGTACCTTCGACAAAGACATCACAACTGGAAGGGCAGCTGTGATGTCTGGCCAGACATATCAAGCATCCAAATTATGTGCACATTTACCAAATCGGTCACTTCATTGCCTGATGGAAGGTCTGTACCAGACATTAATTAGTCTTTAATGTTCATCGTTATTTTGTGCCTTCACACTAATATTTTAATTTATCTCATTAGTCGATTGGGGGTAAGATTTTTATTACTTTTTCCCAAGTGAGATATTTTTTTTCTAGACATGGAAAATTGATATGTGAGTGAAGGTGTCTTTAAATCCCATCTTTAATAATAAATATTTATTGGTAAACAATAGAATCACAATTTAAATTTTGGTAGTGCTTTATTTAATTTCAGGTGACATTCCTGTGTCTTTTCTAACTTTTAAAAAAATTATTTTTAGCTGTTAAATGACATTGTGGGATGTAGTTAAAATACAGATGGCTGGGATGCCGTCTGTTGAAATCCCGACGTTGGAATCTCGACCCGGGACTAAACCTAGGCGGCTAATTCCCGAAGCCAGCCTACACACGCCGGAACCGACAGACGGCATCCTGATAGAAGGTAAGCGAGGCGCCCTTAGCTATTAGCTGCGGGGGGTGGTTAACATTAAGCACTACAGGGGGTTAGAGTTAGGCTTGGAGGGAGGTTAGGGTTAGGCACCGCTGGGGAGGAGGGTTAGGCACTAACGGGGAGGGTTAGGATTAGGGAGGGTTAGGGTGCAAGAAGGGAAGGTTAGGGTTAGGAAGAGAAGGGGGAGGGTTAGTCTACTTACCCGACCTCTGTTGGGATTCGAAGCATCGGGATACCGCTGTCAGCATTTTGACAGTAGGCATCTCGACTTCCGGGATATCATACCCAACCCATTTATTGCTTTACCATGCAATAATGTGAGTTTATAAGCATGAGTTGGAGCAAAGCAAAAAAGAGCAAGCCACTTTGCACTTTGGCAAAACCATGTTGCCATGCAGGTGGGGAAGATTTAAAATGTGAAGAGAGGTTTAGATTTGAGAGGTGTTTGTCCAAACTCAAATCTAAATTGCAGTGTAAAAACAAAGCTGTCCAGTATTTGTAGCTTACCGTACATGCAAGAACTGCCAGTATTTACCCTATATCTAAAAAAAAAAGAGGATAAAGAAAAAAGTGGGCTCTACCAATGTATGTCACCAATTAAGCATGAAAAAACTATATACCACTTCTGCTGCCCCCACACAGTGGATCTGGAAATCCTCCTAATAGCAATCAAGATCAGAAATATAGAAAAGAAATGGGAGCGCTGACAGCGGCTGCTGGTTTAAAAAATCAGTAATTTTATTACATATAACACTATTTCCAAAAACATTAAAAACATCAAATAATGGAAATACAGATGAATATAATTAATTAGGCTTTAATGCCACATAATTTAAAGCATGGAGCCGGCTCCACCATATGATATTAATTAATATCAATATAAAGATACTTCAAAAAGACTACTATAGCATGTGATATTGGTGATATTGGTTATTTAGATGATTTATGTCGGATATTTATAGTGCTATATATAAAAACATCAAGGTTATTGTTCATTGGCTATACCATTTGAATTAGGCGACTTAGATCATTGTACGGTTAGTAGACATCATGCGAACCATCTCGTATTTGATTCATCGGAACTTCCTATATTTCTAGATATTGAGGGTTTTATATTCAGGTTTGGACTATGCAGTCATTCTATTCCACCCCATGTGATATCTAGAGGGTGATTTATCTTTGTTGTTCTTTACATCTATATAGTTAGAATGATTCTATAGAAATATTGATCGTTATGATTGTATATATAGGCAGTGTGGCATGTGCCTTTCTATTTTTTAAATCAGCAGCCGCTGTCAGCGCTCCCATTTCTTTTCTATATTTCTGATCAGTATTTACCCTGCATGCAAAATATATATATATATATTCGATTAAACACAGTAGCGCCGCATGGATTAAATGAATGCAATCCATTGAATGTTTTTCTTCGTTAAAAAAATTTTTTTGTTTTTTTGGTTGTCATTTATTTTTATATTTTATATTTTTTGTGACCAATGCACCTTTTAGTTATTTCTTTTGATAGTTTTTTTAGAATGCTGTTCTTCATTAATTATTATTGTAATTTTGATGATATACGGTGTTTATTCTATACTTCCATGTATAATGGGTCCTTGTTAGTACTCTGGTGACAGCACATGTCCTTTATTTTTGTTATGCAGTGTATATATTTGTTTACTGATTACCATGGTTACATTCTGGGTTCTGCGCTAACAGCGCTTGGCCCGGATGTTGACATCTCAGACCGGATGGATGGCACACGCCATGCTGCTGCGTGTGCCATCCGGATGTTCAATACACTTGATCTGGATGCTGTTCTGCCCTAGACGGCTGAGACAGCTGATCACGTGGAGGGCGCACATCATGTGATGATGTGTGCGGCCCAGATGTGCAGTGCGCACGGCCGTTTGTTGCCTTTCCTTTGCGGCTGGGCTGTATTGTAAGTGGGTGCGATATGTAATCACCGGTCTGCATGCTTGTTATTATGATGTTACAGGTGTAATCTGTTTTCCTTATGATGTCATACTCACGCTGAGTATCATCAGGTGAGCTAGTGTTTATGCTGGGATGTCTGGTTCACATGTGCTGTCATTTGGCTGATGGGCTTTGGCGCCCATTTAGGGTATTTATAGGGGCCTGTTAGACATGATCAGTGTGAAGCTGGCTTCTGGGTGGGCTGTTTGCCCTGATGCAAAATATGTGTGGTTGTGCCTCTTGAGGAAGGTTCTATAAGGACCGAAACGTTGAGACTGTCCCTCAAACCATAGACCTGAGGTATGAAGTATTTTTGAATAAATAAACCTCTCGTATCATCTTACAAATTCTGGTGAGTGCTCCATTTTTTTTGCTCTATATATATATATATATATATATATATATATATGTATATATATATATATATATATATATTACCACCCCTTGTGCAACATGGTTTATTCCAGATACAAAGTTACTTGCTTTTTCTGTTATGCTCCCATCTCAGTCAGACCCTAAATATCAGTGGGTAATCAAATATAACTAATGTCAGTTTAATAAATGCTAAAAAAAAAAATTCCAATAAGAAATTAATAATATATTGTGTTCAGACGTTAATTTTTGTAAATGTATGCAAAAATTCTATAATATTGATATAAAGACACTGCTTAAGGCACTGATGCATAGATATACACTAGAAGCCATTTTCCCATGATAATTTACATACAAGTTGCCTTTTTTTATCTAAACGCCTGTCTCAGTATGAATTTTCTGAGAAAACAAAATGGATGACACCATTTACAGTAAATCATAAAATACAAATATGCAGATAATTTTTTATGAAGATTTATATATTTATATATTTTACTGAAAATTATTTTTAATAATAATACATTTTGCTCATAAACGGTATATTTTCCTTTTCATTAACTTTTATTCTAAGCATATGTACTCATCTGTCAGATAGGGCTGGCTGTTGTGAGGGGACCTGGACCAATCAGAGAACAAGGTGCTGAGGAGCTGAGGTAAAAAGGGGCAGCGGCTGCTGCTGAAGGTAGTTTCCTCTTGAAGGAGTTTTGACGGAGGACTGAGTACTCAAAGAGCTGACGGCGTGCACTGACCCAGTGGAAAGAAGTTTATCAGATCCTGCCCAGGTGTTGAAGCTGGACACCAGATGGTTGTAATGTGCCATTAGCCTTTCCACTCCAGATTGAAGCAACTAATGCTTGCCGCAAGAGATTCACTGCCTGAGGGGGAGGCAGAGCCGGATTTAGAGTTCACGGGGCCCTAGGCAAGATATGTTTTAGGGACCCCTCCATCAAACAATCATGCGTGTGTATACAGGGGAATAGTTGAGACGGGAGGAAAGGGGGACAAACAGAGGCAGAAATGAGGACAGAAGGGTGAGACAGGAGGAAAGGGGAAAATAGGGTGAGATGGGAGGAAAGGGGGATGAACAGAGGTGGACAGGAAGAAATGGGGACACACAGAGGGAGACGAGAGGAAAGGGGGACAAACAGAATGAGACGGGAGGAAAAGGGGGTTGGAATGAAAAGTGACTCGCAAAGAGAGAGAGAGAGCGCTGTGTTATTTTATTATTTAACACTATAAGAATTTTTTTTCAGTTAAACTTACCCATGCCTGTCTTTGCTGGGTCATTTTGATGCCCCTGATTTCAGAGGCAGAAGACCAGTGTCCTGCATTATCACCCCATGATTCTCACTTGGGAGATGGAATGACTGGGGGGTGAGTCTGTCTCCCGCGGTTCCTACATCACAGGGGAGGCTAGCTTCAGGGGGTGTGGGTCAGAGGGGGCAGGTAGACAGCGGGGTATGCAATGGAGGCAGAGGCTGGCAACATTCACTGGTTACCACAGCGCAGGGTTAAGGAGGGGGGGAGGCTAGATCAGCACACGCTGCGGTGAGGGAAGGCTGGCTACACTGCGGAGGGTAGCTACAGTGGAGAAGGCTGGCAGCACTCATGTGACTGCAGGGCTGGCCAGATCAGCAAACGCTGCGGGGAGGGGGGCTGGCTGCACTGCGCAGGGAGAGGAGGTTTGAGTGGCGGACGGAGGAGGCTGGCTTTGCTTACTGACTGTAGCTGCTCACACTGCAAGCATCACAGGGGTGGAGAGTGAGATGATTGGAGGAGAGGAGTGACAGAGCAGGAAGTGGCGCTGCGCTGCAGTGGTGACTGGTTCACCGGGCTGAGCGGGCTCCCAGCTGAAGGACAGTAACTCCACTTCTGACTTCCCTTGCATAGTAGAGGAAGGGTTATGACCATGCTGCTGCTGCTGTCCTGCCTGTGGGTGTGTCCTCTCGTGGCCCATGCAAACATCAACAGTTCAACACAGCGCAGCAGGTAATCTCCAGGGCCGGATTTCAGGGGGGCCCGACCACGGGCCCTTTGAGACCCGACGGGCCATAGGCGGGCGCCTAGGTTACATAATGGTAAATCCGGCCCTGGGGGGAGGTATCACTGCCAAACAGTCCAATCACCTTTCTGGGAGCTGACATCACCAATGACAGCTGTGCAGCTAGGAGGCAGCACCAGCACTCAGACCAGCCCTGGGAATAGACCGGGGTGATGACGGTGTTGCATACAATCTATCCAGAAGCAGACCATAATAGCTGGAGGTCAGGAGGAGGTAGCTAAAAACTTGGAATTTCCCCCTTAAAAAGTATATAGTTGTAGTCTCCTGAAACCTACTGTTAATGACTTCTTGGTCAATATGGCATTTTACTAGACATCATAGGGGCCTAATTAGTCACCATTCATTTTTTCTACCATTGGAGGCCAAACTTGACTTCCAGATTGGCCAAGCGATGCAACCCTTCACCTCCTGGCATGCTAAAGGTATATCACACATCAGAACACTGTTGGATGTCACTGCTAGGTCTCCTCTTCGTACACACAGACTCATAGTAAAATAAGCTTTGCACATCCTTGCTCTTTACCATACCCAACATTTGGTCAGCTCAGTGATTAGACACTTTTCCCCTCATAATTGGTCCAACCCATTGGACGTTATGTTAGTCAGACCTGCAATGGGCAGGAGGCCTTATCAATTCATTACCAATTATTCCATGATCGAAACGATCTGACGAAACCTGGGAAAGGGATTTTCTGCTGGACAAACACTTTCCCCCAAATTTCCATAAATCTTCTTTTAAAAACCTTTTCTCATTCTATATGCACAATGTCCTCGTCAATGTGCAGGGAGTTGTTTTACAACATATTTTGCAAAGGGGTCTGCCCCAGGTTTAATAGCCCAGATGCCACATTCATGCATTGCACATGGAGCTGTCCTTCAAAAATTAATTTATGTTAGCAAATTATTCGAATTTGTCTGGCCATTTGAATTTTTCATGTTTTTATTGTAGAATTTGAATCTAATTATATATGCCAATTGATGTATGTGAAAATATTTTTGCAAAACTTCAATGAAAAATATATATAAAAAAAAAAAAACAATTTCTGGATACAGGTGTGCAGGTTTGCAATAACTTATTTGCCTAACCATTTACTTTTAACAGTGGAGTGGGCGGTCTTAGGATTTGTCTCCTCAACCACTAGAATGTTACAGGGCAGCAAAAAGTTAATGCTAATAATATTGGCAGGGACTCGCAAGTGTATTTTGCTTCGATGGATTCATGGTGAACCTCCCTCCTCATCTCTATTTCGAGCTAAATTATTCTATGTGTTCCACATGGATTGGTGGAAGCTTCTTTGCACAAGGAGGGACAAACAGAGAAATTATTTAATGTTTGGGAGACGTTTATAGACTCACTGTCAGGAGACTTGAAAATTCAACTGCATAAATGTTTCCACTCTACTCAGTGGTATGAGACTAGACAACTATTGGAAGATGCTCCAATTACAATACCTATGAGCACTCATACCATATGACTTGTTTGTAATGCCGACCACAGCTACCTGTTTTTACAATGTTTGGTGCTATTTTATTTAATTATATTGTGTTATATATTTGTTTAATTTCTCAATCCATATGATTTTTTCGTGTCTTTTATTCATGTGATTATTTTGCTATGTCAACTATTGTATTTTCTTCAAATACTGTATTGGAAATGTATGATTTATACAATATAGGCATCTATTTACAAAGCGGTGTTAGGAGACAGAGTGAAAAGTGATAAGAAAGTGATAAGGTGCCAGCCAATCAGCTCCCAACTGTCATATTTCAAACACAGCCTGTGAGATAACAGTTGGGAGCTGATTGGCTGGCACCTTATCACTTTCTTATCACTTTTCACTCTGGGCCTGATTCAGAGCCGGACGCTATTTGCGCTCGCTCGGTCAGAAAATGGGGCCGGCTATTTAAATTGAGCGCTCGCTCTTTGCGGTCTGTTGACGCCTCTATGTCTGAGCGAGCGAACAAAACATGCGCTCGCTATTTTGTAAAGACGCCCCCTGGCCGCTCGCATCCTACGTCATCTCCGCTATTTATTAGATTAATCAAGTACATGGAAAGGCATCTGAACTGCTCGCAGTGCTTGTGGTAGGTTTATCCTACCGCAATCATGCGAACAGTTCAGGCTAAGAGACAACAAAGTGACGTGGTCGATGACGCTGCTTTTTTAATTATGCACACCCTTAAAACGCCCGTTTTGACCGTTTGGCATGCCTGCGTTCGGATCTCCACTCCCCGTTTTCAAGCACCTTCCCCTGTTACCACCCACAAACGCCTCATCCTGTCACTCAAATTAGCAGGCATTCGCTATTTGGCGAGCACTCGATTTCCGATCGCACTGACTGGTTGGCGCATGCGCATTACGACCCATACGCATGCTCAGTTGTGCGAACATCGCTCGGAGCGAACGAGCATCCGCTTACGAGTGGCTCTGAATCAGGCCCTCTGTCTCCTAAAACTGCTTAGTAAATAGACCCCATAATGTTTTAATTTGCTGCATGTTGAATAAAAATTTTTTTTAAAGAAAAATAAAGTACATAGTTGATCAGCAAAGTCCACAACTTACTGACTATTGGGTCTCCAGCGGAGGTTTCTCAGCTAAAAGGAACAGTTATCCTTAGTCAGCTTCATTATAAGTATATTATATCCACTGTTGACAAGGTATAATGCTTTTTTTTTAGAACAGCTTTGGGTTGTTCCACAGTAAAGCTGGGTGCTAGAAATGTATGCCTTTCTGGAAATACTAATTTGCTTTATCACTAAGGTTATGCTGAATTGTTTTCAGTAAACAAATGTATGCATTTCTATTTGCTTTATCCTTAATGTTATGCTAAACTGCTTTTGTTAAAGAAACTTATGTATTTTTAGAAATACTATTTTGCATATTTACTAATGTTATGCTAAACTGCTTTTTGGTAAAGAAACATTCATTTCTGGAAAGACTCTTTTGCATTTATTACTAATGTTTTGCTGATCTGCTTTTTGATAAACAATGTATGCATTTCTGGAAAGACTATTTTTCATTATTACTAATGTTATGCTAATTTGCTTTTAGTAAAGAAACATGCATTTTTGGAAAGTCTATTTTGCATTATTACTAATGTTATGCTAACTGCTTTTTGATAAACAATGTATGCATTTCTGGAAAGACTATTTTGCATTATTACTAATGTTATGCTAAACTGCTTTTGGTAAAGAATGTATGCATTTCTGGAAAGACTATTTTCCTTTATCCTTAATGATATGCTAACTGCTTTTTGGTAAAGAACGTATGCATTATTGGAAAGACTATTTTACTTTATCACTAATGTTATGCTAATCTGTTTATGCCAAACTTCTTTTTGGCAAAGAAACGTATACATTTTTGGAAAGATTATTTAGCATTATTACTAATGTTATGCTAATCTCCTTATGCCAAACTGCTTTTTGGTAAATAATGTATGCATTTCTGGAAAGACTATTTAGCATTATTGCTAATGTTATACTAAATGGCCCTTTAGTAAAGAATTTAATGTTTTCCTTGAATATCTATTTTACATTGTTACCAATATTATACTATACTCATACTGCCTTTTTGTAAAGAATTGTATACATTTCTGGAAAGGCTATTTTACATTGTTGCAAATGAGGTGCTAGGCTGCTTTTGGAAAGAGCTGCTTTCCTGGAAAGTGTATCAATTCAATAGTTTTATGTCTAACAAGATGTAAAATGTATGGATGTACATATTAAGGAATCTATATTTGAACCTCTATATACCCCTGCCTATACCTTCTAATATCCTACCTATAAACCTCTAAGGATGACGCTATTTTGCGTACGCAGTCATACAGTAAATAAAGACTTCAGACCTAGAATCTGTGGTTCCAAAGCACAAAGTATTATTCAAGTAAAAGTACAGCAGTTACACGCTATGATCCTCATATAATCTAAGCGCAAAGAGATTATACTGACCCAAGTACAATTATACATACGCAGCGCTCTCTGGTCCAGATGTTAGGCATCAGCAAGAAACCCCTCGTCAGTCAGCATTCAGCAAGAAGACTAAGACCCAGTGTTGGAGCACACATATTTATACCCCCCAGAAATAGACAACACAATAGAGAAGTTGATTGCTGATGCATTGGTCCTCAAGGGGGATGCATCTGTTACAGAGCATTTAACAGGCTGATTCAAATAGACACAACCCAGCCTCCAACAACTGAGGGTCTCTGGTTTCCCGCCCCATGCAACATTCTAACAGTTGTTCATATAATATACATTTTGTTGCTTGAAGTCTCTGCGGTCCATAAGTTGAGAATGCAAGATGCAATCTCCACACCGATAATACCGGAATTCTGTTGAAAGAGTACGCATCAGTACAATACCAAACACGGCTTACTTATCATGTACAGAACTTTAATTACCAAATAATCTTTGTTTCACAGCATTTATACTAACTGAACAAACTTAAATCTTATACCTTAAAGCTTATTAAACCTTTTATGTGAATATGTAATGTGTAAGTATGCGGGGTGTGATGTAAATATGCTAGTTAACTTGGGGCAGATGCGTGCGCATGAAGCTAACAAACAGCGTTTTCATACAGGATCTTATGCATTCGCTAATATGCGATTAGTTACCAGCACAATTGTGCGTATTAATGTGTGTATGAGAAATGGTGCACTTAAATCTCACTTAAACTAAGTGAACACCTAGCAGTGTGGAATGCTGAGCCTTATAGTTCCACATGCCCCCCTCTCTCAGCAGCCCCCACCCTTCCCAGGCTCAAAAGTAAAGTCCTTTGTTCTCCCATGCTCTTGTGTAAATGCAAATTAGCACAACTACAAGACCCAAACATAAGATAACACTCTTGGTTTTGAAGGTATTTTATTGCAGGAAGCCTGCTAATGTAAGGTGTGTATTCGAGCAGGGCCACCTGGAGTGAGAGCAGACGTTATATCCAGGAAGCTTGTCTACACAGGCTAGTTGTCACGTGGCCATTTGCCCTGTTTAGCTAATGCAATATATCCTTTAGGGGAATTATAATAATATACACTTTATCCAGAGCACCCAAACTACGTAAAGTCATGAAATGGGCATTTGGTGAATCGCCATAACTTATGGCGATGGTCACAGTGCAATTGCATGATGCTAATAGTAATATCGCCACATGTACTAGAGTATGAGTTTATCTAAAATGGCGCTTAGGTGGCCATTCGCAAAATGGCGTCTTGCGGCCAGTCGCAAGATGGTGTTGCTGTGATTCAATTTTAAACTGATCTTGTCTCAGCCAATAATCCAGCTTCGACAATACTTACCGACATAGAGGAATCCTAGGATACAGAGCGCCATAGGGGTTTAGGCCACACGCGCATTCTAAGGTAAGAAAAGTATTGGGCTGTTTCAGCAAGTATTTATTGTAAATCTACATCGTTTTCACCCATTTATTATAGATTTCAATTCCTTGGGGGTTATTTATCCTGACTGCTCTACCAGGCTATACAATTAGTTAATTATTTTTTGCTTTGCTATGGGAAAAAGTGTTTTTTTTCCCCATAATAACGTTTGAGTTTGTTTTGGAATCATATGGTCATTCATTGCGTCTAAGGGAAGAAATCATTTGGCTTGCCTCTCAGTCATGGTGTGCATAAGTGAAGAGGTTGGGGAACCAGCACTGTGCATCCAGCCGTGATCACACCTTGTACATTGCTTGTGTAAGAACCCATATCAAAGTCACAAATATACTGATTACAAGAAAATTGATTAATTATACCTAGAGTATTACAAGTACAAATCTGCATTAACCCTGTGTTACCCTGCATCCTGTTATCTGCCAGTTAATAAAACCAACAAGCCTGGTTAAGATATCTGCCATGTGGACTAACCTCCATCTCACACAGTTGACACCTATCAACAACATAGGTTTCTCCAATAATACTAAGGAGACTGCTCAAAAGTAGACAGAGCTTTGTAATGGAAGTCTTAAAAACTAACAAATGTTAATATCAATGTTTTCTTAAATCAACTTAACTAAGAATTTAAGAAATAAAATAAAATGTTATGTATCATTAAAAAGTCACATTCACAATTATGCTCTGTGATTAGAGTTGGTTACATTTAGAGCTTTTTATAGTCCATACTTTTTACAATAAAAATGCTCCTTTTGTGAATTTGGCCCTAATGATTGTTTGGTCATTTATTTACTGATGTAAAGAAAGATATACAGTATAGAAAAGTCTTTGCAAGATACTTCAGCTGTTAAGTCTTTTTATAATTCTATAGGTTAACAGTGGGACTAATGTACTGCTATCTGAGGTCAGAGTTGGGATCAATGATAGGGGTGGAGGCAGATTATTTGCCTTGTGAGGTTGTGGGATATAAAGTAAGTGAGAAGAGGGACTGAGTGCCAGCAGAACCAGAGGCCTTTGATGACCTATTACACAACCATCAGGTTATGAGTAAATTTGATCCCTGCACCACCAAGAACTGTGTAGAGAATGTCACTGCAGAAGTTATTAGATACAGAGATTACATTTACAGAAGCAGACACCTCACTTACTTATTAGCCAAGAATAACTGGAAAACAGGTTGAGCAATATTAAGTTATTGAGTGTTCTAAGTGTACCAACAATACTATTGCTCTTCAGCTACATATCGTTGCACAGCAGACTAAGCACTGCACCAACGGTGATGGAAGCTTCATATCATCCCCCAAGGACATAATTGTCTGGGGACTACATTTGTATTGTGTGTTGGTATTCACTTTAATCATTAGAAGTTCTACAAACACAGTAGAAATCACTGTTTTCTATGATTGCAGCAAGAACTTATGTTTCCTTTTAGATTCCTTATAATTTGCTGCTTAAGACTTTCAGCCTGAAACAGCTGCCTCAGTATGTCTCATTACAGACCTGCCTCCCACCACTGCCTGCCTTGTAAGCTAAAAGCTCACTTGGATGTACAGTAAGTGACATCTAAACTCAACCAATAACACTTAAGCCACATATCGTCAGATGGATTTGAGACTGTTTCAATAATCATCCTAAACCATAAGTAAACCATTAGATTTTAACTTGAAATAAACACACAGACAGAATGAGTGCCATTAAAAGGTCACAGCTCTTATTAATTAAATATATAAAAGAATGGGTGTCCAAGAAAGCAGTGCAACTCCCAGCTCCAGCTATAAACAAAGTGAACACATGGGTGCGGATCTACACCCCAATGCAACCTCCCTCCCCTCTTAATTTGCATAGTACTACTGAACCCAACCTAGAAGAAGGAGCCCAGATCTTTCTCTAGGGTAGAGACAACTTGCCTGTGAAAGGGAGGGTTCTCAACAACTGCTCCTCACCATGGCCATTGAGGAGCAATGCTTTCTCACCAAGTTGTGCCTCACCTGTAAAGGAAAAGTTACAATGCATAAAAACAAACAAAAAATAATATTATCAGACAAAACAAAGGCACAAACAATTTGAGCAGGCCAAACGGGGACATCTAAAAAGAAATTTGAATTCCTCAAACATAAATATTTATACACTCCCTGATCCTGGCTCTACTCATTCCAAAAGAATGAACCTTCTATAGCTCCTGTCAGCCATACATTACAAGAGAATATTATCCCCATAAAAACCAAGCTATTCTACATCTCTCTTCCCGAACTAAGTGCTTATACTGCATTACACTTATGCAGCCTTATGACACCTTTAGTTCACTTTACCCCAGTTGCTTTCATGAATCTGGCCAAAGTGATCTTGCGAGTAAGAACAAATTCAAATAGTTCCCACCTATATCCCTTAAATTAGGAGATATTGCTGATGACACAGTTATACATAGTAGTGCACTTCATATATTTAAAGAAAATGTAGCTCTATGTCATGTAGCTCTAAAAACCCCCACATGGTGCCGTTGAGTTGCTCTAAGACCCATGACACGGTGATGTAGACCTATGTCTAGATGGGGTTAACATGTTTTGTCTGGAGTATTTTACTTGCTCTGATAAGTTATAACCTAAACTTAAAAGACAAACTCAAAGTAATGTTTGCCTCAGAAGTAATGTTGAGACAGCTGTGCCGCTTGTGTTGATTTTAATTGGAACCAAGGTGCTTCCTCGCTGTAATATTTGGCTTTGATGGTTCATAAATTGCTTAGTTCTTTGGAAGATAGACTCACACCTGCTAAACTATCAGACATCAAACTTTAATGTTTAGTTTACACAAGTGAGAAAATCTCCAGACCGCGTTGTTTCATAGTACTGTAGTTTATAGAGTGATGTTCTCTACCTGTTGGTGGTATTTAAAATAAAACCATGATTATGTAACCATAAATAAGGTGTTAACTAAGCAAAGAGGCTATGTTGTTTTAGGAGCAAATAAATTATAGGTTACAGCAGAAGCCATGAAGTTATATTTGCTCTCCTTGCTTCAAATTGGGCTTTTAAAATAACAAGACTAATCAGACTCCTGCCTTTGTCTCTGTAATATATGAAATATGTAACAGCCGTATGTACTGAATAATCAGGCGTGCTTGTTCTCCTTAATGTAAACTAGAGACAAACATACAAAATAACAAGGAAAAATCTATTTGTGCTCATATTCTTAAAGTAAAAGATAGTTTATTGCATGTCTAAAATAATCATGATGTTATTCCTGGAACAGCGTGGTATGTTTTAAAAAATATTATAAATAGCATATATAAAAGCAAGCTTACACTCTAAACCAATACTAAGCTAAAACTAACAAATGCCTTATTGATCCTGGACTGGAACTCCATGGCCTTAGGGTACACGGGTATAGTTGCCCCCATGTTTTTAGCTGTAGTTCAGTTGGGAGGGGGGGTTATTTAGGGATCCAGATATATTGTGAGTTGGGGGTATTGTCATATAGGCTGGGGGGCTTTGGGATGGTGGTAGTTCTTCTTGGGTGGGTGGTTAGGTAGTATAGTACATTGTTGTCCATACTTTAGAGACATTGGCTAATTTGTGTATTCTTTACTATTATTTTTATTGGTCTGGAACTATCTACTCTATGGGCACGATTTAATTGAGCACGATGTAAATAGAGCCGGGAGATAGCTCCCGGAGCTATTCAATTCATCGCGATGTTAGGTCGGGGAAGGCTCATTCTCACGTCTTAAACAGGGTGTTTAGGCGCGAGAATGGGCATTCCCCGATCTAATTTCCCAGCGCGATGCTGTTTTCCAGGCACTAAGGGCAGAAAACAGCCATTGCCGGGACTTTTGTCGGATTGTTGCTCGCATCCACGGAGGGGTGTGAGAAGAAATCCTTAGTCAGGCTTAGCAGCGCGGTGTATTGAATAGCTCCGGGAGCTCACTCCCGGTGCTATTCACATCGCGTAGAATAGAATTGTGCCCTATGAATACTTAATTGAGGCAGGTTGATTTCTGTGTGGTTTGGTCTAGTTTTAAACACTGAGGTATTTCATATTTATATTATCTACAAAATCTTATAAATAGTTACATACAGGGCTATTTTTCTGTGGGTGGAGCCACTGGGGGTGGAGCTATAGAAAAACAATTATATATATATACATTATATATATATTATATATACACATATATATATATATATATACTGTATATATATATATATATATATATATACTGTATATATATATATATATATATATATATATATATATATATATATATATGCAGTGCATTCGGAAAGTATTCCCAGCACGTCACTTTTTCCACATTTTGTTATTGTACAGCCTTATTCCATAATGGAATAAATTAATTTTTCTCCTCAAAATTCTATGCACAATATCCCATAATGACATGGTGTAAAAAGTTTTTTTGAGATTTTTGCAAATTTAATAAAAAAAACAACTAAGAAATCACATGTACTTAAGTATTCACAACCTTTGCTCAATACTTTGTTGATGCACCTTTGGTAGCAATTACAGCCTCAAGTCTTTTTGAATATGATGCCACAGCACACCTATCTTTGGGTAGTTTCACCCATTCCTCTTTGCAGCATCTCTCAAGCTCCATCAGGTTGGATGGGAAGCGTTGGTGCACAGTCATTTTCAGATCTCTCCAGAGATGTTCAATTGGATTCAAGTCTGGGCTCTGGCTGGGCCACTCAAGGACAGTTACAGAGTTGTCCTGAAGCCACTCCTTTGATATCTTGGCTGTGTGCTTAGGGTCGTTGTCCTGCTGAAAGATGAACCGTTGCCCCAGTCTGAGGTCAAGAGCGCTCTGGAGTAGGTTTTCATCCAGGATGTGTCTGTACATTGCTGCATTCATCTTTTCCTCTATCCTGACTAGTCTCCCAGTTCCTGCCACTGAAAAACATCCCCACAGCATGATGCTGCCACCACCATGCTTCACTATAGAGATGGTATTGGCATGGTGTTGAGCGGTGCCTGGTTTCCTCCAAACATAACGCCTGGCATTCATGCCAAAGAGTTCAATCTTTGTCTCATCAGACCAGAGAATTTTGTTTCTCATGGTCTGAGAGTCCTTTTGGTGCATCTTGCCAAACTCCAGTTGGGCTGCCATGTGCTTTTTACTAAGGAGTGGCTTCCATTTGGCCACTCTACCATACAGGCCTGATTGGTGGATTGCTGCACAGATGGTTGTCCTTCTGGAAGGTTCTCCTCTCTCCACAGAGGAATGCTGTAGCTCTGACAGAGTGACCATTGGGTTCTTTGTCACCTCCCTGACTAGGGCCCTTCTCCCCCGATCGCTCAGTTTAGACGGCCGGTCAACTCTAGGAAGAGTCCTGGTGGATTTGAACTTCTTCCATATACGGATGATGGAGGCCACTGTGCTCATTGGGACCTTCAAAGCAGCAGATATATTTCTGTACCCTTCCCCAGATTTGTGCCTTGAGACAATCCTGCCTCGGAGGTCTACAGATAATTCCTTGGACTTCATGCTTGGTTTTTGTTCTGACATGCACAGTCAAGTGTAGGACCTTATATAGACAGGTGTGTGCCTTTCAAAATCATGTCCAATCAACTGAATTTACCACAGGTGGACTCCAATTAAGCTGTAGGAACATCTCAAGGATGATCAGTGGAAACATGATGCACCTGAACTCAATTTTGAGCTTCATGGCAAAGGCTGTGAATACTTATGTAAATGTGATTTGTTATTTTTTTTTTTTATTAAATTTGCAAGAATCTCAAAAAACTTTTTACACGTTGTCATTATGGGGTATTGTGTGTAGAACCTTGAGGACAAAAATGAATTTATTCCATTTTGGAATAAGGCTGTAACATAACAAAATGTGGAAAAAGTGAAGCACTGTGAATACTTTCCGGATGACCATTTTCCTTTTCATTCCTCTCCTCATTTTTTGCCAGACCTATGTTTAATTTTTTCAATTTGCACTTTTTCGTCATGTCTCACTCTGCTAATGTGAGTGTAAATTTAAAATTCAAAAAATAAACAATAAAAAAAAAAAAAAAAAAAAGCAAATCCAGAAGAAGACAAGAGCTTCTGGTAGTCAATATCATTGGAGCCCCTGATCATCAATGTCATTGAAGTGACTTCCCAGAATGATTTGAGGTTCCTTTAGAGTTGGATACATTTGTGATATACCTTCGAGCATAGAACAGCAGAGCAACATCTAAGAAAATCGTACTTGCATGTATGTTATGTCTGATGACTCTCATGATATGTCCTGCTCAAAAATAGTAAAATTGCCCCTGCAAATCTTTTCTACCAATAAATTGTTGAATTAAATGAGAAAATGTGCCTTTTCACTGTGGTTTGCATTGTATCCCCCAGAAATTTCTAGACACAGAAGGCACCACCAGGGACCGGAGGAAGGGGGGGTGCTGAAGTGAATGAAGGGAAATGGTATACCATGTGGGCTCCAGATGCTGCATCCCTGAGGTGGAGTCAGAATTCAATTCAGTGCGATGTTGAATAGCCACGGGAGGGAGTTTCTGCAGTTATTCAAAATACTGCGCTGTTTGGGGGGCTAAAGGATTTCTTCTCGCACCCCCCTGGGGATGCGAAGAGTAATCCGACAAAAGTGCTGGGCACGCAACTGTTTGCCGGCTTAGCGCAGCGATAACAGCTGCGCGCCCAGCACTTTAGTCAGAGAATGCCAGTTACCGCGCCTTAACACCCAGGTTAAGTCGCGAGAATCAGCATTCTCAGACTTAACCCATTCCCGACAACGTGTTGAATTGAATAGCTGCGGGAGCTCCCTCCCAAGGATATTCAACATCGCACTGAATTGAATTCGGCCCATAGAATGGGCGGTTGCAGTACTCACACTGGTACAGCTTCTAGCCGCTATAGAGACTGAACAATCACGCAATTCCTTTTATAGTGGAGGAGGGATCTGCTCTGACTTCCACTCTGACGCCGCCTGGCAATGTGACAATGTGAAGTGGCCAATAAGTCACACTGCACTGAGGTTTTTTATGAAATGTTTAGTGCATGGTAACTTTCTGGCAGGGGATTTTTGTGGACCACCCAAGAAATACTGGGTACAGTGTGTGAGCACCTATTTTATTTATTTAATTTTTTTTTTAGGTTAAAGCTTTCCACATTTAAGCATTTTTTGAAGGACAGCTAAAATTTGTAGCCAGTGTGTACTGTACATTAGAATATACACAGGCCTGTCTCTAATAAGAGCATTAGAATATTCATGGAGTTACCCAATTCTGTAGCCAATCAGGGCAATCGAAACTTCGTATCACTAGATCAGGGGTGGGGAACCTTTTTACTGCCGAGGGCCATTATGATATATATAACATTATTTGTGGTCCCAGTGCAGGCCACGCCCCCTCCGTGTGACATCACACTTGTGCGAGGCCACAATCGCCGGTGATTACAGCAATGCCGGAGCATCCTGAGGATGTTCCGGGGAGCTGTAAGGGCAGCGATGTGACCGTCTGAAGCGTCCTAAGTACGCTCCAGGCGGTACTGCTGCATAGATTCTGGCCTCTGGCCAGATGAGGTTAGCAGGAAAAAGAGGGCCAGACCAAATAATTCTAGGGGCCTTATATGGCCCCCGGGTAGGAGGTTCCCCATCCCTGCACTAGATCGATGGTTCCATTACTGTTTGGGACACATTTTTGTGTCAGAGAAGAAGGCTGAATTTGTCATAGGAATGTACCTCCATTGTAGTGAAAAAGTCTCAAACAAACTATAATGGATATTTGAGTTGAGTTATATTTAATTATTGTTAGAATTATTATTAAATGTTATGTACAGTACTACGCTTTCTTGAGTTCTATGTCATAAACTTATAATGCTTTTTGTGTCTCAATTGTTAATCTGGCTGTTACACTGATAGGCAATGTGCTGCAGTATACAAAATATGGCCCTCATTCAGAGCCGCTCGTTAGCAGCAGTACGCTCGTTGCGTTCCGATGTTGAGAAACCGCGCATGCGTCGGTGTAACACTGCGCATGTGCGTACGGCAGTTTGCGAGCTTTTTTTCACTCGTTCGGCAAATTGCGAACAGGAAGTGACATGTCTAATGTGATTGACAGAACAGGCCGTTTTTGGGCGTTGACGGGGGTGGAGATGGGAAAACGCAGGCGTGGCGAGGCGTTTTTTGGGCGTACATAAATTAGCTCATGCGAACGTCAAATGTGTTCGTACCAAGTCATACGTCACTGGCTGATCCTCTTTCCGTTCAAACTGCTCGCACAGCTTGGGGTCTGGATTACTCGACCACAATGGCGATGGCCTTGTCCTCTGGTCCGGGCCTCCTCGATGTTTCATCGATTTATCACGGCTTCTCAGAAAAACAATCAACTTTGGATTGAAAACCAGTTTGTAATGTGTTTCGGTTTTTTTTCTTTGGGTTAGCACAAAACCGTATGCAGCTGAAAATCTCAGCTGCTAATTTCAGGATTACACAATCAATTAGCGTATTTTTGAAGGAATGTTTTTTACAAATTTGTTAGGGTTTTGTGATATTGTAACAATATTGTCATCATGTTTGTGTGTATTGTAACCTTTTGCATTGGCCTGGAGATTTGGGTTTTTTTTTTAACAAAGTGTTCCTTAAAGAAACATTTTTTTTTAACCCTTTTTTTTATGGGTTTTTTTTAAAGCTAAGATTTTGTTTTTGCCTTGTGGTACAGGATTAACTCAAAACCATTTTTCAAATAATGTCACAATACAGTTGAGAACATTTTTTTTTTATTATTTACTCAACACATTTTTTAACAAATCATGTGCATTTTGCCTTAAAAGTTTGGGGTCATTGTTACCCACTAATATTTTTTACATTTGTCTTTAAAAAAAATCCAATTTTGGGCCAAAAATAACAACAAATTAAAAACAATTTACAAGAAAGGAGAGGGAAGTTTTGGCCCTTAAGGAATATGGGGCAAGCACAGAAGGAGTGTGGGAAAAGTAGCCAGTGCTGTCATCGTTTCTTTCCCTTTTTGGCTGGGGTAGGGTGGGCGCCAGACCGGGTCCGGGATGTCCTCTGGCTGGCCTGTCCAGAGGCAGATGTTGTGCCCTCTGGACTAGGCACAGGGCTAGGCACATTTGGAGGAATGGCTGTTGTGCCAGAGGTGGAGGATCAAGATGTTCCGGCAGGAAGGGAGGTCGACTCCACCATGTGCTGGCGAATGAGCTGCTCCAGGGCATTGGCGATTCGGATGTTGGCCCTTGTATTTTCAGCCAGGGCCTGACCAATGGTCACGTTGGCTGCAGCATTTAGCTCCAGGGCCTCAGCCACCCGTAGCAGACTGGCGTCCATCCTCTGCAGAATCTCCGTATGGTAATCCGATTTAAAATTGAGTTCTGTGAGGAGTGCCACTGCCTGCAAGGGGGATTGCCGAGGACTGGCTTCTGCAGGGTCCTCAGCCGGATGTACTGGTTCCTCCCCTGCAGAGCCAGCAGAAATTCTGCGGCCAAGGCTCCCCTCTGGAGCAGACTCATCCGCCTGTGTCTCTGGGAGTAAAAAGAGAAAAGAGGAACATTACAATCTACATATTGTCACAATAACATTTCAGAGTTGGTTACATCACAACATTTACCTGGGACAACATGAGGACCCGCAAAGTCTGGCATGTCCGTATCCATGTAGGACACGCCAAACACCTCCACATCCTGCACACACCCCTGTGCCAGCTCTTCCAAATCATTAAACTCCAATGACACAGGGGTGGGACCCCCATCTGTCCCCCTTGCATGCCTAGCCCTGTCAGCCATTTTTTGCTTCAGGCGATATTTGAAGTCTTGCCATCTGTGGGTGAAAAAGTAGGCATTATTCCTGCATTATTTGACCCTTTTTTGGGGGGGGGTCAAGTTTTTACTTACCGGCGTTTGACATCCCGGGCTAGACGGACATAATCACCCACCCTATTAACAGCACTGGCTATCTCCTCCCACATTCTCCACTTCTGGCTTGCACCCATATTCCTGTCTGCCTGTGGCAGGATGTCCACACACTTCTGAACCAAAACTTCCATCTCCTTTCTTGTGAATTGTGGCTGCCTTTTCTTTTTGCCAGCTTTGGCCGGAATACTGGGCCCAGCAGCCTCTTCCATGTCATCCTCAACACCTATTTACATTAAATTAGTTTGAATTTAGATGTCAATCTTTCACTATATTCTGGTTGAAACTAAGCCTTTATTAGAAATGTGAGAAATACTTACCGGCCGCCTCTTGACCATTGTTTGGCTGGTCTGTAGTCATTTTTCATGCCAAAACTTGTACTACACCAGACCGTTAGTTTTTTTCCGTGACGTATTTATACATGCGTCCTTATTATTCGGCCGCATCATTGATTGTGCGTTCCTATGATCCGTCCTTAAATTGAGCTGGAAAAAAAAAACTATTTATGGCTTTTGGCGACTCGAGTCGAGGTCGCGGGTGTTGTTTGTTGGAGGTTACGTTGGTCGGAGTGGATTGTTGGCGGGAGTTGTGTTTGGAGGCGTTTTTTTGTGTTTAACTTTCCGTTTGCATTTTTTGGTGTGGTTCTTTTAGTTGTGGTGTATTTTTTGTGTAAGTTTTTTCCCGTCATCCTTTTGTAAAATATGGCTCTCCTTTTTGTTTGTTTTTGGCACAAAAATATATATATTTTTTTTTGTAGGTTTATTTTGGCTCTGCCCCAACGACCTTTTTGTTCTGTGACTTCTTTATCGTGTATTGGTAAGTTTGGATTTTAACTTGTTTGTTAAATGTTCATGACTTGTTTTTCGCATCTTTTGGGGACATTACGGATTTCTTCCGGGTTTTTGGGGATGTGAAACCTGCGAACTATTTAGCGCACTTTTGTAGGCTTGATTCCCCTTGTAAAACTGCAAACTATTTAGCGCACTTTTGTAGGCTTGATTCCCCTTATAAAACTGCAAACTATTTAGCGCACTTTTGTAGGCTTGATTCCCCTTGTAAAACTGCAAACTATTTAGCGCACTTTTGTAGGCTTGATTCCCCTTGTAAAACTGCGAACTATTTAGCGCACTTCTGTAGGCTTGATTCCCCTTGTAAAACTGCGAACTATTTAGCGCACTTTTGTAGGCTTGATTCCCCTTGTAAAACTGCAAACTATTTAGCGCACTTTTGTAGGCTTGATTCCCCTTGTAAATCTGCAAACTATTTAGCGCACTTTTGTAGGCTTGATTCCCCTTGTAAAACTGCGAACTATTTAGCGCACTTTTGTAGGCTTGATTCCCCTTGTAAAACTGCGAACTATTTAGCGCACTTTTGTAGGCTTGATTCCCCTTGTAAAACTGCGAACTATTTAGCACACTTTTGTAGGCTTGATTCCCCTTGTAAAACTGCAAACTATTTAGCGCACTTTTGTAGGCTTGATTCCCCTTGTAAAACTGCAAACTATTTAGCGTTCACAATCTGGGTTGTTTTTTGGGGGCCAAATTGTGGAAGTCGTCGCAATGTCGGTTTGCTCTTTGTAGAAATGTGTGTTTACCCCCTTTATTTTTGTGCCTTTTCAAAAATCAAGCTTACAAAATGGACAACCCAAAATCTTTACTTTTTATGGTCTGTTGAAATGTAGGTTTTGGAAATCATGACAATACCCCGGCATGTAAGCATCTTTGGATTGTATCGTAAAGATAAGTATTTTTCAGTCTTTTTTGGGGGCAACATACCTTAACTACAATTCTTACCATTTCAGGTTGATGTTGGTCATATTATTGTGGCCATGCTACCGGAAGTCGACCAACCTCAATCTCATCCCAGGCGTAGGCGTCGTAGGCGTGCAAGGCCCCAGATATATAGAACACGTGTCACCCTTTTTGGAATGCCCGATGATGAGGTGTTAAGGCGCTACCGTCTTCCGCCCCAAATCATCATAGACACTCTCTCATTAATAGAGAGTGATCTTGAGCGGCAAATTGACAGTACTACAGCAATACCACCACTTACGCAATTTATGGCGGTGTTACATTTCTGTGCCTCAGGATCCTTTCAAACCACGGTGGGAATAGTTGCGGGAATATCCCAATCCTCCTTTTCAAGGATCCTGAGGGCAGTGATGGAGGCCCTTTTCAAGCACCTCCATCATTTTATTAAAATGCCTTTGGATATGCGTTCCCTTAGTGTGGCCAAGTCCAATTTTTACCAAATAGATGGCTTCCCACACATCATAGGGGTTGTGGATGGTACTCACATACCACTTCAGCCTCCAGCACGGCTGGAGGCAATTTTTAGGAACCGAAAACACTATCACTCACTGAATGTAATGGTGGTATGTGATGCCTCCCTCCAGATCCTGTCCCTGAATGCAAAATTACCCGGGAGTGCACATGACTCATTCGTCATCCGGCAATCAGGGATTTGGCAAAAATTAAACAACCTACAAGCTGGTGATGCGTGGCTTCTGGGTTAGTGGAGACCTTTAGTAGATACCAATGCAAAGCTTGATACACAGTGATCCAGATGTTGTCACTTCTTTTTCACAGGAGACAGTGGCTACCCTTGCATGCCCTGGCTGCTCACTCCTTATTTGGCTCCCACACCAGGCCCACAAAGTGATTTTAATTCCACACTTACAGCCACCAGGCAAGTGGTGGAGCACTGTATCGGTCTTTTAAAAGGCCGATTCAGATGCCTCCACCGCTCTGGTGGCGACCTCATGTATTTGCCGGATATGGTTTCGAAAATTGTGGTCCTGTGTGGGATATTTCACAACATCGCCATAAGGAGTGGTGTCCCAATGCAGCCAGAGGATGCCTTGCCTGAGGATGGCCCCCCCGAGGTTGGTCGGAGGTCAGTATGTGGGGGGGCCATACGTGATGATGTGGTGGCCAGATTCTTTAGGTAATTATTGACACAAAATAAGTTATTTGACACAATGTAGAAAGGTAATTATTTTTAAATCAAATTAATCGTTTTTTTATTTCCCATCTTGTGTTTTATTTCATAATATTTTGGAATGAAACGATGACTACTTCCTGCTCCCAAAAAATGACTTCATGTGGCCACATTGGATATATCTTCTGGACCCAATTTTGCAACGCCACATTTGTGGAATCATGTTGGCATGCTAATTCGTCAACCAGTTCTTGATTGTTTTTTGCCTTTTTTATTTTGGTGTAGGCTGGATTTTTGAGATTGTTTTCACTGTGTGTATTGATTGTGACCCAACACTTTGTGTTTATTATTTATGTTTAATAAATTTTCGCTTATTTAAAAAACATCATTTCTTTTCGACATTACAAGCAAGTGTAAGCTGGTTCATCCAAGGAAAAGTTGCTTAATGGCTAATCCTGCAATGTGTCAAATTGCTCAGTATTTTACTATGCTTTGTGGGTTAAAACCAACACCAAAAAGTATTATGTAGAATCAGTAGGTTTGATAATCTCGGCCTAAGCAGGTTTAAAATAATATTTACCGAACCCAACAAAAATTTAAAAACACAAATGTTGGTAACTCTCCAAACCTATTGTTAGTGTTAGGTGTTTCATGTGCCTGCTTAAAAAAATCAGCTTTACACAATCTTAGTTACATTACTTTCAAATACTTTCTGCAATAGTCTACTTATGTAAGTTTAAACAATCTAAGATTTACAGACAAGGAATGAGACTGTATTCCAAATTTAAATGTTTATTGTTTTCAAATATGTTGCAAACCAAAAAAAAATAAAAAATTAGTGGCTCGGGATCCCCGTCATTTTATCCAGGACCACCAGCAGGCCGATAACATGCCCCCTCAACATCTGGACACACCCGGCTAGCTCCGCCAACCGCCTCTGGTCCTCTGTGGGTTATAAAATTGTGGTGCTTACTAAAATGAATCCTTAATTTATGATTCTAAAAAACTTCAAAAGCAAAATCGACTTAGCAAAAAGTGACAATTGTTTTAAAAAAACCAAAAAAACACCAATTCATTTTTCAAATAAAAAAATAAAAAAAAAACACCCAAAAAACAAAAAAAACAAAAAAACAAAGAAAAAAAAAACATTCTTGCTACCGTAAACAAGAGATACAAGTATGAGTGTTTTTTACATGTGTGATATGTGTGTGGGGAAAACATCTGAGAAATTTTTAAACAAAGATATATATAACCAACCTTTTAAAATACTAAAAAATGGAAAAGGCACAGACAAAGGATTACATCAATACATTAAAAAAAAAAAAAAAATGGTTAAAAGGGAAACATACCGTTCAGAATGATGCCTGGACCAGCAACCACACCATCGTCCTCCTCGGAGGTGGGACAATTGACTAAGGAGGTCGGCGGGGTTATTTCTGACAGTGGTGATGGGGTGGTCAAGAGAGGGGTGGGTTGAGGGGAGGGGGAATTTGGAGGGATGGGAATTCTCCAAGAGGGAGGGCCGTCAGGGTCTGGGCAGGCTGGGGTGGAGGGGGAATTTTGGGAATTTTGGGGAGAGGAGGTTTGGCTAGGAGTTGGGGAGAGGGGATGAGGGCGACGTCTTCGCAGGCGATGACGCAGTAGTCTTCGCTCGGCCCCTAAATGAGGAATAACAAATTGAGGTTAGTTTTTAAATTCACCTTTCTAAACGCTAATTGGTTAACAAACAAAAAGGAAAACATGCACACGCAGATATGTTTTTAAAAAAGAAACAGGCCAAACAAGAAAACATGCACACGCAGATATGTTTTTAAAAAAGAAACAGGCCAAGCAAGAAAACATGCACACGCAGATATGTTTTTAAAAAAGAAACAGGCCAAGCAAGAAAACATGCACATGCAGATATGTGTGAAAAAAAGAAACAGGCCAAGCAAGAAAACATGCACACGCAGATATGTTTTTAAAAAAGAAACTGGCCAAACAAGAAAACATGCACACGCAGATATGTGTGAAAAAAAGAAACAGGCCAAGTAAGAAAACATGCACACGCAGATAGGGCCGCAAATAAAAACATGAAAACCAAACAAAACATAACTTACTTTCCGCTATACGCTGGCGAAAACATGCCAGCAAGCGGGGCGTCCGCCGTTGAAGGTCGGATAACCTGTGCTCCAGCTGGCCGATCTGTCGGCGTGAGCCGAAGGAACGCAGGCGGCGGCGAACCTCCGCATAGGCGGAATGCTTTTCCCTATTGCTGATGGGGAGAGGCTGGCTGGTGATACGCCGGTCCATCACCTCTGTCAGGACAATAAGCTCCCGCTTGGTGAATGCAGAGGCTCTCATGATGGCAATGGTGTATTTTTCATAAAACAGTTTTAATAAAGACCAGAAAATAATTTTGATTGGCTAATGTAGTTGGGAAATTAACAGGAACCATTCTATTGGTTAGTGTATGAGTCATGTGTTCTACAGGCCAAAAAATCTATTGTGAGTTATGATAGGCTTGATGCAGTGACATGCGTAAGCTAATTTAAATAAAGAAATGAAACAAGTAAAATATGCGTGGGTAAAAACACGGAAAACAATTTGATAATTGGATCAAACATGTATTTTGGATAAAGAAAACCATTGTTTAAACCGTACGTATTCTGCGGGTAAACAAAAACACGGACAAGAGTAAAGTTTATTGAAAATGAAAAAAAAAGGTTTTGAACACATGTGAAGAGCAATTAACCTAATTGATATATTGATTGGCATGATACGATTGAAGTAGGTAGGCAGAATGAACGAGCAGGTAATCGAAATCTGACAGACCCACTTCCGGTTTGTACTTGTGCGAGCGTTCCCTGCAAGCCACATTGGGGATGTACGCTCGCTATTTGGCTCGCTCGTTAGCTAGAGGAGGGGTTGGGAGACTTTGGGGAGGAAGTTTAGCTGCGTACGAAATTACGAGCGAGCGCTTAAATTAACATATTTCGGCACGTACGCCGAACGTACGAACGGCCACTTGCGTCCGGGTCTGAATCAGGGCCTATGTGTGGACTAAAGAATTATCAATGGGATCAACATTTTATTTGTGTGAAAAAAAAGTAATTTGTACAGCATATTCAGATTGGCAATGAGAAAACTTACCTTGTATTCCTATTTAGGGCTGCATTCAATTAGCGGCGAAAAGCCGTTATCGGTGATAATTTATCACCGATGACGTCATTTTCACCATTTTGACTTTTCCCCATATTCAATTTCAAGGACTTTTCGCAGGTGCAAAAAGTATTTGGCAAAAACTGGGGATAACTTTTCACCTATGATCAGGTGGCGATAAAAAGTGCAGAATTGGTGTTTTGGGGTACAAAATAAAAAAAAGTACCCTGCACCCCTTGCAATGTCCCCTAAAGGTATTCTGTGTAAAAAAAAATGTCAAAGTTCAACAGGATACCACAAAAAATGTATTTTTTTCATTTTGGGGGCAAAAGAAAAAAAAGTTGGGGGTCAAATTTATAAACTAGCAAAATCGACTAAGGGTGGTCCCCAAGAATGCGGCAGGTGTTTTTTAGAATACGGTTGGTTGCAGCAGGTGAGTTTTTAATGATTTTTAAAAGTTCACTTTAGGGACTTAAAAATATGCTTGCACCCATTTTCATGTACCCCAAATTTGATGGGACTAGTTATTTAAAAAAAAACAATGTTGCTAAATGCCATTCTTCACCACTTTGTTAAAGACGCATTAAAGCAACTGACTACACCATTTAAAAACCCTAGATACCTTTAGCAGGGCTTTTCGGGGGTACCGATAGTGATCCCCATGTTAGCACATCTTTTGGGGGGTGACAAGCTGATTTCCCCAAAAAGTGACAGAACTTGTCGCTACTTACCTTTCCGCCTGCTCCCGTTTTTGCCGAATCCTAATTGAATACTGGGATACGCGGGCACGCGCCCGATACTTTATCCCCAGGAAAACCTGCGATGACGGCGAAAAGTCTGGCCTTGGGCTTTTCACCTCTAATTGAATATGGCCCTTAATAGCCAATGCAATAAATCCATTCTCCACAAAGCCAAACAGTGTCAGGCAAGATTAATCCCTTCACTATTACTGCCATGTCGTGCGTATTACCACCACTGAGAGCAACATCAGAGAACCGAGGGAAAACAGGGGCTGATTCACGCTGGAACGGAATTACAAAGCTGCACGCAGACAGCTTTGCAATTCCTTCATTGTAAATATGAAAAAGCAGCAGGAGGTGTATGGCATCCTCTGCTGCTTTTGCGATCCCAGCACTACGACGAGGTCACTCACAGAATGGGTCCTGCGCACACGCAGATTGCCGATAATCGGGAATCTGCAATGCTGAATTAGCCCCATAGTTTCTACATCAGTCACTCGAGTTATTGATGCTGCTACTACTGTATATCCAATTCCAGTAATAGAGGGACTATTTTAAAATGAGAAAGGTGTAAAAAAATAGCCGATTGCCCAATGGCGAATTCAGAGGTTTTGTTTCAAAAATCAGCATTTATTTAGGTAGCCTAAGCATAGACGGTGAGGGAGAAAACCGTGAGCCTCCAAAATGGCAGACTTGAGAAA
This sequence comes from Taudactylus pleione, assembly GCA_031769625.1. Classification (NCBI taxonomy): domain Eukaryota; kingdom Metazoa; phylum Chordata; class Amphibia; order Anura; family Myobatrachidae; genus Taudactylus; species Taudactylus pleione. Next base: position 5,989,589 of record JAUIMM010000081.1, on the reverse strand, counting down.
ATAAAATAATGAAATTAGATTGTTTAATGGGGTAATAGAGAAGAAGCAGACAGGCATTTCCCCTTTAATAGGAATCATGCACAATTCTTGAGTAGTGGCTGCAGAGCTCCTCACAGTGACTGCAGGAGGTGGATCGCACTGGTCATATCTGTGTGTGTATAATGTCTTTCTTAGGCAGAAATAATTATTTATTTATTTATGGTCTCTAGAACTTTCTGGATACTAGAGGTATATTTACTAAAGGTCGATTTTAATCGATTTTGATCAATTTAAAATAAATCAAATCAATAAAAAAAGATCAACATTGATGTTGTGTCTCTGGGGCTAAATCACACATTTTCTAATAATTAAATAACCAAATCAAAAGTTGTCTGTTAGTAAATGTGTGATTTACCCTCAGAAACACAACATCGATGTTGATCGATTTTTATCATTTTTAAATAAATGACAATTTTAATCGAGACCTTATAAGCTATCCCATGCCGATACAGCCTTATGTGTTTTTTCATAATAAAAATGTATAAGTAATTACTACTTACATATCTTTCAATGACAATCATAAATATGCATTGTTATTATTTATTAATATAATAAAAATTGAAATAAAAAGATAATAATATATTTCTCTTCATATCTATTCTAATGGCTAAGGGAACTTTCAATCCATGCACATTTACAGCTGGAACCGCAAACCACAGATCTATTCCAGGGACAATTTATCAAAAACAAAGTGCTACAGTATGTGCGAAGTGAACTACTGGGTGCATCAGTGTAAATAAAGATGTACAAGCACCCCTGCATGTTTTGGAATTAATAAATGACCTTTGATAAGTGATAACTTGGAAACTCCTTTATGCATCTTATTACTATGGATGCTCATTAGGGATTAGTGATGCAATTGAACAGTGATTATGCTTAATGACTCATATGGATTTGAGGTGTAAGAGCGTATGTTTTCATGAGAATAGATTTATTATCATCACAGACGATCCATGCAGTGGGATTTTACACCTGGGAAGTCCATAATGCAAGCACTGTTGCAGAGCAGCTAATTGGTTTCATAGTATTTCTTATACCCAGCTTTGAATGTAATCTCTTTGTGCATGAATAATCTCTTACCCATCTGCACAGAAGGGAAGGCAAGATTCTTTTTGTTGTTTTATGAGACCTCAAACTACATTCAGTTATGGATAATTAATAATACATTTTCTCATAATGTTTGAGGTTAGAATACAATGTTTGCAAATAACACAAATTATATATTTTTTTTTTCTAAGGCACAAAAGTTTAAATGTCACACGTTGGTTTCCTTGGCAACCAGAGACATTTTGGAGATCATTTAAAATTGATGTTCATTGTAAAATGCCTTGGTTTCACATGATTGTGCCTTAAAGATCCATCTCGCACACTTAGAGCTATACTCCTGCTATCCATCCTTGGTAGTCGCCTCCATGTTCTAGCAGTATACCCAGGTAGAGGAGGACTGGGAACTTAAAGTGTCCCTGGAAATAATCTGAAAGTGACCTCATGTTGTAGGTATGGAAAGACAATGCGGCTATTAAGGGCCATATTCAATGCATCAAGAGTCGGATGGTCCAGCAGGCAAGGGAAGCAGTTATTGCTTTAGATATTGTTAGCCTATAGCATATTGTTAGCCTATAGCAACCCCTTCCACTATAAAATACACTGTTCAGACTATGGGGGATAGTGATAAAGTGGAGAGAGAGAAAGTACCAACCAATCAGCTCCTGTCATTTTACAGGCTGTGATTGTATAAATGACAGTTAGGATTTGCACTTTATCTCTCTCCAAGGCTTAGAACATCTTTCCCTATGCATGAATAGCAGCATGAAGATATTGCTCCGGTGTGGGGACGGCTGCCCTGAAAGCAACCGTCTCTGCAATACTTACCACTGCTGGTTTTGCCACTAGTTAGTAGCAGTGACATTTTACACTGCTGGGTCTGACCATGATCATGAATACGCCCAGTAAGATAAGTTGCTGCAGATGCTGAAATGCTCTGTGCCTGTTTAAAAAAGCAATATGAACAAACCACCTATTGGAAAGCCAAGCAATGAGTAAGCACTCCCTTCCCAGCATAATAAAACTTAAAATTAATAGCACATTTAACAAGTAGGACCCCCAACATTACACTATTAACCCCCACAAATATTGCAGGGATGCCACCAACTCAACATTACATCAATGTACACACACACACACACACACATGCATACACACGCACACACGCAAATACACAAACACACACACCTTACATCAATAAATACCCCACACATATTATACCAATAAATACCCTCCATGCATATTACAGCAATACACTCACATATTAGCAATAAAAACACCCCTCCACATTGCAGCAATAAATAAACACAGAGCTTCTATATTACAACAATAAATATTCCCAACCCTCCACATTAAAACAATAAATACCCCAAACACATATTATAGCAATAAGTGCCCCCACTTTATAGTTTTAAATAAGTCCTCCTGACATCCATATTATCATAGAAAATATCACCCACACAATAATTACACATCTCCGCATTACAACAATAATGCCCCTTATCCCTCCACATTATAGCAATAATACCCTTCATGCCTCCACATTAGAGCAATAATACCCCTCATCCCTTCACATTATAGCAATAATACCCCTCATGCCTCCACATTATAGCAATAATGCCCCTCATGCCTCCACATTATAGCAATAATGCCCCTCATCCCTTCACATTATAGCAATAATCTGCCCTCATCTCTCCACATTATAGCAATAATGCCCCTCATCCCTCCACATTATAGAAATAATCTGCCCTCATCTCTCCACATTATAGCAATAATACCCCTCATGCCACCACATTATAGCAATAATGCCCCTCATCCCTCCACATTATAGCAATAATACCCCTCATGCCTCCACATTATAGTAATAATGCCCCTCATCCCTCCACAATATAGCAATAATCTGCCCTCATCCCTCCACATTATAACAATAATGCCCCTCATCCCTCCACATTATAGAAATAATCTGCCCTCATCTCTCCACATTATAGCAATAATGCCCCTCATCCCTCCACATTATAGCAATAATGCCCCTCATCCCTCCACATTATAGCAATATTACCCCTCATGCCTCCACATTATAGTAATAATGCCCCTCATCCCTCCACATTATAACAATAATGCCCCTCATCCCTCCACATTATAGCAATAATACTCCTCATTCTATACATTACAGCAATAGTACTCCTCAACCCTCCACATTATAGCAATAATACCCCTCATCACTCCACATTACAGCAATAGTACCCCTCATCCCTCCACATTATAGCAATAATGCCCCTCATCCCTCCACATTATAGCAATAATACTCCTCATCCTTCCACATTATAGCAATATCTAACCCTCTTCACCACAGCATAAAGATTGTAAGCTTGCAAGCAGGGCCCTCTTACCTCTATGTCTGTCTGTTATTACCCTGTTTTGTTCTATAAATGTTTCCAATTGTAAAGCGCAACGGAATATGCTGCGCTATATAAGCAACTGTTAATAAATAAATAAATAACATAAATACCCCCATATTGCCATAGTACAGCAATACCCCAACATTCCAAAATTACAGAAATAAATACCCACACTCAAAAAAACAGCAATAAATATACCATATCACATTGCAGAAATAAATACACAGTGACCCTCCACATTACAGCAATTACTACCCCAAATCTGTCTACCTTACAGCAATAGGCAAAAAATACCCTTCCTCATTCCAGCAATAAATACTTGCCCCACCCCTCCTCAATACAGCAAAAAAAAGAAATACCTCCCCATCTCTTTATGTTACAGCAATACATTCTAAATTACCTGACCATTCCACATTACAAATACTCAAGTGACACATTATAGTAATAAATAAAACAAACTCCTCCAAATTAAAGCAATAAATACCTTCATCCCTCCTATTTACAGCAATAAATACTCAATCACAGCAATAACATCAATAAATGCTACTCACACATTATAGCAATACGTAACTCTCTACTTTACACCATTTTATACCTCCCATCCCTCCATATTACAGTAACTACATATTCCCATCCCATCCCTCCACTTTATAGTTACAAATACACAAATACTTTCATATTCATCAATCAGAAACTGCGCCATAACAGGGTCCCTGCCCCCTACATCTGTGACATCATGATGTCACGCCTGGGGGGCGGGGCCGCCAGCTCTAGGAAGTAGAACACTGCCCGGAGAGCTCTGCAGACTGTAAGGTGTCTAGCGCTACTGGCTGCAGAGTGCCATTCCAGGCACCATGCATGCCACATGCCATGGGGCAGCAACAGTGCCTCCCCCAGGGCCCTGCGCCCTGTGTGCGATGACAAAGGTCGCACACCCCTAGTTACAGCCCTGATCAGAAATACTACCCCACTTTACAACAATAAATAACCCCCTCCATAATACCGCAATATGCACCCACACACATATTATAACAGGATCAGTATGAAATACCGGCGGCGACAAAGCCCGACAGGAGGAGAACCCTCCCCTCTGCCCCCTAACCCTCCCTTAGGGGTGCCTAACCCTAAGTCCCCTCGGGGGTGCCTAAACCTAACCCCCACTTCCCACACCCTAAACCTAACCCTCCCAGGGGGTGCATGACCCTAACCTGCCCCAGGGGGGGTCAAACCCCAACCCTACCCCCAAAGGGTGTCTAACCCTAATATCCCCCCCTGAAACCTAACCCCGCTGCACTCCCTCAACCTAACCCCCCCCCCCCCCCTCGCGGCTAAGGTCGCCACGGACTTACCTTGTTCAGACTGGCGTCCTTCAGTGTTCTGGCGTCGAGATTAAGATAGGCATCGGTATTTTGATGCCTATCTTAAGTCCCCCATCGGGCTTCTCCTGTCAGGATATAGACCGGCGGCATTTAGTCCGCCAGTCTATAAACTGCATCCCATTATAACAGTAAATAAACACTGCCCCTCCACATTAAACCAATAACTATCCCTCATCCCTCCACTTTACAGCAATACATTTCCCCATTCCTAACTAATTACAACAATAAATATGGTGGGGGTCTATGTACTAAGCCTTTGAGAGAGATAAAGTGGATGGAAAAAAGTACCAACCAATCAGCTCCTAACTGTCTGTCATTTTTTTAACACAGCCTTTGAAGTGACAGTAAGGAGCTGATTGGTTGGTACTTTATCACCCTCCACTTTATCTCTCTCCAAGGCTTAGTACATAGACCCTGTATCCCTACCCTTTATATAAAAATACTCCCACATCTCTACAGTACAGCAATAAATACCCCACCAATACAAATCAGTAATATTCTTCCACATTACAGCAATACCATCCCATTGCATCAATACTTACCAATGCCTCTACATACCAGCAATACCGCTTCACCTCTCCACATTACAGCAACACAGCCAACTCGTCCATGTTACAGTAATACTCCTTCATACCTCATCTATGGCCCAGCTATTTCCTCCGGCTTCAAATCCTGCGCTGCTTGCTGCATGTCATTCTGTACTTCCAGCTCAGAGTTCCTTCTAAGGAGGTTTCAAGCTTTGTTAGTAGTCACACAGCAGGGAGATTAGGCTCCTGCTGCTGACCACAGACAATGGGTGGTGCTCTTCTAACATGTGCCACACGTGGGGCAGCCAGGTGGATGGTGAAGGGAGTGTGGTACCAGGGCTTCCATCAGAAATCGTGGGGCCCGGTAATGACAAAGAAAGCCGGGCCCCCCGGGGGATGGTGCAGAGGTGGGTGGAGCTATGGGAGGAGCTACACAGGGGGGGTTGGACATCAATTGTGCATAATCCAGTCTAAAAGTCTAAAAATTCTCAAAGTTTGGGGAGGGGAAGGCAGGATGGGCATGGGGGCACAGGGCTGGGAAGGCTGGACTAGGGGTGCACAAGACAGGGAAGGCTGGACCTTAATTGGGGGCACAGGGCAGGGAAAGCTGGCTGGACTAGGGGGGAGGGGGAGGGGGAGGGAAGGCTGGCTGGACTAGGGAGGGGAGGGACGGCTAGGCACACTAGGGGGGAGGCACAGGGCAGGGAAGGCTGGGCTGGGGAGGGGGACAGGGATGGGAAGGCTTGCTGCACTAAGTGGAGGGGTACAGGGCAGGGACTCCTACCTTGTTTCTTCAGCGGGCCCAGGTGAAAACAGTGCAGAATATATGAATCGACAGCCGGGGAGACACAGCACCGCTGGTGGTATTTGAAATATGACGCTGCTCCTGATTGGCTGCCGGTCAACGAGCTGTAATGTCTTGCGGCCGGCACCATATTTCAAATACCGCTGGCGGCGCTGCATCTCCCCGGCTATCGATTCATATATTCTGCACTGCTGTCACCCGGGCCCCGCTCTCTCTGGGCCCGGGACTCCGGGCCCGACAGTCCCCCCCCTGATGGCGGCCCTGCGTGGTACAGTCAAATGACAATGCAGGAAATGTCACTTCCAACGCAACATCAGGGTCCAGCTGCGATTCCCCGGCATTGTAGAGCAGGGTGTAGGACCACAATGATGTGATTCAGTGATAATTGTAAATAGGTCTGACATAAGAAACCATTGTTTCTAATGTCACCTTTCCCCATGCTTGCCGACATTCTGGCAACCCCCTCCGGGATGTGGCAGCCAGGTCAGCCAAGCAGGGGGGCATGTCGCGGCATAGGGGGCGCAGCCGCGGATATTACCAGACTATGTGGCAGAGCCACATGATTGCATCATTTTGGCCCCGCCCCTACTACACAAAGCCGAGATTATCGGCACTGAGAAGCCGGGGGCATGGTAAATTAATGATGGCATGATTCAGAGCAAATTGCATCATCGGTCCTCCCGCTTTGGATGTTTGTCTGGGAATCACATCGGGTGGCCAGGAGGCTTGCCTACTTTCCCAGGGGGGGGGGCCCAGGAGCGCCACCCTATTTTCGGGAGGCTCCCGGCCAAATCGGGAGAGTAGGTAAGTATGCTTTACCCATTAGTGTATTTACTGCCCCTAAGCCCAGTCACTAGCCCATGGGCCCACTGTAGTCTTGAACACAAGCCAATACTTGTGTGTTTTCATACTGTTTCCTAGAGGGTTGGGTATGGGATGACTGCGCTCAGGATCCTGGTGCTCAGAATCCTGACACCTTCCATCCTAACTGGGTTAGAGTGTCGATAGCCAGTGGTAAGTACCCTAATCCTAAACCTAACCCTTCTCCTGCAGCCTAAACATAACCCTTCCCCCCCACAGCCTAACTCCAACCTTCCCCACCCCGCAGCCTAACCCTCCCCCTAGTGCTTAACCCTCTCCCTAACCCTAACTTATTAGTGGGATGTCAGAGGTTGGAATGCCAGTGCCGGGATAGTAACTACATTCCCCCCTAGTACCAAGTGTTACATAACAACAACGGGTGATGCAGAGTCATACTGTACCTAATTTAGTCATATATTCACTTACGACTAAAGTGCTTAACTGGGTGGTAACTGGGCATTCTCATGTAGGCTAATTTCAGGGAGTGCGTGTTGATGGAATCGTGTGCTCTGCAGAGTTATGTGTACGCCTAATTACACCAGTTTTGTTTTGCACTGATAATTATGACGGATGTGAAACCATATGTACCTTTGAGGGCTGTCTGGCCACAGAGAGGCATACTACTCAGCACAGGGGCAAATATACACACATTTAAGTCTGTGCAAGTAATGCTGGAGCACTTACAGCCAACTTATGTTCATGCAGCCTCTGCTTCATAATCTTCTACTGTACATGACTGTAATGCCACTAGAGGCGCTATACACAACAAGTACCTTAGAAAGTAGCTCTATTTATATAGTATGTCAACGGCGGTTGTATCACTTTATGCTCTGTACTCTTGTACGGGGTCGTGTGACCAAATCTCAGCAGAAGAGTTACACACGTGCATTGATAGATTTATTCAATGTAATGTCTAGGGATTATACGGTGTTAATGTAAAAAAAAGTGGTTTCTATCAAAAGCTAGTTCCCATCGTGTATAAAGAAGATGGTTCTAAAAACATTGTACTCTTCTTAATAGGGTTACCTTGCTGGGGCACAATATTGCGTACTTACACAATGGACCTTATTTTGCCAGGCGACTATCCCATCCCTAATCCCCTGAGCTAGATGTTTGACAGAACACCGTCCTATAATCACTTACGGAACGTTGCTTTGATGTCCTTTTTTTTTTGTTAGGAAATCTTGCAGGAATCTGTGATGAATGACATCATTTCAGTCACATAAGCACAATGATATGCCTACATCAAATGCCATAGCAGGGACCACAGAGGACCAGGCAATTCAGATCACACCATAATCAGGGGTCTGGGGGAGAAAGGAATGAGATTAAGAGATGAAGACATTTAAATGTGAAAATCTCGCAGCATTTAGATATCTGAGAGTTTCTATTACATCCAAATGACATTTACATACAAATACACTTTTTTGTTTAATTGTGCACAATCTCACAAAGCATGGGTTGTGGCTTAATTTTCTAAGCTTTTTTTTTTTCTCCCCTATTCAGCATGCATTATATTTATATGCAAATCAGATCTGAAGAGCTTTACAACATGCCAACCCACAATCTGACACAAGATTTTAGGGGCTTTTTTTATTATTGATTTCTACAGAATTCCTGAAGGTTTAGAGTGAATATTATTACTGAATATACATTCCGGTGCCAGTGGCTAGAGATAATACAAACTGAAAGAAAAGAACAACATGCAGTGCTCCTGTATCCTTCCATTGTAATTAGGAGAACACATCATTGTGTGTTCTGTCTCTTGTGCAGCATTGGCAGACTGTGGGTCTGATCAGAGATGGACGCTACGCAATGTAGTAGCGAAAATAAGCTAATGTCTGCAAAGATCACCCGAGCGTAAGGACTCCCACTGCTGCCTTCTGACCTGCGTGCGACGACGCATACCTGCGTAAATATCGGTAACATCGGCGTAACATCGGCGGCCACCTTGGCCTGGTGGCAGGTCTGACCTGCCGCAGCCTTGAGAGCTCTTCAAACACGCAGAGCTACGTATGCACTCACAGTGGCTAATTTATGCACGCCCATGTAACAGTGTTTAAATGGACAGACGCATCTGCGTTTCTCAGACCACCCCCCCGTCACCTCCCCCAAACGCTGACAACCTGTCACTCACTCTGCGATGGATTCCTATGTGCATTTGTTATCGCAGAGCGATCACTGCGCACGTGCACTGTAGCTTATACACATGCGCGATGGCAACCAATCGTTCAATCTGCGTGAAAATTGCATTAGCGTCTGCTTCTGAATCAGGCCCCTCTGACTGTAGAAAGGTTTATACTGGAACCATTTCTATGCAGTAGAAAGTTTGTGAGAGGTTGATCGCTCAGAACTGTAAAACTTTGCTTTCCATAAGTCAGTTGTTAACAGTTTATCCTTGTGAAGATCTGCAACCCCTACTCACTACAGCAAGGGCGAGACGTACTAAAGGGTGAAATGTGGTCAAAACTCAGAAAAACCTTGTTTTCTGAGATTTGACTGCATTTCCTTATGTACCAAGCTCCGGAATGCGATACATTCCGGAGCTTGGACCTGATGTGTAACACCCCAAGCATTATACAGTATATGCACCGTTCATCATACTAATTCACAAAGATACTATACTCTTTAGTTGTCTACACAGATTCAGTTTTGCAACATACTAGCCCAAAATGCATTTTTGTACTAAAAGATAGAGTGGTCTAGTTACTAAGAAGTGTTAGGAGACAGAGTGAAAAGTGATAAGATTTTTGTACTAAAAGATAGAGGGGTCTAGTTACTAAGCAGTGTTAGGAGACAGAGTGAAAAGTGATAAGAAAGTGATAAGGTGCCAGCCAATCAGCTCCCAACTGTAATTTTTCAAACACAGCCTGTGAGATGACAGTTGGGAGCTGATCGGCTGGCACCTCATCACTTATTACTTTTCACTCTGTCTCCTAACACTGCTTAGTAAATAGACCCTGGAGTTTTGTAACCGGATGTAGCCTTCACATGAAATTAGGGTTAGGCTGCAAATAGAGGGCCTTTTTTTCTTATCAACGAGCGTTATCATTCACATTGAGTAATAAAACTTGTTGCTTATGAAAAAAGGTGCTCCAACCAATCCGCTCCCAACAGTCATTTTGCTAACAGATGACAGTTGAGAGCTGATTGGCTGGACAACTGTTATTATACGCCACAAGTTTTATCTCTCGTTGCGAATGATAACACTTGTTGATAAATAAGGCCCTAGTTAGGGCTTGGCTGGAATTTGGGATAGGCTAAAATATGAGTGTCATCATCCTTAATGTTGACATTCATAATGACAACATATTGAACAGGTCGACATTTTGTCTACATATCAAATGTCGAAATTCTAAACATGTTGATACTGTGAATGTCAACATTCTGGCCATGTCAATATTATATTGTCAACAAAATAAATGGTAACATTACATACCAAACCCCTTCATAACAAAAACCAAAAAATAAAAAAGTTCAAAAATGTGTTTGCCCAATCTGAAAGTCTTTTGGAAAAAGATAGAACAATCAAAGTCTTCTTCAAATATTACATCAATGATAAAGCAGCATAAAATCTCCAGTCCATTGGCAGAACCTTTGGATGGTAGAGGTGGCAGCGGTGTGCAATGGAGGTTAATCCACACGGCAGACTACTTAACCAGTAGAAACACAGGGTTAATCAGTATGCAGCAGGTACACACTGCAGTATCTCCAGGTGTAGACAGGAGTGTGTGGGGTTAATGCAGGAAGTGTATAATATACATATATTGCTTAAGGTTGTGACATAGTGGCAGTAGAAGGGGTTGGGTACGGGATGCCAACAGTCAAATTACCGACAGTGGCATCTTGAAAGTCAGAATCCCAATGCTTACAGGTAAGTACCCTTACCCTAACCCTCCCCCTAACCCTAGCCCACCTTTCCCACAGCCTAACCCTCCACCCAGCAGCCTAACCATAACCCTTCCATCCCCGCTGTCTAACTCTAACCCATCCCCTAGTGCCTAACCCTAATGCATACCCTAACCACAAGCCAAATGCTTACTGTTGGGATGCAGGCGGTCGGGTTTCTGGAGCCGGGGTCCCGCCTGCTGGCATCTCGACCACCGGGATGCCGACTACATCCCAGTAGAAGCAAGCTCCTTGCTAATATATTTAGTCTCTTTGTAGGAGATACTCAGGGTATGTTTTGCTCAAACAGGACGGAGGTGAGAAGACATGCAAACAACCGTGCATGTGCAGTAGCATACTTGGTCAGGGTCGGAGGTCCTGCCTCCTGGCAGTCCGGGGTCCTAGAGCCAGACAATTGAGGCTACAGTGCCAACACAATCTACTGTTAACTGACAGCAAAATTAAGACATTGGCAAAACTACTACATGATGGGCGTAAGAGTGTCCATAGCCTTTGCATTCCTTATAATGGCGTTTCCCTTATCATCTGAGAACAAGTGCGTGACCCGAAAACAGGCCTTCTCTGCATATGCTTAGGAAAGCAGAGTGGCGGCTGTAAGAGGGCTGACTGCATCGTCAGACCTCCCCTCTCTCTTGCTATGGTGTTCTGCCTCTGCATCATGTGTAATCATTGTTTTTTCTGATGGTTCTTACACCCTGGCACCTTTCTTTTTCCAGACGCAGGAGATTTTGTACAGTGAACCTGCCAGGATCTTGTATTACCAGATAAAAAGTCCTCCATTCCAGCTTCTTTATTGATCAGGAAGGCACCTGGCCACAGGACCTCCAGCAAGCCAGAGGTGAGTCTAGAAACAGCTTTACCCATATTACTGCCATCTTTTTTCAGAGGATAAAAGATCTGTGTTCAATGTACCGTGGATGTGAATTTTAATAATAATAATCAAAAAAATTACAGAGCAATGCTCCAGTGGCTATACTGTATATATTTTATATTTATCATTGGTGCAAATGAAAGAGAACATACAGCATGAGCTCTCCTGCAGGAAATTATGAACTGGAACATAGATCCCTTAACCAGTTTCAAGAAAAGAAGTGGCTTGTGCCTTACTGACACACTACAGTACTTTTCAAATGTGTGCACTGTGTTTTTTTCACTGGAAATACATATGTATTTTGATAAGTCCAATAGATCGCTTTTGGTATCATACATGGGTTAGGTATGGGATCCCGGCAGTCGGGATCCCTGCGGTCAGAATTCAGACAGCGTCTTCCCGACAGTCAGAATCCTGATGCCTGAAGGTAAGTAGCCTAACCCTAATCAACACCCCATTCCCTCCATAGCCTCGCCCTAACCCTCCCCTACCCCTAAACCTAACCTTCCCCCTAACTCTACTACTTATAATCAGGATGCCACTGATCGGGATTCTGGAGCCGGGATTCCGACTGCTGTTGGGATTTTAGAGCCAGGATTCCGACTGCTGTCGGAATTCCGGAGCAGGTATTCTCAGTGCCGTCATCCTCACCGCCGGGATGGTGACTACATCCCACATACAGGAATATTTTTGTTAATACTATGCATACAGTACTTGCCGACCATCCAGGAATGTTTAGGAAGTTCGCAAAGATTCCGCATTCATGAAGAACCGCCTAATTGCTGGACTGCACAATGTGCATGTATGAGTCTGATGACCCAGCACGATGTAGGGTAGTGTGTGTTGGCGGGCACTCTCTGGTATTTTGCAGAGGTATATTAGGTACAGTACTATACTGTGATATTTTACTGGCTTTTATACCATTTGGTTACATCAGGGGCTCCGAGAAGTGGGGGGAGCAGCCCGGATACTAAATACCTGGGCTCAGGATTAATGGAGGGGCTTGGCAGGAGCCCCGGTCCACCACCTGCCTATCCTCCCTGTCAGCGGCAACAGGTTGTCTCCCAAGCCCAGCACACGATGATGTGTGATGGACTGCAGTGGGACCAGGGAAGCTGCTGCCATTGATCAGCAGTGCAACAACTCGATGTGGCATTGATTTCAAAAGTGGACGGACCTCTCGAGAGATGTTGACCCATGCCATCTGGATAACTTTCCACAGCTCCCTGATATTTGTAGGTGCAGGATCTTGAGTGTGAATGGACTTCTCCACCACGACCCAGAAATGCTTGATTGGGTTCATGATGGGCGAACGTGGTGGCCACACCGTTCTTCTGAAGTCTCCAGAATGCTCCATCAATTCTCGACAACTTGGGACCGATGACAAGGTGCATTATGCTGCTGAACTATTCAATCATTTCTGGGGGTACATGAAAACCATGAAAGATTGCAGATGGTCATCAAGCAATGCAATGTAGCGGTTACCAGTCAATGATGTGTTTAGGCAGACCATGGAACCCAACCATACCACATGAACACACCCCACACCATTATAGAATCACCACCAGCCTGCACAGTGTCTTGTTGACAACTGGGGTCCATGGCCTCATGGGATCTGCGCCACACCTGAACCCTACCATCAGCCTGAAACAACTGGAACCATGACTCATCATGCCACATGTTGCCAGTCCTCCAGGATCCAATTAGTGACATCAAGAGCACAGGTGAGGCGCTGTGTCCAGTGTCATACAGGGGAACTCTGGTGGGTCTTCTGCTCCCATATCCCATGGAAGCTAAAAAACGCTGCACCGACCTACTGGTTATACATCTGGTATGTCCTGCATTAAATGTGGATGTGATTTGAGCCAGTGTCGCTTGTCTGTTACCACAGACAATTCTGGCCAGATGCCGCTGGTCACCATCATTAAGCACCTGTGGTTGGCCACTGCGCTGTCCACAGTGGGTGGTAATGCCTTCCATGAGGTACAGAACTCCCAGTACAATTGTGACACCGTAGATGAAGAATGTTGAATGTCCGCACAACTTAGATAATGGGATTTTGGGTACCCACCATCATGCCCCGTTCAAACTCTGATAATTCATGTCGCCTTGCCATGAGCAGCCAAGCCGGTGTTTACACTGCCTCATGAGATGTCAAATTATTACAACTGACGCAGGTCTGGGCATTTTCAAGATGTCATAGTATGGTGACACCACTACCATTACCTTTACATACTGCTTTCCCATAACATTTGGCACTTCAGTGTATGTGGGGGATTTTGGCTTCTGTGGATTATACTGGTTGGTACACTATACTGTAAGGAGGCACTGCCCGGTAAATGGTTGGGGAACACTGAGAGGTATACTGTGAGGGGAGGACTCCGGTATAATTTTCCCTGAGATATGTGCATGTACAGTAGGCTTTGGCACAGTGCCAGAGTGAACACTACGCATGTGCCGACATGAGGGTGAGTGGTCAGAGACTGAACACGGACACCCTCTTTAATAAGCCATTCCTGCTGGTATAGTATATACATGTATAGCCTGGTTCTAACATAAACTAATATAGCAGCAACTACAGTAGATTAGTACTGCCATGACTGAGAAATCTGAGGGGTCTACATAAATTTGAATTTTAATAAGGAATACATGAAGATGTAATGGAATTTCCCTATACAATTGTGTAGGAGCCCAACACTTCATTGTATATCGGACACCGAGCAGCTGTATACATAAACAAGGTCATGTAGAGTTGGATGCAAACGCAGTATGTCTGGCCATCTGGTGCTTCTGGCAAATGCTAGATGGGCCAATGGTTTGATGGCCAGTCTTTTCGCCAGACAGAAGGATGAGCCATTTGGAGGCCTGGTCGAGCAGCTCCGCCTCCCAGTGCTCATCTCAGTGTGTTTTCTAGATGTTGGTTGTACCTTTTGGCAGTCATTGGCTCAGCCGTTCAGATGCCAGGCCAAGAAGCTCATGTCATCCCATCGCACATACTGGGGAAAACTTTGAGCTGCTAGAGCAGGGTTTCCTAACCACAATCCTCAAGGCACACTAACAGTCCAGGTTTTAAAGATAGCCATACTTGAGCACATGTGACTTTATTAGTACCTTAGTTATTTTGATTTAACCATCTGAGCTTAAGCATGGATATCACTAAAACCAGGACTGTTAGTGTGCCTTGAGGACTGAGGTTGGGAATCACTGTGCTAGAGGATCCAAAAGGAGAATGCCAAGTGTGGGACGACGTTACCAAGGTGGGTCTGTGTGCTTTAAATGCCACGATATATTCCAGAAATGAAATATCCTAGCTAAAGCTCTTACAGAACTAGAAGGGGGTAATTCAATTCTCTGCATTTTACCACCAAACACAGCTGTGATGTTCAGCGGCGCACATTGCTGTCTATTACAGACTATGGAGTATTAAAACATCATCTCTATAAAGTTAAAAGAAAAATCAGCAAAGATGAATGCATAGTGATCATTTTGGAGGCACAAATATGCCACCACAGAGAGTGAAACTACCCCGAAGTGTGCTTGCATAGAAAGGGCAATAAAATGTCCACTTCTTCCAGTGAGGTAACAAGTAGGGGTGTGCATCGGCCACTTTTCGTGTTTTGTGTTTTGGTTTTGGATCTGGATCTTTCTTCGTGTTTTGGTTCTGGATTGGTTTTGCCAAAACCACCCTTCCATGTTTTGGGTTCTGGGTTTTGTGTTTTGGATCTGTATTTTTTTGAAAAAAAGCATAAAAACAGCTAAAATCACAGTATGTGTTGATTTTTCTGCTCCTATGCTATTATTAACCTAAAAAACCTTAATTTCCACTCATTTCGAGTCTATTCTGAACACCTCACACCTCATAATAGTGTTTTTATGTCCAAGAGGTTGCACCGAGGTAGATGGATGACTATGCTAAGCGACACGAGTGGGCGGCACAAACACATGGCCCATCTAGGAGTGACACTGCAGTGGCAGACAGTATGACAGTTTGAAAAACTAGGCCCCAAACAGTACATAATGCAAAGAAAAAAAAGAGGTGCAAGATGGAATTGTCCTTGGGCCCTCCCACCCACCCTTATGTTGTATAAACAGGACATGCACACTTTAACAAACCAATCATTTCAGCGCCAGGGTCTGCCACACGACTGTGGCTGAAATGATTGGTTCGTTTGGGCCCCCACAAAACAAGCTGGCAATTAATCTGTCCCTGCACAAACTGGCTCTACGGAGGCAAGATGTCGTCCTCATCCTCCTCATTCACCGATTCCTCACCCTCTTCAGTGTTGTGTACATCCTCATCCTCACAGAGTATTAATTCGTCCCCGCTGGAATCCACCACCACAGGTCCCTCTGTACGTTCTGGAGGCTGGTCTCCCTTGAAGAGTTGATAATTATTTTTTATGAACATCATCTTCTTCACATTTTGTGGAAGCAACCTCCTACGCCTTTTGCTGACAAGGTTCCCGGCTGCACTAACACTCTTTCGGAGTGCACACTGGAGGGGGGGCAACTCAGGTAAAATAGAGCCAGTTTGTACATGGGCCTCCAAATTGCCTCTTTTTGCTGCCAGTACATGTACGGACTGTCTGACATGCCTACTTGGATGCTGTCACCGATGTAATCCTTTAACAGACAGACGCACGCTTGTCGCTGCTGCTTTGAGGATGCAGGTGCGGCTACAGCCCACACAATTCACAAAGACAGGAAAAAAAAGAATTCTTTATTTTTTGTGGAGCGCACTTTGAGGGTTACACCACCCTTTAACAGACAGACGCACGCTTGTCGCTGCTGCTTTGAGGATGCAGGTGTTGCTACTGCGGATACATTTCACACACAAACACAGAAAAAAAGAAGATTATTTTATTTTTTGTGGAGTGCACTTTGGGGGTTACTCCACCCTTTGACAGACAGACGCACGCTTGTCGCTGCTGCTTTGAGGATGCAGGTGCGGCTACAGCCCAAACATTTCACAAAGACAGAAAAAAAAAGAATAATTTTTTTATTGTTTGTGGAGCGCACTTTGAGGTTTACACCACCCTTTAACAGACAGCCGCACGCTTGTCGCTGCTGATTTTTTGCAGGTGCGGCTACAGCCCACACAATTCACAAAGACAGAAAAAAAAAGAAGACTTTTTTTATTGTTTGTGGAGTGCACTTTGAGGGTTACACCACCCTTTAACAGACAGACGCACGCTTGTCGCTGCTGATTTAAGGATGCAGGTGCGGCTATAGCGCACACATTTCACAAAGACAGAAAAAAAAGAAGCATTTTTTTATTGTTTGTGGAGCGTACTTTTAGGGGTACACCACCCTTTAACAGATAGACGCATGCTTGTCGCTGCTGCTTTGAGGACAGTATCATATGCAGTGACAGTAGACTTGTCAGAAATTGTTGGCACGTCCTTCAGTCCAGACCAGATGTTCAAACCGGCCATCATGGCATAGCACTCGCAAGCGGGTCGATGGCCGGGCAGTGCGCGCGCGAGGCGTGTGCACTGCACGTGCGTGAGTCCCAGAGTGAGTGAGAAATCACTCACTCCGGGGTCACTACAAGACCCCCGAAGTTGATCGACAGCTTGCCCTATTTTGTAGGCGGGACGGGGGGTTGGCAGCACAAATGGAGGCGTTCCATTAGGAACGCCTGCCGTTTATGGGCGGCCCTACTGACATCACACTTGATGTCAGTAGTGAACTTCCTGCTCTATTAGAACAGGAAGTTCACTGGGGCTTGCGATGGAACGAGACCCTACCACAAGGGTCTCATCGCAAGCCCAATGGTCGCGATAATCGCGACCATCACCAGGCCGCCCACTAAAGCTGTGGGTGGTCACCCACAGCTTAGCGAGCTGCCAGGAGGCTGGGGTAAAAAAAAACCCGTCCCGTCCTGATTCAGAGCGAGCGCTCGCAAATAGCGAGTGGCTCTGAATCAGGACCATAGCCCAGTAATTCGCACTTCTCAGCTGGTAGATTTCTGAATCGCCACCGCTACAGGAGCCTCCGGATCAGCGTTGCTTCTGAAGATAGCAGATGACTTCAACGTCTCACATCAGTTTAGACCAAGCATTGCTATGTACAAAGGGCCTGATTCAGAGCCGCTCGTAAGCGGCCGCTCGTTCGTTCTGAGCGATGTTTGCACAACTGCGCATGCGTACAGATCGTAATACGCATGCGCAAACCGAAATCGTTTGTTCGCTAAATAACGAATGCCTGTTATTTTGAGTGACAGGAGGAGGCGTATGTGGGTGGTAACAGGGGAAGGTGCTTGAAAACGGGGAGTGGAGATCAGAACGCAGGCGTGCTTAAAGGTCAAAACGGGCATTTTATGAGTGTGCATAATTAATACAGCAGCGTCATTGACTGCTCGCAAGATTGCGGTAGGAAAAACCAACCACAAGAATAGCGAGCAGTTCATACGCTGGTCGATGTACACGATTAATCTAATAAATAGCGGACACGACGTAGGATGCGAGCGGCCAGGGGGCGTAGTTTCCCAAAAAACGACCGCAAGTTTTGTTCGCTCATTCAGACCTAGAGGCGTGAACAGACCGCAAAGAGCAAACGGTTCATTTGAATAGCCACCCCTTTTTTCTGAACGAGCGAGCGCAAATAGCGTTCGGCTCTGAATCAGGCCCAAAGTTCTTAACCTTGATGTATGTAAGCATTATTACAAGTAAAATTATACTTTTTATACTATTCTCACGAGTGCAGTATTCCTACTGTCTGCATCTTTTAGAAAATCTGGGATCCTCCTGGCAAGAGGAAATTTAAAGATTAAGCAGCAAATACATCTTGAAATTTTATCTGGAGATCTATAGGATTATGGGCCTGATTCAGACCCGCTCGCGAGCGCATAGCGCTTGCAAGCGGGTCGATAGTCGGGCAGTGGTGCGCACATGCAGCGTGCGCACTGCACGTGCTTGAGCTCCAGAGCGAGTGAGAAATCACTTGCGAGCTACAAGACGGGGCGGCTGTCGATGTTGATCAAGGGCTCGCCCCGTTTTGTAGGCGGGTCGGGGGGTGGCTGCACAAACGGAGGCGTTCCCGAAGGAACACCAGCCTTTTGTGGGTGGCCCTAATGACAACACACGTGATGTCAGTAGTGAACTTCATGCTCTATTAGAGCAGGAAGTTCACTGGGCTTACGGTGGACGAGACCACAAGGGTCTCGTCGCAAGCCCGATGGTTGCGATAATCGTGACCATCGCTAGGCCGCCCGCACAAACTGTGGGTGGTCACCCACAGCTATGCGAGCGGCCTGGAGGCGGATTTAAAAAAAAAAATCCGCCCCGATACAGAGCGAGCGCCTCTGAATCAGGACCTATGGGCCTGATTCAGTCCCGCAGTTTCGCCCATTCCTCTTTGCAGTACCTCTCAAGCTCCATCAGGTTGGATGGGAAGCGTCGGTGCACAGCCATTTTCAGATCTCCCCAGATTCAATTGGATTCAAGTCTGGGCTCTGGCTGAGCCACTCAAGGATATTCCCAGAGTTGTCCTGAAGCCACTCCTTTGATATCTTGGCTGTGTGTTTAGGGTCGTTGTCCTGCTGAAAGATGAACTGTCGCCCCAGTCTGAGGTCAAGAGCGTTCTGGAGCAGGTTTTCATCCAGAATGTGTCTGTACATTGCTGCATTCATCTTTCCCTCTATCCTGACTAGTCTCCCAGTTCCTGCCACTGAAAAACATCCCCACAGCATGATGCTGCAACCATCATGCTTCACTGTAGGGATGGTATTGGCCTGGTGATGAGCGGTGCCTGGTTTCGTCCAAACATAACGCCTGTCATTCACACCAAAGAGTTCAATCTTTGTCTCTCATGGTCTGAGAGTCCTTAAGGTGCATTTTGGCAAACTCCAGTTGGGCTGCCATCTGCTTTTTACTAAGGAGTGGCTTCCGTCTGGCTACTCTACCATACAGGCCTGATTGGTGGATTGCTGCAGAGATGGTTGTCCTTCTGGAAGGCTATCCTCTCCACAGAGGAATACTGTAGCTCTGACAGAGTGACCATCAGGTTTTTGGTCACCTCCCTGACTAGGGCCTTCTCCCCCGATCGCTCAGTTTAGATGGCCGGCCAACTCTAGGAAGAGTCCTAGTGGTTCCGAACTTCTTCAATTTATGGATGATGGAGGCCACTGTGCTCATTGGGACCTTCAAAGCATCAGATAGTTTTCTGTACCCTTCGTGCCTCGAGATAATCGGAGGTCTACAGACAATTCCTTGGACTTCATGCTTGGTTTGTGCTCTGACATGCACTGTCAAGTGTGGGATCTTATATAGACAGGTGTATGCCTTTCAAAATCATGCCCAATCAACTGAATTTACCACAAGTGGACTCCAATTAAGCTGTAGGAACATCTCAAGGATGATCAGTGGAAATATGATGCGCCTGAGCTCAATTTTGAGCTCCATGGCAAAGGCTGTGAATACTTATGTACATGTGATTTCTTAGTGGGTTTTTTTTTATTAAATTTGAGGACGAAAATGAATTTATTCCATTTTGGAATAAAGCTGTAACATAGCAAAATGTGGAAAAAGTGAAGCGTTGTGAATACTTTCCAGATGCACTGTATAAATACCTTATCATTCACCAGCGCGCTGAACTCCTCCGACACCCTGAGCAGTTCGGTGACATCATAGGTTTCTGGCTGCCGGACACTCAAAGGGGGTGTGGTAAAACAATGTGATCACCCCATCACCATGGTGATCTGGAAACAGATCGCAGAGTATACAATAAGAACAAGTAGAACTACAATAAAAACAATGACACCAGAGACCTGTCAGTACAATACAGGGCAAATCCAAAGTAAATGAAACATATGCATACACAGAGCAATGTAACAGCAATATAGAAACTGACCTGTGACAGATGGACCCTGAACCAGAGAAGCAAACTAAGCCATACATGTAATGATCATGAAATATAAACATGTGAGCAAGTATCAAGGGACATGGCTATTAATATGAATGGAAAAGATCTAGACTATAAGGTACTAAGGAAACCTGCACAGAGCAATCTAACACAAGGGGATAAAGGAGTGAACTAGGTCAAAAGCCCGACAAATAGACAAATGAAGCAAGTATATAGTGCGTCTGCTCATAAAGCTGGCTCATAAAGCCTCCACTGGCTCCCCTTCCCCTTTAGAACCCAATTTAAGGTTCTCACGCTCACTTACAAAGCCCTCAGCCATTCCTCTCCCATTTACATCTCTGATCTCATCTGCCTTCACTGTCCTGTCCTCCCTCTTCGTTCAGCAAATGCACGCCGTCTTTCATGCCAGCTGATTACTTCCTCCCACTCCCGCCTCCAAGATTTTGCCCGTGCTGCTCCTCACCTTTGGAACTCTCTACCGCTTCCCATCGGTTTTCCACACACCCTTTGAGGGTCCAGCCGCCGGCGCGTCCTGCGCCTATGACATCACTGGACTGCTCAGGGTGTCGGAGGAGTTCAGCACGCTGGTGAATGATAAGGTATTTATATGTTTGCTTTTAATGTTGTTTCATGTCTTGATAAAGGAGGTTTGTTCTCCAAAACGTTGGCATTTGCTGCAAGTCTTGGCTATGTTATATACGCTGTTTAGTCCCTGAGTGCCTATACTGGATATATTTTGTATTTATATTAACGAGCACCAGGCTTGTTGATATTACTACACAGGAGTGCCAGAGTATTTTGAACTGTATATATATAGAGAGAGAGAGAGAGAGAGAGAGAGAGAGAGAGAGAGAGAGACAGAGAGAGAGAGAGAGAGATTGGCACTTGCAGCGAATGCTATTTTCCTTCAAATGCAAACACTCTTTCTTAAACGTGACTAAGGGCCAAAATATTGTATTTATTGCCATATGGCTATGAGATTAAAGCCAGCAGGAGCTATACATAAACAGAGCATATGTATTATTTATCACTTTCAGAAGATATCCAGCACTCCATTAGTTCACCCTGCTTAAATGTTAATAGGGAAAGTCTTGTGGGTTGTGTTTATTGGTGTCCTGCAAGAATTTTTTTACGGGAAGTATAACCTTTATTAATGGAGATTTCCCTTTTTAGTTGGCCTAAGGGCTTTAGCAGTCATAAATATGGGATTCCTCTGACTGATTCTTGCACCTTAACCTAAGTGCTTACATTCTAAGAAACAGTGGGGTTACTTTCCAAGTAATTGAGTGCTTTCATTAAAATATAGGAAGTAGTTAAAGAAGAGGCAGCCATTTTGCATGCTGAACCAGCATTTAGCCCACCAATTTATAAGGGAACTAGTGACATCCCTGAGGCATGCAGGACATCCTCATCTTAGTAATGTGTGTTGAATTTATGGATAAGAGGTGGAGAGAATTAGTCAAGTCTATCTTTAAATGAGATTACAGTATATTGGAGGAGAGAGTTTCTACATGCTCTCCTGCAAGTTTTAAAAATGAATGCGCTATCCTTAGAGATGTGCACTGACTCCCGTGTTTTGGTTTTGGATCTGGATTCATCTTCGTGTTTTGGTTTTGGTTTTGCAAAACCACCGTCAAGTGTTTTGGCTTTGGAGATGGCGTTTTAAAAAAAAAAAAATTGATGAAAAGTTTTTAAAAACAGATAAAATCATGTAATTTATGCCATCCAAAACTCAAAATTTGGATTTAAAACCCAACTTTTACTTCCAGGTCTATAGAGACCTAGAAGTAAAACCATCACATGAATGAGAATAAAAAGTCAATAAAGATACATGTACAGTCAATAGTATCGTATTACATCATATAGTTTATATGAAACTGCCATCCTGTCTGCCACTTTAGTGCCACTATGGCCCTCATTCAGAGCCACACGTTAACAACAGTACGTTCGTTGCGTTCCGATGTTGACTAACCGCGCATGTGTCGGTGTTACACTGCGCATGTGCGTACGGCAGATTGCGAGCTTTTTTTCTCTCGTTCCTAAAATAGCGTACAGGAAGTGACATGTCAAATGTGATTGACAGAACAGGGCGTTTTTGGGTGTTGACGGGGGTGGAGATGGAAAAACGCAGGCGTGGCGAGGCGTTTTTGGGGCGCACATACATTAGCAGATGCGAACGTCAAATGTGTTCGGACCGTCACATACGTCACTGGAACATCCTCTTTCCCTTCAAAATGCTCGCACAGTTTAGGGTCTGGATTACTCGACCACATTGGCGATGGCCTTCTCCTCCGTCCCGGGACTCCATGATGTTGCAGCGATTAATCGCGGGTGGTCACAAAAGCAATTAGTGTTGTATTGAAAACCGGCTTGGTATGTGTTTGGAAAGCAGTTTATTGGGATAGCACAAAACCGTACGCAGGTGGAAATCATACCTGCTAATGTCAGGATTACACAATCAATTGGCGTACATTTTTGGGGGGTTTTTTTTGCCTCAATTTGTTGTTTATGGCCTATTGTGACAATAATGTCATCATGTTTTAATTAGCTCTCCTTTTTTTTTTTACTGTGGAATTTGCATCGTTATGTGATTTTTTAAACGTTCCTTCAAGAGGCCTTTTTTTTAAAAAAATGAAATGGTTTTTTGTGTCAGTTTTTGCCTTTAGGGCCAGGATTAAATGTAACCCATTTGTACAATAATGTCACAATACAATGTCAGATTTTTATCATAAATTTATTGTTTAAACACAAACCAATTGGCATAATATTTTGTTTTCTTTTTTTCTGGCAAAGATACTTTTTAACAAAAATAAATAATCAATAACTGCTAACATAAACGTACAAAAATAAATTAAAAACATTTCACAAGAAAGGAGAGGGAAGTTTTGACCAGAAAGGAATATGAGCCAAGCACAGAAGGAGTGTGGGAAAAGTCGCCATTGTTGTCACCGTTTTTTCGCCCGTTTGGATGGGGGAGGGTGGGCGCCAGACCGGGTCCGGGATGCCATCGGGCTGGCCTGTCCAGAGGCAGATGTTGTGGCCTCTGGACTAGGCACAGGGCTAGGCACATTTGGAGGATTGGCTGATGTTGTGCCAGAGGTGGAGGATCCTGATGTTCCGGCAGGAAGGGAGGTCGGCTCCACCATGTGCTGGCGAACAAGCTGCTCCAGGGCATCGGCGATGCGGATGTTGGCCCTGGTATTTTCCGCCAGGGCCTGACCAATGGTCACGTTGGCCGCAGCATTTTGCTCCAGGGCCTCAGCCACCCGTATCAGACTGGCGTCCATCCTCTGCAGAATCTCCGTATGGAAATCCGATTTTAAATTGAGTTCTGTGAGGAGGCCCACTGCCTGCGAGGGGGCACGCCCTGGACTGGCTTCTGCAGGGTCCTCAGCCGGATGTACTGGTTCCTCCCCTGCAGAGCCAGCAGAAATTCTGCGGCCAAGGCTTCCCTCTGGAGCAGACTCATCCGCCTGTGTCTCTGTTGGAAAAATGAGAAAAGAGTCACATTAGAATCTACATATTGGCACATTAGCATTTCAGAGTTGGTGACATCACAATACTTACCTGGGCCAACATGAGGAGCCGCAAAGTCTGGCATGTCCGTATCCATGTTGGACACGCCAAACACCTCCACAGCCTGCACACACCCCTGTGCCAGCTCTTCTAAATCCGTCAACTCCAATGACACAGGGGTGGGACCCCCACCTGTCCCCCTTGCATGCCTAGCCCTGTCCGCGAGTTTTTGCTTTAGGTGATATTTGAAGTCGCCCCATCTGTGGGGAAAAATGGAAGCCATTATCCTTTGGTTTAAAATGGGGTTTGTTTTTAGGGGGGGCAAGGGTTTACTTACCGCCGTTTGACATCCCGGGCTAGACGGACATAATCACCCACCCTATTGACAGCAACGGCTACCTCTTCCCACATTCTCCACTTCTGGCTTAGACTCATATTCCTGTCTGCCTGTGGCAGGATGTCCACACACTTCTGGATCATAACCTCCATCTCCTTTCTTGTGAAATGTGGCTGCCTTTTTTTTTTGGCCGCTTTGGCCGGAATACTGGGCCCAGCAGCCTCTTCCATGTCATCCTCCTCACCTATTTGTGTAAATTTACAGAATTCACAAAATCACAACTTGACTAATCTTATGTTTCAAATTAATCATTGATAGAAAATGCATGAAAGACTTACCGCCTGACTCTTGGGCATTTTTTCCCTGGTCTGTCGCCATGTCTGAGGTCCAAACAAGAAATACACCAGAATTTGAATGTGTTTTCGTGACGTATTTATACATGCGTCCTTATTTTGCGGCCGCATCATTGATTGTGCGGCCCTATGATCCCTCCTTAATTTGTGCGGGAAACGAAACACTATTTATGGCTTGGTGTGTCTCAAGTCGAGGTGGCGTTTTTGGATTGTTGGAGGTTATCTTGGCTGGAGTTTATTGATTGCGTAGAAAGGAGTTGGCGGTTGGAGATTCGTTTGTTGGTTAGATTTGCGTTTTTTTTTTCCGTTATCTTTGTTGGTTTATATTTTTGGGACCTCGTTTCTTGATTTGGTAAGTTTTGTGAAGTCTAACTTTTGTTCAATTGTTGTTTCATTGTGTTTCATATATTTTGTAATTTTTGGATCCATAATTTCTTCTATTTTAGATTTTGTTTATTTTCGACCCCAAAGACCTTTTGATTTTGAATCTTAGATATTTGCTCTTGGTAAGTCCATTTTTTATCTTGTATTTGCAAACTAATTAGCGCATTTTTAGTAGTTACTCTTGTGACTTGTATTAGCGAACTAATTAGCGCATTTTTAGTAGTTACTCTTGTGACTTGTATTAGCGAACTAATTAGCGCATTTTTAGTAGTTACTCTTGTGACTTGTATTAGCGAACTAATTAGCGCATTTTTAGTAGTTACTCTTGTGACTTGTATTAGCGAACTAATTAGCGCATTTTAAACAGCTTAATAATCATTCTAACTTTTTGGTGGTTTATCTTTCGCTTTTTGAGCCAACATTTCGACCCGTTTTGATGTACTATGTTAAATGTCGCTTTGCGGTTTTGCTAAATGGGTGTTTGGCATATTTTAACTTTGGTCTAGCACAAAATTTATAAACAAAAATGCACAGAGTGAAATGTGTCAAGTAATTTTGGTGTTTATTTTCAGTTTGGACGTATCATGACAATACCCCGGCATGTAAGCAGCAATGGATGGTATCATCAAGCTAAGTTGTTTTAATATAGTTTTGGGGTGGGTCAAAAGCCTTACTTTGAAATCTTTGAATTTCAGGTTGATCTGGGGCGGATTGTTCTGGCCATGCTCCCGGAAGCCGACCAACCTCAATCTAATCCCAGGCGTAGGCATCGTAGGCATGCAAGGCCCCAGATATTTCGAACACGTGTCACCCTTTTTGGAATGCCCAATGATGAGGTTTTAAGATGCTACCGTCTACCTCCCAAAATAATCATAGACACTCTCTCATTAATAGAAAGTGATCTTGAGCGGCAAATTGACAGTCCAACAGCAATACCACCACTGACGCAATTTATGGCGGTGTTACATTTCTGTGCCTCAGGATCGTTTCAAACAACGGTGGGAATAGTGGCGGGCATCTCCCAATCCTCCTTTTCAAGGATCCTGAGGGCAGTGATGGAGGCACTTTTCAAGCACCTCCATCATTTTATTCAAATGCCTTTGGATATGGGTGCCCTTAGTGTGGCCAAGGCCAATTTTTACCAAATAGCTGGCTTCCCACACATCATAGGGGTTGTGGATGGTACTCACATACCACTTCAGCCTCCAGCACGGCTGGAGGCAATATTTAGAAACAGGAAACACTATCACTCCCTGAATGTAATGGTGGTATGTGATGCCTCCCTCCAGATCCTGTCCCTGAATGCTAAATTACCAGGAAGTGCACATGACTCCTTCGTCATCCGGCAATCAGGGATATGGCAGAAATTAACCAACCTACAAGCTGGTGATGCGTGGCTTCTGGGTAAGTGGAGACCTTTAGTACATAACAATGTTAAGCTTGATACACAGTGTTCCTGATGTTGTCTCTTATTTTTCACAGGAGACAGTGGATACCCTTGCATGTCCTGGCTGCTCACTCCTTATTTGGCTCCCACACCAGGCCCACAAAGTGAGTATAATTCCACACTTACAGCCACCAGGCAAGTGGTGGAGCGCTGTATCGGCCTTTTAAAAGGCCGATTCAGATGCCTCCACCGCTCTGGTGGCGAGCTCATGTATTTGCCGGATATGGTGTCGAAAATTGTGGTCCTGTGTGGGATATTTCACAACATCGCCATAAGGAGTGGTGTCCCAATGCAGCCAGAGGATGCCTTACCTGAGGATGGCCCCCCCGAGGTTGGTCGGAGGTCAGTATGTGGGGGGGCCATACGCGATGATGTGGTGGCCAGATTTTTTAGGTAAGTTTGACCAAAACTACAGTGTTTATACCTAATGTGTTTGTGTTTGTTTGCGAACATCTAATTTATTTGTATTTTTTTCTCCATCTTCTGTTTGTTCACATAATCTTTGGCACTCTAACGCTCACTACTTCCTGCTACCCTTACCAAACCTGGATCTGGTGATTTGGGGCATATATTCTGGAACCCATATCGCAACGCCATGTTTGTGGAATCATGTTGGCATGGTCCTTCGTCAACCAGTTCTTGATTGTTTTTTTAATTTAAATATTTTATTTGTATGTGTTGTATTTGAGTTTATCACTGTTTTTTTTTTGAGGGAGTGACCACTTTGATTTCTCATTTATGTTGTGAATAAATGTTTGGAGAGTGAAATGGTCTTCCTTTTTTTGGACGTTTACAGCAAGTGTAACCAGGTTAACACACCTTACATTTGACTAAGGGGTAATCCAGTACTGACACCAGTTGATGTAAACTGAAATATGTTTTCAGGTTCCCAACCCACACCAAAAGGAAGCCTGTTCAAACCTTTGGATTTGGAAGATTGGCCTAAGCTGCTTGCACACCATCTAGGAACCTGTAAAATGTAGAAATATCTAATTGACACTACACCCAAAAAGGGAAATGACATTGTTACTGTTCTGTGTTTCTTGTGGCTGTTTTACATACAAATACAAAACACAATCTAACTTTTAAAAAAGGGAAATCCTTGCAGGAACAGTCAACTTATGTCAGGGAAATTTTTTTTGGTTTTGGAAAAAAAGAATGAGCCAGAACGTATATTCGAAATCAACAATTTATTTAGAAAACGAAAAAAATCAAAAAAAACTACTGGCGAAGGATGCAAGACAGCCGGTCAAGGCCCACAAGAACGCCAATGACATGTTGGCGCATCTGGCCAACACATTCCACCACCTCTTGCCGACGCCTCTGTTCCTCTGTGGGTGAGAAAAGGGTGTGGATTAATAAAACAATAGGGAAGCCACATGAAAAAAAAAAAAAACACAACGAAATCACTCCTAAACCTAAAAAAAAGAAACCAAAACAAAAAGGGGGTGCTGCCAAAAATACAAGGCCTATGTACAAATTCCCACAGGTGTGATATGTGTATGTTGAAACCAGCAGGAAGAGGTAAAGGCAAACTGCTAAATCACCAAAAGTAAACCCAAAAATCACGAATAAAGGCACGACACATGATTACATACAAACAGTTTGTGCTTAAAAAAAATGCGAAAGAAAAACATACCGGGAGCCAAAACGGGAGCTCCGGAAGTCCCTCCATGTTCTTCCTCGGAGGAGCCTTCATTCCCCAAAGAACGGGGAGGGGTAATGACGGACTCCGGGGAGGGGGTAATTGGAAGAGGGGTGGGTGGAGGAGAGGGGGAAGTGGGACGGAGGGGAATGAGGCCCGACAGTTCCGGGAGAGTGTCTGGGAAGGCTGGGGAGGAGTGGGGTATAGGGGAAATATTTGGGGTGGAGTGTTGGCTGGGGGTTGGGGATAGTGGCCGGGAACGCCGTCTGGCCGGACGGTGACGGCGTAGTCTTGGCTGTCCACCTAAAATATGTCAAACAAATTGAGGTTAGTTTCTGGCCAAATCCGGGGCCCAAATAAAAAACAAAAAACCACCAACAAAAAACATGCAAATAGGAGTAGAATGAAAAAAACAGAAATAGAGGGAAAACATGCACACGCAGATATGAGGACAAATAATAAATAGGACAGACAGGAAAACATGCACACGCAGATATGAGGACAAATAATAAATAGGACAGACAGGAAAACATGCACACGCAGATATGAGGACAAATAATAAATAGGACAGACAGGAAAACATGCACACGCAGATATGAGGACAAATAATAAATAGGACAGACAGGAAAACATGCACACGCAGATATGAGGACAAATAATAAATAGGACAGACAGGAAAACATGCACACGCAGATATGAGGACAAATAATAAATAGGACAGACAGGAAAACATGCACACGCAGTTTGCCCCACAAACACAAACATGAAAACCACAATACATAACACTTACTTTCCAGTATCTGCATGCGAAAGCATGCCAGCAAGCGGGGCGTTCGCCGTTGCAGGTCTGACCACCTGCGCTCCAGCTGCCCGATGTTGCGGCATGAACCTAAGGACCGCAGGCGGGACAGTGCCTCCGCATACGCGGAGCGCTTCTGCCGGTTGGTGATGGGTGGAGGCTGGCTGGTGATACGGCGATCCATCACCTCCGTAAGCACCAGCAGCTTGCGCCTGGTGAATGCGGAGGCTCTCATGATGGCAATGGAGTTTTTCATACAAAACATTTTTGATAAAGTGTGCAAAAAATTTCTGATTGGCTAATGTATTTTGGAAATTAACAGGAGCAATTTTATTGGTTAGTGTATGAGTCATGTGTTCAACTGGGCCAGAAATCTCTGGAGAGTTATGATAGGCTTGATGCAGTGACATGCGTTTGCAAATTTAAAAAAAGAAATGAACCCCGGGAAATATGCGGGGATCCACAGCAATAGAACAATTGTTTAATTGTGGTTCACATGTTTTTTGAACTATAAAAGCGAATGTTCCACTCGTACGTATTCTGCGGGTAAACACAAACACGGACAAGAGTAAAGTTTCTTGCATTGTGTTGAAAAAAAAAAAACAATTAAGCTAATTGATACATTGATTGGCATGATACGATTGAGGGAGGTAGGCAGAATAAAGGAGCAGGTAATCGACATCTGACAAGGCCACTTCCGGTTTCACTTGTGCGTGCGTTCCCTTCAAGCCATTTCGGGGATGTACGCTCGCTATTTCGCACGCTCGTTAGTTAGAGGAGGGGTCGCCTGAGTTTAGGGAGGAATTTTAGATGCGAACGAAAATACGAGCGAGCCATTGAATTTAAATAATTTTGTACGTACGCCTAACGTACGTGCGCCCGCTTGCGAGTGGGTCTGAATGAGGGCCTATGTTTCCTAGATGTGTTATATTCTTTTTTAAACTGCCGTGTGTTCTGTTGCTTTGTCGCTTAGTCAGTTAGCTTGCTGCAGCCTTTGGCCACCCAGCGTTGCCCTGTGCTGCACTGCCGCACCCCTTCCCTCCCCCGCTCCCTCCCCCAGAGTGTATATCCAAAAACGCCAGCGGGAAGGCATGGGGCGCCATTTTCTGGAGCCGGGTGATGGTGAGTTCAGGCAGGGCCCAGGGCTAAGCCCTTTAGGCTACGGTGCTCCGGGCAACGGCCCTGCTAGCCTGTGCCTTGAGTCACCTATGATCACTCATGGTCTATGGTGTTATAACTATCCGATGGATCCAAAGCACACCACAAGCAGGCAATAATAATTTTGGCAAAAGTGTATAGACCCAAACCATAACTGTAATTCTTCAACATCCAATCCAAATAAACATACCTTAGCTTCTGCAGGAGGCATTGTTGGAAAAGTAGAATGAATGTCCGACCAAACCAGTAGCCAAAAGTTGTGGACCTGAAGACATACTCACAACAAATTGCAAAAATTACAGTAAAGGACTTGACATTTAGGATAATTAGGGGGATTACAAGCATCAATATGAACTACAACAACAGGTGTACAATAACCAACTACAGTATGAAACTAAAATAATGAGCTTGTTGAAATTGAATACAAGGCGAAGTATAATGAATAGACCGCAAAATTTGAGCCCATTTATTTTCTAGAAGAGAACCCAAGTCTGCTTCCCACTTACTCCTAAAAGGAATAAGGGCATAAGGCACAAGTCAGGAGGTGAGGTCACAATAGAAATAGGAAATTACAATCCTAGGGGCCATTTTAAGGAGTGCGAGTCTAAAAGGGGAAGAGGACACCAAAAGAGGGTCACTTCCAAACTGGGCACCCACAGCAGCAGAATTGGATTTATCTTCAGTATAAAAGGCCATATGCAGAAGGCCAAACTCTGTCTGCAGGTGCACAAAGAAGTGAAAGACACCGTCATGAAGCAGGTGATCAATGGTACGGATACCATAAGAAACCAAAAAGTCTCTGAGCTGAGCATTCCCAGCTTGGAAAAAACACCATTAAACCAGAGGGGAAAATCAGTGTCTAAACCCTCCCCCCAAACAAATCTTGTGCAAATCACCAGACCAATGAGGCTTGATGCAGTACAGGATGTTGAACCCCTGGTAGATGCTCACCAAGGAACCCTAACAATGTTGAATCAGAACCATTATTCAACCAGGAGGCCACATGTGCTAATTGAGAGGCAATATAATAGAATCTGAAATTAGGAAGAATGAGGCCACCGGAAGATGTGGACCTACAGATAGTACGAACTGCAATTCAAAGCCTCTTGTCCCCCCATGTAAAAGAGGAAAGGATGAAATCAATAAGAGAGAAAACTTTCCTAGGGATAAAAACAAGAGAATGTTGAAAAACATAAGTATTTACTCTGAATAACCATTTTAAACAAGTTAATATGACCTATGACAGTAAGAGAGAGTTGTCACAAACCGGAGTCTTAGCGTTTGCTTTAAGCTCAGATGATCATACATTTCTACTTGTATAGCACCTCTGAGATTTCCCAAGGTAAGCAAATCATCAGTTGATTCACCTGGTCTATTAGACAAGTGTCTCGGAACCACTCCCTACTTAAACCTGCACCTAGAGTTGCACCATTGCCAGAACAACTTAATTTCTCAAGGGACGGTTCTAGGCTCCTGGCCTCAGTATCTACTGTCTCCGGTCTCCTGTGTCCCAGTGGACTTGTTTCCTGGGAACTCCAGAAGCTGCGTTCATCTGCCGGCATACTCCATCTGCTGCTGCATCCAGGTGCCTCTTTATTCACCTATTTCTAGTATCCCTAGTTCTACCCCTACATCTGTGGGTTATCACCAACTGCCACTGTGAACACAACTGCCATGGAACCTCAGTTCCTCTGGTTCCGGTGCCTGTACTACGTTGACCTTAGGCCCCAGCACATCCTTCAATACTCTACAGTATACCAGACGGCTCACCACGGGTCTATTCAGGTTAGCAGTTACACTATCTTGCTGGCTGAGAATTGGTCCCAGGGTATTGGCTTTCGCAACTTTTAGCCTGGATACATGACTCCGATTCCTGGTCTGAGTTCCAACTGTGCTAGTACTATATTGCCTTGAGTTCCTTGACTTTCTCCAGAGTCCTGGAGTGCGAACTTGGCTCTGCTGGCCTATATGAGGTAAATCGGACAAATTACATCCAGAAGGCTTCAGGCTGACACTCCTCAGTTACAGGTCATTATCCCTGCTTAACTCATTCTAGCCCAGGCCACTAGTGTGACAGGATACCTGTCTACCCCATGAGCAGTAACTACATACATTCTCCTCATCTCACCTGCTCCTCAGTTAAATCCAAGGGTCTCGGACCAGACCAACACAATCCTAATTCCGTGACAGGAGTCTTTTCCAGATATGAACCTTTTGCTTAGAATAGGTCGTATTGGGCAACACATTGTGTGCCACAAAATCAGCAGAATTGGGAGAGATGGAGATACCCAGGTACTGAAAAGGAGAGAGGCCATTGTAAGGGACAGAGAAAGTTAGAAGAATGAGGAAAGAAAACACTTATTTCACAACTCAAGGATGATAACGTGGATGCTGACCTGTACTTGAGGGATTTACTAATACCCAGAACAGAGGTGCGGAGGCTAACATACCGGAGTAATTCACCAGGGGTTGGAATTCATGGTGCCCAACATGCAGGTTGCAGCCTTCTGTCTTGGTGCCCTATTATGGGACTGGCAGGCACTGGATAGGAGACAGAACATGGAACTGGAGACATGCTGGAACACAATAATGACTTCACCGTAAGAGATAAACTGAACAGAAGAATTGATGTGGTCATGAACAGGTTAACAGGATAGTAGCATGCTAGTAAGCAGGAACAATGGAGTTAGGGATGGGAGCTGTTTGTGCTCAGAGTCTACATAGGAAGGAAATTTAAAATTTTGGCACCGAACACTTCCCCTGTAAATTTTAAACAGGTTAGTGCCCATGCTTCTAGGGAGCCACTGGTGTCTGTACACATCAGGGGGACCAGTCAGGAGGAAGAACCGGCTGCCCGCATGTTATCGCGGCTTGCACTGCTGGTGACCCAGCTGCGGTGGAGTTATGATAGCCCAGGGAGATCAGCGCCACCGTCCCCGGTGAGTAAGCGCCAGGATCCGGCGCATTGTGACAATGTAGAGGGAAAATATTAGATTTGGACCAATTAAACAAAAGTCCAGGGAATAGACCAAAATCTTTAACAACTCGCTTGAGATGCTCCACTGAGCTGCAAGCATCAGCCAAGAACAACAGAACATCAACCGCATATGGGACTAATTTGTCAGCTACACAACCTGCCCAAAGGATTTGGATAGAAGGATCTACTTGGATGACATGCCAGAGGCTCAATGGCTAACACAAACAGCACAGGGGAGAGAGGGCAGTGCCTCGCCTTAGATTAAAAATTGAGGTAACATAATAACCAGTGACAGACACCCGGGCTACTGGGGTGAAATAAAGGGGACGAAGCCAGGCAATAAAATAGGGACCAAAACAAATCCTGGATAGGGTGTCCCAAAAATACTCCACTTCAGAGTCAAGATAGACCACCACCGCCTCAGGGACATCTGTATATTTGCAAGGTTCTATTTTATTTATTTTTTAATGACAGTCTGCTGATTCTTCGGGGTCTCTCCAGTTTCTCTTTGTCCACTTTTTTAACTACTAGTCTTGACAAATACTGTATGTGCTCTTTTCTACACCCACCTCCTGCTTACTAAGGTAATTATTAGCAGTGGGTATGGGGGCATTGTGCACAAGGGGATCATTCATTTCCAGTGAGAGAGGGGCATCACTGAGGGTGCCCCCAGAGTTAGCATCGGCACTGCTTTCATCGGCTGTAGCCCTTGCAGTGGCAGCAGCTCTATCTGTATTTCCAATTTCAGAATAATATATATTATCCACTGTGATCACTGAGCACCAGGGAAATTAATCAGAATATGTTCTGCATTGGACTTTTTTTCTTTCCAGGAATGTATCATATCCTGAAAACCATTTTCAATGCCTGCCAAAAGAGAAAAAATTTCAACAACATAAATATCAATATGTTGATTAATGTACGTTATATACTCAAGTAAAGTAAATATTGTTCGGAAATAAGTCTCAACATCAAGCAGTGAAACCTTCATCCCCTTTCATAACACCAGACTTCCTGGGTCATTTGTTTAAACTGGCTGAATCGATAGCAGAAAATTGTTCAAATAAATTCCAAAAACTCTAAACTAAAAATGTCTGTTATGTTCTTTTGGCCTGAGTTGATAAGTCTGGTTTAGTGGTTGCCCTAAAGGAATACACTTGTTTTAAATAAACTCACAAAGCCTTGAAATAAAACAAGATGTTTTAAAATTGCAGCGATTCATTTTCAAACTTCAAAGTGCTATTAATGCAAGGCTTGGCTGAGATTTCCTGCTCAAGCAGTTCCCCCGGAGCCATGATTTAAGAATACGCCTTGTTTTAAAGCTGGCATTTATTGCAGCTGCAGAACTGGAGTTTTTCTTTCTTTCTTTCTCTGTTTTTTTTTTATTTTCTATTTTCTTTTTTTTTTATCGCCCCCCGAGTGCTGGAACGTTATCCAACAATTAAACTGCATCCCTCAAACAATCGAACATCTGTTTGGAGACAGGCTGCTGTGACATCTTCCCACTAGGTCTAACCCTTTCTGCACTAGAGACTGTATTCCTTTAGCTATTTTCTTGGCTAGCAGTCTGCTTTATTGTTATCACAATTTCACCTGGGGAAACAGTACTTCATGAGCTGTCAGCACTCTCAGTTTAAAATTGTACAACAGTAAAGAAATTAAGGTTTGTGCCACTGGCAGACGTTCCACATACACAGCAAAGCATACAAGCCATATAATAATATACTCTATCTATATTTAGGTACTAATAAACAAAAGTACTTAAGGGGATACACAGCAAAAAAATCTGTAGAGAGCAATATACTGTAAAATGGGGACACTTGTATGGTTCATTCCAGCTATCTTAAGCAAGCCAGGCAACAGTGGGGTACAAAGGGTACACCCATCCTGGGCTCAGAGGGATCCTGAGGTTCAGAGGGGCACAAAATGGGGCCACGGTGCCTAAATTTAATTTACATACAGACCGCGCCATCTGGCACTGTGCAACTAGGCAGGAAAACAAACAAACAATGAAGTCCGTGAAGGTAACTGCCCCCAGCGCCTGTCACCTGGTGTATGCTGGTAATGAATGATGCAGCCGCAGTGGCGTCATTATGTGCAATGCTGTGCCTGCCCTTCAGTCCCTCCCTCCTGGCCACCTCGGAGGAGCAGGAAAAGCAAGTGTACTCTTACTTCACAACGTGCAGACACCCTCCCCACCCCTGAGGCAGCAGCAGCAGCACTGAGTACTGGCAGAGACAAGTACTACACACTGACTGACAGACTACATCATCAGTTTTGT
Source organism: Taudactylus pleione (assembly GCA_031769625.1). Classification (NCBI taxonomy): domain Eukaryota; kingdom Metazoa; phylum Chordata; class Amphibia; order Anura; family Myobatrachidae; genus Taudactylus; species Taudactylus pleione. The sequence continues at coordinate 5,953,993 of JAUIMM010000081.1, read as the reverse complement.
GCGTGTGTGTATGTGTGTGTGTGTATGTATGTATACATACACATACACACACACACACACACACACCAACATCTTTCCTGAAATAGGGCCTTGCCCATTATCCATTAGGTAGAGCAGGCTATTGCTTAATAATCTGCAGTACAGCCCAAGGAATATGTTAAACAGGCGGCTGTAGCTTTTCCCTGAGCTACTCAATGACTGCCGTTACTCTGCACGGTAAGCCTTAGAGGGTACACTTACTGCGGAAACTGCATTAAGTGCACCCTCTGGGACTTACCAAGTTGGGTTAATCCATAGCTTCAGACACTTAACCCGAGAGCTACTGTATAAGTTATCACACGTTAGCTGCGGGCTTACTTGTTGGGTGTATGCTATTTAAGCTCTGATATCTGCACAATTACAGTGTCTTTTATTTGGTGTTACATGTATTGGGAAACACAGGGGAGGGAGTGGGTGAGGGGGTCAAGGATGGTTATGTTGGGAGCAAGTAAAAAGGGGGAGGCCCCCAGAGACATCAGTGTGCCTGCCCCAAGATATCGGGGGCCAGCCCTGAGCTTAAGGGTCACACACTCAAAGGAACATCTGCATTGAATCGCCCATCTCTGGCCTGATTCTGAGTTGCACGCATTGCTGATGTGCATGGAGATTGTGTGATAATCCCTAAAACTGGTTCGGTGCATTGCCCTGTGAGTGCACGGAGTCACAGTATCAATTGAGATGCATAATGGTGCTGATTCAGAGATGGACACGATGCTGATGTATACGCTGCTGAGTGATTCTATAATCTGAACAGTGGTGGCAGCACCCCCAGTAAAATCCTCCACTTCAGAGAGCCAGTTGTAGTCCGTGACTGCACTGGCTACACTGTGACTGGAGGTGGCTTCCCATTGGAAATGCTACCTGTCAGTCACGCACAGGACAGGCAGTCTCAGGGGGAGGTGTCTCCTCCCCCTGGGACTGCCAGTCCGGGCTGCAAATAGCAGAGAGCAGCTTACAGTGGAAGACGCCGGTCTGCCTTTCGGGCAGCCCTGCAGGGTTTCTCGGGGCTGCAAACAATGCAGCCCCAGAAGCTGGTGTCGTGCGTATGCCAGGCGCCACTGCCTCTCATGAGCATGCGCCAGTCCCTGACGCCTGCCAGGTTTATTTGTGCAGGCGCCGGAACCTGACCAGCCATGGCCCAACCAGCAGCAGCAGTAGCCCCTCTCAGGTAAGAGAGCAGGAGTTGCTGCTGAATCTGAGCATGCGTCTGAGTCACACTGCGCATGCGTCAAGATTAATTTTCATTATTGCTCGCAGTGAGGATTTATTTGCAAATACATTGACAGACAGGGACCTTTGTGGGCGACAACATGGGGGTGGCGACTCAAAAGCGGGAATTTTCTGGGCATGTCTCAGCCTGCAACTGCGATTCCATACACCGTAAAAATGGCTCCGTTGTCTTAGTTTCCGCGCGCCCACTCTGCGCGACTATAGGATCACTCAGAAGGCAGATTTTCGACTAATATGCAAATGATGCTGTGTTTTTGTACGCAAAGCATTGATGGCCAACTCAATACAAATCTAGGTGGCTGCGACATTTGCATATTTTTGCACAGCTGCTCTGCAAACGTTTGCAGCTGCGGTGGCATTAACGTACAGCACTGAGTAAGGCCCAAAGTGCGAAATTATTTGGAAATGTATTAGGCAGTGACTGGGAAGTGGCTTTTAGACACATGGAGGTTTACTGTTTTATGGGCTTGTTATGGGACTGTCACAGACGTGTCGCTGAACTGGTTGCGGACTTAGGCCCTCACTCAGAGCCACTCGCTATCGGCAGTACGCTCGTTCCGAGCGATGTTCGCACATCTGCGCATGCGTACGGTTTTTAGTACGCATGCACGAACCAGTCAGTGCGGCCGAAAATCATTTGTACGCAATATAGCGAGTGCCTGCTATTTTGAGTGACAGAATGAGGCGTATGTGGGTGGTAACAGGGGAAGGTGCTTGAAAATGGGGAGTGGAGATCCGATCGCAGGCGTGCTTAAAGGTCAAAACGGGCGTTTTATGGGTGTGCATAATTAATATAGCAGCGTCAATGACCACGTCACTTGGTTTTTTTTAACTCAGAACTGCTCGCAAAATAGCGGTTGAAAAAACCAACCACAAGAATAGCGAGCAGTTCATATCCTGTTCGATGTACTCGATTAATCTAATAAATAGCGGACATGACGTATGGTGCGAGCGGCCAGGGGGCGTTTTTAAGAAATAAAAGAGCATATGTTTTGCTCGCTCGTTCAGACTTAGAGGTGTGAACAGACTGCAATGTGCGAACGGATCATTTTGCATAGCCACCCCTTGATTTTGAACGAACGACCGCAAATAGCGAACGGCTCTGAATGAGGGCCTTAGATGCTTAATCACTCACATTGGAGAACATTGCACAATCAGACATGAACAAAAATAAAATTATATGATTCAAAAGAAAGGCGTTTAGAAAAAAATCAGGAAATCAGGAAATATTACGTTCCTTGGAAGAAAATAATGTCCGTGTTGAAGATCTGAAAGGTTCTTCTCTCTATCTCCTCCGGAGTATATGAGATATCATACAAATAAAAAAAGAACAATATATATATGTGAAATATAGGGTCTGATTCAGACCCACTCACTGTCTGCGTACGCTCGCTGGATGCATATGCAAATTTGTCAAAGTGACGCCACGGGAAGCGAACGCTCGCCAAGGCATAAGCACGCCCAACATGTCTTAGCGAGCGGCCACTTTGTCTGAGCGTACGCCCAATCGCACAGGCAGAGCCGCCCACCAGCACACGTCATCTCCAGGAAGTGTATTAAAACATTGGTACATCAAGCACCATCGGATGGGAACGCAGTGCTTGCGATAGCTGTACCCTACCGCAAGCATTGCAAGGAAATCAGTGTAAAAAAATGGCAAGTGACGTGTACTATGACGCTGCCTGTTAATTATGCATGCCTCTAAAACGGAGTTGAAACACTCAGGCACACCTGCGTTCGCATCTCCAACCCCCCGTTATTAGTGTCCTGCCCCTGTTACCACCCACAAACGGCCTCTCCTGTCACTCATTTCCCTGGGCTGTCTTTGCTGGGCGAGCTAGAGGGTTGCAATCGCAGTGTGTAGTTCGCGCACGCACAGAACGAAGTGTGCGCATGCGCGTGCTCAGAACATCGGGTCACTTGCGAACGCACAGCGCGAGCGAGCGGCTCTGAATCAGGCCCATAGTCTTAAATCAGAAAAATTTTAAAAAAGTGCAAAAATAGATGATTCTTTGTAGTGAAGAAAGTTAATTCAAAAGGGTATAGGCGTACCCCAACTCACACTAGTAGTGTAATCTCATATCTCAAAAGGTTTCTTTGTTTCCACCTCCGTGTTAATATATCACCATTACCAGAAGTATTCCAACCACCAAGGGAAGATGGCGTACCCCACTCACTATAGGAATATGGAATATAAACACATCAAGGTATCTTTAAATGGCCTCAATAAATGGGAAGTGTACCCCACTCACAGTAAGTATAGCAGGCTTCAAACATGAAAAGGTTTATTTCTTGACCTCCTTAATTTCTCTATTTTCCTCGTATACAAACACTCTCTCCGTAAGATATTATTTCCCGGAAAAAAATTAGTGAAGTCCAAATCAGTATATATTAGGGGTGAGCGGGTTCGGATTACTGAAATCCGAACCCCCCCGAGCCCCCCCCGATCCGAGGCCGATCCGAGTCAGGCTCGACTTTTTCCGCCTGACTCGGATCTGAAATCGAGGCAAAACGTCATCATCCCTCCTTCCGTGTCTTGCGGGTTTTGGATTCTATATAAGGTACCCGCGTCGGCGCCATTTTCTCACTCAGCTGTGGACAGTGAAGAGGGAGGGTGGGAGTTAGGGCTGGCTGGGCTGTGTAGTGTAGTGTTGTGCTGTGCTGTGCTGCTGTTGTCCATAGGGGCTGTGTCCACTCTTCCAAAGTCCATAGGGGCTGGCTGTGTTGTGCTGTGCTGCTGTTGTCCATAGGGGCTGAGGGCCTGATTCAGAGCCGCTCGTAAGCGGCCGCTCGTTCGCTCTGAGCGATGTTCGCACAACTGCACATGCGTATGGGTCGTAATGCGCATGCGCCAACCAGTCATTGCAGTCGGAAATCGAGCGCTCGCAAAATAGCGAGTGCCTGCAAATTTGAGTGACAGGATGAGGCGTTTGTGGGTGGTAACAGGGAAAGGTGCTTGAAAACAGGGAGTGGAGATCCGAACGCAGGCATGCCAAACGGTCAAAACGGGCGTTTTAAGGGTGTGCATAATTAACAAAACAGCGTAATCGACCACATCACTTGGTTGTTTCTTAGCCTGAACAGTTCGCATGATTGCGGTAAGAAAATCCTACCACAAGCACTGCGAGCAGTTCAGACGCCTTTCGATGTACTCGATTAATCAAATAAATAGCGGAGTTGACGTAGGGGATGCGAACGGCCAGGGGGCGTCTTTACAAAATAGCGAGCGCATGTCTCGTTCGCTCGCTCAGACATAGAGGTGTCAACAGACCGCAAAGAGCGAGCGCTCAATTTAAATAGCCAGCCCCTTTTTCTGAACGAGCGACCGCAAATAGCACGCGGCTCTGAATCAGGCCCTGTGTCCACTCCTCCAAAGTCCATAGGGGCTGGCTGTGTTGTGCTGTGCTGCTGTTGTCCATAGGGGCTGTGTCCACTCCTCCAAAGTCCATAGGGGCTGGCTGTGTTGTGCTGTGCTGCTGTTGTCCATAGGGGCTGTGTCCACTCCTCCAAAGTCCATAGGGGCTGGCTGGACTGTGTTGTGCAGTCAGTTGTCCATAGGGGCTGTGTCCACTCCAAAGTCCTGTGCAGTGTCCCAGTCCTAAAGGGGTGCTGTAGTGTTGTCCAGGGGGTGCTCTGTCCATCAGGGGTGCTCCCCCCAAGTGCAAAAAAAATTAATATTTTTTCTGTGTTTGTGAATTGTGTGCGCAGTAGCCGCACGTGCATCAACAAAGTAGTGCCAAGCGTGCGCCTGTGTCATAAGTAAAGGGCCGGCTGGCTTGACCATTAAAGGGTGCTGTAACCTCCAAAGTGCACTCCAAACAAAATAAAAAAATATTTTCTGTGTTTGTGAATTGTGTGCACTGTGGCTGCACGTGCATCAACAAAGGAGCAGCGCCAAGCGTGCGCCTGTGTCCTATAAGTAAAGGGCCGTCTGGCTTGTCCGTTAGAGGGTGCTGTAACCCCCAAAGGGCACTCCAAACAAAATAAAAAAATATTTTCTGTGTTTGTGAATTGTGTGCACTGTGGCTGCACGTGCATCAACAAAGGAGCAGCGCCAAGCGTGCGCCTGTGTCCCATAAGTAAAGGGCCGGCTGGCTCATTTCTTAAAGGGTGGTGTAACCCACAAAGTGCACTAGTGTCCAACAAAAATAAAAAAATATTTTCTGTGTTTGTGTGCGCCTTAGCCGCACGTATATATTAATATTACATAAATGGAGGACCAAACTTTCTCCGATAAAAATAAAATAGGGAAAAATCAAGAACCACTACCTCCTAGTGCTGTTGCTGCTGCTGGGAGTTGTTCATCATCCCAGAAAGGAAGTAGGAACACCACTACTTTTACTAAACAATTGACCCTCCAACACTCCCTAGTGAGGAGGATGAAGTACGACAGCAGTCATCCTGAAGCAAAACGTATAACTGAGGCCTTGACTGCTATGTTGGTGTTAGACGTGCGTCCGGTATCCGCCATTAGTGTAGTGGGATTTAGACAATTGATGGAGGTAGTGTGTCCCCGGTTCCAAATCCCGTCTAGATTCCACCTGCATCCTCAAAGCAGCAGTGACAAGCGTGCATCTGTCTGTTAAAGGGTGGTGTAACCCTCAAAGTGCGCTCCACAAACAAAAAATTTCTTCTTTTTTTTCTGTTTTTGTGAATTTTGTGGGCTGTAGCTGCACCTGCATCCTCAAAGCAGCAGCGACAAGCGTGCGTCTCTCTGTTAAAGGGTGGTGTAACCCTCAAAGTGCTCCACAAAATAAAAAACATTTTTTTTTATGTGTTTGTGACTTGTGTGCGATGTATCCGCACGTGCATCAACACAGTAGCAGCGCCAAGCATGCACCTGTGTCATAAGTCAAGGGCCGGTTTGGACATCTGTTCCGGACTGAAGGACGTGCCAACAATTTCTGACAAGTCTACTGTCACTGCATATGATACTGTCCTCAAAGCAGCAGCGACAAGCGTGCGTCTGTCTGTTAAAGGGTGGTGTAACCCTCAAAGTGCGCTCCACAAACAATAAAATAATCTTTTTTTTCTGTCTTTGTGAATTGTGTGGGCTGTAGCCGCACCTGCATCCTCAAAGCAGCAGCGACAAGCGTGCGTCTGTCTGTCAAAGGGTGGTGTAACCCTCAAAGAGCGCTCCACAAAAAATAAAAAATTCTTTTTTTTTCTGTCTCTGTGAAATGTGTGGGCTGTAGCCACACCTGCATCCTCAAAGCAGCAGCGACAAGCGTGCATCTGTCTGTTAAAGGGTGGTGTAACCCCCAAAGTGCACTCCACAAAAAATAAAAAATTCATTTTTTTTCTGTCTTTGTGAATTGTGTGAGCTGTAGCCACACCTGCATCCTCAAAGCAGCAGCGACAAGTGTGCGTCTGTCTGTTAAAGGATTACATCGGTGACAGCATCCAAGTAGGCATGTCAGACAGTCCGTACATGTACTGGCAGGAAAAAGAGGCAATTTGGAGGCCCCTGTACAAACTGGCTCTATTTTACCTAAGTTGCCCCCCCTCCAGTGTGTACTCCGAAAGAGTGTTTAGTGCAGCCGGGAACCTTGTCAGCGAAAGGCGTAGGAGGTAGCTTCCACAAAATGTGGAGAAGATGATGTTCATAAAAATGAATTATCAACGCTTCCAGGGAGACCAGCCTCCAGAAAGTACAGAGGGACCTGTGGTGGTGGATTCCAGCAGGGGATGAATTAATACTCTGTGAGGATGAGGATGTACACAACACTGAAGAGGGTGAGGAATCGGTGAATGAGGAGGATGAGGACGACATCTTGCCTCCGTAGAGCCAGTTTGTGCAGGGCCAGATTAATTGCCAGCTTGTTTTGTGGGGGACCAAACGAACCAATCATTTCAGCCACAGTCGTGTGGCAGACTCTGGCGCTGAAATGATTGGTTTGTTAAAGTGTGCATGTCCTGTTTATACAACATAAGGGTGAGTGGAAGGGCCCAAGGACAATTCCATCTTGCACCTCTTTTTTTTCTTTGCATTATGTACTGTTTACGGCCTAGTTTTCAAACTGCCATCCTGTCTGCCACTGCAGTGTCACTCCTAGATGGGCCACGTGTTTGTGCCGCCCACTCGTGTCGCTTAGCATAGTCATCCATCTACCTCGGTGCAACCTTTTGGACATAAAACCACTATTGTGAGGTGTGAGGTGTTCAGAATAGACTGGAAATGAGTGGAAATTAAGGTTTTTGAGGTTAATAATAGCATAGGAGCACAAAAATCAACACATTCTGTGATTTTAGCTGTTTTTATGCTTTTTTTAAATAAAATACAGATCCAAAACACAAAACCCAGAACCCAAAACACGGAAGGGTGGTTTTGGCAAAACCAATCCAGATCCAAAACACGAAGAAAGATCCAGATCCAAAACCAAAACACAAAACACGAAAAGTGGCCGGTGCACACCCCTAGTATATATCCAAAATTTATTGTAACCAATCACCCATAACAGAAAAATAGCAGTAGGTGATCATGTATCTAAAATTTTTAACATTGACCTACAGTGTGCAATTGTTTTATCATCTCTTAGCCATAACATTTATCTCATACTGGAGCCTTTATTGGATGTTAAGATTCACTAAAAAAAAAAAAAACAGGGCTATGCATAGTTGTGAGTGTATATACACCATGAGGAAGTGCTAACTAGGCTCGTGTCAGCATTAAGGAGGGGTGGGTTGCACAGGGGTTATAGGAGAGGGGTGAGGCTAGTGTCAGCCCCTACCCACAGAGTACTGCCAGCCCCAGGTTTACTACCACTTGGTGCAGGAATGTTTTGATCAAATTATTCCACAGAAAAGAAACAAAGAAATACATTGGGCCCCACATTGAAAGTAATACACACACATTTGCCCCCTACAGGGAGAACCCCACCAGAAATATAGGTATGCAAGCTGCTATACTCTAAATCACAGTATCTATATAAAAATCGCTATCAACATCATATCGAAAACCAGGAACAAATGCCAATCTCCAAAAATCTAAAGGCAATTTGCCATTTTTAGTCAGATGCTGGGATTTAAAAGAAGTTTAGCAGCTTACACTCCAATATTTGTGATTATTTCACAGCTGACTGGTAGCATACTACAGTAGTATGTGGCAGTGACAATTTTATAAGGATGAGGTTGCTGTGGTAGTGTAGTTTGTTTGTAGCATAAAGGATCCTATTTATTAAAGTATATTTGTGGAATATCCTTTAAAAACACTAGTTTTTTTTAGAATATCCACAAATATTAAGTATCGCCTGGGTGTATGAAGGAGGGACCACAGCAGATAGTAGCCTATGGGCTACATAACACAATGTTTTGGGAGAGGGATCTGAAGGATCCCTCCCCGGTGGCTCCGTCGGCATATGAGGGGAAAAGGAGGAAGTAATGTGCAGCAGAACACATTGTGAACACATTACTTCTCAGTAGTCGCCAGTACATGCTCCTATCAGCAGGGGCGCCGAGAGGGGGGGGGAGCGGGTACAGTTTACCCAGGCCCGGGCTTCCAGAGGGGCCCGGCGGGGGCCCGGGTCTGGCGCGGCCCCCCCCTCACTTCCTCCCTCCCTCTGCAGCAGCCCAGCACACAGTGTGTGCTGGGCTGCAGCGGGAGATTGCTTGCGGCTGCTAAGTAGCAGCCACAGCAATCTCCTATGCCTGAAGGGGGGAGCGATCACACTGATCGCGCCCCCCACTGGCTTTGCGCTGTGCTGAGGGGCTCACAGCGCCCCCTCCAAAGCGCGCAGCGCCGCTTCACTGTGCTGCAATAACTCTTTTTTTTCACAAGGGGGCGTGGCCATGCCTTTGGAAATTAGGCCACGCCCCCTCTTTACCGGGGCCCCGCGTGGCTCTCTACGCCCCTGCCTATCAGAGCCCCTTTCCCGGCGACTCACCAATGGTACATCTGGGGGAAGTATGCAGTAGGTTTCTATTAGGCAATGGAGCTTTATGGAGCTTTACGGAGCTTGATGCATATGGGGAATGTGATCAGACCACCAAAAACTGAATTTTGTGAGGTTTGGCTGCATTTTTGACAAATATTCATGGGGTAAACAAGGAGCATTATGACACAAAAACATGGGGAAACAAGGGGCACTGTGACATAGAGATATGGGGATAGCAAGTGACACAGTAACAGAGAAAGGAGGATACAAGGGGTACTGTGACAGAGGCATAGTGAAACAAGGAACATTGAGTTAGAGAGGGGTTATCACTGTCTAAAGCAATTTACTAAACAGGTTATACTGGTCCTGTCATTATCCGCGGTTTCTGTGTCCCTGTAAGATGTTACAGGGACGGCGGTCTATGGCAACTTAAAAAACTGAAAACTAATCTTATCACAGTTTTTGTAGCAAACATAACACTATCTCAGGGTGGCATTATGCCTACATAACTTACAGCAATGGAAATACTTATTGCACATGTGTCAACTCTCCATTCTGCTCAGACGGAGTACACATTTGCATGGTTCCTGCCACAAAGCCTTATGTCGTAGCAATACATTACATGGGGACAGTTTTGAGCTCCACATTGCAGGGGACATTAGTTTAGTGAATTGTAGCAGTTACCTGTTTAGCACCACTGCAGTATACATGTTAACAGTCCTTGCTGCAGGTACCTAAATATACTTCATAGAGACATGGGAAAATTGTGTTGTATGCCAGTCAATAATATTCTCTCTGCATTTTGAATTAGTCACTATACAGCTCTGTGTACTATATATCACTCAATAAAAGTCCACTGTACTGTATGTTGGGCCTTATTCATTGCGAATCGCAACTGTGATTATGCACGCAGACGCTCGATTGTTGTGTACTGAGCACGTGTAAGCATCGCAGAGCGCATGTGCGAAAGCTCCACTGCGATCACACTGTGATGCACAATAAGGAAAATCACTGGGAAAATGGTGGCTGCGCCATTTTACCCGGTGACCTGCGCATGCGCAGTAGGCTCTGGGCACAGACTAGCTTCAGTCTGCTGATGGCCGCCGGGGAGAGAGGAGGGGGCCCCGTACAGGGGATGCACACGGGCCCCCTCCTCTCTTAATACGCCCCTGGGTCACTAGATTGTTCTTTGTATTATATATTGGTTACTACAATGCTGCCTGTATTGTACAGCTGTTATATAATTGCTCTCTGTATTTTATTTTGGTCATTAAGATGATATATATTGCGTATTGTAATCTCTGTTACTCAGGTGCTCTCTGTGTAGTAAAGAGTTAATAGAACAATCTCTGTTATATATAATGATTACTAGGGGTGAGCGGGTTCGGATTTCTGAAATCCGAACCCCCCCGAGCCCCCCCGATCCGAGTCCGATCCGAGTCAGGCTCGACTTTTCCCGCCTGACTCGGATTCTGAAATCGAGGCAAAACGTCATCTTCCCGCCTTCCGAGTCTCGCGGGTTTTGGATCCTATATAAGGTACCCGCGTCTGCGCCATTTTCTCACTCGGCTGTGGACAGTGAAGAGGGAGGGTGGGAGTTAGGGCTGGCTGGGCTGTGTAGTGTAGTGTAGTGTAGTGTAGTGTAGTGCTGCTGTTGTCCACTACTTCAAAGTCCATAGGGGCTGGCTGTGTTGTGCTGTGCTGCTGTTGTTAATAGGGGCTGTGTCCACTACTTCAAAGTCCATAGGGGCTGGCTGGACTGTGTTGTGCAGTCAGTTCTCCATAGGGGCTGTGTCCACTCCAAAGTCCTGTGCAGTGTCCCAGTCCTAAAGAGGTGCTGTAGTGTTGTCCAGGGGGTGCTCTGTCCATCAGGGGTGCTCCCCCCAAGTGCTAAAAAAATAATATATTTTCTGTGTTTGTGAATTGTGTGCGCAGTAGCCGCACGTGCATCAACAAAGTAGTGCCAAGCGTGCGCCTGTGTCATAAGTAAAGGGCCGGCTGGCTTGACCGTTAAGGGTGCTGTAACCCCCGAAAGTACACTCCAGTCCAAACCAAAAAAAAAATTATTTTCTGTGTTTGTGAATTGTGTGCGCAGTAGCCGCATGTGCATCAACAAAGTAGTGCCAAGCGTGCGCCTGTGTCATAAGTAAAGGGCCGGCTGGCTTGACCGTTAAAGAGTGCTGTAACCCCCAAAGTACACTCCAGTCCAAACCAAAAAAAAAATTATTTTCTGTGTTTGTGAATTGTGTGCGCAGTAGCCGCACGTGCATCAACAAAGTAGTGCCAAGCGTGCACCTGTGTCATAAGTAAAGGGCTGGCTGGCTTGACCGTTAAGGGTGCTGTAACCCCCGAAAGTACACTCCAGTCCAAACCAAAAAAAAAATTATTTTCTGTGTTTGTGAATTGTGTGCGCAGTAGCCGCACGTGCATCAACAAAGTAGTGCCAAGCGTGCGCCTGTGTCATAAGTAAAAGGCCGGCTGGCTTGACCGTTAAAGGGTGCTGTAACCCCCGAAAGTACACTCCAGTCCAAACCAAAAAAAAAATTATTTTCTGTGTTTGTGAATTGTGTGCGCAGTAGCCGCACGTGCATCAACAAAGTAGTGCCAAGCGTGCGCCTGTGTCATAAGTAAAGGGCCGGCTGGCTTGACCGTTAAAGGGTGCTGTAACCCCCGAAAGTACAGTCCAGTCCAAACCAAAAAAAAAATTATTTTCTGTGTTTGTGAATTGTGTGCGCAGTAGCCGCACGTGCATCAACAAAGTAGTGCCAAGCGTGCGCCTGTGTCATAAGTAAAGGGCCGGCTGGCTTGACCGTTAAAGGGTTCTGTAACCCCCAAAGTACACTCCAAACCAAAAAAAAAATTATTTTCTGTGTTTGTGACTTGTGTGCACTGTGGCTGCACGTGCATCAACAAAGGAGCAGCGCCAAGCTTGCGCCTGTGTCCCATAAGTAAAGAGCCGGCTGGCTCATTTCTTAAAGGGTGGTGTAACCCACAAAGTGCACTACTCTCCAGCAAAAATAAAAAAATATTTTCTGTGTTTGTGTGCGCTTAACCGCACGTATATATAACAATATAACATAAATGGAGGACCAAACTTTCTCCGATAAAAATAAAATAGGGAAAGATCAAGAACCACTACCTCCTAGTGCTGTTGCTGCTGCTGGGAGTTGTTCATCATCCCAGAGAGGAAGTAGGAACATCACTACTTTTACTAAACAATTGACCCTCCAACAGTCCCTAGCGATGAGGATGAAGTACGACAGCAGTCATCCTGAAGCAAAACGTATAACTGAGGCCTTGACTGCTATGTTGGTGTTAGACTTGCGTCCGGTATCCGACATTAGTGCAGTGGGATTTAGACAATTGATGGAGGTAGTGTGTCCTCGGTTCCAAATCCCATCTAGATTCCACCTGCATCCTCAAAGCAGCAGCGACAAGCGTGCATCTGTCTGTTAAAGGGTGGTGACACCCTCAAAGTGTGCTACACAAACAATAAAAATATTCTTCTTTTTTCTGTCTTTGTGAATTGTGTGGGCTATAGCCGCACCTGCATCCTTAAAGCAGCAGCGATAAGCGTGCGTCTGTCTGTTAAAGGGTGGTGACACCCTCAAAGTGTGCTACACAAACAATTAAAATATTGTTCTTTTTTTTTCGGTCTTTGTGAAATGTGTGGGCTGTAGCCGCACCTGCATCCTTAAAGCAGCAGCGACAAGCGTGCGTCTGTCTGTTAAAGGGTGGTGACACCCTCAAAGTGTGCTACACAAACAATAAAAATATTCTTCTTCTTTTTTCTGTCTTTGTGAATTGTGTGGGCTGTAGCCGCACTTGCATCCTCAAAGCAGCAGCGACAAGCGTGCGTCTGTCTGTTAAAGGGTGGTGTAACCCTCAAAGTGTGCTCCACAAACAATAAAAATATTCTTTTTTTTATTCTGTCTTTGTGAATTGTGTGGGCTGTAGCCGCACTTGCATCCTCAAAGCAGCAGCGACAAGCGTGCGTCTGTCTGTTAAAGGGTGGTGTAACCCTCAAAGTGTGCTCCACAAACAATAAAAATATTCTTCTTCTTTTTTCTGTCTTTGTGAATTGTGTGGGCTGTAGCCGCACTTGCATCCTCAAAGCAGCAGCGACAAGCGTGCGTCTGTCTGTTAAAGGGTGGTGACACCCTCAAAGTGTGCTACACAAACAATAAAAATATTCTTCTTCTTTTTTCTGTCTTTGTGAATTGTGTGGGCTGTAGCCGCACTTGCATCCTCAAAGCAGCAGCGACAAGCGTGCGTCTGTCTGTTAAAGGGTGGTGTAACCCTCAAAGTGTGCTCCACAAACAATAAAAATATTCTTTTTTTTATTCTGTCTTTGTGAATTGTGTGGGCTGTAGCCGCACTTGAATCCTCAAAGCAGCAGCGACAAGCGTGCGTCTGTCTGTTAAAGGATTACATCGGTGACAGCATCCAAGTAGGCATGTCAGACAGTCCGTACCTGTACTGGCAGGAAAAAGAAGCAATTTGGAGGTCCCTGTACAAACTGGCTCTATTTTACCTGAGTTGCCCCCCCTCCAGTGTGTACTCCGAAAGAGTGTTTAGTGCAGCCGGGAACCTTGTCAGCGAAAGGCGTAGGAGGTTGCTTCCACAAAATGTGGAGAAGATGATGTTCATAAAATGAATTATCAACTCTTCCAGGGAGACCAGCCTCCAGAACGTACAGAGGGACCTGTGGTTCCAGCAGGGACGAATTAATACTCTGTGAGGATGAGGATGTACACACTGAAGAGGGTGAGGAATCGGTGGATGAGGAGGATGAGGATAACATCTTGCCTCCGTAGAGCCAGTTTGTGCAGGGACAGATAAATTGCCAGCTTGTTTTGTGGGGGCCCAAACGAACCAATCATTTCAGCCACAGTTGTGTGGCAGACCCTGGCGCTGAAATGATTGGTTTGTTAAAGTGTGCATGTCCTGTTTATACAACATAAGGGTGGGTGGGAGGGCCCAAGGACAATTCCATCTTGCACCTCTTTTTTTTCTTTGCATTATGTACAGTTTGGGGCCTAGTTTTTCAAACTGCCATCCTGTCTGCCACTGCAGTTTCACGCCTAGATGGGTCACGTGTTTGTGCCGCCCACTCGTGTCGCTTAGCATAGTCATCCAGCTACCTCGGTGCAACCTTTTGGACATAAAAACACTATTGTGAGGTGTGAGGTATTCAGAATAGACTGGAAATGAGTGGAAATTAAGGTTATTGAGGTTAATAATAGCATAGGAGCAGAAAAACCTACAAATTCTGTGATTTTAGCTGTTTTTATGCTTTTTTTCAAAAAAATGCAGATCCAAAACACAAAACCCAGAACCCAAAACACGGAAGGGTGGTTTTGGCAAAACCAATCCAGATCCAAAACACGAAGAAAGATCCAGATCCAAAACCAAAACACAAAACACGAAAAGTGGCCGGTGCACACCCCTAATGATTACTAGAATACTCTGTTTATTCAGGCCTGGCACAAGCTCTGAGGGCATCCTACTCACCTGTCTTACTTGGAAGTGGTGCCCTCACACCTGTGCGTCTTAATTTGCAGGTGGGAGGTGGGGCAACATCTTTGGCTATTGTTGATACGCCTGAGTCTGGTAGCCACGCCCCCAGTTACCACCCAGAACCCCCCATCGAAATTGCATGGATCTTCATGCAATATGATCTGTGTCTCAGGACCTGATTCCTATCCGGACGCAAATGCCAATATTTATGCAGATTGAGTGATTTTAGCCACTGTGCATGCGTGTAGGCAGCACTGTGCATGCGCAGTGATTGCATTGAGATAACGCTTACAGGAAGGATTCACTCGCAACGTGAGTGACAAGTAGTCAGTGTTTGGTGGAGGTAACAGGGGGTGGCTAGAGAAACACAGGTGCGCCGGGTGCATTTAAACATCTTTTTCTGGGTGTCCATAAATTAGCCACTGGGTCCTTTCTCGCAGCAGGAGAGCGCTCTGCGTGTTCGGAGAACCGCTGTGTTGCGACAGCTTAGACTTACTGATGGTCATATTATCTGCGTTCAAGGTTTTGTGCGTGAGCGGCAGATGTGAGATGCTGTCAGTGGGCATCTCTATGCACTGGACGGCGGGTGAGTCATTAGCATATTTTTGCAATTTCAATGCATGAGACTTCGCAGCTGCAATGGCATAGGCGAACGGTTCGGAATCAGGCCCCAGTGCGGTAACTATTGGGATGCACATGCGGTGCAGTTTGGATGCATGCACAGTGCGGCTGGGATACATGCTCAGAGGGAAACCATCAGCCACTTGCGCCCGGAGGCTTTGTTGCGTCCACCTCTGAATTACATCGTATGTCACTCATTCATTGTTTTAGGTGCGCTCTAACCAAAGACACTCTAGTCAACCACATAAGTTCACCTACTATTAGAACCATCCAAGAATGTATTATATATGAGTCAACAAAATGCTCTGTATTAAGCGTTATTCATCTGAATGATCTCCTATGATATATAGGTGATTAGAATGATCCCTGAATTATGCAAAGTTAACTTGAATGATGTGCTTTGTGTTTCATAGTGGTTACAATAATGCTTGTTGTATTGTAAAATGAGCTCTATAATCATCTCTGCATTACACTGGCCTGATAGAACTGCACTGTATTTGATTATAGCTATTATAAATACTGACATTTTGATATATGTCATTGGCTTGTAAAATCAGGTCCAAGTTATACAGTACAAATCATTTAAATTTATCTTTACTTATACAGATTTATTATTTTATATATATATATATATATATATATATATATATATATATCTAAAAATGGAGCAAATGAAGGGGGCGCCAATAGTGCATTAAAAGATAAACACAGTTTATTAAACATACAAAGACTGACTGCAAAGTGCAATCGTACCAGATAAAGCGGTTCAACTACCGCAAGTGTGACAGCATGGATCAAGGTTGCTCCGGCTAACAGCACATCCAACTCCTTGCAAATCCTTGCTTCCACGTCAAGCCACGCCCATACGCATTTCGTCACCAGGACTTCTCAAAAGTACATTTATAAAAACAGCTAAATTCATGTAAAATGGGCCTGTTTTTGTTCCTGTAGTATTATTGACATCAATAACATTCATATTCAGTCAGCATTGACCACCTCACAGCACCTGAAATCATGATGGAAGGACTTAATGCAATACAAGATACACAAGATCTAGTTTTTAGATCTGAAGACCTGATTCAGACCCGCTCGCTAGGATGCGTTCGCTCGTAGCTGGCCGATTTTCGCATTATGCGCATACGTACGCATCACAGTGCGCGTGCGCAAACCATTGCGAGAGATTGGGTAATATACGCTCGCTGCGCATAGACAGCCCAGCAGAATGAGTGACAGGAGAAGCCGTTTGTGGGTGGTGACAGGGGCTGGCCATTAACAATTGGGGAGTGTAGATGTGAATGCAGGCGTGCCTGAGGGTCTTAACGCCATTTCAGAGGCGTGCATAATTAACAGGCAGCATCATAGTACACGTCACCAGGTTGTATTTCACACTGAAGTGATCGTAGTGGTTGTGGTAGGGTACAGTCAACCTCAAGTGCTGCATTCGCTTCCGATGGTACCCGATGTATGGATGGTTGCATACACTTCCTGGAGATGATGTGCGCAAGTGGGCATCTTAAGACAGGCTGGTGGGCGTCTGCATACACAAAGCGATCGCACGCCAGGACATAGTGGGCGTGCTTATGCCTTACCGTGCGGTTGCCTGCCTTGCTGGGTGTGTGCCGGATTTACTTACACTGAGTGCGAGTGTACACATCTAGTGAGCAGGTCTGAATCGAGCCCTGAGTTCCGAACTTGGTGAGAAAACTCAATACAGGGCTCAGTTCTACTCGGAACCCCAAAGTGATTTGAGCCGGGATTCAGTACGACTTGGAACCCCAAAGTTCAGGTGTGTTCATTTTTCAGCAAAACCGACAACTCATCTGTAATATATATTCATTGCTTTATTTACCTTAATGATTTTTATTCCACTTGGCAAGAAGAACTACGCCCACTACTTTGCATAAGTACACACACCTAAAGTTGTTCAATACAAATATTATTCTATTAGCTTTAAAAAATGAGGAGGACTATTGGTTTCAATTCAATCAATCAATTCAATTTCAATTTATTGTCACTACAAAACATAAAAAATTTAATTTAAGTGAAATTACATTGTGATCTTTAAAAGTGCTCCAAGTATGATTATAAAGAATAAGCTAAAACAGGGTATTATAAATTCAGGCTAACTATCACCGTAGGAAAGAAACTAAGTTAAAACTTACTGGTATGGCATTTAATACACCTATAACATATATATTATAGAGCAATAGAGAAAATAGGGATTGACATGGATGGCCAGTATCAGCAACAGCTCCTCCTAGCAAAAATGTCCTCCAACTGTGGCAAAATTTGACCAATGTTTCTCTCAAACACTTTAACCACCCTGGCCAAAGATTCATGATCAGAATGCATGCAGTTCCCATACCACACCATAACCATACCACACTATCCAGTAAACACATTGTGCCGAAATTAAAATAATCTATGACTGGACAGGTTCATGTGCCTAGAGAGAAGATTGGTCCAAGTGCACACTGGTGCTAGTTTGATATTATACAGTGGGTTGGGTACGGGATGCCAGCGCTCCGGATCCCGGCGGTCAGAATCCATATGGCGGCATCCCAACAAGGTTAGAATGCCGATGCCTGCAGGTAAGTCAGTCTAACCTAACCCCTAACTCTACCCCTAACCCTCCCTCCCCTTTGCCTAAGCTTAACCTCCCCCCTAGTGCCTAAACTTAACCCTCCCTCACTGCAGCCTAAATATACCCCCCTCCCCGCAGCCTATCCCTAACCCTCCCCCTAGTGTTTGACCCCTTACCCTAACTCTAACTCTCCCCCTAACCCCAGTACTTACCTACGGATGCCAGCGCCGGTATTCTAACAAGTGTCAGGATTCTGGCGTCAGCATTCTGACCGCCGGAATCCTTGCGGTCGGCATTCTGACCGCATGGACTTTATATGTTTCACATACATGCTAGCATTGACCTGTTACCAACGAATCAGCATGTGCCCCAGGAAATGACAATCTGTAGGAAAAAAACGATTAAGCGTTGCCAAGAGCACCAATTTTTTTAAATTATTAGGAGTACTTGAATAAAACCCCCATATGACTCTAAATGGCATGCATAGACATAAACAGTGGCAGCACAAATATTGGGGCTATTCAATTACCCACAGTTAGCTCAATGCAGGCTTACGGATTCGGTATGAAATACCACTGGCCGACAGATGCAGAGATCCCGCAGCGGAAGCCCGACAGCGCTGGAAATCCCGATCGTCCTAAGGTAAGTATCTACTAACCTAACCCTAACCCTCCTTAGGAGTGCCTAACCCTAACCTCCCCCGCAAGTGCCTAACCCTAATCCCCCTCTAAGTGCCTAACCCCCCCTTCCCCGCTGCCTAAACCTAAGTTCCCCGGGGGGTGCCTAACCCTGGGTCCCCCCGGGGGTGCCCTAAACCTAACCCTCCCCCCCCGCGGATGTCCGCTCGCGGCGCCCAGCATCCCTTCGATTGGGATGCCGGGCACCTGTCTCCCGGCATCAGGGAAATGTCAGGCGTCTACATCTAGACACCCGGGATTTCATCCCTCGCCGGGATATGACAGTCAGGAAGCCGGTTGCCGGTATTAAGGCAGCCGGCTTCCTGATTGTATACCCGTTTTACTGCATCCACATAATTAAAGAGCAATATTGTAAAATAGAGGAATAATATGACAAGCATATTTTAAAATTAAATTATGCATTTTCTTAATTTAGTACTTTATAAATGTTACTGTATTTTGAGAATACTATTCTATGAATGTTGAATTAACTTTATATGTACATTATATTCTGTTTTGTTTTTTTATAGATGATTGTATACAATGTCTAACATACCTATTACATTTTTTAGCTTAAATTTATGAACATACATTTATTTTTTTTCCCATCAACTCACTGATCCATCAAGTCTACTTGATCATAGACACTGTTAACTGAGGCAGATTGATTTCTATTAACAAGGGCAGATGCAAAATAATGTTGAGTATCTCTTCCATTTTCATGTCATTTGTGCCTAATGTCTTGAAATCATTCCCCAAAGGACTGTTCTGTTCTTTTATAATTTGCCTAAAAGCTTTCCTCCTTCGTTATAGTGGTATGCGTTACTTACAGCGATCTTCCCTCTAACCCAGCTTTCTGCACACAAGAATGAGTCAGTAATTCTGTTGCTCAGAAATCCCATTTCTGTGATTTTTAGCACTTTATCTTGCTGTTACACTGTTGCTTTTTATGTGCTGTGAACTATAACAAGTGAATCATGTGTACTATAGTAGCGTTTTCCAGTGTTCGGACATTGTGTTAGTGGTTTTCAAAGAATATATCATAAAAAATACAAACCATTGAATGTTTCAGTGAAAATAAATCTAAAATAATAAATATGTTGCAATGTACACTACAAGCATTTTTTTTTACTAGTGCAATTTAGATGATGAATTATCTACTTTCGCAGATTATTCTGTACATTCTAGCAACATAAATGTTTCACTTTTAGAAGTTGCATAAATAAAGTAATTCTAATGCATTTAGGCAGAGCTGATATGGCGCCCTGATACAGATGTGGACGCAATGCTGATATTTACGAAGATTGATCAATTGTTAGCCATTGCACGGGTATATAAGCTGCACTGTGCATGTGCAGAGATTGAATTGCAGTTACTCTCGCACAGAAGATTAATGCACAAAGTGAGGATAGGTAGTCAGCGTTTGGGGGAGATAACAGGGGTGGTTAGAAAAATGCGGGAGTGTCAGATCATTTACACTCTGTTTTCTGGGTATGTATAAATTAGCCACTACGCCCTTGCTCATAGCAGGAGAGTCCTCTGCGTGTCTGGAGACCCATTATGTCTGTGACAGCTTAGACTTACTCAGAAGGCTGATGGATGTCTGATGCTTTCAGTGGTCGTCTCTAAGAACTGGAATGTGAGTTAGTCATTAGCATATTTTATCAATTGCGAATCCAGCATGCCCAACAAGTGTCTGATGCAACTAAGCAGATGACTTACAAATATTTTACACCCACATTGCCTAATAATAAATTGGCTTAGAACTAGAGATGTGCACGGATCCCTTAGTTTTAGTTTTGGCAAAATTACCCTCAATTTTGATGGTTTTAGTTTTGGCAAAACCACACTATGTTATACCTATGTTTTATCCCGACACTGGGATTCTGCTGTCGGGATTGAGACCAGCGACTACATCCCATTCTTGCCACCTGGTCAAATTTATATAGGATTGAAGTTTCATTGTGACCCAGCCTACAGTTTTTGCTTACCCGACTATTAAGACTTTTCCTTTAAATCAAGTTCCTGCCTCAAGTTATTGCCCACCAGAACTTTTGCAGTCTGGAACACATTATGACACACATATGAAAATTCAAGACTAATTATAACATCAACAACATTAGAATGGAACTCTGACATATACTGTACATCTGGTCATATTCAGTTATACTGTAATCCGTGTATAATCACACAACATATACCACAGAGCGCTATCCTTCTATTTTAATTGATTTCACTGGAGAATCTAATGCCTGAATTTTAATTCTTAGTGGTGGCTTTAGAATCCACTGTGACTAAGCTATCAACGAAGATCGTGAGAGCTAAACTGATGCAAATCCAGCAACGCATACCGGTTGAGACCAATCCTGAGAGTTCTGCATTACTCACAAGGAACATTAAACATAAAAGCCTAAGTACAAGTGTTTCGTATGTCACAAGGTGGGACTTAAACAATCTGAATGCAGACAGAGAGATGCAAGTGGTGTACAGCAAAAAAAGTGTGATAAAAGTAACAAGTCAGCTTTAAATTTCAGGCATTTGCAGGAAGGATTGCTGGTACATCCACTCAGGAGCCACGAGGCATTTCATTTGCAGTCATGGATGTTTTACATCACTGGGCATGTGTGATCCTGTAACAACAAAAATCAAGCAACCCTCTAACTGCGCACAGCTAATAGACAATGTATATTCTAAAAAATATATATAAATATGGTTATAATGATTCAACCTATAAAGACATATAAATCATAGTCACTTCATTCCAATTGACTCCAAACAATAGCATAGATAGATACGGAACTCCCGTTCTGTCAGTTGAAGAGTGTCCCAATCCTCAGAGTAATGGAATAAATCACTGGTGATCCTCAGGAAAGTGAAACAAGAAAAAAGAAAAAGACCAAAACAATAGTGTAGTACTTCTTAAAATAGGTGCAGGGATTTAACAGTTCTCTACTTCAGATATCCAGTATATCAGCCACATACCATACTCACGTTAACAACGGAGTATAAACCACATAAAAAGGTTTCTTTATCATCTATGTCAAACAGTCAGTACACAAGAATAACAGGTAGAAAAGTGGGCGTACCCCAACTCACAGTGAGGTGTGTTGTGATGGTCAAAATAAAGGTTTCTTTTATATCATCGCTTTAGATGTTCTCAATCCATGGACTGTATTATTCACCTCGTTTGCATGAAGCATATGAAATATAGGTGTTAGGAGCAGAGTAGGTTTCCAAACAGATTTATTATTAAAATCAAAATGACAAATGCCATACACACAGGAGTAGATGGAACAAATAAACAGTCACCTGAAACGTGAACAGATCCGGACTGCCCCGCTAACAGAGAATGTAACTCCAAGTGTACATAGGCTTTTTGCCATATTTACCAACGCGTTTCGACCTCAGTCTTTATCAAGGTGTGAATGTATGTGCTAGAGAGTCAACTTAAATTCCCTAGTTGATCCCTCCTCCTTTATTGGGGGTGGAGAAAATCCCAAATACTAAAAATTGGAAATACAGGTCTTCCATGGTTCACAGATATATCCTATTACATGGGTTTATATGTGTATTAATAACATCCTTAAGTCAAAATAAATATGACCATCACAACACACCTCACTGTGAGTTGGGGTACGCCCACTTTTCTACCTGTTATTCTTGTGTTCTGACTGTTTGACATAGAAGATAAAAAAACCTTTTTATGTGGTTAACGTGACTATGGTATGTGGATTGTTTGGAGTCAATTGGAATGAAGTGACTATGATTTATACCTCTTTTTAGGTTGAATCATTATAACCATATTTATATATATTTTTTAGAATATACATTGTCTATTAGCTGTGCGCAGTTAGAGGGTTGCTTGATTTTTGTTTTTAAAGCTTATTTTGAGAGGTGGATGACCTCTTTTTAGCACTCCTTGACAGCTGCCGCTAGTCTGCGCAGTTCATTTCTCCTCAATCCCATTAGTTTAGTGATCCTGTAACAGTTAGTTGGATTGGAGACAAAGAGTCTGATTCAGAGATGTACTATATTCACACAGAATAAGCGATTATTCGCCATTGCACACGTGTGTAAGCTGCACTGCGCATGTGCAGCTATTGCATTGTGATTACACCTGTACTGAGGAGCCACTCACAAAGTGAGTGACAGGTAGTCAGCGTTTGGGGTGATAATAGGAGGGAGGTTTGAAGAAAGGAAGCGTGCCTGACAATTTAAATGCCGTTTCATGAGTGTGCATACATTAGCCATTGCGATCTCCTACACTGCATGAGAGCTCTCTGCATGTCAGGAAAGCTGCAATGTTTGCGGCTGGTCAGACTTGCTGCATATGCTGCATGGCTGCTCGATCTGCATCCGATGTTTACACTGTAGCACTAATATTTACCATGTTGCACGTCCTCGGACAGATATTAGAAGGCATCAGTGGAAGTCACTATGCTCGGCTAAGCTTTGGAAGAACAAGCAAGATGTTCCCCAAATCCTCAATCAGCATTCCTACCTCCATTCTCTGGCTATCAGTCTGTAATAGACAGGAATCCCTAAGTCTTTTATACCAAAAGACTACAAAAAAAAAACCAAGAACAAAAAATAAATAAACAGCCCAACACATTTTTTCAAATATACTTTAATGGCATAAAAGACTTCCCTAAACCCTCATTTATAGCTTTATAAAAATGCCCCTGGATATTTAGGTAGATGTCATATAAACATACTACTAAAAGAGAAGATGAAAATTTACTGTAACATCATAATTTAGGAAGTAAAATAACAATAAAAAGTTCAAGTGGTATATCAAAGGGTGTAGCCATTCCAGGAAAAAACAAAGAAAATAGATTCTAATTATACAGAAAAGCACAATCCATGCTGTGCGAGTATTTTCTCTTCATTGGGAAATACAAAATTAGGATGATCGTATGCTTCACATATCATCACTGACTGTGTCATTAAGGATTTAATAGATGTTTCAGAAAAAATGCACTTTACTATACAGTATTGACAAGTATAAGTACTGTATGCTTAAATTACAAGTAATTATTTGTACTACACAATTTGCTATGACACATACCATTACAAAATATTTAAACTTAAAAAATAAAATGTAGATTTACAATTGAGAAAGGAGATAAGAGATAGTGAACTATTTCCACATTTAATACATTTACACTGTACCACTTAAAGGGCAACAAAGCCAAAATTGTATAAATATATATATATATATATATATATATACAGTCAGGTGCATAAATATTGGGACATTGACAGAATTTTCATATTTTGGCCTCTATTCACCACCACAATGGCTTTGAAATGAAACAAACAAGATGTGCTTTAACTGCAGACTTTCAGATTTAATTTGAGGGTAATTACATCCAAATCAGGTGAACGGTGTAGGAATTACAACGGTTTCTATATGTGCCTCCCACTTTTTAAGGGGCCAAAAGTAACGGGACTATCAACTCAAAAGCTATTTCATGGACAGGTGTGGGCTATTCCCTCGTTATTTCATTATCAATTAAGCAGGTAAAAGGTCTGGAGTTGATTCTAGGTGTGACATTTGCATTTGGAATCAGTTGCTGTCGACTCTCAATATGAGATCCAGAGCTGTCACTATCAGTGAAGCAAGCCATCATTAGGCTGAAAAATCAAAACAAACCCATCAGAGAGATAGGAAAAACATTAGGTGTGGCCAAATCAACTGTTTGGAACATTCTTAAAAAGAAAGAATGCATCGGAGAGCTCAGCAACACCAAAAGACCCGGAAGACCACGGCAAACAACTGTGGTGGATGACAGAATAATTATTTCCCTGGTGAAGAAAAACCCCTTCACAACAGTTGGCCAAATCAAGAACACTCTCCAGGAGGTAGGTGTATATGTGTCAAAGTCAACAATCAAGAGAAGACTTCACAAGAGTGAATATAGAGGGTTCACCACAAGATGTAAACCATTGGTGAGCCAAAAAAAACAGGAAGACCAGATTAGAGTTTGCCAAACAACATCTAAAAAACCATTACAGTTCTTGACCAACATCCTATGGACAGATGAGACAAAGATCAACTTGTACCAGAGTGATGGGAAGAGAAGAGTATGGAGAAGGAAAGGAACTGCTTATGATCCAAAACACACCACCTCATCAGTGAAGCATGGTGGTGGTAGTGTCATGGCGTGGGCATGTATGGCTGCCAATGGGACTGGTTCCCTTGTATTTATTGATGATGTGACTGCTGACAAAAGCAGCAGAATGAATTCTGAAGTGTTTCGGGCAATATTATATGCTCATATTCAGTCAAATGCTTCAGAACTCATTGGACGGCGCTGCACAGTGCAGATGGACAATGACCCGAAGCATACTGCAAAAGCAACCAAAGAGTTTATTAAGGCTAAAGAGTGGAATGTTATGCAATGGCCAAGTCAATCCCCTGACCTGAATCTGATTCAGCATGCATTTCACTTGATGAAGACAAAACTGAAGGGAAAATGTCCCAAGAACAAGCAGGAACTGAAGACATTTGCAGTAGAGGCCTGGCAGAGTATCACCACAGATGAAACCCAGCATCTGGTGATGTCCATGCATTCCAGACTTCAGACTGTAATTGCCTGCAAAGGATTTGCAACAAAGTATTAAAAAGTGAAAGTTAGATTTAGGATTGTTTAGTTTGTCCCATTACTTTTGGCCCCTTAAAAAGTGGGAGGCACATATAGAAACCGTTGTTATTCCTACACCGTTCACCTCATTTGGATGCAATTACCCTCAAATTAAATCTGAAAATCTGCAGTTAAAGCACATCTTGTTTGTTTCATTTCAAAGCCATTGTAGTGGTGAATAGAGGCCAAAATATGAAAATTCTGTCAATGTCCCAAAATTTATGCACCTGACTGTATATATATATATATATATATATATATATATACAGTATATATATATATATCTATATATATATAACACGATATATAAAGATTTATATATATATATATATATATTTTTTTTTATATATATATATATAAATATATATATACACTGGTTGAGTCTCCCATATCCAAAATGCTTGGGACCCGGTGTTTTTTGGATGTCGGAATATTACGTATTTTGGAATGTTTGCATACCATAAAGAGATATCTTGGGAATGGGACACAAATCTAAACAAAGGATGACACAGCCTGAAGGTAACTTTATACGATATTTTCAATCATTTTATGATTTAAACAAAGTTTTGAATCTATATTTTCTTCTAAAAGTTCATAAAAACATCTGAAATCACATAATTTGGGCCTGTTTTTGTTTCCACAGTGTTATTAACCTCAATAACATTTATTTCCAGTCAGTTTTGACCATCTCACAGCTCACAATATTGATTTCATCCAGTTTAGGCCAAAAGGCCAAATGTATCATAAACTATGATACCAAAAAATTCTGCACTGGAGAGTATAATTATGATCAACACATTATTTAATTAGTGCAAACACATGTTAACCTGTATACATATATGAAAAGGAATAAAAGTAATTAAATGAATAAAAAATGAAGATGCAATTTGTGGTTCCCAAACTGTGCGCTGCGGCACCCTGGGGTGCCTCGGGACACTTGCAGGGGTGCCTCAGGTTGGTGGACCAGCACCAAATCAAATTATTTATGGTCAATGCAATGTAAATATATGGACATACAGAAGCACAAACCTGTCACCCACTGCATAAATGAACCTAAGGATGGTAAGCACAATTTACTTCACTTTACTATTTACTAAATTTTTTTCTGAATTTCTCTATAACAAACTTATGGCTTAGGGGTGCCGTGAAAACAATTCTGATGCAGTAGGGCGCCGCAATTCAAAAAAGTTTGGGAACCACTGGGCTAGTGCAAATTTTCATATGACAATTGCAGTTGCTGAAATCAAACACTATGTGTGTAAATACTCAGGCTAAATTGTCATAACAAGTAGCTACATAGATACTAAATGTATCAAAAAGCACATAAAAATTATCTGATTCAAAAGTTTAAAAAATTCTAAGAAAAGTTCAAAGAAAGTTCTAAAGCCAGTATATGTATATTTCTCGATCTCACTCATGGCTTGTAGTGCTTCTTGAGTGCACATATAGTAAACATTGGTCAATTTAAAAACACCATAATATTACCTCCAGTGTATGAGCTGATTGATGCAAGTCCCCCAGTTCGCAGGAACCGAGAGTCCCGACAGCGTATTCAGGGTCTCAATCAGATTAAGGGGTGTCCCCCTCATGGGTCACTAGTACCTGTTTTTTGTCTGGCTTGGTGGAGAGATGTGCTGGAACTCTATTGGTGGTAGTGGAACTTGTTCACAAGGCCGCTCCTGGGTCGCGCTTCTCACTCTAATTGTCACAGTTTGCCATCAGCTAAAATCTTCAGTTAGGAGGTAAGAAGGTCGCGGTGTTTCAGAGAGTGATAACAGGAACAACAACATGTTTTGGTCACTCCTGTGATATTTTTCAAGTTAAAAAGTTTAATAAACTATACCCATAAAGAAACTAAGAATGTTTTCATTAATTGAGACTAGATCAGAGGCCCGAGAAAGATGGAGTACAACCAACTGACACTGCTCGGAGTCACAGTGCTGCTTATTCAAAGTTGTTGAACACAGTGGACGCACTGCAGCACCAGTGTTTGACAGAGGACAGGAAGTGGATGGACACAGCACAGCTGGATGGACACAACAGCACCACTGGATGGACACAGCCTCTAGATGGACACAGGCTCTGAATGGAACAGTATAGCCCCTGGAATTGAACAGTACAGCCCCTGGATGGTTGGAGCAAAGCCCTGGATGGACACAGCCTAGCACCTAGACGGACGGAGCACAGCCTGGATGGACACAGCCTAGCCCCTGGATAGACACATCCTTCCTGGAAAGACACAACACAGCCCCCCTGGATGGACACAGCCCCCCTGGATGGAACTGTACATTGCCTGGTAGTTTAGCTCCTGGTTGGACACACACAGCCCCCCTGGAGGAACACAGCCCAACTGGATGGAACAGTACAGTCCCTGGATGGAGCACAGCCGTGGATGTACACAGCCTAGCCCTTGGATGGGCACAACACATCCTCCTTGGATGGAACAGTACAGCCCCTGGATGGAGCACAGCCATGGATGGACATAGCCTAGCCCCTGGATGGACACAGCCTAGCCCCTGGATAAACACAACGCAGCCCCCCTGGATGGACAGCACAGCCCTTGGATGGACACAGCACAGCCACAGCAGAGTACCGCAGCAGTGAAGCAAATGGTGCCGATTACGGTGGGGAAGGGCTTATATGCAATCCAAAACCCGCAAGAATCCGACGCGGGACTGGTGACGTTTTGCCTCATTTTTGGATCCGAGTCAGACCCAAGCCTGACTCGGATGCGGTTCGAATTCACTATGTTCGGGCGTGTCCGGTTCTCAGAGAACCGGACCCGCTCATCTCTATATATTTACAGTATATAAAGAAATCCTTACCCGGCACTCCTCCACAAATGCAGCCAATGACCCGGGTACACGTCCTCAGATAACAATATATAGAAAATTGCGGATTGCACTATGGGAATAATAGTGCAATAATGTAGCCCATACACACATATCCAAGTTCGGATCTCAAAAATGGATCTTGCGTGTTTTGGATTGCATGTCCCTCCCTTGTGATTTCAGGTGATTTCACACAGGAGAGTGATGTATGGAAAGAGTGTCTGCTGTAGTTCATGATGAATACTACATACAGATTTGCCCCCATTGTTGCTGCAATGGCATTAAACAGCCCTTCTAGTCACACCTAGTACTGTGTGTGTTTACTCATGCAGAGCATCTTATGATATGTACGAAATGCTATGTTACAGTGTCAGCAGGTGTTTTCCATACCACGTTCCGTTGTGACGATTTTAAAGACTCGGCCACACACAGAACAGACACATGCCGCATATCATATTAACCAGCAAAATCTGCTTGTGCATCTTATTCACATCACATTGCGAATAAGATGCACTTGCAGTATAAAAGATGCTGACCGGGTTGCACGAGAGCCAGCAGCTCTCATGCATCCTGTGTAACGCGATTCATAATGCATTAAGGATAGACGAGGAAGGACATATCTGTACGCGTCGCCATTACAGATAGTTGTAGGTAGAAAGGGTGGGAAGCGTGTATAAGTCTGCAGGGACGCAGTTGCTTATACACACACAATCGGTGGATTATTGCGTACTGCGCATGAATATGCATCGCAATGCAGGAACTAGCTACTGTGCTCAGGATTGTGAAAGCAGAGGATATGCAGACCCATGGCAGAGTGATGACAGGAAGTGCCGTTTTGGGGGTGGTGATGGGGGGTGGTCTGCCAAACGCAGACGTGCCAGTGCGTTTCAAAGCTTGCATGGGCGTGTATAAATTAGCCACTGCGAAACCAGACGCCACCTGAGGACTCATAGCATGTGCTGGAGTTACCAATTCCTGAGTAAGGTCTGTGCTTCTCTAACTATCCGATGTTACTCTATGTTACCGATTGTTTCTCTATGTTGTTAAAGTATACGGATGTGAGTAAGGAGAAGTGGGCGTCCTTATGTCAGGCTGTGATCGCAATGTGTATGCAAACATTTACATGTCACCGCTCATATTAGCAATCCAGTTGCATGCGTATAAGCAGAATAGCGATCCATAGTGAATCAGGCTCTTTGTCACTGTGTATGTTTGTTTGTCAGACATCACTTTGCACCTGCAATCCAGTGCAAACAGGCGCTTGTGTACAGTATGTTTGTTAGAAATGAACTTGACGTGAGCTGCACTTACTTACAGTTGTTTATCATAGATGTGCTACATTCTTTTAAACTGCTATGTGTATGTGCCGCTTCTCTGTCGCTTAGTTTGATCAGCCAGCTTGCTACAGACTTTGGCGAATATTGCTGAAAACAATATTGTGAGTTGTGGGTACAGTAGGTCAAAATTTACTGGAAATGAACGTTATTGATGTTAACAATACTTTAGGAACAAAACCAGACCCAAGTGAAATGATTTTAGCTGTTTTTATAAATTTTTAAAGAAATGCAAAACCAAAAGCAAAACAAAAACACTTGAGGGTGGTTTTGCCAAAACCAAATCACGATGAAGATTTAGAACCAAAACCAGAATACGAGGATCTGCGCACATCTCGACTCCAAACATATACGTACCTAACTATGTGTGGGTGTATGTAGAGTTAAGTTATTAAGTTTTATTATGTGATGTTGTCCAAATCCATCCAGTGGAAGGGGCAGAACAGGCGCCCTGGGTCAAAGTCTTTCCCGACACACTTCACCACGAGATCCGACCGGGACCGAAACAACTCCATTAGGCACCCCAGTCTAATTACAAGCCCTCTGTGAAGTTTTCATCCAAATCCATCCAGTGGAGGCTCCACAGGTCAAAGTTCTGCCCAGCATACATCAACGGGAGATCCGACTGGTACCTCACCCCATAAAATGTCTTCTGGGATCCAATGTTACCACTCTGTAAAGTTTTTGTCCAAATTATGTGATGTCATCCAAATCCATCCAATGAAAGGCCCAGAACAGGATCCAAGGGTCAAAGTTCTGCACTTAACAAGCTATATAGTTTGCCTCATACAAAGTGCAGTGTACAGTATGTAATACATCAGACATTCATGCGGCCAGTGATCACAGTAAGCTGTTAGATGCGACAGTTCGGCCAGCCCACCATAGCTGATTATTTTATTCTGGATATGGGCACAATTCAACATTCCAAGTACCCCGCTTTGCAGAGCATTGGAGCCAGACTGGGAGTCTGGGGGAATGGTGGTAGAACCTAGCACCGGCCCTGAACAGTATACACACATTGGTCTCCTTATACACTGTATAGTGCATGCAATACAGTATTAATAAATTAACACTGTAGATGGTCTACACCAGTCTTACCTAAAGTCAGTCCTCATAGACCCCTAACAAAGCATGTTTTCCAATCTTTCCTAATTGGGTGCACATATGTACCGGCTGAGCGCATTTTGAAGGTTCCATCGGTGGTGGTAATTATTTAAGTTGTGATACCAAGGAGATCTGTAAAATATGCACTGTTAGGGGGCCCTGAAGACCAAGTTTGGGAAACAATGGTCTATTGTATACTGTAGGCTGTAGAAGAGAGAGTGTAAAAAATTTACTTTGTATCATGTTGAGGATGGAAAATGCTACTGTGCATACTCCATA
Organism: Taudactylus pleione; assembly: GCA_031769625.1. NCBI lineage: Eukaryota > Metazoa > Chordata > Amphibia > Anura > Myobatrachidae > Taudactylus > Taudactylus pleione. Next base: position 5,923,253 of record JAUIMM010000081.1, on the reverse strand, counting down.
TTGGATCCTCCAGGGATGCTTCAAGAAGATGGCAGCTGTCTGTAGTTTTGCGCATGCACCGCACCATCTTGTCACTGTGTTAGAGTGCCAAAGTGGGTGACGGCTGTCTTCCACTTAGCTCTGGAGAGACCCGCTATTACTGCATTTAAAAAAAACACTACCGCTATTGAGACGCTGGTCCCGCTACAGTGCTACACCGCTTACTGCAGACATTCAGGGGCGTCTTAAGAGCATTGCAGGCTCTGGACAAAGCAATGCACTGGGGCCCCTGCTCACACATTCAAGGGAAAGGGGGCGCTGTAAGCCCCTTAGCCCAGCGCAAATCAAAGGGAGGGGCGCGATCAGTGTAATTGCTCTCCCCCACAGGCAGAGGAGACTGCTGCTGCTGCACCTCGGTGACTCTGGAACATAGCAGAGCAACATTTGTGCAATTTTCTCATTAATGAAAATGTTGGTTTGATATCTTATTACACAGGTTCTTAAACTCGGCTCTCAGGACCCCAGACAGTGCATGTTTTCCAGGTCACCTTACAGAACTGCAAGTGAAATAATTAGCTCCACCTGTGGATCTTTTAAGATGTGTCAGTGAGTAATGACTACAGCTGTGCACCTGCAAGGAGACATGGAAAATGTGAGCTGTGTGCGGTCCTGAGGACTGATGGGGCGATTCAGACCCAGACGCTAAGCTGCGCTCTCTCGCAGCCGTCAGGGGGCGGATATGCAAATGCCGCAATCGCACAGCCTGGCTAAAGGACGCCCTCTATGTCTTAGAGAGTGATGGCAGAGTGAACGTTCCCCGGTGTAATGACGCCCACATTTGTTTCTTAGCACACGTCATCTCCAGGAAGTGTATGATTAATCAGTAACATCGAGAGCCATCGGAGCTGCTTGCAGTCCTTTTGGTAGACCCTATCCCACCGCGATCACTGCAGGCTGAACCACAACCAGGTGACGTGTACAATGACACTTCCATGCTAATTATGGACACCCATTAAACGTCGTTTTGACACCCAGACACGCCTGCATTTAAAGCACCATTCCCCCGTTCACAAGTACCTTCCCCTGTTACCATCCACAGACGGCAAAATCTGTCACTCAAAGTAGCGTCCAGCCTGTGTACTACGACGCACGATTCCCGATCTCAGTGAGTGGCTTGCACATATGCATTTTGCCGCATACGCATGCGCAGACGGTTGACAATTGCCCATAGCGTGCGAATGCGGCTTAACGAGCAGGTCTGAATCAGGCCCTGAGTTTGAGAACCACTGCCTTATTAAACAACAATATAAAGGAACCAAATACTTCAATTATGTGCTATAGAGGTAGACATACAGCAAAAGGATTCCTACAGATATTTTTAACTATTCATTAATTTATTTCCATAGCATATCACATGTCAAATAAAACACTCTATATATATACGAGATATATATATATATATATATATATATATATATATATAAAATGAACAAAGGGGGTGCACTGACCAGTCTTCTAAAATGAGTTTTTATTTCATCTTTTTAAAAAAAATTTACAGCATCATAGTAAAGCTCCGACGTTTCGGTCCTAGCCATGGACCTTTGTCAAGGTACCCCAGCAATTGGATTTTCAGACGTGAGTGTGGACTAATACTGGACTTTTTTATATATATATATATATATATATATTTGTTGATTATATGGTGTGGGACAGATGAGATGTTTATGGAGTTTATGTAATATCTTAACAGTAATGATTATAATTTAGGCTTTACTTGTACCTTTCGGGATATGGAGAGTTTTTGGACCTAGGACCTGATTCAGAGCCGTTCGCTAGATGCGATCGCTCGCATCCAGCATATGCAAATTTTTCAAAGTGACGCCATGGGAAGCGATCGCTCGCCAAGGCATAAGCACACCCACTTTGGCTGTGCGAGCGATCGCTCTGTGTATGCTGACATCCATTAGCCTATTTAGAGACGCACACTAGCGCACGTCATCTCCAGGAAGTGTATTAAACATTGGTACATCGAGCACCATTGGTAGCGATCACAGCACTTGTGATTGCCTTACCCTGCCGCAAGCACTGCGAGGACTTCAGTGTAAAAAACAGACTTGTGACGTGTACTATGACGCTGTCTGTTAATTATGCATGCCTTAAAAACGGCGTTGAAGCACCCAGGCACACCTGCATTCACACCTCCACTCCCCCGTTATTAGTGTCCTGCCCCTATTACCACCCACAAATGGCCTTTCCTGTCACTCATTTCACTTGGCTGTCTTTGCTGGGCGAGCGAGCGGCCTGCGATCGCACAGAGTAGTCGCGCATGCGCAGAACGAAGCATGCCCATCAGGCCGCTTGCGAGCGCACAGCGCTAGCGAGTGCTAAGGACTGTGGTGAAACCCGCAGAGAGATAGATACCTGTACATTTTTTAAAAGGTAGACAGCAATAGTTATTTAGAGCTGTCATTTTAGTAAATGGAAGAAAATGTTAACATTTTCACAGTTGGTGAGATTGCGGCACAATTGTAGCATTATGGAGAAATTTGAAGAACAGTCCCGTATTTATGTGTCCTGGTTTCTAGAAAAAGAGTATCCTTTGCCGTTAATTGAAGCTGCTATAGAAAGAGAAAAGAATTTGGTTAGAAAGGAATTTATCCACTATAGAGAACAAATAGAACCTGTGAGTGAAGACATGGAGAAAATTAAATGTCCCTTTGTCACCTAATTGTAATGACTATAATAAGGAACTTAGGTGGATTATGAATAAATATTGGCACATTATGAAAATGGATCTGATTCTATTCCCTTATTTAACAGAGAAGCCTCAAATGGTGTGTAGGAGAGCTAGGAACCTAAGATTTTTTGTCACCTAGTTTACTGCCATCTGTGGCTGAGACTGCTAATGGGACTTCACTGTCTACTAAGATTAAAGGTTTCTATACTTGTGGGAATTGTAAAGTATGCCCTTATGATTTAAAAGGAACTAAAAAGTTTAAAGATAGGCGAGACCCGAAAAAAGAATATAAGATTAAGGGGTTAATCAATTGCAACACAACTTACATTGTGTATATCAGTGTTTCCCAACCTTGGTCCTCAAGGCACACTAACGGTCCAGGTTTTAGTGATTTCCATGCTTGAGCACAGATGGTTAAATCAAAATAACTGAGGTACTGTTTACGACACCTGTGCTCACGTATGGCTATTCTTAAAACCTGAACTGTTAGTGTGCCTTGAGGACCGTGGTTGGGAACCTCTGGTGTATATGGTAGAATGTGGCTGTGGGAAAAAATATATATTGAAAAAACTAAGAGAGTATTAAAAATCTGAATATTAGAAGGAAGTGGGCACTGTTTGTCTGAGGAGTTGCACTGGAGCCCATTAACATCTTCCAGCTTCAGCATGCACTGCCCTGGACGTTCTACAACTACGTACAGTGCATCAGGGGCAGAACTATGGAAGACAATGGAGGCGCCTGCCGCCGGGCTCCAGTTCTGAAGGGGCACCTTGTCCACAACATATTCATCCCACTTAGGGCTGTAACTATGTACCCGGAGTGTACCGTCACGGCCGACCAATACATGGCACCTCTTCCCGGCACCTGAGAAGCCACCATTCACTAGTGGAGAGCTCCATGTCAGACCATCATCTGCTGCCTTTATCTATCTATAGCCTGTCTGCATGCAAATTGCTACAGTACATTACAATGTCAGCGACTGGGACAGGGGGGCACCAAGTTTTAACTTGCCTCCGGGTGTCTGGGATGAACTTACGCCACTGCAGTGCATGGTATCTACAATGGTTAGTGTCTGTCTGTGGCTCACCTGTTGTAGCTTATTGATTTGCTTTTATATTTTTCCTGCTGTTAAGGACTTATAACATGTCTACATATATTTAACTAGTGTTAATTATCTTTAGAAGTGTGAGGTACAGATACGCCATGCAGTGCAACTTAAATGGCTAGCAGGTCCCATGCTACTCTGCTAGCGTCGGGCATCTTTTTTTGTAGAAAATGCATCTCAGTTGCAATGAGAAGCAACTAGGACGCACCAGCAGACTGTGCTGATTAATCTGATATATGAAACCTGTATATTTGTGTGCACCTGAGTCTGTATATGAAACACAATGGAACTTGGAATGAAAAAAGCTATGGCCGATACATTGTTGTATACATTGTATATATTGTATACAGATTCAGAGACTCAGTCACACACATACAGTATACAAGTTTTGCATATTAAATTAATTGAGCACAGTTATGCATTGTGCATCTGTGGAAATTGGTTAATTGAACCTTAGAAGGCAACTTGGCCCATGTTGTCTTCATATGATATTATATACAGTAATGAGCTAGACTGTGTGTCTAATGCAAATCGAATAGAGAGCTCAATGGAGCCCCCCACCGTTGAACGAAGAGAGACCTGAACAGGGGCGCTGAGAGAGGGGGTGCAGGTACTGATTACCCAGGCCCAGACTTGCTGAAGGGGCCCAGGGTGTGCCCGGTTCCGACGCCACCCCCCTCATTCCTGTCAGCTGAGCAGCCCTTCCTGTCAGCTGTGTGCTGGGCTACAAAGGGAGACCGCTTGCTGCTGCAGAGCAGCAACAGCAGTCTCCTCTGCCTGTGGGGGGGAGCGATCATCCTGATCGTGCTCCTCCCTGGATATGCGGTGGGCTGAGGGGCTCACAGTGCCCCCCTTCCTAGTGTGCAGAGCCACGTGGCGGCGCTGCAACAATGTTTTTTTTCTTAAGGGGTCATGGCCATGCCTCCCGTAATTTGTTCACGCCCCCCTTCACCAGGGCCCGGCAGCCCTGGACCTGAACCAGGAACCCCTCCGCAAACCCTCAGTTGAACAGAAGGTCCTCAACTGCCCATATGTGATATCCATAGAGGTGAGGATACAGATGGTGTGGTATGGATGCTTCATTGAGTCACTTCTGTGGAACAACCTTCTGACTTCTTCCTTCAGGGTCAACTCCTAATTCAGACCACACCTCAACAGAGAGGCAAGGGTTCCTCAACTAGACAGACTATTGGAGACAAAACTTATGCAAAAACAATCTATATTTAATTTTAGTAACCCAAAGTTAGCGGAAAAAGTCACTACTATAGAATAATATATATTTTTTTAAAATATTTCAATAAACACAATAGAGTAAATTACAATAACACTTGCTATTATTCTTTTTCTTAAATTGAATGTAACACCACTGACTGCTGCAACTATTTTAATATACAAAAATCAACTATATTACTTTAAATGACTAGAATTAGATATTTCTTATTCTAATTAACTCTTCCATATACAGTACTACTATAAATTGCCACATTCTTTATACATTAGTAGAATGTCCCAATAACCATTACCTAATATGGTGGACCTGTGTCATAGGTAACCTGGGTTATAGTTAAAGGTGCATACAGATGGGAAGATTTGCTCCATGAACAAAATCGTCCCGTGTGTCCCCGGCAGGTGTGTGCTCAGTGTCGTTAATGACACTGATTTCGTTCAGTGCCAGGCTGCCTCCCTCATCCCCGAACATGTTCAACTTGACATTATCGTCAGGTTGGACAGGAGGTTGGGGCGATGAACAATAACTACCAACTACAAACGGGAGCGCGCATTGGTAGTTATTGTTTATCGTTTTGGGGCAGAAACTGGACGATTTTTTTGACAACTGAATGATAACGATATCGTTATCGTTCAGTCATCCAAAAAATCGCTGCGTGTGTATGCACCTTTACTCTGTGTGCATACATTGGGGCCCTTATAGTGTAAACCCAGCCAAGGATCAAATAGCAATGCTGCAGAGCTGATATGTAAAGTGGGAGCAGTGGGCCTGATTCAGACCCGCTCGCGAGCGCTGAGCGCTCGCAAACGGGTCGATGATGCCCTAGTGCGCATGCACACGACGGAGGGAGCTCCGTCGTGCGCATGCACGAGACCCGGATAGCGACAGCCAAGCTGTCGCTATGGGTCTCGCACCAAAGTGGGTGTGCTGTCGGGTGTGCAGCGTTGCTACTCCAGACGGAGGCGTTCCCATGGGAACGCCTACCGTTTGGGTCCGGCCCCACTGACATCACTAGTAATGTCAGTGGGAGTGCTTTTGGCTCTAATAGAGCCAAAAGCACTCCTGGGCTTGCGGCAGCAAGACCCTACCGCAGGGTCTCGTCGCAAGCCCGATGGTCGCGTTGGTCTTGACCATCGCGACTATCTTTTTGGCCCCTCGCATAAGCTGTGGGTGGTCACCCACAGCTATGCGAGCAGCCAGGAGGCCGCTCCAATTTTAGGTATGAGGGCGCTGATTCAGAGCGAGCGCTCTGGTCAGAGCATCCGGCTCTGAATCAGGCCCAGTGTCTTTATAGCAAACAAAGATCTTGTGTGTAATAAAGGGATTCCTCTCACCAGATCAAACAACCTAAACCAGGATACATATCTGTGGGTGTGTCGCATCCTCAATGCCTGAATTAATAGGTCACTAAAAATATAACTCTTTATTGGTATGTGGTACATCATAAAGCATATATTTTGTATATATATATATATATTAGGGATGTGCAGGCTCGGTTCTACTCGGTTCCGTTCGGTTCTTTTTACCGGATCTTATTGGGTTTCAGCTGTCACGAGTTTTGGATAGCCAATAAGATTCGGTAAAAAGAACCGAACGGAACCGAGTAGAACCGAGCCTGCACATCCCTAATATATATATATATATATATATATATATATATATATATATAGTAATATTGCTGCAGGACACACAGGGCATAGATAAGGTACACCCTGAACTGAGTAGCTCTAAAAAAAAATGTAAAGTTTGAAATAAAAAAGTAGACAGAACAGAAAATACCTGGCTTAAAAAAATTGTGCTTATCAGTCCTCTAGTTGACCCAGAAGGCTTCCACCCAACCCTTAAATAATGTGACCCTTCTCTGTGAAACGCTTTGCATGCGTGTTCTGTTGCTATATAACTTTGAAAGAATCAGATCAGTTGTACGATTTCCCCCGAAAATTCTTCCCTTCAGATACAGGACGATTTGTATTTAAAATGCAACTATTTCACATAAGACCATACGATTTGATCAATCACATCACATAATGTGTGTCAATTCCTACCCGATCAGTTGAGATCTCTCTGCAAAACCATCTGATCTGCGATCCAACTAGACGACGGCAGGGACGCGCATCGGGGTCGCAGAAGACTCAAAATACAACTATTTTCAAATGATTGGTCGTCCAACCTGTAGAAACTGCCAAATCGTGTGATCAATTGTCCCATGTATGGCCAGCATAAGACTGAAATATATTTAGTATAGTTTTTATATCAAAACTCTGGAGCATGACAGGGAGTATGATAGGGGAGGGAGTATGATAGGGGAGACTCTGCCTCCCCTACCTACCCTGACTGCACGTCCCTGATATTTGGTTCTTACAGTATGTTCCTGGGAGAAAGAGGTAGTTACTGTACATTTAAGGGTACATTTCTCTGCTGTGGTTGCACAATATACCTAAAGGTAGTTTCGAAATATTCTATTTGTTTTATATTTTCCTGATATAAATCTCATAAAATGAAAATATATTTATGCAACAATGCAGCAAAATGAAATCATTATCAGTCCAAAACAATAATACAAGATAACATTTTCTTGAATAGACAAAACAAAGAAAATGTATCCCTAGTGATACAAATAAATCTCCAAAACATTTTATATATTGGTCTGGGAATGTGAACAATTTGCTTCAGTATGTACAGTAAAATGTCAACACTTCACAAACGTTCTGTGAAACACCACATCTGCACAACGAAACTATGGGGCTGATTCCATTAAACTGCGCACATACAGGGCAATTAGCATATTTTTGGTCATACCATTTTAGGCTGCAAGACAAAATGAGAACCTGGTGGCTGATTGAATCCCCCCCTAAATGTTAACATGATGAAAATATAAAATTTATCTCATATGAGCAAACATATCTAGGGCCGGATTCAATTAGCTGTGGTTAATTACAGTGGGCAAATTGAGCTGCCAGAGTTATTCAATATAGCCCGTGGCAGCCTGCGATCGGCAGTTAACACAGATTTCAGTTCGAGCATATGGAGGCTTGAACAGAAATCTGCGTTAAGTGCCCTGATTGTGGATGGCGCAAATGTGTTAGCTAAAGATGTGCGCCGACCCTCGTGTTTTGGTTTTGGATCTGGATCTCCCCTGGTTTTGGATCTGGATTGGTTTTGCCAAAACCTCACCTCCATGTTTTGTTTTCGTGTTTTGGTTTTGGATCTGTATTTTTTCTTAAAAAATCATAAAAACAGCTAAAATCACATCAAATGGGCCTGTTTTTGTTCCTACAGTATAACTAATCTCAATAACATTTATTTCCAGTCATTTCCAATCAATTTTGACCACCTCACAATATTATTTGCTTAATCTAGTTAAGGCCAAAAGGTTGCATCCAGCTAGCTGGCTGACTAAGCTACCGTGTTTCCCCGATAATAAGACACTGTCTTATTTTTTTTTTTGTTAACAAAAACACCATAGGGCTTACTTTCGGGGTAGGTCTTATATTAATTTTGACAGCAGTGCCCTTATGCAGGCCCCCCCTTGCAGAAGTGTCCCATATGCAGGCCACCCCCTTGCAGGCCCCCTTGCAAAAGTGCCCCTTATGCAGGCCCCCGCTTTGCAGAAGTGCCCCTTATGCAGGCCCCCCCTTGCAGAAGTGCCCCTTATGCAGGCCCGCCCTTGTGGAAGAGCCGCTTATGCATGCCCCCCCCTTGCAGGCCCCCTTGTGGAAGTGCCGCTTATGCAGGTCCCCCCCTGTAGCAGTGTCCCTTATTGCAGTGCACTTACCTGACTCGCCGCCGTCCGGGATGTCGCTCTCACCTGCGCGCTGACTGGATCTAACATGATCCAGCAGGTGCAGCTGCACAGGATCCTCAGCGCGCGGGTGACGTCATGACGTCACCCGCGCACTGCATGACTGGGAACGCTGGTCTCTGCAGCGTTCCCAGCTCAAAATTAGTTCAGGTAGGTCTTATTTTCGGGGTAGGGCTTAATTTGGACCGGGTTTCAAAATTAAGGGTAGGTCTTATTTTCGGGGTAGGTCTTATTATCGGGGAAACACGGTAAGTGACACAGTGGGCGGCACTAACATGTGGCAGTTCAGTTACTAATTTCCAACATGGATACAGTGTGTTATACAGTGTGGGTTGGATACACCAATAGTGTACTTACTGTGACAGCAGTGTCGGCAGAGCGTGGTTGCTGACGGTGTCCTCAGTACATGGAATGGCATGCTGTGGTACTGGCAGTGTCCTCAGTGAAGGGTACCGGTGATGTCAGCAGTGCGGAGGTGCCAGCAGTGTCTTTAGAGCAGGTTTGCTGGCTGTGTCGGCAGTGCGGGGGTGCCAGCAGTGTCTTTAGAGCAGGTTTGCTGGCTGTGTCGGCAGTGCGGAGGTGCCAGCGGTGTCTTTAGAGCAGGTTTGCTGGCTGTGTCGGCAGTGCGGGGGTGCCAGCGGTGCCTTAGGGCAGGTTTGCTGGCTGTGTCGGATGTGCGGGGGTGCCAGCGGTGTCTTTAGTGCAGGTTTGCTGGCTGTGTTGGCAGTGCGGGGGTGCCAGCGGTGTCTTTAGTGCAGGTTTGCTGGCTGTGTCGGCAGTGCGGGGGTGCGCTCGGATCGCCTGGATCCCCAAAATTTGGGTGGGTCCAGTTCTCAGGGAACCTGACCCGCTCATCTCTAGTGTTAACCCATAGTTCCGGACAGGGACGGATTTCCCACAAGACAACCTAAACGCTTGCCTAGGGCCCTGATGGACCCAAGGGGCCCTTGGACGGGCCCCTTTGTCCCAAGAAATCAGGCTGGTCAAATGCTCCCAGAGGAGCACTGAGCGAGTACCACGTGATGTCATGACATCACGCGCACCCACCCACACTCCCAGATTCCTTCTGCGGCATGGCTGTCTGCACTGTCACAGAGTAGAGTGACTGAACATACTGCATAGGAGGGGGAGGAGAGTCACTGGGGCTGGCCCCATAATTACGCGTGTTATGCAGCCAGCTGAGTAACTAAGGCGCCACACAGAGGAGGGCGCCCTGGCCGTGACACGCAAGTAAGCCCACACACAGATCGGACAGCCTGTGTCGCTGTTTGTGACACAGCTACCAGTTTGCGCAGTACAGCGGTTCCACTCTGCTCAGCACCGGTGGACCCTTTGCATGTATTGTATAAGGGACAACATGACGTCACGCCGTACATTGATCATGCACAAACTGGGTTGGGGCTGGACACTGTGGCAGGAGAGGAGACTCATAGCCACATTTGTTTGAGCAAGCAGCCCACTTGGCTCCATAGGATGGGCTCTGAGGGTGCCATTTCCAGCAGGGCATATCTGACTGGTCAGCTCCTTTTTTGTGCTGAAGGGACACATCCAGGCGATGGTTCAGTGGACCAGGGAGAACAGAAGCGTGAGTGCCTCTCTTACAGTCTACATGGCAGTTATCACTGGTCACCTGCCTGCTGGCTGCCATGCCAGCATCTCTACCCCTTACTGGTGGCAGCACCCTGGACTGTCAGTTAGGTGCTCAGGGGTCTATTTACTAAGCCTTGGATGGAGATAAAGTCAACAGAGATAAGGTACCAACCAACCAGCTCCTAACTGTCATTTTTGAAACACATTCTGTGACATGGCAGTTAGGAGCTGATCTCCCTTCACTTTAGCTCCATCCAAGGTTTAGTAAATAGGCCCCTCAGTGACATGGCTGGTATGCCACCTACATAGCATTGCAGCTAGTTCTGCTTGTGCCTGCTGTTCTGCTATGATTTGTGAATTGTTTCCTGTGCTATTATATCAAAGGATGACTGTTTGTGTAATATTTGGTTAGGTCACAGCTTTATTTGTGATCTATCTATCTATCTATCTATCTATCTATCTATCTATCTATCTATCTATCTATCTATCATCAGCACTCACAGGGCTTCCAATTTACAGTACAGGAATGTGATATAACATAAGGTGTATATCACCTTCTTGTACTGGAAACCCTAAGTCCTGTGAGTTACGATGCACAAATATAAATATATATCCCTGCGGCAGGCGTTAGAGAGGAGTCCCAGGCCTGAGCACTCGGAGACTGCAGCTGGTGGCGCCGCGGCCATCGGCAGACTAATGTAAGTTAAAAATGCGTGGGGTCCAAAAAAAAAAATGCAAGTATATATATATATATATATATATATATTAGGGGTGAGCGGGTTCGGATTTCTGAAATCCGAACCCCCCGAACCCCCCCGATCCGAGTCCGATCCGAGTCAGGCTCGACTTTTCCCGCCTGACTCGGATCTGAAATCGAGGCAAAATGTCATCATCCCGCCTTCCGAGTCTCGCGGGTTTTGGATCCTATATAAGGTACCCGCGTCGGCGCCATTTTCTCACTCGGCTGTGGACAGTGAAGAGGGAGGGTGGGAGTTAGGGCTGTGTAGTGTAGTGTAGTGTAGTGCTGCTGTTGTCCACTACTTCAAAGTCCATAGGGGCTGGCTGTGTTGTGCTGTGCTGCTGTTGTTAATAGGGGCTGTGTCCACTACTTCAAAGCCCATAGGGGCTGGCTGGACTGTGTTGTGCAGTCAGTTCTCCATAGGGGCTGTGTCCACTCCAAAGTCCTGTGCAGTGTCCCAGTCCTAAAGGGGTGCTGTAGTGTTGTCCAGAGGGTGCACTGTCCATCAGGGGTGCTCCCCTCAAGTGCTAAAAAAATAATATATTTTCTGTGTTTGTGAATTGTGTGCGCAGTAGCCGCACGTGCATCAACAAAGTAGTGACAAGCGTGCGCCTGTGTCATAAGTAAAGGGCCGGCTGGCTTGACCGTTAAAGGGTGCTGTAACCCCCAAAGTACACTCCAGTCCAAACCAAAAAAATTATTATTTTCTGTGTTTGTGAATTGTGTGCGCAGTAGCCGCACGTGCATCAACCAAGTAGTGCCAAGCGTGCGCCTGTGTCATAAGTAAAGGGCTGGCTGGCTTGACCGTTAAAGGGTGCTGTAACCCCCGAAAGTACACTCCAGTCCAAACCAAAAAAAAATTATTTTCTGTGTTTGTGAATTGTGTGCGCAGTAGCCGCACGTGCATCAACAAAGTAGTGCCAAGCGTGCGCCTGTGTCATAAGTAAAGGGCCGGCTGGCTTGACCGTTAAGGGTGCTGTAACCCCCGAAAGTACACTCCAGTACAAACCAAAAAAAAAAATATTTTCTGTGTTTGTGAATTGTGTGCGCAGTAGCCGCACGTGCATCAACAAAGTAGTGCCAAGCGTGCGCCTGTGTCATAAGTAAAGGGCCGGCTGGCTTGACCGTTAAAGGGTGCTGTAACCCCCAAAGTACACTCCAGTCCAAACCAAAAAAAAAATAATTTTCTGTGTTTGTGAATTGTGTGCGCAGTAGCCGCACGTGCATCAACAAAGTAGTGCCAAGCGTGCGCCTGTGTCATAAGTAAAGGGCCGGCTGGCTTGACCGTTAAAGGGTGCTGTAACCCCCAAAGTACACTCCAGTCCAAACCAAAAAAAAAATAATTTTCTGTGTTTGTGAATTGTGTGCGCAGTAGCCGCACGTGCATCAACAAAGTAGTGCCAAGCGTGCGCCTGTGTCATAAGTAAAGGGCCGGCTGGCTTGACCGTTAAGGGTGCTGTAACCCCCGAAAGTACACTCCAGTCCAAACCAAAAAAAAAAATATTTTCTGTGTTTGTGAATTGTGTGCGCAGTAGCCACTCGTGCATCAACAAAGTAGTGCCAAGCGTGCGCCTGTGTCATAAGTAAATGGCCGGCTGGTTTGACCGTTAAAGGGTGCTGTAACCCCCAAAGTACACTCCAGTCCAAACCAAAAAAAAAATAATTTTCTGTTTGTGAATTGTGTGCGCAGTAGCCGCACGTGCATCAACAAAGTAGTGCCAAGCGTGCGCCTGTGTCATAAGTAAAGGGCCGGCTGGCTTGACCGTTAAAGGGTGCTGTAACCCCCAAAGTACACTCCAGTCCAAACCAAAAAAAAAATTATTTTCTGTGTTTGTGAATTGTGTGCGCAGTAGCCGCACGTGCATCAACAAAGTAGTGCCAAGCGTGCGCCTGTGTCATAAGTAAAGGGCCGGCTGGCTTGACCGTTAAAGGGTGCTGTAACCCCCGAAAGTACACTCCAGTCCAAACCAAAAAAAAAATTATTTTCTGTGTTTGTGAATTGTGTGCGCTGTAGCCGCACGTGCATCAACAAAGTAGTGCCAAGCGTGCGCCTGTGTCATAAGTAAAGGGCCGGCTGGCTTGACCGTTAAAGGGTGCTGTAACCCCCAAAGTACACTCCAGTCCAAACCAAAAAAAAAATTATTTTCTGTGTTTGTGAATTGTGTGCGCAGTAGCCGCACGTGCATCAACAAAGTAGTGCCAAGCGTGCGCCTGTGTCATAAGTAAAGGGCCGGCTGGTTTGACCGTTAAAGGGTGCTGTAACCCCCAAAGTACACTCCAGTCCAAACCAAAAAAAAAATAATTTTCTGTGTTTGTGAATTGTGTGCGCAGTAGCCGCACGTGCATCAACAAAGTAGTGCCAAGCGTGCGCCTGTGTCATAAGTAAAGGGCCGGCTGGCTTGACCGTTAAAGGGTGCTGTAACCCCCGAAAGTACACTCCAGTCCAAACCAAAAAAAAAATTATTTTCTGTGTTTGTGAATTGTGTGCGCAGTAGCCGCACGTGCATCAACAAAGTAGTGCCAAGAGTGCGCCTGTGTCATTAGTAAAGGGCCGGCTGGCTTGACCGTTAAGGGTGCTGTAACCCCCGAAAGTACACTCCAGTCCAAACCCCAAAAAAAATTATTTTCTGTGTTTAGCCGCACGTATATATCAAATTGATATAACATAAATGGAGGACCAAACTTTATCCGATAAATATAAAATAGAGAAAGATCAAGAACTACTTCCTCCTAGTGCTGAAGCTGCTGCCACTAGTCATGACATAGACAATAACATGCCATCAACGTCGTCTGCCAAGGCCGATGCCCAATGTCATAATAGAGGGCACATACAATCCCAAATGGCAAAGTTCAGGAAAATGACCTTGAAAAAGACATTTAAATCAGCTGAAGAGAAACGTAAACTTGCCAATATGCCATTTACGACACGGAGTGGCAAGGAACGGCTAAGGTCAATCCCTAGTATGTTCATGACTAGTGGTTCAGCTTCACATGATGATGGAAGCCCTCCTCCCACTAAAAAAATCAAAAGAGTTAATCTGGCAAAAGCACAGCGAAGAACTGTGCTTTCTAAGAAGATATCACAAATCCCCAAGGAGAATCCAAGTGTGGTGGTGGTTGCGATGCCTGACCTTCCCAGCACTGGACTGGAAGAGGTGGCTCTTTCCACCATTTGCATGCCCCCTGCAAGTGCTGAAAGGAGCACCCACAGTCCACTTGCTGATATGCAAATTGAAGATGTCACTGTTGAAGTACAACAGGATAAGGATACTGGTGTAGCTGGCGCTGAGGAGGAAGTTGGCGAGGAGGATTCTGATGGTGATGTGGTTTGTTTAAATCAGGCTCCGGGGGAGACAGTTGTTGTCCGTGGGATGAAAAAGCCCATCACGGTCATGCCTGGGCAGAAGACCAAACATTCCACCTCTTTGGTCTGGCAATATTTCTATCCAAATCCGGACAACAACTGTCTTGCCATATGTACCATATGTAAAGGTGAAATAAGTACGGGTAGGGACGTCAACCACCTAGGAACATCCTCCCTTATACGGCACCTGCAGCGCGTTCATAAAAAGTTACTGTCAAGTTCAGAAACTTTGGCTAAGACCGTAAGCAGTCCAGGGACACCTAAATCTCGTTGTCCTGTTGTATCCAAGCGCCTGCAAACCACACCGTCAACTCCCTCCTCGTCAATTTCCTCCTTAATCAGGATCGGAAGTAGTCCTGCTGGCCATGTCACTGGCATGACTGACTCTCCTATCCGGGATTCCTCTGGAGGATCCTTCATTGCTACGCCTACTGCTGCCGCTGCTGCTGTTGCTGCTGCTGGGAGTCGTTCATCATCCCAGAGAGGAAGTAGGAACACCACTACTTTTACTAAACAATTGACCCTCCAACAGTCCTTAGCGAGGAGGATGAAGTACGACAGCAGTCATCCTGAAGCAAAACGTATAACTGAGGCCTTGACTGCTATGTTGGTGTTAGACGTGCGTCCGGTATCCGCCATTAGTGCAGTGGGATTTAGACAATTGATGGAGGTAGTGTGTCCCCGGTTCCAAATCCCGTCTAGATTCCACTTCACTAGGCAGGCGATACCGAGACTGTACAGAAACGTCAGAAAAAGTGTCCTCAGTGTCCTGAAAAATGCCATTGTACACAATGTCCACTTAACCACGGACATGTGGACAAGTGGAACAGGGCAGACTAAGGACTATATGACTGTGACAGCCCACTGGGTAGATGTATCACCTTACGCAGCAACAGCAGCAGCGTCACCAGTAGCAGCATCTCAGAAACGCCAGCTCGTTACAAGGCAGGCTACGCTGTGTATCACCGGTTTCAGTAAGAGGCACACCGCCGACAACCTCTTAGAGAAACTGAGGGAAATCATCGCCCAGTGGCTTACCCCACTTAGACTCTCCTGGGGATTTGTGATATCTGACAACGCCACCAATATTGTGCGGGCATTACATCTGGGCAAATTCCAGCACGTCCCATGTTTTGCTCACACAATAAACTTGGTGGTGCAGAATTTTCTGAAAAGCGACAGGGGCGTGCAGGAGACGCTTTGGGTGGCCCGAAAAATTTCTGGCCACTTTCGCCATTCAGCGACTGCGTGCCGAAGACTGGAGCGCCAGCAAACACTCTTGAACCTGCCCCACCATCACCTGAAGCAAGAGGTTGTGACGCGGTGGAACTCAACCCTCTATATGCTTCAGAGGATGGAGGAGCAGCAAAAGGCCATACAAGCCTATACATCCACCTATGACATAGGCAAAGGAGGGGGTATGCACCTGACTCAAGCGCAGTGGAGAATGATTTCCGTGTTGTGCAAGGTTCTCCAGCCCTTCGAACTTGCCACACGTGAAGTCAGTTCAGACACTGCCAGCTTGAGTCAGGTCATTCCCCTCATCAGGCTTTTGCAGAAGCAGCTGGAGAAAGTGAAGGAGGAGCTAAGACGGAGCGATTCCGCTCGGCATGTGGGACTTGTGGATGAAGCCCTTCATTCGCTTTGCCAGGATTCCAGGGTGGTCAATCTGTGGAAATCAGACCACTACATTTTGGCCACCGTGCTCGATCCTAGGTTTAAAGCCTATGTGGTGTCTCTCTTTCCGGCCGACACAAGCCTGCAGAGGTGCAAAGACCTGCTGGTGAACACACTGTCAGCTGAAGCGGAACGTGACACGTCAACGGCTCCTTCTTCATTTTCTCCCGCAACTGGGGCTGCCAGGAAAAAACTTAGGTATCCTAAGCAACCCGCTGGCGGTGATGCAGGGCAGGCAGGACCAAGTTTGGACATCTGGTCCAGACTGAAGGACCTGGCAACAATTTCTGACATGTCTACTGTCACTGCATATGATACTGTCACCATTGACAGAATGGTGGAGGATTACATCGGTGACAGCATCCAAGTAGGCATGTCAGACAGTCCATACCTGTACTGGCAGGAAAAAGAGGCAATTTGGAGGCCCCTGTACAAACTGGCTCTATTTTACCTGAGTTGCCCCCCCTCCAGTGTGTACTCCGAAAGAGTGTTTAGTGCAGCCGGGAACCTTGCCAGCGAAAGGCGTAGGAGGTTGCTTCCACAGAATGTGGAGAAGATGATGTTCATAAAAATTAATTATCAGCTCTTCCAAGGAGACCAGCCTCCAGAAGGTACAGAGGGACCTGTGGTGGTGGATTCAAGTGGGGACGAGTTAATACTTTGTGAGGATGAGGATGTACACACTGAAGAGGGTGAGGAATCGGTGGATGAGGAGGATGAGGATGACATCTTGCCTCCGTAGAGTCAGTTTGTGCAGGGACACATTAATTGCCAGCTTGTTTTGTGGGGGCCCTAACGAACCAATCATTTCAGCCACAGTTGTGTGGCAGACCCTGGCGCTGAAATGATTGATTTGTTAAAGTGTGCATGTCCTGTTTATACAACATAAGGGTGGGTGGGAGGGCCCAAGGACAATTCCATCTTGCACCTCTTTTTTTTCTTTGCATTATGTACAGTTTGGGGCCTAGTTTTTCTAACTGCCATCCTGTCTGCCACTACAGTGTCACTCCTAGATGGGTCACGTGTTTGTGCCGCCCACTCGTGTCGCTTAGCATAGTCATCCAGCTACCTCGGTGCAACCTTTTGGACATAAAAACACTATTGTGAGGTGTGAGGTGTTCAGAATAGACTGGAAATGAGTGGAAATTAAGGTTATTGAGGTTAATAATAGCATAGGAGCAGAAAAACCTACAAATTCTGTGATTTTAGCTGTTTTTATGCTTTTTTTCAAAAAAATACAGATCCAAAACACAAAACCCAGAACCCAAAACACGGAAGGGTGGTTTTGGCAAAACCAATCCAGATCCAAAACACGAAGAAAGATACAGATCCAAAACCAAAACACGGAAAGTGGCCGGTGCACACCCCTAATATATATATTATCATACAAACTAGGCACTCACATGCTTTTCAAAGGGAATGTTGGTTCCAAAATATTGCAATAATTTGTTAAGCTGTCCACCGCTTCACGGTCATTCCCATCTGGCCAGTCCCTACACTGATTCTCAGATAAATTAAATTGATCTGCCACCTTTGGCTCAAGCTTGCATACATTTTAAACATGAAACTGGGTCCTGCCTACACTGAGAATCAGTGTAGGGACTGGCCAGATGGGAATAACCATGAAGCGGTGGTCAGCTTAACAAATTATTGCAATATTTTGGAACCAACATTCCCTATGTTCAAAGGAGTTGCAGTTTGAAAAGCATGTGAGTGCCGAGTTTGTGTGATAGTTTTTATGTAGATGGTGTGGTCACATACCAAGGGCACCCCAGATGGTTGAGTGTCGTGGATTAAGCCTGTCGGTTTTATATATACACTGCTCAAAAAAATAAAGGAAAGACTAAAATAACACATCCTAGATCTTAATGAATGAAATATTCTTATTAAATACTTTGTTCTTTACATAGTTGAATGTGCTGACACCAAAATCACACAAAAATTATGATTGGAAATCAAATTTATTAACCCATGGAGGTCTGGTTTTGGAGCCACCCTAAAAATTAAAGTGGAAAAACACACTACAGGCTGCTCCAACTTTGATGTAATGTCCTTAAAACAAGTCAAACTGAGGCTCAGTAGTGTGTGTGGCCTCCACGTGCCTGTATGACCTCCATACAACGCCTGGGCATGCTCCTGATGAGGTGGCGGATGGACTCCTGAGGGATCTCCTCCCAGACCTGGACTAAAGCATCTGCAAACTCCTGGACAGTCTGTGGTGCAACGTGGTGTTGGTGGATGGAGCGAGACATGACGTCCCAGATGTGCCCAATTGGATTCAGGTCTGGGGAACGGGCGGGCCAGTCCATAGCATCAATGCCTTCATCTTGCAGGAACTGCTCACACACTCGAGCCACATGAGGTCTAGCATTGTCTTGCATTAGGAGGAACCCAGGGCCAACCTCACCAGCATATGGTCTCACAAGGGGTCTGAGGATCTCATCTAGGTACCTAATGGCAGTCAGGCTACCCCTACCGAGCACATGGAGGGCTGTGCGGCCCCCCAAAGAAATGCCACCCCACACCATTACTGACCCACTGCCAAACCTGTCATGCTGGAGGATGTTGCAGGCAGCAGAACGTTCTCCTTGACGTCTCCAGACTCTGGGCCCGATTCAGAGCCGATCGTAAGCGGCCGCTCGTTCGCTCCGAGCGATGTTTGCCCAACTGCGCATGCGTACGGATCGTAATAAGCATGCGTGAACCAGTCGGTGCGGCCAAAAATCGTTTGTACGCTAAATAGCGAATGCCTGCTAATATGAGTGACAGGAGGAGGCGTATGTGGGTGGTAACAGGGGAAGGTGCTTGAAAACGGGGAGTGGAAATCAGAACGCAGGCGTGCTTAAAGGTCAAAACGGGCGTTTTAAGGATGTGCATAATTAATACTGGAGCGTCATTGACCACGTCACTGGGTTATTTTATAGCCAGAACTGCTCGCAAATTTGTGGTAGCAAACACCAGCCACAAGAATAGCGAGCAGTTCATACGCTGTTCGATGTACTCGATTAATCTAATAAACATGACGTATGGTGCGAGCGGCCAGGGGGCGTCTTTATCAAAATTACAACCGCAAGTTTTGTTCGCTCGTTCAGACATAGAGGCATCAACAGACCGCAAAGAGCGAATTGTTTATTTGAATAGCCACCCCTTTTTGTTGAACGAACGACCGCAAATAGCGACCGGCTCTGAAACAGGCCTTCTATCACGTCTGTCACATGTGCTCAGTGTGAACCTGCTTTCATCTGTGAAGAGCACAGGGCGCCAGTGGCGAATTTGCCAATCTTGGTGTTCTCTGGCAAATGCCAAACGTCCTGCACGGTGTTGGGCTGTAAGCACAACCCCCACCTGTGGACGTCGGGCCCTCATACCACCCTCATGGAGTCTATTTATGACACATGCACATTTGTGGCCTGCTGGAGGTCATTTTGCAGGGCTCTGGCAGTGCTCCTCCTGTTCCTCCTTGCACAAAGGCGGAGGTAGAGGTCCTGCTGCTGGGTTGTTGCCCTCCTACGGCCTCCTCCATGTCTCCGGATGTACTGGCCTGTCTCTTGGTAGCGCGTCCATGCTCTGGACACTACGCTGACAGACACAGCAAACCTTCTTGCCACAGCTCCAATTGATGTGCCATCGTGGATGAGTTGCACTACCTGAGCCACTTGTGTGGGTTGTAGACTCCAAACTCATGCTACCACTAGAGTGAAAGCACCGCCAGCATTCAAAAGTGACCAAAACATCAGCCAAAAAGCATAGGAACTAGGGGTGTGCACCGGCCACTTTTCGTGTTTTGTGTTTTGGTTTTGGATCTGGATCTTTCTTCGTGTTTTGGATCTGGATTGGTTTTGCCAAAACCACCCTTCCGTGTTTTGGGTTCTGGGTTTTGTGTTTTGGATCTGTATTTTTTTGAAAAAAAAGCATAAAAACAGCTAAAATCACAGAATTTGTGGGTTTTTCTGCTCCTATGCTATTATTAACCTCAATAACCTTAATTTCCACTCATTTCCAGTCTATTCTGAACACCAAACCTCACAATAGTGTTTTTATGTCCAAAAGGTTGCACCGAGGTAGCTGGATGACTATGCTAAGCGACACGAGTGGGCGGCACAAACACGTGGCCCATCTAGGAGTGACACTGCAGTGGCAGACAGGATGGCAGTTTGAAAAACTAGGCCGCAAACAGAACATAATGCAAAGAAAAAAAAGAGGTGCAAGATGGAATTGTCCTTGGGCCCTCCCACCCACCCTTATGTTGTATAAACAGGACATGCACACTTTAACAAACCAATCATTTCAGCGCCAGGGTCTGCCACACGACTGTGGCTGAAATGATTGGTTCGTTTGGGCCCCCACAAAACAAGCTGGCAATTAATCTGTCCCTGCACAAACTGGCTCTACAGAGGCAAAATGTCATCCTCATCCTCCTCATTCACCGATTCCTCACCCTCTTCAGTGTTGTATACATCCTCATACTCACAGAGTATTAATTCGTCCCCGCTGGAATCCACCACCACAGGTCCCTCTGTACATTATGGAGGCTGGTCTCCCTGGAAGAGTTGATAATTAATTTTTATGAACATCATCTTCTCCACATTTTGTGGAAGCAACCTCCTACGCCTTTCACTGACAAGGTTCCCGGCTGCACTAAACACTCTTTCAGAGTACACACTGGAGGGGGGCAACTCAGGTAAAATAGAGCCAATTTGTACAGGGGCCTCCAAATTGCTTCTTTTTCCTGCCAGTACATGTACTGACTGTCTGACATGCCTACTTGGATGCTGTCACTGATGTAATCCTTTAACAGACAGACGCACGCTTGTCGCTGCTGCTTTGAGGATGCAGGTGCGGCTACAGCCCACACATTTCACAAAGAAAGGAAAAAAATTTTTTTTTTATTGTTTGTGGAGCGCACTTTGGGGGTTACACCACCCTTTAACAGACAGACACTCGCCTGTCGCTGCTGCTTTGAGGATGCAGGTGTGGCTACAGCCCACACAATTCACAAAGAGAAAAAAAAATATTTTTTTTTTATTGTTTGTGGAGCGCACTTTGGGGGTTACACCACCCTTTAACAGACAGACGCACGCTTTTCGCCGCTGCTTTGAGGGTGCAGGTGCTGCTACTTCCCACACATTTCACAAAGACAGAAAAAAAAAGTATTTTTTATTGTTTGTGGAGAGCACTTTGAGGGTTACACCACCCTTTAACAGACAGATGCACGCTTGTCGCTGCTGCATTGAGGATGCAGGTGCGGCTACAGCCCACACATTTCACAAATACAGAAAAAAAAAAAATTTTTATTGTTTGTGGAACACACTTTGGGGGTTACACCACCCTTTAACAGACAGACACTCGCTTGTCGCTGCTGCTTTGAGGATGCAGGTGCTGCTACAGCCCACACATTTCACAAAGACAGAAAAAAAAAGAATTTTTTATTGTTTGTGGAGCGCACTTTGAGGGTCACACCACCCTTTAACAGACAGACGCACGCTTGTCGCTGCTGCTTTGAGGATGCAGGTGTAATCTAGACGGGATTTGGAACCGTGGACACACTACCTCCATCAATTGTCTAAATTCCACTGCACTAATGGCGGATACCGGACGCACGTCTAACACTAACATAGCAGTCAAGTCCTCAGTTATATGTTTTGCTTCAGGATGACTGCTATCGTACTTCATCCTCCTCGCTAAGGACTGTTGGAAGGTCAATTGTTTAGTAAAAGTAGTGGTGTTCCTACTTCCTCTCTGGGATGATGAACAACTACCAGCAGCAGCAACAGCACTAGGAGGATGTGGTTGTTGATCTTTCCCTATTTTATTTTTATCGGAGAAAGTTTGGTCCTCCATTTATGTTATATTGATATATACATGCGGCTAAGGCGCACACAAACACAGAAAATAATTTTTTATTTTTATTGGAGACTAGTGCACTTTGTGGGTTACACCACCCTTTAAGAAATGAGCCAGCCGGCCCTTTACTTATGGGACACAGGCACACGCTTGGCGCTACTCCTTTGTTGATGCACGTGCAGCCACAGTGCACACAATTCACAAACACAGAAAATATTTTTTTATTTTGTTTGGAGCACCCTTTGGGGGTTACAGCACCCTTTAACGGACAAGCCAGCTGGCCCTTTATTTATGGGACACAGGCGCACGCTTGGTGCTGCTACGTTGTTGATGCACATGCAGCCACAGTGCACACAATTCACAAACACAGAAAATACTTTTTTATTTGGTTGGAGTGCACTTTGGGGGTTACAGCACCCTTTAACGGTCAAGCCAGCTGGCCCTTTACCTATGACACAGGCGCACGCTTGGTGCTACTTTGTTGATGCACGTGCTGCTACTGTGCACACTATTCACAAACACAAAAAAATATATATATTTTTTTTTTGGAGTGCACTTTGGGGGTTACAGCACCCTTTAACGGTCAAGCCAGCTGGCCCTTTACCAATGACACAGGCGCACGCTTGGTGCTACTTTGTTGATGCACGTGCGGCTACTGCGCACACAATTCACAAACACAAAAAAATATATTTTTTTATTTTTTTTGGAGTTCACTTTGGGGGTTACATTGCCTTTTAACGGTCAAGCCAGCTGGCCCTTTCCCTATGACACAGGCGCACGCTTGGCGCTGCTCCTTTGTTGATGCACGTGCAGCTACTGCGCACACAATTCACAAACACAAAAAAAAAAAAAAATATTTTTTTGGAGTGCACTTTGGGGGTTACAGCACCCTTTAACGGCCAAGCCAGCTGGCCACTTACCTATGCGACAAAGGCGCACGCTTGGCGCTGCTCCTTTGTTGATGCACGTTCAGCCACAGTGCACACAATTCACAAACACAGAAAATATTTTTTTATTTTGTTTGGAGTGCCCTTTGGGGGTTACAGCACCCTTTAATGGACAAGCCAGCTGGCCCTTTACTTATGGGACACAGGCGCACGCTTGGCGCTGCTCCTTTGTTGATGCACGTGCAGCCACAGTGCACACAATTCACAAACACAGAAAATATTTTTTTATTTTGTTTGGAGTGCCCTTTGGGGGTTACAGCACCCTTTAATGGACAAGCCAGCTGGCCCTTTACTTATGGGACACAGGCGCACGCTTGGCGCTGCTCCTTTGTTGATGCACGTGCAGCCACAGTGCACACAATTCACAAACACAGAAAATATTTTTTTATTTTGTTTGGAGTGCACTTTGGGGGTTACACCACCCTTTAACAGACGAGCCAGCCGGCCCTTTACTTATGACACAGGCGCACGCTTGGCACTACTTTGATGATGCACATGCGGGGTTACTGCGCACACAATTCACAAACACAGAAAAAATATTTATTTTTTTGCACTTGGGGGGAGCACCCCTGATGGACAGAGCACCCCCTGGACAACACTACAGCACCCCTTTAGGACTGGGACACTGCACAGGACTTTGGAGTGGACACATCCCCTATGGACAACTGACTGCACAACACAGTCCAGCCAGCCCCTATGGACTTTGGAGGAGTGGACACAGCCCCTATGGACAACAGCAGCACAGCACAACACAGCCAGCCACTATGGACTTTGGAGGAGTGGACACAGCCCCTATGGACAACAGCAGCACAGCGCAGCACATCACAACAGTACACTGCACTACTCTACACTATACTACACAGCCCAGCAAGCCCTAACTACCACCCTCCCTCTTCACTGTCCACAGCCGAGTGAGAAAATGACGCTGACGCGGGTACCTTATGTATAATCTAAAACCCGCGAGACCCGGAAGGCGGATGACGTTTTGCCTCGATTTCAGATCCAAGTCAGGCGGGAAAAGTCGAGCCTGACTCGGATCGGCCTCGGATCGGAGGGGCTCAGGGGGGTTCGGATTTCAGAAATCCGAACCCGCTCACCCCTAATAGGAACTGAGAAGTGGTCTGTGGTCACCACCTGCAGAACCACTCCTTTATTGGGGGTGTCTTGCTAATTGCCTAAAATTTCCACCTGTTGTCTATTCCATTTGCACAACAGCATGTGAAATTGATTGTCAATCAATGTTGCTTCCTAAGTGGACAGTTTGATTTCACAGAAGTGTGAATGACTTGGAGTTACATTGTGTTGTTTAAGTGTTCCCTGTATTTTTTTGAGCAGTGTGTATATATATATATATATATATATATATTATGTGATAACTTGGGGTAATTAGCTTGGTAGATCAGTAAAACAAATTAAATTGGTGCTTTTACTTCAGCATGGAAATCAGGAAACAGAAATAATATAATAAACAACCTAGCCCTCTCTTAGGGCATTAGCTCACTTCTTAAACCCTCTCTATAGAAGCAGCTACTCTGCATGAAAGTCTCTCACAGGCTCTGAGATTGGTGGTCCTTCCTGACACATGCAGGACTGGACACTGGCCGCCTGGCCTGGTATAGCTTTCTCAGCTTGTTGGCTGCCGCCTCTCACAAGGACAGTGTCAGAGGTATATGGATCTGCCTGCCTCCTTTCAGGTATGATCCTGACCACCTGGTCTGCTTCACTCACATGGCAGCCCCACCTGGACTGCCTGACTGTGTCCACCAGCAGCCTCACCTGGGCTCTGGTCATATGGCAGCCATTACACATCTTCCCACAATACTTATGTACTCTGTGTGGGTGGATCTCTCCGTGCCACACACAGAATCTGCTGCTCACCAGCACCATCTCTAGTGATACTGCCACAATATATATATATTAAGGCTGAATCGAAAAAAACGTAATTCTCCCATAGAGAACTCCTGAGGGGGAGCATGGTGTTTAAGGGGCTACACCTCAAAAGCTATTGGAGGTACCAAGCTGAAATTTGGCAAGGGCAGGTGCTGCATGCCAATAAAATGAGGATTTGGGAGTAATCTAAAGTTCCAACTTTCAGTTTTTTCTGACACTCAATTAGGACCACTTTTCTGCTGTTATCTATGGGGGATTTTTGGGAAGGCATAAGTCAGAGTGCAAGGCAGATTTAGACTTGGGGTTTGTTTTGTTAGGTAACTATTGTTCCAGGGTAGGTGCTTTTGGGGTTCAGTTAATTAGAAAGTTATAGTTTTTAAACTATTACCTCACGAATGCACCATTATATAGATAGGATGCTTCAACTTGTTGCGCAGCCTCAGTTGGTGCCTTCAGCAGGTGTACTCACTGTGGCTTCACTTGGGTGCACCAAGATGGCTGGCCAGTGCGGGCTGTAGCCACGGTGGGACTCGGGGGAAGGAAGCGGGCGTTAGCTGCGGCTGGGACCCGGGGGAGGGGGGTAGCGAGGGGTAGCGGGCATTAGATGCGGCCGGGACCGGGGGAAGGTAGCAGGCATTAGCAGTGCTGGTGTGGGCAGTGGTAGTGCGGGCTGTAGGACCCAGGGGAGGTAGCAGCAGACAGTTGCAGGCTTGGATCAGGAAGATCCATGATACTTGTGCTTCGGTGTTTAAAAAAAACAAAACAGCATGCCGCCCCCCAAAAGAACAACCAGCACCAGGCTTTAGAGACACTGTATGGTTGTGCTAAATATAGGGGAAAAAACTACGTAGGGGTCCCCTGTATTAAGCACAACCATCACTGGGCTCTGACCCGGTCCTAGTTCTGGATATACAGGGGAAAAAATGCGTAGGGTTCCCCTGTATTTACAAAAACCAGGCCCAGACCCTTTCAAGAGAGGGGGGTAATGCCAAAGCCAGGGGAGCCCTTTCACCGAGTCCCCCAGCCGAAGCATCATCCCTGACCGCTAGTCATCCCAGGCCGGGGATCCCTGGGGAGTTGGGGATCCCCTCAATAAAGAGGACCCCCTCTCCAGGGTACCCCAGGCCCAGGCTGATAGCCTGGGGCTATCTCCGGCACCCCTGACTGTTAGGTGCCGGGTTGATTGTGAATAGTGTGGTGCATTTGATGATAGTAAATATATTGTCTTTTGCTGTGGAACGACAGTACCCAGCAAGCCTCCCCCGAATGCTGGTACATGGAGAACCACAAGTACCAGCATGTGGGGCATTACGGGCCCACTGGTAACTGTAGTTCCACAGCAAAATACATTTTTAAATAAACACAAGACACACGTTGAAAGTAAAAGTTTATTAAACACACATGCACACACGCTATAGGGTAACTGTAATAAAAAAAAATCTATACTCACCTCCTCCTATGCAGGGATCATGTCCTCTTCATTCCATGTAGGCATCCAGGGTCTTGGCAAAACAAAAAAACGCAAATATGCAAACTCACGAACTTAGTACTGTCCTCTAAGGCAGCTTAGCAGAGGGATTTCACTATAGAAATCCCGGTGCGGAGGGCTCAAAGGCTGAGAGAGGCAAGCCTTCCACCTCTTAGCCAATGAGCGGTTCTCACCATTGACTTCAATGGTGAGAACCGCTAAAGTAACTTAAGGTTACTTTGATGCCAATTTAAAAAATGGAGGCTTAGCGCCATTCTTTAAATTCAAAGATGTCATCGCCCTGCCCCCTTGGCCGGTTTTTATACTGTAAGCCAGCACGAGGCAGCGGCAAGGCAGTCCAACGGCGGAGAGGCAGCAGAAATATGCCAAAGAAAGAAGATGCAATATAAGTCTTGGATAGGCTGCGGCCATGTAAAAGAGCTTAAAGGCTGCTGCCCCCCAGATGAAGGTGCAGGACAATAAAATATTAAAACAAACTCTGTTCTGTTTTTATTTTAATTTTTCTTTTACAGGGGTACTATAGGTACCAGCGGGCTCTTAATGCCTCACTTGCTGGTACTTGTGGTTCTCCAAGTAACAGCATGTGGGGGAGGCTTGCTGAGACCTGTAGTCGTACTGCAAAAGACAATATTTTAACTCTTTACTTGCACCACATTTTTACACAAATCAACCCATCAGCACCACCCTGGAGAGAGGGACCCCTTTATTGGGGGGTCCCCAGCTCCCAAGGGATCCCTGGCCTGTGCTGACTAGCAGTCAGAGTTGATGCATTGGCCAGAGGACCCGGTGAAAGGGCTCCCCTGGCTGTGGCATTAGCACCCCCACTAGAAAAATTCTGGTGCTGGGTCAGGATAATACATGGGAACCCTACGCATTTATTTCCCCAGTATTTCCAGTACCAGGACCGGCTCAGAGCCCAGTGCTGGTTGCGCAAAATACGGGGGACAAACAACCAGGACTGGATGTCCAAAGCCTGGTGCTGGTTGTTCATTTTGGGGGGGGCATGACCGTTTTTTAAACTGTAAGGTTTTTTGTCTATGGAATATATATATATATATATATATATATACAGTATATACATATATATATATATATACTGCTTTTCCTATGCGGCGACGCCACCTTAATTTTTTCAGGCAACAGTGACTCTAGCAGCTCCAAAATAAATATTATCTTACATAAAAAATTGGGCTTGGGCCGGCCTTCTCCAGCCCCATCTAACTCCAGCCTACCGCAGCCCCAGCACAGCAGCCTCTGCCACTGACTGCCAGGCTTGCCACCAGCAGCACGCAGTGGCAGCACACAGCGAGAAGCAGAGGGACGGGCAAAGACAGAGCTGCAGAGTTTGTCTGCGTCTGTCTGAGTGAGACAGTGAACAAGGATCCAGATCTCAGGGAAGCACAACAGCCAGGCATGTAGGGTACTACTACTATATTATTTTCAATTACTGTAATATACGATAGATTGGATTATGTAGGATTTAATTTTTATGGTAGGTGGGGTTTATGGGGTGGACAGGACTTCCTTATATTACAAGTATATTGTAATATACATTATGATGATCATGAGTATTTTTAGTATAATAATTCAGGATGATGGTATTTTTTATGTTAAGTACTTATAATATACATGTACCATAAGGCAGTCCTGTCCACTTCCCATCTACCATAAAAAATAAATCCTACAGTGTACTTTAAAAAGGTTGGTGGGTGGGGGGGTGATGGTGATGGCTCATTACCATCGTTGCACTAAGCTGGTACAGTCACACACATTATTGTGCATGTCCGGTGTGAGCCCCCACTGCAGATGTCACATGGCAGCGACCTTCTAATCCTTAGCACTCGTTTAGATCAGGCTTATGTGTTGTATGTAATGGGTAACGGGGAGAGGGCCCCCACCTTTATAGTACTAAGAGGGAAAATCTTAGGATTAGGGTATTAGAGTTAGTTTAGGGATTTGGGTTAGGGTATTAGGGATAGCGTATTAGGATTGGTGTAGCAGTTTGGATTAGGGTAGTAGGGTTAGTTTAGGTGTTCGGGTCGGGGCATTAGGGATAGGGTATTAGGTTTGGTGTAGGATTTAGTGGTTAGAGTATTAGGGTTAGGGGTTATGGTTAGGGTGAGGTTTGGGGTTAGGGTTGTTAGGGTTTGGATTAGGGTAGGGATGCTGTGCATGAATCAGGAACGCAAATATAGTGCTATGGATTGTTTGAAGGAGGGGGCCCCAAACTGGTATCTAAATCCGGCTCTGGTTCCGGGAATTTATCCCAGATCCTCAGAGCTGGATTAAAGCTTTGGTGGCCCGGGGCACTTCAGACAGGGGGGCCCTAAAGTGTAAAATTAAAATCCATAAGAGATGGAAAATGGCACTCCGAAGGGTTTATTTACAGCATTTGAAATATACAGCGAGCTGGGGTCGTGCAGCAAGCTTTATATTTCAAATGTTGTAAATAAACACTTCAGAGAGCTGCAATCCATCTCTTACGCTGCATATATTGTATCCTAACATCCTTGATAATACATTGGACACTGAACTGCTAATTACCTCTATACATGTGTGTATAAATATAATAAGTAAATAATAAAAAATAAAAAAAATAAAAAATAAAATATATATATATATATATATATATATATATATATACAGTATAAAATTAATGAATTTTACTGAACATTATCATAATAGGAAAAAGCAATTGTGCAATCAGCAATGTGACAGTACAAAACAAAATATCTGGATAGTGCTTGTGATGCTCAATAGAAATGCGAGAAATTGAAGTAGGTCTAATAAAACACAATGAACAGACCATAAAAAGAATTTTGAAGGTGTAAAATCAGGGAGTGTAAAATGGTGGTTTGGCCACAAGGTCTAGATTATTGTGAAGATGTAAAGATGGCATCTCCTTTGCCATGACATTACATTTGTTGTGTGATATCTCAGGGAATTAGAGCAATCACTCACCCCTTGGGGAAAACCAGAGAAGGAACAAATACAAATTGAAATACTTTATTATAATGTATCATCTCTAGAACATGCCTACATGAGACATAGATATGCTAGGTGCGCTGATACATATGATTCTTTTATAAATCATAATAAAAGTAATGTATCTAGGTTAATGTTTTAATTCTTTTGTTGTTTTTTTATTTTAATTATTGGACTTTTTGCATGTGATTTTCATATGTACAGCAGGACTCCAACTGCAGGCCTCCACTTCTCTTATTTCATATGTATAGCAGGACTCCAACTGCCGGTCTCTACTTCTCTTCTTTCAGTTGTCTAATACCCCTTTTCCACCAAAATCCCAGGTCTGACCCGGGATTTTTTGCCCAGCATTTTCCTTGGTCGTACCCACCTTAAACCCTGTTTCCACTGAACCTGGGTAAGCCCAGCAAAACCTGTGGATGTCATTAAAAATGGCTTTTATTCATGTCATTTTTAAATAAATCCACATTTAAATGACATTTTTAATGACATCCTTTATTATTACTTATTATTATTTAATTTAATTCTTCTTATTATTATTTATTTTATTTATTATTTAATTGTTATTATGTATTTATTTCATTTAATTACATTTTTAATGGCATCCTTTATTCAGGCGTCTCCTCTGGTCTCTGGGTGATTATATCAGCTTCCAGCACCCTGGTAGGACGAATCAGCTGCTTTTGCAATTATCTAGGCCAAAAAACCCAGGTAAGAACTGTTTCCACTTCAGTATTACCGGATTTTACCTGCTAAAAACCCTGCTCTATACCCAGGATTTGGGTAAGTAGACCCAGGATTTTTTCCTTGGTGCTGTATCCACTGAGCTTAGTGCCGGGTAGACACGGCAATTACCCAGGTTTTTTAGACAGTGGAAAAGGGGCTCAAGTGTCTTTGCAAACATGTTCTATTAGTTTATACAATACAACTTTGTCCTTCTGTTTGCTTGATTTTAAGTTTTTACACTCTTTAGAAAGAAAATATTATTCATTAGACCGGAAACAATGGCTCCCTTTCCATAAATAATCAGATATTGTTAAATGCTTCATATTTCCATGCAAATTAGCAGCTAATTAAAAAGAAAAAAACGTTTTTTTGTTTTTTTTTCAGCATCAAGACGAGAGGTTGTGTTATCATGACAGCAGACATCCCAATGTGTATCTATCCCTAGTTAAGCTTTCTTCTATCAATTTAAAATAGGTGGCTGAGTGACATATTTTTCAAACAAAACATCAAGAGATTATTTATAGATAGGTAAGATCAGAAAGATTGTACCTCAGCACACAATGTACAGTGACCTCTGTCTTCTCAGAGGTCGACAAATTTGCAAGTCTCATGGCTTCCATGGTTTTTTGCAACTCCAAAAAAATTTTTTTATTTAGAGTAGCATATTATGATACTAATTGCTGTCTCTGAGAGAAGTATTGTCAAAGGAAGTGATGTTTAAAACAACGAGCACAAAAACTATACAATAAAGCACATTGTCAGGTAGACAAGAGAATAAATATTTTATACGCAAAACATAATTATTTCTCAAACTAAAATATACCTTTCATAACAGTTTTATTATTTTATGATATATTTTAATTATTTTATAAGATAAATAGAGGTTATGATTATGATAAATCAATGTACGAAATAACCAAAGTGACGTTTTCTGGAATATTTTTGTCATATAAAATAAGCATGACAGGCCAGGCTGGGACTTGCAGTTATACAATGGGAGAGAGCCACAGGTTGACTAAGAAATTGCAACATATTACAGACAGAAGTGATCCTATGATGAGATGGACTGAGGCAGCTGTATTAGGCAGCATGTTTTGGGAGTCATAAAAAATGCATATATTTTATTTATTTTTTGCTAACAAAATTCTAGATGAGTAGTTTCTGTGTTACTGACCTAATCAGGTCACTTGCACCAGCCATAAAAAAGCAATTTCCCTTCACCCCAGTATCTAACTAAACTTCTTCTCCTCTCATGTTCATCTGTCTCTGCAGTTTTTTCCCTCCAGTCTCAATCTCCAGCAAGTTTCAATGGACAGGCAACATAACAATGACCTCATGATCATTGATGTTGTCCAAAAGGAGTGTCACCGATGCGTGGGGAGTCAGGATCCATGGGCACCCTCCTTAGGCAGCCAGGTAAAGGTGCTACTGGAGCATTGATGGGAGACCATGGCAGCATCCACTGGGAGCTTTGCATCCTTGACAATCACCTCTGTCACACCACCCTAATTATGGTCATGTATACTGGTAACAGATGGGGTCTATACATTTGCAATAGTAATAATGTAAAATTGTGCACATTTCAAAACTGTTACACTACAATTAGAGCAGTAGTTACATAAGTGATGTTGTCGGTCAAAATACTGGGGCGAGAATCCCGACAGCGTCAGCATCCTGGCTCCAATATCCCGACCACCGGCATCCGGTAAGTATCAGGGTTAGAGGAGGGTTAGCTTTAGGGTTAGGGGTTAGGGTTAGGCACCAAGGGGAGGGTTAGGGTTAGGCACTAAGAGGGGAGGGTTAGGTTTAGGGTGCAGGGAGGTAGAGGTTAGGTTCAGGTACTAGGGGGGAAGTTAGGGTTAGGCACCAAAGAGGGAGTGTTAGGGGTAGGGGTAAGGATTAGCATTAGGGACCTTACCTTGTAGTGTTGGGATTCTGACTGTCGGGATAGCGCTGTTGGTATTCTGACCAGCGGCATTCCGACCGCCGGGATCCCATACCCAACCCCTTACATAAGTAATGTCCTGCTCCTTCCCATCAGTGGAGCTGATGGCAAAGCACAAGAAAAGTTTATTGTTCACCACTTTAAAATGGCTATGTTTCAGCTTCTTATTGATCTACATGGTGGCACAACCATATGCTTTACACAAGCATTAAGGGGAAAAAAGCCAAATAAAAGTGAAAAAAATCAGAGGAGCTCCAGGAAAAATTCTTTCAGCATGCAGCTCCTGGAGATACACTAACAGGAAAGAGCAGCAACAACTAACAGGGAATGCTGCTCTCATACAACCAAAACATATATGCCTTAATATAAAATAGAACACATATTTTGGTTGGTAACTTTGCTAATTAAACAACATTTTATTCAGCTAACAATCCAGTTGATGTCTTAGTCAGAAGTCTGGAAAACGGGAATGAGAAGACATGTTTTGAATTGACTAAATCCCAAGACTTACTTCCCACTCACAATAGGATTACAACCAAATGCCATGCCTGTAGTGTGAAGTTCTGTTTTCAATTTAATATTGATATGTGACTTAAGTAAATCCAGGAATCCTTCCTCATCTGTGGCCATATCTGTCTTTATTTCATAATATGGAACACCTGATTTGGGGTCTAATCCCTTAGACGTCACATGTCATTTAGAAACTTAAACATCACTATGCTTATGCTCTGTTTTATTTTAAGAAGAAAATGTATTAACAATGCAAATAGCAGAAGCAAATTTAAGGCATAAAACATAATATGTTTATTTCTGTGAACCAGGGTGCTATTGCTCTCTGTGATCATTTATAAAGAGATCAACATACTTGGGAGGGATAACGTCATTGTGCAAGTTCATAACTCACC
The DNA here is from genome assembly GCA_031769625.1 of Taudactylus pleione. NCBI lineage: Eukaryota > Metazoa > Chordata > Amphibia > Anura > Myobatrachidae > Taudactylus > Taudactylus pleione. The sequence goes on along the minus strand of JAUIMM010000081.1, from coordinate 5,890,301 downwards.
TGTGCATGCAATGATTTGGGTTTTAACCATAGGACTTTGAAAGGGTGCATTTTGCACAATTAAAAATGCCACCAAAGACTTACTATAAAATTTGGCCTGCCTCCATCATTACTTTCAACTGTGCTCTTTCACTTCTGTGCTTGTTTGACAATTACTTTTATTTCATTTAAGTGCTGGATGTAAGGGGATATTGTGGCTGTTTTGTGGGCTACATGCATTATATAGCCAGTTTTCTGACATGGAAATAATCACAATGCCCAATAAATACAGAAAGAATATGTACTAAGAGGCCACAGTCATATCTGGAATTGTATCACGACATGATGTGGTCATTATGCAATTTGGCCATTACATGTATGCAAAGTGGCAGGAACGGCATGTGTTTTGCAAGCTAAAGATACAATTTTACTGTTTCAAATCCTAGTAATAGAGTCTGGATAAAGGAGGCCCTATATATTTTCTTTGTTGGGGCCCTGTTGTCCCAGGACACGAGAACCCTGTTTCAAATGGGATCTCCACTTTGCTTATTCTTTAAGAAAGCCTTTAAAATGTTTGTCTTTTATGTAAAGGAGAACACTTCAGACAGAACAGTATGTACCTAGGTAAATTGCTGAGTCAGTGATGAAAAGCATTGAACCTTACAGCACATCATTACCAGGTAGTATATGTGTTAAACATGTCATTTATATTGCAACCCCTGTTCTCAACCGTGTTTGATATACATACAGATGTCATTAGTGTTCAGATGCTGATAAAGTTAGATAAAAAGAAGGTAGCTAGGGTATGTGGTGTAATCCTGACACCATGTTGAAAGCAGCTTGTTAAAGTTTGCATCATGTGTTTGAAATCCATATGATTTTTCCTGGCGGATGGGATGCCGGCGGTCAGAAGTAGCCTAACCCTCCCTCTCTCTTCAATCCTTAACCTCCTTTAGTGATGCCTAACCCTAACTTCTCCCTAGTGGTATCTAAACCTAAATCCTCCTTCCTGCACCCTAAACCTAACCCTCCCTGGGTGGTGCCTAACCCTAACCTATCCCCTGGTGGTGCCTAATTATAAAAGTCAGAAACTCAGTGAAACTAAGAGACAGAGGGCCTGATTCAGTCTTGGGAAGAAAGTGAGATATCTCTCTCAACTGTGTACCTGAACAAACCATATTGCAATGCAAGGGGTGTAAATACATATTTTTTTTTACATGTGGGGTAAATACTGGCTGCTTTTGCATGTAGCCCACAAATACTGCACAGCTTTATTATTACTCTACAATTTATATGTCAGTTTGGAAACACTCCTCCCAAATCTAAATCTCTTTGCACATTTTAAATCTTCCCCACCTGCAGTGCAGCATGGTTTCACCAAGATGATCAGTTGAGAGAGATCTCTCGCTCTATTCCCAAGTCTGAATCAGGCCCAGAATCCTAAGAAAATGTCTGCTGCTACCAGTGCTTCAACCAAATATACAATGATGAGTCTTGCATACCAGAACTATCAGACATGGAAATTCAAAGAAAAGATGCTGCTCAAAAGAGAAGGTATATGGAAATGTATACAAGAGGCTAAGCCTTACCTAGTCACAGAGGAATTGACTGAGAAAGCCCAGAAAGATCAGAGTACAATATCTTTCAGTGTAGATGATGATGATCAGACTGTGCATATATGTAACTGTGACTGCAAGAGAAATGTGGGATGTGCTGCAGAAAGTGCATAAGAGAGCTAATTTAAGCAATAAGCAATATTTAGTAATACATTTGTAACAGACTAAACTGCTTAAAGGCCAGCACATGCAGAAATACATACGATGTACTATATACTTGAAATAGTAGAATGTCTATGCTGCATAGGAGAAAAAATAATGGACTTTTATATAGCAGCTCTGTTACTCAGTGATCTCCTAGACAGCCATGAGACACTTGTAACAGCACTTGATGCCAGACCAGATGATGAACTAACATTAGAGTATGTTAAAGATAAACTTGTGGATTAATTAAAGTGCAAGATAGAAAGTACAAATAAGCCAGATACAAGAGTGAGAGTTAAGGACTGTATTATTAAAAGCATTAAACAAAGAATATAAACACATGAACATTTTGTGTGCAAAAAACCTGGTCACGTAAAGGCAGATTGTTAAATTTGGAAAGCTAGAATGAATCTGCTAAAGAAATAAGATACAAAGCAAAATGCAAAAAGTGCTATAAAGGAGATAAAACTACATTAAATGGTGAATGTGCTTTCAATACAAACACAGACATAGTGATTAATGCTTGGATTATTGACTCAGGACCTACAAGTCATGGCAAATAACAAGAATTTCTTTACTCAATGCAAAACAAAACATACAAATACAAACAGGGAGTGAGGAATTTTCAGAAGAGAAGGTGAGACTACCAACTCACAACATCTTATAAATCACCTAAAACACACCCCTTCAACTAATTTATCTGACAATCGTTTACTAACAAAATTCTTAAAGGATCAACACCCAAAATGGTCTAATTATGCTGAGATCCCTGAGTTGCACTTCAAGTCTACTTCTCCTATATAACGTATTTGCTAACAGTATGCCCCACTTAAGCCTTGCTACACTTCCACAGAGAAACACAAGTCAGATCAACTAATACTGAATTGATGGTTTGACTTGGGCAAATAACAATTTCTGAATGGGTAGAAACATAGCATAAGAGGCTTATTTAAGTATTTAAGTACTTTAGGGTCAATCCTTTTGAATGACTGTATTATTAAAGTATGGGGCCTATTATTGCAGCAGATAGAAAATATCTGCAGCAGTCTCTCTACTTTCGGTCCCAATTGCTTTCTATGGGGACTACGAAAATTTCCAAATGTGGCCCCAATAACTAATGCCATTGTAGTCATTGTAGGCTATAGCCTACATTTATGCATTTTTTGCAGGAGAGGGATTTTTGGATCCCTCTTCTTTGGCTGATACTTACAGCGTAAGGTGATCACTTTACTAATTACTCTGCGTGGGTCAGGCTCATTAGGTGCATCTGTTCCACTAAGAGAATCTTGATAAATCACAAATAGATGTAATTTCTTATTCTTAGTAATGATAGTTAATTGGGAAAATTTGCGGTTATTGATAAATAAGCCCTTAATTTTACTGCCAAGCTGTGACGTCATTAAGTTCACAAGGATTTGTACTTGGGATAAACAATTACAGGCAGCATGAAAACTTGTCACCGATGCTAACAGATGATGTATTATCTTTTCTTCTCATAGACGGCCTGATTCTGAGTCAGAATGTTTTTTGTCTGTGCATGTGTCTGAGTAGCACCATGGATGCATCCCAATTTTATACGTACAGAGGGCCTGGTTCAGAGCCAAATGCTCTGACCAGAGCGCTCGCTCTGAATCAGGGCCCTCCTCCATGAAAATGGAGCGTCCTCCCGGACGCTCGTATAGCTGTGGGTGACCACCCACAGCTTATGCGAGTGTCCATGATGATGGTTGTGATGGTCAAGACCATCGCGACCGTCGGGCTTGCGACGGAGACCCTGCGGTAGGGTCTCTCTGCCGCAAGCCTTGGAGTGATTTTGGCTCTATCAGAGCCAAAATCACTCCCACTGATGTCAGTGATGTCAGTGATGTCAGTGGGGCCGGCTTCAGACAGTAGGCGTTCCCATGGGAATGCCTCCGTCTGGCAGCCACACCCCCGGCATGCCCACCAAAAGGGGCGTGCTGTCAAGCAACATCGATAGCACGCCCCCTTTGGTGCGAGACCCAGAACGATGGAGAGCCCATCGCTATCTGAGTCTCGCGCATGCGCACGACGGAGCTCCCTCCATCGTGCTCATGTGCAGTGGGGCAACATCGACCCGCTTGTGAGCATCCTGCGGTCGCGAGCGGGTCTGAATGACCCCCAGAGTCACAGCACAGATTTGGACACACGGTAGCAGTAGCATTTTGGAAATGTATGGTGCATTCCTGGGAGGTGACTGGGAGGTAACAGGGGGGGGTCATACAGATGCACATAGAAGTTCCATATTATGGGAGTGTAGCCAACGTGTTGCTGATAGTGGTTGCATTTAGAGAGACAGAATCATTCACATAAGATGTCATATTCAAATGGATAATCTGCACCTGCCACAGGGCTGGTGCAAGTTTCAACGTTGCACCCAATGACTGCATCCATCCCAGTCCTTGGATCCGTCTCCTGCGGCCCATACTGTACTTGTCTACACAGGAACACACTTGAACACATGAATGTACACCAGGGAAGGGTTTTGTAGTTGCATTAGCATAAAGTCGCAGGTGTGATTGCAGCAAAAGATGCAAACACGGATGCGTCTGCATCTGGGTCACAATCAGGCTCAGAGAGTCACTTGCTATTGATTCCTATGAGCTCCAGAAGTGACCATTTTTGCATTACAGGAAAGCTAATTTGAACTACAGTAGAAGCTAAAACTATGATCTAGTTCTTAACAATGGGCCTGATTCAGAGACGGACACAGTGCCGTTGTTAACGCAGTTGTCCAATGTGCATGTGTCCGAGCCGCACTGCGCATGCAGCCCGATAGTTTTCTGGACATGCACTAGTGAACCTCCATAAATTCTTACGCGCCTGGAGAGGCCCCGGCATCATAGGTGAGATGCTCATTCTTAGACAGCACAGGCTTGCTCAGAGGTTCTATGAGAGACTGATGTTTCCTCTTTGGTATGTAAGCAGTGTATGTGAGACGATGAAGGCTGGTGTCTCAGTCTGTGCACAATACGGCAGCTGAGTCATTAGCATATTTTCACAAGTCCACTGTGTTTGGAATGGCAGCAACGATAGGCATTGCATGCATCCCTGAATCAGGCCTATAGCCATTTTATAGAGACAGTTATGGGTTTACAATAACTCATACTTGCCGACAATCAGCTCCAGCCTTCCGGGAGGGAGCTGATTGTCGGCTAATAGCAGGGGGCGGGGCCGACCATTGGGGGCGGAGCCGGGGTGGCCATCTGGTGGCACACTGGGGGCGGGGACGGGGGTGGGGTCGCACGATTGCGTCATCGTGACTCCACCCCCTCTTCACAATGCTGTTATTTTCAGCATTGTGAAGCAGGGGGCGGGGCCACGATGAAGTGATTCTGCGCGAATCGCGTCACCGGGCCCCCCACTGCGGGGGTTTCCGTTTTTTTTCAGGGGGGAGGTCGGGAGGTTCGCAAGCTTCCGGGAGGCTTGCCTGCCTTTCCGGGGGGCCGGGAGCGGCACCCAAAAATCGGGAGGCTCCCGGCCAAATCGGGAGGGTAGGCAAGCCTACACTAACTGCTACAGGGTCAGATGTAACATAACCATAACTTTGTGCTATCATATATTTGCTTTTCAAATTAATTCCATCTCTTTTATCATATAAGTGTAGATCATAATGTGCACATTTCTGTAGTGGATTTGATTGATACCAGGGTTATCCTTAAGACACTTGTGATTCATACCATTAGTCAGCTTACCCACCTTTCAGATATTAACACACACCATCAGAGCTGACACATTCCATTACATACATATCCAGTTATTCACTAATCTTTAATCAGCACTGAATGCTGGGTGTCTTTTGACTTTTTACTTCTTGATGCAGAGTTGACGCTGAACATCCCACACCCCAGCAGCACTACATACAGTAACCTGTTAGAATCTGAATGTCATATTAGATTTATCTGGAACAGTTGTCTCAGTAATTTCTTAAAGTGGTCCTGAATCTACTCCATGTGATTGATACTGTATTGATTTTTACAACACTCTTCTGACAGGTTCTGTTAATGTTAAGCAAACTCTAAATGTAAAGAGGACCTGTCAGTTTTGAGAAAATCTAATTTTTACATAGTGAATGTGTATCCTGGGAGAAAGGACACCTGAGTCTCCTCATACAACATATTACATTGTATGTACGTAGTGGGGTGAAAAATTCCATGCTCTGGAAACACTGGAGAGCCAATTTGGGGTAAGTACGGAATAGATGTAATAGAAAAAAAGAGAGCTTTATCTAAAAATAGAGAAGTGCGCAGACACCTGTGTTTGGCTTGGTTTTAAATCATGGTTGTTTTTTGGGTTTAGTCTTGGCAAAACTATTCTCAATTGTTCTAGGTTTGGATTTTTTTAAAAAAATTCAGCTCATATCATTAAATTTGTGCCTGTTTCTGTTTTATTATTAAAATCAATAACAACAATTCTCGGTCATTTCCAATGAAATTTGACCATCTCACAGCTTGCAATATTGTTTTCACCCATATTGGCCAAAGGCTGCAATGAACAGGCTGGCCAAATTAAGCAACAGAGCAGCAGCACAGATACATGGACATTTAAAAGAATATAGCACATCTATGAAACATAGTGACACAGAATGAGCAGACTATATGGCAGTTTAATTAACTATACTATAGAATGATTTAATTTTAAAGAACTAATGGCCTAAAAGTAAAAGCCTAGTAGAAAGTATAAAATATTACCAACACACTTCACAGGCAAATCACAGGCATCAGGACAATATAGGTGTTTCAAGCCAGAGTAACAGCCTAGTAGAAAAGATAATAAGTGAATTCATTAATAACACATTTCTCCAGCTCAGCAAATCACAGACATCAGGCCAAAATAGCTAGCGGTGGAGGGAATTGATTAATCATTTAGGGGAAATATAAAAGATAGTTTCGTTACCAGAGGGCTCCTATTAGTATTTCCATAAATTCAGTTTGGCTGAGATAATCCTCTGATGTTTTAATTTTCCATAATAGTTTACACACTGTCATCTTCACTATTCACATTCATTGTATGGGAGCAGACTTGAAACCTTGTCTTCATGCAGTCAGAATTTTGCTGTGCATTAATATAATTTTGATTTTAGGCCACAAATCCCAGTAAAGTACAGTAAAACACGCTGCCTGTCAAACACACACAATCTTGGCAAAGTCCATAATGAAAAATGGTGCACGGTGGAATTGTCTTTTTGCCCTGTCACCCTTATGTTGTATATTAAGAAGAACATACACAGTTTAACAAACCAAGCACTTCAGCAACATGGACTGCCACTTTTGTGGCTGAAGTACTTGGTTTGTTTGGGACGCCATAAAAGAATCTTGGTTGTTTGGTGAAGCCAAGCTACCAACGGGCATAAGGCTAACAGTGTTTAATCATCCTCATCATTACCCTCATCACTGGTGTTAATATCTTAATCATATAATATTAGCTTATACCCACTGGAATCCACCATTACAGAAGTCTCTGCATGTTGTAATTGGCTGCAAAAGTCTTACTCATAGAATTTGTAGTTCATTTTGCTGAACATTAGTTTTTGTAATATTATTTGGAGAATGCCAATCACTCACAAGGTTCCTGGCTGTGCTAAACACTAGAGTGTGGGCAACAGTGGCAGCTACTACCTTTTTACTATGGGGAAGGGGGAGCTTCCCAAGCTGCATTCTAATGCCTTGCTGGTGGTGGAATGCAGTCGCTATCCATTGCACATGCTAGAAAACAGGACAGGGAAAAAACTATAATAAAGACTAATGCATGTGCAGATAAAAAAAATTGTCTAGGGGCTGTATCTGCTACAGGAATCACATAGTTTTATCTCATCCTTCAGCTTCTTTATTTGCTTTTTTAGTAGTTTAATTAAGGGTATGACCTGACAGGCTGGCAGTGTCTGAACGCACTTCATTGGTTGAAAATTAGAAAGGTTTCAGTATATTGCATAAAACCTAAAGTATTCTCCAGTATGCTGCAGTAAGTTAAAATGTCCCCTCTCTCCTTATCTCATGGTTTGACATGTACATTTGGATGACCTGTTGCTTTTCCTCCTGTCTCTGATATAAAGGGTAGAATTCCACCTGTTTACTACCTCTTTCTTCAAATGGTTGTTGATATGTGTATACTAGATGTTATTAGTAAACACTAGCAGATAATAGTTGGTAGACATGTCAGGCAGATATACTTAAACAGCAGTGTTTAATGTTCAGTAATAGTACAGTTGTACTCACAGTTTTGATACACAGACAGCACTGATGTAGCAGAGCATACAACGAAGGTGGTGTGAGCATACATATGACCAGGCTGTAATATACTGTATGTAAGGCAGGATCGCAGAACTCACAGGTATTTTGGGGACCGCGGAGCATACTAGTGCATAAGTGTGTGTATGCAGCACTCAAACACAGTGATACAGGAGAATGCTTCATCTTATGGAGGAAAGCACAGTAGCACACTCCATATATCTACATTGCTGGCATGGCAAATTAAACTTTTCTTGCAGCTGCTGCAACCTTCTACATGCAGTTGCTTAATGCGAAAAATGCCCAGAAATTTCATGGGCCACAGCCAGCATCTCCTGCATGCACCTGTCATTTTTTTTAGGAAATTCTGAACCACCAGGATTATTTTGTGTGTAAAACATGGTACGTCTTCAAATTCACCCAGTTGTAATGCTACTGTATAACAATGTTACTTGCAGTACTGAAAATGACAAATCCTGAGAAAAACTTTAGCGGGGGGGGGAAGAAATTTTGCTATTACATCCATGAGCAGATTGACACTGGTATGCCTCTTGGTGAAGCCAGTGATACAGAGAGTAGCCTGCCTGTGAATGAGCTGGCATTGTGTGTTAGATACTGATGCTGTAGATAAGTGGATAGTCAGTACAATGAAATTTTTTAGGTAAGGAATAGCTTCGTGGATATATGAACCAAAAAAATGTGTAGTACTTAGTGGTGCTCAAAAATACAAGAAACGCTTAATCCAGAAAAAATATATATTTAATATATAAAAAATTGTAAATTTATCCACAGTACAAATGGCTCCCGGGAGTACATACAGTATAATAGATAAAATTTATATAATACACAGCAAATAACAAATAAAAACATAAAAAACAACTAAATCCTTCATAGAACAAGAGTTGCACTATTTAAGTAGTGGTTATAATGATACTATGTAGGAGAGCTCAAAGTGAACAGAGTAGCAAATAACCTAATATCTTGAGAAAGCCATGTTATACGGAGAAACGCATTGAATGTACAGGTGCTGGTCTTGCTGCACTGTGCTACACTGTCCCTTACTACCCTGTGGATTGAATTCTTGCTTGGGATTTTGCCAGCCCGGATTTACCATCTTTCTGGATGGCCTGACTCATTTATTTGCTGCCGCTTGCCAGCTGCAACACTGTGATCCTGTTCTAGTCTAACAACTATTGCATGATCAGCCAACCCTGAGTGGGGCTCCCCCGCACAGTGTGATCATTGCTGGAGATTCCATCTACCACCGACAGTACTGCAGCGGGTCTGCTGCCCGCTAACACAGATAACCATTGGAGCAGTATGTTACCTGCACAATTGTGTGTGATTTTCCACTTTCCCAGCAAGATCAATTCGACAGTGTGAGTCAATTGGAGTAGCTCCAGCTTGCCGTCGGTCCACACAATTTATACTCCGTTACCTCAGGACAATAATTATATGGGGATATTGGATATCTATATTTGTGAGTATATAATTTCGGCATTTAATTCAAACATACAAGAGTCCAGAGACTTATGAAAGTGTAACTACACGGGCTATACTGTGTCTTTCAAATGTGTTCAGCATCTATGGAACATTAAGAAAAAGGCTGACCTTTTAGATCTGTGTTTCTGGACTGAAATTAGGTTATTTGCTACTCTGTTCACTTTGAGCTCTCCTACATAGTATCATTATAACCACTAGTTAAATAGTGCAACTCTTGTTCTATGAAGGATTCAGTTCTTTTTTCTTTGTTTTTATTTGTTATTTGATGTGTATTATACAAATTTTATCTATTATATGTACTCCTGGGAGCCATTTGTACTGTGGATAAATTTACAATTTTTTATATACAATTTTTTATATATTAAATATATATTTTTTGGGATTAAGTATTTTTTGAATTTTTAAGCACCACTAAGAACTACACATTTTTTTGGTTCGATTTTCTTGTATGTGAAGATTGGCATTCTCCACGTGTTTTGTACTGGTGGCTGCTAGAGATACTCAAATTAGCCATTAAAGGTGCCTCATACAGTGCGAGGTATTTTGTTATATTTCTATAGTGTCGAAGCCGGATGATTGGCTGAGACCAGATCTCAAGTTAATATCGGGTGACGCCATTTTATGTTGCCCCTGAGGATGCCATTTTGCGTCGTCAGCATGAAACCATTGTGTGCGATGCTAATATGCTATTATTAGCATCGTGCAACTGCATTGCTACCGCATATTGTTAAAAGTCCTACCATATTCCATACACACATTAAATCATATATATAATATACAAGAAGCACAATGCACAGTTGCGCTGTTTATTAAAACACTCTGCACATAAAACGCACCATGCATATTAGCGATGACAAACAATATCCTTACACTTGCACATACCAAAACTTATAAAAAGGTTCCCAGAGGTTTTATACATTATCAAGTCTATTGTGAAATACATATATTTGGTATCTAAGGTTTGGTACATGATAAGCATACCATGTTTGGTGCCATTCTAAACCATTGTTTATTTGCAGACTTCCGGTTCCATCGGCAAGGAAATCGCAACATGCATTTGCAAGTTATGGATCATAGAGAGATAGGCATTGAAATGTACTCTGTAATGTAATGTAATGTTTATTAGCCAGTTTAGACTTCTTTGACGGCAAAATGCAAAGAGCTGTTGGAGGGCTGAACTATTACAATACAAACTGACCTATGAACTGTATCGTAACAGAAGAACCAGGAGGAAGAACCAATGGGATTATGCCAACTCGTTCTATTGTATTGCCTATCTCTGCAAGGGTACATATGCAAGCACTCTAGATCTGGTAGTTAGTCATCTTTCTTTCTGTTGGCGGAGGTTTCATAGTTGATGCCAGGAAATCTGGATCCAGAGCGCATGCGTATGTATCGACCTTACCCTGTATTTTGTATAACCTTTGTGCTAATTGTGTTATAGATCAAGGCGTATAACTATATGCTTTTATTTGAATAATATCTTTTTGTGCTTTGGAACCTCAATCAAAGTCTGGAAAGCAATTATTTCTTGTGTATACGCAACGCTAAATAGCGACATTAGGGTATAAAGATTAATAGGAATACATACAGTAGTTGGGGGTTCGTTGAGTGAAGTCAAGCTACCACAATTCACACGGTAACACATGTTTATCGGTCTCTCACCAAAGGGTGGAGGCGCCATATGTAAGAAAAAACGCATTGCCTTCGAAAACCAGCTACCACTTGATGCTGAGAGACCGCTATCCATTATTGTGTGAATTAAAGGAGCGCTGACTAGGATCTAGGGACAAGGAAGGATGAGTTTTTTTCTTTCATTGTTAAAATTTTGTGTTAAAGGGTAAGTCACACAATAGCGTACGCATATTTCCTATATTGTTGCCACGTATTAAAACGGTCATTTTATGTATAGTGTGATTGCTTGTTAAACCTCTGAATTATACTGCTATATTAACGGAAAAAGGGGTTTATTTTCTGCGCAGGAAAGGTGTATGTAATTAAAATGTGTTATTGCAAAGCGGAGGCTACTGTCTGGTTAAGCCTAAGTGTGAAGTAGAGGCTACTGTCTGTTAAGCCTAATTGAAACTCGGTAGGTGCCCGATGGGGCCGTACAAACTACTGGGCGAGTGTACAAAGCAGGTACATTGTGGTTATCGAGAAACTAAGGGGTTTTTTGGTCCGGCACTCATTAATCGCAAAGTCCATTGATCAGTTAGGTTCTTTGGGCAATGCGATCGAACCGCATGGTTATATAAACCATGATTGTGAAGTGGGTTGTTGTGGGAGTCAAACTGCTGGCAAGGTTAGGAGTTATTGGAACTTCTAGATGCTACCAGTGGGAGTAAACTCAAAGTAGGAAGCGAGTGGTGAAGCTTGGAGTTAAATTCATCACAAGTAAAATAATTCGCTAGGCGGTTATTTTACTCCTCTTTTATGCACAACGGATATATTGCCTAGTAGGGAAAGTGGTGCATAGCGGGAAGGAGCGAGTGGCGGAAGCTCGGGTTTAATATCATTGCAGGTAGAATCATTTTCAATAGGTGGTTATTCTGCTCCTCGTTGTGGAAGCTGACTGTAACGCCAGGCGTGCCGACTGTGCATAACAGGAGGGAGTGCGTGAACGTAGTTCACTGAAAATCGTTCACCAATCAAAATTCTCTAGAAATTGCTAAGTGTTTTCTCAGATGGGTGTGAAGTAATCTCTAGCAATGGTCGATGATGTGCTGCTGATGGAAGGGCCGACTGGATCGACCATGTATGTTATGTTTAAAAAGGTATGGTGCATATGCTACTGCGTACTGTGGGCCTGATTCAGAGCCGCTCGTAAGCGGCCGCTCGTTCGCTCCGAGCGATGTTCGCACAACTGCGCATGCGTATGGTTTGTAATACGCATGCGCGAACCATTCATTGCGGTTGGAAATTGTGTGTTCGCAAAATAGCGAATGCCTGCTAATTTGAGTGACAGAATGAGGCATTTGTGGGTGGTAACAGGGGAAGGTGCTTGAAAACGGGGAGTGGAGATCCGAACGCAGGCGTGCCAAACGGTCAAAACGGGCGTTTTAAGGGTGTGCATAATTAAAAAAGCAGCGTCATCAACCACGTCACTTGGTTGTTCGCATGATTGCGGTAGGAAAATCTAACCACAAGCACTGCGAGCAGTTCATACGCCTTTCGATGTAGGATGCGAGCGGCCAGGGGGCGTTTTATAAAAAATAGCGAGCGCATGTTTTGTTCGCTCGTTCAGACATAGAGGCGTCAACAGACCGCAAAGAGCGAGCGCTCTATTTAAATATCCGGCCCCTTTTTCTGAACGAGCGAGCGCAAATAGCGTCCGGCTCTGAATCAGGCCTTGTGACACATGGGTCAAAATGACAAAGAAATGTAGAACACCTTTTCCTAAGATTGGTAGCTTTGATTTGGAGGTTCTGAACAATGTCAGACACAGTATATGTTTAGTGAAGTCTCTGAAGAAAAGGGTATAGTTTAATGATTGCTTGAAGTTGTGGCAGCACAAGGGGAACTTGTGCCTTAGTGCTGTGTATGCGACGCAAACTAGCATTGCGTGCACGATGCAAGGGAGCGCACACACAAATAGCGTTGTGTGCGCACCGCAAAGTAGCGTGCACGCACAGCAAGGTAGCATTGCAGAAAGTAATGTTAGTAGTGCACGCGCACCACCACCACTCTATGTGGATGGGGGTGAAGGTACAGTCAATCTAAAAAATCATGAAAATGTAACAAGTAACTTGTACCCTCTCCTAAGTAACTATAAGGAACATGTTTATGATGCAGATGATAAACCTGTTGTAATGTCAGCTCTTTCCTATGTTGCACAAATGTTAAATGTACCATCACAGCAAGCACAGGTAGCTGCCCCGCTAATACCAGAAATGGAGGTAGCCCCACCAGTGCAGGAAATATTAACACCCACTATAACAGTAGTAGCAGAGATTGCTAATACCATATGTAGTAGCAATAGGCTGAACCCTCAAACAGGTAGTAAGGCCAAAGGTAGCAGTGTGGCAGGCATCCATCCCCTCCGGACAATAACTGTTCCCAAAGGGAATCCAGACGCACATGGTGTAGTGGCCACAAGGAATGTAGCGATGCATTGTCCATGGACAAGAGCAGAACTATGTTCCAGAATGACAGATCTCCCCGACCCTAGGAAAGAACTAGCAAAGTGCCAGAGATTTGTAAAGGATTTAGGTAATGCTCATGAACTAACCAATAAAGATTGGCGAGTGGTATTACGGGCTTGTCTTCCACACAATACTGACGTGAAAAAGTTTATCACGACCTGTGTATTGGATGGAGATAGTCCCATAACTGATGAAGGTAATCAGGACAATATAACCCACATTGTCACCCAATTGGCTGTATTTTTCCCATTAATTGTTAACTGGAGTAAAATCTTCACGATTAAGCAGAAAGAGAGTGAGTCTGCAACAGATTATTTCACCAGAGCGCTGCAGACTATTACCCAATACAAGGCATAGAGGATATAAAGGACAACACCCATAACAGGGAAATTACCATAACGGTGCTTATGGATGGTCTTAAAGATCCTCTAAAAGCCAGGGTTCAGACCTCACTTCCTGGTTGGAGAGGAGTTACAGTAGATACACTCAGGGAATCTGCAATTGAACATGACAAAAACATCTTTAGGAAGAGAGAAATGCAGAGCGAGAAACTAATGGCTGATAGTATTCAAGCTCTGGAAGGAAAGCAAATAACACCGCAGCACTCTTATCACACTCAGCCACAATACACTCATTCCATACAACCTCCAAACCCTTATCCCTATACACAACCACAATCTTTCCTCATTCCCCAACCTACACAACAACAACCTTTCACAACACGTCAACCACAAAGGTGTCATAGATGTAACAAGGAGGGCCACATAAGTACGTTCTGTAAGGCTAGAAAGTGGGAAACGCCAAACCAGGGAACACTGACATACCCACAGAAGGGGCACCCACAACAGTCAGGACAATTCCAGCCAGGACAAATTCAGCTTTAGGTGTCAGGTCACACATGTAGTTTACAGCCAGTCAGGTTAACTGGGGATATTAGAGAAGAACCTGTAATAACGGTTGATGTAGCTGGTACTAAACATTCTTCTCTTCGAGACACGGGGGCGACCAGATCAGTGATAAAATCTCCATCTAATTTACAGGTGATCAGCAAACCAGTACCAGCAATGGGTGTAACGGGTAAAGTGCAACATTATCCTTTAACCAAATCTGCAGAGGTTACTATCGGTCCATTGCATACCAGGCATTCCTTTCTCCTGGCAGCAGCAGCCCCTACTAACCTACTGGCAAGGAATTTGTAATGTAAAATGGGATGAGTCATTTATTGTACCCCTGATGGTATATTTTTAGATATCCCAGAGAGAGTTGCGCACGAGGTGAGGGATATATTGGACACTTCCCAAAGGTTAATGTTTCACTCTACTGTTTCAGATAAGAATCCATCTCAGGTAGTGCAGATGTTATTTCAAAGACCAGGTTCACTTTGGACCAAAGATGGATAGGACACTGGATTGATGGCAAATGTAGCTCCCGTAATGGTAAATCTAAAAAGTGGTAGGCAAGCTCCAAAAATTCCCCAGTACCTGTTAAAACAAGAAGTAGAGTTAGGAGTTTATCCCATAATTGAACGGTTATTGCAACAGGGTATTTTAGTCCGTATAGCAAGTGTAGCCAATAGTCCCATTTTTCCAGTGAAAAAGGCTGGGGGGAGGGACTTTAGATTAGTACAGGACCTTAGAGGGGTTAATAAGGTGGTTGAGAGCCAATTTCCCGTAGTGCCAAATCCAACTGTCATTCTCATGCAAATCCCACCAACAGCAACCCATTTCACTGTCATTGACCTCTGTTCTGCCTTCTTCTCTGTCCCTCTTCATCCTGACTATCAGTACAGGATGAACATTTACATACAGGGGGGACAATACACATGGACACGATTGCCCCAGGACTTCATAGACAGCCCCAGTATCTTCTCTCAGGCCTTACACGACTGTTTACAATCTTTTCAACCTGCCAATGGATCTGTTCTAATACAATATGTGGATGATTTATTGTTGTGTTCTGATTTGTTTATGTCATGTTTAAATGATACTAAACTTTTATTGCTTCATCTCTCGCAAACAGGGCCATGCCAGTCCAGGGTTAAATACTTAGGATACTGTCTAACCCAGGGATCACGACATCTGACTACTGACAGAATCCAGGCCATACAGACCATGACACTGCCGCAGAACCTACAGCAAATACGTATCTTCTTGGGAATGTGTGGATACTGCAGAATGTGGATCCCAGGTTTTTCTATTTTGGCTTTACCATTACAGGACTTAGGCCCTCATTCAGAGGCGCTCGCAAAATGTGAGCAGTCGCTCTGAATGTGGTAGGCCGCTTAGGTTTTGAAGTGCGGCCTCCTGGTCGCTAGCTAAGCTGTGGGTTACCACCTACAGCTTTAGCAACTGACTAGGTTGATGGTCGCAATGGTCAAGACCATCGCAACCATCGGGGCTTGCGATGAAACCCTAAGGTTGGGTCTTGGCAACCGCAAGCCCCAGGGAGCTTCCTGCTCTGTTCGAGGAGGAAGCTCCCCACTGACATCACTGCTAATGTTAGTGCGGCCGCCCACAAAACGGCAGGCATTCCTTAAGGAATGCCTCCGTTTGTGTAACCACCCCCCCACCATGCCTACAAAATGGGGCAAGCTGTCGATCAACATCGACAGCCGTCCCTTTTGTAGTGAGCTCCGGAGCAAGAGAATTTCTCTCTTGCTCCGGGGCTTGCGCACGAGCAGTGCAGCCGCTGTGAGTGCGCAGGGCCTAAACATCGACCCACTTGCGAGTGCTCAGCGCTTGCGAGCGGTTCTGAATGAGGTACTTAGTCTCTTCCTCAAAGCCCGATCGTATCGTACACACAGAGGAAACAGAGCAGGCTTTCCTCACTCTTAAGGATAGTCTGACAAGAGCACCTGCATTGGGAATACCGGATTATGAAAAACCTTTTGATTTGTACTGTACGGAAGCTGACGGTTGCGCAGCAGGAGTCCTCACAAAAAAACATGGTGATGCCAGTAGGCCCATAGCATACTACAGTGCACAATTGGGCACTGTGCAAGATCACTCCCAATGTGTTTAAGTATAGCAGAAACTGCTCTATTGGTCAGTAAGAGTGAGGATGTAGTATTAGACCATGATATGATTGTTTATACACCACATGCTGTATCTGCTTTGCTGAATTCTGCCCAAACTAGACATGTCTCCTCAACTAGGTTCACAAAATGGGAAATAGCTCTAATAGCACCTGCAAACATCACCATTAAATGGTGCAGTACGTTAAACCCAGCAAGTTATCTACCATATGTGCCTCAGGATGCCCAAACGGTGGAGAGTGGTGAGTCACTGGTGGAAGGTGAGTTTTGCAGGTATACTGATGCACATGATTGTATGGAATATTTAAATCAGACCTTTACTGCAAGACCTGACATACGTGATACACCTTTAGAAAATGTAGATGTGACATTTTACACGGATGGGAGTTGTTATAGACAAACTGACACTGGATAGTTATGTACAGGTTATACTGTTGTAAATGATGTAGACATCATAGAAGCCAAACCCCTTGGTCCACCTCACTCAGCCCAAGTGGCGGAGCTGGTGGCACTAAGGAGAGCATGTGAATTAGCAAAAGGCAAATCTGCTAATATCTACACTGACTCTAGGTACGCCTTCGGGGGATAATACATGATTTTGGTGCTCTATAGCATCTAAGAAATTTTATGACAGCAGCAGGCACACCAGTCGCACACTCAAAACATATAAAAGGACTATTGACAGCTATCCAAATGCCTAAGGCAGTGGCCATCAGTAAGTATAAAGCCCATACATGTGAAGAAGATCCGGTGTCACTGGGCAATAACAGAGCAGATAAAGCTGCCAAATGGGCAGCAGGTTTAAGAGTAAACATGCCAATTAATCAAATGATGATGGTTTTCCAAACGATATGCAGAAATTAATTGAGATGCAAAATTTGTGTTCCATTCAGGAAAAGGAAGTCTGCAGATCCAAGGGATGTAGGCAAGAGTCCTCTGAACTCTGGAGAGATGGACAAGGTAAGCCGGTGGCACCCAAGGCATATTACCCAAGCTTGGCTGAGGCAGCGCACGGTCTGACTCACCTGGGAAAGCAAGGTATGTGCAAGTTGGTCAGGGCATATTGGTGTGCACCAGGTTTCTCTTCCCAATCTGAAAAGAGGGCAATGTCCTGTTTGACATGCTTGAGGAAGAACATTGGAAAAATAATACCAACCGAGCCATCCCACGTTCCTTAGACAGATGGACCTTTTTAGGTAATACAAATTGATTTCATCCAATTACCACCCTGCAGGAATCTCAAGTTTGTATTAGTTTGTGCAGATGTGTTTTCTAATTGGGTTGAGGCATATCCAGCTGCCACTAATACTGCTGTGTTTACTGCTAAAAAGATTGTTCAGGAGTTTGTATGCAGATACGGTATCCTTAGAATTATTGAAAGTGATAGGGGTACTCATTTCACAGGTGATGTCTTCCAGAACATGTGTAAATTGATGGGTATTAATAGTAGACTTCACACCCCTTACTGCAAGCCAGCACCAAGGTGGAGAGGATGAACGGTACTATTAAAAATAAGCTGAGTAAGATCATGGCAGAAACTGGACTGGGATGGCCAGAAGCCCTACCACTAGTCCTTCATAGCATCAGGACAACTCCCAGATCCCCTCTTAATCTGTCCCCCTTTGAAGTACTGCTTGGTAGACAACCTCATTTGCTTGTAAGTCCACAGGAAGATTTGAAAAGATACTGTAACGTATCTTATAACAATGAGTAAACAGTTGAAGCAGCAACAGCAGAAACTGAAATTGTTGTCAGATGATATGCCAGAAACAATCTGTCATGATGTTGAACCTGGAGAATTTGTTATGATCAAAAATTATTTGCGTTCAGGTTGTTTGACAGATCGGTGGGAATGTCCATATCAAGTGTTGCTGATGAGTGCAACTTCCTTGAAAGTGGCAGAGAGAGATACCTGGGTCCATTCCACTCACTGTAAGAAGGTCAACCAACCGGTGGAGAGACAAGGCCTAGTCGAGGCAGATAACGTAGACCTATCAATTGCGAGCCAGTTCCAGGAGGGTTAAAAGTTGCAGTGAGACACCTGAGCTAAAGAAATTTGTAGATTACTGTCCCAGAAATGGAGTGGTGTGCTGGGGTTACGTTTGTGTCTTCTTCCAGAGTTTTCATCATCCGAGTTTGTTTTGGGATTTCTGGTTTCTGTGATGGAGGACAGATGACAGAGAGGGGAGCTGATGGTGATATTGATGGAGTGGAGTTGGGAGAAGGAATGTTAAACCAATCGGGGGAGTAAACAAAAGATAATGTTGGAAAGCACAATGGAATGACCAATAAATATTGTTTAATGCAAAAATATAAAATATAGAATAAAAACGGTCTGTTGACAATGGATATCTATACATAAAATACACAAATAAGACCATAAATTATATGAGAAGTGACCAAAAGAATTGATTTACACTGTGCCTGTAAATTAATTACATAGTGGTGAGAAATACATATCTGGGGTACCCAATATAATGATGTAAATCCGGAAAAAGAAAAGGCCTTTTATGGCACTCTGTAAAAAAAACAAAAAATTGAAAAAATTTAAGAAATTAAGAAATTAAAGATGAGAAATTGAAAATGTCTCAATTGTTCTCCACTGTCCGTGTGATAATCAACCTTGTATTATTGTGCAATGTTGTTAGAGGTGATGAAAGAATCCCGAATGGTTGATGCAGAAACAGTGTCAATTCAACTCAATCAATAATTCAAAGCACTTCAAATAACCTCAGTTTGTAGGCTGAAATCACCAGTGTACTGTGTGATATACGGGCTGACCTGTTTGATATAACTCCCTTATATCAGGCTGGAACCAAAGGGCAGTGTCCGGAATGCCACTCCCATGGTGAGTACCACCATGCAGAGAGATGATGTGCAGCCTCCAATTGCTAGGGAATATCAGTGCCGGTGATCAGCCGCTCCAGTGGTGAATGCCGCTGTGTGTCGGAGTGATGTAATCTCCTATTGCTGGAGAGTCTCTGGTAGCTGAACCACGGGGAAAACTCTGACCATGTGGACAGCTGGTTGGAAAGCTGCTGATAGGGAGCCACTCTGCTGGTTGCGTGCTCCGTCTAGATGACAACAGTGACTAGTGCTAAGCCACCGTGTTTCATAGTTCAAGTTCCATGTATGAATAAAAATAAATAAAGAAATAAGGTATCCTGTCTAACGCGTTTCTCGGCCCACATCTATCTGGCCCTTTCCTCAGACAGTGTTCCTGGACAGTGTTTGCCCTCACAACAGGTGGTCTGGCTCGAATACACACCTGCATTAGCAAGCTTCCTGCAATGACATGATTTCAAAGACTAGAGTGTCATCTTATGTCTGTCTCTTGTAGCTGGGTTATTTGCATTTCACACAAGAGACTGGAAGAATAAAAGAGTTTTTCTTTTGACGTCTGGGACAGGTGGGGGGGACTGCTCACAGAGTGGGCATGTGGAACTATCTGGCTCAGCATGTCACACTGCTAAAATGTTCACTCAGTGAGAGTTAACTGCACCCCTTCCTAATACACACATTAATACATCTTTATACCAAACCCCGAATACTCACACATTACATATTCACACATAAGGTTTAATAAGCTTTAAAGTATATGATTTAAGTTGGTTCAGTTAGTTTAAATGCTGTGAAATAAAGATATTTGATAACTAAGGTTCTATACATGTTAAGACAGCAGTGTTTGGGTTTGTACTGATGCATACTCTTTCAACAGATTTCCGGTACTATCGGTGTGGAGATCGCATCATGCAAACTCAAGTTATGGATCGCAGAGCCTACAAGCAACAAAATGTATATTTCATGAACAACTGTTAGAATGTTGCAGGGGGCGTGAAGAGGAAGATCCCCAGCTGTTAGAGGCAGGGAGAGTCTATTTGAACCAGCCTGTTAAATGCACTGTAACATATGCTTCTCCCCTGGGAACCAATGACACCAGCAACAAATTTCCCTATTGTCCTGTTTATTCTGGGGGGGTATAAATATGTGTGAACGAATGCTGGTTCTCAGTCTTCGTGCTGAACGCTGTATGACTAGGGGTCTCTTGCTGATGCCTATCTCCAGGTCCGGAAGCGCCTGCGTATGTATACTGTACTTGGGTCTGTATAAGTTTCCTTTTGCGCCTAAATTGTGTCTAGATCAATTGCGTGTAACTGTCTGAACTTTTACCTGAATAACACTTGTGCTTTGGAAGCACAGATTCCACGTCTAAGTCTTTATTTATGGTATGACTGTGTACGCAAATTAGCGTCATCCTTAGAGGTTTATAGGAAGGATTTTAGAAGGTACAGGCAGGGGTATATAGAGGTTCATTTTAATATTAACAATGGTATGTTGGCAATTTAACATTTTTTGGCAGTAACTTTTCCCTTCGTCGTTATAGGTGATGTTTTTGTAAAGATTGTAAAATATTGTTTAGATTTGAGGTGCACTTTCATACACATTTTTAGCCCTTCTTTAAAAGTAGATGATGAAGTAGTACTGTGACTGCCAGCACTACTACTTGGTTGCGTCTGTTCTTCTTTTGACTGATGCATGATTGATTTTTACACCAGGACAGCAGTAAAGCTACTATAGTTGAACTTAAATGCCACCACACCAAGTGAACCTACAATGAAATATGGAAATGAGGGACTGTTACTTTTACCATGCAGTTTTATTAAAAAAACTTAAGATGATTTTTTCGACACCAGAAAAAAATTACCACACTCAGTAAGTACAGTAATATACAATGCCTCTCCTAAAGACAAACTCTTGAAATATGATTTAAATTGAATTATAAAAGATGTGTAATGTTTGACACCAGCATTTTTTTTCCCCACTTTAATTATTTTGTGGTGCAGCTGACAGGAAAACAACCACACCCAGTATTTACAGTAATATATGCTGCCTCTCCAAAACACACTCTCATGAAATATAATTTAAATTGATTTTAGAAGACTTGCAATGTTTTTTGACACCAATAAAAAATTATATTTTACCATTTTTATTTTTTTGGGGTGCAGCTGACGGGGACTTGACCACACCCAGTAAGTACAGTAATATATGCTGGTTCTGCAAAACACACATTCTTGAAATATGATTTAAATTGATTAATAAAAAAAACAGGAAAAGATGTCTTCTTCACTCTAACACAGCACAGTATTTTGTAGATAGCTACGCTTGAAATCACACTATCTCTGTCCTCATACACAAGTGACAATATATACTGCAGTGTACTGTAGATAGATATCCTTAGATAGCCTTGTAAAAACAATGGTTAGATACAAGAACCTCTTTGCACTGAATTGCAGGTGCTACAGTTATTCTATTAAGGCATGCTAAAACTGTGACAGGGCAGCTAGGATGTGTAGTTCCACAGCAGTTGGAGAACCGCATTTTGATTAACCCTGTGGATACCACTATTTATTGTAATTGATATTACTTTTTGTCTGACAAGCACACAGTTTGCTGTTTGCCTTGGATTGCAGTTGCTAGCTAACAAACACATACACAATGACACAGAAGCCTGCAGACTCTTACATGCTTCCCAGTTCCACCCAATCCATCTACCTAAAACTCTCTCTAATGGTGTCTATTGAAGCTGCAGTCCACACCCTCTCCCTACACTCTCCTATGAGAAATGGTGCCTGACCAGGAGAGAGGGTCTGTTATATGCAATAAAAAATTATGTTTTGCCTCATTTTGAGAACCAAACTTGGTAAGAAGACCTGAGCTGGGATTCAGTTCTCCTCGGAAGCCCCCATTGTGCTTGTGTTCAGTTGTCTGTAAAACTGAACCACTCATCTCTATTAAAAAATGACAGTCCATCTTTAATTGCAAGTTTTTTATGAAGACACAAAGATGAATAAATTGTTCTCTATGTGGAATAATATGTGTTATTCTGAACATTTATAAAATAAACATTGATCTGAAGGCATGCTGTACAAAACTGATTGCTGTCTAAGAAATTTACTTTACTACTGGAAATGGAAGTCAATCAAGGCTTTATCTACTACATAGACCCAGACAGCCAATTGTGTAGCCCAAATTTTTATCCCAGAGAAATGGTTTAAGCTTTATTCATGATATAAGGCTGATTTTTGTGGTAAACTAATGGAAAACATTTTCTTTTAACATCCAAATCAAATAAGACTAAACAATCTGTCTTGATCTTGATAAAATATGTGCAGTTTTATGGGTTTTGATTAGGGGTGAGCGGGTTCGGATTTCTGAAATCCGAACCCCCCCCGAGCCCCCCCGATCCGAGGCAGATTCAAGTCAGGCTCGACTTTTCCCGCCTGACTCGGATCTGAAATCGAGGCAAAACGTCATCATCCCGCCTTCCGAGTCTCGCGGGTTTTGGAACCTATATAAGGTACCCGCGTCGGCGCCATTTTCTCTCTCGGCTGTGGACAGTGAAGAGGGAGGGTGGGAGTTAGGGCTGGCTGGGCTGTGTAGTGTAGTGTAGTGCAGAGTAGTGTTGTGCTGTGCTGTGCTGTGCTGCTCTTGTCCACTACTTCAAAGTCCATAGGGGCTGGCTGTGTTGTGCTGTGCTGCTGTTGTTAATAGGGGCTGTGTCCACTACTTCAAAGTCCATAGGGGCTGGCTGGACTGTGTTGTGCAGTCAGTTCTCCATAGGGGCTGTGTCCACTCCAAAGTCCTGTGCAGTGTCCCAGTCCTAAAGGGGTGCTGTAGTGTTGTCCAGGGGGTGCTCTGTCCATCAGGGGTGCTCCCCCCAAGTGCTAAAAAAATAATATTTTTTGTGTGTTTGTGAATTGTGTGCGCAGTTGCCGCACGTGCATCAACAAAGTAGTGCCAAGCGTGCGCCTGTGTCATAAATAAAGGGCCGGCTGGCTTGACCGTTAAAGGGTGCTGTAACCCCCAAAGTACACTCCAGTCCAAACCGAAAAAAAATTATTTTCTGTTTTTGTGAATTGTGTGGGCGCAGTAGCCGCACGTGCATCAACAAAGTAGTGCCAAGCGTGCGCCTGTGTCATAAGTAAAGGGCCGGCTGGCTTGACCGTTAAAGGGTGCTGTAACCACCAAAGCACACTCCAGTCCAAACCAAAAAAAAATATATTTTCTGTGTTTGTGAATTGTGTGCGCAGTAGCCGCATGTGCTTCAACAAAGTAGTGGCAAGCGTGCGCCTGTGTCATAAGTAAAGGGCCGGCTGGCTTGACCATTAAAGGGTGCTGTAACCCCAAAGCACACTCCTGTCCAAACCAAAAAAATATATATTTTCTGTGTTTGTGAATTGTGTGCGCAGTAGCCGCACGTGCATCAACAAAGTAGTGGCAAGCGTGCGCCTGTGTCATAAGTAAAGGGCCGGCTGGCTTGACCGTTAAAGGGTGCTGTAACCCCCAAAGTACACTTCAGTCCAAACCAAAAAAATATATATTTTCTGTGTTTGTGAATTGTGTGCGCAGTAGCCACACGTGCATCAACAAAGTAGTGCCAAGCGTGCGCCTGTGTCATAAGTAAAGGGCCGGCTGGCTTGACCGTTAAAGGGTGCTGTAACCCCCAAAGCACACTCCAGTCCAAACCAAAAAAATATATATTTTCTGTTTGTGAATTGTGTGCGCAGTAGCCGCACGTGCATCAACAAAGTAGTGGCAAGCGTGCGCCTGTGTCATAAGTAAAGGGCCGGCTGGCTTGACAGTTAAAGGGTGCTGTAACCCCCAAAGTACACTCCAGTCCAAACCAAAAAAAAAATTATTTTCTGTGTTTGTGAATTGTGTGCGCAGTAGCCACATGTGCATCAACAAAGTAGTGCCAAGCGTGCGTCTGTGTCATAAGTAAAGGGCCGGCTGGCTTGACCGTTAAAGGGTGCTGTAACCCCCAAAGTACACTCCAGTCCAAACCAAAAAAAAAATTATTTTCTGTGTTTGTGAATTGTGTGCGCAGTAGCCGCACGTGCATCAACAAAGTAGTGCCAAGCGTGTGCCTGTGTCATAAGTAAAGGGCCGGCTGGCTTGACCGTTAAAGGGTGCTGTAACCCCCAAAGTACACTCCAGTCCAAACCAAAAAAAAAATGATTTTCTGTGTTTGTGAATTGTGTGCGCAGTAGCCGCACGTGCATCAACAAAGTAGTGCCAAGCGTGCGCCTGTGTCATAAGTAAAGGGTTGGCTGGCTTGACCGTTAAAGGGTGCTGTAACCCCCAAAGTACACTCCAGTCCAAACCAAAAAAAGAATAATTTTCTGTGTTTGTGAATTGTGTGCGCAGTAGCCGCACGTGCATCCACAAAGTAGTGCCAAGCGTGCGCCTGTGTCATAAGTAAAGGGCCGGCTGGCTTGACCGTTAAAGGGTGCTGTAACCCCCAAAGTACACTCCAGTCCAAACCAAAAAAAAATTATTTTCTGTGTTTGTGAATTGTGTGCGCAGTAGCCGCACGTGCATCAACAAAGTAGTGCCAAGCGTGCGCCTGTGTCATAAGTAAAGGGCCGGCTGGCTTGACCGTTAAAGGGTGCTGTAACCCCCAAAGTACACTCCAGTTCAAACCAAAAAAATAATATTTTTTGTGTGTTTGTGAATTGTGTGCGCAGTAGCCGCACGTGCATCATCAAAGTAGTGCCAAGTGTGCGCCTGTGTCATAAGTAAAGGGCCGGCTGGCTTGACCGTTAAAGGGTGCTGTAACCCCCAAAGTACACTCCAGTCCAAACCAAAAAAAAAATTATTTTCTGTTTTTGTGAATTGTGTGCGCAGTAGCCGCACGTGCATCAACAAAGGAGCAGCGCCAAGCATGCGCCTGTGTCCCATAAGTAAAGAGCCGGCTGGCTCATTTCTTAAAGGCTGGTGTAACCCACAAAGTGCACTACTCTCCAGCAAAAATAAAAAAATATTTTCTGTGTTTAGCCGCACATATATATCAAATCGATATAACATAAATGGAGGACCAAACTTTCTCCGATAAAAATAAAATAGAGAAAGATCAAGAACCACTTCCTCCTAGTGCTGAAGCTGCTGCCACTAGTCATGACATAGATGATAACATGCCATCAACGTCATCTGCCAAGGCCGATGCCCAATGTCATAATAGAGGGCACATACAATCCCAAATGACAAAGTTCAGGAAAATGACCTTGAAAAAAACATTTAAATCATCTGAAGAGAAACGTAAACTTGCCAATATGCCATTAACGACACGGAGTGGCAATGAACGGCTAAGGTCGATCCCTAGTATGTTCATGACTAGTGGTTCAGCTTCACATGACGATGGAAGCCCTCCTCCCACTAAAAAAATCATAAGGGTTAAGCTGGCAAAAGCACAGCGAAGAACTGTGCTTTCTAAGAAGATATCACAAATCCCCAAGGAGAGTCCAAGTGTGGAGGTGGTTGCAATGCCTGACCTACCCAGCACTGGACGGGAAGAGGTGGCTCTTTCCACCATTTGCACGCCCCCTGCAAGTGCTGAAAGGAGCACCCACAGTCCACTTGCTGATATGCAAATTGAAGATGTCACTGTTGAAGTACAACAGGATGAGGATACTGGTGTAGCTGGCGCTGAGGAGAAAGTTGGCAAGTAGGATTCTGATGGTGAAGTGGTTTGTTTAAATCAGGCTCCGGGGGAGACAGTTGTTGTCCGTGGGATGAAAAAGCCCATCACGGTCATGCCTGGGCAGAAGACCAAACATTCCACCTCTTTTGTCTGGCAATATTTCTATCCAAATCCGGACAACAACTGTCTTGCCATATGTACCTTATGTAAAGGTGGAATAAGTAGGGGTAGGGACGTTAACCACCTAGGAACATCCTCCCTTATACGGCACCTGCAGCGCGTTCATAATAAGTTTACTGTCAAGTTCAGAAACTTTGGCTAAGACCGTAAGCAGTCCAGGGACACCTAAATCCCATTGTCCTGTTGTATCCAAGCGCCTGTAAACCACACCGTCAACTCCCTCCTCATCAATTTCCTCCTTAGTCAGGATCGGAAGTAGTCCTGCAGGCCATGTCACTGGCATGACTGACTTTCCTATCCGGGATTCCTCCGGAGGATCCTGTATTGCTACGCCTCCTGCTGCCGCTGCTGCTGTTGCTGCTGCTGGGAGTCGTTCATCATCCCAGAGAGGAAGAAGGAACACCACTACTTTTACTAAACAATTGACCCTCCAACAGTCCTTAGCGAGGAGGATGAAGTACGACAGCAGTCATCCTGAAGCAAAACGTATAACTGAGGCCTTGACTGCTATGTTGGTGTTAGACGTGCGTCCGGTATCCGCCATTAGTGCAGTGGGATTTAGACAATTGCTGGAGGTAGTGTGTCCCCGGTTCCAAATCCCATCTAGATTCCACTTCACTAGGCAGGCGATACCGAGACTGTACAGAAACGTCAGAAAAAGTGTCCTCAGTGTCCTGAAAAATGCCGTTGTACCCAATGTCCACTTAACCACGGACATGTGGACAAGTGGAACAGGGCAGACTAACCTCTTAGAGAAACTGAGGGAAATCATCGCCCAGTGGCTTACCCCACTTAGACTCTCCTGGGGATTTGTGATATCTGACAATGCCACCAATATTATGCGGGCATTACATCTGGGCAAATTCCAGCACGTCCCCTGTTTTGCTCACACAATAAACTTGGTGGTGCCGAATTTTCTGAAAAGCGACAGGGGCGTGCAGGAGACGCTTTGGGTGGCCCGAAAAATTTCAGGCCACTTTCGCCATTCAGCGACTGCGTGCCGAAGACTGGAGCACCAGCAAACACTCTTGAATCTGCCCCACCATCACCTGAAGCAAGAGGTTGTGACGCGGTGGAACTCAACCCTCTATATGCTTCAGAGAATGGAGGAGAAGCAAAAGGCCATTCAAGCCTATACATCCACCTATGACATAGGCAAAGGAGGGGGTATGCACCTGACTCAAGCGCAGTGGAGAATGATTTCCGTGTTGTGCAAGGTTCTCCAGCCCTTCGAACTTGCCACATGTGAAGGCAGTTCAGACACTGCCAGCTTGAGTCAGGTCATTCCCCTCATCAGGCTTTTGCAGAAGCAGCTGGAGAAAGTGAAGGAGGAGCTAAGACGGAGCGATTCCGCTCGGCATGTGGGACTTGTGGATGAAGCCCTTCATTCGCTTTGCCAGGATTCCAGGGTGGTCAATCTGTTGAAATCAGACCACTACATTTTGGCCACCGTGCTCGATCCTAGGTTTAAAGCCTATGTGGTGTCTCTCTTTCTGGCCGACACAAGCCTGCAGAGGTGCAAAGACCTGCTGGTGAACACACTGTCAGCTGAAGCGGAACGTGACATGTCAACAGCTCCTTCTTCATTTTCTCCCGCAACTGGGGCTGCCAGGAAAAAACTTAGGTATCCTAAGCAACCCGCTGGCGGTGATGCAGGGCAGGCAGGACCAAGTTTGGACATCTGGTCGGGACTGAAGGACCTGGCAACAATTTCTGACATGTCTACTGTCACTGCATATGATACTGTCACCATTGACAGAATGGTGGAGGATTACATCGGTGACAGCATCCAAGTAGGCATGTCAGACAGTCCATACCTGTACTGGCAGGAAAAAGAGGCAATTTGGAGGCCCCTGTACAAACTGGCTCTATTTTACCTGAGTTGCCCCCCCTCCAGTGTGTACTCCGAAAGAGTGTTTAGTGCAGCCGGGAACCTTGTCAGCGAAAGGTGTAGGAGGTTGCTTCCACAGAATGTGGAGAAGATGATGTTCATCAAAATGAATTATCAGCTCTTCCAGGGAGACCAGCCTCCAGAACGTACAGAGGGACCTGTGGTGGTGGATTCAAGTGGGGACGAGTTAATACTCTGTGAGGATGAGGATGTACACACTGAAGAGGGTGAGGAATCGGTGGATGAGGAGGATGAGGATGACATCTTGCCTCCGTAGAGCCAGTTTGTGCAGGGACACATTAATTGCCAGCTTGTTTTGTGGGGGCCCAAACGAACCAATCATTTCAGCCACAGTTGTGTGGCAGACCCTGGCGCTGAAATGATTGGTTTGTTAAAGTGTGCATGTCCTGTTTATACAACATAAGGGTGGGTGGGAGGGCCCAAGGACAATTCCATCTTGCACCTCTTTTTTTTCTTTGCATTATGTACAGTTTGGGGCCTAGTTTTTCAAACTGCCATCCTGTCTGCCACTGCAGTATCACGCCTAGATGGGTCACGTGTTTGTGCCGCCCACTCGTGTCGCTTAGCATAGTCATCCAGCTACCTCGGTGCAACCTTTTGGACATAAAAACACTATTGTGAGGTGTGAGGTGTTCAGAATAGACTGGAAATTAGTGGAAATTAAGGTTATTGAGGTTAATAATAGCATAGGAGCAGAAAAATCTACAAATTCTGTGATTTTAGCTGTTTTTATGCTTTTTTTCAAAAAAATACAGATCCAAAACACAAAATCCAGAACCCAAAACACGGAAGGGTGGTTTTGGCAAAACCAATCCAGATCCAAAACACGAAGAAAGATCCAGATACAAAACCAAAACACAAAACACGAAAAGTGGCCGGTTCACACCCCTAGTTTTGATTAAATGTACCTCTTCTACTGCTCTGCCTCAGCCACCCCCTTGTGCAAAGTGCTTCACTGGTTTCCCAATCACCACAGAATACAGGTTAAACTCCTCCCCTACCATATACACTGAAGTGCCAAAAGTGATGGGATAGATTCCTAGAATTGTGTAGGACATCCTGCAGTGCAGTTAAGTGCAGCAACTTGATGTGATTTCACAAGTGGACAGAAGACCTCTGAAAAGATGTTGACCCATGCCATCTGGATAGCATCCCAAATCTCCCTGATATTTAGACTTGCAGGATTTTGGGTGTGAATGGACCTCTCCACCACGCCCCCATAAAAGTTTGATTGCTTTCATGTCGGGCAAATGTGGCCATTTGTTTGAAAACTCCAGAATGCTTCTCAAACCAATTCTGGACAACTTGGGACCGATGACATGGTGCATTATCCTGCTGGAAGATTCATCACTGTGGGGGTATATGAAGTCCATGAAGGGCTGTTTATGGTTATCAAGCAATGCAACATAGTGGTTTCCAGTCAATGACGTGTCCAGGTGGACCAGTGGACCCAACACACACCATTATGGAACCACCACCAGCCTGCATAGTGCCTTGTTTACAACTGGGGTCCATGGCCTCATGGGGTCTGTGCACATCTGAGGACTACAATCAGCCCAAAACAACTGGAACCATGACTCATCGGACCACACCACATTACCAGTCCTCCAGGGCACAATTAGCAATGTCGCAAGCCAGAGGCACTCTGGTGGGTCTTCTGCTCCCATATCCCATGGAAGCTAAAGAACGTTGCACTGACCTGCTGGATATGCGTCTTGTACCTCCTGCATTGAATTTGGATATGATTTGAGCCAGTGTTGCTGGCCTGTTACCACGGACAATTCTTGCGAGACGTCCCTAGTCATGATCATTAAGCAGTGGCATAAATTTATCCCAGACCCCTGGAGGCAAGGTATAATTTGCTGCCCCCCACCGTCACAGTCGCTGACACTGTAATGTAACATTTCACAAGCAGATGCACCCGCAATGGCACACAGAATATAGGCATGCTGCATATCATTTTAATCAGCAGAAGCTGCTTCTTGTGCATCCTGTTTGCATCGCAACACCCTATGTCAATAAGATGCATTTGAGGGAAAAATTTGCGCGAAAAGATGCTCGGCGCTACCAAGCCACTTTGCGCTCACAAGTTATGTGTAACGCGACTCGTCGTGCACGGAGGATAGATGTATGTGGA
The DNA here is from genome assembly GCA_031769625.1 of Taudactylus pleione. Taxonomy (NCBI): domain Eukaryota; kingdom Metazoa; phylum Chordata; class Amphibia; order Anura; family Myobatrachidae; genus Taudactylus; species Taudactylus pleione. Next base: position 5,859,929 of record JAUIMM010000081.1, on the reverse strand, counting down.
CACATCTGTATGCATTAGTCACAGATAAGATAGTGACCTGTATAGTACAATTAGCATGAGGCTCAGAGTCCTCCTGGCAAAAGCTACCTGATGTGGGGTGGGGAGCCCTCCTGATACCCCTGATGGAGGGGAACACCACCTGATGTGGTAGCTTTGAGGACTGAGGGCCTGATTCAGACCTGCTCGCAAGCGCTCGCAAGCGGGTCGATGGTGCCCTAGTGCGCATGCGCACTACGGAGGGAGCTCCGTCGTGCGCATGCGCGAGACCCGAATAACGATGGGGTAGCCGTTGTTATGAGTCTCGCACCAAAGTGGGTGTGCTGTCGATGGTGAGTGACAGCATGCCCCTTTGGTGGGCGTGCTGGGGGCATGGCTGCCAGACGGAGGCGTTCCCATGGGAACGCCTACCGTGAAGGTCCGGCCCCACTAACATCTAGTGATGTCAGTGGGAATGATTTGGCTCTGATAGAGCCAAAATCACTCCAGGGCTTGCGGTCACCGAGACCCTACCGCAGGGTCTCGTTGCAAGCCCGATGGTCGCGATGGTCTTGACCATCGCGACCATCATCATGGACGCTCGCATAAGCTGTGGGTGGTAACCCACAGCTATGCGAGCATCCAAAAGGCCGCTTTGGAAAAAAAAAAAACACGCCCTGATTCAGAGCGGGCGCTCGTTCAGAGCATCCGGCTCTGAATCAGGCCCTGAGTTTAAGTCAATATACTGTAAGACTGCCACTATGGTGGGACTACAAATCACAAAACGCCCAGTCTACTGCTGACTGCATCACATGCTGGGAAGTTGCTCCACCAAAGATCTGCCCCCCCAGTCTCTGGTGCTCCAGGCCCTGCCTCCCATGCCCTCTTACCCGCAGCTTCGTGCAGTGCATCCTTGTTGGCATCCAGCTCCTGGAAGAATATCTGCAGCCACACTTATGCTTGGGCCAGCCACTTAGGACTCTGCTGCAAGGCTCTGTGGTTAGAGCTGCCACCAGAGAGGAGTGGGATGGGAGTTGTGGGTGAGGGGTATCACCGGGACTGTTGCACGGGTTTACGGCTAAGGCTGCCGCCAGGGAGGAGTGGAATGGAGAGTTGTGGGTGAGGGGGCACCGGACGTGTCACACTGACATAAGCTGCTGAGGAGCAGCGACACCAATGAGTAGGGACAGGCTATAGATAGACGGAGGTGGCAGCTGGTGGTCTGACACAGAGCTCTCCACTAGCGAATGGTGGCTTCTCAGGTGCTGGTTAGAGGTGTCATGTATTGTAATCCTGGTACACACGTGACACCATAGATTGAGGAATGTTAAATGTCCACACAAGTTTGGAAATGGAATGTCTCATCCATCGGGAACCCACTATCATGCACCATTCGAACTCCGATATTTCACATTGCCTTGTCATGAGCAGCCTATCTGGTATTCAAACTGCCTCAAGAGATGTCAGATTACAACTGATGCAGGTCTGGGCATTTCCAAGACATCACAGTACTGTGATGCCACCTAGCATTATATTTACATACTGCTATCCCATGACATTTGGCACTTCAGTGTAAAGCCCTCAATCATTCTACTCCCTCCTACATCTCCAACCTCAAACCTGTCCACTCTACATCCTGCTCGCTCAGATTCTTCACCGCCCACAGCCTCATCTCCTCTCTGGTCCCATGCACTCCCTCCTGCATCCAGAATCAGGGGTGGGTCAATGGACGGGCTGGCAGGGCAATTGCCCAGGGCACTGTGCCCTGTGGGTGCAGCCACAGTCACCCCACTAGCCCCATCTGTTACCACTGACGATTAGCTGTCATATAACAGCCACAAGGCATATGACCCAGTGGCTATCCACGAAACTTCCTTCAACATGCACCTTTTGCGCATATGTAGCTTGGTATAAATCTAGACACCTGTCATTTTACGTACACCGTTAGTCCGGTGCCCAGCATCCCGATTGAAGGGGGGGGAGGGTTAGGTTTAGGGCTCCTGGGGGGGGACTTAGGGTTAGGCAACCCCCTGGGAGGTTAGGGTCAGGCTAAGGGAAGGGGGGTTAGGGTTAGGCACCCCGGGGGGGAGGTTAGGGCTAGGCATCCCCCCGGGGGATTAAGGTGTAGGCGGCGGGGAAGGGGGGGAATGCTTTAGACACTTAGAGGGGGGATTAGGGTTAGGCACAGGGGGGGGAGGTTAGGGTTAGGCACAGGGGGGGAGGTTAGGGTTAGGCACCCTAAAGGAGGGTTAGGGGGTAGAATTAGGTTACTTTATACTTTCCTTTAGGATGATCGGGATTTCCTCCTTTGCCGGGCTGCTGCTGGCGGTATATCATACCGAATCCATGTGGCTTATCTGCATTTTGGCTCTATGGCATCCTGTACAGTGGACGTACCCCTGCGTGTCCAGGGATAATGGGAGGCCATACAGAGACACACAGTTAGATTGTGCCACCATCACTTGCTATCAGTGGCAGATTGCAGGCTGTCAAAGAAGAAGATAAAATGGGGGGGGGGATTGGCTTGTGAGGTGACACAGGTGCCTTGAGTGAGAGAGGGTAGGAGGCTGGAGAGACAGGAGGCTGTAGTTACAGAGGGTAGGAGGCTGGAAAGACAGGAGGCTGGAGTGAAATGGAGCAGGAGACTAGTTAAATGGGGCAGGAAGCTGAAGAGACAAGGGGCAGGAGGATGGACATAGAGGAGGATGGAGGGGACACAGGGAGTACGAGTCTGGTTAAACCTCTAATGTATGATGATGACATGGTTATATTCCTACACAAACATCTGGACTATGTGATCTCCTACATAATAGTGAATACCAACTGAAAACACTGTCTGCTCATGGTGCATCAATTTTTTCAGAGTTTTCAGTTACAGACAAATCACCACATGTACATCCAAATCGGGTGAACGGTGTAGGAATTGCAACAGTTTCAATATGTGCCTCCCACTTTTTAAGGGGCCAAAAGTAATGGGCCTATCATCTCAAAAGCTATTTCATGGACAGGTGTGGGCTATTCCCTCATTATTTCATTATCAATTATTAAGCAGGTAAAAGGTCTGGAGTTGATTTGCATTTGGAATCAGTTGCCGTCAACTCTCAATATGAGATCCAAAGAGCTGTCACTATCAGTGAAACAAGCCATCATTAGGCTGAAAAATCAAAACAAACCCATCAGAGAGATAGCAAAAACATTAGGTGTGGCCAAATCAACTGTTTGGAACATTCTTAAAAAGAAAGAACGCACCGTAGAGCTCAGCAACACCAAAAGACACAGAAGACCAAGGAAAACAACTGTGGTGGATGACAAAAGAATTATTTCCCTGGTGAAGAAAAACCCCTTCACAACAGTTGGCCAAATCAAGAACACTCTCCAGGAGGTAGGTGTATATGTGTCAAAGTCAACAATCAAGAGAAGACTTCACAAGAGTGAATATAGAGGGTTCACCACAAGATGCAAACCATTGGTGAGCCACAAAAACAGGAAGACCAGATTAGAGTTTGCCAAACAACATCTAAAAAAGCCATTACAGTTCTGGAACAACATCCTGTGGACAGATGAGACAAAGATCAACTTGTACCAGAGTGATGGGAAGAGAAGAGAAGGAAAGGAACTGCTCATGATCCAAAATATACCACCTCATCAGTGAAGCATGGTGGTGGTAGTGTCATGGCGTGGGCATGTATGGCTGCCAATGGAACTGGTTCCCTTGTATTTATTGATGATGTGACTGCTGAATGAATTCTGAAGTGTTTCGGACAATATTATATGCTCATATTCAGTCAAATGCTTCAGAACTCATTAGATGGTGCTTCACAGTGCAGATGGCCAATGACCCGAAGCATACTGCAAAAGCAACCAAAGAGTTTTTTAAGGCTAAAAAGTGGAATGTTATGCAATGGCCAAGTCAATCCCCTGACCTGAATCCGATTGAGCATGCATTTCACTTGATGAAGACAAAACTGAAGGGAAAATACTCAAGAACAAGCAGGAACTGAAGACATTTGCAGTAGAGGCCTGGCAGAGCATCACCAGGGATGAAACCCAGCGTCTGGTGATATCTATGCGTTCAGACTTCAGGCTGTAATTGCCTGCAAAGGATTTGCAACAAAGTATTAAAAAGTGAAAGTTAGATTTAGGATTGTTTAGTTTGTCCCATTACTTTTGGCCCCTTAAAAAGTGGGAGGCACTTATAGAAACAGTTGTAATTCCTATACTGTTCACCTGATTTGAATGTAATTACCCTCAAATTAAATCTGAAAGTCTGCAGTTAAAGCACATCTTGTTTGATTCATTTCAAAGCCATTGTGGTGGTGAATAGAGGCCAAAATATGAAAATTCTGTCAATGTTCCAATATTTATGGACCTGACTGTATGTTTATTAAGTATGCACAAACACAGTATAGTTTTTTTTTTTTTTCAAGGGACTTTTCACCCTGGTTCTATTTAGTCTAGAATCAGCAGTGTCTACAATTTCACCTGTGTTACTCTGCAACTCACTTTCTATCAGACTGCAGGGGGTATATTTACTAAATTGCTGACTTTTAGAAGTGGAGATGTTGCCCATAATCCTAGCTATTATCTTGTAGAAGGTGCTAGATAGATGTTAAACAGAACCTGATTGGTTGCTATGAACAAAATCTCCACTACCTAAAATCCGCACTTTAGTAAATATACTCCTAGGTCTTCACCAGGGCCAGATTAATGGGGGGCGCATGAGGCAATTACCCCCGGGCCCCCCTCTCTCAGAGCTCCAAAGCAGCTCTGGCTCTGATTTGTGGGAATGATTTTGCTTATCTTCAGCTTCCACCACCCCGTGGAGGCTGGAGACTAGCAGAATTGTTCCCTCCTTGGCCAGTGTGGTGTCTCTGGCACCTGACCTGTCTGTTTTCCCTTGCTTCCCCCTCTGGCAGTGACAAATTGGTGCTGCGCCTGCGCTATTGACACTTGGGGATGAGATGTCTCATGCCTCAAGCAGAGCCTTTAAGAGCCGGCCTGGCTCTGGGGTAGGGGGCATGACCATGCCCCCTTTGAAAAACAAAAACTTAATTTGCCACGCCCTGCAAAGCGGGGAGGGGGGGCACTTCTGTGCCCCTCAGACCGGCGCAAATGTAGGGCGGGTGTGATCAGTGTGATCGCTCCCCCCACAAACAGAGGAGACTGCTCTTGCTGCTGCTCAGAAGCAGTGACAGTGTCCAACTGCAGCCCAGCACACAGCAGCGTGTGCTGGGCTGCTGATACGTAGGAAGGAGGGGGGTGACGTCAGGCCTGGGCCCCTGCCGGGCCCCTCCAGCAAGCAAGGGCCCCAAGAAGTCATCGAGGAGCAGGACACTGGACTCTGGTGTAGTCGGACAGCTGGGAGCCCGGGACTCTGGGAGGACTGAGGTAAGTGACAAAAACTGGTAGGATATGGGGAATCTTTAAATATATTTGATAATGATTGGGGTGAGGGGGTTCATTAAAAATATAATGGTTAGGGGCGAGGGGGATCATTAAATATTTAATGGCTGGGGTGATGGGGATCATTAAATATAAATGGCTGGAGGTTTGGGGTGGTTAATAAACTATATAATGGATGGGGGTGAGGGGAAAAAGTTGCGGTGAATGATCACCGAGTGAATCGACGGTATGCGCACGTGGGGAGAGCACGGCGGAAGCCCAGTACCTTTGTTAGTGCTGGGTACGACCCCAAGTGTGACAAATTGGAGGCGTGTCACAAGGCCCTCCCTGTCCAGCCATGCCCCCTTCAGTGCACGCAGAAGCCAGTTTCTGCAGTGTCCTGCCCTCAGTCGAGTGGGAACACTATATATATATACACTGCTCAAAAAAATACAAGGAACACTTAAACAACGCAATGTAACTCCAAGTCATTCACACTTCTGTGAAATCAAACTGTCCACTTAGGAAGCAACATTGATTGACAATCAATTTCACATGCTGTTGTGCAAATGGAATAGAAAACAGGTGGAAATTATAGGCAATTAGCAAGACACCCCCAATAAAGGAGTGGTTCTGCAGGTGGTGACCACAGACCACTTCTCAGTTCCTATGCTTTTTGGCTGATGTTTTGGTCACTTTTGAATGCTGGCGGTGCTTTCACTCTAGTGGTAGAATGAGACGGAGTCTACAACCCACACAAGTGGCTCAGGTAGTGCAACTCATCCAGGATGGCACATCAATGGGAGCTGTGACAAACTGACTGTGCTCAAACAGTCAGAAACATACTCCATGAGGGTGGTATGAGGGGCCGCGGTCCACAGGTGGGGGTTGTGCTTACAGCCCAACACCGTGCAGGACGTTTGGCATTTGCCAGAGAACACCAAGATTGGCAAATTCGCCACTGGCGCCCTGTGCTCTTCACAGATGAAAGCAGGTTCACACTGAGCACATGTGACAGACATGACAGAATCTGGAGACGTCAAGGAGAACGTTCTGCTGCCTGCAACATTCTCCAGCATGACAGGTTTGGCAGTGGGTCAGTAATGGTGTGGGGTGGCATTTCTTTGGGGGGGCCACACAGCCCTCCATGTGCTCGCTAGAGGTAGCCTGACTGCCATTAGGTACCGAGATGAGATCCTCAGACCCCTTGTGAGACCATATACTGGTGCGGTTGGCTGGGTTCCTCCTAATGCAAGACAATGCTAGACCTCATGTGGCTCGAGTGTGTGAGCAGTTCCTGCAAGATGAAGGCATTGATGCTATGGACTGGCCCGCCCGTTCCCCAGACCTGAATCCAATTGAGCACATCTGGGACGTCATGTCTCGCTCCATCCACCAACGCCACATTGCAACACAGACTGTCCAGGAGTTTGCAGATGCTTTAGTCCAGGTCTGGGAGGAGATCCCTCAGGAGTCCATCCGCCACCTCATCAGGAGCATGCCCAGGCATTGTATGGAGGTCATACAGGCACGTGGAGGCCACATACACTACTGAGCCTCAGTTTGACTTGTTTTAAGGACATTACATCAAAGTTGGAGCAGCCTGTAGTGTGTTTGTCCACTTTAATTTTGAGTGTGGCTTCAAAACCAGACCTCCATGGGTTAATAAATTTGATTTCCAATCATAATTTTTGTGTGATTTTGGTGTCAGCACATTCAACTATGTAAAGAACAAAGTATTTAATAAGAATATTTAATTCATTCAGATCTAGGATGTGTTATTTTAGTCCTCCCTTTATTTTTTTGAGCAGTGTATATATACAGTATATATATATTAGGGGTGTGCATCGGCCACTTTTCGTGTTTTGTGTTTTGGTTTTGGATCTGGATCTTTCTTCGTGTTTTGGATCTGGATTGGTTTTGCCAAAACCACCCTTCCGTGTTTTGGGTTCTGGGTTTTGTGTTTTGGATCTGTATTTTTTTGAAAAAAAAGCATAAAAACAGCTAAAATCACAGAATTTGTAGGTTTTTCTGCTCCTATGCTATTATTAACCTCAATAACCTTAATTTCCACTCATTTCCAGTCTATTCTGAATACCTCACACCTCACAATAGTGTTTTTATGTCCAAAAGGTTGCACCGAGGTAGCTGGATGACTATGCTAAGCGACACGAGTGGGCGGCACAAACACGTGACCCATCTAGGCGTGAAACTGCAGTGGCAGACAGGATGGCATTGAAAAACTAGGCCCCAAACTGTACATAATGCAAAGAAAAAAAAGAGGTGCAAGATGGAATTGTCCTTGGGCCCTCCCACCCACCCTTATGTTGTATAAACAGGACATGCACACTTTAACAAACCAATCATTTCAGCGCCAGGGTCTGCCACACAACTGTGGCTGAAATGATTGGTTCGTTTGGGCCCCCACAAAACAAGCTGGCAATTAATCTGTCCCTGCACAAACTGGCTCTACGGAGGCAAGAAGTCGTCCTCATCCTCCTCATCCACAGATTCCTCACCCTCTTCAGTGTTATGTACATCCTCATCCTCACAGAGTATTAATTCGTCCCTGCTGGAACCACAGGTCCCTCTGTACGTTCTGGAGGCTGGTCTCCCTGGAAGAGTTGATCATTCATTTTATGAACATCATCTTCTCCACATTTTGTGGAAGCAACCTCCTACGCCTTTCGCTAACAAGGTTCCCTGCCAGTACAGGTACGGACTGTCTGACATGCCTACTTGGATGCTGTCACCGATGTAATCCTTTAACAGACAGACGCACGCTTGTCGCTGCTGCTTTGAGGATTCAAGTGCGGCTACAGCCCACACAATTCACAAAGACAGAAAAAAAAAAAGAATATTTTTATTGTTTGTGGAGCACACTTTGAGGGTTACACCACCCTCTAACAGACAGACGCACGCTTGTCGCTGCTGCTTTGAGGATGCAAGTGCGGCTACAGCCCACACAATTCACAAAGACAGAAAAAAAAGAACAATATTTTAATTGTTTGTGTAGAACACTTTGAGGGTGTCACCACCCTTTAACAGACAGACGCACGCTTGTCGCTGCTGCTTTAAGGATGCAGGTGCGGCTACAGCCCACACATTTCACAAAGACCGAAAAAAAAAGAACAATATTTTAATTGTTTGTGTAGCACACTTTGAGGGTGTCACCACCCTTTAACAGACAGACGCACGCTTGTCGCAGCTGCTTTAAGGATGCAGGTGCGGCTACAGCCCACACAATTCACAAAGACAGAAAAAAGAAGAATATTTTTATTGTTTGTGTAGCACACTTTGAGGGTGTCACCACCCTTTAACAGATAGACGCACGCTTGTCGCTGCTGCTTTGAGGATGCAAGTGCGGCTACATCGCACACAAGTCACAAACACATAAAAAAAATAGTTTTTTATTTTTTGGACCACTTTGAGAGTTACACCACCCTTTAACAGACAGACGCACGCTTGTCGCTGCTGCTTTAAGGATGCAGGTGCGGCTACAGCCCACACATTTCACAAAGACCGAAAAAAAAGAACAATATTTTAATTGTTTGTGTAGAACACTTTGAGGGTGTCACCACCCTTTAACAGACAGACGCACGCTTGTCGCTGCTGCTTTAAGGATGCAGGTGCGGCTACAGCCCACACAATTCACATAGACAGATAAAAGAAGAAGAATATTTTTATTGTTTGTGTAGCACACTTTGAGGGTGTCACCACCCTTTAACAGACAGACGCACGCTTGTCGCTGCTGCTTTAAGGATGCAGGTGCGGCTACAGCCCACACATTTCACAAAGACCAAAAAAAAAAGAACAATATTTTAATTGTTTGTGTAGCACACTTTGAGGGTGTCACCACCCTTTAACAGACAGATGCACGCTTGTCGCTGCTGCTTTAAGGATGCAGGTGCGGCTACAGCCCACACAATTCACAAAGACAGAAAAAAAAAAAAGAATATTTTTATTGTTTGTGTAGCACACTTTGAGGGTGTCACCACCCTTTAACAGACAGACGCACGCTTGTCGCTGCTGCTTTGAGGATGCAAGTGCGGCTACATCGCACACAAGTCACAAACACATTAAAAAAATAGTTTTTTATTTTTTGGAGCACTTCGTGAGTTACACCACCCTTTAACAGACAGACGCACGCTTGTCGCTGCTGCTTTAAGGATGCAGGTGCGGCTACAGCCCACACAATTCACAAAGACAGAAAAAAGAAGAAGAATATTTTTATTGTTTGTGGAGCACACTTTGAGGGTGTCACCACCCTTTAACAGACAGACGCACGCTTGTCGCTGCTGCTTTGAGGATGCAAGTGTGGCTACATCGCACACAAGTCACAAACACATTAAAAAAATAGTTTTTTATTTTTTGGAGCACTTTGAGAGTTACACCACCCTTTAACAGACAGACGCACGCTTGTCGCTGCTGCTTTAAGGATGCAGGTGCGGCTACAGCCCACACATTTCACAAAGACAGAAAAAAAAAGAACAATATTTTAATTGTTTGTGTAGCACACTTTGAGGGTGTCACCACCCTTTAACAGACAGACGCACGCTTGTCGCTGCTGCTTTGAGGATGCAGGTGGAATCTAGACGGGATTTGGAACCGAGGACACACTACCTCCATCAATTGTCTAAATCCCACTGCACTAATGTCGGATACCGGACGCACGTCTAACACCAACATAGCAGTCAAGGCCTCAGTTATACGTTTTGCTTCAGGATGACTGCTGTCGTACTTCATCCTCATCGCTAGGGACTGTTGGAGGGTCAATTGTTTAGTAAAAGTAGTGATGTTCCTACTTCCTCTCTGGGATGATGAACAACTCCCAGCAGCAGCAACAGCACTAGTAGGAAGTGGTTCTTGATCTTTCCCTATTTTATTTTTATCAGAGAAAGTTTGGTCCTCCATTTATGTTATATTGATATATATACGTGCGGCTAAAGCGCACACAAACACAGAAAATAATTTTTTTTCGGTTTGGACTGGAGTGTACTTTGGGGGTTACAGCACCCTTTAACGGTCAAGCCAGCCGGCCCTTTACTTATGACACAGGCGCACGCTTGGCACTACTTTGTTGATGCACGTGCGGCTACTGCGCACACAATTCACAAACACAGAAAATAATTTTTTTTTTGGTTTGGACTGGAGTGTACTTTCGGGGGTTACAGCACCCTTAACGGTCAAGCCAGCCGGCCCTTTACTTATGACACAGGCGCACGCTTGGCACTACTTTGTTGATGCACGTGCGGCTACTGCGCACACAATTCACAAACACAGAAAATAATTTTTTTTTTGGTTTGGACTGGAGTGTACTTTCGGGGGTTACAGCACCCTTAACGGTCAAGCCAGCCGGCCCTTTACTTATGACACAGGCGCACGCTTGGCACTACTTTGTTGATGCACGTGCGGCTACTGCGCACACAATTCACAAACACAGAAAATATTTTTTTTTTTGGTTTGGACTGGAGTGTACTTTCGGGGGTTACAGCACCCTTAACGGTCAAGCCAGCCGGCCCTTTACTTATGACACAGGCGCACGCTTGGCACTACTTTGTTGATGCACGTGCGGCTACTGCGCACACAATTCACAAACACAGAAAATAATTTTTTTTTTGGTTTGGACTGGAGTGTACTTTCGGGGGTTACAGCACCCTTAACGGTCAAGCCAGCCGGCCCTTTACTTATGACACAGGCGCACGCTTGGCACTACTTTGTTGATGCACGTGCGGCTACTGCGCACACAATTCACAAACACAGAAAATAATTTTTTTTTGGTTTGGACTGGAGTGTACTTTCGGGGGTTACAGCACCCTTTAACGGTCAAGCCAGCCGGCCCTTTACTTATGACACAGGCGCACGCTTGGCACTACTTTGTTGATGCACGTGCGGCTACTGCGCACACAATTCACAAACACAGAAAATATATTATTTTTTTAGCACTTGGGGGGAGCACCCCTGATGGACAGAGCACCCCCTGGACAACACTACAGCACCTCTTTAGGACTGGGACACTGCACAGGACTTTGGAGTGGACACAGCCCCTATGGAGAACTGACTGCACAACACAGTCCGGCCAGCCCCTATGGACTTTGAAGTAGTGGACACAGCCCCTATTAACAACAGCAGCACAGCACAACACAGCCAGCCCCTATGGACTTTGAAGTAGTGGACAACAGCAGCACTACACTACACTACACTACACAGCCCTAACTCCCACCCTCCCTCTTCACTGTCCACAGCCGAGTGAGAAAATGGCGCCGACGTGGGTACCTTATATAGGATCCAAAACCCGCGAGACTCGGATTGCGGGATGATGACGTTTTGCCTCGATTTCAGATCCGAGTCAGGCGGGAAAAGTCGAGCCTGATTCGGATCGGACTCGGATCGGGGGGGCTCGGGGGGGTTCGGATTTCAGAAATCCGAACCCGCTCACCCCTAATATATATATATATATATATATGTATATATATATATTGTTACGTGCCCCCGCTGCAGCAGTGCTGATAGGATCTGCAATGCTGCCTCATGGAAGTGTGGGGAGAGGAGGCATACACACAGCGGGTACAGCCAGGGGAAGTGGTGCTGACAAGAGGGAGAAGGCACCCTGTCTTAAATGCCCCCTGAAGGCTTAATCTGGCCCTGCTCTCTACACCTTCAAACCAGACCTTAAGACTCACCTCTTCTTAGAAGCCTACCTTTTTCCCAGTTCACACTCATCACACTCAAACTGTAAGCCTTTACGGGCAGGGCACTCATTCATTGATCCCATCTCCTATCACTATTCTGGTCACCAGTGCTCTTTGTTCTCTCTCTTCCACACCAGGTCCTCTGATGCTGTGTGTTTACTCTTTCAGTGGGTCCAGACTCATTGAGTGCTGTTTTGCTTCATATTAGCTCCCTCCTCCTCCCCATTTAACCCATCATTGCTGGTTCTACTAGTTGTAGTCAGTCGCCCTATCCTCTACTAACCCTCACCCTTTCACCATGCTGTTGCTTGTATCATTTTGTTATAGTTATCATATTATTTATTTGTTTGCCTATCACTGCACATCGCTTCGGGCAGAGTGCTACTTATAGGCAGTGCCACCATTGATTTGTTCGGCTTCAATAAGAGACTTTGAAATAATATTTCTTGAATTTGGTACATTAATTATTTATTTTATAATAAGCATATTTAAACATAAACATACCCACTTTCTTAGCCAGACTTTGCATTTCTGTGATTGTGTTGGTAAAACTAATTGTAAGCATGCGTGATTTAGAAGGAGACAGAAATACATTAAGAATTCTTTAAAGATATTTTGGTCTAAAAAGGGGTATTCAACATGCTGAGGAACTACACCTTCCAGCATGCTTTGCCACAGTTTTGCTATTATGGCATGCTAAAACAGTGGTAGGGCATGCTGGGATGTATAGTTACACAGTAGCTGGAGTTCCGCATGTTGAATACCCCTCTGGATACTAGGGATTCGGATCTCAGAGATCAGAACCTGCCCAAACAATTTTTTTGTGTGCGTGTTAGCCACACCTGTCATCGGCGTAGGTGCGCAGGGGTGCTGTTCTCCTGTCTGTCAAGGGGCTGTTACCCAAAAAATTAAAAATAAATGTTGTGTGCGTGTTAGCCACACCTGTCATCAGCATAGGGGTGCTGTGCTCTTGTATTTCAAGGGGCTGCGGGCCAAAAAAGAAACAATTTTTTTGTGTGCATGTTAGCTACATTTGTCATCAGCGTAGGTGCGCAGAGGTGCTGTGCTCCTGTCTGTCAAGGGGCTGCTGCCCAAAAAATAAATAAACAATTTTTTTTGTATGTGCGTTAGCCACACCTGTCATGAGCGTAGGTGCGCAGGGGTGCTGTGCTGCTGTCTGTCAAGGGGCTGCTGCCTCTTTCAGGGGTTCACCCCCAGTGTTAAAAAAAAAAAAAAATGTCTGTGGTTGTGTGTGTAGTGAGTATGGAGGACAGTCACATGACCAGAGAGCAGGATCCACATACCAGTCTTGTAGCTGCCGTCAGCAGTCATGATGAGGATGCAAGTCCGTCAACGCCGATGTACTGGGGCTTAAGTCAGGCCAAAAAGTCAGGCTACAAAAAAATCTACTTTTACCCTGTTAAAGCAAAAAAAAATTAAAGCTAAGTCAGCTTTACAGAAACAAAAATTTGGCAATATGCCATTCACTACACGAAGTGGCAAGGAAAGGATAAGGCCTTGGCCTTTTTTATTTATGACTGGTGGTTCTAGTGATGATTTAAGTCCCTCTGCTTGTAGGAGAGGTACAAACAAAATTAAAATTGTTAAGACGAGTAAGACACAGGAGCCAACTGTGTGCTCCGAAAAATCACAAATCCACATAGAGTCCAAGTGTGTCCGCGGTTGCCATGTGTGAGCCTGACCTTTCTAATACTGTACTTGAAAAGGATCCTCCTTCCACCATTTGCGTGCCCTCTGCAAATGTGGGGATGTGCAGCACAAGTCAACATGATGACGTAGAAATCGAGGATGCTTCTGTGGAATTGCAAGAGGAGGATGAGGAGGATATTTATGTAGTTGGCGATAACAACAAGGATGATGAGGATGTTGATGAGGCTGTTGATGGCGAGGATGTTTGTGTAAAAACTGTAAATCAGGCAAGTTGTTGCCCATGTTGGGAAAAATCCCATTGCTACCATGCCTGGGCAAAGGACTAAAAAATCCACTTCTCATGTGTGGAATTATTTCCACCCAAATCCGGACAACCTTTTCCAAGCCATTTGTAACCATTGCCTAGTAACAGTGAGGAGAGGTAAGAACCTTAACCATCTAGGAACCTCCTTCCTGTTATGTCACTTGCAGCACATTCATCAAATTGAAAAGCATATTTCAAATTCAGAAACTTTGGGGACAAAAAACCTAACAACAATCAGTCCAGTGTCACCTAGCTGCTCCCTTCTATCTGGATCCAAGCGCATTCAATCTCCACCACTAACACCTGCATCATCATCAACATCCTCAGTCATGATCGGAAGTAGTCATGCATCCAATTTCAAAAGCATGACAGACTCCACTCCTATCCGTGATTCCTCAGAAGGATCATTGAGTGCTACATCTGTTGCTGCTGCTGGGGTAGATCTTCATCCCAGAAAGGGACCAAGAAGTCTACTACTAAGAGTAATTAAAAAAACAATTGACTATTAAACAGTCCTTTGATAGAGGTATGTAAGTATAACACTTGTCACCCAGTTTCACAGCGGATCACTGATGCCATGATGGCTGAACTAGTAGTAGATGGTGAATAGAAAATGAGGATGATAGTGTGAAGGAAGTGCAAAAGGAGGATGAGGGGGAAATTTGTGTCCTATCTGATGCTAATGAGTATGTTGATGATGAGGATGTTTGCGTAAATCAGCCACTTGTGGCAGCAGTTCTTGCTCATGATAAAAAGAAAGCCAGAAAAGCCACATCTTAGGTGTGAAGTTATTTTAATTTAAATTCTGATAACAGTTGTGAAGGCATCTGTTCCATTTGTAAAGCCAAAGTTAGCAGAGGAAAGGACATTAACCATCTAGGCACCGCCTCCCTGTTACGTCATTTGCAGCGAGTTCATGCAATTTGTTTAAAAAAATTATAATAATTTGTAATTTAATAACAAGCAGTCCAGTATCAGCTACCAGCAGTTTGGACTAGCACATGCAATCTCCACCACCAACACCCTCATCAACAATCTCCTCCTTAATAATTGAAGGTTGTCCTTCCAAAAAATGTTTTGTGTCGGCCCAAACAAACCAAGGAGTTCAGCCACGAAAGTGTCAGTCCTAGAGGCTAAAGTGCTTGGTTTGTTACACCGTGCATGTCCTTTTTAATATCCCACATAAGAGTGGGTGGGAGGGACCATACCATCTTGCACCTCTTTCCTTTACATTTGGCACAATTTGGGGCATTGCTGACTGACATTATTATAGTTTATTAAACTGCCATCCAGTCTGCCACTGCTGTGTGGCAATGTTTCATAGATGTCCTATATTTTTTTAAACTGCCGTGCTTTTATGCCTCTGCTCTGTTGCTTACTTTAGCCAGCCAGCTCGCTGCAGCCTTTGGCCTATATTGGTGAAAAATAGTGAAATCAATATTGTGAGCTGTAAGGTGGTAAAAAAATGCATAGAAATGCCTGAAAATGATTGTTATTACGGTTAATAATACTGTAGGAACAAAAACTGGCCCAAATTATGTGGTTTTAACTGTTTATATAATTTTTTGGAAAAAATACAGATCCAAAACCAAACACAAGAAACAAAACACCAAGGAAAAAAATCCATAACCAGATTCAGATCCAAAACCAGGGGAGATACAGATCCAAAACCAAAACCAAACCACGGGGGTCGGCGCACATCTCTAGTGGATACCACTATCTATTGTAATTGTTAGCTATTATTGCTGTATGGTAGTAAATCATTGGGTAATAATACAAATAAATGGATGCAATTTTGACCAACTCGCATGACAGTTAAAAGAAATACAAGATAGGCATGACCAGGGCCGCAACTAGGGGTGTGTGAGCAGTGCCGCCGCGCAGGGCACAGGTCTCTATGGGCGGCACCGCTGCTGCCTCATGGAGCTGCATTTGGCTAGCAGGGTGCCTGAAATTGCACCCTGTCACTGATGCAGCACTAACACTCCAGACTTACAGCCAGCAGCCCGTACAGCAACCGAGATGCTCCAGCAGTGCTGCTGTCCTTACCAGCGCTGATGGCCCTGCCCCTTGGCATGACATCATGCAGGGCAGGATTATAGGCGGGGTGGACAGGGTGGTCGCCCAGGGGCCCTCACACTCTACAAACATTGTCCCGAACCAGGCCACTCTGGACACTCCCTAGCTGGCTTCTGTTAGCATCACAGTCAATCACTGATGGACTATTTATTTACGATGGAGACAGCTTTTCTCCGCCTCTACAGTGGGTGGCCGGGCAATGACTGATGATCTAAGCCCTGCCCCCGTGCTGATAATTCAGCGATTTGTGGGTGTATGTGTAGGGGGGCCTAATGCAGTGACATGGCCGCCCCTTTCAGGAACATGATAAAGCTGAAAAAGGTAGCGTGTGTGCTCACGGTCTCCCTGTTTGGCACACTACCTTCTTTCCCTCTTTCTCCCCCCTCATTGCCCTCCTTCTGTCTCTCTCTCCTCTCTTTGTCTCCCTCCCTCTCTGTCTTCCTCCTTCTCTCTCCCTCCCCCTCTCTCCCTCCATATTTCCCTTTCTCTTACTCTCTCTTTCCCTCTCTTCCTCTATTGTGCCCCTTCTCTCTTTTCCTTTCTCCCTCTATCTCCCTACCTATCTCTTTCGCCATCTGTCGCTCTCTCTCTTTCTCCCTCTTTGTCCCCTACTCTCCATCTCTCTCCCCCTCTCTCTCTCATTCCCCTCTTTCCCTCCCCCCTCTCTCCCTCCCTCTTTCCCTCTATCTCCTTCTCTTTTACCTCTCTCACCCACAACTCGAAATCCTGTGTTTGCCCCTTTGCCCGCTATGCTGCCGAGGGTCAGTTCCCAGCAGTGTCGCGGACATGACGTAGTATGCTGCCACCTTGCTGGTCAGTGGAGAGTGGCTGCAGGGGTCTGTGGAAATGTTATTGGTAGGGGCCTCCACAACTTATTTGCCTGGGGCCCCCTCAACTTAATTGCCCCGTGGCCCTCACAAGTCTTAATCCGGCCCTGATATCATGATGTCAAGCAATCAGAGTGCATGGCCGGCATAGGGCATCATAAAGCCCTGTTACGGCTCTGGGCATGATAGACATGAATACTACAGTTAGTTGGGCAGAATACAAATGGATTCAATTTAAACCAAGTTGCATGGCAAACAGAAGAATTCACCATAAGAAGTGACAGGACAAACAAAAAGGATGAGGAGTAGACAAACACAAGACAATGGGCTTAGATGACCCTGCATGTAATAGCTTACAAATTAGAAGGAGGGGTAAGAGACATTAGGAGGAGATGGGACAGTGGCCTTAATGGCCCATTTGGGAATTTGAGGAGGAGGCTAAGCAGTCATAGTATGGTAGTGTTGCTGGGCAGGAAGGATGGGGAGGAGTAGAGCACAGGAGAGGTGTGGTATTATGGGAGGGGAAAGGGGAAACACACCGTTTTTGATACTTTTGAGAGAGATTATATAGTGAAGTATAAGAAAGACATGGTGCACAATAACTAACCTAGGTGTGTTTATTGACTGTAAATATTGTCTAAGCTGCAGTTTCTAAATCTATAGTATGTACCAACAAATCTTAAAAAAAATGGAGACTAAAGGACCTATCTATCAATTTTGAGAGAAGGGGCACACAACTTAATGTTCTTATTTGTGGCGTGATCGGAATGGGTTTCAAGGCTTTCTATCAAGCCCCTCCATGTTAGGACAACGGTTTCAATAAGCAGCTGTGCCCTGAACCCTAACACTAACACTTTGTCTGCTAGTTTTATTGCACATACCAACCTTCAGTTTGTGAATGTGCACTGTGAAGATCGGAATAGGCAGAGACATCCTAATGTATCCTTCTTTGCACTCTGGACCCTATTCCCAAAGAAATGAGTGGGTTAAAGCCATCTGAAGATGATGTTAGTTACCAGTCAAAATTTCAAAATCTTTCAGCCTTCAGAACTTCATAATAGCAGAACCACAATGTCCCCATACATTGTATGGGGACTACAGTGTGCTCCGATACACAGGATATATCTGAGCTACTGTATCTCCTGTGCTACATGCTTAATATGTACTCTATGCTTAATTTACTAGTAATCATGTGGAAACTGCTATTTTCGTATGATTACAGGGACAAAAAAGATGGATAAATGGGGTTAGATATACTGAGACCTGCAGGTAAGTATCCTAACCCCAGGGGCGCCGAGAGGGGGGGGAGCGGGTACATATTACCTGGGCCCGGGCTTCCTGAGGGGCCCGGCGGGGGCCCAGGTCCGGTGCCGCTCCCCCTCCCTCACAGCAGCCCAGCACCCAGCGTGTGCTGAGCTGCAGTGGAGACTGCTCGTGGCTGCTGAGCAGCAGCCACAGCAGTCTCCTAAGCCTGTGGGGGGAGCGATCACACTGATCGGGCCCTCCTGGCTTTGCGCCGGGCTGAGGGGGCTCAGAGCGCCCCCTCTCCCCAGCGCTTAGCGCCGCTTAGCGCCGTTGCATATCTTTTTTTTTCCGGGAAGGGGGCGTGGCCATGCCTCCTGCGATTAGGCCACGCCCCCTATTACCCGGGCCCGCCGCAGCTCTCAGCGGGCCTGCCTAACCCTACCCCTAAACCTAACCCTACCTCCCTGCAGCCTAAACCTATTGCTCCCCCCCGCAGCCTAAACCTAACTTTACTTTCGCAGCCTAAACTTAACCCTCCCCTCCTAGAGCCTTACCCTAACCCTCTGCCTAGTGCCTAACTCCTAACCCTCCCCCTAACCCCATACTTACCACCGAGATGTCAGCGGTTGGGATGCTGGTGCCGGGATTCTGACTGGTGTTGAGATTCCTGCACCGTCATTCTGAGTGTCGGCATCTTGACAAGCCAGGATATAAACTACATCCTGATAAATGTGACCCTAAATGAAGACCCCAGTTATAATATTGCTGCATACAACTTCTCAGCCTAGGTCACAAACTTTGCAGATAAAGTCTAGTAATGTCTAGGTTACCCATCTGTCTTCTAGACATGCAAACAAGGTCTACAATAGCAAAAACACAGCTTCATCTAGTTAGCGTTGAAGATGAAATGTTGCTCTAAAACCAACAAATTTGTAAAACACACAGGCTAAGTGATTCCTAAGTTGCAGAGCTACATTAAAAATTCTCATGTCACATACTTCACAGATAAAGCCCTACAACTTCTAAAGGGCCCCATACATCTATTGGGCAATCTGCAGATTCCCCGATCCGCCAATCGGAAATGGTAACTGGTGGCCATTGATGATCACCATTCTGTCGGGAATTGGTGAAATTCTACATGTTAAAAATACTCGATTTGTTAATTATGACCATATTTTAAACGTGATTGGTAAATCAGTAAATTCCAACATGTAGGATTTCACCAATGTGCCAACCTCGGCATCTGCGGAACGTCAAATTGGCCCAGTCTGTCGCTAGTGTATGGGGTCCTTAAAATTCCACATTTGCCCAGTAAACCTACAAGTGAGCACTGCATTTTTGCTACAGCTAAACACTCCTAAGATTAAATGCCCCAGTTATGATGACACTCTATCCAACTTTCCAGTTCACGCACTTTACAGAAAGTCTAACATTGGGGGGAGATTCTATTAGCCTCGAGGCTCATTCGGAACCTTGGACACTATGATCCACCAAGAAATCCTCAGTCTTATTTGCTCTCACCCCATAGTAGGGCAAGCAAAAACAAGCAAGGTTTTCCTCCAGTAATTACCCGCAATGTGGAAACTTGTGCTTAATTGGATCTCCCACAATATCTAGTGGTCCACAATTGCCCATCCATACTCTGGGCCCATAAGTGAGCACAGCATTAATCTGCATCATTACAACATTGCTTCATCTAGTTACTGCTGTAGATTAAATGTAGCCTCTTGAAAGCCTTGCTGTGGTCTCTAATACACATGAAGACCCCCCTCCCTCCCCACTTAAGATCTTTAAAATCTGATTATCCCTTTTCCCAGGATTATGAAGAATGTCAGAGGAGAAGAGGAAATCTGCATTGCAGCACGGAAGATTTCTATTTCCAAATTTTAAAACTGTTAATCTTTTATTATGACATGTTTTGGAATACAAATGTATCCAGGGTTTCTTTTTTACAACAATATGCTGAAGTCATGGTCATGGTCAGATTGCTGGTTTTATTATATAGATCCATATGTTAACAATAACTCCAGTTTTATGTGTTTTCCCCCTCTACCACCACAGCTGGTCTGTGTTTTCTTACAGCCCTCACCCTGTGAAATTAAGTACATGCAGAGAGCACATTGCATCGTGAATATACTGTATATCAGATTCTCACACAGATACACTGAATTATTTACGGTGGTTGCACACGCAAACACACTGAATGATGTGTACCATATACCATATATATATATATATATATATAGATAAATGGGGTTAGATATACTGAGACCAGCAGGAAAGTATGCTAACCCTACCCCTAAACCTAACCCTAACTCCCTGCAGCCTAAACCTATTATTTACGGTGGTTGCACACTCAAACACACTGAATGATGTGTACCATATACCATATATATATATATATATATATATATATATATATATATATATATGTATAAATGGGGTTAGATATATTGAGACCTGCAGGTAAGTAACCTAACCCTACCCCTAAACCTAACCCTACCTCCCTGCAGCCTAAACCTATTGCTCCCCCCCGCAGCCTAAACCTAACTGTCCTTCCGCAGCCTAAACCTAACCCTCCCCCCTAGAGCCTTACCCTAACCCTCTGCCTAGTGCCTAACTCCTAACCCTCCCCCTAACCCCATACTTACCACCGAGATGTCAGCGGTTGGGATGCTGGTGCCTATATATATATATATATATATATATATATATATATTAGGGGTGTGCACCGGCCACTTTTCGTGTTTTGTGTTTTGGTTTTGGATCTGGATCTTTCTTCGTGTTTTGGATCTGGATTGGTTTTGCCAAAACCACCCTTCCGTGTTTTGGGTTCTGGGTTTTGTGTTTTGGATCTGTATTTTTTTGAAAAAAAGCATAAAAACAGCTAAAATCACAGAATTTGTAGGTTTTTCTGCTCCTATGCTATTATTAACCTCAATAACCTTAATTTCCACTCATTTCCAGTCTATTCTGAATACCTCACACCTCACAATAGTGTTTTTATGTCCAAAAGGTTGCACCGAGGTAGCTGGATGACTATGCTAAGCGACACGAGTGGGCGGCACAAACACGTGACCCATCTAGGCGTGAAACTGCAGTGGCAGACAGGATGGCATTGAAAAACTAGGCCCCAAACTGTACATAATGCAAAGAAAAAAAAGAGGTGCAAGATGGAATTGTCCTTGGGCCCTCCCACCCACCCTTATGTTGTATAAACAGGACATGCACACTATAACAAACCAATCATTTCAGCGCCAGGGTCTGCCACACAACTGTGGCTGAAATGATTGGTTCGTTTGGGCCCCCACAAAACAAGCTGGCAATTAATCTGTCCCTGCACAAACTGGCTCTACGGAGGCAAGAAGTCGTCCTCATCCTCCTCATCCACAGATTCCTCACCCTCTTCAGTGTTATGTACATCCTCATCCTCACAGAGTATTAATTCGTCCCTGCTGGAACCACAGGTCCCTCTGTACGTTCTGGAGGCTGGTCTCCCTGGAAGAGTTGATCATTCATTTTATGAACATCATCTTCTCCACATTTTGTGGAAGCAACCTCCTACGCCTTTCGCTAACAAGGTTCCCGGCTGCACTAAACACTCTTTCGGAGTACACACTGGAGGGGGGGCAACTCAGGTAAAATAGAGCCAGTTTGTACAGGGACCTCCAAATTGCTTCTTTTTCCTGCCAGTACAGGTACGGACTGTCTGACATGCCTACTTGGATGCTGTCACCGATGTAATCCTTTAACAGACAGACGCACGCTTGTCGCTGCTGCTTTGAGGATTCAAGTGCGGCTACAGCCCACACAATTCACAAAGACAGAAAAAAAAAAAAGAATATTTTTATTGTTTGTGGAGCACACTTTGAGGGTTACACCACCCTCTAACAGACAGACGCACGCTTGTCGCTGCTGCTTTGAGGATGCAAGTGCGGCTACAGCCCACACAATTCACAAAGACAGAAAAAAGAAGAATATTTTTATTGTTTGTGTAGCACACTTTGAGGGTGTCACCACCCTTTAACAGACAGACGCACGCTTGTCGCTGCTGCTTTGAGGATGCAAGTGCAGCTACATCGCACACAAGTCACAAACACATAAAAAAAATAGTTTTTTATTTTTTGGAGCACTTTGAGAGTTACAACACCCTTTAACAGACAGACGCACGCTTGTCGCTGCTGCTTTGAGGATGCAAGTGCGGCTACAGCCCACACAATTCACAAAGACAGAAAAAAAAAGAACAATATTTTAATTGTTTGTGTAGCACACTTTGAGGGTGTCACCACCCTTTAACAGACAGACGCACGCTTGTCGCTGCTGCTTTAAGGATGCAGGTGCGGCTACAGCCCACACATTTCACAAAGACAGAAAAAAAAAGAACAGTATTTTAATTGTTTGTGTAGCACACTTTGAGGGTGTCACCACCCTTTAACAGACAGACGCACGCTTGTCGCTGCTGCTTTGAGGATGCAGGTGGAATCTAGACGGGATTTGGAACCGAGGACACACTACCTCCATCAATTGTCTAAATCCCACTGCACTAATGTCGGATACCGGACGCACGTCTAACACCAACATAGCAGTCAAGGCCTCAGTTATACGTTTTGCTTCAGGATGACTGCTGTCGTACTTCATCCTCATCGCTAGGGACTGTTGGAGGGTCAATTGTTTAGTAAAAGTAGTGATGTTCCTACTTCCTCTCTGGGATGATGAACAACTCCCAGCAGCAGCAACAGCACTAGTAGGAAGTGGTTCTTGATCTTTCCCTATTTTATTTTTATCAGAGAAAGTTTGGTCCTCCATTTATGTTATATTGATATATATACGTGCGGCTAAAGCGCACACAAACACAGAAAATATTTTTTTATTTTTGCTGGAGAGTAGTGCACTTTGTGGGTTACACCACCGTTTAAGAAATGAGCCAGCCGGCTCTTTACTTATGGGACACAGGCGCACGCTTGGCGCTGCTCCTTTGTTGATGCACGTGCAGCCACAGTGCACACAAGTCACAAACACAGAAAATATATATTTTTTTGGTTTGGAGTGTACTTTGGGGGTTACAGAACCCTTTAACGGTCAAGCCAGCCGGCCCTTTACTTATGACACAGGCGCACGCTTGGCACTACTTTGTTGATGCACGTGCGGCTACTGCGCACACAATTCACAAACACAGAAAATAATTTTTTTTTTGGTTTGGACTGGAGTGTACTTTGGGGGTTACAGCACCCTTTAACGGTCAAGCCAGCCGGCCCTTTACTTATGACACAGGCGCACGCTTGGCACTACTTTGTTGATGCACGTGCGGCTACTGCGCACACAATTCACAAACACAGAAAATAATTTTTTTTTTGGTTTGGACTGGAGTGTACTTTCGGGGGTTACAGCACCCTTAACGGTCAAGCCAGCCGGCCCTTTACTTATGACACAGGCGCACGCTTGGCACTACTTTGTTGATGCACGTGCGGCTACTGCGCACACAATTCACAAACACAGAAAATAATTTTTTTTTTGGTTTGGACTGGAGTGTACTTTCGGGGGTTACAGCACCCTTAACGGTCAAGCCAGCCGGCCCTTTACTTATGACACAGGCGCACGCTTGGCACTACTTTGTGGATGCACGTGCGGCTACTGCGCACACAATTCACAAACACAGAAAATAATTTTTTTTTGGTTTGGACTGGAGTGTACTTTCGGGGGTTACAGCACCCTTTAACGGTCAAGCCAGCCGGCCCTTTACTTATGACACAGGCGCACGCTTGGCACTACTTTGTTGATGCACGTGCGGCTACTGCGCACACAATTCACAAACACAGAAAATATATTATTTTTTTAGCACTTGGGGGGAGCACCCCTGATGGACAGAGCACCCCCTGGACAACACTACAGCACTCCTTTAGGACTGGGACACTGCACAGGACTTTGGAGTGGACACAGCCCCTATGGAGAACTGACTGCACAACACAGTCCAGCCAGCCCCTATGGACTTTGAAGTAGTGGACACAGCCCCTATTAACAACAGCAGCACAGCACAACACAGCCAGCCCCTATGGACTTTGAAGTAGTGGACAACAGCAGCACTACACTACACTACACTACACTACACTACACAGCCCTAACTCCCACCCTCCCTCTTCACTGTCCACAGCCGAGTGAGAAAATGGCGCCGACGCGGGTACCTTATATAGGATCCAAAACCCGCGAGACTCGGAAGGCGGGATGATGACGTTTTGCCTCGATTTCAGATCCGAGTCAGGCGGGAAAAGTCGAGCCTGACTCGGATCGGACTCGGATCGGGGGGGCTTGGGGGGGTTCGGATTTCAGAAATCCGAACCCGCTCACCCCTAATATATATAGGAATGGGTAGGTTGGATTTCCGCCAGCGGCAGGCCGACATCAGCAGAGTTCCGAGCAGCGGAAGCCCGACAGCGCTGGAAATTCCGATCATGGATAGGTGAGTATCTACTAACCTAACCTAACCTCCCTAACCCTAACCCTCCTTAGGGGTGCCTAACCCTAACTTCCCCCCAAGTGCCTAACCCTAATCCCCCCTCTAAGTGCCTAACCCTAACCACCCCCTTCCCCGCTGCCTAAACCTAAGTCCCCCGGGGGGGTGCCTAACCCTAAGTCCCCCCCGGGGGTGCCTAACCCTAACCCTCCCTCCCCCTAGCCTAACCCTAACCCTCCCGGGGGGGTGCCTAACCCTAAGTCCCCCCCGGGAGCCCTAACCCTAACCCTTCCCCCCGCGGCTGTCCGCTCGCGGCGCCCGGCATCACTACGATCGGGATGCCGGGTGGCGATCTCCCGGCGTCGGGGAGATCGGCAAACGCCTGGCATTTCACCCTTGCCGGGATATGACAGTCGGGAAGCTGGCTGCCGGTATTTAGGCAGTCGGCTTCCCGATTGCTTCCCATATATATAGAGAGAGAGAGAGAGAGAGAGAGAGAGAGAGAGAGAGAGACAGAAAACCTAAGGTTCCTACTAATTCAACTCCTCTCTATCCACTAAATAGTGGGCACTGAACTGCCACTGACAGCGTTACATTAGTTGCGGCTTGATGGATCTCATTGTGTCATTTATACACAAATGATAGAAAAACACTGACCTACATAAACAGAATGAGACAGACTATCATTACACATTTAGAAATGCACAGACGTACTAACTTAACTAGACAACACAGTCACATAACTTTTAACATGTGTATAACAGACATACTCAAGGGAATTCATGCTGCGTATAAACAGTGTGAGGTACTTTTCTAGACTGTCAAAGTACTGAAGCCATGGAAATATGAGGAACAAATGCTGCAAAGTATTATGGATATACTGTAGCAGAAGATGAATTGTATCTTATTTATCCTTAGAAGTCAGAAGAGGTCTGTTGATGAAGAAAATAGTTGCTTAAAAGACGCTGCCAAGTTTCTGCATGAGCCTGTCTCGTGTCTCAAGTCACTGACTTGATGAAAGAATTGCCATTTCTCCCTCTCTAATTTTTGAAGAGAAAATAAACCAGAGCTGTACTCTCTGTATATATGCAGCTCAGTACTACCCACTGGTAAATAGATCATTAAGTTTCTGTATGTACAGTATCTACATTGCATATATCCCATTGATGCCGGAGGAACCCAAGAGTTGTGCTCTCCAAACACTTTATTATTTCTCTTACAACCCATGGCTTTGACTTCTATCACTGGTAGCTACTGTATATCTGTCCCTTCAATGCTTTATGACCAAAGTTTATAGTTTCATATCGGATCTACCTACATCAGTGGTTCTCAAACTTGATCCTCGGGACCCCACACAGTTTACATTTTCCAGGTCACCTAGCAGGAGCACAGGCGTATTCATTATTCACTAATACATTTTAAAAGATACACGGGTGGAGCTAATTATTTCCATTGTGAATCTGTGAAGGGACCTGGAAAACATGCACTGTTTGGGGTCCTGAGGACCGAGTTTGAGAACCTGTGCCCTAAATAGCAATAATATGAATCTGACAGTGATGTCCGGTGAGGTGAGGCAGAGCCTTTCCTGTCATACTTCAGTATACTTCAAAGTTTTGACTATAAAAATGATAAAAAAATGAAAAAATAAATATAAATATCTGCTTTGTATTATTCTAGTAATTTTTATAGTCAAAACTCTGGAGTAAAAAGTGTATGGCAGGTGAGGCACTGCCTCCCCTGCCTACCTACAGGGCTGGCAAGAGAAATCTTGGGCCCCGGTACAACAACTTCCCGGGGCCCCCCCTGGAGGGGGTGTGGTCACAGTAATTGAGGATTATTGTGATGGGATTATTGTGATGAGCGGGTAACACCATGGGGTGCATGTCACACACAACCTCTCTGGGAGCAAACTGCACCATGTGTGTGTGTCTGTGTGTCTCTGCGTGTGTGATGCTGCAGCCAGCGGGGTCCCAGACACAGTGACAGCAAGCAACAGCACAATGAAAAACTTCTGCTGAGCTGTCAGTGACAGGGCAACTGCCAATGTTGCTGCATGTGACATGCGTGTTCCATGTACTGTTTATACACTGCTGTGGGCGTGTTCTTGGTCACATACCACACCCTCCCTAGCCTGCCTACCTCCATAGGCAAAGGCAGGATGCGGTTCTATTTGCCCGGGAACTCCCTCCACTACCTAGCCTATACTATAGGCCACCTATACTATTAATACTATATTGCAAACACTATTGAGGATCTTCTGCCACTCCCCAGACCTGCTCCAGTGCTCCACAGAGCAGGGGACCTAAATTATGGAATGGTGCCCACATCCAGGAAGAAAGGCTGACCCTACTGCCAAATCTAACGGCTTACTGTGGTGCTGGCACTATATATGTATAAAGTATAACATACACTGCAATTTATATGAGGCAGACTTATAGCTTATGTGCTAATTATGCCCTATTCATTTATCTGGCTGCCGGCTTCCATGGGCCAGTCTCTGCTTCTAGCTACTTCTCTCCCTGGGGTACTCACTCTTTGTTTCCCCTCTTTCTCGGGTCCAAAGTCTTTGGCTGCTGCTTCGCAGCGGCTGTCCCTCCCTATGAGCTGGGTCTCCAACTCCAAACAGCAGGAGGCGCGACAGCCATGTGCGGCAGATGACATTTCCGGGCAGGTGGACAGGATCCTATTAGCCATAGTAAGATACTATTGACTTCAGTGCATCTCAGCCGCCATTTGCTGCAAGGTGCGTCCCACAGATCTCCATAATTTTGCAAGAGTGGATCCTCCTCTGTAATTTTGGGATAAAGAATGTGCTATTGCACATAAGTGTTGTCATAACTGTGTAAATATATATATATAATACACACACACATATATATATACATATATATATATATATATATACTGTATGTATGTATTTTATATATATACTGTATGTGTATATATATATATATATATATACATACACACGTATATATATATATATATATATATATATATTTATATGTATATACATGAATATGTGTTCTGAATAGACTAATGGTAATGGATGTATATTTAGAATGAATTTAGCAGCACCGCAGTGTCTGTCACTCACAGCCAGTGCGCTCTTTCCTCACACCTATCCGACAGACGAACCCTGCCCCTGATTGATTCTTCTCACCGACATTGCGGCCACAAGATTCAAGAAGATAACCCAAGCCCATCTAGCTGCCTTGCCTGTCCCTCCCATTGCCAGGAACGAGGAGAAGAGACTCGCGAGATGATGACATCATCATCTCGCGAGACACAGCAGTAGCTCCGCAGCCCCGCGCCGGCTGCACAGTCAGTGCAGAGCTAGCTAGGAAGGTTGCATAGACAGACTCAGTCATGCTCGCCAATGACTCACCCCGACTGCTGCACCCCCAACCTCTTCCCGGCCCGCCGCCCGCTGCCCATCTCCGCAGGTATAATAAAAGTGAATGCCGCACATCGGATCAAAACTCACCAAATTTACAGCACTATATATTGCTGCACCTTTGTATAATGCCCACATGAACCCTCGGGTTCATATATGTATCTGTACATCTGGCTCTGATACTAGCCAGTGCCTCCCCAGCCATTTACCTCACCGCACTGGAAGCTGGATGGTTCCTTTTGGGAAAACATAGGTCCTTTCTCTAAGCAATAAAACAAATCTATTTTCCCCATACTCCTTATAATGAGGTAACCTTTCTATTAGAAGTTAGTGTACAAACTTTTAAGATAGTCTGGTCGCCTTAGCTGGCTATGAAGTATATAGCTACTTCATCTGTATTCTCACCTGGTATAAGATAAACCTTCTACAGCTCAGACTTTACTCTTTTGTGTCATCAGATCCTGAAAGAACAAGAAGATCACAGTGGCAATGACTATTGTCCCCACTTAAGGAGCAGTCTCTGATGAAGAGCAAACTACTGTAGATTGCAGAACTCACTTAACAACTTTCTCATGCTGCAGATAGACATTACGGGCTGGATTCTGAGTCACACGCAAATCAGCTGCTGGTGTAGACATATTCTCCCTTATGCTTATGCGAGTATCCATATGGCTTTAAGCGGAAAGCCGCATCGCCCAGCGTTTTCCCATCCTAAGCCACAGCTGTTATCATTAGTATCAGCAAATGCACCAGCCCCATGCTGGGTGCAAAATATCCATCAGAAAGAGGCTTCCCTTCCCTGAATAGCACAAAACTCTATCTACACGACCAGGGCCGGATTAGGTGGACAAGGCGATCGTCCAGGGTCCCCACACATTGGGGGCCTCCACACTGCTGCAAACCTATGGAAGCTGGCCACTCTGAGGCCAGCTCTGGAAGTTGGCTCCCGGGCAAGCAGCATCACACAGCCCACAAACATTGACTGACCATCCATGCCTGACTATGGAAGCCCCGCCCCCTCACTGACATATTGCAGTGATTTGCGAGTGTATAGGTAGGGGGCGGGGCCTAATGCTGTGAAGTGCCCACCCCCATCAGAAAGATGATGCTGCAACAGGTAGTGTGTACAGATGTTCTCTCAGTCCTTCCTTCTGTCTCCCACTCTTCCTCCATTCTCTCTCCCTCTCTGTCTCTCTCCCCCTCCCTCTTTGACTCACTCCATCCCCCTTTTTCTCTCTCTTTCTCCCCTTCTCTCTGTCTTCCATCCTCTTTCCCCCTCCCTTCCTAATCCATTTCTCTCCCTATCCTTCCCTCTATCTCACTCCCTGTAGCTCCCTCCATCTATCTCACTCTCTGTCCCTCCCTGCCCCTCTCTGTCTGTCTCACTTCATGTTCCTCCTCCTCTCTCTCTTTCTCCCAGTCAGTCCCTTTCTTCCTTCATCCCTCCCCTTCTCTCTCTTTCTTCCTCTGTCTTCTCCTTCCTCCCTCTCTTCCCCCTCCCTCTCTCCCTTAACCCTCTCTCCCTCTGTGTCCTTCCCTGTCAAGTCCTCCCTCTCCCCCCTCTCTAGCTATATATAGATATATATTCCCTATAGATTGTAAGCTTGCGCACAGGGCCTTCCTACCTATATATCTGTGTCCAGGAATGATGATGTTCGTCCATGTAAGATGACGTTTTGCCTCTTTCTGAGTTCCGTTTTTTTGGAGGGAAAAATCCGAACTCCACGTGCAAACTCGAACCTATCCGAGCCTACACATCCCTAGTTATTACCCAGTTTAGTTCTATTAATGTTTACAATTGTAAAGCACAATGGAATATGCTGCGCTATATAAGAAACTGTTAATAAATAAATATTCCCATAGGGAATATACAGCAGCATGGAGACATATAGGGGAAGAAAGTGTACATGTATAGACAGAGTATGATATTTTTAAAAATAAGGGAGCTTAACGTGTATTCTAAATGAGATAAATGTATGCAGTGAGAAGGATGTTGGAAGCCAGTGAGATTGTTTTAGTGAACAAATGGGAAGATTGTGGGCCCTGAGTGGGATGCGGGAGCCACATAACTGCTCAAACCTCAGACTGCATGCGTGTATTCCAATGAGCACACAATGCTGTGAATTAGCAGCTCCACCATTTTGAGAGTGACAGCAATCTCATTCTGTGAGAGTGCTGAATCTGCAGTTAACCACAGGGTGTTATGGCATACAATATCTGTATTGTGCAAGGAACACGTCCATTTAGATGTCAGCCTTAATGATAGTAATTTCATTGCTTTTTGGAGTTTGAGTGACAGAATTTTCAGATCATGTCTAAGCAGCCTTAATGGGACATTGGAAACCAAAAGGTGTTTTGTCTATGGAATTTCATAGCTTTTTTAAAATTTATTAACTATCAGGGTTTGGATGAGCAAACTGGGCCACCTGCAGGGGAGAAGGGCAACAAAATGGTACACTAACACAGGTGGAAGAGGGGACAGCACACAGGAGGTTGGTTTGGGAGGTGCAGAGTGTGAGACGGCTGTAGGCGTGTGGGGTAGAGGCAGCAGCAGTGGTGCAGAGCAGTGGCAGCGGTGCAGTGCAAAGGGGGCATCAGTGGGTGACAGAAGGCTCACTGGTAGTGCGTATGCACTTGAGAAAATCAAATCAATAAGTCACAGATGCATGAATGCAGCAGTGAGATCCATAGATGCATGAATGCAGCAGTGAGATCCATCTACGCATTTATGTTAAAAATTGAATGTGTAAGGAAAAAAAAAATAGGCGTAGCCCCGCCACCCAGAAAACAACCAGCACCGGGCTTTGGAGCCCCAGAACTTTTTGTGCTAAATACAGGGGACAAACGACATAGGGGTCCCCCGTATTAAGCACAACCAGCACCAGGCTTTTCAGAACCTGTCCTGGTTGCCAAAATATGGGGGACAAATAATGCAGCGGTCCCCCGCATTTGGCGTAACCAGCACAGGGCTCTGAGCCGTTCCTGGCTCTAGAAAATACAAGGGGAAAAAATACGTAGGGTCCCCCTGTATTAACCAAAACCAGCACCGGACTCCTGCTAGCAGGGGGGTGATACCACATCCAGGGCAGCCCTTTCACCTGGCCTCCCGGACGCAGCATCACCCCTAAACACTGTTCAGCCCAGGCTGGGGGTCCCTGGGGAGCTGGGGGCCCCTATATAAAGGCGTCCCCCTCTCTAGGGCACCCCAGGCCCAGGCTGATAGCCCGGGGCTATCCCCAGCACCCCTGGGCAGCAGGTGCTGGGTTGATTGTGTTGTGTGGTGCATATGAAAACATAAATATTGTCTTTTGCAGTAGTACCACAAATACCAGCAGGCGGGGCATTAAGGGCCTGTTGGCACCTACAAAAGAAATATTAAAAGAAAACAGACACCGTTTTTTGAAGTATTTTATTATGCCACACCTTCACCTGTGGAGCGGCAGCCTTTAAGCTCTTTTACATGGCTGCTGCTCCCCCAGGACTTCAACGGAGTCTTCACCTGGAGCGCTGCGGCCATTTACCTCTTTTGCGTGGCTGCCGCCTATCCAGGGCTTCCGCGGCATCTTCATGCTTCAGCTGGTCTCTCCAGCTCCCTGGCCAACGACTGAATGGACGGGTCCTTGTGCTGGCTATATTTAAGCCAGATGAGGGGGCGGGGCAATGACGCCGTGAGCCGTGATTGGCTTGCGGCGGCCATCTTTGATTTTCAAAAATGGCACTGAGGCGCCATTTTTGAAAAGGGCATGCTCAGTTCTCACCATTAAAGTGAGAACAGCTCATTGGCTGAGAGGCGGAAGGCTCGCCTCTCTCAGCCAATGAGCGCTCCGCACCGGGATTTCTGTACTGAAATCCCGGGCGGAGCTGTCATTCAGGTAGTAGTGTTCTATCTCGTTTTTTTTTTTTTCCAAGACCCTGGATTGTGTGAAGAGGACCTGATCCATGCATAGGAGGAGTTGCATATGGAATTTTTATTACAGGTACTCCCCATTGGATTATCTACTGGAGAAAAGGACAGAATGGCTTCAGGGATACTAGGTGAGTATGTGAGATAGTGTGTGCATATGTGAGTACATGTGTGTATGTTTTAATAAAATTGTACTTTTCTACGGTGTGTTTTTTTAATATTGCTTTTGCTGTGGAACTAAATGTACCAGCAAGCCTATAATGTCCTGCATGCTGATACTTGCGGTTTTCTAAGTACCAGCATGTGGGGGAGGCTTGCTTGGAACAGTAGTTCCACAGCAGAAGCCAATATTTATATTTTCATATGTACCACACTTTACATAATCAACCTGGCACCCACGCCCAGGGGTGCTGGGATAGCCCTGGGCTATCAGCCTGGGCCTGGGGTGCCCTGAGGAGGGGGCCCCTTTATTGGTGGGGTCCCCAACAACCCAGGGATCCATGGCCTGGGCTGACTAGTGGTCAGGGGTGATGCTGCAGCTGGGGGGCATGTAGAAAGGGTTCCCCTGGCTGTGGCATTACCCCCCTGCTAGAAGGAGCCTGGTGTTGGTTCTAGTAAATACAGGGGGACCCTACACATTTTTTCCCCCTTTATTTCCGGAACCAGGACTGGCTCAGAGCCCTGTGCTGGTTGCGCTAAATACGGGGGACCCTTACGTCATTTGTCCCCCGTATTTTGGCAACCAGGACAGGTTCTGAAAAGCCTGGTGCTGGTTGTGCTTAATATGGGGGACCCCTATGTCATTTGTCCCCTGTATTTAGCACAACCAGTACTGGAGCTCCAAAGCCCAGTGCTGGTTGTTTTCTGGGGGGTGGGGCCATGCCATTTTTTTTTATTAAACACAGAAGCAGGTATCATGGATCTACCAGATCCGAGCCTGCATTCTGTGTGCTGCTATCTCCCCCAGGTACTAACGCCAGCCCCACCGCCGTCCGCACTGCTGCCCGCACTGCCGCCGCTAAAGCTTGCTACTGTCCCCGGGTTCTGGCTGCAGGTAATGCCCGCTACCCCCCCATGCCTTTCCGCTGGCTCCCGCTGCAGCT
Source organism: Taudactylus pleione (assembly GCA_031769625.1). NCBI lineage: Eukaryota > Metazoa > Chordata > Amphibia > Anura > Myobatrachidae > Taudactylus > Taudactylus pleione. The sequence continues at coordinate 5,826,901 of JAUIMM010000081.1, read as the reverse complement.
GACGCCAGCTTCTTTCTCTCGAGCCCACCACCGCTAAAGCCTGCAAATGACGGCCATCTTGGTGCACCCAAGTGAAGCCACAGTTATTACACCTGCTGGAGGCTCCTACTGCGGCTGCACAACAAGTTGAAAATTCCTACCTCTACAATGGTGCATTCTTGAGGTAATAGTTTTAAAACTGTAACTTTCTAATTTACCGGAACCCCAAAAGCACGTACCCTGGCACATTACCTACCTAATAAAACAAACCCCAAGTCTAAATTCCACCCAAACCCTGAGTTTTGCCTTCCCAAAAAACCCCCGTAGACTACAGCAGAAAAATAGTCTCTAATTGAGAATGTCAGAAAAAAGTGACAGTTGAAGCTTTAGATTACTCCCAAATCCTCATATTTCTATGACTATGCCCTGCAATTTGGCAAGCAGCACCCTGTGACAGTTCTACCTGGTCATGCCAAATTTCAGATCCGTACATCTAATAGCTTTTGAGGTGTAGGCCCCTGAACACCCTGTCACCCCCCCCCCCCCTTCCAGAATTCTCTGTCCAGAAATCCATTTTTTTAGATGCAGCCTTAATATAAGGGCACGACTGTGCCATTATAATCTATCTATAACTGTCTCTATATATTTATACATATATAAGTAGCCCCACTGGTCCGCCACTCCAGTTACTTTGTAGTCCTGCTTCCGTGCCCTCCGTATTAGTAGATATAAAGTGAGTCTTAGCAGCGACGCTGGAAGAGTTGAAACTAAAGCAAAACCTTATTACTTAACGCTCCAACGTTTCAGGGCTGTAAACCCTTTTTATCAAGGTAACAAACAAATACATTACATAAGTTGTTACCTTTAAATAGCAACACCCGATAGTGCTCTGAAACATTGGAGCATTAAAGAATAAAAGTTTTGCTTTAGTTTCAAGTCTCAAACTCATTTTATGTATACATACTGTATATATCTATATCTCTATCTATATATCTATCAGTCTATATCTCTCAATATACTGCACCTATTTATCCCCCCACTCAAAATCCTGTGTTTGCCCCTGGCAGTGTACTAGATCATGTCTGCTATGCTGCCGGGAGTTGGTTCCCAGCATTGTCATGGACATGATGTAGTATGCTGTGACCTTGCTGGTCAGTGGAGAGTCTGGAGACAAGGTAAGGGGCATAGTAGTCGCTGTGTGAGGCCATGGCAATTTATTAATGGGGCCCCCACAGCTTAGTTGCCCCAGTGCCCCCACAAGTCTAAATCTGGCCCTGTCCATAACACTTATGACGCTCCCATGAGACAGATCTCTTGCGTACGACTTCAAAGTTGCCTCATGGAAATGCCCAATTCATGGATAGAGAGATCTGGCAAAGATCCTTCAGGCTCAGAATCGCTCAGAGACAAGCACAAAGGTGTAAATTGGCTGCTGAGCATGCGCTATATACTAAAACTCATTTGCAGCCGTACATGGAGCTGCATGCAAAGAATTAGGCCATATGTTAGCTATTACATCCAGACAGCAGCAAATGGTAAGAATACTGTGGCTGCCACACACAATGTATCCATGAAAAACACACAGACTATCTGTAGTATGATGCCTAAATCTAGCACACGGCTTGTGAGGTTTGGAGGCACAATACTTGATAACTACTCCAGGATTACTATATTTTCTGTAGATGCCAAATACTAAATGCCACATGGTAGATGCCACAAGATTGCCTCCATTTATATCCTTTCTCTACAAGTACTGTGTGTATGCAAAAGGTTCGGTTGACTTTATCATATGTCAAATCTGCTTTTCCCCATATGCCCCTGTCCCATCAACTCCTCTCCTATCTCCTTCTGTCCCCTTCCTCTAGACTGTAAACTCTCACAGACAGGGCCCTACGAACATTATATCTCATATCTGCCACCCACACTCCCGTATACCTACCTATTCTCACTAGAGATGAGCAGGTCCGGTTCCCTGAGAACCGGACCCACCCGAACTTCCAGATCCGAGGTGAGAACCGAGCTAGGCTCGGGTTTTCCGCCTGACTGGGATCCAAAAACGATGCAAAACGTGTCATCCTCCTGCTGCCGGATTCTCGCGGGTTTTGGATTATATAAAGGTCCTCGCAATCAATGCCATTTTCACTCCGGCTGTAGAGAGAGAAGCTAGCAGACATAGGGCCTGATTCAGAGCCGGTCGCTAAGTTGCACTCGCTCGCTTTGAGCGACGGTCGCCCGTCTGCGCATGCATATGCATCACAGTGTGCATGCGCGAACCAGTCACTGCAATGGGGAAGCAACCGCTCGTAGCCCGCAAACGAGCAACTGCTTTGAGTGACAGAATGTGCCATTTGTGGGTGGTAACAGGGGAAGATGCTTGTGAATGGGGGAGTAGTGCTGCGAACACAGGCGTGTCTGACCGTTAAAAACAGAGTTTAATGGGAGTGCATAATTAGCAAAGTAGTGTCATTGTACACATGACTTGGGTGTATTTCAGGCTGAACTGATCGCACTGTTGCGGTGGGGTAAGGTCTACCACAAGAGCTGCGTGCAGCAATAAAGCCATTCGATGTACTCGATTAATCACTTACTTCCTGGAGATGACGTGTGCTACGAGTGAGAGGTGGGCGACTTTATACTACAGCGTGCGTTCGCTCTGCCGTCGCACTGTAAGACAAAGGGCATCCTTCAGCCAGACAGTGCGATCACATATTTGCATACCCGGCCTCTTTGTTGCTGCGAGAGAGCGCAGCATAGCGACCGGGCCTGAATCAGTGACTGTCAGTCATTCAGTGTGTGTCACTCAGTGCGTAGTCAGTCACTGTCAGTCACTCAGTGTATATGTCCAGTCGGGGTCTTGGCCTGAAGGTTGTCCATAAAGAGGCTTAGGCTGCAGTATATAAAGGGGGGCTTCCTTCAGTGGGTGCTGCAGCTGCTGTGTCACTTGTCCTGTCAATTAACTATGGCTGCTGCTGTGTTTTTGTCCTGTCCATCAGACTAGGGCTACAGTCCATAAAGGGGTGCTGTGTTGTCAAAAGGGGGGAGCTCTGTCAATTAGGGGTGCTCTTCCCCAGTGTAAAAAAAAAATACTTATTTTCTTTTTTTGTGTGTGTGTGTGCGTTAGTAACATAGGTGCGCTATTATTGTTTGGTGACACTGCCGGCCAGACCGCAGTTTATCATCCATGTTTTGTGACACTATAAGTGGTAGAGCAGTGTGTTATTCTTATTCATAAATAATTAATCTTGTGACACTGTAAGTGGTAGCGCAGTGTGTTATTCTTATTCATAAATAATCTTGTGACACTAAGTGGTATCGCGCTGTGTTATTCTTATTCATAAATAATTAATCTTGTGACACTGTAAATGGAGGCACAGTGTGTTATTCTAATTCATAAATAATTAATTTTGTGACACTGTAAGTGGTAGCGCAGTGTGTTATTCTTTTTCATAAATAATTAATCTTGTGACACTGTAAGTGATAGCGCAGTCTAATATTCTACTTTTCACTTCTTTCCTCAATTGTGGATAAATGATTAGTCTACATGCCGACTACAAGACCACAACAAAGTGCTAAATAACATGCGTTATATATAAAACATAATGACATCACTGTAAGTGGCAGTGCAGTGTGTTATTCTTATTCATGAATTAGTAATCTTGTGACACTGTAAGTGTTGAAGCTGGTTTAGTGGCTGAGACAGAATCAGTGTAAAATTAGCTTGGAGCAACCCCATCTTGCAAATGGCAACCAGACTCCATCTTAAAAATAGGTCACACAGCGCCATTTTGTCCAAACTACATTGTACACAAAACACAACGCTAAATTGCTAATAAATAGCAATTTGTCAAAACCACATAGTACACAAAACACAACGCTAAATTGCTAATAAGTAGCACGGCCAGCTTTTTAACAATCTTCCCCAAACACATACCGACGGTGTTTAACATACATAAAAATGACTTTCAAACACATTGAAATCACCATGAACTTAAATAATGAACAGTGCAAAATATTAGCAAATTAATGGTGTTTTCCCTGCATTCACATTAACACATACACGCGATGTTAAACAGTGCACAACGCAAAATAGACGTTTTGCCTCTTTCTGAGTTCCGTTTTTTTGGAGGGAAAAATCCGAACTCCACGTGCAAACTCGAACCTATCCGAGCCTACACATCCCTAGTTATTACCCAGTTTAGTTCTATTAATGTTTACAATTGTAAAGCACAATGGAATATGCTGCGCTATATAAGAAACTGTTAATAAATAAATATTCCCATAGGGAATATACAGCAGCATGGAGACATATAGGGGAAGAAAGTGTACATGTATAGACAGAGTATGATATTTTTAAAAATAAGGGAGCTTAACGTGTATTCTAAATGAGATAAATGTATGCAGTGAGAAGGATGTTGGAAGCCAGTGAGATTGTTTTAGTGAACAAATGGGAAGATTGTGGGCCCTGAGTGGGATGCGGGAGCCACATAACTGCTCAAACCTCAGACTGCATGCGTGTATTCCAATGAGCACACAATGCTGTGAATTAGCAGCTCCACCATTTTGAGAGTGACAGCAATCTCATTCTGTGAGAGTGCTGAATCTGCAGTTAACCACAGGGTGTTATGGCATACAATATCTGTATTGTGCAAGGAACACGTCCATTTAGACGTCAGCCTTAATGATAGTAATTTCATTGCTTTTTGGAGTTTGAGTGACAGAATTTTCAGATCATGTCTAAGCAGCCTTAATGGGACATTGGAAACCAAAAGGTGTTTTGTCTATGGAATTTCATAGCTTTTTTAAAATTTATTAACTATCAGGGTTTGGATGAGCAAACTGGGCCACCTGCAGGGGAGAAGGGCAACAAAATGGTACACTAACACAGGTGGAAGAGGGGACAGCACACAGGAGGTTGGTTTGGGAGGTGCAGAGTGTGAGACGGCTGTAGGCGTGTGGGGTAGAGGCAGCAGCAGTGGTGCAGAGCAGTGGCAGCGGTGCAGTGCAAAGGGGGCATCAGTGGGTGACAGAAGGCTCACTGGTAGTGCGTATGCACTTGAGAAAATCAAATCAATAAGTCACAGATGCATGAATGCAGCAGTGAGATCCATAGATGCATGAATGCAGCAGTGAGATCCATCTACGCATTTATGTTAAAAATTGAATGTGTAAGGAAAAAAAAAATAGGCGTAGCCCCGCCACCCAGAAAACAACCAGCACCGGGCTTTGGAGCCCCAGAACTTTTTGTGCTAAATACAGGGGACAAACGACATAGGGGTCCCCCGTATTAAGCACAACCAGCACCAGGCTTTTCAGAACCTGTCCTGGTTGCCAAAATATGGGGGACAAATAATGCAGCGGTCCCCCGCATTTGGCGTAACCAGCACAGGGCTCTGAGCCGTTCCTGGCTCTAGAAAATACAAGGGGAAAAAATACGTAGGGTCCCCCTGTATTAACCAAAACCAGCACCGGACTCCTGCTAGCAGGGGGGTGATACCACATCCAGGGCAGCCCTTTCACCTGGCCTCCCGGACGCAGCATCACCCCTAAACACTGTTCAGCCCAGGCTGGGGGTCCCTGGGGAGCTGGGGGCCCCTATATAAAGGCGTCCCCCTCTCTAGGGCACCCCAGGCCCAGGCTGATAGCCCGGGGCTATCCCCAGCACCCCTGGGCAGCAGGTGCTGGGTTGATTGTGTTGTGTGGTGCATATGAAAACATAAATATTGTCTTTTGCAGTAGTACCACAAATACCAGCAGGCGGGGCATTAAGGGCCTGTTGGCACCTACAAAAGAAATATTAAAAGAAAACAGACACCGTTTTTTGAAGTATTTTATTATGCCACACCTTCACCTGTGGAGCGGCAGCCTTTAAGCTCTTTTACATGGCTGCTGCTCCCCCAGGACTTCAACGGAGTCTTCACCTGGAGCGCTGCGGCCATTTACCTCTTTTGCGTGGCTGCCGCCTATCCAGGGCTTCCGCGGCGTCTTCATGCTTCAGCTGGTCTCTCCAGCTCCCTGGCCAACGACTGAATGGACGGGTCCTTGTGCTGGCTATATTTAAGCCAGATGAGGGGGCGGGGCAATGACGCCGTGAGCCGTGATTGGCTTGCGGCGGCCATCTTTGATTTTCAAAAATGGCACTGAGGCGCCATTTTTGAAAAGGGCATGCTCAGTTCTCACCATTAAAGTGAGAACAGCTCATTGGCTGAGAGGCGGAAGGCTCGCCTCTCTCAGCCAATGAGCGCTCCGCACCGGGATTTCTGTACTGAAATCCCGGGCGGAGCTGTCATTCAGGTAGTAGTGTTCTATCTCGTTTTTTTTTTTTTCCAAGACCCTGGATTGTGTGAAGAGGACCTGATCCATGCATAGGAGGAGTTGCATATGGAATTTTTATTACAGGTACTCCCCATTGGATTATCTACTGGAGAAAAGGACAGAATGGCTTCAGGGATACTAGGTGAGTATGTGAGATAGTGTGTGCATATGTGAGTACATGTGTGTATGTTTTAATAAAATTGTACTTTTCTACGGTGTGTTTTTTTAATATTGCTTTTGCTGTGGAACTAAATGTACCAGCAAGCCTATAATGTCCTGCATGCTGATACTTGCGGTTTTCTAAGTACCAGCATGTGGGGGAGGCTTGCTTGGAACAGTAGTTCCACAGCAGAAGCCAATATTTATATTTTCATATGTACCACACTTTACATAATCAACCTGGCACCCACGCCCAGGGGTGCTGGGATAGCCCTGGGCTATCAGCCTGGGCCTGGGGTGCCCTGAGGAGGGGGCCCCTTTATTGGTGGGGTCCCCAACAACCCAGGGATCCATGGCCTGGGCTGACTAGTGGTCAGGGGTGATGCTGCAGCTGGGGGGCATGTAGAAAGGGTTCCCCTGGCTGTGGCATTACCCCCCTGCTAGAAGGAGCCTGGTGTTGGTTCTAGTAAATACAGGGGGACCCTACACATTTTTTCCCCCTTTATTTCCGGAACCAGGACTGGCTCAGAGCCCTGTGCTGGTTGCGCTAAATACGGGGGACCCTTACGTCATTTGTCCCCCGTATTTTGGCAACCAGGACAGGTTCTGAAAAGCCTGGTGCTGGTTGTGCTTAATATGGGGGACCCCTATGTCATTTGTCCCCTGTATTTAGCACAACCAGTACTGGAGCTCCAAAGCCCAGTGCTGGTTGTTTTCTGGGGGGTGGGGCCATGCCATTTTTTTTTATTAAACACAGAAGCAGGTATCATGGATCTACCAGATCCGAGCCTGCATTCTGTGTGCTGCTATCTCCCCCAGGTACTAACGCCAGCCCCACCGCCGTCCGCACTGCTGCCCGCACTGCCGCCGCTAAAGCTTGCTACTGTCCCCGGGTTCTGGCTGCAGGTAATGCCCGCTACCCCCCCACGCCTTTCCGCTGGCTCCCGCTGCAGCTGACGCCAGCTTCTTTCTCTCGAGCCCACCACCGCTAAAGCCTGCAAATGACGGCCATCTTGGTGCACCCAAGTGAAGCCACAGTTATTACACCTGCTGGAGGCTCCTACTGCGGCTGCACAACAAGTTGAAAATTCCTACCTCTACAATGGTGCATTCTTGAGGTAATAGTTTTAAAACTGTAACTTTCTAATTTACCGGAACCCCAAAAGCACGTACCCTGGCACATTACCTACCTAATAAAACAAACCCCAAGTCTAAATTCCACCCAAACCCTGAGTTTTGCCTTCCCAAAAAACCCCCGTAGACTACAGCAGAAAAATAGTCTCTAATTGAGAATGTCAGAAAAAAGTGACAGTTGAAGCTTTAGATTACTCCCAAATCCTCATATTTCTATGACCATGCCCTGCAATTTGGCAAGCAGCACCCTGTGACAGTTCTACCTGGTCATGCCAAATTTCAGATCCGTACATCTAATAGCTTTTGAGGTGTAGGCCCCTGAACACCCTGTCACCCCCCCCCCCCCTTCCAGAATTCTCTGTCCAGAAATCCATTTTTTTAGATGCAGCCTTAATATAAGGGCACGACTGTGCCATTATAATCTATCTATAACTGTCTCTATATATTTATACATATATAAGTAGCCCCACTGGTCCGCCACTCCAGTTACTTTGTAGTCCTGCTTCCGTGCCCTCCGTATTAGTAGATATAAAGTGAGTCTTAGCAGCGACGCTGGAAGAGTTGAAACTAAAGCAAAACCTTATTACTTAACGCTCCAACGTTTCAGGGCTGTAAACCCTTTTTATCAAGGTAACAAACAAATACATTACATAAGTTGTTACCTTTAAATAGCAACACCCGATAGTGCTCTGAAACATTGGAGCATTAAAGAATAAAAGTTTTGCTTTAGTTTCAAGTCTCAAACTCATTTTATGTATACATACTGTATATATCTATATCTCTATCTATATATCTATCAGTCTATATCTCTCAATATACTGCACCTATTTATCCCCCCACTCAAAATCCTGTGTTTGCCCCTGGCAGTGTACTAGATCATGTCTGCTATGCTGCCGGGAGTTGGTTCCCAGCAGTGTCATGGACATGATGTAGTATGCTGTGACCTTGCTGGTCAGTGGAGAGTCTGGAGACAAGGTAAGGGGCATAGTAGTCGCTGTGTGAGGCCATGGCAATTTATTAATGGGGCCCCCACAGCTTAGTTGCCCCAGTGCCCCCACAAGTCTAAATCTGGCCCTGTCCATAACACTTATGACGCTCCCATGAGACAGATCTCTTGCGTACGACTTCAAAGTTGCCTCATGGAAATGCCCAATTCATGGATAGAGAGATCTGGCAAAGATCCTTCAGGCTCAGAATCGCTCAGAGACAAGCACAAAGGTGTAAATTGGCTGCTGAGCATGCGCTATATACTAAAACTCATTTGCAGCCGTACATGGAGCTGCATGCAAAGAATTAGGCCATATGTTAGCTATTACATCCAGACAGCAGCAAATGGTAAGAATACTGTGGCTGCCACACACAATGTATCCATGAAAAACACACAGACTATCTGTAGTATGATGCCTAAATCTAGCACACGGCTTGTGAGGTTTGGAGGCACAATACTTGATAACTACTCCAGGATTACTATATTTTCTGTAGATGCCAAATACTAAATGCCACATGGTAGATGCCACAAGATTGCCTCCATTTATATCCTTTCTCTACAAGTACTGTGTGTATGCAAAAGGTTCGGTTGACTTTATCATATGTCAAATCTGCTTTTCCCCATATGCCCCTGTCCCATCAACTCCTCTCCTATCTCCTTCTGTCCCCTTCCTCTAGACTGTAAACTCTCACAGACAGGGCCCTACGAACATTATATCTCATATCTGCCACCCACACTCCCGTATACCTACCTATTCTCACTAGAGATGAGCAGGTCCGGTTCCCTGAGAACCGGACCCACCCGAACTTCCAGATCCGAGGTGAGAACCGAGCTAGGCTCGGGTTTTCCGCCTGACTGGGATCCAAAAACGATGCAAAACGTGTCATCCTCCTGCTGCCGGATTCTCGCGGGTTTTGGATTATATAAAGGTCCTCGCAATCAATGCCATTTTCACTCCGGCTGTAGAGAGAGAAGCTAGCAGACATAGGGCCTGATTCAGAGCCGGTCGCTAAGTTGCACTCGCTCGCTTTGAGCGACGGTCGCCCGTCTGCGCATGCATATGCATCACAGTGTGCATGCGCGAACCAGTCACTGCAATGGGGAAGCAACCGCTCGTAGCCCGCAAACGAGCAACTGCTTTGAGTGACAGAATGTGCCATTTGTGGGTGGTAACAGGGGAAGATGCTTGTGAATGGGGGAGTAGTGCTGCGAACACAGGCGTGTCTGACCGTTAAAAACAGAGTTTAATGGGAGTGCATAATTAGCAAAGTAGTGTCATTGTACACATGACTTGGGTGTATTTCAGGCTGAACTGATCGCACTGTTGCGGTGGGGTAAGGTCTACCACAAGAGCTGCGTGCAGCAATAAAGCCATTCGATGTACTCGATTAATCACTTACTTCCTGGAGATGACGTGTGCTACGAGTGAGAGGTGGGCGACTTTATACTACAGCGTGCGTTCGCTCTGCCGTCGCACTGTAAGACAAAGGGCATCCTTCAGCCAGACAGTGCGATCACATATTTGCATACCCGGCCTCTTTGTTGCTGCGAGAGAGCGCAGCATAGCGACCGGGCCTGAATCAGTGACTGTCAGTCATTCAGTGTGTGTCACTCAGTGCGTAGTCAGTCACTGTCAGTCACTCAGTGTATATGTCCAGTCGGGGTCTTGGCCTGAAGGTTGTCCATAAAGAGGCTTAGGCTGCAGTATATAAAGGGGGGCTTCCTTCAGTGGGTGCTGCAGCTGCTGTGTCACTTGTCCTGTCAATTAACTATGGCTGCTGCTGTGTTTTTGTCCTGTCCATCAGACTAGGGCTACAGTCCATAAAGGGGTGCTGTGTTGTCAAAAGGGGGGAGCTCTGTCAATTAGGGGTGCTCTTCCCCAGTGTAAAAAAAAAATACTTATTTTCTTTTTTTGTGTGTGTGTGTGCGTTAGTAACATAGGTGCGCTATTATTGTTTGGTGACACTGCCGGCCAGACCGCAGTTTATCATCCATGTTTTGTGACACTATAAGTGGTAGAGCAGTGTGTTATTCTTATTCATAAATAATTAATCTTGTGACACTGTAAGTGGTAGCGCAGTGTGTTATTCTTATTCATAAATAATCTTGTGACACTAAGTGGTATCGCGCTGTGTTATTCTTATTCATAAATAATTAATCTTGTGACACTGTAAATGGAGGCACAGTGTGTTATTCTAATTCATAAATAATTAATTTTGTGACACTGTAAGTGGTAGCGCAGTGTGTTATTCTTTTTCATAAATAATTAATCTTGTGACACTGTAAGTGATAGCGCAGTCTAATATTCTACTTTTCACTTCTTTCCTCAATTGTGGATAAATGATTAGTCTACATGCCGACTACAAGACCACAACAAAGTGCTAAATAACATGCGTTATATATAAAACATAATGAGATCACTGTAAGTGGCAGTGCAGTGTGTTATTCTTATTCATGAATTAGTAATCTTGTGACACTGTAAGTGTTGAAGCTGGTTTAGTGGCTGAGACAGAATCAGTGTAAAATTAGCTTGGAGCAACCCCATCTTGCAAATGGCAACCAGACTCCATCTTAAAAATAGGTCACACAGCGCCATTTTGTCCAAACTACATTGTACACAAAACACAACGCTAAATTGCTAATAAATAGCAATTTGTCAAAACCACATAGTACACAAAACACAACGCTAAATTGCTAATAAGTAGCACGGCCAGCTTTTTAACAATCTTCCCCAAACACATACCGACGGTGTTTAACATACATAAAAATGACTTTCAAACACATTGAAATCACCATGAACTTAAATAATGAACAGTGCAAAATATTAGCAAATTAATGGTGTTTTCCCTGCATTCACATTAACACATACACGCGATGTTAAACAGTGCACAACGCAAAATAGCTAATTATTAGCACGTTCAGCTTTTTAACGATCCCTACACAACCAATACCGACTTAGTCCCATACATTCAGAGATACCTTTCCAGCTTAGTGCTGCTCGCTAAGTACCCCACAGACCCCCAGACGCACAACGCTATTTAGTGTCGTTCTCCCTTGCATACATACACTTAAAGCAATAGTTCAGTAGTGCAAAAGGGTTATTATTACATGATTAATTTACAATGCCAGCATGTAAAGAAATGACTGTTTACTGCATCTAAGGTTTAATACGTGATAAGTAAGCCGTGTTCGGTGTTATACTGATCTGCACTTTCTCAACAGCTTTCCGGTATCATCGGTGTGAAGACCGCAACATGCATTCTCAACTTATGGACCGTAGAAAGTTAAAGCACCAAAATGTACTTTGTGAAATTAACAGCCTAGATTTGCATGAGGTGGGAAAACGGAGATAACCAGCAGTCGGACGCTGGTCTGTGTCCATTTGAATCAACCTGTTAAATGTCCTGTAACAGAAGCGCAGTGATGGGGAACCAATGGGATTGCAACAAACCTCTCTATTGTGTAGTCTATTTCTGTAAGGGTATAAATATGCATGTTCTGACCCCAGTCTTCAGTCTTCATGCTGATGCTGTTGATGGAGGTTTCTTGCTGATGCCGGAATCTGGTCCCAGAGTGCGTGCGTATGTATAACTGTATCTTGGGTCTGTATAATTTCTTTGCGCTAAATTGTACTTAGATCACAGCGTGTAACTAACTGTACTTTGCTTGGAATAATACTTTGTGCTTTGGAAACACATGTTCAAGGTCTGAAGTCTTTATTTTACTGTATGACTGCGTACGCAAATAGCATCAATTTTAGAAGGTATAGGCAGGTTTTTAGAAGGTTTAGGCAGGAGTGCATAGAGATTTAAATCCAGAATCCTTAGTAAGTGGTAGCGCAGTGTGTTATTCTTATTCATAAATAATCTTGTGACACTGTGTGTTATTCTTTTCTTATTCTTGAAAAATCTTGCGACACTGTAGGTCATTGAGATCGCAGTGTAATATTTAAAAGTGGTACAAATTGACGTGTGTGTTGGACCCCACTTCATTCATGTTTGTTGATATGGAGAATGATCATTTGAGACGAGAGGAGAGCAGGAACCACATATTAGTGCTGGAGCTGCTTCCAGTGCCACCAGTTATGACGATACTAGTCCATCTATATTATCTACTAAAGCCGATGCCCAAGGGCATGCATGGCTTAAGTCAGGTCATCTAAAATCAAGAACCAATCTTATAAAGAAGAAAACATCAAAGGGAAAGTTAGCTGCAGAAATACGTAAAATTGGTAATATGTCAGTTTCACCACATGCAGTGGCAAGAAAATGTATTTATGACTGGTGGTTCTGCCTCTTATGATGATGTAAGCACAAGTGAACATGCTGACATAGAAATTGAGGATGCTTCTGTGGAAGTGCACCAGGATGAGGAGGATATTTGTGCAGCTGACGCTAATAAGGATGTTGTTGATGAGGATGTTGTTTGTATAAATTAGGCACCAGTGGATGAAACAGTTGTTGCCCATGTAAAAGCCTATTGTCATGCCTGGCACAAGACAAAAAAACTTAATTATGTTGACTCATCTGCATCACCAGTGGGTTTTTTTGGTAAAGTTTTGTTTTTTTCTTGGCAGATGCACTTGTTGGAGAAACCGAAGGAGAAGCCACCGCTGCATCATGTGCCACTTGAGCTGACAATTTGCTTACCAACAGCTCTTCGCATCTCTTCAGATCTGTGTAAACCGGATGAAAACAATATTGTGAGCTGTGGAGTGTTCAAAATTGACTGGAAATTAGTGGAAATTAATGTTATTGAGGTTAATAATACTGTAGGATCAACAACAACAAAAAAATTATGTGATTTTAGCAGATTTTATCAATTTAAAAAAAAAATACAGATCCTAATACAAAACCAAAACACGGGGTAGGCGCACAACCCTAATTCTCACAAACTCTATATGTATGATCATTACTGCCTGGTCATTACATGATTTGTATGATTTGTACATGCTCTGTACTTGTTCAATTATACCTGCTCTGAGAATTTACATATGTCCTGTCTTCATGCATAACTGTTCTCGCATGACATGTGCGTTCATGTATCATATGCTATATCTGTTTTATTCTGTTTTCTAGTAATTGTTTCCTTGTCTGTCCTTTGCTGCGGAACTTGTGGTGTCTTATAAATAAACATTAATGATGGTGATTTGCAAGTCTGAAGTCATCATAATGATGATTATCCTGTCTGCAGGCTAATTTTAGAGGGGTGGAATTGGGATGGGGGGACAGGTTTCGAAGGCGTTTTTTCATCACTCTTCTACATAGGTTATGCACCATTCTTTTTGAGCACCCAGGAAGCAAAGTTTTATTGCTCTTTTTAATTTTCTTTATATAAAACTCATCCAATCAACTGAAACAAGTGATTTGAAAAAACAGATGCCGTTAAGCACCCCTGTAATGTTTTTATTTGCTAAGAAAATGTTACTTGTTATGTCGTGGACTAGCCAAGCATTAGACAGATTAAAAAAAAAACATGTAAAGCAAAAACATATGCAATACAGATTAAATTAGCAAAAGCAGTCATTTAAAAACTCATTGCACATAAGAGATGCCCCTAGTACTGAACAAGAATCCTCAAATATGTAAATTGTAAAAAGATGAGGAAGAGTATTTGAAAGAAAGATGACTCCAATCATTATCTTACCCATTACGCTTTTCAAGGGCTCAAGACAGGGATAAAGAGAATGCAGAAGTATTACGTTATTATATTCTCTGTAAGGAGGAACCAGATGGCACATACCCCAGAGTACTGTACTTAGGCAACTTAGTTCAGCGACAGACAGACCACTATTTTTATTTTTAATCTTCAAGGACTCAACTGAGTCTTCTGCAGGACCACAGGATTAACAGAAAACAGATGTGGCAACACTATTTGAAAGGCAAATGAGGTCTCAAACTGGGAATTACGTACCTGTACGACTGACAATGAACATAAAATTGAAGTTTTAGTAAAAAAAAATGTTTTTCAGATGTATACTTTGCAAAGTAAAACCATAAGCTGGAACTTACTATTGTTTTATAAGGCTGAAGTACAGGAAATTAAATTCAGCTATTGTCAAACAGGCAACTAAAGAGACTTCTAGCACAGTGGCTTGCCTGTAATTGCTCCCTGGTAGTAATAGCATCAATCAAGCAGCAAGTGTTCTGTTCCCCCACTCCCCAAGTGTAACCTTTACTCCTTACCAGACTTTACTTCATTCCAAGCATGAACCTAATTTCCACCACTAGCTAAACTCTAGCCCATCCAACCTGAACACATATGGTATATGCTGCGAGGCCACCCTTGACTAATGTGCCCATATGCCCTGCACACCTACACCCATCATAAATGCAACACTGCGCCCACAGGGTGCTCTGCTAAATTTGCACATGCTTGTTTGATCATTCTCTCTATTGATGTAGTTGGTACTTACTAGAAACTTAAGCTCAATTAGTGATTGATTATTCCTGTAACATGGAGAGCTGTAACAGTGAATGCATGGAGGAAAATACCACAAAAAAGTGGCTAGAGACCATGATGCAGGGTTGAATGGAATTGAGCCATAATAGTGTCCACATTGTGTGCACAAAACTAAAGGTCTATATTTGCTTGTATGAAGAGTTATCCGTTTAGTGTGATAGCTGGGCAGCACAGATGGTGTAATGGTTAGCATTACTGCCTCACAGCACTGAGGTCATGGGTTCGATTCCCACCACGGCCCTACCTGTGTGGAGTTTGTATATTCTCACTGTGCTTGCGTGGGTTTCCTCCCACACTCCCAAAAATATACTGGTAGGTTAATTAGCTCCCAACACAAAATTAACCCTAGTGTGTATTTGTGTGCACATGTGGTAGGGAATATAGATTGTAAGCTCCACTGGGACAGGGACTGATGCAAATGGCCAAGTATTCTCTGTAAAGCGCTGCGGAATATGTGTGCTCTATATAAATAACTGGTAATAATAATAATAATAATAGCTGTCCTCATCAGGGCTTCCATTAGCCTGTATGTACCAGCCAGCCTGTATGTACCAGCCCATCCTCATCAGGGCTTCCTTCCATCAGCCTGTATGTACCAGCCCGTCCTCATCAGGGCCCCCTTCCATCAGCCTGTATGTACCAGCCCATCCTCATCAGGGCCCCCTTCTTTCAGCCTGTACGGTATGTACCAGCACATCCTCATCAGGGCTCCCTTCCATCAGCCTGTATGTACCAGCACATCCTCATCAGGGCCCCCTTCCATCAGCCTTTATGTACCAGCCCGTCCTCATCAGGGCCCCCTTCCATCAGCCTGTATGTACCAGCCCGTCCTCATCAGGGCCCCCTTCCATCACCTGTATGTGCCAGCCCATCCTCATCAGGGCCCCCTTCCGTCAGCCTGTATGTACCAACCCATCCTTATCAGGGCCCCCTTCCATCAGCCTGTATGTACCAGCCCATCCTCATCAGGGCCCCCTTCCATCAGCCTATATCTACCAGCCTGTCCTTATCAGGGCCCCCTTCCATCAGCCTGTACAGTATGTACCAGCCCGTCCTCATCAGGGCCCCCTTCCATCAGCCTGTATGTACCAGCCCATGCTCATCAGGGCCCCCTTCCATCAGCCTGTATGTACCAGCCCGTCCTCATCAGGGCCCCCTTCCATCAGCCTGTATGTACCAGACCATGCTCATCAGGGCCCCCTTCCATCAGCCTTTATGTACCAGCCCGTCCTCATCAGGGCCCCCTTCCATCAGCCTGTATGTACCAGCCCGTCCTCATCAGGGCCCCCTTCTTTCAGCATGTACAGTATGTACCAGCACATCCTCATCAGGGCCCCCTTCCATCAGCCTGTATGTACGAGCCCATCCTCATCAGGGCCCCCTTCCATCAGCCTGTATGTACCAACCCATCCTTATGAGGGCCCCCTTCCATCAGCCTATATCTACCAGCCTGTCCTTATCAGGGCCCCCTTCCATCAGCCTGTACAGTATGTACCAGCCCGTCCTCATCAGGGCCCCCTTCCATCAGCCTGTATGTACCAGCCCGTCCTCATCAGGGCCCCCTTCCATCAGCCTGTATGTACCAGCCCATCCTCATCAGGGCCCCCTTCCATCAGCCTGTATGTACCAGCCCATGCTCATCAGGGCCCCCTTCCATCAGCCTTTATCTACCAGCCTGTCCTTATCAGGGCCCCCTTCCATCAGCCTGTACAGTATGTACCAGCCCATCCTCATCAGGGCCCCCTTCCATCAGCCTGTATGTACCAGCCCATCCTCATCAGGGCCCCCTTTCATCAGCCTGTATGTACCAGCCCATCCTCATCAGGGCCCCCTTCCATCAGCCTGTATGTACCAGCCCATGCTCATCAGGGCCCCCTTCCATCAGCCTGTATGTACCAACCCATCCTTATCAGGGCCCCCTTCCATCAGCCTGTATGTACCAGCCCGTGCTCATCAGGGCCCCCTTCCATCAGCCAATATCTACCAGCCTGTCCTTATAAGGGCCCCCTTCCATCAGCCTGTACAGTATGTACCAGCCCGTCCTCATCAGGGCCCCCTTCCATCATCCTGTATGTACCAGCCCGTCCTCATCAGGGCCCCCTTCCATCAGCCTGTATGTACCAGCCCATCCTCATCAGGGCCCCCTTCCATCAGCCTGTACAGTATGTACCAGCCCGTCCTCATCAGGGCCCCCTTCCATCAGCCTGTATGTACCAGCCCGTCCTCATCAGGGCCCCCTTCCATCAGCCTGTATGTACCAGCCCGTCCTCATCAGGGCCCCCTTCCATCAGCCTGTATGTACCAGCCCGTCCTCATCAGGGCCCCCTTCCATCAGCCTGTATGTACCAGCCTGTCCTCATCAGGGCCCCCTTCCATCAACCTGTATGTACCAGCCCGTCCTCTTCAGGGTCTCCTTCCATCATCCTGTATGTACCAGCCCATCCTCATCAGGGCTCCCTTCCATCAGCCTGTATGCACCAGCTGATACTAGCTTCAAATGAAGCGCTTGGAAACAGGCACTTTTATGCTTCTGTCCAACTCTGCACAACTCGCAGTTCCATCAACACGACATCACTGATCTTTGCCTATGTGAGAATGTCCTGTTGTACCCCTGCAATTACGAGTGTGGATGCAACTGAAATGTGTTTGAGACTGCATTACTGATACTTGTCTAATATGAGCTCTACAAACAGACATACTGTACGTCCAATTCTGCATAAGTCCCAGAGTGTTAGGGCCATTAGGTGACTGCGTATGTGTTAGCTGTGACTGCATTAACATCCATGGCTTTATAATTGGAGAACAGGTATTTGTGGTCACATGCTTTAAAATCCTCTGGGGGTTAGTCTTGGGATTGATTCTCATTGGTGCATGCTGCCTTTCACATACATACACTTGTGCTTATATTATTTGAATGCTAGCGTTTACATGCTCCTGCTTCTAATAAAAGAGAAAGAAACAGAATACTGTAGTACCTGCTCCTGCTTCTAATCAGCCTGTGCCAGATCTCTGTCTTATCTACTGCCTGGACCAACTAATGTTTGTGACCGGGCCGGACTGGCCATCGGGCACTTCTGGCAAATGCCAGAAGGGCCGATGGCCAGATGGGCCAGTTTGGCTGAGCTCAGGCTTACACTGCAGTGCACAACCTCCCGGGCGGCGCCATGTTCAGGTTTCACTAATGCGCGTCCACGTCATTGCGCAATGACGTCATGATGCAGGAGCGTCGTCAAGCGTCATGACGTGGCCAAGCCTCATGGCAATGTGAATCTGGTCGGGTGCTATGCAGACAGTGTCTGTGAGCTGGCAACTCTATGTTCCAAGTGCGGCCACTAGTAGCTCCACCTCCTGTCCTGAGCTGCATGTCCCCTGCCGGCTGTCTTTTTTTTCCTCCAGTTATACGCGCAATGTGACGTCATGCTGTGTGCTTAGTCTCAGTATGTGCAGTGTGCCCACTCTGAATCAGGCCCAAGGAGTACTGGAGCCCACAGCTGACAGTCATCGACGGCACAACTTGGGGAGTTTGGGGACCGGTTACCACTTCCTAGAACTCTGCAGTAAGTGAGAGAGGGCACTCATCACAGCGCACCTGATACACAAGGAGGAGTTACCAGTAAGCTGTCAGTACAGTGCCCCGACCTAAAGGTGCCATGGCTCTAGGTATTCACAGCATTCAGTGTCCCTGCATTCAGTGTCCCTGCCCTCACCTCCTTGTAATTCCCCTCAGTGTCCTTGCCTTCAGCCTCCATGTAATTCCCCCTTAGTGTTACTGCCCTCAGCTTCTCTGTAATTCCCCCTCAGTATCCCTGCCCTCAGCCTCCCTGTAACTCACCCTTAGTGTTACTGCCCTCATCCTCCCTGTAATTCCCCCTTAGTGTCACTGCCCTCAGCTCCCTATAATTCCCCCTCAGTATCCCTGCCCTCAGCTTCTCTGTAATTCCCCCTCAGTATCCCTGCCCTCAGCCTCCCTGTAACTCACCCTTAGTGTTACTGCCCTCAGCTACCCTATAACTCCCCCTCAGTATCCCTGCCCTCAGCTTCTCTGTAATTCCCCCTCAGTATCCCTGCCCTCAGCCTCCCTGTAACTCACCCTTAGTGTTACTGCCCTCAGCCTCCCTGTTATTCCCCCTTAGTGTCCCTGCCCTCAGCCTCCCTGTAATTCCCCCTCAGTGTCCCAGCCCTCAGACTCCTTGTAATTCACCCTCAGTATCCTTGTAACTCACCCTCAGCCCCCCTGTAATTTCCCCTCAGGGGCAGTGTCCCTGCCCTCAGCCTCCCTGTAACTCACCCTCAGTGTCCCTGCCCTTAGCTTCCCTGTAATTCCCCCCTCAGTGTCCTTGCCCTCAGTCTCCCTGTAATTCCCCCTTAGTTACCCTGCCCTCAGCCTCCCTGTAATTCCCCCTCAGTATCCCAGCTCTCAGTGTCCTGTCCCCAGCCTCCATGTACTTCCTAAATTTCCCTGTCTTTACCCTCCCTAAAACTCACACTCAGGGCTGAATCCTATGAGCTGCAATGTTTTCGCTCTCACAAGTAAGTGCAATGAAGGCACGTCCCCTCCCTGAATGTCCACATCCCTCTTTCGGGAGCGAGCAGAAGAGCCCCTTCCCCCAGATTTTGCCCTGTCTGCTGTTCACCCTAGAATGAACAGTAGGCTGTATTGACCTTGGCCATTCACCACAACAAGAAGTCTGTATGACATGGTAATAGGGATTAGGCTAGAAATCTTTGCTGCCTAACTAATAGCCATGAAACAAAGTGCCAGACTTCTAAAGTAACACAAGTTCTGGCGAGGGGTTGGAACTGGGACCACCCATTACCAAATGTCTAGTTTTGCCTATGGTCATGACACGGTCGGGTATGAGATGCACGGTGGGGGCTGGGCCCTGGAGTAGGCCTGGAGGATTGGCTGGACGGCATTTTGACAGCTCTTGTGAGCTGCCTGCAGGACTGCCTGGCGGCACCGTGCTGAGGACAGGGCGGAGTCACTGGAGTGTCACGTGCGGCCGCATTGGCTTTATTATGCTGCCGGCCCAGGGATGAAAAGCGTGGCAGGGGCAAGTGGGAAGCTGACTGGATGCCATCTTCGGACACCTCATGATCTGCTGACAGACGCCATCTGCAGACGCCAGGGTATTACTGTGTGTGTGACATAATGTGTTATAAGGGGCAATATTGTGTGTCATAATGTATAAGGGGCATTGCTGTGTAGCATAATGTATAAGGGGCACTACTAATGTGGCATAATGTGAATAGGTTCTGGGTGGCATTACGTGAATGGGCTCTACTGTGTGACGTAATGT
The DNA here is from genome assembly GCA_031769625.1 of Taudactylus pleione. Lineage (NCBI taxonomy): Eukaryota > Metazoa > Chordata > Amphibia > Anura > Myobatrachidae > Taudactylus > Taudactylus pleione. The sequence continues at coordinate 5,806,567 of JAUIMM010000081.1, read as the reverse complement.
GAAAAAGGGACACTACTGTGTAGTGTGATGAAGGGACACTACCGTGTGGTGTAATGTGACTAGGGAACACTACTGTCTGATATTATATGAATAAGGGACACTACTGTGTGACATAATGTGAAAAAGGGACACTACTATGTGATGTAATGTGAAAAAGGAACACTACTGTGACGTAACATGACTAAAGGACACTACTCTGTGATGTAACGTGAATAACTACTGTGTAGTGTGGTGAAGGGACACTACTGTGTGGTGTAATGTGACTAAGGGACACTACTGTGTGACGTAACGTAAGTATGGGACACTACTGTGTGATGTAACTTGAAAGAGGGGCACTACTGTGTGACGTAATGTGATGAAGGGACACTACTGTGCGGTGTAATTTCTTTAGATGTAAGCTCTCATTAGCAAGGCCCTCGTTCCTCATATGCTTCTCCTAATACTTTTCTTCTACTCCTTACTTCTCATAACGGCATCTACAGTAACACTTGATTGCTGACTCCCTGATGCTTATTTTGCAGCATATGCATATTCGTGTACTGTTTTGTACTGGAAGTCACTGGCTTCTTGTTCACTTACTGTATTTGTTTATGTACATTGAAAGGCGTTGCGGAATACTTTTGGCGACTTATAAAGAGAGGATAATAATAATGTCACTAAGAGGCACAACTGTGTGGCATAATTTGAATTGGGGGTACTATTATGTGGTTAACGCCCCTTTCCGGTGAGACCACACCTAAATTTTTTTGCGCGTACCTACAGCACGCATCTCCCTACTTCACCTGTGGATGGCAGCTCAAACGCTCTTTTGTCAAAAAGTGTGGTTACAGCTCTGCTTTGGTGTGTACAGATGTGTCCTCTGCATTCAGCACCCCTGCCCTAAAAAATTCCTACAGTGAACACTATTTAATCCTGTACAACTGCTAAGCTAGGGATTGGTGAATTGGGAAAATGCCTTCCCCTTTTTTTGTTTGTGACCTACACCAGTGAAGTGCCAACTTAACCTAAGGCTGTGTACACACCTATAGATATCTGTCCAATCTGTGTTGTGGGAAGAAAAATCTGGTCCATTTTTCAGCATCTAGGAGCAATTTTCGATTGTTATTTGCTCCCATACACTAACAGATTTTCCGGCCCACTACACAGATTGGACAGATATATCTATAGGTGTGTACACAACTTAATAACAGAACCAATACAATACCAAATGTTTGACTATTTCACATGTTTGAATCCCCTACAGGATGTGCTCTGTTGTATGTATCTTAATACAGAGAATTATATGTACTTGTATCTAATATTAATTATATTTGTGAGAGCATAGACTAAGAAGTGTGAGGGGTCAGGAATAGTAATGGGAGGTGTCTATGCCAGGAACCAGGTGCTGACGTGAGGTGGGCCTGTGCGCTCTTTAAATGCCAGGGCCTATTTTTAGTCCCAGTCCGGCCCTGCTTGTGACCCAGACTCTGCCTTGTATGCTGTCCAGCCCGAACACCATCTTGTGTACGCAATGCTGCACTAGATGATGATCATGCTCATGCACTGCCGCTGTTCCAGTTCTGCAACTGCTGTGCCTGACAGATACTCTACTGGTAACCTTGCTGCACTATAGGATCATATACACGGTGCCAATGATTATTCTGAGGAACTAACTCCTACATATAACCAGCCTGTTGGATTGTTTTCACTGTGGCCTGGCTATCACATGCATGCCATCTATACAGTGTCTGCTTTATTTCTATTCTAGTGCTTTATCTGCCAACACTATAATAGTAGTGACACCCAAAGGTCAGTCCTTTATTTACTAGAAATAAGCGGTTCGGTTTTGCTGACTTTGCAAACTTTGGGGTTCAGAGTCGAACCAAGACCCAGCTCAGATCACTTTGGGGTTCCGAGTAGAACAGAGTCCCAGCTCAGATCACTTTGGGGTTCCGAGTAGAACAGAGTCCCAGCTCAGATCACTTTGGGGTTACAAGTAGAGCAGAGTCCCACCTTGGATAACTTTGTGGTTCTGAGTAGAACAGAGTCCCAGCTCAGATCACTTTGGGGTTCAGAGTAGAACAGAGTCCCAGCTCAGATCAGTTTGGGGTTACAAGTAGAGCAGAGTCCCACCTTGGATAATTTTGGGGTTCCGAGTAGAACATTCCCAGCTCAGATCACTTTGGGGTTCCGAGTAGAACAGAGTCCTGGCTCTGATAACTTTGGGGTTCCGAGTAGAACAGAGTCCCAGCTCAGATCACTTTGGGGTTCCAAGTAGAACAGAGTCCCAGCTCAGATCACTTTGGGGTTATGAATAGAAATGAGTCCCAGGTCAGGTCTTCTCCCCAAATTCTGATCTTGGAACTAAAAACCGGATCTCAAATATTTTGGATTGCATTTAGGTCCCTTCCTTGTGAATTTCAGGTGCTGTGAGGTGGTTAAAATTAACTGGAAATGACAGGAAATGCATGAATGTTATTGATGTTAATAATACTAAAGGAATACATGGCCCGATTCAGACCGGCTCACTAGATGTGTTCGCACACTGCCAAAGTATGCAAATTCTGCAATCGCACAGCAAGGCATTAGCACGCTCACTATGTCTTGGTGTGCGATCGCGATGTGTATTTAGATGCCCACCAGCCTGACTTAAGACGCCCACATATACACATCATCTCCAGGATGTGTATGCAACAATCGGTAACATCAAGTACCATCGGTAGTGTACGCAGCACTTGTAGCTGACCATAACCTACCACAAGCACTGCGAGTGCTTCAGTCTATAAATCCACCATGTGATGTGTGCAGGGCCGAATTAAGGTCTGTGGGGGCCCCTGGGCAACGAACATGTGGGGGCCCCTATTAAATGTGACAAACTGGGGGTATGCACAATGGGGACCTTATGCAGAGCCCCCAGTAGTGTCAGTGCCCACAGTGGTAGTTCCCCGTATGCACTGCACCCAGTAGTAGTGCCCCTTATGCAGTTCCCCCTATGCAATACTCCCATTAGTAGTGCCCCCTGTAGTAATGCCCTCTGTATAAATGCCCCCAGTAGTAATATGCCTGTAGTTGTGCCCCAAATAGTAATGCCCCCCAGTAGTAATTGGGCGTGTGCCCAATAGTAATGCCCTAGTAGTAATGCCCCCTGTATAAATCCCCTAGTAGAAATACCCATGTAGTTGTACCCCCAATAGTAATGCCCCAGTAGTCATTCCCCCTTTAGTAGAGCACTCTGTAGAAATGCCCCCAGTAGTAATGCCCCTCTATTAGTGCCCCCAATACTAATGCTCCCTCTCTAGTAGAGCCCCCAATAGAGATACTCCCTGATTAATGCCCCCAGCAGTAATGCTTCCCCCCGAGTAATGTTCCCTGTAGTAATTCCCCCCCCAGTAATGCCCCCAGTAGTAATGCCCCCAGTAGTAATGCCTCCCCCCTCCCCGACTAATGCCCCAGTAGTAATGCTCCCCCCTGAATAATGCCCCCAGTAGTAATGCCTCCCCCTCCCCGAGTAATACCCCAGTAGTAATGCTCCCCCCTGAATAATGCCCCCAGTAGTAATGCCTCCCCCCTCCCCGAGTAATGCCCCAGTAGTAATGCTCCCCCCTGAATAATGCCCCCAGTAGTAATGCCTCCCCCCTCCCCGAGTAATGCCCCAGTAGTAATGCTCCCCCCTGAATAATGTCCCCCGCCAGTAATACCCCCAGTAGTAATGCCTCCCCCCTCCCTGAGTAATGCCCCTGGTATAATGCTCCCCCCCGAGTAATGTCCCTTTAGTAATGCCCCCCCGCCAGTAATGCCCCCAGTAGGCCAATTGCACTAAAAAAATAAAATAAAATAAAGCTCATACTTACCTGAACCTTAGCCCCGCGTCTGCTGCAGTCCGCTCGGCTGCTCCTCCACACCTGGTAAAAGTAGCCTCCCTGCGGCGCCGGGGTTAGGTTGGCCGGAGGAGGCGGAACTGGTTCCGCCTCCTCCGGTCCACTTTAACCCCGATGGGTGTGGGGGCCCTTAACGTGTGGGGGCCCAGGGACGATTGCCCCTGTTGCCCCCCCGTTAATCCGGCCCTGGATGTGTGCTATGATGCTGCGTCTTAATTATGCATGTCCCTGAAACAGCGTTAAGATGCTCAGATACGCCTGCTTTCGCACCACCACTCCTTTCCATCGACCAACCGCTGTCACCACCCACAAATGGCTCGTCCTGTCACTCAAGCTAGCGAGGCATCTATGCATAAGGGGTTTGCGCACGCGTACTGCGATGCATATGCATGCGCAGATTGTAAACATCGGCAAGCTAGGTGCAGACACAACCTAGCGAGCGAGTCTGAATCAGGCACACAGATACACCTTGGCTATTATATACTCAGCTTTAGCTACACAAAGGAACAAATATGATACATTTGCTGTGTTTACAGTAGCAACTATCCTACCAACTTCTCTTTTTTATACTGCCTTCTACAATATCGGGAGTCAGGATCCCATGCTGATTTGGACATTTTAAGCAACATTAGTCATACTAAGAGTTCTATATAAATTACAGAGAGGACTATGGGCCTGATTCAGACCCGCTCGCGAGCGCATTGCGCTCGCAAGCGGGTCGATGGTGGGCCAATGCGCACGCGCGGCGTGCGCAAGCCCCATAGCGAGTGAGAAATCACTCACTCTGGGGCTCGCAACAAAACAGGGCGGCTGTCGAAGTTGACCGACAGCTCGCCCCGTTTTGTACGTGGGGTGGGAGGGGGGCTGTACAAATGGAGGCATTCCCGAAGGAACGCCTGCCATTTGTGGGCGGCCCTACTGACATCACTCGTGATGTCAGTAGTGGACTTCCTGCTCTATTAGAGCAAGAAGTTCACTTGGCATTGCGAGCGATGAGACCCTACCACAAGGTTCTCCTCGCAATGCCGATGGTCGCGATAATCGCGACCATCACCAGGCCGCATGCACAAGCTGTGGATGGTCACCCACAGCTGTGCGAGCCGCCTAGAGGACGGAATTTAAAAAAAAGGGACGCCCTGATTCAGAGAGCCTCTGAATCAGGCTCCATGTTTGCCTAGTACTGAGCACTGTAGAAACATCACTGAATATGTAATATGTGAGTCGTATATGTCATATTACTGTATGATATTACAATTTTAATTTTTCCAAAACATTCCATTGCTGTCTTTTACAGTACAGCAAATGTATAAGAGCTAGGACTGCCTTATCTTCGCTCTTTGTAGTTATGGGTAAGTTACAGTACAGCAAATGTGTAAGAGCTAGGACTGCCTTGTCTTCGCTCCTTGTAGCTATGGCAAGTTACAGTACAGCAAATGTATAAGAGCTAGGACTGCCTTATCTTCGCTCCTTGTAGCTATGGGCAAGTTACAGTACAGCAAATGTATAAGAGCTAGGATTGCCTTATCTTCGCTCCTTGTTGTTATGGGCAAGATACAGTACAGCATATGTATAAGAGATAGGACTGCCTTATCTTCCCTCCTTGTAGTTATGGGCAAGTTACAGTACAGCAAATGTATAAGAGCTAGGACTGCCTTATCTTCGCTCCTTGTATTTATGGGCAAGTTACAGTACAGCAAATGTATAAGAGATAGGACTGCCTTATCTTCGCTCCTTGTAGTTATGGGCAAGATACAGTACAGCATATGTATAAGAGATAGGACTGCCTTATCTTCCCTCCTTGTAGCTATGGGCAAGTTACAGTACAGCAAATGTATAAGAGCTAGGACTGCCTTATCTTCGCTCCTTGTAGTTATGGGCAAGTTACAGTACAGCAAATGTGTAAGAGCTAGGACTGCCTTATCTTCACTCCTTGTAGCTATGGGCAAGATACAATACAGCATATGTATAAGAGCTAGGACTGCCTTATCTTCCCTCCTTGTAGTTATGGGCAAGTTACAGTACAGCAAATGTGTAAAAGCTAGGACTGCCTTATCTTCGCTCCTTGTAGCTATGGGCAAGTTATAGTACAGCAAATGTGTAAGAGCTAGGACTGCCTTATCTTCACTCTTTGTAGTTATGGGCAAGTTACAGTACAGCAAATGTGTAAGAGCTAGGACTGCCTTATCTTCGCTCTTTGTAGTTATGGGCAAGTTACAGTACAGCAAATGTGTAAGAGCTAGGACTGCCTTATCTTCGCTCTTTGTAGTTATGGGCAAGTTACAGTACAGCAAATGTGTAAGAGCTAGGACTGCCTTATCTTCGCTCCTTGTAGCTAAGGGCAAGTTACAGTACAGCAAATGTGTAAGAGCTAGGACTGCCTTATCTTCACTCCTTGTAGCTATGGGCAAGTTACAGTACAGCAAATGTATAAGTGCTAGGACTGCCTTATCTTCGCTCCTTGTAGCTATGGGCAAGTTACAGTACAGCAAATGTGTAAGAGCTAGGACTGCCTTATCTTCACTCCTTGTAGCTATGGGCAAGTTACAGTACAGCAAATGTATAAGTGCTAGGACTGCCTCATCTTCGCTCCTTGTAGCTATGGGCAAGTTACAGTACAGCAAATGTGTAAGAGCTAGGACTCCCTTATCTTCGCTCTTTGTAGCTATGGGCAAGTTACAGTACAGCAAATGTGTAAGAGCTAGGACTGCCTTATCTTCACTCCGGAAAACATATACCGCCGGCCGCATGGTAAGTATTTACTAACCTAAGTCTACCCCCTAACTCTAACCCTCCCTTAGGGGTGCCTAACCCTAACCCCCCAAATACCTAACCCTAAACCCCCCTCCAAGTGCCTAAACCTAACCCCCCCTTCCCTGCCGCCTAAACCTAAGTCACCCGGGGGGGTGCCTAACCCTGACCTCCCCCCGGGGGTGCATAACCCAATCCCCCCCTTCCCCTAGCCTAACCCTAACATCCCAGGGGGGGTGCCTAACCCTAAGTCCCCCCTGCAGCTGTCTGCGCCCGGCACCTGGCTTATCTTCGATCGGTAAGCTGGGAGTCGGGCTCCCGGGGTCGGTAAAATGACAGGCGTCGGGATTTTGACGCCTGTCATTTAGCCCTTTGCCGGGATTAGACAGTCGGGAAGCTGACAGTCGGGATTCCATCCATCGGCTTCCCGACTGCTTCCCCTTCACTCCTTGTAGCTATGGGCAAGTTACAAGAAGTTTGCTATATTTTGTTCCCTAAGAAACAGTGTTGCTCATTTTATTCTCACAAGCAAATTTGTCATATATGCTTTACCCAAATACAGGATGATATTGTATTTTTGTACATTCTAGATTCCCTGTTTAAAAAAAAAAAAAATACCTTTCATGATCTATGTACACATACTGTACTGTACCCTTTTCCAGCATAATATTCCTTGTATGCGGTATAACTCTTTTTACATATTCTGGGCCTGATTCAGCAGTTGCTGCAGATTCTATGTTGCACGCAGTTGGCCGATATTTTATTTAAGTCTGCGCGTGCATCTCAGCCACACTGTGCATGGGTCTCAAATTTGTTGGTGCCGAGTTGCAGAACAAATTTAGGTAGGGCCGTTCCCAGACAATGACTGGGAGTCAACAGACATGTCTTATGGGAGTGTCACAGATGCATCGCTGGAGAAACTGCACCTGTCCTAGGGCTGGGGAGAGTTTCCATGGTGCAATCAATTGTAAGCCTAAAGAAGCACTAGATGGAAATCCAGTGTCTGCAGCAAGTGGGTGTCTCAGTCCTTACACATTGGGATGCACCCATTGGCGTAACTACAGAGGGTGCAGGGGGTGCAGTTGCTATGGGGCCCGCGGCCTGGGGGGGCCCAAGTGCAAGCAAACTTAAAGTTTATTTAATCTGGTGTGGACGGGCCCCCTAAACCCTCTGTAGTTATGCGCCAGCCACTCTGTAGGTTTTAACCGCACTGGAGGCGGGCCCGGCAAGGAGAAGCAGTACAGCAGTGAATGGTGAGCCGCCCGCAGCCACCTGCTAGAAGACTCGCGAGATAATGACAATGACGTCATCATATCGCGAGTAACGTCCAGGAAGGAGAGGAGACGGTGCGTGCGCGTGGGAAGGTAAGAGCATGGCAACCGCTCTCCCCACACACCACCTGGGGCCCCCGACTATTACCGCTGCTGACCCGCAGGCCGCAGCCGCATTAGTCTATTGGGTCAAGACGCGGCTGGGTCCGGAAAGTGCTCCTCACAACACCCGGCTATTACCGCTGCTGACCCCGGGCCGGGACACCACCATCTGCAGCAAGAAATGAATATTCACTGCAGATTATGGTGTCCAGGCCCGCGGTCAGCAGCGGTAATAGCTGTTGCCATATGTAAAAGCAGCACAGTATACAGGCATACCAGGGAGGACATTGGTTGCCTTAATAGAATATGTGCAGCCTGCAGGAGGTTTGTACATTGCATTGTAGGACTAGGATGCATTAAAGGCGAATATCTACTGCAAGGCACCTCTGCTTTTTCCCTTCATGCTTGTATTCCTCACACCTTTTCATCCCAGCTTTCTGCAATACCTCTCTATTTTTGCCAATACAAAATTGTATTCATTTTTATGTAGATCCATAAACCCATTTAAAAAAATATTGAAAATGAGAATGTGCATTTATCCTAATCAGAAATCTAGAATTCATTGTCCCTGCATGTTCCGATTGTAGCATCTGCGAGAGGAGCTCCTGGGATGTGGGGGTGAGATAAGGGAAAATACAATTTGCAACCACACCTCCCACCCACCATACACCCCTCCTCTCTTCCACAGTTCAGCAATGCACAATCTGCCATCAACAGTGGCGTAACTATCGTGGGTGCAGGGGGTGCGGCTGCTATGGGGCCTGGACCAACCCGGGGCCCGGCCTTCCCCCTGCACCTACGGTGCCAGGCTGCTGTCCGCTGCCCTTCCCTCCGCACCCTCCTCACTCCCCTCTACTGCACTTACCTGCTCCTTGGTTGTGTGCCCCCCCGCTCCGTGGTCGCGTCTTCCCAGTCAGCTCCGGCTCTCCCCATTGGCTGATACTGGGAGAAGGTGTGGCCATCTCCTCCCAACATCAGTCAGTGAGATGGAGCCGACCGGGAGGGAAGGTGGGTCTGCCCTGCACAGCGGAACCATGGATCAGGTAAGCCGGGGTGCGGGGGGGCCTCAGACCGGGGGGGGCAAGAGCGGGATGAGATTGGGGGCCCACGAGCTGAGAGGGGGGCCCATAAAAATGATTGCTATGGGACCCCTGTAGGTATAGTTACGCCCCTGGATGCACCTATGTACACAGGGCAGGGCTTTGTAGTGGCAGTAGCATAAAGAAGCAGACGCGACAGCAGAAGGGCCTAATGTCACCTTCCTGGTGCAGCAGTGCTGCCTTAGTCGAGGTTGAAGGGCCATTTGCGGGAAGCCCAAGGTGCCAGTGCCTCTGGGGGACAGGAGCTCGGAGGTGCTGTTGCACAGTGGAGGGTTTGAGTCACCTTTATGCGCTCAAAACATCCTGAAACACTTTTTAATTTATTCCCATTCTCAACATAAAGCCAGGGCTGTTCTGATTTGAAAGAATTGATCAACTGTCCTGTCAGTCAGAACTTATGAGTAATTTGTCACTGCAGATGAGTGAGGCCAATGGAACATTGTACCCCCTGTGACACTACCCCAATATCGGCTTTACCAGCCCAAGTTTCGTTGGTTTGCATATACTGTCCCACAGTGAAGACTCTATGACAAAACATCACCTCTAGAAAATAATGATTTGAAAAGCCAAATTAGTGAAGGTAAAACATATATAGACCTAAATAATGCTTATTTTATTAAATTAGATCAATCCTCAGACTAACAAATGCAAATTGGTTCACAGGCAGATCAATGATAAATTAATAGGGCATTATAGAGGGCATGTGAGAAGGTGTGAGGACATGTGTATGGCTGACACCTGTGCATTATACTGAGGATGCACCTTTATTACATGATAGTCTGCATGGGGCTGAGGCACTTATTTTTCCATCTTCAATCCCCTCATGTCAAAAGATGGCTATGCCACTGATGCAGGCACTTATAGAAATACAAGTTCCTGCATATTCATGGATGAAATAGCAATCTGGTGCTATAAAAAATCACTATGAAAAAATATTTGATTGAACTAGACATTTGCCAAAGCCATCGTTAACCAATTTATTGTACTTGACCTACACTTACTGTACATGCATGCAGAGAATCTGACCTACACTTACTGTACAGGCATGCAGAGAATCTGACCTACACTTACTGTACAGGCATGCAGAGAATCTGACCTACACTTACTGTACAGGCATGCAGAGAATCTGACCTACACTTACTGTACACGCATGCAGAGAATCTGACCTACACTTACTGTACAGGCATGCAGAGAATCTGACCTACACTTACTGTACACGCATGCAGAGAATCTGACCTACACTTACTGTACATGCATGCAGAGAATCTGACCTACACTTACTGTACACGCATGCAGAGAATCTGACCTACACTTATTGTACAGGCATGCAGAGAATCTGACCTACACTTACTGTACACGCATGCAGAGAATCTGACCTACACTTACTGTACATGCATGCAGAGAATCTGACCTACACTTACTGTACACGCATGCAGAGAATCTGACCTACACTTACTGTACATGAATGCAGAGAATCTGACCTACACTTACTGTACATGAATGCAGAGAATCTGACCTACACTTACTGTACACGCATGCAGAGAATCTGACCTACACTTACTGTACAGGCATGCAGAGAATCTGACCTACACTTACTGTACACGCATGCAGAGAATCTGACCTACACTTACTGTACATGAATGCAGAGAATCTGACCTACACTTACAGTACACGAATGCAGAGAATCTGACCTACACTTACTGTACACGCATGCAGAGAATCTGACCTACACTTACTGTACAGGCATGCAGAGAATCTGACCTACACTTACTGTACAGGCATGCAGAGAATCTGACCTACACTTACTGTACAGGCATGCAGAGAATCTGACCTACACTTACTGTACACGCATGCAGAGAATCTGACCTACACTTACTGTACACGCATGCAGAGAATCTGACCTACACTTACTGTACATGCATGCAGAGAATCTGTCCTACACTTACTGTACACGCATGCAGAGAATCTGACCTACACTTACTGTACACGAATGCAGAGAATCTGACCTACACTTACTATACACGCATGCAGAGAATCTGACCTACACTTACTGTACACGCATGCAGAGAATCTGACCTACACTTACTGTACACGCATGCAGAGAATCTGACCTACACTTACTGTACACGCATGCAGAGAATCTGACCTACACTTACTGTACACGCATGCAGAGAATCTGACCTACACTTACTGTACACGCATGCAGAGAATCTGACCTACACTTACTGTACACGCATGCAGAGAATCTGACCTACACTTACTGTACATGCATGCAGAGAATCTGACCTACACTTACTGTACATGAATGCAGAGAATCTGACCTACACTTACTGTACATGCATGCAGAGAATCCGACCTACACTCACTGTACATGCATGGAGAGAATCTGACCTACACTCACTGTACACGCATGCAGAGAATCTGACCTACACTTACTGTACATGCATGCAGAGAATCTGACCTACACTTACTGTACATGCATGCAGAGAATATGACCTACACTTACTGCACACGCATGCAGAGAATATGACCTACACTTACTGTACATGCATGCAGAGAATATGACCTACACTTACTGTACACGCATGCAGAGAATCTGACCTACACTTACTGTACTCGCATGCAGAGAATCTGACCTACACTTACTGTACATGCATTCAGAGAATCTGACCTATACTTACTGTACATGAATGCATGCAGAGAATATGACCTACAGTACACTTACTGTACATGAATGCAGAGAATCTGACCTACACTTACTGTACATGAATGCAGAGAATCTGACCTACACTTACTGTACATGCATGCAGAGAATCTGGCCTATACTTACTGTACATGAATGCATGCAGAGAATCTGACCTACAGTACACTTACTGTACATGAATGCAGAGAATCTGACCTACACTTACTGTACACGCATGCAGAGAATCTGACCTACACTTACTGTACATGCATTCAGAGAATCTGACCTATACTTACTGTACATGAATGCATGCAGAGAATCTGACCTACAGTACACTTACTGTACATGAATGCAGAGAATCTGACCTACACTTACTGTACATGAATGCATGCAGAGAATCTGGCCTATACTTACTGTACATGAATGCATGCAGAGAATCTGACCTACAGTACACTTACTGTACATGAATGCAGAGAATCTGACCTACACTTACTGTACATGCATGCAGAGAATCTGACCTACACTTACTGTACATGCATGCAGAGATTCTCACCTACACTTACTGTACATGCATGTAGACAATCTGACCTACACTTACTAAATATGCATGCAGAGAATCTGACCTACACTTACTGTACATGCATGCAGAGATTCTGACCGACAGCACTTGAGTGATAACCACAATATAAATGGTTGCTTAAATCATACATCCAGTAGAAAGTGGAACTTCACAAAGAGTTCCTGTGATTATGTTGGGAAAGATGGTTAATCTCTAGAGCTGGAAAGTAAGCCCACAATAAACCATACATTACTTTATTTGTGGGTTTATGTTCCAGTGCCAGAGATTAACCCTCTTTCCTACACTTACATGCCCCTTCCCTCCGCTTTCTGCCTCTTTAGACTGAAGAATGTGCAAGTCAGGGATACAGAAAAAGCATGAAAGGGATATTAGTGGTCTAGAAAAGTACATTTTACACTTGCATACAACTCTAAATATTTAGCACAGTGGGATATTGTATACTGGTCAAGGTGCGTGGGGCTAAACTGAATATTCTTCAATCATGAAGGTTCACTGTATAATGGGCATGATGAGGCCTCTACTGTATCGTCAGCATGGACAACGCTATTGTTTACTGAGCACATAGACTATGGGGGAGATACAATTAGCAGTTTCCGCCAGTACCTGACTTACTGATGTAACGCTGGTTATTCAGCATTTTTACTCACACCCCACAGAGGGGCTGAAATAACTAGTCTTGGCCTCACTAATAATGTGACTTCAATGTATAAACTGGATAACACAGTATTTTTATTTTAATTGTGTTTCTTATTTTTTTTATCTCTTGCTTGTTTTCTTCTCAACCAACAGTCTTGACAAATGGAAAGTAGACAGAAGCAACATATTAGTTAAATTAGAAAAAGGTCATAGGAGCTTAATGGTTGAATAAATGATTGATTGATTGATTGATTGATTGATTGATTGATTGATTGGATGCAGTAAAAGAGAACTTTGGCCATGGAGATGGTAAACGGACAGATGTGTAATAAATGGCAGGTATATCATGGGAAGCAGAGGTGATGGAGAATATAAACATATCACACATCAGTAGAGATTTTTTGTGCACTTCTCCTTTATGGAATGTAGAACAGTAGTGAGGTCATGCTGTGATGTCATAATGGTAACTCTTGGCTGTAGCTGCCTCTCCCACACACCCAGGACACTGACATAGCATTATCATTGCCGTCATTAACATACTCCATACACATCTTGTGAGGTAAGTATCTTGTCATAGACAAATGAGCCTCACTTGGATGTGCCTGCAGACTTGGAGCCTGACTACCCTAAAATATGACCTTGAGCTTGTTTACTTCTATCATGTGAGGTTCTAGCAGGGCAGCGCAGCTATCGCTGTATCTTAGCCATTGGGGTAAATCTGGTGCTTCTCAATAGGGGATGACCGTCCTCTTCAGCAAATTGCGCAGCTTTGGGAGGAATGTAAATTGGATAGTGTCAGGAGATGAGGACAGGAGCTATACTAATGACATCAGCCAATGATAGCTATTAGTATGGTGTGTTATATATTTCAGTCTCACAGGTTCATATTTGATTAAGAGCCGTATTCAATTCGGAGCGAAAAGCCGTTTTGGCCCGTTTTTTGGAGATCATTTTGCCTGAAAATGTATCTCCGTATTCAATTCCAGCCGTTTTCACCTGAGTGAAAAATCAATGCACTGAAATAGGCAAAACTTTTTCTCCACAGATTGGCAGGAGAAAAAAGTGTAAAATCTATATTTTGGGGCGCAGATGTTGGGAAACCACCGAGAACCCTTGGTACACCCCCCCCGCCCCCCCCCCCCAAAGGACAATTCACCCAAAATAAGGAAACAAAACTAGCGAAATAAGCTTCTGGGGGTCACAAACCAAAAAGATTGGGCAACCCTAAAACTCTGCGCACTCCTTATAAAGTAGCACACACCATACATCAAAGAAACCAATACAATACTATGAATATAGTCTTACTGCCCAAAGGGAATGTTCAATGTGATGGATGCAGTTCTAGTTCTTCTTGTATGGAATCTCGCCGAAAATGGAAAAAGAGAACAAACAAGAAGAAAATAATATAGTGTAGTAATTCGTAAAAAGTCTCTCAAATAACACAAATAAGTGGTGATTTCTTCCTCTGAATATGAACAGAAAGGATGATCGTACCGCACTCACGTTCAAAAACTATGACTTCCACATATAAAGGTATCTTTAAATCAGATGGCCTCGTCACCACTGTGCAGCATACCAATAGTGAAGTTCACCCATGCAAATGGTGTAGTATAAAAAAGGCGGGCGTACCCCAACTCACACTGATCATAAATTCATAGGCCAATAAAGGTATCTTTGAGCTTCGACACTTCTATTCGTTGTGGTTGATGACTTATCCTCTTACTCCAAACATATGAATATGGAATGGGATAAAGTGGAAACCAACCATCAAACATCAGTTTAAAAAGTTTAATGGTTCATCATACAATACAAGTTAAAAAATGGGTAACCAAGTGGAAATAAAACAGATGGAAAATAAAAACAATGACCTGAGTGGATTAAAGGTCCGGACTTTTTCACCACAGGCCACTGCTGCAGAAATCCACAGGGTCCCCTTGTATCCTGCTACCACCAACGCGTTTCAACAATAAGTCTTTCTCTGTAGTATTAATAATAAATAATATATCAATCAACAAATAATAATAAATAATTCATTATAAATAATTAATATATAATAAATAGGAGATGCCTGACCATAATATATGGAAATATACGTATATATATATATAAATACAGTTTAAAAATGCAGTTTAAAAACTGCAGTTGGAAAAATCAATCGATAAAATCATCTCTTCCAAAATGTATGTATAAAACCCATAAAAATATATCAAGATATCCGTATATATAGGAAGAATCGTCTATAGAAGAACTAATGGGTATTATATATAAATACTAAAATATGTATATAATAAAAACTGGAGATACTTATATAAACCATTTTGATTCAAAATCCATATTCAAACCATTCGGTGTCAGAGTTCTTAATTCAAACATGGTTCTCATTTCTAATTTAGCTAACGCAGTTTCTATATCATTGGTTCTCCAGTTCTTTTTACAAATTTTAATACCGCAGAAACTTTTCAATTTTCTTACATCGCATGTATGTTTCTATTTAAAATGTAGAGAAACATTATGTTTATCATAGCCCTTCTTAATATTTCTTATATGTTCAGATGTTCGTTCCTTTAACATTCTACCCGTCCTACCAACATATTGGTACCCACACTCACATTCCAAAAGATATATTACATTTTTATTGCCACATGTAATAAAATCTTTTATTGGATAGGTCTTAGATGTTACATTTGATTTATACTCTGTAATTTTATTTTCTGTTTTACAGTTTTTGTACATGTTGCATATGCCACACCTAAAAAAACCTTTTGAATTAATACGAGTGAGTCTTTTGTCAACAGGCAGAGCACTCTTAACTAATACATCTTTTAAATTCTGCGCCTTCCTATATATGATACGAGGTTTCTCTCTAAGATAATTTTTGAGAATAGGATCTTTTCTTAACACATTCCAATGTTTTTTAAGTATGTTTTCTAATTGTTTGTGTTGTGAGGTATACTTAGTAACGAATAATACCTCATTCTCTATTTTTTACCTTGTTTTATCTTTCTTTTTCAGTATGTCTTCTCGTTCTATATTTCAATTCTGTTGTTTAGCTATCAAAACAGTACTTTTCTCATACCCTTTACTAAGAAACTGTTCTTCCATGATTTGTGCTTGATCATCATATATATTCAATTTAGAACAGTTCCTTCTTAATCTATGGAATTGACTGTATGGCACACTCTTTATCCAATTGATATGATGATTACTATCCTGGTTGATATACGAATTACAATCCGTTGGTTTTGTAAAAATTTTTGTCAGGAGCTCTTCATTCTCTACATATATGGTTAGGTCCAAAAAATTCACTTCTTTCTGACTCTTTTGGAATGATAACTCTATATTTCTCTGATTTGAATTTAAGTAAGCACAGAATTCATACAGTGAAGGCTCTATAAACAGCACATCGTCTATATATCTTATCCACAATACCAGGTTGGCGCCCCATTCATGGCCCATCCATACTTGTTGGTCTTCCCACTGGGCCATGAAAAGGTTAGCATACCCTGGCACCAACCTGGTGCCCATAGCCGTGCTGGATAACTGCAAATAAAAGTCTCCTTCATACCAGAAGAAATTATTCTTAAGTATGAATTCTACACCTTTAAGAATAAATTCCTTTTCTTGATCATTAATCATATGTTTATTTAAGTGATATTCCAAGGATTCTAAGCCTAACTGATGTTGAATTATAGTATACAGAGATTTGACATCTGCTGTTATTAAATGCATATTTGTTTGCCATTTGAAATCTTTCAGTCTATTGATGACGGATATAGTATCCTTCATATACGACTTAGTCCCAATAACCAAAGGTTGAATTTTATGATCCAAAAAACATGAGAGGTTAGAGGTTATTGAATTAATCCCAGCTACTATAGGGTGACCAGGTGGATGTTCTGTACATTTGTGGACTTTTGGAAGTATATAAAGTGCCGGAATAGAGGGTTTGTCCACCATCATATATCTATTTTCTTCTTCTGAAAGGATATTCAGTGTCGTATATAGATTGACTAATACCTCTATCTTCTTCCGTATAGTACCAGAAGGGTCGCCCTTAAGTTTTTTATATGTTTTGTTGTCTGCTAATTGTTTTAATATTTCTGCATGGTATTCATCTTTGTCCAGGATTACCACCCCACTGCCTTTATCGGCTGATTTTATCACTATTTGATCATTATTCTTCAACTTTTTTATTGCCTTTCTCCCGTAAGATTGTTTTTTTGGGGAATTTTGAATTTATTATTTTCTAAAACTTCCCTTACTAATCTTTCAAATGTTTCAACGAAACATCCTCTTTTGTGTTTGGGAAAAAAGGTCAATCTTTTTTTAAAGATGTTAATATTTGTATTTGGAATATCCATTTCTTTATTCTCATAAAAAATCTTTTTAATGATAATTTTCTTATAAAATGTTGTAAATCAACAAAAACCTCAAACTCATCTATCCTATTCGAAGGTGCGAACTTTAAACCTTTTTCCAAAACTTCTTGCTCTTCTTTTGTTAAAACATACTTGCTTAGATTGTAGACCTTTATTTACCCAACTCCTTTTTTTCTTCTTCTACTAAAACTTCCTCCTGACTCAGCCTTATATTCTTTTTAATTGTACTTTCTAAAAAATTCTGTTGTCTAGGATCTCTTCCTTTATTCTCTTCTCTCCAAAATTTATTTTTTCTATCATTACCATTTTCAAAAACATCCTCTGGTTCATTCCCATATTTCCTATATCTTTTACCATAAAATCTGGGTGTGTCTACAGAGTCCCTATTATACCTTCTCGGGGTACCCCGATTATATCTATATTGGTAGTCTCTCCTCTGATCTGTCAATGAGTTTCTTATTCCTTTTAAACAGTTCTCATTCTCTTTCTTATTTTGGACGTTATTATATTTATGGTCATTCCATTCTGATCTGGTCCTAAATTGTTTGCATTGCTTTCTAAAAGGACCTTCCTCCTTCAGATTTATTAGCTTCCCTCTTGATTCGTCCTCTTCCTCTTTGTTCTCCCATTTATTTAACTTCTGACTGTATTGAACTCCTTCTTTATAATCCTTTTTATCTCTTTTGTATTTTTTCTGTTTTTTCAACATTAATTCCCCGATCTGCAGCCTGGATGCTAATGAGTGGGGCTTTACCTCCTACCGGAGCGGTGACTATCCACTGACTTTTAGCTCACATCTCTGCCCACCAGCAGATTTGTTCAGATTCCCTTTTTTATGTTTTATTGTATGTGGACTTAATCTTATATGGATGAATTTATAGTGGAATAAAATTTGCATGTTGAATTAACACACCTGATGTTGACACCTTTTAAATCTGGAATCCTGACGAACTTTATAACTACAGCATTCTGATATTGGGATCTAAAGAAAACCTGATACGTATTCGAGACAGAACTGGAAAGTAAGTCTCTGATAGAAAAGTATCCATTTTTCTGCAACATATTGTATTGAGTGTTAACAACATAAAAGAAACCTTTTGAGGCAAGCATAATAAGAATAGAATGTAAGTGTTGATAAAACGGGGAATTTCTTCATCATACATTGTGGTTACCTGTATAAAGATACCTTTGTATATACACCTGCTAGAATATAAATGTAAGTGGGATTCCAACTCATAGGAAGGTGAAAAGAACTTAAATCCATACCAGAGGAAAAGCATTATCCAGCGCTGGTTATTCCTGATTTTCAATTGTTCTGTTTATAGAGTATTGGGTGTACTCACTTTGGAATTGCACTGCAGCTGATTTATGTTTATAGAGGCGCGGAGTTTAGTACTTTGACTTATCCTTATTCCGTACTTGCTGTTACCCACTTTTCTATTCCTTTACAATAAATGTTAAAGGGCGGGATGTACTAAAGGGAGAAATGCGGTAAACCCCCCGAAAATGCAGTTTTCAGGGCTTTTATCCTATACCCCATATGCACAAAGCACAAGAATATGATGCATCCCGGTGCTTTGTCCCAGTGGGTAATGGCACCTTCAGGTGGCGATACACAATAGAAGCCTATGGGCATCTTTCCGGGACACTCCCCCTGAGAGGGATCCTATCAGATCCCTCCCATCACCCCCCACGGCCAGCGTCCTTCTGCGCATGCACAGATAAACGCCAGATGGTGTTAAACCTGGAGGTCCCTCTTTCTGGCGGCATCGCAAAGGACATGTCTTATCGGGAGAGCTGTCCTTTGCAATATTCTAGATACATACCGCTGTAATCAACAGCGGTATGTACCCGAACAGAGGTGGGTTGTACCGCATCGCGGATGCAATGCTTAGTACATCCCGCCCTAAGTGAGATGAATGAAAAAAATGAAAAGAGGTTCCAGTGTGAACTTTTGAATCTGTGTACAAAGAAACAAAACTTTTCTGAAAGATAAGAAGGAAATAAAATAAAAACAATAATGTTATGTTAATTCCATGACACTCATAAATCAGTACAGACATTGTATTCAAAATTACATGTAATAGTTGTATGAAGCCAACATAGACTACTGACACCTCAGGAGTGTTGTCATAAATTTGGGCTGTGGTAAGCGTCCCAATGACAAATACTTTGTATATGTGCAACTAGGGTCAAGATTTTCAAGGGACTCCTACTGTGTATCTGTTTTCTTATATAAATATTAAGAAATGAAAGTATTTAAGCAATCCTAATATAGAGCTCTTTGCAATTTATATGATGGTACTACTAAGGCTGCTGCTGAGCTCATCATTTGCTAATCTTCCATCATTTTGCTTTCTTTCACCCAGAATCACTTTAGCACCTCCCAGAGCTACTCTGTAAATATATTTATGATTTGATCATCTTCTCACTATATAGCAGCTTGGGGCAGTGGCCTAATGGCAATGTGTGGGATATAGAGGTGGTAGATGATGTCATTGGGGTGTGGTCAAGTCCAGAAAGATCACACAATATTAAAGAGAACAGGTGAAATAGAAATAATATAAAATGTTATCTAACATATATACTCTTCTGTGCTGGACATAATAAGGCATAGAAAATCAGAAGGTTGCAGTCCATTTAAATAGCCACTATTTATAATTCATTTCAGGGCTTTCCTGAAAGAGGTTGGATACCATGTTCAATTGCACTATTTAATGCTGTCATACTGGAGACTATGAAGCAGTGGGGTGACCGTGTAACCTGCAGAAGTGGAAGCCATTATGAATGGTTTAAAAATCACATCATTGGCTCACATTTAGTTGGCCCAGCTTCCTAGGCAACTGCTCAACATTAGTATCCAGCGTTGTTGACAACATAACAGTAAACCCACAGCTCAGGGTCCTCTGATACAATGTTACACAGTACCAGCCTGTTCTCCACAGGGATGTATGTCTCTTCCCAAGGAAAAAAAACAGCACAGTGTTAAAAGTAGGGGTGAGTGGGTTCGGATTTCTGAAATCCGAACCCGCCCGAGCCCCCCCGATCCGAGGCCGATCCGAGTCAGGCTCGACATTTCCCACCTGACTCGGATCTGAAATCGAGGCAAAACGTCATCATCCCGCCTTCCGGGTCTCGCGGGTTTTGGATCCTATATAAGGTACCCGCATCGGCGCCATTTTCACACTCGGCTGTGGACAGTGAAGAGGGAGGGTGAGAGTTAGGGCTGGCTGGGCTGTGTAGTGTAGTGTAGTGTAGTGTAGTGCAGTGTAGTGTTGTGCTGTGCTGTGCTGCGCTGTGCTGCTGTTGTCCATAGAGGCTGTGTCCACTCCTTCAAAGTCCATAGGGGCTGGCTGGACTGTGTTGTGCAGTAAGTTGTCCATAGGGGCTGTGTCCACTCCAAAGTCCTGTGCAGTGTCCAAGTCCTAAAGGGGTGCTGTAGTGTTGTCCAGGGGTTGCTCTGTCCATCAGGGGTGCTCCCCCCAAGTGCAAAAAAAAAAAAATTTCTGTGTTTGTGAATTGTGTGCACTGTGGCTGCACGTGCATCAACAAAGGAGCAGCGGCAAGTGTGCCCCTGTGTCCCATTAGTAAAGGGCCGGCTGGCTTGTCCGTTAAAGGGTGCTGTAACCCCCAAAGTACACTCCAAACAAAAAATATATATATTTTCTGTGTTTGTGAATTGTATGCACTGTGGCTGCACGTGCATCAACGAAGGAGCAGCGCCAAGCGTGCGCCTGTGTCCCATAAGAAAAGGGACAGCTGGCTTGTCCGTTAAAGGGTGCTGTAACCCCCAAAGTACTCTCCAAACAAAATAAAAAAATATTTTCTGTGTTTGTGAATTGTGTGCGCAGTAGCCGCACGTGCATCAACAAAGTAGTGCCAAGCGTGCGCCTGTGTCATAAGTAAAGGGCCGGCTGGCGTGACCGTTAAAGGGTGCTGTAACCCCCAAAGTACACTCCAAACAAAATAAAAAAATATTTTCTGTGTTTGTGAATTGTGTGCGCAGTAGCCGCACGTGCATCAACAAAGGAGCAGCGCCAAGCGTGCGCCTGTGTCATAAGTAAAGGGCCAGCTGGCTTGACCGTTAAAGGGTGCTGTAACCCCCAAAGTACACTCCAAACAAAATAAAAAAATATTTTCTGTGTTTGTGAATTGTGTGCGCAGTAGCCGCACGTGCATCAACAAAGGAGCAGCGCCAAGCGTGAGCCTGTGTCATAAGTAAAGGGCCAGCTGGCTTGACTGTTAAAGGGTGCTGTAACCCCCAAAGTACACTCCAAACAAAATAAAAAAATATTTTCTGTGTTTGTGAATTGTGTGCGCAGTAGCCGCACATGCATCAACAAAGTAGTGCCAAGCGTGCGCCTGTGTCATAAGTAAAGGGCCGGCTGGCTTGACCATTAAAGGGTGCTGTAACCCCCAAAGTACACTCCAAACAAAATAAAAAAATATTTTCTGTGTTTGTGAATTGTGTGCACTGTGGCTGCACGTGTATCAAGAAAGGAGCAGCACCAAGCGTGTGCCTGTGTCCCATAAGTAAAGAGTCGGCTGGCTCATTTCTTAAAGGGTGGTGTAACCCACAAAGTGCACTACTCTCCAGCAAAAATAAAAAAATATTTTCTGTGTTTGTGTGCGCCTTAGCCGCACGTATATATCAAATCGATATAACATAAATGGAGGACCAAACTTTCTCCGATAAAAATAAAATAGGGAAAGATCAAGAACCACTTCCTCCTAGTGCTGAAGCTGCTGCCACTAGTCATGACATAGACGATAACATGCCATCAACGTAGTCTGCCAAGGCCGATGCCCAATGTCATAGTAGAGGCCACATACAATCCCAAATGACAAAGTTCAGGAAAATGACCTTAAAAAAAACATTTAAATCATCTGAAGAGAAACGTAAACTTGTCAATATGCCATTTATGACACGGAGTGGCAAGGAACGGCTAAGGTCTTTCCCTATGACTAGTGTGTGTCATACTAGTATGACTAGTATGTTCATGACTAGTGGTTCAGCTTCACATGATGAAGGAAGCCCTCCTCCCGCTAAAAAAATCAAATGAGTTAAGCTGGCAAAAGCACAGCAAAGAACTGTGCGTTCTAAGAAGATATCACAAATCCCCAAGGAGAGTCCAAGTGTGGTGCCTGACCTTCCCAGCACTGGACGGGAAGAGGTCTCTTTCCACCATTTGCATGCCCCCTGCAAGTGCTGGAAGGAGCACCCACAGTCCACTTGCTGATATGCAAATTGAAGATGTCACTGTTGAAGTACAACAGGATGAGGATACTGGTGTAGCTGGTGCTGAGGAGGAAGTTGGCGAGGAGGATTCTGATGGTGATGTGGTTTGTTTAAATCAGGCTCCGGGAGAGACAGTTGTTGTCCATGGGATGAAAAAGCCCATCACTGTCATGCCTGGGCAGAAGACCAAACATTCCACCTCTTTGGTCTGGCAATATTTCTATCCAAATCCGGACAACAACTGTCTTGCCATATGTACCATATGTAAAGGTGAAATAAGTAGGGGTAGGGACGTTAACCACCTAGGAACATCCTCCCTTATACGGCACCTGCAGCGCGTTCATAAAAAGTTACTGTCAAGTTCAGAAACTTTGGCTAAGACCGTAAGCAGTCCAGGGACACCTAAATCCCGTTGTCCTGTTGTATCCAAACGCCTGCAAACCACACCGTCAACTCCCTCCTCATCAATTTCCTCCTTAGTCAGGATCGGAAGTAGTCCTGCAGGCCATGTCACTGGCATGACTGACTCTCCTATACGGGATTCCTCCGGAGGATCTGCATTTCTACGCCACCTGCTGCCGCTGCTGCTGTTGCTGCTGCTGGGAGTCGTTCATCATCCCAGAGAGGAAGTAGGAACACCACTACTGTTACTAAACAATTGACCCTCCAACAGTCCTTAGCGAGGAGGATGAAGTACGACAGCAGTCATCCTGAAGCAAAACGTATAACTGAGGCCTTGACTGCTATGTTGGTGTTAGACGTGCGTCCGGTATCCACCATTAGTGCAGTGGGATTTAGACAATTGATGGAGGTAGTGTGTCCCAGGTTCCAAATCCCGTCTAGGTTCCACTTCACTAGGCAGGCGATACCGAGACTGTACAGAAACGTCAGAAAAAGTGTCCTCAGTGTCCTGAAAAATGCCATTGTATCCAATGTCCACTTAACCATGGACATGTGGACAAGTGGAACAGGGCAGACTAAGGACTATATGACTGTGACTGCCCACTGGGTAGAATGTATCACCTTACGCAGCAACAGCAGCAGCGTCACCAGTAGCAGCATCTCAGAAACGCCAGCTCGTTCCAAGGCAGGCTACGCTGTGTATCACCGGTTTCAGTAAGAGGCACACTGCCGACAACCTCTTAGAGAAACTGAGGGAAATCATCGCCCAGTGGCTTACCCCACTTAGACTCTCCTGGGGATTTGTGATATCTGACAACGCCACCAATATTGTGCGGGCATTACATCTGGACAAATTCCAGCACGTCCCATGTTTTGCTCACAAAATAAACTTGGTGGTGCAGAATTTTCTGAAAAGCAACAGGGGCGTGCAGGAGACGCTTTGGGTGGCTCGAAAAATTTCTGGCCACTTTCGCCATTCAGCGACTGCGTGCCGAAGACTGGAGCGCCAGCAAACAGTCTTGAACCTGCCCCACCATCACCTGAAGCAAGAGGTTGTGACGCGGTGGAACTCAACCCTCTATATGCTTCAGAGGATGGAGGAGCAGCAAAAGGCCATTCAAGCCTATACATCCACCTATGACATAGGCAAAGGAGGGGGTATGCACCTGACTCAAGCGCAGTGGAGAATGATTTCCGTGTTGTGCAAGGTTCTCCAGCCCTTCGAACTTGCCACATGTGAAGGCAGTTCAGACACTGCCAGCTTGAGTCAGGTCATTCCCCTCATCAGGCTTTTGCAGAAGCAGCTGGAGAAAGTGAAGGAGGAGCTAAGACGGAGCGATTCCGCTTGGCATGTGGGACTTGTGGATGAAGCCCTTCATTTGCTTTGCCAGGATTCCAGGGTGGTCAATCTGTTGAAATCAGACCACTACATTTTGGCCACCGTGCTTGATCCTAGGTTTAAAGCCTATGTGGTGTCTCTCTTTCCGGCCAACACAAGCCTGCAGAGGTGCAAAGACCTGCTGGTGAAAACACTGTCAGCTGAAGCGGAACGTGACACGTCAACAGCTCCTTCTTCATTTTCTCCCGCAACTGGGGCTGCCAGGAAAAAACTTAGATATCCTAAGCAACCCGCTGGCGGTGATGCAGGGCAGGCAGGACCAAGTTTGGACATCTGGTCCAGACTGAAGGACCTGGCAACAATTTCTGACATGTCTACTGTCACTACATATGATACTGTCACCATTGACAGAATGGTGCAGGATTACATCGGTGACAGCATCCAAGTAGGCATGTCAGACAGTCCATACCTGTACTGGCAGGAAAAAGAGGCAATTTGGAGGCCCCTGTACAAACTGGCTCTATTTTACCTGAGTTGCCCCCCCTCCAGTGTGTACTCCGAAAGAGTGTTTAGTGCAGCCGGGAACCTTGTCAGCGAAAGGCGTAGGAGGTTGCTTCCACAAAATGTGGAGAAGATGATGTTCATAAAAATGAATTATCAACTCTTCCACGGAGACCAGCCTCCAGAACGTACAGAGGGACCTGTGGTGGTGGATTCCAGTGGGGACGAGTTAATACTCTGTGAGGATGAGGATGTACACAACACTGAAGAGGGTGAGGAATCGGTGGATGAGGAGGATGAGGACGACATCTTGCCTCCGTAGAGCCAATTTGTGCAGGGACAGATTAATTGCCAGCTTGTTTTGTGGGGGCCCAAACGAACCAATCATTTCAGCCACAGTTGTGTGGCAGACCCTGGCGCTGAAATGATTGCTTTGTTAAAGTGTGCATGTCCTGTTTATACAACATAAGGGTGGGTGGGAGGACCCAGGGACAATTCCATCTTGCACCTCTTTTTTTTCTTTGCATTATGTACAGTTTGGGGCCTAGTTTTTCAAACTGCCATCCTGTCTGCCACTGCAGTATCACTCCTAGATGGGTCACATGTTTGTCCCGCCCACTCGTGCCGCTTAGCATAGTCAGCCAGCTACCTCGGTGCAACCTTTTGGACATAAAAACACTATTGTGAGGTGTGAAGTGTTCAGAATAGAGTGGAAATTAGTGGAAATTAAGGTTATTGAGGTTAATAATAGCATAGGAGCAGAAAAACCAACACATTCTGTGATTTTAGCTGTTTTTATGCTTTTTAAAAAAAAATACAGATCCAAAACACAAAACCTAGAACCCAAAACACGGAAGGGTGGTTTTGGCAAAGCCTATCCAGATCCAAAACACGAAGAAAGATCCAGATCCAAAACCAAAACACAAAACACGAAAAGTGGCCGGTGCACACCCCTAGTTAAAAGCATTTGGGCTTCTCTCAACACTGTATCTGGTGTGTGTTGTGGTAACAAATGATTCAATGTCAGAAATTAAAAATTTTCAGTGGCACTACAACTACTAGATGGCAAACAAACACTGCTTGGGTATGCAGGCCAGTGGTTTAGCTAGGGGGTGTGAATGGGGAACAAACACTACCTGCTAAATAGTCTTAAAAAAAGTACCTATGCAGCATCAGACATGAGCAACCATAGACTCCCAATGCTGCAGATAGAGTTGCCAAAACTTGCGGGATTACTCCGGAAAAATTAAAATATCTGTCCAGAGGGTTGCTTATACCAGACGGGCAAAGTCTGGAAATCTCACGTTGGGCAATACTTGCAACACTACTGATGCCTGTCCCCCACCCAACTAGTGTTCTGAAACCTGTCTCTGCTGGTCCTCTGATATAGTGGCTGTTCTTTCCTCCAGGACCAACCACCCATGGGCTACTGCTGCTGCCCTGAAGTGAGGACTCAGAGTTTGGATGTCACGATACTGTTGTTGTGAAAAGATTGTTCTATTAATTTCATTGTGTCTTGAGGGTTTCTGATACTGAAATTTTTAGTAGATTCGAATGACTCATGTTTTATAATTATATATTAAGTATTGTATCTGTGTGTCCCAAATATTTTTCAGCCCCTCCGAGGTCGTAGACTTGGATCACCATCGCGACCATCAATCACAAGTGTGGATGGCGCTGGGCTGTCCACAATTTTCCCACCAAATTTGGATTTTTCCAGCCAAATTTCGCGTCTCAGAAAGAGGCAAAATTAAATTTTTCATGGACAAACAACATCTTTCATGGACTTTTGTCATCTTTCATGGACAAACATCATCTTTCAATGAACAAAAGTCCATTAAAGATAACATTTTGCCTCTTTCTAAGACCCTAAATTTGGTGGGAAAAATCTGAATTTGGCAGGAAGATCCGAACTAATATGAGCCTGCACATCTCTAAAAATAAGGTTTAAAACACAGCCCACATGTGAAGATAGTCCAACTGTCCCACTCTCTACTTTCTTGATCACTTTAAGATAATTTGAAACTAATCTAAATTGTATATTAACAGAAAAAATGTAAATATATTATATTTAACCAAAGGAGCAGTTTGAAAGTGGTAGAAGATTGCTGTGCCGTAACATGACTTTACGGAACCCTGTGCCGGCCACGCCCCCAATCACATGAAATAATGCTGAGGGGGCGGAAACGCCAGTGATGAGAAGAACAGCAGCACAGCAGGAGCATCCTCAGGATGCTCTTGGGTGCTGTAAAGGCAGCAGGGTGCATGTCTGGAGCGTCCAAATGTAACACCTGCTTACTGCTCTTCTGTAGTATCTCACCTTGACGATGCCTCCACCCAAGTCGTTAAAACTTGTTTGATGAAAGTGGACTAAGGAGTTGGCTTGGGAAACCCCTACAATAGTGAATGGGATGCAGTTAAAGGGCTACTACAAATTAAGGTCTCAAACATTAGCACCACACACAGACATAGTGCATCCCAACAAAATAATATTTGTTTTATTCTGTTGGAACACTATTGTTTGATAGTCTTAAAAGGAAATGTTACTTATGGAATGTTGAATATATTATGACAGTATCACTTGCAATATTTATAACATTTTAGTACAATATGTTTCAAGATAAAACAGGCACCTATAATCCAAGATATATCTATTTAAGCTTCTAACTCCCACACACTGAATACTTATTAATTTTAATACGGCAGTAGGGCAACCAATTTACATTAGATTCTAACACTTAGAAGATACCCACCATAATATTGTTTTAATCTCTTACTCAGTACTAATAAACCCCCAGTACACAAATATATATCTAGTATATATATATATATCCAAGGGCGTAGAGAGGCCGGCTGGGCCTGGGTGAAAGGAGGGCGTGGCCTATTTGGGGGGAGTCATGGTCACGCCCCCTTAGGATTTGTTTTTTGTGTTTTAAAAATACTTTTGTAGTGCCACGTAGCGGCGCTGTGCACTGAGAAGGGGGGCACTGTGAGCCCCCTAGCCAGGTGCAAAGCCGCGGGGGGTGCAATCAGCATGATCGCTCTCTCCCACAGACAGAGGAGACTGCTGTGGCTGCTGTGATTTAAGAAAGAGGGGGAGTGGCGCCAGACCCGGCCCCCCCACCAGGCCCGTGCCCGTGTAATTAGTACCTGCTTCCCCCCTCTCGGCGCCTCTGTATATATCTGTGATAGCTTTCTCAGTCCTTTTACACAGTTCAGTGTAGCTGCCAGGATTTGTATATAAATAGCTATATTTTCTCTATATATTATTTGACTAGCGCTGGTTATACTATATTATTATCGTAGCTGCCAGGATGACAGAAAGGTGAAAGTTACACCAGCTGGTATATCAAACTGTAAATATTACAATGAATAGTTTGATGGGCAGAGTGACTTCTTATTAGTGGATGGAATGTTATCCTGCCAGTATTGAATGCACTTTAGAGTCTCCTCCAATGCCTGGTACATATTTGTTATAGAAATATGGGAGCAAAGGATACCACTGTAGAATCTCTATTGGTGACTGCTGAAAAAAAAAAAAATAGATATATTTATGGTTCTGTAATGTTTATTTAATGTCATGCCTGAGAGGATAGTAGAATGGGATGCAGTCAGGAAGCCGACGGTCGAAATGCCGACCGCTGGCTTCCCGACTGTCAAATCCCGGCAGGGGTCAAGTGATAGGCTTCGAAATTCTGACGCCTATCATTATCCCTACGCCAGGAGGGATGTAGTCTGGAAGCCGACGGTCTAAATGCCGACCGCCGGCTTCCAGACTACTTAATCCCGGTGAGGGTTGAATGACAGGCATCTAAATCTAGACGCCTGTCATTTTGCCGACGCCGGGAGACCAGCGCCTGGCATCCCGATTGAAGAGATGCCAGGTGCCGCAGTGGGCAGCTGCAGGGGGGGAGGGTTAGGTTTAGGGCTCCCGGGGGGGACTTAGGGTTAGGCACCCCCCCCCGGGAGGTTAGGGTTAGGCTAGGGGGAGGGAGGGTTAGGGTTAGGCACCCCTGGGGGGAGGTTAGGGTTAGGCACCCCCCCAGGGGACTTAGGTTTAGGCAGCGGGGAAGGGGGGTTGTGTTTAGGCACTTACAGGGGGGGTTAGGGGTAGGCACAGGGGGGGAGGTTAGGGTTAGGCACCCTAAAGGAGGGTTAGGGTTAGGGGGTAGAATTAGATTAGTTTATACTTACCTTTAGGACGATCAGGATTACCTGCTTTGTCGGGGAGCCACTGTCAGGATTTGAACCGCCGGCCATGCAGGCGGAGGTAATACATATCACACCCCGCCAGGAGCCCGACGCCCAGCATACCAAACGAAGGTAAGCCGAGCGGCGGGCGCGGACAGCCGCAGGGGGCGAGGATTAGGTTAGGGGCTCCTGGAGGTGACTTAGGGTTAGGCACCCCCCTGGGAGGGTTAGTGTGAGGCTAGGGGAAGGGGAGGTTATGGTTAGGCACCCCCCCTGGGAGGGTTAGTGTGAGGCTAGGGGAAGGGGGTTAAGGTTAGGGGGGAGTAGGGTTAGTTTTACTTACCTTAATCCCCTGTCGGGATCTTCACTGCTGACGGTCTTCCGGCATCAGGATTTGAACCGCCGACCATAGGGCTGGCAGTCATTCATACTGATTCCAGTAGAATATAAATATATCTCCTTTTAGAAACAGTAGGTGCTTACTATACTGTCAGGCCTATGTGGTGCCTCTCCTGAGCAGGGGTGTATCTAGGGATCTGAGCTTCCCTGGCAAGGTAATGGACTGGCGCCCCCCTCCCCCCATAATTTCAGGAAGTGCCCCGGTAGTAGTCCCCTCTATGCAGTGCCCCAGTAGTAGTCCCCTCTATGCAGTGCCCCCAGTAGTAGTCCCCTCTATGCAGTGCCCCCAGTAGTAGTCCACCCTATGCAGTGTCCCCAGTAGTAATCCCCCTTATACATTGCCCTCAGTAGTAGTCCACCCTATACAGTGCCCCCAGAAGTAGTCCTCCCTATACAGTGCACCCAGTATCGGCCATCTCCCCCATAAAGTGCCCCAGTAGCGGCCCCCCTATACAGTGCCCCCAGTAGCGGCCACCCCCCACCTCATAACGTGCCCCCAGTAGCAACCCCCTAAACAGTGCCCCAAGTAGTGGCCACCCCCACCCCTTAACATGCCCCCAGTAGTGGCCCCCCTTTACAGTGCCCCCAGTAGCAGCCACCCCCCATAACGTGCCCCCAGTAGTGTCCCCCCTATACAGTGCCCCCAGTAGTGACCACTCCTCCATAAAGTGCCCCCATGAGCGGTCACCCCTATACAGTGCCCCCAGTAGTGGCCACCCCCCATAAAGTCCCCCCAGTAGCGGTCACCCCCTATACAGTACCCCCTAGTAGCCACACTCCCCCCCCCTGTGCTGTGCCAGAAAAAAACACACACACACAGAGAAAAAAAAAACCTACTTGATCCCTGCTCCTGCCGACGTCCGCCGCTGTCAATTTCTCTGGGCCCGCTCTCGCTCTGCACTATGGGATGGGAGAGACGTCATGCTGTCTCTCCCATCACCCGCTGTGGAGGGGAGCCGGAAGGCGGAGCTCATGAGTGAGCACCAGCCGGCTCCCTCCGTGGGCGCAGCAGCTGAGAGTCTGTCTGACTCTCATTGACTCTCATCTCAGTCTGAGAACAAAGCAACAGAGCAAACTTGCATGTTTTTCAGACTCAAAAAACTCTCACGATTTAAAATCTCATTCAGATGTTTTCCCGTTTTTTGAAGATAAAGCTCGACCAATGTGAGAGTTTAGCATTTTCTAAACTCTCACCCTATTTCATTTGGTCCATAGTTTTTGCTTTATTCTTATTAACACTTTCTAATACTTTAGTCTTTCAATGGTGTGCTTCCCTGGGGTGGCTGGCATTTGCTGGCTTTTTGGGGTTCTGCACCCCAGACTTTGACCAAATATTAGGGACTTCCAGTAATTAGAGAAGCCGTGACGTGGCCAGGAGGCTTAGCCATATTTTTGTATATATATGCAACTGAGATCTCGGATTTATCTACCACCATGTAGTTTTTCAAATCGTATTGCTGATTTCATTTTGAGTGCTGGAGGAATACTTTTGCTGTTTCTTGTGTGGTACCCCCATAGCTATGGGGTTACCCCTTATATAACTTAGGGAGACATTCAGTTGTTCTGTAGTTTTTTTTCTGTCAGTTTTTTTTCTCTTTATAAGTTAATACAGCACTATGGACCCCATAGAAAGATATAGTGAACTTTCACTGACCCTGCTCTCTCTGGACCCTACTGAGCATGTGCAAACAGGGAGGTAGAAAATGCTCCTGGGTCAGTAACCCATTTTTGCGGGAAAATCCTGCCCCACTAATTGGTAGCCTGGGTGTCTGGGCAGAGATGCTTGTAGGCGGCCTGTTGCTGGGGTCCCCCTGTACACTCATAGTAGCCGGACCGACAGGGAGGAGAGAAAGGGAGAGTTTATAAAATAGCAAACCCCTGGAGGGGAGAAGAGATGCCCTGATGGGAAGAAGCTGGGCAGTAGGAGCTGCCATGTAGTTAATATGGACTGTAGAAATCCTGCACTAGGGGAAAATACTGTGCAGCAACCCCGTTATGTAGCTGAGAAAAATCAAAAGTGTAACCTGCAAGGGAAAGAGGATGGGGGTATCCTAGCCAGTAGTAACGCAGATGCAGAGCAGGACTCATTGGAAGTCAGCGGATGTGGTGGAAGCCAGAGCACTACCACAGTGAAGATATCCTGGCTGCGAACAGTCAGCGCAAAGACCCCGCGAGAACTCCTAGCTGTAAGGACCAGTGAAGAACTGGGAGGAACCCCCAGTATGGAAGAGCCCCCTGCTAAGTATGAGGGCTGTGCTGTCACTGCCAGCTGTTTAGAGGAGTGCCTGCTGTAGGGACCCCTGCTACCCACCTGGATTATAATTATTGAGCCCCTGAGTTGCCCTGGATTACAATTACTGTACTCTGTAGCAGAGAGGAGTACCCCACTGGAGTGTTATACCAAGCCCCTACAAGTGCCTTATCGTGGATTATAAATACTGTACTCACTGGAGTGTTATACCAAGCCCCTACAAGTGCCTTACCGTGGATTATAAATACTGTACTCCACAGCAGAAGAGGAGTACCCCACTGAATTGCCATACCAATCCCCTACAAGTGCATGAGGTGTAATTACACTCACCCTGGAGGCTAAAGAACCTTGCTGAGTCTGCCCCTGCAGGACCCCTAGAGTAATCACCACCTGTACCTGTCAGCCTCTGTACCAGGAGAAGACTGTTGCTGAAGGGACTTGCTGGGAGAGCCGTAGGACCCCTTAGGCTGTGGGCGGCCTGGAGAAGTGCCCGATGATCTGGAAGATCGGAGTGAAGGAGCTGCCTGTGGGATCAAGGGGAAGGAGCCCGCACCGCGACTGGACCACCAGCGCTGACCAGAGGGGACGCACACCTGGAGCAAGGCTATGCTGGGAGGACCCGAGGACAGCGTGCAAGGGAAGAGAACCCCAAAGGAAAAGGCTCAAGGAACCCTGGGCTGCAGTAATTTTTCTGCCAGACAGAGCTCTGAGAAGGGGAATGTCCCCTGCAAGCATTCCTGTGTATTGACATCTGAGGACTGCTTCTTGGAGCTCTGGTGCGGTGCCTTGCATCCCGGAGCTCCGCTGGATGTCGTGAGGAGGCTGAACAGCCACAGCGTGGGGTAAGAGTACTACTGATACCCTGTCACCTGCTATAGGGCCTTCTCCTGTACTTTCCTTTTAGCGACCCTGTCCTTAGTCAGGGCCCAATATACCAGGGTAAAAGGGGGTATCCTTCCCACTAGCCATATAATCCTGCTTACTGTCCAAATAGGGGATTGTTTAGGTGGGGAGTAAGGTGTGGAAATAGGGGGGGAGTAGAAATAGCTCACCCCTTTTTCCGTGTGCCAGCGGTTAGTCCGCATGTTTGTTGCTAGGGGTTACGCTGTGTCCCACCAGCTCATGTTGGGTGGTCATGTTGTTTAATTGCACCAGCTCATGTTAGGTGCAACTGTTTGAATTGCTGGTAACTATTTACATGCTGGTATTCTTTAATACATTGTGTCCTTGCATTTAAATGCTCTTTTCTTCCTTATGCACTAATGGAATGTTTTGCTGGTGTTACGTTTTAAAGTGCTTCATATGTACTAGCAACGAGTAACCTTTGACCTGCTGGTGTGGTTTAATCTAATGTAAATTTATTTATATTGAAATTGTCATTTTGCTAAAGGGTTTTCCTGTGTATCTCTGTGTATTTGCTGGTAGTGATGTAAATGCAAATGTCTTTAATGCACTGCTTGTTGCCGGTATCAACTTCAAAGTCAGTTAATTCTAATGTAATGTATATTCATCCTTGCCGGTGCCTAATTTGTTGTTGACGTTTCTCAAAACAATGTGTATATTTACTGTGAAGCATTTACCTTCTTGATTTCTGTGGTGCAATGTATATTTAATGTTTATTTAACCCTGTGTAACCCCGGCTGGCAATTCTGGTGGTAATAATTTGTGGCATAGATAGACTGTGTTCATTTTTAACAGCAAAGGCTCACATGATAGCAAAAGACTGTGTTTACTAGCTGCAATAGGCCGGAGGACAACTACACCCAGCAAAGTCTCTGTATTGTTTTCATTTTTTTCAGCAAAGGTCCTCATAATAGTACAGACTGTATCTCATTGCTATAACCTGCTGGTGCACTTCTGATACAAGCTTGGCCTGCATGTTTTTCCATTGTTTTCTCAGAAAAAGTTGGAATGTTAGCACAGACTGTGGACTTGATTCAGAGCCGGACGCTCTGACCAGAGCGCTCGCTCTGAATCAGGGCCCTCCTACTTAAACTTGGAGCGGCCTCTTGGACGCTCGTATAGCTGTGGGTTACCACAAGACCATCGTGACCATCGGGCTTGCGACGAGACCCTGCGGTAGGGTCTCGGTGACCGCAAGCCCTGGAGTGATTTTGACTCTATCAGAGCCAAAATCACTCCCACTGACATCACTAGTGATGTCAGTGGGGCCGGACCCAGTGGGGTCGGACCCAGACGGTAGGCGTTCCCATGGGAACGCTTCCATCAGGCAGCCACGCCCCTGGCACGCCCACCAAAGGGGGCGTGCTGTCAATCAACATCGACAGCACGCCCCCTTTGGTGCGAGACCTGGAGCGACTGCTTCCTTGTCGCTCCCCGGGTCTCGCGCATGCGCACAACGGAGCTCCCTCCGTCGCGCGCATGCACACTAGGGCACCATCGACCCGCTTGCGAGCGCTCAGCGCTCGCGAGTGGGTCTGAATCAGGCCCTGTATCTTATTGCTATAACCTGCTGGTGCACTACTGATACATGCTTGGCCTGCATGTTTTACTCACGTTTCCTCAGCAAAAGTTGGAATATTAGCACAGATTGTATCTCATTGCTATAACCCGCTGGTGCACTACAGATACAAGCTAGACCTGCAGGTTCCATTGTGAAAATAAAGTTCTGCATAAATTGTGTTTCTTTTTGTTGACCCTTACTTGCCAGCTGGGGTCACCGGTAGAGGACAGGGAGGTATTAAGTAAATATCTTGATATTGAAAAGTGTAAATTATTTTATTTATTCTGTTTATGGTAAACATTTCCTGTGTCAATTGTTTATTTATTGGCAATAATAAAATCGCGTTGTACCTTTCTCATTGAGTCTGTCATTGTGTTTGTTTAAAAGGGAAACACATTGCTTACCCATCTGATCAAATTCGAACCTGCTACCTAGTCTAACATATGGGACATTACACTTGTATAGAATAACCCCTCCCTTTCCTGCACCTGAGTGATATTACTGAAGTGATTGAGCAGCTACCAATGTGTGTGACTGCTTACAGACCTCTCCAGCAGGGGCGTTTCTCTAATGGCTGCAAGGTGTGAGGGGCATATGGGCCCCTGGGTCCAGGGGGACCCACACCACACACACTCTGCACCCATATTCTTAATACTTACCACTCCTCTGCCGGAGTCCCATATCGGTGCCAGTATCAGCGCCGCCACAGCCATTTTCTCTGCATTTTGTACATGCGCAGTAGGAAAACACAGGGAAAATGGCCGAGGCTGTCAGCCTCCGGGCTCCTCAAACTAGAGAGCACGGGCTCTGTCTTTCTATAAGACACCTTACTCCCAGTGCTTAAAGTGGTCCTAGAGAAGTGGTAGAATTCACCCCCCCCCCTTGTTTTTTTTTTTAAAAAGGGGTGTGGTCTTAAAAGAATAGTATTCCCATTTCAAATTATGCCACACAGTAGCACAATCTTGATTCATCCCTGATTCACATTACACCACATAGTAGTGTCCCTTATTCATGTATGACACACAGCAGTGACCTTTTTACACAAAGCCCACAGTAGCAGTGCCCATTATACAATGCCCACAGCAGTAGCACCCCTTTCACATAATGCCCACAGTAGTAGTGCCCTTTATGCACTGCCCATTGTAGTGGTGCACCTTATGCAGTGCCCACAGTAGTGGTAATGCCCCTTATTCAGTGCACACAGTAGTGGTAGTGCCCTTTATGCAGTGACCCCAGTAGTGGTGCCCCTTATGCAGTGCCCACAGTGGTAGTGACCCTTATTCAGTGACTCCAGTAGTTGTGCCCCTTATGCAGTGCCCCCAGTAGTGGTTCCCCTTATGCAGTGCCCCCAGTAGGGGTACCCCTTATGCAGTTCCCACAGTAGTGGTAGTGCCCCTTATGCAGTGCCCACAGTAGGTAATGCCCCTTATGCAGTTCCCCCAGTACTGGTAGTGCCCCTTATGCAGTGCCCATAGTGGTAATGCCCTTATGCAGTGCCCCAGTAGTGGTACTGCCCCTTATGCAATGCCCACAGTGGTAGTGACCCTTATTCAGTGACCCCAGTAGTGGTGCCCCTTATTCAGTGCCCCCAGTAGTGGTTCCCCTTATGCAGTGCCCCCAGTAGTGGTTCCCCTTATGCAGTGCCCCCAGGAGTGGTTCCCCCTGTAGTAATGCCCCCAGTAGTAATGACCCCTGTAGTAGTGCCCCCAATAGTAATGCCCCCTGTAGTAATGCCCCGAGTAAATGTCCCCAATAGTAATGCCCCAGAGTAAATGTCCCCAGTAGTAGTGCCCCCAATAGTAATGCCCCCAAGTAAATACCCCAGTAGTAGTGCCTCAAATTGTAATGCCCCCCAGTAAATGCCTCCAAAAGTTATGCCCTCATATGAAGCTGCTTACATTAAAAAAAAAAAAAAATACTTACCTTAAGCCCCGCTCTTGCGTCCGCTGCCTCTGGTCCGCCTGGCTGCTCCGCTAAACTATGGGAGAGACATCATGACATCCCTCTCATAGTGCCTGTGGGGGGTGGGAGCCGGGTGCATGACGGTAAAATCTCAGCAGGTGTCTGGCAAATGGAGCCACCCTGCGGCGCCAGGCCGAATCGAGTCGGAGGAGGCGGAACTGGTTCCGTTTATAAATTGAAGTGATGGAACGCAGTTCCGCCCCGTTCCGGCCCACTCTAACCCCTGCTTACTCCAAATCACTCCCTCCTCTTTCAGCCGTTACCTTGGGGCCAACCCAGCAGGGGCGTTTCTCTAATGGCTGCAAGGTGTGAGGGGCATACGGGCCCCTGGGTCCAGGGGGACCCACACCACACACTCTGCACCCATATTCTTAATACTTACCACTCCTCTGCCGGAGTCCCACATCGGTACCAGTGTCAGCGCCGCCACAGCCATTTTCTCTGCATTTTGTACATGGGAAACACAGGGAAAATGGCCGAGGCTGTCAGCCTCCGGGCTCCTCAAACTAGAGAGCACGGGCTCTGTCTTTCTATAAGACCGAGGCGAGTCGGAGGAGGCGGAACTGGTTCCGTTTATAAATTGAAGTGATTGAACGCAGTTCCGCCCCGTTTCGGCCCACTCTAACCCCTGCTTACTCCAAATCACTCCCTCCTCTTTCAGCCTTTACCTTGGGGCCAACCCAACTCTAACTGGCCCCTCTCTCCAGCTGTCACTCTCTCTCAGTCCCTGTGCAAAATCTGCAGAACTAGCCCTAACCAGTTTTAGGCAGACAGAACCTTCTTGTACCTTCTGAGCTCGTGCCACTGTAGTTCAGTTCATGTCTAGGTACCAAGGCTCCATTATATATCTATTATCCAAATATCATCCTATGTGTAAACAGCACTTCCACAATACACACACATTGGAATAACACAGTAGCTTTATATTATACACATAAGCTACTCTACCATTAACCTTACAACATATCCCCCATCTCCATTTCCAATAGTAAAAGGGGGTTACACAAAGGGCACTCTTGTGGTTCTAAAGCAGTGACACTGGCTGGAGGGTGCCGTTCCAGACACCCTGCTAGCCAGATGCAGGGACCATGGGGCAGGGCTCTGTGGGCAGCACCACTCACACACCCCTAGTTACAACCATGGAAGATTGTGACATTTACTCTTATGCACTCTGCTCCTCAGATTTTCTACCTTTCCACACACCTATGGGTATACAGTATTTACTAAAGTGCAGGTTTTTCAAAGTGGAGATGTTGCCCATAGCAACTTACAGTATCAGATTCTACTTAACATTTATCTAGCACCTTCTAGATAGTAGCTATGGTTGCTATGGCAACATCTCCACTTCTAAAAACACGCACTGTAGTAAATATACCCCTTAGACTGGGGGTGGGGAACCTTTTGTCTGCCGAGGGCTATTTTGA
This sequence comes from Taudactylus pleione, assembly GCA_031769625.1. Classification (NCBI taxonomy): domain Eukaryota; kingdom Metazoa; phylum Chordata; class Amphibia; order Anura; family Myobatrachidae; genus Taudactylus; species Taudactylus pleione. Next base: position 5,769,039 of record JAUIMM010000081.1, on the reverse strand, counting down.
TATATATAACATTATTTGCGGGCCCGGTGCAGGCCACTCACCCTCCGTGTGATGTCACAAGAGGGCATGGCCACAATCGCCGGTTATTACAGCAGTGCCCGGAGCATCCTCAGGAGCTGTAAGGGCAGCAGTGTGATCATCTGAAGCGTCCTAAGGAAAAAAGCTCAGAGTGCCAGACCAAATGATTCTGAGGGCTGATACGGCCCCCGGGCTTGAGGTTCCCCATCCCTGCCTTAGACTTACTTCTAGGTTGCAGAGGTGTTTTCTGAGAGCGTCCACCTTTATGTGCTTTTGTCAGGCCCTCTACACACACGTGTGCACAACAAAGGTACACATCAATTGTGCTTTGTAGATTATGGCCCTCATTCAGAGCCGCTCGCTATTTGCGGTCGTTCGTTCTAAAACAAGGGGTGGCTATTCAAATGAACCGTTCGCTAATTGCAGTCTGTTCACGCCTCTAAGTCTGAACGAGCGAGCAAAACTTGCGGTTGTAATATTGAAAAATACGCCCCCTTGCCGCTCACACCATACGTCATGTCCGCTATTTATTAGATTAATCGAGTACATCGAACAGCGTATGAACTGCTCACTATTCTTGTGGCTGGTTTTTTCAACCGCTATTTTGCGAGCTGCTCTGACTATAAAACAACCAAGTGACGTGGTCAATGACGCTGCTGTATTAATTATGCACTCCCTTAAAACGCCCGTTTTGACCTTTAAGCACGCCTGGGTTCGAATTCCACACCCCCGTTTTCAAGCACCTTCCCCTGTTACCATCCACATACGCCTCCTTCTGTCACTCAAAATAGCAGGCATTCGCTATATAGCGAACAAACGATATTCGGCAGCACTGACTGGTTCGCGCATGCATATTAAAATCCGTACGCATGCGCAGATGTGCGAACATCGGTCAGAACGAACGAGCTGCCGCTTACGAGCGGCTCTGAATCAGGGCCTATGTCCACTAATGGCGGCATGTTGCTGTTTAGTATACAAATCCTCTGGTACTTGATCAGTCGTGAACTCTTCATGCACAGGATGGAAACTTTGAGATTTTAGCAACCAAATTGTTTCCTGTTCTCAAGGACAATACACATATTGAAAGACAAAATAGGATGGAAATAAATGGAACCCACAGTACTAAAATAATAAATAATATTTATATAAAGCAATACATTTTGAACTAAATGTCATATGTATTTTAAATTCCAATAAAACAAAATGACTTACGATTTGATCTGGAGTTTAGATAAAAGTAAATTTTGAATAAAAAAAAAGTGGTAAAATAGAATTACCAACAAACATATTCCTTTTGTCGTCACATAACTGTATTTGTTGTTTACTTGTTATTATGTGTCACCTTGTACCATTTGCGCCATTAAACTTGCTCCATCTGTACAGTTAAATAAAATCCTAAATCCTATACAGTGATCAGTGGTGTAACTAGGGGGGGTCGAGCAGGGCTTGTGCCCTGGGAGCCATCAGGCCGGCGGACACAGTGTAGTGCTGACCGGACTGAGTTTGGCCAGCACTACACAGTAACAAACACACAGCCACCGGTGCCAGCAGCTGTGTGTTTGTTTTAATAAGTAGCCAATGAGAGTCAGACAGACTCTCATTGACTACTGCGTCCAGTACCGGAGCCGGGCTGGAGCTCACTCATGAGCTCCATCTTCTGGCTCCCGCAGTGGGTGATGGATGGGAGAGACGTCATGATGTCTCTCCCATAATGCAGAGTGGACCGTCCCCGGAAGACAGAGGAGCGGAAGGCGACGGGAGCAGGAGCTGAAGTGGGGATTCAGGTAAGTGTTTTTTTTTTCTTTTTCTTTTACGTGTATGTCTTTGTCTGCACTACTGGGGCCACTGCATTGGGGGGACTACTACTGAGGGAACTGCATAGGGGGGGACTACTACGGGGGGTACTGCATCAGGGGGACCACTACTGGGGGCATTACTGGGTGGGGACTACTACTGTGGGCAAAGCATAGGGGGGGATCACTACTGGGGGCACTGCATGGGGGACCACTACTGGGAGGACTGCATAGGGAGGACTACTACTGGGGACACTGCATAGAGGGGACTACTACTGGGGGCACTGTATCATGGGACCACTACTGGGAGGACTACTTCTGGGGCACCATATAAGGGGCACTGCACAGGAGGAACACTACTGGGGGGCACTGAATAGGAAGGACCACTGCAGGGGGCACTGTATATGGGGTACTACATAGGGGGTATCACTACTGGGGGCTTGCATAAGGGGGACCACTACTGGGGCACTGTATAAGGGGGACTACCAGGGACCTGCATAAGGGGGACCACTACAGGGGTCACTGTATAAGGGGCACTGCATAGGGGGATCACTGCTGGGGGCCTGCATAACGGGGACCACTACTGGGCACAATTTATAAGGGCACTACTGGGGGACTGCATAATGGGGACCACTCCTGGGGGCACTGTATAAGGGGCCTGCATAAGGGGAACCACTATTGGGGGCACTGTATAAGGGGCACTGCATAGGGGGGATCACTACTGGGGGCATGCATAAGGGGGACCACTACTGGGGCACTGTATAAGGGGCACTACTGGGGGCCTGCAAAAGAGGGACCACTACAGGGCTCACTGTATAAGGGACAGTGCATGGGGGGATCACTGCTGGGGGCACTGTATCATGGGACCACTACTGGGAGGACTACTTCTGGGGGCACCATATAAGAGGCATTGCACAGGGGGAACACTACTGGGGGCACTGAATAGGAAGGACCACTGCAGGGGGCACTGTATATGGGGTACTACATAGGGGGTATCACTACTGGGGGCTTGCATAAGGGGGACCACTACTGGGGCACTCTATAAGGGGCACTACTGGGGGCCTGCAAAAGAGGGACCACTACAGGGCTCACTGTATAAGGGGCACTGCATAGGGGGGATCACTGCTGGGGGCCTATATAAGAGGGACCACTACTGAGGGCACTGTATGAGGGCACTACTGTGGGCCTGCATAAGGGGGACCACTCCTGGGGGCACTGTATAAGGGGCACTGCATAAAGGGGATCACTACTGGGGGCCTGCATAAGGGGGACCACTACTGGGGGCACTTCATAGGGGGGCTACATAAGGGGCACTATATAGGGGCTTACTACTGGGGGCACAAGTGGCACTGCAAAGGGGGGACCACTCCTGGGGGCACTGAATAGGAAGGACCGCTACAGAGGGCACTATATAAGGGGCACTACTGGGGGCCTGTATAAGGGGGACCACTATGGGGGGCACTGTATAAGGGGAACTAATGGGGGCTGCATAAGGGGTACCGCTGCTTGGTGTACTGTATAAGGAGTACTACTGGGGTCCTGCATAAGAGCGACCACTACTGGGTTCATTGCATACTGGGGGTACTGTATAAGGGGCACTACTGGGAGCCTGCATAAGGGGGACCACTCCTGGGGGGACTGCATAGGGGGGACTGTATAAGGGTCACTGCATTAAGGTGCATATGGAATGGAAAGGAATGTTCCCAGAGTGACGAGAAAGGTGTGTGTGTGTAATGTTGACATGCCCCATTTTTCAGTGTCCACGCACCTTTGTGACCACGCCCATTTTTCGGTGGGCTCCATTTTTCAATTTGCCCTGGGCTCCCTCTTTGAAAAAGCCCCAATAGTGTGCAAAACCAGTTAGAGGACAACATTGGACCCACTTGGGATACTTCTAACACCTACCTGCAGTATTTGAAAGACTTGAGATACGTGAGAAGGACATTATCTGGACATTTGCGGCGCAGGGGTTGAGACTGGGATTGAGATACGGCTGGAAGGAATTATACCCATGCAAGGTTAGCTGCCATACACTATATCTCTCCTAAGAAGGTTGTGTCTCTCCCCCCCCCGCCACTCCGTCTCAGCTACATAGCCCCACCGTGGATTCTTTATGGGGGAGGGACTCTGCAAGGAATCGGTGGCATTCAAGTGCTGGCATAGAGTTCTATGGAGCTTGTTACAATCTTTATTAAGTGAAAATGTGACTGTGAGCTGTTACTTGGATATACTTGGATATTAGTTATTATCACAACTACTGCAGATGTGGATGATTTGAAACTATCCCCCCTTTTTTTGTTTCTTAAATTTTTTGGACTTTGAAAAATCTTTTTGGATGGTTTATGATCCACCTCCTTGAACCAATCCTATTTATATATAGTGCTACTCTTTAAGCTAAAAAATTTTATTAACAGTAAAATTTGCAATGTTGCTTTCTCTATATATTTGTGTATGTATTATAGGTTGTTATTGTGAGTTTAGTTGACCAGTCAATGATTTATAATTGATTTTATTAGTTATTAAAACTGTTTATAGCCAATTTGTGAAGTGTATGAATCATTTCATGCTGCTCCTCTCTCTCTTTCTCTCTCTCTCTCTCTCTCTCTCTCTCTCTTTCTCTCTCTCTCTCTCTCTCTTTATCTCTCTCTCTCTCTCTCTCTCTCTCTCTTTCTCTATAGATATATATATATATATATATATATATATATATATATATATATATATATATTAGGGGTGTGCACCGGCCACTTTTCGTGTTTTGTGTTTTGGTTTTGGATCTGGATCTTTCTTCGTGTTTTGGATCTGGATTGGTTTTGCCAAAACCACCCTTCCGTGTTTTGGGTTCTGGGTTTTGTGTTTTGGATCTGTATTTTTTTGAAAAAAAGCATAAAAACAGCTAAAATCACAGAATTTGTTGGTTTTTCTGCTCCTATGCTATTATTAACCTCAATAACCTTAATTTCCACTCATTTCCAGTCTATTCTGAATACCTCACACCTCACAATAGTGTTTTTATGTCCAAAAGGTTGCACCGAGGTAGCTGGATGACTATGCTAAGCGACACGAGTGGGTGGCACAAACACGTGACCCATCTAGGCGTGACACTGCAGTGGCAGACAGGATGGCATTGAAAAACTAGGCCCCAAACTGTACATAATGCAAAGAAAAAAAAGAGGTGCAAGATGGAATTGTCCTTGGGCCCTCCCAGCCACCCTTATGTTGTATAAACAGGACATGCACACTTTAACAAACCAATCATTTCAGCGCCAGGGTCTGCCACACAACTGTGGCTGAAATGATTGGTTCGTTTGGGCCCCCACAAAACAAGCTGGCAATTAATCTGTCCCTGCACAAATTGGCTCTACGGAGGCAAGATGTCATCCTCATCCTCCTCATCCACCGATTCCTCACCCTCTTCAGTGTGTACATCCTCATCCTCACAGAGTATTAATTCGTCCCTGCTGGAACCACAGGTCCCTCTGTACGTTCTGGAGGCTGGTCTCCCTGGAAGAGTTGATAATTCATTTTATGAACATCATCTTCTCCACATTTTGTGGAAGCAACCTCCTACGCCTTTCGCTGACAAGGTTCCCGGCTGCACTAAACACTCTTTCGGAGTACACACTGGAGGGGGGGCAACTCAGGTAAAATAGAGCCAGTTTGTACAGGGACCTCCAAATTGCTTCTTTTTCCTGCCAGTACAGGTACGGACTGTCTGACATGCCTACTTGGATGCTGTCACCGATGTAATCCTTTAACAGACAGACGCACACGCTTGTCGCTGCTGCTTTGAGGATTCAAGTGCGGCTACAGCCCACACAATTCACAAAGACAGAAAAAAAAAAAGAATATTTTTATTGTTTGTGGAGCACACTTTGAGGGTTACACCACCCTTTAACAGACAGACGCACGCTTGTTGCTGCTGCTTTGAGGATGCAAGTGCGGCTACAGCCCACACATTTCACAAAGACCGAAAAAAAAAGAACAATATTTTAATTGTTTGTGTAGCACACTTTGAGGGTGTCACCACCCTTTAACAGACAGACGCACGCTTGTCGCTGCTGCTTTAAGGATGCAGGTGCGGCTACAGCCCACACAATTCACAAAGACAGAAAAAAGAAGAATATTTTTATTGTTTGTGTAGCACACTTTGAGGGTGTCACCACCCTTTAACAGACAGACGCACGCTTGTCACTGCTGCTTTGAGGATGCAAGTGCGGCTACATCGCACACAAGTCACAAACACATTAAAAAAATAGTTTTTTATTTTTTGGAGCACTTTGAGAGTTACACCACCCTTTAACAGACAGACGCACGCTTGTCGCTGCTGCTTTAAGGATGCAGGTGCGGCTACAGCCCACACAATTCACATAGACAGAAAAAAGAAGAAGAATATTTTTATTGTTTGTGTAGCACACTTTGAGGGTGTCACCACCCTTTAACAGACAGACGCACGCTTGTCACTGCTGCTTTAAGGATGCAGGTGCGGCTACAGCCCACACAATTCACATAGACAGAAAAAAGAAGATGAATATTTTTATTGTTTGTGTAGCACACTTTGAGGGTGTCACCACCCTTTAACAGACAGACGCACGCTTGTCGCTGCTGCTTTGAGGATGCAAGTGCGGCTACATCGCACACAAGTCACAAACACATTAAAAAAATAGTTTTTTATTTTTTGGAGCACTTTGAGAGTTACACCACCCTTTAACAGACAGACGCACGCTTGTCGCTGCTGCTTTAAGGATGCAGGTGCGGCTACAGCCCACACAATTCACAAAGACAGAAAAAAAAGAACAATATTTTAATTGTTTGTGTAGCACACTTTGAGGGTGTCACCACCCTTTAACAGACAGACGCACGCTTGTCGCTGCTGCTTTGAGGATGCAGGTGGAATCTAGACGGGATTTGGAACCGAGGACACACTACCTCCATCAATTGTCTAAATCCCACTGCACTAATGTCGGATACCGGACGCACGTCTAACACCAACATAGCAGTCAAGGCCTCAGTTATACGTTTTGCTTCAGGATGACTGCTGTCGTACTTCATCCTCATCGCTAGGGACTGTTGGAGGGTCAATTGTTTAGTAAAAGTAGTGATGTTCCTACTTCCTCTCTGGGATGATGAACAACTCCCAGCAGCAGCAACAGCACTAGGAGGAAGTGGTTCTTGATCTTTCCCTATTTTATTTTTATCGGAGAAAGTTTGGTCCTCCATTTATGTTATATTGATATATATACGTGCGGCTAAAGCGCACACAAACACAGAAAATATTTTTTTATTTTTGCTGGAGAGTAGTGCACTTTGTGGGTTACACCACCCTTTAAGAAATGAGCCAGCCTGCTCTTTACTTATGGGACACAGGCGCACGCTTGGCGCTGCTCCTTTGTTGATGCATGTGCAGCCACAGTGCACACAAGTCACAAACACAGAAAATATATATTTTTTTGGTTTGGAGTGTACTTTGGGGGTTACAGAACCCTTTAACGGTCAAGCCAGCCGGCCCTTTACTTATGACACAGGCGCACGCTTGGCACTACTTTGTTGATGCACGTGCGGCTACTGCGCACACAATTCACAAACACAGAAAATAATTTTTTTTTTGGTTTGGACTGGAGTGTACTTTCGGGGGTTACAGCACCCTTTAACGGTCTAGCCAGCCGGCCCTTTACTTATGACACAGGCGCACGCTTGGCACTACTTTGTTGATGCACGTGCGGCTACTGCGCACACAATTCACAAACACAGAAAATAATTTTTTTTTTGGTTTGGACTGGAGTGTACTTTGGGGGTTACAGCACCCTTTAATGGTCAAGCCAGCCGGCCCTTTACTTATGACACAGGCGCACGCTTGGCACTACTTTGTTGATGCACGTGCGGCTACTGCGCACACAATTCACAAACACAGAAAATAATTTTTTTTTTGGTTTGGACTGGAGTGTACTTTCGGGGGTTACAGCACCCTTTAACGGTCAAGCCAGCCGGCCCTTTACTTATGACACAGGCGCACGCTTGGCACTACTTTGTTGATGCACGTGCGGCTACTGCGCACACAATTCACAAACACAGAAAATATTTTTTTTTTTGGTTTGGACTGGAGTGTACTTTCGGGGGTTACAGCACCCTTAACGGTCAAGCCAGCCGGCCCTTTACTTATGACACAGGCGCACGCTTGGCACTACTTTGTTAATGCACGTGCGGCTACTGCGCACACAATTCACAAACACAGAAAATAATTTTTTTTTTGGTTTGGACTGGAGTGTACTTTCGGGGGTTACAGCACCCTTAACGGTCAAGCCAGCCGGCCCTTTACTTATGACACAGGCGCACACTTGGCACTAATTTGTTGATGCACGTGCGGCTACTGCGCACACAATTCACAAACACAGAAAATAATTTTTTTTTTGGTTTGGACTGGAGTGTACTTTGGGGGTTACAGCACCCTTTAACGGTCAAGCCAGCCGGCCCTTTACTTATGACACAGGCGCACGCTTGGCACTACTTTGTTGATGCACATGCGGCTACTGCGCACGCAATTCACAAACACAGAAAATAATTTTTTTTTTGGTTTGGACTGGAGTGTACTTTCGGGGGTTACAGCACCCTTAACGGTCAAGCCAGCCGGCCCTTTACTTATGACACAGGCGCACGCTTGGCACTACTTTGTTGATGCACGTGCGGCTACTGCGCACACAATTCACAAACATAGAAAATAATTTTTTTTTGGTTTGGACTGGAGTGTACTTTCGGGGGTTACAGCACCCTTAACGGTCAAGCCAGCCAGCCCTTTACTTATGACACAGGGGCACGCTTGGCACTACTTTGTTGATGCACGTGCGGCTACTGCGCACACAATTCACAAACACAGAAAATAATTTTTTTTTTGGTTTGGACTGGAGTGTACTTTCGGGGGTTACAGCACCCTTAACGGTCAAGCCAGCCGGCCCTTTACTTATGACACAGGCGCACGCTTGGCACTACTTTGTTGATGCACGTGCGGCTACTGCGCACACAATTCACAAACACAGAAAATATATTATTTTTTTAGCACTTGGGGGGAGCACCCCTGATGGACAGAGCACCCCCTGGACAACACTACAGCACCCCTTTAGGACTGGGACACTGCACAGGACTTTGGAGTGGACACAGCCCCTATGGAGAACTGACTGCACAACACAGTCCAGCCAGCCCCTATGGACTTTGAAGTAGTGGACACAGCCCCTATTAACAACAGCAGCACAGCACAACACAGCCAGCCCCTAAGGACTTTGAAGTAGTGGACAACAGCAGCACTACACTACACTACACTACACAGCCCTAACTCCCACCCTCCCTCTTCACTGTCCACAGCCGAGTGAGAAAATGGCGCCGATGCGGGTACCTTATATAGCATCCAAAACCCGCGAGACTCGGAAGGCGGGATGATGACGTTTTGCCTCGATTTCAGATCCGAGTCAGGCGGGAAAAGTCGAGCCTGATTCGGATCGGACTCGGATCGGGGGGGCTCGGGGGGGTTCGGATTTCAGAAATCCGAACCCGCTCACCCCTAATATATATATATATATATATATATATATATATATATATATATATATATATATATATTTTTGAGCGCAGAGGTCTATTTCTAAATCTGGGCTCCAAATACTCTAATTATGCCACTGGCAGTGATACAGGTTTAGCACACCAAAGGTTGGTCATGAAGACCAAATACAACAGTAAATATTTAAAGTTTCTCACTATTGCTGGTAAGATACTTTTGCTAAGCTCAGTTGTTGTTCATATAACTCCTAACTTCATCTGGTTTGACTGCGAGGAATTGCAGGGGGTGGGAGAGGATTTCTAAGTGGGGATAATAGACCTATAAAGTCACAAAACTATTTTACAAGGACAATTAGTCCTATTTAATTTCACAACCACTTTTCAGACCTCAAGTCTTACGTCTTTGTGGAGCATTTAACTGCTATTCCCGCCTCCCTAAATTGAATTAGGTTTTGTATTGTTGACATTTTGAGAGCAAACATAGCACAGAGTGATTACCAAGCAATACATTAAATAATATGCAAATATGTCAGTTTACAGAGTAGACGGACTCTATTCATCTAGATTTTCCCAGGAGTCTGCATTCTCAGTCCATTACTGATTGAAAAGACTTGACAAATTAGGTGTCTTGATTAACATCTTTATGTCTCTCTCCTCTTATCGCTTTGCTATGCAGCTTAATTTATGAAATCAGTGTCTGGGTGTTGACAGTATCATAAAGAACGGCATTATAAACAAAAGAGAAATGCCATGCAAATGAGACATACATCATCTTGTGTATAATTTGTATGTACCTGAAATTAATAAGTAGTAATGTAGATGCAATACATGCCAATGTTACATTGGGTATGTGAGGGTCCATCAGTAAGTCCAGTTACAAGGATGACACTACAGTTTAATGTATATAGTTACACAATAAGCTATAATATAAAAGTAATTGCTCATTGATTTTTTTATATCACTTTCCCATTATTTTCATTGTAAAGCATGTTCTAGGGGCCCACATAATGAATGAATCAACTTTAAAGGCCAGTCTGGGAGGTATATTTAGCATTTACTAAAGTGCAGGGTTTTAGAAGTGGAGTTGTAGCAACCAATCAGATTCTAGCTTTTATATTCTAGAAGGTGCTAGATAAATAATAAGTCAAATCTGATTGATTGCTATGGGCAACAACTCCACTTCTATAAACCCGCACTTTAGTAAATATACCCCTGGGTCTCTTAGATGCTCATTCAAAAACAATTAATGTCCAGAAAGTCTGTATTATTTAATAATGATCTGATGTGCAGTATAATTTCTCTTGTGGTGCTATGTCTTGGAAGTCATTCTCAGTATCTTGTCTAACTTTCTATGCTATATAAATTATGATTTTTCTATTAGAATTGTATTATTTTGTCTAGTAGTCCAGTTACGCCATTACCATAAAAATCTAGCAGATGGAGAAAAAATTTACAATATCTTACAGGACTACATTAGTTGACAAAGTGGAATTCCCCAAAATGTATATTCAATTGCACTTGTCAAATAAACAGATGGTTTGCAGATATTGTTGGAAATGACATGTGTGCAGGTGTTGATACTGCAGAGTTATATAGGAACACATCAGTGGATCAAACTATGAACAGCCCAGTTACTTAACCAGTGGTGTTAATTTATTGGAAGAATTCAGGTACAGCTATGCTCAGTTACATGCACACTGGTAATGGTGCGGTGCATGAGTGTATGCTGCAAACAGGTAGTGGTGCAGGGATCTGGAACAGCGTTATACAGGTATACAATGTCACCTCTCACGCGCTAAGCAGCAGACTTCAGTCTCCAACCATGTCATTCTTACACAGCAAAGAGTAAAGACAAAATGGCTCCTGCTCAGTAGTGACCTTGGCAGCCATCTTGGAACAGTGCATGAAGCCTCCCTGAAGGGACATGAAGTTGGAGTCTACGCAGTAGAACGCTCTTCTTTCACAGATATGAGTATTGTTCCTATCTATCCCAGTGATGACAGACACTTTCACGGTTTCTGCATCTACTTTACATGACTCTTTGCATGTTTGTGGTAGGGATTTCATTATGCACATTTAAATACCCGATGCATGTTATTATAGTAACTAAGCAACACTTCCAAAACATCAGGGCTTGTTATATGTCGAGAGTACTGATTGGTTGGGCTGCCACAGCTTGCCAGTTGGTGATCTTGACACAATTGGGGAGATTTATCTTAAAAGAGGACAAAGGGAGATGTTTAACATATTAACCAATCAGATTCTAGCTGTCATTTTAGAAAGTACTAGAAAATGATTGCTAGAATTTGATTGGATGCTATGGGCAACACCTTCATTTGTTCTCTTTAGAAGGTTTGATAAGTCTCCCCCATATGAGCCCACGATCTGTCAGCGGAGCTGAAGTTCAAAAATTCAGAAATGACAGAGGCATTACAGTATCTCCGCATTTTATTAGATGGAAAGAGGGTTTAATTTATAAACCGTCATTTTGGTGGACAATTAAGTAAATACAATAATAATGGTAATCAGGGCCGCCATCAGGGGGGGACTGCCGGTACTATAGTCCCGGGCCCTGGCAGAGAGGGGGCCCGGCCGGCAGCAGAGTGCATAAGGACTAGCGGTATTTTGAAGTTGGTGCCAGCAGCGAGTTAGCTGGTGAACCGGAAGCCAATCAGGAGTGCCCGCAGCGGCGGCTCCTGATTGGCTGCCAGTTTGCGAGTTTTATTGGCTCGCGTCTGGCACCAAATCGAAATGCCGCTAGTCCTTATGCACTCTGCTGCCGGCCGGGCCCCCTCTCTGTCTGGGACTTGGGGTGAGTGTAAGCAGCAACGAGGAGCAGCAGCATCATGGCAACCACCTGCCTGTGAGGAGAGGCTGGCCGGAAGAGAGCAGCTGAGGGAAGGGGGAGCAGCAGCGGCGGGGAAGAGGCTATCTACAGCCGACGCCCATGCCATATGAAGTTAAGAGAAAGTGCCCTCTCGGGCAGGAGAGGCTGTGGGGGATCCTACTTCCCATCCAGTTATTCCTGCTACAGATACCAGGTACCGAGACTCCCATTGTCACACCTTCACTTTGCTCTCAATCTCTCAGCCTGCACCCTCACCCTGTACCCTCAGCCTGCACTCTCACCCTGCACCCTTCACCCTGTACTCTCACCCCTCACCCTTCACCCTCAGCCTGCACTCTCACCCTGTACCTACAGCCTGCACTCTCACCCTGCACCCTTCACCCTCACCTTGTACCCTTAGCCTGCACTCTCACCCTTCACCCTCAGCCTGCACTCTCACCCTGCACCCTTCACCCTCAGCCTGCACTCTCACCCTGTACCCTTCACCCTGCACCCTCAGCCTGCACTCTCACCCTGCACCCTCACCCTCAGCCTGCACTCTCACCCTGTACCCTTCACCCTCACCCTGCATCCTCAGCCTGCACTCTCACCATTCACCCTCAGCCTGCACTCTCACCCTGTACCCTTCACCCTCACACTGCACCCTCAGCCTGCACCCTCACCCTTCACCCTCAGCCTGCACTCTCACCCTGCACCTTCACCCTCAGCCTGCACTCTCACCCTGCACCCTCACCCTTCACCCTCAGCCTGCACTCTCACCCTTCACCCTCAGCCTGCACCCTCACCCTTCACCCTCACCCTGCACTCGCACCCTCACCCTGCACCCTCACCCTGCACTCTCACCCTGTACCCTCAGCCTGGACTCTCACCCTGCACCCTAACCCTTCACCCTCAGCCTGCACTCTCACCCTTCACCCTGTACTCTCACCCTGCACCCTCACCCTGCACTCTCACCCTGCACTCTCACCCTGCACTCTCACCCTGCACTCTTCACCCTGCACTCTCACCCTCAACTTACTCCCACACCTTTCTCTAAACTGGTTTACCCACCATTGATGCCATACCTCCACTGTAGCTCCACCCACATTCACAGCAACACCCACCTCTGACAAACTGTCCCCCCACCCGCCCAAAGTAAGGGGCCCTGTCTGTTTTGACAGTCTGGGGCCCCACAATTTCTGATGGCAGCCCTGATGGTAATGTTTCCTTAATTTAATTACCAATTTTTTCAACAAAGAAAATAAAAAAACCACATCAGTCCAGTGGATGTTTTTGAGTCCTGGCACCAACTATGATCTTATGGTCCAAATATCATAGTAAAAAGTTTACAAAAAAAAACCTACATTGCCTAAATAAATATTAAAATGATGGCTAGACAATGATTGATGATGTGGGCATAATTTTTGAATACATTTTAAAACATTCCCATTAAAACAATCAGATTCTCTAATTTCCAAGTCTCCTGCCAAGTTTGATGTGGACATCTGCATAACATGAGCTAAATTGAGGATGTTTGGATAGATGAACAAGTGACCTGGAGGTAAAGAAAACATTTCAGAATTTACTTTCTCGGAAATATTTTAGACACATTACATTGGGAAAAGAAACTTTTGGTAGGCCATGCTTTGAAACAGTCAAGGGAAAGATAACATTCAAAATGTATTAGTTACATTTTCAACCAGTTAAAAATATTGTTAGTCTTACTAGGCCTTCCCCAGAGAGTAGGCAAAATCGCTAGCACATGTAACTGTGTCCGCATTCCACCAAACACTTGGCATACTGGATTCTGGATGTGTACAATGTCAGATGCTTTGTACAACTGTGGTGATAAAAACAGAAAGTGAAAACCCACAAGTTATACGTTTATTTGTAATTACCTCTTAGGGACCTGTGGGTCACCTCTACATGGAGAGGTTAACCTGATGCAATTAAGTGATTTTGTATCTTTCAAAGGTAAAACGTTCATTTTAACATGGAAAAGTACCAGAGAGAGATTATTAAGTTAGGAAAGTGTATTTCCTATACCACAGAGAGTAATGTAAATCTTTTCTCATGGGTCAAAGATTTGCCGTCCTTTTCAGTACCCCGTCTGCATAATTTAAACTTTTAGTGTAAATATGTCCAAGCAAAACACAGGGGGATTTTTTTCTACAATAACAATATTTTTCATGTCAGCTTTTCACATCTGCTCATATTTTGGGTACAGGAATTCCCACCCCTGCACTCAAAATGATACATTCGACACTTTACCCTATTTCATAAATATCTGACACAGCACAGAGCGAGACAACCTGTAACAGGATTTCAGTAGAAAAGTTTCTCACACACCCATTATAGCAGTGGCATCCGTCAATGTGGTGAAACCTGGTTCGTTTAGGGGCAGGGAGGGTTGTTGTGTGTGCAGCTAAGCTGCATGCCAGCAAAAAGGGGCATGGCCTCTCAGGACAGGGGGCGTGGTCTTGTGGGTAGGGGTCATGAGCGGGGGGGGAGCAGGTACTAATTACCCGGGTCACTGGGCTTGCTGGAGGGGCCCGGCGGGGGCCCGGATCTGCCAGCGCTCCTCTTCATCTTATATCACAGCAAAGCACACGCTGCTGTGTACTGGGCTGCACTGGGAGACTGTTCGCAGCTGCTAAGAAGCAGCCACAGCAGTTTCCTATGCCTGTGGGGGGAGCGATCAAGCTGACCGTGCCCCCCACTGGTTAAGCGCTTGGCTGAGGGGGCTCACTGCGCCCCCTCACCAGCGCGAGGCACTGCAAAATGTTTCTTTTTTTTAACTAAGGGGCGTGACCACGCTTCCCGTGATTAGGCTATGCCCCCTTTTTGCCAGTGCCCGGCGGGTGACACCCAGATACAGCCCGCACCCCCTTTGTGACGCCACTGTATAATAGATAACTAATATAGTATGGAATACATTTTAGACATTACTACGTCTAAGGGGCTTATTTATTGAAGTCAATTTGTAGTCAATCCTCCGAAAAGAAGCCTGTCCCGAAATGTAGCGCCATGTTTAGATGCGCTGTAGCCAAGCTGGGTTCGAACCCAGAAGTGATCACTTTACTCTTTTCTCTTCGCTAGGAATGACACTTAGTGGAGCCACAGCCCCAAAGTGAGTGAGCTGCCAGGTCCCGTGCAATTTTGCAAGCGTTGGGCATTGCGATGTGACTAGGACACACCAAATGCGACACTTGTATATCTGTGTGCGAATTAGGGGTGAGCGGGTTTGGATTTCTGAAATCCGAACCCCCCGAGCCTCCCCGATCTGAGGCCGATCCGAGTCAGGCTCTACTTTTCCCGCCTGATTCGGATCTGAAATCGAGGCAAAACGTCATCATCCCGCCTTCCGGGTCTCAAGGGTTTTGGATTCTATATAAGGTACCCGCATCAGCGCCATTTTCTCACTCGGCTGTGGACAGTGAAGAGGGAGGGTGGGAGTTAGGGCTGGCTGGGCTGTGTAGTGTAGTGTAGTGTAGTGCAGTGTAGTGTTGTGCTGTGCTGTGCTGCGTTGTGCTGCTGTTGTCCATAGGGGCTGTGTCCACTCCTCCAAAGTCCATAAGGGCTGGCTGTGTTGTGCTGTGCTGCTGTTGTCCTTAGGGGCTGTGTCCACTCCTCCAAAGTCCATAGGGGCTGGCTGTGTTGTGCTGTGCTGCTATTGTCCATAGGGGCTGTGTTCACTCCTCCAAAGTCCATAGGGGCTGGCTGGACTGTGTTGTGCAGTCAGTTGTCCATAGGGGCTGTGTCCACTCCAAAGTCCTGTGTAGTGTCCCAGTCCTAAAGGGGTGCTGTAGTGTTGTCCAGGGGGTGCTCTGGTCATCAGGGGTGCTCCCCCCAAGTGCAAAAAAAATAAATATTTTTTCTGTGTTTGCGAATTGTGTGTGCAGTAGCCGCACGTGCATCAACAAAGTAGCGCCAAGCGTGCGCCTGTGTTATAAGTAAAGGGCCGGCTGGCTTGACCGTTAAAGGGCACTGTAACCCCCAAAGCGCACTCCAAAGCAAATAAAAAAATATTTTCTGTGTTTGTGAATTGTGTGCACTGTGGCTGCACGTGCATCAACAAAGGAGCAGCGCCAAGCGTGCGCCTGTGTCCCATAAGTAAAGGGCCGGCTGGCTCATTTCATAAAGGGTGGTGTAACCCACAAAGTGCCCTAGTCTCCAACAAAAATAAAAAATAATTTTCTGTGTTTGTGTGTGCCTTAGCCGCACGTATATATCAATATAACATAAATGGAGGACCAAACTTTCTCCGATAAAAATAAAATAGGGAAACCACTTCCTCCTAGTGCTGTTGCTGCTGCTGGGAGTTGTTAATCATCCCAGAGAGGAAGTAGGAACACCACTACTTTTACTAAACAATTGACCCTCCAACAGTCCTTAGCGAGGAGGATGAAGTACGACAGCAGTCATCCTGAAGCAAAACGTATAACTGAGGCCTTGACTGCTATGTTGGTGTTAGATGTGCATCCGGTATCCGCCATTAGTGCAGTGGGATTTAGACAATTGATGGAGGTAGTGTGTCCCCGGTTCCAAATCCCGTCTAGATTCCACTTCACTAGGCAGGTGATACCGAGACTGTACAGAAACGTCAGAAAAAGTGTCCTCAGTGTCTTAAAAAATGCGGTTGTACCCAATGTCCACTTAACCACGGACATGTGGACAAGTGGAACAGGGCAGAATGAGGACTATATGACTGTGACAGCCCACTGGATAAATGTATCACCTTATGCAGCAACAACAGCAGCGTCACCAGTAGCAGCATCTCAGAAACGCCAGCTCATTCCAAGGCAGGCTACGCTGTGTATCACCGGTTTCAGTAAGAGGCACACCGCCGACAACCTCTTAGAGAAACTGAGGGAAATCATCGCCCAGTGGCTTACCCCACTTAGACTCTCCTGGTTATTTGTGATACCTGACAATGCCACCAATATTGTGCGGGCATTACATCTGGGCAAATTCCAGCACGTCCCATGTTTTGCTCACACAATAAACTTGGTGGTGCAGAATTTTCTGAAAAGCGACAGGGGTGTGCAGGAGACGCTTTGGGTGGCCCGAAAAATTTCTGGCCACTTTTGCCATTCAGCGACTGCGTGCGCCTGTGTCATAAGTAAAGGGCCGGCTGGCTTGTCCGTTAAAGGGTGCTGTAACCACCAAAGTGCACTCCTAACAAAATAAAAAATTCTTCTTTTTTTTTCTCTTTGTGAAATGTGTGGGCTGTAGCCGCACCTGCATCCTCAAAGTAGCAGCGACAAGCGTTCGTCTGTCTGTTAAAGGGTGGTGTAACCCTCAAAGTGCGCTCCACAAACAATAAAAAAATTCTTTTTTTTCTGTCTTTGTGAATTGTGTGGGGTGTAGCCGCACCTGCATCCTCAAAGCAGCAGCAACAAGCATGCGTCTGTCTTTTAAAGGGTGGTATAACCCTCAAAGTGTGCTCCACAAAAAATAAAAAATTATTTTTTTTCTGTCTTTGTGAATTGTGTGGGCTGTAGCCGCACCTGCATCCTCAAAGCAGCAGCGACAAACGTGCGTCTGTCTGTTAAAGGGTGGTGTATCTCTCAAAGTGCGCTCCACAAACAATAAAAAAATTCTTCTTTTTTTCTGTCTTTGTGAATTGTGTGGGCTGTAGCCGCACCTGCATGCTCAAAGCAGCAGCGACAAGCGTGCATCTGTCTGTTAAAGGGTGATGTAACCCTCAAAGTTCACTCCACAAACAATAAAAAAAATTCTTTTTTTTCTGTCTTTGTGAATTGTGTGGGCTGTAGCCGCACCTGCATCCTCAAAGCAGCAGCGACAAGCATGCGTCTGTCTTTTAAAGGGTGGTGTAACCCTCAAAGTGTGCTCCACAAAAAAAAATATATTTTTTTTTTCTGTCTTTGTGAATTGTGTGGGCTGTAGCCGCACCTGCATCCTCAAAGCAGCAGCGGCAAGCATGCGTCTGTCTGTTAAAGGGTGGTGTAACCCTCAAAGTGCGCTCCACAAACAATAAAAAAATTCTTCTTTTTTTTCTGTCTTTGTGAATTGTGTGGGCTGTAGCCGCACCTGCATCCTCAAAGCAGCAGCGACAAGCGTGCGTCTGTCTTTTAAAGGGTGGTGTAACCCTCAAAGTGTGCTCCACAAAAAATAAAAAATTCTTTTTTTTCTGTCTTTGTGAATTGTGTGGGCTGTAGCCGCACCTGCATCCTCAAAGCAGCAGCGACAAGCGTGCATCTGTCTGGTAAAGGGTGGTGTAACCCTCAAAGTGCACTCCACAAACAATAAAAAAAAATCTTTTTTTTCTGTCTTTGTGAATTGTGTGGGCTGTAGCCGCACCTGCATCCTCAAAGCAGCAGCGACAAGCGTGCATCTGTCTTTTAAAGGGTGGTGTAACCCTCAAAGTGTGCTCCACAAAAAATAAAAAATAAAAAATTTTCTGTCTTTGTGAATTGTGTGGGCTGTAGCCGCACCTGCATCCTCAAAGCAGCAGCGACAAGCATGCATCTATCTGTTAAAGGATTACATCGGTGACAGCATCCAAGTAGGCATGTCAGACAGTCCGTACCTGTACTGGCAGGAAAAAGAGGCAATTTGGAGGCCCCTGTACAAACTGGCTCTATTTTACTTGAGTAGCCCCCCCTCCAGTGTGTACTCCGAAAGAGTGTTCAGTGCAGCCGGGAACCTTGGCAGCGAAAGGCGTAGGAGGTTGCTTCCACAAAATGTGGAGATGATGTTCATAAAAATGAATTATCAACTCTTCCAGGGAGACCAGCCTCCAGAACGTACAGAGGGACCTGTGGTGGTGGATTCCAGCGGGGACGAATTAAAACTCTGTGAGGATGAGGATGTACACAACACTGAAGAGGGTGAGGAATCGGTGAATGATAAGGATGAGGATGACATCTTGCCTCCGTAGAGCCAGTTTGTGCAGGGACAGATTATTTGCCAGCTTGTTTTGTGGGGGCCCAAACGAACCAATCATTTCAGCCACAGTCGTGTGGCAGACCCTGGCACTGAAATGATTGGTTTGTTAAAGTGTGCATGTCCTGTTTATACAACATAAGGGTGGGTGGGAGGGCCCAAGGACAGTTCCATCTTGCACCTCTTTTTTTTCTTTGCATTATGTACTGTTTGCGGCCTAGTTTTTCAAACTGCCATCCTGTCTGCCACTGCAGTGTCACTCCTAGATGGGCCACGTGTTTGTGCCACCCACTCGTGTCGCTTAGCATAGTCATCCATCTACCTCGGTGCAACCTTTTGGACATAAAAACAATATTGTGAGGTGTGAGGTGTTCAGAATAGACTGGAAATGAGTGGAAATTAAGGTTTTTGAGGTTAATAATAGCATAGGAGCAGAAAAATCAACACATTCTGTGATTTTAGCTGTTTTTATGCTTTTTTAAAAAAAAATACAGATCCAAAACACAAAACCCAGAACCCAAAACACCGAAGGGTGGTTTTGGCAAGACCAATCCAGATCCAAAACACGAAATAAGATCCAGATCCAAAACCAAAACACAAAACACGAAAAGTGGCCGGTGCACACCCCTAGTGCGAATGAGTCTGTAAGCGGAATTTGATATGGAAAAAAAGCTGCAGCCTTTGTATTGTTGCACTTCGCATACTGATTTAGAGACTCTTTCGCATACAGATATACAAGTGTCACATTTCAAATTAATCAGCACAGTCTCCTGGTACATCACAGTTGCAGCAAATTACGACTAAGGACCGTATTCAATTAGTTTCGCACCCGCGATACTTTTTCGCCTGCCGGACTTTTCGCCTACATCACGTATTTTAGCCGCGGAAACTTATAGTGCGCGTACCCACGATTCATCCTATTCAATTCCAAAAGATGCCAAAACGGAGAAATGCGATGTCAGAACAGGCAAAAAGTGGTGTCAGATTCGGGGAAATCAGGCTGAACCCCCTCAAAAGATGCAGAAACTTTGGGAATCAATGTAGTAGTGCCCGATTAGTCTTAATGAAACAGTTTGGGGTACTGAAGTACCTTCAGCAAATACCTGCAATGAAAAAAATAGCTCACCCATACTTGCAGACCCCCCAAAAGTCTATTTCGCTACTTTTTAAATTTGTACCTCCACTTTGCACTTTTTCGCCCACTTTTTGAAAGTGTTTTTTTGGGGTGTCCCTCACTTTTTGCAATAAAGATGCCCAGTGCTAACAAAGTCTCACAGGACCTGACGCATGCGAGGACATATCGGTAAATTCTTTACTATTGTTGCAATATTCAGTAATAAGACCTTATAGTTAAAGGGGGACTTTGCAGACTGTTTATAAATCGTCCTCAAAGTCCAACTTATTCTCAAAAACTTAGTTAAAGCTAAATACAATCATTGCAAACGGTGAGAAACATGTGCTAGCAGAAGTTACCATGAAAAGAGGACACTTTATTGTGTGTACTTGTGGTTATTAATTAGTGTGCTATTCTTATTCTTCTATATTGATTGCAAAGAGAAGGTAAAATGCTGTAGGTCCCACAGAGATAAATAATCATGTATCACCCACCAGACAAGTGGTAACAGGTCAGAAGACATGTTTGGAACAATAAGGCAGTAGCCTATGAACAAAACATAACTGGTTTTATGTACAAAGCAACAAAACAGTGCTTTATGACTGTTATGATTCTCTCGCACAGGAGAGATCGCAGGACTGCTGACCAAGGCTAGGTATGATGGAGGAATGGCAGTCCTTTCACGACTAGGGCTAGCTGGAGTGTGGCTGCGGTCAATGACACAATAGGTATAGATAGGGTACACTAGCAGCAACAAATAATGGTCGTGGTACGTCTTGGGACTAAGGGCAGGAATGACCAGGACTGTAGTGAATAGCAGAATAACCAGACAAGACTAGACTGAATTAGGCAAGAAAAAACTATGACAAGACTGAGAAGACAAAACAGACAAGAACTGGACACAACTAAATAAACACAGTGTACTAGATGTGGCCTAGAGGTCATGGTGTGGTTTAGACAGCTGAAACGCAGCTTGGAGAGCCGGGTGATACTGAGCTGAGTAAGCAGCCTGCAGACTGAGGTGTGGCTGAGATAGCCGAGGTGCAGCTTTGAGAGCTGGGTAGTTCTTGGCAAAGAAGCAGCCTGCAAGCTGAGGTGCGGCTTTGAGAGCCGGGTAGTTCTTGGCAAAAAATCAGCCTGCCGGCTGAGGTGCAGCTGAGACAGCCGAGGTGTGGCTTTGAGAGTCGGGTGGTACTTGGCTAGGTGCAGCAGCAGCTGAGTAAAGTTGTAACAAAGTCTCTGTTGTTGGTGCACAGAATAGCGCACTAACGTCACTGGAGTGCGGCCGGTGCCACCGAGTTCACACGAGCAGCTGACGCTGTAATGTGGCCTGTGTCACCAGGTTGACACAAGCAGCTGAGATGGTCCTGGCAGGGTCCTAAATAGCAGACAGGTGAATTCAGTTGCTGCAGTGACACATACTGGAGGCAGTGAGGTGGAGACACTGCAGGTAACAAGATGAATGCAGACAGACAGGACTGTGGTGTAATACTGCAGGGATGAATGAAGACAGGATTCATATTCAATTACAAAAGTACTCAGTAGACCGGCAAGCACTTAGGAACTGAACACAGCAAACATACACTGGCAATGACACAGTGTAACTGGCATGGAGTGAAGGGCTGGCTGAAATTTAACAGAAGCAGGGTCCAATCAGAACCAATACCTGTAGAGGGCAATTCCTAATCAAAGGCATGTGTGCACCTGCTAAGTAATTAGTGAGCACAAGATACAAAACACACAGACAGACCTGAATGACAGGCTATGATCTAAACACAGACAAGACAGGATTTCCAGCTACCTGCAAAAAGCCAGAATAAGGACAGGACATGATGCAGTATACCAGTAACAACTACTGAATGACTGGGAACTGCCACCAAGATGATCTGCTAACCGCAGATCCTAACAATGGCATAAAAGAGATTTGTTACTGTAATAAATGTTCATAGTTTCCAAAAGGAAAAAATGGCAGCTAAAGGCACTACTGTATCCAGTAACATATTCGGAGGACCGCCTTAATGACATAAGATATCTCTTGTTTCTACAAACCTAATTTACTGCTTCTTTGTGCTTAATTTAATATATATATACTTTTTGGTTAAAAACAAAATAGTTCTGAGGTGCACACAGTTGTGAGTTTTGCCCATCCTCTTAGATATATAGGGACTTTTTACGGTCTGCACCCACTCTGTGGAATGCCCTCCCATGCACAATAAGACTTTCCGCTAGACTCCAAACCTTCAAGCGTTTTTTGAAAACTCACCTCTTCGGACAAGCTGATCAGGTTCCAGAACCACCCACATAACCTTCATAGCTTCCCTATCTAATTACATCCCTTGTTAGAGTTTACACATAACCTTAAACATATTTTCTTTCTTCACTTTCACATCCTCCAAATTCTAGGCCTGTGTGAATGGATCATACTGCCCACAAGAATCTCTGCAGTATGGCTGGACCAATATGCAATATGTTGTATCAATGCTTATTTCCCTATAGATTGTAAACTTGTGAGGGGGCCTTCTTACCTTTATGTCTGTCTGTTACTACCAGTGGCAGATTTTATCTAGGGGCTGCAGGCTGCAGCCGCCCAAGTAAAATCCACCACCTCAGTGTAGTCAGTGCAGTCCATGACTGCACTGGCTCCACTGTGACTGGCAGTGGTTTCCCATTGGAAGCCCTACCTGCCAGTCATATATACAACAGGCAGTCTAAGCGGGAGGTGTCTTCTCCCCCTGAGACTGCCAGTCCAGGCTGCTATTAGCAGAGAGCGGCTTCCAGTAGGAAGCCACTCCTCTGCATTTCAGCCAGCCCTACCCAGCTGCAGCCCCTAGTAGCTGGTGATATGTGCATGCGCAACTCCCCACGGCTAGTGCGCATGTGCAGTTTCCGGCGCCTGTCCAATCTATTATGCAGGCGCTGGTACCTGACTGAGAGGTGAGTATCTCCCCAGTCCCCCTCTCCCTCGCAGCAGCAGCAGCCCCCTCGTCCAAGAGACTGGTTATTACCAAGTTTTGTTCTATTAATGTTATTTTCAATTGTAAAGCGCAATGGAATATGCTGCACTATATAAGAAACTGTTAATAAATAAATAATGTTTGAAATTAGCCATATTTATTGCTGGAGGGGTGTAGGGTCCTAAGCAGCTAAAGGGTCATTCTAACTTGTGATCTACCATCCAGATTATAACTGACATGGAAGCACGGCATATTTCGATTGGCACATAGCAGGCATGAAATAATTCCAATGGAATTTTCTATGTCAAAACTGATTAACACTTGTGTCCTAGTAAATACATTTAATGACCTACATCCAAACATAGGGTCTGATTCATCACAGATCGCAACTGGAAACAGCGTATGCAGATCAGCCAATGGTGCGTACTGCGCATCCACTGCAGTGCGCGATCACCAGACAGTATTGCGAATGCACTGCGAACACGCACGCAGATCCAAAGCCATCACAGAGTGAGTCACGGGATTTCAGCGTTTGGGGGTGGTGACGGGGGAGTGGTTGGAGAAACACAGATGTGTCTATCCATTTAAACGCTGTTTTCTTGGCGTGCATAAATTAGCCACTGCGTATGACGAGAGTTGTAATTTCTGAGACAGGTCAGACCTGCTGTAATTCTGCGTGAGGGTTCGGTGTTACTCGAAGTTACGATGTATCCGCAGGATTGCACGGTCTCACAGATGTGCGAAAGCGGTAGTGGACGTCTCTATGCCAGGTGAGCAGTTGCAAACATCAGCATATATTCGCAGAACTACATGCGTAATCACAGCTACGATCGCAACAGTGATCCATAATGAATCAGGCTTATAGTACAGAGTACAACTTTCCAGTCCAGATTTTGTCACCTTAAACTTCTTGTCATTTCTCAGACAAGTAACCCTGAGTTACAGAATGCACTGCTGCTAGTGCACTGCAGTACTTTCATTATCTGACACACCACAGTCTCCAAACATTATACGCTCACCTAAACGCATGAAAGATTTTATCACTCAGGGATATGTTTATTTAAAAGCAGACGTTTTTCTTTTTCAGTTTCGTAGTGGCTTATTCTTAATTAAAAGGCTGTTAAGATTTTGCCTAATTAGGACAGCCTACTAACATTGTACCAGATGTTGGACGTCTCGCATAAGCCAGCACACATAATGAATTAATTCATAACATAGAAATCAGGCAATAAAATAGGGGGAATGGGATTTTAAATAGTCTTTTAGATCTCTTTCCCTTACTAAATAAGTTGCAAGCAAGTTCACGGCCAGGAGTCCAAGGGATTTGTTCTAAGGGAGGTCTAGTGAACCATTAATAAAGGACGAGGGGGAAGTCAACCATAGAATGTGCCTATTAGATGGTTAGCCAAGTAGAATGTTTGGTATTCAGCTTTGGATCCTTTGTGGGTATGAAGATGCAATTACATGGATGAGGATTAGGGAACAATGACAGTAAGTAAAACATAATGAGATACTTCAAAATGCTACCTTAAAAATGGACCAATAAAGGACTTTAAATAAAAGATGCATTTTTAATATGTAAGCCACGCCATTTAACAAAAAGTTCCCTTTCCAGTGAAATTCTATTACCAAAATGAAGAATACTTTAATACAAAATATGTTTACTAAAATAGGCTGTTTTCACATCCTTTTCACATTATTTTAGTATCACATTAATTTACTAAAGGGCAATTGGAGTAGAATTCTTATCATTCTACTCCAAACCCTAATTATCACCTATTTTTTGTAAGCAGATTGCATTTTCCATAATTGTAATGGGAAATGTGATCTGGCCATATTTACTAAAAATAATATCTTAAAAAATATTGGGGGACACAACCTGGAAATCCGGTTTCCCGACTTCTGGTCTGCTCTAACAGGCATTTTAAATGTGGATTGTGTAAATAGGGCCCTAAAGCTGGGTACACATTTAACGATGTGTACCCAGCTGACCTATCATGCAATGGGACCCGACAGGGGTCCCGGCTTTGCCGATGCCGGGAGTGACAGTGAGGCAGCAGGGGCTATGCATTTGGCAACATGGCCCTCGCTGATGATGTCGCCCTTCGGACCTGGATGCAGGTCCGAATGGCGATGTCACTGATAATGCACGGGAGCGCGCATCGTCAGTGACATTGAGGGTACACACTAGACGATGTGCCCAATATGTCGTCCGATCTGGCTGGATCGGACGACATATCGTCAAGTGTGTACCTGGCATAAGTTTACTAACTTTGCCTAATTCACATTACAAGTACATGCATGTAATAGGACAGTGACCACCTAGCAAGAGAGTACTCCAACAATAGATCTGTGTGTTCATTTATAGTAAATGACTGATCAGTCTGGGGTTTTACTAAGTAATGATCTATTTTGCTATTTCCCCATATATACAGTATGCGCTTTTCAGAAGAGTATTGTGTGTTATAATAGTCATAGGGTCTGATTCAGATTTGGGAATAGAGTAAGGGCTCATACACACTAGAAGATAAATTGAACGATATGGATAATAACGATATCATTATCGTTCACAGCGTTCAATATCGTCCAGTGTGTATGCACAATATCGTTAATGATGCGCGCTCCCGCCGATTGTTAACGATGTCTTTTATCGCCCAAACTTGCAGGACAACCTGACTATATCGTCAGGCACTGTAAGTTTGGGGATGTGGCAGGTGATGTCACTGAACGATATCGTTGATAGCGCTCATGGAGCATATCATTGTGTATGAGCCTTAAGAAAGAGCAAGTAACTGAATATTGGTAAACCATGTTGCACTGCAGATGTGGCAGATTTAAAATGTGCAGAGAGGTTTAGACCTGGGAGGGGTGTGTCCAAACTGACATCTAAATTGCAGTGTAAAAATAAAGCTGTGCAGCATTTGTGGGCTACATGCAAAAGAAGCCAGTATTTAGAACGTATGCAAAAAAATGTATGTACTTGCACCCCTTGCATTGCAACATGGTTTATCCAGGTGCAAAGTTATTTGCTCTATCTTGCTCTATTTCCAAATCTGAATCAGGCCCATAGCTAAAAAGGTGCTGCAGCAGTTAGGATAAAGAAGCCTATTACTAAAGCGAACCAACTATTGCCTGTTGCTTGTCTATTACTGTATTGCTAACTATTGTCATACATTTGCAGTGTTTCCTGGATCATTTTCCCAATACTCCCCCTTTAATAAATCTACTTGATTATACTATTTACCAAAACTGTCACATTATGTTATTCTACTGTGTATATGGGTCCAGGGTGCTTGCATATAAACCCTTGCAGAGATTAGGCAATACAATAGAAACGAGTTGGCATAATCCTATTGGTTCTACTTCTTGGTTCTTCTGTCATAGGTCAGTTGGTACAATGGTAGTTCAGTCCTCCAATGACTCTTTGTGTGCGTTTTAACTAATCAATAGACACTACATACAAAGTACATTCTGACACATAATTCTCTATAATCCATAACTTGCAGACGCATGTTGCAATCTCCTTGCCGATGGAACCCGAGATCTGCAAATAAAATGTGGTTTAGAATAGCACCAAACACGATGTGGCTACTACATACTAAACTATAGATATGAAATACATGCGTTTTATAACCTTACACAATAACGAATAAACCTTCTAATATTAGCCATTATACTATAAGGAACCTTTTAGGAAATTTGTGTAAGTGTAAGAGAATATAGCGTAAAGTTGCTAATATGCATGGTGCATTTATGTGTAGAGTGCTTATGATAAACAGCGCAACTGTGCGTAATGTGCAGTGTTTATGCATGTAAGTCTATGTGTGTGTGTTATGCATGTAAGTCTATGTGTGTGTGTTATGCAATTCAGTGTATTTATGATGTATTTAATATATATATATATATATATATATGTATATATATATATATATATTATCCCTTTTTAACATATTTTAAAACTACAGTGCAAGGTGTTACAAGCAGCTAGGTTCACTTTCAAGCAGGGTGGAGACCTTCAGCTGACTGCCATTGCCACTTCGTCTGACAGCTAATTCAAGGGTTTTCCTCTGCCTATTTAGAATACACTTGTCAGTGTTTCTTAAGCAAACCTCTGCCCATTGTTTCTAACTTCTCATTCAGACAAATCCAATTGTGCATATCAGTGTCTGGGTTATATTTCAATTGTCACAGCCATACAGTATCCTGGTGTATATATTTTTTAATTACTTTTCTCAGACATGTATACAGAAGCTGTTACTCATTACTAACTAAACCCTGCATGAATATTGTGTTTGTCAGTGTGAGAGTATTGTATATTATTTGCTATTTAGAGTTGTGCAAATGTGTGGATACGAGTGCACACTGGGTGTGTGCGCACGCAATGGTGCGTCATGGATTGTACTAACATAAATCAGACAGCGGACGACCAAATCGTCCGATAACAGTTGAATCGCGGTCGCATGCAATTATTCGACTTCGACATAGGGTTCAGGGGAATGACTCAGAAGGAGCAGCTTGGAGAAAGTAGAATTCCTATCCCACTGCCTTGTCTGATTCAATGACTGGAAGTGTGGCTGAGAGAGAGAGTCTCACATAGGAGAGATCTACAGGGGATTAAGGGGTCTGTGTATTAACAATTGTGGTACTGCTGCGACTATTAATGGTCCAACTCACCGGGGATATTTAAATTTTTTTAATAAAAATATCCCGGCTGTGTACTATTGGGAACTCCTGCGAGTTAGAGTCTATCCCCAGCATTTAGGAGAAGTCTTTCACAGAAGTGAAAGACTTCCCCGGGGGAAGCTGACGCTGCGCATGCGCACAGCATAAGCTTCGCCTTTTGGAGTTAGGTACATAGGGGTCAGATCCTAGTTCCCATTGATAATAATGGGGACTGCAATCTGAAGTGCTAATTAGCACTTTGCCGGAGATTTCACAGAAATCTCCTGCATTGTGCTATTAGTACATAGGATTGATACACAAAAGTATGCAGATAATTTTATGGAAAAATCAGCTTGATACAAATGTCACTTAGTGCCAGATGATTTCAGTGAAAATTTATTTAATGGAAAGCCAGGAAAGGAGGTTGATGGATTTGGAAATTACTAGAAGCATAGATAGATATTGTTTATAAATAGATCTCAAGTTCCAAGGAGGGAGGGAAGTAGAGATATGTGGATAAGGTTGGAGGTATTGGAAGCATAAGGCAGGTGGAAAGTTTAGAAGTGCAAGGAGGAGCATGAGCAGACAGTGGGCCAATGTTGGGTGAGATGTCACCAGCAGCCATGATAAAGAACAGCGCAAGATTTAGGACATGCAATGTTGATATGATCGAGGTCTCTATCAGCTTATGTAAGCTAATGACTGTAGTGTGTGGAGGAAACAATACAGTTCATGGATGCAGACTAGCGAGGAGGCAAGGACAGAAGGGAAATGGTAACAGGTGAGTTAGAAACAGGATGCTAAAGAGAAAAGGAGTTTAGAGAGAAGTGTGGTGAAAGTGGGTAGGAGAATAAGTGAAGATAAATTGGGGATGTGCATGGAGGAGGGATGTGAGAGATGGAGAGGAATGTGGATTAGTTAGGGTAGATAATATGACAGTGGTGGGGACAATCGATCCAAGTTGAGCAATGCAATGGAAGAGGCAGTGATCCATTTTTATGTGAGAGTAAAACATACCAAACTATGAAGAATATTTTATAAATAGAAGTTTAGGAAAACTGCTTTTCAGAAAAACCTCTCTTTAATAAATATAGCTGTTGCACTTCCATTAGTTTGATTCACATATATGGGATTGAACTGAAACATTGGCTTTGAAATTTCTCACTGCACTCAGCACTGATATCTTGCTGATACTTTGGAGTAACCTTTACTCACTTATAAGGCAAATGGTCTTTAAATCACACATGAGCAGCCTTATGTGTCAGGGAGAAAAGAGATCAATGGACTATCTCTCAACATAGAATTCATGCTGTTTTAAACATACACATAAACTCCAACAGATATGCTGTAAATACACTTTGTGCAATCAGAGAAAGAGCGCTGAGGAGCAGAACATTTCTTTTAAAAAAAACATCCACACCCTGCAAAGCCATTAATTTCCATGGCAACCTGTTGTACAGTAGGTGTACATATTGCCAATCATCCTGAATTAGTTACAATAACCAACACAGTGTAGGAATCAAGATCTTCTAAATTCTCCTTAACAAGGGACACTAGTTTGCCAAATTGCAGACTGAATGGAAAATAAATGATCTCCCTATGTTTTGGAAAACAATGTTAATAGCATAAGTAAATTGGCATGTTTCCTCAACATAGCTGTATGTCCTCATCAGTTCATGTTCCCTGATATGCAAACTCATTTTGTAGAGCTAATATCATTTTACATGTCAGATAAAGTTTATTTTATTAACAGCTTTTCAAGTTTTTAAAAAGTTACAACTTTCAATTTAATACATTTATATAATTGTATGAGAGTACTGATGTATTTCTATACAGCTAAATAACTGCATGAGCACTGATGTATTTACATACATTTATATAATTGTATGAGAGTACTGATATATTTCTATACAGCTAAATAACTGCATGAGAGTACTGATGTATTTACATACATTTATATAATTGCATGATAGTACTGATGTATTAACATGCATTTATATATTTGCATGAAAGTACTGATGTATTAACATACATTTATATAATTGTATGAGTACTGATTTATTTACATACATTTACTGTATATAATTGCATGAGAGTACTGATTTATTTATATACATTTATATAATTGCATGAGATTACTGATTTATTTACATACATTTATATAATTGTATTAGAGTACTGATTTATTTACATACATTTATATAATTGTATGAGATTACTGATTTATTTACATACATTTATATAATTGTATGAGAGTACTGATATATTTACATACATTTATATAATTGCATGAGAGTACTGATTTATTTACATACATTTATATAATTGTATGAGACTACTGATTTATTTACATACATATATATAATTGCATGAGAGTACTAATTTATTTACATACAGCTATATAACTGCATGAGAGTACTGATTTATTTACATGCAGCTATATAACTGCATGGGAGTACTGATTTATTAACTTATAGCTTTATAACTGCATGGGAGTACTGACTTATTTACTTACAGCTTTATAACTGCATAGGAGTACTGATTTATTTACTTACAGCTATATAGCTGCATGGGAGTACTGATTTATTTACTTACAGCTATATAACTGCATGGGAGTACTGATTTATTTACTTACAGCTTTATAACTGCATAGGAGTACTGATTTATTTACTACAGTTATATAACTGCATGGGAGTACTGATTTATTTACTTACAGCTTTATAACTGCATGGGAGTATTGATTTATTTACTCATTGCTTTATAACTGCATAGGAGTACTGATTTATTTACTTACAGCTATATAACTGCATAGGAGTACTGATTTATTTACTTACAGCTATATAACTGCATGGGAGTACTGATTTATTTACTTACAGCTTTATAACTGCATAGAAGTACTGATTTATTTACACAGAGCTATATAACTACACAAGAGTACTTATTTATTTACATATAGTTTTATAACTGCATGAGAGCACTGATTTATTTACATACAGCTATATAAGTGCATGGGAGTACTGATTTGTTTAGTTACAGCTATATAACTGCATGGGAGTACTGATTTATTTACTTACAGCTTTATTACTGCATGGGAGTACTGATTTAGTTACTCACAGCTTTATAACTGCCTAGGAGTACTGATTTATTTACATACAGCTATATAACTACACGAGAGTACTGATTTATTTACATACAGCTATATAACTGCATGGGAGTACTGATTTATTTACATATAGCTATATAACTGCACAGGAGTACTGATTTATTTAAATACCGCTATATACCTGCATGAGAGTACTGATTTATTTACATACAGCTATATAACTGCACGAGAGTACTGATTTATTTACTTACAGCTATAAAACTGCATGAGAGTACAGATTTATTTACATACAGCTATATAAGTACACAAGAGTACAGATTTATTTACATATAGCTATATAACTGCATGAGAGTACTAATTTATTTTCATACAGCTAAATAACTACTAAAAAGTTTGCTGTCCCCGGTGCTGCCCACTTCTCAAGAAAAGTCTGGGCAGCTTGATGACACAATTCAAGTGGAATCATGTTATTATGGTCCTGTCCCCACTTTACAAATCCGTGAAGTCCACCCGGATGCACTATATCTTCTCCGAACCTGACTGCATCCTCCCGGAGAGTACAGCCACTACCTTAACAAGTATCATATAATGTGTGGTGGTGGCAATTAAGATGTAATATGGAAGGAATATCTCCTGAAGTGACTTCTGTCCCTTAATTCTTGTTCCAACCAGACTCCCGAAGTGAATTGCAGTTATGATGAAAACATATCTAAATCAGACAGGATGAACCTCAGCAACTTATGTATATGTATCCAGACCCTCCTCTTCTTGCGGGATGTTTATTCACTTGCTCTTCACCAATATCTCCCTCTCAGTTTACAGGGAGTCTCCCAGAGGACAACTAGGTCTGGATGGCTCATTTCCCTTGTGAATGCTGGTTGAGGGTGAATGCCTTACAAAGGCAGAAAACTGATAAACTCTGTTTCCTCCCCCTCACATTCCCTGACAAACGTGGGGAAGGACTGGCTGGGCCCTGTAGTTTGACTGGCTGCCTGAACCAGTGCCTTGACAGATTCTTCCCCGGCTGGCTGCCAAACTCTTGTTCCAATTCTGGCAGATGGCCAATCCCTTACAGCCAGTTGGCCCCTGATCATGAAGCCCTGGCTAATAACTTCGGGCTGTTTCACTCCCTAATTGGAGGTCTAATCATCAATTCACCATGACCACCTCCACACCTCCTGACTTTCCCATTGTCTCCTCCACATTCCTGCATGCTAACCCAGCTCTGCCGTCTCTGAATTCACGCCGGTGGCAGATGACTTCTTTCCTCACTCCCAAACTTACATCAGCCCTTCACCTCCTTTAGTATCCACCTCTGTACATGCTCTGTCTCTGCGTGCTATTTTGGCGAAACTGCTCACTGGTGTGTCATTTTGGGTGAGATCAGTCCACTCCTTGTGGGAAAATCACTGTTAACGGTAGGGGTTACACACACGGCACCAAAAATGTGGGTGCATTCGTCCCTATGGTAATTGTGCATTAGGAGGTAGGAGTAGGTGGTGGTTCACGACCGAGGCATGTTTGCGCAAATGCAGCCGATGCTGACCACAGTAAAGACTCATATACACCTGTCAGGATAATTTGCAGTTGCTCAACTCCATATGTATTTATTATTTATTACCAGTTATTTAGATAGCGCACACATATTCCACAGCACTTATGTAAAATATAGTGGTGTAACTAGGGGGTAATGCGGGGAACATGTCCTCAGCACCATCGAACCTGCAGCATCCTCCACCACTTGTTATCGCCGTAGTCCAGGTCAGTGGTTTCAGTAAGTGTAGTGCACACGCCGGTGCCGAGTAGCACACTCACTAACAGTGAGTGTACAGAGGTGTGTTTGTTTTAGCAGCCAATGAGAGTCAGACAGACTTTCATTGGCTGCTGCACCCAGGACCGGAGCTGGGCTGGAGCTCACTCATGAGCTCCGCCTTCCGCAGTGAGTGAAGGTGGAGACATCATGACTTCTCTCCCATAGTGGGAGGACGGAGAAGTGGATGGCGGTGGGCGCAGGAGCAGGGATTCAGGTAAGTATTTTGTTTTGTGTGTGTCTTTGTGTTATATATGTAAGGGGCACTACTGGCCGGGGGCACTGTATAAGGGGCACTACTGGCCGGGGGCACTGTATAAGTGGCACTACTAAGGACACTGCATAGGGGGGACCACTGTATAAGGGGCACTACTGGGAGCACTGCATAAGGGGCACTACTGGGGCACTCTGATGACTAGTGCATCCCACTGATACTATTCCTATTACAATGGCTGTTTTGATCTATTTGCATTATTACATTGATACAGTATTTGCACTTGGTCCATAGCACTAAATTCCCATTTGATCTTTTCAAAGGGAACAGATGTTTGCATTTATTTGAACTTAATTAGTACTTTCATTTTGTATGTATGTATGGTTTTAATAATTTTTACATGGTAAATGTGGCTTTATTATTTATCAATAACACTGTCCAGATATAAAAGGACTAAATTGTGTACTGTAACTTTAGCAATTACTACTAACACTGTCAAGGTACATTTTCTGGTGTAAACCAGATGCATATGTTATCCTGGCAGAGCTGACTGCATCTTGTGATATGGCCACCTCTGCAAACAATACAAATTCCCGATTTTTCTAGGATTACAACTTATTTGTAGAATACATCTTCTGATTATTAATAACTAGCTGGGATGCTCAGAGTTGCCCAGGTTGAAGAATGGACCTTGAAGTCCAAATTTTTACATTGTCCTCACCTATAACCCCATTACAGACCAACATTGGAGACCATGGCATATGGAAATGTGCTCGGAGGAAATTAGTAACTGTCAGTGCAGGTGCAGTGTGACAGTCAATCCTCTGACTCACTGCTCTTCCGTTGGAGCTCTGCCTGCCACCCACTGGTACATATAAGCTTGTGCCTTCAGATCGTGCAGTTTTAGGCATAGGAAGACATCCTGAGCGAACTTTCTTGAATCAAAATTTCAAATCAGAGACTCCACAGCCTACTTGTGGGCTCCATGTAGACCTTATGACCCTGAAAAACTTCAAACATAGCCAAAAACTTAATCCTGTCACTGCCAAATTTTGGAGCTAGGTGCAAAACTCAATCCATGCATAAAGGAAAAACAGACAGACAGACACACACACACACTTTCTCACTTATTATATAGATTATCTTGATGGTGCAACTGTACTTAAGACATTTAAAAGCTGTAAACATTTATAGGGCTTGAAAATGCAGTTAGATGATGGAACTCAGCATAAATAATTGTACAGGATTGTCATTTCTGTTTAATGTGTTGGCGGTAGGTGTACTATGCATAGATTATTGCATAATATCCCAATCAAGGTACATTAAATAATTTATTTATTGTAAAAAATAAAAAAAAATGTCTGTCATATGTCAAACAGCTCACAAACATTTGCATAAAAATGCTAACTTTTCCCAAGTCGAAATAATATTGCACTTGTTTCACATAGAGGCAGTGGCGTATCTATAATGGATGCAGGTCATCCATGTCATCCAAGAGGGTGCCGTACCATACACACTGTATCTAGAACAGATCCCATTGGTCTTTCATTCTGAAACTGCAGGCAGTGACATCTTTAGGGTGATATATTCAGAAAGATAGCACCGGTATAGATGATAGCAAAGACTGGACCCAGAGGCGGATGTACTGTAAAACTAATGAAGCTTAAGCTTCATGGCCCCTAACCTCGGAGGGCCCTGAAGATATTTTTTTGTGTGCTATAACAATAAGGTTATTTTAGTGATAGGATCATAAACGAATGGGTTGCTGTACTTAATATTGACCTTAGAATATGCTCTACAGTAGTGCATGTAGGGAGGGTGGTCTGAGTACCCAGAAAACCCCACTGATCAGTACTGGCCAGCAGACACTCTATCTACAGCTCTGACCAGAGGATGGCTCTGGGCGCAGAAAGAGAGATGCTTTCAGTGTCACTGCTGAGTACAGTACTGCCAGGTGCCACTAGATACTCCCATCTCCATTTGTGCTGTCCCTTCTGCCAGAAGTCGGCCCTACAGTGCTGACCACAACATGAAAGCTGAGCTGACTGATAGATGACATGCAGATCAGAGGCAGGGGCACATAGCAAGGGGGTGAGACCTGACTCGGGGATTCCAGAGATCCCACTCAGGAAGATCAATAGCTGGAATCCTACAGAGTAAGTGAGTAAGTGAAGGTTTTGTATGTGATCTATCTACAGTCTCTCTCTCTCTCTCTCTCTCTCTCTCTGGGGGTTTCTACATCTATCTATCTATAGTCTCTCACTCTCTGGGGGGTTTAAAAAATCTATTCATCTATCTACAGTCTCTCTCTCTGGGGGGTTTCTACATATATCTATCTATTTATCTCTCTATGGTCTCTCACTCTCTGGGGGGTTCTACATCTATCTTTCTATCTACAGTCTCTCTCTCTGGGGGGTTTCTACATATATCTATCTATTTATCTCTCTATGGTCTCTCACTCTCTGGGGGGGTTCTACATCTATCTATCTTTCTATCTACAGTCTCTCTCTCTCTCTCTCTCTCTCTCTCTCTCTGGAGGGTTTCTACATCTATCTATCTATAGCCTCTCACTCTCTGGGGGGTTTCTACATCTACAGTATATCAAGATATGGAGACAGGGTCCGCGCTGTTAATGTTGTCTATCTGTGGTAATAGATAGGGTACACCTTGTGATGTTTAAACAGTAGATATGTTTATTATAAAAATTCAAAATATATATAGGTGGATTCACAGTGCTCCTGTAGGTATATTGTTCCTCATATATGATAGCATTACTGTGGTAATTCACACTGATGAAATGTATAGGCAGAGTTTGTATTAATTAATATATGATCAGGATTTGCGCTGATGGTATGTGGGTGTGGGAGGGGGGGAATGAGGGTTATAATGCTTTGTCTAGTATGGGTGAAGTCTCAATTGTCTTGTAGTAAGTTTAGGGTGTATCGTTGTGTCTTGTGGGGCAGCGTCCCGGATCCCCCAGGTGCACAACTTACCCTCGCTGACTTGCTTCATGCTCCTCCAGGAGAGTAGTCTGCACCGATCCTCCTCTTCTTGGTCGCTTCTGTCTGCTGTGCCTCTAGGTAGCAGCATGTGTCCGGCAGCACATGCTGGGAACAGCTGTCTGCCGACTTGCCGCGAGACTTCCGGGATGCCCGCAATCACGTGAGGTCACGCGGTCCCCTGGTCTCAGGCTGGTCAGGCCGCTCACTCGGCTCCAGCCAAGGAGACTTGAATTGTAAGCGCTGTTGTAATAAGCGCTGTGTGTTTATGGGATGTGTGGTTCCAATGCGTATCGGCCTCTGGTTTTCCTCAGGGTATAAAGTGATATCATATGTTGGTGTAGTGACTTATTTATAGGCTGGGTTTAGTGAACGCCATCTTGGTTGTGGTATTGTCCACATAGGACTGTGGGCAATGTTACAGTCGCCATCTTTGATATGTTATCAAATTAGCTCTTGAAGTATCTGCGGCCCTCTTGGTTGAGGGATCCATTGAAAGCACTGCCAGAAGATATTAACCTACACATAGTTTTGGGGGGATAAATACTGACTTATTTAGATTAATATATCTATCTATGTATCTACAGTCTATCACTCTCTGGGGGGTTTCTATATCTATCTATCTATCTATCTATCTATCTATATCTATAGTCTCTCTCTGGGGCCCTATACACCTATCTATCTATCTATAGTGTATCTCTCTTTGGGGGTTTCTATATCTATCAAGCTTTCTATCTATCTACAGTGTCTCACTCTCTGGTGGGGTTCTACATCTATTTATATATCTATCTACAGTTTCTCACTCTCTGTGGGGTTTCTACATCTATCTATCTATCTACAGTGTGTATCTCTCTCTCTCTCTCTCTGGGGGGTTTCTACATCTATCTATCTATCTATCTATCTACAGTGTCTCACTCTCTCTAGGGGGTTTCTACATGATATCTATCTATCTATCTACAGTCTCTCGCTCTCTGGGGGGGTTCTACATCTACCTATCTATCTTTCTATCTACAGTCTCTCTCTCTCTCTCTCTCTCTCTCTGGGGGGTTTCTTCATCTATCTATCTATAGTCTCTCACTCTCTGGGGGGTTTCTACTTCTACAGTATATATATATATATCTATGTATTTACAGTCTCTCACTCTCTGGGGGGTTTCTATATCTATCTATCTCTATCTATAGTCTCTCTCTGGGGGCTTTCTACATCTATCTATCTATCTATCTATCTATCTATCTATCTATCTAAAGTGTATCTCTCTTTGGGGGTTTCTATATCTATATATCTATCTATCTACAGTGTCTCACTCTCTTGGGTGGTTCTACATCTATCTATATATCTATCTACAGTTTCTCACTCTCTGGGGGGTTTCTACATCTATATATCTATCTACAGTGTGTATCTCTCTCTCTGGGGGTTTCTACATTTATCTATCGATCTACAGTGTCTCTATCTATCTATCTACAGTCTCTCACTCTCTGGGGGGATTCTACATCTACCTATCTATCTTTCTATCTACAGTCTCTCTCTCTCTGTGTGGGGTTTTTACATCTATCTATCTATCTACAATCTCTAACTCTCTGGGGGGTTTCTACATCTACAATATATATCTATCTATGTATCTACAGTCTCTCTCTCTCTCTGGGGGGTTTCTATATCTATCTATCTATATCTATAGTCTCTCTCTGGGGGATTTCTACATCTATCTACAGTGTTTCCCTCTGTGGGGGTTTCCATATCTATCAATCTATCTCTGTCTATCGATCTACAGTGTCTCACTTTCTGGGGAGGTCTACATCTATCTATCTATATATCTATCTACGGTTTCTCACTCTGGGGGGTTCCTACATTTATCTATCTACCTATCTATCTATCTCTAATCTCTCTGGGTGCTTTCTACATCTATCTATCTAGCTACAGTCTATCACTCTCTGGGGCATTTCTACATCTATCTATCTATCTGCAGTCTCTCTCTCTCTGGGGGGTTTCTACATCTATCTACAGTCTCTCACTCTCTTGAGGGGTTTCTACATCGATCTATCTACATTCTCTCACTCTCTTGGGGGGGTTTCTACATCTATCTATCTATCTATCTATCTATCTATCTATCTCTATCTATAGTCTCTCTCTCTGGGGGCTTTCTACATCTATCTATCTATCTACAGTGTATCTCTCTTTGGGGGTTTCTATATCTATCTATCTATCTATCTACAGTGTCTCACTCTCTGGGGGGGTTCTACATCTCTCTATCTATCTGCAGTGTGTATCTATCTCTCTGGGGGGTTTCTACATTTATCTATCTACAGTGTCTCTCTCTCTGGGGTTTTCTACATCTATCTATCTATCTATCTATCTATCTACAGTCTCTCACATTCTGGGGGATTCTACATCTACCTATCTATCTTTCTATCTACAGTCTCTCTCTCTCTCTCTCTCTGGGGGTTTCTACATCTATCTATCTACAGTCTCTCAATCTCTGGGGGGTTTCTACATCTACAATATATATCTATCTGTGTATCTACAGTCTCTCACTCTCTGGGGGGTTTCTATATCTATCTATCTATCTCTATAGTCTCTCTCTGGGGGATTTCTACATCTATCTACAGTGTCTCTCTCTGTGGGGGGTTTCTATATCTATCAATCTATCTCTATCTATCGATCTACAGTGTCTCACTTTCTGGGGAGGTCTACATCTATCTATCTATCTACATATCTATCTACAGTTTCTCACTCTGGGGGGTTCCTACATTTATCTATCTATCTATCTCTAATCTCTCTGGGTGCTTTCTACATCTATCTATCTAGCTACAGTCTCTCACTCTCTGGGGCATTTCTACATCTATCTTACTATCTGCAGTCTCTCTCTCTGGGGGGTTTCTACATCTATCTACAGTCTCTCACTCTCTGGGGGGTTTCTACATCGATCTATCTACAGTCTCTCACTCTCTGGGGGAGTTTCTACATCTATCTATCTATCTACAGTGTATCTCTCTTTGGGGGTTTCTATATCTATCTATCTACAGTGTCTCACTCTCTGGGGGGGTTCTACATCTCTCTATCTATCTGCAGTGTGTATCTCTCTCTCTGGGGGGTTTCTACATTTATCTATCTACAGTGTCTCTCTCT
Organism: Taudactylus pleione; assembly: GCA_031769625.1. Classification (NCBI taxonomy): domain Eukaryota; kingdom Metazoa; phylum Chordata; class Amphibia; order Anura; family Myobatrachidae; genus Taudactylus; species Taudactylus pleione. The sequence goes on along the minus strand of JAUIMM010000081.1, from coordinate 5,729,968 downwards.
CTGGGGTTTTCTACATCTATCTATCTATCTACAGTCTCTCACATTCTGGGGGGGTTCTACATCTACCTATCTATCTTTCTATCTACAGTCTCTCTCTCTCTCTGGGGGTTTCTACATCTATCTATCTACAGTCTCTCAATCTCTGGGGGGTTTCTACATCTACAATATATATCTATCTGTGTATCTACAGTCTCTCACTCTCTGGGGGGTTTCTATATCTATCAATCTATCTATCTATCTCTATAGTCTCTCTCTGGGGGATTTCTACATCTATCTACAGTGTCTCTCTCTGTGGGGGGTTTCCATATCTATCAATCTACCTCTATCTATCTATCTATCTACAGTGTCTCACTCTCTGGGGGTTCTACATCTATCTATCTATATATCTATCTACAGTTTCTCACTCTGGGGGTTCCTATATCTATCTATCTATCTCTAATCTCTCTATGGGGGCTTTCTACATCTATCTATCTAGCTACAGTCTCTCACTCTCTGGGGCATTTCTACATCTATCTACAGTTTCTCTCTCTCTCTGGGGGGTTTCTACATCTATCTATCTATCTATCTACAGTCTTTCACTCTCTGGGGGGTTTCTACATCTATCTATCTACAGTCTCTCACTCTCTGTGGGGGGGTTCTACATCTATCTATCTATCTGTCTCTATCTATAGTGTCTCTGTGGGCTTTTTACATCTATCTATCTACAGTCTCTCTCTGTGGGGGGTTTCTACATCTTTCTATATATCTACAGTCTCTCACTCTGAGGGGTTTCTACATCGATCTTTCCTTCTATCTCTCACTTTCTGGGGGGTTTCTACATATATTTATCTATCTATCTACAGTCTCTCACTCTCTGGGGCGGAACTACATCTATCTATCTACAGTCTCTCACTCTCTGGGGTTTCTACATGTATCTAAATACAGTTTCTCACTCTCTGGGGAGTTTCTACATCTCCACCATGTGGACCTCAAGGTCTTTGCAAGGGCTTGTTGGATGTTGCCCTATTGTTGCTGGTTGCAAAGGGGCCCCATAACAGTTCAAGCTTCAGGGACCCAAAAATGTAGATCTTCCACTGCCTGGCACTGTGCTATCTCCCAAAAATATCACTGGAAAGCATACATGCCAACATTCTGGCTGCTTCCTCTGGTCAACATAGAGAGGGGGCTTGGTACGGCATAGGGTTGGTGTGACAGGGGACATGATGCAGAATTGTGGGCACAGCAGGGGTGTGACCACATGATTGTATCTTCATGGCCCAGCCCCTGCGGCGTAATGCTGAGATTACATGCAATGTGAAGCAGGGGGTGGGGCCATGAAGACGAGAGGGGTGCAGTGGGTGCAGGTCGCACTTGGGTATCACCCGCCGAGTGGTGACACCAAAGTGCTGACTTCTCCTCAATGACAGGATCAGGGTGCTGCACTGTAGCATTATGTGCAGCATTCGGCTCTGGCACAGTGAGGGAGCCAACACTGCACACAGAGTGGTCCCTGGGAAGAGTCCACACATCCAGGACCCCCTGGAGTTATTGGATAGGGGGCATGGCGGTGAGGCCATGCCCCCTACCCACAAGGCCATGCCCCTTTTTGCCAGTATGCAGCTTTGCCGTGCGCACTACAGCCCTCCCCGCATCGGGTGTCACTGTGGAGAGGGACGCCACTGCCATCCGGGAAACTTGCCCGCTTTTCTGGGAGCCTCCCGGTCATTCTGGGAGAGTAGACAAGTATGCTGTAAATACTGAACTGCTGGTAGAAGCTGGGGGGAGCCTGCGGCACATAGGCTCCCTTGGGCATTCGTACGCTTCTGTGCAGATGTTAAAACAAGACAGCATCCTTATAATAAGTAGAAGCAACCTGCAAATACATTCTACAGTAAAACTAGAAATGGGTATTTTAGAGGCTGTCTGCAAGCTGAGATTTACATTTTTCTTTTTCTATGTTGCCAACACCATCACTGTTGTATGCCAACCCTCACTGTATTCCCCCAGAATTTAAAATAATTCAGCCCATGGTTAGACATTATATCATATGGAATAATGTAAACCCCCCCACAGTAAATGATAAGGATATTATCAGTCACCAAGGCATTCCATAACCATTTTATGCAGGTCAAAGTGACTTCTAAGGGCCTGATTCAGTAGTGCACACAAGTGCACTGCTGAACGCAGATTCCTGATTATCAGGAATCTGTGTGTGTGTGTGGGACCCATTCTGCGCATGTGCAGAACAGGTCCTGCATGATCGCACACATGCGTCCCCCATATGTCTCTGCCTGATTGACAGGCAAAGGCATTTATGGGGCAGTGCGGGGGCGACCTGCATTTGCGGAAATGGGGGCATGTCGCCCCATCATCCGAGAGTGGCAAGGCCAGGATCTGTATCCACGGACGCCGATTCCTGACCTTGCATGCCTGCCTAAGATGATTCTATCTCAGCTGGCCGACACCATCCACCATCACGACCGATGGTCGGGATGGTGATCCCAGGCTCAGTCATAGCGCTGGGATCGCAGATGCAGCAGGAGGTGTCAAACAAAGCTGCTTGTGTGCGGCTTTGCAATTCCATCCTCTGCTGAATCACCCCCTAAGATCTGTAATAATGTGTAAATGCTTTACTTTCCACTCTGGCATTGACGTTATTTTGAAATCCTTTGTCAACTAAAATATGCTGAGAATATTGTGTGGGCTCGGGGGTTGGGTCAGTGATTGGTCCAACTTTCACAAGACACCAGGAACCTCATAAGTCTATTAAATGGCCCATTAAAAAAGTGCTCTCATATATGTCAGAGACAGCATATGTTACCATTACATTGTTGCATTCAGTAGTAAATACTGTGAAAAATGTCCCTATTAACCTAAAATCCAAATGGCTTTTGAGTGTAATAATGAACTTGTATTGTGAAATATTCCCTAGGTTATATTCATAGTGCAGCAGTAAACGTCTAGTGTGGAAGAGAATTGTAGCCTTTATGGGGAAAAAAAAGAGACATTATTATGACCACCCTATTCAAGGCAGTCCGTTAAATTCATTAGGAAAAAGTTACACTTAGCTTCCAGCGTGGCTGAAGGCAAAGATCCCCAGGCACGTATGTCCACCTATAAATCCAGCACTTAGAAGGACTGCCAGAGGTGGAAATAACTCTGGAAGATTTTATTAACCTTGAAGAGTGAATAGAATTAAGATCATAACTTTTCTGTTGTGTATTCGTCATACTGTCATGGAGAGCTTAGTGCTGCTTGTACCTGTAATACTCCCTGAAAGAACCACAGATTTTTCTCTAGCTAAGTTTGTTGTTTGCAGCACTGGGGAAAAATATACCCATAAAAGCAAAGGGAATACAGATGCAGAAAATATGAGTATGATTGTCGCCAGTGGATCACTGGCTAATGAGCACATACACCTTTAACATAAAGATGCAGTCTACTGTATAATCTGTGCAAAGGATACAGAATGTAGAGATAACCTAAAAACTGCACTTGCCTATACTATGAGTTATTCTGAATCACATGCAGGTCCAAATGCAGCCGCATTCTGTAGGTCTTGCAAACAGAATGCATATGCACTGCCATACTCTTACCATACATGAAAGCAGCCAGCATCATTAACATTGGCAACAGTTCTGAAAATGAATAAAAGATGTCAAATTAGAATAACTTTGTTTGAAAAGTAGTCAGTCCCCTGATTTAGTACTTTATAGAGCCACATTTTGATGCAATTACAGCCATCCGTCTGTTTGAGCCACCAGATTCTGCATCTAGATTTGGGAATATTTGGCCATCCATGCTTGCAGAATTGTATCTCTATCTTATTTTATTTGCTACCAGTGGCGTCACTAGGGTATTTGGAGCCCAGGGCAAATTTTAAAATGGAGCCCACCCCCCTTCCCTATAGGCGGCAAAAAAATGGGCGTGGTCACAAGGGGTGGGGTCACTTAACAATGGGGCGTGTCAACAGAACACATATACCCCTTTCTTGTCACTCTTAACACTCCTTTCCATATGCACCTTAACCCCTGTAGTGCTCCTTATACATTCCGCCGTATGCAGTGCCCCCGGTAGTGGTCCCTCTTATGCAGGCCCACAGTAGTGCCCCTTGTACAGTACCCCCAGTATCCAATGTCCCCAGTAATGGTCCCCCTTGTGCAGCTCCCCATTAGTTCCCCTTATACAGTGCCCCCAGTAGTGGTCCCCCTTATGCAGGCCCCCAGTTGTGCCCCTTATACAGTGTCCCCAGTAGTAATCCCCTTTATGCAGTGCCCCTTGTAGTGGTCCTCCCTATTTAGTTCCCCCAGTGCAGTGTCCCTTGTGCTTCCAGTAGTAAGCCCCTTATATAGTGCCCCCAGTAGTAGACCCCCCCTTATGCAGTGCCCCTTATATAGTGCCTCCAGTAGCAGTCCCCCCCTCCATGCAGTGCCCCCAGTAGTGGTCCCCCTATGCAGTGCCCTTTATATAGTGCCCCCAGTAGTTTTCCCCCCTATGCAGTGCCCTTTATATAGTGCCCCCAGTAGTAGTCTCCCCAGTAGTGGTCCCTGATGGAGTGCCCCAGTAGTAGTCCCCCCAATTAGTGCCCCCAGTAGAGGTTCCCCCAGTGGTGCCCCCAATTACTGCCCCCAGTATTAGTCCCCCAAATTAGTGCCGCCAGCAGAGGTTCCCCCGAGTGGTGCCCCCATTAATTGCCCCCAGTAGTAGTCCCCCCAATTAGTGCCCCCAGTAGAGGTTCCTCCCAGTGGTGCCCCCAATTACTGCCCAAAGTAGTAGTCTCCACAATTACTGCAGCCGGTAGTAGTCCCACCAATTACTGCCCCCAGTAGAGGTGACCCCCCCCAAATACATAGCAAAAAAATAAAATAAAAATAAAACTTACCTGCATCCACGCTCCTGCTCCGGCTCCTGCTCCCGCCGTTGCAACGTCCGCACGCAAGCCCTCTCGAGTTGGTGCATTCTGCATAATGAGAGAGACGTCATGACGTCTCTCCTGTTACCCACTGCAGGAGCCGGCTCTTGCAGTGGGCGCTGCAGCATCCAATGAGAGTCTATCTGACTCACATTGGCTGCTGTTTAACACACACATCTCCGCCAGCACTGGTGGAGATGTGTGTGCAGCAGCAGCAGCCAATGAGAGTCTGTCTGACTGTCATTGGCTGCTGATTAACACACACATCGCCGCCACGTGGCGGCGACATGTGTGTTAGCACAGCCTGAGCCCGCCCGCCTGCCACCCTCCTCCTAGTGCTATTGGGCAAGCGCTCAGGAGGAGTGAAGGGGCTCGGCTGTGCAGCACAGGACCGGCGCTGGGAAGCCTAGCGCCGGTCCTGTGTAAATGTGTAGTGCTGACCGCACTCACTGCGGTCGGCACTACACTGGGTAACTAGGACGGGCCGGTACCGTGGCCGGCGGTGCCCCACAACACACCCCCACGCCGCCGGTCCCACGGCACCCAGGGCACGTGCCTTGCTCGCCCTGCCCTAGTTACGCCACTGTTTGCTACCACATGTACAGTGACCTACTCTGCAGAACCACGGCTGTATTATATAGACAATCCTACCAGTTTGTATTAATAAAAGGTAGAAAGTTCCAGAAATCTCATTGTCTGTGGATTAAGAGATGGACTTGGTTTAGCTATCTGAATAGTTACACACTTCTTACATGTAATGAGGGTCAGGATAGTAAGAAGATAACCTTTCTACGGGCTCAAGCTTTACAGATTTACAGCCAGGCTGGTGTAATCTCACACATTACAGATCCACGATCCGATGACTACGTCCATACAGCCGGTACTTTCCACAAGTTCGTTCCAGACCCATCATCACGTGCAGTTGATCTCAGATCTAAGGTGTGTTGTCGCAGTCAGTTTCACCACACAGAATTCAAATAAGTGTGTGCAGCGCAGATCATATCCTGATAATCATCATTCATAAACCTGCGAACGCCACATTATAGCAGACTATGGGCCCTATTCAATATGGGGTGAAAAGTCCGTTATCGGCGATAATTTATCGCCGATGACGTCATTTTCGCCAGTTTCACTTATTCCCATATTCAATTTCAAAGACTTTTTACAGGTACAAAAAGTTTTTAAATGTACTTGGTTCTTAAACATAACAAATATGTAATCTTTATACCTCGTCTTCTTTTTTTTTTGAGGGGAGGGGGGGAGCCACAAATTTTTTGGCAGGGGGGAGCAAAATTTATAGTTACGCCACTGGTCATGCATAATAATGTATTATTCAAGGTTATAAACGGTGCGACACAAGTAGGTCACTGAACCGTTAATAATGCATTTCAAGAGGGTAGAACACCCTTTATACACCATCTGCGGATCTATAGGGATCATTGGTGGAATGTGGGATCTCATCAAACCTATAAAGGAAGTTTGGGGACTGGAGATTACATTATCTAGGATGTTTGAAAATAACTTTAACAATGCATCCATGCATGACCACACGGTTCCATATTCCATCATCTGATGGTACACTCTAATTCAGGGTTGTAATGCAGTTCTTCCTTTACCTTGGTATCCAGACTATCATCATAATCTCTTTTTCTCTGTTTGGCCTTGTACATTTTCCACACTTCAAGACAATAGGAACACACCTGACACATAAGCCAATTACTAGGATGAGAATAAGTATGAGGATCAGGAGCTTACCCACAATAGCAACCAGTTCGTGGACCCACTCTACTAGACCGGAGAACCATTCACAGGGTTCAACCAAGAGAACCACTCTTCTACCTTTTCCTCTACTTCAGCCAGTGAAGCATTATGGTTCTTTCGAAATTCCCATTTCAGCTGCAGAATTTCATCCATCTTCCTGTCTATCACCTCCTTGGGGACACTAGTGTTATTGGTGATTTACGTGCAACACTGGACACCAAATTGGGTGGCGAAAGTCACACAGTACCCTCCAGCCGTTAAATAATTTAACACTAGCCTATGTTGCACAAGTTCTTTCTTATAAGCCTGTAACAACTTACCTGTATACCTGAATGTGTCATCATACATCTCAGTGATATTATCTATTAATTTAGCAAGATCTTGGAAGTATCTAAAATTGAAAGTATCCCGAGCGATCCTGGTGGGATCTAGTGCTACCAAAATTTGGAAACCAGGTGTTTCGCTAATCAACTGTGTAGCTGTATGTATTTCACCAGGTATCATGTTTCTTTTGTCACGGTGTTCATAATGCGTATGGATGTATGGGGATGGTGTGTCTTTATGGATATGAAGCGTTTCACCATGTGTAAGGGTCATAACTTCTTGGAGTACCCTTCCCAGGTAACATAAACCTTCAGAACTCGGAGAGAGCCACTTATACGCTTTCCTTCCACATATAAAAAACACATCATCTGGGAGTACATAAGGAATAGAATGCATCATTATCATTGGACACAATTCTCTGACAAAGAATCCTACCCCAGATTTTCCCATTTGACTGATACATGTTTTAGGTTGTACAATAACTGCACAGTACCCTTCTGGTACTCTGCCAACCATTACCTAAGTGTATACCTATACCGGGAGTATCTCCCACTGGTATTAATGTTGCGTATAAGTACACCATCTACTGGTTCATTATCGACTCTGTGTGAAAAGGTCATTTTCTGATTGTTCCCGGACACCTCCCAATTTCCTGGTTTACTTGAATTGGTGATGTTTAAACATAGCAGGGATCTATCGACTTTGTACTGATGGAGCTTAGAATTTGGAGGCTTGGACATAATAAATTTTCCGTCCAGCGTCTTCGCCTTATGTAATCAAGATCCTCAGAGACATTTAATGGGAATGTCACTAGTCCTACATTATGCTGTCCCTGAGGCATGTGAGAGCACACCCAACATTCAGTCTGATTTAAGACTTTGTCCACCAAGGCATGATAATCCTCTAAAGGATGCCCACCCCAATACTGGTTGTACTTGGGCTGGCACCGTTGGAGACATCTCTAATCGATTAGGGATCCACAATACTCACAAATACAGTATTCCTCAGACAATAACCCCTCACTATTTCTATGAGTTTCCAGGATAACAGATCTCTTAGCAATTACTGTACTGCATTTGGTCAGATACCGCCCTGGTGAATGTATTGCTCCTTCTCCCCACTCCACTCCATCGATATCACCATCAACCTCTCCCTCCATCATCTGTCCTACATTACAGAAACAGGACTTCCTGAAACAAACAAGAATGATGAGAACTCTGGAAGGAAACAGAAACGCAACCCCAGCCCGCCACTCCATTGCTGGAATAGTGGACTGCAAATTTCCCTAGCTCAGGTATCTCACTGCAGTCTTTAACTCTCCTGGAACAAATTCGCAATTGACAGGTCTACGTTATCTGCCTCGACTCCGCCTTGTATCTCCACCAGTTGGTTGACCTTTCTACAGTGAGAGGAATGGCAGGTATCTCTCTCTGCCACTTTCAAGGATTGATACGGACCTTTCCACCAATCTGTCAGACAACCTGAACGTAAGAAATTTCTGATCATAATAAATTCTCCAGGTTCAACATCATGACAGTTTGTTTCTGGCATATCAGGTGACAACAATTTCAGTTTCTGCTGCTGCTGTTTCAACTGTTTACTTATTGCTATAAGATACGTCACAGTAACCTAATCTCCCTGTGGATTTACAATCAGATGAGGTTGCCTCCCAAACAGTATCTCAAAGGGGGACAGATTAAGAGGGGGTCTAGGAGTTGTCCTGATGCTATGAAGGACTAGCGGTAAGGCTTCTGGCCATCCTAGTCCAGTTTCTGCCATAATCTTACTCAGTTTATTCTTAATAGTACCGTTCACTCTCTCCACCTTTGCACTGGCCTGTGGTTGATAGGGGGTGTGAAGTCTACTATTAATACCCATTAACTTACACATGTTCTGGAAGACATCGCCTGTGAAATGACCCCTATCACTTTCTATGATTCTAGGGATACCGTACCTGCATACAAACTCCTTAACAATCTTTTTAGCAGTAAACACAGCAGTATTAGTGGCAGCTGGATATGCCTCAACCTAGTTAGAAAACACATCTGTACAAACTAATACATACTTGAGATTCCTGCAGGGTGGTAATTGGATGAAATTAATTTGTATTACCTGAAAAGGTCAGTCTGTCGGAGGGGTGTGGGGTGGCTCGGTTGGTATTGTTTTTCCAACGTTTTTCCTCAAGCAAGTCAAGCAGGACATTGCCCTCTTTTCAGCTTGGGAAGAGAAGCCCGATGCACACCAATACGCTCTGACCAACTTGCACATACCTTGCTTTCCCAGGTGAGTCAGACCTTGCGCTGCCTCAGCCATGCTTGGGTAGTATGCCTTGGGTGCCACTGGCTTAACTTGTCCATCTCTCCAGAGTCCAGAGGACTCCTGTCCACATCCCTTTGATCTCCAGACTGTCTTTTCCTGAATGGAACACAAATTTTGCATCTCAATTAACTTCTGCGTATCAATTGCCCGAAAAACCATCATTTGATTAACTGGCATGTTAATTCTTAACCCTGCTGCCCATTTGGCAGCTTTGTCTGCCCTGCTATTGCCCAGTGACACGGGGTCTTCTTCACATGTGTGGGCTTTACATTTGATGATGGCTACTTCTTTTGGTAGCTGAATTGCTGTCAACAGTCCTTTTATGTGGTGTGAGTGTGCAACTGGTGTACCTGCTGCTGTCATAAAATTTCTAAGATGCCATAGAGGCCCAAAATCATGTACTACCTGCGAAGGTGTACCTAGAGTCAGTATAGATGTTAGCTGACTTACCTTCCACCAGTTCACATGCTCTCTTTAGTGCCACCATTTCAGCCACTTGTGCTGAGTGAGGTGGACCAAGTGGCTCGGCTTCTACAACATCATCATCATCTACAACAGCATAACCTGTGCATAATTCCCTGTATCAGTTTGTCTATGATAACTCCCATCCATGTAAAACATCAAATCTGCATTTTCTAGTGGTGTATCACGTATATCTGGTCTAGCAGTAAAGGTCTGATTTAAATACTCCATACAATCATGTGTGTCACTATACCTGCAAAACTCACCTTCAATCAGCAACTCACCTCTCTCCACCCTTTGTGCATCTCTAGGCACATACAGTAAGTACGTTGCTGGATTTAACGTATTACACCGTTTATTGGTAATATTTGCAGGTGCCATTAGAGCTAGTTCCCATTTTGTGAATCTAGCTGAGGAAACATGTCGAGCTTGGGCAGAATTCAGCAGTGCAGACACAGCATGCAGTGTATAAACAATCATATCATGACCTAATATTACATCCTCATTCTTATCGACCAGAAGAGCGGATGGTGCTACACTTCTTAAACAGGTTGGGAGTGATCTTGCCACAGGCCCTGATTCACAGCCGGACACTCTGACAGAGCACTCGCTCTGAATCAGGGCCGTTCTTTTTTTTAAAAAAATGGCCTCCTGGCTGCTCGCATAGCTGTGGGTGACCACCCATAGCTATAGCGAGCAGCCAGGAAGATGGTCGTGATGGTCAAGACCATCGTGACCATCGGGCTTGCGACAAGACCCTTGTGGTAGGGTCTCATTGCTGCAAGCCCCAGATAGATTTTGGCTCTAACAGAGCAGAAATCTATCCCACTGACATCACTTGTGATGTCAGTGGGGCCGGCCCCAAACAGAGGTGTTCACATGGGAATGCCTCCGTTTGGGCAGCCACTCCCCCGGCCTGGCCACCAAAGGGGGCATGCTTTCACTCAACATCGACAGCATGCCCCCTTTGGTACGAGAGTTGGAGCGACAGAGGGCCCGTCGGTATCCGGGTCTCGCGCATGCGCCCGACGGAGCTGGCTCCATCGTGCGCATGCACTCTGGGCCACCATCGACCCGGTTGTGAGCTCTCAGCGCTTGTGACCAGGTCTGAATCAGGCCCACAGTGTCCAATTAGGCACTGTAGTATGCTACAGGTCTGCTAGCGTCACCATGTTTTTGTGTGAGGACAACTGCTGCGCAGCCATCAGCTTCCGTACAATATAACTCAAAAGGCTTTTCATAATCTGGTATTCCCAGGGCAGGTGCTCTTGTCAGACTATCCTTAAGGTTAAGGAAAGCCAGCTCTGTTTCCTCAGTATGTGTGACACGGTCGGGTTTTGAGGATGACACCAATTCCTGCAATGGTAATGCCAAAATAGAAAAACCTAGGATCCATTATCTGCAGTATCCACACATGCCCAAGAAGGTATGGATTTGCTGCTGGTTCTGCAGCAGTGTCATGGTCTGTATGGCCTGTATTCTGTCAGTGGTCAAGTGTCGAAGCTCCTGGGCTAGTGTCCCAAGTATTTAACCTTAGTCTGACATAGCTGTAATTTGTCCTTTGCAACTTTGTGTCCTGTTTGTGAGAGATGAAGCAACAATAGTTTACAATCATTCAAACATGACATAAACGAATTAGAGTACAACACATATTCAGCAAACCGTCAAATCATAAATTGCAATATTATATGTGCTCTACGTGCGATCTAAAACACAGATAATACAGTAGAACACACCACATGTTACCTTACTAAAAAGTAAATTCCTTAACTGCTGTATTGCAAGGATTTTCTTCATAAGTACATACACATGCGCACATACAAATACAGAAAATTCTCATAAGCACCTTGTACAAACTTATACATAGAGAACCTTCATATTTGGGTTTGATGTGATTAATTATGAATGCATAAGTTTCACTCCAGATTGCCTAGACTTTCAAGAAGACCAAGGAAACATTAACACATATAGTAGCTATTCTGGCCTCAGTTCTCAATCTCAATATTTACTGTAAACAAAGACACCTGATCTTTTGCTAGAGGTGCAATGACTAAGGCTTGTACACACTTAAAATTCCTAGAGGTGATTTAAAACACATTTTTTTTTCAGTTACATTTTTCTTTATAGTTATTTGTTACCATTTTTATAATTTTTGGCATTGGCTGTACCATCGCCTGCAGTCGCATAGGGCGGCGGAGGTGAGCATGCGCTAATACCTATACCTTGGGCAACTCTACTTTGCGGTGTGTGCACGCTTCCTTGTTGCGCGCACCCGATGCTAACTGGCATCGCGGTTCTGTTTCCTGGTGGTGCCTGCACAATGCTGTTTTGCATTGCGTGTCGCTCTTTTGCGTAGTGATCACGACGCTACTTAGTGGCACGAGCACACCGCTCAACCACATGTTCCCCTCATGCTGCCACAATTTTAAACAGTAAGAAAAATCAGCCAGTGTATCAGGGGGTATAAGTAATATATGACAAGGTTCGTATATTACAATAAATAGATTTATTGACAATTAAAAATATAGACACGGAGATCCAAGCACCCTAAACACAGGTGAGAGCTCTCCATCGTGATACCGTGATCCAGACCGCTCACCTCACAAAAGGCTACTTCGGCCAACTCGAAGTATATCTTCTGCTATTCAAAGGGGACATTCATGATCACTTTTTAATACAGTGGTGGCAAGTGTATCATTTTGTATCATCAGTCCCTGGACACATTCATTTTCACAGCCAGCGGGCCCACAGGTATTCATTCAGGACACTGGTAAACTTACAAATAGATTGCTAATGTGTGTCAATGTACAGTCATTTTAATTAGATTATCCAGGGGTATATGCCTATATTTTTAATTGTCAATAAATCTATTTATTTTAATATACGAACCTTGTCATATATTACTTATACCCCCTGATACACCGGCTGTTTTTTCTTACAGATTGCTTCTTTGTCATTGGGACTGACTATCCCTTTCAGCCGTGCTGCTTCAGGGTGTGTAATTTAACCCTTTTAGTGTCTGGGTACTTTTTTCCTTCTATTTACAATTTTAAACAGTTACTATACTTTACTCGTTTCTTTAGAGATTTCACCATACAGATGCCATCCCTAACATTATTCAACACCTCCACATCAAAACTGCCAATTTTAGGAAAAGGTTTCACACATCTCTCGGTCATCTTAACCCATACATTACAGTATGCAGTCGCATATGCACCATACTTTGTATACATTACATGCCTTGCTGATCCTGTCGGCCCTTCTAAAAGCAGCACAACGTCGACCATTCCCAGCGTCAGCTTGGCACCCATCTGGGAAAATGCTAAGCAGCTTTTCGCTAGTAAATGTGGCCCGGTGAACAATTCCAATAGAGCTACATTCACACACTCCTATCCCGTTGTGCACAACCGGCCCACTAACCGTTATGTACGGCGCGCACAATGAGGTACAGAATAACATCTTATACGATTATACTGTCTTTCCGGACACCTTTTAGCCCTTGTGCTTGTCCGGTAGCTTACCCTTTTTGAGTACTCTCCCCTGTTAGAATTTAAGTGTTCCAATAACACTTACCATTTCCAGTGATTTCCTCCACTACAAACCAAGTCACAATCACGGTCTGCCCAACCGTGCGGTCTAGTCGCAGTGTCCAGAGAACGTAACTGACCAATGGGCTCTGCGACCACTATTGGGAGCCAAATTTCGAAAAACCCGTGTTTTCTTCAAGGTACAAAATCCCTGTCCTTGCTGCAATATACCTGCTATGTGTACATACTCAGTAGCTTTCTGCCTCTTCAAACACCTACTGAGTCTTTCAGGCCCAACACACGGTACCTCGCCTATAAGTCTGACACACAGTCCCTATCTACATTACAAGCACACATCTGTTTTCATACACTGTTAGTTTTCTGCGCAGAAAATAAACTTTTTCGCTAGTATGGCAGTATGATTTAGAGGTTTTAAACAATGTAATCGCTATCAATACAACAATACTATCAGAACAATTGTTTGAAACATGTGGCAGCAATACAGGAAACACGTAGATGATATTGTACGAATCGGGTCATAGGACAGTTCATATGGTGACAACAGGGATATGGTCCACCCCTCCAAACGAGTTAAAACTGGTTAAGACACTACATACAGAGTACACATTCTAACTAGGGATGAGCGGGTTCGGTTCCCTGAGAACCGAACCCACCCGAACTTCGGGGATCCGGGGCGATCCGAGCCCAAGCTCGGATCTCCCTGTCTGCCCCGGATCCCTCTCCCGAGGCAAAACCTCGAGATCTGCTGTCGGATCTCGAGGTTTTGCCTCGAGCGGCCATTTAAAAAAAAATGCCTTTGCCTTTAATGGGCAAAGTGCTGATTGGCTGACAGAGCCGTCTGTCACGGCTCTCAGCCAATCAGCATTATGGTGCTCATTTGCATGTAGCACGGACTCGTGAGATCCGTGCTACATGCATCTGTGTGATTGACAGTGACACAGAGCACAGATGGGTCAGTGAGACCCGTCTGTGCTGCTGTGTATTTCAATGACACAGATGCACGCACGGACCAGGAGATCCGTGCTACTTGCATCTGTGTCATTGACACAGAGCACTAACGGGTCCGTGAGACCCGTCTGTGCTGCTGTGGTAAATAAAAAAAAAAAAACCTGTGTAAAAAGAGAAAAAAATGGCGTCCTCCCCCCCAAAAAAAGAGCAACCAGCCCCGGGCATTAGTGACCCAGTGCTGGGTGTGCTTAAATACAGGGGACAAACGACATAGGGGTCCCCTGTACTTAAACACAACCAGCACCGGGCTAGTCAGAACCAGAGCTGGTTGCCAAAATACGGGGGACAAACGACGTAGGGGTCCCCCGTATTCTGCGCAACCAGCTCTGGGCTCTGATCCGGTCCTGGTTCTGGAAATACAGGGGAAAAAAATTAGTAGGGTTCCCCTGTATGTTCCAGAACCAGCACTGGACTTTTTCTAGCGGGGGGCTGATGCCACAGCCAGGGGAGCCCTTTCACCGGGCCCCCCAGCCGCAGCATCAGCCCTGACCGCTAGTCAGCCCAGGCCGGGGATCCCTGGAGAGCTGGGGACCCCCCCAATAAAGGGGTCACCCTCTCCAGGGCACCCCAGGCCCAGGCTGATAGCCCGGGGCTATCCCCGCCACCCCTGGTGGCGGTGGGTGGCGGGTTGATTGTGTGGTGTGGTGTAAATAAAGAATATCAAACATTGTCTTTACAAGTAGAACTGCAAGTCCCAGCAAGCCTGCCCCGCATGCTGGTACTTGGAGAACCACAAGTACCAGCATGCAGGGCATTAAGGGCCCACTAGTACCTGTAGTTCACCTGTAAAAAAATGTTTAAAAAAAACACAGGACACACACACCGTGACAGTATAAGTTTATTAAACATACATACACACACACACATGTACACATACTCACCTATGTAACCCTGTAGCATCGGTCCACTTGTCCGGTAAAGTATCCATAGGGGACCTGTGAAAAAAAACATACTCACCATCTCCTATGCGAGGTTCTGTCCTCTTCGTTCCAAAGTAGGCATCCCCGGACTTGGCAAAAAAAAAAAACGAAAACGCGATCCACGAACTTAGTACCGTTCTATAGAACGGTACTTCCCGAATGACAGCTTAGCGGCGGGGTATCACCATGGAAACCCCGCTGCTAAGCGTTCATTGGCTGAGAGAGGCCATCTCCCGTCTCTCTCAGCCAATGAACGGCTCCCTCCATTGTAGTCAATGCTGGGAGCCGCAAGGTTATTAAAGTTTACCCTGCGGTTCCCACCATTGACTACAATGGAGGGAGCCGTTCATTGGCTGAGAGACGGGAGATGACCTCTCTCAGCCAATGAACGCTTAGCAGCGGGGTTTCCATGGTGATACCCCGCCGCTAAGCTCTCATTCGGGAAGTACCGTTCTATAGAACGGTACTAAGTTCGTGGATCGCGTTTTCGTTTTTTTTTTTTTTGCCAAGTCCGGGGATGCCTACTTTGGAACGAAGAGGACAGAACCTCGCATAGGAGATGGTGAGTATGTTTTTTTTCACAGGTCCCCTATGGATACTTTACCGGACAAGTGGACCGATGCTACAGGGTTACATAGGTGAGTATGTGTACATATGTGTGTGTGTATGTATGTTTAATAAACTTATACTGTCACGGTGTGTGTGTCCTGTGTTTTTTTAAACATTTTTTTTACAGGTGAACTACAGGTACTAGTGGGCCCTTAATGCCCTGCATGCTGGTACTTGTGGTTCTCCAAGTACCAGCATGCGGGGCAGGCTAGCTGGGACTTGCAGTTCTACTTGTAAAGACAATGTTTGATATTCTTTATTTACACCACACCACACAATCAACCCGCCACCCACCGCCACCAGGGGTGGCGGGGATAGCCCCGGGCTATCAGCCTGGGCCTGGGGTGCCCTGGAGAGGGTGACCCCTTTATTGGGGGGGTCCCCAGCTCTCCAGGGATCCCCGGCCTGGGCTGACTAGCGGTCAGGGTTGATGCTGCGGCTGGGGGGCCCGGTGAAAGGGCTCCCCTGGCTGTGGCATCAGCCCCCCGCTAGAAAAAGTCCAGTGCTGGTTCTGGAACATACAGGGGAACCCTACTCATTTTTTGTCCCCTATATTTCCAGAACCAGGACCGGATCAGAGCCCAGAGCTGGTTGCGCAGAATACAGGGGACCCCTACGTCGTTTGTCCCCCGTATTTTGGCAACCAGCGCTGGTTCTGACTAGCCCGGTGCTGGTTGTGCTTAAGTACAGGGGACCCCTACGTCGTTTGTCCCCTGTATTTAAGCACACCCAGCACTGGGTTACTAATGCCCGGGGCTGGTTGCTCTTTTTTGGGGGGGTGCACGCCATTTTTTTCTTTTTTTACACAGGTTTTTTTTTTTTTTTTTTACCACAGCAGCACAGACGGGTCTCACGGACCTGTCATTGCTCTGTGCCAATCACACAGATGCATGTAGCACGGATCTCCCGGGTTCGTGCTACATGCAAATGGGCACCATAACGCTGATTGGCTTCCTGTCTGCCACTGCAGTGCCACTCCTAGATGGGCCACGTGTTTGTGCCGCCCCCTTGTGTCGCTTAGCATAGTCATCCAGCTACCTCGGTGCAACCTTTTGGCCTAAAAACAATATTGTGAGGTGTGAGGTGTTCAGAATAGAGTGGAAATGAGTGGAAATTAATGTTATTGGGGTTATTAATAGCGTAGGAACAAAAAAAGGCCCATTTATGTGATTTTAGCGGGTTTTTTTTATTTTTTAAGAAAAAATCCAGATCCAAAACACAAAACCCAGAACCCAAAACACGGAAGGGTGGTTTTGGCAAAACCAATCCAGATCCAAAACACGAAGAAAGATCCAGATCCAAAACCAAAACACAAAACACGAAAAGTGTCCGGTGCACACCCCTAATTCTAACCAATAATTCCCCATAATCCATAACCACCGAATGCAAGATGCGACTCCTTCGCCGATAGATTCGGATATCTGGAATTAAACAGGGTGTCAGTATGATACCAAACACGACATGTCTACTAAGTTCTATACCTTAAATATCATATATGTACATTTTACACCATAATGATTAGCTAACAAAACCTCTAATATTATGCTCAATGCTAGGGAACCTTTTATATATGTGCTTGCATAAGTGCATGTGAAATATTTACAGGAATTCATCAGTATGCATTGAGCATCTGTATATTGAAATAGAAAATATGTATATGTATGTGAGTATGCATGTAAATGTCTATGTGTATGCATGTATATATGTGTGTGCAAATGTACATAGTTATATGTGTCATGGATTAATATATATATATATATAGCTTTATCCATTAACTGGCATTTTTGATATTATATCTGTCTGAATCTAATTCCACTGGAGTCATATACAATGAAGTTGTTCTGCTCACAGGTGACATAGCAAGCGTTTGCAGGATTCAAGAAGACTGATAACTCAACAATGGCTTCCCTATGCTTATTTAGAAAATAATTGTCAGTTCTTCTTAACCACATTAGCATTGAACACAAGGCATACAATTGCTGACAATAGTCAAACTTCTGGCAATTGTTTCTAACTTTGCAATTTAAATATTCCTAAATACCTCACAGTATATTTGTGTATTTTAATTACTAGTCACAGACATGTACCCAGAACCTGTTTCTCATCACTGACTAAACCTTGCATAGATATAAATATACGTATACGCATTTGTGCGAATCGGATTTCGCTGATGCAGAGTAGCGTCCAATCTACTCTATCAGCCCACAGATGACTGGATAATCAGATAATAATTCCAAACGATCATAACCAATTATTTGTCTTCGACACGGGTGATAGCAGCAGGTGGATTTTTGAAGAATTTTAAAAAATTACTTTAGTGACTTAAAAATATGCTTGCACCCATTTTCATGTACCCCAAATTTGATGGGACTAGTTTTTAAAAAAAAAACAACTAAGTGCTATTCGTCACCACTTCTTCTAAAGCCGCATTTATGCACCTGCTACGGCTATTTAAAAACCCTGACTACCTTCAGCAGGCCAAATCAGGGGTACCCATAGTGATCCCCCACGTCAGGACATCTTTTGGGGGGTGACAGCATGATTTCCCCAAAAACTGACAGGTCTTTTCGATACCTACCTTTCCACTGGGTCCCGTTTTCCCATTTTCGCCTGATCCTAATTGAACACGGGGATAAGCGTGCACGCGCCCGATACTTTATCCCTGAAAAAAATGGCAATGATGGCGAAAAGTCTGACTTCGGACTATTCACCTCAAATTGAATATGGCCCTATAACTTAACTCTAAAGCAGAAACTGCTGAAAATGCAGATGATGAAACCCCATCACAGAAAGCCTAGAAAAAGCATGGGATAGAACTGAAACCGATATGCTTAAAGTGTCAAATGCAAGGAGTGTTCAGGAACAAATTCAAAATTCTTTGGATCAACTCAGGTCCAGTTATGTGACTTGTAGATTGCAGTCAGAGAAATATTCCACCTTTTTAACCAAAACAAATGTGGAAGAAAGCTTGAAGGAACGTGACATACAGAGAGACATTGATCAGGGACATGACAGTCTTATATGTAATGCAGTCACAGAGGCTGAAACTAGATTAGACCACTTGAGGGATGTTCAGTTCTAACGCTCTAGTTCATCCAGCCATTATTCAAAAGAATCAAGATCGTTACATTCCAACATGTCCACAATGAGAGCTGCAGACACTGATGCTGCAAAAGCACAAGCCTCTTATGCAAAAATGGAGATCGTATTAAAATTAGAAAAAGTGCGCCTGGAAACCAGTTTAGATGTACTGCATTAAGAGAAAGAAGCAGCTGCTGCTGTGGCAGAGGCGGTGGCTCTTGAAGCAGCCATCAACCGAGATAAGTATCTAAGTAGCCAAATTATATCAGAAGACCCTGATAAACGCACCAGAGAACATGTACTAAGTCATACCAGTAAGCATACCAGCTTACCCTGCTCTTACAATGAGGAACCTTTTATAAATGCTGAAACTTTAAATATACAATCTGACAGGCACATTGGCAGTCTCTGCAGTGATTTACAAACCTTCTCACATGCAAATTCACTTCATCAGGTTCACCTACCAAGTGTAAATCAGCCAAAGGATACACTATTTTGCTTTCAAGAACAAAAACCTTCTTACAGACTACAAATGCCTGATAGCAGAAACTTGTCCCACTCATCAGACAAAATAAGCAGAGTTATACATTGAATCATAACATCCTAAATACACCTCATCACAGACAGGCTGTTAAATCACAAATTACACTTTGTTAAATTCATGGTTCACCGTGATAATCATCCAGGGAACTACAGATTGTGGCGGTCCAGCTTTAAGAACTTAATCAATGATCTGAACATCACCACAAGTGAAGAACTTCATATTTTAACAAAATGGTTGGGAGGCAAGTCTTCAGAGTATGTGAAAGCACTCAGGTCAGTCAATGTGAATAATTCCTCAATAGGACTCAAACTAGTATGGGAATGACTTGAAGAGTATTACGGTAACCCAGCAATTATTGTAGAAGCCCTTCTCAACAAAACTAGAAACCCAAAATTTCAAACACAGATAATCAGAAATTATGAGTACTTGGAGATCTGTTGCTAGAATTAGAGTCCACTAAAACTGATCCATTTTTACCAGGACTCAGCTATTTAGATGCTGCTCAAGAGGTAAAACCCATTGTTGAGAAACTTCCATATACAGTAGCATACAAGACAAAATTTACTTTCCAAGGCTCAAGGTACAAGGAAGAAAATCAAGTGGCATTTCCTCCCTTCTTCTTTTCAAAGTTAATTCGGAATTTAGCAAAAGCAAGAAATTATCCAAGTTTTGCCCTCAACTGCTAAACTACAGCCAGTCTAGGTTATCCAAAAGGTGAAAGAACTACATGTACAATAACTCCAAAACACCTATTTGAGTACACAAGTCAATGGTGAAAACACTTCAGACTTTCACAATGGTTAAAAAAGTAGAGGATCCAGATAGACAATGCCCTCTGCACAAGAAACCACACCATCTTAAGAAATGTCATACTTTCAAAGAGAAACCTGTAGAAGGGAGAAATAATTGACTTAAAAACTTTGGAATCTGTTCTTGCTGTTCTTCTACAAATCACCTCTCTAGAGACTGTAAATCTACAATTAAATGTTTGAAGTATGAGAATGAGAAACATGTAACTGCTTTACACCCAGACACCTTTTACCCAAATTCTGCCAACACCCTTGGCCCTATGTCAAAGGATGACAGGTAGAAGGAGGGTGAAAAGATGGAAACTTTAGTCACATCTACATGTGCTGAGGTGTGCAAAGAAGGTGATAGCAGTCGATCCTGTTCGATCCTGTTCAAAAATATGCCTGCTCAAGGTGTATTTCAAAGAACATTCAGAAACATCAATCAGAATGTACGCCATTTTGGATGATCAAAGTAATAGATCTTTAGCTGAGTCATACTTCTTTGACCTATTCAACATAGGGGAGAACCCCACTCCATACACAGTAAACACATGTGCCGGGACAAAAGATACATTAGGAAGAAAAGCAAGTGGATACATTATAGAGACTGTGGATGGAAGCCTAAAACTTCCTCTTTCTACACTTATAGAGTGTGATCAGTTGCCAAATAACAGGAGTTAGATCCCTACACCTGACAATGCACATCATCACCCCCACTTGAGAGCTATTGCTGATCACATCCCACTATTGGATAATGCCGCAAAAATTCCTCTGCTGCTTGGCAGAGACATTCTGAGGGTACACAAAGTTCATCAGCAATGCACAGCCCTCACAATGCACCCTATGCCCAAATGCTTGACTTAGGATGGGTAATAGTGGGTGATGTTTGTATTAACAAGGTGCCTTTCAAACAAATGTGCTTGAAAATGGTTGTATAACCCTATCTGAATTGTATATGTTTATGATGCCGGCGGTCACTTTTCCGACCGCTGGCATCTCCACTACAGAATCCCAGTGAGGGTTAATTAACCAACACCAGAAGACTGGCATCCGGCATTCCGATTGAAGGGATGCCTGGGCGCCGAGCATGGACAGCCATGGGGGGGAGGGTTAGGTTTAGGGTTCCAGGGGGGGTGATTTAGGGTTAGGCACCCCCCAGGAGATTAGGGTTAGGCTAGGGGGAGGTAGGGTTAGGCTTAGGCACCCTCGGGGGGAACTTAGAGTTAGGCAACCCCCTGGGGTTAGATGGTGGGGAAAGGGGGGGTTAGGTTAGGGCACTTAGAGGGGGGATTAGGGTTAAGCATGTGGGAGGTTAGGGTTAGGCACCCTATAGGAGGGTTAGGGGGTAGATTAGGTTTGCAATTACTTACCTTTCAGAAGATCGAGATTTCCTTCCACATCAGGCTGGCGCTGCCGGGATTTGAACCACCGGCCATGCAGCCGGCGGGATAACATACCGATTCCATCTGAACAATGCCCTTATCACTTCTTTATAAAAGAGAGTCTGACCAGCACAGTTCAACAAGGTCAACTGAATCATACTGACAGAAAACTTACTACATGTGAGAAAAATGGTGAAGGTCTTGGTGATGCTGTATTTCAGACAACGAAGGATGACAATAAAACTGCACCCTCGTTGGAAGACATAGAATTTCTAAAAATTATGGATAACGAATTCTTCAAAGATGAATAAAATAGTTGGGTTGCCCCACTCCCTTTTTGTTCAACTAGATGTCATATTCGCAACAATAAGGAATAAGTTCTTGTAAGATTCAACTCGCTGAGGCTTAACTTGGAAAATAATTCAGAAATGAAAGAGCATTATTAAAGTAAAATAATTGTGAAGTCCGCTCAGCTTACTTGGAGTTCCAAAGTCCAAAAGATATATTTGCACAAAAAATAAAAAGAGTACCGCTCCTTACAATGCGCATACGCAGTTGGCGCCAACACAAGGCTTCAATTCTGAATGCACTGACTTCCAACAGTCACTGCAGTACAATTTATAAGTTCACATTCAAATAGTCCTGAGGGAATAAAATCATTGGGTATTACATTTATATTTACAAAAGAGATGTAGTATTTATCTATAAAACAGTACATATTAAATGCTGATTAAAATAAGACTAAACATCAATATACAGTTATGTAAAATTATAAATATACTTAAAGTATCTGTGTATACTCAACGTTGGATAGGTCAGAACCTTCTCCTTTGTGTGTGCAGCCAGATCTTCACAAAGCCAGAGGGCCCCACCGATGACTATCTCATGCTGGATTTCCTTTATTTTACAGTATCATGGGTGAGGGGAAATGAGTTTCAGGGACAGCACATTACTTTGCTTAACTGCAAATAAAGGGATCGAAAACATTACATAAATAGTATTACATTTATATTTACAAAAGAGATGCAGTATTTATCTATAAAACAATACATATTAAATGCTGATTAAAATCAGACTAAACATCAATATACAGTTATGTAAAATTATAAATATACTTAAAGTATATTTAAAGTAAGAACTTTGTATTTATCATATTCCATAACCGCACGGTGTGATCATTTCTGCAGGGTCACCAAAGTTATCCTATTGAAATACAGAACAGATTAAGCCCAAGGAATGGTGCAATATTATAAATCACAATAGCATACAATCAGATCTAATACAATCAGATTGGCTGATCATTATTTGTAACCTATATAAGTAAATGCCTTCATCCAAGATATCTAGCTTTAACAGCATTTTGTAGCCTTTATGAAAAACATATTTTAGTGAAGAATGTTGGTATCTCCCAATCTTCGGAGTGTACCATCCACGAAAGCCAGTTCAGTTTAGGGTGGTAATTTACTCAAGTGCTATATTTCAAGGTACTTCATTGAACAACGTCCTCCTCACTGGACCAGATCTTACAAACAACCTCCTGGGAGTGTTAATTTGCTTCAGGAAAGAATGTGTTGCATAACAGCAGATATCCAAAAGATGTTTTACTGCTTTATTGTTAGAGAAGACAATAAAAACTATTTAAGGATCCTGTGGTTCAGCAACAATGATGTGCATGATGAAATCATTGAATACTGAATGAAAGTGCATGTTTTTGGTAATATTGGCTACCTACGGACTTAGAAGAACAGCTCAAGACGGAAAAATGGAATATGGCACTGATATAAGGCGATTCATTGGAAGGGACTTTTATTTGGATGAAGGACTTAAATCTCTGCCTACTGAAGATGAAGCTATACATCTATTCAAAAGAGCTCAAGCAATGTTAAATGTTGGTAATTTGAGCCTTCACAAGATAGTTTCAAACAGTCCGCAAGTTATGAGGGTGTTGAACTCGGAAGATTATGCAAAGCATTTAAAGAAGTTAGATCTAGGCATTGATACTCCTCCAATTCAGCTCAGTTTAGGAATAAATGAAAAGAAGAGTTACTGCGCTCACCCGTTACTGGATATGCTTATGATGATCAGGTGGTACTAATGTTACAGTAATGACAACCACCTCTTATGTATATGATACGTAAAGATACGCAGTGGTGTAGTACTTCAGTCACTCGGGCATAAGCAGTAGCTTCACAAGGGGGGTGCGGACCGCACCCGGGTGTCAGCCGCTGAGGGGTGACACAAAGGTGCAGACTCCCCCTCAGTGCAGCACTCGGCTCCTGACACTGTGAGGGAGCTAGCTGGCACTGCACACATCTCCAACACCCCCCTACCTCCAAGCTCCCAGTGATAACGGGACCACAGGGGTTCAGTCACGAGGCCATGCCCCCTTCCCATGAGGTCATGCCTCTTTCCATGAGGCCACGCCCCCTTTTTGGCACAACACAATGTCTCTCCCCGCACCGGGTGACACCGTGGGAAGGGACACCACTGGGCATAAGTACCCCTTTGTATAATGGTAGTAATAGTAATCCAATGCACCCACTCGTGGGCTCACTTCGCTCACCATGCTTCGGGCACAGGTTTATATTCCCCTCTATGCCTATGTGGATAGTAACACTGGTAGCGGACCAGCCCTGCCGTAGTGGTCACATGGTTGTGACGTAAGAGGTCCTTTCTCCAACTTGGATCTAGCAATAACCTTCTGGGTATGAGTTGCTGTCAGAAGCTGTGTTATGTATCCACTACATTATATCTTCTTTTTTTTTTTACATTTGTTTTATTCATCAGAGCAATAATATAATGTACATACATTATAAAATAAAATTGACCATATATAGAACAAAGGACCATTAAGGGTAGCATTATAAAAGTAGTACAATATAAATCCAGAAAAATATTTTCATCAACAAGCAAAAACAAGAAATGGAAATATAAAGAAAAAAGGAAGAAAATGTCAGTTGGCGCTGTCAAAAGAAGCAGCTAGTTCAAATGGAGGTGTCAACTCCTGACAGTACATAGAAAAAGGGATGGGTATGAACAGCGCTAAAAAACCTATTGGTATATTATGAACCAATTGCAATAAACAAATCTATATACAAATAATTAAAAATGTTTAACTCCAAGAGAAAATATCAAATAGAATCTGTATAACATCAATACATATTATAATTAATCATATATAAGTACGGCTTGATTGGAAGTATCAATAAAGTAGAATCTAAATATATAATAAATGTATGCTTCATGGATATTAATTATCACAGTGTAGACATTATAACATGAAAAATAAACAGTAAAAAATAAAAATTCAATCCAAATAAGAAAGGAAAATGTCCGTGAGAATAGTAAAATAAACTGATATAAATGAACGAGTATAGTGATTGTCTCTCCTGAGGTAATATTAGATGTGCAATATAGTAACAGTCACTGGCCTACACGTGTGGATCCGGAATATTATCCAGCTAACAGTATTTACCAGACTTGATTAAATGTCCACAGCCTAGGAATAGTGCAGAAGTTTCTGCACTGGCATGCTGACGTTTTGAAGAAAAAAGCTGGAAAGCAGTAAGTGGTGCTGGTCCGGAAAACGAGTCCACATAGGAATCCAGGTGCTGTATTAGATGCTGGGGTGCTAAATGCGTTTCGCTGTGGTAGGTCCCACAGCTTCCTCAGTAGCAAGAAGTAGCACTGTTCATACCCATCCTTTTTTCTAAAAACAAGAAATGGCACATATTGTTCAAAACAGTTTGAACATGGCATGCACAACCCCCAAAAAGTTCTCCAATAAGACAAAGCAGGGGGAAAAAAAAGACCTATATAGAAATATATCCCGGAGATTTGTTATTATGGAGATGAGAGATGACCTCAGAAATATAAATTTTTGTAATATCCTGAGTCAAAATGTCTCTCTGGGTAGAAGTTAGTTTTGGAAGCTTCGCTTCATTTAGCATATCCCAAAGTAAACCAGGAAATTCTGGAGGGGCTATATACAAAGACTTATAATAATGCTGAAATGTGGATACTATTTCGGGAGTGGATACCAAACGGGTTGATGTAGCAGGGTTACGTAATGCCTTAATAGATTGACGAGCACGTTGCAGTTTCGTCATGTTAGCCAATAATCGCCCAGATCTATTGCCCCTTCTATAATAGCGATTTTTTGCATAATCTGTTTGGGTCTGAGCATTGGTCAACAGAAAACTCTGTAGTAGTTGACAATGTTGTTAATAAACCTCAAAATTGTTATTGGAGGGATCAGCCTCATAAGTAACATAAGCTGTATGCATAGCCTTATGCAAGGTATCATATCTACTGCGGTATTCCCATCTCTTCCCAGCCAGAAAAGCCAATATATGACCTCTGATTACCACCTTTGAAGATTCCCAAAAGAGAACAGAGTCCTCCCAATGCTCTAGATTGTCGTCAACAAATTCCATCCATTTGGACTGGAGATATTGTTTAAAGTGGTTGGATTGGCCAAGAAAAGACGGGAACCTCCATAACCCACACGTCACTCCAGAAAACCTAGTCTGAATATCGAAAGAAACCGGAGCGTGGTCTGATATGACTATACTATGAATATCATAAGAGAGTACTAAGGAAATCAGTCTATCATATACCAGCAAATAGTCAATTCGGGAGAAAGACCTGTGTACTCTAGAGTGATAAGAGTGGGATCTGTCAGTAGGATTGCGGAGTCTCCAAATATCACATAAAGCATGGAGCGAGAGTAATAACCCCATGCCACCCATCCCTGCGTTATCAAAGAGGACGACGAGCCATAACGATCAAGTGCCTCATTAGCTACACTATTAAAATCTCCCCTCACCAGCAGATTCGGAGTGGGATGACCCAAAAGCAAACTGGGTATTGCGCAGAAAAAAAATCCAAATTAGGGGAATTAGGGGCATAGATATTAAGAAGAGTATAAGGTTCACCACGTAAAAGCACATGCAACAAGATATAGCGGCCCTCTGGATCACATTCTGAATTAATAATGGAATAATCTAAGTGTTTGTGAAACACTATGGCCACCCCCCTCTTTTTGGTAACAAAGGAAGATGAGACACATTCCTTAATCCAGGAACTTTGTAAACACATATTATCCGAGGTTGCCCAATGTGTTTCCTGTATAAATGCTATATCTGATCCCAGATGTTTAAAATATGTAGCTACTCATCGTCATTTAATAGGGGAGTTTAGCCCATATACATTCCAGGATACCATACGAATAGAATTGTGGACAGCAGCGGACGGGGTAGAATCAGTAATTGAAGTCATTTTTACTAACTAACCCCAATCTAAAAAGTGAACCCATGCAGATGCTATAAATCACTGGGCCATCAACCCATCCCAGCGAGTGGGGAGAAAAGCTAGAAAAGAAAAAAAGGGGTGCCACCTGCCAGATCCAGACAGTACAATATTCATATATTGAAAAAATAAAAGATCAAAACCATTAACATATAAAGTTTCTCTGAGAAACTCCAGAGCTAGAAAAGTTAGTACATCAAGCATTTGACCCCATTGGACTAGCAGATCTAGTAGGTAGAGAGTGTACGTATGTCTTGGCCCTGTCGAAATCATCAAACATACGAACCACTCCATCCACAGTAACTTTCAATTTTGCGGTAATAATAGAGCAAACTGAATATGGTTATCAAACAGTATTTTACAGAGTGGAGAGAATTATTTCCTCTTCTGGGACACTGTAGCCAAAAAAATCCTGAAACAGCAAGAACTTAATTGGGGAGCCTTGATGTCTACAGAAACAAAGGACTAATTCCCTATGTCTGTAGTTAAGATATTAAGCTATTACCGGTCTGGGCCTGTAAATATTAGTGGATCTCTCAGGTCCCAATTGGTGTGCTCATTCTATAATCATAGGAGGCGATACCTGAGTGACACCTAAGGCATTATTGAGATAATTTTGTAAATAATCAATCAAGGCAAACTCCTTCACAGTTTCAGGAATAGCCAGAAACCGGAGGATTATTTCGTCAGTTTCTATTCTCCAAGTCACCTATCTTATCTAGGAGAACCTTAATAGTATCCCCATGTGAGGTGGAGGATACTTGGAGGGATGACACTGAATTCCTTGAATTGCTGCTCCATAAGGGCTTAATGACCAGAAACATCTCCTGGGCCGCTGCCGTGGCAGATGGGGCAGCCCAAATCACAGAATGTTGAGTATCCCCACCCAAGGCCAAAATGGGTGATGATGGGGGGGGTGATTGAAGGGACAGGAGAGTTAGACGGGGGAGACATCATGGAAGCAGATGGCTTCGCTTGAGAGGCAGTGCCTTTAACGGACTTCCTGGTCATAGTGAAATATTTGTGCATACCCAAGATAACCACAGTAGAAAAAATACGGATTGTAGAGGGATTACAACATGAAATCAAAAATAAAACGTCATAGCAGGCTTATATCTTCTTACCGCACATTCTATCTCTATCTTATTTTATTTTCTACCACATGTACAGTGACCTACTCTGCAGAACCACAGCTGTATTATATAGACAATCATTCCAGTCTGTAGTAATAAAAGGTAGAAAGTTCCAGAAATCTCATTGTCTGTGGATTAAGAGATAGACTTTGTTTAGCTATCTGAATAGTTACACACTGCTTACGTATAATGAGGGTCAGGATAGTATGCATTATATAAGTATTGGTAAATCAATATGAGTGTCTAAATGTAACTTCACAAAGTATCTTGCACTTTTTATTCAACACCATAATGGAATGATTTTTCCTAGTAGAAATAATGAAGAAAGTTACTTTGGATTGCTTCAAAGTTCAAACAATCCAAAACTGGTCATTAAAGTGCTTTTCAAACCATGACATTCTGAAAGTAACAAACCTATCAGCAGGGCTGCCATTAGAAATCATGGGGCCTCACCTCCTATTCAACCAAGGACCGAATTAAGGCCCACATGGGCCTGGAGCTGAAAATGTTCAAAGGCCTATACTGAGAAGGGGAAGAGCTGTGATCGGTGCTGTGTGAGTGTGTTCAGAGTCACCTTGGTGTGTACATCCCCTACACTATCCCCTACACTGTCCCACCCACCTTCAGGGAGTGGTTCGAACACTATCACAGCAGGTATGCAGCAGCCCATTGTGCACCTTAATTTACAGTTTGGTGGGCACTGGGTAGAAGAGGGGGAGGCTGTGGGGCTGCAATTCTTGCCTCCAGTGCAGGGTGGGAAGGGATCGAGGTGGAGGGGCAACTGGTATCCTCATTCCGGCAGGAGCTGCTTCAACAGGTTGGCTCGGAGTCGAGGTGGAGGGATTGGCTGGCATCCTATTTCCGGCAGGGGTAGCTCAGAGCAGTGAGCTGTAATGCAGTCAATAAGTCACACTGCGCTGACATTACTATACGTAATGTCAGTGCAGAGCAACATTCGGACACGTCACAGTGCCGGACGCCAAGATAATTTTGCTAGGAGTACTGCCCATGAATTACGGCATGGGGAGAGCACTGGTGCCAAACATGTTGCTTACTTTTTTGTAAAAATAGATTGTCCGGGGTTCTGCCACTGATAGTGGCTAGACACCAAGGTGGGCGACATTCAGAAACAAAAGGTTTGCGAAAGATTATATATTTCCCAACATGGGGGCTGCTTCTGAGTCGCACGCAAAGTAACTGTAGTTGCGGTTAGACGTGAAAGCCAGATATACAGTACTATCTTATACTAATGCGAGAATGCATAGTGCTAGAAGAAACCTGTGCTGCCCATTGATTTTTTCCAGCTGATAGTGATCATTAGTATCTGCACTAGCACCAGCCCCATGCTAGGTGCTAGAGATCCATCAGAGAGAGGCTTCCCTTCCCTGTATGCACCACTCAGAATCATACAGAGCCTTTGGTACACACCCATGACACTCCCAGAACACAGGGCGGTTCTGTGACATTGTATTGTTGCCAACCAAAATAACCAATTTCACAGAAAAACAGATCTGACCAAGTTCCATACAACACAGATACAGTAAGACAGATATATGCAATAAAGCATAAATTGGCATCTGCACATGCGCTCTATGCAAATACTTGCTGTTTGTGCCCGGGCACAGAGCTCTGTCTAACTCAGAATCAGTGCCATGGTATACACAGGTACAGTAATATCTTCATCATTATTTTGGTATTGAAAAGCCTTTGCATCAAGGTAGTGTGGTAGGTTGCCTCAGAGGTGTGTGAGGATGCCATGACAGCGAGAATAAGCGGCATCCTTCAGAGACAGAACATGTGAGCGATGTCCAATTTATCACCTGCAGTCAGATCCAGGAACGGGGGCCTTTTGGTTTGTTGATTGGTGGAATCCCATTTAATGACTTCTGTATATTAAATACAGCCTGGAAAGGTCAATATGCAGTGTGATGTCTGCTGCACACAGAGCCTCAGAAAATCTGCCCGGCATGATCTGTCCTCTGGTTTCTACAATAAATGAGAAGATGGAACTTGTAGATTGCAATATTCTCTAAAGTGTGACCCATAACAACCAATCCCAGTTCATTGACAAAGGGGAAGAGCACAATCTCCCATTGGCTATGATTGGGAAAGGGCATCTAGTGAGGCACAGACATGGAACAGGTCTTTTGGTTTCACTATTGAAGACTATTATAAACAAGAGAACTTTAATATTTGATTTGTAAATGGCCTAGAGATTGTATAAGGTGAAGTCCTCAGCAGTGCTGAATTCCATGTGATATACCGTATTGCTTGTTAATTTACTTTAATTCTGGAATGTAACTTTCTAACCTTTAATCTTTAGAGTGTGAGAGAAGATGGATGTAGGTGAGATCCAGTAGGTCCGTGACCTGTATTACATTTTAAAACCATAGAACTCCAAGAGATGACTTGTAATATCAATATAATTTACAGAATATATTAGCAAATATATGACTATACCAAATTTAAAAGAATTTGACTTTTTTTAATATAACAGTCAGAATGCTTATACTGTACCTCCATATGTACTAGTCTTCTTAAATATGGCTGCCATCCAAGGTTTGACACCTACACATATTTGGTGAAAGCCAAATATGATGCTAACAGCACCCAAGTACAAGGTGAAATATATTTGTAATTCTGCACTCTATTATGTTCCTCTGAATGACATATGGTGCTCTTATACGTAGAAAAAATAGAGTTAGACAGTAAACTGTACATAAAGTGTGTGGTAATATACAGTAACTATCAACATTGTAAATATAAGAATCAGTGGGGAAGTTGGTAAAGCCCACTTCATGCCAAGCCAGGATCCACCCAACAAAAAGATAATTTGATCAAAGCCAATGTTAGTCACTTTCAGGTGCTACAATATTGGATTGTCCCCAGGGTAGTTCTAGACCCAGCGGAGCCCAGGGAGAAAATTTCCTTTGCTCCCCCCCCCCCTTCACCACCACCAACCCTTTACCAAAAATGAACATATCTTAGGACAATACTTTCAACATAGCCTCGGAGCACCTTCATGCCCCTTTTTAAATGTCTCAGTGTTCTCTCATGCCCCTTTATATGCCAGCTCATAACCCCCACATGCTCCTTTATGCTAGCCCAGAGCCCTTATATGCTCCTTTATGTGCCAGCCCAGAGCCCCCTAATTCCCATTTATATGTCTCATAGCTCCTTCTGGATTGCAAAATCTCTTTTCCAAGTTCCGACTCAAATCCATAACTCCCTGGCTCAGAGCCGCGGGTGGTAACTTTACATGTGGTTTGAGTTGAAAATGCCAAACTATGCATGAACTAACTACATAATTGAGATTCTTCCCAGATAACCCTATATTCCAATTCCATGACTATAAAGTGCAGGCCTGGCAGCAGAAATATTGGAGCCCAGTACAATCATGAATTTTGGGTCTCCTTGGGTTACATTTCTCATACTCTAGGGGAAAATGCAGGATTTTTAAATAGCGTTCCCTCAGTAAAACACAGTACTACCCCAATATACAGTTGTGCCTGTAATCCACATTTTTCCACACAGTTGTGCCCTTAATTCACATTATGCCACACAGTTTTGCCCATCATTCATATTATGCCACACAGTTGTGCCTGCAATTAACATTGTGCCACACAATTGTGCCCTTAATTCACATTATGCCACAGAGTACTGCCCGTAATTTACATTATGCCACACAGTACTGTCCGGAATTCAAATTATGCACCACAGTACATAATTCACATTATGCCAGACAGTAATGTCTGTTGATCACATTATGCCATATAGTACTGCCCGTACTTCACATTATGCCATACAGTACTGCCTGTAATTCAAATTATGCCATACAGTACTGCCAGTAATTCAAATTATGCCACATAGTACTGCCCATAATTCCCATTAGAGGTGAAGACCAAGAAGTGGCAGCGACAGTGTAGTCTGTGTAAATTCATCATCAATAAATGGGCGCGCACGGCCTGTAGTGTACAGTCATTTCCATAGGCTGCATTTTTAAACAGGCTGGCCTTCCTTCATAATCCTTATACAGAATTCGCCCCATATGAATTTTATTCAAGTCTGATAAACAATCATTTTAGGATTAACAGAGTATACTCATAAAAAGTTAATCAATAGTGCTTTGTTATCCTTTTATTATCCTTAACCAGCAGAATAATGTCTAGAACGATCTTCACTTAGGACATTGGTGCTTCATACAGCAAGTCATGGACTGTCACTTTGTAGGCCTAATCGTGTAAAGTACCATACATTATACTGTATAGTATAGCCTATACATTATTGAATGGACCGGGCAGTGCTGCCGCTGAGCTCCTCTGGGAGGCTCATATGCGGCCGTGTCGTGCCTAGATACATCACAGGTCAGACGTTTCCTGTCTGCCCAGGATCCCTGCCAGTAACCCAGCCATTCCCTCCCGCACGCCAGTCACCCAGCCAGCCAGCCCTTCTCTCACGCCCAACTGTCACCCTGCCAGCCAAAGCCAGTCATCCAGCCACCCGGACACCGCTGACAGCTTTGCAAGCTGCTGACAGACCGCTCAGCACTGTGTGCACCCCCAGCCAATGAGGGATGGGTAGGTCCAGAAAAATGTAAATTTATTTTTTATGTCGGAGCCAGAGTGATTTGTTTTTGGGGGGAGCAATATTGTTTGTTGGGGGGGGCACCGCGCTCAGGCAATAGCCCTGCCTGGCACCCCTTGTGCTACCACTGACTGTCCTACAAAAATAAGGACTATTGGGAGAGATGGCTGTAATTCATAGCATTATCAACCAATGAGACATTTCTCTTGACAAGTTTTAATTAATTTCTGTGGTTTACATTGCCTTTTTATACAATTACCCATGCATCTGATTTTATAATGTCACTCGTTGTTTTTAGTAGAGAAAAATACTAATCCCACATACTCAACAAAATGGTAAAAAGCCTTCACTGGAAAAGTTTGACCAGTTAAAGGCTTACGGGTCTATTTACTAGTGCCGCGCGTCCACTACGTGACATTGCTGAACGATTGCACAACTACGACATCGTATTCGTGCAATCGCTCAGTAATTGGGCACAAATCATGCACATTAATGTTGGTAACGACCAGCGATGCATGCTCCCGCTGGTCGTTTCCGACATCAATCATCGCTCGAACATGCTGGTCAACCTGACGATAATGACAGAAAGACCATGTTCGGGGATGATTGATGTGCCTACACTGAATGACTGATCGGTCAGTGTAGGCACAGCACAGACTGTGAAACGACTGCATGATTATTACAATGTCGTAATCGTGCAGTCGTTTCACAGTCTGCTAGTGGATGTGCCCCATAAGCCTTGGATGGAGATAAAGTGAACGGAGATAAAGTACCAACCAACAAGCTCCTAACTGTCATTTTTCAAACATATTCTGTGACATGGCAGCTAGGAGCATAATTGGCTGGTACCTTATGTCTGTTCACTATACCTCCATTCAAGGCTTAGTAAATAGACCTCTTTTGGCAGTTCATAACGTGATCTTTGCAGGTCAGGACGTTCTCTTATTTGTCACAATTTCTAGTTTGAAAAAAAAAACATTGTTGACAGACTGCAAAACCATTGACCATCGGTGGCAAACCATCGATGATTGTTAATCATCGATAGTCAATGGCCATCTCTAGTTGTTACGTCACAAGAAGAACTCTACATGGAGAATAGTAAAAATGGGTGAAAAACACGCAAACAGGATTAAAATATAAAATGTTAATTTTATTTAAAAAAAAACAGTCTGTATGATTTTTGCATTGTTTTCGTTGTGCTGACTTCATAAATGTTCCTGATGACTAGGCTGCCTTCTGGTTAATACCTGTTCCTAGCATTTCTATGCATTTTAGACTTTTATTAAATTCATATCTTGTATGTTGATATATAAGTTGCGTTGTTTTTTATCACCTTTCAGTGTTACAGTTTAACATTCTTTTTATATTTTAGCCTTTATAATACATTGTTTTAATGGGTAATAGTTAACGTCTGACAGCTTCATTTTGTAGAAATTTCTATGTATTCTAAATATCACACACTAACCAACTTAAATATATTTACTCACTCAGATTTAATGAGCTGAAAGGATTGTACAGCACAAAGTTCACATTTACCACTACATCAATTACTAGCATTTTCAGGAAAGTCTGCTTGCCTATTTAATGCTGATGAAGTGAAAATAATATATAAGTGGATAAACAGTCCAAAATAGGACAATTTAATTGATAAAACACTAAAGAGAAACTGGGAAGGGACAAAATGAATGTATGTGGTAAGTGTTGAAGTATTAATTAAGTGACTGACAATGCAAATTAGCCCAAGTTTTGCGACATGGTACAAACTAGTCCCTGAGAATCATTAAAGATTATCCTGCGAGAACATTACAAATTAACCCCATGATGCTACAGGCACTGAAAAGAAAGACATTATCATTTACATAAGCTAGTTATGTGGCCTGCAGAACTAATTGTCTCTTATTTTTCCATCATGGGAGTAGTGCAGTAGTTGCCTAGCAACGGTGTGTTGTCTCGGGTCTAGAAACACAGCTCAACTTATTTCTGACAATCCAGAGTAACATTTACACTGCAAGTGACATTCCGCTGAGATCTCCAGTGTACCAAATCCCCGATTTCCTGCCTCATTCCTAACCATTAAAATAATGAGATGACGTACAGTATTAAAGTACTTGGGACAATATTACCTTTTTTTTTAACCTTCTCACAAATATTCTGTTTCTAATCATTCATGTGTCGTAATACTGAACATTGACGGGTTAATGTAATTTTAGGTACTACCCGTATGCAATGGAGTATTTGTATTTCCCCTGAAAGCATTAGACATTTCTAAATCATGAAAAATATATTTCTTTATTAAACCCATCTGTCTAGCAACTATGACATACAATACAATTTTTTCCCATTTCCCCCCAATTATCCTAGTATATCTGTGTGATGTAAGCCATGCAGTTTGGGTAATTATGGATCCTCATATTTCATTGCAAACTGTTCCCTGACATACTTCGAAAATAAGCCTGTAACCAGCTCCTGGGGAAATGAGATAGAATCGTGGAGGTTCTTGACTATGTATGGAAAATAAAGACAAGTTTGTAGAGAAGAAAACTTCTATGACAACTTTTTTGTATCAAGCAGTGATTTAAAACATACGGATTAGTGCTCATTAAAACATATGCATAATAGTGCTTGTATTTATTAAGAAACAAAGGGGTCTATTTACTAAGCCTTGGATGTAGAGAAAGTGAACGTAGATAAAGTACCAGCCCAGGGGTGGCCAAACAGTCAGAGGCAAAGAGGCAAAAAATATCTGTAGTCAAGTGAAAGACCCGATAGCAAAAATGGGGCGTAGCATAGCTGTCACAAGGTCACGCCCCATTTTTGTGAGCATCGCCTTTGGTATGACATTTGCAGGAGCATGACCTTGTGTAACACCCCGTTTTTAGTCACGCTGGGGGTGAGCCCAGCACATTGAAAATACACAATTTACATAAACTTCCCAATATTATTTTTTCACTGTTGAAGTTAAAGAAAAAGACAGAGCAATATAGAAAACATTGAAAAAGCCACGTTCACATAAAATACACAGAAACAAGCCAGAGCCATATAAAATACATTTAAAAAAACACATCCACATAAAATACATATTGAAATCCAGAACCACATAAAATACATTGAGAAAGCCAGAGTCACATAAAATACATTTAAAAAACCACATCCACATAAAATACATATTGAAATCCAGAACCACATAAAATACATTGAGAAAGCCAGATCCACATAAAATATGTTTTAAACACCACATCCAATACACTTTGACCCATGAGCTGTCATTAGTGTACTGTAACAATATGCTGTAGCGTGTTTATACAGTGTGTCAGGGGCTCTATTTGGATTACTGTGGAGAACATCATAGGACAAAAGGTGAGTATTGGACTTTTTTTAAAGGTACTTCCATTGGATATTTTACGTTGAGAAGGGGACATGAACATCTGGTAGCAGGTGAGTATGTATGTGTGAGTGTGTATGGATGTAAAAAATCTTTATTTTCACGGTGAACTACACATACCCATGGGCCCTTAATGCCATGCATGCTGGCACTTGTGGTTCTCCAAGTACCAGCATGTGGGGGAGGCTTGCTGGGACCTGTAGTTCCACTGTAAAGACAATGTTGATAATTCCATTTTTAACACTACATACACTATCAACCCGCCACCTACTGCCCAGCGGTGGCAGAGATAGCCCCGGGCATTCAGCCTAGGCCCGGGGTGCCCTGGAGAGGGGGACCCCTTTATTGGAGGTGTACCCAACTCCCCAGGGATCCCTGGCCTGGGCTGACTAGCAGTCAGGACTGATGCTGCGGCTGGGGGCCCCGGTGAAAGGGCTCCCCTGGCTGTGGAATCAGCCCCCCTCTAGAAAGGGTCCGGAGCTGGTTTTAAATATATGGGGAACCTCATGCTAATTTTTTTCTCCTTATATTTAAAACCAGGTCTGGCCCTGCTGCCTGGTGCTGGTTCTTAAATTACAGTGGAACCCTACACATTTTTTTCCCTGTAATTTTAAGAACCAGGACTGGCTTGCAAGTGTGGGGCTGGTTAGTCTTTTGGGGGGGGGGGACTTCACGTAATTAAAAAAAAAAAAAAATTAAGCCTGTTTTAACCATTTACAGAAAGAAACATACACAAATCACAATGATTTGTGTATGTTTCTGACCATCTCGCAGCTCAGGGGGTTGAGAGATTGAAAGTGATTTTGACAGAGAGTTTGCTCCTCTCTCACCCGAGCTTGTCATCCTGATTCTTGGTAAATTTGAGAGATGTATGTTTTAGGTGAAAAGTACTTCTGATTTGGCGAAGAAGGTGATTTGATTCGAGATTGCTATCTCACCCGAGTTTTACGAGTGAGATGAGAGAAATCTCTCTCTAACTCACCCAACTTTTGCCTTTACTAAATTTGCAAGCAGGAATAAATGAATAAATCACCCGAGATGGTCATCTCGACCTAATTCGAATCTTAGTAAATTTACCCCATAGACTCTTCAGGGAGACAGGGAGACTGCTACTATTTCAGTGAGTCTCCCTGACAATGAGGGAGAGTTGGCAAGTATGCTTGTAGTTTCACAACCACAGGATTGCTGAGGCACTCCTGTTTTATCAGTTATTGTACTCTAGCAATTATATAGGCATATCCATAGCAGGGAACTTTGTAAACCGGTTAATACTGCATGGAAAATAATAAAAACACAGTATGATTCATTTAATAGCAATACCATACCCTAGACGCCCCTACCCACCCCCCAGACACTTTTCCTCTCTTTGTCAGACTGGGACTGTGTCGCTGAGCTGTGAGAAGTGGCAGAACTAGCACCACTACAAGGGATGTGGAGCAGAAAGAGGGCCTATTCCAAGCATGCCCCAGTCCAACTAAGGGGCATATCTAATGAATTGATAACTAGGAATTAATCAGTTAGGTCCTGCATCCCCGTGTGTAGCCTTGCAACCTCAGGTGCTTTAGGCTTCACTATGAATGCTCCAAACTTTGCATATGCTCAGCAGAGGGGGACTTCTGAGCTCGCACCTCCCCCACATTTTGCTTTTGGGCCTGGCAATGTATCTAACTTGTCATTAACAAATCTAAGATAATTGCTAATAGTTTGTTATGGGTTACTGCCATTTGAATATTCCTCTTACTACTTTACTTGGTGACTTTCCGTCTATGCAGTCTGTGACATTGAACATTCTCAGCTGTGTGAAAAGATGTACAGTTCTTACCAGCATACAAGGTAACATTAATGAACAAATAGGTACATTGCTGTTTTTTCAAGAGACCTAGGGACTGCCCGCACAACCCAGCTCACCAAATAGTCACCTTTACATTGCACACAGTATTTTCAGTTACTATATATACGGTACCATGAAATCTTTGTTAAAAAATATACTATAATAATAATAAAAATATCAGTCTGTAAACAAAGATACATTTATAATAATTAAAATACATAGGAGGGAATTCAATAAGCTATGGTAATTTACCATAGGCTAATTGATCTCTCCAGGGCTATTCAATTAGCCCGAAGTGAGGTTGCCGGCAGCACTTATCGGGGATTTTTTTTCACCACTATACAGGCAATGAAAAAATACCTGATAACTGTGACCCTGTTAAATCATGAAATTTTCATAGAATCTGTCTGTTAACACCCGTTAACCCATGTTTTAACACCCATTAACACCTCATTTTAATGGGTGTTAAAAAAGATATTGGTTAAAAAAGTTGCCAGTCAAGTTATCGGGGCTAATTGAATTCCCCCCTTTATCTTCCATCCTTGCTGCATCAAGGTGAAATCTAAGATAAAAAAATACAAGAGACAAAAAGGTCTCTCCTAGTTCAATAAGCATGCAAATGTACCCAAGTCAATAAACATAATACAGAAATGGTGATCTGTGTGACCCCATACTATTAAATTAAACAGACAAGCTTATCTGAAAAAATATATCCCCTCTGGAATTAGTATGGGTATTCTTCAGTCTCCACATGAGATTACCACTCAAAAGAAGATAAGTGATCATGGTGTAGTGTTTCATAACTGATGCAAACATAGTAAAGCAAAGACAACATTAAAATGCTTATTTGAATATTTTCAGGACACAGGGGTTTTGCAAATTCGGATCAGGACCCATAGGGTTAGCTTGGTTATCAAGGAGAGTGAATGAAGCTTGGGGCTTTGATTATGCAGATTCTAGAGACTGGTGTTACAGTAGCAATATGGAAGGAATGACAGGAGCACGAAAGACTGCCTGTAGTACTTGTTGTAGCCTCCAGGATGTGAAGATCTGGAGTGCTGTGCACCACTGGAGGCAGTTCATAGATATACTGTAGGAAGTGCCGAGAGCATAATGGTGAGCCTGTAGTACTTGTGGAAGCCTGCAGGATGCTCAAAATGGGATGGGTATAGGATCCCAGCGGTCAAAACCAACACGGTCAGGATACCGACACCTGACGGTCAGTATCTTAACCCTCCCCCTCTCCCTACCCTAACCCTCCCTCCCCAGATGCCTGAACCTAACCTCCCCCTTATGTCTAAACCTAACCTCCCCCTCCCCGCACTCTAAACTGAACCCTCCCCCCTTAGTGTCTAACCCTCCTCCTAGTGCCTAACCCTAACCCAAACCCACCCCCTAAACCTGCTACTTACCTTCGGGATTCCGGTGGTCGGGATGCTGGCACCGGGATTCTGACAGGTATCGCATACCTCCCAACTGTCCCGCTTCCAGCGGGACAGTCCCGTTTTTCTGGGACTTTCCCGCTGTCCCGCCCGCGGGCCGCAGTGTCCCGCGGTGGGGGGGAAGTTGGGGAAAGCACAAACCACTGCCCTGCATAGCAGAGCAGCGGGTGTGCAGGAGGAGAACAGATGCCGTGCGCACACCCTAAAGTGACGAAAACGGGGAAGCCGTGAGGCTCTGCCTCATTTTAAATTGACCCCGCCCCTTTTCCCTAAAGACATGCCCTTTTCTGGGCGCACGCGCCTTCGGTGCGCGCACTGTCCCTCCTCCCTCCATTCAAATGTTGGGAGGTATGGTATCGGGATTCTGATACCGGCATTCTGACTGCAGAAATCTCCGCAGTTGGGATATTGACCACATCCTGCTCAAAATTGGTATGGATGTGAAGGCAGAATAGCTCTTGTGATGAATGGCTGGAATGGATGCAGACTGTGACTGGTGCAGAATATGTTTGGAACACAGGGCCTGATTCAGACACGCTTGCAAGTGGGTCGATGGTGGCCCAGTGCGCATGCGCACGACGGACCCGGCTCCGTCGTGCGCATGCTCAAGACCCGGATAACGACGGGCAAACCGTCACTCCGAGTCTCGTACCAAAGCGGACGTGCTGTCGATGTTGAGTGACAACACGCCTCCTTTGGTGGGCGGGCCGGGGGCGTGGCTGCCCAGACGGAGGTGTTCCCATGGGAACACCTACCGTCTGGGGCCGGCACCACTGACATCACAAGTGATGCCAGTGGGAGTGCTTTCGGCTCTGGTAGAGCTGAAAGCACTCTAGGGCTTGCGGCAACGAGACCCTACCACAAGGGTCTCATCGCAAGCCAGATGGTCGCGATGGTCTTGACCATCACGACCATCTTCCTGGCCGCTCGCTATAGCTGTGGGTGGTCAGGAGGCTGCTCTGAAAAACAAGAGGGATGGCCCTGATTCAGAGCGAGCGCTCTGTCAGAGCGTCCGGCTCTGAATCAGGCCCACAGGTCACTGGTGACTGATACTACTGCAGAATGCACTTGGCAAATGCAGGTGACAGGAAACTGGTACAATAGCAGAATATACTTGGCAAATGCGGGTGACAGGAGACTGTAACAACAGCAGAAACTACCACAGCCAGGAGCTGGGATACTGATCTCAGAGCGAAGAGTGTTGTTCTGGCAATGAGCAGTCAGCAGTTCCTGGTTTAAATAGAGCACTCTGGGTCTCATTCAGACCCGCTCGCGAGCGCTGTACGCTCGCAAGCAGGTCGATGTTACCCAAATGCGCATGCACATGACGGAGGCGCCTCCGTTGTGCGCATGCGCGAGACCCGGCAAGCGACGGGGAAGCCGTCGCTCGGGGTCTGGCAACAAAGGGGGCGTGCTGTTGATGGTGAGTGACAGCACGCCCCCTTTGGTAGGCGTGCCGTGGGCGTGGCTGCCCAGACGGAGGCGTTCCCATGGGAACGCCTACCGTCTGGGTCCGGCCCCACTGACATCACTAGTGATGTCAGTGGGAGTGTTTTTGGCTCTGATAGAGCCAAAAGCACTCCTACCGCAGGGTCTCGTCGCGACCATCTTTTTGGCCGCTCGCATAAGCTATGGGTGGTCACCCACAGCTATGCGAGCGGCCAGGAGGCCGCTCCATTTTAAGCTAGGCCGGCCCTGATTCAGAGCGAGCGCTCTGGTCAGAGCGTCCGGCTCTGAATTAGGCCCTCTGTGCACTGATAGACTGACTGCATCATGTGACCAGAGTTGTTGGAGACTAGGGATGGACATCGATGGTCGATGTTTGCTGACCATCAATGTTTTTCTTGTGATGTTAGTGTTTTTACTATTCAATGGCAGTATTCTGATATTTGCCGCCATCGAATGGTAATTATTCAATGGTGTTGTGATGTTTATTTTTTTTTATGTTGAGAGCTGACCCACCATTGATCCCAACCTGTCCCGCCCCAGTGATGTCCTGCCCCCAGTGCCATTCCCTGCAAGCCCTGAACTAGGGTTATTGTGCATGCGCAAAAAGGGTTTTTTGCGCATGCGAATATCGATTGAATAGTTTTTATCATCTAATACCTTTGACGCAATGGTTACTTACCATCGCATCGAAAGATTTGATGGTGGAAGACCAGCCATCATTTGATGGTGGGCTACCGATGTCCATCCCTATTGGAGACTGGTTAGTCAGAGA
The DNA here is from genome assembly GCA_031769625.1 of Taudactylus pleione. NCBI lineage: Eukaryota > Metazoa > Chordata > Amphibia > Anura > Myobatrachidae > Taudactylus > Taudactylus pleione. The sequence continues at coordinate 5,688,425 of JAUIMM010000081.1, read as the reverse complement.
GGGTCATGTGATACAGTCCAAGATAGCCACACCCATGAAGCAAAACAACAGGATCTGCATGTTTAGAGATGAGTGACACACCCTGATGTGTGATAAATACATTCCACAATGGAGAAAAGAGCAGACTGGATGCCACACCAAGGGCCTGATTCAGAGCCGGACGCTATTTGCGAACGGTCGTTCAGAAAAAGGGGCCGGCTATTTAAATTGAGCGCTCGCTCTTTGCTGTCTGTTGACGCCTCTATGTCTGAGCGAGCGAACGAAACATGCACTCGCTATTTTGTAAAGACGTCCCCTGGCCGTTCGCACCATACGTCATCTCTGCTATTTATTAGATTAATCGAGTACAACGAAAGGCGTCTGAACTGCTTGCAGTGCTTGTGGTAGGTTTTACTTCCCGCAATCACTGCGAGCAGTTCAGGCTAAAAGACAACCAAGTGACGTGGTCGATGACGCTGCTTTATTAATTATGCACACCAATTAAACGCCCGTTTTGACCGTTTGGCACGCCTGCGTTCGGATCTCCACTCCCCATTTTCAAGCACCTTCCCCTGTTACCACCCACAAATGCCTCATTCTGTCACTCAAATTAGCAGGCCCTCGCTGTTTTGCGAGCGCACAATTTCTGACCGCAATGACTGGTTGGCGCATGCGCATTGCGACCCATACGCATTGCGCAGATGTGTGAACATCGCTCGGAGCGAGTGAGCGGCCGCTTACGAGCGGCTCTGAATCAGGTCCTGAGTTCTCACAACATCAACTCCAGATAAGAACACAAAACAAGCAATACTCTAAGCATTTAGTCTTGGCACAAGTAGTGCAAATTAAGTGGTAATACTTACGATTATTGGGTTTTTATTATGAGGCAAATTAGTTAAATATCCTAATGGAATTACTTAAATAAAATTGTTATTTTTTTATAAGAATGATGGAGATAATGAAGGGGTTAATGAGTATGAATAGAATTACTTGATAAAGTTGGGGTTATTAAAAATGGGGATGAAGGTATTAATGGTGTTTCAGGATAGGTCATTTAATGGGGATTATATTGTGTGGCTGCATAAAATTATTATGTGGATACCATTAGAATGTCCTCTGTATTGGGGTTATCTCTGTATTGTATGGCAGTCGATATGATGCCCACTGTATTGTATGCAGTCACTAGGATGATTTCTGAATTGTATGGTGGTCACTGGGGTATAAGTGCATTACAAACTCAAAAAGTATGAGAAAAGTCTTCCATTCATAGCACAGTTGTGGATATGTATAGTACAATATAATTATTTTTTTGCAGGAAATAAGTACAGGTTTGAGGGGCCTATTCATCATCATTTAATTTTGACAAAAGCGGGTGAAAAAGCACATTTTCACCTGCAATTGTTAAAATTAAGTATTCGGGCCATTCATTAAGAAGGTGAAGCAGGAGATATCACAGGTATCTCCTACTTACCTTCCATTTTCAGAATGGCCCCATACACTAGTATGGGAACAGAATACACTAGTATCCCCATACTCTAGTATGGGAACAGAATTCATCAAGCTCCGAAAATATTATATTTTTGGAGCTTGACTGCAGGGGCATTCACTATCTTCAGATAGCGAATACCCCCGCTTGTTCTTCGCCGCCTGCTCTTCCCTATGGGAAGAGGGTCCGGCTTGTGAGATCCCTCCGCCCCTGTCCGGCTCCTTCCGCCGGTCATCGGGGCTCTTGCACGCATGCGTGACCTGTAGGTCACGCATGCGCACCGCCGTCACTGCTCCGAAAGGAGCAGTGAAGCCGCTCATGGGGGCAGCTGATTTCACATCAGCTCTCACCGCGCAGGAGCAATGCTGAATTGCTACGGTGGCCGCGGCGAATTAGGGTGTTAATTACCGGGGTCCGATAATCATGAATAGGTCTAAGTATTACCCAATTAGTATCTCTCTGCCCCCTACCACATAACTAGATGCTATAGCAATAAAGGCTCTGAGTGATAGAGCCATAGGAACAAGGAACGAATATCAGAGGGTGCAAATGTGACATCAGGACAATTTCATTTAAAATTTATTTAAGAATAAAAATCAATGAGGGCTATTTCAGTAGGTGAGGTATAGTGTCTGGGAATGGTGGCAATTAAAGAGAATTTCAGTATTTGAAGGCTGATATTTGTCAGCTAGACTTACTATATATACTGGATAGATACAGTAGATTTATGGATGGGTGGATGGGTGAGAGGTATTTCAGTGGGTTGGTGGTGTATTTGGTGACAGGTAAGTGTGGTGGGCGAGGTAGTGTAATACAGGCAGCAACACTTACAGCTGAGCCTGCCCTCAGAGTTTGTGGTTTGCTCTGCATTTAACCACGCATGCTACATTTAACAATGAAAACATTCAAGACATCTCAATACTACAGAAAAGTAAACAACAGACACGCCTTAATGTAGCTTGCCTAAAATGAATGTGACATGGAGTGCTGTAACAGGGCTTTAATGCACCCTGTGCCAGCCCCGGCCATTTTGCAATTGACTTCATGACACTGCACATAGAGGGTGGGGCCAGACAGCACCCGGAGGCGCGGCAGTGCATGGATTGTCTAGTAGACGCTCCTTGCAGCTGTATACATGGCAGGGTGTCTGCCTGTAACGTTGATGGACACTATGGGCGACACTGCCGCAGCGTTACTGGCTGCAGGGTGCCGCTCCAGAAGCAAGACCCATGGGGCAGCAACGGTGCCGCCCACCGAGCCCTGCGCTCTGTCTAGCAGCACCGGTCCCAGACCCAGTTATTACCTTGGCGACATGTGCCATTTCAAGAGTCACTGCTATCATCCCAAACTAAATGTGTGCGCATAGGGGGCAATATTGTCTCTTTCCCAGAGAACTAAAATGCCAATTTACTTGTCGTAGTTGATGGATAAATTGTGACCCAATATCGATGCACATGGTTAGCAACAATAACCAGATGGCATTTAAACTAGGTCAAGTGGTAGTAAGTGGACAAATATTCGCCATACCTTTGCACCTTCAACATCAAAATCAATTGTCTATTATGTTGCATATGAAATTGTGTTGTGTTTATTTATTGACTGCATATCTTATGCTGGCCATACACGCTGCAATTATCGGGATGATCCGCCCGATATCGGCGGATCGCCGCGATAATTGTAGCGTGGGGGGGGCGACCGAGGGTTAAATATTGTCCAGCATGCCCGTCCGATGCGATATTACCCGGTAAACTGTCGGCCGCATCGGGCAGTGTATGCCCAGCGCAGCCGATAGACAGACATTTCCAGTGTTCCTATTCCTGTGTTTCTCTCACAGTGTATGCCGCGGACATCTGCGGCTGGCAGCCGGCCAGATAAAATGTCTGTCGGTCTGACAGACATTTTATCTGGCTGTGTATGCCCAGCATTAGTTGTACTAATATTAATAGCTGTTACTGTCCAATATTTTAAGCGAATCACTTTGTGGACAAGGACCTGATTCAGAGCCGCTCGCTAGATGCGATCGCTCGCACGATGTGTATGCAAATTGCGTATGCAGTGCAGCACTGCATTAGCACGCCCAGTATTTCTTAGAGAGCGATCACATAGTGTATGCAGACAACCACCAGCCTGTTTTAAGATGCCCATATGTCCAGGAAGTGTATGCAACCATCAGTTCATCGAGTAACATCAGATGCGATTGCAGCATTTGAGGTTGACCATACTCTGCGCAAGCACTGCGAGCACTTCAGTGTAAAAACAAGCCAGAAGCGTGTGCTATGATGCTGTCTTTGAATTATGCACCCCTCTAAAACGCTGTTGAGATGCTCAGGCATGCCTGCGTTTGCACCTCCACAGCCCCTGTTACCACCTACAAACGGCTTCCCCTGTCACTCACTCTGCTGGGCTGCTACGCGCAGCGAGCAAATGCATTGTGAACTTTCGCTAAGGTATGCGCAGTGCGATGCATACACAAGAGCACAATGCATACCTTCCGCAGCAGTGAGAGAATGCATCTTAGAGAGTGGGTCTGAATGAGCTCCAAAGTTTGCAGATTTTGCCTTCGAAACATTCCACAAGGGAGTGGGGTTGGGTATGGGATGCCAGGGCTCAGGAACCCGGCGCCATCCAGACAGGGTTAGCATACCGACACTTGTTGGTCGGTATGCTAACCCTCTCCCTCTCTCTACCCTAATCCTCACTCCCGATGCCTGACCTTAACCTCTCCCGCCTAGTGCCTAGGGGTGTGCACCGGCCACTTTTCGTGTTTTGTGTTTTGGTTTTGGATCTGGATCTTTCTTCGAGTTTTGGATCTGGATTGGTTTTGCCAAAACCACCCTTCTGTGTTTTGGGTTCTGGGTATTGTGTTCTGGATCTGTATTTTTTTTTAAAAAAGCATAAAAACAGCTAAAATCACAGAATTTGTAGGTTTTTCTGCTCCTATGCTATTATTAACCTCAATAACCTTAATTTCCACTCATTTCCAGTCTATTCTGAACACCTCACACCTCACAATAGTGTTTTTATGTCCAAAAGGTTGCACCGAGGTAGCTGGATGACTATGCTAAGCGACACGAGTGGGCGGCACAAACACGTGACCCATCTAGGCGTGATACTGCAGTGGCAGACAGGATGGCAGTTTGAAAAACTAGGCCCCAAACTGTACATAGGGCCTGATTCAGACCCACTCGCGAGCGGATGTCCGCTCGCAAGTGGGTCGATGTTATGGACTGAGCATGCGCACGACGGAGGGAGCTCCGTCGTGCGCATGCGCCAGATGCGACGAGCGAAGGAAAGTCCTTCGCTCGTTGTGTCCGATCAAAGGGGGCGTGCTGTCAATGTTGATTGACAGCACGCCCCCTTTGGTGGGCGTGCCAGGGGCGTGCCTCCCTGACGGGGGCGTTCCCACTGGAACGCCTCCCGTCAAAAGCCGGCCCACTGACATCACTAGTGATGTCAGTGGGAGTGATTTTGGCTCTGATAGAGCCAAAATCACTCCGGAGCTTGCGGTTGAAAACCTCAACCACAGGCTCCGGCTCGCAAATTCGATGGTCGCGATGGTCTCGACCATCGCGACCATCACAATGCACGCTCGTATAGCCTGTGGGTTGTGACCCACAGCTATACGAGCGTCCAGGAGGACGCTCCATGAAAATGGAGCCCGGCCCTCATTCAGAGCGTGCGCTCTGCTCAGAGCGTACGGCTCTGAATGAGGGCCATAATGCAAAGAAAAAAAAGAGGTGCAAGATGGAATTGTCCTTGGGCCCTCCCACCCACCCTTATGCTGTATAAACAGGACATGCACACTTTAACAAACCAATCATTTCAGCGCCAGGGTCTGCCACACAACTGTGGCTGAAATGATTGGTTCGTTTGGGCCCCCACAAAACAAGCTGGCAATTAATCTGTCCCTGCACAAACTGGCTCTACGGAGGCAAGATGTCATCCTCATCCTCCTCATCCACCGATTCCTCACCCTCTTCAGTGTGTACATCCTCATCCTCCCAAAGTATTAACTCGTCCCCACTTGAATCCACCACCACAGGTCCCTCTGTACGTTCTGGAGGCTGGTCTCCCTGGAAGAGCTGATAATTCATTTTGATGAACATCATCTTCTCCACATTCTGTGGAAGCAACCTCCTACGCCTTTCGCTGACAAGGTTCCCGGCTGCACTAAACACTCTTTCGGAGTACACACTGGAGGGGGGGCAACTCAGGTAAAATAGAGCCAGTTTGTACAGGGGCCTCCAAATTGCCTCTTTTTCCTGCCAGTACAGGTATGGACTGTCTGACATGCCTACTTGGATGCTGTCACCGATGTAATCCTCCACCATTCTGTCAATGGTGACAGTATCATATGCAGTGACAGTAGACATGTCAGAAATTGTTGCCAGGTCCTTCAGTCCGGACCAGATGTCCAAACTTGGTCCTGCCTGCCCTGCATCACCGCCAGCGGGTTGCTTAGGATACCTAAGTTTTTTCCTGGCAGCCCCAGTTGCGGGAGAAAATGAAGGAGCTGTTGACGTGTCACGTTCCGCTTCAGCTGACAGTGTGTTCACCAGCAGGTCTTTGCACCTCAGCAGGCTTGTGTCGGCCGGAAAGAGAGACACCACATAAGCTTTAAACCTAGGATCGAGCACGGTGGCCAAAATGTAGTGGTCTGATTTCAACAGATTGACCACCCTGGAATCCTGGCAAAGCGAATGAAGGGCTTCATCCACAAGTCCCACATGCCGAGCGCAATCGCTCCGTCTTAGCTCCTCCTTCACTTTCTCCAGCTGCTTCTGCAAAAGCCTGATGAGGGGAATGACCTGACTCAAGCTGGCAGTGTCTGAACTGACTTCACGTGTGGCAAGTTCGAAGGGCTGGAGAACCTTGCACAACACGGAAATCATTCTCCACTGTGCTTGAGTCAGGTGCATACCCCCTCCTTTGCCTATGTCATAGGTGGATGTATAGGCTTGAATGGCCTTTTGCTGCTCCTCCATCCTCTGAAGCATATAGAGGGTTGACTTCCACCGCGTCACAACCTCTTGCGTCTGGTGATGGCGGGGCAGGTTCAAGAGTGTTTGCTGGCACTCCAGTCTTCGGCACGCAGTCGCTGAATGGCGAAAGTGGCCAGAAATTTTTCGGGCCACCCAAAGCGTCTCCTGCACGCCCCTGTCGCTTTTCAGAAAATTCTGCACCACCAAGTTTATTGTGTGAGCAAAACATGGGACGTGCTGGAATTTGCCCAGATGTAATGCCCGCACAATATTGGTGGCGTTGTCAGATATCACAAATCCCCAGGAGAGTCTAAGTTGGGTAAGCCACTGGGCGATGATTTCCCTCAGTTTCTCTAAGAGGTTGTCGGCGGTGTGCCTCTTACTGAAAGCGGTGATACACAGTGTAGCTTGCCTTGGAACGAGCTGGCGTTTCTGAGATGCTGCGACTGGTGACGCTGCTGCTGTTGCTGCATAAGGTGATACATCTACCCAGTGGGCTGTCACAGTCATATAGTCCTTAGTCTGCCCTGTTCCACTTGTCCACATGTCCGTGGTTAAGTGGACATTGGGTACAACGGCATTTTTCAGGACACTGAGGACACTTTTTCTGACGTTTCTGTACAGTCTCGGTATCGCCTGCCTAGTGAAGTGGAATCTAGACGGGATTTGGAACCGGGGACACACTACCTCCATCAATTGTCTAAATCCCACTGCACTAATGGCGGATACCAGACGCACGTCTAACACCAACATAGCAGTCAAGGCCTCAGTTATACGTTTTGCTTCAGGATGACTGCTGTCGTACTTCATCCTCCTCGCTAAGGACTGTTGGAGGGTCAATTGTTTAGTAAAAGTAGTGGTGTTCCTACTTCCTCTCTGGGATGATGAACGACTCCCAGCAGCAGCAACAGCAGCAGCGGCAGCAGGAGGCGTAGCAATGCAGGATCCTCCGGAGGAATCCGGGATAGGAGAGTCAGTCATGCCAGTGACATGGCCTGCAGGACTACTTCCGATCCTGACTAAGGAGGAAATTGACGAGGAGGGAGTTGACGGTGTGGTTTGCAGGCGCTTGGATACAACAGGACAACGGGATTTAGGTGTCCCTGGACTGCTTACGGTCTTAGCCAAAGTTTCTGAACTTGACAGTAACTTATTATGAACGCGCTGCAGGTGCCGTATAAGGGAGGATGTTCCTAGGTGGTTAACGTCCCTACCCCTACTTATTCCACCTTTACATAAGGTACATATGGCAAGACAGTTGTTGTCCGGATTTGGATAGAAATATTGCCAGACCAAAGAGGTGGAATGTTTGGTCTTCTGCCCAGGCATGACCTTGATGGGCTTTTTCATCCCACGGACAACAACTGTCTCCCCCGGAGCCTGATTTAAACAAACCACATCACCATCAGAATCCTCCTCGCCAACTTCCTCCTCAGCGCCAGCTACACCAGTATCCTCATCCTGTTGTACTTCAACAGTGACATCTTCAATTTGCATATCAGCAAGTGGATTGTGGGTGCTCCTTTCAGCACTTGCAGGGGGCGTGCAAATGGTGGAAAGAGCCACCTCTTCCCGTCCAGTGCTGGGAAGGTCAGGCATCGCAACCACCACCACACTTGGACTCTCCTTGGGGATTTGTGATATCTTCTTAGAAAGCACAGTTCTTCGCTGTGCTTTTGCCAGCTTAACTCTTTTGATTTTTTTAGCGGGAGGAGGGCTTCCATCATCATGTGAAGCTGAACCACTAGTCATGAACATAGTAGGGATCGACCTTAGCCGTTCCTTGCCACTCCGTGTCGTAAATGGCATATTGGCAAGTTTACGTTTCTCTTCAGCTGATTTAAATGTTTTTTTCAAGGTCATTTTCCTGAACTTTGTCATTTGGGATTGTATGTGCCCTCTATTATGACATTGGGCATCGGCCTTGGCAGACGACGTTGATGGCATGTTATCGTCTATGTCATGACTAGTGGCAGCAGCTTCAGCACTAGGAGGAAGTGGTTCTTGATCTTTCTCTATTTTATTTTTATCGGAGAAAGTTTGGTCCTCCATTTATGTTATATCGATTATGTTATATCGATATATACGTGCGGCTAAACACAGAAAATATTTTTTATTTTTGCTGGAGAGTAGTGCACTTTGTGGGTTACACCAGCCTTTAAGAAATGAGCCAGCCGGCTCTTTACTTATGGGACACAGGCGCACGCTTGGCGCTGCTCCTTTGGTGATGCACGTGCGGCTACTGCGCACACAATTCACAAAGACAGAAAATAATTTTTTTTTTGGTTTGGACTGGAGTGTACTTTGGGGGTTACAGCACCCTTTAGCGGTCAAGCCAGCCGGCCCTTTACTTATGACACAGGCGCACGCTTGGCACTACTTTGTTGATGCACGTGCGGCTACTGCGCACACAATTCACAAACACAGAAAATGTATTTTTTTTTGGTTTGGAGTGTACTTTCGGGGGTTACAGCACCCTTTAACGGTCAATCCAGCCGGCCCTTTACTTATGACACAGGCGCACGCTTGGCACTACTTTCTTGATGCACGTGCGGCTACTGCGCACACAATTCACAAACACAGAAAATATTTTTTTTTTGGTTTGGACTGGAGTGTACTTTGGGGGTTACAGCACTCTTTAACGGTGAAGCCAGCCGGCCCTTTACTTATGACACAGGCGCACGCTTGGCACTACTTTGTTGATGCACGTGCGGCTACTGCGCACACAATTCACAAACACAGAAAATATTTTTTTTTTTGGTTTGGACTGGAGTGTACTTTCGGGGGTTACAACACCCTTTAACGGTCAAGCCAGCCGGCCCTTTACTTATGACACAGGCGCACGCTTGGCACTACTTTGTTGATGCACGTGCGGCTACTGCGCACACAATTCACAAACACAGAAAATAATTTTTTTTTTGGTTTGGACTGGAGTGTACTTTGGGGGTTACAGCACTCTTTAACGGTCAAGCCAGCCGGCCCTTTACTTATGACACAGGCGCACGCTTTGCACTACTTTGTTGATGCACGTGCGGCTACTGTGCACACAATTCGCAAACACAGAAAATATTTTTTTTTTGGTTTGGAGTGTACTTTGGGGGTTACAGCACCCTTTAACGGTCAAGCCAGCTGGCCCTTTACTTATGACACAGGCGCACGCTTGGCACTACTTTGTTGATGCACGTGCGGCTACTGCGCACACAATTCACAAACACAGAATATAATTTTTTTTTTGGTTTGGACTGGAGTGTACTTTAGGGGTTACAGCACCCTTTAACGGTCAAGCCAGCTGGCCCTTTACTTATGACACAGGCGCACGCTTGGCACTACTTTGTTGATGCACGTGCGGCTACTGCGCACACAATTCACAAACACAGAAAATAATTTTTTTTTGGTTTGGACTGGAGTGTACTTTGGGGGTTACAGCACCCTTTAACGGTCAAGCCAGCCGGCCCTTTACTTATGACACTACTTTGTTGATGCACGTGCGGCTACTGCACTACTTTGGCACTACTTTGTTGATGCACGTGCGGCTACTGCACACACAATTCACAAACACACAAAAAATATTATTTTTTTAGCACTTGGGGGGAGCACCCCTGATGGACAGAGCACCCCCTGGACAACACTGCAGCACCCCTTTAGGACTGGGACACTGCACAGGACTTTGGAGTGGACACAGCCCCTATGGAGAACTGACTGCACAACACAGTCCAGCCAGCCCCTATGGACTCTGAAGTAGTGGACACAGCCCCTATTAACAACAGCAGCACAGCACAACACAGCCAGCCCCTATGGACTTTGAAGTAGTGGACAACAGCAGCACAGCGCAGCACAGCACAGCACAACACTACTCTGCACTACACTACACTACACAGCCCAGCCAGCCCTAACTCCCACCCTCCCTCTTCACTGTCCACAGCCGAGTGAGAAAATGGCGCCGACGCGGGTACCTTATATAGGATCCAAAACCCGCGAGACTCGGAAGGCGGGATGATGACGTTTTGCCTCGATTTCAGATCCGAGTCAGGTGGGAAAAGTCTAGCCTGACTCAGATCTGCCTCGGATCGGAGGGGCTCGGGGGGGTTCGGATTTCAGAAATCCGAACCCGCTCACCCCTACTAGTGCCTAATCCTAATCTCCCTGCACCCTAAACCTAACCCTCCCCCCTTAGTGCCTAACCTTAACCCTCCCCATAGTTCCTAACCCCTAAACCTAATCCTCCCCCCAACCCTGCTACTTACTTTTCGTATCCCGGCGGTCGGGATTCCGGCGCCCGGATCGGGACCGGCATCGGGATTCTGGCGCAGGTAATGTAAGCATCGTCATCCCGACTGCCGGTATGCCAAATGTATCCCAAGGATGGGTGGGCTACTCCACTTAATGCTGGAGTCAGAATGGGTTTTCACTTTTGTTGGGTGGGAATAAATAATTAATTATTGGCATATATTTACTTGAAGCGTATGGGAAATGGTTAGGGAGTGCCCAGCCATGCCCCTTGCCAGAGCCGGCTCTTGGGGTGATCGACCAGTGTGGTCAAACAGGGGCGCCACCCCATAGAGGGCACACCCTTCCCCAACATTCCGATTTCCACCCGTGGGCCGCAGCTGTGTGGCGCTGCCAGACCCCTTAGTAGTTAAATGGATGTTGCGCGCATGCGCGCGGCATCCATTCTGTGCAGGGAGAGGGCTGGGGGAAGCCCAGCTAGTGACGGAGTGCTGGGCTTACCCCCAGCCTGACATTATTTGGAGGCATGCCATGCGGGTACGCTGCCAAATAACGTCACATAGTGGGCATGGCCTATGGTAATTAGGCCATGACCCCATTTGCGGTCGCGCGCGGGAGTATTGGGCACTAATTAATGGAGCCGGCCCTGCCCTTTGCAAACTGGTCGTGCTTACTGGTGGCAGTGTTGAAAGTCCCCTTAAAATCCTGTGTGCCCCATAGAACTGTCTGTTAGACTCTCACTTTGCTAGGATACTTACAGGAAGGTTTATCAAACTTTCTGAAGAAGGCAAGTGCAGGTGGTGCCCATATAAATCCAATCCAAATCTAGCTATCATTTTATAGAATGTTCTATGTAAACAAGAGATAGAATCGGATTGGTTGCTATCAAACCTCCTTAGAGGCTTGTGTCACCTTCATACTATTATCACAGCTGCTGTTTTTATGGGCGGATCCAATATTCATGAAGATGCAACCTATATTATCTATTTGCAATGAGTCTAACATTCATAAGGTCTGGTTAATATTCATGATTAATTGGTTCCAAGGGAATTGATAGAAGGCATTACCATGAACTTTGCTTTGCTCCTCAAAATATAACCTACACTGTGTAATGATGACAGCTGCTCTTTAATACTTATATGCAGATCCATAAGGTGCCCTGTGCCAGACATACCCCCAGATTGCATGATGTCATGACATCATGCAGAGGAGGCAGGGCTGCGAGCATAGGTAAGGACAGCAGCACTGCTGGAGCATTCTCAGGATGCTGCAGGGCGCTGTACAGGCTGCATGTATAGAGTGTCTAATGGACGCTCTGGCTGTGCTGCAGCAGTGACACTGACTGCAGGGTGTTGTTCCGAGCACCCTGTTAGCCAGATGCAGGGGCCATGGGGCAGAGGTGGTGCCGCCCACGTCAGTGCTTAAAGTGGTCCTAGAGAAGTTGTGGAACTCACACCACCCCTTGGTGCAATGTCAATATAGGGACAGTGCGTGTCATAGGTGAGCGCCCAAAAAAGGGAAATGGTCTCAAAAGAAAGGGGCATGGTCACATAATAGTATTCTTAATACCACTTACATCACACAGCAGTGCCCCCTTTACACAATGCCCACAGTAGTAGTGCCCCTTATACAATGCCCACAGTAGTAGTGCCCCTTATACAATGCCCTCAGCAGTAGCGCCCCTTACATATAATGCCCACTGTAGTGGTGCCCCTTACACATAATGCCCTCAGTAGTGGTGCCCATTATGCAGTGCCCCCAGTAGTGATAGTGCCCCTTATGCTGTGCCCTCAGTAGCGGTGCCCCTTATGCAGTGCCCCCAGTAGTGGTAGTGCCACTTATGCAGTGCCCACTGTGGTAGTGCCCCTTATGCAAAGCCCACAGTAGTGGTAGTGCCCCTTATGCAGTGCCCCCAGTAGTGGTAGTGCGATTTATGCAGTGCCCACAGTGGTAGTGCCCCTTATGCAGAGCCCACAGTAGTGATAGTGCAGTGCCCTCTGTAGTGGGGCCCCTTTTGCAGTACTCCCAGTAGTGGTAGTGCCCCTTATGCAGTGCCCACAGTGGTAGTGCCCCTTATGCAGAGCCCACAGTATTTGTAGTGCCCCTTATGCAGTGCCCTCAGTAGTGGTGCTCCTTATGCAGTGTCCCCAGTAGCGGTAGTGCCATTTATGCAGAGGCCACAATAGTGGTGCCCCTTATGCAGAGCCCCCCTTATGCAGTGCCCCCAGGAGTGGTGCCCCTTATGCTGTGCCCCCTATGCAATACCCCCATTAGTAATCTCCATAATTGTGCCCCCAATAGTAGTGAATCTAGTAGTAATGCCCCCTGTTGTAGTGCCCCCAATATTAATGCCCCTCTTTAGTAATGCCCCCAGTAGTAGAGCCACCTGAGTAATGCCCCCAATAGTAATACCCCCAGTAGTAGAGCCCCTAGTAATGCCCACAATAGTAATGTCCCCTGAGTAATGTCCCCAGTAGTAGTGCCCCCTGAGTAATGCACCCAGTAGTAGTGCCCCCTGAGTAATGCCCCCTGTAGTAATGTCCCCTATTGTGAAGCCGCTTACACACACGAAAAAAAACTAATACATACCTTAAGCCCCGCTCCCACGTCCACTGCCATCTGGTCCTCCTGGCTGCTCCTCAGTCTGAACTATGGGAGAGACGTCATGATGCCTCTCCCATAGTGCACTGCACACAGTGGGACCCGGAAGGCGGAGCTCATGATTGAGCTCCACCTCTGGCTGCCGCTGGTGCTGTGGGGAGGGAGCCTGGTGCCCACTGGTAACAAAATCTCAGCGGGCGCCCGGCAAATGGAGCCCCCCTGCGACGCCGGGATTAGGTGGATCGGAGGAGGCGGAATTGGTTCTGTCTCCAAATAGAAGTGACGGAATGCAGTGATGGAATGCAGTTCCCCCCCTTTCCAGCCCACTTCAACGCCTGGCCCATGTTCACATACCCCTAGTTAAGGCCCTGCATATATTATATTGTATCATTTTTTTCTCCTCTTTGGGTCTGGGTGCTAGCTGGATGGCATGACCAAATATGAGGGTGTGGCCACATCCGCTAAAAAAAATAATATGCGGTTTTCTCCTCCATGGCTGTCCAAGGCCCCTCAGATGAACCTGGGCCCAGATAAATGGTACCCTCCCAAATCCTCTCTTGTCGCCAATGCCCTTGAATGAGTAAAATTAGCAACAGTTTCATTTCAGAGACAGTTTAATTTCAGGATTACAACATAACAAAACATAAGCACATGGACATAGCTGTAAAATAAAAATACCTTGTATACCAAAATATTAGAGGCTGTGTTTAAAGATGGAAACCATTATCCGTTTTTTAAAGAAATGCTCACGTTAATAAAAGAGTAGGTTTAGTATAGTATATTGCAGAATACCTTTATTTATGTGTCCCAGATTACATCTTAGCACACACATGAGCCGCAGATTTTAAGTACAACATTTGATTAGCAAAAGACAGAACCTTAGGCACAATGCATCACATCTGGTGTAATGCTTTCATAACAGTTATCTTCATTGTAAAACTGTTTAAAAAGGTTTAATATTTAAATGCAATCCTTTTTACAAACAGATCCTGGAGTGCCGAGCATTCAAACAAGGGCATATGGGTAGTTTATCAACGCACATGAATTACTCATTCCCTAGCCAAAAGAAATGAATTCAACCCATTTTTCACTGTTTGGTTGAAGTATAAACACTTTATCTGCAAGAGACGTTTTCTGGGCATTCTTACCTTTTGGAAAACATTATGTGGGAGCGGAGATATGAAGCATTTGGCATAGAAAATAATAAAACAAATAGGCACATTTTTCTTAAAAGAAAGGAACTTTCCCCACACCTTCCCCAGAAATAGACTACAAGCCCCATCAGAAGGAAGATCATTCACATAGCAGCATAGAATACAGATGTGTCCTCTTACATCCTTGCCGATCGCGCTACAAACGTGCTCATGTATTGCGCCATGTGGTTACTTGCAGCAGCATACGCTACGGTTCGCTATGGCACGCACTGCGATCCCACCATGCAATTCTATGGAGTCACAGGTGCAAACGCAGTGCATGGATCTGCTGGTGAGCGCACGCCTTGCGCCATGCATGGCACAATTTGCCGCGTACGCAGCACAGATGTAGCAGGACACATCTGTGCTGTACGTGCAGTTTGCTTTCTTGTAAATGTGTACTGTGCCTATTTATCATTGGTGTGTAAGTGTGCATGCGTTGTAAGCCGCACTGTGCACGCAAAGCAACTGAATTGCGATAACGCTCACACAGAGGATTCACTCTCAAAGTGAGTGACAGCTAGTCAGCGTTTGGGGGAGGTAACGGGGGTGTGGTTAGAGAAACACAGGGGTGTTGGACCGTTTAAACATTGTTTTCTGGGTGTGTATAAATTAGCCACTGCGTCCTTGCTCACAGCAGGATAGTCCTCTGCATCTCTGGAGACTCGCTGTGTCTGCGACAGCTTAGACTTACTCAGAAGGCAGATGGACGCCTGATCTGCGGGCCTGATTCAGGGTTGAACGCTATTCCGATGTTCACATGAGTGATTATCAGTGGTCTGAGCATGCGTCAAAGTCACAATGCAATGTGCGGTGAATGATTTGCATTCGCGCTTGCTGTGAGAATTCACTCTCAATTGATTGATATGAAGAGACAGTTATGTGGGTGGTTACGGAGAGTTCCTGCAAAAATGTGAGCAATCGTGCACGCAGAGAACAAAACTCCAGTGACTCAGTGGAGTGGCCATAGATTCACTTGAGAAGTCGATGTTTTCCGGATTAGCATCCAATGCTGTGTTTGTGTTCAAAGTTGCAGGCAGCTACGAGGGCTCTGGTGGGCGTCTCAATACACTTATGCATTAGCATATTTTGGTAGTTGCTAAGCGGCACAATTCGCAAATGTGCTTACATTAGCGTATAACACTGACTCAGGCCTTGTGAGCATGGCCGGACATCTTACCCTACATTTGTGGGCGGAGCTGGGGGCATGACCACGCAATTGCGTAATTTTGGTCCTGCCCCGCTACACAATGCCGAGATTACCAGCATTGTGAAGCAGGGGGCGGGGCCAAAATTACACGTCATCGGCCTCCCCGCTGCGAGGGTTTCTCTTGTAACCATGGGGGCCGGCCGCCAGGACGGGGGCCTGCCTTTCCGGTGGGCCGGGAGTGGCACCCGATTTTCGGAAGGTTCCCGGCTAAATTGGAAAGGTAGGCAAGTATGGCAATCTCCCTGATTGCACCTTACCCCCATTATGTAGCTGTTATATAAAAAAAAAACAGAGATATATACATTTAAATTAGGGGTGAGCGGGTTCGGATTTCTGAAATCCGAACCCCCCCGAGCCCCCCCGATCCGAGTCCGATCCGAGTCAGGCTCGACTTTTCCCGCCTGACTCGGATCTGAAATCGAGGCAAAACGTCATCATCCCGCCTTCCGAGTCTCGCGGGTTTAGGATCCTATATAAGGTACCCGCGTCGGCGCCATTTTCTCACTCGGCTGTGGACAGTGAAGAGGGAGGGTGGGAGTTAGGGCTGGCTGGGCTGTGTAGTGTAGTGTAGTGCAGAGTAGTGTTGTGCTGTGCTGTGCTGCGCTGTGCTGCTGTTGTCCACTACTTCAAAGTCCATAGGGGCTGGCTGTGTTGTGCTGTGCTGCTGTTGTTAATAGGGGCTGTGTCCACTACTTCAAAGTCCATAGGGGCTGGCTGGACTGTGTTGTGCAGTCAGTTCTCCATAGGGGCTGTGTCCACTCCAAAGTCCTGTGCAGTGTCCCAGTCCTAAAGGGGTGCTGTAGTGTTGTCCAGGGGGTGCTCTGTCCATCAGGGGTGCTCCCCCCAAGTGCTAAAAAAATAATATATTTTCTGTGTTTGTGAATTGTGTGCGCAGTAGCCGCACGTGCATCAACAAAGTAGTGCCAAGCGTGCGCCTGTGTCATAAGTAAAGGGCCGGCTGGCTTGACCGTTAAGGGTGCTGTAACCCCCGAAAGTACACTCCAGTCCAAACCAAAAAAAAAATTATTTTCTGTGTTTGTGAATTGTGTGCGCAGTAGCCGCACGTGCATCAACAAAGTAGTGCCAAGCGTGCGCCTGTGTCATAAGTAAAGGGCCGGCTGGCTTGACCGTTAAGGGTGCTGTAACCCCCTAAAGTACACTCCAGTCCAAACCAAAAAAAAAATTATTTTCTGTGTTTGTGAATTGTGTGCGAAGTAGCTGCACGTGCATCAACAAAGTAGTGCCAAGCGTGCGCCTGTGTCATAAGTAAAGGGCCGGCTGGCTTGACCGTTAAGGGTGCTGTAACCACCGAAAGTACACTCCAGTCCAAACCAAAAAAAAATTATTTTCTGTGTTTGTGAATTGTGTGCGCAGTAGCCGCACGTGCATCAACAAAGTAGTGCCAAGCGTGCGCCTGTGTCATAAGTAAAGGGCCGGCTGGCTTGACCGTTAAGGGTGCTGTAACCCCCGAAAGTACACTCCAGTCCAAACCAAAAAAAAAATTATTTTCTGTGTTTGTGAATTGTGTGCGAAGTAGCCGCACGTGCATCAACAAAGTAGTGCCAAGCGTGCGCCTGTGTCATAAGTAAAGGGCCGGCTGGCTTGACCGTTAAGGGTGCTGTAACCCCCGAAAGTACACTCCAGTCCAAACCAAAAAAAAAATTATTTTCTGTGTTTGTGAATTGTGTGCGCAGTAGCCGCACGTGCATCAACAAAGTAGTGCCAAGAGTGCGCCTGTGTCATAAGTAAAGGGCCGGCTGGCTTGACCGTTAAAGGGTGCTGTAACCCCCGAAAGTACACTCCAGTCCAAACCAAAAAAAAAATTATTTTCTGTGTTTGTGAATTGTGTGCGCAGTAGCCGCACGTGCATCAACAAAGTAGTGCCAAGCGTGCGCCTGTGTCATAAGTAAAGGGCCGGCTGGCTTCACCGTTAAAGGGTGCTGTAACCCCCGAAAGTACACTCCAGTCCAAACCAAAAAAAATTTATTTTCTGTGTTTGTGAATTGTGTGCGCAGTAGCAGCACGTGCATCAACAAAGTAGTGCCAAGCGTGCGCCTGTGTCATAAGTAAAGGGCCGGCTGGCTTGACCGTTAAGGGTGCTGTAACCCCCGAAAGTACACTCCAGTCCAAACCAAAAAAAAAATTATTTTCTGTGTTTGTGAATTGTGTGCGCAGTAGCCGCACGTGCATCAACAAAGTAGTGCCAAGCGTGCGCCTGTGTCATAAGTAAAGGGCCGGCTGGCTTGACCGTTAAGGGTGCTGTAACCCCCAAAGTACACTCCAGTCCAAACCAAAAAAAAAATTATTTTCAGTGTTTGTGAATTGTGTGCGCAGTAGCTGCACGTGCATCAACAAAGTAGTGCCAAGCGTGCGCCTGTGTCATAAGTAAAGGGCCGGCTGGCTTGACCGTTAAGGGTGCTGTAACCCCCGAAAGTACACTCCAGTCCAAACCAAAAAAAAAATTATTTTCTGTGTTTGTGAATTGTGTGCGCAGTAGCCGCACGTGCATCAACAAAGTAGTGCCAAGAGTGCGCCTGTGTCATAAGTAAAGGGCCGGCTGGCTTGACCGTTAAAGGGTGCTGTAACCCCCGAAAGTACACTCCAGTCCAAACCAAAAAAAAAATAATTTTCTGTGTTTGTGAATTGTGTGCGCAGTAGCCGCACGTGCATCAACAAAGTAGTGCAAAGCGTGCGCCTGTGTCATAAGTAAAGGGCCGGCTGGCTTCACCGTTAAAGGGTGCTGTAACCCCCGAAAGTACACTCCAGTCCAAACCAAAAAAAAATTATTTTCTGTGTTTGTGAATTGTGTGCGCAGTAGCCGCACGTGCATCAACAAAGTAGTGCCAAGCGTGCGCCTGTGTCATAAGTAAAGGGCCGGCTGGCTTGACCGTTAAGGGTGCTGTAACCCCCGAAAGTACACTCCAGTCCAAACCAAAAAAAAAATTATTTTCTGTGTTTGTGAATTGTGTGCGCAGTAGCCGCACGTGCATCAACAAAGTAGTGCCAAGCGTGCGCCTGTGTCATAAGTAAAGGGCCGGCTGGCTTGACCGTTAAGGGTGCTGTAACCCCCAAAGTACACTCCAGTCCAAACCAAAAAAAAAATTATTTTCTGTGTTTGTGAATTGTGTGCACAGTAGCCGCACGTGCATCAACAAAGTAGTGCCAAGCGTGCGCCTGTGTCATAAGTAAAGGGCCGGCTGGCTTGACCGTTAAGGGTGCTGTAACCCCCTAAAGTACACTCCAGTCCAAACCAAAAAAAAATTATTTTCTGTGTTTGTGAATTGTGTGCGAAGTAGCCGCACGTGCATCAACAAAGTAGTGAAAAAGCGTGCGCCTGTGTCATAAGTAAAGGGCCGGCTGGCTTGACCGTTAAGGGTGCTGTAACCACCGAAAGTACACTCCAGTCCAAACCAAAAAAAAATTATTTTCTGTGTTTGTGAATTGTGTGCAAAGTAGCCGCACGTGCATCAACAAAGTAGTGAAAAAGCGTGCGCCTGTGTCATAAGTAAAGGGCCGGCTGGCTTGACCGTTAAGGGTGCTGTAACCCCCGAAAGTACACTCCAGTCCAAACCAAAAAAAAAATTATTTTCTGTGTTTGTGAATTGTGTGCGAAGTAGCCGCACGTGCATCAACAAAGTAGTGCCAAGCGTGCGCCTGTGTCATAAGTAAAGGG
This sequence comes from Taudactylus pleione, assembly GCA_031769625.1. NCBI lineage: Eukaryota > Metazoa > Chordata > Amphibia > Anura > Myobatrachidae > Taudactylus > Taudactylus pleione. The sequence continues at coordinate 5,669,074 of JAUIMM010000081.1, read as the reverse complement.
CCGGCTGGCTTGACCGTTAAGGGTGCTGTAACCCCCGAAAGTACACTCCAGTCCAAACCAAAAAAAAAATTATTTTCTGTGTTTGTGAATTGTGTGCGCAGTAGCCGCACGTGCATCAACAAAGTAGTGCCAAGAGTGCGCCTGTGTCATAAGTAAAGGGCCGGCTGGCTTGACCGTTAAAGGGTGCTGTAACCCCCGAAAGTACACTCCAGTCCAAACCAAAAAAAAAATTATTTTCTGTGTTTGTGAATTGTGTGCGCAGTAGCCGCACGTGCATCAACAAAGTAGTGCCAAGCGTGCGCCTGTGTCATAAGTAAAGGGTCGGCTGGCTTCACCGTTAAAGGGTGCTGTAACCCCCGAAAGTACACTCCAGTCCAAACCAAAAAAAATTTATTTTCTGTGTTTGTGAATTGTGTGCGCAGTAGCAGCACGTGCATCAACAAAGTAGTGCCAAGCGTGCGCCTGTGTCATAAGTAAAGGGCCGGCTGGCTTGACCGTTAAGGGTGCTGTAACCCCCGAAAGTACACTCCAGTCCAAACCAAAAAAAAAATTATTTTCTGTGTTTGTGAATTGTGTGCGCAGTAGCCGCACGTGCATCAACAAAGTAGTGCCAAGAGTGCGCCTGTGTCATAAGTAAAGGGCCGGCTGGCTTGACCGTTAAAGGGTGCTGTAACCCCCGAAAGTACACTCCAGTCCAAACCAAAAAAAAAATTATTTTCTGTGTTTGTGAATTGTGTGCTCAGTAGCCGCACGTGCATCAACAAAGTAGTGCCAAGCGTGCGCCTGTGTCATAAGTAAAGGGCCGGCTGGCTTCACCGTTAAAGGGTGCTGTAAGCCCCGAAAGTACACTCCAGTCCAAACCAAAAAAAAATTATTTTCTGTGTTTGTGAATTGTGTGCGCAGTAGCCGCACGTGCATCAACAAAGTAGTGCCAAGCGTGCGCCTGTGTCATAAGTAAAGGGCCGGCTGGCTTGACCGTTAAGGGTGCTGTAACCCCCAAAGTACACTCCAGTCCAAACCAAAAAAAAAATTATTTTCTGTGTTTGTGAATTGTGTGCGCAGTAGCCGCACGTGCATCAACAAAGTAGTGCCAAGCGTGCGCCTGTGTCATAAGTAAAGGGCCGGCTGGCTTGACCGTTAAGGGTGCTGTAACCCCCGAAAGTACACTCCAGTCCAAACCAAAAAAAAAATTATTTTCTGTGTTTGTGAATTGTGTGCGCAGTAGCCGCACGTGCATCAACAAAGTAGTGCCAAGCGTGCGCCTGTGTCATAAGTAAAGGGCCTGCTGGCTTGACCGTTAAGGGTGCTGTAACCCCCGAAAGTACACTCCAGTCCAAACCAAAAAAAAAATTATTTTCTGTGTTTGTGAATTGTGTGCGAAGTAGCCGCACGTGCATCAACAAAGTAGTGCCAAGCGTGCGCCTGTGTCATAAGTAAAGGGCCGGCTGGCTTGACCGTTAAGGGTGCTGTAACCCCCGAAAGTACACTCCAGTCCAAACCAAAAAAAAAATTATTTTCTGTGTTTGTGAATTGTGTGCGCAGTAGCCGCACGTGCATCAACAAAGTAGTGCCAAGAGTGCGCCTGTGTCATAAGTAAAGGGCCGGCTGGCTTGACCGTTAAAGGGTGCTGTAACCCCCGGAAGTACACTCCAGTCCAAACCAAAAAAAAAATTATTTTCTGTGTTTGTGAATTGTGTGCGCAGTAGCCGCACGTGCATCAACAAAGTAGTGCCAAGCGTGCGCCTGTGTCATAAGTAAAGGGCCGGCTGGCTTCACCGTTAAAGGGTGCTGTAACCCCCGAAAGTACACTCCAGTCCAAACCAAAAAAAAATTATTTTCTGTGTTTATGAATTGTGTGCGCAGTAGCAGCACGTGCATCAACAAAGTAGTGCCAAGCGTGCGCCTGTGTCATAAGTAAAGGGCCGGCTGGCTTGACCGTTAAGGGTGCTGTAACCCCCGAAAGAACACTCCAGTCCAAACCAAAAAAAAAATTATTTTCTGTGTTTGTGAATTGTGTGCGCAGTAGCCGCACGTGCATCAACAAAGTAGTGCCAAGCATGCGCCTGTGTCATAAGTAAAGGGCCGGCTGGCTTGACCGTTAAGGGTGCTGTAACCCCCAAAGTACACTCCAGTCCAAACCAAAAAAAAAATTATTTTCTGTGTTTGTGAATTGTGTGCGCAGTAGCTGCACGTGCATCAACAAAGTAGTGCCAATCGTGCGCCTGTGTCATAAGTAAAGGGCCGGCTGGCTTGACCGTTAAGGGTGCTGTAACCCCCGAAAGTACACTCCAGTCCAAACCAAAAAAAAAATTATTTTCTGTGTTTGTGAATTGTGTGCGCAGTAGCCGCACGTGCATCAACAAAGTAGTGCCAAGAGTGCGCCTGTGTCATAAGTAAAGGGCCGGCTGGCTTGACCGTTAAAGGGTGCTGTAACCCCCGAAAGTACACTCCAGTCCAAACCAAAAAAAAAATTATTTTCTGTGTTTGTGAATTGTGTGCGCAGTAGCCGCACGTGCATCAACAAAGTAGTGCCAAGCGTGCGCCTGTGTCATAAGTAAAGGGCCGGCTGGCTTCACCGTTAAAGGATGCTGTAAGCCCCGAAAGTACACTCCAGTCCAAACCAAAAAAAAATTATTTTCTGTGTTTGTGAATTGTGTGCGCAGTAGCCGCACGTGCATCAACAAAGTAGTGCCAAGCGTGCGCCTGTGTCATAAGTAAAGGGCCAGCTGGCTTGACCGTTAAGGGTGCTGTAACCCCCGAAAGTACACTCCAGTCCAAACCAAAAAAAAAATTATTTTCTGTGTTTGTGAATTGTGTGCGCAGTAGCCGCACGTGCATCAACAAAGTAGTGCCAAGCGTGCGCCTGTGTCATAAGTAAAGGGCCGGCTGGCTTGACCGTTAAGGGTGCTGTAACCCCCAAAGTACACTCCAGTCCAAACCAAAAAAAAAATTATTTTCTGTGTTTGTGAATTGTGTGCGCAGTAGCCGCACGTGCATCAACAAAGTAGTGCCAAGCGTGCGCCTGTGTCATAAGTAAAGGGCCGGCTGGCTTGACCGTTAAGGGTGCTGTAACCCCCGAAAGTACACTCCAGTCCAAACCAAAAAAAAAATTATTTTCTGTGTTTGTGAATTGTGTGCGCAGTAGCCGCACGTGCATCAACAAAGTAGTGCCAAGCGTGCGCCTGTGTCATAAGTAAAGGGCCTGCTGGCTTCACCGTTAAAGGGTTCTGTAACCCCCGAAAGTACACTCCAGTCCAAACCAAAAAAAAATTATTTTCTGTGTTTGTGAATTGTGTGCGCAGTAGCCGCACGTGCATCAACAAAGTAGTGCCAAGCGTGCGCCTGTGTCATAAGTAAAGGGCCGGCTGGCTTGACCGTTAAGGGTGCTGTAACCCCCGAAAGTACACTCCAGTCCAAACCAAAAAAAAAAATTATTTTCTGTGTTTGTGAATTGTGTGCGCAGTAGCCGCACGTGCATCAACAAAGTAGTGCCAAGCGTGCGCCTGTGTCATAAGTAAAGGGCCGGCTGGCTTGACCGTTAAGGGTGCTGTAACCCCCAAAGTACACTCCAGTCCAAACCAAAATAAAAATTATTTTCTGTGTTTGTGAATTGTGTGCGCAGTAGCCGCACGTGCATCAACAAAGTAGTGCCAAGCGTGCGCCTGTGTCATAAGTAAAGGGCCGGCTGGCTTGACCGTTAAGGGTGCTGTAACCCCCGAAAGTACACTCCAGTCCAAACCAAAAAAAAAATTATTTTCTGTGTTTGTGAATTGTGTGCGCAGTAGCCGCACGTGCATCAACAAAGTAGTGCCAAGCGTGCGCCTGTGTCATAAGTAAAGGGCCAGCTGGCTTGACCGTTAAAGGGTGCTGTAACCCCCGAAAGTACACTCCAGTCCAAACCAAAAAAAAAATTATTTTCTGTGTTTGTGAATTGTGTGCGCAGTAGCCGCACGTGCATCAACAAAGTAGTGCCAAGCGTGCGCCTGTGTCATAAGTAAAGGGCCGGCTGGCTTGACCGTTAAAGGGTGCTGTAACCCCCGAAAGTACACTCCAGTCCAAACCAAAAAAAAAATTATTTTCTGTGTTTAGCCGCACGTATATATCAAATCGATATAACATAAATGGAGGACCAAACTTTCTCCGATAAAAATAAAATAGAGAAAGATCAAGAACCACTTCCTCCTAGTGCTGAAGCTGCTGCCACTAGTCATGACATAGACGATAACATGCCATCAACGTCGTCTGCCAAGGCCGATGCCCAATGTCATAGTAGAGGGCACATACAATCCCAAATGGCAAAGTTCAGGAAAATGACCTTGAAAAAGACATTTAAATCAGCTGAAGAGAAACGTAAACTTGCCAATATGCCATTTACGACACGGAGTGGCAAGGAACGGCTAAGGTCGATCCCTAGTATGTTCATGACTAGTGGTTCAGCTTCACATGACGATGGAAGCCCTCCTCCCTCTAAAAAAATCAAAAGAGTTAAGCTGGCAAAAGCACAGCGAAGAACTGTGCTTTCTAAGAAGATATCACAAATCCCCAAGGAGAGTCCAAGTGTGGTGGTGGTTGCGATGCCTGACCTTCCCAGCACTGGACGGGAAGAGGTGGCTCTTTCCACCATTTGCACGCCCCCTGCAAGTGCTGAAAGGAGCACCCACAGTCCACTTGCTGATATGCAAATTGAAGATGTCACTGTTGAAGTACAACAGGATGAGGATACTGGTATAGCTGGCGCTGAGGAGGAAGTTGGCGAGGAGGATTCTGATGGTGATGTGGTTTGTTTAAATCAGGCTCCGGGGGAGACAGTTGTTGTCCGTGGGATGAAAAAGCCCATCACGGTCATGCCTGGGCAGAAGACCAAACATTCCACCTCTTTGGTCTGGCAATATTTCTATCCAAATCCGGACAACAACTGTCTTGCCATATGTACCATATGTAAAGGTGAAATAAGTAGGGGTAGGGACGTCAACCACCTAGGAACATCCTCCCTTATACGGCACCTGCAGCGCATTCATAAAAAGTTACTGTCAAGTTCAGAAACTTTGGCTAAGACCGTAAGCAGTCCAGGGACACCTAAATCCCGTTGTCCTGTTGTATCCAAGCGCCTGCAAACCACACCGTCAACTCCCTCCTCGTCAATTTCCTCCTTAGTCAGGATCGGAAGTAGTCCTGCAGGCCATGTCACTGGCATGACTGACTCTCCTATCCGGGATTCCTCTGGAGGATCCTGCATTGCTACGCCTACTGCTGCCGCTGCTGCTGTTGCTGCTGCTGGGAGTCGTTCATCATCCCAGAGAGGAAGTAGAAACACCACTACTTTTACTAAACAATTGACCCTCCAACAGTCCTTAGCGAGGAGGATGAAGTACGACAGCAGTCATCCTGAAGCAAAACGTATAACTGAGGCCTTGACTGCTATGTTGGTGTTAGACGTGCGTCCGGTATCCGCCATTAGTGCAGTGGGATTTAGACAATTGATGGAGGTAGTGTGTCCCCGGTTCCAAATCCCGTCTAGATTCCACTTCACTAGGCAGGTGATACCGAGACTGTACAGAAACGTCAGAAAAAGTGTCCTCAGTGTCCTGAAAAATGCCGTTGTACACAATGTCCACTTAACCACGGACATGTGGACAAGTGGAACAGGGCAGACTAAGGACTATATGACTGTGACAGCCCACTGGGTAGATGTATCACCTTACGCAGCAACAGCAGCAGCGTCACCAGTAGCAGCATCTCAGAAACGCCAGCTCGTTACAAGGCAGGCTACGCTGTGTATCACTGGTTTCAGTAAGAGGCACACCGCCGACAACCTCTTAGAGAAACTGAGGGAAATCATCGCCCAGTGGCTTACCCCACTTAGACTCTCCTGGGGATTTGTGATATCTGACAACGCCACCAATATTGTGCGGGCATTACATCTGGGCAAATTCCAGCACGTCCCATGTTTTGCTCACACAATAAACTTGGTGGTGCAGAATTTTCTGAAAAGCGACAGGGGCGTGCAGGAGACGCTTTGGGTGGCCCGAAAAATTTCTGGCCACTTTCGCCATTCAGCGACTGCGTGCCGAAGACTGGAGCGCCAGCAAACACTCTTGAACCTGCCCCGCCATCACCTGAAGCAATAGGTTGTGACGCGGTGGAACTCAACCCTCTATATGCTTCAGAGGATGGAGGAGCAGCAAAAGGCCATACAAGCCTATACATCCACCTATGACATAGGCAAAGGAGGGGGTATGCACCTGACTCAAGCGCAGTGGAGAATGATTTCCGTGTTGTGCAAGGTTCTCCAGCCCTTCGAACTTGCCACACGTGAAGTCAGTTCAGACACAGCCAGCTTGAGTCAGGTCATTCCCCTCATCAGGCTTTTGCAGAAGCAGCTGGAGAAAGTGAAGGAGGAGCTAAGATGGAGCGATTCCGCTCGGCATGTGGGACTTGTGGATGAAGCCCTTCATTCGCTTTGCCAGGATTCCAGGGTGGTCAATCTGTTGAAATCAGACCACTACATTTTGGCCACCGTGCTTGATCCTAGGTTTAAAGCCTATGTGGTGTCTCTCTTTCCGGCCGACACAAGCCTGCAGAGGTGCAAAGACCTGCTGGTGAACACACTGTCAGCTGAAGCGGAACGTGACACGTCAACGGCTCCTTCTTCATTTTCTCCCGCAACTGGGGCTGCCAGGAAAAAACTTAGGTATCCTAAGCAACCCGCTGGCGGTGATGCAGGGCAGGCAGGACCAAGTTTGGACATCTGGTCCGGACTGAAGGACCTGGCAACAATTTCTGACATGTCTACTGTCACTGCATATGATACTGTCACCATTGACAGAATGGTGGTGGATTACATCGGTGACAGCATCCAAGTAGGCATGTCAGACAGTCCATACCTGTACTGGCAGGAAAAAGAGGCAATTTGGAGGCCCCTGTACAAGCTGGCTCTATTTTACCTGAGTTGCCCCCCCTCCAGTGTGTACTCCGAAAGAGTGTTTAGTGCAGCCGGGAACCTTGTCAGCGAAAGGCGTAGGAGGTTGCTTCCACAGAATGTGGAGAAGATGATGTTCATCAAAATGAATTATCAGCTCTTCCAGGGAGACCAGCCTCCAGAAGGTACAGAGGGACCTGTGGTGGTGGATTCAAGTGGGGACGAGTTAATACTTTGTGAGGATGAGGATGTACACACTGAAGAGGGTGAGGAATCGGTGGATGAGGAGGATGAGGATGACATCTTGCCTCCGTAGAGCCAGTTTGTGCAGGGACACATTAATTGCCAGCTTGTTTTGTGGGGGCCCAAACGAACCAATCATTTCAGCCACAGTTGTGTGGCAGACCCTGGCGCTGAAATGATTGATTTGTTAAAGTGTGCATGTCCTGTTTATACAGCATAAGGGTGGGTGGGAGGGCCCAAGGACAATTCCATCTTGCACTTCTTTTTTTTCTTTGCATTATGTACAGTTTGGGGCCTAGTTTTTCTAACTGCCATCCTGTCTGCCACTGCAGTGTCACTCCTAGATGGGTCACGTGTTTGTGCCGCCCACTCGTGTCGCTTAGCATAGTCATCCAGCTACCTCGGTGCAACCTTTTGGACATAAAAACACTATTGTGAGGTGTGAGGTGTTCAGAATAGACTGGAAATGAGTGGAAATTAAGGTTATTGAGGTTAATAATAGCATAGGAGCAGAGAAACCAACAAATTCTGTGATTTTAGCTGTTTTTATGCTTTTTTAAAAAAAAATACAGATCCAAAACACAAAACCCAGAACCCAAAACACGGAAGGGTGGTTTTGGCAAAACCAATCCAGATCCAAAACACGAAGAAAGATCCAGATCCAAAACCAAAACACAAAACACGAAAAGTGGCCGGTGCACACCCCTAATTTAAATGGGATAAATGGGATCATTAGTAATCTTTCCCTGCATTGTTTATAAGGCACAATGGTCCCTATGGCTACATGCATTTTATTGAAATGTAGCAGTAAACGCCCACTTTAATGCGCTCTTATAGGTGTTTCTTTTACAATCTCCCTGAAATGCATTTTCAAAAGTAGGCATGTATGCATTAATCTAACATTACCATTTTGGAGTGTATTTTAGGTGTTCGGCAAAAATTTAAAAATATACTGTAGGTTGGCCAGTCATGTGCATTAGGATTTGACCAGGAGGTCCCTCATTTGACCCGCAGGTCCCCCTTGACAGGCAGGGCCGCCATCAGGGGGGGACTGCCGGGCCTCGAGTCCCGGGCCCGGAGAGAGCATAGACGGAGGGGGCCCCGGGAGGCTGCGGTGCTGCACCGGCAGCCATGGAGTACAGTTATATAATGCCTGACAGTCCCTGCATTACATTAACAAATATGGTGCCGGCCGCGAGCCAGCTAAGGTTCGCGGACCGGCAGCCAATCAGGAGCGCCCGCTCCAGATTGGCTGGTGTCTGGCACCATCCAATCAAAGCTCCCGGACCGGCAGCCAATCAGCAGCATCCGCTCCTGATTGGCTGCCGATCCGCGAGCTTTGATTGGCTCGGGCCCGGCAGCCTATGTGAAATGCCGATGTGTGCAGCAGCAGTGGACACTACAGCTCTTCCAGTCACGATTTTGATATGCCATCAGCGCGCCGCAGTTTCCGGCTGCCAACTGAAGAAGCGCACACCAGGTACAGCTATAGTGCCTGACTTTGCCCTGTGCTCCCCCTCCTGTTCCAGCCAACCCTCCCTACCATGTCCCCCCACTCTGCCCTGAGCCTCCCCAACTAGTCCAGCCAGCCTTCCCTGTCCCTCTCCTAGTCTAGACAGACTTCCCTGCCCTGCACCCCCCCCAGTCCAGACAGCCCTCCCTGCCCTGTGCTTCTCCCCCCTAGTCCAGCCAGCCATCCCTGTCCCCCCACCCAATTCAATCAGATTTTTCAGAATTTTTATGTGAGTCTAATTTTTTCAACCTATTTTATATATATATATATATATATATATATTAATATTAGGGGTGCGCACCGGCCACTTTTCGTGTTTTGTGTTTTGGATCTGGATCTTTCTTCGTATTTTGGATCTGGATTGGTTTTGACAAAACCAACCTTCTGTGTTTTGGGTTCTGGGTTTTGTATTTTGGATCTGTATTTTTTTGAAAAAAAGCATAAACACAGCTAATATCACAGAATGTGTTGGTTTTTCTGCTCCTATGCTATTATTAATCTCAATAACCTTAATTTCCACTAATTTCCAGTCTATTCTGAACACCTCCCACCTCACAATAGTGTTTTTATGTCCAAAAGGTTGCACCGAGGTAGCTGGATGACTATGCTAAGAGATACGAGTGGGCAGCACAAACACGTGACCCATCTAGGAGTGATACTGCAGTGGCAGACAGGATGGCAGTTTGAAAAACTAGGCCCCAAACTGTACATAATGCAAAGAAAAAAAAGAGGTGCAAGATGGAATTGTCCTTGGGCCCTCTCACCCACCCTTATGTTGTATAAACAGGACATGCACACTTTAACAAAGCAATCATTTCAGCGCCAGGGTCTGCCACACAACTGTGGCTGAAATGATTGGTTTGTTTGGGCCCCCACAAAACAAGCTGGCAATTAATCTGTCCCTGCACAAACTGGCTCTACGGAGGCAAGATGTCGTCCTCATCCTCCTCATCCACCGATTCCTCACCCTCTTCAGTGTTGTGTACATCCTCATCCTCACAGAGTATTAACTCGTCCCCACTTGAATCCACCACCACAGGTCCCTCTGTACGTTCTGGAGGCTGGTCTCCCTGGAAGAGTTGATAATTCATTTTTATGAACATCATCTTCTCCACATTTTGTGGAAGCAACCTCCTATGCCTTTCGCTGACAAGGTTCCCGGCTGCACTAAACACTCTTTCAGAGTACACACTGGAGGGGGGGCAACTCAGGTAAAATAGCCAGTTTGTACAGGGGCCTCCAAATTGCCTCTTTTTCCTGCCAGTACAGGTATGGACTGTCTGACATGCTTACTTGGATGCTGTCACCGATGTAATCCTCCACCATTCTGTCAATAGTGACAGTATCATATGTAGTGACAGTAGACATGTCAGAAATTGTTGCGAGGTCCTTCAGTCCGGACCAGATGTCCAAACTTGGTCCTGCCTGCCCTGCATCACCGCCAGCAGGTTGCTTAGGATAGCTAAGTTTTTTCCTGGCAGCCAGAGTTGAGGGAGAAAATGAAGAAGGAGCTGTTGACATGTCACGTTCCGCTTCAGCTGACAGTGTGTTCACCAGCAGGTCTTTGCACCTCTGCAGGCTTGTGTCGGCTGGAAAGAGAGACACCACATAGGCTTTAAACCTAGGATGGAGCACGGTGGCCAAAATGTAGTGGTCTGATTTCAACAGATTGACCACCCTGGAATCCTGGCAAAGCGAATGAAGGGCTTCATCCACAAGTCCCACATGCCGAGGGAAATCGCTCCGTCTTAGCTCCTCCTTCACTTTCTCCAGCTGCTTCTGCAAAAGCCTGATGAGGGGAATGACCTGACTCAAGCTGGCAGTGTCTGAACTGACTTCACGTGTGGCAAGTTCGAAGGGCTGGAGAACCTTGCACAACACGGAAATCATTCTGCACTGCGCTTGAGTGAGGTGCATACCCCCTCCTTTGCCTATGTCATAGGTGGATGTATAGGCTTGAGTTGCCTTTTGCTGCTCCTCCATCCTCTGAAGCATATAGAGGGTTGAGTTCCACCACATCACAACCTCATGCTTCAGGTGATGGCGGGGCAGGTTCAAGAGTGTTTGTTGGCGCTCCAGTCTTCGGCATGCAGTTGCTGAATGGCGAAAGTGGCCTGAAATTTTTCGGGTCACCCAAAGCGTCTCCTGTACTCCCCTGTCGCTTTTCAGAAATTCTGCACCACCAAGTTTATTGTGTGAGCAAAACATGGGACGTGCTGGAATTTGCCCAGATGTAATGCCCGCACAATATTGGTGGCATTGTCAGATATCACAAATCCCCAGGAGAGTCTAAGTGGGGTAAGCCACTGGGCGATGATTTCCCTCAGTTTCTCTAAGAGGTTGTCGGCGGTGTGCCTCTTACTGAAACCTGTGATACACAGTGTAGCCTGCCTTGGAACGAGCTGGCGTTTCTGAGATGCTGCTACTGGTGACGCTGCTGCTGTTGCTGTGTAAGGCGATACATCAACCCAGTGGGCTGTCACAGTCATATAGTCCTTAGTCTGCACTGTTCCACTTGTCCACATGTCCGTGGTTAAGTGGACATTGGGTACAATGGCATTTTTCAGGACACTGAGGACACTTTTTCTGACGTTTCTGTACAGTCTCGGTATCGCCTGCCTAGTGAAGTGGAATCTAGACGGGATTTGGAACCGGGGACACACTACCTCCATCAATTGTCTAAATCCCACTGCTCTAATGGCGGATACCGGACGCACATATAACACCAACATAGCAGTCAAGGCCTCAGTTATACGTTTTGCTTCAGGATGACTGCTGTCGTACTTCATCCTCCTCGCTAAGGACTGTTGGAGGGTCAATTGTTTAGTAAAAGTAGTGGTGTTCCTACTTCCTCTCTGGGATGATGAACGACTCCCAGCAGCAGCAACAGCAGCAGCGGCAGCAGGAGGCGTAGCAATGCAGGATCCTCCAGAGGAATCCGGGATAGGAGAGTCAGTCATGCCAGTGACATGGCCTGCAGGACTTCTTCCGATCCTCACTAAGGAGGAAATTGACGAGGAGGGAGTTGACGGTGTGGTTTGCAGGCGCTTGGACACAACAGGACAACGGGATTTAGGTGTCCCTGGACTGCTTACGGTCTTAGCCAAAGTTTCTGAACTTGACAGTAACTTTTTATGAACACGCTGCAGGTGCCGTATAAGGGAGGATGTTCCTAGGTGGTTAACGTCCCTACCCCTACTTATTCCACCTTTACATATGGTACATATGGCAAGACAGTTGTTGTCCAGATTTGGATAGAAATATTGCCAGACCAAAGAGGTGGAATGTTTGGTCTTCTGCCCAGGCATGACCGTGATGGGCTTTTACATCCCACGGACAACAACTGTCTCCCCCGGAGCCTGATTTAAACAAACCACATCACCATCAGAATCCTCCTTGCCAACTTCCTCCTCAGCGCCAACTACACCAGTATCCTCATCCTGTTGTACTTCAACAGTAACATCTTCAATATGCATATCAGCAAGTGGACTGTGGGTGCTCCTTTCAGCACATGCAGGGGGTGTGCAAATGGTGGAAAGAGCCACCTCTTCCCGTCCAGTGCTGGGAAGGTCAGGCATCGCAACCACCACCACACTTGAGCTCTCCTTGGGGATTTGTGATATCTTCTTAGAACGCACAGTTCTTCGCTGTGCTTTTGCCAGCTTAACTCGTTTTATTTTTTTAGTGGGAGGAGGGCTTCCATCGTCATGTGAAGCTGAACCACTAGTCATGAACATAGGGAAAGACCTTAGCCATTCCTTGCCACTCCGTGTCGTAAATGGCATATTGGCAAGTTTACGTTTCTCTTCAGATGATTTAAATGTTTTTTTCAAGGTAATTTTCCTGAACTTTGTCATTTGGGATTGTATGTGCCCTCTACTATGACATTGGGCATCGGCCTTGGCAGACGACGTTGATGGCATGTTATCGTCTATGTCATGACTAGTGGCAGCAGCTTCAGCACTAGGAGGAAGTGGTTATTGATCTTTCCCTATTTTATTTTTATCGGAGAAAGTTTGGTCCTCCATTTATGTTATATTGATATATACGTGCGGCTAAGGCGCACACAAACACAGAAAATATTTTTTTATTTTTGTTGGAGACTAGTGCACTTTGTGGGTTACATCACCCTTTAAGAAATGAGCCAGCCGGCCCTTTACTTATGGGACACAGGCGCGCGCTTGGCGCTGCTCCTTTGTTGATGCACGTGCAGCCACAGTGCACACAAGTCACAAACACAGAAAAAAATTTTTTATTTTGTTTGGACTGCCCTTTGGGGGTTACAGCACCCTTTAGCAGTCAATCCAGCCGGCCTTTTACTTATGGGACACAGGCGCACGCCTGGCACTACTTTGTTGATGCACGTGTGACTACTGCGCACACAATTCACAAACACAAAAAAATATATTTTTTTATTTTGTTTGGAGTGCCCTTTGGGGGTTACAGCACCCTTTAATGACAAGCCAGCTGGCCTTTTACTTATGGGACACAGGCGCACGCTTGGCGCTGCTCCTTCGTTGATGCACGTGCAGCCACAGTGCACACAATTCACAAACACAGAAAAATATATTTTTTGATTTTGTTTGGAGTTCCCTTTGGGGGTTACAGCACCCTTTAAAGGACAAGCCAGCCGGCCTTTTACTTATGGGACACAGGCGCACGCTTGGCACTACTTTGTTGATGCACGTGCGGCTACTGCGCACACAATTCACAAACACAGAAAATATTTTTTTATTTTGTTTGGAGTGTACTTTGGGGGTTACAGCACTCTTTAACGGACAAGCCAGGCGGCCCTTTACTTATGACACAGGCGCACGCTTGGCACTACGTTGATGATGCACGTGCGGCTACTGCGCACACAATTCACAAACACAGAAAATATTTTTTTATTTTGTTTGGAGTGTACTTTGGGGGTTACAGCACCCTTTAGCAGTCAATCCAGCCAGCCCTTTATTTATGGGACACAGGCACACGCTTGGCTCTACTTTGTTGATGCATGTGCTGCTACTGCGCACACAATTCACAAACACAGAAAATATTTTTTTATTTTGTTTGGAGTGTACTTTGGGGGTTACAGCACCCTTTAACGGACAAGCCAGCCGGCCCTTTAGTTATGACACAGGCGCACGCTTGGCACTACTTTGTTGATGCACGTGCGGCTACTGCGCACACAATTCACAAACACAGAAAATATTTTTTTATTTTGTTTGGAGTGTACTTTGGGGGTTAGAGCACCCTTTAACGGACAAGCCAGCCGGCCCTTTACTTATGACACAGGCGCACGCTTGGCACTACTTTGTTGATGCACGTGCGGCTACTGCGCACACAATTCACAAACAAAAAAATATATTTTTTTATTTTGTTTGGAGTGCCCTTTGGGGGTTACAGCACCCTTTAATGGACAAGCCAACCAGCCTTTTACTTATGGGACACAGGCGCACGCTTGGCACTACTTTGTTGATACACGTGCGGCTACTGCGCACACAATTCACAAACAGAAAAATATATTTTTTTATTTTGTTTGGAGTGTACTTTGGGGGTTACAGCACCCTTCAGCGGTCAATCCAGCCGGCCCTTTATTTATGGGACACAGGCGCACGCTTGGCACTACTTTCTTGATGCACATGCGGCTACTGCACACACAATTCACTTACACAGAAAATATTTTTTTATTTTGTTTGGAGTGTACTTTGGGGGTTACAGCACTCTTTAACGAACAAGCCAGGCGGCCCTTTACTTATGACACAGGCGCACGCTTGGCACTACGTTGATGATGCACGTGCAGCTACTGCGCACACAATTCACAAACACCGAAAATATTTTTTTATTTTGTTTGGAGTGTACTTTGGGGGTTACAGCACCCTTTAGCGGTCAATCCAGCCGGCCCTTTATTTATGGGACACAGGCACACGCTTGGCTCTACTTTGTTGATGCATGTGCTGCTACTGCGCACACAATTCACAAACACAGAAAATATTTTTTTATTTTGTTTGGAGTGTACTTTGGGGGTTACAGCACCCTTTAACAGACAAGCCAGCTGGCCCTTTAGTTATGACACAGGCGCACGCTTGGCACTACTTTGTTGATGCACGTGCGGCTACTGCGCACACAATTCACAAACACAGAAAATATTTTTTTATTTTGTTTGCAGTGTACTTTGGGGGTTACAGCACCCTTTAACGGACAAGCCGGCCCTTTACTTATGACACAGGCGCACGCTTGGCACTACTTTGTTGATGCACGTGCGGCTACTGCGCACACAATTCACAAACAAAAAAATATATATTTTTATTTTGTTTGGAGTGCCCTTTGGGGGTTACAGCACCCTTTAACGGACAAGCCAACCTGCCTTTTACTTATGGGACACAGGCGCATGCTTGGCAGTACTTTGTTGATACACTTGCGGCTACTGCGCACACAATTCACAAACACAGAAAAAAAAAAAATTTTATTTTGTTTGGAGTGCCCTTTGGTGGTTACAGCACCCTTTAAAGGACAATCCAGCCGGCCTTTTACTTATGGGACACAGGCGCACGCTTGGCACTACTTTGTTGATGCACGTGCGGCTACTGCGCACACAATTCACAAACACAGAAAATATTTTTTTATTTTGTTTGGAGTGTACTTTGGGGGTTACAGCACCCTTCAGCGGTCAATCCAGCCGGCTCTTTATTTATGGGACACAGGCGCACGCTTGGCACTACTTTGTTGATGCACGTGCGGCTACTGCGCACACAATTCACAAACACAGAAAATATTTTTTTATTTTGTTTGGAGTGTACTTTGGGGGTTACAGCACCCTTTTAGCGGTCAATCCAGCCAGCCCTTTATTTATGGGACACAGGCACACGCTTGGCACTACTTTGTTGATGCATGTGCGGCTACTGCGCACACAATTCACAAACACAGAAAATATTTTTTTATTTTGTTTGGAGTGTACTTTGGGGGTTACAGCACCCTTTAACGGAAAAGCCAGTCGGCCCTTTACTTATGACACAGGCGCACGCTTGGCACTACTTTGTTGATGCACGTGCGGCTACTGCGCACACAATTCACAAACACAGAAAATATTTTTTTATTTTGTTTGGAGTGTACTTTGGGGGTTACAGCACCCTTTAACAGACAAGCCAGCCGGCCCTTTACTTATGACACAGGCGCACGCTTGGCACTACTTTGTTGATGCACGTGCGGCTACTGCGCACACAATTCACAAACAAAAAAAAATATTTTTTTATTTTGTTTGGAGTGCCCTTTGGGGGTTACACCACCCTTTAACGGACAAGCCAACCAGCCTTTTACTTATGGGACACAGGCGCACGCTTCACACTACTTTGTTGATGCACGTGCAGCTACTGCGCACACAATTCACAAACACAAAAAAATATATTTTTTTATTGTGTTTGGAGTGCCCTTTGGGGGTTACAGCACCCTTTAGCGGTCATTCCAGCCGGCCCTTTATTTATGGGACACAGGCGCACGCTTGGCACTACTTTGTTGATGCACGTGCGGCTACTGCGCACTCAATTCACAAACACAAAAAAATATATTTTTTTATTTTGTTTGGAGTGCCCTTTGGGGGTTACAGCACACTTTAACGGACAAGCCAGCCGGCCTTTTACTTATGGGACACAGGCGCACGCTTGGCTCTGCTCCTTTCTTGATGCACGTGCAGCCACAGTGCACACAATTCACAAACACAGAAAAAATATATTTTTTTTTAGCACTTGGGGTGAGCACCCCTGACGGACAGAGCACCCCCTGGACAACACTACAGCACCCCTTTAGGACTGGGACACTGCACAGGACTTTGAGTGGACACAGCCCCTATGGACAACTGACTGCACAACACAGTCCAGCCAGCCCCTATGGACTTTGAAGTAGTGGACACAGCCCCTATGGACAACAGCAGTACAGCGCAGCACAGCACAACACTACACTGCACTACACTACACTACACAGCCCAGCCAGTCCTAACTCCCACCCTCCTTCTTCACTGTCCACAGACGAGTGAGAAAATGGCACCGACGCGGGTACCTTATATAGGATCTAAAACCCGCGAGACCCGGAAGGCGGGATGATGACGTTTTGCCTCGATTTCAGACCCGAGTCAGGCGGGAAAAGTCGAGCCTGACTCGGATCGACCTCGGATTGGAGGGGCTCGGGGGGGTTCGGATTTCAGAAATCCAAACCCGCTCACCCCTAATATATATATATATATATATATCCATCCATCCATCCCCTCTCCCTGGGCGGGTCCCTGTGTACTTTGTCAGTACCGGGCCCCCCCATTTCTGATGGCAGCCCTGTTGACAGGTATGTTGTAATGTCATCTGCAGATGCCGCTACGAAGCAATGAAAGTACAGCATATCGTCATGTGTTAGTTGAGCCACATCGCAGTCTCTGTCACTGTAGGGACTGTGGTAAGAGGCAAAATCAGAGTTACTGCAGGAGAAATCTTTGCTTATGGTAAAAAAGAAGCACACCTCATTTAGAGATTTAAATTTTAGAGTAAAATATGTGTTACATGTTTTTGTATAATATAAACAAAAATAAATGTTCATATGTATTACTGCTATCCTTTAAACATTTTGTTCTACCCGATATAATTATTGTCTTCCTTTTCCAGGACATTTGCAATATTACTTACAATATTACATTTAAAAAACAAATTTAAAAAATCTTCTACAATAAAAAAAACACCTATGTCCCCTATTTCTCATCCAATGTCACATCTATTCAACCATTATATAGCAACTCTCAGTTAGCTTGAGTTACAATGTCTTGCACGGGGTAAAATAACCACTTACCCACAAGCACTTGCAGCTAAAAACCGTAGTGGTTTAAAACATTAGGAATCTGGGTCATTTATATATTGGGCAAATAAAATATATAATAACCTACAAAGGACATGGCAATACATAAGAGAAGTATAAATTAAAGTTTAATTTTTTTGCGTTTTAGTGGGTTCCATTCGGGGTGTTTTTTTCTTTGTAAGGCCTTTTACGAATGCCATAACCTAGTGTCTGGGATATGTGTTGAACAATCCAAGCTTTAAAATGATCTGGAAATACAATTACCAAGCTTGGGATCTGAATCTCACACCTCTGCCTGGGAAAGAAATCCTTCGGCACGGCTGGAGTGCTAGAACCTGTTAAGCTAGGATAAAAAAAAACTCTCTAGAGTGACACAAATCTCAGAATAGTTTGGCTCTATTTCTACAAGAAAAAAAAAGGTAAACCAAAAAATCTGTTTACTTTCTTGGCTGTTCTCGTAGTTGGAGAATTCCCCAACCATGGAAAAGTTACACTCCAGCAGAGGAAACTATGGTGATTTTTTTAGGACCAGATGTTAGTATACTAGTGCTGAAAAGGGGCGGATTCACCCAAATCTGGATGCGCAGATACAGATCCACCTCTAGCCCCCTAAGTGCTGGGATGTAGCCAATTCCCCCTATCTCATACACATACATATTATACATCCAGAACATTTACAAACACAAACATGCATGTATGTACACTTACAGATACATGAGTTGTGAATAAACAGATTACATATATTTCACTATAATGATCATTTTAGGACATATTATAGCCATATCATAGAGTAAGGCTGGGTACACACCTGCACGATATTGGCCCAATTTGGCTGATTTAGCCAAATCGGAACCACAAATCGGGCAGTGTGTATGCTAGCCCGTGCCTAGAATCGCCACTGTACACATCACAGACACTCTATACACATGGGTTGTCTCTTCCCAGGATATTCCTCACTGGTCTGCTGTACAGGAGCTCTCTCCGGGCTCGGGGAAAGAAGGTGGTGTGTCCACGCCCCCTTAGTGGGAAAAAAACAAAACGTTTTTGCAGGGGAGGGGGCGCTGTGAGCCCCTCAGCCCTGTGCTTAGCCAGTGGGGGCGCGATCAGTGTGATCGCTCTCCCCACAGGCATTGGAAACTGCTGTGACTGCTACTTAGCAGCTGCGAGCAGTCTCCCAGTGCAGCTCAGCACACAGCAGCGTGTGCTGGGCTGCTTTGATGTAAGAGGGAGGGGGGGGCGGCGCCATACCAGGACACCCGCCGGGCCCCTCCAGGGGTACTGTATTGTGGGACTCTTCACAGGGGCCCTTTAACATACAGAGCTTCCCACTTCTTTTTCATTGGGGGAATGACTGCAAAGGGGCTCCTTGCTTAGTGGAGCTTTAGTATAACAGAGTAACTTCTCCTCCTGTCTGTGCCATGGGGTTTACAGCTAGAGGCCCCTCTCTAATATAGGGGCTCTTCCCATTTATATATTGCCGCAAATGGTAGCTCCCATGCATGGGGGTACCACGGGACCTCTCCCCTCCTGTCCCGTGGCCCCAGTGCAAAATGCCCATCCTGCTTCATGAGGACACCAGGAACCTGAGTCTTTAAAAACTCAAGCCTTGACGTTACAGGCAACCATGGCAGGGACGAGATCACGTCTGCCACGAGGCTACACCCCCCTTCTAGACCCATGAGGCCACGCCCTCCTGTGAAGCCTGCTTCCCTCTGTCCTCCCGGTGATTGATGGATGATGTCACTGGGAGGTAGGGCGTAATTGTGGGGCTGGGCTAAAGCCCGGTGCTGTCGGGTAATACACTGTGACAGCACTTACTGGGCCTGGAGGCCCTAGCACTGCAGGTTTGTACTGACCCGGGGGGCAGATGGCATCCTGTCTCCCAGCCCAATCCGCCCCTGGATTCCACACAGCTTTGCTGTACGTCATGGAGGGGGGCCGGTAGCACATGCAGGGGGGTTTCTAAGTACCCAGAGAACCCCCTGACAGACTGAAGTGCAGGAACCATGTTCTTAAGCCCCGCTCCCTTTTGGAAAATTGCCACAATTTGCAGGTCAACATGGAGGAGGTGAAGCCAATATAACGCAATTTAATTAGACGCTAATAATTTGGCCCCCTCCAGATTGACGCGCGAATCGCAGCAATTTGACACGAGGGGGCGGAGCTTAAGAACATGCTGCCAGCCTGCTTTGTCTTGTCCCGGTCAGATCTGCTGCAAGGTAAGTTTGTTTGTGTATATGTGACCTAGGTGTGTGTATATTTGTGTGTGCATGTAAGGTATGTGACATATGCATGTGTGTGTGTATACAGTATATGTGTGCTTTTGTGTATATGTGTGTATATCTATATGCATGTGTATGTATGTGTATACACACACACATATATATATATATATATATATATATATATATCAAGAACCGGCACGCTACAGGCAGCTGAGACCTATAAATGACTGGCTTGCAGTGGCGGGCTGGGCCGGGGGGCAGGGTGCCATCTGCCCCCCGGGCCAGTACAATTCTAGTATTTCAGGGCCGGCAGGCCCTGGCAGACAGCACAGGATGCGATGCTCTGGCTCCCGTGCTGCTGCCCAGAGAGAGATCCGATTCAGGTAACAGAGACTAAAATAAAATGGCTGCCTCCATATCAGGCTACAAAAAGATGTCCGCTGTCGACCAATGGGGAGCCAGGTTTCCCTACCCACAATTCCAAGTGGCTGGAGAATGAAAAAGGGGGCGTGACCTATCGGGGGAGTGGGAAGAGCCAAAGAGGAGCTGAATGATAAAATACATTTTTTATCATACCCATAGAGGAGAGAGGGCAGAGATGAGGAGTGCCTGCTTCATGTCTTCTACACCCATACCAGGTAAGTGGAGGGTGGAGTGGGGCATATAAATGTAGTGTCACAGTGATATAAAACGTTTTGTTATTTAAAATATGTGTGTGCTGACTAAGTGTGAATGTGTGTGTGTGTGTGTGCTGACTAAGTGTGACTCTGTGTGTGTGCTGACTAAGTGTGACTGTGTGTGTGTGCTAAGTGTGACTGTATGTGTGTGTGCTGTCTAAGTGTGACTGTGTATGTGTGTGTGCTAAGTGTGACTGTGTATGTGTGTGTGCTGACTAAGTGTGACTGTGTGTGTGTGCTGACTAAGTGTGACTGTGTGTGTGTGTGTGTGTGTGTGTGTGTGTGTGTGTGTGTGTGTGTGTGTGTGTGTGTGTGTGTGTGCTGACTAAGTGTGACTGTGTGTGTGTGCTGACTAAGTGTAACTGTGTGTGTGTGCTAAGTGTGACTGTGTGTGTGCTGTCTAAGTGTGACTGTGTATGTGTGTGTGCTAAGTGTGACTGTATGTGTGTGTGCTGACTATGTGACTGTGTGTGTGTGCTGACTAAGTGTAACTGTGTGTGTGTGTGCTGACTAAGGGCCTGATTCAGAGCCGGACGCTATTTGCGCTCGCCTGGTCATAAAAAGGGGCCGGCTATTTAAATTGAGCGCTCGCTCTTTGCGGTCTGTTGACGCCTCTATGTCTGAGCGAGCGAACGAAACATGCGCTCACTATTTTGTAAATACGCCCCTTTGCCGTTCGCATCATACGTCATCTCCGCTATTTATTAGATTAATCGAGTACATCGAAAGACATCTGAACTGCTCGCAGTGCTTGTGGTTGGATTTTCCTACCGCCATCATGCGAACAGTTCAGGTTAAGAGACAACCAAGTGACGTGGTCGATGACGCTGCTTTGTTAATTATGCACACCCTTAAAACGCCCTTTTTACATTAGGCAAGTCTGCGTTCGGATCTCCACTCCCCGTTTTCAAGCACCTTCCCCTGTTACCACCCACAAACGCCTCATCCTGTCACTCAAATTAGCAGGCACTCGCTATTTTGCGAGCGCTCGATTTCTGACCGCAATGACTGGTTGGCGCATGCGCATTACGACCCATATGCATGCGCAGTTGTGCGAATATCGCTCAGAGCGAACGAGCGGCCGCTTACGAGCGGCTCTGAATCATGCCCTAAGTGTGATTGTGTGTGTGAGTGTGTGTGTATATATATGGCTCCAGCTTCCGAGCGAGCGGTACATGGCTTATGCCCGGAGGATGAGGAGCGGCTGACGGTGTTTGCCGGGTATACCTACATTAAACCAAGTGGTACACAGCCCACTCAGTGTGATACACGGTACGAATGTTACATGTCTGCAGACAGGATTGTCTGTCAATGTTTTTATGACTAAAACTTTTATGCAGTATGGAGCGCCCCCTTTGTTCTATATATTAACAGATTATATATATATATATATATATATAGTGTGTGTGTGTGGTCGGAGTAGACATTTTGATGTGGGTGTATGGAAATATCAGGGGGGCTTTACTTAGGCAGGCTCAAATCCTGAGCCCCCTGATATTTCCATACCCCCACTTCCTCTTAAATACAGCATTCCCTCACAGTCACAGCACACCACACACCATAGCTCATTGCATACTTTACACCACAAGACACTGCCCACCTCACCCTGCTCTGTTGTGGTGACCGCGGTCGCAGCGCTCCCTTCCCTGGGCCCTTCCCCAATCTTTCTCCTTGGTGGCACTGGCATTTTGAATTCAGCGCCGGCTGTGAGCAAATGACAGCTCGCGGACTGGCAGCCAATTAGAGGCGGCCACGTGGCCGCACTTGATTGGCTACCGGTCCGTTAATCTTGATTGGCTCGCGGCTGGAGCAAAATTTAAACATGCAGCTGCTTGGTGACCAGCGCTGAGACAGTGATAGTCCCAGCGCCGGCCTCTCCTGATTGGCTGCCGCTCCACGAGCCATGATTGATTCGCGGTCGGAGATAAATTTAAATAAGCAGAGAGCAACCGCTTGTTGACCAGCACTGGGACAGTCCTAGTGCCGGACGGGTGCCGAAGTGAAGTGACAGCATGACATACCATTTCATACCGGCAAACTTCAAGCCTATTATATATATATATATATATAAATATATATGTCATTTGACAGAAGGTGAGAAACAAGCGCCTTATAGTGTAATAAATTCAATGTCATTGAAGTAAAAAAAAGGTAATTATTATGTGTACCATATAGGTTAAAAAAATCAGGCATGTAGTAGTTTACTGTGGTACACACCCCCAACATTATTGTTATGGCCATTTTTAAAATTGCATTCGCCAGTAGAAAAGCTGGGCCACTTGCTCTGGTTTGCCCCACAGGCTGAAAGTTGCCAGCCAGCCCCTGCTGGCTTGGGTGCCTTCCTCTGGGATACAATACCCCCAATGATATCCAGCAGAAATAAACAGGTGAAAAATTGCGTATTTCAAATCGACGTTTTGGGGTCGTTCACCCCTTCATCAGGACACATGATGACGACCCCAAAACGGAAACCCACCCATAAAAATCCTTTGTTTGCCCCTGGGCGCATTCTTCACCCTGCACAGCTGGTCTGTGCCCCTTAGACAAACCTGGGCCCAGATAATTAGAACATGCAAGCCAGTGGTGGAACTAGCGACGGTGCAGCCAGTGGCTTGCACCGAGGCCCGCTGTGGTGCAGGGGCCCATAGTTGCCGCTGCACCCGCCGCTAGTCTTCCCCAGGCCCAACAAGTGTAGTACAGACTACAGTGAGAGTGGTCAGAACTACACACAGTTTCAAACACAGCCAGACAGACTCTCATTGGCTGCTGCGTCCACGGAGGGAGCCAGCTGGAGCTTACTCATGAGCTCCGCCTTTCCAGTTCCCCCAGCAGCAGGTGATGGGAGAGACGTCATGACGTCTCTCCCATGGTGGAAGAGAGGGCCGGGAGGAGCAGGAGCGGGGATACAGGTTAAGTTGTGTTTTTTTTGTTTTTTGTGTGGGTATGTGTGTGTGTAAGGGGGCATGGGAACTGGTACTGTATAGGAGGGCGCTACTGGGGGCACTGTATGGGGGGGTGGCCGCTACTGGGGGCACTGTATATGGGGGACTACTACTGGGGCAATGCATGGGGGGGCTACTACTGGGGGCAATGCATAGGGGACTACTACTGGGAGAAATGCATAGAGGGATTACTACTGGGGCAATGCATAGGGGGGAATACTACTGGGGGCAATGCATAGGGGGGATTACTACTGGGAATCGGTATGAAATACCACCGGCCGCATGGTTCGATTCCCGGCACCGCCTGGCCGACCATAGCAGAGTTCCCTGGCAGCGAAAGCCCGACAGCGCTGGAAATCCCGATCGTCGATAGGTAAGTGCTGACTAACCTAACCCCCTAACTTTCCTTAGGGGTGCCTAACCCTAACCTCCCCCCCAAGTGCCTAATCCTAATCCTCCCTCTAAGTGCCTAGCCCTAACCCCCCCCTTCTCCGCTGCCTAAACCCAAGTCTACCGGGGGGGTGCCTAACCCTAAGTCCCCCTCGGGGGTGCCCTAAACCTAACCCTCCCCCCCGCGGCTGTCCGCTCGTGGCGCCCGGCATCCCTTCGATCGGGATGCTGGGCGCCGGTCTCCCGGATTTGGGGAAATGTCAGGCGTCTACATCTAGACGCCCGGCATTTCACCCTCGCCGGGATATGACAGTCGGGAAGCCAGCTGCCGGTATTAAGGCAGCCGGCTTCCAGATTGTATACCTACTACTGGGGGCAATGCATAGGGGGGACTACTACTGGGGGTAATGCATAGGGGGGACTACTACTGGGGGCACTGCGTAGGGGGGACCACTTCTGGGGGCACTGTATAAGTGGCACTACTGGGGGCACTGCATAGGGGGACAACTACTGGGGGCACTGTATATGGGGCACTGCATTGGGGGACCACTACTGGGGGCCCAAAGCATATTCTTGCACCTGGGCCCACCACTCTCTAGTTCCGCCACTGATGCAAACCCCACCCCCTCTCAGCGCCCCTGCCTTCATTGGGGAATAGTTAGTATGTCAGAACTGTCCAGTCCCAATGCATCTTGTCCGTTAGGGGATTTTCTCGGAAAGGAGGGGGTTGCTACGAAGTACAGCAGGCGCCTTAGTCAGAGTAGAATGCAAATGTAGTTGCATGTTTTTACGGTCACAACTTGCCCTATTATTATTATTAGTGCAGATTGTGAGCCTTTTGACATTGTGTATCTTTTCTGACATGCAATTTCAATTGCTAGTGTGTTTGACTAGAGGGCCAGGATGTGGGTTGGAGGTGAAATGTATTTTAGAAGTGATAAGGGGACGTGTAGACACACAGCCAAAGTACACTAAGGGTGTGGTTTGGGCGGTTTGAACTGATGATGATAATGGATGCAGGGCTGTGCCTGATTGGACAAGAGAGACTAAAACATCATCATTAATGCAAATGCAGTGAAACTGCAGCAAACATATTTTAAAAGTCAAATCGCACTACCATGAATACTCGTTTTACACAAAAAACTTATGCTTTATACTCTGTTGAGGAAGGTGAGAACTGGCCAGTGTTGTAATAAAAAAATGTATTTGCGTCTTATTTTCTTAGCATTTCATTCATTAGGGTGTTTATTAAGTGCACAATACGGCCATTTAATGTTATGTGTATACAATACATTGTGTGTGTGGTGTATGTAGTTCCTGTTCCTTTGTGTGTATTCGGCGGAGGGATACACCATATATCATTTTGTGCTATATATAGAACAGGTATTACTCTATCTTCTATGTAAGTGTTTCCTGCAGTTCTACAGTAAAGAAGCCTGCAGTAACTAACCACTGTGTCATGGTTACTAAAGTCTTTTATCGAAATAGAAGTCACAGACTTAACAGAGTGCTGCTATTTTTAGCATTTTGTGTATTCACAGTTGTATTCCTGGTGCATCTGACACAGACACATGAAGGGGATGGAGCCTCAGATGGTGACTTGCGTATGTGACCAACTCCAAATAGTTCGCAAACATGCAACTTTTT
Source organism: Taudactylus pleione (assembly GCA_031769625.1). NCBI lineage: Eukaryota > Metazoa > Chordata > Amphibia > Anura > Myobatrachidae > Taudactylus > Taudactylus pleione. The sequence continues at coordinate 5,643,704 of JAUIMM010000081.1, read as the reverse complement.
TTAAATACATTTTGCAATTCCATTTGAGGCCAACCCTAAATAACGCCCTTTTGGAAAATGTAGATAATTGGCCTGTTTCTGAGATGGACACAATGCCGATGATTATGCCGTTGGGCCATTATCGGTAATCTGCACATGTATCTGAGTTGCATTGCGCATGTGTCAAGTTTCAAAACCGTTTTCGCTCGCAGTGATTGACAGATAGGGACCATTTGTGGGTGGCAACGGGAGGGCGACTCAGCCTCCATTCGCAATAAAAATTGTTCCGTCAGCTCTTAGATCCCGCAGCTTTCTGCACGACCACAGGGTTATGCAGAAGTCCAATGATCGAGTAATTTGCGATGCTTCGAATTTATATGAAGTCTCTTGGATTTTGAAGCCGCTTGTGAGCGTCTCAATACAAATCCAGGCGGCTGTGACATTGGTGTAGCTTTGCACTGCGGCATTAGCGTACATCTCTGAATTCGGCCCTCTGTGCGCAGAATGTATTTTATTATTTTATTTTGCCTACAGAATCTTAACACAAAATATACCATGAATATACAATTATAAATAGAGTACATCATTACAAGGTCTTGTGAAAAATAAACACATTAAAATGTTAGTAATTGACATTAGAAAGCCCGCTGGTAACATGCATAGCCAGAGGGGCATTTTAACACTTTCTTTGGCTCTGCAATAAAACATTTATAAAATGACGAGTTCCCTCAAAAGCAAAATTGTGCCCTATAAAAATTAGTTTATGCTACAATTAGAATTTTATTTTTTGTAATGGTTTATTTTTAAATGTGAAACAGCTTCGTGTTTGCAATCACTGTGGATTTTATATGTTCTACCATTAATAGTCCTCGCAAAGACCGACAGAAGACGCCCAGTCAATAAAAACACACAGCACTAAAACCTTGGTGCCAATGGTCACACAGAACAAGTCTTTGTTCCTGAACAGTTCAAATTCATGAATCATTACAATTCTCTAACTTCCAAATATTAATTAAAAGATGCTGTGTGCAATAATAATTAATTCATTTTTGTCAACCAGCTTCCAGATTTTTTTTTTGTTCTTGAGAAAAAATATTCCATATTTAAAAGCACTTGCTACTGTTTATGTTGAAATTCTCAGCCAAACTGATGTCTCGCTGCAAAATGCTTGTAAACAATTCTGTTCTGCATTAGCTAAATGAAAGCTTCTGGAGGAAAAATAATCAAGAGAAAACAGTGCTCGTTATGTAATGATAATGACCCTGTTTCTGGAAAGGTTATTGACTTATTACAAATGCACAAAAGAATATTACACTAGGGGCAGCTTTACAATCATTCTATATATACAAATAATATGTACTATAAGCATATTTAATTTGCAGGACTAGGACAAATGCCATCTTATTATGCATTATTTTTTTTTACGGGGGCGGGTTGTTTATTTGGGGGTATAAGTAGTTGCTTGCATCAAAACACTGGAACTCTATATTTTTTAAGAAAAATATTGATATGTTATTTAAAAAATTGCACTACATTATTGTTTATTAATTTTATATCCAATATTTTTTAGCCTTTTGTTCAAGAGGGTTGTCTTAGTTTTATAGAATGTAGATTGAGCTCTGGCTCAATGGAACCAAAAATTTTAATGAAAAGAATATGGGGTGTAAGATACAAGGGTATAAAATATTGCCCCCACAGAAGTACTCCTAGCATGTAAATATTATTATAGTACAGCCAATTTGAAATTTTTAATTTCCGGATATATCCGAATGAATAAAGGAAATAATCATAGTGTACTCTATGGGATGTAGTTATAATACCAACAGATGAGATGCAGGCACATAGAATGCGGGTGCCGGAATCCCAACATCTGTCAGAATCCCGGCACTGGCATCCCGACTACCGGCAACCCGACGGTAAGTAGTGGGGTTAGGGGGAGGGTTAGAGGTAGGGGATAGTGTTAGGCACTAGGGGTAGGGTTGGGCCCTAAGGGAGGAGAGTTAGGTTTAGGCCGTGGGGGGGGTAGGTTAGGTTTAGGCACTAGGGGTATGGTTAGGTTTAGGCAGCGGGGAGGGAGGGGTAGGGGCAGGGCAATATACTCACCTTCTTCTGTCAGCATTGTGACCAAGTCGGAATGCCGGTGTTGGGATTCTGACCACCGCGATACTGAGCACCGGCATCCAGGGCCGGTGCAAGGTTTACGGGCTCCCTAGGCAACATTACATCAACAGCCCCTGCTCCCTCTAATTCATAATAATATGCCACAAATCAGTTTCCCCAGTCAAATAACATGCCACACAGCAGTGTCCCAAATTCATAATATACTATATAAAATATTAGACACAGCAGAGCCCCAAGATCATAATGTACCTCATAACACTGCCGTAATTTCATAATATGCCACACAGCTGTGCCACAAATTCGTTATATGCCACTCAGCCATGAATTATGCCTTTTTTTTTGTGTGGACTCAGTGGCACCCTCCAGTGCCGGCATCACATACCCAGCCCTACTCTATATGTAGATCATTTGAACAGAATGGTTAAAAAGTAAGGCTCACTTTATATAGATGAATTTCAAGCTTGCTTCTTATACTGGATGTGGGATACACCCAATCTGTAGGGCCCCTTAGTGATTAGAAGCTATTTTCCTATGGTACATCCAGGTGGTGTATATGAAATTAGAAGACATTCATGAGGTCAATTCAATTAGGAACAAGGGTGGTGAGTTGTCGTAACAACACATGTCAGATAATGAAAAGGAAAGTCTCTTACATCTGTATTAATCCAAAATGAACAAAAAGTCCAGAATGATTCCTTTTAGAATTTATTCTGTTCCACTTTTATCAGATGAGTCTTTTTTTCTCTTCTTTCTACAGCATGACTCACAAAGGATATAGAAGAACAGGAAATAGTGCAAATATTGTTTGGTAAAAATCAACAACAATTTATTAAAGTATTGCACTCACATTCCAAATAAAACAACAGGCGTATAGAATCGCCAATATGATGCACACTTGGATCAGTTATGTAGGGGAAACTGATAAGTTCCTTGTTGGAAAAAAAGTGGGGGGTATTACAGGGTTTTCCTGTAACCTCCTCACGGTGGACACGGTTCCCCAAATCACAGCGATCCCAAAGTGTCAGGTCCCACTTGAAGCACCCATTAGGGGTGTGATAGATCGTACCTTTGGGCTATTGAAGACCATGTTCAAACACCGTGATTAATCTCATGTGGTGCTCCTCTATGCGCCTGCAAAGGTGGCGGAAATTGTGACTAACTTCTAAATGCCACACAATGTAGATTTACATCAAGATAGGGTTCCTGTGTCTATCGCAGCATGGTGATCAATTATTAAGTAAAACAAATTTTAAAACAATAAGTGTATAAAAAAATCTAGCAATCGCCTAATAACAGTATACAACATTCAAATACAATATATATATATATATGTTAAAAACATATATAAAACAAATAACATTAAGACAAGGACTGTGAACCTTATTCAGAGTCGGTCGCGAGCGCTCGCAACCGACTCGATGTTGGTCTACAGGGCATGCGCACGACGGAGACGGCTCCGTCGTGCACATGCGCGAGCACCAGCTAACGACGGGTGATCTCGAAGCAGACGGAGCGAGCTGTCGATGTTGATTGACAGCTCGCTCCATTTGCTGGGCGGGCAGGGGGCGTGCCCGGCCAAATGGAGGCGTTCCTTTCGGAACGCTTGCCGTTTTGTGGGCGTCCCCACTGACATCATCAGTGATGTCAGTGGGGAGCTTCCTGCTCAAACAGAGCAGGAAGCTCCCTGGGGCTTAAGGTTGACGAGACCCTACCCTAGGATCTCATCGTAAACCCCGATGGTCGCGATGGTCTTGACCATCGCGACCATCTCCCTTAGCGGTCGTTAGAGCTGTGGGTGTTAACCCACAGCCTAACGACCGTCATGAAGGCGGCCATTCAGGATGCAAGCGACCGCCCTGTTTCTGAGCGACCGCTTGCATCCTACGACCGCCTCTGAATGAGGCCCTGTGTGTGTTTTTAGGAAGTATTATTCCTTTTTCTATAGTGCAGTTTATATAGCACGGCTGCAGAGTGAAACGCCTGAGTGGTTTATTCACTCTGATAGGAACGGGGATAGATAGTAGTCCCAATGTCTTAAGCTGGGTACACATTAGGGGTGAGCGGGTTCGGATTTCAGAAATCCGAACCCCCCCGAGCCCCCCCGATCCAAGGCCGATCCGAGTCAGGCTCGACTTTTCCCGCCTGACTCGGATCTGAAATCGAGGCAAAACGTCATCATCCCGTCTTCCGGGTCTCGCATGTTTTGGATCCTATATAAGGTACCTGCGTCGGCGCCATTTTCTCACTCGCTGTGGACAGTTAAGAGGGAGGGTGGGAGTTAGGGCTGGCTGGGCTGTGTAGTGTAGTGCAGTGTAGTGTTGTGCTGTGCTGTGCTGCGCTGTCCTGCTGTTGTCCATAGGGGCTGTGTCCACTCCTCCAAAGTCCATAGGGGCTGGCTGTGTTGTGCTGTGCTGCTGTTGTCCATAGGGGCTGTGTCCACTCCTCCAAAGTCCATAGGGGCTGGCTGTGTTGTGCTGTGCTGCTGTTGTCCATAGGGGCTGTGTCCACTCCTCCAAAGTCCATAGGGGCTGGCTGGACTGTGTTGTGCAGTCAGTTGTCCATAGGGGCTGTGTCCAGTGGCGTAACTACTGCCCCTGCAGCCCCCGCGGTGGCTTGGAGGCGCTGGGTAGTTTGGGGGTGACGGGGCAGTAGTAGTAACTATGGAGGGTGCAGGGGGTGCGGTCGCACCCCCTGCACCCTCCATCTGACGGGCACCCACTGAGTGTGTTACCAGCAGGCGCCCGGCTCCTATTCAAACCCCCGGTGGCAGCCAGAGGACGGAGCTCCCTCCGTCTTCCGGGTCCCGAAGGGCACTATGGGAGTGACGTAATGACGTCACTCCCATAGTGCCGAGGAGCGGACGCCGGGGACGGAGCTCACGAGTGAGCTCCGTCTTCCGGGTCCCGCAGAGCACTATGGGAGTGACGTAATGACGTCACTCCCATAGTGCCGAGGAGCGGACACCGGGGTATGGACGGCAGCAGCACTGGAGCGGGGATAAAGGTAAGTGTTTGTGTTTTTTTCTTTTGTGTGTGTGGGTTTGTTTGTGTGCGCGCGGAGGGGGGGGAGCAACTACAGGGGGCTAACTACAGGCGGCTAACTACAGGGGGCTAACTATAGGTGGCTAACTACAGGGGGCTAACTACAGTCGGCTAACTACAGTCGACTAACTACAGGGGGCTAACTACAGGCAGCTAACTACAGGCGGCTAACTACAGGCGGCTAACTACAGGGGGTTAACTACAGGCGGCTAACTACAGGGGGCTAACTACAGGAGGCTAACTACAGGGGGCTAACTACAGGTGGCTAACTACTAGAAGGGGCACTACAGGGGGCTAACTACTAGAAGGGGCACTACAGGGGGCCCTGCATAATGGGCACTACTACAGGGGGCACTACTTTAATGGGCACTACTACAGGGGGCCCTGCATAATGGGCACTACTACAGGGGGCCCTGCATAATGGGCACTACTACAGGGGGCATTGCATAAGGGGCACTACTACAGGGGGCATTGCATAAGGGGCACTACTACAGGGGGCATTGCATAATGGGCAATACTACAGGGGACATTGTATAAGGGGCACTACTACAGGGGGCATTGCATAATGGGCACTACTACAGGGGACATTGCATAATGGGCACTACTACAGGGGGCATTGCATAAGGGGCACTACTACAGGGAGCATTGCATAATGGGCACTACTACAGGGGACATTGCATAAGGGGCACTACTACAGGGGACATTGCAAAAGGGGCACTACTACAGGGGGCATTGCATAAGGGGCACTACTACAGGGGGCATTGCATAATGGGCACTACTACAGGGGACATTGCAAAAGGGGCACTACTACAGGGGGCATTGCATAAGGGGCACAACTACAGGGGGCACTGTATAAGGGGCACTAATTTGATACACAGTTTACAGGTTATAAACTATGGGCCTGATTCAGAGCCGGACGCAATTAGCGTTTGTTCGTCCTGAAAATAGGGGTGGCTATTCAAATGAACCGTTCGCTGTTTGCGGTCTGTTCACGCCTCTAGGTCTGAACAAGCGTACAAAACTCGGTTTTTGCTACCACAACTTTGCGAGCAGTTCTGGCTATAAAATAACCCAGTGACATGGTCAATGACGCTGCTGTTTTAATTATGCACACCCATAAAACGCCCGTTTTGACCTTTAAGCATGCCTGCGTTCTGATTTCCACTCCCGTTTTCAAGCACCTTCCCCTGTTACCACCCCCATATGCCTCATTCTGTCACTCAAATTGTCAGGCATTTGCTATTTTTTGAGCACATGAATTTCGACCGCACTGACTGGTTCGCGCATGTGTATAATGATCCATACGCATGCGCAGTTGGCCAAACATCGCTCGGAGCGAACGAGCTGCCGCTTACAAGTGGCTCTGAATCAGGCCCTATGTTCCCAATAATCTGGTTCTACACAGACATAAAAACTGTGCAACCTGTCTTGAGCTGAGGTGATGGACTGGCAAGAGCAGAAAGGAGGGTTGGTGAAGTAGATCTGTCAGTGTGGGATATAATGGGCATTACTGTTTGGCATAATGTGTATTTGGCATTACTGTGTGCACAATGTGCTATTAGGGGCATTACTGTGTGGCATAATGTGTAAGGGGCATTACTGTGAGGCATAATGTGTTGTATGTGGCATTACAGTGTGGCATAATGTGAAATAGGGGCATTACAGCATGGCATAAATTTGTTATAAGCGCTTTACTGTATGTCATTATGTGTTATATGTGGCATTATTGTGTGGGATGTGTAAGGGGCATTGCTGTGTGGCATAATGTGTTGTAAGGGACATTCCAGTGTGGCACACTGTGTTATAAGTGGCATTACTTAGTGTGTCATAATGTGTAAGGCACGTTGCTGTATCATGTAACCACACACCTTAAACGTAGTATTTGTGTGTGTTTGATCTTTGGGTGGGGGGGGTGCCTGAAACTTTTTTGGCATGGGGTAGCAAAATTTATAGTTACGCCACTGGCTGTGTCCACTCCAAAGTCCTGTGCAGTGTCCCAGTCCTAAAGGGGTGCTGTAGTGTTGTCCAGGGGGTGCTCTGTCCATCAGAGGTGCACCCCCCAAGTGCAAAAAAAATAAATATTTTTTCTGTGTTTGTGAATTGTGTGCGCAGTAGCCGCACGTGCATCAACAAAGTAGTGCCAAGCGTGCGCCTGTGTCATAAGTAAAGGGGCAGCAGGCTTGACTGTTAAAGGGTGCTGTAACCCCCAAAGTGCACTCCAAACCAAATAAAAAAATATTTTCTATGTTTGTGAATTGTGTCCACTGTGGCTGCACGTGCATCAACAAAGGAGCAGCGCCAAGTGTGCGCCTGTGTCCCCATAAGTAAAGGACCGGCTGGCTTGTCCGTTAAAGGGTGCTGTAACCCCCAAAGTGCACTCCAAACCAAATAAAAATATATTTTCTATGTTTGTGAATTGTGTCCACTGTGGCTGCACGTGCATCAACAAAGGAGCAGCGCCAAGCGTGCGCCTGTGTCCCATAGGTAAAGGGCCGGCTGGCTTGACCGTTAAAAGGTGCTGTAACCCCCAAAGTGCACTCCAAAAAAAATTAAAATATATATTTTTATGTGTTTGTGTATTGTGTGCGCAGTAGCCACATGTGCATCAACAAAGTAGCGCCAAGCGTGCGCCTGTGTCATAGGTAAAGGACCGGCTGGCTTGACCGTTAAAGGGTGCTGTAACCTCCAAAGTGCACTCCAAACCAAATAAAAAAATATTTTCTGTGTTTGTGAATTGTGTGCACTGTAGCTGCACGTGCATCAACAAAGGAGCAGCGCCAAGCGTGCGCCTGTGTCCCATAAGTAAAGGGCCGGCTGGCTTGTCCATTAAAGGGTGCTGTAACCCCCAAAGGGCACGCCAAACAAAATAAAAAAATATTTTCTGTGTTTGTGAATTGTGTGCACTGTGGCTGCACGTGCATCAACAAAGGAGCAGCGCCAAGCGTGCGCCTGTGTCCCATAAGTAAAGGGCCGGCTGGCTTGTCCATTAAAGGGTGCTGTAACCCCCAAAGGGCACTCCAAACAAAATAAAAAAAAATTTTCTGTGTTTGTGAATTGTGTGCACTGTGCCTGAACGTGCATCAACAAAGGAGCAGCGCCAAGCGTGCTCCTGTGTCCCATAAGTAGAGGGCCGGCTGGCTCATTTCTTAAAGGGTGGTGTAACCCACAAAGTGCACTAGTCTCCAACAAAAATAAAAAATTATTTTCTGTGTTTGTGTGCGCCTTAGCCGCACGTATATATCAATATAACATAAATGGAGGACCAAACTTTCTCCAATAAAAATAAAATAGGGAAAGATCAAGAACCACTTCCTCCTTGTGCTGTTGCTGCTGCTGGGAGTTGTTCATCATCCCAGAGAGGAAGTAGGAACACCACTACTTTTACTAAACAATTGACTCTCCAACAGTCCTTAGCGAGGAGGATGAAGTACGACAGCAGTCATCCTGAAGCAAAACGTATAACTGAGGCCTTGACTGCTATGTTGGTGTTAGACGTGCGTCCGGTATCCGCCATTAGTGCAGTGGGATTTAGACAATTGATGGAGGTAGTGTGTCCCCGGTTCCAAATCCCGTCTAGATTCCACCTGCATCCTCAAAGCAGCAGTGACAAGCATGCGTCTGTCTGTTAAAGGGTGGTATAACCCTCAAAGTGCGCTCCACAAACAATAAAAAAATTCATTTTTTTTCTGTCTTTGTGAATTGTGTGGGCTGTAGCCGCACCTGCATCCTCAAAGCAGCAGCGACAAGCGTGCATCTGTCTGTTAAAGGGTGGTGTAACCCTCAAAGTGCGCTCCACAAACAATAAAAAAAATAATTTTTTTTCTGTCTTTGTGAATTGTGTGCACTGTAGCTGCACGTGCATCAACAAAGGAGCAGCACCAAGTGTGCGCCTGTGTCCCATAAGTCTGTTAAAGGCTGGTGTAACCCCCAAAGTGCTCCAAAAAATAAAAAACATTTTTTTTCTGTGTTTGTGACTTGTGTGCGCTGTAGCTGCACGTGCATCAACACAGTAGCAGCGCCAAGTGTGCGTCTGTGTCATAGGTAAAGGGCCGGCTGGCTTGACCGTTAAAGGGTGCTGTAACCCCCAAAATGCACTTCAAACCAAATAAAAAAATATTTTCTGTGTTTGTGAATTGTGTGCACTTTGGCAACATGTGCATCAACAAAGGATCAGCGCCAAGCGTGCGCCTGTGTCCCATAAGTAAGGGGCCAGCTGGCTTGTCCGTTAAAGGGTGCTGTAAGCCCCAAAGGGCACTCCAAACAAAATAAAAAAATATTTTCTGTGTTTGAGAATTGAGTGCACTGTGGCTGCACGTGCATCAACAAAGGAGCAGCGCCAAGCATGCGCCTGTGTCCCTTAATTAAAGGGCCAACTGGCTTGTCCGTTAAAGGGTGCTGTAACCCCCAAAGGGCACTCCAAACAAAATAAAAAAAATATTTTCTCTGTTTGTGAATTGTGTGCACTGTGGCGACACATGCATCAACAAAGGAGCAGCGAAAAGCGTGCGCCTGTGTCCCATATGTAAAGGGCCGGCTGGCTTGTCCGTTAAAGGGTGCTGTAACCCCCAAAGGGCAGTCCAAACAAAATAAAAAAATGTTTTCTGTGTTTGTGAATTGTGTGCACTGTGGCTGCACGTGCATCAACAAAGGAGCAGCGCCAAGCGTGCTCCTGTGTCCCATAAGTAGAGGGCCGGCTGGCTCATTTCTTAAAGGGTGGTGTAACCCACAAAGTGCACTAGTCTCCAACAAAAATAAAAAATTATTTTCTGTGTTTGTGTGCGCCTTAGCCGCACGTATATATCAATATAACATAAATGGAGGACCAAACTTTCTCTGATAAAAATAAAATAGGGAAAGATCAAGAACCACTTCCTCCTTGTGCTGTTGCTGCTGCTGGGAGTTGTTCATCTTCCCAGAGAGGAAGTAGGAACACCACTAATTTTACTAAACAATTGACCCTCCAACAGTCCTTAGCGAGGAGGATGAAGTACGACAGCAGTCATCCTGAAGCAAAACGTATAACTGAGGCCTTGACTGCTATGTTGGTGTTAGACGTGCGTCCGGTATCCGCCATTAGTGCAGTGGGATTTAGACAATTGATGGAGGTAGTGTGTCCCTGGTTCCAAATCCCGTCTGGATTCCACCTGCATCCTCAAAGCAGCAGCGACAAGCGTGCATCTGTCTGTTACAGGGTGGTGTAACCCTCAAAGTGCGCTCCACAAACAATAAAAAAATTCTTCTTTTTTTTTCTGTCTTTGTGAATTGTGTGGGCTGTAGCCGCACCTGCATCCTCAAAGCAGCAGCGACAAGCATGTGTCTGTCTGTTAAAGGGTGGTGTAACCCTCAAAGTGCACTCCACAAACAATAAAAAAATTCTTTTTTTTTTCTGTCTCTGTGAATTGTGTGCACTGTAGCTGCACGTGTATCAACAAAGGAGCAGCGCCAAGTGTGCGCCTGTGTCCCATAAGTCTGTGAACGGGTGGTGTAACCCCCAAAGTGCTCCAAAAAATAAAAAACATTTTTTTTCTGTGTTTGTGACTTGTGTGCGCTGTAGCTGCACGTGCATCAACACAGTAGCAGCGCCAAGCGTGCATCTGTGTCATAAGTCAAGGGCCGGTTTGGACATCTGGTCCGGACTGAAGGACGTGCCAACAATTTCTGACAAGTCTACTGTCACTGCATATGATACTGTCCTCAAAGCAGCAGCGACAAGCGTGCGTCTGTCTGTTAAAGGGTGGTGTAACCCTCAAAGTGCACTCCACAAACAATAAAAAAAATCTTTTATTTTCTTTCTTTGTGAAATGTGTGGGCTGTAGCCGCACCTGCATCCTCAAAGCAGCAGCGACAAGCATGCGTCTGTCTGTTAAAGGGTGGTGTAACCCCCAAAGTGCGCTCCAACCAAAATAAAATAATCTTTTTTTTGTGTTTGTGTGTGAAATGTATGCGCAGTAGCCGCACCTGCATCCTCAAAGCAGCAGCAACAATCATGCGTCTGTCTGTTAAAGGGTGGTGAAACCCACAAAGTGCGCTCCACAAAAAATAAAAAATTCTTTTTTTTCTGTCTTTGTGAATTGAGTGGGCTGTAGCCACACCTGCATCCTCAAAGCTGCAGCGACAAGCGTGCGTCTGTCTGTTAAAGGATTACATCGGTGACAGCATCCAAGTAGGCATGTCAGACAGTTCGTACATGCACTGGCAGGAAAAAGAGGCAATTTGGAGGCCCCTGTACAAACTGGCTCTATTTTACCTGAGTTGCCCCCCCTCCAGTGTGTTCTCCAAAAGAGTGTTTAGTCCAGCCGGGAACCTTGTCAGCGGAAGGCGTAGGAGGTTGCATCCACAAAATGTGGAGAAGATGATGTTCATAAAAATGAATTATCAACTCTTCCAGGGAGACCAGCCTCCTTAACGTACAGAGGGACCTGTGGTGGTGGACTCCAGCGGGGACGAATTAATACTCTGTGAGGATGAGGATGTACACAACACTGAAGAGGGTGAGGAATCGGTGAATGAGGAGGATGAGGATGACATCTTGCCTCCGTAGAGCCAGTTCTAACCAAACGAACCAATCATTTCAGCCACAGTCATGTGGCAGACCCTGGCGCTGAAATGATTGGTTTGTTAAAGTGTGCATGTCCTGTTTATGCAACATAAGGGTGGGTGGGAGGGCACAAGGACAATTCCATCTTGCACCTCTTTTTTTTCTTTGCATTATGTACTGTTTGCGGCCTAGTTTTTCAAACTACCATCCTGTCTGCCACTGCAGTGTCACTCCTAGATGGGCCACGTGTTTGTGCCGCCCACTCGTGTCACTTAGCATAGTCATCCAGCTACCTCGGTGCAACCTTTTGGACATAAAAACACTATTGTGAGGTGTGAGGTGTTCAGAATAGGCTGGAAATGAGTGAAAATTAAGGTTATTGAGGTTAATAATAGCATAGGAGCAGAATAACCCACAAATTCTGTGATTGTAGCTGTTTTTATGCTTTTTTTTAAAAAAAATACAGATCAAAAACTCAAAACCCAGAACCCAAAACACGGAAGGGTGTTTTGGCAAAACCAATCCAGATCCAAAACACGAAGAAAGATCCAGATCCAAAACCAAAACACGAAAAGTGGCCGGTGCACACCCCTAGTACACATGTAAAGATTTTCTGTCCAACCATCCAACTAGTTGTTTGGTTGGAATGAAAATCTGGTAAGGTATGAAAGCAAACGACAATCAGCAATTTGCTCCCATATGGACAAAAACTGTTGTTTGAACAAATTGTTTAGATCAAACATGTAACAAACTTGTCTGAACGACCATTTTCATCTGTTTTCTGGGATTTATGAGCAAATTGCTGATCATCAATTACTCCCATACGTTACCAGATTTTCATTCCAACCAATCAACTAGTTGGATGGATGGACAGAAAATCTTTACGTGTGTACCCAGCCTTAGTTGGGAATTAGAAATCCTAATCGTATGTTCCATCCGGAAAGGGTTAAGGGTCGCGGTATTGGCCGCTGTAGTAAATAGATATATGTCCAGTGTAGGGAGTCCGTGCACACAGTCTCTCATATGTGTAAGGTACCTTGTATCCTTGGATATCCTTGGGTATAATAAATCCGTGGCGTCCGTTTTCTTCCCTTTGGAGTCCAAAGAGGCTGGGGGTCTGCCGGCAGACTACCCATCTCGTCCGCGTCCAGCACTGTGCGGCTCATTCCGGGATTAATGATTCTTTTTAACCGGAGGACAGATCTTACAGTCCTGATCGCATATGTGATCACTTTACTTCTCCTGATCACCGGGACAGGCTCATATCGGTGACCTTGTTCCTACGATTCAGTAATAATAATAATAATAATAATACATTCGGGTAAATAAGGATTCCTTATTGCCACTAATTGCTGCTATAACAAATCCTTACTATTGGGGGCTGGCCGCATAGATTAATAAATCTGTCCCATAAGATGGCTAGTTTCAGTGGCTAGAATTTTATACAGAACTCTTCTCAAACATGAATTATGAAAAGTTTTGTATATATCCAATATGTTTCCTATATGGCCATAACACTGAAATGAACTTTGAACTTAAAGGGATCCAATGTGGAAAAAAATAAACTGAATTCTCTAAAAACACATTGTAAACTTTGTTTACACATAGTGATTTGCTGGCAATAATGTAAAGTAGCCTAATTAGGCGATACTCAGAGCAAACGTCAAAATGTTGACTTGCAAAATCCATGTTCTTCCAGTAAAGATATTTTAATTTATACAAAATTAGGGGTGTGACATTCCAAAACAACACTGGCACAATACTATGCACAGGAAATCACAAAACAGTACTGGCACAAACATAAGGTCATTATATCACAAAACAACATGAGCATGTTCATAAATGAGTCTGTGTTTTGCATATGTGCATTTATGTTGTGGTTTCCTCTCTATCTTAGGTCTATATCTACAGATTTTCTGCTTCCCACTCTTTTTGTCTTGTTTGGGAGCTTCCTTGTTTAGGTTTATAAACCTTATTTTCATTTAACACGTTTTCTCTTTCTTTCCATAGTAGTGTATACTCCTGCTGTCTCTTTATATATGTAAATCCTCACTTCCCCTCCTCTTGCCAAAAACATAGGAAAAAAGGCACTGCGAGTAGTTTATAGTATCAACTCAGAACGTCACTCATTAGAGTCACTGGCTGGAAGTAATACTTACCTCAGAGGCAAGAAAGCCATTCAGTTTTTCTCTACCAAGCATCCATGCATCTGACTAATTCAGTAAGGAAATCATTTCCCCCTTAATTCTAGCATCTTTAGCCCTACAAGTCTGTGTAGGTAACCCCACTGGGGCTGATTCTGATTTGGTGGAGTTCCGTTGCAGTTACAGCATACAGAGCACGTATGCATATTTGTGTTTCTCCATCCAATTTGAGTTGGACAATTATTTTGCACGATACAGCCATTTTGGGGCGGGAACAGGGCAGTGACAATGCAGTCACATAGAACTGTTGTGGGAGTGTCATGGGGGTGTGGTGGGAGTGTAGCTGGAGCTCTGTGCTGTTTAGAGGCATGTGTACAGAGAAGAGAAGCCTGCTTTAGATAGACAGACCTCCTGCACCTAGTGTGGGGCTGGAGCACGTACTGATACTGATGGTGACAGCTGCAGCTGGCAGAACTGCTTTCCAATCTATAGCTAAAGGGATCCTCACATTAGCTCTGTAGAAACCCACCTTAGCATAAGGTATTAACTCAGGCTTCTGTGACTACCCGCAAATACAGAAACTTTGCGGCCTATTCACAATCAGCACCACTGTGCACCATTAAAGGCATTTTGATAAATGGAAAGTGTCATGAATAAGTATAGCAGTTTATTTAGACAGACTGGCAGATTTCTGTTCAATTAATGGGTTTTAAAATGATGTCATATTGGTGCCATTTGTGACTGTACTTCAATGTCCTACTTACTGCTTTTCTACTGTGTGGTCTATTAAATATATTTCCCTTCAGCCCCCATGTGTTCCATATGGTATACAGACTTTACCCACCACTCATCTATAGATGTACAGAGGTGTTAGCCTGAAACTTTCTACCAAGGCAGGTGATGGGCTTATGCTGCTTTATTCATGCGTTACTGTAGAACATCTCTTCAGATTCTTCCGCCTCTCCACAGGGCCGGCTCCAGGGGTCAGACCACCCTGTGCTGGCCCATCATATGGCGGCCTCTCATCGCGCGCGGACCGAATTTGGGGGCGTGGCCTAATTACCATAGGCCACACACCCCTATGTGACGTTATTTGGAGGCGTGCCCGCATGGCACACCTCCAAATAACGTCAGGTTGGGGGTAAAGCACAGCAATCCGTCACTGGCTGGGCTTCCCCCAGCCCTCTTCCGTCAGTGAATGGATGCAGCGCGCATGCGCGCGGCATCCATTCACACTCCGGGGCCGGCACCGCCGCACAGCTGCGGCGGTGGGGGTCCCCAACCTCCCAATTAGACCACCCGCGGGTCACTTCAGCCCGCGGATGGAGCAGCGAGACAGTACTGTCCCTCTGAAATCAGGATGCTGGGGAAGGGTGGCGCCCTTGTGCGACCGCACTGGTCGAACACCCCTAGAGCCGGCCCTGCCTCTCCATGCACCTGTAAGCACCGGAGGAGGCATCAGGAGGGGACTATTTAGACGCACAATGCACATCCAGTGCAACTTGCTGGTCAGGTCCATTGTGTGAGATTGTCTACCTATATATACACCTCACTGTTATAAAGTGCCCTTTCATACAGCATAAGCAGAATTTTAAGTTTTGGAGCCATTTAAATATTTTTGATGTCCATAAATTATCCAAATGTCATATTTGTAGTACATTTTATGTACAGTGACAGAGACAGCAGAATGTAGTGGAAGATTACATATCAGCGTTGCCTGGATTCAAAATATGTGTACAAAAAAATCATACAAAAAAATGTTTCAAAATTCTTAACAAAATTTTATTTTTAAAAACAAATTGAATAAAGTCTATATTAGTTTTATACCATAAAATTACTTTTATCTTCTTTTACCGTCACTAAAACATTTGTCAATAGACTCCAAAAATTGTTCCATTTGACCAGCAATGTGATTATTTCACAAGCAATGTGATTTTGTTTTCCCCACTAGCAGAACAATGGGAGTTTTGCTCACCAGAGAATTTTAGAACTAAACAAATTTAATATCTGCAGTTCAATATAAAAAAATAATTCCTGTACATCTCAGCATTCCATTGTTGGGACATGTTGGTTATATCTTCTCTCCTGATATCTCTACTATGTCAACAGCTGGTAACTTCAAAACTATAAGGGTTATTTACTGAAGTCCCCCAGCTACAGAAACATCGAAGAACGCAGCTCCAGATTTATCAAACGAAAGGAATCCTGCCGAAAGTATTTGGAGCCTGACTTTTAATAAATCTCATGAGTTTTTTTGATTTGCAGCTGGAGAGGGGAATTAATTTGTCTCTAGTACCTGGTACAGTTGTTCCTATATTTTATACGTTTTATCAACACTACATAAAAAAATCATCATGATGTACAGTACCTATTTTATGCAGACTAACATTAAAAAAGCCATAGAATATTATACAATTATGTGTGGCAAAATAATATAACAGTATAGAACCCACTGCTAGCCATTGTTCATTTAGATTTAAAAAAAAAGCCTAGGCTGGATTAACAAACTTTCAATTTAACCTTTTTCACTGCGAGCACATGCCGCTTGCCAATAAAAACTAAGGGCCTGATTCAGACCCACTCGCAAGCGGGTCGATGGTCCGCCACCTCCGACGTGTGCATGCGCGAGACCCGTCCAGCGACAGTTGCTTCGTCGCTATGGGTCTTGCTACAAGACGGGGCGGCTGTCGATGTTGATTGACAGCTCGCCCCGTTTTGTAGGCGGGGAGGGGGGCTGGCTGCACAAACGCAGGCGTTCCCTCTATTAGAGCAGGGAGTCCACTCGGGCTTGCCAGAGCTGAGACCCTACAACAGGGTCTCCTCGCAAGCCCGATGGTCGCAATAATCGCGACGGGCTCCAGGCCGCTCACAATAGCTGTGGGTGGTCACCCACAGCTTAGCGAGCGGCCAGAAAAAAAAAAACACCCATCAGACCTGCGAGCTGTCTCCGGCAGTGAGCAGGTCTGAATCAGTCCCTAAGGCCCCTATTTAACAACGAAGCGAGAGCGATGCGCTCCCAAATGCCGGAAAGATGAACCATCAGCAGCCCAGCTGAGGACTTCGCCGAGGAAGAAGACTTTGCGGACCTCGTCGGAGGGGTGAGTATTGGTAAATACCAGTGAATTTTTTGTTAGTATCACAGTAATACTAAATGAAAAATTCCGCCAGTATTTGCCTTTGTTGTTAAATGGGGGCTTAAATATGGAACCTGAGCTGTTTGGGAGGACTATGGGCATCACGTCCAAATCCAAGACAAACCAAAGTAGTTCTTCTATTAGATTAGAGTTGAGAAATCACTTTCAGTTCAGGCTCAGGAGCTCATTCAGACCCGCTCACTAGATGCGTTCGCTCGCACCCTACGTATGCAAATCCAGCCATGCCCAGCAAGGCAGGCGGTCGCATGGAAAGGCATTAGCACGCCCTCTATGCCTTGGCGTGCGATCACTTTGTGGATGCAGATGCCCATCAGCCTTTCATAACATGCCCACTTGTGCACGTCATCTCCTGGAAGTGAATGAAAACATTGGTACATCGAGCACCATCGGATGCTATCGCAGCGCTTGAGGTTGACTATACTCAAAAGCACTACGATCACTTCAGTGTGATTTTCAACCAAGTGACGTGTACTATAACGCTGCCTGTTAATTATGCACGCCTCTGAAACGATGTTGCAACACTGAGACACGCCTGCGTTCGCACCTCCGCTCCCCCGTTTCTAGTGGCCAGTCCCTGTCACCACCCACAAACGGCCTCTCCTGTCACTCACTTTACTGGGCAGTCTAAGCGCAGAGGGAGAACGCATCCCGATCTCTCACACTGGTTCGCACACGCGCATTGTGATGCATACGCATGTGCAGATTGCAAATATCGCCCAGCTACGAGCGATCGCAACATAGCGAGCGGGTCTGAATCAGCTCCTCAGTTCCAGGAAGTAGACCAAGAAAAAAAATCACAATAAGGGGGTTTATTGTGCAAGGACTGAGGTGCCCACTGTCAGTGCCCATAAAACGCAGGAATACTGTTTGCTGCCTCTTTACATGCACCATCGGTCGCCATAAAACTTGCCCTATGGTAGGTGCAGTTTCTCCATCCATGTATGTCTTCCTAAGGTTGTGCATCTGTGTACGCAATTACTTTCACCGAGAATTACTTTCACCAGGACCTATTCTGCGCATGTGCAGAACGGGTCCTGCAATTACACTCACAGACCCCCCAAGCCGCAGAATGATTGACATGCTGCGGTGATTGGGGGGCAGAGTGGGGGCATGGCTGGTCACCGTTTACAGAAATATGGGCTTGTCTCCGCCGTTTTCCTGTAGCGACGAGGCCAGGGTCAGTGTCGGTGGACACAGATTCCTGGCCTCATACGTGACCATGACCAGGTCAGGCTGCAGGAAGGGAGCAACCATTGGTTACGATGGTGACCCCAGCCCGCGACGTCGGTTGCAGTGCTGGGATCACAAATTCAGCAAGGATGTGTCTGACACCTCTTCTGCATTTGCATCAGAGATGGACGGATTTGTACAGCTGCTTGTGTGCGGCTCTGCAACTCCGTCCTTCTCTGAGTCAGGCCCCCTGTGTGTATGCTATTTGGGCGCATATGATATATATATTCATGCGCAGAAGAAAGAAATCGCTCCACTGAGTCCAACATCGGAGTGTGTGCGAGTCAGAATCAGGCCCTAAGTGTGCTATTTAGTACTTTATTTACTAAGAGAAGCTACTCATTAGAGGTAGGATCTACACCTGCAAATGTAAGTAAACAAAATTAATCAACCAAAAGGTCACTGACACTCATTAGGAATCCAAATTAAATATAAGACATTTTTTGATAATAAAAACAAGTTTACCAAGTTGAATATAACATATATCAAACAATACATAAATAAATGAATTAACATTAATAAATATAGTACATCATCCCATAATATTGTATTGAGTTCAAGCTATGGAGGTCTACTTATGATTAAGTATCTACCTTTCTGCGGGGGATACTTACTACCAGAGCAATTCAGCATTGCTCTGGTGCGGGGACAGTTGCTCTGAAAAGTAGCGGTCCCCGTGATCAGTAACACTGCTACTGTACTTCTGTAGCAACGTTACTTACCTGTCCCATTGCCGCTTCTGCGCATGTGTCACCTGAGGTCATGCATGTGTAAAGCCGCTGGGAAGGCAGTGAGGAGGAGACGGAGGGATCCACATTGATCCCTCTTAGCATCCCCAGAATTCCCTCCCATGGGAAGGAGCAGGGCATCAGAAGATGGCGTTTTTGCTCATAGGGTAACTCCAAAAGCTTTAAGTTTTCAGTTTGCTGAATAATATCAGGTGATCCTATTGGACCCCTGATGATGAATGGCCCGTTACCTTAAATATGTGGAAACTAGCGTATCCGCATGTGCAACTGGTTATTAAGGGATGATGAATATCCTCAGGACTAAATTCGATTAGTAATGCTGGGCATACACTATACAATTTTCTGTCAGATATCTGTCCAATCTGGCTGGTTGGAATGAAAACCTGGTAATGTATGGGAGCAAATGACAATCGATTATATGGTTTTAAGCACTGGAAAAGACAAAAACGATTATTCAAATTGGTTAAATTTGTTTTATTTTACCAATTTGGCTGAGCGTTCATTTTTGTCTGTTTTCCATTGTTTGTGCACACATGTTCGATTCTCATTTACTCCAATATATTACTAGATTTTCATTCCAACCAGCTAGAGTTGACAGATGTCTGACAGATAGTTGTAGTGTATGCCCAGAATTAGTGTTTTTCACCCATTTGTCAGGCTCTATATGATATTTATGGAGCATAAAAATGCATGGAATGTGATTTTTGGGTCATTTTTAGCCACTTTGAAAAATGTGTTAAATTAAAAACCTGTAACTCCCACTTACAAGCTTAAAAACACCTCTCCCATCAATACAACACCCCCACAAATCTGTCCCACATCATTTAACCCATTACTCCACACTTTTCTGAATATCACCCCAAAAATAATGTCATTATACTCAAATTATGCTGATTAAAAACATCTAAATGCCTTATTTGTCATTAGGATGGTGTCCCAGGGGTTTTAGTCTAAGTCCCAACATTCTTACCTTAAAATAAGGATTTTCTTCTACTTCTCACCTGCTAATGGGCTGCAAAAAAAACCTGCGTAATTCCTATGACGCATCACATTGTGCATCCCGTCACTCTTCGCATGCATACTGGCGTTGGTACCGCTGACATGCAAAAAGGTATGCGCAAAGGACCACTCTCTCGGTAAGAGCGGCCCCGTTGCGAATGAGGGACGTCTGGGTCCAGAAGCCCCTCTGGTGTCCTTTTGCGCATTCTCAGAAGCACGTATGCGCTGTGGGGCGGGGGGTGCTGGTAGGGATCCGATTGAATGCCTCTCTCAGCACTCTCCCGATAGAAGCCCATAAGGTTAGCAACCGCATCCAAGCCCACGGAATGCATTGCATTCCGAGGCTTGGTGCATATGAGAAATGCGGTCAAACCCGTATTTTCAGGGATTGGCCGCATTTCTCCCATGGCTGCATCCCGCACTTCATGCGGGTTAATGTAGGTTAACACGATCCTCTAATTGAATAGCCAAAAACTTGCACCATAATATTCAATATCTCAAATATCAGAATGCAATATTCTTAGGTGTACAAAAAAATCTTGGCAAGTGTAGTCCTCCCAGCAGACAACAATATGTGTAGCTGTATTAGTTCATTTCCATGGGAATAATTGCAAGGTTGTAGTTCCTTCTGCCTTTTTTAATCAACACACAGTGGAGAGAACGTATCTGTAGTTACACAATGAAGAACTCTTGGACCTCCTGAGCAGAGCAGCCACCCGGCAAGTTCACAAGGTATGAGGCCATGGATCGGTCAGCTATCTGATGGCCGGGTCTTGTTGGCTAAGGAATACCGCAAAGTTCTATAGCGCAGCCCGTCTCGAACTACTTACAAATACAATGACGGGCCTGATGTCGAATGCAGCAAGCTGCACATGTGCTATGAAAAGCAATTACAGAATGTGCATGCCCTGCACCATGTATATACACCTTGATGGAGGATACAGGTGTGGCCGGTATGCTTTGTGCATGGCCTGATCTCTCCATTTCTGAGCACCAACTGGGTGGCTGCTGCACTGAAAGTATCCATCTCATGAGAGCGTCATGGGCATGTAGCCTGATTTACTTGCTAGTTTGAGGCGTATATGTATGTTTCTGATGGATCTTTTACACCCAACATGGGGCTAGTGTAAGTACCGATATTAATGATGATGATGATGATGATTGCAGCTTCAGATGGAAAAACAGTGGGTGGTTTAACCATACGCATGTAGCTGTATGTACACTAACATTAGCGTAAGGATGTGACTCTGGCTGTCACGATTGTCCGCAGTTGCAGCCGCGTTGCACCCCATTCAGAATCAGCCCCAGAGTATCCATCATAGAAGTGCTGACGAAGGAATTTTTATACTATAAGTATTATATTACGTCAACCCGTAATCCCCACCCAAACTGGTCTCCCAAAGGACTCTGGAACGATCGCTTAGCAGCAGCTGTAGGGTCTGCACTTGTAGCTTTTGCTTAGTTTCTGGGTTTAGATTCTAAAAAAATCCATCTGGATTATATTATGTATATTTATGCTGTCTGCATTAAATACATTTAAACAATGGTTCTGCCAAAAAAGATGACTTATGATTATTCCACCATTACCTCGAGCTTGCATTTACTCAAAACCAGTGATAGCTTTCATATAAACAACATAGTTTTGATTGTGGTCAATGTGTGGATTATTTATATTATTTGTTTGGTTTATATTATGTAAATTGATGGCTTGAGCTAATCAGTCAGCAACGATTCATAGATGGTTGGGAGTTTGAACTTTAGTGAAAATAATGGTGTATATGTTATATTAAAAATGGGCAAATGTCTGTCCAGCTTCAGCCTTACAGTAGCCACATGCACTTTTCCCACCAGCAGCTACATTTCTTATTCCATTATATTACTGTATGTATCAATTGTTCCCGAACAGCTCTTATAGATTGAAAGCTGAGTTTGGCAGGACCATGATCACCTATTGTTTCATATTACTGAACATACATATATTATAATGCTCCCCTCAATGTACATCACTGCATAATATGTGCACTTATCATCAGTAAAGGGTAATACTAAATATTGCAGACCAGCAAACTGGAGGAGGCCAGGGGGTAAATTTACTAAATGTGTGTTAAGTTTATTAAAGGAATGTAATTAACACCACAGGTGGTAGAATTTCTACCAGAAACTCCTGGTGCTCGTGTAGTTAATTAAGTATAACAGAGAAAAACTAGCAGCTGTAGTGTAAAAAGTTTAGTGCAAAACTTCAACAACAATGAATTGTAAAACCAGAAAGGACATGCACTGCGCTTAGGACCTCATTCAGACCAGCTCGCTAGATGCGTTCGCTCGCTCGATGCGTATGCAAATTTGGGAAGGCAGGCGATCGCATGGCAAGGCATTAGCACACCCACTATGTCTTGCCGTGCGATCGCATTGTGTATGCAGACACCCACCAGCCTGTCTTAAGATGCCCACTTGCGCACGTCATCTCCAGGAAGTGTATGCAACAATCGGTACATCGGGTACCATCGGATGCGATCGCAGTGCTTGTGGTTGACCATACTCTAACACAAGCACTGCGAGCACTTCGGTGTAAAATCCAGCCAGGTGACGTGTACTATGATGCTGCTTCTTAATAATGCCCGCCTCTGAAACAGCGTTGAGATGCTCAGGCACGCCTACGTTCGCACCTCCACTCCCCTGTTTTTAATGGCCAGCCCCTGTCACCACCCATAAATGGCTTCTCCTGTCACTCACTCTGCTGGGCAGTCTATGCGCAGCGAGCGAATGCTTCCGATCTCTCGCAGTGGTTCAATCAGCTGGCTGCGTGAGAACGCTTCTTAGCAAGCAAGTCTGAATCAGGTCCTTAGACCCTTGCTATAGATGGATATCTACACATAAAATGAGTGAAAAACATGGACTACACATAAAAACCATGAACAGTGATTTTTTGAAAGGCAAATACTTTTACTGTTAAGATAGAAATATAAATATATATAAAAATGTACCAAAACTAGGTACTACCACTATGGGCTGTATTCAGTTTGGAGCGAAACGTCCATGCTGGACGTTTCGCTCCACATTGGAGGTTTTGACGGGGATAAAGTATCGGGCGCGTGCCCGCTTTATCCCCGTATTCAATTAGGAATCAGCGAAAACGGGACCCGGCGGAAAGGTAAGTATCGAAAAAATTAGGGAATTTCGGGAAGTGTTCCTGGGACCCCCCCTAAAGATGTCCAGACATGGGGGATCTCTATGGGTACCCCCATTTTTGCCTGCTGAAGGAAGTCGGGGTTTGTAATAGCCGCGGCAGATGCATAAATGCGGCTTAAGAAGAAGGGGTGAAAAATACCATTTAGATTATTATTTTTTCTAAATAGCTATTTCCATCAAATTTGGGTACATGAAAATGGGTGCAAGCATATTTTTAAGTCCCTAAAGTGCATTTTTAAAATTCTTAAAAAATGTACCTGCCGCAACTACCCGCAATGAAGAAAACACCTGCCGCATACATGGGGACCCCTCTGGAATCTATTTCGCTACTTTAGGACTTATTTTGACACACATTAATTTTAGGGGCCATTCCCAGGGGTGCAGACTATTTTTTTTAAGCCTGCACCCCTAAACCCCAATTCTGCACTTTTTTTTCGCCACCTTTTGTGTGGAGAAAAGTTATCCTTGTTATTATACAAAGATTTTTCGCACCGACGAAAAGTCTTTGAAATTGAATACGGGGATAATTAAAACAGGCGAAAATGGCGCCGATAACGGGGTTTTGCCTCAAATTGAATACTGCCCTATAATGCAGTTCACAATACAATACATATATAAAAAAATGAAAACAAAATACAATACAGTATAGTTGGTAATAGAAAACGGTCTTCTGATATAAAAAAAAGTAATTATACATTAATTACATAGAGGTGACATTATAGTGGTAGTACCTAGTTTTGGTACATTTTTACATATATTTCTATCTTATCAGTAAAAGTATTTGCCATTCAAAAAATCACTGTTCATGGTTTTTATGTGTATTCCATGTTTTCCACTCATTATTAAAAGAATGTGGCCCAAATTGTTTAGCCAGTTTAGCAGGATACTAGGACATAGAAAGTGTGCTGGAGCTTCTTTGTTCTGAGCATACACCCTGATGGGCCTCCAGGCACAGAGATGGCTCTCCTATTGCCTGTGTTTCTCTAGCCACCCCCGTTATCTCCCCCAAATGCTGACAACCTGCCACTCACTTTGCAGGTGAATCCTCTGTTTATTTATTTATTACCAGTTATTTATATAGCACACACATATTCCACAGCGCTTTACAGAGAATATTTGGCCATTCACATCAGTCCCTGTCCCAGTGGAGCTTACAATCTATATTCCCTACCACATGCACACTAGGGTTAATTTTTGTTGGGAGCCAGGTAACCTACCAGTATATTTTTGTGGGAGGAAATAGGAGTACTCGGAGGAAACCCACACAAGCACAGAGAGAATATACAAACTCCACACAGGTAGAGCCATGGTGGGAATTGAACCCACAACCTCAGTGCTGTGAGGCAGTAACGCTAACCATTACACCGCTCTGTGTGAGCATGATCGCAAAACAGACGTTGCAGTGTGGCTTACACGCATGCGCAATGGCTAACAATTGGTCAAACTGCATAAATATCAGTATTGCATGCGGATCTAAATCAGCCCCATTGTCATTTCAGAACATAACACTTGCAACAGGATAAAGTGTCACCAGGGCCTGCTCTAGGGGTGTTCGACCAGTGCGGTCGAACAGGGGCGCTACCGATAGAGGGCGCACCCCTCACCATCATCCCGATTCAGCGGGACAGTACTGTCCCGCTGTTCTACCCGTGAGCCAAAGTGGTCTTGACCATCGCGACCATCAACCTGGTCGGTCGCTAAAGCTGTGGGTGGCCCTCATTCAGAGCGAGCGCTCGCTTCTTGCGACCGCCTCTGAATGAGGGCCTAAGTCTCTTACTTACTTTCCCCCTTACCTACCCTTTTCCAACCGCCCTCCCCCTTCCCCTCCTTGTTGATACCTATTATTTAGACAACAATTTTTATTTTTAACACAGTCGTAATTTTTAGTCACCCACACATATTTTATTTACTTATTCCTTTATTGGGTCATTTTTTAGTAGCTTTCCTCCCCCCTTTTTTATTCTAGTTATTTTATTTTTATTTATATTTACATTTTTATTCTGCTAGTTCATTTATAAAAATTTTGACACAATCTATTTTTAAATTAACCTTTTCTGTGAATTGTGCATATTTATTTATTTAGTCCCGTTTTTGTTGTTTTTGATTTGTATACACATACTGCGTAATACATATTTAGCGCTCAGTTACTCTCAACATATTATCAAATTTTAACATTACTGAGCTGCTTATACATATGCAGCGCAGCATACTAGTACCTACCTTGCCTCCTCCCAGAGGTGTCACACAGAAAGTAGGTAAGTACGGTGTAACCATCTGCTGCAGATTGCTGTATCCTAGTTAGTGACCTGGTATGTACCACACTCTCCCATCTCATTACTGAGTGACTTCTGAATCATTTCCTGACTAATCAGAGCTGTTCTGTCAATGAAGGAAATGTAATACAGTTTATACTGCAACCTTGCTCTATATAGTTTCAGATCATGTTCTGTCATAGAGTCAGAGATGTATAATTTACAGATGTGTCCTCTTACATCCTGACCGATCACGCTACAAACGTGCACAAGCATCGCGCCATGTAGTTACATGCAGCAGCGTATGCTATGGTACGCTATAGCAATCGCACAATGCAATCCTATGGAGTCGTGGGTGCCTCACGCCATGCATGGAGTGATTTGCCTCGCACGCAGCAAAGATGTAGCAGGACACATCTGTAGCTGGGATTTCCTTCATCTGTTGCAGTCACAAAATATGGTCCCTGCTTTCATGATGGCCAGCAGTGGCGTAACTAGTGTCGAAGCTGAATAATTGGCTAAAACAAGTTCAGTTTAAAATTGAATCGCGGCGACGCCATCTTGCGACTGGCCGCAAGACGCCATCTTGAAAATGAGATCGCAAGATGCCATTTTTCAAATGGCCGCCTAAGCGCCATTTTAGATGAACTCACATTTTAGTACATGTGGCGATAACACTATTAGCACCATGCGATTGCATCTTTCACCATTTCTCATACACACATTAATACGCACAATTGCGCTGTAAACTAGTCGCATATTAGCGAATGCATAGGACTTTGTATGAAACCGCTGTTTTATTAGCTTTATGCGCACGCATCTGCCCCAAGTTAACTAGTGTCCTTATATCAAACCCCGAATACTAACACATTACATATTCACACATAAGGTTTAATAAGTTTTATAGTATATGATTTAAGTTGGTTCAGTTAGTTTAAATGCTGAGAAATAAAGATATGTGATAACTAAGGTTTTATATATACTAGGAAAGTCGTGTTTGGTTTCGTACTGATGCGTACTCTTTCAACAGAATTCCGGTACTATCGGTGTGAAGATCGCATCATGCATTATCAACTTATGGACCGCAGAGACTACAAGCAACAAAATGTATATTTCATGAACAACTGTTAGGATGTTACAGGAGGCAGGAAGGGAAAGACCCCCAGCTGTTAGAGGCAGGGAGAGTCTATTTGAACCAGCCTGTTAAATGCTCTGTAACAGATGCTTCTCCCCTGGGAACCAATGACATCAGCAACAAACTTCTCTATTGTCCTGCCTATTCTGGGGGGGTATAAATATGTGTGCTCAAACGCTGGGTTCTTAGTCTTCGTGCTGAATGACGAGGGGTCTCTTGCTGATGCCTATCTTCGGGTCCGGAAGCGCTGCGTATGTATACTGTACTTGGGTCTGTATAATTCCTTTTGCGCCTAAATTGTGTCTTGATCAATTGCGTGTAACTGTCTGAACTTTTACTTCAATAATACTTGTGCTTTGGAACCACAGATTCCAGGTCTAAGTCTTTATTTACTGTATGACTGCGTACGCAAATTAGCGTTATCCTTAGAAGGTATAGGCAGGATATTAGAAGGTATAGGAAGGTTTATATAGAGGTTCTGATCCAATGTCGTTAGTTGGGGGCTCGTAGTGAAGTCACTTACCTGCTCACACGGTACATACGACTATCGATATTTCAGCAAAGGGTGGAGTGGCCACATGCAGGGTTTGCCTGCAACCGTTTTGTGCTGAAAGATCGCTATCCGTCTCCGTGTGAATCAAGGAAGCTGACTAGAATCCAGGGACAAGAGAGGAAAAAGTTTGTTTTCCTCTGTTGATAGAACCTTACGTTTAAAGGGGTGCAGCAGTACTGAGTACGCGGCTAAGTCACAGGTTTGCGCACAGCAAAGACGCGCTTTTGTGTACGCAGTTAAAGGTTTTCATACGGTTGTGTGGTAGTCGCATTATTGTGTATGCGGCTGGTCGCACAATAGCATATACGCACTTCCGGTTCTGCTGCCACGTGTTTTAACAAAGCCGTTGAGGATTACCTTTTTCAATTGTTACCAATATCTGGGTTAACGTTTATTTTTCTGTGCAGGAAAAAGTGTGTAACAGTGAATATTTGTTGAACAAAGTTAAGGGTATCGTATGATCCTTAAGGGCTAGGTGCAAGGGTTAGTCTAGCCGCTCGGTAAGTAGCTTTACCGTTCTATACACAGTAGCAGGTGTACATGTTGTCTTTGTTGTAGAGAGGTGCGTGGGAGTGGCCGACATATAAACTACCATAGATGTTGAAGTTGCCTTACTAAATCTTATCCGGGTGTGGAGTTGCCTTTTTCAAATCTTATCCAGGTGTGTGGGCGCCGCCGACTTAAATCGTCCACAGGTAAGTGAAAGTATCTTGATTGTCTTTCACCAGTTTAAATCTTTATTGAAAAGCGTAGGAGTTGTCTCAGAATGGGAGCCGCACAAACAGTAGAGATGTTAGACAATGATGTGCTGCTAATGGAGGTGCGGATCGGATCGGCTCGTCGTATTATGCATACTAAGGGCCTGATTCAGAGCCGGACGCAATTAGCGCTCGCTCGTCCAGAAAATAGGGGTGGCTATTCAAATGAACCGTTCGCTCTTTGCGGTCTGTTCACGCCTCTAGGTCTGAACGAGCGAACAAAACTTGCAGTCGCATCCTACGTCATGTCCGCTATTTATTAGATTAATCGAGTACATCGACCAGCGTATGAACTGCTCGCTATTCTTGTGGTTGGTTTTTGCTACCACAATCTTGCGAGCAGTTCTGGCTATAAAATAATCCAGTGACGTGGTCAATGACGCTGCTGTTTTAATTATGCACACCCTTAAAACGCCCGTTTTGACCTTTAAGCACGCCTGTGTTCTTATCTCCACTCCCCGTTTTCAAGCACCTTCCCCTGTTACCACCCACATACGCCTCATCCTGTCACTCAAATTTTCAGGCATTCGCTATTGTGCCAGCATAAGAATTTCGACCACACTGACTGGTTCACGCATGCGTATAACGATCCGTACGCATGCGCAGTTGGGCAAACATCGCTCGGAGCGAACGAGCGGCCGCTTACGAGTGGCTCTGAATCAGGCCCTAAGTACGGTACTTAAGAGAGGGTACAAGCAACTTGTACCCTCTCTTAAGCAACTATAAAGAACATGTTCATGATGTGGAGCCTATTGTAATGTCTGCCATTTCCCATGCTGTACAAATGATTGATGCTGCATCATCACAATCACGAGTGGTGCTGCCATCTCCGTCGGTAACAGCAAGGGAAGTGTTAATGCCCTCTGCACCCGTAGAGGAAGTTGTTCATACCATACGTAGCAGCAGCAGACTAAACCCCCAGCCAGGTAATCAGGTCAAAGGTAGCAGCGCTACCAGTCTGCATCCCATTCGGACAATAACTGTTCCAAATGGAAAAGCAGATGCAAACGGTATAGTGCCCACGAGGGAAGTAGTAATGCATTGTACTAGGACATGAACAGAACTAAATTCCATCAGAAATGATTTCCCCGATCCCGAAAAGGAACTAGCCAAATGTCAAAGATTTTTGAGAAATTTGGGTAGTTCTCATGAGCCAACTAATAAAGATTGGCGTGTGGTATTAAGGGCCTGTCTGCCACGTAATACAGACGTGACAAAATTTATCACGGATTGTGTATTGGATGGTGACGTTCCCTTAACAGACCAAGTAAACCAAGGTAACATTTCCCGCATTGTAACTCAATTGGGTATATATTTTCCATTAGTAGTTAACTGGAACAAAATTTTCACCATTAAGCAGAAGGAGAGTGAATCTGCAGAAGATTATTGCGACCGGGCTCTGCAGGCTATCACCCAGTACACTGGGATAGAGGATATTAAAGATAGCACTCACCACAGGGGAATGATAGTCATGATACTCGTGGACGGTCTGAAGGAGAGTTTAAAAACCCGGGTTCAGACCTCACAGCCTGGCTGGCGGGGACTCACAATAGATACCCTCATAGAAACCGCCATCGAACATGATAAAAATATCTCCAAGAAGAGAGAAGCCCAGAGCGAAAAACTAATGGCTGTCAGTATACAAGCTCTGGAGGGAATGACGGTAACATCACAGCCAACAGACACACTTGCACTTGCACACACACTCACTTCTGAACAAGCATGTGCTCTCACTAACCCCACGCAACAACAAACACAACTCTATCCCACTAACCCGATGCAACCACAGGTCCCATACTACCCACCAACTTCTAATCCCCCACAATACCCTTACCCTCCCTATCCTTACCCATATCCACCACCTTTACCCACTGCGCAAACCTCACAACACCACATGTCTTCACCCGATACACGAACATGTGTGTACATGTAAAAAGAGTACACGATACACGAACATCTGTACAGTAAAAAGAGTAGGGACCCCACATCAGGGAAGACCTGGATATCCCCATAAGGGATATGCACAGAGGCCAGCAAATGTTCAGCAGGCACCAGCTCCAATTGTAGCCGTAAATGCTTTATTGGAGAATGGTAGCCAACGCTAGGGGTCAGGTCATACCTGTAGTCTACAGATAGTCAGGTTAACGGGAAGTACTAGGGAAGAACCAGTCATGATGGTTGATATAGCTGGTACTGAATATGCTTTTCTTGTAGACACAGGGGCGACCAGGTCAGTGATAAAATCTCCCGTTAATTTACAGGTGACCAACGAGACAGTACCAACCATGGGTGTAACAGGTAAAGTGGTTACTATTGGGCCGTTGCATACCAGACATTCTTTCCTTCTGGCTGCTGCGGCTCCTACTAACCTGCTGGGCAGAGACTTGTTATGTAAGACGGGAGGTGTTATATATTGCACCCCTGATGGTGTATTTTTGGATATCCCAGAGAGAGTTGCACACGAGGTGCGGGATATATTGAACACTCCCCAAAGGATAATGTATAACTCTACAAGTTTAAATGAAAATCCATCTCAGATAAATATAATGTCCCTAATTGCAGACTCCCTTTGGACCAAAGATGGACAGGACACTGGATTAATGGCAAACGTAAGCCCAGTAATGGTAAATTTAAAAAGCGGAAGGCAAGCTCCAAAAATTCCCCAGTACCCACTAAAACAGGAGGTAGAATTAGGGGTTTTTCCTATAATTGAGCGATTATTGCAACAGGGAATTTTTGTTCGTAAAGCTAGTATAGCCAACAGTCCCATCTTCCCGGTGAAGAAGAGTGGTGGGAGGGGTTATAGGCTGGTACAAGACCTTAGAGGTGTTAATAAGGTAGTATAGAGCCAATTCCCTGTAGTGCCAAATCCAGCTGTCATTTTGATGCAGATCCCACCAAATGCAACCCATTTCACTGTCATTGACCTCTGCTCTGCTTTCTTCTCTGTGCCTCTCCATCCTGACGAGTACTACATCTTTGAAGGTGGCCGAGAGAGATACCTGGGTCACTGCAAAAAGGTCAATCAACCGATGGAGAAACAACTCAGAGACAAGGCTGATAGTGTGGACCTGTCCCTCGCGAGCTTGTTCCGGGAGGATTGAAAAGGTTGTAGTGAGATACCTGAACTAAAAGAAACTTGCAGGTTTTGTTGTGACAATGGACTGGCCTGCTGTGTTCATTTTCATATTCTCTTTCAGAGTGTTCACCATCTTGGTCGGTTCGGGAATATCCAGTTTCTGTGATGGGAGATCGATCGAGGAAATAGGAGCTGATGGAGTGGAGTCAGGAGGAGTGCAATGCCAATCAGGGGAGTGTCTGACCAATCTTAGCACTGTTATTGTTAAGAGAGCTGTCATTCCGGATACTTGGGGAAGGTGTGGAGGTTTATTGTCTGAAGATTCCTGTATTTGTGAGCTTTGTCGGTCCCTAGTTGATGAGAACTGTATCCAACGGTGCCAACCTAAATATAATCCGTACTGGGGTGGGTGTCCTTTAGAGGATTATCATAGCATGGTAGGCAAAGTGTTCAATCAAACTGATTGCTGGGTGTGTTCACATGTGCCACAGGGACAGCATAACGTAGGGTTGGTGCCAGTTCCGCTAAATACCACGGAAATTTTAGAATTGCAAAAAGGGAAAACCTTGGATGGAAAATTTCTCTCATCCAGACCACCTCATTTCAAACTCCATCAATTCCAAGTAGATAGATCACTTTTGTGCTTAAACATAACCAACCCCAATAAACCCGGGAGTTGGGAAGTGACGGGGAATAATCAGACAATGACCTTCTCACAAAGAGCTGATAATGAGTCCATAAACCATGATCTGTACGCTCCATTAAGTCTGGTGGGAAACATTTTAGGTATCGGTATACATTGAGTTCCACCAAAGAAATTATTGGTAAGGTGCCAAATGGTTATTGTGCTAAAATAATACAGCCAGAAACTTGCATGTACCAGATGGAAGACCCAGAAATAGGATTGTTTGCAAGGGAAATGTGCTTAATGATAATGATGCATACCATTCCTTATGTTCTCCCTGATAATGTATATTTCATCTGTTGAAGAAAAGCGTATAAATGGCTCTCCCTGAGTTCCGAAGGTTTGTGTTACCTGGGAAGGGTAGTCCCAGAAGTTATGACCCTCACACATGTTGAAATGCTGGGTATACATAAAAATACACCGTCACCATATCTTCACACACAATAGGAACACAGAGGCAAAAGAAATATGATACCTGGTGACGTACATAAAGCCACTCAGTTAATCAGTGAGACAACTGGCTTTCAAGTTTTAGTCGCATTGGATCCCACCAGGATTGCTCGGGGTACATAAAATTTTAGATATATCCAGGAACTTGCTAAATTGATAGATAATATCACCAAGATGTATGATGACACATTCAGGTATACAGGGAGAGAATTGCAAGCGTACAAGAAAGAACTGGTGCAAGTGCTGAATAATTTAACTGCTGTTACTGGAGGGTATTGCGTAACATTGGCCACCCAATTTGGAGTAATATGTTGCACCTATGTCACCAATGATACCAGCGACCCCAAGGAGGTGATAGACCGAAAGATGGATGAAATTCTGCAGCTAAAATGGGAGTTTAGTAAGAACCATAACGCTTCAGTGGCTGAAGTAGGGGAGAAGATAGAAGGATGGGTTTCATGGCTGAACCCAGTGAAATGGTTCTCAGGTCTAGGGGAATGGGTCCAGGAAGTGATCGCCAGCATAGGTAAATTCTTGATCCTTATACTAATTGTCATCATAATAATTGGCATATGCGTCCGGTGTGGTCCTATTGTGTTGAAGTGTGGAAATTGTAAAAATAGAGTAAAACGCAAGAACGAAACTATGATGGTGGTCAGTAATGACAATATGAATACCGAGGTAAATATAGAACTGCATTACAACCCTGAGCTAGGAAATACCATCATTTAATGAATTATATTTAGCCATGCATAGAATGTATTGTTGAAATGTTATTTTTAAAACACCTCAGATAATGTAAAGTCTAAATTCCCCTTCAAGACTGCTTTTATAAGACTGGTGTATTCCCACACCTTTCACATGATCTTCCAAGATCTGCGGTGTGCGTATAATAGTAGTTTTATGTCCCCATCCAGAGACACATTATTGATGGATTAACAACCACCTTGTGCCATCTCACAATAACACTAAATAATATGTAAATGTAAGCCTAAATTAAATTCTAATAGCAGATTGTGATAGCATGTTGTTTGCTAGGAAAGGGTGGACTGTCAAAGCTGAATAATTGGCTGAGACAAGTTCAGTTTAAAATTGAATCGTGGCGACACCATCTTGCGACTGGCCGCAAGACACCATCTTGAAAATGAGATCGCAAGACGCCATTTTGCGAATGGCCGCCAAAGCGCCATTTTAGATAAACTCACATTTTAGTACATGTGGCGATAATACTATTAACACCATGCGATTGCATCTTTCACCATTTATATGCACAATTGCGCTGTTAACTAGTCGCATATTAGTGAATGCATAGGACTTTGTATGAAACCGCTGTTTTATTAGCTTTATGCACACGCATCTGCCCAAAGTTAACTAACATCCTTATATCAAACCCCGAATACTCACACATTACATATTCACACATAAGGTTTAATAAGCTTTAAAGTATATGATTTAAGTTGGTTCAGTTAGTTTAAATGCTGAGAAATAAAGATATGTGATAACTAAGGTTTTATATATACTAGGAAAGTCGTGTTTGGTTTCATACTGATGCGTACTCTTTCAACAAAATTCTGGTACTATCGGTGTGAAGATCGCATCATGCATTCTCAACTTATGGACCGCAGAGACTACAAGCAACAAAATGTATATTTCATGAACAACTGTTAGGATGTTACAGGAGGCGGGAAGGGAAAGACCCCCAGCTGTTAGAGGCAGGAAGAGTCTATTTGAACCAGCCTGTTAAATGCTCTGTAACAGATGCTTCTCCCCTGGGAACCAATGACATCAGCAACAAACTTCTCTACTGTCCTGACTATTCTGGGGGGGTATAAATATGTGTGCTCAAACGCTGGGTTCTTAGTCTTCATGCTGAATGCTGAATGACGTGGTGTCTCTTGCTGATGCCTATCTTCAGGTCCGGAAGCGCTGCGTATGTATACTGTACTTGGGTCTGTATAATTCCTTTTGCACCTAAATTGTGTCTGGATCAATTGCGTGTAACTGTCTGAACTTTTACTTCAATAATACTTGTGCTTTGGAGCCACAGATTCCAGGTCTAAGTCTTTATTTACTGTATGACTGCGTACGCAAATTAGCGTTATCCTTAGAAGGTATAGGCAGGATATTAGAAGGTATAGGAAGGTGTATATAGAGGTTCTGATCCAATATCGTTACTAGGGCAGGGCGAGCGGGGTGCGTGCCCTTGGTGCCATTGGACCGGCGGCACGGGGGGGCGCCGCCGACCTCGGTACCGGCCCGCCCACCCTAGTTAGCCAGTGTAGCGCTGACCGCAATATAAACCCAGCACTTATTTTTTGGTTGTCACAGTTGTGTATTATACAATATTACCTGTAATACTGCCCTGCAGGAGCTTTGCACTACCGGTCTTATTAGCCAAGACCATTTGGGGAACCTGTTGCAGGGAAAGAGAGAAGACTAC
This sequence comes from Taudactylus pleione, assembly GCA_031769625.1. Lineage (NCBI taxonomy): Eukaryota > Metazoa > Chordata > Amphibia > Anura > Myobatrachidae > Taudactylus > Taudactylus pleione. The sequence continues at coordinate 5,609,207 of JAUIMM010000081.1, read as the reverse complement.
TTAACACAATTATGAGATGAAACTATTATATAACTGCTACAAATAATACCAGCCCCAACCAAGTCATATACAGTCAGTGTACAATAGGTACATGGTATAAATGAGTTTACTGCTCATTTTGCATACGTATTACTCACACATACTAACATATCCCCCAACCCTTCCAATAAAAACCTCACCTCCGTGTTTTGTTTTTCGGTTTTGGTTTTGGATCTGGATTTTTTCTTAAAAAATCATTAAAACAGCTAAAATCACATCAAATAGGCCTGTTTTTGTTGCTACAGTATTAATTACCTCACTAACATTTATTTACACTAATTTCCAGTAAATTTAGACTATCTCACAGCTCACTATATTGTTTTCATCCAGTTTAGCCCTCTGAATTTGCACCAAGCTAGCTGGCTGACTAAGCAAAGCGGCAGCAGTGGGTGGCATAAACACGTGGCAGTTCAACTTCCAACACAGCACATCAGGAAACAAATGTTTTTATTATTCAAGAGAGGCCTGAGGGAGTTGGAGTATGTATGTAGCTGAAGGCAGGGCAGGGACAGGAAGGATTGATTGATTGACTGTCAGTATCTATTCGCATTTACATACAGAGGTTTACAATACACATGGACACGGTTACCCCAAGGTTTCATAGACAGCCCCAGTATCTTCTCCCAGGCATTGCACGACTGTTTACAATCTTTTCAACCGGCCAATGGATCTGTTCTAATTCAATATGTGGACGATTTATTGCTATGTTCTGACTCGTTTATGTCATGTTTGAATGATACTAAACTTTTGTTACTTCATCTCTCGCATACAGGACACAAGGTGGCTAAGGACAAACTACAGCCGTGCCAATCCAGAGTAAAATATTTGGGACACTGCCTAACCCAGGGGTTACGACATCTTAAAACAGATAGAATCCAGGCCATACAAAACATGACACTGCCGCAGAATCAACAGCAAATTCGTACCTTCTTGGGAATGTGTGGATACTTAGAATGTGGATACCAGGTTTTTCTATTTTGGCCTTACCTTTACAGGAATTAGTCTCTTCCTCAAAGCCCGATCGTGTCATACACACAGAGGAATCAGAACAGGCTTTCCTTAATCTTAAGAGCTCCTGCATTGGGAATACCTGATTATGAAAAACCTTTTGATTTGTATTGTACTGAAGCTGATGGTTGTGCTGCGGGTGTCCTTACACAAAAACATGGTGATGCCAGTAGGCCCGTAGCATACTACAGTGCCCAATTGGACACTGTGGCAAGATCATTCCCCACCTGTTTGAGAAGTGTAGCAGCTACCGCTCTATTGGTGAGTAAAAGTGAGGACGTAGTATTGGGCCATGATATGATTGTCTACACTCCCCATGCTGTATCTGCTCTGTTGAACTCAGCTCAAACCAGACATGTCTCCTAGGCTAGGTTTACCAAATGGGAACTAGCTCTAATCGCTCCTGCAAATATTACTGTTAAACGTTGCAGTACGCTGAATCCAGCAACATACCTACCATATGTACAACATGATGTACAAAGGGTGGAAGGAGAGGAGTTGCTGGTGGAAGGTGAGTTCGGCAGACATAATGATACGCATGATTGTATGACATATCTGAATCAGACCTTTACTGCTAGACCTGACATACATGACACACCTTTAGAGAATGTGGATGTGACTTTCTACATGGATGGGAGTTGTCATAGACAAACAGACACAGGTGAATTATGTTCAGGTTATGTTGTTGTAAATGACACAGACATCATAGAAGCTAAACCTCTTGGTCCTCCTCACTCAGCCCAGGTGGCAGAGTTATTAGCACTAACCAGAGCGTGTGAACTGGCAGCAGGCAAATCTGCTAACATTTACACTGACTCGAGGTATGCGTTCGGGGTGGTGCACGATTTTGGGGCTCTATGGCGTCTGAGAAATTTTATGACAACAGCAGGCACACCAGTTGCACACTCCCGACACATAAAACATCTTTTAGAAGCAATCCAACTGCCCAAAGCGGTGGCAGTAATTAAATGCACAGTCCATACATGTGAGGATGACCCGGTGTCACTAGGCAACAACAGGGCTGATGAAGCTGCAAAATGGGCAGCAGGGTTAAAAATGTTTTCTTCAACTGAAACAATTATGTCATTCCAAACAATTGATATGCTGAAATTAATTGAGATGCAAAATTTGTGTTCAATTCAGGAAAAATCCATTTGGAAGTCCAAGGGATGTGGGCAAGAGTCCTCAGGGTATGTGCAAGTTGGTGAGGGCATACTGGTGCGCACCAGGTTTTTCTTCACAATCAGAAAAGATAGCAATGTCCTGTCTGACCTGCTTGAGAAAGAACATAGGGAGAGTGATCCCTACCGAACCGTCCCACATTCCACCAACTGATGGACCTTTCCAGGTGATACAAATTGATTTCATCCAATTACCACCCTGCAGGAACCTTAAGTATGTATTAGTGTGCACAGATGTATTTTCTAACTGGGTGGAGGCCTACCCAGCGGCCATTAATACTGCTGCGTTTACTGCCAAGAAAATAGTTCAGGAATTTGTATGCAGGTACGGTATCCCTAAAATCATCGAGAGTGATAGGGGTACTCATTTCACAGGTGATGTTTTTCAAAGTATGTGTAGGCTGATGGGTATTAATAGCCGACTTCATACCCCCTACCGACCGCAAGCCAGTGCCAAGGTAGAGAGGATGAACGGGACTGTTAAAAATAAGTTAAGTAAAATCATGGCAGAGACTGGACTAGGCTGGCCAGAAGCGTTACCTTTGGTCCTACATAGCATAAGGACCATTCCTAGACCTCCTCTGACTCTGTCCCCATTTGAAATATTGTTCGGTAGACAACCTCATTTGATTATAAGTCCACAGGAAGACCTGAAGGGTAACAACGAGGTAACTGTAAAGTTTCTTATATCAATGAGTAAGCAGTTAAAGCAACAGCAGCTGAAACTGAAATTGTTGTCTAATGATATGCCTGAAACTAACTGTCAAGATGTTCAACCAGGAGAATATGTAATGATCAGAAATTTCTTGCATTCAGGTTGTTTGACAGATAGGTGGGAAGGTCCGTACCAGGTGCTGCTGACGAGTACTACATCTTTGAAGGTGGCCGAGAGAGATACCTGGGTCACTGCAAAAAGGTCAATCAACCGATGGAGAAACAACTCAGAGACAAGGCTGATAGTGTGGACCTGTCCCTCGCGAGCTTGTTCCGGGAGGATTGAAAAGGTTGTAGTGAGATACCTGAACTAAAAGAAACTTGCAAGTTTTGTTGTAACAATGGACTGACCTGCTGTGTTCATTTTCATATTCTCTTTCAGAGTGTTCACCATCTTGGTCGGTTCGGGAATATCCAGTTTCTGTGATGGGAGACCGATCGAGGAAATAGGAGCTAATGGCAGTGCTGATGGAGTGGAGTCAGGAGGAGTGCAATGCCAATCAGGGGAGTGTCTGACCAATCTTAGCACTGTTATTGTTAAGAGAGCTGTCATTCCGGATACTTGGGGAAGGTGTGGAGGTTTATTGTCTGAAGATTCCTGTATTTGTGAGCTTTGTGGGTCCCTAGTTGATGAGAACTGTATCCAACGGTGCCAACCTAAATATAATCCGTACTGGGGTGGGTATCCTTTAGAGGATTATCATAGCATGGTAGGCAAAGTGTTCAATCAAACTGATTGCTGGGTGTGTTCACATGTGCCACAGGGACAGCATAACGTAGGGTTGGTGCCATTTCCGCTAAATACCACGGAAATTTTAGAATTGCAAAAAGGGAAAACCTTGGATGGAAAATTTCTCTCATCCAGACCACCTCATTTCAAACTCCATCAATTCCAAGTAGATAGATCACTTTTGTGCTTAAACATAACCAACCCCAATAAACCCGGGAGTTGGGAAGTGACGGGGAATAATCAGACAATGACCTTCTCACAAAGAGCTGATAATGAGTCCATAAACCATGATCTGTACGCTCCATTAAGTCTGGTGGGAAACATTTTAGGTATCGGTATACATTGAGTTCCACCAAAGAAATTATTGGTAAGGTGCCAAATGTTTATTGTGCTAAAATAATACAGCCAGAAACTTGCATGTACCAGATGGAAGACCCAGAAATAGGATTGTTTGCAAGGGAAATGTGCTTAATGATAATGATGCATACCATTCCTTATGTTCTCCCTGATAATGTATATTTCATCTGTGGAAGAAAAGCGTATAAATGGCTCTCCCTGAGTTCCGAAGGTTTGTGTTACCTGGGAAGGGTAGTCCCAGAAGTTATGACCCTCACACATGTTGAAATGCTGGGTATACATAAAAATACACCGTCACCATATCTTCACACACAATATGAACACAGAGGCAAAAGAAATATGATACCTGGTGACGTACATAAAGCCACTCAGTTAATCAGTGAGACAACTGGCTTTCAAGTTTTAGTCGCATTGGATCCCACCAGGATTGCTCGGGGTACATTAAATTTTAGATATATCCAGGAACTTGCTAAATTGATAGATAATATCACCAAGATGTATGATGACACATTCAGGTATACAGGGAGAGAATTGCAAGCGTACAAGAAAGAACTGGTGCAACATAGGCTAGTGCTGAATAATTTAACTGCTGTTACTGGAGGGTATTGCGTAACATTGGCCACCCAATTTGGAGTAAAATGTTGCACCTATGTCACCAATGATACCAGCGACCCCAAGGAGGTGATAGACCGAAAGATGGATGAAATTCTGCAGCTAAAATGGGAGTTTAGTAAGAACCATAACGCTTCAGTGGCTGAAGTAGGGGAGAAGATAGAAGGATGGGTTTCATGGCTGAACCCAGTGAAATGGTTCTCAGGTCTAGGGGAATGGGTCCAGGAAGTGATCGCCAGCATAGGTAAATTCTTGATCCTTATACTAATTGTCATCATAATAATTGGCATATGCGTCCGGTGTGGTCCTATTGTGTTGAAGTGTGGAAATTGTAAAAATAGAGTAAAACGCAAGAACGAAACTATGATGGTGGTCAGTAATGACAATATGAATACCGAGGTAAATATAGAACTGCATTACAACCCTGAGCTAGGAAATACCATCATTTAATGAATTATATTTAGCCATGCATAGAATGTATTGTTGAAATGTTATTTTTAAAACACCTCAGATAATGTAAAGTCTAAATTCCCCTTCAAGACTGCTTTTATAAGACTGGTGCATTCCCATACCTTTCACATGATCTTCCAAGATGTGCGGTGTGCGTATAATAGTAGTTTTATGTCCCCATCCAGAGACACATTATTGATGGATTAACAACCACCTTGTGCCATCTCACAATAACACTAAATAATATGTAAATGTAAGCCTAAATTAAATTCTAATAGCAGATTGTGATAGCATGTTGTTTGCTATGAAAGGGTGGACTGTCAAAGCTGAATAATTGGCTGAGACAAGTTCAGTTTAAAATTGAATCGCGGCGACACCATCTTGCGACTGGCCGCAAGACACCATCTTGAAAATGAGATCGCAAGACGCCATTTTGCGAATGGCCGCCTAAGCGCCATTTTAGATAAACTCACATTTTAGTACATGTGGCGATAACACTAATAACACCATGCGATTGCATCTTTCACCATTTATACGCACAATTGCGCTGTTAACTATTCGCATATTAGTGAATGCATAGGACTTTGTATGAAACCGCTGTTTTATTAGCTTTATGCGCACGCATCTGCCCAAAGTTAACTAGTGTCCTTATATCAAACCCCGAATACTCACACATTACATATTCACACATAAGGTTTAATAAGCTTTAAAGTATATGATTTAAGTTGGTTCAGTTAGTTTAAATGCTGAGAAATAAAGATATGTGATAACTAAGGTTTTATATATACTAGGAAAGTCGTGTTTGGTTTCATACTGATGCGTACTCTTTCAACAAAATTCCGGTACTATCGGTGTGAAGATCGCATCATGCATTCTCAACTTATTGACCGCAGAGACTACAAGCAACAAAATGTATATTTCATGAACAACTGTTAGGATGTTACAGGAGGCGGGAAGGGAAAGACCCCCAGCTGTTAGAGGCAGGAAGAGTCTATTTGAACCAGCCTGTTAAATGCTCTGTAACAGATGCTTCTCCCCTGGGAACCAATGACATCAGCAACAAACTTCTCTATTGTCCTGACTATTCTGGGGGGGTATAAATATGTGTGCTCAAACGCTGGGTTCTTAGTCTTCATGCTGAATGCTGAATGACGTGGTGTCTCTTGCTGATGCCTATCTTCAGGTCCGGAAGCGCTGCGTATGTATACTGTACTTGGGTCTGTATAATTCCTTTTGCGCCTAAATTGTGTCTGGATCAATTGCGTGTAACTGTCTGAACTTTTACTTGAATAATACTTGTGCTTTGGAGCCACAGATTCCAGGTCTAAGTCTTTATTTACTGTATGACTGCGTACGCAAATTAGCGTTATCCTTAGAAGGTATAGGCAGTATATTAGAAGGTATAGGAAGGTGTATATAGAGGTTCTGATCCAATATCGTTACTAGGGCAGGGCGAGCGGGGTGCGTGCCCTGGGTGCCATTGGACCGGCGGCACGGGGGGCGCCGCCGGCCTCGGTACCGGCCCGCCCGCCCTAGTTAGCCAGTGTAGCGCTGACACCAATATAAACCCAGCACTTATTTTTTGGTTGTCACAGTTGTGTATTATACAATATTACCTGTAATACTGCCCTGCAGGAGCTTTGCACTACCGGTCTTATTAGCCAGGACCATTTGGGGAACCTGTTGCAGGGAAAGAGAGAAGACAACACAATTATGAGATTAAACTATTATATAACTGCTACAAATAATACCAGCCCCAACCAAGTCATACACAGTCAGTGTACAATAGGTACATGGTATAAATGAGGTTACTGCTCATTTTGCATACGTATTACTCACACATACTAACATATCTCCCAACCCTTCCAATAAAAACCTCACCTCCGAGTTTTGTTTTTCGGTTTTGGATCTGGATTTTTTCTTAAAAAATCATTAAAACAGCTAAAATCACATCAAATTGGCCTGTTTTTGTTGCTACAGTATTAATTACCTCACTAACATTTATTTACACTAATTTCCAGTCAATTTAGACCACCTCACAGCTCACTATATTGTTTTCATCCAGTTTAGCCCTCTGAATTTGCACCAAGCTAGCTGGCTGACTAAGCAAAGCGGCAGCAGTGGGTGGCATAAACACGTGGCAGTTCAACTTCCAACACAGCACATCAGGAAACAAATGTTTTTATTATTCAAGAGAGGCCTGAGGGAGTTGGAGTATGTATGTAGCTGAAGGCAGGGCAGGGACAGGAAGGATTGATTGATTGACTGTCAGTATCTATTCGCATTTACATACAGAGGTTTACAATACACATGGACACGGTTACCCCAAGGTTTCATAGACAGCCCCAGTATCTTCTCCCAGGCATTGCACGACTGTTTACAATCTTTTCAACCGGCCAATGGATCTGTTCTAATTCAATATGTGGACGATTTATTGCTATGTTCTGACTCGTTTATGTCATGTTTGAATGATACTAAACTTTTGTTACTTCATCTCTCGCATACAGGACACAAGGTGGCTAAGGACAAACTACAGCCGTGCCAATCCAGAGTAAAATATTTGGGACACTGCCTAACCCCGGGGTTACGACATCTTAAAACAGATAGAATCCAGGCCATACAAAGCAGAATCAACAGCAAATTCGTACCTTCTTGGGAATGTGTGGATACTGTAGAATGTGGATACCAGGTTTTTCTATTTTGGCCTTACCTTTACAGGAATTAGTCTCTTCCTCAAAGCCCAATCGTGTCATACACACAGAGGAATCAGAACAGGCTTTCCTTAATCTTAAGAGCTCCTGCATTGGGAATACCTGATTATGAAAAACCTTTTGATTTGTATTGTACTGAAGCTGATGGTTGTGCTGCGGGTGTCCTTACACAAAAACATGGTGATGCCAGTAGGCCTGTAGCATACTACACTGCCCAATTGGACACTGTGGCAAGATCATTCCCCACCTGTTTGAGAAGTGTAGCAGCTACCGCTCTATTGGTGAGTAAAAGTGAGGACATAGTATTGGGCCATGATATGATTGTCTACACTCCCCATGCTGTATCTGCTCTGTTGAACTCAGCTCAAACCAGACATGTCTCCTAGGCTAGGTTTACCAAATGGGAACTAGCTCTAATCGCTCCTGCAAATATTACTGTTAAACGTTGCAGTACGCTGAATCCAGCAACATACCTACCATATGTACAACATGATGTACAAAGGGTGGAAGGAGAGGAGTTGCTGGCGGGAGGTGAGTTCGGCAGACATAATGATACGCACGATTGTATGACATATCTGAATCAGACCTTTACTGCTAGACCTGACATACATGACACACCTTTAGAGAATGTGGATGTGACTTTCTACACGGATGGGAGTTGTCATAGACAAACAGACACAGGTGAATTATGTTCAGGTTATGCTGTTGTATATGACACAGACATCATAGAAGCTAAACCTCTTGGTCCTCCTCACTCAGCCCAGGTGGCAGAGTTATTAGCACTAACCAGAGCGTGTGAACTGGCAGCAGGCAAATCTGCTAACATTTACACTGACTCGAGGTATGCGTTCGGGGTGGTGCACGATTTTGGGGCTCTATGGCGTCTGAGAAATTTTATGACAACAGCAGGCACACCAGTTGCACACTCCCGACACATAAAACATCTTTTAGAAGCAATCCAACTGCCCAAAGCGGTGGCAGTAATTAAATGCACAGTCCATACATGTGAGGATGACCCGGTGTCACTAGGCAACAACAGGGCTGATGAAGCTGCAAAATGGGCAGCAGGGTTAAAAATGTTTTCTTCAACTGAAACAATTATGTCATTCCAAACAATTGATATGTTGAAATTAATTGAGATGCAAAATTTGTGTTCAATTCAGGAAAAATCCATTTGGAAGTCCAAGGGATGTGGGCAAGAGTCCTCAGGGTATGTGCAAGTTGGTGAGGGCATACTGGTGCGCACCAGGTTTTTCTTCACAATCAGAAAAGATAGCAATGTCCTGTCTGACCTGCTTGAGAAAGAACATAGGGAAAGCAATCCCTACCGAACCGTCCCACATTCCACCGACTGATGGACCTTTCCAGGTGATACAAATTGATTTCATCCAATTACCACCCTGCAGGAACCTTAAGTATGTATTAGTGTGCACAGATGTATTTTCTAACTGGGTGGAGGCCTACCCAGCGGCCACTAATACTGCTGCGTTTACTGCCAAGAAAATAGTTCAGGAATTTGTATGCAGGTACGGTATCCCTAAAATCATCGAGAGTGATAGGGGTACTCATTTCACAGGTGATGTTTTTCAAAATATGTGTAAGCTGATGGGTATTAATAGCCGACTTCATACCCCCTACCGACCGCAAGCCAGTGCCAAGGTAGAGAGGATGAACGGGACTATTAAAAATAAGTTAAGTAAAATCATGGCAGAGACTGGACTAGGCTGACCAGAAGCGTTACCTTTGGTCCTACATAGCATAAGGACCATTCCTAGACCTCCTCTGAATCTGTCCCCATTTGAAATATTGTTTGGTAGACAACCTCATTTGATTATAAGTCCACAGGAAGACCTGAAGGGTAACAACGAGGTAACTGTAAAGTATCTTATATCAATGAGTAAGCAGTTAAAGCAACAGCAGCAGAAACTGAAATTGTTGTCTAATGATATGCCTGAAACTAACTGTCATGATGTTGAACCAGGAGAATATGTAATGATCAGAAATTTCTTGCATTCAGGTTGTTTGACAGATAGGTGGGAAGGTCCGTACCAGGTGCTGCTGACGAGTACTGCATCTATGAAGGTGGCCGAGAGAGATACCTGGGTCACTGCAAAAAGGTCAATCAACCGATGGAGAAACAACTCAGAGACAAGGCTGATAGTGTGGACCTGTCCCTCGCGAGCTTGTTCCGGGAGGATTGAAAATGTTGTAGTGAGATACCTGAACTAAAAGAAACTTGCAGGTTTTGTTGTGACAATGGACTGGCCTGCTGTGTTCATTTTCATATTCTCTTTCAGAGTGTTCACCATCTTGGTCGGTTCGGGAATATCCAGTTTCTGTGATGGGAGACCGATCGAGGAAATAGGAGCTAATGGCAGTGCTGATGGAGTGGAGTCAGGAGGAGTGCAATGCCAATCAGGGGAGTGTCTGACCAATCTTAGCACTGTTATTGTTAAGAGAGCTGTCATTCCGGATACTTGGGGAAGGTGTGGAGGTTTATTGTCTGAAGATTCCTGTATTTGTGAGCTTTGTGGGTCCCTAGTTGATGAGAACTGTATCCAACGGTGCCAACCTAAATATAATCCGTACTGGGGTGGGTATCCTTTAGAGGATTATCATAGCATGGTAGGCAAAGTGTTCAATCAAACTGATTGCTGGGTGTGTTCACATGTGCCACAGGGACAGCATAACGTAGGGTTGGTGCCATTTCCGCTAAATACCACGGAAATTTTAGAATTGCAAAAAGGGAAAACCTTGGATGGAAAATTTCTCTCATCCAGACCACCTCATTTCAAACTCCATCAATTCCAAGTAGATAGATCACTTTTGTGCTTAAACATAACCAACCCCAATAAACCCGGGAGTTGGGAAGTGACGGGGAATAATCAGACAATGACCTTCTCACAAAGAGCTGATAATGAGTCCATAAACCATGATCTGTTTGCTCCATTAAGTCTGGTGGGAAACATTTTAGGTATCGGTATACATTGAGTTCCACCAAAGAAATTATTGGTAAGGTGCCAAATGGTTATTGTGCTAAAATAATACAGCCAGAAACTTGCATGTACCAGATGGAAGACCCAGAAATAGGATTGTTTGCAAGGGAAATGTGCTTAATGATAATGATGCATACCATTCCTTATGTTCTCCCTGGTAATGTATATTTCATCTGTGGAAGAAAAGCGTATAAATGGCTCTCCCTGAGTTCCGAAGGTTTGTGTTACCTGGGAAGGGTAGTCCCAGAAGTTATGACCCTCACACATGTTGAAATGCTGGGTATACATAAAAATACACCGTCACCATATCTTCACACACAATATGAACACAGAGGCAAAAGAAATATGATACCTGGTGACGTACATAAAGCCACTCAGTTAATCAGTGAGACAACTGGCTTTCAAGTTTTAGTCGCATTGGATCCCACCAGGATTGCTCGGGGTACATTAAATTTTAGATATATCCAGGAACTTGCTAAATTGATAGATAATATCACCAAGATGTATGATGACACATTCAGGTATACAGGGAGAGAATTGCAAGCGTACAAGAAAGAACTGGTGCAACATAGGCTAGTGCTGAATAATTTAACTGCTGTTACTGGAGGGTATTGCGTAACATTGGCCACCCAATTTGGAGTAAAATGTTGCACCTATGTCACCAATGATACCAGCGACCCCAAGGAGGTGATAGACCGAAAGATGGATGAAATTCTGCAGCTAAAATGGGAGTTTAGTAAGAACCATAACGCTTCAGTGGCTGAAGTAGGGGAGAAGATAGAAGGATGGGTTTCATGGCTGAACCCAGTGAAATGGTTCTCAGGTCTAGGGGAATGGGTCCAGGAAGTGATCGCCAGCATAGGTAAATTCTTGATCCTTATACTAATTGTCATCATAATAATTGGCATATGCGTCCGGTGTGGTCCTATTGTGTTGAAGTGTGGAAATTGTAAAAATAGAGTAAAACGCAAGAACGAAACTATGATGGTGGTCAGTAATGACAATATGAATACCGAGGTAAATATAGAACTGCATTACAACCCTGAGCTAGGAAATACCATCATTTAATGAATTATATTTAGCCATGCATAGAATGTATTGTTGAAATGTTATTTTTAAAACACCTCAGATAATGTAAAGTCTAAATTCCCCTTCAAGACTGCTTTTATAAGACTGGTGCATTACCACACCTTTCACATGATCTTCCAAGATCTGCGGTGTGCGTATAATAGCAGTTTTATGTCCCCATCCAGAGACACATTATTGATGGATTAACAACCACCTTGTGCCATCTCACAATAACACTAAATAATATGTAAATGTAAGCCTAAATTAAATTCTAATAGCAGATTGTGATAGCATGTTGTTTGCTATGAAAGGGTGGACTGTCAAAGCTGAATAATTGGCTGAGACAAGTTCAGTTTAAAATTGAATCGCGGCGACACCATCTTGCGACTGGCCGCAAGACACCATCTTGAAAATGAGATCGCAAGACGCCATTTTGCGAATGGCCGCCTAAGCGCCATTTTAGATAAACTCATATTTTAGTACATGTGGCGTTAATACTATTAACACCATGCGATTGCATCTTTCACCATTTATATGCACAATTGCACTGTTAACTAGTCGCATATTAGTGAATGCATAGGACTTTGTATGAAACCGCTGTTTTATTAGCTTTATGCGCACGCATCTGCCCAAAGTTAACTAGCGTCCTTATATCAAACCCCGAATACTCACACATTACATATTCACACATAAGGTTTAATAAGCTTTAAAGTATATGATTTAAGTTGGTTCAGTTAGTTTAAATGCTGAGAAATAAAGATATGTGATAACTAAGGTTTTATATATACTAGGAAAGTCGTGTTTGGTTTCATACTGATGCGTACTCTTTCAACAAAATTCTGGTACTATCGGTGTGAAGATCGCATCATGCATTCTCAACTTATGGACCGCAGAGACTACAAGCAACAAAATGTATATTTCATGAACAACTGTTAGGATGTTACAGGAGGCGGGAAGGGAAAGACCCCCAGCTGTTAGAGGCAGGAAGAGTCTATTTGAACCAGCCTGTTAAATGCTCTGTAACAGATGCTTCTCCCCTGGGAACCAATGACATCAGCAACAAACTTCTCTATTGTCCTGACTATTCTGGGGGGGTATAAATATGTGTGCTCAAACGCTGGGTTCTTAGTCTTCATGCTGAATGCTGAATGACGTGGTGTCTCTTGCTGATGCCTCTCTTCAGGTCCGGAAGCGCTGCGTATGTATACTGTACTTGGGTCTGTATAATTCCTTTTGCGCCTAAATTGTGTCTGGATCAATTGCGTGTAACTGTCTGAACTTTTACTTGAATAATACTTGTGCTTTGGAGCCACAGATTCCAGGTCTAAGGCCCTCATTCAGAGCCGTACGCTCTGAGCAGAGCGCACGCTCTGAATGAGGGCCGGGCTCCATTTTCATGGAGCGTCCTCCTGGACGCTCGTATAGCTGTGGGTCACCACCCACAGGCTATACGAGCGTGCTTTGTGATGGCCGCGATGGTCGAGACCATCGCGACCATCGAAATTGCGAGCCGGAGCCTGCGGTTGAGGTTTTCAACCGCAAGCTCCGGAGTGATTTTGGCTCTATCAGAGCCAAAATCACTCCCACTGACATCACTAGTGATGTCAGTGGGCCGGCTTCTGACGGGAGGCGTTCCCGTGGGAACGCCCCCGTCAGGGAGGCACGCCCCCGGCACGCCCACCAAAGGGGGCGTGCTGTCAATCAACATTGACAGCACGCCCCCTTTGATCGGACACAACGAGCGAAGGACTTTCCTTCGCTCGTCGCATCTGACGCATGCGCACGACGGAGGTCCATCCGTCGTGCGCATGCTCAGTGCATAACATCGACCCACTTGCGAGCGGACAGCCGCTCGCGAGTGGGTCTGAATCAGGCCCTAAGTCTTTATTTACTGTATGACTGCGTACGCAAATTAGCGTTATCCTTAGAAGGTATAGGCAGGATATTAGAAGGTATAGGAAGGTGTATATAGAGGTTCTGATCCAATATCGTTACTAGGACAGGGCGAGCGGGGTGCGTGCCCTGGGTGCCATTGCGCGCCGCCGGCATCGGTACCGGCCCGCCCGCCCTAGTTAGCCAGTGTAGCGCCGACCGCAATGAGTGCGGTCAGCGCTACACATTTACACAGGACCGGCACTAGGCTTCCAGCACCGGTCCTGTGCTGCACACCTGAGTCCGCTCCCTCCCCCTGAGCGCTTTCCCAATAGCGCTAGGAGGCGGGCTCAGGCTGTGCATAACACACGCATCACCGCCAGCGCTGGCAGTGGTGCGTGTGTTAAACAGCAGCCAATGAGAGTCAGATAGACTCTCATTGACTGCTGCAGCACCCACTGCAAGAGTCTGATAGTCAGATAGACTCTCATTGACTGCTGCAGCACCCACTGCAAGAGCCGGACTTCCGTCCGGCTCCTGCAGTGGGTAATGGGACAGATGTCATGACGTCTGTCCCATAATGCTGAGTGCGCCAGCCCGGGAGGACTGACGGGCGGCAGCAGGAGCTGCGTCGTGGACCGGAGCAGCAGCAGCGTGAATTCAGGTAAGTATATTTTTATATATATTTTTTTTTTAACCTATCTGCACTACTGCGGGCACAACGGGGAGGGGGGTGGCTACTACTGGGGGGACCTCTACTGGGGGTGGGGGCACAACGGGGGAGGGGTGGCTACTACTGGGGGCACCATTATTGGGAGGACCTCTACTGGGGGGGGCTACTACTGGGGGCATTTAATCGGGAGGGGGAACCTCTACTGGTGACTACTACTTGGGGGGGAACTACCACTGGGGCATTATAAAAGGGGCCTACTACTAGAGGCACTGCACTCGGGGGACCACTACTGGGGGCAATAATATGAAGGGCCACTACAGGGGGCACTGGATAGGGGGGATCACTACTGGTTGTCTGCATAAGGGGACCACTACTGGGAAAACTGCATGGGGGGGAGACTACTGCTGGGGGCACTATATAAAGGGCACTGCATGGGGGGGACCACTACTGGGGGCACCATATAAAGGGCACTGCATAAGGGGATACTGCTACTGGGTGCACTGCATTGTGGGGACTGCTACTGGGGGCACTGCATATGGGGGAACACTACATGGGGCACTGCATTTGGGGGGGGGCACTACTGGGGGTACTGAGTAAGGGGAACTAATTGGGGGCTGTATAAGGGGGACACTACTGGGGATACTGTATAAGGGGCACTACTATGGGCCTGCATAAGAGGGACCACAGCTGCATACTGGGGGTACTGTATAAGGGGTACTACTGGGGTTAAGGTGCATATGGATAGGAATGTTCAGTGTGAAAATAAAGAGGTGTGTCATGTTGACACGCCCCATTTTTAAGTGACCACGCCCATATTGTGTAGCGTGCGCCTTTGGCGCGCGCACATCGGGGGGGGCTCCCTTTTCAAATTTGCCCTAGGCTCCAACTACCCGAGTTACGCCACTGATGGCCAGTGACTAATTTCAGAAGCTTTGTGGCATATAAACCCAGCACTTATTTTTTAGGTTGTCACAGTTGTGTATTATACAATATTACCTGTAATACTGCCCTGCAGGAGCTTTGCACTACCGGTCTTATTAGCCAGGACCATTTGGGGAACCTGTTGCAGGGAAAGAGAGAAGACTACTTAACACAATTATGAGATTAAACTATTATATAACTGCTACAAATAATACCAGCCCCAACTAAGTCATACACAGTCAGTGTACAATAGGCACATGGTATAAATGAGGTTACTGCTCATTTTGCATACGTATTACTCACACATACTAACATATCTCCCAACCCTTCCAATAAAAACCTCACCTCCGTGTTTTGTTTTTCGGTTTTGGTTTTGGATCTGGATTTTTTCTTAAAAAATCATTAAAACAGCTAAAATCACATCAAATGGGCCTGCTTTTGTTGCTACAGTATTAATTACCTCACTAACATTTATTTACACTAATTTCCAGTCAATTTAGACCACCTCACAGCTCACTATATTGTTTTCATCCAGTTTAGCCCTCTGAATTTGCACCAAGCTAGCTGGCTGACTAAGCAAAGTGGCAGCAGTGGGTGGCATAAACACGTGGCAGTTCAACTTCCAACACAGCACATCAGGAAACAAATGTTTTTATTATTCAAGAGAGGCCTGAGGGAGTTGGAGTATGTATGTAGCTGAAGGCAGGGCAGGGACAGGAAGGATTGATTGGTAAAAAGAAAATTTATGAGGGAGGAAGGGAGGCATTTACAAAAAATATTTTAATCATTCACATCAGTCCTTGCCCCAGAAGAATCCCTGAGGGCCATGCCTGCTGCTGCTGCTGGGAGTGGATTTTCTCATCCCAGAAGTTGACCAGGAAGACTTCTAGTATTGTTTCCACATGAAAAAGCATTTCCCAAACTGTATAGGGACATTAAAAAAAACATAGTTAGTGGCCTCAAAGTGCCACTTAACCAGCACAAATATGTGGACAAGCGTAAGATCTATGGTCCTCGAGAGCTACCAACAGTGCATGTTTTCCAGGTCTCCTCATAGAATTACAAGTGTAATAAATAATTAACTCCATCTTTGGATCTTTCCAAATATGATGGTGAGTAATGAATACACCTGTGCACCAGCTATGTTGTCTGGAAAACGTGAACTGTAAGTAGCTCTCGAGGACCGAGGTTTGCTATCCCTGATTTAAGGCCTTACACTGTATCTTTCTTGAGAATCCTGCACCTGCTTCTGCAGCTAGGAGTGGATTTTCATCCCAGAAGGGGAGCAGGAAGACTACTTTCCAAAAAAAAATTTACTTAAATAATCCTTTGCAAACCTTCCGTAAAGGCATTTCCCAACCTGTACAGGGACATTAAAAAAAACATAGTTAGTTAGTGGCCTTCAGTTCAAACTGCCGTTGTACCCACTATCCACTTAACGGGAGCAGATATCGTTGACAAGCGTAACAGAGTAGCAAATGCAACATTTAAAATTTAAGGTTTAAGTCTTACGTTGTTCTTGAGAATTCTTGCGTGCCATGTCTGATGCTGGGAGTAGATTTTCATCCCAGAAGGATAAATTACTGCTGGGATACATTGTACACTTTAGTGGATGTGAGCTCCATTTTAGTCCATATCATCACCACAACTCCTACACATCTTCTGACTTGGGCTACAGGAGGAGCAGCTGCACTCTGGAATACGGTTGCATGGAGTTGCCCCTCTGCCTCGCTGAAATGCAGGTAGAGGGGCCATGGGTAGGGCGTAGGGACGCTATAATCAGAGAACACAGTTTTAGCTGTTTTTTTCCATTTTTTAAACCATATCCTCTAATTTCACCTTTGAAAATGTTTATGCAAATCACAGCAGAGGCGTTTTGTGATGCCATGGCTATCGCGCACACACACACAGAAAAAAACCCCACATTGATTGACTGATTGATTGAATTAATTTTGGGGGGGCACTTGGGAGGGAGAGCACTCGAACGAGGCACAAGTCTCTTGATAAATGACACAGGCAGCACCTCTGACACACACACACACAAAAAAAACAGATTGATTCATTGATTTAACTATTTTATTTGAGGCACTTGGGAGGGAGAGCACCCTAGCGAGGCACCAGCCTCTTGACAACCGACACAGGCAGCACAGCATCCCTGTGCACTTACGTTGCTGATAACTGTGGCTAACACACACACCAAAAAAATTGTTTTTATTTTCACACTGGTGGAGTGGATGGCTAACACACACACCAAAAAGTTGTTTTTATTTTCACACTGGGGGTGAAGAAGAGCACCCCTGATGGACAGAGCACTCCCTGGACAACACAGCAGAACAGCCAGCCCCTATGGACAACAGCCAGCCAGCCCCTATCAACTACAGCCAGCCAGCCCCTATGGACAGGAGAACAGCCAGCCAGCCCCTATATGGTATGGATTATGGACAACAGCCAGCCAGCACTGATGGAAAACAGCCAGCCAGCCCCTATATGGTATGGATTATGGACAACAGCCAGCCAGCCCGCCCCTATGGACAGGACAACCTCACAATTCTGCACAAAAGCAGTGCAGCACAGCTCCCAGCACAACCTCACAAGTCACAATTATGCACAACAGCAGCACAGCACAGATCCCAGCTTCCTCCCTCTGCACTCTCCACAGCCAGAATGAAAAATGGCGGTGATCGCGGGACCTTTATATAATCCAAACCCCGCGAGAATCCGACACCAGGATGATGACGTTTTGCCTCGTTTTGAGATCCAAGTGAGGCGGGAAAACCCAGCCAGCTCAGATCTGCCTCGTATCTGCTAAGTTCAGGTGGCTTCGGTTCTCAGGGAACCGAACCCACTCATCTTTATTCTATACCCAGATCAGATATACCAGATTCCATCACTTGAGTCTGAGGGCGCACTATTCCTACATTCTGCCTCATTCACCAGTCGCACTTACACACATTTTACACTCATTTTCCAACATTAGAGAACTAGAGGTCTATTCACAATGTTAATTATCGGGGTCCAAACCTTGATAATTAACAGTCTAACTCGCCCAGAACGCCGGAGCAATTAATAAAAAATCAGCTCTCCCCACTCCTTTTGGAGCAGTGACACTAGTGCACATGTATGACCAACAGGTCACGTATGCGCACAAGAGCCCCAATGTCCGTTGGAAGGAGCCAGACAGGGCATGTGCCACCACTGGCTACCGCTACCCCCCTTTGACCCCCCCCTCCCCCACAAGGAGCTGACACCTCTGTGATTGGTGAACTCTCTCCTCCGTTCAGCTAGCCTCCTGGTCTGTGAACCAAGTCACTTGTACTGTAAACTGAGATGCCGGTTTATAACACAGCTGACCAGGATCACAGTGCAGAAGCCCCGGTGACCGGGGCAGAGAGCTTACTGATCAGTGGACCCCCAGCTGTAGGTAGGTGTTTGATTTTTTTTAAACTATTCTTTTTTTTGCAGGGAACAGCTTGTGGTCTATAAAAACCACAAAGCTGATCACAGGGGTCGGCTCTTGACTCTGCTCTACCTTTCAGAGCAGAGCAGCAGTCAGGGAACCGGGGGGAACCCTGCATAATGCCGTCACCAGATGGCGATGTTATAGCAGGCCTCTCACCTGGTATTTTTTCATACTTCCGCCTTAGTAAATTTAAAGCAGATCACATTTCCCATTACAGGTATGGGAAATGCAATCACCTCGCTAAAGAAATGCAAATTAAAGGACTTGGAGTAGTTTTTCATGAAAATTGCTCCAAAAGCCCTTTAATACATTTCAGTAAAACTAAAATAATGTGAAAAGGGTGTGAAAACACCCATGTTCACATTATTTTAGGGAAACAAAAAATTGATAAATAGAGCCCTTAGGGCTCTATTTACTACAATCCGCATTTTGAATGCAGATTGTAGTGTGATATTACCGACTGAATTTGCATTGCGAATTCAGGCAGTATCACAGGGATTTACTAAAAATCCCTTGCAGGGACAGAGCTCTCGATAAAGCTCTGTCCCTGCGAATCCACTCCGCAGCCTTATCACGGTATTTTCACAAAAAATGCTGTGACAAGTGCCCGCGCATGCGCCGACCGGCAGCCACTAAGTCTCACCCCCTGATGCTAAGCCCCACCCCCTGCTCTCACGTCACACACACACACACCCCGCGACCCCCCCCCTCCCTAATTACACTTACCTTCGGTGACTGGTGCTCGAGTGATGTCCTCTGTGGCTCTGGTCAGCTGACATCCCATCATGCACTGGGACCCGGTCAGGTGACGACCGGGCCCAGTGCAGGATGGGAGACCAGCTGACCAGAGGAGAGACATCACCGGAGCTCCGATCACTGGTCCCTGGACTCAGGTAAGTTATTTTTTTTTTTATATTTTTTTTTCTTTTTTTTACAGTGTATCAGCTGTGTGGTCTGTTTAGACCACACAGCTGATCACTGGGACCAGCTCCAGCTCTGCTCTGCCTGTTAGAGTAGAGCAGGAGTCCGGTAACCGGGGGAGACCCTGCATAACGCCACCACCAGGTGGCGTTATTATCACAGGGCTTTCCCCTGTATGTTTTCACAATTTATTTTTAGTAGCTTTGGCCAGAACACATTTCCCATTACAATTATGGGAAATGCGATCTGCTTACTTAAAATAAGTGATAATTAGAGCTTGGAGTACAATTCTATGAATTCTACTCCAATTGCCCTGTAGCAACTTTAGGTGATACTAAAATAATGTGAAAAGGGTGTGAAAACCCCCTTTTTCACTTTATTTTAGTAAAAATAATTTTAATAAATACAGCCACCGGTGTCCTGTTGCCATATCCATCCTGACACAAACAGAATACAGAGTCACTGCCATAGCTGAGAAGAACCTCTCCATAGCCAGTCAATGGAACAAAAGTGTCCCACCTCATGTAGTTTTGTACAAATCCTTAAGTTCCCAAACATGGTCCTCAATGCTCCCCAACAGTTCAAGTTTTAGAGATATCCATGCTTGAGCACAGGTTTATTATGGCCTTATTCAGCAGTGCACTGCTGATTGCAGATTTCCGATGATCACATGTGATCTGTGATCCTGCATGGAGACTGGCAGCAGACTGTCATGGATTGATAGTCTGCTGCTGTTTGTGGGCGGGGAGGGGGTGCATGGGCGTGTCGCCGCCGTTGGGAGGGAGGGGAGACGCTAGGATCTCCGTCGACTGATGGAGATTTTCTGGCTTCTTCCTCTCAACTGCGGCAGCCGGCTGCATGACCCCATGGGAGACCTTAGCCAGCCGATGTTCTGCTGAGTATCCGATTCTGCATTGGAGAACGCAGCTTGGATGCGTAATGTAGCAGGAGGCGTGATGCCTCCTGCTGCATTACCATATTGCACAGACGGTATTGCAAAGCTGCTTGTGATCAGCTTTGCAATTCCGTCTGAAGCTGAATCAGGCCCTTAATTAGTACCTCAGTCAATTTGATTCAAACAAGGAGACAGCATTTCTCCAACTCAACAGTGGGTGGCCGGACAATGACTAATGATCTAAGGCCCTCATTCAGAGCCGGACGCTATTTGCGGTCGTTCGTTTAAAAACAAGGGGTGGTTATTCAAATGATCCGTACGCACATTGCAGTCTGTTCACACCTCTAAGTCTGAACGAACGAGCAAAACATACGCTCGTTTATTTGTTAAAAACGCCCCCTGGCCGCACGCATCCTACGTCATGTCCGCTATTTATTAGATTAATCGAGCACATCGACCAGCGTATGAACTGCTCGCTATTCTTGTGGTTGGTGTTTGCTACCACAAATTTGCGTGCAGTTCTGGCTATAAAATAACCCAGTGACGTGGTCAATAACGCTGCTGTTTTAAATATACACACCCATAAAACGCCCGTTTTGACCTTTAAGCATGCCTGCGTTCGGATCTCCACTCCCTATTTTCAAGCACCTTCCCCTGTTACCACCCACATACGCCTCATTCTGTCACTCAAAATAGCAGGCACTCGCTATATAGCGTACAAAGGATTTTCGGCCGCACTGACTGGTTCGCGCATGCGTACTAAAAAGCGTACGCATGCGCAGATGTGCAAACATCGCTCGGAACGAGCGTACTGCCGCTAACGAGCGGCTCTGAATGAGGGCCTAAGCCCCTAATGCCTACTCCTGTCAGGTTCATGATGAAGCAAGCAGGTAGTGTGTGTACTCGCGGCCTCCCTCTCTTACCCTTATTCCTTTCCCCTCTCACTCTCCCAAGGTAAGGGGCATAGTAGTGGCTGCGGGGGGGGCAGTGGAAATTTTTTTGGTAGGGGCCCCCAGAACTTAGTTTCCCCTGGCCCCTGCAAGCCTTAATCCGGCCCTGTGTGTAAACACCAATTCCACACTGCGAACTCGCAGAGAATGATTAGCAATTGCGGACGCACCAAGTATTTATTTTTAAATTGAGTGACAGGTAGTCAATGTTTGGGGAAGGTAATGGGGGGTGAATAGAAAAACACAGGTGTGTCAGGACCGTTTTCTGGGCATACCCTACTCAGCCACTGCACATTAGTTCAGAGCTGGACAGGCCCTGGCGTTTTAGGAGACCAGCACTTTCATAGACAGCATAGGGTTGCCTAGATGTCCGATGGTCTGACCGATGTGTGCCCAATGTTCCCGCTTATGTATGCGAGCAGCGGATCTGACACGTCAGCAGTGGACATCTTTGTGCACAAGACGGCAGGTGAGTCATTAGCATATTTTCGCAAGTCAACTGTGAATGAAATTGCAGCTGCACATGTAACTACATGCACCTCTCTGAATCAGGCCCCCGTCCACAAGAATAGGGAAATCCCAAAAAAGCCTTCAAACATTTACCTTTAGTTACAGCATTTATTGTATATAATTGTATGAGGCAGATTAGAACCAATGATCAATCCACAAGAGTCCTCAAACCAACATCTCCTGCTCAACTTACATTTGTTTACGCTCAGTCACAGACATGGTCATCATTATTTAATATTCATTCTGATCCACTTTTTTAGTTATTTTCTCATTAGACAATAACAGCTATACCCTCCTCCCTCATATTTAAATACACAGTGAGCCTCATATTCCAATTATTTTCCAATTAACAGTAAGAAGGACTCTGAAGTTCAATACAACATGTCGTCTCACCTAAAGCCTTATTTCTCTCAGTAGTTACCTGCTGCTGGCCGGGTACCAGTCTTCTTCTGGCTTATTAAATAAACTCTGACTTGCAAACAGAGCCATAGAGAGTGGCATCGGGGAGAGGAGGCATGACCAATCCAGGCAGGCATGAAAAACTTAAAAATAAAAGCAGCCTTGTGCAGATCACATAGTCCCACCCACAGCAGCCGGCACCTAAGGGGACTGACTTCTTCCTGAGTGCACATGCACCCCTTTCTCGTGTCCCCTCTTCCTTGCCACTGTACAGGGGTGCCAGCGGCCCCACAGGGTAAAATGTCCCCCTTCGCAGCTGACTCGGGCCCCTCTAAAAATCCCTGATAATTAGTACCTGCTCCACCCCCCTCTCTGTGTTTGCGAGTGAAAGTTTGACAAATTTTGCAATGTTACAAGCCTTGTGAGTCGCTCTGCACAGACAGGTTGCTTGTCTGTCACACACATCAGTGATAGCACTGCTGATACCACCCTTTTATGCTGGCACTACTAGACCCCGGCAAGACTGGGTGGCCGCTGCCAATGCATCCCCTGCTGATCATCAAATACCCCCTCGCCACAACCTCTGCAAACCCCCCTGTACCACTGGAGCCATAACAAGACATTTTAGTGCCTTGTGCAAGAAAGGTAATTGGTGCCCCCCTGCCCCCCAGCGGAGTTTGCAAGTATAAAGGCAGCTCTGTGCAGTGACCACACAACAAACCAATAATCCTGGCGCTTATCAAGAGACAATTTAAATTCAATAGATACAGAGATATTTCTAATGAATTTTATATCTTTATAGCAGCAGGTCTTAAAAACTGGGATTTGTGAATACCCATAAACACATAAAATTCTAATTAACTTCAGACTGCGCTAATATAGCTCTTATTGTGATAAAGCAGAATCCACATACATGCAAAGAACAGTCATGGCTCCATTAAGTAAAAATATATATAAGAATTTTTTTTATTAAATAGTTATAAATCAAATTAATAAAGACAATTGTCTCACATATCACAATAAAATACTGTTTGCATTAACTAAACAGTGTAACACTGTTGTATGCTAAAACCAGGGTTGGACTGGCCCACAGGGGTACAGGGGAAATCCCTGGTGGGCCCCAGTGTATGTAAGCCCACCCCCTTCCTCTAGGTGTCAGGTTCCAGACCTCAAATTATAGATTGTTACTCTATTAGATGGTCAGTTACCAGAAACACTGATCAGCATGGGGACATAGAAACTACACCAAGATTTGCCCATTGGTTAACCAAGTATTTGTGGTGGCTGGCCACACCCCCTATGGTGGATAACCACACTCTTTAAGCATAGGCCCCTACCACTGCATTCCCCTGGTGGGCCCTTCATGTCCCAGTCCGACACTGGCTAAAACCACTGCTTAAGAGATCTCCTGTGTATTTACACGTCGTGAGTTATGGACAGCTGGATCAAGTAAGTCATTAACACCAGATACTAAATAAGTGGTCCAGTTAGAGTTCCAAATTAGTATCCAAAGGTGATGAATTATACAATAAAAACAGGTTTTGATCATCTGTGCGCTTCACACTTAAGAGTGTAAATGCAGCAATAGGTTAATATGGTGTACACCCACAGTTCACCATAAAATTTACAAATGAAAACAAAGGTAAAACTTGTGCGCAAACCTCAATGGGGAATTACTCTCCAATAGTGATATATTGGAATTACCATAAAGTCAACATAAAAAATCCATAAATTAAATATTACTGTATTAGTTCATCCGGGTTAGAACAGTACATGTATGTGTCCTCTTCTTGAAAATACACTGGTCTGCCAACACAACACACTGGTCACTTGCTAACTTCTTCAAAAACCCTGGAGTGCCTCTTGTTCCTCAAAAACAGATAAGGGAAACAAGAGAGAAGCTGCAAAAGTGTGATAAAGTTTTATTACAGTGACAATGTGTTAAAATAATACAGAGGCTGCGTACCAGACATCCAGGTGTATAATAACACCATAAAGCACAATCAGTAGTAATTACAGGGTACCTCCTGGGCTCAAGAATCCACCCTCTCTGCTTAGGTCTGGGACAGCAGTTCCTCCAATATCCACCAACGCGTTTCAGCTTACAAAGAGCCTTTGTCAAGGTCTGTTAGGCTAGACCAAATATCCTTGTTTATATCCCCCCTCCCACAATATGATTGGTCCAAACTAAACTAACGCATTTCGCCCCTTTAAATGGGAGCTTTTTAAAAAAGAAAAAAAGCCCCCATTTAAAAAGGTGAAACACATCAGTGGACCCCCCCAAGTTTGCAAGCTCCTATTGTTTGTGGCCAGTACTTTTTGGATGCACTATCTTTACAACATCAAGCTGATACTGTCCTGCATAGCAGCACTAAACGGAGGTGATTCTACACAGGCTCCAGCCCAGCGTTCACAGCGTGCCCAGTGGACAATCAAGGGAGACAAAGAATTTGCTGATGCAACATCAGCCCAGCCCCGGTGGCCGCCTGCATAACATGGGAAGCCGTGTCTACTAAACACCTCAGCACTGTACTCAGTACAGCTACAAACGGCTACTGACAGGTACAATCTATCCACAGTATCACGCACATCTGGCCAGATTATTTGCACTTGACACCTTTAGATACTAATTTGGAACTCTAACTGGACCACTTATTCAGTATCTGGTGTTAATGACTTACCTGATCCAACTGTCCATAACTCACGACGTGTAAATACACAGGAGATCTCTTAAGCAATGGATTTAGCATACAACAATGTTACACTGTTTAGTTAATGCAAACAGTATTTTATTGTGATATGTGAGACAATTGTCTTTATTCATTTGATTTATAACTATTTAATAAAAAAATTCTTATATATATTTTTAGTTAATGGAGCCATGACTGTTCTTTGCATGTATGTGGATTCTGCTTTCTCACAATAAGAGCTATATTAACGCAGTCTGAAGTTAATTAGAGCTCTGGGCCTGATTCAGAGCCGGACGCTCTTTCAGAGCACTCGCTCTGAATCAGTGCCTGCCTATTGTATTTTTAGAGTGGCCTCCTGGCCGCTCGCATAGCTGTGGGTGACCACCCACAGCTAGTGCGAGCGGCCAGGATGATGGTCGCCATGGTCTTGACCATCGCGACCATCAGACTTGCGATGAGACCCTTGTGGTAGGGTCTCATTGCCACAAGTACCATTGGACCATTGGAGCAAGAAATCCACCCACTGAAATCACTTGTGATCTCAGTGGGGCCGGCACTAGACGGTAGGCATTCCCATGGGAATGCCTCCGTCTGGGCAGCCACGCCCCCGGCCCGCCCACCTAAGAGGGCGTGCTGTCACTCAACATCGACAGCACGCCCCCTTTGGTATGAGACCCGGAGCGACGGTTTGCCCGTCGCTATCCGGGTCTCGTGCATGTGCACGACGGAGCCACCTCCGTCATGCGCATGCGCACTGGGCCAACATCAACCCACTTGTGAGCACTCAACACGCGCGAGCGGGTCTGAATCAGGCCCTCTGTGCAGTGAGCCTATTCCCAGCCTTCACTGTCACTCACAGACAGTGACTCACTCACTAGGAGTGTCAATGGCTGAGGCAGGCTGCTGGCCACTGCTATTGGATACCGCCCGACCTGTCTCTAAAACACTGGACTGGACCTCACCTGGCAGGGCCTGTCATCCAGTGTCTGACTCCACACACACAGTGCCGAGCCATGCCACTCCCTGCCAGCCTGACCCACCCAACAGCACAGCAGCAGCAACAGCTACTCAGTGAACTGTGGGAGCCTTGGGCGGGGAGTTGTCATGATGTCTCTCCCGACCCAATAGGTTGCCGGGACTCAGGAGACAGAGACTCAGATTGAGTCACGCTGTGTCACAAGGAGGGGGGAGGTTGCGGCTGTCCAACTCCTCTATAAACAGTGCTGGGCTCCGCAACTGCGCAGCAGATAGAATGAGGTGGTGGGCAGCCAGTATCCGCCATCAGCACTGTTGCGCTCTGTGCGGTGGCACCGACTGCACCACCCTAGCTACGGCCCTGTGTGCCACGGCACCACCCCTCTCGTCGCTGATTCCAAAAAATAAAAAAATTAAATCTACCAGGCCGACAGACAGCTCCATCAAATCACTGGCACTTCGGAAATTTCCCGGTGAGCTCTATGACCAATATACCCCTGGTGCCTATTTCCATTTGGTGGGACAGTCCATCCTCTTTCACAATGTTCATTTTAGATAAATCATTACTGACAAACAAATAATAAGTTAAATTGTTCTCATTTGATGTATATAAGGTGTATGTAAATGAGAACCTGTACATCTACCTATATTTCACTTGTCTCCCATGATATAATGTCCCAACCACCTTTCCCCTGTGCCCTTCACAAACCACTTTTCCTCTTGCCCTGCTCCTCATCCCACCACTCCCTTTCATTTTAAACTTCTCTCATCTTCATCTCTTACCGTCCTCTTTGGCTGAAGGCGATGGAATCCTGCTGGCCGACGATCAGAAGCGGTGTGGAGAAACCTGAGCATGGCAAGTAAGCACAATCTTCTGATTTAAATATTTTTCCCCCCTCTAACGCTGGTGAAAACCCTGACATCATTAAAATTTGCCAGTGAAAGCTTCCCCATATGAGCTGCACTAGTGTTATGGTGGTGCTGTATGTGGATCTGGCTTTATCAGTGTTTTTTATGTGGTTCTGGCTATTTCAGTGTATTTTATGTGGCTCTGGCTATTTCAGTGTATTTTATGTGGCTCTGGCTATTTCAATGTATTTTATGCAGTTCAGGATTATTCAGTGTGTTTTATGTGGATCCTGCTTTTCTTATACAGTATATATATATATATATATATATATATATATATATAATATATACAGTAAGGTCCATAAATATTGGGACATTGACAGAATTTTCATATTTTGGCCTCTATTCACCACCACAATGGCTTTGAAATGAAACAAACAAGATGCCAAGAGTCCTATCCCACACCCAGAGTGATCATCTGCCATCACTCTTCTAGACTTCTCACAGAGAAGAGAATGATTCAGGGGAGAAGTCAATTAGGCGTGATAAAACGTTAAGGAAACGTGTGTTATTGGCCGTTAATAGCACTTATCGCTTGTATGCACGCTCCCGTTTAACACCCAATTCAATTAGAAAAGTAATTTTCCGGCATTCGGAGAGTCATTCTTGCAGATGTATAACGCATTAAGTATAGGTGAAATTTGGGAAATCAGTCTGTACCCCCAAAAAATGCAAACTAATATAGGATAACAGTATAGCAGTCTGTTAGTGGCCCAAAGCAAACTATTTTGGGTTTTAAATGTGTCAAATGTCTGTTATTTAATTAACAGTGAAAAAATCATAGAAATCAAGTCTTTTTCAGCTAATTAAATGCTGTAGCAGAATTAGGGGTGTATACAAATGCCTGTCAGTTTATTTTTGTGTCATTTTAAGCCACTGTTAAAATAGTGCTAAAAAACACCTGTACCTGCCACCTGCAATGTTTAAAACACCTGCCCCATCCATACAGCACCCCCAAATACCTGTCCCATCCAAACAATAACCCATATACCTGCCATTTCCATACAGAAACCACCATATACCTGCCCCATCCATACAGCATCCCAAAATACCTGTCCCATCCAAACAATATCCCATATACCTGCCCTATCCATACAGAACCACCATATATTTACCCCATCCATACAGCACCCCCAAATACCTGTCCTATGCAAACAGCTCCCCATATACTTGCCCTGTACATGCAGCACCCCATATGCTTGTCCCATCCATACAGCACCACCATATACCTGCCTTGTACATACAGCACCTCCATATACCTGCCCCATTAATACAGCACCCCCATAAACCTGCCCCATCCATACAACAACCCCATATACATGTCCCACATCCTTTATCCTATTCTACACTCAGAATTTCACCACAAAAATTACATGTCATTATTGGCCAAAATAAGCTAATTAAAAATGCTTATCTATTCATAAAGGATGGTGTTCCAGTGGTTCTGAATCAAGTCCAGACATTTATACCTTAAAATAGGGATTTTTCCTAACTTTTCACCTGCTCAAGGGGTCCTGAAAAAAAAGAAATGTTAGCTCCTATGAAAAATAGCGCATATAAACTGGGTGGCTAATTGAATAGGGCAAAAAAATGAACACCTGAATTTCACTTTTACATGTGAAAACAAGTTATAGCGGATATTTTAATTGCCCCAAAGTCGTCAGGTATCATGAGCAGCAACATTTATTTAACTTTTTCTATGTGGGTCTCAGAATGTTCTGAAGGTTCTATGCATGTAGTTTCTAACACAGGTTACTCCATACAACTACTTCTCTGGTGATAACAGAGATGTTTTTACTAAAATGGACGCATTTTCTGTGTATCTATTTTGAGCTGTATATCACATACAAAATTTTGGAGTTGTTTGGGTCAAAAATAGACAGAGTGGGCCTGATTCTGAGTTGGAAGTAAAGCAAAAATAAAACAGGCAACTGTGCACTTGGACATGCCATGTTGCAATGCAAGGGGTGCAAATACATACCTCCCCGCAGTCCTGATATTGGCGGGATAGTCCTGCTTTGCAGGCACTGTCCCAATGTCCCACTCGCGGGCCACAGTGGGGGGAGGCAGAGGATTTGGAAGCCCTCTCTTATCAGCTGCTCTGCTTAGCAGATCAAGTAGGGAATAGATGCCGTTGCACATGCGCATGGCCCCTATTTAGTGGTGAAAGAAACTGGATGCATGTCTAGTAGCTCCTGTAATGCTGGGCCTGCACCCCTGCATGCTGAAAATGGAGGTGTGGCTTCATAGGTATAGCATTTCCCATAAGGCAATGCCCTTTTCAGTGAAGTCACACACCCTTTTGTCTGGGCGCGCACCTTCGGCCAACGCAAAGGTCTCAGGCTCATATTCTAAAAAGTTGGGGGGTATACTAGTACATGTGTGGGGTTTTTTGTCTGCAGGGTAAATACTGGCTGCTTTTGCATGTAACCAACATATATAAAAATATAGACAGCGGTAACAGAAAAGATAATTTATTTAAATTATATTTAAAAACTAATATTCAAATAATAAAAAATAATAAAATAATAACACAATAAATGCTGATATTTCACCAGCCGGTATATCCACTTATTATAATATAAAAAGCTTTAGAAAAATTTATAAAAACAGTCCTGAACTATACTCTGCTGTTTCAATAATTCAGAGCATGTATGTTTTTGGATTTTTATTCCCATAAAAACACTTATAGCTCTTCCACTTTAGAGATTAAATCAGTCCAAAAACTCTTGTTTCAATAGCATATACAGTCAGGTGCATAAATATTGGGACATTGACAGTATTTTCATATTTTGGCCTCTATTCACCACCACAATGGCTTTGAAATTAAACAAACAAGATGTGTTTTATCTGCAGATTTTCAGATTTAATTTGAGGGTAATTACATCCAAATCAGGTGAACGGTGTAGGAATTACAATGGTTTCTATATGTGCCTCCCACTTTTTAAGGGGCCAAAAGTAATGGGACTATCAACTCAAAAGCTATTTCATGGACAGGTGTGGGCTATTCCCTCGTTATTTAATTATCAATTAAGCAGGTAAAAGGTCTGGAGTTGATTCTAGGTGTGACATTTGCATTTGGAATCAGTTGCTGTCGACTCTCAATATGAGATCCAAAGAGCTGTCACTATCAGTGAAGCAAGCCATCATTAGGCTGAAAAATCAAAACAAACCCATCAGATTAATAGCAAAAACATTAGGTGTTGCCAAATCAACTGTTTGGAACATTCTTAAAAAGAAAGAATGCACCGGAGAGCTCAGCAACACCAAAAAACCCAGAAGACCACGGAAAACAACTGTGGTGGATGACAGAATAATTATTTCCCTGGTGAAGAAAAACCCCTTCACAACAGTTGGCCAAATCAAGAACACTCTCCAGGAGGTAGGTGTATATGTGTCAAAGTCAACAATCAAGAGAAAACTTCACAAGAGTCAATATAGATGGTTCACCACAAGATGCAAACCATTGGTGAGCCTCAAAACCAGGAAGACCAAATTACAGTTTGCCAAACAACATCTAAAAAAGCCATTACAGTTCTGGAACAACATCCTATGGACAGATGAGACAAAGATCAGCTTGTACCAGAGTGATGGGAAGAGAAGAGTATGGAGAAGGAAAGGAACTGCTCATGATCCAAAACATACCACCTCATCAGTGAAGCATGGTGGTGGTAGTGTCATGGCGTGGACATGTATGGCTGCCAATGGAACTGGTTCCCTTGTATTTATTGATGATGTGACTGCTGACAAAAGCAGCAGAATGAATTCTGAAGTGTTTCGGGCAATATTATATGCTCATATTCAGTCAAATGCTTCAGAACTCATTGGATGGTGCTTCACAGTGCAGATGGACAATGACCCGAAGCATACTGCAAAAGCAACCAAAGAGTTTTTTAAGGCTAAAAAGTGGAATGTTATGCAATGGCCAAGTCAATCCCCTGACCTGAATCCGATTGAGTATGCATTTCACTTGATGAAGACAAAACTTAAGGGAAAATTCCCCAAGAACAAGCAGGAACTTTTGCAGTAGAGGCCTGGCAGAGCATCACCAGGGATGAAACCCAGCGTCTGGTGATGTCTATGCGTTCCAGACTTCAGGCTGTAATTGCCTGCAGAGGATTTGCAAGACAGTATTAAAAAGTGAAAGTTAGATTTAGGATTGTTTAGTTTGTCCCATTACTTTTGGCCCCTTAAAAAGTGGGAGGCACATATAGAAACCGTTGTAATTCCTACACCGTTCACCTGATTTGGATGTAATTACCCTCAAATTAAATCTGAAAGTCTGCAGTTAAATAACATCTTGTTTGTTTCATTTCAAAGCCATTGTGGTGGTGAATAGAGGCCAAAATATGAAAATTCTGTCAATGTCCCAATATTTATGCACCTGACTGTAGCTGTTATGATTGAAATGACTTTCAGCTGGAGTTTGGAGTAATGGAGCATACACACGGTCAGATTTTTCTTCAGATTTGAACGATAACGATTTCAAAAATCGTTCAATCATTCATATCAGAAGGAAAATTTGACATATCTGTCAGATTTGTCAGATGAACGATTTGAACAATGCGCGTTCACGTTTGTCTGAGAACGATATCTGACATGTTTGCAGTCAGATTTGTCAGATATCGTTCAGAATTCTTCAGATATCATTCAAATCATTGACAAAATCGTTCATCGTTCAAAAAATTGTTCAAATCGTTGAACGATATCGTTCATCTGACAAATCTGACCGTGTGTATGCTCCTTACGACAGGCAAGCAGCTTAGTTAAGAGGTATAAAAGCAACAGTGTTGTTTGCAGAGGAAAAAAGCTCTTTTTAGATTGTTGCAGAAAGCTGTTAGTATTTGAAGAGAGCATTAGTAGGATTCCAAAAAAACATATATGCGTTTTAAGCAATGGAACTTTCATTGTTATCCATACTTGTTCAGGAGCTGATAGTCATCTCAAAATGTTCAGGATACAGACAGTAAATAGATCCTCTGGCTCTTAATCGACCCTGTACTCACAATTCTCCCGGGAGATATAAATGGTACTGTATATACCAACTCATTTTCAAATAACACAGTTCTTTACGCGTTTCTTATGCACTCAGCGGCTTCCTCAGAGGAAGGGTAAGCATACACCTATCCGTGATAGTAGCTTTAGATAAGAATATTGCTATTTTCCAATTAGGATAACTTTGAATAGGATTAAAACAGAGCGCTAAGTCTTTTCTTCCTTTTATTATTGGCTTTTGCATGTAGCTTACATATACTGGAAAGCTTTATTTTTACACTGCAATTAAGATTTGAGTTTCGACACACCCCTCCCAAATCTAAAACTCTCTGCACATTTTATATCTACACCACCTGTATTGGAACATGGTTTTGCCAAGGTGCAAAGTTACTCAGGCTAAGTATCTCTTAGGGGCCAATTTATCATTCAAAATTTGCGACATATCCCTCAAAAATACCGGCAAATATTAACTATCACCATAATGTACCACGGTGGCACCGCAGCAGGTATCTCAATATCTGACGTGGTCCATCCATTTCCAACAACAGCCGCAGCCCTCATAGATTTCTATTGGGGCTGTGAAGCTGTCAGATTTACCAAGCGCTGGAATAAGATGTATTCCGGAGTTTAGTTCCAGCAGCTAATACAGCTGAAGATGTGTTAGTCTCTATAGCTTATAGGCTACATTTAGCACTGCGGGGGTCCTAATAGATAGGATATATCATTTCTTATTGCCGCATACAGTGGCTATAAAATTACAATTATCGTGTCTAAAACTTAATCATTAATAAATATGCCCCTAAAGGAGAACAGTCTGCCTGTCACCTACAATATTAGATTGCTACCTCCCTTCTAGACTAGCCATTAGTAAATCAAGGTTAGTGCTGCAGTACCTTACTTGAAGATACCCTCTTGTGTTGGATTCCTACAGTGCTTCTTACATTCCATTTTATTAATTTGAAAGATTAGTAAGGTATTGTGGTAGGTGCTGTATTCTATAGTCTAAGGGCAAGTATTGTGTTCAGCGTCTTACTGCCAACTGTCTTAATGAAAACCATGATTCAATTACATATTATCCTCATACAATAGCGCAAAGAATATTAAAAACAAAAGCGTTATATGGCAGTCTTGTAGAGTGCAATGTACCAAGCGCTGCAAATATTCTTTTGCATATCTTTCAAATAAATGTGCATCAGATTAACATTATACAAAAGAATCCTACTCTCGCCTGTGCATTAAAAGAAATTGTGTTATCTAGAGCACTTATTATATCTCTGACTTTCCTGGTGGGGAAAGTGTTTCCTTTTCAGAGAAATTCTAATTGTCAAGTCATCATACCTAATTAGCAACTTCTGAAATACTCTATTCTGAGGAGTGGACAGATGACAGCTCCAGGGTTATAGTGCTGCAAGATGTAGGAGCACTGTGACTAAGCATATTGTTATAGGATATCGGAAACATTTATAAACTATTGTTAGTTATTCAGTATTCACCAGATCAAATTGGTCCCCTCCTGGTCTAGCAGCTAAATCTGCCAAAATCTATTCTAATGAAAGTCATGTAGTTGAAGCAAAAGAAAAAAAATTACAATATCAACTGACTCCTTCAGACAATGAAATGGAAAAACAAGTCCTCAACCATGGAAGCTATGGTGAACGAAACGCGTATGGTCTCTCTGTTATATTATATTCTTCTTCCAGGAAACACCTCCCTTCATTTACCCATGTTTATTTCCCCTCCTTATACTCTTTTCCCAATTTTTATTTTATTTTACTAATGTCGTGCATCAAACATAATCAGGTGATAAGGAAATAAAAAATATATAACCCAGAAATGAATGTATTGAAATGAGAATTCACTGAGCCTGATGCAAAGTTGGAAGAACATTAGACATACTGCGCCAAAGAAGCAGACATAGAAAAAATGTGTACATTTGCCCATATGCAGCGCTGTATACATCATGAGATATATCTGCAACTGTAGTATATGCTCCTGGTTTGATGTAAGTACTGGTCCACATACAGCTTTAGTATAACTGGTATGACAATCTCACTGTCGGTTTGCTCTCTCTTATGCCGGTATCCTGCATGTCTCAGATTGGCAATAGCACATATACACTATATGGACAAAAGAAGTCGGACACCTGACCATTACACCAACAGGGACTGTAATGACATTGTATTCAAATTTAAATACATATACTTAATTATGGAGTTGGTCCCCCTTTTGCAGCTATAACAGCTTCTACTCTTCTTGGAAGGCTTTCCACAAGATGTTGGAGTGTTTTTGTGAGAATTTGTACCCATTCATTCTGTAGAGCATTTATGAGGTCAGGCATTGATATTGGACGAGAAGACCTGGCTTGCAATCTCCATTCCAATTCATTTCAAAGGTGCTCGATGGGGTTGAGGTCAGGGCTCTGTGAGAGCCAGTCAAGTTCTTCCACATCGAACTCATCAAACCATGTCTTTATAGCCTTGCTGTCACAAGCGTGGAATTTAGGAGCTGTGTTCCTGGACTGGGCCTTGGATCTGTATTACTTGGCGCGGACGCTCGCTGGAGGAGACTTGGCTTAATGAAGTTTCTCCGCATGAGAGGGTGCAGCGAACTGACCGGAGTTTGAGGAATGCGGCAGTAACGAGGTAGCTAGGAAGCTACGTGGAGCGGCTGGATAGCCGAGGGTAGACGTTGGTAGCTGAGTGGCTACGTGGCGCGGCTGGATAGACGTTGGTAGCTGAGTGGCTACGTGGAGCGGCTGGATAGCCGTGGGTAGACGATGGTAGCTGAGGGGCTACATGGAGCAGCTGGATAGCCGTGGGTAGACGTTGGTAGCTGAGCGGCTACGTGGAGCGGCTGGATAGCCGTGGGTAGACGTTGGCAGCTGAGTGGCTACGTGGAGTGGCTGGATAGCCGTGGGTAGACGTTGGTAGCTGAGTGGCTACGTGGAGCGTCTGGATAGCCGTGGGTAGACGTTGATAGCTGAGTGGCTACGTGGAGCGGCTGGTTAGCCGTGGGTAGACGTTGGTAGCTGAGCGGCTACGTGGAGCGGCTGGTTAGCCGTGGGTAGACGTTGGTAGCTGAGTGGCTACGTGGAGCGGCTGGATAGCCGTGGGTAGACGTTGGTAGCTGAGTGGCTACGTGGAGCGGCTGGATAGCCGTGGGTAGACGTTGGTAGCTGAGCGGCTACGTGGAGCGACTGGATAGCCATGGGTAGACGTTGGTAGCTGAGCGGCTACGTGGAGCGGCTGGAGCGCAGTGATAAGGCTTGCTTAGCTAAACTAAGAAACTAGTTGCACTGGCAACTTGTGTGAGCATTGGGGATCCTTTTATAGTGGACACTGGGAGCTGACAGGCTGAGAGAGAAGGAGAAGGCTCCTCATTGGTGGTAGTGGGGTCACATGGGCAATCCAAGATGGCCGCGCCCATGGACCGGAGGACAGCGCTTCCTGGAGGTAGTCAGCGGGGACCAGCGGTCAGCAGGAGCCGGCGTGGGAGCAGCACAGCAGCGGGACCCTCCAGAGGACAACAGCGGAGACTGCCTTGGGAGAAGAGGAAGGAGCGTACAGCGCGGGAGCTGGAAGACAGCGTGGGTCAGCGCCCGCACAGGTAAGCGACGGGGTCTGATTCTGGGGTCTCCAGGCCGGCGTGTGACAGTACCCCCTTCTTCAAGAGTGGCCACCGGACACTTCCTTGGTTTATGAGGAAATTTCACATGGAACGCTTTGACCAGACGGGGTGCATGGACATCGGAGGCATTTATCCAGATTCGTTCCTCCGGACCATAATTCTTCCAGTCGATGAGGTATTGAAGACGGTTGTATCGACAACGGGAATCTAAGATTCTGTCAACTTCGAACTCCTCTCCCTGCTGAGTTTGAACACTAGAAGCTTTAGGCAGGACCTTCTGAAATCGGTTTAAGACTAGTGGTTTTAAAAGAGAAATATGGAAAGAACTTGGAATGCGAAGAAATGGAGGAAGCTTTAACTTGTAAGCCACAGGATTCAAGACTTTGATGATTGGGAATGGACCAATGAATCGCGGTGCAAATTTCATCGAGGGTACTCGGAGTCTTAGGTTTCGGGTAGAGAGCCAGACCATATCCCCAGATCGGAAATTTGGAACCGCTCGTCTTTAGCGGTCAGCAAATCTCTTGTATCGGGCTGACGTTTTAGTCAGAGAGGAACGAACCTTTTCCCAGATGTTGGAGAACCGTTGAAGGGACATTTTGGCCGCAGGCACATCTAATGTGGGAGGAAGAGGGAAATCTGGCACTCGAGGATGGTGGACGTGTGATAATGATTATTGTGGGCAAATTCGGCCCAAGGAAGAAGTTCAATCCAGTCATCTTGGGAGGAGGAGACAAAAGTGCGCAGGAACTGTTCCAGGTCTTGATTGACCCTTTCGGTCTGACCGTTGGTCTGGGGATGATAAGCGGTAGAAAATTTGAGTTTTACCTGAAGGGCTGAGCAGAGTGACCTCCAGAACTTCGCTACGAACTGTACTCCCCTGTCGGAGATGATCTCTTGAGGAAGGCCGTGGAGCTTGAAGATCTCTTTTATAAAGCTCTGGGCGAATAGAGGTGCAGACGGAAGCCCAGTAAGTGGTACGAAATGAGCCATTTTAGAAAAACGATCCACGATAACCCAAATTGTGTTGTGGCCCCGAGAAGGAGGAAGATCAGAGATGAAATCCATAGATAGGTGAGTCCATGGCTTAGATGGAATTGCAAGAGGTTGGAGTTGACCGTGTGGAACCCGCCGAGGTATCTTGTGTTGGGCACATTTGATGCATGAAGACACATAAGACCTGACATCCTTTTTCATCGAAGACCACCAATAGGACCGCTGGATAAATTCTAGGGTTTTATCCATACCCAGGTGACCAGAGAACCGGGAAGCATGAGCCCAATGCAGTAACCTCTTGCGGAGTTCCGCAGCGACGAAAATCTTCCCAACCGGGGGTATAGAGGATAATTGGGTAGAGGCGAAGAAAGCTGAATTCAAGATTGGTTGGGGCTGTTCCATGGGTAGATCAGGGTTGCTCGTCATGGAACGGGAGAATGCGTCGGCTTTGAGGTTTTGTGAACCAGGGCGATAGGAGACTTTGAAGTTAAATCTGGAGAAAAACATTGCCCACCGGGCTTGACGAGGGTTCAAGCAATTTGCAGATTTAAGATAAAGGAGGTTCTTATGGTCAGTAAAAATGGTAATGAGGTAATGAGCTCCTTCTAGAAGATATCGCCATTCTTCGAGGGCTAGTTTCATGGCGAGTACCTCTTGATCTCCAATGGTGTAGTTCTTCTCTGCAGGCAAAAACTTCCGGGAAAAGAAACCACAGGGATGAAGTTTTTCATCTTTAAATCGCTGGGAGAGCACTGCACCGACACCTTCAGAGGATGCATCCACCTCCAGGATAAAGGGTCGGGTGGAGTCTGGTTGTTTTAAGATGGGAGCGGAGATGAAGGCTTGCTTAAGAAGTTGAAATGCAGAGGTAGCTTCAACGGGCCATATAGCTGGATCTGCTCCCTTGCGGGTGAGGGCTGTAATCGGAGCTACCAGAGTCGAGAAACCTTTTACAAACTTGCGATAGTAGTTGGCAAATCCTAGGAATCTTTGCATGGATTTTAAGGAAGAAGGAAGAGACCAATCAAGAATGGCTTGTAGTTTTGACGAATCCATTTGAAGGCCTGTTCCGGAGATATTGTATCCCAGGAATGGTACACTTGTGACCTCAAACAGACACTTCTCTAATTTGCAAAACAGTTGATTGGACCGCAACCTCAGAAGGACTTGTTTGACCTGGTCTCGATGAGTTTGGAGGTCTTGAGAAAAAATCAAAATGTCGTCTAAGTAAACGACCACACACTTGTACAAGAGGTCCCGGAAGATTTCATTGACGAAAAACTGGAAGACGGCCGGAGCATTACAGAGGCCGAAGGGCATAACGAGATACTCGTAGTGCCCATCCCTGGTGTTGAAGGCTGTTTTCCATTCATCGCCTGGACGGATACGAATTAAATTATAGGCTCCTCTTAGGTCGAGTTTGGAAAAAACTGTGGCTCCCTTGACTCTATCAAATAACTCTGTAATGAGAGGAAGAGGGTAGCGATTCTTAATAGTTATTTCATTAAGACCCCGGTAGTCAATACACGGGCGCAAGCCACCATCTTTCTTTTTTACGAAGAAAAATCCAGCCCCTGCTGGAGACGTGGAAGGTCGAATGAAGCCTTTATTTAAGTTTTCCGTAATGTACTCCGACATGGCCTGAGTCTCAGGGAGAGATAGAGGGTAGGTTCGGCCTCTAGGAGGATTCTTCCCGGGAATCAGATCTATGGGACAGTCCCAATCACGATGGGGAGGTAACAGGTCTGCGCTCTGTTTGCTAAAGACGTCCTGAAACCCATCGTAGGCTTTGGGCAGGTCTGTAGAATCCCGTACAACGGAAGATCTAATAGGTATTACCCGCTGAAGGCAACCTTTGAAGCAATTGGAACCCCAGGAGATTATTTGCGTGGTGGTCCAATCGATTTGAAGTGAATGTCTCTGTAGCCAGGGTAATCCGAGGACTAAAGAATGAGAGGCTTTGGGAATCACTAGGAAGGATAGTTGTTCGGAATGGAGCACCCCAATGGTAAGTTTAAGTGGTGTTGTACGATGGGTGATGGTTCCACTAGAAATGCGACTACCATCGATGGCGGTTAAAGTGATGACTCGAGGCAACGCTTCCATGGGGATTTGATGCTTCTGGACAAATTCAGTAGTGACAAAGTTCTCTGCCGCTCCGGAATCCAGGAGAGCTAATACAGCTTTGGAACCTCGAGGACACTTTAAATGAGCCTGGATGGTGGAATCAGACTTCCTTTGTGATTCAATGGCAACTCCTAACTTAACCTCTCTTTCATAAGTTAGGAGGAGGCGTTTCCCGGACGAATGGGACAAGTTTTAACTAAATGTTGAGGAGATCCGCAGAACATACAGAGGTTCTGCCTCTGCCTTTTCTGCCGCTCCTCAGCCGATAAATGAGAGCGGTTGACCTGCATGGGTTCTTCGCCCAGAGGAGGAGAGGGTAAGCGGGAAACTGGACGTGGCCTTCCACGATCAAATCTGCCTCTTTCCAAGGCACGCTCCCTGTGACAGAGATCCACCTTGTTGCAGAGAGAGATTAACCCATCCAAACTGGTTGGAAGGTCACGGGAAGCTAGGTCGTCTTTGAGCCTTTCAGAAAGGCCACTCCAGAAGGCAGCGATGAGGGCATCCTCGTTCCAATTGAGTTCTGAAGCCAGAGTCTGGAACTGGACTACGTATTGGCCGACGGTCCTGCTGCCCTGACGGAGGCGTAGAATATCAGCTGATGCGGAAGTGGTTCTTCCGGGTTCATCAAAGATTTTGCGAAATGTAGCAACAAATTCGGGGTAGTTGGAGAGCAGGGGATCCGACTTCTCCCAAAGGGGCGAGACCCAATCGAGTGCTTGGCCAGAGAGTAGAGAGATGATATATGCCACCCTGGTTCTGGCCGTCGGAAAGTTGGCGGATTGTAGCTCGAATTGGATTTCACATTGGTTTAAAAAACCCCTGCATAATTTGGGGTTGCCATCGAACTTGCTCGGAGGGGAAAGCTGAAGACAAACAGGAGGTAGAACCGGAGGAGCAGGTAACACCACAGGAGGAGAGGCGGCTTGGGAGCCAGCGGGAGCGGGATGAGCCAGTAAGGACTGAATGTTGTCCAGGCGTGATGACATATCTTGGATAAATTGGATCAGCTGAGCCTGAGAGGTCTCCTGTCTTTCCAGACGGGATAGTACATCCTGCGAGGCTTCTATCCCAGATCCTTGACCACTTGCCGAGTCCATCTGGCCAGTGCAAACTGTCACAAGCGTGGAATTTAAGAGCTGTGTTCCCGGACTGGGCCTTGGATCTGTATTACTTGGCGCAGACGCTCGCTGGAGGAGACTTGGCTTCATGAAGTTTCTCCGCATGAGAGGGTGCAGCGAACTGACAGGAGTTTGAGGAATGCGGCAGTAACGAGGTAGCTAGGAAGCTACGTGGAGCGGCTAGATAGCCGAGGGTAGACGTTGGTAGCTGAGTGGCTACGTGGAGTGGCTGGATAGCCGTGGGTAGACGTTGGTAGCTGAGTGGCTACGTGGAGCGGCTGGATAGCCGTGGGTAGACGTTGGTAGCTGAGCGGCTACGTGGAGCGGCTGGATAGCCGTGGGTAGACGTTGTTAGCTGAGCGGCTACGTGGAGCGGCTGGATAGCCGTGGGTAGACGTTGGTAGCTGAGTGGCTACGTGGAGCGGCTGGATAGCCGTGGGTAGACGTTGGTAGCTGAGTAGCTACGTGGAGTGGCTGGATAGCCGTGGGTAGACGTTGGTAGCTGAGTGGCTAAGTGGAGCGGCTGGTTAGCCGTGGGTAGACGTTGGTAGCTGAGCGGCTACGTGGAGCGGCTGGTTAGCCGTGGGTAGACGTTGGTAGCTGAGCAGCTACGTGGAGCAGCTGGATAGCCGTGGGTAGACGTTGGTAGCTGAGCGGCTACGTGGAGCGGCTGGTTAGCCGTGGGTAGACGTTGGTAGCTGAGTGGCTATGTGGAGCGGCTGGAGCGCAGTGATAAGGCTTGCTTAGCTAAACTAAGAAACTAGTTGCACTGGCAACTTGTGTGAGCATTGGGGATCCTTTTATAGTGGACACTGGGAGCTGACAGGCTGAGAGAGAAGGAGAAGGCTCCTCATTGGTGGTAGTGGGGTCACACAGGCAATCCAAGATGGCCGCGCCCATGGACCGGAGGACAGCGCTTCCTGGAGGTAGTCAGCGGGGACCAGCGGTCAGCAGGAGCCGGCGTGGGAGCAGCACAGCAGCGGGACCCTCCAGAGGACAACAGCGGAGACTGCCTTGGGAGAAGAGGAAGGAGCGTACAGCGCGGGAGCCGGTAGACAGCGCGGGTCAGCGCCCGCACAGGTAAGCGACGGGGTCTGATTCTGGGGTCTCCAGGCCGGCGTGTGACACTTGCTTTGTGCACTGGGTAACAGTCATGTTGGAATAGAAAGGGCCTTCCCCAAACTGTTGCCACAAGCTGGAAGCATAGCATTGTCCAAAATGTCTTGGTATGCTGAAGCATTAAGATTGCCCTTGATTGGAGATAAGGGGCCTGGCCCAAACCCAGAAAAACAGTCCCATACCATTATCCCTCCTCCACCAAACTTAACAGTTGGCACAATGCAGTCAGGCAGGTACCGTCCTCCCAGCATCCACCAAACCCAGACTCGTCCATCTGACTGCCAAACAGAGAAGCGTGAATCAGCACTACACAGAACACATTTCCACTGCTCCACAGTCCAGTGTCAGTGTGCTTTACACCAGTCCATCCTACGCTTTGTATTGGACTTGGTGATGTGAAGCTTGCATGCAGCTGCTCCCACTGCACAGTTTTTGTACTCACATGCCAGTTGAAGTTTGGAACTCTTCAGCTACAGAATTAGCAGAGCGTTGGCAACCTTTACGCATCATGCGCCTGAGCAGTCGTTGACCCCGCTCTGTGATTTTACATGGTCTCCTGCTTCGTGCTGTTACAGTTGACCGTGGAATATCTAGCAGGGATAAAATTTCATGAACCGTCTTATTTCAAAGGTGGCATCCGATCACAGTACCACACTTGCTGTCATTGTTTGCAAATGGAGACTACATGCCTGGGTGCTTGACTTTATACACCTGTGGCAACAGATCTGATTGAAACACCTCAATTCAATAATTAACAGGTGTGGCCAAATACTTTTGTCCATATTGTGTATATTATTAAAGTCATAACATTATGGTTTCGTGTTTGGGACAATTCACGTGCTAGTTAACCTTTGTTATTTGTAAATGCTAAATAACTGAAAGAAAGAGAACTGTTTCTGTTAAGGGAGAAGAAAAGACTTCCTGGAAGAGTGTTATCTCTTGGTAGCTGCAGTATTTGGAAGAATAGCAGCATGTGAGGTATAAAATGGGGATTCTATTTATTTTTAGACAGACCAGGTGGTTTTGCTGTGATTAGCTCTCTGTGACACACACGTTACGCAGCCTCAGGGAAGTGTTGTATGTGACAACTATTAGGTTTTACTTACACATTTTACACCACTTCTGGTACCATTTATATTCGTGTGCCAACTAGCAGCCCTCATCATCTACTGTGCCATCACAATGATATTCCTCATCCTTGACAACAACAATGCCAAGGTGCACCACCGCCCTGTGCAACCTTCCACAGTGACAAACATACAAGAATCAAGATTGACAGGTCTATTCAGCAACAGTGACGATGTTGCCCAGAATATTATCGGGCAACATCGTCACGATATTTTATCAATTATGATACCATATGTAAGCTATTCAGCATTATTTTCTGCAGGACAGCAGTTGCGGTGACACGCTGTACCTGCGATGTGACAGGTCCGTATTCAATTTGAGCAGAGCCGAAATACTTTTTCGCTTCCCTGGACTTTTCGCCTGCATAGTGTGTTTTGCAGGCGGAAAAGTATCATGCGCGTGCCCGCGTATCGCCGTATTCAATTTGAAAGTAGGCGAAAACGGGACCCGGCGAAACTTAAACAAGCGGAAAGTACTGTCAGTTTTGGGGAAATCAGCCTGACACCCCCCAAGAGATGCTCTGACATGGGGGTTCACTATGGTACCTCCCAATTTGGCTTGCTGAAGGTATTTGGTGTTTTTAAACGGGCTCAATAGCTGCTAAATAGTGTTTTTGTATAAGTGGTGCAGAATAGTATTTTTTCGCCCCCAATTTCAAAGTGATTTTTTGGGGTGTCCTTAAGTGTTTTTTAAAACATTTTTGACACAGTTTACCTTTGGGGGACTACCTGAAGGTTGCATGGGTTCCCGCAATGTTGCACCCCAAAACCCCAATTCTGCACTTTTTTCCGTCTAGCTATTCATAGGCGAAACTTTTTTGCCTATTATATTGCATTGACTTTCCGCCTAGGCGGAAAGTCTTTCAAATTGAATACGGAGCAAAATCAAAACAGGCGAAAATGACATCATCGGCGAAAAGTTTTCGCTAAAAACACTCGAAAACAGCTTTTCGCTCCAAATTGAATATGGGCCTTAGTCGTGGTAGCGGCTGCAACAAAATACGCTGCCACCACTACAATAGTATCCTGAATCACCCCCTGAATCACCCCATTAATGTCATTTCGATAATCCCCAGCAAATAAATCTCTAGGTGCGTTTGTATATCTAGACTGCAATTAGGGGTACCTCTCATCTGCCGTGGCAAACTTTGTCATGCTCTCAGGGGCCTGGAAGTCGATGCGCTTCCATGTAAGAAATGGTACAATCATGTAGAAATAAGCGTGCAATAAAAGAGCCTTTGCATTGGAGAATTTCATGTGTGCAGTTCATAAAGGACTAGTAATGACATTAGATGCAGCTGTGCCACTATTGGCTATCAAAATTATACATTCTTATAATTATATTTGGATGATTTTTTTTATATTCAGGCCACTACAGCAAAGGATTTAGCTGGGTGGCTGAAGTGTCTCTTTAAAACAAGTCCAGTTCCTTTCAAATTGACATGACAACAGTACAGTACATTATATACAGTATCTACCAGAGCTTATATACCTACTGATGTACATTTACTGTACCAATGAACAGGTTAACACAGGCATTTCTGTAACTGATATATTTTCAGTTCTCCATTAAGACACAGTAACGTGTCACAGACTGAATTCTAAGTCGAGTTATGGGAAGGATTCTTTAATTCCTGGACTCTCCACTTCATTAAGAGGGAACATTTTCCATTTCCATCTGGACAATAAATTCTTTTCTGAATAAGGCTGCCTGTACAAAATCCAATTCTTCTACAGTCCTATTTCAGAGGTTTTCAGTGTAACAGCCCAGAAAATAGAATGTAATCTGTACAGGGAAAAAAACACTTAACTACTCCTATCCTAAACTAAAAGATTTTAAATGGATCCTCTATCAAAAAGAGGCTGTATTCTAGTAAATGCACGTGGGGATATTAAGATATCTTCTGTGTGTATTAGTCATCTGGGCTCCATGTAGATATGTTTTCCAAGCAGAGCGGCATTATATGTATATTTCCCTACTCTCCTGGAAGTTGCGGGAGATTCACGTTTTTCGGGTAGTCCCCCACACCCTCTACCTAGTGAAGTGGGCAGGATGGGGAGATAATACTGGGGATCACAATCAGTATTGAGCTGGCAGGGCGTGAATCACATAATTTTAGCCCCGCTCCTTCCTTGCGGATCCATGATTTGCTTCCACCCCAGAGCTAACATAAAATGTTTAGATGACGTTACTCATTGTAGCCTATGGGCTACTTACCGCATAGTTTACTAAGTTAATGGCCGTTCTCACACGTGCACAGTCTGATGACTGAGAATGGGCAGTAGCATAGCCAGATCCCTAATCAGGAAGTAAAGTGATTTCACTAGCGATCACTTTATTTTTGTACATAGCAGGGGTGGGCTCTCATCAGATTGACCCCTAAGTACAATAACATACAGTATATTAACAATATTAAAAGTCATCTAATACCTACATATGTTCAATTTACAAAAACTTGTTTGTTATTTTTATTTTAGAATCGGTTAGAATAAAAAAAGGTCACAACTGTTTCAGAATACTTT
The DNA here is from genome assembly GCA_031769625.1 of Taudactylus pleione. Lineage (NCBI taxonomy): Eukaryota > Metazoa > Chordata > Amphibia > Anura > Myobatrachidae > Taudactylus > Taudactylus pleione. The sequence continues at coordinate 5,564,531 of JAUIMM010000081.1, read as the reverse complement.
TTTTTCCCAACGCAAACGTTGTAGTCTTTTTTAGCGGCCACAAAACAATGATCTCTAGCATCTTCAAATCTGCCAAACATTTTGCTCATGTCTTAGAATACTGTAAATAAAAGTAATTACTTGCACCTGTGACCACACACTGCACTGTCATGTGTAGAATGTCTGTAGGTTTTATCATGTACGATATGTAAGTTGTATCTATGGTGGTATACTGTACATTGAAGCATGTACATACACATACAGTATAACTGGTTTGAAAGTACATATATGTACGAATAGTATTTGGGTATAAATAAGTGGATGCCTCCTCAATCCATATTATGAAAACTGTAGTTTGCATCGAAAACAGAGTAATGGTTTTGTTAATAGTGGTTCCCTGGAAGACTTACATGCTAATAAAAATCTTTACCGTATCCACTGTATGATTAGTCTCCATGCATGGGAAATGTCCATAGCATCCAAAGTTCTTACTCTTATTTCCTGCCATTATTTAATGCTTCATGCTGTTTTGTGCGATGTGTGGTGATGTCATCCCCACAGATATAATATAAATGACATGTGCACCACCACCTGGATACTGCGAGACCCTTAATCAAATAATAGCAGAACTTCTAAATTTATAGTTGGGAAAATTTGAAGTGCTAGGAGAGAGAAGTCACATTAGAGGAGGAAAAACACTATAAATTAGATAGAATGAGAATATGGCTGATCGTCACTTTTTCAGAGTATTTATCAAACTGTGATCTTAATGTCCATTTTATTGCGTCTTCTCATTTTTTACTGCATCATGGGATATATTGGCAGAATGATTAATTACATGTATGGTGATTCCATAGACTATATTCTGGAGAACGCTGTTATCAGTGCAGCATGTTACAAAAAACTAAGTGAATATTAATTATAGAGTCATAGGTTTCACAAGTTTGAACTATACTCATGACAACAAATGCAACTTAATTGCCATCAACCATTTCTGTGCCTGCTGTGAGAATTAATGATGGGTGTTCCACTGCCTTCTGTGAGCGGGCAATTGAAGAACATACTAGCTCATGTTCCTAATGGAGTTTCTGTAACATATTTTATGCCAAGTGCTACCCTTGCTATTGCTATCTAACAAAAAAAAATAGAGTAACAGCATTAACATCAAGCTTAAAATACATATCGCAATAATAACAATTTAGAATTCAAAAAAATCATAGAACTTTTACCAAGAAAGCAATGTGTTCTTAGGATAGACCATATTGTATATAGCTGAGATGACAAACTTTCCAAATCAGACCAGACGTAGAAAAGGTGCGGAAACAAGAGGATATTTTAGTATTTACGATATTTACGATATCGCTGGCTGATCCATCATGCATCCTCCCTGGTGTGCTTGATGATTGATATCGATCACCCAGCACACCACATACTTACTGGCGACTGTAGCGACCCACGATTTCCCTATAGTAACTTGCACGATATTGAGCAAGTTCACTGGCATGCACTGCTGATGGACGATATCGCTATCGTCCATACGTGGCCGAGCCACGCTGGTAGGGACCATTTATATGACTGATTTGAACGGTAACGATATCGTTCAAATCGCTACGTGTGTATGCACCATAAGACTGCTGATAAATGATGGCAGCGGAAAATACGCATTTTTATAACCAATTGGGCCTAATACATTTTCATACTGGCAACATCTCAATTCTGATTTTCAAAGTCAATCCCTTTAATAGGGAAGTGTCACTCACTAAGTGATGTGGTGTTTTCTCTATATCTCCAATGTTCAAGAAACAGATCAGACAAATATTTCCGTTCAGTATCTGTTCTGCTACATTTCCTGCAGATGATGTGGTGCATCAGGCTCATTCCGTTTGAAGCAAGTTTTGTTTGAAATGTTCCTGGATGACAAATAATGATTTTGTTGTGTGACACTGCATGGGAGCCTGTATTACTTTGTGCTGTTTTATCTTTAATGATACATACCATTTTCTTCAATTCCTGCCAGTTATATTGACTATGGGAAATTTACCTAAAACAATAGTAAAGGCTTTAGTGCGCCTTTATTAGAGCACAAAATATATTGCAAGTGTGCACAGGAATACAGAACAAAATACATTTATTTATGTGCAACAACAATGATAAAATACCACCTATTTTGAATCAGATACCATCCCATATTTTTGAATAAATATACAAATGAGCTAATAAATGCTGTTCCAGGCTTACGTCACTATATAAGGTCACTAGAACTTATCAAAGCTAAATACACCCACTAAATAAATAAAAATAACTATGCTGATGTAGCCTCCAATTCTGTGAAAAACATTTTTTTCAATATTGCATGCATAAGACTGTGGGGTAGATGTACAAAGCCTTGGAGAGAGATAAAGTGGACAGATATAAAGTACCAACCAATCAGCTTCTAACTGTCATTTTTCAAACACAGCCTGTAAATTGACAGCTAGGAGCTGATTGTTGGTACTTTATCTCTCTCCACTTTATCTCTCTCCAAGGCTTAGTACTTCTCCTTTTGTGTCTTTTGTTTTTCAAATATATGCAATTTGCGTAGGATGTAGCCTAACAGTCATCATAAGATACCTGTAAATTTGTATAAACTTTCTATCGTCAGATGATAGATGTGACCCATAAACTTAAACTAAACTTAACTAAAATAAACACATGAAACCAAGTTATGCCATTTAAATTAATTGGTCAGCTTTATTCAGTTACATGGTAGGTATGGTGGCAGGAGAAAGAACGGCAAACAACCAGCGTCCACTTGTCTTAGGCCAAAAGTATATCACAACTTGTGAGGGCCAACAATCCCAGACAAGGGTAGGTGTGATCTTAAAACTTGCAAGGGGCAACTATCCCTTTCAGAGCAAGTGATGCGACCCCAACACCCATGCCAATGCACCATTCATCCTGCTCGGTCGAGAGGTGCCGCTGACCCCAATAGGGTGAAATCAGCCTATCAGTGCATTGAAGGGGTGTGCAAAGCTATTACTGCCACAAGATGGACGCTTCAATATTGCTGGTCTTTCCCGCCACAGCGGTTCTCAGTAAAGAAGCAGCCCGCCACCATACTAACTAACTAATCCCTTTAATACTGCAAATATGTCTTCTAGAAACAAAAAATGACCCTCCTCAGTGAGATGTACCCTATCCCTACGAAAAAGATGGGCATCCTGGATCCGAATTAAAGGATGATGCACCACAAGTTCTCCCAACTCCAGCAAATGCCTAGCCACCCACTTGTTCACTTTCCTACTGGACCTGTCCAAAGCCACACTATCATAACAATAGCGCCATGAAAGCCTGGCGATGATAAAGGACCATACCAAAAGGCAGTTAGGCCATAGCCAAACCACCTCCCTCAAGTCACGAACAATCGCATGGCGCAGCTCTAAAGAAGTTTGCTGACTCAAATCATTGTCCCCGAGATGAATAATTAACACTAAGGGGGCTCCGAACTCAGCCACTGACCTGTGCAAGCTGTGCAACAAAGCTTCCCACAGCATGCCCTTCTGCCCCAACCACCTAACACTCTCCCAAAGCGGGAACATGGAGGCATCCTCTGTAAAGCGCGACTGCCCAGCCCAAAAAATAAAAGAGTGACCAATAAACCAAATGGGTCTAGCGTCCTGGAAACCTGCAAATATACAGAAATAACATAGATGAGTATATATGCAACATGTGAAATCATAAAGGAGGATTGGGAGGGTGGGAGGGGGGGAGGAAGACTTGACCCGAGGTGAAAACCCACAGAAAACCTGCTGGATTTTTTTCTATTGTAAACATTTTCCTTTTATAGCTTCTTTTATTCATTATTCATTTTATTTTAAGCTAACGATCAATGTCCAAAGCAGTACAAAAAACAGGGCAAAATCTCTCGGGACCCCCACTGGAAAGGCAGCGAGTTGGCCAAGGCACTCAAGTCAAAACAAATAAAGTATAACAATTTATGGTTCCACACGAACATATCTTCTGTAAGCATTGGATTTCCATCTTCCGAGAGCCTGGGTCTCCTGTGAAGAAAGACCCAATGAGGCCGCAAAGGTTGCGGCACCAATTCTAGCGTGGGGCAAAGCCGCTACTAGCTCGCTGATGCAAAATGCCCCGTGAAAGGCCATTGCAAAAGCGAGGTGGAATAAAAGAACCTCGAATTGCATAGAACAAATGCCCATCAAGCTTTCACCTAGCCACGCTAACTAGTCAGGACCAATAGGATGACGCTGGTCATCCGCGGCAGGCATGGCGCGAGACCAACCCCTAAGGGCCCTTTGTATTTAAAAACCCTTAGTGATGTCTCTCTGCCCCGTTAAGTGCAGAAAAAATGAAATCCCGGCAAGTCTCTGAGCAACATAGCATTAGGCTGAGGATCCGCAGGCCAGATGCGCACTCCATTAAAATCGTCCAAAAAGGTCTCCCAAACCGACAGGTCCAGTTTTAATTCAGCCGACAGCCTCAGAAAGTGGTGTGGTTGACGTAGTCCTACCAAGGCCCTCTGTAGCTTCCGACAAAAAATCTTCCCCATCGGGATAATGCGACACGCGAAGTTAAACAGCCTGAGCAAGGATTGACCTTGACGAAGTGTTACCTTCCCCCCCTGCCAACGCTAGGAGGATAGCATCCTGCAATCGACGAACCTTGTCCGGCGGCAGCCGACAAAGACCCCCCAAGGTATCAATTTCAATACCCAAGAAAACCAGCTTAGTAACGGGGCCCTCAGTCTTGTCGTGCGCAATAGGAACCCCAAATTCCAAGAAGAGTGCCTGCAGTGAAAAAACGAGGCGATTGCAGTGATCCGAACCGGCTTGACCCACGCACAAGAAATCGTCCAAGTAACGCTCGTCTCCCCAGACCCCACTGCGACACACCAATGGAGAAAGGAACTGAAACACTCGAAGAATGCGCAGGAAACTGAACATCCCATCGGAAGACATTTGTCCAGGTAATAACCATCCGGCAACCGAAACCCCATGAAACGAAAAGATTCCGTATTCAGGGGCAACAATCTGAAGGTGGACTTTTGCCATTAAAGAACCCGTGTCTGCTGCGCGAACTAATGCTAACGCTGAGTCGAAGGACTGGTACTGCACGCGGCAGACCTCAACTTCTATGGCGTCCTTAACCGAATTACCTGACGGATGTGACAGGTGTTAAATTAAACGGTAACTCCCGGGGGCCTTCTTGGGGACAACACTCACAGGTGAGAGGACAAGATCGGGTATCGGTGGGTGCAGGAAAGGCCCAATCATGCGACCCAGTCCGACCTCCTTCATAACCTTGTCCGAGCGTAAATTCCTAGGGGACCCGGAACCCACAGACCAATTTATTGGAAGCGAAAACCCCTCTTCAAAACCCTTACTCAAAAAATTGGCGTCGTCCCGCACAGGATACCAGTGCAGCCATTTTGCCATGGCATCCAGACAGATGGGAGTTGCTGCTTTACTTTTAATTCCCGCCCCCTGCCCATTTGGCAGTGGGTGTTGTGGTGGCGGCCTGAGCCCTTCCTGGGCTACGGGCAGTGCTTACTGGGGTGTGTTGTGCCGCAGCGGAGGCACTGGGGTCGAAAGCAACACCTGTTTCCCAGGGTACAATTCCCGTTATTGTACGCGTAATACTTACACTTGTTCTGCCTTCCACTGGCTGCCCTTGGTGCCGAGGGGGACGAGGGTTGAACTGGCCGCCCAGGGAACTGATCAGAAAGGACGCGTGTAGGCTGCGTCACCTCCATCCACACCTTAACATCTTTACAACCTAGGTCCATGACCTTGACCCGATCTTGTTTGCGATGAAACTCCTCATCGTATTGACGCCACGCCATACCCCATGAGGCCTTGAATAGACCGTGTATCAGGTGCAAGTACCGAATCACGTTAAGGTACTCGGAAGGCCTGGTTTTAAGATAGCAAGCCGAAAACACGCAAAACCCAGAAAACCAATTAGTGTAGGACTTATAGGCCTCCAGCCCAATACCCCCTTTTGCCTTTGCGGTTGCAAGTGCTTTTCTTCGCCATAGCTGTAAGGGTGAACATGTCTACGTAGCGACCTTTTTTGATTTGCTGCTTAACCCTGGTACGCATACCTCGAGTGACTGCTGCATTAGCGCAGTGTACCACATCATCAGGATCTTCTCCTCAATCTAAACTGGTACTACTCCCTGATGACCATTCGCTAGAATGCCTTCTATGACGTGAGCGACGTCTACGAGACCTCCGTGCCCTTTTTCGCCTAGCCTTACGTGAACTATCGCTTGAAGAGGAGGAGGAAACGGAACTAGACCCACAGTCTGATGAACTGGCACACTCACCGGAAGGACCAACAATGGCATTGGTGATTCCAGTACTTGTGCTAGCTGTGACGTCAGCCGCCGCGCTTCTGGTCGGGGCTGCGACCACTGGTACCTCCTCCAGACTGTCGTCTGTAAAAGAAGAGACTGAGGCAGCATCCTGTGCACTGTCTGTGTCCGCAGCCTGGTTGGGCTGAGGAAGGGAGATGGCGGAGGGAGTGAAAGAAACAGAGGGAGCTGCGGGCATGGGAGCGAGGGAGAGGCCCCAAATCCTGCCTAACTGCTGCACCAGCGGGCCCAGCTGTATGTGCACGGCGGATGCCGCCGATGCAGAATGGCCTCCAGTGTCAGCGTTTCCGGGCTGCTGGGTCAAAAGCGGTGTCAGTGCACCCACCACAGACACCTGCAGTCTGGCAATGGCACCAGCGTCTAACAAGGGAGCACTCCCAGACACCACAGGCCCTGCAGGCATAGCAACCGCCTGCGCAGCTGCCACCCCCCAGGCCTGGAGGAGCTGGCTGCTACAGACATGGGGGACCCCATGTCTGAGTCTCCATTATCAGGGTCGTAGCTAGGGTAGTGCGGCCGGTGCCATCGCACAGGGCACTACAGGTCAGGGTGCGCTGTTTGGGCCTGTCAAATGTCTGTTTATTATCATTCTCACTTGTAGCTTCCTCTTATTTCATCCCCAGTATCTCCTGGCCTCTCCTATCTCTTCCCTGGCCCTTCCCCATGAAGCCATGGCCCTTTTTTGGGTGCATTATGTCCCTTTGAAAAATGAGGGGGGCACCAATGCTCTGTCTGGCACAGGGCACCAAAAAGTCTAGTTACGGCTCTGGCCATTATCATCATAAACAGGGGGCAGCACGAGAGGGGGAGGATAAACCTGCCTGTCACTCCGCTGCTCCGCCCCCTTCATCTCCGCCCCCCGCCTGTGTCCCTGCTGGCCTACGTGCAAGCCGGCGCCATAACAGGCATCCGGCCTGCGCGCTTATGTGGCCTTTTCCACCACCCTTCCACCCGGACATCAACCGACCCAATCTGGGCGGCCACCGGGGGAGAAGGGATGGGCAGCGTGACTACCCACTGATGACCACAGGAATGGCCGGAGTGTGCGCCCGTGACTCCCGCGGTCACTGTAGTGCCGATCCCCGCCTGCCCCGGTCCTTAGTCGCGCTAGTACTGGTGACCAGCGGTAAACCAGGGGCAGGCGGAGGCAGTGTTTGTGTGGTCTTGCGGTGCCGCCGCAGCGTTCGCTGCGGGTAAAGGGGGCGCACCTGACTCTTCCGACCGCCAGGAGGGCAGGCCATGTTGAGAAGGGGGGGTCTACATATGGCGTGCCGGACCCGATACCGTCTGACAGACGGGCGGGTACCGAGCATGCATGCTATGGACGGCTCATTCTATTATAGAGCTAGGGGTGGAGACAGGATAAAACACCCCTACAATGATACAGAGAAGAAAGGTAGAGTGTAAGTATAGAGAGTAGGAAAGAGTGTTGGTATAGAGAAAGTATAGAGAAGAGAGTAGGGAAAGAATTAAAGTAGGTGAAGAGGAATAAATAAACAAATGCCCCAAAACCATACAAAAATATTTTAAAAACCTGTAAAGATTCAAAGAATAAAGCATTTAGAAAATATATATTTGTTTAATAGTTTCCCTCATGCAAGCCACTGGCAGTAGTTTCCGCTTCCTATAGCAGTATTATCGCCATGGGTAACCCTTTAATAAAGAAAAACTGTGCTTACCTGTCACCCTTAGGTTCAATTATATTGAACTGTGTACTGTTGAACATGGGCGTGCTTCCATCCATCCACACCATTCTGATAGCAGCCGTGGTTCTACCTACAACATCCAGAAGGAAAGGATAGAAAGTTGAAAAGAGGGGTATAATGGAAGATTAGGAGAGTGACAGTGTAAGAAATAAAATAAATACAGTAGTGGCAATAGATTGGAGAAGGACGGGCAACAGATGGGATGGGAAGACAAATTCAATATTGAGAGAAATACGGATAAAGAATGTGACAAGCAGACAGAGGCACACATGGAGAGTGGGGGCAGAGGCACAAATGGGTGGGGGGAGGTACATATGGTGGAGTACAGTAGATGCACACATGCGTCAGGCCTGGCCCCCACATCCCGAGTGGCTCTGCTGCCTCACATACAGAGGCGGATCACTGCGACCACCTGTCATACCCAGCTGAGAATTTATTCTGAAGTCTTCTTAGCAGCATCAGGCACATGGCAGATGCCCCCAACGCCCGGCAGCGTTGCACACCTAATGATGTGATGACACAACATTGCCTGAGCAACCTGACAGAAGAGCAGTAACTGAGGAGAGAGCAGAAAGAAGATGGAGGAGTTTCTTTGGAAAGTAAATAACTACTACAGGGAGAAAATCCAGCATGTGGATGGGAAAAGATGAAAACAAGCTGGAACATAAGGGAGAGGGGGCTCATTAAGTTAATTGCAAAAGGGGGTGTGGTAAGTACTGTAGCACAGAAATCATACAGTCTTGGATCAGAGGGAGGGGGCAGTGGATGGCACACAAAAAGCAACAGAAATTATGTGATTGTACAGGTGTTGTAGAGTAGTTAGGTAGTTAGATGCACACCAGCAAATGAGTCAAACTATGAACAGCCCAGTCACTTAACCAGTGGTGGTGGTTACAAGGTACAGCTGTACTCACTGTTGTACACACTAGTGGATGGAGCGGAGCGGGTTTTCATACTATGACTATGCTGCTAGCGGGTAGCTGTACACTCTTGCTGGAACAGAGTTACTATCAGCAGGTAAACGTGGGTCTCTATTAGAGATGTGCGCCGACCCCATGTTTTGGATCTGGCTCTCCCCTGGTTTTGGATCTGGATTGGTTTTGCCAAAACCTCACCTCCGTGTTTTACTTTTTGGTTTTGGTATTGGATCTGGATTTTTTCTTTAAAAAATCATAAAAACAGCTAAACTCACATAAAATGGGCCTGTTTTTGTCCCTACTGTATTATTAACCTAATAACATTTATTTCCACTCGTTTCCAGTCAATTTTTACCACCTCACAGCTCACTATATTGTTGTTATCCAGTTTAAGCCCAAAATTTGCACCAAGCTAGCTGGCTGACTAAGCTAAGTGGCAGCAGTGGGAGGCACAAACACATGGCAGTTCAACTTCCAACATGGCACATCAGGAAACAAATGTTTTTATTATTCAAGAGAGGCCTGAGGGAGCAGGAGTATGTATGTATTTGAAGGTAGGGCAGGGACAGGAAGGGTTGATTAGTAGTAAATTTTATTTAATTTTTTAATTCCGAAGAAATTGATGAGGGAGAAGGGGAGGGGAAGAGGCATTTACAAAAAAATATTTGACACATTCACATCAGTTCTTGCCCCAGAAAAATCCTTGAGGGACATGCCTGCTGCTGCTGAGAGTGGAGTTTCTCATCCCAGAAGGGGACCATGAAGACTTCTAGTAGTGCTTTCCACATGAAAAAGCATTTCCCAACCTGTACAGGGACATTAAAAAAAAACATAGTTAGCACAGATATATGGACAAGCGTACAAGCAATGATTTAAGGCAGGGGTAGCCAACCCTGGTCCTCGAGAGCTACTAACAGTGCATGTTTTCCAGGTCTCCTCACAGAATCACAAGTGTAATAAATGATTAACTCCACCTGTGGATCTTTCCAAATATGTTGGTGAGCAGGGCCGTAACTAGGGTAGTGCAACCAGTGCCATGGCACAGGGCACCGCATCACAAGGGGCGGTGTTCAGGCCTGTCAATTTTCTGCTTATTATCATTCTCAATTATAGCTTCCTCTTATTTCATCCCCAGCATCTTCTGGCCTCCCCTATCTCTTCCCTGAACCTTCCCCATGAGGCCATTCCCCTTTTTTGGGTGCATTATGTTCTTAATTGAAAAATGGGGGGGCGCCAGTGCTTTTTCTGGCACAGGGCACCAAAAAGTCTAGTTACGGCTCTGTTGGTGAGTAATAAATACACCTGTGCTCCAGCTAGGTGATCTGGAAAACGTGAACTGTTAGTAGCTCTCGAGGACTGAGGTTGGCTACCCCTGATTTAAGGCCTTACGTTGTGTCTTTCTTGAGAATCCTGCACCTGCTTCTGCGGCTAGAAGTGGATTTTCATCCCAGAAGGGGACAAGAACAGTGCTTTCCAAAAACAATTGACTTAAATAATCTTTTGCAAACCTTCCGTAAAGGCATTTCCCAACCTGTACAGGGACAATAAAAAAAACATAGGGCCTGATTCAGAGCCGAACGCTCTGACCAGAGCGCTCGCTCTGAATCAGGGCCCTCCTCCATGAAAATGGAGCGACCTCATGGCCGCTCGCATAGCTGTGGGTGACCATCACAACCATCGGGCTTGCGACGGAGACCCTGCAGTAGGGTCTAGCTGCCGCAAGCCCTGGAGTGATTTTGGCTCTATCAGAGCCAAAATCACTCCCACTGACATCACTAGTGATGTCAGTGGGGCTGGCTTCAGACAGTAGGCGTTCCCATGGGAACGCCTCCATCTGGCAGGCACGCCCCCGGCATGCCCACCAAAGGGGGTGAGCTGTCAATCAACATCGACAGCACGCCCCCTTTGGTGCGAGACCCGAAGCGATGGGGAGCCCGTCGCTCACCGGGTCTCGCACATGCGCACGATGGAGCTCCCTCCGTCGTGCGCATGCACAGTGGGGGAACATCAACCCGCTTGCGAGCGTCCTGCGCTCGCGAGCGGGTCTGAATGACCCCCATAGTTTGTTAGTGGCCTTCAGTTCAAATTGCCCACTGTCCACTTAACCGTAGCAGATATTGTGGACAAGCGGAACAGAGTAGCAAATGCAACATTTAAGATTTAAGGTTTAAGTCTTACATTGTGTCTTTCTTGAGAATTCTTGTCTGCTGCTGGGAGTAGATTTTTATCCCAGAAGGGATGAAGACATTGTTTTTCTTCCCAACGGACACAGACCTGAAGAGATGGAAATAATTACTGACAGGAAAAAGAGGCAATTTGGAGGCCCTTACACAAAACTGCCTTTGCTGTACTTGAGCTGCCCACCTTCCAGTGTGTACTCAGAAAGAGTTTTCAGCACAGCCGGGAACCTTGTTAGTGATCGACCTGAGACTACTTCCCCAAAATGTGGAAAAGATGATGTCCATCAAAATGAACTACAAATTCTACGAGAAAGACCTTTACCGTCAATTACCTGCAAAAATTACAGAGGCACCTGTAATGGTGGATTCCACCGGGGACAAATTAATATTGTGTGAAGATGATGTATACATCACCCCAGATTATACCATCACCTAAGCCTATATCGTCATCCCATCCTGTTTTGTCTATAAATTACAGCTGCGCTCCCTGTTAGATTGGGAATTCATTGTCCACATTAGTGGATGTGAGCTACATTTTAGTCCATATCATCACCACATCCCCTACACATCTTCTGACCTGGGCTATAGGAGGAGCAGCTGCACTCTGGAATACTGTTGCATGAAGTTGCTCCTCTGACTCACTGAAATTCAGGTAGAGGGGCCATAGGTAGGGAGTAGGGACACTGTAATCAGAGAACCCAGTTTTAGCTGCTTTATTCCATATTTTGAAACCCTATCCTCTATTTTCACCTTTGAAAATGTTTATGCAAATCTCAGCAGAGGCATTTGTGATGCCATGGCTAACGCGCATACACATACAGAAAAAAAACACATTGATTGATTAATTCATTATTTTTTGGGGGGGCACTTGGGAGGGAGAGCACCCGAACGACACAGACAGCACCCCTGCGCAGCTACATTGCTGATAAATGTGGCTAACGCGCACACACAAAAAAAAAATTGATTGATTGATGACATTTTTGGGGGGCACTTGGGAGGGAGAGCACCTGAAGGAGACAGCAGTCTCTTGATAAATGACACAGGCAGCACCCCTGCGCAGCTACTTTGCTGGTGATAAGTGTGGCTAGTGCACACACACACTCACAAAAAAAAACACATTGATTGATTTTGATTGATTGAATACATTTTTAGCACTCGAACGAGGCACCAGCCTCTCGATAAATGACACAGGCAGCACCCCTGCGCAGCTACGTTGCTGGTGATAAGTGTGACTAACGCGCACACACACACACACACAAAAAACACATTGATTGATTTTGATTGATTGATTAAATTAATTTTTAGCACCTGAAGAAGGCAGCAGCCTCTTGATAAATGACACAGGCAGCACCCCTGCACAGCTATGTTGCTGGTGATAAGTGTGGCTAATGCACACACAGACATACACAAAAAAACAGATTGATTGATTGAATTAAATTTTTGGGGGCACTTGGGAGAGTACCTGAACGAGGCAGCAGCCTCTTGATAAACGATACAGGCAGCACCCCTACGCAGCTACGTTGCTGATAAATGTGGCTAACGCGCACACGCACACACAAAAGATTGTTTTTATTTTTTCACTGGTGGTGTGGCTAACACGCACACACAAATAATATTTTTAATTTTTTTTGCACTGGGGGTGAAGAAAAGCACCCCTGATGGACAGAGCACCCACTGGACAACACAGCAGAACAGCCAGCCCCTATGGACAACAGCCAGGAAGCCCCTATGGACAGGACAACAGCCATCCAGCCCCTATATGGTATGGATTATGGACAACAGCCAGCCAGCCCCTATGGACAAGACAACCTCACAAGTCACAACAGCCAGCCCCTATATGGACAACAGCCAGCCCCTACAGACATTAAGCAGCCAGCCCCTGAGTGACAATACAACTGTAGCCAGCCCTATTATGCACAACAGCAGCACAGCCCAGCTCTCTCCCTCTTCACTCTCTACAGCCAGAATTAAAAATGGCGGCAATCGCGGGACCTTTATACAATCCAAAACCCGCGAGATTCCGACAGTGGGATGATGAAGTTTTGCCTTGTTTTGAGATCCGAGCCAGGCGGGAAAACCCGAGCTGACTTGGATCTGACCTCGGATTCCCTACGTTTCGGTGAGTTTGGATCTCTGAGATCCGAACCCGCTCATCTCTAGACTCTATATGGAGACCTGCTGTGACACTCAACACAGTGAACAAGATGGCACCGTGCTGCGCCATACTAACCTCTGTGGCCATTTTTGTACAAGGAATGAACCCTCCCTGAAGGGACGGTAAAATGGAGTCTGCCCAGTAGCACACTCCACTTTCAACATAAAGAACATAGAGGGTTCGGTGGAGCTCAGTAAAGAATACCCAGATGAGGGGCAGATACTACAAGGAAAATACAGACAAAGAAGGGCACTTTTATGATAATTACTGATGGGGGTTGTGAGGAGCACAGAGTGCATTAAATAAATTAGATAAAATATAGATGGGGTTGGGGGTAGAGGGGTGAGTGTCACAATAAAAACAACAGAGTGAGGGATGAATGCAGACCAATATATTGTAGAACATTCAGGCAAGGGGAGAGAGGGTGCTCAGTATAGGACATACAGATGGTGGAGCACTATAAGGAAAATACAGACCAGGTGGAAAACAATATAGAGCATAATGGGGGAAATAGAGACATATAGAAGGACACATACAGAAATATAGAGGGGCACTTACAGACATGGAGCCTGATTCTGATGCAAAAGGACGCACAGCAGAATCCATTAGCTGTCACCGATCTGCAAGTTTATGCAAATTCCCCATAAACTCCTTCCCTTGTGTACACCCGTGCGGCTGAATGTGCAAGGACTGAGAAGCCACTTTTAGTGCTTGTGCATGCTGTAATACTGACTGGCGCCTTCAAAACTTGCACCAATCCTACGGCAGGTGCAGTTTCTTCATCTGACCATGGCCTCCTATGCCTGTGACTGTGCGCCTGTTACTGTTCTCACATGGTTGTGTAAGACCTCTAGAGCCAATGGGAGGATCTTCCACCAATAACAGCCACCCGTTGTTCCTTTAGTGATTTAATTAAACACCGGTACTTAGGTGGCCGCCTGGATTTAAGCCTCTAGCAGTAAAGGCTTACACAACCGACGAGTGACCGCAGGACTGCTGACTAGAAATAATGCTGAACTGTGAAGTGGCAGTCCTTCCACAACTGGAACTAAATGGAGTGTGGCTGCAGATGAATGGTACTAGGACAGATATGATGACACAGTACACTGGCAGTGGCAGATGAAAATGTCTCAGGAACATCTGGGGACTATGGTGCAGCCAAGTAGTTAGACAATGAAAGACAAGACAAACAATATAGGCTGCACAGCAGGAGTGACCTGGACTGTGATATTACAGGATTTCAGACAAGGACTAGATAGGCAAGATAATGGACAAGGACTAGACTGGCAAATAAGAAACATAGACAAGACAGGCAAGATAACAGACAAGAACAAAACAAGTCAGTAACAGACATAAAAGAGACATACAAATAACAAAAAAGATAAGGTACAAGATGCGGCTTGAGGGCCAAGGTGCGACTAGAACAACACGGAGTGGCCTTGAGGGCCAAGGTGCAGCTTTGAGGGCCAAGGTATGACAGAAACAACGCAGAGAGGTGCGACTAGAACAACACGGAGGGGCCTTGAGGGCCAAGATGCAGCCTTGAGGGCTGAGGTATGACAAAAACAACACAGAGAGGTGCGGCTTCGGGAGCTGAAGTACTTGCTGGTGAGCCAAAAGATGTACAAGTTGTGATGCGTCCTTGCGGGCCAAGGTGAGGCTATTACAGCCGAGATGCAGCTTGAGAGCCGATTGATGTACAAGCTGTGATGCGGTCTTGTGGGCCGAGGTGCAGCCCTGACAGCTGAGATGCAGCTTGTAGTGCGGCCTTGCAGGCTGAGGTGCAGCTATGACAGCCGAGATGCACTTTAGAGCATAGATGTAGCCAGGCTGTAATGTGGCTTAGCAGGCATAGGTGCAGGAACCAGATGGCAAGCAGGTGCACTCAGACGCGGCAGGAACACAGGCTGGAGGCAGCGAGGTAGAGAACACTGCAGGTTAGAATAGCTGGAAGCAGACTGACATGACTTGACAGGGCTGTGGTATAGAAATGCAGTGGGCAGCGGAGAGGTAGGCCGCGGCTCCATTAGTAACTGTTCCGGAAAGTCCAAACAGTAAGTACGTAAGCAGCAGCGACAAGCGTGTGTCTGTCTGTTAAAGGATTACATCGGTGACAGCATCCAAGTAGGCATATCAGACAGTCCGTACCTGTACTGGCAGGAAAAAGAAGCAATTTGGAGGTCCCTGTACAAACTGGCTCTATTTTACCTGAGTTGCCCCCCCCTCCAGTGTGTACTCCGAAAGAGTGTTTAGTGCAGCCGGGAACCTTGTCAGCGAAAGGCGTAGGAGGTTGCTTCCACAAAATGTGGAGAAGATGATGTTCATAAAATGAATTATCAACTCTTCCAGGGAGACCAGCCTCCAGAACGTACAGAGGGACCTGTGGTTGTGGATTCCAGCGGGGACGAATTAATAATCTGTGAGGATGAGGATGTACACAACACTGAAGAGGGTGAGGAATCGGTGGATGAGGAGGATGAGGACGACATCTTGCCTCCGTAGAGCCAGTTTGTGCAGGGACAGATTAATTGCCAGCTTGTTTTGTGGGGGCCCAAACAAACCAATCATTTCAGCCACAGTCGTGTGACAGACCCTGGCGCTGAAATGTTTGGTTTGTTAAAGTGTGCATGTCCTGTTTATACAACATAAGGCTGGGTGGGAGGGCCCAAGGACAATTCCATCTTGCACCTCTTTTTTTTTTTTTAATTATGTACTGTTTGGGGCCTAGTTTTTCAAACTGCCATCCTGTCTCCTAGATGGACCACATGTTTATGCCGCCCACTCGTATCTCTTAGCATAGTCATCCAGCTACCTCGGTGCAACCTTTTGGATATAAAAACACTATTGTGAGGTGTGAGGTGTTCAGAATAGACTGGAAATGAGTGGAAATTAAGGTTATTGAGGTTAATAATAGCATAGGAGCAGAAAAATACACAAATTCTGTGATTTTAGCTGTTTTTATGCTTTTTTTAAAAAAAATACAGATCCAAAACACAAAACCCAGAACCCAAAACACGGAAGGGTGGTTTTGGCAAAACCAATCCAGATCCAAAATACGAAGAAAGATCCAGATCCAAAACCAAAACACGAAAAGTGGCCGGTGCACACCCCTAATATACACACACACATATATATATATATATATATATATAAAACATTTAAGTTTTACATATATTTATATATATATGTATATATAAATATACTGTATGTATAGAAATATACAGGTGTGTATGTATGTGTGTGTGTGTATATATATATATATATATATAAGTTTTGTTTTTTTTCCCGAGATTGGGGATTTGGAAACTCCCCTTTAAATATCCTGCGTTTGCCCCTGTCTCCACATCATGTCCCAGGACACAAATCATTTATAAACTAGTAGTGTCAGTTATTGGTCATTCACTTCAAATTTCCATTTCACAAAAGTTTGTACGTGCACACGATATTCATCGCTTCTGCACTTCCATTTCCCTAATTTGTGTTTCCAGTGTGTTTATTTCAGTATGAATATAAAATTTCAGCCAGTATTTTAAAGAACAGTTTTCAAGGGGCACCATTATTTTATTTGCCTTTGGCGACATCAACCCAAGTTACGCATCTGCTGGAACAGACATACAGGGGGGGGGGGGGGCAATAGACACGGGATGAGTTTCCTTTGATATGTACTTACATGGCCATATTCTCCCTGTTTGGTGCAGCAGCAGCACAAAAAAAACAACCTAATGAGCGGAACCTGTCGCAGGAAAACTAGTAGTTGAGGAAGCGGAGTCCATTAGCAGAGACACACAGAGCAGGTTGGAGTGCGCTCTGCTGTCTGTCTCTAGGACATCAGTGTGTGCATCTGGTTTGGAGCCCACCTAACCTCGCTTAGGGGGCCGGTCAATGTGTCTCCCCCTTCCCCTGTTTCATGCAGCACCAATGATCCTAGCCGGCAGACACTAAATGCCACTCATTCACAGGACTGTCAGTAAATGAGAAGCAGTTAGCGTTCTGGACCATCAGCGTTGGTGGTGCCTCACAACAGCCCGGGCCCGATACATCAGTAATGGCCATGCCCCCTTATAGCGGCCCCGATGGTCGATACACCACTCATTCTAGTTTAAAAGGCTGCTGGTACCTCTATGTAGGGTTCTATCTCAAGCAACATTTTGTCTCTGTTTTCTCTATTATGTTTAGCTGAAAAAACCTTTCACAGCTTTATTCCACCAACTATTTCAATAAAAGCACATAATTTGTTTCCTGTTCCTTTATAACGAGAGCGCCCATTTCTCAGAAGTCATCCAAGTGTGGAACCCAATACTGAAAGCAATACTCCTTGGCACCATCCACCACAAATTCCAATAATATCAGTCGGCAGGCTGTGGGAACGGTCAAACATGCTCAGTTAAACTTTAAGGACCAGTTTATGAGATCTCTGATTTTCCAATGAAATTCAATGGCTCTTACAGTAAATCTGGTGAAGTCACATAAGGAAAATATTCAGCATGAGCTGTGCAGGTCTTACTTTGGATAAAGATGTTTGAGATTGAATATTGCTTTACTATTTATAGGTTTTAGAAAAACATGCTCTTTCCATGGCAACCCAGTATCCATCTGGTGTGTACTACTAAACACAATGACACATGTGAAAGAGAAACAGTGGTTTTTCATTAACTTTGCTCATTTATTGTGTAGAATATGTTTCCTCTGAGTTTTATTTCTGTCTTATACATAAAAGATCATGTTTAATATACAGTGCTGTGCTGTATCGAAATTACATAAGAGCATTATATTCCTAACTAAAGAAGAGAACATAGTGTTACAAATCACAAAAATTAAAATAAAATGAAAAAATATATATGTATATTTTATATATATATTATATATATATATTTTTTATTATTATTATTATTATTATTATTATTATTATAATTTTTGACCACAAATTAAGAAAAAAAATTTAATCATTTTTTGGTAACTCCACTAAAATACAGTTTGTTGACAAACTAAAATCATTATGCTGGTTATAACAACATGAATACCTAAAGTAGGACTTCAATCACTTGCTGAAAACTCACAAACACATTGCTTCTGCAATTCAAGGTCATTAAGGATTTGGGGCTCTATTCAGGAAGCAGAGATGAGCCCTGTTTAGCTGAAATCAGGGCTCTTCTATGCTACCTGTAATTCATGGAGCAAGTTACCATGGAGAAGGGTATTCCCCCGCTCATGGATGAATCGCATAACCATACGTAGGTATGTACAATTCATAAAGGAATGGAAAGCAGCTGTTTCTCTGCTGCGTACAGATTCGCCATCTAGGGATGGCGTAATCTGTACCACAAGCCAAACAGAGCAGAGAAGCTGCATACTTCCCTGTTCTCTGCCCAGCACCCGGCGCTGGCTCCGCCCCCTTTTCTCAGCATCCTATGCAGCAGGTCTGACCTGACCTGCTGCTCCCAGACGCCGGCACATGCGCAGTGAAAATACAGACAATATTGGGCACCCGATATGTCTGTATTCTCACTGCGTCCAGAGATCGCGGAGGGGGCGGACAGCGCATAAAGACGTCGGTGACGTAAGTGTACATGAATGGCTACTAAACATCACTATATATTGCATCGATGTGATGCGATATATAGTGATATTTATCGTGAGCCACTTCATGTTCTTTATGAATTGACCCCTTAGTCACAGTTTATTTGTCTGGTTTGAGTTGTGAAATGGCAGCAATAGTTTGATCTACAGTATATAACCTTGACAAAGTTTAATTGTGAAATGCGTAGGGTAACGGAAATCTAGCGCATATGTTACTGTTCCAGATCTGGACACATCTTACGATAAGTACACCTCCGCATGTTGAATAAGTACAGTACATGCCATATGCATGCAGCATTTTAGAGCAAAAAGTACATTCAATTGTGTACAGTTCAGCATTAGGGCCCTATATCCTTATCTGGCTGAAAATTCTTATTAAATTTTAAGATGATGATGATAATATATTTATTATACAGTTTTTAACTTTATTACTATTAGCGTCACTGTTCTTCGCAATGCCTGCTTCTGGGTCTCATCCAGCATTTAGTGAATGCTGCATACAGTATATGACAATGACATGAGATATCATGGTAATCTTATTATTGGTAAAATGGCCAAATTGTGAGGCATTATTAATAAGTAAAGATGTGATAATCATCTGATCACTGCCTTCTGAACTTGTATATCAACCATTATTACAGCTGTGATAATCAGCTGATCACCGCCTCCTGAACTTGTATATTATTATTATTATTATCCTTTATTTATATGGCGCCACAAAGGTTCCGCAGCGCCTTACACAGTACATAAATGAGCACACAAGAAAAACAGTTAATAGTAATACAAAACAATGCAGGACAAGGACAAGGTTATAAACTCAGCTGCAAAACACAAGCAGCAGGACATGAGCAACCAGGTGTTAGGTGCCGTTGTGGGGAGTTAGGAGTAAATGATACTATAAGTAGGGGGAGGAGAAACACGTGAGGATGAGGGCCCTGCTCGTGAGAGCTTACATTCTAAAGGGGAAGGGCAGACAGACAGGGGCGACACAGAGGGGTAGATAGTGAAGAAGGAGCATGGAGCAGTGGGTTAGGATATGTGCTGCGGAATGTGTGTGTATAAGATGACCTGATGTTATGTAAAAATTAAGTCATTCATACATCTATCTCTATGATAGAAAATAGATTGTTTGTGTTATTTACATGAGAGATGTACAAAGTAAAGTAGAAGCACTTTAATTTGTGTGTTACATTTTAGCATCTATATACAGCCTGACAAGAAATGCAGCTATTATGGGACTGTCCCGCCATCCTAATACAGTAGTGACTACTTTAGTTCCAGCTGCTGGGTGCTATGCCATGCTCCTGTGAGTGGGTGCATCTCACATGCTAGACCCACTCACAAATGGGTGCAGCCATACATGATGTGGTCCCACAGGATGTTGCAGTACCCGGGCCCAGAATTTCTCTTGGCAGCCCTGGAGGTGACAGACAGAACGAGGAGGGAATGGGGCTTAGTAGTGGGGTAACAAGACCATGGAGGGAGGTGGTTGAGAGTGGAGGTATAGGAGAGGTGGGGGAAAGAAGCAGAGGGTTGGAAGCAGACTGATGAGAGAAAAAAAGGAAGAACAGCAAGTGGAGGAAACAGGAGGGGGAAGAGAGGGATGGATAAAGTAGAGGATTATGTGGACATAGAATATGGGGGTTGTGTGAAGTAAGGGTGTTCATGCTGTGGACAAGGTAATAATTGAGATGTAAACTGGAGTGGAGGCTGTGAGATATAGAGTCAGTGTGGATTAAAGTTGTTAAATGTTCAAAAATACATGTAAAGAACAGTGCTGCTAATGTATGAGCACAGCTCCAAAAGTGATATATAAAGGAGAGGTATGTGAGTAGTGGGTGCAGGAATTAGTTTTTAAACAAATGATTAAAGTGGATAGATGTGACACAATTGGAAAAGGCAATACAAAATGAATGAGGACAAAATTACAATGTACCCGACCTGATCCAGTCTGAAGTGTTCTGATCAACAAAGATCAATCAACAAGAGCAGCACACAGACAGGGGAGCACTTGCAGTGTCAGAGCAGTACACAGACAGGGGAGCACTTGCAGTGTCAGAGCAGTGAGTGCAGTAAGTAGTTGCCTGGATACAGCAGAAGATGTTGATTTTGTTCATTCACATAAATAAGTTGCTTCTTGTTGTTCAGAAATTGTTCTGGTTTTGAGTTTCTTTTCCCTCAGTTTTCCTCCAGTTTAACTCCAGCGTAACTCCGACTTAGTTATCAAATTGTATTTACACTTATAATCAGAACACTTTGAATCTTAACACAGACTATGGCAGCCACCGGCTATGCAGCCTGTGGGAGCAGTAATATCTAAAGTTACAAACATGTGTCTCTGTGCTCACCATTATTACAGCTGTGATAATCAGCTAATCATCGCTAATCAGTAGTGTGCCCCCAGTAGATGCCCCATGTAGTGAGCCCCCTGTAGTTGCCTGCAGTAGTGAGCACCCCCTCCCCACGTGCGCGCACACACACACACAAAAAACCATAAAAACACTTACCTTTATCCCAGCTCCAGTGCTGCTGCCGTCCATCCCCGGCGTCCGCTCCTCGGCACTATGGGACTGACGTCATGATGTCACTCCCATAGTGCACTGCGGGACCCGGAAAATGGAGGGAGCTCCGTCCTTTGGCTGCCGCCGGGGGTTTGAATAGGAGCCGGGCGCCCGCTGGTAACACACTCAGCGGACGCCCGGCAAATGGAGGGTGCAGGGGGTGCGACCGCACCCCCTGAACCCTCCGTAGTTATGCCAATGGAGGTGGAGCACTGACCAGCGGCGCTCCATGTCCATGCAGCTCCAGGGGACAATGGAGCCAGGTGCCCCCTTCAGGGCTGGCGCCTGGCGGCAACTGACTCCATTGTCTCTGGGACTTCTGCCACTGCATGCACATATTTGTGTATCTGGATATTTATACTGCATATGTCCATAAAACAAGCTGGAGCATACACACATACTGTATGCACAGTGGCGGAAGTCCCGGAGACAATGGAGTCATTTGCCGTCGGGCGCCAGCCCTGAAGGGGGCACCCCCCATTTGCCGGGCGTCCGCTGAGTGTGTTACCAGCGGGCGCCCGGCTCCTATTCAAACCCCTGGCGGCAGCCAAAGGACGGAGCTCCCTCTGTCTTCTGGGTCCTGCAGTGCACTATGGGAGTGACGTCATGACATCACTCCCATAGTGCCGAGGAGTGGACGACAGCAGCACTGGAGCGGGGATAAAGGTAAGTTTTTTTTGTTTTTTTGTGTGTGTGTGTGTGTGTGTGTGAGCGCGCGGGGAGGGGGGGCTCACTACTGGAGGCAACTACAGGGGGCTCACTACTGGGGGCAACTACCAGGGGGCTCACTACTGGGGGCAACTACAGGGGGCTCACTACAGGGGGCAACTACAAGGGGCTCACTACTGGAGGCAACTACAGGGGGCTCACTACTGGGGGCAACTACCGGGGGCTCACTACTGGGGACTCACTACTGGAGGTACTGCATAGGGGGACCATTACTGGGGGGCACTACATAGGTGGACACTGCATAGGGGGACCACTACTGGGGGCATTGTATAAAAGGAACTGCACAGGGGGGACGGTGGCAGCTGGGGCTGGTATAGGTGCTGGGGGGGTGGTACATTTTAATTTGGGGGGGGCACCAACATTTATCTTGCCTCTGGGCACCTGGGATGAAGTTACGCCACTGTGTATGCAAATTTGCTTTCCCCTGCTGGTGACTGGAGAGGGATGACAGGAGAGGGACGGTACAACTTTGGACATGTACAGTAGAGGCATGTATGCTTAACTGCAAACAGATACAGATCTTCACGGAAATTCATATATGTCTTTCATTAGCCAGTTTCGGGGACTTGCATAATAACCAAACAGATGATGATGGCGGATGCCAGCACTAGCAGGCCGCTTTTGATTGGCAGATTGAGAATTTTGTGTGTAATTAAAATACATTTTTTTTACTAATTTCATTCGTACACAATAAGGTATAGTATATTTGCTGTATTATAGAAAGTTTTTTTTTTTTTAAAAACTAAACCTAATAGCGAATGTGTTTTTTGCTAGGAATAGAAATGTTAATTATCTATTCTTCTACTAAAAGTAAGACCAGTTGTGTGTATGTGGGTGTAAGTATGCCTAATGTAAACCAGGCACAGATGCTGCTGGCGCAGAGCTGCACTCATCTTGTGGTAGGATCACCTCATATGGTGTAACTACGCTATTTTTATGTGCAACACCATAGAGCATAAATTATGTTCAGTTTGTGCACAATTCAGTATCAGGGACCTAAATCCTTCCTAACCTGTGTCTGAAAATTCAGATTCAATTTTAAGATGATGATATATTTTATAGTATAAGTCGGATTCACTCACTGCCTGCCTGAATGAAAACATCTGTTTACACAAATGGTTTTCATTACGATATATATGCTTCATTATTTTTTATTTATTTTTATTTTTTTCATCTTCCTACTTTGTATAAATGTTTAATTGTGTAACTCGCTCTCTGTAATCAGATGTTTGTTATACTGTAGATACCTTGTTTTTAATCATTCATTTTTAAATGTTTTAATATGGTCACTATGGCAACAGTGACATTCACGACCAATAAGTGATAGGCATGCTCTGCACTTGGGTTTGGTAGTAGTGTTTCTATGTTAGTAATGATAAAAACCTTTAGTAGAATATTAATATTGCAGAAAATATGAGTAAAAAAAACACAAGAAGTTCACGATCAAAGATTGGTTTTACTCACTTAGGGGTGATTCTCTGTGTGACGCACGGGACATTTACATACATTTAAGTATGTGACCTGTTTCTATACCACAATTTTTTTTTTCTGGTGTCCAGGTTTTAAATACTTCATTCGTAGCAAATCTACACCAGAAAAAAATTCACTACAGTAAACCGTTCCTTCTAGAATTTTTTAAAACTCTGAGTGATGCACAGGACTCTCTAGTGTATATATTCTAACAAAGTATTTAAGATTTGGACACCAGAAAAAAAAATAGTGTTATAGACACAGTTCACATACTTAAATGTATGTAACTGTCCCAGGCGTTACACAGAGAATCATCCTTAATACAAACCAAATTATTACACCCTTGTGAGGATGATTTGGCACAGTTCTATCACCAAAATTAGGGTGAAGAATTAGTTTTTTTACCATTTTGTATTTAACTTTTTCAGTGAAGATTCCAATAGGTATCCCTCTATTACCGGCAACAGACACTTTTTTTAAGGGAAAAATTAAGAGTGTGATTTGTTCACATATGGGCTTTTGGAGATTTTTTGGGCTGTTGCAATCCACCCAATATATTAAAGGCAAAATTGCCTGAAAACCAACCAGAATGCAAATTGTTGAATTAAATAAGCGGTGAATTCTCAAATTGTCGGCAAACATGCCAAAACACTCGGGAAAAAAATCAGCAACCAACAGAGGTACTCCTGGCCGTCGAGATGGTTGTATGCAGTTTGAGCTATCTATCTGGTCAGCATTTAGTATGTTGCCATAGTCAACATACATATTAAAGTGGCAATAATAAATACTTAATTAAGGGGTGCACAGTTATATAATTAATTTGTTATAGGGGTAATGTAATGTTAAATAATAAAAATAATACCTTTTTAAAATGAAATGGACAATATAATATTTACTAAATATAAAGGAGCCAATATTAGTAGTACATTATTTAATGGGGAAATAATATTTTGGTGAATTAAAGCCATATTACTCAATGATGGAGGCACATGCAAGCTGGCATTTGTAGTGCTACAACTACAAGTGTGCAATATAATTGATTCCCCCATCAACTCTACATCAAATTGTGTTCAACCCTGCATTGGCCCAGATGAACAGTGCCTAATCAACCAATAGGCTGACTAAGTTGCAGCCTAGGGTGCACGGATTTTGGACACTTGCATAGTAAGAAATAAAACAATACTGTACTGTATATGCTTTTGTGCTCCTGACCTTTTTTCTTGCTGTACAATGTAACCAGGGAGACCATGGCAGTGATCCCTGCTTTGGAGGAGAAGATAGATTGCTTGTTACACAGTATGCTGTGTGGATGGTTAATATGTGTGCAGTGGTGTAACTAGGGTATTTGGAGCCCAGGGCAAGATGAAAAATGGAGCCCCTCTATGTGCGCCAAAATGGGCGTGGTCACATGCCACGAGGGGTGTGGCCACTGAAAAATGGGGCATGTCAACATGACACACACCCCTTTCTCGTCACTCTGGTAACATTCCTTACCATTCCATATGCACCTTAATGCCCTGAGTAGTAGTGCCCTTCTTGCCATGCCCACTGTAGTAATGCCCCTACTGCAATATCTCCAGTAGCAGTGCCCCATGTAGTAGTGCCCTTTTTACAGTGTCCCAGTAGTGTACCCTTATACAGTGCCCCATATACTGTGCCCCCCTATGCAGTGCCCCTTATACAGTCCCCCCCTATGCAGTGCCCCTTATACAGTCCTCCTATGCAGTGCCCCCAGTAGTGGTCCCCCCTATGCAGGCCCCAGTAGTGCCCCTTATACAGTGCCCCAGTAATGGTCCCTCTTATGAAGGCCCCCAGTTGTACCCCTTATACAGTGCCCCCAGTAGTGACCCCCCTATGCAGTGCTCCCAGTAGTGATCGCCACTATGCTGTGCCCCTAGTACAGTGCCCCCAGTAGTGGTCCCCCTTATGAAGGCCCCCAGTAGTGATCCCCCCATGAGTTGCCCCTTATACAGTGCCTTCCGTAGTGCATAAAACACACATACATACATACATACATACATACACATACACACACATAACACTGACTTGACTTACCTGAATCCCCGCTCCTGCCACGCCTGCTGCTGTCTGCTCCTCCCTCCTCCCGCTGGGTCCTGCTCGGTACTATGTTAGAGACGTCATGACGTCTCTTCCATCACACACTGCAGGAGCCACAGCCCGGCTCTGGCAGTGAGCACTCATTGGCTGCTGAAACACACACATCACCAGCGCAGATGTATGTGTACCAGTGTAGTGTAGACCACACTCACTGCGGTCTGCACTACGCTAGCTGACTAGGGCGGGCCCCCCCGGGCCCCCCCACGCCGCCAGTCCCACAGTGCTCAGGGCACGAGCCCTGGCAGCCAGGTCTGAACAGTGAATACAGAAATGTCCAGTGCTGATATTTTTATATTCTGCAGCAGAATACACAAAGGGATTACATGATCTATCTATATCTATATACTAATTGACAGTGATTTGTCCCATCTATGTCATGTACTGTGAGAGCAGGAGCGTGCGCCACTGTCACAGAACAGACCACCACGAGAGGAGAGGAGAACCACTGTGCCAACAACAGGCGGGGTGAGTATAGGATGGAGTGAAGGTGTAGACGATTAAATGAGGGCAGAGCTGGACAGGCCAGGTCCAGTCCATATTATTACTAGTATAGAATATTGAAATATGATGACTAGAAAATGTATAAGTATATTAGAAGCAGAATTTCTGTGCTCTATTGCATTAGGGCCAGAAAAATTAAACTATCTGAAGTTATACTGTATGTGTAGGCGTGTTAGTGACTTCTATACAGTCTTGACAATTCTAGGTACAAGTTGCTCTGTCAAGATAATGAAATACCCGAGCAATGGTGATTTGGATTGGGGAGTCGTCAAATGGACATGGGATGTTGGAGTGTCAGGTGGGGAATTATTAATTCCAAATTAAATGGCTGGCGAGGGGTAATGAGATAGGATGATGAAATAGCTTGGAGGGGGACAATTTAAAAAATTATATTTTGCGCAAGGAGTGCGTTAGTCTAAGGCCAGAATTATTAATCAGGCCCTGCCAATGAGTCACTAGGGGGACAATTTGTTAAACCTAAAACCATGAGAAACAGCTGTTTAAGGGATCTTCTAGTATCTCCTGTGTTAGGCAAACAACACTGCAGGCAGATACAGTATATCCAGTCTGTGCCCAGCATAATGGCCCAACCAGTTTGCAAAGGGAAAGAAAACTTCTTGGGCAATGTTGGTCTGAGGGTCCCAGGGTTGTTTGAGAACAGAAAGAGAACACATGTAAGTTTTTGGTGAGCTTTGTAGAGGGGTGATAAGGGAATTTGAAACCTTTTCTGAAGAGCTGAGTTTTCAGGTAACACTTAAAGGTTTGGAGGCTAGAGGAAAATCTTTGTTGTACAAGAGATGGTACTCCCATAGTAATGAGAAGAGGAGTAGCCCAAGTTGTACAGTATTAAGCAGTTCAAGGCTCCACTGCCAGCTCACCTTTTGCTCCGCCCTTCAAGGGCAGTATTAAACTTATTGCTCACATCTTCTGGAGAACTAGTAGGCACTGCAAGTACATTTATATGACCTTTAACTGGACTAAGGGCCTGATTCAGAGCCGGTTGCTATTAGCGCTCGCTCGTTCAGAAAAAGGGGGTGGCTATTCAAATGAACCGTTCGCTCTTTGCGGTCTGTTGCCGCCTCTATGTCTGAACGAGCGAACAAAACATGCGGTCGCATCATACGTCATGTCCGCTATTTATTAGGTTAATCGAGTACATCGACCAGCGTATGAACTGCTCGCTATTCTTTTGGTTGGTTTTTCCTACCACAAATTTGCGAGCAGTTCTGACTATAAAATAACCCAGTGACCTGGTCAATGACGCTGCTGTATTAATTATGCACACCCATAAAACGCCCGCTTTGACCTTTAAGCACGCCTGCGTTCTGATCTCCACTCCCCGTTTTCAAGCACCTTCCCCTGTTACCACCCACATACGCCTCCTCCTGTCACTCATATTAGCAGGCATTCGCTATTTAGCGAACAAACGATTTTCGGCCGCACTGACTGGTTCGCGCATGCGTATTACGATCTGTACGCATGCGCAGTTGGGCAAACATCGCTCGGAACGAACGAGCGGCCGCTTACGAGCGGCTCTGAATCAGGCCCTAAATCAGAACTTCCTCCCGAAACCTGGAATGGATTTGGACTCCCTAAGGACATCTTGATCTGATCTCAAATCTACTAGACAACTAAATGGAATCTGGTCTGCCCCTGGACTGAAGAGTCTGAGTGTGGGATGGCGCTGGATATAACAGACTATATAGGTAAAAGATGATAAAAGGAAAACATTTGCTAGAATATTTTTTTACTAAGAATCTTTTTGTGTTTTATGTGTTTTGCTTTGCATATATTCCGAGAGGAACATCAGGAAGGTTAAACAGACTACGAGTAGTGCTTCACTATTATATGAACGAATTACCATCAAAAATTATATAAAGGATTGAGTATTTTTCCTTTTATCATCTTTTACCTATATAGTCAGTTATATCCAGCACCATCCCACACTCTGGCCTTCATTCAGAGGCGGCCGTGCTGTCTACGACCGCACGACCGCCTCGATGTTTGTCAAGTGCGCATGCGCACGAGGGAGCCGGCTCCTTCATGCGCATGCGTGAGACCCGCTACGACCGACAGCGCCGGTCGTAGCGGGTCTCTTTCCAAAGGGGGCGAGCTGTCGATGTTGATTGACAGCTCGCCCCGTTTGGAAGGCGGGCCGGGGGTGGCAGCCCAAACGGAGGCGTTCCCATGGGAACGCCTACCATTTGGGGGAGGCCCCACTGACATCACTAGTGATGTCAGTGGAGAGCTTCCGGCTCTGACAGAGCCAGAAGCTCTCCGGGGCTTACGACAAGTGAGACCCTACCCTAGGGTCTCGTCGTAAGCCCCGATGGTCGTGATGGTCTCTGACCATCGCGACCATCACCCTAGCGGTCGTTAGAGCTATGGGTGTAAACCCACAGCCTAACGACCGAAACAGAGGCGGGCGGTCAGGATGCAAGCGGCCACCCAGTTTCTGAGCGACCGCTTGCATCCTCCGTCCGCCTCTGAATGAGGCCCTCAGACTCTTCAGGCTTCATATGTTAGTAGGAGTGTGGTGACACTCTTTTTCTTGTGTGGTGGGTAGGCTGCAGGTGTTGCGCACCCTGATTAGAAAATTTAGTTTTGCACTATTTGCCCCTGGACTGACTCTGCAGTGAATCTCCTCTGGTTGTGGTAGCTATCTCTCAGGCACTGTTAGTTGCCTCTATGGAATTTGCAACTCGCACTCTAATAGGGTCCTTTTTTCTATGAAAAAAAATGTACTGTTACTCAGAAAAACAAAACAAAAGCTATCAGTATTCACTTATATGTATACCTTTATACAAGATGTATATTAGCTTCCATATAACATTGATACAGTGAAATACTATAAGAAAAAAGCTTTGCTCTTATACAAAAGCAGTGATTTTGGCAGCTCTCTATTAAACTAACTCCTCTCAATGTTACACTGGAATCTCTCTCTGTTAGACAGTCATCTCTCTCTGATAGACTGGCAGCTCTCTCTGTTGGTGCTCTCCTGGATTCTAGAGAGGATTGGCCTGCTTTTAGGATCCCTAACAGCAGGATGCTCTGGGGATTTGATGATGTGACTCGAGTAATCATGTCACATTGACGTGATTTGCGGCATTGCGCATTGTGCAGTGGGGCCACGATGACGCGATTAACCATAAATTTCATCCTCATGGCTCCACATCCCCATTGCACAATGTATATCGAGCCATGATTAAGTGATTAATGATGTCATGCCCCTGCACCTCCCACTTTCACTTCACCTTTTTAGACCTCTCGAAATAGGTAAATAAGGTGTACACAAAAGTGTACTCCCTATGGGCCTCATTTATCAACGAGTTTCATCATATGCAACAAGTGATAAAACTTGTTGCGTATAATAAATGGTGCTCCAGCCAATCAGCTCCCATTTGTCATGACAGTTGGGAGCTGATTGGCTGGAGCACCATTATCATACACAGCTAGTTTTATCATTTGTTGTGACTGATAAAACTCATTGATAAATGAGGCCCATATGTACTCTGCATCCGTGTTGCCAACAGTAAATGTGCACACAAGTCCCGAATCCTTAAAATAATATATTCAACAACTCTCCAGCTTGTCAAATTTGCTATAATCTCTCAACTGACTTTGAATGGGCAAGGTCAAGGCCCTCTTAAAGTACTACACCCCCACAAACACCATAATTATAATCCATCACAGGTGACAGTCATGATCGAAAGATTGGATGCAAATATTATCATTAATATATGAACAGAACTATTTAAAACTTGCCAGGTAGCATTAATATTTAAAATTGGCTAATTGAAAAATCTTCAGTACTTACATCTGACATGATATAACTATTTATACCTAGGGCGCTTCCTATAGGCCTAGAACTCTCACATGTAAAATCAGTTTTAGAACAAATAACCCATCACACATTTCGTCTCCATTTATAGACATTCTAGCACATTGTTATAGTATAATTATTTTCCATTTTCAGTATTAACAAGTACTAAATTACTGCAATTTTCATAATTTTAGGTAAAGTGCATGTTTTTATTTTTCCAACTAACTCTTCACTTTGCTTGACATATCTTATCACGTATATAATTTATGCAGCAGTTCATTTGCTTTTGACATAATCTTAAGATCTGATACTTAGTGCCAGTTTTCACTGGGGGAGACAAATGTACAGTATATCTCTATTAGCATACTTCCCAACTTTTCCTTTTGGCGGATTGGGACAAGTGTGCAGTCATCAAGAAGGTGTCATTGTCACCCATCACAGGGGCTTGTTCACACACCACAGAGGCATCACCAGCGCTTTCGACAAGCTGACCACCCCCCATCTCGCTCTTTCCTTTAAAGCTCACTTTGAATGCCGGGCATGCTGCTGAGCAACATTGAACAGCACATGACTCACAGCAAAGCTGTCCTGATCGGCATCAAGATATACAGATCTCAAATCAGGGCTGACTTACTGAAACTGGGACAGTCGGGAGGTTTTTCCCATGGAGTGTAAAATATATTTTCCTCATTTAATAACAGCTACATCATTGTAGAATTGTTTTTCAATTATGCAGCCTCTTGGTGCAGAGCTGTAACTACACATTGTAGTGCCCTGGTTGAGACACAACGCTATCACCCCAAGCCAGTATTGTAACTAAGGTGGGGTGAGTGGGGCTTGTGCCCTGGGTGCTCCAGTCGGGGGCTTGTATTATTGGTCAAACTTGGCCCACATAATCCAGGAGGCCCCACTTGCCAGGCACTAATGGCAATTCTACATAAAAGGGCATTGAGGTGACCTCTCTATCTTCTCTAGTATCAGCACACACCCGGCTCACGGCAACACTGCGCACATGGGTCCTCATTCAGAGCCGCTCGCAAAATGCGAGCGCTCGCTCTGCATGAGGGCGGTCGCTTCCTTTTTAAAATCCGGCCTCCTGGCCGCTCGCTAAGCTGTGGGTGACCACCCACAGCTTTAGCGAGTGACCAGGTGATGATCGCGATGGTCAAGACCATCGCGACCATCAGGGCTTGCGATGAGACCCTTGGGGTCGGGTCTCGTCTCCCGCAAGCCCCAGGTAGCTTCCTGCTCTAACAGAGCAGGAAGCTACATACTGACATCACTGCTGATGTCAGTAGGGCTGCCTACAAAAAGCAGGCATTCCTACAGGAACGCCTCCCTTTGTCCGGCCACCCCCCCTCCCCGCCTACAAAACGGGGTGAGCTGTCGATCAACACTGACAGCTGCCCCTTTTGTAGTGAGCCCCGGAGCAAGTGAATTTGTCACTCGCTCCGGAGTTAGCGCACGCACACTGCGGCCGCTGTGCATGCACAGGGCCTCACCATCAACCCGCTTGCGAGCGCATAGGCCCTTGCAAGCGGGTCTGAATGAATTCCATGATGTGATGCTAACGCAAAGTTTACTGTTAGAGGTGCCTGGACTGTGGAGATCGTATGAGTAGGAAGAAGGAGGCCTTTCTTGGGTAAGTAACTACTGAGCTTACACTGGAGGTAAAGAAGCACAATGGGGAACCATGCTAACTACAGTAGGGGGGCGGGGGGTTATGAAAAGGAGTAAAGAGCAGAGCACATTCGAGAAAAAAATATTACAGATTGGGATTGAGGGTAGGAGGGGGCAGTGGCACATAAACAAATAACAGATGGGAGGAGCACAATAATAAACATACATGATGGTTGTGTGTGTGAGGGGTTCAATAAAGAAAATACAGACAGAAAAACAGTGGGGTGATGTATAGAGCACATTAGGGAACATATAGATAGGGGGTACAATAAGGAAAGTACAACCGACAAAGGAGAGCACAATACAGAACATATTGGTGGGGCATTCAAATGCTGGTGATGTGCAGCTGGTATTGTCAACATCACTAGTCTATAGGGTGCAAGGGAAAGCTTGTGATAATGGTAGACGTGATGCACCATTCTGAAATGACACATTGCTTTCCTGCTGATCAAAGGCATATAAAGAAGTACGTATTGACATATAGAAGGATAGGATAAAGAAAGAATACTATTCACAACATATATTATGATTGTAATAGTATGTTAGCTACATATCTAAATATATTGACCTCAAAACATCTTATAGGGAATGTACTGTAAATGGGGTCTGGTCAGAATAGAGAATTGACACTTTGACAAAGGCCAAATTGTGATGGCTACACAAATAGGTCAGATCATCTTCATACCATCAGGTCTCGTGGGGTGTTCCCGGTATGCTGTGGTTAGTATCTACCAAAAGTGGTTCAAGGAAGGACAACTAGTGAACCAGCAACAGGGTCATGGGTGCCCAAGGCTCATTGATGTGTGTGGGGAGTGAAGGCTAGCCTATCTGGTCCTATTCTACAGAAGAGCTACTGTAGCACAAATTGCTGAAAAAGTTAATGCTGGTTATCATAGAAAGGTGTCAGAACACAGAGTGCATCACAGCTTGATGCATAGCCACAGACCGGTCAAAGTGCGCATGCTGACCCCTGTCCACTGCCAAAAGCACCTACAATGAGCATATGAATTTCAGAACTGGACAATGGAGCAATGGAAGGAGGTGGACTGGTCTAATGAATCACGTTTACTTTTACATGTGGACAGCTGAGTGCATGTGCATCATTTACCTGGGGCACCAGGATGTGCCATGGGAAGAAGGCAAGCCGGTGGAAACAATGTGATGCTCTGGGCAATGTTTTGGAGGAAACCTTGGGTCCTGCCATTGTATCACCTACCTAAACATTGTTGTAAACCAAGTACAGTCCTTCATGGCAAATATATTCCGTGATGGCAGTGGTCTCTTTCAGCAGGAAAATGTGCCCTGAAACACAGCAAAACTTGTCCAGGAATTGTTTGAGGAACATCACAAAAAGTTCAAGGTGTTGACTTGGCCTCCAAAATCCCCAGATCTCAATTTGATCAAGCATCTGTGGGATGTGCTGGAAAAGCAAGTCTGAGAAATGGAGGCCCACCTCACAACAAACAGGGCATCTCTGTACCTAATGAGGCTCTGGGCCTAATTCAGACCCACTCGCGAGTGCTGAGCGCTCGCAAGCGGGACGATGTTGCCCAAGTGCGCATGCACGAGACCCGAATAACGATGGCTAAGCCGTCATTATGGGTCTCGCACCAAAGGGGGCATGCTGTCGATGGTGATTGACAGCACGCCCCCCTTGATGGGCATGCCGGGGGCGTGGCTGCTCAGATGGACGCGTTCCCATGGGAACACCTACCGTCTGGGGCTGGCCCCACTGACATCACTAGTGGTGTCAGTGGGTGTGCTTTTGGCTCTGATAGAGCCAAAAACACTCCAAGGCTTGCAGCAGCGAGACCCTACCGCAAGGGTCTCGTCGCAAGCCCGATGGTCCCGATGGTCTTGACCATCGTGACCATCATTTTGGCCGCTCGCTATAGCTGTGGGTGGACACCCACAGCTATGCAAGCGGCCAGGAGGCCGCTCCAAACAGTAAGAGGGACCGCCCTGATTCATAGCAAGCACTCTGTCAGAGCGTCCGGCTCTGAATCATGGCCTGTGTTCCACCGGCAAACGTCCCTCTTCCTCACAATCTTGGCTGCAAAGGAATTGATTTGACATCTGGCCACATCAATCCTACCACCATTCCTAGTGCCACACCAGAGCCTACGAGGCACTATCTATGACCATATGATCCAACATAGGGGCCAAGCTGTAACAATTAAATCCAGGTCTTATATAATGGCTGTCCTCTTGCCCAAGTCACTGCCAAATAAATGGATCACCAATATGCAAGGAAACCAAAACTGGCAAACAGCACACATTAATTCTCCCAGGAAAACAATCTCCAACACTGTCCTTGCACTTCCATACATGGATCTCACTGGCTGACAAAAAAATTATGACACTCTTGGCAACAGGCAACCTAGCAGCCCAATAAACTAAGGAGTGGCCAAACACCCCAACAGGATAAACCTATACCATTGCAAAAAATAAACCATCATGAAAAAAACAGCATTCACGCCAACTGAGTACTAGTACTAGAACCAAAAACCAATCCAGACCTACAAGAAGCACTTCAAAAATTAAAATAAAAGAGAGGGAGGGGGGAGAGACCAGACATGAGGTTAAAAAAATAAAACCTATTGTGGTACTCAAGGCCAATCAGGTCCCCTTATAGGAAGAAACAAAAGTCTCTTGAGGCCCATGCCGGTGCAACAGCAGTGAACGTCCAAAGCTCTCTGGTCAGGGTAAAACATTAGCACAAGCAAGAGCCTTTGCCAGGTGGATATACTGTAAGAAACAACTGGGTTTCCACCTCCCAAGAGCCTGAATCTCCTGAGTTAAAAATCCAGTCACAGAAGTGGACGTGGCAGCTCCAATTAGAAAGGAGTTAGAGCGAAACTCCAAGGGGGATAACCCCAGAGCCCTTACACAGCGCTTCAAGACAGACCCAAATTGGTACCTAGGAAGCAGTGTGCCATCCTGAAGCATGAGCAGAGAACCCAAAATGTCCAAATGCAGTTCTACATAAGCAAGCTCTAGTGCCACCGGACAGATTTGGGGACCAAGTTGGCAGCAAGAGAATGACAGCGCTCACATCTCAACTGGGCTGTCTTGGAGCACCAGATTCTGCATATTAGAACGTCCAAACCAACTAACACATCCTGACGCAGCAAAGCCGCCTCCACCGTCTTAGTCTTTGCCACTAAATTGCTTATCCCAATTCCAAAAGGCCATCACGAAAGCAAACTGAAACAAAGAAACTTGAAAGGGCAAGAACAAACAGAAAAGGCAACCTCTGGCAACAAGGGCCACATAGTGATAACAATAGGACAGCGCCAGTTCTCTGGGACTAGGATGACCCAAGTCCAACCTTTTAGAGCCTACATTACAATAAAGCTCTTAGTGAAGTCAGTTTTCCCATACAAACGCGAGAACTAAGAACACTAAATATCTAGAAGCTACTGCTTGTGACCAACCCTGAGAGTAAAGGGCCTACACAAACAATAGCATCAGTAAATGGCAAGTCTTACCACCAGAGGCATACGTGGCACAAAAGACTTTCCATTCATCTTAGGCCAATTGGTATGCTCATAAAGTGCTTGGGAACAAAGAGGCTTCCCATGAAGTTACACTCACAGAATACTTGCCTACTTTTTTATTCTCCTGCCCGAGAGAAGCCCGGGGAGGAGGGGGGGCACAAGGATTTTCATCAATAAGCCTCACCCCTTTGCGGTAAATGGGCGTGATTGGTGCAAACTTAAATAGGGGCGGGGCTAAATTTTGCGATTCTTGACGAATCGTGTCATTTAGAGGAACCGCAATCGCAACAGAAATTCTCCCCATTCTGCCCAATTTACTAGGAAGTGGGCAGAATGCGGGAGACATACCTACTCTACCGGAGATCCAGAGGGTTACCTGAAAAATCGAGAGCCTCCCACGACTTTCGGGAGAGTAGGCATATATGCCTCACAGATAACTGCCAAGAAAGCACACACCCCTTTCTGCAACTACCAATCCCTAACACTCTAATGATGGGTACACACTGACTAATCTATCGGCCATTCAGTTGAACAGCCGATATATTGTGTGTCCGTCGGCCAGTGTGTACAGACGCTATGTCTGTGAACAAAGCCGCTCACAGACATATTGCGTCAGCTGCAGTGGCGTAACTAGGGTATTTGGAGCCCATGGCAAATTGGAAAATGGAGCCCCCCACTCTATGGATCAAAAATGAGCGTGGTCACAAGGGGCATGGCCACTGAAAAATGGGGCATGTCAACATGACACCCCCCCTTTCTTGTCACTGGGAACATTTCTTTCCATATGCACCTTAATGCAATGCCCCTTATACAGTCTCCCCTATGCAGTGCCCCTAGTAGTGGTCCCCTTTATGCAGGCCCCCAGTAGTGCCCTTATACAGTACCCCCAGTATGCAATACCCCCAGTAGTGGTCCCACTTATGCAGGCCCCAGTAGTGCCCCTTATACAGTACCCCCAGTAGTGGTCCCCCTTATGCAGGCCCCCAGTAGTGATCCCCCATATGCAGTGCCCCTTGTAGTGGTCCCCATTATGCATCCCCCCATTAGTTCCCCTTATACACTGCCCCCAGTAGTGATCCCCCATATGCAGTGCCCCTTATACAGTGTCCCCAGGAGTGATCCCTCTTATGCAGGTTCCCAGTAGTGCCCCTTATACAGTGCCCCCAGTAGTTGCCCCCCTTATGCAGGCCCCCAGTAGCTATCCCCCCTATGCAGTGCCCCCTGTAATGGTTCCCCCTTTTCAGTGCCCCCTGTAGTGGTCCCTCCTCTGCAGTGCCCCAGTAGTAAGCCCCTTATATAGTGCCCCCAGTAGTAGTCCCCCTTGATGCAGTGCCCCCAGTAGTAGTCCCCCCAGTGCCCCCAGTAGTAGTCCCCTGTAGTGGTCCCCTCCATTGCAGTGCCCCCAGCAGTTGCAGCCCTCAGTAGTAGTACCCAATAGTGGTCCCCCCAATGCAGTGCCACCCGTAGTAGTCCCCCCTGAAGCAGTGCCCCCAGTAAAAGTCCCCTCCTTAGTAGTAGTCCCCATAGTGGTCCCCCCTGATGCAGTGCGCCCAGTAGCCAGTAGTGGTGCCCCCCCCAGCAGACGCACACAAAAAACCACTTACCTGAATCCCCACTCCTGCTCCCGCCACAGCCATCAGCTCCTCTATCCTCCTGGGCTGGCCCACTCTGCATTATGGGAGACGTCATGATATCTCTCCCATCACCCACTGCAGGAGCCAGAAAGACGGAACTCATGAGTGAGCTCCAGCCCGCCTACGACAGTGGGCGCAGCAGTCAATGAGAGTCTGTCTGACTCTCATTGACTGCTAATCAGTGGCAGGCACTGACACGAATTAGGAGGTCTGACGCCCGGAGCGCAGCCCTGCTCCCTGCCTCAGCCTGTGCAAATGCCATCCACTCTGCCTCAGTGGTAGACAGATTCATTGTTGTCATTTCTTTTTTAGCATTTCACAGAAAACAATACCCTCACGATATCACCTAGGGGATTTTCATTTGCTTGTTTTCACAGAACTCCAGACTTCAATAGTGGCAATCTCTAATTTATAGTAGACACACTTAAAGCTGTAGGCATATCCAACAAAACAAACTTTGTATTCTTTCTCTTACATAGTCTGTGTCTCTTGCTCTCAGAGGCCATTATCACACAACATTCCTCTTGCCCTCTGAGAACTTGACTCTATATCCTTTCTTGTCGAGGACACCTATGGCAATGAGGTTTATCCCCAAAACTGGCACGAATAATACGCCTTGGATGTCTGTAACTATAGTTTCACCTTTGATTCTCAAGCGTACCATGATAGTACTAATATTTGTGACTGTGAAGACTTTGGGCCTGATTCAGACCCACTCGCAAGCGGCTGTCCATGCGCACGATGGCGGGAGCTCCGTCGTGCGCATGCGTGACGAGCGAAGGACTTTCCTTCGCTCGTTGTGTCTGATCAAGGGGGCGTGCTGTCGATGTTGATTGACAGCATGCCCCCTTTAGTGGGCGTGCCGGGGGCGTGCCTACCAGATGGGGGCGTTCCCAAGGGAACGCCTACCGTCAGAGGCCGGCCCACTGACATCACTAGTGATGTCAGTGGGAGTGATTTTGGCTCTGATAGAGCCAAAATCACTCCGGGCCTTGCGGTTGAGAAACTCAACCGCAGGCTCCGGCTCGCAGTGGCGATGGTCGCGATGGTCAAGACCATCGCGGCCATCAACCTGCATGCTCGTATAGACTGTGGGTAGTGACCCACAGCTATACGAGCGTCCAGGAGGACGCTCCATAATTATGGAGGACGGCCCTCATTCAGACCGTGCGCTCTGCTCAGAGCGTCCGGCTCTGAATGAGGGCCTTTGTCTCCAATCCCTGTGACTATTACAGGATCACATGCTCAGTTTTGTACACGACTCTCAATTGCAACTAAAATGCCTTGTAGCTCCCGAGTCCATGTACTGGCATCTTTCCTGTTTCCATCTGTTACAGATAAAGCTTACTCCTTCTTCTTGTTACGATTCTTTTGCTACGCATCTTTTGCCTTTCTCAGTCTGCATTCAGAGGCTTTAAAAATTACAATTGTTACATATGCCACAAGGTGGGACACCATGAGACATATGTAACAATTGTACTTTTTAAATTAAGATGTATATTTATTAAGGTGCAGGTTTTTAGAAGTGGAGATGTTGCCTATAGCAACCACTCTATGGCAGGTGCAGTTTCTCCATGTGAGTAGCTGTCAACAACATGCCTGCTACATGCCAGCTTCTGCCTAGCCATCCCCCATGTTACCTCCCAGGAATGGGCACTAAAATCCATACTCCCTGCGTCCAAATTTGTTTTGCATCTTGATGTAGCAGCAAATTAGAAGAATGTGCCAACTGCGCCCTGTGTGTTTCCATGATGTAGTATTCCTAACCATATACTGCGACTGAAAATGCAGCTCCATAGCTACATTTAAAAACCACTTTATTATATGTGCAAATTAGCTGATTACTGTACTGTGGAAGGGCTGAGGGGTATTATTTGAATGTGGGAGGGGCATTGGTGTATAACTTAGTTATGGAGGGGCTGAGGGGTATTACTGGAATGTGTGGGTGGACATTGCTGTGATGTGGATGGCTGTTTAGCCAATTATACTAGGTATATTATAGCAGGGCCGTAGCTAGGGTAGTGCAGCCGGTGCCATCGCACAGGGCACCACAGGTCAGGGGGCGCTGTTTGGGCCTGTCAAATTTCTGTTTATTATCATTCTTGCTTGTAGCTTCCTCTTATTTCATCCCCAGCATCTCCTGACCTCTCCTATCTCTTCCCTGGCCCTTCCCCATGAAGCCATGGCCCTTTTTGGGTTCATTATGTACCTTTTTAAAAGTGAGGGGGGGCACCAATGCTCTTTCTGGCACAGGGCACCAAAAAGTCTAGTTACGGCTCTGTATTATATATAAGGTGGAAAGTGGGATTATTAAAAGAGCATCTAAAATTTATTTAACACTCTCAAATCTCTAAAGCTAGGTACACACTAGACGATATGTCATCCGATCCAGCACATCATCTAGTGTGTACCCACTCTGCGCACTCCTGCGGGTCATTCATCGGGGTCGTTACATCGGCCTGAATGCACGGCCGATGGAGTGACTCAGCTGCTGTTGCCGACAAGGTCAATGGTGCCCAAGGCCAGATTAAGGTCTGTGGGGGCCCTGGGCCCCTTCAATTATATTATCAAATATAAAAAAGTTACAAGTGATTTTCCAATATTTCTAAAGTTAACTAAAAACAATTAAAATCACACAGACATCTTTCTGTACACCAAAATAATCTTTAGTTAGGTAGAAATCTCTCTCTTATATATATATATATCTATATATATCTATATATATATTTATATAATATATATATATATATAGATAGATAGATATATCTATTTATATATATAAAATATATATATATCTATATACAGCTATATATAGATATATAGATATATATATATATACACACATACATATAGATGCATAGATATGTAAATACACACACATATACATATATACACATGTATCTACATATCAATATATATTTATACTAGAGGTGAGCGGGTTCGGATTTCTGAAATCCGAACCCCCCCGAGCTCCCCCGATCCGAGTCAGGCTCAGCTTTTCCCGTCTGACTCGGATCTGAAATCGAGGCAAAACGTCATCATCCCGCCTTCCGGGTCTCGCGGGTTTTGGATCCTATATAAGGTACCCGCGTCGGCGCCATTTTCTCACTCGGCTGTGGACAGTGAAGAGGGAGGGTGGGAGTTAGGGCTGGCTGGGCTGTGTAGTGTAGTGTTGTAGTGTAGTGTAGTGTAGTGCAGTTTAGTGTTGTGCTGTGCTGTGCTGCGCTGTGCTGCTGTTGTCCATAGGGGCTGTGTCCACTACTTCAAAGTCCATAGGGGCTGGCTGGACTGTGTTGTGCAGTCAGTTGTCCAATGGGGCTGTGTCCACTCCAAAGTCCTGTGCAGTGTCCCAGTCCTAAAGGGGTGCTGTAGTGTTGTCCAGGGGGTGCTCTGTCCATCAGGGGTGCTCCCCCCAAGTGCTAAAAAAAAAATATTTTTTCTGTGTTTGTGAATTGTGTGCACTGTGGCTGCACGTGCATCAACAAAGGAGCAGCGCCAAGCGTGCGCCTGTGTCCCATAAGTAAAAGGCCGGCTGGCTTGTCCGTTAAAGTGTGCTGTAACCCCCAAAGGGCACTCCAAACAAAATTAAAAAATATTTTTTTGTGTGTTTGTGAATTGTGTGCGCAGTAGCCGCACATGCATCAACAAAGTAGTGCCAAGCGTGCGCCTGTGTCCCATAAATAAAGGGCCGGCTGAAATGACCGCTAAAGGGTGCTGTAACCCCCAAAGTACACTCCAAACAAAATAAAAAAATATTTTCTGTGTTTGTGAATTGTGTGCGCAGTAGCCGCACGTGCATCAACAAAGTAGTGCCAAGCGTGCGCCTGTGTCATAAGTAAAGGGCCGGCTGGCTTGTCCGTTAAAGGGTGCTGTAACCCCCAAAGTACACTCCAAACAAAATAAAAAAATATTTTCTGTGTTTGTGAATTGTGTGCGCAGTAGCCGCACGTGCATCAACAAAGTAGTGCCAAGCGTGCGCCTGTGTCCCATAAGTAAAAGGCCGGTTGGCTTGTCCGTTAAAGGGTGCTGTAACCCCCAAAGGGCACTCCAAACAAAATAAAAAATTTTTTTTTTTTGTTTGTGAATTGTGTGCGCAGTAGCCGCACGTGCATCAACAAAGTAGTGCCAAGCGTGCGCCTGTGTCATAAGTAAAGGGCCGGCTGGCTTGTCCGTTAAAGGGTGCTGTAACCCCCAAAGTACACTCCAAACAAAATAAAAATTATTTTCTGTGTTTGTGAATTGTGTGCGCAGTAGCCGCACGTGCATCAACAAAGTAGTGCCAAGCGTGCGCCTGTGTCATAAGTAAACGGCCGGCTGGCTTGTCCGTTAAAGGGTGCTGTAACCCCCAAAGTACACTACATACAAAATAAAAAAATATTTTCTGTGTTTGTGAATTGTGTGCACTGTGGCGGCACGTGCATCAACAAAGGAAGCAGCGCCAAGCGTGCGCCTGTGTCCCATAAGTAAAGGGCCGGCTGGCTCATTTCTTAAAGGGTGGTGTAACCCACAAAGTGCACTAGTCTCCAACAAAAATAATAAAATTATTTTCTGTGTTTGTGTGCGCCTTAGCCGCACGTATATATCAATATAACATAAATGGAGGACCAAACTTTCTCCGATAAAAATAAAATAGGGAAAGATCAAGAACCACTTCCTCCTAGTGCTGAAGCTGCTGCCACTATTCATGACATAGACGATAACATGCCATCAACGTCGTCTGCCAAGGCCGATGCCCAATGTCATAGTAGAGGGCACAAACAATCCCAAATGACAAAATTCAGGAAAATTACCTTGAAAAAAACATTTAAATCATCTGAAGAGAAATGTAAACTTGCCAATATGCCATTTACGACACGGAGTGGCAAGGAACGGCTAAGGTCGATCCCTAGTATGTTCATGACTAGTGGTTCAGTTTCACATGACGATGGAAGCCCTCCTCCCACTAAAAAAATCAAACGAGTTAAGCTGGCAAAAGCACAGCGAAGAACTGTGCGTTCTAAGAAGATATCACAAATCCCCATGGAGAGTCCAAGTGTGGTGGTGGTTGCGATGCCTGACCTTCCCAGCACTGGACGGGAAGAGGTGGCTCTTTCCACCATTTGCACGCCCCCTGCAAGTGCTGAAAGGAGCACCCACAGTCCACTTGCTGATATGCAAATTGAAGATGTCACTGTTGAAGTACAACAAGATGAGGATACTGGTGTAGCTGGCACTGAGGAGGAAGTTGGCGAGGAGGATTCTGATGGTGATGTGGTTTGTTTAAATCAGGCTCCGGGGGAGACAGTTGTTGTCCGTGGGATGAAAAAGCCCATCACGGTCATGCCTGGGCAGAAGACCAAACATTCCACCTCTTTGGTCTGGCAATATTTCTATCCAAATCCAGACAACAACTGTCTTGCCATATGTACCATATGTAAAGGTGGAATAAGTAGGGGTAGGGACGTTAACCACCTAGGAACATCCTCCCTTATACGGCACCTGCAGCGCGTTCATAAAAAGTTACTGTCAAGTTCAGAAACTTTGGCTAAGACCGTAAGCAGTCCAGGGACACCTAAATCCCATTTTCCTGTTGTATCCAAGCGCCTGCAAACCACACCGTCAACTCCCTCCTCATCAATTTCCTCCTTAGTCAGGATCGGAAGTAGTCCTGCAGGCCATGTCATTGGCATGACTGACTCTCCTATCCGGGATTCCTACGGAGGATCCTGCATTGCTACGCCTCCTGTTGCCACTGCTGCTGTTGCTGCTGCTGGGAGTCGTTCATCATCCCAGAGAGGAAGTAGGAACACCACTACTTTTACTAAACAATTGACCCTCCAACAGTCCTTAGCGAGGAGGATGAAGTACGACAGCAGTCATCCTGAAGCAAAACGTATAACTGAGGCCTTGACTGCTATGTTGGTGTTAGACGTGCGTCCGGTATCCGCCATTAGTGCAGTGGGATTTAGACAATTGATGGAGGTAGTGTGTCCCCGGTTCCAAATCCCGTCTAGATTCCACTTCACTAGGCAGGCGATACCGAGACTGTACAGAAACGTCATAAAAAGTGTCCTCAGTGTCCTGAAAAATGCCGTTGTACCCAATGTCCACTTAACCACAGACATGTGGACAAGTGGAACAGGGCAGACTAAGGACTATATGACTGTGACAGCCCACTGGGTAGATGTATCACCTTACGCAGCAACAGCAGCAGCGTCACCAGTAGCAGCATCTCAGAAACGCCAGCTCGTTCCAAGGCAGGCTACGCTGTGTATCACCGGTTTCAGTAAGAGGCACACCGCCGACAACCTCTTAGAGAAACTGAGGGAAATCATCGCCCAGTGGCTTACCCCACTTAGACTCTCCTGGGGATTT
Organism: Taudactylus pleione; assembly: GCA_031769625.1. Classification (NCBI taxonomy): domain Eukaryota; kingdom Metazoa; phylum Chordata; class Amphibia; order Anura; family Myobatrachidae; genus Taudactylus; species Taudactylus pleione. The sequence goes on along the minus strand of JAUIMM010000081.1, from coordinate 5,521,271 downwards.
GTGATATCTGACAACACCCCCAGTATTGTGCGGGCATTACATCTGGGCAAATTCCAGCACGTCCCTTGTTTTGCTCACACAATAAACTTGGTGGTGCACAATTTTCTGAAAAGTGACAGGGGCGTGCAGGAGACGCTTTGGGTGGCCCGAAAAATTTCTGGCCACTTTTGCCATTCAGCGACTGCGTGCCGAAGACTGGAGCGCCAGCAAACAGTCTTGAACCTGCCCCGCCATCACCTGAAGCAAGAGGTTGTGACGCAGTGGAACTCAACCCTCTATATGCTTCAGAGGATGGAGGAGCAGCAAAAGGCCATTCAAGCCTATACATCCACCTATGACATAGGCAAAGGAGGGGGTATGCACCTGACTCAAGCGCAGTGGAGAATGATTTCCGTGTTGTGCAAGGTTCTCAAGCCCTTCGAACTTGCCACACGTGAAGTCAGTTCAGACACTGCCAGCTTGAGTCGGGTCATTCCCCTCATCAGGCTTTTGCAGAAGCAGCTGGAGAAAGTGAAGGAGGAGCTAAGATGGAGCTATTCCGCTTGGCATGTGGGACTTGTGGATGAAGCCCTTCATTCGCTTTGCCAGGATTCCAGGGTGGTCAATCTGTTGAAATCAGACCACTACATTTTGGCCACCGTGCTCGATCCTAGGTTTAAAGCCTATGTGGTGTCTCTCTTTCCGGCTGACACAAGCCTGCAGAGGTGCAAAGACCTGCTGGTGAACACACTGTCAGCTGAAGCGGAATGTGACACGTCAACAGCTCCTTCTTCATTTTCTCCCGCAACTGGGGCTGCCAGGAAAAAACTTAGCTATCCTAAGCAACCCGCTGGCGGTGATGCAGGGCAGGCAGGACCAAGTTTGGACATCTGGTCCGGACTGAAGGACCTGGCAACAATTTCTGACATGTCTACTGTCACTACATATGATACTGTCACCATTGACAGAATGGTGGAGGATTACATCGGTGACAGCATCCAAGTAGGCATGTCAGACAGTCCATACCTGTACTGGCAGGAAAAAGAGGCAATTTGGAGGCCCCTGTACAAACTGGCTCTATTTTACCTGAGTTGCCCCCCCTCCAGTGTGTACTCCGAAAGAGTGTTTAGTGCAGCCGAGAACCTTGTCAGCGAAAGGCGTAGGAGGTTGCTTCCACAAAATGTGGAGAAGATGATGTTCATAAAAATGAATTATCAACTCTTCCAGGGAGACCAGCCTCCAGAACGTACAGAGGGACCTGTGGTGGTGGATTCCAGTGGGGACGAGTTAATACTTTGTGAGGATGAGGATGTACACAACACTGGAGGGTGAGGAATTGGTGGATGAGGAGGATGAGGACGACATCTTGCCTCTGTAGAGCCAGTTTGTGCAGGGACAGATTAATTGCCAGCTTGTTTTGTGGGGGCCCAAACGAACCAATCATTTCAGCCACAGTTGTGTGGCAGACCCTGGCGCTGAAATGATTGCTTTGTTAAAGTGTGCATGTCCTGTTTATACAACATAAGGGTGGGTGGGAGGGCCCAAGGACAATTCCATCTTGCACCTCTTTTTTTTTCTTTGCATTATGTACAGTTTGGGGCCTAGTTTTTCAAACTGCCATCCTGTCTGCCACTGCAGTATCACTCCTAGATGGGTCACGTGTTTGTGCCGCCCACTCGTGTCGCTTAGCATAGTCATCCAGCTACCTCGGTGCAACCTTTTGGACATAAAAACACTATTGTGAGGTGTGAGGTGTTCAGAATAGACTGGACATTAGTGGAAATTAAGGTTATTGAGGTTAATAATAGCATAGGAGCAGAAAAACCAACACATTCTGTGATTTTAGCTGTTTTTATGCTTTTTTTCAAAAAAATACAGATCCAAAACACAAAACCCAAAACCCAAAACACGGAAGACTGGTTATGGCAAAACCAATCCAAATCCAAAACACGAAGAAAGATCCAGATCCAAAACCAAAACACAAAACACGAAAAGTGGCCGGTGCACACCCCTAATTTATACACATATACATACACATATATATATATATATATATATATATATATACACACACTATATATATATATATATACACACAATAATATATATATATATATATATATATATTAGGGGTGTGCACCGGCCACTTTTCGTGTTTTGTGTTTTGGTTTTGGATCTGGATCTTTCTTCGTGTTTTGGATCTGGATTGGTTTTGCCAAAACCACCCTTCCGTGTTTTGGGTTCTGGGTTTTGTGTTTTGGATCTGTATTTTTTTGAAAAAAAGCATAAAAACAGCTAAAATCACAGAATTTGTAGGTTTTTCTGCTCCTATGCTATTATTAACCTCAATAACCTTAATTTCCACTCATTTCCAGTCTATTCTGAATACCTCACACCTCACAATAGTGTTTTTATGTCCAAAAGGTTGCACCGAGGTAGCTGGATGACTATGCTAAGCGACACGAGTGGGCGGCACAAACACGTGACCCATCTAGGCGTGAAACTGCAGTGGCAGACAGGATGGCATTGAAAAACTAGGCCCCAAACTGTACATAATGCAAAGAAAAAAAAGAGGTGCAAGATGGAATTGTCCTTGGGCCCTCCCACCCACCCTTATGTTGTATAAACAGGACATGCACACTTTAACAAACCAATCATTTCAGCGCCAGGGTCTGCCACACAACTGTGGCTGAAATGATTGGTTCGTTTGGGCCCCCACAAAACAAGCTGGCAATTAATCTGTCCCTGCACAAACTGGCTCTACGGTGGCAAGAAGTCGTCCTCATCCTCCTCATCCACAGATTCCTCACCCTCTTCAGTGTTATGTACATCCTCATCCTCACAGAGTATTAATTCGTCCCTGCTGGAACCACAGGTCCCTCTGTACGTTCTGGAGGCTGGTCTCCCTGGAAGAGTTGATCATTCATTTTATGAACATCATCTTCTCCACATTTTGTGGAAGCAACCTCCTACGCCTTTCGCTAACAAGGTTCCCGGCTGCACTAAACACTCTTTCGGAGTACACACTGGAGGGGGGGCAACTCAGGTAAAATAGAGCCAGTTTGTACAGGGACCTCCAAATTGCTTCTTTTTCCTGCCAGTACAGGTACGGACTGTCTGACATGCCTACTTGGATGCTGTCACCGATGTAATCCTTTAACAGACAGACGCACGCTTGTCGCTGCTGCTTTGAGGATTCAAGTGCGGCTACAGCCCACACAATTCACAAAGACAGAAAAAAAAAAAGAATATTTTTATTGTTTGTGGAGCACACTTTGAGGGTTACACCACCCTCTAACAGACAGACGCACGCTTGTCGCTGCTGCTTTGAGGATGCAAGTGCGGCTACAGCCCACACAATTCACAAAGACAGAAAAAAGAAGAAGAATATTTTTATTGTTTGTGTAGCACACTTTGAGGGTGTCACCACCCTTTAACAGACAGACGCACGCTTGTCGCTGCTGCTTTGAGGAAGCAAGTGCGGCTACATCGCACACAAGTCACAAACACATAAAAAAAATAGTTTTTTATTTTTTGGAGCACTTTGAGAGTTACACCACCCTTTAACAGACAGACGCACGCTTGTCGCTGCTGCTTTAAGGATGCAGGTGCGGCTACAGCCCACACATTTCACAAAGACAGAAAAAAAAGAACAATATTTTAATTGTTTGTGTAGAACACTTTGAGGGTGTCACCACCCTTTAACAGACAGACGCACGCTTGTCGCTGCTGCTTTAAGGATGCAGGTGCGGCTACAGCCCACACAATTCACATAGACAGATAAAAGAAGATGAATATTTTTATTGTTTGTGTAGCACACTTTGAGGGTGTCACCACCCTTTAACAGACAGACGCACGCTTGTCGCTGCTGCTTTAAGGATGCAGGTGCGGCTACAGCCCACACATTTCACAAAGACCGAAAAAAAAAGAACAATATTTTAATTGTTTGTGTAGCACACTTTGAGGGTGTCACCACCCTTTAACAGACAGACGCAAGCTTGTCGCAGCTGCTTTAAGGATGCAGGTGCGGCTACAGCCCACACAATTCACAAAGACAGAAAAAAAAGAACAATATTTTAATTGTTTGTGTAGAACACTTTGAGGGTGTCACCACCCTTTAACAGACAGACGCACGCTTGTCGCTGCTGCTTTGAGGATGCATGTGGAATCTAGACGGGATTTGGAACCGAGGACACACTACCTCCATCAATTGTCTAAATCCCACTGCACTAATGTCGGATACCGGACGCACGTCTAACACCAACATAGCAGTCAAGGCCTCAGTTATACGTTTTGCTTCAGGATGACTGCTGTCGTACTTCATCCTCATCGCTAGGGACTGTTGGAGGGTCAATTGTTTAGTAAAAGTAGTGATGTTCCTACTTCCTCTCTGGGATGATGAACAACTCCCAGCAGCAGCAACAGCACTAGTAGGAAGTGGTTCTTGATCTTTCCCTATTTTATTTTTATCAGAGAAAGTTTGGTCCTCCATTTATGTTATATTGATATATATACGTGCGGCTAAAGCGCACACAAACACAGAAAATATTTTTTTATTTTTGCTGGAGAGTAGTGCACTTTGTGGGTTACACCACCCTTTAAAAAATGAGCCAGCCGGCTCTTTACTTATGGGACACAGGCGCACGCTTGGCGCTGCTCCTTTGTTGATGCACGTGCAGCCACAGTGCACACAAGTCACAAACACAGAAAATATATTTTTTTTGGTTTGGAGTGTACTTTGGGGGTTACAGAACCCTTTAACGGTCAAGCCAGCCGGCCCTTTACTTATGACACAGGCGCACGCTTGGCACTACTTTGTTGATGCACGTGCGGCTACTGCGCACACAATTCACAAACACAGAAAATTATTTTTTTTTTGGTTTGGACTGGAGTGTACTTTCGGGGGTTACAGCACCCTTTAACGGTCAAGCCAGCCGGCCCTTTACTTATGACACAGGCGCACACTTGGCACTACTTTGTTGATGCATATGCGGCTACTGCGCACACAATTCACAAACACAGAAAATAATTTTTTTTCGGTTTGGACTGGAGTGTACTTTGGGGGTTACAGCACCCTTTAACGGTCAAGCCAGCCGGCCCTTTACTTATGACACAGGCGCACGCTTGGCACTACTTTGTTGATGCACGTGCGGCTACTGCGCACACAATTCACAAACACAGAAAATAATTTTTTTTTTGGTTTGGACTGGAGTGTACTTTCGGGGGTTACAGCACCCTTTAACGGTCAAGCCAGCCGGCCCTTTACTTATGACACAGGCGCACACTTGGCACTACTTTGTTGATGCACGTGCGGCTACTGCGCACACAATTCACAAACACAGAAAATTATTTTTTTTCGGTTTGGACTGGAGTGTACTTTGGGGGTTACAGCACCCTTTAACGGTCAAGCCAGCCGGCCCTTTACTTATGACACAGGCGCACGCTTGGCACTACTTTGTTGATGCACGTACGGCTACTGCGCACACAATTCACAAACACAGAAAATAATTTTTTTTTTGGTTTGGACTGGAGTGTACTTTCGGGGGTTACAGCACCCTTTAACGGTCAAGCCAGCCGGCCCTTTACTTATGACACAGGCGCACGCTTGGCACTACTTTGTTGATGCACGTGCGGCTACTGCGCACACAATTCACAAACACAGAAAATAAATTTTTTTTTGGTTTGGACTGGAGTGTACTTTGGGGGTTACAGCACCCTTTAACGGTCAAGCCAGCCGGCCCTTTACTTATGACACAGGCGCACGCTTGGCACTACTTTGTTGATGCACGTGCGGCTACTGCGCACACAATTCACAAACACAGAAAATAATTTTTTTTTTGGTTTGGACTGGAGTGTACTTTCGGGGGTTACAGCACCCTTAACGGTCAAGCCAGCCGGCCCTTTACTTATGACACAGGCGCACGCTTGGCACTACTTTGTTGATGCACGTGCGGCTACTGCGCACACAATTCACAAACACAGAAAATAATTTTTTTTTTGGTTTGGACTGGAGTGTACTTTCGGGGGTTACAGCACCCTTAACGGTCAAGCCAGCCGGCCCTTTACTTATGACACAGGCGCACGCTTGGCACTACTTTGTTGATGCACGTGCGGCTACTGCGCACACAATTCACAAACACAGAAAATAATTTTTTTTTTGGTTTGGACTGGAGTGTACTTTCGGGGGTTACAGCACCCTTAATGGTCAAGCCAGCCGGCCCTTTACTTATGACACAGGTGCACGCTTGGCACTACTTTGTTGATGCACGTGCGGCTACTGCGCACACAATTCACAAACACAGAAAATAATTTTTTTTTGGTTTGGACTGGAGTGTACTTTCGGGGGTTACAGCACCCTTTAACGGTCAAGCCAGCCGGCCCTTTACTTATGACACAGGCGCACGCTTGGCACTACTTTGTTGATGCACGTGCGGCTACTGCGCACACAATTCACAAACACAGAAAATATATTATTTTTTTAGCACTTGGGGGGAGCACCCCTGATGGACAGAGCACCCCCTGGACAACACTACAGCACCTCTTTAGGACTGGGACACTGCACAGGACTTTGGAGTGGACACAGCCCCTATGGAGAACTGACTGCACAACACAGTCCAGCCAGCCCCTATGGACTTTGAAGTAGTGGACACAGCCCCTATTAACAACAGCAGCACAGCACAACACAGCCAGCCCCTATGGACTTTGAAGTAGTGGACAACAGCAGCACTACACTACACTACACTACACAGCCCTAACTCCCACCCTCCCTCTTCACTGTCCACAGCCGAGTGAGAAAATGGCGCCGACGTGGGTAACTTATATAGGATCCAAAACCCGCAAGACTCGGAAGGCGGGATGATGACGTTTTGCCTCGATTTCAGATCCGAGTCAGGCGGGAAAAGTCGAGCCTGATTCGGATCGGACTCGGATCGGGGGGGCTCGGGGGGTTCGGATTTCAGAAATCCGAACCCGCTCACCCCTAATATATATATATATATATATACACACACATATTTTATATATGTATGTGACTATGTGTATAACCTTGATTGGATTTGACATGTAATGTTTAGAAATTGACATGTAATGTTTAGAAATTGACCTGTAATGTGTGCCTATTTTATGTGTACAAATGTGTGGTACCTGTTTGTCAGCTGTCTAGCTCAGCTCACAACCACACACGGGGAATTGGCTTGGACGTCTGCTTCATATCTGAGTCTCCCCTGCAGTGCTCTCTCTGTGAGTTGGTTATATCGGTTAGTTACAGCCCCAGCTCAGGTCCTGAGTGAGCAGTCAAAGTCTCACGAAATGTGACGTCATCATCTCGCGAGACTTTGACTGCTGCTCACTCAGGACCACTGCAGTACAGTGAAGCTCCTCGGAGGAGCTTCCTAGTTGTACTGCTGTATTACAATGCCGGTCCTCGTTGCCGGCTGCTGTTAGGAAGCAGCTGAGCAGCCGCCAAGGAGGAGTGCTCACAGTTAAATGCTCCGTTTTTTTTTGTTCTAGTTGTGGGGGCCCTGTGTGTGTGGGGGCCCCTGGACGACCGCCCCTGCCACCCTGCCTATAATCCGGCCCTGATGGTGCCAGTGAACGATATATAGGGCTGTCATTCACCGGATCATACAGTGTGTACCGACTGCCCAATATATCGTTCATCGGCACCATAGGGCGTCGCATTGACGGGTCGCTAAGTGTGTACCCAGCCTAAATCTTCTGGGTTCTATGGCCCAGCCATTTTCTTCAAATTGCATTCCACAAGTGTGAGTGTGCAAATGTATTCATCGCTCATATTGATGTTTTGCCATTTTCCCTATTTTGAGTATCAACATAGGAATTCAGCTGGAATTTTAAAGAACAGTTTTCAAGAGGCGCCACTTTTTTTTGTTTGCCCTGGGCACTGTCAACCCTAATTGTGCCTCTGCAAGAACCCGGAGTAAACCCATGCATGGTGAAAGCATATAAACTTCACAGATTGGGTCCTGATTTAACTAAACTCCTGACCCCAGCAGCACAGGCGTAAGCAGCAATGCACATCACTATGCTACCATGATGTAACCCAAAACAACCAATCGGATTTACATAAACTCAATAAGTTTTCATAGAGCAGATTGAATAATCACATATACACACCAAGTATAAATGATAGGAAAACTGTTGCTATTAACATCATTTTGTGCAGCAACATTTCTAAGTCCAGTTCCTTCTTCCAGGAATGGAATTTAAGTATTTTTTGGAATACAAACATATCAAGAGATCCAGCTGAAAGTCAACTATAGCATTAGTGGTTGCCAGGCCTAAGACACATAAAAAATTCTGAGAAATGTAAGTATTTACTTATAGTCAGTTTTTACAGAAACGCAGAGGGGAATAATAATAGATTTTTGTTTTTGCTGGCCCATGGTTGTAAGAGGCTCAATATAGTCAAGCTCAATGTTGCAACAGAGCGATCATTTTAATAAAGAGCAAAAGCTGGGGTGCCTGAGGTAGAGCTATTTATTCCAAAAAGCTGTCATTTTTGCGATGACAGCTTTTCAGGAAATAGATAGTTTTCCCTCTCTACTCTAACTTACCGCAGCTGGAATCTGTGCTATGCATGCGCTCTTACATTCAAAAAAGCAGCGCATGCTCAGCACTACCTAATTTTGTGTGTAACCCCCCCTCCAAAAACCTCCCCCCTGTCCCCGACTTACCTGCCCGCTGCAGCACCTCCAGCTCCGGTGTCTGCTCTGACACGTGTTCTCCCAGCAGACCACAGTACAGTTTAGAAAAAAAAAATTTTTTTTCTTCTAAACTTTATTGTGTTCTGCTGTGAGAACACAGTGTCCGAGCAGCCGCCGGAGCCAGAGGACTGACCAGAGCGCTGGAGGAAGACGCCGGGGGGCCTCACCAGCTGGAAGCAGGTAAGTCTCACCTTCTATTCGCTACCTCACAGTGGCGGATAACAACCCCATCAAATTCCAAAAATACATAATTTTCGGAATTTGATGAATTCCATAATTTCCATATCCCCATACTAATGTATGGGGTGTGTGGAAATTAACGCAGGGGGACTTAACCAGGAGATATCAGTGATAACTCCTTGTAGTATCTATATACTGTAGATAGTTTATGTGCATTGTCATGTAATAGTAAGATGAGGTAGTGTACCTTTAAAGATCCTGCAGCATAGAAGGACATGAAATGGGAGGGGCTGGGCTGCACATCTTAATATTAAACATGATAATAGGTGCTACCATGCTGAGACCAGTAGTTCTACAGCAAAAAGGAGAGGGGGGGGAGGAGCAGGTGCACACTATAAGCACTAAGAAAACAAATAATCAAAAATATCTATAATAGACTGTAATAATTAACTAATAATTAATTTTTGCTGTAGAACTACTGGTCTCAGCATGGTAGCACCTATTATCATGTTTAATATTAAGATGTGCAGCCCAGCCCCTCCCATTTCCTGTGTGTGTGTGTATTTAAGGTACACTCTGAAGGTGAGACCCCTTCTTTGGGCTAGCACTCTTCCTGCCTGCCGCAGGTGATTTTAACTGGTATGGGTCCTTGCATTGCAGTACACACATCTAATGGGCTCTATGATAGGTAAGTCCTTGATAAATTAATTAGTGTGTTAGTATTAGAGATGTTAGGGACCCACCTGTATAAGGTTCACCGTGACGTGGTAGGTGGGCAAACATCTTTGGCCAAACATGTACTAAGAAACCTTACATTTAAAACTATGTTAATTATTACAGTCTATTTTAGATATTTTTGATTATTTGTTTTCTTAGTGCTTATAGTGTGCACCTGCTCCTCCCCCCCCCCCCCTCTCCTTTTTGCTGTAGCATAGAAGGACATGTAATCAGGAAGTGGAGAGATGTAGGAGAGAATAAGAGAAAGGAGAACAGGTATGAGGAGATAATGTCTTTATCTACCTGTACTAATGCAAGTATTACTTACAATAACTAAACTACATAAACACAGGCTTGCCTACCCTCCTGATATGGTTGGGAGCCTCCCGAATATCGGGTGCCACTCCCAACCCCCTGGAAAGGCAAGCAAGCCTCCCGGCTGCTGCCTGCCCCCCCGACTACCTCCTAGAAACCCCCGCAGCAGGGGGCTCGATGATGCAAATTGCGCTGAACAGCGTCATCGTGGCTTCGCCCCCTGCTTCACTATGCCTTTATTTTTGGCATTGTGAGGAGGGGTCGGGGCCACGATGATGGGACCCAACATGGACCCATTGCCCGGCCACGCCCCCCACTGTTTACAGGCATTAACAGCATACTTGATGAGTCATTGCTATGAAGAAAGGTACATCAGGATATAACAACTGGCGACGAGGATAAACTTTTCATTACTCACACTCAGCTATCTTACTCACAGTCACCATGGCTGACATGCTGGCATTAATTCCTCAGTTTCTGTATGTTGATGCTCCTAATGCTGCAGAATTATGGAGACAGTGGCTTGCAAGGTTTGATCATTTTATTGAAGCTACAGTATGGGGGTAACTACTGACAGCAAAAAGAAAAGCATGCTTGTTATCAGTGCTGGCCCTAAGATTTATGAACTTTTTGATACTATGCCAGAGACAGTCACCAGGGACTATACCAACTGCAGGGACTCTTTGACTGGCTATTTTGTTCCAAAATGCAGCCTATCACATTCCAAATATATGTTCAGGACAGCTATGCAACTGCAAACTGAATCTGTTGATGCATATATTACTAGACTAAGGATTCTTGTCAGAACATGTCAGTTCCATGATGTTGAAGATGAAATTAAGCAGCAGCTAATTGCATTTGGCACATGTGGAAAGTTGCGCAGACGTGCTCTTAAATCTGAAATGACGCTGACAGAGCTGCAGCAATATGCTAGAAGTCTTGAACTTTCAGAAACACATGGAGAGGGGCATGAACCTGCTGGAAGTGTGCAAAAAATTACATACTGACACAAGTGGCTAAATGGAATCCAGTAAAATTAGATCATGTTACAGGTGTGGACGCTCCTATCCACATTCAAGAGACTATCCTGCCACTGGTACAATTTGCACTGCATATGGCAAATTGGTTTCCAAGGAAACCAAATCTACACCCAAACAATCTTCAAAGCAATTTAAATCCAGGAGAAAGACAGTGCATTGTATGGATTCTACATCGTCTCCAACTGCAGAATCATCTGACAGTGATAATATGCCAGATCTATATGATTCATCAAGTCGGCAGAAACAAGGGCAGTCCAAAAACTGACATACCCTAGACAACACTTCTGTTGAAATTCTAATAGATTCCGGAGCTTCTGTAAATCTAATGGATGCTATCAGTTTCAAGAAACTGCATGGCAAGGTGGTTTTGAATCCAGCATCTGTAAGAATATTCACTTATGCTAATAAACGACCCCTTCCCTTACAGGGTTCTTTTGAAGTTATCGCACGCAAAAATGACAAACTAACAAAAGCGTTATTTTTTGTCACTAAATATGCAAGAGGCAATCTCTTGGGATTTGATACTGCATCACAATTGGGTCTTATACAAATTGTGGCCCACACTCACAATTACACCCATGTTATACCTGACACTTCCAATTCCACTCTTGTCCTACATGAACCAAAACCAATACAAAGTGATGTGGATGTTTTACTGCAGGAGTATGATCATCTTTTTCACGGCATTGGAAAACTTAAAGACTATCAAGCTCATCTTCACATTGATCACTCAGTTATACCAATTGCTCAAGAACATTGCCACATTCCTATCAACATAAGGAAACAAGTGGAAGAGGAAATACAGACTCTTGAAGACTTAGATATCATTGAAAAGGTATCTGGCCCAACACCATGTGTATCACCTATTGTGGTTGTGCCCAAACCAGGTCAACCAAATGCAGTGAGAATATGTATTGATATGCGTCGTCCTAATGTTGCCATTAAAAGAGAGCGCCATATTACTCCTACATAGAATAATATTATACATCGACTCACAGGTTTCTTTTTGAAATTGGATTTAAATAAAGGTTATCATCAACTGGAACTTGATGAAGAGTCACGACAAATAACAACATTCTCAACTCATGTTGGGCTATGAAGATACAAACGGCTGTCATTTGGAATCATATCTGTAGCAGAGGTATTTCAAAATTCTATCCATCAAGTCATACAGTCAGTTCAAAATGCTATCAATTACAGTGATGCTATTCTGGTTTTTGGAGCAACGCGCCAAACACATGATGCGGCTATGCGTCAAGTGTTTCAGTATCTTCAAGACAGGAATTTAACACTGAATAAAGACAAATACATCTTTCTTCAACAGAAGCTCAAATTTGTTGGTCACATTTTCTCTGAAGATGGACTGAATCCTGATCCACAAAAAGTTCAGGTTATTACAAAAATGTCGAAACCTACCAATGCTGGTGAAATAAAGTCATTTCTTGGGATGACTAACTATTGTTCCCAATTCATTCCAAATTACGACACTTTGACAGCCCCACTTAGGGAACTCACAAAAATTCTAAATTCTTATGGACTTCCTCTTAATCGCAAGCATATGATGACATAAACCAATGTCTGCAGGATAGTGTCACAATGTCATATTACAACACTGCTTGGAAAACAGAACTTATTGTGGATGCTAGTCCTATGGGGTTAGGAGCTATCTTGACTCAGGTGAATACCCATAGGGATCATCACATTGTAGCATTTGCGAGTCACAGTATGACAGAGGTGGAAAAACGCTACTCCCAGCCAGAAAGGGAAGCTCTTGCAGTAGTCTGGGGTTGTGAACACTTTCATCTATATTTATACGGCATTGCCTTTACCATCCAGACTGATCATCAAGCACTGGTGACACTCTTTGGAAATCCGACATCCAAACAGCAAGCTAGGACACAGCGATGGGGCTTACGTTTACAGGCATACAATTTCTCCATCATTCATAGAGCTGGCGCTGATAATCCTTCAGATTACATGTCTAGACACCCTTTGCCTTCTGACTTCTCACAGTCTACTTCAGTGGAGGAGTATGTGAACTTTATTATCAACAATTCAATTCCTGATTCACTTACTAGTGACAGCATCAAAGAGGCTTCTTCTTCAGATAAAGTATTGTCAGCAGTAAAACACTGTATTATTTCCAATGATTGGCGGTTGGGGCAGTTTCTGCTTTCAACGGATGAGGAACAAGACTTTAGAGCACTTCATAAACATTGTCAAGAACTAATTGTGCATGATGATTCAATCATTCTCAGATGTGACAAAACTGTCATTCCAGCAGTTTTGAGAAAGCAAGTAATTGACATTGCCCATGCCAGTCATTTAGGAATTGTGAAGACCAAACAACTTTTACGTGAAAAGGTATGGTTTCCCTCTATGGAGCAACATGTTGAATCAGAAATCTAAAACTGCATGATATGCACCTTTCTTTCTACGCAACCTAACAGTGAACCATTACGGATGACTGACCTACCTGACAATGTCTGGAAAAATGTTGATGTTGACTTCTATGGCCCATTATACAATGGTTAATATATACTAGTAGCTGTGGATGAATATTCACGATATGCTGTTTTTGAAATAATATCTTCAACATCTCCACGTCTGTCTTACCAGCATTGGATAAAATCTTCACTACTTATGGAATTCCAGGAACAATAAAGACCGATAATGCTCCCCCATTTCAAGGTGCTGATTTGAGCAAATTCATGAAACATTTTGGAATTTAACATCAAAAAATTACTTCCCTGTGGCCACAAGCTAATGGTCTTGTTGAACATTTTATGCGTAATCTTGGAAAGCAAATAAAGATTTCTAAAGTATCCTGAATTCCAATTCAACAATCCTTAAATCAATTTCTCAGACAATATCGATCAGTGCCTCACTCCACAACAAATGTCCCTCCTCAGACATTAACGTTCCAAAGAAAAGTGATGAGATCCACACTTCCGGAAATTCATTTAACTCCTGCATCTAAAGATCATCAGATTAGGAAGACGGACTCTGCTGAAAAACAAAAAGCTAAACAGTATGCAGATCAGAAAAGGAGAGCTATTGGGCCTGATTCAGAGCCGTTCGCTATTTGCGGTCGTTCGTTCAAAAACAAGGGGTGGCTATTCAAATGATCCGTTCGCAAATTGCAGTCTGTTCACACCTCTAAGTCTGAACGAGCGAGCAAAACATACGCTCGTTTATTTGTTAAAAACGCCCCCTGGCCGCTCGCACCATACGTCATGTCCGCTATTTATTAGATTAATCGAGTACATCGACCAGCGTATGAACTGCTCGCTATTCTTGTGGTTGGTTTTTGCTACCACAATTTTGCGAACAGTTCTGGCTTAAAAAAAACCCAGTGACGTGGTCAATGACGCTGCTGTTTTAAATATGCACACCCATAAAACGCCCGTTTTGACCTTTAAGCACGCCTGCGTTCTGATTTCCACTCCCCGTTTTCAAGCACCTTCCCCTGTTACCACCCACATACGCCTCATTCTGTCACTCAAAATAGCAGGCACTCGCTATATTGCGTACAAATGATTTTCGGCCGCACTGACTGGTTCGCGCATGCGTACTAAAAACCGTACGCATGCGCAGATGTGCGAACATCGCTCGGAACGAGCGTACTGCCGCTAGCGAGTGGCTCTGAATGAGGGCCATTGTTTCTGATTTACAAGAAGGAGATCATGTTCTGGTGAAACAAAAAGCAGTACGCAAGGACATGACTGCTTTTCACCCAAGTCCACTGACTATAATGAAAAGGAAAGGAACGATGATTGTTGCAGGAAATGACAATCAAACAGTGACAAGGAATGTTTCCCATTTCAAAACGATATTTCCATCTTTATCTTCTGATGGATCAAGTTAAGAGGATGTCATCACAGCACCTTTACCATCCTCAGCATCAAGTGATCCCATCATGGAGTCTGTTACTTTGAGTGAAGGATCACATATTCAGATGAAAAGAGGCATAGTCATTAAACCTCCTGCTAGGCTTATTGAGCAGATATGACTTGTAACCACTCTAGAAGGTTTTCCAGTTTCATTTATATATTGGGTTAATGTTCATG
Organism: Taudactylus pleione; assembly: GCA_031769625.1. Taxonomy (NCBI): domain Eukaryota; kingdom Metazoa; phylum Chordata; class Amphibia; order Anura; family Myobatrachidae; genus Taudactylus; species Taudactylus pleione. Next base: position 5,506,247 of record JAUIMM010000081.1, on the reverse strand, counting down.
ATCAGATACCGTTATCACATTCTTATATGTTTCATTTTATAAATGCACTACTTGTTTGAACGTAAATTTTATATTTAAAAAAAAATTATATGAAAGGAAGGGGGAGATGTAGTATCTATATACTGTAGATAGTTTATGTGCATTGTCATGTAATAGTGTATCTTTAAAGATCCTGCATCATAGAAGGACATGTGATCAGGAAGTGGAGAGATATAGGAGAGAGTAAGAGAAAGGAGAACAGCCATGAAGAGATGATGTCTTTTCTACCTATAATAATGCAAGTATTACTTACAATAAATAAACTACATAAACAGCATACTTGATGAGTCATTGCTATGAAGAAAGGTACATCAGGATATAACACTCCTGTGTTAAGATACTTCATGAATACTAAAATAACGGTATTTAAGGAAAATGTCCTTGAAACATTATTTTAGTGTTGATGAATAGTATAGTGATATAGTGCACCAGCGCACTCCTCCTGTCCGCCCAGTCAAACTTGTCTGCGGAGCTGATCACACCCCTTGCAGCCGCACACAATAGATCGTTGGGAAATTTCAGCTCCAAGCACATGTGGACCTTAATCTAGCACTAAGCGCCCATAACTGCTCCCCCCAACCCCCTCTTGTAGGAGGAAAAATAAGTATAACAAAAACAAAGTAGGGGACCACTTTCCAATTGTACAGTATATGTTTTGTTAGAAAATGGAAGCCAGAAAAATTTATATCATTATTATGAACAAAATATTTTAGGCCTGTGCACATATCATTTTCGTGAACATAATATGAGGAAAAGATTCTTCTCATACACTGACCTATTTAATATTGTAATGCAAAAGAGTAATGATGTGCAACCACTTAGATATCAGCTTTTTGAAGTCTATTGAAGTCAGAAAATGAGTTCTGATATCTGATTGACTGCCATGAGTTAGAACTTATAACACATTATTGTGCTATGTTGCTTGTTGGGGGTCTATTAATTATCCCTTTATTTCTATAAAATAAGGTGAAAATCAACATTTTTGTCTAATTAGGAATTGGGCCATTCATTATTAAGGTAACGCAGGAGATATAAATGATATCCTCGGTTTACCTTACAGGCCCTATCTGGCCTGCTGTCCCCATACTATTGTATGGAGGCCAAAATTCATCAAGCTCTGAATACTAAATTTTTGGCGCTTGACAGGAGGAACCTTCGCCATCCTCAAAGGATGCTGAATCCTGGGCCCACGATTTTTCCTAAGGGAAGGAGGTCCTTCTGGATTCCTCTGCCCCTGTTTGGATCCCTCTGCTTGATGCTGGCTTCTTCATGCGCATTCAAGAGGAGGCTCCAGAATCTGCTGTTGCCGGCAGAGGCTGAAGACAAGCCAGAGCATCTGCGGACAATAACGCCACAGCTAGGATGGAGCAGATCCGGAAAGCCCCGTGGGAGAGGAGGGCCTGGGTATACTTGCTCCATGAGCTCCCCCAGCCCTTCCTTAAGCCAGTTTTTCATCACACTACATTAGTAGTCCTCAAATTATAAAAAAAAATAGGCCTGAGGGATGCCCAGTATCTCCGGGACTGCTGGTCACGAACCCAAAGTCATGAAAACGCTGCACACCCCTTTCTAATGAGGCCACACACCCTTGTTGGGCACACGGGGGTTCCAAGTTTCCAATCAGAGATGTTGGACGATATGCAAGCACCAATAAAATGTTTAAATGAGATACATGAATTGAAGACAGTCACCTTACTGTTCTGACTTATTTAAGGCATATATAGTCAGGTCCATAAATATTGGGACATTGACAGAATTTTCATATTTTGGCCTCTATTCACCACCACAATGTTTTTGAAATGAAATAAACAAGATGTGATTTAACTGCAGACTTTCAGATTTAATTTGAGGGTAATTACATCCAAATCAGGTGAACGGTGTAGGAATTACAACGGTTTCTATATGTGCCTCCCACTTTTTAAGGGGCCAAAAGTAATGGGACAAACTAAACAATCCTAAATCTAACTTTCACTTTTTAATACTTTGTTGCAAATCCTTTGCAGGCAATTACAGCCTGAAGTATGGAACGCATAGACATCACCAGACGCTGGGTTTCATCCCTGGTGATGCTCTGCCAGGCCTCTACTGCAAATGTCTTTAGTTCCTGCTTGTTCTTGGGGCATTTTCCCTTCAGTTTTGTCTTCATCAAGTGAAATGCATGCTCAATCGGATTCAGGTCAGGGGATTGACTTGGCCATTGCATAACATTCCACTTTTTAGCCTTAAAAAACTCTTTGGTTGCTTTTGCAGTATGCTTCGGGTCATTGTCCATCTGCACTGTAAAGCGCCGTCCAATGAGTTCTCAAGCATTTGACTGAATATGAGCATATAATATTGCCCGAAACACTTCAGAATTAATTCTGCTGCTTTTGTCAGCAGTCACATCATCAAAAAATACAAGGGAACCAGTTCCATTGGCAGCCATACATGCCCACGCCATGACACTACCACCACCATGTTTCACTGATGAGGTGGTATGTTTTGGATCATGAGCAGTTCCTTTCCTTCTCTTCTCTTCCCATCACTCTGGTACAAGTTGATCTTTGTCTCATCTGTCCATAGGATGTTGTTCCAGAACTGTAATGGCTTTTTTAGATGTTGTTTGGCAAACTCTAATCTGGTCTTCCTGTTTTTGTGGCTCACCAATGGTTTACATCTTGTGGTGAACCCTCTATATTCACTCTTGTGAAGTCTTCTCTTGATTGTTGACTTTGACACATATACATCTACCTCCTGGAGAGTGTTCTTGATTTGGCCAACTGTTGTGAAGGGGTTTTTCTTCACCAGGGAAATAATTCTTTTGTCATCCACCACAGTTGTTTTCCGTGGTCTTCCGGGTCTTTTGGTGTTGCTGAGCTCTCCGGTTCTTTCTTTCTTTTTAAGAATGTTGCAAACAGTTGATTTGGCCACACCTAATGTTTTTGCTATCTCTCTGATGGGTTTGTTTTGATTTTTCAGCCTAATGATGGCTTGCTTCACTGATAGTGACAGCTCTTTGGATCTCATATTGAGAGTTGACAGCAACTGATTCCAAATGCAAATGTCACACCTAGAATCAACTCCAGACCTTTACCTGCTTAATTGATAATGAAATAACGAGGGAATAGCTCACACCTGTCCATGAAATAGCTTTTGAGTTGATAGTCCCATTACTTTTGGCCCCTTAAAAAGTGGGAGGCACATATTGAAACTGTTGTAATTCCTACACCGTTCACCCGATTTGGATGTAATTACCCTCAAATTAAATCTTTAAGTTTTAAGTTAAAGCACATCTTGTTTGTTTCATTTCAAAACCATTGTGGTGGTGAATAGAGGCCAAAATCAGAAAATTCTGTGAATGTCCCAATATTTATGGACCTGACTGTATGAGCAATACTTTCATTTAAATATGTAAACATTGCAATGTTTTTATATGCGATCCATAATCCTACAAATGGATCTGCAGAGCACTGGTACTTGGGCACTGCCCAAAGCCAGAAGTATGTGTGCTTTTTGTCATGTACTCATTGGTTAAATAGGCCCATTGGTGCCAAACTAAATATATCATGTGTCAGCATATTCCGAGGTAAGTAAATGACACGTACACAAACAGATACATGTTAATTGACAGATGGCCTAACCTAAATGCATGTGGAATGTAAGGATGTACATTTTGGGTTGGGTCCAACTGAGCAACGCTAGGAAGCCGTGTCTGAGTCACAGGCGGCCTCTCTACCCAGCATTATCATTCACTACTGAGTGATTCTGCTGATAGGCATTTTGAACTTAAATACTAAACACACCAGAACCCCACAATAAACAGCAATAAAACAGTTAACACTGTCTGAACAGCTGTTGAGAAGAATGTAGCAGTGCAATAGAAGACAACGCCTGAAATGTTTATCAGCACTTCGCTATTCCTGTGCCTAGCTAACCATTGTGAACTTTTCAACTTCGCCATAGCAGTCAGGTACAGGATTCTTTCCAGGCTTGTGTTATTCTAACATTTTATTGTTCAAAACTGAAAAGCCTGAAGATTTGGTGAATTTATATTATCTGTGTGTTCTCACATACTTTATTAGAACATAAGGTCAACATGGGTTAATGTGTGTCAGAAACAGCTGTAGTGGCCCATGTTTGGAGAATACATACATACAGGGGCTGGAGCTCTCTTACAGATAACAGTGTGAATGTGAACAGCGCTGTAGAATGCATGATGAAATACTGTCTAGAGGGTGATCCCCACCGAATGGCCCACGCCCCGCTTGAACCAGATGATGTCGGTATAATTCTTGTTTTGGAACATTTCAGCTAAACCTCGTATTCTTTGTTACACTTGGCATAAGGCATGGGGGTCGGTGCATCCGAGCAATTTCAATTTGCCATGAGACTGACCGTCTGACCTCCTGCTTTTGCAATCAGCCCACCTGTAGGAACTTTGAGAAAAAAGCGTTTCAATAGCAATCCCACCAGAAATGCACACACTGAGATATGTCAGCCTTTGTACTGCAATTCATGTGGTGGGATTATTAGCCCCATATTATCCCACTGATCATCCCTGATGACCTGGCTGTCTCATACTAACCAATTCCTATTCATCACACCAGACAAGACATAACCGCTGTCAAGCTACAGTAGCAAACCAGTGCCTCTTCCTTGCCTTGACAAATCAATATTATAAATGATGATTTAAAAATCCATCTCTTAGGAGAAATCCTAAGAACTGATAAAGCATTTTATTTTTAAATGAGTTTTGATCATCATAAAATTCCATGCGGTACAGTAGTCATCTGATCCATTGCTATTTAGCACTGGCTCTCCTTCTGTATTGTTTTATTACCAACTTTCCATACTGTATCATAACTTGTAGTTGCACAGACTTTCTGTACACTAGCGAATCTCACATTAGCATATGAAAGTGAGTACAATACCATGGGCTTAGGGAAAAGCGATGGTACATGCATCCGACTCAGGGCCTAATTCAGACCCACTCACGAGCGCTGAGCGCTCACAAGCAGGTCGATGTTGGCCAAGTGCGCATGCGCACGAGGGAGCCGGCTCCGCCGTGCGCATGCGCGAGACCTGGATAGCAACGGCCAAGCCATCTCTATGGGTCTCGCTACAAAGGGGGCGTACTGTCGATGGTTAGTGACAGCACGCCTCCTTTGGTGGGCGTGCCATGGGTGTGGCTGCCCAGATGGAGGCGTTCCCATGGGAACGCCTACCGTCTGGGGCCGGCCCCACTGACATCACAAGTGATGTCAGTGGGAGTGCTCTCGGCTCTGATAGAGCCGAAAGCACTCCAGGGCTTGCGGCAACGAGACCCTACCACAAGCCCGATGGTTGCGATGGTCTTGACCATCGCGAACATCTTTTTGGCCGCTCGCTATAGCTGTGGGTGGTCACCCACAGCTATGCAAGCGGCCAGGAGGCCACTCTAAAATTCAGAGGGACAGCCCTGATTCAGAGCGAGCGCTCTGACAGAGCGTCCAGCTCTGAATCAGGGCCTCAGTCAGGCCCAAAGCGTGTGCCACTGGGAAGAAGCGCTAGGAGGCATAGAAGGTAAGTGCTGCCCCTAACCCTTCTCTACTAAAGAGTGATAGGCATTTCCATTACCAGTGGCAGGTATCTGTGGCACCCGTTCACCTATATTATGATGGACAGGTAGCAACTATTGGAACAATGGGGCAGACCCTCAAATAGGGACAGTCAGTGCTTCTTTGTAAAACAAATGTATTCTATATAGTTATTACACCAAGCAAGGGAGTCCTAGAGGCACAAATACCAAGCAAGCAACAAAACATTATGATAGTGCGTGCAAATGAAATATATGGGGTCTATGGGGTAGTTGTATCAAGCCTTGGAGAGAGATAAAGTGGACGGAGATAAACCAATCCTAACTGCCATGTTATAGGCTGTGGGCCTGATTCAGAGCCGGACACTATTTGTGAACGGTCGTTCAGAAAAGGGGCCGGCTATTTAAATTGAGCGCTCGCTCTTTGCGGTCTGTTGACGCCTCTATGTCTGAGCGAGCGAACGAGACATGCGCTCGCTATTTTGTAAGACGCCCCCTAGCCGTTCGCATCATACGTCATATCCGCTATTTATTAGATTAATCGAGTACATCGAAAGGCATCTGAACTGCTCGCAGTGTTTGTGGTAGGTTTTACTTCCCGCAATCACTGCGAGCAGTTCAGGCTAAAAGACAACCAAGTGACGTGGTCGATGACGCTGCTTTGTTAATTATGCACACCCATTAAACCCCCGTTTTGACCATTTGGCACGCCTGCGTTCGGATCTCCACTCCCCGTTTTCAAGCACCTTCCCCTGTGACCACCCACAAACGCCTCATTCTGTCACTCAAAATAGCAGGCCCTCGCTGTTTTGCCAGCGCACGATTTCCGACCGCAATGACTGGTTGGCGTATGCTCATTACGACCCATACGCATGTGCAGATGTGCAAACATCGCTCGGAGCGAGCGAGCGGACGCTTACGAGCAGCTCTGAATCAGGCCCAGTGTTTGAAAAATGACAGTTAGGAGCTAAATAGTTGGTACTTTATATCTTTACTTTATCTCTATCCAAGGACTGAGCCTTGGAGTGATAAGATGGACGGAGATAAAGTACCAACCAATCAGCTCCTGTTATTTTTCAAACACAGCTTGTAAAGTGACAGCTGATTGGTTGGTACTTTATCTCCATCCACATTATCTCCCTCCAAGGCTTAGTACATAGACCCCTTAGTCTATCTCCCTCCCAGTGGCATCATGAGGGACTGCGGGCTGCACCTGAGTGTCACCCTCAGAGGGGATGACACCAAAATGCCACCTCCTCTGCAGTAACAGGAGCCGAGTGCTGCAGTGTGACATTCTCCTGCAACACCCGGCTCCTGTCATAGAAGAGGAGCCAACAGTGCAGACTGCCCAGTCCAGAGTGATTTTATCAAGATCCCCAGTGAGACCATGCCCACTTTATCTAGGCCACACCCCATTTTCGGCCGGATGCGCACTCCGGCGGTCGGGGAGTATCCAGAGTGTGCACCTTGTGTCACCAGACATGGTCACGCCTCTGCTCCCTCTTTTGAGATACTTGATTGTCCCTCTCCAACATCCGACACGCAGGTTTGTTGCATGATTAGCAATTGTTCTCCCATACCCCAGCAGGGCCATAACTAGGAGTGTGTGCGTCACACAGGGTGCAGAGCCCCGGAGGTGGTACTGTCACTGCCCCACAGCACCTGCATGAGGCTCCAGGCAGGCACCCAGCGACATCTTGAGCTGCCCAGAGCATCATTAGTACACGCTGGACAGTACTTCCTAGACTTAGAACTTTAGGACTTCCTAGAGCTGGTGGCCCTACCCCCTAGATGTTACATCATGTCACATGTGTAGGGGGTGGGGCCGGCAAGGGCACCATAGAGCCCTGTTTGGCCCTGTACCCCATAATATTATTAGTGATTACCTCTTGTTGTAAACTGCATTAATTGCATATATCTCTTGGATGCTATTATAAGAGTTAAACAGGATGTTGTCATTTAATCTTGCACCCATTTTTAAGCTTGGCACACATATAGCTAAATCACCCTATCTCCCTTTTTCTCACATCCGTACACAACTTAATCCGTAACACCACCTATTGTACAAGTTTAATGGAACTTAAAACTCTAAGATATACATTGGTTCATTGCTTCTAACCTTTTAACAACCTTGTCAAGCTTACTTAACTTAAACTAATAAATAACGACACAGACAACAATAGCTTGGCTAAAAGGTCACAGCTTTTATTTAAAATTAATTAATTAACCTAACCAGGGTGGCAAGAGACGCAGCAGGCTCAGTTCTAGCTTTCACCTAACTCAAGTACTCGGAAACGTCCCCCCTCAAGATGCACTAACGATGTGAGAGTCCCACTTCCCTCCTGGGCCAATCCGAGATGCTTCCGTACAAAAGGGCCCGGGTCACCCCGCATGGACAAATTCGCCAGGTTCTTCGAAGGCAAGTGCCCCCATAAAGTTATCTTGCGCCACACTGAGCTGCAGTGTACTCCCGCCAAAGCCAGACTCCAAAGGAAACTAGCGCCACCCAAAACGACCTAAGCCCAGAACCACAAATCCTTATTGCACACACAGACCCAGGCCACTAAGATGCCTTCCGACCAGACGGAAAATACCACGTTGAATCACCAACAAAAAGCTATGACACAGAACCAAGCTACCCAGCAACACAGCGTAACTGGCTACTGACACATTCACCCTATCCTCGACACACCAATGCTTACGCTACTTTCTCCAAGTAAAAAACAAGGCACCATTTCAGCCCACACAATCCTCCCATCCGGTCTTATTTCCAACAAACCTCTCACCACGAACAATCAACTCCACACCTTCCAGCTGCAACACGTCACTGCTCCCGACAGGCAAATCCACTCACCAAGCACACTCAATGTGACCTCCAAGGACGCTGCAAATCAAGCACGAAACTCAAATCCAAACCTCACACACCCTTCTACTACCTGTCACCCATAAAAACAACAAAACTGTCGCATAACCACACCATGTTGCTTCAGCCCAAATTTATGAGTGACCCACCAGTCAAACCATATTGTCAACTGCAGCAATTCCTGTGAAAATCAAAATTCCGTACCATGAGCACCTCACCAAACCCGATCATCCCGACACAACTTTGGGAAGAACACAAAGCAACTACCAAGCAGGGATGCATAATAGGGGAAACAAGTAACCTGAGTGAAGAGGAAAAACTAAAAAACCTACCCGTAAACCAAATTGTCAAATTAAAAATCCTTCACAACCCCCCAATTGTTGAACGCTAGACGTTCAATGATTGGCTGGTAAACAACGTTTCAGGTTGTCACCAGGTGCACAACTACTACTTGTCACAACATATACATCTCGTAATCAGCTGACTTTTAAATCTCTAAGATCCGCATGTACGCGGGAGATGCCCCTTTAAACGCTGCGCCAATGGCTGCCCCAATTTGAAAGAATTGAGTACCAAAAGCTGAAGCATACGAACCTCACCCAACCAAACCTTGTCCAAACTGTAGCAACTGAAATTTGTAAAGCTGGCCACACACTAGACCAACTTACATCCAACCAGCCAACTTGTTGATTGATTGGTTGGAATGAAAATCTGGTAAGGAATGGGAGTAACTGATGATCAGCAATTTGCTCCTAAATGCCAGAAAACAGATGAAAATGGTCGTTCAGACAAGTTTGCTAAATGTTTGAGCTAAACTATTTGTTCAAACAACAGTTTTGGTCCATTTCCCAGAGTTTGGGAGCAAATTGCTGATTGTATTCCTTACCAGATTTTCATTCCAACCAATCAACTAGTTGGCTGGTTGGACAGATAATTTTAGATGTTTGGCCAGCTTAAAGCAGGATAAGATCAGGATGTAAAATCATCTGTGCCCCATCAGTAGGGAGCCACCTCTATAATGCACTGAAAGGCATACCAGGCAAATAAAACTTCAGGAAGTTGAGAAAAGAAAACTATCTACCTTTTGCAGGAGATAAACACTGATTGAGTAAATTGTATATGCTATAATCAGATGATGTGTGTAAACAGTAAGCCCCCATACCTGCTCCACCCTGAATAATACATCATTCTCCTCTTACCCTGTGATCTCCTATGACAAAATATTTAAAACAAAAGCCCTGATGATGAAAATGCCTTATTGACAGCCATCAAATGTCTCCACCTAAAACGTCCCAAAATTTTGCAGCCAAAAGGGGCAAATGGAAAAGAGAGACCTCAGTCCCGCCAGAAACCACTTGACCCAGAAACAAACAAGCAACATTTTTTAACAGCTGCATGTCAATAGGATGATGGGGAACCCCTTCACCCAACCTGTCATAGCATAGCGACAATAAAATGACTGGGTTGGTCATGACTACCTTCAAGCTTACAATAGATGAGATTCCCGCTGCGCAACCACCAGGCGGTCCTTGAACCAACCCTGTTACTAATGGTTCCAAACAAAGGAGCAAAGCAAATATTCTAAGACTTACCTTCTGTAGATGTCTGAGCACTAAAAGTTTGTCAAGCCCGCCAGGCAGGCTATTACATCCGTGGTGTACTGTGATGAGGGGCCGAAGCGCCAATTGTATGTTAAAATCTAAAAATTTGATACCGAAACGCACAACAATAATTGACGCAGCAACGCAAAACGAAAATTGAACACGCTCTTTGTTTGTTGATGGCATGAACTAAACCCAATTTTGTCGCACCAGGAATTAACAAGACGAAAAATTCCATTGCACAGACCAGAGAACAACGTCCACGACAATTGGGAACAGCTCTGAACAGCAACAAACAACTCGTCAGACCTACCTACGCTAAACCCGAAAACAAGTAGCCACGCTGAAAATTCCTATCAAAATTAGTGCCAGCCGCACTGGTGACAGTTGCCTCAACAATTTGCCACGAAAGGCCAAGGCCAAATGTGATTGCCATTGAATTGTATCAGAAACCTGGCCCAACTGCGGAATGCCTCATTGCCCTCCGCCGACAAACGAACTTGAATAAAGAGGATGGCTCTCCCCGGCAGTGGCCCGCTCCCCGTCCTAGATACAACTCGAACTATGAGAAAATGTATAAAGCTAAATTAACGGAGACTATCACTAACTACTCATGCTCCCTACAGACCGTGCCAACCATAAATCAACCCGCAGTGTGACCAAGTAACTAAACAAACCTAATCACTAACAAACGACCTCTTGCTATCACGACCAACTTGATCCACAAACGACTAAACAGTACACATGACCCATCATCATGTCCTATATAACTGGAACTCCCAAAGATAAAAGGTGCCTTCTCATAAAAGAGGAGGTCCGAAACCGACGTCACTCCTTTCTGAACCTATGAAGAGAAAGTCTACCTTGGCCTGAACCCACCATTGCCTAAGAATCGGGATTCCTCAAAATAGGCACAGGAAACCGCACAGCCCGAAGGCAATATTGTGTCCCAAAACACCTGATAACCACTTAAACCTCATGAAAATGCACAGCCTTGTAGAGCAGGCCACAAACTAAAAACAAACCCAGAATCAAACGTGACCCTCAAGGCACCGTAACCTAAATTGCATACAAAATGGAGAAACTGTTCTGAAGGACCTACGGGGATGCATAATTAACAGAACTCCCCAATGCCTAGGAGAAATGCTGTCTAACCGGGAACTAAAAAACACCACCTGTGTGGGCCACCCCACCGGAGAGGTACAGAGATCCTGCAGGGGGGAACGAGGAAAAGGAAACCTCCATCCACCCCCTCAACACCTCTGCACCAACCTAGGTGGCAAAACTCAGTAATAAACCCTGACAAAGTGTAAGCTATGGGGTGCCCTGATAGCACAGACTCAATAGCCGTCCAAAAGTAATCTGAATGAAAACCCCACAACCACAACAAAATGTCCACCTCCAGGTTAGCTATCACCACTGAAAAGTAAACAACAGCGGTGACTAAGCCTTAACCATCTACCTGTAGCTGACTCTTAAGTAGGGGGCTAAGCCCAGTGTAAAGTCGGCAATCCCAGGCCCGAAGCTCGCCCACACAGAGGCGACAGGAGAGTTCAAACGACCAGCCCGACCCCAGAGAGAATTGGGAATCATTACAGGCGACCATCCATCTCCCGCCACCTCCGTGCACTAGGCTTATTCTGCGGGGCGGCCCCGTAACCAAGGAGGATCAATGCTACTGCAACCAACCCAAAGCCTCTATAACTCCCAAAAGGCATACCACCCAACCGTAGAAGTTCTGCCCGAACTGTGCATATAAACTCCCCTCAAGCCACATATGAACCAGACAAACGTAACGCACCAAACAGATGAATCACTAACATACCTATGTTCCTCAGCTCATACCCAATAGCATTCGGTGAAGATGAGCATGCATATAACCCATTATTATAGTGAAAAATTTTCGTCTAACTCCCGGCGTTCGTCTTCTTAGCCTGAATCCCTTTACTACCTCCCAAAAGAGACCGAGCAAAATTCTACAAATTGACCTTTGCGACTCTTTCTTCGTTGCCGCACAACCGCACTGAAAAACTGATTTCGTACAATTCAAATTTCTCTTTATGCTAAACCCTATATCCTGCCTCATCAGCCTTCCCAGCATAATCACCTGACCTCTTGAAGAAATTAAGTGAGACCCTCTTGCCATTTTACACGGGCGTGCACAGGTAACGGAAATTGAGAGTAAGAATGAAGTCAGCAAAATTTGTTACACAATCACCAGAACCAGGAGATCCAAAACCTCCTCCACAAAATTTTTACGCAAAGGAGCATCCGGCTTGACTGCCGGGGACACCTTGACGTGCACAGGGTCATCAACCAAACAAGTCACCGATTCTTCTCCCAGCACTCCTCCTGCAAAAACGTAAAACCTGCAACTACAGGATATACGTGAGGAAAACACAAAGGAGGGACTACTGAGGAAGTGGGGACGTATGGGGGAGAGAGTGGCCAGAGAGGTGATGGAAGTGGAAGAAGCAACCATGGGCACGGGCCAAAGAGCAACCAAAAACAGCCTGGCTGAAGGGAGGGGGGGCGGGGAATGGTGGAGGAGTAAATAATATGTGACGGGGGGTAGGAAAAAAGAATACAGAAATAAAAAGAGGAGAGGAGGGGCGGTGAGTGGAAAGCAAGGGGAAAAAGGGGAAAACATTGCTGTGGGTGGTGAGGGGGTGGGATAGTGTAATAGATGCTGTTGAAGGGAAACACTGGAACCCCCTGCATGTGTTGAAAAAAAAGTGGGGAAACGGGGGGTGTAGATGGAGGGCCATGAGGGGGAGGGCCATGGAATAACTGGTGGCCGCTGTGGGAGGACAGAGGCTGTGATAACAGAGAGGCATGTGTGGTGGGACAAGGGTGGCCAGATACTGTACTGGTCGCACGGTGCTGAGGAGCACTGCTGTGCAAAACGGCCATTAGAAAATAGATAATTCAATTTAAATACTGCGCTCAGCTCAACCTTATGCTAAGTTAAAGAGCTGGTCCAATGTGGACTGATGGAATTATTGTAAGGGTAGATATGTTTAAGAATAAAGGGTTTTAATGCAAAAAGACATACACAAACTGTATATAAATCACTACATATAACATAGACAAATCAGATTGGGTGGGATATGGTATTAAGCAAGTACACCATATATTACAAATATATAGAGGAGATCAATAACACACTGCTGAACATAGAAATGGCTGGGTATCAGATATCAGATTGAGTCCAAGGAATAATGGTACTTTGAAAAGGAAATGTGGGCAAAAAGTCTTGTGAATAGGATTGTAGGAGGTACCAGTGGCGTCCCGCTGATACTTGACAATAATATATTAAAGTGCTGATGATGAGATGCCCGGGATGTGCTCCTTGAGGAAGGGAGTACGGACTAGTCGGCAACTAGGGGGTAAAATCCAACAGGCCACTACCACCTCCGGTGCAGGTGCCGACAGTACGCCTGGTCCCAGGCGTCTCCCAGAGCCGCACTCCGGAGCAGCTGTTGCCGTGGTGTGGGGGATGTTATGGTCGGGCTCTGGGAAGCCAATAACCATACACCCCTACCACACCAGAGACTTACCTTCCTTAGCCTCACCGCTGTCCGCTCCTTCCTCCTGCCGGCTGTGCTGGTTTGTGATGCATGTCTTCCCTTCGTCCTGTCTGGTTCTCCTGGTCTGGTCACATGTTGGCCCCTTCTCCTCTGTACGCTTCTTTCCATCTCGTTCTTCCAGGTATGGTGACGTGGGGGTGGTTGAGCCGGGGCTCGATCCGTTTGTATGGACAGCAGTAATCCTCAATAAAGAGCTCCACAATATGGATGTTTGTAATAGTCTTGAGGTAGATTCTTTTGTCTCCAACACGTTTCAGCCTATTTGGCCTTTTTCAAGGAGTTATGTGCCAGTATAGGGGTATGTTTTCTGCAGCATTATGTAGGAGGGGTCTGTAACTTGGATTGGTTCTATGCAAATGAAGCGTGTCCTGATTGGTCCATAAACCAATTCTAATTCCTCATTAGAACGGGGTATTGCAGGTGGTTTAATGCTGAGCTGCATGTTATTATTGCATATCTGGTTGAATGCATTGGTATCGGAGTCCATTAAATAATAGAGATGGTAATGGGTGACCAATAATAGCAATAGAATAATACGTTAATGCTATAGATAGAGGAGTATTAAGCGTAAGTAAATTGATACTAAATATATGACATGGAATAAATTAAAATAAAGTAAAATAAAAATCCTTGAATAAAATGAGGATGAAGGACTGATTCCCTATCCATGTATAAATATATGTACACACATCTGTGTGCACACCTGAATATCTCAATAGTTAATCAGCTGTCATTATTTACTGCAGCTCGCCATTACCATACCGATTCTCAGTGCGCAGCTATCCTATCCCCCCTTTTCTCAAACGTATTAAACTGACTTTGGATCTGCAGCAAGAGGTCACAGATGGGACTACTTCACATAAGGTCAAGCAGATTAGATAGGGCCAACACTGTTTTCTCTGACATAAATAATCACATTCCACCAAAACATAACAGCAACAATTTTTGTGATACGTTTCTTAAGCTAGAAAAACTTATCACTAAGGAGACACGCATTTGGTGGGATACCCATACATTACAATGGTATTTGAGCAATAAGACAATACCAAAAGGATTACGCATAAAAATAAAAAAAAATACCAACACATAATCAAGATAACACAGAATTTATGACCAATTGGAACAATATTTTGACAGATTGTTCCTACAAATTAATTCAATTACTTATACATACACATTTACAAGAACTCCAGTCTTTAGATCAAGAGATAAAAACAGTAGATTTATTTATTATAGTATCCCTATAAAGACGATAGTGAATTCATCACCTTATCCAGCCTAACAGCCAACAGAGTCACAAAAAATGAAGAGAAACTGATTGCTATTAAAAAAGATAAAATACTGAGAGACAAATACAGTCTCAAAAAACATCTATTAGGTCAATTACCAAAATATAAGAAACAGCTACCCAAACAAAATATTCGGACCCACAAGACCAAATCAACTTCTATTAACCTAGATCACTCTACACATACAAATACACCTGTCTATCACAGACTAAATTTAACCTATCAGGAATATATGTCCAGATTGAATAATACACAAACATACATAAAACCCAAAATACCCTTTCAGTCGATCCGAACTACGGAACTCTCCTTTGAGGCATCCTTTGACAGCTCAGATTCAGAGGTATCGTTCTCAATTCATGAAGTAGATGATGATTTTGATTACGAACATCTAGCTAGACTTTCAATAGACCAAGGTTGGAACAGTATTGACACTAATATTACCATACCAACCATTACCCAACCAAACACTTGCATTGCACCACCAGAAGCTACCAACTCACAAGAATGTGTTTCCCTACCAGGAGTAGGAGTTATCAACTCACAAGAATGTGTTTCCCTACCAGGGGTTTTTATTTAGAGGAACTTCTTCACAAAACTCCTTTCACAACGAACAATACAAATCAACACACAGGAAAAAGAAAATTGGACATACAAGAAGGGGATGTAGGGGGGGAGAAAAAAGCAAGGGTTCAACACAAACCACACCTCCCACATCAGGACAGGGAATATTCAATCTGAGCAATACAACACTATCCAATGACTGCATTAAACTACTAGATAAAGGCGTAAAATTTGCCCATGCAACAACATGAATAAATTTCAGACTTATGTAGACTTACATAAGTTTACCAGGAAGCTCACACTCAAGAAATACTTTGCAACGACAACACCCAGCGAAATTAGAAATGCCAATATGGAATTTCCCAATAAATGAACAGAATTGAAACCACCAAGTACATTCTATCCCAGCCATATGAAAGGGACACATATAGAGACTTTTACGAAACTAGTAGAGAAAGACATCAATAACATCACCATCCATAATACAAAACACAACAATCTGACGAAAAAAGAACATACAACATTACAAGACTTGCAGGACACTCACTCTATTATTATAAAACCAGCAGACAAGGGGGGTGGCATTGTTGTCCTAAACAAATCAGATTATTTAGAAGAAGCACACAGGATTCTAGGTGATAGTACAATTTATGAGATTTTAAGTCTAGATTCCACAGACAAGTTTAAAAAGGAACTTGCTGACCATCTACAGATAGGCAGCTTAACTGGAGTATTGAATAACCAGGGGCGTAAATTCATAGAAACACCTCATCCCATAATTCCGGTATTTTACTACCTACCAAAAATACATAAAAACCCACTTAAACCACCAGGGAGACCAATCATATTGGGAATAGGATCTTTGACCTCCAACCTATCAGAATATTTGGACAACATACTACAACCATATGTTTGCAGACAAACGGCATATTTAAAAGACACCACTCAGATTCTGAACATTCTCAAAGACATCCAATGGGAAGAAAAACTATGGCTTGTGATGACAGATATTACTTCATTATATTCAATAATTGACCAAACACAAGGCATTTCTAGCATTAGATACCATTTAGATAAAGATAATTCTTTAACAGACACACAACGAGATTTCATTATCAAAAGTATTCATTTCATACTCAAACATAATTACGTATGGTTCGACAATCATTTCTATTTGCAAACTACAGGCACAGCGATGGGTACGAGATTTGCCCCAAGCTATGCCAACCTATTTATGAGTTGGTGGGAGGACCTCAACATCTGGGGTCGATCTGATCTTGGGGCAAATCTCGTACTCTGGAGAAGATACATCGATGATGTGTTCTTCATTTGGCGAGGAGATGAGCAATCATTGCTCAACTTTCTAACCTCGATTAACAATAATGATAACCATCTATGTTTCACTTCTAACTACAGTTAGACACTGGTCACATTTTTAGACCTCAACATATTTATATAAGAGAGGATTATACATACAAATACTTATAGGAAATCAGTGGATGTTAATAGTTTCATCTGGTCAAGTAGCTGGCACCATCCACGCTGGCTAGAAACGATACCAAAAGGACAGTTCCTCAGATTAAGGAGGAACTGTTCAAAACTACAAGACTTTCAGACACAAGGACAGGAATTATCAACTCAATTTTTGGACAAACAATATGACAAACATATAGTAGAATGAGCATTCAAGCAAGTAGAACATTTGGAAAGAAACACCTTACTCGAGTACAAACATGATAAGAACGAGAAAGACACGGAAACACCATCATTCATTACGCAATACTCCAGACAAGCGAAACAAATACAACAAATCATAAAAAAACGATGTCCGATCCTACTTGGGGATGATAATCTTGCAGATATTTTACCATCAAAACCTAAAATTGTGTACAGGAAAGCACCTGATTTGAAATACAAATTAGTACACAACCATATTCCACCAAAACAACTCATACAAACTACCATTGATAATAATACACCCAAACTAGGATTTTTCTATTGTGGTGGATGCATAGGATGTAAGAATATAGGACAAAGAACGACAAAACCCACCACCACATTTAAATCCAACAACACAGGAAAAGAATACCCAATAACCAAAAGAATCACATGCCACAGTAAAGGAATAATATATTTATTAGAATGTGGATGCGGCAAACAGTACATTGGGAGGACAACAAGACCTCTGAGAACACGCATAAACGAACACATTAGGAACATCAGAAAAGAGGTTGTAGAACATAATCTTTCGAACCATTTTAAGCTTTGTCACAATAGCGACCCAAAACCACTCAGATTCCTAGGAATCAAAGAAGTCACACCCAATTGGAGAGGGGGGAATTATGAACACAAAATTAACACAAGGGAGCTGAAATGGATGTACGAACTTAACACATTCACACCACAAGGACATAATCTGGATAACGAAATAAAATCCATAATATGCAAAAAGTGATAGGAGATCTATACTCAATATGATTATCTGTCCTTCACTAGGATCTATCATGATCGTTATAATCCTTACACATAATACCCTCCACTCCTTGTGAGATATAGGACCGAATATGGGTCATGTTAGTATTCCTACCAACATGTGACTCCCTTTCTACATGTGTGTGCGATCATATATGTGTGTTTAAACAGGTGCTATATATGTTTATGTGTGCATGTATACATACATGTGTATGTATGTGGACATATATGTATGTGTGTGTTTTACAGTTCTGTGTATGTTTGTGCTGCGCTCAATATAATAGGCACATTGATTAACTATTGAGAAGTTCAGGTGTGCACACAGATGTGTGTACATATATTTATACATGGATAGGGAATCAGTCCTTCATCCTCATTTTATTCAAGGATTTTTATTTTACTTTATTTTAATTTATTTCATTTCATATATTTAGTATCAATTTACTTACGCTTAATACTCCTCTATCTATAGCATTAACTTATTATTCTATTGCTATTATTGGTCACCCATTACCATCTCTATTATTTAATGGAGTCCGATACTAATGCATTCAACCAGATATGCAATAATAACATGCAGCTCAGCATTTAACCACCTGCAATACCCCGTTCTAATGAGGAATTAGAATTGGTTTATGGACCAATCAGGACACGCTTCATTTGCATAGGACCAATCCAAGTTACAGACCCCTCCTATATAATGCTGCAGAAAACATACCCCTATACTGGCACATAACTCCTTGAAAAAGGCCAAATAGGCTGAAACGCGTTGGAGACAAAAGAATCTACCTCAGGACTATTACAAACATCCATATTGTGGAGCTCTTTATTGAGGATTACTGCTGTCCATATAAATGGATCGAGCCCCGGCTCAACCACCCCCACGTGACCATAGCCATAAGAACGAGATGGAGAGAAGCGTACAGAGGAGAAGGGGCCAACTTGTGACCAGACCAGGAGAACCAGACAGGACGAAGGGAAGACACGCATCACAAACCAGCACAGCCGGCAGGAGGAAGGAGCGGACAGCGGTGAGGCTAAGGAAGGTAAGTCTCTGGTGTGGTAGGGTTGTATGGTTATTGGCTTCCCAGAACCCGACCATAACATCCCCCACACCATGGCAACAGCTGCTCTGGAGTGCGGCTCTGGGAGACGCCTGGGACCAGGCGTACTGTCGGCACCTGCACTGGAGGTGGTAGTGGCCCATTGGATTTAACACCCTAGTTGCCGACTAGTCCAGACTCCCTTCCTCAAGAAGCACATCCCGGGCATCTCATCATCAGCGCTTTAATATATTATTGTCAAGTATCAGCGGGACGCCGCTGGTACCTCCTACAATCCTATTCACAAGACTTTTTGCCCACATTTCCTTTTCAAAGTACCATTATTCCTTGGACTCAATCTGATATCTGATACCCAGCCATTTGTATGTTCAGCAGTGTGTTATTGATCTCCTCTATATATTTGCAATATATGGTGTACTTGCTTAATACCATATCCCACCCAATCTGATTTGTCTATGTTATATGTAGTGATTTATATACAGTTTGTGTATGCCTTTTTGCATTAAAACCCTTTTTTCTTAAACATATCTACCCTTACAATAATTCCATCAGTCCACATTGGACCAGCTCTTTAACTTAGCATAAGGTTGAGCTGAGCGCAGTATTTAAATTGAATTATCTATTTTCTATATTTACAGAGTCAGCTGTCATTATTTACTGCAGCTCGCCATTACCATACCCATTCTCAGTGCGCAGCTATCCTATCCCCCCTTTGCTAAAATGGCCATTAGGGAAGGGCACCGGGACCACCTGGGAAGGTGGGAGCCTAGCCACACCATGAGGGGGATGAGCAATGGTGCTAGCTGCTGGAGGACGAAGGCGGGTGCCCACAGAGTGCACCACAGGAGCCGCAGCAGCGGGGGGCTCCCGCTGGCACAGAGGGGCCAGGGAGCTGATAGGGCTGCAGAGTCAGAAGACTGGGCAGCCCCGGAGAGGACAGGAGGAGGTGAGGGAGGAGGGTGGGGTTGGCCCGGGAGTGCACAGCGGGAGCTCGGGGACTCGTGAGCTCCCGCTGGCACACAGGGGCGAGTATGCTGATGGGGCTGCTAAGTGAGAAGACCGTGCAGCCCCGGGGAAGGCAGAGCAGGTGAGGGAGGAGGGAGGGTGGCACATGTGAGAGCTACATACGAAATAAACCAGGGACGGTTTGGGGGAGGAGGGGTGGATAGAGTGACCGGGGTAAAGTGGGATGAAAGGGAATGCTGTGTTATACATTACAAAGGGGGAGAAAGGGAAGACATGGTAAAAGCCTGTATGAAAGGCAAAGCTACTCAGCCTGATCCTGTTTCAGATCCATAACCAAAGAGGCTGTCTTCATGCAAACAAGTTAATATATACTGATAAACTGACCACTCCCTCAAGCAATATCATTGGCTCAAACAAACATCTGACCAGCCAGCACTAGAAACTGCCCAGTAACAAGGCTGTCATAAACAGCCATACAGCAAAAACACCAGTAATATTATATATTCTCACGCTTATCCAGCCTTCGCCTACTATAACATAAATATATACAGTATGCTGACACACACTACACTCTCTGGCAGCCAATGGATTAACACTTCACACCCTAGCATTTAAAGAGTTAACATATCACACTTAGCATTCAAAGTGTTAACAGAGCCAAGCAATACTACATTGTATCCTAGCAATAAACTAAAAAACACAACCTTCATTTTGCATCCGTTGCCGATGCCAGGAGTGGAGGAACAGTATAATAAGTGACAGGGTTCCCTGGTCCTGCTGCAGCGCACACAGATGTTCATTTTAGTCACCCAGTGAGGTGCAGAAGGGGGGGTGATTGTGGTCAAACCAAGAACTATGGCAAGCCGCTGAGGGGTGCATGGGGCCTGGCCCAGCGCAACCGATTTTGTGCTCCCTGTTGCCCATGAATAATACATGGTACCAGTGGTTGTTTTTCTATTTTATTTCATGGAACTCTAAAAAAAATTGGGGAAGGAGCTATCTGTTAAACATTTTCACAAAATTGTCAGCATTTCTTAATAGGTTTTCATTCATGTTCACTTCTGTGTTGCAACTTTGTGATGGCCAAGGCAACCCATAATTAAATCACATTCTTTATACCTTCTGAGGAAATTGCACATTTAAGCAAGGAAACGCGTCAAGTATCTAAAGCTGTGAACAGGCTTATAGTTTAGCTACAGGAGCGATATATTTATGTGATATGGATTTTAAAATACTTATTCACAAAGAAAGGACCCCGGCTTCTGCTTTCTATTACAAAATCAGTGAACTTTGTGACATCTATGCCTTAGAGCAGTGTTTCAGAATCTCGGTCCTCAAAGCCCCTACCAATCCTGGTTTTAAGGATATTGATGCTTGAGCAAAGTGACTTAATTTGTGCCTCAGTCATTTTGATCTAACCATCTGTGCTTAAGCATCGATGTCCTTAAAACCTGGACTGTAAGGCAACTTTGAGGACAGATTTTGTGAAACATTGCTTTAGATCTTACTAGCAGGACACTGTTTGGCCTTGCATTTTACTTGTGCAAGAATGATGAGACCTCACCCTATTACACCTTAGCCGGAGCGATAAGAATACATTTTACTTTTGGGACTATTAGCAATCACTAGCTCCTTAAACTATACTATACAGATGTGTCCAACTGTATTCTTGCCACCGCTGTAGCAAATTGCGGCACGCGATCCATAGGATCGCATGGTGAGAATGCTCCCGCGGCGTGGCGTACTCTGCGGGGCACGTGCACGACAAATCACATGCCACAAAGCGTGCCCATGTTTGCCGAAATCGGTGGGAATGATGGAAAATGGCATATATGTACGTTACTAAACTCTTAACATTCTACTTATGCAAATCAAAGGTTGAGTGGAAATCCCCTTTGTAACCTAACATTAATTTTTCATCCAAGCTGATGTTTCCTGTTTGTTTTGGCACATATAGGACAAAGTTGCTAATACAATTCTTATTATAGAATTCTATCATTTCTCATATGTGATAGTGCTGGAGTAAGCAAATAGACTTATTTAAAGGGATATTTCAAATTTATAAACATAGGCCCTGATTCAGAGCCGAATGCTCTTTCAGAGCGCTCGCTCTGAATCAGGGCGATTTTTTGTTTTTTTTTGGCCTCCTGGCCACTCGCATAGCTGTGGGTGACCACCTACAGCTTGTGCGATTGGCCAGGTGATGGTCGCGATGGTCACAACCATCACGGCTTGTGACGAGACCCTTGTGGTAGGGTCTCATTCCCACAAGCCCCAGTGAGCTTCTGCTCTAAATAGAGCAGGAAGCTCACCACTGACATCACTGGTGATGTCAGTGGTGCCTCTCACAAATGGCAGGTGTTCCTTCGGGAACACCTCCGTTTGTGTAGCCACCCCCTTTGCCCGCCTCCAAAACTGGGCGAGCTGTAAATCACAATCGACAGCCGCCCTGTTTTGGTGCGAGACCTGTAGCGACGGAGCACCCATCGCTGGCCGGGTCTCGCGCATGCGCACACTGGAGGCGGCGCATGCGCAGGGGGCAAACATCGATCTACTTGCGAGCGCATAGCGCTTGCGAGCGGGTCTGAATCTGCCCCATAGTCTGTATAGCATACCTCCCAACTTTCTGATTTTTTTAAATGGGACAGCGTGCATGAGAACAGGCATGGTCACACTAAACAAGAGTATGGCCACATCACATTGCAGCATGCCACCTTCCCCCAATAGCATGCCCAGCTCTTCAGATAAGCTGTGCCGCCCCCTTCCCCCTTTCTTAAAAACACCTCTTGCAACTCCATGTGGTATGATTGGTCAACAGTTATCATGTTGACTTGCACCTGGGTGACATGAGAATGTTGACATGGGCGAACTGTTAACATGCAGCATGTCGATAGAGACCATGTCGACATTCATCGTGTTTAGACAGATGATGGGTCGACATGATCAACAAATAGTCCCTGGTGGTCTAATGATGTCTTACGTTTTCCCAGCAACAGCGGTGGCTCCAGTGTCTTCTTCATGTGCGGAGCACTTCTGATGGCAACTTCTCAGCAGCTGCATTCCAGTAAGTAATATACCACCAATGCCTAACCCTACTCCCTACCACCAACCCACCCCTAGTGTCTAACCTAACTTACCCCTTCTGCAGCTTAACCTTAAGTCCCCCCTCCCCCACAGACTAACCCCTCTCTCTGTCATGATGGCACCTAACCATAGGCATCCCCAGAATGCTAACCTTATGACATGTCCA
This sequence comes from Taudactylus pleione, assembly GCA_031769625.1. Taxonomy (NCBI): domain Eukaryota; kingdom Metazoa; phylum Chordata; class Amphibia; order Anura; family Myobatrachidae; genus Taudactylus; species Taudactylus pleione. The sequence continues at coordinate 5,482,995 of JAUIMM010000081.1, read as the reverse complement.
CATTCTGAGGATGTCGACATTTTGCCTCTTGATATGTTGAACCATGTCAATATTGTGTTGTCAACATTATGAATGTCGACACAGTTACTTCTGACCATCTGACCGGAAACCCTTGCCACTGGTACATATAGCAATAAAGGGCCACCCGTTACCTTGTCACTTCTCCCAGCTGTCCCACCTACTGTATCCTGGAATTGAGCACAAAAGTCCTGATCTGTGAATTGCAAGACAGTCCCTTCAAATCAGATCTGTCTCTAGGGGTTGTTTGCAGGTATGGTATAGTTGGTTTTTTGAGGATAACATTTTCTCTCCCCAGTCTTAATAGCCTGTGCTGCAAATAATATGTATTATTACGGGTTGGATATGGCATGCCAGCGTTCAGGATCCTGGCAGTCTGAATCCAGATGCCAGCATCCCAACAGGGTTAGGATACCGAAACGTGCAGGTAAGTATCCTAACCCTACCACTAAACCTAACCCTCCCTCCTCGAAGCCTAAACCCAGGGGCGGATAAACAATGGGGCGGGTGGAGCTGCAGCTCCAGGCCCTCCCATTAAAATAGGCCCACAGGCTTCAGTCAGTGCAGTGCAGACCTGAGAGAAAGCTCTCTCCTGTCACTTCCAACAGCATTCCAATGCCCTACACATTCACCTCCCAGTGATCCGAAGCCTCGTTAATCACCCCCCACCCTTCCCCCATGAAAGGCCAACCATAGCTCCCTTCCTCTCGGCACAGTGTGGGCTTATCTCACTGACACCTGAAGGTCGGAGATGGTACCCAGTTGGAACATACCTGAGCTGGCAATCTCGATCTGGGTGGAGGTTGAATTTGAATACCCAGTGATGGACTTGGCAAGGACTGATACTCCAGCAGGTGGACAACAGGTAATGTAGTTCCCTGTTGCCAGCAGAGATGGTAGTTCCACAGATATGACCGAACACCGGCGTGTGAGTGGACTGCAGGTAGCATATGAGATATGCTGCGGTAGGGCTGCACTTGATGGTAAAAGTCGCAGGTATGAATGGACACTGCTGACTTGTACACAACTGGGCCCCAGGAAGGAACAGCGACTGGCTACAGATGGCGCAGCTATACTGTAGACTGGTGTGGATGATACATAATATGGCTCGGCTGTAGGCTGGTAACACGGCTGGACCACAGGCTGATAACATGGTTAGGCCACAGGCAGGAAACACGATCACAGCAGACTAGGAGATACTCGACCAGGAACTGCTGAAAAAAGATGCTCTTTTGAGTCAGGGGGCATGAATGAACCTCTGTGGCACCCTCTCCTCCAGACCATATCCCTTTCAGTGTACCATTAACTGAAGTCGACCTTTCACCAACTTGGCGTCTAGAATCTTATCCACTTGGTATTCTTGATAACCCTGTATCAACACCAGTGCTGGCTTTCTAGGAGTATGGACCCGGAACCGGTCGGAGAGCATGACTAGCTTGAGCAGAGAACAGTGGAAAGTACTGTTAATCTTAAGGGACGTTGGTAACTTCAAGCAAAATGTTAAACTGTTTTATTATTCTGAAAAGACCAATGTACCTGGGGCCCAGTTTCTGCGATGGCTGATGGAGTTTGATATTTTTTGTAGACAACCAAACCAATTAGCCCACCTTAAAGTCACATGGACTTCGACGCTGGTCAGCAGAAACACAGGCAGGATTAGATGCCCTTAGGAAAGCCTGATGAATTCCCTTACAGATGGCCCAGTCTAATGATGGGAGACAAGGATCTGGAAGCCTGTTGTAGTGGCTCAAAGGAATCAGCTCTCGGATGGATCCTGGTAACACAATAGAATGGAGAGGCTGATATTGTATACAGGCAGGCATTATTGTACTCAAACTCGACCAAAAGCAAATACTCCATCCACTTGTTGTGATACTTAGAGACATAACATCAGAGATATTGCTCCAGTGATTGGTTTACCCGCTTGGTCTGCCCATTGGATTGTGGGTGATACAGGGAAGATAGATTCACAGTAACCTTGAGAGCCGCACAAAAAGATCTCCAAATTGGCGCCACAAATTGAGATCCACGGTCGGACACAATGGGCAAAATTTACTAAGCGGGGGTTTGACGGCGATTTCTATTCTATTCTAAACCCCGGGGGTTTGGTGGCGGTTTTGCAGTGGTTTCAAAATGACAGCCCTGTTCTATTCTATTCTAAAATGTGTTTTGATGGCAGTTTTGCAGCGGTTTTGGCCTTATTAAATCTGCAGAAAGCAAAACCGCCGCCAAACCACAGACAAAACAGATTTTAGAATAGAACAGAACAGGGCTGTCATTTAGAAACCACTGCAAAACCGCCACCAAACCCCTGGGGTTTAGAATAGAATAAAAACTGCCACCAAACCGCCTGGGGTTTAGAATAGAATAGAAACCACCGTCAAACCGCCACTTAGTAAATTTTGCCCAATGTCTTGTGGGAGGCCATGCAATTGGAATATATGCTGCAAAAATAATTTGGAAAGTGTCTTTGCTGAGGGTAATCCTGTCAGTGGAACGAAGTGGGCCATCTTACTGAAATGATCCACGACCACCCAGATGGTATTACATTGGCTTGATCTAGGAAGGTCCACAATAATGTCCATGGTAATGTGAGACCATGGTTTCTGAGGTGATGGCAGAGGCCAAAGATGTCGATTAGCCACTCTGCGGGGAACCTTGTTCCTGGCACAGATGTCACAACTCTGTACAAACTCTCGTGAGTCCTGAGTCACAGATGGCCACCACACTGAACGAGACAAAAGTTCCAAGGTCTTGGCCACACCAGGATGTCCTGAGGCTCTGTTAGCATGGAACTGTGAGAGAACTGTTGCCCAAAGATTCTGTGGACTAAACAGACGCCCAGCCGAAGTCTCGGGCGGTGCTTGGTCCTGTAATGCATGAATCCAGGCTGAAAGGTCTTGGGCCAGACCAGCATGGATAATTGTGGACGGAATAATAGATTCCACTGGTGTCACTGCAGTTTGGGCTGAAAGCTGTGAGACAAAGCATCTGCCCTAACATTCTTTGATCCTGGTCTGTAGGAAATAATAATAATAATAATAATAATAATAGCACCCTGAAACCTATGTCGCCAATCTTCAAAGGTCCATTTAATGCCTAAAAGCTCTCGATTGCCAACATCATAATTTGTCTCTGCTGGGGCGAACTTTCTGGACAAAAAGGCACATGGATGAAGTTTAGAGTCCAGTGGGTCCTTTTGAGATAGGACAGCACCCACTCCAATCTCAGAAGCTTCTACCTCCATCACAAACAGCAAGGCTGGATCAGGGTGCCGAAGGACGGATGCTGATGTGAAGGCTGCCTTGATGTTATGGAAGGCCTGGATAACTGCTGGAGACCAATGAACAGTATCTGTGCCTTTCTTAATCTGCTGCACAATGGGATAAATTATTTTTGCAAATGACCGGGTAAACCAGTGGTAGTAGTTAACAAATAATAGGGGGGTGAGGCGCGCTCTTCTGTGGGGAGTAGGAGTGTGTGCTGCGTGTGGGTGTGTCCGGGATGTCTCCACACCGGTCTGCCCCGCCGGCACACACGGCACATGATCCGGCCGGCAGCGCGCCTCCCGCACCTCGGAGCCGCTACCCCGCCAAAACCCGCCCTCTACCCGAGCACAGGCACACCCAGCTTTCAGAAGCACTCATACCAAGCTCCCACCCCCGGTCGTCCCGCCGGCACACGCGGAACCTCCACTTCGGCACAAGCATGAACACCGATCCCAGGTGCCGCCAGCTCGTCAAAGTCCGCCCACCCTACCGGGTACAGACACTGAGCCTACGCAGACATCTCCAGTCTGCCATCAAGTACGCCATCACCATCACCATCAGCACGTGGCATAATCGCTCTAAGAGATACAGGACAGTAACAACAGTCTACAGCCACAACGCTGCACAACAACCAGAGACTGCCGATTATCATCACATCCATATCGCAACGCCATCCCAGGCACCTACCGGTAGGTAAGTTGCACATTGTGCGGGACGCCGCCACCACACCCTCCACCACCACATTGCCGGGCGTTAAGACTGTTGACCAAAGGTCCAGCAGGGATTCCGTGCTGGTCAAGAACTGCATGGCAAGGAGCCCCCTAAAAGGGTCCACCCACCTTCCCCCCCGTGCATGCATCTATCCACACCCCCTTACACCCCAGGGTCTATTGTTTCTCAAGCAACACTGTGCCTACCCAAATAAAGCTTTTGACCCAACATTACTGACTCAGTCTCTCTTTTAGACATCCCGGACACACCCACACGCAGCACACACTCCTACTCCCCACAGAAGAGCGCGCCTCACCCCCCTATTATTTGTCCGCTATCCAGGTAGGATCAGGTACTCCTACCACAGGCGCAGCACTTACCCTCCCCCAACCCCCCCTCCCCCCCAGCTATACACATGCACATCCCCTTCCCCATCCCTCTCCCTCCCCACACCCCCCCTTCCCCCACCCTCACCCCTCTCTCCCCATACCCTATAACCATACCAGTGAGCGCGGTTCACCCCCCTCATCCAGCGGTAGTAGTTGGCAAACCCAAGGAAGCACTGAATGGCCTTCAGCTTGGTGAGTCGGGCCCATTCCAGCACCACCTTGAGTTTACCGGTATCCATGGCAAACCCATTGGAATTTATGACATAACCCATGAACGATATTTTGGTCCTTTCAAATTCTCACTTTTCAAGTTTGGCATAAAGGTGGTTCTCCCATATTTTTTGCAGGACCTGGTGGACATGGGCACGAGGTGTCTCAAGAGAAGGTGAATAGATCATGATGTCATCTAGATAAACAACCACAAAACAACACAGGAACTCTCGTCATTGATATAGTCTTGGTAAACCGCAGGAGCATTGGCCAGACCGAACAGGTATTCGCAGTGTCCTGAGTGCATGTTAAATACAGTCTTTCATTCATCTCCATCTTTGATCCGGATGAGATTATAAGCACCACGCAGATCAATCTTGGAGAAGATGGTGGTGTCCCAGAGCTGATCAAACAGGACCAAAATAAGCGGCAAAGGGTACATATTCTTATTGGTGACCTTGTTGAGCCCTCGATAATCAATACAAGGTCACAAAGTTCCATCCTTCTTGACTACAAAGAAGAATCCCACATCTACTGTACCGGGGATTTAAAAGGACAAATTAATCCCTTGTCAAGATTCTTTTGGATATAGTCCTTCATGACCTCAGACTCCGGTATGGAGAGGGCATATAACCTGTCTTTGGGAAGCTTGGCTCCGGTAACAAGCTCAATGGCGCAGTCATACGGACGATGCAGAGGGAGAGTATCCGCCTCCTGCTTGGAGAAGACATCTAAATAGTCGTGATAAGATGATGGTAATGCATGAGAATCTGGTTGCAGCACCCATAAGGGAAGATTAAGACAACCCTTGGAGCAGTTTGGACCCCACCGCAAAACCTTGCCAGTCTCCCAAACGATGACAGGATTGTGAGTCTTAAGCCAAGGTAGCCCAAGTATGAAAGGAACCAGAGGACAGTGGATAAGATAGAAAGACAGGTGCTCAATATTTAGGGCCCAATGGAAAGCAAAAGAGGAGGTGTCTGTCTCTTCACCTGACCGTTAGCAATGGCTGTCCATCAAGTCCACAGATGGAAGTTGGAGGCTCTAATACATCTGCATAAATGCCAACAGACTGGGCATAGGCAAGATCCACTGTCCAGGAAGGCCAAAGCCTTGACCTGCTTACCTCTAATATGCACAGTGGAAGGAGGATGGAATTTGCCATTGACATAGTTGACAGACCTAAGTGGATCTCTCCCACATTACTTAGGCTCTGTCGTTTCCTAACTTCTGAGGACAGGAACATGCTTGGTGCCCCTTGCCACTACAGTAGAGACACATACCCAGGGTACACCTACGTGTCTTTTCCTTGGCTGGCAAGCGGTTAGTTCCTATCTGCATGGGCTCCGGACCTTCCTTAGGCAATCTGATGGCAAAAGTATGGGAAAGTGGGGATGGACCCTCCTTCTCCATCCATCGTTCTCTGATGCATCGATCAACCCATATGGCCAACTGCAACAAGGCATCTAAGGTGCTCGGCGATGGATACTGCACCAGATAATGCTTTATCTGTTCCATTAGGCCTAAATGGAACTGACTGCGTAATTGTGGGCCTGATTCAGACCCGATCGCAAGCGCTGAGCGCTCGCAACTGGGTCGATGTTTGCCCACTGGGCATGCGCACGATGGAGCCGGCTCGATTGTGCGCATGCGCGAGACCCGGCTAGCGATGGGTGCTCCGTCACTCCGTGTCTCACACCAAAGGGGGCGAGCTGTTGATGGTGATTGACAGCTCGCCACGTTTGGGAGGCATGGCTAGGGGGGTGGCTTCACAAATGGAGGCGTTCCCAAGTGAACGCCTACCGTTTGTGGGCGCCCCCTCTGACATCACCAGTGATGTCAGTGGGATAGCTTCTGGCTCTATTAGAGCCAGAAGCTCTCTGGGGCTTGCGGCTATGAGACCCTACCACAAGGGTCTCATCACAAGCCCGATGGTCGCGATGGTCTTGACCATCAGGACCATCATCCTGGCCGCTCGCTATAGCTGTGGGTGGTCACCCACAGCTATGCGAGTGGCCAGGAGGCCGCACACAAAAAAAAAACGCCCAGATTCAGAGCGAGCGCTCTTTCAGAGCGTCCGTCTCTGAATCAGGGCCTTTGTGCAGTATGATTTGGTGGTGCGCCTTCTTTGCCAGAGAGAATATAACTGAGCCTCTGCTGTAGTAACTCAAACTGGATCATCATAGAGGACCCCCAAGGCAGCAAAATAGACTTCCACGGACTGACAGGCTGGATGTTCTGCAGGTAGACCAAATGCCCAGGTCTGTGGGTCACCTAGAAGCCAGTATTCAGGCCCGACAGATTCATCTTCCAACTGAATATTTTGAGCCGTTGATAATGTTATGACACTACAGTGTGACGCAAGATAAACCCACAGAGTCACTGTGCGAGATCTTCCAACCTATAACACCAACCCGTTGTTCCCTTAGTGACTGGATACGCACACAGGTACTTAGGCTGGTGCCAGAACTTACTCTCAGCACAGTGTGAGCTTATCTTACTGACACCTGAAGGTCGGAGATGGTATGCCCTAAGGGCATACCTGAGCTGGCAATCTCGATCTGAGCGGAGGTTGGATCTGAATACCCAGCGATGGACTTGGCAAGGACTGATACGCCAGCAGGTGGACAACAGGTAAGGCAGTTCCCTGTTGCCAGTGGAGATGGTATGATCACACACCGGAGTGTGAGTGGACCTCAGTTAGCGATGGAGATATGCTGCGGTAGGGATGCACTTCATGGTAAGAGTCGCAGGTATGAGTGGAAACTGCCGACTTGTACACAACTGGGCCGCAGGAAAGAACAATGGCTGGCTACAGATGGTGCACCTGTACTGTAGACTGATGTGGATGATAGACAATATGGCTAGGCCACAGGCTGGTACACAGCTGGACCGCAGGCTGATAAGGTGGTTAGGCCGCAGGCTGGTAACATGGCTAAACTGCAGACTGCTAACGTGGGTGGGCCGCAGGCTGGAAACACGATCTCAGCAGACTGAGAGATACTCGACCAGGAACACAGATGAATAAGCACAGGTAAATGGCTCTGACGAGACAGGAGACCGGGAGCAGGATGGAACCAAAACAGACTAGACACTAGGAACAAACTATCACTGGCAGGGAATACTGGGACTGACTGCAATTTAACAGTAGGAACAACCAATGCAAAACCAGCTTCCTTAATTAGAGAATAATTTGCAGCTGAGCTGCACACACAGTGAGAGCTTGATTACAGGCTGGCTGCAGCTGAAACTTCTACATATTGACAGCTTCCCTGCTGCCTAGCAACAGTCAGGACTGGAGACTGCAAGATAGTCAGAAATCCCAGCAGCGGAACGTAACAGTATGTCAGTCACTGTGATGCTCTCTGTATTATATGTCAGTCACTGCGATGCTCTCT